>OV656704.1:0-2500000 GCA_927399405.1 Agonopterix arenella
TTGTATGGTCTCCCATACGGGTCTTTGTCGAGACCCTCCAGCATCTCAGCTCTCGCCGAGTCCTGGGCGGCGCCCATTGCCGACTTGAGGACCCTCTTTGCCTCTACGTATAACTCGTAGAGGCGATCCTCGTTGGCCTCGTCTCGTGTCGCGCGTCGCCGGCTCCTCGTGAAGGCCCTCCTGGCCGCCACACACGCAGCCCGGAGCCCCGCCAACTCCTCCGACCACCAATAGACGGCGCGTCGGGGAGGCAAACGGCGAGACCGAGGCATGCTGGAGTTACACACCTCGGTCAGGGACCCTCTCAGTTGGGCCGCTGCGGCGTCCACGTCCAGGCCATCGCAGGGAGGCGAGAGCCAATCCTGGATGAACGCCGCCTCTGCGGCCGCCTCTCGGTCTAGGCGGGTGAGGGCCCACCGTGGGAACGGGGATTGGCCCGAGGGGGCCATCCCCCGGGGGCCTTGGGTGGAGATATCGAACCGCACGTATCGGTGGTCCGATAGAGTCTCCACCGGCTCCACCCGCCAGCCCTCAACGCGGGCGGCTAGCGCGGGGGTGGCGAAAGTGAGGTCCACTATTGACCCCCCGTTCCGCCGCACACACGTATGAATTGTCCCTCTATTTAGGAGGGACAGCCCGGACGACGCTGCCCAGGGTGCGATTGCGCGTCCCCGGGCAACCTAACCTAACCTAACCTAACCTAACCTAACCTAACCTAACCTAACCTAACCTAACCTAACCTAACCTTTTTTTTTTTTTTTTTTTTTTTTTTTTTAACGAGGAGAAATGCTCATGCATACCTCACCAACTGGGGTTCGCTGGTGAGGTTATGTTGGACTCCCATCCTAAGGATGGACCTACCAACTAAAACTCCCCGGGACTCTCGCCACCGCTCTGAGGCCAGGTCGCAGGGCCCGCAAAAGCAATAACTGCAGCGACCTAGCGGCGACTGTCACGGATGTCGTGACCCACACCAGATGCCAGGCATGTGCCTGGTGCCCTCTTGGAGAGCGCTCCGAATACCAAGGGCGCTCTTCAACCATGGGTCTCTCTGTCGGGTGACAGACTCCCCAGTCTGCCACCCAGAGACCCTTCTAGGGCGGCAGGTTCCGATCATATGCGGCTCGCCTGCGCCCTACACGACGCCTGCGGATTGGGTCGGACAACGCATCATCCTCCCGATCTCTCTCTGCGGTCTCCTTCTGTGCCACGACTGTTTCACAGAAAGAGGCCATCGCCCTCCAGGCTTCTGCGCTACGGACCATCTGTCCGACGACGGCAGGCAGAGAGAGATCCCGCCCAATAACCTCGACCAGCTCCGCACGCGGATCACTCCACGCCGGGCATATCTCCAGAGTATGCTGCGCAGTATCATCCGCGCAGTCACAGTGATGACACCGTGGGGATGCCTCTCGCCTGGCCACACGGTGCAGGTAGTGACCAAAGCAACCATGTCCGGTCATCACCTGCACCATCCGGTAAGAGAGGCCGTGGCAGTTCTCCAGCCATGCCGTCAAATGAGGCCTAATGGCTTCCACCGTCCTTAATCCAGCACTTGGCGATGCGAGCTGGCTCCGCCAGGACTGCAGTAGAATAACGCGAGCCTGGCGGCGCCACCTTGCCACCTGCTCTGGAGCCGGCTCATAACCCCGCTCCTTCACCTGCGCGCCACGCCGATACACTTCAGCCAGCACGCGGGCCTCCAGCTCCCATGGCGGGGAACCGGCCAGTGCAAACGCCGCCTCTCCAGCTATCGTGCGGTAGCCGCGGATCACCCTGCGCGCCATGACGCGCTGCGGACGTCGCAGCAGCGCCTTATTAGTGGCGCTCAGGGCATTCACCCACACGGGTGCCCCATACAGGGCCATCGATCTGATGACCCCCATATAGAGCCGGCGGCAGGTAGACCCTGGCCCTCCGACATTAGGGAGGAGACTCCCCAGCGCCGCAGACGCTTTGATGAGTCTCGGAGCCAGCCTGCGGAAGTGCTCGGCGAAAGTCCACTTTCCATCCAGGCAGAGCCCGAGATATTTCATCGCGGACCCAACCCGGACTTCGACCTCGCCGATGCGGAGTGTCGCTCCCGCAGGAGGACTCCCACCACGACCATAGAAGTAGAGGGCCTCTGTCTTCTCCAGAGCCACTCTCAAGCCCTGCCCTTCAATGCGGGCAACTATTAGGCCCGAACCGACTCGCGCTAGGCGGGTGGCCTCCTCGAACGATCTCCCGCGGGCTAGGAGTAGGGTATCGTCTGCATAGCAGACGATATGCAGCCCCCGGAGGAGAGCGCCACGCAACACCTTATCATAGCCAATGTTCCACAGGAGAGGGCCTAAAACCGACCCCTGAGGAACACCGCACCATGAGAGGCGCCGCACCGGCACGCCGTCCCGCCCTACGCACACCACCTCTCTCCCTCGAAGGTACGATGCCACGATCTTGCGCAGGTAGCGGGGCACCCCGTGGAACTCGAGGCCCTCCTCAATACTTGAGAAGGGCAAGGAGTTGAAGGCATTAGCGATATCAAAAGATATCGCCAACACTGAACCGCCCCTCGCCACCTGCTCCTCCGTGAACGCCTTGACGTCAAGTATGGCGTCGATGGTGGAGCGCTGGGCACGAAAGCCGTACTGGGCCTCAGAAAGGTCGGGGCCCTCCCGCGTTAGGTGTTGGATAATGCGAGATGCAATTACCCGCTCCAACAACTTCCCTGCCTCGTCCAGCAATACGATCGGTCGGTAGGCCGATGGAGAGTTGGCTGGACGGCCCTCCTTTTGAAGGAGGACAAGTTTGCCCTCCTTCCAGCACTGCGGGAACTCTCCTTGCTCGAGGCAAGAGCTGAAGAGCTCCCGCAGGCGCTCTTCCAGTGGTCCCAAGCACTTCACCCAGACCCGACCTGGGATGCCGTCCGGACCTGGGGCAGTTTTGCGCCCCTTCAACCTTCGGATTGAGGCGCCGAGCTCGCCCTCCGAAACCGGCGGCACCCCCTCTGCAGGTCCGGGCTCGAACGAACCATGCTCCTCACCTTCCGGAGCTGGGAACAGCGCTGCGACAATTGCAGTCAGCCGCTCCGGCGGGAGCGATTCCACCACCGGCGGCCCACGGCTAATTTTCCCCCGTGTTGAGCGGTAGGGGCGTCCCCACGGGTCTCTGTCGAGATCGGCCAACATCTCCTCTCTGGCGGAGTCCTTCGCTCGGCAGATGGACCGCTTCAGTTCCTTTCTGGCGTCCGCGTAAGCCTCCCGCAGCTGCGTCTCCAGGACCTCATTTCGAGGGCGGCGTCTCCGTTGCCTTTGGGAGGCACGACGGGCTGTTACGCAGGCACCCCGTAGCTCCGCAATTTCGTCTGACCACCAGTACACCTGTTTCCTTGGTGGTCGACGATGCCAACGGGGCATGGAGGCGTCGCAGACACTAGTCAAGGCCCTCCGGAACCAGAGTGCCTCATCGCTCACAGAGATTGGAGCCGTGGGCACCGGGTTCCAGGCCTCGACAGTGACTGCCTCCTCCAGCGCATCAATGTCCAGTTTGGACAGGGTCCATCGCGGGAACTGAAGCGGTCCCTCTGGGCGGCCCGAGGGGGCGCTCGACGTTCTGGTTGGTGGGACGCTGAACTGAATGTACACGTGATCAGACAGCGTCTCCACGTCCTCCATCACCCTCCAGTCCTGGACCAGTCTCGCAATCGCTGGGCTGGCAAACGAGAGGTCCACGATGGAACTCCCGTTATGCCTAACGCAGGTGGGCGCGTTGCCGCGATTCAGGAGAGCGAGACCGGACGTGGTGATCCACCTCAGCAGAACGTCCCCTCGGGGGTTAGTGGTAGGGGAGCCCCAAGCCATGCTCTTGGCGTTGAAATCCCCCGCGAGAATAATGGGCATTGGGGCCGCCCTTCTCACCGCCTCCAAGAGCTCGCCGAGGAAAACCTCAAACTCGGCCAGCTGTCTGTTTGGGGAGAAGTAAACCCCAAACACAATGTATCTCCCCCAATGGGCCGATACGAAGCCCCGGCTCCTTTCCTTGGGGGAGAGAAGTTGGCCGCCGCTAGCGCTGCAGATGGCGACAGTACCAGATGTATCACCAACCCAATTGGACCGGGTTGGGGTGTGGTACGGTTCTGCCACCACCGCAAAGTCAATCTTCCACTGCGCCAGAGCCTGGAACAACAGGTCCTGGGCACCGGGGCAGTGGTTAAGATTAGCCTGGAGGAAATGTAGACGATCACTATCCATTATTATGATCGACTATCATTTCCTCCTGTTGGCCTTGCGACCGACCCTCCCTTTCCGAAGCCGGGGTCCTTCCGGCTTTATCCCTTCGAGCTCCCTTTTTGGGAGGGACACAACTCCTCCCACCAACCGAATGATTGGCTGCCCTGCCTGCACCAGCGCAGACCACGCAGTGGGGCTTGGCCGAGCAGTCAGCAGCCTTGTGGCCTTCCTGACCGCAGCGATAGCAGAGCTGGCTGCGGTCGGTGACATTTGTGCACCGCTGCCTCGTGTGACCTATCTCTAGGCAGCGGTAGCACTTCATAGGCCGTGCCTCCATGGTGTGGACTCTTGCTGAGCTCCAGCCTACCAAAAGTCGCTCTGCCGCGGACAGGGTGTTGGCGGCCGCAACAGGACACTGAACCCACATTGTTCCAGTGCCACCCGGACCAGGGCGTATCTCGCCCCCCTTCACATGCTCCGTAGTGCAGCCAGTTTTTGCGACGATCGCAGCCAGTACATCTTCCTTGACTACAGAGTCGTCTAGGCCCGACACACGGATCGTGGAGCATTTGATTGGCCTGGACACCCTTGCTGCTCCTGCCAAAACGTCACGCAGCTTTTGAGCCAGGCAGTCGGCCTTTTCGTTATCGACCCCCTTCGGGAGCTCGATAATGCGCGCTCCCGTGGCGGCCTTCCTAATCCTGACTCCGTCTGAGATGCCCAGGTCCGCCAGTTTAACCTCTTGACGAGCCTTGATCAGAGCTTCCTTATAGGTGGCCCCTCGTTCCACTGCATCCTGCTGGAGTGTAATAACTACAGCTGCAGTGGTGGGGGCACGAGTCTTCCTCCTTTGCCGTTTCTTGGTTTTGGGCTGGGGAGCCGGTTCCGGCTTGGGGCCCTGCTGGGGCTGCGACTTGCCTGAGCCAGTGTTTAGAGCCGGCTTCTTTTTCTTCTTCCCCTTTTTACTGACTACCACATTCCAAGCCTCCTCCGTACGAGGAGGTGGAGTGGCGCCATTGGGGATCGAAGAAGAGGTTTTCTGGGACTGCTTGGATGTAGAAGCCGAACCAGATTTCGCCAGAGGAGGCTCAGGCCGCTCCGAGATTAAAGTGACTGCGGCATCATTTTTCCTGTCCGCGGCCAGAGGTGGGCGCATGCGTTTTGGTGGCAGAAGACGGTCCTCCAGTGAGCACAGCCTCGCTCCAACCATTGTCGAGACCCGCTCCATCAAGGCGTGGGAGAAATCTTCAAGCACCGCATTGAGTCCACTAACCGTAGTCGGGGCCGAGTCGCTGCGAATGGTCTGTTTCTCCCCAACAGCCACCTGTGTCGTTTCACCATGGGACAAAGCCGACCTTATGGTAAGCTCCCGGAGATCTTTCCGCATTTGATCCATATCCGCCCGGAGCGTTATCATCCTATCCCGAAGAATGAAATTTTCCGCCTCCAGCTTTTTAACCTCCTTAGAGACAGTGCACTTCGAAAGATCCTCTACGGCCTCCTGAATGCACGCGACAGCTTTATTCAAGTTCCCCACGTATTTACCGCACAAATTGCGCGACGTCTTTGCCACATGAGTGACCATCTCCAGACTCGCTCTGATTTTCTGTTTTAGGTCGGACGCCGTGGCTGGCGCTGGCCCTGCCCCCTCCAAGTGCGACTCAGGGACCCCCGAGCCTCTTAGAGGCGGAAGGCGGCGCGCCAGGTCTTCCAGTTTTGCGTCATCCTCGAGGCGTTGCGCCTCGCGTTTATCTTCGTTAAGTTTGGCCTGGGCCGCTGCTAACCCGACGTATTTGCCGGTGGTAGGCGGGCGGCCCCGACCTCTCTTTGACGGAGGCTTCACTCTGCCTTTGGCCAAAGCGGGAACAGGTTCCGTGCCTGAGTCAGATGCTCCACCAGAGAGCGATCGCTTCCGTCGGAAACGCATCTCTGTCTCAGAGTGAGACCCCACCGTAATAAGACTGGCCTGAGAGCCAGTATCAGATTCCGTAGACATGCCATGGTCGTTGGTGTCGTCGCATACCATCTGGGTATGCGACTCCACCGCCAAGTCGATAAAATCCAGGTCGCCAGAAGCAAAATCGTTAAAATGAGAAGAAGAGCCAAGTTCGTGTTCACGAGAGCCAGCAGCCTCCTGCTGACCCACGACGCAATTTTTACCCACCCCAGAGTACGGAGGGCAGCCCACTGAAGAATCATCAGTGGGGTGGGATTCCCCTGCATCGCAGGGACCCACCTGGGGACACATTTTAAAATTACGTGTGTTGTCCATATTTGCTATGTTAGTTTGTTTTTTGTTTTAGAGGCGTACCCTTTCTCTAGGATACGCGGCCCCGCCAGACGGGCTCAAAAGAGCCCCGCCGGGAACAACGCGGCCGAGTCGAACTGACCCGCCGCCCTCCGGTGGTTACATCTCAATGATGCAACCACCCCACCTTGGGTTGGTTCGCGCCGGCAAGCCGGTACCCCCCATATCTGGGGGGCATTCCCCTATCCACCACCCGGGGGACGCGCCCGATAGCAGACCCACCTGCCACGGGAACCTAACCTAACCTAACCTTTTTTTTTTTTTTTTTTTTTTTTTTTTTTAGGTGGGGAAATCCTCATGGATACCCGCCGCCGTGGGGACGACGACGGGTTATGCCGGACTCTTACCGGCTAAAACCCCACCGTGTTCCTCCTCATCGCATTGCCGTAGAGCCCGAGTGCCCGTGAAGAATCTTCCGCACTCTACGGCAGCGACGCCCTTAGGCCAAGCCTCTTGGGAGGGGAAGACTGAGCGTTTCCTCCCCTATACTACACGTGAGTAGCGCGCGGGAACACGCGCGCGCCATCTCGAGCCCTAAAAATTGGGCGCCGGACTTCCCCAAGTCCGACGCCCAAGGCTCTAAGGGGTAGGGCGCGGCTGAGGCTTTGCGCCAGCCGCAGCCCTTCCCTTCTTCGGTGGATGCGCTGCCAAACAGGCAGCGCTGCCCGAGCAATGCTCCGCCGGCTTCCCCGCCGCAGTGCAGATAACGCATAGCGGCGGTGAAGTGCATTGCCCGGCCAGATGGCCGGCTTGTCCACAGCGATAACACAGACCGCTGCGGTCCTCTTCGGATTTACATCTTGATATAACGTGCCCCGGAGAGAGGCAGCGATAACACCTTAATGGCCTCGGCGGCAGGATTTTCACCTGCGCCGAGGACCATCCCACGACTAGACGGCCTCCCTCCGAGGCCTTTTTGGCCGCTGCCATTGGGCAGCGCACCCAGACTGTGCCTGGTCCTACTTTGTCGCGGCGTACCTCTCCCGCCTTGATGGATGCCGTTGGGCATTCACCAACCCGGGAGACCGCCGCGATCACTTCTTCAGAGGTCACCGAGTCGTCCAGCCCCGAAATGCGCATCTCTGCGCACTTCGTGGGCCGGGCGACGTGGATCTGCTCTCCAAATTCCTGCTTCAGCCTATTGGCCAAGGCATCAGCCTTCTCACCGGACTCGACCCCCGGCACCTCCAAGATTCTTTGCCCCGACACTCCCACCCTGAACTGCAGGGTGGTTATGCCGAGGTCAGCCAACTTAATCCTTTGTGTCGCCTCGCGCAACACATTGGCATACGTTACGCCCCGTTTCTCAGCGTCGGGCTGCAGCGTTAGTGTCACAGCCGTCGACTGAGGGGGGCGCAACTTAACCTCCCTCTTGGGTTGAACCTTGGGCGGAGACTTTTTCCCCGCCTTCGGCTTCCTCCTCTTCGGCACCTCAGTCCATTCTGCCTCCCCTGAGGGCTGGGACTTCGGTGGCTCGTGGGTTAGTACTTCGCGAGGCGGCACAGAGGGTTCTGGCCCTCCCTTGGTCCGCTTCCTACTTCGTTGCCCCTGTTTTTGCTCTCCTCGTTTTCCCTTAAGGGGTTTGGGGGCAGCACCTGATTGAGGTCCAGGGCTAGCTGGGGCCTCAACTCGGAGTGGGTCGTGCGCGAGAGGAGGGCGAATGCGTTCCTCGGGGAGCAATCTCCCCTCTAACGCGTCAAATCGCGCGCTCACCATGGTCCCAACCTGGACCATGATGGCGCGCGTTACTTCTTCTAAGGGCGCAGGAGGCGGCATCGTGATCCGATCCCGCAACTCTTGCACCGCCTTCCGAAGATCGACCATCTCAGACTGCAGGCGAACATTATTCGCCTGCAGTCTTGCTGTCTTCACAGCTGAAGCGCGTTTGCGAAGCATTTCAAACGTCTTTTCCATCTTGGCCGAAGCAACAGCAAGGTGGGTCCTCTTACCATCTTTTTCAGAGAATTCCTTGACTATTTTAATGTAGTCTATCGCCTCCTCGACCATGGCTTCCTCCTCAGTATCCTCGTCTGCTATAGAGTCCGACAGGGAGTCCTCGGCAATCGAGCGCCAGCCTATTCGGTCAGACCTCTCCAACTCTTCTTCGCATTTACGATCAAACCTCTCTCTAGAAAAGGAGGGTGGAGGGCGACCTCTACCCCTCTTGGCCGTTGGGGCCTTCACTGTTAATTGCAACGAAGACTGGCCACCTGCCTCAGCCAGACGTCGTTTCCGAACGCCTCCGGACGCCTTCGCCGAAACGATACTACAATCCGAATCGCTCTCCAGGTCTGATGCGACCCGCTCCTTACTACTTTTCCCACCAATGGGTAATTTAATGCCACCCCTGGCATCTGCCGAAGCAGAAGAATTTTTAGAAATTTTCTCCATACTGTTCCCACGATTGTAGGGGAAAAACAACAGTCGATCCGGGCAGAGCCCCCTTTGCCCGGACAAGCCTACTACTTCAGGAGGCCGACCGGTATCCTGAGGGTGTTAACGACTTTTCCTTGTCGGGTTTTATTGACTCTCCATGTCTCGGCCCGGCCAATGAAGGCTCGGCCGCGGTCGTCTGGAGCCGCTAGCACATAACAACGACACTCCAGACGATAACGCCCCTCCCCCCCGGCGGTGGCAAGGAAGGAAGGAATTCCTTCCCTGCCTGCTCTGCGGTAGTGTAAGTACACACAGAGCCCGCCCCTGCCCCTCCACTGTGCCCTCTGAAAACCAGAGGGACACGTGGAGAAACGAACGTGTCGGGTTATTCGCCAATGGGCAGTGACTTCACCCAAAAAACGGATGAAGTCACTGCCCATCGCCCAGGGTGCACCGGCTCAACTGAGCACTCGAGGAGGTTACCCGACCTAGCACCCCAACCTAACCTAACCTAACCTAACCTAACCTAACCTAACCTAACCTAACCTAACCTAACCTAACCTAACCTAACCTAACCTAACCTTTTTTTTTTTTTTTTTTTTTTTTTTTTTTTTTTTTTTTTTTTTGCGCTGGGAAAAAATGCATTACGCATCCCCCCCCGATGAGGGACGGGAGGGGTATGTGGGACTCCCCGGTGCGTATCACCGGTATACCCACTAAAATAACCCAGCGGCACTCCCGCTTCGCCCGGATGGCAGGGGACTGGGAGACCAGCAGAGCCTTTACGTCCAGTCCCCCACCGGCGATCGCCCGCCTTTCGGCGGGCCCTACTACGCTCCTCTGAACAGGGAGGAGCCCGGGAATGACCGTGAGTGCCCGGCCATTCCCCTTACCGCGAGGGTGGTGAGTAGTGCAATGCGGGCGTAGGTGCCCCCGCACCTGCCGCCCGCTACTCACCGCCGGGAGGATGAAGACGGTTGTGCAACCGCCTTCTCCTGCCCCTTCTCCGCCGACGGAGTGGTGCCGCGAGAGGATCGTCCTCCCGCGCACGCTCCGCCTCCTCCTTCTGTGATATGACGAGTTCACAGAAGGAGGCGACCGCCGCCCATGCCTCCTCACCGCCCAGCATGGCGTTGACCACGCTGGGAAGCGAGAGGTCTCGTCCGACCGCCGCGACCAAGTCCAGGCGCGGCTCGGACCACGACGGGCACACCTCGAAACCTAACCTAACCTAACCTAACCTTTTTTTTTTTTTTTTTTTTTTTTCGTGGGGAAATCCTCATGGATACCCGCCGCCTTGGGGACGACGGCGGGTTATGCCGGACTCCTACCGGCTAAAACCCCACGGTGTTCCATCTCTACGCCTGTACGCCGGGAACCCGAGATACCCCGAAGGATTCTTCCGCATACCCGGCAGCGTCGGCCTATACGGGCCAAATCTCTGGAAGGGGAGGACTGGAGCGATTCCTCCCCTGTACTACATTTGAGTGGCGCGCGGGAACACGCGCATCGCCATCTCGAGCCTTGAAAATTTGGACGCCGGACTTCCCCAAGTCCGACGCCCATTGCTCTTAAAGAGAAGTGCCTGGCGGAGGCTTGACTCCGGCTGCAAATTTCTTCCCTTTCTTCTTTGCGGGGTTTGCTGCTGCACAAGCAGCGCTCCCCAAACAATGTCCCACAGGTTTTTCCGCCGTAGAGCACAGAGCGCAATGTGGCGAAGCACCACATTCCCTGGCCGGATGACCAGCCTGGCCGCATCGATAACAAATGTCGCTGCGGTCCACCTCCGAGGTGCATGAAGCTTGAACGTGCCCTAGCTCCATACACCTATAACACCTCATTGGCCTCGGCGGAAGGACTTTCACCTTTGCCGAAGCCCATCCCATTTTAAGTTGATCCTCCTCTAAAACCTTCTTAGCAGCTTCTATTGGGCAGCGCACCCAGACGTAACCTCGACCAGAACGGTCGCGGTATATCTCTCCAACATTAATGGCTTCCCTTGGACATCCACCGACTTGGGAGACCACTCTTACTACCGTTCCTTCTCTGACCGAATCATCCAGCCCCGAAATGCGCAGTTCTGCGCTTTTCGTTGGTCTGGTGATTTTAATATGCTTGCTAATGCACACGTCTTGCAGCTTTTCCGCCAAGGCATCGGCCTTTTCTCCACTCATATCGCCAGGAAGCTCCAGGATTCTTCCCCCATTTGCACCGACCTTGAACCGGATGTTCGTTATTCCCAGTTCTCTGGCATCCACCTTTTGTCGCATTGCAAGCAACACTTTGGCGTACGTCATTCCAGCCAACCCCTCTTTTGTCAGGGTTATGGCCACAGCTGACGATTTAGGGAGTCGCAGCTTGACCGGCTTCCCTCTTTGGCTCTTCTCGGCTTCCGGCTTTGGCGGCGGCTTCTGACTCGCCTTTTTCTTCTTGCCGACTTTAATCCAGCCCTCTCCTGTGGGCGTAGACTCCGGTGGTCTCTGGTTTCCGTCTCCTTGAGGTGGCACGGGAGGTGTTGGATCACCCTTGGATTGCCCCTTCTTCTTTTTCCCCTTGGTTACTCCACTTGCCCCCCGCCGGGGATCAGGGCCCGATTTAGGACCCGGCATTACCGGGGGCTCAGATCGAGGCCTATCATGCGCTAGGGGAGGGCGAAGGTTCTCCTTGGGGAGAAGCCTTCCCTCCAGTGCATCCAGTCTCGCATTCATCATAGTCCCAACCTGGACCATGATGGACTGCGTTATCTCATCTACAGGCACTGGAGGCGGCTGCCTGTACTGTGCTCGCATTTCCTGCACCTCCCTACGGAGCTTAGCCACCTCAGCCTGCAGGCGGTTGTTGTCCGCTTGCAGTCTTGTCGTCTCCTCTGTGGTGGTACGCTTCTGAAGCTGCTCCCCCGCCAGCACGATCTGATTCGCGGCATTCTTGAGGTAACGAATATTCGTTCCCTTAATGTGGCCAGAAGTAACTGCGACGTGCTTGATAACGGCCACATTAGCCATAATTCGCTGCATCAGGTTCGACTCATCTAACGAACCTGCATCTCCCATTCTTGAGATGTCATCAATGAGCCACGAGGCCACCTCTTCTCCTCGGCATCCCTCTAATTCCATCTCCGCTATTACCGTCTCAGCCAGGACGCGTTCCTCCTCGCGCCTGGCCATCCGGGCACTTAAAGGTCCTGCAGTTGAAGACCGGCCTCTCCCCCTTCTGGCTGTTGGGATTTTCGCCTTGGGTTGTGACGAAGAGCCTTCTCCTTGAACCTCCTCAAGTCGTCGCTTTAGAGTAGCCTCCGAGCAAGACGACACTGACTCGTGACTTACAGAATCATCCGAGTCCACCTCCGATTCACCATCCCGCTCTTGGGTCCTTTTGGATCCACCTGCCGAAGCAGGGAAGACTGGGGATTTTGGCCTACAACTTGCAGCATCCACTGCCATCTCAGGGTCTGACACGACCCGATCGAACTCCAGGTCTGATGCGACCCGCTCTTTACTACTTTTCCCACCAATGGGTAATTTAATGCCACCCCTGGCATCTGCCGAAGCAGAAGAATTTTTTGAAATTTTCTCCATACTGTTCCCACGATTGTAGGGGAAAAACAACAGTCGATCCGGGCAGAGCCCCCTTTGCCCGGACAAGCCTACTACTTCAGGAGGCCGACCGGTATCCTGAGGGTGTTAACGACTTTTCCTTGTCGGGTTTTATTGACTCTCCATGTCTCGGCCCGGCCAATGAAGGCTCGGCCGCGGTCGTCTGGAGCCGCTAGCACATAACAACGACACTCCAGACGATAACGCCCCTCCCCCCCGGCGGTGGCAAGGAAGGAAGGAATTCCTTCCCTGCCTGCTCTGCGGTAGTGTAAGTACACACAGAGCCCGCCCCTGCCCCTCCACTGTGCCCTCTGAAAACCAGAGGGACACGTGGAGAAACGAACATGTCGGGTTATTCGCCAATGGGCAGTGACTTCACCCAAAAAACGGATGAAGTCACTGCCCATCGCCCAGGGTGCACCGGCTCAACTGAGCACTCGAGGAGGTTACCCGACCTAGCACCCCAACCTAACCTAACCTAACCTAACCTAACCTAACCTAACCTAACCTAACCTAACCTAACCTAACCCGAGCAAACCTAACCCGAGCAAACCTAACCCGAGCAAACCTAACCCGAGCAAACCTAACCCGAGCAAACCTAACCCGAGCAAACCTAACCCGAGCAAACCTAACCCGAGCAAACCTAACCCGAGCAAACCTAACCCGAGCAAACCTAACCCGAGCAAACCTAACCCGAGCAAACCTAACCCGAGCAAACCTAACCCGAGCAAACCTAACCCGAGCAAACCTAACCCGAGCAAACCTAACCCGAGCAAACCTAACCCGAGCAAACCTAACCCGAGCAAACCTAACTTGCTAACTTGCTAAGCTTGGCAGCCTTTGCGGCGCAGGAATAAAGCCATGCATGGGATGTCGTGTGTCGTCCACCATTTGGGCTCCCTCTGAGGAACCTGCCACAGCCCTACTTACATCTGGGGGCGCTATGCCAGCCAGTGGGTAAAACAACTGTACCGGAGTCGGTTTCAAGCAACCAGTTATAATCCGACACGTTTCGTTTAGTGCCGGTATCCACCAGCTTGGCGTGGGCAGATCGGTCCCACACCGGGCACGCCTATTCTCCAGCGGAGAACGCGAGATATATAATTAAACAAATAAATAAATAACGCTCACAGGCAGAAACATTATTTTAATTATCCCAAACAAGCAATAAAGGCTTTTTATTGTGGAAACCATACAACCACGGCATAAACATATAACATCGAAGACCGAACCGGGACTCGAACCCAGGACTCTGGTTTGGCAGTCCGGCGTGGTAACCATTACACCAACCGGCTCGGCAAATACTAAAAATCCTCTTTCTTTTAACCTTTTCTAAAGTTTGTGTTCATAATTTTATCGTAGTATTGTTTTCATCTTAATATATGGCGTTGGGTGTTTTTTTGAAGCAAGTACCATACTTAATTCACGCTCAAGACATCTCAGATATTCGGTCTTACAGATTTGATTGTATAGTTACTTACCGGCTGAATTCGAAAAATAATTAAATATAAAAATAACGCTTACAGGAACATTGTTATGATTCCAAGCAAGCACTATAGGCTTTTTATTATAGAAACCATACAACAACGGCACAAACATTTATAGCATCCATGACCGAACCGGGTTTCGTACCCAGGACCCTGGTTTGGCAGTCCGTCGAGATAACCATTACACCAACCGGGTCGTTAACTATCAAAATTCAAGTTTTCAAAAATTTTATCGTAGTAATTTAATCGTAGTATTGTTTTCATCTTAATAGATGGCGTTGGGAGTTTTTTTAAAGCAAGTATGCTACAATTATTAATTCAAAAACTTAGCTATAGCAGGAGCTTACAAATTTAGTTGATTATATAAGGTCTAAAAAAATTAGGTGAAACTGTTTTAAGGGTATGCTCATACCATTAAACTGAACAACTTTCTCTACGGGACCAATATCGAAACCTCGAAAAAAAATCTTCTGCCCCATACATTTGTGTTTGCAGTTTTGTATTGGACATCAATTTTTTTTTCGCGATTTCCATATTAGTCCCATGGAGAAAGTTGTTCAGTTTGATGGTCTGAGCATACCCTTAAAATAGTTTCAGCTAATTTTGTTAGACTTTATATTATCGTTGTAATACATTGTTGCAAGTATATTGATTGTTTGAGTCCAATCTGAGCCAATGCTACGGATGATAACCTTATTTTACAGAAAGGATGAATTTTGTTGCAGTAAGTCTTGCCAAATTTTTGTTTTGTTTGATTTTCGGTCTCAATTATGATTTTTTGAGGGTTTGTGCAACTTAACTATAGAACATCATTCTACCACAACGTATAAAAAGGTACCTACGTATCTAAAAAGTCCTTCTTATACTATAACACCACAGGTCGGTAATGTAGCTACTTACATAATTGAAAATCTTTTTTAGCAAATTGACCATTAGCTTGCTAGAATATTATTATTTTAGCTCTTGCCTTCACCATTTTACACTAGCCCGCGTGGTAGAGTATCCTCTAATGTTTATACGTGAGTGGACGTCTGTGACCCGCAGTGGGTCGTAAGATGATTATTATGCTGCTCGACATAAATAAAAAACTAATAAACGACGAATAGTAGAAAAATTAAAGTGATAGATCCAGTGAATGACTTTTATCTGATACCTACAGACTTACTTGGGGTACTTTCTGATTTTGATATAGCTTAAGTTCATGACTTTCTTATCTTATTATGGGAAATGGCAAGCCAGCAACACTTTAACCCAATGGTATCTTTTGTATTGACCCCTACATATTATTTTCTTCATCCTTGAAAAACTTGGAAAATGAGGGAGGCAATAGCGTTCAGGGTAAGAAACATGTAATGAATAACCATCTCTCAGGAATCACATACGTTTACCCACCAAGACATCGCAGTCACACAGTACAAATGTTCCATGGTTTCCTCCTCCTCTCCACACGCTCGGCAACCGGGATCTAGAGTGAGCTTTATCGTGCCTGTTGCGTAGTGCCCGGTGAGGGCTCCAACGATGGCACGAGCTTTGCTCCTGCTGTTTTTCAGTATGAACTGTGAGATTCGTGGTGTTATATTGCTGTTATACTCGGACACCAGGGCTTTGCCCACATGATAATAAGAAGATTGCTGATGAATTTCCTGCAGTGTTGCAGACCCGAGAGGCCAGAGCATTCTAGCCTGTGACTTTTATTGGCCCATTCCTTAATCGCCATTCTAATGTTACATGCCAGGATTCCTAGATTTGGTTCGGACCATGACCTTCATGACCTTAGACGAGACATTAGACAAAATTACATGTCCACGCAGACGAAGTCGCGGGCAAAAGCTAGTAAATTAATATATTTGCTTAAACGTATAAATAAACGAAGATCATGTCAAATGCCCATGTTGTACCTACTCCTGTAATGATCGGAAACTCTGCGCTCGAAGTTATTGACGATTATGTTTACCTGGGACAAACTATTCAGTTAGGTAGGTCCAACTTCGAGAAAGAGATCAACCGTCGAATCCAACTCGGTTGGGCAGCGTTCGGGAAGCTACGTAGTATCTTCACGTCCCAAATACCGCAGTGCCTTAAAACGAAAGTCTTCGATCAGTGTGTGTTGCCAGTGATGACATATGGAACAGAGACGTGGTCGTCCACTCAAGGCCTCATAAAAAGGTTGAAAGTCACCCAAAGAGCAATGGAGAGGGCTATGCTCGGAGTTTCCCTGCGAGGTCGAATCAGAAATGAAGAGATCCGCAGAAGAACCAGAGTAATAACTGACATAGCCCAAAGAGTTGCTAAATTGAAGTGGCAGTGGGCGGGGTATATTGCTCGCAGAACCGATGGCCGATGGGGCCGAAAAGTTCTCAAGTGGCGACCGCGTACCGGAAAGCGCAGCGTGGGTAGGCCCGGCACACGGTGGACCGACGACCTTGTGAAGGCGGCGAGAACCCGTTGGATGAGGGCAGCGCAGGACCGGTCGTTATGGCGATCCTTGGGGGAGGCCTATGTCCAGCAGTGGACGACCATTGGCTGAGATGATGATGAATATATTTGCTTAATACCTATTGGACCCAACTCTGATCAACGCCATCTATCGAGAAATATGGAACAAACTTTTTCGTTTTTTTTTTCTTTTGGAATATCCCTCATTAGTTTTTCCCGGCTATGTGTTAATGTGGTGGAATTAGTGTAATAATGTGCCATAATTGGAGAACAATGTACTAAAAGTGAGAAATAAAGTAGGCGGTCCCGTTTGATTCGGATTGATATCTTCGCATAAATCCGTAGAGCGTCACGTGACTCCTGTTGATACGAGTTACGCCGTCCTCTATGCTTAGAACCATTGAACATTGGAATGTGTGATCCACTCTTGCTTTATACAACGTCCCTGCCCTTGCATTTAAATGAATTAGGCTATGTTTCAGGATTAGAAAGAAGAAGAAAGAAGCTAGAAATAGGTAGTGTCAAGTTAAAATTTATTCTATTCCTTCATTCCATAATTATCAAGAGAGTTTTACACGGGAACCGTGAAGAAAGGGACGGGCTTTGTTTCCTAGTTTTCTAAATTAGTTTTTCGTGGCTATGATTGTGTTAATATGGTGGAATTAGTATAATAATGTGCCGTTAAAGGAGAACAATATAGTAAAAGTGAGAAATAAAGAAGGCGCTGTTTGATTTGGATTGATCCTCCCGTAAAACTCTCTTGAACATTGGAATGTGCGTACCACTCTCGCATTTCAAGAGTTAGGTATAAGGTAAGGTTAGTTTAGGTTTAAGTAAAAACAAAAATATAACTTATGGCAGGCTGTAAGGCTAGTTCCCATTGCCTTTCCGTAAGGATAAATTATTAAAAAAACAACAGAATCAAATGTCAAAAAAAATCTGATCTTTCGTTCCTCGTTCGTCTTCTTTCACGTTATTTTATAATTTCAATTTCACAAACATCTAGAATCTCGAAAAGAAATCTGTATGCTATAAAACTGGGTCTATTTACTATTCTCCCCAGCATTCTCCCAGTGCAGTGTAGTATTAAATAAGTAGGAAACGTATCTAGGAGTTGTACCTATAGTGTAGCAAGTGTACATAAAGAAACGAGCAGTATACAGATGAGGGTGTAGTGAGACACCGGGTGCTGTGTGGTGTGTTGTCGGTGCGGGTGCGGGTGCGGGTGGTGGTGTAGGTGGAGGCGGAGGTGGAGGCGGAGGCGGTGAGCGCGATGGTGCAGGCGGCGGTGCAGGCGGTGCCGGGGCCGCGGCGCGCGGCGCGGCGCGACGACGTCGACGTGAGTCTGCTTGTCTTGTCTAGTCTACCTTTTACATTACATACACTCTACTCTACGCCGCTCCGAATAACTATAGAGAAGTAACTTTAAACAAAATCCACATAACTTTTGGCCCCTACTGAAAAATGACTTGTTGTATGAGTTTTGGCGATAAGGTACAGTAGGTATTTAAAGAACAAATTTAGAACCCGGTACCTATGGTTTTGGTGGTACCACTTTATGAGCTTGATTTACATTTCTTTAGTTATTCTTATGTGAGGAGAGTGTATGTTCTGATGCCATAGTAAATATTGAGAAATAATTCTGTTTTAGTTGTTTATACATGCTGTGGGCGCTGACTCCAAGTTGCATCATATTTTATTCAATTATATTTTTACCGTGGATAAGTTACATGTCAAGATATACAGTCGAAGCTATGAACACATAGAACAAAATTGCAACCAGTACTGGCCTCTAATCCCTATCCATATACACGCACACTGACATATTTGTGTGACGCCTCACGCATGGTTATGATTAGAGATCAGATATTCGGATGCATATTTACCTAAACTTCATTTTTAGCTAATAAATTATGGAAGCGGGTTCTTAAAATTATTATTTTTGAATATTTATTGGGATGCCATGAAAATGCAGCAATGCATAATTAATCGGATGCATAGTATGGAAACAACTTTATAAAATTATTGAATTTAAAAGAGAAGAAATTATTTTTGGTAAAATAAATCCCGGGAAATCAGGAAGTCCAGGAATATAGGCATAACTACTCGGATGCATAGTATGAAAGTGACTTCTTAAAATTGTACAAAAAAACATTTTTCTTCTTTACAAAAGTGCACTCCGGAATAGCGAACACCTCCACTTTAGGCAAATATGCATCAGGTTATCCAATCTCTAGTTATGATATTTGTTTTGAAACTATTTTATGAAACTGGTCATCATTAGAC
Organism: Agonopterix arenella; assembly: GCA_927399405.1. Taxonomy (NCBI): domain Eukaryota; kingdom Metazoa; phylum Arthropoda; class Insecta; order Lepidoptera; family Depressariidae; genus Agonopterix; species Agonopterix arenella. The sequence goes on from OV656704.1 coordinate 18,698, forward strand.
CCTGAAGATGTGGATATTAATTATAAATTTCTATCATGTATCTAAATATTGGATGACAAACTTGATATTCCTAGGTGTCATATTGGCTTGGCTGAGATCCCTTTGATGCTATCGATTTTGAAAACCGTTGAAGTGATTTTCATGAAACATAGCTAACTATCTCACAAAATTAGGTGTTCTATTTCAAAAAATCATATTGAAATGTGTCCACCTGTTCTGCTGCTAGATACCTAGCCAGAGATAGACAGATACATACACAACACACAGAGACCCAGACCAGTTAAACTTATAAAATAACTAGAATTAAACATTTTAATGGGTTCTCACCGCATTTTGGTATATTTGAGTGCCTGATATTCCTGAAACACGGTATGAACCCATTAAAATGTTTAATTCTAGATTAAATAATAACTGCGTAATTCTCAAAAACTGTATTTTAAAATATGTAAATTTGCTTCAATCTGTATAAATTTACTTATTGATCATAGCTACCATTGCAATAATCTATACATACTAGTATAGTAAACATGTCATGGTGGTCTAACAGCTTAGTAGCTCGCTAGTGATCATGCCTGCTGTGAAGAGGTACTTATTATTTATCTGGGGCCGAGGTTCCATACTAAATGTAAATAGTAGTGTTTGTATGTTGAAGAAAAACACTATAATAAACGCCAACGCTCCTGGCACGCGCAGTAATAAAACGTGTGAGCAGTATTGCCGATGTTGCGCGCTCGCTCGCACTTAGTAGCCTTACGGGAGACCGTAGTGATGCATCGTGTTATTGTCGATTATTTGAATAAAACATTTGTTTTTCAGAAATATATTTAAAAAAAAACTAATTGTATGCTTAATCTATAATACTTTAATACATAGGTATATTAATATGGGATAATGAAGTTCACTCGTTATCTGAATCAAAGTCCTCAGTGTCACTATCCTCGACTACATCTATACTATTATAAAACTGTAACAGGAAGTTTGTCTGTACATTGAAGATATTAACAAAAAAAAAAGTTACGATATGGTTTTTAGGTGTCCCTGATTCCATTTCACCAATTTTTGGATTTTTTGTCTGTCTGTTTGTTTGTGTGTTTGTTTGTGTGTTTGTTTGTTTGAACGAGTAATACGCAAAAACTACTGAACCGATTTTGATGAAACTTTTTTTGTTTGATAGCTTATGATGGTGATAAATGTGCCTTTTGAAGGTCTTCATCCTGCAGGGCCTCTGCATGACGAACACACTTTGCCCAATTTTCAGTGGTCTCATTTGAAATTGCATCATGTAGCAATGACTCGACATCAGCAATTTTAAAAGTATTATTTTTTGTTGCAACTTCTCCTTTGACTTGGGCCCATATCAACTCGATGGGATTGTATTGGCAATGATATGGGGGTAAACGAATCACTTCATGACCCCATTCAAGTGCAAGCTGGTTCAAATAATAAGCCTTTTTCGGTCGATGTTGTTTTACCTTTTGAAGAAGTTCTGGTTTAAAAGCCGAATCCGAAAAAGCAATGCCATTTTCTCTCAGCCAGTTTTGTATGTCAGCTTTTTTTGATATCGATGTGGGCGATTAGATAAAGGTTTCTAATATTTTTTATGATCTATCCACTTTTCTATCATTTGTAAATAGTTTAAAGAATCGGATATTTCGCTCATTAGGCAGGGCAAGACAACAACCTATTCTTCGAAATAATTAAACCAAACTAATCACAGTATCGACAATGCGTGCCGAACACGCGCGCACTAGCGCTTAATTGTTTTATGACTGTGCATGCCAGGAGCGTTGGCGTTTAGTATAGTCATTGTACTTTTGTTTTTTTTAGCAGAAAGTTTATAAAACCAGTGAAGTCTGAAAATAAAAAAATATTATATTCCTGTCTGTTGCGTGTATCTATGTATGTCTTGAAAAATATTTTGATGTGGATTTAGGTTCAGCTTAAGATTGATTTTAAGCTGTTTTGTACTGGAATAAAAAGTATCATTCATTCAAATCTATCGGATGATGGCCGGCAAAAGTCTATGGCATCAATAGGTCTGTGTAGGTTTCGAGAAATATAATAAATTTAGTGGTATGTGAGAATGAGGTCACGGGCAACACATTCTGAAACGGTGCCTGTGGTAGCTTCATAAAAAGATTTGATGTTTAACATGTGGGCTTCAAGCTCCTATATTGAATAAATTATGTTAAGTTTGAATTATAGTAATTATTCAATACAAATGTCTGTGGTGTAGGTGTGCCTGCAGAGGTTGGAGACGGGGCGCGTGGGCGTGGGCGTGGGCGTGGGCGTGGGCGTGGGCGTGGACGTGGGCGTGGACGTGGGCGTGGACGCGGCGCAGGCGGCCGGCGCGCTGCACGATCGCCTCGTTGCCTGCGTGCGCGCCGCCGGCGGCGAGCGGGTGAGTGTTGTGCTACTTTCTACTGTTTACTGTCTACTGTCTAGCGGCACCTGCGCCGCGCCTACTGACCGCACCACCCGATGTGCTTGTGTGCAGGTGTCGGCGCGCTGCGGCGTCTGGGTGGAGCACTCGTACGCGCGCGCGGAGCCGGGCGGCGCGGCGGGGGGCGCGGGCGCGGGCGCGGGCGCGGGGGGCGCCGGGCCCGGCCGCCTCCACCTGCGCGTGCTGCTCGACCCCACCCCGCCCGACCCCACCACCGAGCTGATAGACGTGGGCGACGAGCGGGAGCCCCCCGCGCCTCCCCCCGCCGCCGCCGTGCTGCCCGGCGACGAGGAGCCGCCGGCCGACGACGACGACGACGACGACGACGACGACGGCGACGAGGAGATGGAGGAGGACTCGACGGAGAGCTCGACGGAGCGGTGGACGGCGCGCGTGGAGGCGGCGGCGCCGACTAGTGCGCACGCGCGGCTGGCGGCGCGCGCGGCCGGCATCCTGCGCGACGCGCGCCGCGCGCGGCTCGCCGGCGCCGGGGTGGCGCGCCGCGCCGCGCGCAGGGACCAGGCGCGCACCGCCGCACGGAGGTACTGCGTGACGTGTGAGGTGTGACGTGTCCGGCTCACTCCACTCCCCACTAGATAGTTACGGTGTGTCGTTGTGTGTGTCGTCAGGCTGCGACTCGCGCTGGCACCGCTGTGGGCGTGGGGTGGGGGAGGGACAGGGGCAGGGGCAGGGGGCACGGGCGCGACGCGGCCGGGCGCGTGGCTGGTGGCGCAGCTGATGGCGGGGGCGCCGCGCGCGGGGGGGTGGCGCGCGCTGGTGCGCGAGGTGCTGGCGGAGCTGTGCGCGAGCGCGCCGGGGCCCGCGCGCCGCCTCGGCCTGCTGCCCGCCGCACCGCCCGATCCACTCGCTGACATAGGTATGGATTTTTCCCTGAACAGTTATAAACTCGCCTATCTCCTATTGGCGGCTTGACGTAGAGTTTTAGGACATCCTGTATATAAATAAATGACAGTAGTCTTATATAGTGTTTACGTGTTCAGGTCCCGCGCTCGCGGTGGACTCTACGGAGGGTCCGGTGCTGGTGTGGATCAGCGCTGCGGGGGCGCAGACGGGTCGCTGGGCGCGGCGGCTCGCGGCGCTGCTGCCGCTGCGCGAGCTGCGCGCGGGTGGGGGCGCCAGGGCGGGGGGCGCTAGTGCCGCGCCCGAGCAGCACTGCGGCGCCATCATGTCCGCCGCGCGCGCAGAACTCACCGAGATACTCGCAAACATCGGGTATGTACCTATACTACATGTACGGGCCGACGAGCGACAGTGACCGTGACACCGAGACGTGCCGTCGCTACAATCATATTTTATACAGGGTGAAATTGAAATCAATCGACAAAATTTAAGATAGTGTTATACTCGAGATAAGGCTAGTTTTGAAAATAGATTTAGTCCAAATTAAATAACGTCCGAGATTTTGAAATATCGTAATTATTTATTGTAGCTGATTTAATTTGTGACTGACTGTACAGATACCGGCGCGGCGTAGTATAATGTGCGCGTTGCCGATGACTGATGATGAGTGAGGGGTTATGAGCGGTACGAAACAAAAGCGTCATCTGCGTCATTCGATTTTATTCTCTTACGATCACACCCGTTGAGTTTTGCCGAATTTAAACATTTAAAGCACGATATTTATTGCTATAAAAATCAAAGGTATACTAAAAAGAGTAGTAAAAGAAAATGTCATTACCTAAGTGTATTTTAACAGATGTTCTAAGTGACCACCTCCGCCCGGCGACACTGGTTGTCTTTATCGCAACACATAAGTTTGTGATTTAACAGAGTCATATGCACTGAACATTTTTTCTCTCAATTCACTCACTGTGGTCGATTCAGTTTCATACACACGTCTTTTAATTTCCCCCCACAAATAAAAGTCTAGGGTGTGTTAGATGAGAAGATCGCGACGGCCAGCTGATTGGCCCACCTCGCCCTATCCACTTCCGATTTGTGTACGACATTTTTATACAAATTCAGGTTGAAACTAATATGACACTGCACTGAAATCCAAGTTCAAGTCCAATTCGTAAGCGGGCACTGATTGATTACAGAGCGGTAACCTCAATCGATCGCGATCGAGCGGGATCTGTTTTTGTTTTGTTTGCGGGAGGGAGGCGCATACGAAAACCGTGCTGTGCGGTGGGGTGGGGGAGGTGGGGATAGGCTCGGCTCGCTGGAGTTGCGAGGGGGTGCCCCGCCTACGAGGGCATGAACGTTGACCGGGCCGGGCCGGCCGTTAAAATGTACAGTTCGCTTGAGAAAAAATTTTATTTTAGACATTATTTAAAAATATATATATTTTAACTTTTTTTTTATTTAATGTTTCTGATACAGATCGTTTATTTTGAACACTTTCTGAATGTTTTGGCATGCTTAGATTGTATTTTTTTCATAATTTAGATTTCAAGAAAACCCTGTAATGTAAGATCCAAATCAGGAGTACAACTTGCCACCAACATTTGTCGAATGTCTTCGATTTCACCCTGTAGATGTAGAGGGCAGGTCAATGATGACCCTGACCTTCGGATAACGCTACGCTTGGGCAATTCTTTCACGTACCGCTTCGTCATCTCCGATGCGTACACGCGCGCCTGTTTCTAGGTACTGTGTGATCTTTTATTCTGTTTTTAATATTTGAAAAATCAATCAATCAATTATACTTTATTTGACACCAAAAAAAACAGAGTATACAGAGAGTAAACAATCAGGAAATACAAAAGGCACAAAAACAGGCGAAAATCATTCGAAGTTTACATTAATTTATTTATTTGTAAGATGGCGATCCTTCTATGTTCAGCGGTGAACCTCAATCAACTGAGGTGATGATGATGATGATTTGTAAGACAACAAAAATACAAGACACAATATACACCTTAAAATAGACTCAAGTAAGCGTCTAAAATATTATGCAGGCTTTGCAGTAACAACCCAAAAAGACCGAGGCCTATATTAGAGTTAGCTACAGTTGACATTGGTGAAAAAGCCGAGAGTGAGAACGAACGGTACAATGTTTATACAAAAGGTATAAAATTAATACCATATCACGCTTAGTACAGTCCTTAAGGCCCTATGGTAGGACGAAACCTTTTATTTTGCATTTTTCGACTAGATTTATAAGTTTTTACCGAAACCAAAGTCATACCTCAGTATTCTTGGATAGTTTATCTAGTGAAATAAAAAAAAAATCTATAAAAAGTACTTTATTACATTCCTTTTAATCGAAATAACAAGCACGCACTTTTCGGAGGGATCGGCAATCGCGTTTCTCATATAAAATATTCGTCTGAACCTATGGCCCCTTGATACGTTTTTAGCAGCCATACCAGACCTTTGAACGGCTGTGACTCCTAAACTGACTGGAGTTATGCAGGCAGACCTGGTCCATCTCCATCATAGAGATCCTCTTCACCCTATGAATACTGAATCAGCCTCGCAGCTGATGATAACAAAAAGTACGTCTGTGTCTGTTCCGTGTATGTGTCGTTGTTCTCCCGCGCAGGTCGCGGCCGGTCGTGGTGGGCGGTGCGGACGCGGGCGCGGCGCTGGCGGCGGCGCTGTGCGCGGGGGTGGGGGCGGGGGCCGGCGCGGGGGCGGGGGCCGGCGCGGGGGCGGGGGCGCTGCGCGGGCTGGCGCTGGTGGCGCCGCCGCTGCTGACGGCCGAGGGCTGCCGCGACGCCGCCGACGAGCTGCTGCACGACGTGTGTATACACTACTCGTACTACTATATTCCGGAAACTTACAGCTCACTATTGTTGTTTTGTTCATTTTATAATATAATAATCTGAGTTTTAACAATATTATGTTAACTCTTACGTGTCTATATGTGGCAGGTTCGTCTGCCGGTGCTGATAGTGGCGGGCGGTAACGGGACGCGGTGCTCTGGCGCGGAGGCGCGCGCGGCGGCGGAGGTGGCGGGGGGCGCGGGGGGTGGAGGGGGGCGGCGCAGCGTGGTGGTGGTGGGGGGTGGGTCCGACGCGCTGCGGCTGAGCGCCGGCGCGCGCGCACGCCTCCTCGTGCCCCAGCACGCACTCGACGCCGCCGTAGCCGTGAGTGTACACACACACACACACACACACACACGCACACACACACACACACACACACACACACACACACGACGCAGCGAACACTCCGCTCTATTTATTATTTATAACTTGTTTAGTGCTTTATTTGTAAAATTTTAATGACTATCTGATTTACTGTATTTATTATGTTTTTTAAATAAAATAATTAAAATTTACGCATGCGTGGCAATGAAACCAATTCTCAATCTCGAAAATGATCAATTGCTTTGGAAATGTTTTTGTATTATTCCCTGATCAGTTATAAATATTGTTTTCGGCTTCACGCTGAGTTTAGCGTCGAGTCTGTGGGTGTGGGTGTAGGTATAACAATAACAAGAGACAGTGCAGGTTGGTACAATGATATAATGTTGCGCTCGTGCCCGCAGGAGGAGGTGGCGCGCTGGGTGGAGGAGGTCGCCGCGGTCTCCAGCGCAGACCCCCCCAGTACGTACACATTTATATATTACAATTGTTCAGCGACCACAAGCGGGCGCGGTGACTCACCGCCAAACGTTCGTTTTGCGGTGGATTTTTCGTGGTGGAATCAGTGACTTTTTCTTCACTTGCTCCGTGGAATTACTGGGAACCATTTTTTTTCCAAATATTTATTATTGTTTCGTCCAACACAAAAAATTACAATAATGATACTGCCTTATTTATAGTGTATACGAGGACTAACGAACATGTTGAATGTGTCAGGCTCAGAGGCGGACGAGGAGCAGTACTGCGGCGCCGCGCTCGCGCCCCTCCCACTCCCACTCCCACTCCCTATCACGTGAGTACACACGGACGCACACAAACACATGACAGGTTATAGAAACGGTTTTAAATTAAAATCTCGACATTTTCTACTGACGTTTTTAATCAATTCTATCCAAGGATTTTAGAATAATAAAGGATACCACTCCTCCTTACAAGCATGGAAACCATAAAATTGGCCATGGCGGTCGGTAATGTTCGACCTTCTTTCGTCGTCGATATTTTCAAGGTTTTTTGTTCCTTTCTATCCAATAACGTGACGTAATGTATGACAGGAGCTAAAATTTTTATCGTTGGATTAGAAAGGGCACAAAATATCGTCGTAACCAACAACGGGAATTTACGAAAGAATCATTACCGACCACCAAGGAGTATTATCATGTTTCACCTCTTGTTAGGCAGTGTGCCCTCCAAGGTATAGACAATACCTATGCCAGCTTCCTGGTTCTGTCCTTACAAAACAAACGTACTCTATCCTAAAGGTCTGTTTCACCGCTTCTAATTAAGTCCTACTTGATAGCTTATCTGACAGATCGTTTGACATCATTATCTTTCATACGAAATTATATCAAACGATCTGGAGGTAGGTGAGTTTATAACGGTTCAGGGAAAATACCAAAAAAATTCCAAGTTTGATAGTTTTCGAAATTTTGAAATATTTTTAACATTGGAAAATTTTGCCACCTGCGCTCAACTTTTATATGTAGTTACTACAAATTTGTAAATTTTTTCTTGAAAATACTTGTAACGCAGTCCTGAATAACCTTTTCAGACGACCTAATTCAAAAATAAAGTATAAGAGCCATACTTTTTACAGAAAACTATTTTCTGTCAGACCCCTGCGGTAATTTTTTTTTCTATGTCGTGTTTGAGACTACACCTGTATAAAAATTATGGCGTTAACCTGGCAAGTTACTTCAAAAGTTGGCCGATTTAATAAAGTTTTCAAAATGGTATCACACTTGGCACTTCTACTTTTCAATAAGGAGTAATAATTTTTTTTTCGTAGAAGAACTCGATTTCAAGGTAATAATTCCATAATAAGATTAATAAACGTGCAACGCCCTGAACTACGGCGGATTAATACAAAGACATTTTAGTATGGAATTAATGTTTTCAAATCGGGTTGTTCTGCAAGAAAAAAAATTATTACTACTTTTTTAGAAAAAGAAGTTCCAAGTGTGATTCCACTTTGAAATTGTGATTAAATTGGCCAACTTTTGAAATAACTTGCCAGGTTAACGCCATATATTTTTATACAGGGTGTAGTCTCAAAGTTGACATAGAAAAAAAAATTACCGCAGAGGTTTGACAGAAAATAGTGTTTTCTGTAAAAGTATGGCACTTATTCATTATTTTTGAATTGGGCCGACTGAAAAGGTTATTCAGGATTACGTAACAAATATTTTCATGAAAAAGTGTACTTTGTAGTAAGTATAGGTACCTACATATAAAAGTTGAGTGCAGGTGGCCAAATTTTCCTATGTTTAAAAAATGGCAAAATCTCGAAAACTATCACCTGAACAACTATAAACTCACCTATCTCCTGTTTTCGGCTTGAGGTTGAGTTTTGGGACCCTGCATATCTAACATGTTTCTATTTTCAGCGGTTTAGACAGTGCGTCGTATGTCAGTCGATCAGTCACGGAACTCTTTTATAAGTATAGATGAAGAGTAGCTAATAATAATAAATAATAATATAATAATTGTGTATTTATGTTGCAGCACAACTCGCTCGCTGGACATAGTCGGTGAGTACCTGTCGTTGGTTGTGAGCTCGACACTCGTTGTCGTTAGAGATGCTCGTAGCGTAGAGCTCGATCACTAACATCATTATGAACCTGATGTGGGGCTGAGCTGGGCTGGGCTGGGCTGGGCTGGGGGCGCGGCGCCACGGTCCAGTATAAATAAATAAATAAATATCGGACGGACCGAGAACCTGGTGAAGGTGGCGGAAACCCGTTGGATGAGGGCAGCGCAGGACCGCGAGTTATGGCGATCCTTCGGGGAGGCCTATGTCTATGTCCAGCAGTTGACGTCCGTCCATCTGCTGAGATGATGAGAGTCCTTCTTAATATGCTGACGGTTTTTGAATGGGATGATCAAACTGAAGAACTTTCTCTATGGGATCAATGTCGAAAACACGAAAAGAACCGTATCTAATCTAAACTATTATAAAACTGTAACAGGATGTTTGTCTGTACATTGAAGATATTAACAAAAAAAAGTTACGATATGGTTTTTAGGTGTCCCTGATTCCATATCACCAATTTTTGGATTTTTTGTTTGTTTGTTTGAACGAGCATCACGCAGAAACTACTGAATTGATTTTGATCAAACTTTTTTGTTTGATAGCTTATTATCTGATTTAAAATCTGGTATATAATTTGTGCGGAAAAAGTCGCGGGTTAACGCTCGTACTAAATATTAATGTATAGAAGCTGAGCGCGTGAAGGTAGTGGAAAGGGATGGACATAATTATGATAAAAATGTATGAAAAATGGTGTTGGACTTTGTTGCAAGATTTTGCAAGCAATATCAACTAAATCCAACAAGATTCTTGTTTGATTTGTGTAAGTAGCGTATCGTAGCTGTCTCGTTTTCGCGATTATTATCATTTTGACGCCAGTTCTATTCTCTTCTTTTTCGATGAATGTTGCATCCAAAACTGCAATCCTACTCTACCCAGTTGTATAGATTTTTTTTGCGATTAATGCACGGTTATGATGTTTGTCCGGTAGAAAAAGTTGTTCAATTTGATGGTCCGATCACCCCCTTAAAAACTGTCAGTATGTATATTTAATTTAGTGGGACCAGATATAGTAAATGAATCGAACGTGTATAATGACACATACATGAATGCAATAAAGAAATCTAATGTAGTCGGTTCCCTCTTTTTTTTTAATTTCTTTTTATTTTGTGAGTAGACATGTTGACACTCTAATTAATTGTGACAGTAGTTTTTATGCATTCATCAATTTTATCATTTTATTATGTAATCTTTCTTATTTATAATTTATTGACAATGTTGTTAGACCTTAAAAATTTTGAAATTTTATAAATATAATAATATAATAATTATCCTATCATCATAATAAATAAGAATAATAATTGTTTTTATATTCGTATGCGTCATGGTACCTACATCAGAGTGGTCCTTTAAAACTGCACTCCAACTATAATTTGTCTATTGTACTGCGGTGTGTGCTCGGATGTGTGACAGTGTGACATAAGGACGATGGAATGATACGAGTAGTATAAGGTTTATTTTATTTTATTCATTTTAGGAAAACTTACAGGATAGTAGGGTAGGGTAGACGTATAATGCATGCCTGCAGGACATCGCAATGACTTATAACTAGATTAAACCTACGTGTGTATGTGTGTGGGTGGGGGTGGGGGGCTACGCACACACTACAGTATCTACTTTTTACGTATGATGAGGAATAAATGTTAGTGATTTGTGTCCCACAGAGCCTCGTGTGGTGTCGCGCGTGTCGGGCTGCACGCCGCTGGCGCTGCTGCCGCCGCGGCGCGAGCCCCTTCCCCTCCCCGCGCCCCCCGCGCAGGGGCCCCCCGCACCCCCCGCGCAGGCACACCTCGGCGCCGCCGACATCCTGCAGCTGCCGATAGTGTTCGCGGACGACGAGCCGCCCTCCGCCGCCACTACCGCCCCCTCACCCTCCCCCTCCCCCTGCCCCGCCACTACCGCCGCCGCCACGCGCTCCGCCGCCGGTACGTATGTAGATGTAGACCTCGTCCTGCTGTGCTGTGCTGTGCTGTGCTGTGCTGTGCTGTGCTGTGCTGTGCTGTGCTGTGCTGTGCTGGGGTGCGAGTGCGAGTGCGAGTGGGACTCGATACAAGATACGCGCGAAACATTCAACTTTGTCATACTATTTGCAATTGTTGCGCATCGCACCTCACTCGGTGAACGGACGACTTGGATAGTTCACAGTCGGCACACATTTAGCCTGCCTTGCAAAATTTAAACTTAACTTCTGGTTTGGTTAAACGCAGATTTAATCCAGATACAATAGATTGCAACAGACGAGCGGTTAAACGTATTTAGTGATCGCTCTGTCTCGAATGTGACGGCATCATATTTAAACACGTTTAACACTAAATGGTTTTTGGCAGTCTGCGCCAATATTACTTCTTCTTTCGATTTTGACGAACCCGTGATGATGTTTTTAGTTTAGTTGTTTTTTGAAAAATTTATTTGACAACTAACATATCATCACGGGATCCTGGCATAGTCGCCATGAGATATTGGGAGTTCGATTTGATTAATAATTCTAATTATCGAATCCAGCAAATTTATAATAAACTAGCTTTTGCCCGCGACTTCGTCTACGTGGACATGTAATTTTGTCTAATATCTCGTATAAGGTCATGAAGGTCATGGTCCGAACCAAGTCTAGGAATCCTGGCATGTAACATTAGAATGGATAGATTAAGGAATGGGCTGATAAAAGACACAGGCTAGAATGCTCTGGCCTCTCGGGTCTGCAACACTGCAGGAAATTCATCAGCAATCTTCTTATTATCGTGTGGGCAAAGCCCTGGTGTCAGAGTATAACAAATATAACAACACGAATCCCACAGTTCATACTGAACAACAGCAGGAGCAAAGCTCGTGCCATCGTCGGAGCCCTCACCGGGCACTACGCAACAGGCACGATAAAGCTCACTCTTAGATCCCGGTTGCCGAGCGTGTGGAGAGGAGGAGGAAACCATGGAACATTTGTACTGTGTGACTGCGATGTCTTGGTGGGTAAACGTATGTGACTCCTGAGAGATGGTTATTCATTACAGGTTTCTTACTCTGAACGCTATTGCCTCCCTCATTTTCCAAGTTTTTCAAGGATGAAGAAAATAATATGTAGGGGTCAATACAAAAGATACCATTGTCTCGAAGTGTTGCTGGCTTGCCATTTCCCATAATAAGATAAGAAAATCATGAACTTAAGATAAATCAAAATCAGAAAGTACCCCAAGTAAGTCTGTAGGTATCAGATAAAAGTCATTCACTGGATCCATCACTTTAATTTTTCTACTGTTCGTCGTTTATTAGTTTTTTATTTATGTCGATATCAGGGTCCTGGGTTCGAAACCTGGTTCGGTCATGGATGTTATAAATGTTTGTGCCGTTGTTGTATGGTTTCTATAATAAAAAGCCTATAGTGCTTGCTTGGAATAATAACAATGTTCCTGTAAGCGTTATTTATTTATTTAATTATTCAGCCGAATCTCTAAGACAAATCTGTAAGACCGAATATCTGAGATGTCTTAAGCGTGAATTAAGTATGGTACTTGCTTCAAAAAACACCTAACGCCATCTATTAAGATGAAAACAATACTACGATAAAATTATGAACACTAACTTTATAAAAGGTTAAAAGAAAGAGGATTTTTAGTATTTGCCGACCCGGTTGGTGTAATGGTTACCACGCCGGACTGCCAAACCAGAGCCCTGGGTTCGAGTCCCGGTTCGGTCTTGAATGTTATATGTATATGCCGTTGTTGTATGGTTTCCACAATAAAAAGCCTATAATGCTTGCTTCGGATAATTAAAATAATGTTTGTGCCTGTGAGCTTTATTTATTTATTTGTTTAATTATTTTTCTCGCGTTCTCCGCTGGAGAATACGCGTGCCCGGTGTGGGCCGATCTGCCCACGCCAAGCTGGTGGATACCGGCACTGAACGAAACGTTTCGGATTATAACTGGTTGCTTGAAACCGGTACAGTTGCTTTACCCACTGGCTGCCATAGCGCCCCCAGATGTAAGTAGGGCTGTGGCAGGTTCCTCAGAGAGAGCCCAAATGGCGGACTACACACGACATCCCATGCATGGCTTTATTCCTGCGCCGCAAAGGCTCTATGAAGCTTTATGAAGTGTGTCGACCCCCTGAACACTGACCCAGCGCAAGCAAGGTGTACTCTATGGCGACAAAAAGTGTCCCTCCCAACTCCATTTGTGTCGCCGTCTGAGAGCCTAGACATGACTTGCCTTGGGCGACCTGGAAGTCTTTAAACCGACTTCGAACCCAGGTCGGTCGCATTAAGGACAACATGGTCAGGTGGGGATACTCGGATGCGCAAAATGTGACTTGCTTGTGTGGAACTCCACAAACGATGGCCCATCTCACATCGTGCCCTGCGTGTCCTAACATCTGCACGCAGGAGGAGCTCATGACCGCTAGCAACGGTGCAGTATCGGTTGCCCGATTCTGGCAAGCTACTATTTAGAGACTTTGTTCAGAATTTGAAGTAGACACGATAAAAAAAAATATTTTTCCAATTCGCCCAGTACCTATACAATCAAATCTGTAAGACCGAATTTCTGAGCCGTGTTGATGATTGAACCACAAACATAAAATTAATATTAGTGAGATACCTAGTAGGATGGTAGGATTAAAATTTGAAAAAAGCCAAAAGAAAACATCCTGCGCTAATATTAGATCTGATATGATCTCAGGATATTATTACGATTAAGGTCAGGCCCTTAACATATCAAGCCTAACTGCATCTGTCTAATCCGGTGAAAAATGGATATAGTTGTTGAATGTATTAAAAAAAAAATAAAAAAAAATATTCTCGACCAAGAATCGAACCTCCACCTCATGCACGAAAATCTAACCATATACCAAATATACTACACAGCTCTTGTCAAAACTGTTGAAAAAAGCAAATACTATTTTTATCACTGAAATGGGCTGACGTAACCTCAGGGTTAAAAGCTCAAAAAAAAACAAAAGAATTTAAAAAAAAATCACTGAAATCTACACAAATGCATCTTTCAGCGTCAAATTGGCGCTAGTGAGCATAGAATATAAACGTGGTACATGTTTCAGCATGATAAAACATTGTAATTTATCCCACAGGAACCCATTACTGGGATAAAAAGTATCCTATATGTTAATCCAGAACACATTCTATCTGCGTGCCAAATTTCATCAAAATCCATTCAGCCGTTTATGCGTGCCACAAACATACAACATTACAACCTTACAAACATCGTCACAAACTGTCACGTTTATAATATTAGTCAGATTATTAGTTCTTCTTCGTGATGGCATTTTTCATTACTGAGAGCAATCAAGTGTACTGGCAGATACAAAATTATTTTTTAAGTATGATTTTCACTGAACGGAACGCGTCGGGGCGCATTATATATACATATATTACTTTATTTTTTTTATATTTAACTTAATATGCTGACACTTTTTTAAGAGGATTTTCAGACCATCAAACAGCTTTCTCTATGGGACTAACATCGAAAACGCGAAAAAAAATCTTCTGCCCCATACATTTTTGTAGAGTAGGATTGCTGTTTTGTATGGAACAGTTGATTTTTTTTCGTGATTTTGACTTTGGTCCCATAAAGAAAGTTGTTCAGTATGATGGTCTGATCACCCCCTTAAAAACAGTCTGCATATAAGAAGGACCCTATACATCTTGCAATCCGGTCAGATGCGCGCGAAATCGGTGACGGCCGCATTCCACTGCAACGTCACCGTTTGACGTTTGACAGCAGGGGTCTACCCGGACGAATACTATATACAATGTTCTTTGTTCTTGACCCGGACATTCGAACGTCGAAATTGCATGAAAGTTATCGTTCCAATGTCAACTCTATTACAATGAAGTTCGGACCGGAACCGAAACGGTCGCGTTATATCGAAAATCTAAAGTCCGGGTACATGGCCTGGTCAGCACTCGCTGTCAATTTGCGTGCATTTTCTTCTATCGACTCGATGGCATGTCATGTTATATTTTTCCAGCCCAGTATTTTGCCACGCGGATAGCACTACCAGCAGCGTCCATACGCTCCATTCGCGTGCAAGTTTGCGTTCTCCTTACTCCGGCCGACTTGAGTTCGGAGCCTGTTTAAAGACCTCCAAATAGGCCTGGGTAGTTCATGTCCTGGGGGAAGGCTTTCCGAGGGGGGGACAAACGGGTCGGGTAGCGTGCTCTTTCTTCGCCAGAGGTCACATCTAGCTCGAGGACCATTACCAATACCTTGTATAGGGTGGACACACTTCAGAAAGTTTTTGCAGCTCTTGAGCCTTTGAGGTACTGTGGAGTATCTGAACATAGGATGCCATGGATCAACCTCGAGTTTTGCTCTTTCAATGCGTGCATTTGAAACAACGGCTGAGGCGCACGTATGCGCCTGGATTCCAGCGAATAATTTCGTACGGAAGGACGCAGTCGGCTATTGCCGAATGTTACATTAATTAATGTAAAGCTCATATCAAGCGACAGTCCGTAGGGCTGTGGAAGGTTCCTCAGAGAGAGCCCAAATGGTGGACGACACACGACACGGACGGACCGCAGCACGGACTACAAACTTTGAGTTAAGATAACTTTAGAACTAAACATTTAAAAGGAAATCACAGATATTGGCTTCTAGATTGTTTTAAAACCATTCATTTTTTACTTTAATTACTAAATGTTTAAACTAAGCTTCGTTTTGTATGGAGCGCCGTAGAAAAATATATTATCCCCTTAATCGGATCGGGCGCAAAATGCACGGCGGCACATCGCATCGGCGGCATAAAAAACCGACCCTTATTAATTTGTTAGAGTTCGTTCGTTTGTATTTTAGTAATAATTTACGGTATTTCAAAATAGTTTCTTACCTGTCTTATAATTGCTTTAAAATATTAGCTATTATCCAGTCTTGCGTAAAATGTGTATTACATCACACTGTGTGATTACACCGTAAATAAAAACATTCCGAATTAAAAATCGAGTTTTAGACATCTTTCGGCTGCTGATTTGAAATCATGATTATATTCTCTTTGTTTGAAATTGGCGTGCAGTTTTTTTTTAATAATTACTCCTGCTCATGTACGTGTACGTAGTACCTACTTACTATCTCTATGCTCCTGCTTTGGTTGCACTGTAATTCTACAAAATGTCAAGAAATTTGTAGTTCGAATCTTTTTTTCTTGTGGCCAGTACTAAGGTTTTTTTTTGTTATGCAAAGGTTTTCTCCATGGAGTTTGAAAGATTTTATAGCCAAAAAGAAAAACAATGTTATACTAACAATGCACTGGACAATGATAAAATTTATAATTATTGGTATTTATTTTGTACTTTGTTGTTATTTTCGTTATTTATAAATGAAACAGTCTTCAGAATTAGCTTACTTTATTACAAGTCTTTTAATTTTAATTAGTGTTACTTACTTGAAATTGAAATGGCACCGTACATTGGTTGCACTTGCGGTTATATGTTTATATCTCCGGCTCCCGTCAATGTAGCGAGATAAATTGAATACCAGATTTTAAGTCAGATCATAAGCAATCAAACAAAAAAAGTTTCATCAAAATCGGTTCTGTAGTTTTTGTGTGATACTCGTTCAAACAAACAAACAAACAAACAAACAAACAAACAAACAAACACACAAACAAACAGACAGACAAAAAATCCAAAAATTGGTGAAATGGAATCAGGGACACCTAAAAACCATATCGTAACTTTTTTTTTGTTAATATCTTCAATGTACAGACAAACTTCCCGCTACAGTTTTATAATAGTTTAGATAAATAAATATCTTGGACATTGTCACACAAATCAAAATAATAATAATTCAGATTAGCCAGCCTATAATTCTGATCAGTGAGCTTATAATTCTAATCGGCAAACCATATGGACATTTAACTATGACAAGCCCTCTGCCACGAAAGATCCACATTCCACATCGCTTGTCTCATCTCTTCTCTAGCCTGATATAAACTTACGATAGTTTCCGACTTTTCTTCCGCGATATTACGCGAAATAGCAATACGCAAATCTATCTAAACTATTATAAAACTGTAGCGGGAAGTTTGTCTGTACATTGAAGATATTAACAAAAAAAAAGTTACGATATGGTTTTTAGGTGTCCCTGATTCCATTTCACCAATTTTTGGATTTTTTGTCTGTCTGTTTGTTTGTGTGTTTGTTTGTTTGTTTGTTTATTTGTTTGTTTGTTTGTTTGAACGAGTATCACGCAAAAACTACTGAACCGATTTTGATGAAACTTTTTTTGTTTGATTGCTTATGATCTGACTTAAAATCTGGTATATAATTTATCTCGCTACATTGACGGGAGCCGGAGATATAAACATATAACCGCAAGTGCAACCAATGTACGGTGCCATTTCAATTTCAAGTAACACTAATTAAAATTAAAAGACTTGTAATAAAGTAAGCTGATTCTGAAGACTGTTTGATTTATAAATAGCGAAAATAACAACAAATTACAAAATAAATACCAATAATTATAAATTTTATCATTGTCCAGTGCTGATGACTGCACCGGTTGCTAGTGTAACATTGTTCTTCTTTTTGGCGATAAAATCTTTCAAACTCCATGGAGAAAACCTTTGCATAACAAAAAAAAACCTTAGTACTGGCCACAAGAAAAAAAGATTCGAACTACAAATTTCTTGACATTTTGTAGAATTACAGTGCAACCAAAGCAGGAGTAATTATTTAAAAAAAAACTGCACGCCAATTTCAAACAAAGAGAATATAATCATGATTTCAAATCAGCAGCCGAAAGATGTCTAAAACTCGATTTTTAATTCGGAATGTTTTTATTTACGGTGTAATCACACAGTGTGATGTAATACACATTTTAAGCAAGACTGGATAATAGTTAATATTTTAAAGCAATTATAAGACAGGTAAGAAACTATTTTGAAATACCGTAAATTATTACTAAAATACAAACGAACGAACTCTAACAAATTAATAAGGATCGGTTTTTTATGCCGCCGATGCGATGTGCCGCCGTGCATTTTGCGCCCGATTCGATTAAGAGGATAATTTATTTTTCTACGGGCTCCATACAAAACGAAGCTTAGTTTGAACATTTAGTAATTAAAGTAAAAAATTAATGGTTTTAAAACAATCTAGAAGCCAATATCTGTGATTTCCTTTTAAATGTTTAGTTCTAAAGTTATCTTGACTCAAAGTTTGTAGTCCGTGCTGCGGTCCGTCCGTGTCGTATGTCGTCCACCATTTGGGCTCTCTCTGACGAACCTGCCACAGCCCTACGGACTGTCGCTTGATATGAGCTTTACATAAATTAATGTAACATTCGGCAATAGCCGACTGCGTTCTTCCGGACGAAATTATTCGCTGGAATCCAGGCGCATACGTGTTGCCGTTGTTTCAAATGCACGCAAATTGACAGCGAGTGCTGACCAGGCCATGTACCCGGACTTTACATTTTCGATATAACGTGACCGTTTCGGTTCCGGTCCGAACTTCATTGTAATAAGAGTTGACATTGGAACGATAACTTTCATGCAATTGCGACGTTCGAATGTCCGGGTCAAGAACAAAGAACATTGTATATAGTATTCGTCCGGGTAGACCCCTGCTGTCAAACGTCAAACGGTGACGTTGCAGTAAAATGCGGCCGGCACCGATTTCGCAGCGCATCTGACCGAACTGCAAGATGTATATGGTCCTTCTTATATGCAGACAGTTTTTTAAGGGGATCACCCAGGGGAGACCATCATACTGAACAACTTTCTGTATGGGACCAAAGTCGAAATCACGAAAAAAATCAACTGTTCCATACAAAACTGCAATCCTACTCTACAAAAATGTATGGGGCAGAAGATTTTTTTTCGCGATTTCGATGTTAGTCCCATAGAAAAAGCTGTTTGATGGTCTGATCATCCTCTTAAAAAAGTGTCAGCATATTAAGTTAAATAAATAAAAAATAAAGTAATATAATATATATAATGCACCCCGACGCGTTCCGTTCAGTGATAAAAATACTTAAAAAATAATTTTGTATCTGCCAGTACACTTGATTGTTTTCAGTAATGAAAAATGTCATCACGAAGAAGAACTAATAATCTCACTAATATTATAAACGTGGACGTTTGTGACGATGTTTGTAAGGTTGTATTGTTGTATGTATGTTTGTGGCGCAATCACGCATAAACGCTATCGTGTCAACTTCAAATTCTGAAGTCGCTAAATAGTAGCTTGCCAGAATCGGGCAACCGATACTGCACCGTCGCTAGCGGTCATGAGCTCCTCCTGCGTGCAGATGTAAGGGCACGCAGGGCACGATGTGAGATGGGCCATCGTTTGTGGAGTTCCACATAAGCAAGTCACATTTTGCGCATCCGATTATCCCCACCTGACCATGTTGTCCTTACTGCGACCGACCTGGGTTCGAAGTCGGTTTAAAGACTTCCAGGTCGCCCAAGGCAAGTCATGTCTAGGCGGGACACAAACGGCTCTCAGACGGCGACACAAATGGAGTTGGGAGGGACACTTTTTGTCGCCATAGAGTACACCTTGCTTGCGCTGGGCCAGTATTCAGGGGGTCGACACACTTCATAAAGCTGCGTCGGCTTGGCAGCCTTTGCGGCGCAGGAATAAAGCCATGCATGGGATGTCGTGTGTCGTCCACCATTTGGGCTCTCTCTGAGGAACCTGCCACAGCCCTACTTACATCTGGGGGCGCTATGCCAGCCAGTGGGTAAAGCAACTGTACCGGAGTCGGTTTCAAGCAACCAGTTATAATCCGACACGTTTCGTTTAGTGCCGGTATCCACCAGCTTGGCGTGGGCAGATCGGCCCCACACCGGGCACGCGTATTCTCCAGCGGAGAACGCGAGAAAAATAATTAAACATATAAATAAATAACGCTCACAGGCACAAACATTATTTTAATTATCCCAAACAAGCAATAAAGGCTTTTTATTGTGGAAACCATACAACAACGGCATAAACATATAACATCCAAGACCGAACCGGGACTCGAACCCAGGACTCTGGTTTGGCAGTCCGGCGTGGTAACCATTACACCAACCGGGTCGGCAAATACTAAAAATCCTCTTTCTTTTAACCTTTTCTAAAGTTAGTGTTCATAATTTTATCGTAGTATTGTTTTCATCTTAATAGATGGCGTTGGGTGTTTTTTTGACGCAAGTACCATACTTAATTCACGCTCAAGACATCTCAGATATTCGGTCTTACAGATTTGATTGTATAGTTACTTACCGGCTAAATTCGAAAAATAATTAAATAAATAAATAACGCTTACAGGAACATTGTTATGATTCCAAGCAAGCACTATAGGCATTTTATTATAGAAACCATACAACAACGGCACAAACATTTATAACATCTATGACCGAACCGGGTTTCGAACCCAGGACCCTGGTTTGGCAGTCCGGCGAGGTAACCAACACCAACCGGGTCGTCAACTATCAAAAATCAAGTTTTCAAAAATTTTATCGTAGTAATTTAATCGTAGTATTGTTTTCATCTTAATAGATGGCGTTGGGAGTTTTTTTAAAGCAAGTATGCTACAATTATTAATTCAAAAACTTAGCTATAGCAGGAGCTTACAAATTTAGTTGATTATATAAGGTCTAAAAAAATTAGGTGAACTGTTTTAAGGGTATGCTCATACCATTAAACTGAACAACTTTCTCTACGGGACCAATATCGAAATCTCGAAAAAAAATCTTCTGCCCCATACATTTGTGTTTGCAGTTTTGTATTGGACATCAATTTTTTTTTCGCGATTTCTATATTCGTCCCATAGAGAAAGTTGTTCAGTTTGATGGTCTGAGCATACCCTTAAAATAGTTTCAGCTAATTTTGTTAGACTTTATATTATCGTTGTAATACATTGTTGCAAGTATATTGATTGTTTGAGTCCAATCTGAGCCAATGCTACGGATGATAACCTTATTTTACAGAAAGGATGAATTTTGTTGCAGTAAGTCTTGCCAAATTTTTGTTTTGTTTGATTTTCGGTCATAATTATGATTTTTTGAGGGTTTGTGCAACTTAACTATAGAACATCATTCTACCACAACGTATAAAAAGGTACCTACGTATCTAAAAGGTCCTTCTTATACTATAACACCACAGGTCGGTAATGTAGCTACTTACATAATTGAAAATCTTTTTTAGCAAATTGACCATTAGCTTGCTAGAATATTATTATTTTAGCTCTTGCCTTCACCATTTTACACTAGCCCGCGAGGTAGAGTATCCTCTAACGTTTATACGTGAGTGGAGGTCTGTGACCCGCAGTGGGTCGTAAGATGATTATTATGCTGCTCGACATAAATGAAAAACTAATAAACGACGAACAGTAGAAAAATTAAAGTGATGGATCCAGTGAATGACTTTTAAATCTGATACCTACAGAATTACTTGGGGTACTTTCTGATTTTGATTTAGCTTAAGTTCATGACTTTCTTATCTTATTATGGGAAATGGCAAGCCAGCAACACTTCGACCCAATGGTATCTTTTGTATTGACCCCTACATATTATTTTCTTCATCCTTGAAAAACTTGGAAAATGAGGGAGGCAATAGCGTTCAGGGTAAGAAACATGTAATGAATAACCATCTCTCAGGAATCACATACGTTTACCCACCAAGACATCGCAGTCACACAGTACAAATGTTCCATGGTTTCCTCCTCCTCTCCACACGCTCGGCAACCGGGATCTAGAGTGAGCTTTATCGTGCCTGTTGCGTAGTGCCCGGTGAGGGCTCCAACGATGGCACGAGCTTTGCTCCTGCTGTTGTTCAGTATGAACTGTGGGATTCGTGGTGTTATATTGCTGTTATACTCTGACACCAGGGCTTTTCCCACATGATAATAAGAAGATTGCTGATGAATTTCCTGCAGTGTTGCAGACCCGAGAGGCCAGAGCATTCTAGCCTGTGACTTTTATTAGCCCATTCCTTAATCGCCATTCTAATGTTACATGCCAGGATTCCTAGACTTGGTTCGGACCATGACCTTCATGATCTTAGACGAGACATAAGACAAAATTACATGTCCACGCAGACGAAGTCGCGGGCAAAAGCTAGTACTATTATAAAACTGTAACAGGAAGTTTGTCTGTACATTGAAGATATTAACAAAAAAAAAGTTACGATATGGTTTTTAGGTATCCCTGATGCCATATCACCAATTTTTGGATTTTTTGTCTGTCTGTTTGTTTGTGTGTTTGTTTGGGTGTTTGTTTGTTTGAACGAGTATCACGCAAAAACTACTGAACCGATTTTGATGAAACTTTTTTTGTTTAATAGCTTATGATCTGACTTAAAATCTGGTATATAATTTGTGCGGACAAAGTCGCGGGTTAACGCTCGTTATTGATAATACTAATTCTCCCCCACAGAGGCGGGTGTGTGCGACAACACGGTGACGGTGCGGAGCGGAGCGCGGGTGAGTCTAGTACCACCTACCCACCTACCTACCTGCCTACCCTACCGCTACATCTGCACCATACTGTGTCCACTATACCGGTGTACACAGAAACTATACACCACTCTTAGGCTGCCTGTCCATTAAGGCGGAGATAGGAGAAACGAAGAAATATTAACCAATAAAATTGCATACAATTTCGGAGCAGAGATTTAATGCAATCGTATTGGTTAATTATTTTCTCGTTTCTCCGCGTCAATGGACATTCAGCTTTCAGTCTCGCGTCAGTTTGGTCCATCAGTCGGATCACGTCAGACTGACGAAAATTATTGAAATATATAAAAATCATACGGTCTGGTCCATCAGTCAGTAGGTGAGACGGTCAGTTTGACCGGACTGATGGACCAGACTAACGCGAGGCTGAGCGTGTAACATCCGTCATACATTTGAATAATTTTGGTCAGTCTGACGCTAGGTCTGACGTGCCCAGACCGATGAGAGACCGACTGAGCGTGTAACACCGCGCCGGCGCCGTCTCATTCATATCATATCCGGTCCGGGACGGACTGTAAACATTTACAAATTAGATCACTGTTACTGTAACAATAAGAGCCCGCGCACACTTGCCGAAACACAACACACAGAATTGTTCACTGCTAAACCATTATAGACTTTGTTTGCATTGTTATTAACATCGAAAATGGATTAACACAACTTTCACATCGAATCGCTTCGTTGAACTTCTTCTTTTTCTCGTTTGGAATCGTCAGATCGTCACGTCTTCTTCAAATCGTCAATTCCCAGTGTCTTGCCACCTCTGTCGTGTCGCACTGTCTGATGCCCTCTTATCTCCACATTGTGGTCCACCTGTATATACAGACTGTCAGGTACGGTGTGATTTGCAGTACTCCGCATTGACATAAAGCGTTGTTGTTTTGGGCGATAATTCCCCATCTGATGAGATTGTCCTTGGTCATGTCTACTCCCACCCGCAGGCGGCTTAAGGCGTTCCACACAGGCCATTCCTCTTTCCCTCCTGGGGGTAATGTTTCGGCTGGTTTAACGACAGTGGGGAGAATGGCTTTGTAAGTTTTACTGCTTTCTAGTTACTCTGTTAATTTAATCACTGTTCACTTATATTGTCATCAAAAGGATAGTGTTCTCAGTTGGAATTCTGATTATTAAAAAGTCACTTTATTTAACGTAAGTTATATATTTAGTTCTGTAGGTATACAAATTACACAACAGACTTGGTAGGTACTAGGCTGGGCGCGCGGCAGGAGACAACTAAAGTTTCCGGGCGAGCGCTCAGTGCAAAACGGCAAAACTGCTTAATAAGCCAAAGTTGTTAGTCACTATGTGACGTAACAGCATCGATGCACTCGGAGACTAGTAGTTGATTTTCGATGTTATTTCAACGCTATCAAAATCGATAATGAATTGGCATTAGAAATGTTATCACACCTTGGACACTTAGCACGGGAAACATTTAAAAGAAAGCTTGTGCGATACTGAATGAGTTGAGAGCGAGACAGGAATACGCATTTGCTTGCATTTTACGCCACGATCCTGCCAAAGGGGTTGAGGTAAGAAATTGTCGGGAGGCAGGGAGTGTCCATACTGTAT
This sequence comes from Agonopterix arenella, assembly GCA_927399405.1. Classification (NCBI taxonomy): domain Eukaryota; kingdom Metazoa; phylum Arthropoda; class Insecta; order Lepidoptera; family Depressariidae; genus Agonopterix; species Agonopterix arenella. The sequence continues at coordinate 42,808 of OV656704.1, forward strand.
GTACTATATCTTATACTGTGGTAACGTCCCCGAGATATATTCATAAAATCCAGGTACGGCTTTATAATGATTTTCATCGTGTTCTCCATGTAATAATGATAATGGTTGCAGGGCACCAGCGCACTCAAGTACACGCGCGTGATCGTGGCCAAGCGCGCGGCGGCGCCCGCCCTCCCCTCCCCCTCCCCCTCCCCCTCCGCCTGCCCGTCCCCCTCCCCCTCCCCCTCGCCGTCCCGCTCGCACTCGCACTCGCACTCGTCGCCCTCGCCCTCCCCCGCGCGCCCGCTCCTCATGCGCCGCGCACTGCGCGTCGTGCCAAGACGCTTGTAGCCGCAGCTGTAGCCACGGCGTAGGCGTAGCCGTAGCCGCGGCCGTAGCTATAGGTACCATCAGTTCAACTGGGGCTGACGCGTGCGAGATGCAATGTTTTAATAAAGAGATTGTTTACTGTTCATTTTGTGTTTCAATTACCTACCATACTTGTAACCAAAGCTTATAACCGATGTAGTGCGTGGTCCGCACTCGCGATAAAAGGTACGTGACGCTATGTACTAGGTTCACTACTGTCAGACCTCTACTATTTTTGAAGCACATACGTCCTTAGATATTGATGCCCAATTTTCTTTTCAGTTTTTTTGTTTAACTTTATGGTACTAGCAGCGGTACCTACCCACTACCCACGAGAAGATGTAAAGTTTATTAAGTAGACATGAGACTTGGCATTAAGACGTTCAACAGTGTCAAACCAAGAGTAGAGCTCTGCGGTACACATAATTCGAGGTAGGTTTCAGTTGTCTGCATCATTTTAATTTAGTCTATTGTCACTAATTTTGTTTAACATGAATGAATAGAGTAGAACACTGCTATGAGAAAAAATTGCTGATGAAATATCTTTGAAATTGTACAGGTCCTTGTGATAAATACTATCAAAGGCCTGTTGAAAATCTAGAAAAGTTATTAGAGTTCCTCTGTTGTTGTATGTATGTTGGTGTATGTTTTATGTACTTACCTACCTTACTTATGTACCTATACACAATACTTTGCCTCTGTAACAATAGTCGATTACAGACCGAGAGCAGGAAAGCAAGAAAGGTCTCGGATCTCATGAAGCAGAGTTCAACAAACATGTGATCTGAGGCTTTCTTATTTACTGCCCGAGGTTAGTATACTATTTTTCTCCTAGACAGAGGCGGAAAGCGGCAATTTCGTTTAGCGCAGCGGGACGAAAGTTGACGCTTTCCGTCCGGCGGAGGGGTGAAAAAGTAATTTGTGTCAAATGTGATAAAGATAATACATGACTCTTTACGTTCTTTGGTCTTTAACAAGTGAGTCGATGGTCTCGACCTACATTACTTTACTAAGTACGTATTATAATCCCGTAAGCCACCGCCCGCGTCCCCGCGCCCGCCCGCACCGTGGCTGTGACCCGTTTTATAAACCCGTGTTGCCATTTAATTATTTATTGCATTCTAAACCGAAAGACTCCCTTATTTTGGTTACGGATAAAACGATAAAAAATACATTCGCTGAATGTTTTCGTAATAAAAAGGGAAAGAATAGGAAGCTAAAAGAAAATAATTTCGCACAGCCATCTATCTAAAGGACAAAGTTAATGACGCGCAAATCGGGTCGACTACCTGTCTAAACCCATTTAAATATGAGTCGGTATCGGTGGATAGATACACGTCTCGAGCTCAGCTGTTCCTTCCGCGATCTGTAGCCGCGTGCCCGGCGCGCGTGCGCGGCGCGCATGCGCACGCGTGTCGCGGGGGGAGGGGGGGGGGGGGGCGCGGAGCCGGGGCGGGGGCGGGTCGGGGAACACGCGGCAGTAGCGCGCGGAGGACCGCTGCATTCCGCACCGCGCCGACTAGCCTCCCGTCCCCGTCCCGCGCGCCATGCACTCGCCCTCGCACTCGCACTCGCACTCGCACTGCGTCCGGCGGCGAGGCTCGCGCGGACTCCTCCTCGGAGGGCACTAGCGGTGACCGGCGCCGGTCGCTCGACGCGCCGCCGCCGCTCCTCGGGGCACCCATGTGTAGCGGCAGGTACGTCCTCCGGGGCCGCCGCGCCGTCCTCGTCCTCCACCTATCGACACATCTATTATGAAACGCATCGATTCTAATTCTCGTGATTGTTTTCTGTGGATCGTGTATGTGTGTGCGTGTGTAGATGTAGAGTGAGAGCAGCGGTGCAGCGCTGCGGTGCAGCGAGTGCGTCCAGTAAACAGTATCGATCGCAGCACGCAGCACTCAGCACGCGGGCTGGGCACGGAGCACGGGGCACGGTGCTCGGGCACGGCGGTACGGTGGACACGGCGGCGGCACACTTGTAACATTTAGCCTCATTTGTTGTAAATCGATGTGACCTCAACCCCTCGCGGCTCGGCGACGCCGCGACCTCGCGCTCTGCGCCCGTGTCGTGATAATCTGTCCTCCCACTCCCACTCCCACCAGCACCAGCCTGTCTGTTGTTATGAACACGTTACCTGCACTACATTCACTCACACTACCTTAAACATTTTCAGTTAAAGCTAGACGTATTAGGTATACTTATTAGACACTTACACAACGAAAGGACACTAAAATGCGATGCCAGAAAAAATATAAATTTGAGCACAGTATCGGTGACCCGGAAGTGATTTCTAGAAACGGTAACGAGAGACATCAACAAAGTGAATTATTACCGAGGAAACAGTAAAGATAATCGTATGTATCCTAAACCCATAAACAGAGGTTCTTGCGTAACAAGCGAGCTCGGTGTAGGTGTAGTGCTGACATGATGATGACGATGACGCCGAGACGAGTGTGTGTAGTATAGAGTATAAAGTACACTACAGCTAGCAGTCGTCGGCCTGCACCCGCGCGCGTGTCCACTGCATGATAGGGAGTATGAAGACACCACAATAATGTCTGCAACTCCACATATAAATACATATAACTACGATGTCAATCATACCTACGTTAAACCACTGCACCAGCTGTTCGATTCCGACCTGCTATGCTCATTTGTCAGTGTGTGCGTGCTACGAGGCGTACGGACTGGCGAGCACACACATACAACCCGCGTTTGGTACCATTGTATGAAGATGTTCTACTGGCTTATACTGTGGTATAGCTGTCTCGTTCCACCTCTAGTACAGCCCTAAGGTGTACTATTCTATAATAGCTTAATCTATTACACAGGAGGAGCTAATATAGTTTTGCGTGCGTTAGAAAAGTACATCCTAGGCTGTAGTATATTTTGCTATAAGCTTTAGCTTATAGCTGCCATATAAACCAGGCAGGGCGCGCGCTTCGTGATGAAATTGTGTCCTTGGTCATAGTTACTATAAGCGTAAAATGTTCATGCATTCTAGAGATGCAATGATGAAGTTAAGATAAGAATAGCATTAGACAAGGTTAAAGGTTTATGTGTTCGCATTGCTTTGATGACATTCACAAATAAGTAGGTACATTTCTGAGACGTGAAGTTAGTTTCATTTTTGAAGGAGGTATAGATATAGGTACCTGTACCTACCTAGGTACTGCAACTACTAAATAATTCTACTTTAGAATTGCAAATTATCGTCCTTGGCTACTTTTCCCAAGGACTGTTCATGTTGATATTTAATGAAGCAGCATTATTGCAGGGACAGGGAGGCGTCCGGTCCGTCGGTCATTGAATGACTAAACAATGGGCTAATGGACTTCATAATTTAATGCAATCGAAGTATCATTTAGTAACAGTAAATGCGTTTTTTTGAAGATGATCGTCTCCATAGAAAGAGCGACAACGTTTTTGCCTAACTAAAACGTTACAGAAATCATGCCCATGAAGGGGAATTTTTCTTTTCGGTGTTTTGTACGTTATGTACGTGTGTATACAGACCATCGAACTAATCAACTTTCTTTATGAGACAAAGGTCGACAGCGCGAAAAAAAACAGCTCTTTTTCCCATACATTTGGGTCGAGTAGGATTGCAGTTTTGTATGGAACAACAGATCTTTTTTTCCTGATATCGATGTTTGTTCCATAGTGAAAGATGTTCAGTTTGATGGTCTGAGTTCACCATTACACTTTGCTGAAGGCTGTCCCTTACACCCTGTATATTGTTTAAAATAGTTAGGTTATAAACGTTTTGGTATTTTGCATGAAGATGCTCAGCTTCACATCACAATCCTCTTTACGAAATGTTAGTTTGTTATAATAAGATGGTAAGTAATGTAATTAACAGTTTGGTTTGCGTCACTCTCTAAATCGTTGGAACAATACTTAATAGGTAGGTAGGTAATTATCTGTCTAGGTACCGGTAGGTAAGTACTTAGTTAGGGTGACTATTTGTCTAGGCCAGGATTACCTACCCTTCTCGACACACCAAGATAGCTACCTAAAGAGAAATAATACGTTATTAAAATCTACGTCTAATGTACGTACGTGACGTGACGCGTAGGTAGATAGATCTATGACGAATATGTTAGAGGTATCGAAGGCATACGTTAAGTGGTTGTTAGTAGGTGTGTATATAGGTAATAATTTAACTAGACAGTAAAAAAGAGTGAGTTAAGTATCAAATCAAATTCTTTAGCTGGATCCATTATTTTATAATAGAGGTCATACCTAGTGGCTGGATCACACTAGTGTTATAAAGTTTGGAACTAACCTACGTAAATATGTCACCAATGCACTTAACGAGGGCACCGCTCCGTCTGCGACGCGCCGCGTGATATGACGTAGGTCCCTCCCTACACTACAACTACTAAACTATTGTCCAACTATAAGGTCTACAAAAACTAGCTGAAACTATTTTAAGGGGATGATCAGACCATCAAACCAAACAACTTTCTCTATGGGACCAATATCGAAATCGCGAAAAAAAAATCTGCTGTTCCATATATTTATGTCGAGTACGTTTGTAAGGATCATTTTTTTTCGCGATTTCAATATTGGTGTCATAGAGAAAGATGTTCAGTTTGATGGTCTGATCATCCCCTTAACATAGTTTCACCTAATTTTGTTAGACCTTATATATCGTTCACCTTAGTATTAGATATGCCTTAATTCTTGGACAGAAGTTCATCGAAAGGATGCAAGTTCGGCTGGCGCACCTGTGGCACTGGGCAGTCAGTATCGATTGGCTAATCTTTCCACTACAGCATGAGTTATTGCCATATTGTCACGAAAGAAAAAATACGTATTATGACGAGCATCTCACAAGAAATCATCTTCAGCTTGTCAAGATCTACTGAGGCGCTTAAAAAAACCAGGCCGCTGGTTTTTAAGTAAAAACGATCCAGGACACCCCAAAAATCAGGAAATGTCGTGGGTAAATAGGACGGTGGGCTACCCTACTTGGGTAGGTAGGTATACCATTATAAAAATAAAAATAATTTATTTCAGGAAACCAGGTCCCATACACAAAGCATTACATAGGTAGTTTTTCAGAAAATCAAGTTATTATGCTATATTAAATTGAATTAAATGATGCAATGCTTATGATAGATTAGTTATGAGTGCACATGCATTTTTAAAAATCTGTAGTAGGGTAGGTACCTAATAATAATAATCGATCGTTTTCTTCCCTTCTCTCTAGCCACTGCTTGTTAGAGTCTTGTTATCACAACGATAATTATTAGATAGATAGATAAACAATTATCATCATCATCATCATCATGTAATAGCATTGTTTCTTCCGGTGTTCTATCTGAGCCGAGTTCTGTCGCACTGTTGGGCGTCACTTCACCTGCAATGGAAAGATGTTATTGTTTTCGTACCTATATACTAGCTACTAACGTTTCGTTTCGCCGCGGGTTCTCATACAATCTTTAATGCTTTCACCCTTATGGCCTTATTTCCACACATTTAGGGGGTGCATTTTGAAAAACCTGTTCTTAGCGAGGTAGGTACCTTTATGATCTGAGGAAGTAAACTAAACTAAAAAAGTTTGTTCTGTAGATTTTGTGATGAGCTTGTGCGAGTGGTAAGTAGTTAGTAGTGGTCCGTGGTTTCTGCTTTCCCCCATGAGACAGTGGCGTGAGCTTATTTCTATTTATTTTATTCATTTTAGGAAAACTTACGGACTATTCACAGGGTAGTAGGGTATCAAATTATGTATGAATGTGTCCTCGCCGCCCGACCTGGTGTGTGCGTTGAGCAGCATTGAGGTGCACCCTTAGAACGCTTTGGACACTTACCATCATTTTATACAAAAGGGAAACATTTTAAAGAAGAGGTAGGCATGTGCGATACTGAAAGAGTGTGAGCGAGACAAGAATACGCATTTGCTTACATTTTACTCCACGATCCTACCAGAAGGGGCGAGGTAAGAAATTGGTGGGAGACGGAGTGTCCGAACTGTATGTAGTACTAGATATCTTTCTTATACTGTGCCCTTCGTTTGGTGTCGATGTCGGTGCATGCAGGAGTGAAGTGAGACGGTGATGTCTGTTGCAGAGCGCGCGCGGCAGCGGCAGCAGGGGAGGGGCGGGTGAGGCGGCAGGGGCAGGGCACGGGCGGGTGACTGTGCGCGCGCGCAGCAGCGAACCATGCCGGGGGGCCGCCGGGGGCTCGTCGCCCCGCAGAACACCTTTCTCGAGAACATCATCCGCCGCTCCTCCTCACAGCGTGCGTATACCTCCTGCTCCTGCCATCTGATGACTCGTCACTTACATTATATTTATACACCTTATATTTTTACAATATACAGGGCCCTACTTAATATGTTGACGGTTGTTAAGAGGCCGATCAGACCATCAAACTAATAAAAATCGCGAAAAAAAATCTGCTGTCCATTACATTTGGCTCGAGTAGGTCTGCAGTCTTGAATGGAGCTGCTGATTTTTTTTTCGTGATATCGCTGTTGGTGCCATATTATAGAATGTTGTTCAGTTTGATGGTCTGATCATCTCCTTAAAAAAGTGTCAGCATATTAAGAAGGACCCTATATTATGGAAACCGCTAAACCGATTTCCATCAAAGACATCTCCCATCCTTCCATCAAACCATCTCACAAATAACAACTTTTAAGAACTAAGATATTCAGAGTGGTCACTCTCCTTGCTGGAGCTAAGGTGGTGAAGTATACTTACACATGGCCAGACAGACTTTAATTAAACTACTTATAACGATGCTCGTTTGTCTTCGAGGCTAGGTTTAAAAAATCAAACTATTTCTTCATATTACTGTGTCCGATGGGATGGATTATGGCATGTTACTTATCAGTTGTGCCATTGATGACTGATTCTCGTGCATATTTCCGTTGTCATGAGGGCCAGTCACCAACAACTTTAACTTTGGGGTCAGCACAATATTTTATGTAGGTATAATACTTACCTTCTTATGAGAGAAATAAAATTAATCAATCTTCGGTCGTTTCTTGTTATTCGACAATTTCCTCAATCCATCAATCCCTTGTAGTACCAGACCACTACCAGACACAATACATAAACTTTTGTTATCACGCACGGCACACACGTTCCACCAGTGACGGGTTAAGTATCGAAAATGTTTTCATGGCAGGTGCTACTTATACCAAAATACCTAGATTTTGGTATAAGTAGCACCTCGGAATTCAGTGAAAACAAGATACGAAGTAGAAATACAACGAATTTTGCAGATATTATTGACGAAAAACAACAAAACCCGCACGTAGGTATTTATTCGCCAGGATATTGTGGTGTTAATTAGCTTAATTACACAGCTCTTGTGTGCTCTTACTCCTACATTTATAACAATATTTTTGTTTAAACCCTTTCACACTAGCTCACAAGGGAATCATGTTAACTCACAGATGTGAAAAGGCTACAGGTGTAACAAAAGACCCTAGTAAAATTTAATGGGGTAGTTTTAGACTAGCAACTTTTACTATGGAGCCAAAATCGAGAAAAGATTTGCTGTTTCATACAAAACTACAGTACAGACTCGACTTAAATGTATGATTTTTATTTTTTCTTTATGTTGGCTCTATAATGAAAGTTGTTCAGTTTGGTGGTCAAAACCACTCCTTGAAAAATTACTACGGTTTTTGTATCCTTGCTCTATGCCTCTAATAGTTTGAACATACCAAACTGTAGCATTCGCTGCACTTTTCAGCGCCGCTTCGCCTGTGTTCTGTATTTGTGTGTGTGTGTGTGTCCCGCCCAGCAGACAGCAGCTTCCTGCTGGCGAACGCGCAGATAGTTGACTACCCGATAGTGTACTGCAACGAAACGTTCTGCAAGATGAGCGGCTACAACCGCGCCGAGGTGATGCAGAAGTCGTGCCGCTGCGCGTGGATGTACGGCGAGCTCACCGAGAAGGAGGCGGTGGAGCGCGTGGACCGCGCGCTCGACCACCACCTCGCCGACCAGTTCGAGATACTGCTCTACAAGAAGAACCGTGAGTGTTGTAGCCTGTCATAGTCCACTGCTGAACATAGGTCTCTCCCAAGGCGCGCCACACAACTCTTTCCTCGGCCTTCCTCATTCAGTGCTCCCCGCTAGATCGTCGGTCCAGCGGGCCGCAGGGCCAGCAGGGCGTCCCACACTACGCCTGCCAGTTCGTGGTCTCCACTCTAGAACTCTGACACCCCACCGGTTGTCAGTTCTTCGGCAGATATGACCAGCCCATATTGCCACTACAGCTTGCAAATTTTTTGAGCTTTGTCAACCACTTTAGTTCTCTGAACTATCACTTCATTGGAAGTCTGCTTTTATCACTCCTGTCTTCAAAAAAGGTGACAGGACCGATTTGCAAAACTATCGCAACATATCCAAGTTGTGTTTATTTTCTAAAATCTTAGAGAGAATTGTATACACAGAGATTTACGCTGCGCTCAAATGTTCTTTTAGTGATGCCCAACACGGTTTTCTTAAACGTCGATCTACTGTTTCTAATTTATTGTTGGCAAATGATTTTATTACTCAGGGTATGGAACGGGGTGCGCAAATAGATGTAATCTACACAGACTATAATAAATGTTTCGACCGAATAGATCACAAAGTGTTATTATACAAGCTCTGGCTTTCCGGCATAGGTACATGGCGATCTTTGACGCAGGTTTTCATCGTACATTGATAGGCGTACTTAAGCTGTGGTATTGCAGGGATACACGTCTGTATCGACTAATATTCCTTCTGGAGTCCCGCAAGGGTCCATATTAGGCCCACTATTGTTCATTATTTTTATCAATGACATACAGACGTGTTTTCTCAATTCCTATATTTTATTGTTTGCCGATGAAATGAAGGTTTTGAAGGAGTTTCGTAGAGGTACGTGATCTCCAGAAAGATCTGCTGAGATTTGAGAGTTACTGTCAATTAAATAGGCTGGAACTAAACGTCTCCAAGTGTTTTTGTATTTATTTATTTTATTTTATTTATTTATTTATTCACAATATATATTTACAGCGTCAGCCAAAACACTTATATGCTAGGTAGATATAATTAAGTAAAAATTCTGCTTTCGATCTTTAACGTTTCATTAAGGAACAAAACAACACATTTATAAAACGACGACGACGTTTGTATGACGTTATCTCGCAAACTCCTTCTCATTGATGGTGGCTAATCACTTCTCGGCAGCCGCATTGTCAAGGTGGAAGAGATCCGTGATCTTTGCGTTACAATGGATAGCAAACTCCTATTCGATAGGCACATTGACAATATTGTAAGTAAAGCCTCAAAAGCGCTGGGTTTCGTTATGCGCACTTCGGCTTCCTTTCGGAATCTGAAGACTATTCAAATTCTTTATTGTGCCTTCGTCCGCCTTGAGTACGCCTCTCAAGTTTGGAACCCTTTATACGATATTTAAAAAGGGCGTATTGAGCGTATAAATATATGCGGTTTCTTGATTTCAAAGTATCGTAGAACCTCGGGTTACACGCAGCGGTGTAAACGTTATCGTTTTCTTCCTCTGGAAAAGCGGCGTAATATTGGCGACATTTGTTACCTAATGAATGTCGCTAATGGAGCAATAGACTGCCCTGATTTATTCGCCAAGGTAAACCTTCGCACTAACCAGAGGGGCCTCCGTCATCGGCCGCCCCTACAGGTTCAGTTCGCGAGAACCAACTATAAGCAGAACGCGTTCCTGCAGCGCGCCACCAGCGGCTTCAACGACATTTGTGTGGACTTCGATATTGATTTGTTTTGTGCAAGCACCAATAGACTTTAAAATATTCTAGCACGTGACTTCTTTGATGGCCCATAATAATTTTTGTTTTACCTTTGATTTTTAATGTTAGCTTTATTTATAAGACTTTTTTCTTCTGTATTTTTATATGTGGGAACTTGTTGTCAGCATCTGACTATCAATTTGTCTTTGTCACAAAACCGTTATTTAGCTGTAAGTTCTCAAAAAAGGAAGTAAATAAATAAAAATAAATAAGTTATTATTCCTGATCTGATCTGTCAGTATTCATATTATGGGTTTATTATGCCAAGCCCCAATACTGACAATTTTTCAATCAAATAAAAAGTTGCAGACGACATTGCTACCTGGGTCCACAGGCGCATCGCAAACTATAGGTATCAATTCAATATATCAATAGGGCTGTTACTTTTGCATTTGTGAAATAAAATTTTCCAATCGCGTAGGTTAGGCACCTATACACTTATCGGAGTACCTTACGTACTTACGTATGTTCACACGGCGACACATCAAGCTACGCAAAACCAACATAAGCTGGTGTCGCCGTGTGTACCTAGTTGCTTACATCAGAGAAACCCAATGCTAATCTGCGGAGCTATGAAATGTATCTACTTGTCTACTGAATGAATAATGTACTGACAAATGTATCATGATTTATATATGAAGTCTCACAGTGGCTGAGTAAACTTAACAGAGTGCGAAGAGTGTGTGTTTGAGAGCGGGGGTAGGTGGTCGGGGGGCGGAGGGGTTGATTAGCCCCGTGATCCCGGCGCGTTCCCCCGGGAGCGGCCGGCACTGCGGTCTCGCTCCGGACACTGCATTATTAAATGTGTTCGCGCCGAACATTTTATTTTATAGCTCCCGGAACAGGCGTCCAAATTACTCGACCATTCCCACTGTTATTATCCGCATTTCGGAGTGTTTACTCGAGGCCGGGGACCGCGACCGGGGAGGTAGGGGGAGGCTCGCCTGCATGCCGCGCGGCGCGGTGCGGCCGAGTGACCATCATATTGTTTATAATGACCTCCCCCGATACCACCCCCACACCCTCCCAAATGTTAAGTATATCGAAATGATTGTATTTACTTATGGCTCCTCGACATGTAGGTACTCAAAACTAAATTTAGTTGGTACCTACCTACGTAAGATGTCAGTTTCACAAAACGATTTGACTGCGGGACAAACGACATTCAGATAGTAGATACGTATACACAATAAAATATCACATAGATTTTTGGAAATGTATGATTATAAATTTCTAAAAATCAACTTGCTTATTTTCAGAGCTATGTCAACCACTTAGTTCCATGCTGTGATCTCTCAAAGAAACACCGATTTATTTATAAGAAATAAAAAAAAATGTCATCGAGCTGTGGAGAGAGTTACTATTGCTCGGTGTTTCTTTGAGAGATCACGGCATGGAACTAAGTGGTTGACATAGCTCTGAAAATTAGCAAGTTGAAGTGGCGATGGCCTGGTCGTATCTGCCTAAGAACTGACAACATTTGGGGCGTCAGAGTTCTAGAGTAGAGACCACGAATTAGTATGTTTTTGACGCTGCGGCCCGCTGCCTGCGCAGACGACCTAAAAAAAGGTAGCGGGGACCGACTGGATGAGGAAGGCCGAGCACAAAGTTTTGTAGCGCCCCTAGAAGTCTATGTTCAGCAGTGGACGATGAAAGGCTGAACTGATTTTTCGAAAATCAATGGACGTAGGTTTAAAAAAAAAAATAAAGGAATAATGTTTCCTGTAAGTAAAATTTACTATATAGGGTACTTTCCGTCCAAGTAAGATTCTCTCTTTCCACCCTGAATAATGTGAGTATTATAATGCCGGCAGGCACGCCGCTGTGGCTGCTGGTGCACGTGGCGCCGATCCGGAACGAACGCGAGCTGGTCGTGCTGTTCCTGCTCACCTTCCGCGACATCACCGCCCTCAAGCAGCCCATCGACGCCGACGACCCCAAGGGAGGCGAGTGTCCGTACCTCTCTACCTGTAGGTGTAGCTGTAGGTGCCCTGCAGCGCCGGCACTAACAACTGACGCTCGTGTGTCGCAGGTCTGTCCAAGTTCGCGAAGCTGGCGCGCAGCGTGACGCGCTCGCGCTCCGTGCTCGTGTCCGCGCTGCCCGCGCTCAAGGAGCCGCAGCGGCAGAGCCACCTCGCGCACGTGAGTGTGTGCTGTACTGTACCGTACTGTGCTGTACTGTACCTACTGCCTCCTGTCTCCTGTCTATATACTGCGTGTGTCTCCCCAGGTGATGTCGCTGTCGGGCGACGTGCTGCCGCAGTACCGGCAGGAGGCGCCCAAGACGCCGCCCCACATCCTGCTGCACTACTGCGCCTTCAAGGCCATCTGGGACTGGATCATCCTCTGCCTGACCTTCTACACGGCCATCATGGTGCCGTACAACGTCGCCTTCAAGAACAAGACGAGCGAGGACGTCTCGCTGCTGGTGATAGACTCGATCGTCGACGTCATCTTCTTCATTGACATCGTGCTAAACTTCCACACGACGTTCGTCGGCCCCGGCGGCGAGGTCGTCAGCGACCCCAAGGTCATCCGCAAGAACTACTTCAAGTCGTGGTTCCTCATCGACCTGCTCTCCTGCCTGCCCTACGACGTGTTCAACGCGTTCGACCACGACGAGGACGTAAGTAGATCGTGCAGTAGTGTGTATGTGTACAGTACAGTACAGTACAGTACAGTGCGCGTGTGTGTGTGTGCTTGCAGGGCATCGGCAGCCTGTTCAGCGCGCTGAAGGTGGTGCGGCTGCTGCGGCTGGGGCGCGTGGTGCGCAAGCTGGACCGGTACCTGGAGTACGGCGCGGCGATGCTGATCCTGCTGCTGTGCTTCTACATGCTGGTGGCGCACTGGCTGGCCTGCGTGTGGTACAGCATCGGCCGCTCGGACGCCGACTCGGGCCTGCAGTACTCCTGGCTGTGGAAGCTCGCCAACGTGACCCAGGCGCCCTACTCGTACGTGTGGTCCAACGAGTCGGACGGGCCGGAGCTGGTCAACGGCCCGTCCCGCAAGACCATGTACGTGACGGCCCTCTACTTCACCATGACCTGCATGACGTCCGTGGGCTTCGGCAACGTCGCCGCCGAGACCGATAACGAGAAGATCTTCACCATCTGCATGATGATCGTGGCAGGTGCCGGACTTCTTCTCTTATTAGCCGGAGCACTTCCTCCCCCGCCCTTCTGCCTCCGCCCGCGCCCGTCCGACCCCGAGCGGACACCCCCTCCCCCCGAGCGGGACCCCCCCGCAGCCGGCGACGCGAGGTCGTCGCGCTGCGTCGGGGGCCCCGCGCCTCCCGTACTACTACTACTCCTGCGTACTATGTAAACTGGGTACCTAGACAAAGTGACATAATGGACGGCCGCACATTGTAACAAATTTCTTAAGGAAAAATTGTGACGCTCGCCGGAAGGTCGGTGCATACTATAGATCCCGCACACTGTTAGAAAAATTCTGACCGATTGTCCGTTTCTGATGTACACCTTACGTCCGGCTGAGGTACAGCCGACGTAAGAACGTAAGAATTTTTCTGATGGAAATGGTGGAAGGTGTGTTATTGTGTACTAGACCCCGCACATTATCAGATATTCGCGTCAGTTAAGGCACGCCGTAGGTACTTTGTAGACTAAAATGAGCGAAATTCAAGATTTAATTGCAGAGGTGGAAAAATATCTATCTTTGTGGAATCTTGATGATGCAAATTATCAAAATAAAATATACATAGACTAAAATATGCGGCGCTAAACACTATACTGGACCTCAAACCGCTTCATATATTCATACAAGCTGAAGCGACGAAGGCTCTTTATAGAATGAAGGTGACCCAAATCTGGCACAATGACATGCCCAAGATAAGGCACACTGCACTGAGACTGAGCAGTGAACTTGAGAGAGGGTTCAACATGATCGGTGACACAATGCCGAGCATACGAATCTTCAAAAGAAACTACAAAATATATGTCCCAACAAGGGATGAATGGAAACGTGGAATGCGTACCCCGGACGCGAACACTCTTGTTTGGTACACTGATGGTTCAAAAACCGAATCAGGTACGGGTGCAGGCATACACTCCAAAGACTATAACGAAAGTGTTAGTCTAGGAGAATTTGCAACTGTCTTTCAAACAGAGACATATGCTATCATAGCATGTGCGCAGGAGAATATATACAGGAAGGTAACCAACAAGACTATATATATCCTCAGTGACAGCCAAGCAGCTCTCAAAGCTTTGAACTCCTACTATGTGAATTCCAGGCTAATTCTGAACGGAGTGAAGACCCTCAACAAGCTTGGTCTTCACAATACCGTAAGATTAGTTTGGGTTCCGGGACATACCGGCGTCCAGGGTAATGAGAATGCTGACGAGCTGGCGAGGGCTGGGTCAGAACGAAAGATGGTTGGCCCAGAACCAAGTGTGGGAATCCCGGCATGCAGTATAAGAATGGCCATTAGGGATTGGGCTGATAAAGCACACAAACTGGAGTGGTCTGCCTTGTAGGCCTACAACACTCCAAAAACTTTATCAGCAATGTGACAACTCGCGTCTCAAGATTCATACTGAATAATAGCAGGAGCAAGGCTCGTGCCATAGTCGGAGCCCTCACTGGGCACTACGCTACAGGCGCGATGATGCACAAAATGAAACTCACCCTGGATCCTAGCTGCAGAGCATGCGGAGAGGATGAAGAGACTATGGAGCATGTTCTTTGTGACTGTGATGTCCTGGCGGTAAAACGCATGTGCCTCCTCGGAGATGGATACCCGAAACCGGGAGATCTTAGGTTTCTTCCCCTCAATGGTGTTGCCTCCTTCATTGACCATGTATTTGAAGGGTGAAGACAACAAAAAGTATTGGAGCTAACACAAAAGATCCCATTGGGTCGAAGTGTTGCTGGCTTGCCAGCCCCCACAACAAGATAAGATAAGAAAATATGCCGAACATTAATTGACAATTGGAATGACTTAAATCCAGAGGAAAAGAAGAAACGTGAGTATTTATTTTTGAAATTCATCCATGTTGGTCGATGTGCGTTGATTAAAATATAAACACGACTGGACTCAAAAGATGCCGCGGATCAAAATGTTCAATTCAAATCTTTTATTCAACAACTTACACTAACAGTAAGTTTTAGTCATTTGATAATTTAAATTACATCATTTCCTAGATTAACATTGTTAATATTTCGAGCATGATGAGTGTTGGATACATGTAAAGGTAATACCCGTAAACTTTACGATACAGAAATCGGGCGAATGACTTCTGTATTCGCTCCAGAATTAGGATATGCTGGTCTGCAATGTCTGATAGAATTTTTTTGTCAGAAATTTCTTACAATTTGCGGCCGTCATATATTAGCGTAGACGCTAGTATAAATGACAGAATGTATGGATTGAACATTGGCGATCGAAACATTTTGAATTTCACCACCATACGTCAAATCCATACACGTTGTCGTTTCTATTAGTGTCGACGCCAGTCAAATGTCACTTTGTCTAAGTAAGTACCCTGCTATATGTAAGTAGCAGAGGAGTGTTGTGTCTGTGTGCTGTCTAGCGCTAGTTGTGCCCACGTCTGACGTCGCACAGAGTGCCTCCGCACGTGTGATCCCCTCACCTCTCACACGAAATCTCCCCCTCTCCCCGTCCCCTCCACCGTGCAGGCCCACGTCGTCCCCGCGTCGCTCTCCCCCCGCGGTGACGTCACACGTCGCGGGGGGAGTGTGACGCGGTGTTTGTCGCACGCACCGATTTCGCTAAACTGTCGTGAAGTCGCTCGTGTTCTTAGCGTTCCTCAGAGCCTCGTTTAAACTGACTGAACGAGGCTCCGGGGAACTCGTGTTACTCGCGACTAGGTCAGTGTGGACCACCGGCGCGGCGGTGTGTACTGATCGGTGCGTGGCTCGTGTCCTCAGCGCTGCTGTACGCGACGATCTTCGGGCACGTGACGACCATCATCCAGCAGATGACGTCGGCGACGGCCAAGTACCACGACATGCTGAACAACGTGCGCGAGTTCATGAAGCTGCACGAGGTGCCCAAGGCGCTGAGCGAGCGCGTCATGGACTACGTGGTGTCCACGTGGGCCATGACCAAGGGGCTCGACACGGACAAGGTGCGCCGCGAATTAACAATGATACCCACACTTACGGGAGTTTAATAAGTATTTATCTATTCAAGTATAACAAGGACGTGGGTGTTCTGCGGTTTCAGAATATCTTTGACTACCCCCTCGGGGAATATAGTCGTGAGCATATGCTTTGCTATAACAAGGAGTCATAGTTAGTACGTTCTTATTCTATGTTAGTAGGAATACATAAAAATAAATTCAAACAAATTACATTCATGGCCAGAATGCTGTTGGAACTGGCCCGCACCCTGCACACCAGAGACGCGCGTCTCTTGCGCATTGTGGTGTAAAAGCAATTTGTTCGCGCTTCGGCGACAGTTCAGCTGAATCCGAACTGGTTATCATGCAGTTTTATATGCTTGTTCAGTTATGTGTTAAGCAAGCCGTCAAACACCTTTGCTATAATGGTAGCCAAAGAAATAGGCCTATAGTTACTTTTGTCGGCAAGGTCGCCGGTTTTGTTTTTTACTATAGGCTCCACTAGCTTTTATCATGTCGTTTGGCATGTATCCGTGTCCCAGGCAGAACCCGAATAGCATTGTCAACACTCTGGGCACATGTGGTATCGAAGATGCTCAATGCTGAGGCCGTCATGGCTTGGAGATTTACCTCTTGACATAGCTATAGGTACCAGAAATAATAAAAGAAATGGCCAAAAACATAACTTTAAATTTGTTACCTATTAAATCTAAAAGACTGTACACATCAGCATACAATAGGGGGTAAGTAGGGGTGCGTAGGGGGTGAATATTACCTATTGATTGTGATTGCGCTATATTAATGAAGCTTTTAAAGTCATGATTGTGTCTTTCGGGGGGCTTCGCCCCCGGAACCCCTTTGTCCTCTTTTGTTTAGTATACGTATTCATAAAATTAAAAAGTTCAACATTAACGAGAATTGCTATACATTAAAAAGTTGGCGGGTTTAGGTCACACGAGCTATAAAATAGATTCTCGTGACCTAAGTAAGTCTATGGAGGTGCTACTGGGAATGTTCCTCCATTGAAGAGGGAAGATCTTCCACCAGGATATGTGTGAAGGCTGGGGACCGGCCGTGGTCCAACAGTTCTTAGTTGGACCTTGTATATGTATCGAATCTCTTGTGATTTCTCTTGCGCGATGTATGTCTTGCATTCGATTGCAAACCTTATTTTTAGTAGGTTACGAGTTACGTATTCACGGTGAACGTTGTCTATGTATGGAGCATATTTCCGAGAGCGACGGTATTGCCATCTGTTGGCATCTTTGCTATAACTTGTGGGTGCTGACATCTGTAGCAAGTCCCCACAAGTCCATTATTACACGCCGTTCAATAATGGACTACTTAGGTCACAAGTATCGTAGTGTACTATTTTGACATCTTCTGATGTAACTTTTAAACCCAGTTCCATGCCACCCCCAACACTCAACATCGTCCCCGAAGGCCCCGTGGCGGTTATTTGACATAAAAGTGGTCCTTAAAGAGTTCAGCTATTTCCTCTGGCTCACACGTGCCTCCGACACTCACGGGAAAGTATTCTGCAACTTATTTTGTACTCTTCCAAAAATCACGGAAGCTATTTTTAGAGTGATGTGACGCCAGAATATCCATTTTTATTTGTTCATCATGATTTTGACACCACTTGAGAGATTCTTCTAGCTTCACACATCTCCTCGTAAATACGACCGGAAGTAGGTTTGTCATACCAAACCCATTGCATAAATTTACGCCTGGTCACCCCGTGAGCCCCGGCCACATTTATAGTTTATTGTGGACCGCAGGTCGTCCGCCAAGAGTAAGAGATCTTATAATAGATAGACAACAGCTTATTAGAAACTACTTTAATGTTAACTAAGCATCGGACGCTGGCCCAGATTGAAGTTCTTCGTGTATGAATTGGATGTCGGATGCTGGGTCAGCATCCTTAAAGGGCCATACGTCCCGGAATTACCTGGCTCTTCCCAGGTAATATTAATAATAAGATACAAGCTGCTGAAGCAAAAATAATTACTCAGTATTCTTGGATAGTTGTTTATTTAGTGAAATCAATTCATAAATTGAATACACGACTGAAATTACTTCACACGATAGAATTTCTTTTCGAAAAGTTATGAAACGCACAACATTATTTTCTCAAACTAGAACGAACGAACTATAACTTGCAACCAAACGGTTACTGGAATTTCACTCAGTTTGTCTAGTGAAATCGCAAAAAAAATCTATAAAAAGTACTTTTATTCATTCTTTTAAATCTAAAATACGGCATACGCACGCACTTTTGCTGGGCAATCGCGTATCTCTCTTTACTTTGAAATGAATGGAATTTAATTGTATTGTATTGTGTCTATGTGACATTAAACAATTACAATTGTTTAATGTCACATAGTTGAATTTTAAGTACCTACTAACATAGCTTACATACGTGTGTTACTAACAAAATTAATCATGGTTATTCGAATATTAATAAATTTTATTATTTGAAAATATTCCCCTGAACCTATGGCCCCTTAATTCGCGCGCGTGGCCCCCTCGCGCATCTTCCCGACCCGACCCACGCCTGACCGTAGTAGTGTCTCCCTGCAGGTGCTTAACTACTGCCCGAAGGACATGAAGGCGGACATCTGCGTGCACCTGAACCGCAAGGTGTTCAATGAGCACCCCGCCTTCAGGCTCGCGTCGGACGGGTGCCTGCGCGCACTCGCCATGCACTTCCAGATGTCGCACTCGGCGCCCGGCGACCTGCTCTACCACACGGGCGAGTCCATCGACTCGCTGTGCTTCATCGTCACCGGCAGCCTCGAGGTCATACAGGACGACGAGGTGGTCGCCATCCTGGGTGAGTGTATGCACTTCCAGATGTCGCACTCGGCGCCCGGCGACCCGCTCTACCACACGGGCGAGTCCATCGACTCGCTGTGCTTCATCGTCACCGGCAGCCTGGAGGTCATACAGGACGACGAGGTGGTCGCCATCCTGGGTGAGTGTATGCACTTCCAGATGTCGCACTCGGCGCCCGGCGACCTGCTCTACCACACGGGCGAGTCCATCGACTCGCTGTGCTTCATCGTCACCGGCAGCCTCGAGGTCATACAGGACGACGAGGTGGTCGCCATCCTGGGTGAGTGTATGCACTTCCAGATGTCGCACTCGGCGCCCGGCGACCCGCTCTACCACACGGGCGAGTCCATCGACTCGCTGTGCTTCATCGTCACCGGCAGCCTCGAGGTCATACAGGACGACGAGGTGGTCACCATCCTGGGTGAGTGTATGCACTTCCAGATGTCGCACTCGGCGCCCGGCGACCCGCTCTACCACACGGGCGAGTCCATCGACTCGCTGTGCTTCATCGTCACCGGCAGCCTCGAGGTCATACAGGACGACGAGGTGGTCGCCATCCTGGGTGAGTGTATGCACTTCCTGATGTCGCACTCGGCGCCCGGCGACCTGCTCTACCACACGGGCGAGTCTATCGACTCGCTGTGCTTCATCGTCACCGGCAGCCTCGAGGCCATACAGGACGACGAGGTGGTCGCCATCCTGGGTGAGTGTATGCACTTCCAGATGTCGCACTCGGCGCCCGGCGACCTGCTCTACCACACGGGCGAGTCCATCGACTCGCTGTGCTTCATCGTCACCGGCAGCCTCGAGGTCATACAGGACGACGAGGTGGTCGCCATCCTGGGTGAGTGTATGCACTTCCAGATGTCGCACTCGGCGCCCGGCGACCCGCTCTACCACACGGGCGAGTCCATCGACTCGCTGTGCTTCATCGTCACCGGCAGCCTGGAGGTCATACAGAACGACGAGGTGGTCGCCATCCTGGGTGAGTGTATGCACTTCCAGATGTCGCACTCGGCGCCCGGCGACCTGCTCTACCACACGGGCGAGTCCATCGACTCGCTGTGCTTCATCGTCACCGGCAGCCTCGAGGTCATACAGGACGACGAGGTGGTCGCCATCCTGGGTGAGTGTATGCACTTCCAGATGTCGCACTCGGCGCCAGGCGACCCGCTCTACCACACGGGCGAGTCCATCGACTCGCTGTGCTTCATCGTCACCGGCAGCCTGGAGGTCATACAGGACGACGAGGTGGTCGCCATCCTGGGTGATTGTATGCACTTCCAGATGTCGCACTCGGCGCCCGGCGACCTGCTCTACCACACGGGCGAGTCCATCGACTCGCTGTGCTTCATCGTCACCGGCAGCCTCGAGGTCATACAGGACGACGAGGTGGTCGCCATCCTGGGTGAGTGTATGCACTTCCAGATGTCGCACTCGGCGCCCGGCGACCCGCTCTACCACACGGGCGAGTCCATCGACTCGCTGTGCTTCATCGTCACCGGCAGCCTGGAGGTCATACAGGACGACGAGGTGGTCGCCATCCTGGGTGAGTGTATGCACTTCCAGATGTCGCACTCGGCGCCCGGCGACCTGCTCTACCACACGGGCGAGTCCATCGACTCGCTGTGCTTCATCGTCACCGGCAGCCTCGAGGTCATACAGGACGACGAGGTGGTCGCCATCCTGGGTGAGTGTATGCACTTCCAGATGTCGCACTCGGCGCCCGGCGACCCGCTCTACCACACGGGCGAGTCCATCGACTCGCTGTGCTTCATCGTCACCGGCAGCCTCGAGGTCATACAGGACGACGAGGTGGTCGCCATCCTAGGTGAGTGTATGCACTTCCTGATGTCGCACTCGGCGCCCGGCGACCTGCTCTACCACACGGGCGAGTCCATCGACTCGCTGTGCTTCATCGTCACCGGCAGCCTCGAGGCCATACAGGACGACGAGGTGGTCGCCATCCTGGGTGAGTGTATGCACTTCCAGATGTCGCACTCGGCGCCCGGCGACCTGCTCTACCACACGGGCGAGTCCATCGACTCGCTGTGCTTCATCGTCACCGGCAGCCTCGAGGTCATACAGGACGACGAGGTGGTCGCCATCCTAGGTGAGTGTATGCACTTCCTGATGTCGCACTCGGCGCCCGGCGACCTGCTCTACCACACGGGCGAGTCCATCGACTCGCTGTGCTTCATCGTCACCGGCAGCCTCGAGGCCATACAGGACGACGAGGTGGTCGCCATCCTGGGTGAGTGTATGCACTTCCAGATGTCGCACTCGGCGCCCGGCGACCTGCTCTACCACACGGGCGAGTCCATCGACTCGCTGTGCTTCATCGTCACCGGCAGCCTCGAGGTCATACAGGACGACGAGGTGGTCGCCATCCTGGGTGAGTGTATGCATTTCCAGATGTCGCACTCGGCGCCCGGCGACCTGCTCTACCACATGGGCGAGTCCATCGACTCGCTGTGCTTCATCGTCACCGGCAGCCTCGAGGTCATACAGAACGAGGAGATGGTCGCCATCCTGGGTGAGTGTATGCACTTCCAGATGTCGCACTTGGTGCCCGGCGACCTGCTATACCACACGGGCGTGTCCATCGACTTGCTGTGCTTCATCGTCACCGGCAGCCTCGAGGTCATACAGAACGAGGAGATGGTCGCCATCCTGGGTGAGTGTATGCACTTCCAGATGTCGCACTTGGTGCCCGGCGACCTGCTATACCACACGGGCGAGTCCATCGACTTGCTGTGCTTCATCGTCACCGGCAGCCTCGAGGCCATACAGGACGACGAGGTGGTCGCCATCCTGGGTGAGTGTATGCACTTCCGGATGTCGCACTCGGCGCCCGCGGCGACCTGCTCTACCACACGGGCGAATCCATCGACTCGCTGTGCTTCATCGTCACCAGCAGCCTCGAGGTCATACAGGACGACGAGGTGGTCGCCATCCTGGGTGAGTGTGGGTGAGTGTGTGTGTGTGTGTGTGTGTGTGTGTGCGCGCGGAGTCCCCTACAGTTACGACTCACCTACACAAACTCACACAACACGACCACCGCCGATGGTAACACAATCATATCCATGTTGCGTCACCGTAATCATCGAAATCCCCCTCGTCCCCGGGGTTGCCAGTCGCGATCTCTGCTATATCTTCTGGCGACTACAGATGCCACCGGCACATCGCTGGCCGGTTCTCACCGATCCCCACTACCCAATCGTAGTCCGCGTAGTCCCAGCAACGCCCATTGCCCGTTTTTCACTGATCAGAACTGTAACAGAAAATTTAAGTAACGGAAACGGTATTGTATCTTTGTTTCTCGATATGTCGAAAGCTTTCGACCTGGTATCCCACGAGATTTTACTTGCAAGGCTGGCAAATCTAGGTATAAGGGGCAAAGCCAACGAATGGATCAAAAGCTATCTTGAGAGTAGGAAACAATGTGTAGAAATTGCGAAAATAGAAAAGCATCTTAATAAAACCTACCATAAGTCAATCTATAGATCTTCCTTCAGAGAAAATAAATTCGGCGTACCCCAAGGAAGCATTCTTGGGCCTCTACTGTTCCTACTATACATCAACAACTTACCTGAAATAACTAAACATGATTGCATATTATTCGCCGATGATACCACTGTCCTTATAAAAAGTAACAACAGAATTCCAGTCACCAGTGAAATAAGTAACACTTTAAAATCTCTTACAGATTGGGTAAGTAGCAACAATTTGAAAATTAATATATTTTAGACAAAATTGATGCATTTTCAAACATATATTTTCTTTTCAAACATATACGAGGGCGCTTCGCCGTCACTGGTGTGGTCCCCCCATAGTCCGCAACTCCGCAGTAATAAGCAGCTCCCTGAGTAAGGGCTGTATTAGTGAATTCAAAAAAAAAAAAAAGTGCGCGGAATCGCGGGACTCCGTGTATTCACTGTGTGCACGACACTAACGCCACACGTGGCATAGCACAAGATCATTTTCGGACCGCCGCGCCGTGAATTATCTAAACTTATATGCAGTCAGCATCAGAGAAACCTGATCATGTCTTAATCATTATAAGCGCAAGGGGGTTAGATTTCTCTGATGCTGACCGTACGACCTATACTAGTCTGTGTTTGTTCGAGGATTCTGCGAAAACTACTGTGCCTATATCGATGAAACTTTTTGTGTTTAGGATGATGTTATAAGACTTAAAAACCGGTATATATTTTATCCAAGTTATTAAAATACTCATACTAGCTGAAATATGAATACAATGTTAATTGTTAATGAATAAATGAAATTGAAATTGGAATACCCATTTATAATTCCAATCCTTTACTTCTAATTTAACACCTTTGGGGGTTAAAATGAGAAAAACCCTTTTTACGTTTGAGCATCTACATAGATGCCAACAGGAATAGGACCTTCCATGTCAAATTTAAATGAGTATAGTATTTACAGTTTTTGAAATTTCGTGTTGTTAGTGTGTGGATTAGAATAGATACAAGTCTATTTTCACGGCTTGTCCGGAAATAGTACACTGCCATCGTGACATCCCGTGCTCTGTGATCGAATCACCCACTTTGCACATAGCCACTTTAACTTGCGTGTGCGTGTGTGCAGGCAAGGGTGACGTGTTCGGGGACTCGTTCTGGAAGGACAGCGCGGTGGGACAGTCGGCGGCCAACGTGCGCGCTCTCACCTACTGCGACCTGCACACCATTAAGCGCGACCGCCTGCTCGAGGTGCTCGACTTCTACCAGGCCTTCGCCAACAGCTTCGCCAGGAACCTCACCCTCACGTACAACCTTAGGCACCGACTCATATTCCGCAAGGTACGTACCCCCGCCTGCTTGAGGTGCTCGACTTGTACCAGGCCTTCGCCAACAGCTTCGCCAGGAACCTCACCCTCACTTACAACCTCAGGCACCGACTCATATTCCGCAAGGTACGTACCCCCGCCTGCTTGAGGTGCTCGACTTGTACCAGGCCTTCGCCAACAGCTTCGCCAGGAACCTCACCCTCACTTAC
The DNA here is from genome assembly GCA_927399405.1 of Agonopterix arenella. Classification (NCBI taxonomy): domain Eukaryota; kingdom Metazoa; phylum Arthropoda; class Insecta; order Lepidoptera; family Depressariidae; genus Agonopterix; species Agonopterix arenella. Next base: position 66,898 of record OV656704.1, read on the forward strand.
AACCTCAGGCACCGACTCATATTCCGCAAGGTACGTACCCCCGCCTGCTTGAGGTGCTCGACTTGTACCAGGCCTTCGCCAACAGCTTCGCCAGGAACCTCACCCTCACTTACAACCTCAGGCACCGACTCATATTCCGCAAGGTACGTACCCCCGCCTGCTTGAGGTGCTCGACTTGTACCAGGCCTTCGCCAACAGCTTCGCCAGGAACATCACCCTCACGTACAATCTCAGACAACGACTCATATTCCGCAAGATACCTTACTTCCTTTACTTATACCTTGATCGAATGTGTAGCGGAGTATGCATGCAGGTCAGCGCATGCGACCTAGCACGTCCAATCCGAAGATGGATCTGCCCAACGTATCATTATGCGTTTCAAGTAATAAGTCAACAAGATGGCGAAGACAACACAGCTCATAACGAATAAAAAAACCGTCTGGCGTTTTTTTATGTTGTGAGCGTCTTCTAATATTTGATTGTTTTTTGATAAATAGGGGAATGTGGGAGATTCCGAAACCCGCAATTAGTAAGAGTTGACAGGAATGTACACACGGCGACACATCAAGCTATACAAAACCAACATAAAGCTGGCCGCGCGTATGTCGACTAACGTATAACGTCGCGCGGCCAGATTATGTTGGTTCTGTATAGCTTGATGTGTCGCCGTGCGTACCTACTCACTGTTATCTAACTAATCATATCGCCTCTAGAACGATCTCGGTGGCTAACTTCTCGTGGTTAACTTCGGAGTGATTCATCGTATGCGAATGAACGTACAGACATGTGTGTCCGCGCCGACAGGTGGCGGACGTGCGACGCGAGCGCGAGCTGATGGAGCGGCGCAAGCGCGAGCCGCAGCTGGAGCAGGCGCAGGACCACCTCGTGCGCAAGATCTTCTCGCGCTTCCGCCGCGAGCGCAGCGTGGCCGCCGCCCCCCCCGCCGTGCCGCCGCCCCGCGCCGCGCCCGCCCTCTCCGCGCCGCCCGACCCCGAGCGCGGCGAACCGCCCCCCCGCGCCCGCGCCCAGCCCCGCGCCCGCCGCCCCCGCCCTCTCCGCCGGCCGCGGCAAGTGGGGGCGCCTGCTGGCCGGCGGGGGCGGCGGCGCGGGCGGGGGCGGCGGCGGGGGGTCGCTGGACGTGGGGGGCGACGCGCCACGCGCTGCCTTCACGCGGTCACTGAGCGCGCGCGAGCGCCCCGCCGCCGCCGCGCCCGCACCCTCCCCCTCGGACGCCGCGCCCGCCCCCGCCCCCGCGCCCTCCGGCCTCGCCTCCCTCTCCCTGAAGGTGTGTATGTGGCGTACAATATTTAGCGCCTTCTTATATTATTGTGGGGGCTGGCAAGCCAAGCCGGCAACACTTCGACCCAATGGGATAACATTGAGGGGAAAAAACCTAAGATATAACTCTGCCGTAATTAAAATATTAAAAGAAAAACACAAATATCACCTGAAATACAAAACCTATGGTAACAAGTCCGACTATCAATCATTTTCAATTTTACGTAACAGAGCAATAGAAATTGAACAAAAGTGTTTCCGTACATATATAGATAAGATTGAGAATTCTATTGTGAAGGATCCCAAATCATTCTGGTCATACGTAAAAAGTAAAAGAACGTCTAATACGTTTCCTAATGTTATGCATTACAAAGGCGATTCTGCGGATACTGGAACCAAAATCTCAAACTTATTTGCATCCTACTTTCACTCCACCTTTCAGAAGCCTAATGTAACCTATAGTTCCAGCTCCAGTTCTGACACTCCACAATCTAAAATATTTTCTGAGACATCTAGTATTAGTTCAATTGATGTGTGTCCAGAGGTGGTATTCCACTCGGTGTCGGACGCTCGGCGGAGTAACAACTCTGTTTCGAACGTTCGTCGGTCTAACTCCTGAGGATGCTCCTTGGTGGAGCGAAACACGTGTAGAGTAGAAATTATTTGGTGGGCAGGTTGTGTTGCATAACGTAATACAACTTTGTCTACTAGGTACTTGGAAGCGGAGGTCTTGATACAATCGTGTCATCTACATATTACTGCAATCTCTCGATCTTACTAAATCAGGTGGTCCTGACCTCATACCTCCCTTATTCATAGTGAATTGTGCTGATGGTCTTGTTACGCCAATCTGTATTTTATTTAAACGCTCGCTTTCGGAGGGGAATGTACCCGTAATTTGGAAATCGGCCTTTGTCACACCGGTTCATAAAAAGGGTGATAAATCGAACGTTGAAAATTATCGCCCCATCTCGAAGTTGTGTCTGTTTGCAAAAATCTTCGAAAGACTTGTGTACAATGAAGTGTATGCTGCACTCAAATGTTCATTCAGCAACGAACAACACGGTTTTCTTAGGAAGCGCTCTACGGTTTCAAATTTAGTATTAGCGAATGAGTTTATATCGGAGGGGATGGAGCAACGTGCACAAGTAGATGTAATTTATACTGACTACAGCAAATGCTTCGATCGTATAGACCATTGTATCCTTTTACAGAAGCTGTTGTCGTCTGGCATTCACGGTGATCTTTACAGGCAGTTTGTTTCCTATATAGAGAACCGTACCCAAGCAGTAGCGATGCAAGGCTGTACCTCTGATTGGACTTCAATCCCGTCGGGCGTGCCCCAGGGCTCAATTTTGGGTCCTCTTTTATTCATAATATTTATATTGGATATTAAGTTGTGTTTTAAAAATTCAGACATTCTTTTATTTGCTGATGACATGAAAATTCTTAAATTAATACACAGTTCGCAGGATGTGCAACTGCTTCAAGATGATTTATCTAGATTCCAAGACTATTGTGCTGTGAATAAATTAGACCTAAATGTGTCCAAATGCTTTTATATGTCTTTTACGCGCAAATTTAGAATTTACCACCCTAGGCTCTGGGTATAGTCTATTGAACCATCAATTAATTCAAGTAAATGAGATCAGGGACTTGGGCGTCTTTCACGACACTAAACTTCTATTCGATAAACATATCTACCATATCGTAAGCAAAGCTTCTAAGGCTTTAGGGTTTATTATCAGGTCTACGGTGAGTTTTACAAATTTGAAGTCACTCAAAATACTTTATTGCGCCTTCGTACGCAGTCACTTGGAATATGCATCTCAGGTATCGAACCCACGATATGAGGTCTATAAGGCACGTATCGAAGGTATTCAGAAAAGATTCTTACGTTTTCTAGATTATAAAGCACGGCAATGGTCAGTCGACTATCAACATCGCTGCAAGCGCTACCACTTTCTTCCCCTTGAACACCGACGTAATATTAGCGATATTTGCTACTTGATAAATATTTCTAATGGATCCATTGACAGCCCCGAGATCTAGTCTCTAAAATACATCTTCGTACCAATCAGTTAGGCCTTAGGCAGCGTCCCTAGTTACACGTTCCCCTTGCTAAAACTAACTATAGACAAAATGCATTCTTACTGCGTAGCGCCAATAGCTTTAATAGTGTCTCGGTTGATCTTGACTTTGATTTGTTTTGCACAAGCACGACCTCAGTTAAACGAGTGCTTACTGAAAAATATCTACCTAGGTTAATAAGTTAGCGGCTCACTCGGCACCTCTTTACTTTTGGTTTTTAGTTAATACAACGAGTTGATGATTAAGCGCAAAACCTCATACACCCCAACTGATTTATAACAAGATAATTAGATTGAAACTATAATTTAATTATTTTGATTCTTAAAATTTAAAGTTATTCGCATTTTAAGTTTTGAGGCAAAAGTGATTGGTTATCATTTCAGCACTAACGTGGTTATGGATACATTTTAAGAATCTTGTTTTGGTAGGAAGTAGGGTAAGTGTGCCGTGTGGTGGGTTGAGATCGGGTGCTTAAAGTTTAAAATTTTACACATAAATTATTTAATATTTTGAAAAATTACCCATGATAATTCGATTCTGCTCTCGATCCTAAACAAACTACTTTCTAGTTTTGCGTTAATTCATTAACACATTGTATAATTCCTTTTCTTTTGTGGATGGTTTGAAGTACCAGCAAACTTGGAGCTTTTTGTAATGTAACTTTTTATTACTCTATTGATTCAAAATTTTTTTTTTTACACACAAACGTGTGTAAAACGAATGAGATTTATCTGTGGAAACTTTTAGTTGGCAATGTCGTTTTATAAAAATGTTGATACCCTACTATCCTGTAATTAGTCCGTAAGTTTTCCTAAAATGAATAAAATAAAATTAAAATAAAAATCTTTTAAAGTTTTGGATATCCATCTCCAAGGAGGCACATGTGTTTTGCTGCCAAGACATCACAGTCACAAAGGATATGTTCCATGGTCGCCTCTTCTTAATCGCACGCTCGGCAGCTAGGGTCTAGAGTGAGCTTCATTTTGTGCATCATCGTGCCTGTGGCGTAGTGCCCAGTGAGGGCTCCGACGATGGCACGAGCCTTGCTCCTGTTGTTGTTCAGTATGAAATCTGAAACACGAATTGTCATGTTGGGGCCCGCGCGTCCTCACTGCGCACTAACTGTAACTAACCGTCCCTCAGGGCGCGTTCGCAAAGAGCCGCGCGGGCGCGCTCGCCGGCAGCGGGTCGCGGCAGGACACCATCGAGGAGGAGCTGGAGGAGCGCCGGCCCGCTCCTACCCCGGCGCCCGCGCCCGCCCCCGCCCCCGCGCCCGCCCCCGCCCCTACTCCCGCGCCCGCATCCGCTCCCGCGCCGGTGTCCCCGCACGAGGCGGCGCTGGTGGAGCTGCGTCGCGATGTTCGCAACGAGGTGCAACGACTACAGCATAAGGTCACCATTTTAATTCAACCAAAGCTTTTGTATTTACCCTAAAACACCGTTTGAAAACAATTTAGAAGTAATTTCAGTTTGCCATTCCTTTTATAGGGTTCTGTACCTATTGAGTGCCAACGGGATCCCTTTTCTACCTAAATATAAGGCTACGCCGCGCCGGCGCCGCACCGCACCGTCCGTCCTATCTTTAAAGGCATTTTAAAGGACTGTATTTTTTTAACATCTACAGGTAGCGAGTTTTCCACATATGTAGATGTACGGTATTTTGGCAAATATTCTAACAAAAAACGGTAATACATAACAAACGTAAAAGTTGGTGTAGCAACGAATAATCAAAACCGGCCAAATGTGATACAGGGTCACGCTAAAAATCCTAGAACGTGTCAAAAAATAAATAAATAAATAAAAATAGACTTTCCACCTATGAAAACGGACAATAATTTTGCCGATGTTGTTTAGCAAATAAATGCAATAACAGAAACCATCACTAGTTTTTGCGACCCATGTTCTTTACGGAAAGTTGTTTAGATTCATGGTCAGAATACACTTAAAAGTTATGTTAGTTAATTAAAAAGTAGTGGTGTATATCACGTACTTGTATCTATGTACCCCGCAGCTGGGTCGCGTGGAGGAGCTGCTGACGATGTTGGCGACGCGGCTCGGCGCCGACCCGCTCGAGGCGGTGGGGGGAGCCGGGGCAGGGGCGGGGGCGGCGGGGACCCGCTGTGACGCGGCGCTGCCGGCGTTGCTGGGGCCGCATGTGACCCCGGCGGTGCCCGACGAGCCCCGCGCCGCACCCGAGCTCGCCGCGCTCGCCAGGAAGAGGCGCTCCAAGGTACCTTTAGCATTACATACCTACGCACATTATGTAATGGACTCGATGATGAGATCCGGGTCGAATCCGTACGGATGACATACACCTACGTAGTACAGTCTGCTCTCAAACGGTGAAGGAAAACATCGTGGGGAAACCTGCATATGCTAGAAAAGAAATTCTAATGCGTATTTGAAGTCTACCAATCTGAATTGGGCACGAGTGGTACGGACGACCATACATCCTCTCTGAGGCAAACTCAGGGTAGGCCTGTGCCCTGTAGTGGGACGTAATTATGTATAGGTTGATGATCAACGGGATCATTCGTGGAAGGGTTGAGGGCCGTCCAGCAAAAACACTAATTTAATAGTAAAAATGTGGAGCCAACCAAACTTTGTTTTCCTACTCCTATCTTCCCGATCTACGTTGTTAGTAAGGTTATTAAAATGTAAGAGTGGTCACCGTAAATCGTGTGGCATTGGGTCAATAATGTCTATATGTATATTGTGTAATGAGCCAACGCCGTGCGTGCCGCCCGCAGGCGCGCAGTAAGGGCGCGGCGCCGCAGGTCCCGACGCCGACCTCACCGAGTGACGCGCCCGCGCCCCCCTCCCCGCCGGGCGCCGGCGCCGGCGCGGGTGCGAGCGGGAGCGGGAGCGGGAGCGGGAGCGGGAGCGGGACGCAGAGCGCCGCGGCGCGCCGGCGCGAGTTCCTGTAGCGCGCGGCGGCGCCCCCCGCGCCTCCCCTCCCCCCGCTCTAGGACTCTCTGCGATCACGTGACGTGTACATAGGACCCATACCATACCCATATCATTACTACAAGAGTGAACTGACACCTTTACATTATATTATTACCTACTGTAGTACATACATACATTATATGAGACACGTCGCTACCTATCCTCCCCTCCACGTTGCGCTTCTGACGTCAGAGAAGGGGAGGGGGGAGCGGCCAGTCCTATTCGCTTCACACACACACGCACGCAAAATACTGTATCTATTATCTAAATAGAAGGCGTCGCTTGTGGGATGCAATAATTATAATTAGTTCTTCGAGTGCAGGCGGTATACCGTCGTCGTTGTATTCCGATTGGAAAGTAAATGTAACTAGGTAGTTAATATTATTTTCTTTTAAATTTCATTTCAATTCTGTATTTTCGCCAATAATTATACCCGCTTGAGCCCCGAGTTGACTAGGTATTTTTATTTTGTGAAAAATTCATGTTGTGATTTCAGTACACATTTTTATGGTTCTGTACCACATAATCGAAAAAACTAAACCCTTATAAGATCACATTGTTGTCCGATGTCCGTAGATACGTCAGTCTGTCAAGGCCCCTTCTTCTCAGGAACGGCCGGTATAATCAAGTTGAAATTAATATCAAAACTAGAATAGTGTAAATAATTCAAGCTTCTAAGTTATCGCAATCAAAATATTCGAATCTATGTCACATATTTTGATATTCGCAAGCTCACTCATTAGCTAATAATTGTCTATAAGGTCCTGTTGACCTAGAATTATCATTTTTTTGGCTAACAAACTTACATTTTCAGTTTGAGCATCGACCGCGATGTGGACCGATGTATGGGAGAAAAGGGCGCGAGTCCGACTCGCACATGTCAGATTTTTAGTTACTTACTTTCCAATCGAAATATAAACAGTACCTATCCCACGGTGTCATCCGCTCTCACAACCGATTACCTGTAATGTTAAACAGCAGCCGCAAGGAATTATCAACTTTATAGCGAAAGTGAATATTTCATACTTCCTTAATACCAATAGGTACAAATGTATCAATGTGTAAGCACCTCACTTGTCGCGAGCTCCCGGCGACGACGCGGCGCGTGACGTCACCGACGCGTGACGTCACCGACGCGTGACGTCATCAGCGCGTGACGTCACGCGCGGCGCGCGACATGCGCTCGCACATACCGTAGCATAACGTTGTATTGTATAACTGACTGCTAGCGCTCTACGGCTGTTACTACTAGTGATATTATTAACGTTAAGATTTGTAAAAAATAAGTTAAGTGAAGGTAACTTAGTGACTTGTACAGTACTCGTAGTGTACGGTAGTATAGCGGCGGGCCCGCGCGAGCCGGGTCCGTCCCAGAGCAATACGTTCCGCGTCTGTTTCTCTCCGCGACCGCAGCCGCGGGCCCGTGACGTCACGCCACGTCACGTCACCTGCGTCACGTCATGTCACGTCACGTCAGCGCTCGGCTCGCGTCGCGACACAACGACCAACTATTTTTATAATTACGGCTGCAATACTCTTACTAATTTTATACGCTTCGAAAAGTCGATTAAATATTTAAATAAGTTTTGATGATCTCACTAAGTTAGGTACATTATTGATATTATATTATACTACGTCGGTCGGGTCGGGTCGGGTCGGGTCTGTTACTCGGTTCAAAGTTTATTTAACGGTAGATGTAACGGCAGACATATCTACGAGCCTGCGACCGTCCGAAGCGCCTGTTGTTTTAGCATTAGTTATTGTTAACGTTTTTTAAAGTTTATCCGAGACATTCGACATGGGCGCGCCCGACCGCGACCGCGCGACTTGTCGTGCGACACGTCGGGCGCGCGTGTCGGTCGGACGATACTCGTCCTTCGCTAAGCCACTGCTGTCTATGATCTTTTTATTGAAAATATATGGAAATGACATCTGTGCCATTGTTTTATTATCGTCCAGTTCCTATCCTATTATTTTCTCAGAATTTGAGTCCTCTCTAACCAGAACTAACTTCTTTTATAATAAAGACATCAAATCAACCAAAAAATCCATCAACCTATTAGTTACCTAATAGTTGTCAGTTAGCTACTTCATTATAAAGTACCATTCTGTAGCACTCCGAATGGCTTCACGGGCGTTAGAAGCCCGGGAGTCTCTGCTGAATTTACGCGTCTACTAGGAAAAATTACGCTTACTAGTGTCGCTGGTATAAAGAAAAGCATTGCACGCGTATTTTACGTCGCGTAAATTCGGCAGATGTGTTATCATCATCACAATAAGGCTCCCTGAATGTGGGTTATACAACAGAGTACTGATCATACTCTAGGTCATATCACTACTATAGGGGGACCATAGATAAATTACACGCTCCCCTAGGTTGGGGCCCATACTACCACCAAGTGTGTGACCAGCTTTGCTGGGTCCGCAGAGTTACGTCCGCCAGTGACCTTTAAAGGCCCCCACACATAACTGCGACGTCGCGTCGCATCGCGCATTCCTGCGATATGACATCACACTTGGTGACCACTTATTCCGCTTTTCCGCTGAGACAGCGTAGGGGAATGACGCCGCTAGTTATCTTTAAAATTTGACATTATTATTTGTGTGCACATTTATTTTAGCATTGTATTAGGTTTAATCTTAACTGCGTAAGTTCCTTATAGACTAAGAGATAAGTGTACTTTTTGCAACCATCAGCTGCAAGGCTGGTTCAGTGTTTATGGGGTGTAGAGCATCTCTGTGATGGGGATGGACCAGGTCTGCCTGCATAACTCCAGTCGGTTTCGAAGTTACCGATGTTTAAAGGTCAGTAAAAAATTAACAATGCTGATCGTATGATATTATTGTAGTATGCACTGTAGCTGTGTGAAGAGTACAAAAACTGGCATGGTTCATCAGACAGTTAAGGATTTACAGCCGTTCAAATGTCCGACCTTTGAACGGCTGTATCTCCTAAACCGACTGACAGTTAATGTAAGTTTTTGTACTGTTCACAATTGGTGATATGGAATCAGGGACATCTAAAAACCATACCTACCGTAACTTTTTTTTTGTTAATATCTTCAATGTACAGACACACTTTCTGCTACAGTGTTATAATAAATACAGTTTTATAACAAATAAACCAACACATAAATAAATATTTATGTGTTGGTTTATTTGTAGACACGGCGACACATTAAGCTACGCAAAACAAACATAAGCTGGCCGCACGACGTTGTACATTAGGTACCTTACTAGCTTACAACTCTACCTACGCGCAGCTTATTTTGGTTTTGCGTAGCTTTGTGTGTCCGTGTGTACATCAATGGTAGGGAGGGGAGTTGATAATTAAATGAAACAACTTATTCATTTAACCTTAATTTATTATATTATATACAAAATACTTTCGCGCGGTGACCGCTGACCCCCCAACGGCGTCGACTCGAGGGGGGATGGTTGGGGGGTATCATCGGTCACTTATTATTCTTAGCAGTAAATACAGTGTAGTGTGAGGCGACACACGACATGTCGCTCCGACCGCCCGACATGTAACGTCGGCAGCGGCATCGAGTAAAGGAGATAACAAGCTCCATACTAAGTGGCGTACCTCGGAAAAAGCTCAAAATTCCGTCTCTTAGGTGGCGCTGACTCTTTGCCCGCGAATAGATGAATTGCCGATATACACTCAGAAATTTTGATTAGTCTTCCAATATAATATATAATAAATTTTAGTAGGAAAATGAACAAAATAAAATAAATAATGAACTACGTAAGAGATGTAGCTTAGCTTAGGTAACTAAGCAGAGTAGTAGATGCGAAATCTTTGATGCAAAAATAGCGAAATAACAACATCTAGCGACTAAAATGCACTAAATTCCAGTGTACGCAGCTTAGTATGGAGAATAGATCTCGTTAGTTCTCCTTACTCTATGGTAGCGGTGAACTCGAGTCGCCGGCGTCGGGTGACGGACCGTGTCGCGTCGTGCGACATGTCGGGCGGGTCAGTGTCGTACCGACTACTCGTATATAACATCACGCTCGTAGCTCGTAGCTATAGCTCGCCAGTCACTGCACAGACGGTCAACTCGCACACGCAGCGGCTCCTACACTACCACCCACCCACACACACACACACACACACACACACACACACACACAAACACACACACACACGCCCACCCACCATGTGTCTACCCGAGAGCTCACTTATATTTACATTATGAAATCATGTTAAACACCCTCAATTCATCCATCATTTCATTAACATTGAACAGATGAGAACACATGTATATCAATACATTATTATTTCATTCGTTTCAAAGTTCATTGAGTCACTGATCATGATTAAATACCGTTGGATATTAAATGCACTTCAAGAACGCAAGAATAGGATCGCTATATCTAGTTCCAATAAATGTTGGTAGTCTAGTTTTCTTCATTTTAGCGGATTCCATTTTTCATAAGCGCGTGTATTAACAAGAATCAGACGGACGCGTCTCTATTCAGTACACAAAAGTCACGTCGTTTCAAAAACATTGTTGACTATGTCTCGGTAGATGGCGCTGACATGACGCGGTTTATAGGCATTGAGCTAACTACTATGGACTAAAGATAATACAATACTGCACGTCACAATAAGGTGGCGATATGGTCGCACTTCACAGAGTACTAGGTTTTCACTCACCCGCTTGCGCTGCTCTTCGTATGTGGCGCATGACGTTTGTTTGTCGTATCACTTATAAGTACATAGCTGCTCAATGAACACGATTCAAAATAAATGAATTGAATGCTCCAAGAAGTATGGCGATTAAACTAAAAAAAAAGTAAAAAAAAAATGTCACCGCATCCGTCGATGAAGCATCTTTTCATGTTTCCCCGTTTAAGAAAACCATATTTAACTATTTTATCAACGGCAAGGTCGTGGTGCTGTCGCACAGCCATCACATCAACGCTATCTAGCGAGATGATAGGAACAACATTTTTTTTCAAAACAGATGTCTTATAATTACTCATTACATTAATCGCATTGAATTACGTACTTATTACATACTAGAAATAAAACGGCACGTTACAAAGCTGTCCTATTCTTTGTGGTGACATCGCCACATTTTCTTAGTAAATAGCTATCGTCCTCTCTTTTATCCGCTTGCGTTTTTCGTATTCTCATGTGGCGCACGACGTTTGTTTGTCGTGTTAGTTCTAGTATGTAGTACACGGGGTGTTACGAGTAGACAGATGCATTACTTTAATGGGTGATTGTACTGATGATACTGAACAACTTTTTCAAAGGATAAAAGAGAAATTAGCATAAAGATATTTTTTTTAATTTTCATACAAAATATTCGATCAGCTGATTGCATTTAGTATTGGAAGTTCAAAATTTTTGTTGTTATTTTACTATAGGTTTTGTTAAAGCCATTCGGACCGTAGACGCTATTCGGACCGCAGATGCATGAGGATCCTGCTAGTATAGCGGCTACCGCGTGTTACTAGCCCCGCAAGTTGATATTGCGATTGGCGGCCATCTTGGTGACGTAGTCGACGTGCACCACTAGGGTCAGTACCGTTCGCAAGGTCACCCCGCGCTTACCGTGCACCGTCAGTACCGTTCGCAAGGTCACCCCGCGCTTACCGTGCACCGTCAGTACCGTTCGCAAGGTCAGCCCGCGCTTACCGTGCACCGTCAGTACCGTTCGCAAGGTCAGCCCGCGCTTACCGTGCACCGTCAGTACCGTTCGCAAGGTCAGCCCGCGCTTACCGTGCACCGTCAGTACCGTTCGCAAGGTCAGCCCGCGCTTACTCTGTACTTTTTTGCGACGGATGACATCACGCAGCAGTTATTGTGACAAGGTTCCATTGCAATATCAACTTGCGGGGATAGTACGTCATTTTTGTCACATTTACTCTCGCATTGAAGCTGAAGTATTTTCATTACAACCTAACCTAACACCCCGTGTGTTAGGGTAAATAGTTAAGAGCCTACCGAGCCTATTGTGCTGCCCTCAATCGTACTTTTTTATTTCACATTTCCAAAAAACAAGAATGTCACATTGTAGTCCTGATTGGCTTTCAATTTATCGAAACATTACGGATTATTATGTTTTATGGCCACTTTTGGCAGTTTTAACGATTATAACTACAAACATTACAAAAACAAATCCGCAATGATCCGATAAATTGAAAAATACGATTGGGGGCAGCCCAATAAACTCGGTGTAGCCTTAAGGGGTGATTGTACTCATTATACTGAACAACTTTTCCTAAGAAACCTCTAGGAAATTCGCAAAAAAAAAATATTGGACTTTCCATACTAAATGAAATCAGTTGGTCGACCGTTTATATGAAAAGTTTTTTTTTGCGAATTTCTCTTTGTTACTTTGGGAATGTTGTTCAGCATTATGGGTACAATCACCCCTTAAAGTAATGCAACTGTTTACCCTAACACCGACTTCTGTAGATCTAATAATGGCTAATTAAAACCTAGAAGCGTTTTTATCAAGAACTAAGAAAGTCACATAACATGATTCTTAGGGAAAGTAGTTCAGTATCATGGGAACCATCACTCTTTAAAGTAATGCACTTGCACCCTAACATGCAGTATAGTAGTAGAATGATTAATGGTGAACTACCCCGCGACGCGACGCCGACGCCGACGTGTGGGTGGGTGTGGGTGTGGGTGTGGGTGTGGGTGTGTAGTGTAGTAGACAGACAGACAGACAGACAGACAGACGCGGCTAGTGTCGGTGCGCGGAGTGGTGGGACAGGTGGGAGAGGTGCGACAGCGCAGAGTGCGCCGACGAGCACAGGTCCTGCCGAGACAACACACATGATGGGAGTTAGTTACTGCACCTGTACTACTGTTGTCAATGTTAAGCGAACCGTACGTTCTGTATGCGATGGAAACTTAAATGCGTTACAATCGCTACATATTCCTAAGGGAGTGCTTTAGACCGTCAAATTGAACAACTTTTACTATGAGATCGACTTTGAAATTACGAAAAACAAACTATTGAAATTTTCTATGGAACAGTTATTTTTTTCGCGATTTTAAGTTGAAATTTAATCCCATAGTAAAAGTTGTTCAGTTTGATGGCCTGGAACATCCCGCTAAATATATAACGCGTTTAATGTTGTCAACCCTGCATAGATAAACAACATTGTAGGGCGGCGCTAGGCGCGGGCAATGAACACATGTCAAGCTTCTCCTTGAAAGCTCTATAGAGCTAGAGAGCGATGTATACATGGCCTGACATGACGCCCTTAACGAGGCCTTAAACGGACATTGCCCTAGGATTATATTAAAGTAAATGCGCCATCGATACAGTCTCAAACGGTAAACGAAAACATTATTGCTGGAAATTCAGTATATGAAATTCTTCGCATGCTGCCTACATCTCCACGAGCATATGCTAATGATGATGACTACGGACAAGCGGCGAGCGAGTCACGAGGTCCCGTCCTCCTCCGCCTCCATGTGTCCCCACTCCCCACCGCGACCGTACAAACATAGGGGGACGCTATAGCTCCAACTCGGGGTGGGTCGGTACGCACCTGGTAGGAGAACTGAGGGAACTGCTCCTCCTGTATGCGCTGGAGGGAAGGCTGCTCGGGGGGGGTGAGCTCGACGGACTCGGGGTGGGTCGGTACGCACCTGGTAGGAGAACTGAGGGGACTGCTCCTCCTGTATGCGCTGGAGGGAGGGCTGCTCGGGGGGGGTGAGCTCGACGGACTCGGGGTGGGTCGGTACGCACCTGGTAGGAGAACTGAGGGAACTGCTCCTCCTGTATGCGCTGGAGGGAGGGCTGCTCGGGGGGGGTGAGCTCGACGGACTCGGGGTGGGTCGGTACGCACCTGGTAGGAGAACTGAGGGAACTGCTCCTCCTGTATGCGCTGGAGGGAGGGCTGCTCGGGGGGGGTGAGCTCGACGGACTCGCCGGTGAACTCGGAGTCGAAGTAGCGCGTGTCCGTGTCCGACTCCACCTGCGGCTTGAAGGGCGGCGGGATCTGCGACGAGACCGACGGTTAGTTATAATATAACAACACCTCACACCACTAGCACAAACTTGGGTGCAACTAACTACAACTACCGTAGTGAGCACCACAGAAATCATAATCATAATCATAATATTTATTGCACAACATCATTGCCTTCTCTGTACGGGTCTGTAGAGAGTTGTAGGTACCTTCTTGGCGACGAGGTCGGCCCAGTTGATGGAGGCGAAGAAGGGATGGTTCATGATGTCGAGCGCGTCGTCGGGCCCCGCGCCGAGCCTGTTGGCGGGCTCCTTGGTCAGTAGTCCCGCCAGCAGCTGGCGGCACGCCGAGGAGAGCGCGCGCGGGAACCGAACCTCCTCCGTCACGATCAGAGAGAACAGCACCTGCGTCATACATACACGTACTCCTATAGTCTATAGTCAGCGGGGCGGAGGAGCTCGTCCCCAGGCCGGGTGCGGGTTGAATCTTGTAAGGGTAGGTGCCGGCGCCGGCAGCAGCGTCAACATTTATTTGAACCTTGTAAGGGTAGGCGCCGGCGCCGGCAGCAGCGTCAACATTTATTTGTTTTTTCTGATTGTATCGATTTAAGTTTAGAAGTGAAACTATAAAGATACTGTTTTCCTATTTCTGTAAACAATAAATATTATAAATGAAAAACGTTTTTTTTTTCTAAAACTCGGATTTAAAAAATGTTTAAATACCTACATAGATAATTTTTCATAACAAAAATAGGTATGTAGCTCTTAGCGCACGGAGCCGAGTGGTTCCTCGCTCGCACACACGTAGGTGCCCTCGTCACCGCGCGGGGGCGGCGGCCCCTCTCCATCGTTAGGCACGCGCTCGAGGATCGTATATACACGTAAAACCCGACGCGGCCAGCGAATGTCACTTAGCTAGGCGGCTTCGCCTGAGAGATAGCCACGCAGTCCGTTCCAAAACCTATGTCTTCTAAGCAGAAGAGTGAGATAGCCACGCAGTCCACTCTGATGCATAGCTAGGGATGTTTGTATGTGTTTGATGTACCAATATTGTATGCTTGTACGTATAGTATAGGTGTAGGCCGATATAGTATAGGTGTAGGGTACCTCGTGGTCCCATTATAGTATAGGTGTAGGGTACCTCGTGGTCCCTGTTGTAGAAGGGCAGACGCCCGCAGGCCATCTCGTAGATGACGATGCCGGTGCCCCACCAGTCCACAGCGGGCCCGTAGTCGTTGTCCTCGAGCACCTCGGGCGCGAGGTACTCCGGCGTGCCGCAGAACGTTTTCGTCGTGCGCCCGTACGTTATGTTCACCTGAGGACCGACGGAACGACGGGGTCATGTCAGTTCCTTATACTATCACAACACAACTTGTGTTTAATACACCACTAGCATTCAATTACTACAAAGATGTATTCAAACAGTGAAACTAAACCACTTTCTCTAAGGAACATGGGTCGAAAAACGACAAAATTTGTTTAGTTTCATTGTCTGAATACACGCTTAATTTTTTTGGCAATCGTAAGTGGAAATGTTGGAAGGGGACGACCTAGACGTACACATACGGATGAAATTCGCGACGTGCTTAAAACGGCCAGGTCAGATCTACCCGAAACCGACGAGCATGCATGAAACGACTAATGAATGTGGTGGAAGCTAGAGAGGTTTGTCAGGATCGTAGCAGGTCGCGTTCCGTTATCCTTGCCTCCCCCAGTGGGAGACAGGCGCGAGAATATGTATGTATGTATGTATGTTCCTAAATAAAAACTAGTGGTGTATAATAGCAATCACTATACTCTAGACGGGTATTCTCGGCAGTAGTCGACAGACCTTGCAGAGGCTGAAGTCTGCTGTCATCCTTGAGACTACAAAGTCTAACAACAAAATGATGCCCTGTAGAGAAGGGAACAGACCTTGCAGAGGCTGAAGTCTGAGATGACGATGTGTCCGACCTTGTCGATCAGCAGGTTCTCAAGCTTGAGTTTCTTGTAGTGTAGACTGTGTCCTGTAGAGAAGGGAACAGACCTTGCAGAGGCCGAAATCAGCGATCTTGATGTGTCCGTCCTTGTCTAGGAGCAGGTTCTCGAGCTTGAGGTCCCTGTAGATGATGCCCTGCGCGTGCAGGTAGCCGAGCGCGGACACTATCTCTGCGCCGTAGAAGCGCGTGCGCTCCTCGCTGAAGAAGCGCTCGCGCGACAGGTGGAAGAACAGCTCCCCTCCGTTCGCGTACTCCATCACGAAGAACACGCGGTCCGCCGTCTGGAACGAGTACCGCAGCGCCTGCGCGGACACACGAGGGAGGACTTTCTGTTAATTATTTGTTTACTACCATTATCAAATTATCTGGGGTCGGCGCAATTTGTAACCTAAAACATTTATTGCCGGCGCAGCCCGTGCCGCGGCAGCCTGCCCACGTTGATTTTTCCGGTCCCAAAATGAAGCAACGACGACTTTATTTTAGAAACCAACGATTGTCACAAACGTTATCATCCCATAACATAACATAAATACTATTTATTTGCACGCCAACAAAGAGAATAATGTGTCCCATCTGTGACCAATCCTGGATTCCAATTTAGTTTGACAAGTCGACATGATCGTACCGGTGCTAAGAGACTTGCAACAAAGAGAGGTGAGAGACAACAGACGGAGAGAGTTGAGACTCTTAAAAAAATTTTTGAATGCAGCATTTAACATTTTGTGCAGCGTCAATGAGGTAGCAGCATTATCATCCTCATTTCACACACATGACCATTTCCGAGATGCTGATCTTTAGTGAACGTAACAAAATTATTGTAATGTGAAGTGAAATTGAACTAGTTAGTTGTATGGCATACAGTGAGGAAGGGATGCTTGGTCTTCTTGAGAACGTGGTTCTCGGTGTTGGTGTGCGCGACCTCCTCCTTCTGTATGATGATGTGCTTCTTGAGGATCTTCATGGCGTACAGCTTGCCGGTGCCCTTCTCGCGGCTCAGCACAACCTTGCCGAAAGTGCCCTTGCCCAGCACCTTCACAAACTCGAACTTCTCCAGCGTCTGTTAACAACCAACGTTATTGTTGTCAATTTAAAAGTAAACAATGCAAAATTATGCACTCTGTTTGAATCATAGACATAGATTCATCTTAGTCTGCAGGCTATAAACAAAATGCAGTGAAAAGGTCCTAAGAAGTTGAGTGCGATACCGTCGAAGCGGCACGGCAGATAATGTTTGAGTTGTAATATGCGATTACCTCATTTTAGTATTTTAATGAGGCAAAATGGCACTGACCGCGCCCGCGACCTCATCCCCGCACGCACCACACGATTGATCTGTCGCGATCGATCGCCGAAATTCATAATATTTCACTTATATAATAGACGAGCGTTAACCCGCGACTTTGTCCGCACAAATTATATACCAGATTTTAAGTCAGATAATAAGCTATCAAACAAAAAAAGTTTCATCAAAATCGGTTAAGTAGTTTTTGCGTGATGCTCGTTCAAACAAACAAACAAACAGACAGACAAAAAATCCAAAAATTGCTGATATGGAATCAAGGATACCTAAAAACTATATCGTAACTTTTTTTTGTTATTATCTTCAATGTACAGACAAACGTCCTGCTACAGTTTTATAATAGTTTAGATACATACAATGCCTACTAGAACAATGGGTTTTTATACTCAATAATTATGTGGGTTAAAAAATTACAACATATGGGACATAGCGATATCCGTGTGGCAAAATACAGCAGGCGTTGTCTATACTATTATAAAACTGTAACAGGAAGTTTGTCTGTACATTGAAGGTATTAACAAAAAAAAAGTTACGATATGGTTTTTAGGTGTTCCTGATTCCATTTCACCAATTTTTGGATTTTTTGTCTGTCTGTTTGTTTGTGTGTTTGTTTGGGTGTTTGTTTGTTTGAACGAGTATCACGCAAAAACTACTGAACCGATTTTGATAAAACTTTTTTTGTTTGATAGCTTATGATCTGACTTAAAATCTGGTATATAATTTGTGCGGAAGAAGTCGCGGGTTAACGCTCGTAAAAATATAAAATGCAATCGACTCGATAGAAGGTTCCTAACCATCATCAAGTCACCTCGTGTGGTATTCGTAAAAGGGCTACTTCCGGCTCGAGGTGGACACTCGGAGAACCTTTGTTCCCCATCTGTCCATTCTTTTATCATTATTCAATTTGACAATATATTTTCGGTTGGTTTTATTAATTTTGGGCTACACATCTATACTTATAAAAGTTGATCATAAAATAACTAGACATACAATCTCATCTGAAATATTTGCAAATTTTTGTCCGAATTGTAATGTCTACGAGATTGCGTGATACTAACTAAATAATAAATAATAAATTCTTTATTGTGTAGGAAATTCAGTTACAAGTTGGCAGTTTACATTGCTTCTTACGTAGTTTCACCGAACTCTGTCTTTTCAGATATATACACAAATAGTATCTTAGTGAGATAATTATTTAGTCTAGGAAAAATTAAGTTAAGTAGATACATTATTTCATTAATTCATAGTGAGACTTCTAGTAAAATAAAATTATTATTCAAATGTCAGACAATTTACATGAACAATATGTAATAATACACAACAAGAAAGAGAGAATTTCTATACTAAAATGTCAAATATACGTACAATTATATTTCTTTCTTATAGCCTAAGTATTCTTTTATACTGTAAAAACATTTCTCTGACAGCCACAAATGTAACATTTTCCTAAAATTGCAAATTTCACAATCTTTAAAGTGACCAGGAAGCTTATTATATAAGACCAAAGTGCCCTCAGAGTGTACTTTTGAACAAGCCGTTTTGAAGCGTTGATAGTGTATCTAGGTAGTTTTTTATTAGTGATCCAAGCAAGTATGGATGGTAAAGGAAATAGTTCCGTAATATCTTGACTTTTTGTTTTATGACAGGAATGACAGCTTGAAATAGCCGGTTCGATTTAGATTAACCTTTCCATTGAACAGTACCACTACAGTAGGTACTAGTTCAAAAACTGGGTGACACAGGACTAAACATGCACGACTACCTGGATAAATTCGTAGATAAAAGTTAGTTTCTATCTTTAGCGGTTTAGGCTCTGCGTTGTCTGTCAGTCAGTCACGGAACTGTTTTATAAGTATAGATGTCAGAAATAACAATAATTATTTAAACGATAAAACTAAATGGTATCGAATAGGTTTGGCACTGCCTATTGGATTGGACTTTTCTATATCCATCTAGTTGAGGTCCCTAGAATACACATGAATGTAGCACGCGGACGCAACTTGAATGAACATAGTGTCTGCGTCATTTTATTACAACTTTCTCAGAGTTCAGATTAACAATAACACAAACACAATACGAAACTTGGTCTTTTTCTGAACTAAGCTGCGTTCAAATCGCCTCCTATGTCACTGTAGTGTAGTGTTGGGCGACAATGTGCGCACTAACAGAGAGTCTACGACTACGTGGCCGTGGCTCCGCGACGCGACGTAGTACGGTGCACCGTGCACTCAGCGCGTACTACGAGCGACAGGGGCGCGTGGTACGCGGGCGCATAGCGACACGCGTCTCGTGGTAGAGGCCGGCGGCCGGGCCTGCATGCGACAGGCACGTGGTTACGCATACACATAAAGAGAGGTATTTCCGATTTCGCAAAACAGTCGAGTGCAATAACAAAACATGAATCATCAGTTAGCAGCACCGGCGCTCGCTCGCTGGAGACTGGAGGCGACGCGACGCGCTGAGGAAATGAAAGTATGCAAGTTGTTCTTTATCCTTACACAGATGCGAGGGTTCGGCGCGACGTTCCGAGAAGCAGTGATTCATATGTGACGTCACCACCGAAATACACTCGACAATAACAGACACTGTTGTGTTGTGTTGGAGAAGGAAACTATCTATTGGTCGATGCGATGGCATGTCGTTCCATGCAGGATGTAAACTTCAATCCGTTACATATTTTACGATGTACTTCAGACCATATCGAACTTAACAACTTTCACTATGAAGCCATGGAAAAATAATGTGCTTCATAAAAAATGTAAATAGCTACTTGACCCAAATGTAAAGCTGAATATTTTTCCGCGATTCTGATGTTGATTCCATTCTGAATTTTGTTCAATTTGATGGTCTAAAGTCTAAACCACGTCATTAAATATGTAGGTAATGTATGTAGGCACATAAGTTTAACATCCTATGTATCCTATCTAGACTACTGTTCTCGCCCAAAAACAATAATAGTGTCGCAACGCGACGCGACGCGACGCGACGCAGATGTCCTACAGTAACTAAGTGATTAGAGTAACAAGTAAACATGATCATTAGATTCAATTAAACAATTATATTTATGTACTCGTATACAGAGCCAGCAGTAGGTTGTATATAATATTATATGTATAGGTAGCTCATGCAGAGATCAAACGCTCGTTGTGTTGTGGTGGTCATGGTCAAAAGGTCATTATTATTGCACACGGACAGAGACAGACTGACGACGACCGGTACATTGTAAACAAGCATGTTTACTACGTCTCACTAATAGTTTCATATCATTATGTTAAATAGATGATTTGTATTATAAATAGATACCATAACCACGTCTACACGTAAGGGTCAGATTAAACTGGTTTCTTTCTTTTAATAAATTGCAATGATCACCTAGCACGTGATTCTATCCTAAAGCCCTGATAAGCGAAAAGTGAAGCAGGTTACAATGACGTACTTTAAAAAAACCACCTCTACAGGGTGTTACAGAAGTAAAAATAAAAATTGAAACTTTTAAGGGGGTGGTTTAGACCAACAAACTGAACAACTTTCACTATGAGACCAACATCGAAATCGCGAAAAAAAAATCTTTTGTCCCAAACATTTAGCTCGAGTAGATCTGTAGTTTAGTATGGAACATCGCAAACGCATCGCATCATGGCGATTATGGTAAATCTCATCATTTTGGGGGAAGGCCTATGTCCAGCAGTGGACGTCTATCGGCTGATATGATGATGATGATGGTGGAACATCCGTTTTTTTTTCGCGATTTCAATATTGGTCCCATAGTGAAAGTTTATCAGTTTGATGGTCTTAACCACTCCGCTAAATGATTATTGGTATTTTTGTAACACCCTGTATAGAGTTGTGCATTATGGTAAATGTAGGTAGGTAATCTAAGGCATGTACAGTGGTGTAGGTCCTGAACATAATATCAATTATAATAATGGACGTGGAGACCAGACCACAAGGACAACGATACATTGGACAGAGTTAGCCTGCACAGTGCACAAACAACATAATTATATTATGTAGACGGATGTTATAACGAGAAACAATCATGCTTATATTTATATCAGCCTGCAATCGGAGATATATCATCAAGGAAGCTGGACTCAGTACTCAACTAATTGTTATACTAAACTTCTTTGATTAAATTCAAATAACTGCAGACAAGTGACTAGCCTCTAGCGCATGGACCGCATAAATTGAGCCCCGTCGCCTAATTGACTTAGTTGCAATCCGAGCGGCATTCGCATGATACGTGTGTGTGTGTGTGTGTGTGTGTGTGTGTGTGTGAGTCAGATACTTTATTTTTATTTTAGGCGGAATAAAAAATGCATTCGTGTGCTTTTACTCGTTGTACAGACCATACAAAAAGAAAAAAACAAATCACACGGCATTACTTTTTACCCATAAGTGCATGAAAACTTAAAATTTCTTATTAAATGTCTCGATTCGTTTTATTTTATAGCCATTTTGCAGAACGGGACGGAGATATATACGATACGTGAGTGTGCGACAAGTTAAGCTATACGTCCACGTGCTGTCGCTCTGCCTGCATGTTGATTTTACCAAGCGAGCCGAATGAGTAGATACAAGAGTACTAACGAAATAATACGAACGGCGATACTTCGTCTTGCTCGCGCGCCAGATGGTTGCGTGATTCAGTCTCTTTCATTGATGATGTGTAACATTAACCTAAGCTTGTGTGAGTAAATGTATCTGTGGTAGTTTCAGATCCATTGTTCGAGTACGTAATGCAAGCACGTCACCTATCTTCCGCAATTTTAATTTAATCAAAGACTACAGTAGAGTACTCACGATACGTCGGGGGTCGCGGCCGCTGGTGCCGAGCTGGGCGATGTCGTCGAACTCGGAGACGGCCCCCCCCGCGGCGCCGGCGCCGGGGCCCCCGCCCGCCGCCCCGGGGGCCACGCCCGCACCCGCGCCCGCCCCCGGGGGCCCCGCCGCGCTCAGCTGGCTCGACACGAAACGGATGGCCGCCACCCACTCCTCACTGACAACACACCAAAACAAAGGTTATAAAGAGATCAAGGCTTTACATTAAGATCATCATCATCTATAACAGGGTAACAGTTGCATTATGTTAAGGGGTGATTGTACCCATGATACTGAACAACTTTTCCTAAGAAACCTATAGGAAATTCGCCAAAAAATGACGTCTTTTTATACTTCAAACGTTCAGTCAGCTGATTGCATTTAGTAAGTACGAATTTTCTATGGGTTTCTCATGGAAACTTGTTCAGTATCATGGGTACAATTGCCCCCTAAAGTAATGAAACTGAACACGGACACTCCCTGCCTCCCACCCGACTTTTTGCCTCACCCCCTCTGGTTGAATCGTGGTTCCTCATAAGCGAATGCGTATTCCTGTCCCGCTCGCACTCACTCAGTATCACACATGCTTAACTCTCCTTTTAAATTTTCAGCTGATGTGACGTGACGTGACGGAGTGTTCAGAATACGTAATGGACCATTTTTATTCGAATTTTTCTCTGTTTATCTGTCTGTTTATGCATGCATCACTTAAAAACTACCAAACTGATAAGATCGGGGTTTAAGTCTTGGATGAGAACCCACAACCTGCCAAACTGGGCCTTTGCTTTCGTCTAATTAAGCTACCAAGTCTATCTTTCCTATGCAGATGTTTTTTACGACATAATGTGTCATTCCATCCTGAAACTCTTTTTCGAGTCATGCGGCATGCTTAAGAATAGTTGGCTGTTGTAGCATGATTTCCGGTTGAGGGTTCAAAGGGATCACGGAACAGCTGTGACGTTATTAACAGTGCTGCACAGATAATGTTCTTCCTACAGACAAACTACAGCATGACATTGTTATCATGAACCTTCAAGTTTCTCAGAATTTATGTAAAAACACTAGGTATTTGTTCTAAGCACAATTATGAGGAAAACCAAGAAAAAAAAATCCCCACAAACTGTTCTATACTAAAATGGATCAACAGCCTGCTATGACCTGGTCTCACAACTACAATTGCATGTCACAGGCCTCCTCAAGGGCCAGTGCACATCCGGTGGAGCTAAGTTAAGAGTCAATGTACCTTTTTATAAGGTGTTAAGGTAAACATTTGCATTACTTTAAGGGGTGATTGTACCCATGATACTGAACAACTTTCCCTAAGAAACATTGGAAATTCGAAAAAAAAAATTATGGACTTTCCTTACTAAATGCGTTCAGCTGATCGATCTGTATGTGTCGAATTTCCTTTAGGTTTCTTTGGGAAAGTCGTTCAGTATCATGGGTACAATAACTCCTTAAAGTAGTGCAACTGTTTACCCTAACAACCCGTATAAGCTCAAAGCTGCTTAATTTTTATATTCCAGCTCCCGCGGCATGACGCCTTGATAAACGTTTTATCGCGCCTGCTAACTCGTTCGTTCGCGTGCAAAAAGAAAGAGAGCTAGCACGCGATAGCGCTTTATCGCGCCGTCATGCCGCGGGCGCAGGTTTAGGTTGCGGTTTGCAGTAGTAGCACGATGATACTTGAATGCGTTACATATTTTATAGAACTTCAGATCATCAAACTGAACAACTTTTACTATGGAGCCAACATCAAATGCCGAAATAAAAAAAATTGTTGTTCCATAGAAAACATCAACTCAATCAAAATGGGAGAGCAGATTTTTGTTATGATTTTAATGTTGACTCCATAGATAGTGAAAGTGGTTCAATTTGATGGTATAATTTAAAGTATGTAACACATGTAATTTTACACCTGTATAATAATGGCATCATCATCAGCTATTAGATGCATAGTTACTAGCATTCTATATAAGTGTCCTTCCACTGCTGTGGTACAGACTGGCCAACTTTCATGGCAGTTCATAGTGAAGGTGTATGGAATAATACAATACATACATTGTACAGCTAAATCGAAATCTTGAATCACCCAAGTGACATATTTACTTCTTTAACTACCTAAATAACATGGCAAAAAAACAGAACAAAAGCTAATATGAGAAACCTACTTTTACCGCTAAAAACCCCACGCACCAAATATAGAAATAATGATATTTGTTTTGAGGAAATAAAAGTGTTTGTGGTCAATTGAGTCACAGGCTCCTTGAACCATGTGCTTTACATCACACGGTCGTGCCAACTGTTACACTTGAACCGATGCGGCGCTGTAGCTACTCATCATCATCAGCCTATCATCGTCCACTGCTGAACACAGGCCTCTCTAATGCGCCACTGAACTCTTTTCTCTGCCTTCCTCATCCAATCGCTCCCCACTACCTGTCTCAGGTCATCAGTCCAGTACTGGAGGTCATCCCACACTACGTCTGCCTATTTGTGGTCTCCATTCTAGAACTTGGACGGGGAGTCCAGTTACAAGCTACAACTTTTAAACATATCCATGTATGTCAGAGATATTCTGAAAACTCAGAACATCCACATTTCACTAGTAGTACTGGCAGTACCAAGACTGGGAGTGAGCCTGCCACCACTTATAATCAGAGGTTGAAATCAGCCACATTTAAGTCATATGATTGGGGCCCTGTTTTTAGTTTTCATTTATCTGTCTTTTTTTGCAAGAAGTTCTAATATTTATAATGATGAATTCCTTGTTATTTTGAGATTCTTAACAAAGCCAATCCTTAGTAGCCGTCCCCCACTGTCACACACAATACAATTTAAAAAAGAGAGCTCCTATATGATATGATAGGGGCTCTTAAATGCCGACCTGGAGTAGCCGGCAGATTCTGACCTCTGCTTATAATAGGCAGTGAGTACAATACATACCTCGAAATAGAAGTAAGTACGTAATTTTACTTTGATCTAAGGACATATGCAGGTTTCCTCATGATGTTTTCCTTCACTGAAATGCCAGTGGTGCTATAAAAGGTTGATATTTATACAATTCTGAAAAACTCATTGGTATGAGTCTGCTTAGATGGGTAACAAACCATCACCTCTTGCACAACAGGCATGGTTACTTGTCACTGGACTACCAAACTTAACATATCATGTAGCACAAGCTTTTGACCCGCGACTTTGTCCGCACGGATCATCCCTTTAGGAGTTGATTTTCCAAAAAAAAATCTTTGTTCACCCCTAAATCCTCACTGTTTAGGCTGTGCATTATCTGTCAGTCAGTCAGTCCGTCACGGAACACTTTTATAAGTATAGATAATAGAGTTGCATTACACCTGAAGGTAAGCACCAAGGTAAGGTCCAAGATAGAAGTGATACTATTCACTATTGTCGTACAAAATAAGTCATGCAAGTTATTGTAATCTGAAGGTCTAGACGAGTGATGAAATCAGTTGTTTCTACCTCCTACCCAACAGCAGAGCTTCCTACACGGCCCGTTTGTGTGTGAGCGAGACCAAGTAACGAGTGACAAGTGTGTGCGAGTGAGAGGGCAACAGACTGACCGCTCGCGCTCAGTGTCCACGGAGAAGATGCGCTCGATGACGGTGGTCCACTGCAGGCCGCGGATGGTGAAGGTGTAGGGGCGCGGCTTCTCCACCGCCATGATCTGGCAGTCGCGCACCGTGAACTTGTTCAGCGGCTCGCGGTAGTTGCTGCGCTCCGGCTGCGCCTTGAAGCCCACCAGGTCGCCGTTGTCGAACAAGATGAAGTAGCGGTTGCGCCAGTTGCGGATGTGCTCGCCGCGCTTCATGAGCCAGCCCTCCTTGACGATGGCGCCCGCCTCCGCCATGCCTTGCCTCGCCTCAGCCTCGCCGCCGCACTACAACACAACACTAATACTCCACACGCAGACACTGTCCCGCTCCCGTCCCGCGGCCGGACGGCAACGCCACCACGCGCGCGCTTCACTCGCACACGATCCACTTCGATGAATAACACCCGCACTCGATGAACATTCTCTCCTTCGACGACACAATAATCCAAAGATTCACACTTATTTATTTTCCTAAAATGATACGAACGTAAGCGACGACGTATGTAGCCTCGCGGTGGTAGTATGGCTGGATGCGATTGCACTGTCTGGGAAATGACAGCAGCGCTACTTTACTTACAAACTTGTTAGTTAGAGAGAGAGATCCGACTAGTTCCACAGTTCGACGGCAACTCTTCGTTTTAGTTGCATTGTAACCTATTTTGACAAATTAGTTCCTCGTGTCTACCGCTAGTCGAATAAATGGCGTAGTTGTACTTGTTTTTTTGTTACGTTCCATTGTACAACTTTAATTACGTTCCTTTCCACAATCTATAAAAACGTGCAAGAAAATATAAATTGTGTAAAAAACCGGCTAAAAGCGGGTCGGACTCGTACACGGAGTGTTCCCAACAATCACATAATATGAACAACAATTTTTGTTTTACCCAGGATGCTTAACGCAAGCCCGACACACACTTGGCCGGTTTTTGTAAGAGTCAAGAACATTTTATATACTATCCTATAGAGTACCTATGCTTATTGTTAGCAAATCAGCCATAATAACGCATAGTCAATGAAAGTTTCAACCGTCTAGCTATTATGATTATAAAAATACAGCCGGACGGACGGACAGCAGCGTATGCTTATGAATAGCGTGCAATTGGCTTAGCACCCTTTGGCCTACGGGCCCACCCAACTATACATAAGTACTAGCGCAGAGTATTATAATTACTCCATACTAGAGTGAACACCGCGCTTCAATTATCTACTTAGTAGGTAAATCGTAAATCGCGAAATACAATACCTTTTACTAAAAATTTTTCTAAATGTGTTATCGTTCTTTCATTCGGGATTGTAATGGAGAACTTATACCTACTGGTTTGGTTAGGTTGAAGTGGGTTGAGTGGATAGGGGCGCACAAAGTCGCGGACGGTCGGAGAAGGGGCTCAGGCTCAGGTCTGGAAGGCAGCGGTCGGTACCTAGTACCTAGGTATAGGTACTGGATAGAGATGGACCAGGTCTGCCGTCTGCCAGCATAAATCCAGTCGGTTTAGGAGTTACAGACGTTCAAAGATCAGTTAAAAATTAACGATCAGCTGCAAGGCTGATCGTATGATATTGTAATAAGTAGGTATACCCTGTAGCTATGTGAACAGTTCAAAAACTGACATGAACAGTGACCTGCCAGTCGGTTTAGGAGATACAGCTGTTCAAAGCTCCGACCTCGACCGACGTCTGTCCAATGAATACTGAATCAGCTTTGCAGCGGATCTAGTACGCCAGCCCGCGATAGCATGATATAGCGCTATCACGCTTCCGCTCTCTTTCTAATTGCGCGCGAATGAACGAGATAAAAGACGTGAGTGATATAGCCGAATCGAGCCGAATCACGTGCAACTGCAATGTGCTAGATAGCACATAGCTAGGCAGCTGACACAGACTTCTGTATTACAATAGCAGCTGATAATGAGGGATTTTCCAGAAGAAAAAAAAAGTTAGTTCCTAATTTCTCAATAGATGGCGTTAACCAGAGAGGGGTCCAATAGGTATGAGCAAATATATTAATTAATATTAAATATTAATAATAAAAATACACAGTACAAGTTATTAACAATATGGGTGTTATTGACGACCCGGTTGGTGTAATGATTGCCACGCCAGACTGTCAAATCAGGGTCCAATTTTTCGTCTATGGCTTTGTTTTTCATTCACGGAATCTGAAGTACGATTTAAATATTTCCGGTTTATTTTTATTGAAATTCTCTGTTTCTGTTGGGTTTTTGTAGTTTGTTACTGTTTCTCGTTTATTGTTCGTATGTTCAAGACGGATACGTAGCCCACACAGCCACGTCTCATACTCGATTCGTTGTTGACGGACAATAACACCGAGATAGCTAAATAATAAACTAACAACAATAAGAAAGGGTTTGTACTGTGTATTTTTACTATTAATGTTAATTAATATCTTTGCTCCTATTGGACCCCTCTCTGGTCAACGCCATCTATCGAGAAATTAGGAACTAACTTTTTTACTTTTTTTGGTTTTGGAAAATCCCTCATTACCAAAAGTCCCCTTATCTCTTATACTAGAAGCGCGAGAAGGTCTGTGAACGCACATCGCTTCCCCATGGCCTTTCGACATACGATGAAGGGTCTCCTCAGCGTTTAGACGCGTTTGGGCGTTTTAGTGGGTAAAAACACCACATAATCACACTCCTCCCCTAAGGAACCGGGATCTTTCGAATCTTTTGAAGATTTCACCCCCGACAAAAAAAAAGTGCGTCGCGTTGGGTAGGGTTCCGTAGTTGCCCGTTACAATTATACGGCTTAAGGTGGCTGCAGAGAGGTCAATTTTATACAAAACTTTGACGCACAATACTCGTAGACGGTATTAATATAAGTAACTTTGTATATATGGAAAAATAGTTTAGAAAATCTAGATGCCGCGTTACAAATAACATTTGCAATTTATAAAATAATTACGAAGATATAAAGCTTTGAAATTTTTCATACAAAATTTTAAAAGCTTTATATCTTCGTAATTATATTAAAAATTGAAAATTTTATTTGTGACGCGGCAACTAGATTTTCTAAACTATTTTTCCATATATAAAATATTACTTTTATTAATTCCGTCTACGCGTATTGTGCGTCAAACTTTTGTATGGACTGAAACCACCTTAAGGGGGCTTTTTGTTTAATGGCTAAAAATGACACTTTATGAGTCGGTCGATTATTACTCGTAAACTTGTAAAGCCTACTATGTGGTGATAGTTTTCCATTTAATTTAGAAAGTGGTACAAAATATAGCATTTTGTGAAATTGGTAATTTTTCTAGTAGCCTGGTCTATCGGCCTATAATTTAGTAAGCTGCTTTTTAACCGACTTCAAAAAAGGAGGAGGTTTCTCAATTCGACCGTTTTTTTTATGTGTGCTCGCGTATAACTTCGTCGTTTATGAACCGATTTTAATGGTTCTTTTTTTGTTGGAAAGGAGAAATCCCAAGGGTGGTACCATGATAAGGAAACCAGGATCTAATGATGGCATCCCAGAGAAATCGAAGGAAACCTTCAAAAATCGTAGTGCCGACTAGTGCGTTTGTTAATTTAAAGCACTACTATTACAATTAACAAATGAATTCACCACTGAAAATTTTGAAATAAACAAAATTTTAACAAAAAATTAAAACCACCTTAAAAAAATAAAAAAGTGAAATAAAAATAATATTGCAGCCGATGACTTTTCGATCGCATCATAAGAACATTAATTTGTTTTATAGAAGTCGGTGTCAAGCCAAGCCAAAAAACTAATCTATCGCGAATCGTACCGGCTTAATTGTCAGCGACTTCGATAAAACAAATTAATGTTCTTATGATGCGAACGAAAAAGTCATCGGCTGCAATATTATTTTTTAACTTTTTAGTTTTTTATGTAAAAATCAGTATTTACATTGTTTACTTTGCGGTTTTAAACAGCATGCCACGTTTCACAGCATCTGATGCTTTAATCATTGAGATTTGGTTCAAATTTAGGCACGAAATGTTTCTGCGGATGGTTTCTGAAGTCATTTGGGATCCCCCAAATGGGATGTCACTGGGATCATTTTGCCCTCCTACGAGAGGATCGTTTTGCCCCAAATGCCTATCTTTAAAAAACATCAAAACACAACCTCATGGTATAAGTTACAACAATAGAATATTGCCGATCCTATACACTGACCTGCAAAACTAAGTATCACACTTTTAAAATTGCAATAACTTTTTAAGTACATAAAATATACTTTCGAAATAAAAAGGACTCGAAAAAGAGTTTAATTTAAAAAGAATAGTTACAAAGAAAGCTGATAACATTTGCTATAAAACGTTTTTTTACAGTTTAGAAAAAATTGAAATATTAAAAGTGTAGGAATTAGTTTTGCAGGTCAGTGTAGTTCAATTATAATAGAAACTAATACAAAGACATACATTAAAACTCCACAATAATGATTATTGCTAACTTTACATCAAACAAGACGATTTTCATTTCGTTGTACCTAATATAATATTCTGTGACGTTCTTAACGCCATGAAACTTTATCAGAATGCTAAACAAGTATGCTAACTAGGAAACACGATTTTCACTAAAATTATGAGATAGCACTTCTAAAGTCGGTAAAACACAGGGGGATCGTTTTACCTCGGGGGATCATTTTGTACCACTTTCCCCTACTACTGCCGTGAATTTTTTCACATATCCAGAAACAACCGTTTAGCTGGCAGGGGGGGGGGGGGACATGGCTCTAACAAAAAATTTCACTTTAAAGCTTAATATTTCGCTAACCCTTAATCGAAAAATGGTTTTATCAAGCCCACAATATTTTTAAAAGACCTATCCAACGGTACCCCACAACATGGGATAGATGAGAAAAAAATAAATATTTAATATGTAATTTTACGACTTTGTCGTTGTCGGCGTGATTAATATGTATGTATACCCATGCCAAATTACAGCTTTCTAGTACTAAGCATCTTTAAGCTACATCGCTGACAGACGGACGGACATGGCGAAACTATAAGGGTTCCTTGTTGACTTCGGAACTCAAAAAAAAATGTTGAGTGAATAGTAGAGGTGCAGGTAGAAGGTGTAGATAAGTTGATGATTAGAAACTCTTCATAATGTATACCGTTCCATATTCTTCATTCACAGTCGCACATCACAACACAACGCATACCGAGTAACTACGTATTTTCTATTTTGCTTCACGTCATGTGTCTACGATCACAGCGCCTTTTGTTTCATGCTTCGCAGAAATTAACACAATGCCCTGTGACTACGACCGAATACACACCTACCTATCATGAAAATCCACCCCCGAAAATGAATGTTCCTCCACTCAACCCAACCCAACTCCTCAACCCAAAAGTCTGGATACGTGCTTGGTGTGAACTCGGCCTGCTTGTGCAGGGTGAAATTGTTATCATTAGCACCCTTTTAAACAAAGAGTCTACCCATGAAACTGAACAACTATTACTATGGAAGCAAACAAATCGGAGCAACAAAAAAATCTGCTTCTCGTGGCAAACGGGTGGCAGGACACAGTAGGGAATGATGTATACCCCTGTACACCCCGGTACACTTCAGTACCTACCGTATATGCATCCTTTGTATGAAGAGACAGCTAAGTGACCACGGCCAGCATGCCACGCACGACAAAACGACAAAATCGTCATCAAAGTAGCAGAGATGCAGAGAGCTGGCATGCTAGGCCCTCTGGGTGTTAGTTATAGGTATTTAGAATTCTTAGAATAGATGATAAAAATGTGACGTTCTCAAGGCAGAGGGACCTTGATGTCGATATGGAGTCATTAACAGAATAGAATAGAAAACTTTATTTTCTACCAACTGAGATCACAATTTTGTTAGTAACACACTTAGCCTATTGTTAGTTTAATACGCAATTACACACAACATAATTACAAAATCTACGTATATTAATTTCTCTAAATGAATATTGTACCTATATGATATCTGGGAAACTAATACCGACAACAAGGTCCCTTTTACCAGAAAACTTCATTAATTATGGGAGGTAGGTACTAAGAACTCTATTTCTCAGTAGCCCTCAATCTGGAGCCAGTCCAGTGGCACGGTATTGAATGCATCGTCACTTGTCGGTTCACGATTACATAAGTGCACCGACCGAGACAAGGGTGCCAATATATGAACATCCACCATCCAGTGAGTGCTTGACATTTAACTTGGAGGCGCGTGGGAGAGAGATGCGCGCGCAGATCGATAGCGCGGGCCGGAGGGAGGGAGGGAGACAGGAGGGCGCAGGCTCGCTCTGTGCGCGCTCACCGCTCAGTGCCCGCGGCGCCGCCCCGAGGCACAGCCCGCGACCTGAGCCCGACCGAGCGCCCCGAGCCGCGAGAGTGTTGCCATGAAGGTACGGCGCCCCGCCCGTAGTGTCTAGTGTATGGTTAGCCGTAGGTCCCCACCTGGCTGCAGGCCCGGTAGGTGTAGTAGCTAGCCACCGGAGCCTCGGCCTCGTCACCCGACTCCGCTCGCTCACCATTGCTGTTGCCGTCAGTACCCATCGATTGCTCCCCGTCCCCGTGTTACAAATTCGATTCCGCTTCTCTAGAGATAGAGCTGAAAATGCAAGGATATTGATGTTCTCACTCATTCTCATCACATTGTTCATTTCAGAACTTTCATTCGAATGCTCAGACATCTTTGATACTTACATTCCTATAAATATCTAAGTATACGAGTATAATATCTATGAATATCTTGTAAGTATATATAGCAGCTAGTTTCTAGCTGAAGCTAAATGCATCATCTCCGCCACATCTCTATCAGTTATATCACAACATGCACAAATAGTTGGATCAATAGATGTTACTCTTCTGCCACCATTTGTGTGACGTATTCACCCGTGTCCATTCGCCTTCATTGTGATCATGTTTGTCTTCTTGTCTGTATGTTGCTAGTTTTTGATTCACTTTGTATTTTATCATACATCTGCTACGTAGACTATAAGAATTTAGATTTGAGACTGTTACGTATTACGTTACTTTGTGACGTTGGAATCCAACGCAGTCAGTGGCGTACCTTTTTTAAAATTCTGAACGCTGATGGGCAAATATAATTTGTCGTCCCAAGTAGACAATATATAAGTAATGCATAATAAGTAAATCTTAATCTAATGATGATGATGATGAAACAACCGATACCTTTGACGGAAAAAGTGTAGTTATTACTCAATATTATTCTTTTGGCATCTTTACTATACAACAAGTGATATCTCTATAGATACCTACTCTGCGAACCAGTACGTACCCCAATCAAGGTCTTTTCAATATTTGACTAGACCAAGTAGTTAGGTACTGCGCTGCTGGTAGTAATGAAGATGAACCCTGATGCAAACTTGACGAAATTGTTTCCTTTGTTTCAGCAACGCGAGGAACTATTTATAAACACGTATAATGCTAAAACTACCCAAAGGCCTTAAAAAGAAGAAGAAAGGTAAAAAGTCTAAACGTAAAGGAGAGGACGAGTTATTCACCGAGGCGGAACTAGAGAAGTACAGAAAGGAGCATCAGCAACAACAGCAGCAGGCGGAAGCCGGCGAAGGAACTGCGAAAGAGAACGAAGAATGGTCCAAATTCAATGATCTCACTACTGGCATCGACTCCGTGCTTAAGAAGACACAGGGCGATCTAGATCGAATAAAGTCGACTTCGTTCTTCCAGCGGATCCCGGCCGGAGCGAAGGAGCTCCCGCCGGCCCCCAAGCAGGCGCCGACCAGGCCCGTAGTCGAGGTCACCGAGGCGGACTTCCCGCAGCTGGTTGCCGCCGCAGCCGCCGCCGCCGCCGCTGCCGCCGCAGCCGACGAGGACGAGCATAGCGAGTACGGCGTCACCGACGACGAGTCGGAGGAGGAGCAGGACGACATCTTCGACACCTCGTACGTGGATGCAGTAGAGCGCGGGGAGGTGAAGCTCGCCTACGTTCCTGACTCCCCAGACGATTTGTGCGACGACGACATATTCGACACCTCACACGTCGACGCTCTCATCAAGGGACAGGACGCTAAGCCTACCAAAGGAAAAAAGGGATTGGACATTGGAGTCGCTGTAGAAGTTCTCACGGGGAGAATAGATAATGTAAGCGTCAGGACAACTAGACGTAAAAGAGTTATCCCCGGGGATCTTTTACTAGAAAGCACAGATCAAGAGCTTCCTAGCGTAACAGCGGTGCATGAACCTGTAGAGAAGAGTATATTAGATATAGATTCTGATATTCCAATTACGACACCGATTGACCTCAGCGTTTCGTTGCATACTTCGTTGATACAACAAAACAAGAAGGCTAGTCAAGAGAACTTATCAGGCTTCGGGTATACCGAGGAGCATCAAAACGGTGAAGACGAACTTGACGAGTTCGCTTTGCTAGCTGCAGAATCTTTAGAAGCAAGTGCGGAAGTTAAAAGAGTACAGGAAAACGAAATTAAATTAGAACCAGTATTACAAGAGTCGTGGTCGGCATTTGAAGCCGACAAAAACGAATCAGTATTCGCTGAGTGCATCGTTGAGGATCAGATTGATGTATTAGATCCATACCTCGACCAGGACGATCCGTTCGACACTAGTTTCGCAGACGCGGTAGTTCCGTCGACACAGCTGCAACAAATTACAAGAGAAGCCGTTATATTAGAAGACGACGACGATTTCGATCCTCGCGCTGAAGAGCTTCAGTTAATTTTAAATAACAGACGTAAGTCGTCGGTCCGCATTCATCTGACTGACCCATCTGGTGTTAGAGAATCTATTACTTCCGACGATATTATCGTTAAGGAAACTTCACATTCTCGTGATTTATTAGGAGGTAGTAGTACTGACTTAACCCAGTTAGGTGACTCGCCGCTAGATCCGGTAGAAATTAATGAAAGTGAAATAGACCCTTTCGATACTACTATAGTCGATAAGATCGTAGCACCAGGAAGAGTAGAACTCAAACTTCTCGAACAAGAATTAATCGGTGCGACTCCAGTGCCGATCTACCGAGTACCAAGTGACCCAGACTTCGATCCCCGAGCAGACGAACCGAAACAGGGGCGACGAGCGTCGCGTCCTGAGAATCTCACGGTCAGTAAGAGTGTATTGTTCGACGTCGACGGTGACGAGACTGTAAATTTAGACGTTAAACAGAAGCCTTGCAAACCGGTGACACCGTACTACACTCGCGAACTGTCCATCACCGAGGACCTCACCGAGGAAGCCGAGGCCGCGGACACCGTCCCCGACACTTTGACACGGACACGCTCCGACGAGGAATTGGCACACAAAGCTAACTATCAGACGAAGCGCAGGCACTCGGAGTACACGCAGGCGAGTCAGGCCAAGGTGAGGGCGAGCGACCTCCTGCACAGCGCACACACGGACATAAAGGCGAAGGTCCTAACACCGTCAGGTCCGCCGCGGCGCCCCCCTGCGCCCCGCACCAACGTCGACCCCTTTGACACATCATTTGCTACCGATACAGCGCCGAGCAAGACCGAACTAAAGCTTTTAGCCAAGGAATTCTCATGTGAGGAAACGACAAACGAGTTCGGACCAGAGGGAAAACCAGATCTGCTGGACCCCTCCGACGACATTTTTCAGGTGAAAGCACTCACTCCCGAACCGTCAGACGCGGCACGACTACCTCAACAAGATTTCGATCCGTTCGATACCTCGTTCGCGGGAGACCTTAACCCCGGTCGCACGGAGCTAAAATTATTAGAATCCGAATTTTTGAATTAGTGGAAGCGGAGTAGAAGCATATCTTTACAGAATGGCGTTCAATCCGTTTCTAAGTATGAACGAGCCTGTGGCTCCGGTGACCACCGACGTGCTCAACCCTTTCATGATGTCGGACCCCGAGCCCGACGCGTTCACGGGGGACAATCCCTTCGCCACCAGCAACCCCTTCTCGGACTTCGGGGGAGGGTTTGAGCCGGCCGCCGGCGACACCGTGCCCGTCGACATCTTCGGGGGGCCGAACCCCCCGGGCGGCGGTGCGCGGCACTTCGACGGGTTCGTCTCCGACGAGCCCCCCGTCGTCGACATATTCGCAAGCCCACCGCCCGAGACCGAGCGGCTCATCAAACCCACGGAGCTAGAGCTCGTGTCGACGACGGCCGACGCCGTGTTCGGGGTCAGCCCCC
Organism: Agonopterix arenella; assembly: GCA_927399405.1. Lineage (NCBI taxonomy): Eukaryota > Metazoa > Arthropoda > Insecta > Lepidoptera > Depressariidae > Agonopterix > Agonopterix arenella. The sequence goes on from OV656704.1 coordinate 103,013, forward strand.
CGGGGGAGCGGCCCGCGCTGCCAGCGCGCCCTCTGCCGCCGGAGACGCAGAACCTCATCCTCACGGTCACCGGGCAGATGGAGTTCACGAGCTCGGACCTGCTCGACCGCATCCCGCTGACGCGCACGCCGAGCCCCGTATCGGTGCGCGACATACACTCGCCGAGCCCCACGCCCGAGCCAGAGCTCGAGCTCGACCCGGAGCCTGCGCCGGCGCCCGCGCCCGCCGACAGCTTCGACATCAACCGCAACAAACCGGCGCGCCCGCCCCCCGCGCGCCCGCCGGCGCCGCCCCGCCCCGCGCCGCCCCCGCCCCCCCAGCGACCCGCCGCCGTGGTCGACGACATCAACCTGTTCGACGCTCCGGCGCCGACAGTGTTCAAACCCACTAAGGAGGCCATCCTGAGTCTTTATTCGGCGCCGAAAAAGGAGGAGGAGAAGCAGATCGATTTCCTCAGCGATGACATCTCGGAAGACGTGTCGGTTCCCGCCGGCGTCGAAAGGAAGCAGAGTATGGTTCCCGAGGTGACGACGCTCGGGGCCGACGCGAGTGGTCCGGCGGCAGGAGAGGGGTCGCCGAGCCCAGCCGCGGTGTCGGTCGCGCCGATGTTCGCGGCGAGCCCGCCGGCGCCGGCGCCGGTGCCGAGCGAGGCCGTCGCGCCCATGGACTGCTCCGAGCCGAGGGCGATCGTCGCGGCGCCACCCGCCGGTAACTCGCCGTTCGCGGATGTCGCCGACGACGACTTCCAGGTCGAGCAGAATCCCTTCGGGAGCGTCGGCGTCACGGACTCCTCGGCGAACGTCTTCACAACGACGTCGGAGGATGCGTTCATGGCGTCCTACGGCGACACTTTTGGGACCGGTTCGACCGATGTGTTCGGAGCGGCGGTCCCCTCGTACGCGGAGACCAAGACTTCGGACGTGTTTGGCGCCCCGGTGGCGCCCCCACGCGGCGAGCCCGTGACGAACATGTTCGGTGATCCGGCGGACGCGTTCAGTGGTACGGCAAACGCGTTCGGTGGTCCGGCGGACGCGTTCAGTGGTCCGGCAGACGCGATCAGTGGTTCAGCGGATGCGTTCGGTGGTCCGGCGGACGTGTTCCCCGACGCGACGCAGGACGCGGCGGCCGCGTGGGGCGCCGGGGAGGCCATGGTGCAGGACAGCGCCGCCTTCCCCGAGTCACAGGACGCGTTTGACGCTTTCTCTGCCAAATTCGACTCTACTGCCGCTCAACACATGAATACCGGTGAGTGCCCGTCTCAATTCTAACTTAAAACCATTGCGTTCTATCTTATATCTTTGCACGTTAATCGAATAATTATCCTACTTGTCGTGCAGCCGCATGGGGCGACGACGGCAGCGCGGAGGCTGGCGCGGGCTTCGAGTCCGAGGCGTTCGACCCGTTCCTCAGCATGGGCGCCCCGCCCCCGCCCGCCGCCACCCCGCGTCTCGAGCACCAGGGCTCCAGGGAGTCTATCGACGACACGTTCTCCGTGTTCATCAGGTCGGTTCACGATATCATCAAAATAGTAATAGTGCTGCTGTAACCAGGTTGAGAATTATGAAATAGACCGTATGGTATGTTGTCAGGCCAAAGGAGAGCGAGACGAGCGGGTCGGAGGCGAGCGTGCCGGTGCTGGCGCCGCCGCCGCGGCCGCACGCGCCCGACGCGGCCACCACACCCGACGCGCGCCCCAACCCCTTCGACGCGCCCGCGCCCGCGCCCGCGCCGCCCCGGCACGACGCACAGCACAGTGAGTAGCCTCGAGGTCGGCGCCGGCGGTCGCCACGAGACGACTGTTGCTAGATGTTGTCGGCACGTATACTGATTGTTGTGTGTGTGTGTGGCAGCGGAGAGCCGGCGCGACTCCGGCGGGGAGACGCCGCCGACGCCACTGTTCGACGACGACGTGTCGGTGCCGCTGGAAGACTTCCCACGCGTCACCTACACCGGCCCCGGCTGGGAGATGCACCTGCGGCAACCCAACAAGAAGAAGATCACTGGACAGAGGTAGGTCTCGTTAAGTGATTGATATCGGGAAGGTTAAATTCAAATACCTACTACTAGCACTGAAACTATTATTGAATTGGCAAAATGCTTTAAACGCGCCACCTTTATCTCATTTGTACATCGTGCAAATATGCGAGTCTGCTTATGCTAAGACCGCATGCAATACGCCACCGTGCAGCTGCCGTTCGTTATGTACAGAATCAGAATCAGAATCATTTATTGCCGTAAACCATAGGTATAGATTACAGAAGGAGAATGGTTATATCACAGGACCAATACAGTTTGCCCTTACACCGCGCGGTCATTATTTCTCACAATCCAATCCAAGATCCAAACCATATTTAAACCTAAGAAAGGCGAAAGTATCGCCACAGGCACAATAGTAGGTAAAGATGAAGGAGAAGGATACTAGTACATAATTATGAACTGTTGTGTTACAGATTCTGGAAGAAGGTGTTCGTGCGGCTGGCATACCAGGGCGACAACCCCGTGGTGCAGCTATCCAACGCGGCGTCGGACAAGGAGCCGTTCCAGGAGCTGCCGCTGCAGGCCTGTTACTCCGTCTCCGAGGTCGGCGCCCAGCAGTTCGACCAGTTCGGCAAGATCTTCACCGTCAAGCTGCAGTATGTCTTCTATAAGGAACGCCCGGGGGTCAGGTTAGTAGCCTACATACAGCATTAACTGCTCAGCGTCTATTTTTAGGTACCCACTTGAGTTGTGCTTTAGTCGACAGTCCTAATTAAATTAATGAAATCTGTAGTAGAGTTTTATAAAGTAAAAACTATTGTTCTTGAAGATTACCTGAAGGCTTTCCTTTAGGTACCTATTTAATCTTTAAGAACTAGATCTTCATCGTGGATTGCATTCGACTGTGAGGACCCCTGTAAATTTATAATTTATACTTACCTACCTATTCTATACTATTTCTAGGATTGTACTTACCTTTTATTCTTAAGATTTGTATATTTACTAATATACAAATCTTACACAGTCATGATGGTAACACAAATTAGATTAAATTATAAAATATAGTGTTATAAATATTAGGTACGACAAGAACTTATTGAAAATATTCGCTGTTATAAATGACAAGGTCTGTTGTTCACAATGTAGCTATTCACGTCAGCTTTCGTAGCTCAACTACACAAAGTAGCTGCTCGGGTGTTGATCTAAGTACCTTCTTCCCTACCCCCTAGACCGGGCCAGGTGACGAAGGCGGAGCGCATAACGAACAAGCTGTCGCAGTTCGCGGCGTACGCGATCCAGGGCGACTACCAGGGCGTTAAGGAGTTCGGCAGCGACCTGCGCAAGCTCGGCCTGCCGGTCGAACACGCGCCCCAGGTATTACAACCTAAACACATTGGTTCCTACCTACATACCTATCCGTTTATCACCAGGTATAGGTAGATACACCCCAAATTTCGTTGTATCGGGGAATTCGATACTGCCTATGTAAAATGAACAAAATATTGTATCTTTCCTTTTCTTGATTTGGATAGATTAAAAAGTATAGTTAGGAACACCACTGGTTTTTCTGTGAAGAAAAACATCGTGAGGAAACCAACATGCTTCAATTTCGGTCATGTAATGTATCAACTGTCCATTACAAGTGGCAACGGGCTCACTCCCCGTCACACTGGACAGAGTTTCGGTAGGACTACTAGTGAAACGTAGATATTCGGAGATTTCAAAATATCTCTGACTACTGCCATGCAAATGCTATGCTTAAAGGTATAGGCTTAAAAGTCTTTTACATCCTTTTAGTCCATAGTCACTTTTTTCCTTCAGTAAGTAATGTAAAATCGGAAAGTGTCTTGTCTGTAACTTTACCGTTTACGTCTAAAGCTATCGAACCAACACTTGGCGTTCTTTTTAATTCAGGTAGGTACCTAATCCAATATTAGGTTGCCAAAGCTCGAGAAATATCTATCTGTCCATAAAATAGACATTAAAGTACGTTGTCCCCTGCAGGTGTCACAGCTGTTCAAGCTGGGCTCGCTGGCGTACGAGGACGTGAAGCAGTTCTCGTGCTGCATCGAGGAGGCGCTGTTCCGCATCCCCGCCCACAGGGACCGCGCGCTCACTTACAAGATGGAAGAGGTAACCGCTCTGTTCTGTATCTACTGCATCCATGAGGTGCTAATCCTCTCACGGCACATAACAAATATTGTAACGAATGAGATATACATTAAGTATGATATGAACAACTGTTGGCGCTCACTGTGTGCTGTATACGGCCAAGCAAACATAACTGTGAGGTAATAATAGGCTGCAGATTGCGGTGGGTTGCTGCATGCCACCAATGATAATTGTAATAAGTAATACACTTATTATAATGAAATAAATTATACCCTTTTTAGAGTTGGTACCAGGGCTGCCAGTAGATTTTTTGTAATTATTCAGCCATATCCCTGAAATTATACAAAATTGACTCGCAGGATACATACAGGTGTAAAAAACTCGGAAACAAAATCAAACTTTTTTTCTGATTATTCATCACGTTATTTGAACTTTATAGATTTTTTAATGTACACATGGCGACACATCAAGCTATACAAAACCAACATAAGCTGGCCGCGCGACGTTATACGTAATGCAACCTACGCGAGGCCAGCTTATGTTGGTTTTGTATAGCTTGATGTGTCGCCGTGTGTACAGCATTCAGGTATTTTTTCATCAACTTTACAGCATTTATTTGGGCCTCGGTTGAACAGAGAGAGAGAACATAGCGTTCTCGCTCGATTGAATAGTAAAGTGACTGAGTTTAGCGGCTTTTATGTTACTCTTTTGCGATTTAAAAAAGAGTTTTTCAGTTCAAAAATTATTTGTTTTGTTTTGTATCCAATTATACATGAGAGTCCAGGATACATAGAGGATACAAACCGACACAATTATACAGTTTTTGTATCCAATTATACAATCTAGCAGCCCTGGTTGGTACACACCAACCGTGGGTTGCAAAATCTAACACCAGATTATATCAGTGGAATACGTTAAGATCCCCGTGGTGTATGTGTTGACTGTACACTGATTGATTCATGATCCATTCGTGCACGTATTGGCGCCCACCGTGGGATAATACTAACTGTGAATCGATGACTGCAGGTACTGATCACAGCAGTAGATATGCTACAGCATGTGAGGTTTCAATAACATTGCTTGCAGGTACATGGGTAAGACTTATAAACCTGGATAATTATATGTACTGGGCGCCCACCGTAATAGGGTTCCACTGAATCTAACGTTATTTCGATGACTGCAGGTGCAGATCACAGCGGTGGACGAGCTGTACGTGGAGCAGGACGCGGAGGGCTCCGTGATGAAGCAGATCGCGCGCGTCAGACTCTTCTTCCTCGGCTTCCTCAGTGGTGAGTGCCTGCCCGCTGGAATTATAGTAGCTAACTGTACAACTAACCTTATTCAAAACAATCATCATCATCATCATCATCAGCCTATCATCGTCCACTGCTGAACATATTCCGCCTTTTTTAGGTCGTCTGTTCAGCAGGCAGCAGGGTGTTTCACACTACGCCTGCCAGTTCTCGGTCTCCACTCTAGAACTCTGACACCCCATCGGTTGTCAATTCTTCGGCAGATATGACCAGCCCATTGCCACTTCAGCTTGCTATTTTTCTCAGCTATGTAAACTATTTTATTTTTCTGACATATCACTTCATTTCTGATGTGATCTCTCAGAGAAACACCGAGCATAGCTCTCTCCATAGCTCGCAGAGCGACCTTTAATTGATGAACTTTTCCTATTCGAAACAATAATAAACGCTTAATACACCAGGCATGCCAGACGTGGAGCTTGGGGTGAACGACCTGCGACGGCAGGGCAAGGAGGTGGTGGGCCGACACGATATCATCCCCGTCGTCACTGAGGAGTGGATCCGCGTCGAGGACACCGAGTTCCACGCCTGCGTCCAGCCCGACGAGTTCACCGCCACACAGATCATCAAGTACCTACTCTATCTACCTAGTAGCACAGTATTACTATAAGCCTTACAGTATGACAACTCTCGTGAATGGCGGGCGGTGCCGCCGTCCCCCGTCGCCGCGCCGCTTGTATTTACGCTGTCATGCACAGATATGCAAGGCAATACCAACACCTTCATATAGATCCAGTAATGCAACCCCCACCGCCCGCTTCCTCGCAAGGCCCCCGCCGTTGCTCTGCGCAAGTACATCCGTTGCCGTATTGTAAGTATAGTATAGTATCTATAGCTGTATAGTTTTGCTGTGCTAGTAGCTGCCTTCCTGAACGAGACAGGGCAAGGAGGTACGACATCCTCCCCATCCTCACAACTCTCGTTCTCGAGTGCTGGCTGTTGAGAAACTATAATGATTTGCGGCGTTTTATGAATATACTATTCTGTTCTATTCTACGGAACATACGAAAACCAATTTGAATTATACACTCGTATGTCACACGGTGCGTTGCTTCGCCGCACCAAACTTAGCCTGGAAGTCCTGGAACCCGTAACCCACCCGGTAGGGAGGAATGAAAAGATATGCTTGAGAAGTCAGATCAAGCGTCACATGAAAAAAATGTCAACAAAACATAGTTGCGGCACCGCCACCGAATAGATCAATCCAACCGTTAGATTGTATGAAGCTGTTTTTCTGGTAGATAGGCTATCTATTCTATGGCACCACATCTCCGCGGGTGGGTACCACCCTCTGCGGTAAAATCATTGCGGTGCGGTGCCGTAACGCACCGTGTGGTTTATTAATACGGGCCCTAGACAGTTCTTCTCTGTCGCCGAACTATCATTGAAGCAAGTGTGGGTGATCTGCATTAGTCCGTTTTTATGTATATGTAATGTACCACACTATACCACTATACCTATTCATTAATATCGACCGTACCGACAGGTTCAAACCGCCGGACGCGTGCTACATCGAGCTGATGAGGTTCAGGGTGCGGCCCCCCAAGAACAGGGAGCTGCCGCTACAACTGAAGGCTGTCTGGTGCGTCACCGGCAATAAGGTATTACCATCTACTTAACTTACGTAGGAGGGAGTGGACTCAACTCACCACGCGAGTTCAGTCCCAGTGCCTATTGCATTCTATGTTTTCACCTAAGACCTCTCTTATTCCTTCCGTGGGGGAACCTACACTGGTGACCATTGGTGCAGTGGTCAATGGGGACAAAGAACTGTTGACAGACGATACAACACCAAGTGGATAAGTGGATATTCGGTTCGACATAGAGTCAAAGGTAACATTATAGTTCTATCTGGCGGACAAACGGAAAACTAAATAAAACGTTCAAAAGTGATTAGTTTAACATTTTCAAAGCAAGATAACAGGTTTGAACTTATTATACAGGTTGTAACAAAATATCCTACCTTCACCCCTTTGAGTTTTTGGGAGCGTTTGCCTTACACCGTATGTGTGACGTGCCGGTGCGGTATCATCAGGTGGAGCTGCGCGCGGACGTGCTGGTGCCGGGGTTCGCGTCGCGCAAACTGGGCCAAGTGCCCTGCGAGGACGTCGCCATCCGCTTCCCTATCCCCGAGTGCTGGATCTACCTGTTCCGCGTCGAGAAACACTTCCGATACGGATCCGTCAAGTCCGCCCACAGGTATGCCAGCTCTCTGTCCTACGACCGGCACAGGTCCACTAGACATTCCCATTGTAAATCGCAACGATCAACAGCGGCGACCACTTCACATTTCACAACACTAGATAATGAAGGTCATGCGAGCGAGTGGAGGATGACTTTTGTCTGTAGTGGAAATCTCGACTCTCTTTCGGCTCGTATCTCGTCTGGTCAACATCAAAGAAATCTAACTCCCTTGCACTTAATAAAGATAATGATAGAGGAGTCACGTTTCTCTGATGCTGGGCGTACGTACGTAATCCGAAATAGAGAAGGTGATATCCTCGAAGTATCCTCGGGCTCTTCGGGAACTGCTGCTGCTCACATAGGACCGGCCAAGTTTGTGTCGGACCACGCATATTTGTAGTGTTCCGTTGTCCTCGTTTATTTCAATGCCAACAAATATGATCAACTTCTAAATCCTGCAAACATAATTCTGCAACATTCAATCATTCGCATATTTATCTGTAACCAGTTCCGCAATAACATTTTCAGATTTCTGATTTAATTCATTGCGTTCATAAATTTTTCTCCTGAATTTAATTTCATTTCAATAGTAACAATTTATGTCAACTAATTCATCGTGTCGTGTGGCTCGGTGTACGTTGCAGACGCACGGGCAAGATCAAGGGTATAGAGCGCTTCCTGGGCGCGGTGGACACGCCGCAGGAGTCCCTGATCGAGGTCACCTCCGGCCAGGCCAAGTACGAGCACCAGCACCGCGCCATCGTGTGGCGCATGCCGCGCCTGCCCAAGGAGGGACAAGGTACGCTAGACGCGCTTCCTCTTCCTGTGGGGCTAGCATGCCACGCACGACAAAGAGACAAATCGAGAAAACCGGTATACGCGCTCATTTTGGCATAGGTACGTAAAGTAACAAAAAAAAGAGACAGCTTGATTTTTCTCGTTTTATCGGGGGTGGCATGCCAGGCCCATTGTAGGACATATAGGTACTTAGCTCTCTCAAGAAGAGACCATCGCCACTCTTGGCGATCTCTTGCAAATCTGTTATGTTATTGCTGTCCATTTCTACGTCCCTGGTACGTATTTCATACTTATATAAAAAAAACTTTTATTTCAGACAACTTATAGATAGTCCATACAAAAAATGTACCTATCATTACAGGAATACAACATTTTGAAAATTCAACATTTCAGGAAGTAGACAATACGTTCCTAAATGATCCGGTCGACTCAATCGAAGAGTATAAAATGATAAGCCCATTACGATACCACTGTGCATACTTTGCGACTTTCAATAATAAAATCTGAAAATAAATATATTTTATAACTAGCGTTAACCCGCGAGTTCGTCCGCATAAATTATATACCAGATTTTAAGTCAGATGATAAATCAAACAAAAAAGTTTAATCAAAATCGATTCAGTAGTTTTTGCGTGATGCTCGTTCAAACAAACAAACACACAAACAAACAGACAGACAAAAAATCCAAAAATTGGTGATATGGAATCAGGGACACCTAAAAACCATATCGTAACTTTTTTCTGTTAATATCTTCAATGTACAGACACACTTCTGTTACAGTTTTATAATAGTACGAGCGTTAACCCGCGACTTTGTCCGCACAAATTATATACCAGATTTTTAAGTCAGATAATAAGCTATCAAACAAAAAAGTTTCATTAAAATCGGTTCAGTAGTTTTGGCGTGATGCTCGTTCAAACAAACAAACACACAAACAAACAGACAGAAAAAAAAACCAAAAATTGGTGATATGGAATCGGGGACACCTAAAAACCATATAGTAACTTTTGGACTCCATATCACCAATTTTTGGATTTTTTGTCTGTCTGTTTGTTTGTGTGTTTGTTTGGGTGTTTGTTTGAACGAGTATCACGCAAAAACTACTGAACCGATTACGATGAAACTTTTTTTGTTTGAAAGCTTATTATCTTACTTAAAATCTGGTATATAATTTGTGCGGAGAAAGTCGCGGGTTAACGCTCGTAGTTTTATAATAGTCTATATAGATTAGAAGAAATTCATAGCCCGATTCGTAGACAATTCGTAGCCGTAGCATTTCGTAACGCTACGGAAGACATCAACGAGTCAATTTAATCTCGCCGATGAACTTAGTCGAAAAAACTTACTCGGGAAAAAAAGCACCTATTTCCAATACATTATTATTTATTTAAAATACATAAAACATAAATATATTTGGAATGAAATATTGTCACCAATATAGTGCAAAGATAGTCAGTTAAAATAGATACTAACAAATTAAAATATTTCAAGAAGCAATTAATAAGTAGGTAGGTAAGAGTCTGTAGGAAATTGATACATTAATCAGTGGAAACGAGAACATGGTAAGTAAGTATTACCAAAAAAGGATGTGTGATATTTACACCGGGTCTAAACATAAATGCGTTACATATAGAATAGGGTGGAACAACTTTCACAAATGATCTCGCAAAAAAAAATCTGCTGTTTCATACATTTTGGTTGACAAGCTATTGACATTTACTATGGATATGGAATAGCTGCTTTTTTTCACGATTTCAGTTTTAGCTCTGAAAGTTGTTCAGTTTGATGGTCTGAAGTACCTTGTTAGATATGAAACGCGTTTAATTTTATACTCCCTATAAAACTTGCGACATAACTTTCAGAGTTTTTGCCACTTTCGTATACTATCTTATCTTATCTTGTTGTGGGGGCTGGCAAGCCAGCAACACTTCGACCCAGTGGGATCTTTTGTGTTAGCCCCAATACTTTTTGCTTTCTTCACCCTTCAAATACATGGTCAATAAAAGAGGCATTGAGGGGAAGAAACCTAGGATCTTCCGGTTTTGGATATCCATCTCGAAGGAGGCACGATGAGTGTTGCCGCCAGGACATCACAGTCACAAAGAATATTTTCCATGGTCTCCTCATCCTCTCCACACGCTCGGCAGCTGGGATCCAGGGTGAGTTTCATCTTGTACATCATCGTGCCTGTGGCGTAGTGCCCGATGGCACGAGCCTTACTCCTGCTGTTGTTCAGTATGAACATTGAAACACGAGTTGTCACATTGCTGATAAATTTCTTAGAGTGTTGTAGACCTGCAAGGTCAAACCACTCCAGCCTGTGTGTTGTATCAGCCCATTCCTAAATGGCCATTCTTATGCTGCGTGCCGCGATTCCCAAACTTGGTTCTGGACCAACCATCTTTCGGTCTGAGCCAGCGCTCGCCAGTATTCGCCTTCGTATACTAACATGGATGTGTGTTGATATTAATGTGTAATGTAGATATTAATAGGTGCGTGTTGTGGTTGTGCACTGCGCAGGCGCGTACACGACGCACAACCTGGTGTCGCGGATGGCGCTGACGTCGTACGACCAGGTGCCGGCCGAGCTGGCGCGCTGGGCGCACGTCGAGTTCACGATGCCCGCCACGCAGGTCAGCCACATGACCGTGCGCTCCGTCTCCCTCCAGAACCACGACAACGACCCGCCCGAGAAGTACGTGCGCTACCTCGCCCGCCACGAGTACATGTCAGTATACATACCTCACCTTACCTTACCTTACCTTACCACATTTTATTATTATATTATACAAACCATTCAGTGTCATGGCCGGTCTCGAATGCCCACCCAGGAGTGTGATTTTTGCAAATCACACGTTGAAACCAGGAATGGAAAGATGCATAATCTCCATAGTAGGTAATTTTCACATTTTCCCCTGCTAATTTTAACGTGTCACTTTCAAAAATCGCACTACAGGAGTGTCATTTTTGAACGTTCAAATTAGCAGTAGAAAATTAAAAAATTGCTATGAAAATTTTTGCAATGACATTATAAGTATACTATAGGATTATGCATCATTTGATCATGATTTTTAACGTGTGATTTTCCACTGTCGGTAAAAGGCGACTGATCTATACAGAGTGTGAACTTAAATGCGTTACATATTTTAAAGGATACTTCACCCTATGAAGCATCCCTTAAACGATAGTCAAAAGCAACCTTGTAATGCTTTTAAATTATACCCTGTCTGTATTGTATACTTATTTGATGAGATTAACCTCTTCTCTCATCGTCAACATCTCTAATGCTCACACAATACGGCTACCGGTTACCCGTGGAGCCACTGTAACTCTGATCGTATCGGTCTCCCGTTCTAACATGATGCAAGAGTGTAAACGTTAATCCCACACACTGGTGCACTTAAAAGCATCCTGCGTACCTTTCTGCCATTCTGTATAAGTAATCTTATATCCAAAATCTATTCTGAGAATTCAAAAGTATCTGCTCATTCGAGCGTAATCAGTCCTTAACCCGGCATCACTCTCCTGGACCAGATGACTATAAAGTTTATAATAATAATGTTAATGTCCCGCAGCGTGGGCATAGAGCGCACGTCGGGGCAGGCGGCGCCGGCGTACGCGATCGCCACCGAGCGGCCCTGCGCCCCCGCCGCCCCCCCGCCCGCGCCCCTCCTCACCACCCCTCAGCCGCCCTCCTCCGACTCGGACTCCGACTAGACGCTGACGAGCGACGCCTCCAGCGGCGCGGCGTCTGAACATATGTGATCGAGAGAAACTAATGTACCACGACCATTGACTTATCAACTACTGGACGTAGGGTCCGCGCTAAAAAGTGTCCGAACCAAAAGAGATACAAAACACATAAAGGAAAACAAATACGCGCCAGTCTTCGTTTGACTACTCGCACGTCTGCATGCCGTGCTCCTGAGCTGTAAGAATTTGTTAAAACAACGCTATCAAAATAAAATTAAAACGTCATCAGTTTCAGTGTTTTTAGTTGTATTATTATATATTACTAAAACGTACTTTTGTTTATGTAGGTTAGTCTGGGACACTTCGAGAATTTTGTATTAGACTGACCCGGCGTCCATAAGTAAGTAAGTCAATGAATGTGATGGAGAGAATCGAATGTACCACGACTATGGTCTAGGTACTGGACCACTGCATACGACTGCGTTATATCTAAATAGATAGGCTAGTTGCTTCGAAGAAATATAGTAGCTGGCTATTATACACCAATCGCCTCAGGAAGTATTCGAATGTGAGCTTTAAATCGTATCGAATACATTTAATTTTTGGGATTTATTAAACGCGCTGTCGACTAGGTGGTGGCAAGCTGTCGATGAATTGGTGTCAAACCGTCAAGAATGTCGTGGCACACCGGCGACAAGGTGGTGGCACGCCGTCGACATGGCAGTGGCAGTCAACGAGTTGATGGCAAGCCGTCATCGGGATAGAAGCGATCCGTCAATGAGTTGACGCTAGGCTAGATAACACTGACAGTTTCACCTAACGGTGCTGAGGCGATTAGTGTGCGATAACCTTTATTTTTCAAAAGCTTTGCGACAGAACAGGACAATATAACAAGTAGGTAACTCAATGCATTAAATAAAACATATCTATTAGTTGCTATTATTTTGTGGGATGGTTTCGAGATACGTTAGAATTACGAGTTACAGCAACGGACTGTCTGTCGTGATCGTCCACACTTTGAACAGATGTGTAAGGGATATATATTGTACATAAATAATATTTATATTAATAAACTAAAGTAAGTGATATAATGGTAACAGATAAAGGACATCCCCACCGAGTTAAGTAGTCTTTATAATAATATCTAATTGTAAAACGTTTGATTTGTATTCATGAAGCTAAAGGAGGAGGATCAAGAGCGAATACTAAAATATTTGTGAAGTATTCATAAAACATTAAATGTGATTATACGTCGATGTGTATTCAAATAATATTTAGCTAGCGATAGCGAGGTGAGTTCAGTGAAGTGTTTGCACTCTACATTCAATATCAAGAAGTTCATATTCTATCATCGAATTAAACTGTGGCGATGTGAGCTATAAATATAGATTGACTTATATAAATATTAAAATAACAGCTTACTATCATAGTGGATGTGTTTCGCTTCTCATAGAGGTTTAGATAGTTGGATCGGCTTATAAACTATATTATTAGTTAATAATTTGGGTGACAATAGAGCTGTTTAAATCTATAATATCGTACGTAGGTTGTGTATTATGCGTATTAGGTGCCCTGTGTTGTGAAAAGTTCGCTAACACAATAATGTAGGTGTTCAGATCATATTCGCCAGGTATAATTAATTGTTCTAACGATAATTTTAATGAGTTACGTTTGTTGAAGTTATCAGTGAGTGCGTCGTCGAGGCAACCTACGATTGTGATATAGGGCGGAGACATGCATTTGGGTTTGATCTCGCCTGTTTTATGTAATCAGTCATCTCAGATCTGCATGTGCATCAAGACACGGCTAAGTGATGGCATATACAATATGCTCCACCGCTGTTTGTTCTTGCGGTACTAAAGCCTTACCCAGATAGAATAGACTAGAATATCATTTATTTTTGCGAATATGGGTATATAGACAAACAGAGTTGTATGTACCGTGATGATGTATGACGTGTGTATGTAATGTGATGCGGTTAAACCTAAATTAATGTTCCTGCCCATAATGTGTGTCAGGAGAACGCTTCTCAAAATTAGAACTGCACCCCTCTCACAATTGGAATTATAAGACAAAAAAAATTGCGGTTGTAATATTGTGATGCGGTTTCCTCACACATTGTATTCTTAGTTTCAATGTAGTTGTTGACTTGTAATATGTTAGGGGTTTAAAGCAATAACTCATCCATTATATTATAGTAGGTGCTTTAGGTACCTACCCACACAGTGATACTATAGGTGTGTGAACAGACTTCAATCACATACACGCATACAATGGAGGATGCAGATAAATGACACACGTTTCGTTACATATTATATAATTGATATGATAGAGCACAAACTTATTGAATGGACCACTGCGCGGCGGCGGCGCGGCGGCGGGTGCGCTAGATTATAGTTAATTTGTACATAAGTTCGACGCACCTTATCTATTCCATGTATTGTCTGTAGAATCGTTGGCACTTTGCCTGTATTTATATAATGGACTATTCAATAAAGTATTTTGCAGAAGTAGCGTCACTCGCTCCATATACTCTTAAGCAACTTTAAGCGACTTTGTATGTAACTTAATCAAAATTAGCCGTATTAGCGTCTACGAGAGAAACCTATCCCTTGTGTAAAAAACTAAATAAAACTAAGTTATCTATTGCATAATGTAAAAACATACAATACTCATAGCTACCTGTAGCGTGGAGAGCCTTGAGCTGCATATTTATAGATATACCTAATGTAAACGACATAATATATAAGTATATGTTTGTATAAGTAATTCTAGGCTCTCTGTTCGAGATGTGTTGCATGTACGTACCTACCTACTATACCTATAAAGATGGACCCTATGTTTTGTTGTCAATAAAATATTATAATCGTCAACTGGAGCTTGTTTTAATCTCGTGTATTTTCATTCCTTTTTTATCGAAATCAAAATAAGATATCATCAAGATACAAAGATTATACCTATTACCTTTGTGTTTTTGTACCCAATACAACAATCTTTAACGTCGTCGTCGAGGATAAAACCGTCAGCTTATACCTGTCGTGTAAGAACAACACTAGAAAATTTTTTCATTTATTAGGTCATAGACGCTAACATTTAGAATACCTACAAGTGAAAACCTGTTATTGGCTTTCTGCTTTTTAATCATGTAACTACTGTATTATACAGGGCGAAATTGATATAATTAGCATCCTTTTAAACTAAGAGTCTATACCCATCAAACTGAACAACTTTTACTATGGCAGCAAACCGATCGGAGCAAAAAAAAAATCAACTGGTGCATACGTTTGAGTCGAGTAGGCATTGCAGTTTAGTATGGCAGCAGTTTAGTATGGCAACAGCTGATTATTTTTGTGCTCCGATCGGTTTGCTCCCATAGTGAATGTTGTTCAGTTTGATGGGTAGAATCTTAGTTTAAAAGGATGCTAATGATATCAATTTCACCCTGTATTGATGTTGGTTTTTCAATGAAATAAAAATAAAAATTATATCAATTATAGTAGATACATATAACTTTATAACGCGGATTTAAAGATTTAGGTAGGTATGTCAGCTTGCTTTCAGTCCATGTTAGCGTCTCGTTCAAATTCAAAATCAAAATTCATAAATATTTAATTCAAAATAATATCAGATAGATAGCTTTTTGACGTCATTTTTTGACTCTACCACCGCGTCGGAAGGTGTTTCGTTGAGGGAAGATGCGGCCAGAAACTCTACAACACACATCTTTTAAACAAAACAAAATATACAAAGTACAATTAAAATACAATATTGCATTACATAGAGTAACATTGTCAAGACCAGACATTTTGGTCATTCAAATAGTCATCGAGTTTATAGTAGCCTTTTTTACAGAGGACTTGTTTAACATGGGACTTAAACTTTTTGTCTGGCAAGTTTAGAATATCCTCTGGTATCTTATTATAATAGCGTATACAGTGCCCCATGAAAGATGTGTTGACCTTACTGAGTCGAAAATGTGGGGATACTAATTTATTTTTAGTTCTTGTATTGTAATTATGAACGTCACTGTTTTTGGGAAAGAGATACAAATTTTTCCGAACGTATAAAAGACTGTAGAAAGTCAAGATACTGATATCTTTAAAATGATCTCCTAGTGAAACTCGACAACGCAGATTATATATGGCTCGAATTGCCCTCTTTTGAAGGATAAAGATCGCCTCAACATCTGCAGCACGGCCCCACAGCAAAATACCATAAGACATGATACTATGGAAGTAGCTGAAGTATACAAGTCTTGCAGTAGCTATATCAGTTAGCTGTCTAATTTTTCGAACCGCATAAGCTGCCGAGCTCAGCCTACCCGCTAGGGTTTCTATATGTGGACCCCATTGCAGCTTCGAGTCAATCTTTATCCCTAAAAATACAGTATTATTTGTGAAATGCAATATATCATTATCTAAAGTTATTTGATTTTCATTATTTATAACGTTTGGTAAAGTGAATTTAATACATTTAGTTTTCTTTGCATTTAAGCAAGATTATTAACACTGAACCAATTCAGAACTTGTCGAAGAGTGTCATTTACATTCTCATTAACATAATCGACATCTTGTGCCTTTCTACTGGTTTTGAAAATAAGAGAAGTATCATCAGCAAATAAAACTATATTCGACAAGTTCTGTACCATGTAGGGTAAATCGTTTATATAAACCAGAAAGAGAAATGGTCCCAGTATAGATCCCTGTGGAACGCACATTTTTACTAGTGAGCCAGACGAATTTGTTCCTTTGAATTCTCTTTTCCATGTAAGATTCTAACAGATCCAGAGCCCTGCCTTGAATACCGTAGTGGTTTAATTTGATCAACATTGTTTTATGATCAACACAGTCAAATGTTTTGGATAAGTCACAAAAGACCCCGATCGCATTTTGGTGCTCCTCCCAAGCGCTAAAGATATGCTGAATCAGCATAACTCCAGCGTCGGTTGTTGAGCGACCCTTGGTGAATCCAAACTGCTGCTCATGTAGCAGCCTCTTGATGTTAAAGTGGGAGAGCATTTGACTGAGTATAATCTTTTTAAAAACTTTGCTGAGAACGGGTAGAACTGACACAGGTCGAAAGTTACTCGGGTCGCTTTTATTACCCGTTTTGAAAAGTGGTATTACTTTGCTGTGTTTCATTAAGTCAGGAAAAGTTCCTGAGTCAATGCAGCAATTAAACAAAGATGCTAAATATGGTGCTAAAGTTTTAATTACGGAGCTGAAGAGCTTTTGGTTTAATGCTTTGAAGACCTTAACTATTGTATGATGGTCAACATGGTCAAAACTGAATTGGGAAGTGCACTCGTTTACATTATTTTTTAGCAAAACTTCGGCAAGAGCAGGAGAGGAGTTCAAAGATTCTGTAGTCTTTACAGGAATGTTGGTAAAAAAAGTTTCAAACTCGACAGCATGACGGTGTTGACAAGTCTTTAGTAATAATGCAGTTATGCATGTGATCCGTTTTCGGCGCAGTTTCAATTAACAACCTGTTACGGCTGACATGGTGACCTAACTTCTACAAAACGATGTAGGTAGGTAGTTAGGTACTTAAATAGTCCATCGATCTAACTGATTGGAAGCTATGGGAGCGAGTGACGTTACACCGGAGTGAAACTATCTCGATGAACGCGACATTGGAGCACCGGTACAGCCTGCTTGCAGCCCACGGACAGCCTTCGATGAGCGGCCGTACTGTCTCCACGACGCCCTAACACCCGAGCCTGCACACTGTGAGTAGCCATAGAATCAATAATCAAACTCAACCGAAACCAATAGCTTCTCGCTATCTAAGGGGAAAGATAATCCGATAAGTTGTAGAGCACGTAGGGGCCGAAGCGAACCTCGGCCGAGAACGACGAGTCTCGGGATCGAGCGACGTCGACGGAAGTGATAAAATAGGACGTGCAACGAACGGCGCTCCATACGTGCGCCGAGCGACGGCTGCGCATGCGTGTCGCGCCTGCGCGCCGGCGCGCGTCGATGCGCCGCGGTGACGTCTCGGCGCGACGAGCCCTCGCGCCTCGGCTCCGGCAGCGAGGGGGTGTGCACTGTGCACTGTGCAGTGTGTCCGCGCCTCCGCCTCCGCCGCCATGTGCCCCCGAGCCAGCCGCGCCCGCCGCGCCAAGACACGCGCGCCCAGCGCCGCGCCGCGCCGCGCCTAGCCACGCGCTAGTGCTAGTGCTAGTGCTAGTGCTAGTGCCCCATGTAAGCTATCACGCGACCCGCCTGCGCTCCGGTCTCGTTACCGCGATACCGCGCCCACGCCACGGCACGACCTGCTGATCCACCCACCCTGTGCCTTGTCACTGTGTTAAATGTTACCTATAGATACGAATACGATATATTACATGAACTGTGTCAGTAGGTAGTAGTCATTTGACGTTGATACAAGAATTTAATGAAATCGTAAATAATTCTTGTTCTAATTCGCGAAGTTAGGAAATATACATGTCATATAAGCACGTCGTAGTACGATGAAGGGGTCAAGGGTCAATCACATCCAAATCACATCACTCGTTCTTGGGATTCGGAATGTATTGATATGAGTTCCTGCCTTCTATCCCCACTATTGTTAACAAGTGGAAAACGTTTTCTGTCTATATTAATTGTGACAGGTTTTGTTTCGGAGAAAACCGGATAAATGCTTAGATTTTGTCAAAAGTTCATTTTAATTACTGGTTCAATGTCTCTTCTATGCTGACGTCCAAATTTTGATTGCTTCGTCGGAGAAAGAGTTACAGAGCATGATGGTAGCCACTATTAATGCAAGTTTAAGTTGAAAAAGGGATGAAAGTGAATATCAATAAAACTAAGGTAATCCTTTTTTTTTTATCGTGTGGGCAGCAAGCCCTGGTCTAGTAATTATTCTGTGCCCTGGTGTCAGTTTTTTCAGAACGCTTTACGGCCTCTGATGTGGTTTTTTATGTACCTAATAACTATTACCACCAGAGATAGTAGCCAGGACCAACGGCGTAACGTGCCATCCGAAGCACGAAATCATCGGTGTTTGAACGGGATAAATGCATGACTGGATGCAGATTAGAGGTGAAATACTGGAATAGGTAAAGGAGTATGTTTATCTGGGAAGTGTGTTCACTAGGGATGGGAAATGTGAAGGGGTTATAGAATAGAGAGTTAAATTTATTTATTTATTTATTAGGTACTCAAACAAGTCACAATCAATTTTATAACATATAGTAACATGAACGAAATATTTTAAGTCTAGACTGTGACTCAATTAAATGAGTACACAACATGAGTATAAAAAGTGAGATTTTGCTTAAAATTACAATACAAATTTTTATGTTTAAAATTACAATACAATTTTTAAAAGACCAAATATCTAGAACCAAACACCCGAACAAAAAAAAAGAAAAATATTAATGATACAATAATAATGCTACAAGTAAAAAATTACAGTAATGTTGGCCAATTATGAGTACTTAATACAAAGCTTACCTACCGAATAAATAAAATTACGTATCGTGTTAAGAGGAGAGGAGGATTGTATGGAAAAGCTGGAGTTAAAGCTGGAACGCAAGTAAATAGTGCCACCAGCTCACTTGAGGGGAGCCAAAATGTATCCACCAAAGCTCGTTTGGCTTTCCACAAAAGCGTGTTGGTTCCGACCTTGATGTATGGGAGTGAAAGTTGAGTGCGGCAGCAGAAGAATTAAAACAGAATATGCAGTGGAAATGAGGGATAGAATGAGGAATAGGTAACGTTGTGGTTTGCATGAAGATGTAGTGGTTAAAGTAGAGAAGGGAATGCCTTTACGGTTTGAACATATTGAAAGAAAGAATGAAAGTCGACTTAACGAAACAGATAATTACACATAAGGCGTGTGACAAGATGTAATGGACCTAAAGAGAGCAAGAGAGGTTGTGTCACAATCGCCTAAAGTTGAGATCCATGGTCTTTGCCTACCCCTCTGGGAAAAAGGCGAGAGTTTATTTATGTATGCTGTTCATCTTAAATCAAGCAATTCTGCAGCCTAATACAAAACAGATTAAATCACAATATTTCGTATTATGTTTAAAACTACAACGCAGAGGAAAAATGTATAAAAGGAACCCTTACAATTACTGTTTAAACAGGCTAAAAGTAAGCCACATGCTACAGCTCCAAAAATGTGGTTTGTAGTTATGGCTCAGTCTTAGGTGATGGAAGGCAATGACGACGAGGTAGGCCGAGGGTGAAAAACGCTTATCTACAATATATCGATAATTAACAATTAACATTCCGTCCACAAATAGTTACACATAAAATTTATCCAGAAAAAAAGGTTTCGATGTGCATAATTTCTACTAGTCAGTCGTTACTTTTCCCGCAAACAGTATTGATAAATGATTTCCTTGGACAAATGAGGGTTTGTGTATGTGTGTGTGTGTGCGTGTCCCAGTGAGGCGGCGCCGGCGCACGGTGTGCCCGGGCCGGCACCGACACCGGCACCGGCCGCACCGGCATGGCTACCGGCGGGGAGCGCCGCGCGCGCCGCGGCCCCGCGCCTATCGCCTCCTTCGACCACGACGTCTCTGACGAGGTGAGACAAGCAGTATGTATCCGATCTCTCTCTACTATCGCTTACGCTTATCATTCTCGTAGAATTATCTAGTAGGTACCGAGACGCGCTATGTGCGCTCGGTCGGCTTCTGTCGCAGTTTTCCTAGATTTTACGAACTTTTGATCGATTTCGAGGAATAGCTTCGGCGTATAGATTAGTCTAGTTAGCATTCGCAGTACCCACAGCGGACCTCGGTGTTTTCACAGTCGAGCCCGGAGACCAAGCAGACGTTCCAGCTGCCGGAGATCCGCGAGGACACGGCGCCGGGCGGCGCGGGCGGGCTGGCGCCGGCGGGCGAGCCGCGCGCGCGCTCACAGTCCACGCCGGGCCTCGGCGCCCCCGCCGCGCCGCGCATCGACATCTCGCGCGCCTCCAGCTCCAGCCACCACGACTCGCGCGACAGCTCGCCCGAGCTGGCGCTGTTCGCCGGCACCGACACCGACACCGACGCGGACGGGCGCGGCGCGCGGCTCGAGCTCGGCTTCCGCGAGGACGGCGCGCTTGAGCTGCGCTCCTCCACCGAGGAGCTCGCCTTCCTGGAGCCGGCGCCGCCGTCTCCCGCGCCGCCGCCCCCCGCCGCGCCGCCTCCGCGCCGCCACTCGCGCAAGGACAGCCAGGGCTCCGAGGCGGCGCTGCTCGCCGTGTCGGGGCGCACCTCGCGCCTCTCCAGCGTCGGCTCCCAGTGCTCGGCGCAGTCTGCGCTGTCGGGCCTGAGCCACGTGTCGCGCCTCTCCGTCGTGTCGGGCGTCTCGCGCTCCCCCTCCCCGCACAAGATGCTTCTCGAGACCTCCTTCTGCGGCCCGAAGCCGATCGAGACCGACCCCGAGATCTGCGCCGCCGCCGTCGAGGAGCGGTTGCTCGAGATGGCTAAGATGACCGCCCCGCCACTGGCGACGGTAACGGCGGCCGCGCCGGTGCCGGCGGCTGCGACGTCGCCGGCGCCCGGCGACGCGCGGGACCGGCGCGAGGTGCGCACCGAGGTGACGCTCGAGAGCGCGCGCCCCGCACCTCGCCCCGCCCCCGCCCCCGCCCCCGCCCCCGCCGCGCCCGTGCCCGCCGTCGCGACGCCCGCCGAGGAGAAAAGACAGAAAGAGTCCAGGAACGAGGAGCGCCGCGCCCGGCCGAGGGTGCGCCGCGAACCGTCAGAGCCCGAAGTGTACAAGAGTAGAAACCGATCGAAGGATATAATACGTATCAAGCTGAAGCCGGACGACGAGTCGGAGGACGACGACGACGAGAGCTCGCGCACGCTGACGACGGACGCGCAGCGTGCGGCACGACCCACGGCCCTCGTGCGGCCTCCCCCCGCGCCCAGCCCCACCCCCTCGCGCCGCTCGCCCTCGCCCTCCGGCGCGCCCGTGTCGCGCAAGTCCTCCTTCTGCTCGTTGTTCAAGTCGCGCGAGACGATCGCGTCGCCCGACTCGCCGTCGGAGGCGTTGCGCCGGAAGAAGAGCCTCAACGAGGGCCGGTCGCGCAGCAAGAGCCGCGACCGCTCCGCGACGCCCTCCTCCGCCGGCAAGATCCGCGGCTCCGTGCTCTCGCTGTTCAAGACGCCGCGGCGCAGCGGCGCCTCGCCCTCGCCCGGCTCACGCGCCGCCTCGCCCGTCGTGCAGCCGGCGCCCGCGCCCGCGCCCGCGCCCGCGCCGACCACCCCCGCGCCGGCCGCGCCGCGCGATCCGCTGCTCTACTACGAAGACGCCCCCGACGGCGTCATACACATCCCGCTGCGCACGCCGCCCGACGAGCCGCGCGCCGGCGCCGCGCCGCGCCCCGCCTCAGCGCCCGCCGCCCCGCCCGCCGCCCCGCCCGCGCCCTCGCGTCGCACCGTGCTGCCCGACGGCAGCATCATCATCCCGCTGCACTCCCCCACCGAGCGCGCCGCGCCCGACGTGACGGTCGTCAGCGTGGAGCCGCCGCCGCCGCCGCGCGACGAGCACGCGCGCGAGGAGGCGAGGCGCCGCGTCCCCGTCGCGGTGGAGCCGCCGGCTGTCGTCACCCCCGCGACGCCCACGGTCCCCACGGCTCCTCCCGCCGAGCCGAGCCCCGAGGAGACGGGGGCGGCCTCCGAGCGCACGACCCCGGCCTCGCCCGCGGACGCGACGCGACCGGGCCCGGCGCGGCGCCGCCTCGTGTTCACGACGCATGTCGGCAGCACCGAGCAGGTGTTCAGCACCCAATTCAGCCTCACCAAGACGCCGAGCGTCACGAGCGAAATTTCCGGCTCGTTCGCGAGCTTCCCGGAGGACCTGCGGCCGGCGACGCTGCGGGACACGCACATCACGACCAGCGAGCCCGAGGTCACGCCGCCGGAGACCGAGCCGGCCGGCGGGGTAGCCGTGGGGGAACCGGCCGGGGAGCTAACGGTGGAGTCGGCGGTAGAGGCTACCACGCCACTCTCGACGCGGGACTCGTCATCGTCAGAGCCGAGTTCGGAGGCGCCGCGCGCGCCGCAGGGCACGGACGCGGAGCAGCGCGGGCTAGTGGTGCAGGAGTCGTTCGACGAGGAACTGCCCTACGTTCCCACCACGCTGCCCCTCGAGCGCTCCCTAGCCCTCCCCATGGTGCCGGTGCGTGAGCGCGGCACGCTACATCACTCCATAGGTGAGTTACCGACTTCGATTGACCTACTGTTAGGTATCTTTTCATTTACCTACCTACCTATGGGAAAATATTTTGAGTACCTACCTAATTAACATCTGCAGCGCGCGTGGAGCGGCCGCGCGGCGCGACGCCCACGGGCCTAGTGCCGCGCGCGCCGCCCCCCGCGCTGCCGGCGCCCCCCGCGCCCCCCGCGCCGCCCCCCGGGCTCCCCGCGCCGCCCCCCGCGCCCGCCGACAAGCTGCGCATCCGCCTGCCGCGCCGCCCTCGCACCGCCTCCACCGTGTCCGGCATCGCCGCGCCCCCGCCGCCCGAGAGGTCACGCACGCGGAGCGGAAGCGACGGTAAACATAAATCTTTATTTTATTTTATGCATTATGTTTACCGACATCGTACAATATCAAATAATGTGATCCTGATCACGAAGCAGACCCGTGCGAACACGACTTCGGCTCACTCGATCGTTTAAGTGAACTGACTCGAAACGTCTAATGTAATTTTTAGGGAGAGTGACGGCGCCGAAGCCCGACTGGATCGACTTCGAGGAGGTGCCGGAGCGGCGCAAGCAGCCGCGGCGCATCCAGACGCTGCCGGCGCCGCGGGACGCGCCCGCCACCGTGCTGCTGAGCTACGTGGAGCCGGACGAGTGCCGCTGCGAGTGCCACGCGCACGCGCACGCCACCCCCTCGCCCCCCGCCCCCGACACGGACACGGACCCGGCCGCCCCGCGCCAGGACGACGAGCTGCCGCTGCTGCACGAGCATGTCACGTACGTATCTATCACGTGTCGCACGGTAGAACCCAATAACACCACCTCATGGTCCTACCCGCCTTGCGGCATTACGGACCGAATCACGGGAGGGTGCGCACGGTACTTGCTCGGGGCTCTTTTCCCTGGCGCACTCTTGCTAGACTCTTTACAAATTATCTATTTCCGTCACCCTTCCCCTTTCTGGGGCATGTCACAGCATAAAGTATAGGCACTTTGCGCTCTCCGCAAACTTTACACTACCAGCTTCCTTAGTGCGTCTTCCATATTACATGCAACTTGTGGGCAAAACTCTGAAGCCACTTAAAGTTATCTCCACAGCTCACCAAGTCGCCGTAGTAAACCGGTCAGTTCTCCACACGCACTATGCTGTCGAGCATCTTCCTCCTCTCCTCGGAGTACAGTTCGCAGTGCCATAAGGCTTGGTCACGGGTCTCCTGTTTCGTGCCGCATGGGCATACTACAGACTCCGTCCGTTTAAGCCGACATAACCGCTCCTTAAAGCACCCGTGACCGATCACATGCAAGACTACGTAGTCCGGCTCGATCCAAGTGGTCGACATCCGCACTGCAATATCCGGGAAAAACTAGTGAAGGTCTCTGCCGTCTGAGCTCGCCTCCCATTGCCCCTTGCCTCTGGGCATTGACAGCCCTGCTCAGTTCCCGCTTCTTTTTCGTGCGCTCCGTGTTGGCTAGGCCCTTGCTCCTCGAATCGCCCCGCACGAAGGACCGCCAGGTCGGCGGGCAGGACTCCTGCAAGAACAGGCAATGCTGAAGTACTCGCATTCAATTGTTACATGTTACAAAATTGTTACATGGTGGTTATGTTTACGTGGTTATGGATAGATTTTAGGAATCTTGTTTTGGTAGGAAGTAGGGTAAGTGGGCCCGTGTGGTGGGTTGAGATCGGGTGCTTAAAATTTAAAATTTTACACATAAATTATTTAATATTTTGAAAAATTACCCATGATAATTCGATTCTGCTCTCGATCCCAAACAAACTACTTTCTAGTTTTTGCGTTAATTCATTAACACATTGTATAATTCCTTTTCTATTGTGGATGGTTTGAAGTATCAGCAAACTTGGAGCTTTTTGTAATGTAACTTTTTATTACTTTATTGATTCAAAGTTGTATTTTTTTTTTACACACAAACGTGTGTAAAACGAATGAGATTTATCTGTAGAAACTTTTAGTTGGCAATGTTGTATTATAACAATGTTGATACCCTACTATCCTGTAATTAGTCCGTAAGTTTTCCTAAAATGAATAAAATAAAATAAAAATAAAATAAATTCCTGTAGGCCTTCGTGGGGAGTATCGCACGGTAAGACCGTAGGGCGGACGGACATTTATTATTATATTTTACGTAGGGATGTAGTAAAGTCATAATACTTAATTATGTGGCATCTCCCCCGCAGCTCGCCGGCCGGGCCGGAGAACGGTGAGCGGGCGCGACCCTTCACCGCAGACCTGGACTTGAGGCACGAGCACGCGCACGCGCACGCGCATGCGCACGCGCACGCACAGCACACACACATGGTGCGTATACAGTGATTCGAGATGCGGATCGTTTAGCCCAGTCAATTTAAGGATTTTTGATAGGAGGAGTGGGAAGTACCTAATTATGTATGGGATTTTTAAACTGTAACCGCCACCATTTGGTAACAAAGAGTATATCTGAAAATATATTTTAAAAAATTCGCTACTCTATATAGTAGAAATCAAAATTATATCTAAGAAAAATAAATTAAAATTTTCTCTAAATAAACCATAGACGTATGATAAAATGTTATGCATAATTTAACCAACGACATTATTGAATTTAACTCGCATCTCGATTGGATACATGGTTTGATATGAACGCTACGTGCGTAGTCCATGTATGCACGTCTCGTAGCATCGTGGACGGTATTCGTAGCACGCGACCGATGCGCATTAATGTACCGAAAAGGGTAATTTCTACTATTTTCTATAGCCACTATTAGCCACTTATTAAATAATTATTAATTTCCATATTTATATTGTGTATGTGACAATTAAATTAAATTAAAAGTTAATTTATGGTCAGTTTTTTAGAGCGATATTAATTTTTAATTTGGGACTGTTGCTGACGTGATTTTTTTTAATTTTGTTATATTTCTAGATTTTCTAGACTCTTAATGGCTAATATTGGCTCATATATGATATACGGAAAAAAAACCAATTCTTAATTTTAGTCCCGCCGGGTAAAACGTTAAAATGACTGGGCTAGTTAACGACTACGTAATGTATATAAGGTCCTTCTTAATATACTGACACTTTTTTAAGGGGATGATTAGACCAAATTGACGATTAGATGAAGTCAAACTGAACAACTTTCTCTATGGCACCGACATCGTAATCGCGAAAAAAAAATCAGCTCTTCCATACAAAACTCCAGACCTACTGGAGTCATATGTGGACAGCTGATTTTTCCGATTTTGGTCCTATGGCTAAAGTTGTTTAGTTTGATGGTCTGATCATCCCCTTAAAAAAGTGTCAGAATACTAAGAAGGACCCTGTAAGTATGTAACGTGACGCGACTGTGGCAGGACGGACCGAGGCACTGACCCTGCGGCGCTCGGCGCTAGCGTCGCGTCTCACGGACGTCCACGCGGCGACGACGTGCGTCAACGTGGCGGTGGCAACGTCGACATGGCGTCAACATGGCGGCGGCAACGTCAACGTGGCGTCAACATGGTGGTGGCAACGTCAACGTGGCGTCAACACGCTGGCGGCAACGTCGACGTGGTGTCAACATGGTGGTGGCAACGTCAACGTGGAGTCAACATGGTGGTGGCAACGTCAACGTGGCGTCAACACGCTGGTGGCAACGTCGACGTGGTGTCAACATGGTGGTGGCAACGTCAACATGGCGGCGGCAACGTCATCGTGGCGTCAACATGCTGATGGCAGCGTCGACGTGGCATCAACATGGAGGTGGCAACGTCGACGTGGCGTCAACATGGTGGTGGAAACGTCGACGTGGCGTCAACATGGTGGTGGCAACGTCGACGTGGTGTCAAAATGGCACCGGCGACGCGGCAGATCGACGACCCTCGCGCCGCTTCACTCTACAAGTTTAAAGTTTTATAAAATTATATCCTCTATTGACTCGAAGCGAGATGTTATCATTTTTGAGATGTAAATTTACCCGGTTCATTAGGTATATTATATTTATAGTCGTTTGTATCTCTCCTATTAGCCACCGTTGACCTTTGCATTTTTTGATGTTTATTGACTGTTTGAGGTATAGGTATATGCGGTTTTTATGATAGAGTTGTACCGTACCGTATGTGCGATGAGTGCGATAGAGACGAGTATACTATTGTCGTGGGAGTGAGTGTGACCGGCGACCGTTGCCTTCGTCCCTCGGGACGCTATGTAATTGCTTTGTTAATGACTCGTTAAGACGATGCACCGAGAATGTCCAGTTTCACTCAGTTGTAGTACGATCGAGCCTCTTTGTATACTTTGTATCAATTTCCACCGTTTACCTTACAATAGATGTAACTCTCGATGTAATAGGTCCACTTAATTCCATAAAGTGTAATAATTTCTTCATAAGTAGGTAGATACTTGCAGCGTTAAACTCAATTGTATAATATCATAGAGATAATAAATATAGAGCCGTACCTAACTGTCGAACAGAGTAGAGAGTGCTGTGCGTGTGACGTCACAGCATCGCCTCCCTTCTCACTCATTGATCTCCTAATAGAGGTTAATGTTCCCACTCTACTGTATGCCTACTTTATTACTATTATCTACTTTAACTGAAACTTAGGAGTGAAGAAAGATTTATAAAAAAGTGCATTATAGGAAAGATAAAAGAAAATCGCGTTCGGAAATTAAAATCATTAGTCCTCCTGCCAGTAGTGACATCTATAAAGAAGATGCAATAACAACAAATCCTGAATCGCACTATCGAAGTTTTCACAAGCATATAGAATCAATACAAGATCCATATAGAACTACCTACATAGGTACCAACTCGGACCACTGCTACTGTTCCCAGACATCACCTGCTGGAGTGCAATTTATGAATTTCATTGTTTTATATCCGGAAGTGCGTCCTGCCAGTTATGACCTATTATGGTGCGGAAACACGGACCCTGACGATAGGACTTGTTTATAAATTCAACTATGGAGAGAGCTATGCTCGGTGTTTCTCCGAGAGATCACATCAGAAATGAAGTGATACGTCAGCGAACGAAAGTGTATGACATCTCAGAAAATTAGCAAGCTGAAGTGGCAATGGGCTGGTCATATCTGCCGAAGAATTGACAACCGGTGGGGTGTCAGGGTTCTGGACTGGAGACCGCGAACTGGCAGGCGTAGCGTGGGACGCCGATCGATCTAAAAAAGGTAGCGGGGAGCGACTGGATGTGGAAGGCCGAGGACAGAGTTTTGTGGCGCGCCTTGGCAGAGGCGTATGTCCAGCAGTGGACGAAGATAGGCTGATGATTGTGATGATGATATCCGGAAGTGACATAAACCTTACATTACAGGTAGGAATGTGTGAAATTAAACATAGCACATCTGCGGAGTACCTGCTGGAAGATGAACTATGAACGAATAATGAATGAAAGAAGTCACTATGAACTGGCGCGGCGGAGTGGTTTTAGTTTACGGAAGCGGTCTTCTAATTCTTATCCTTACACAATGTCAACCATTTTCGAATGTAAGTACGCCACGTTAGAACCTTGTCACTGCAAATTATTTACGACGCCGCCGACGCCAACGCGACGCGACGGCCCGATAGCTAAACACTGTGCCGAGGGTCGCGGGTTCGATATCCGTAAGGAGCATATTTGCATGATAAAATATGAATATTTGTACCCGAGACAGGATGTTTGTATCTGTATGTAAAATTAGGTGAAACTATTTTAGGGGGATGATCAGACCATCAAACTGAACAACTTTCTCTATGGTACCGATATTGAAATCGCGAAAAAAAAGCTGCTGTTCCATACAAACCTACTCGACCTTCTTCTTTTCGTGTCAATGGGTCTACAGTGATGTTATTCGACCTGAATGTATGGGACAGCAGATTTCTTTCACGATTTCAATATTGGTCCCAAAGAGAAAGTTGTTCAGTTTGATGGTCTGATCATCCCCTTAAAATAGTTTCACCTCATTTTGTTAGACCTTATATATCGTTGTCTAGTCCTCATAATACTTACTAGTATATCCAGGCTAGATTCTGGTACTTTAAATGTGACGAGATAATTTGTGTAACAATGTGTCAACGACATTTAATTTGTGTGAATACATTGTATTCGCAGTTCAGGTGATAATGTGACATGTTTCTAAGATGGTCTACGTTTCAAATTGGTTGCCTGTACTTACTTACTACATGATAATGCGATAGTATCACTAGTAGGGACAGTGGGTAGGTACTAGGTACCTACCTATCACTCTTTGTCTTCAGTCGACCAACTATAATAATTACCTACCACTACCAAGTAAAGACTGATCAGGTTTTAAGGAATCCGTTCATTTGGGCACTGCTATGATATCTGAGTACCCATAATTGTGGCACCAAAATTTGTAAGTGTAATAGAAAATATTTTCCTGTTATTGTTACTTAGCTTAGTTAGTTTAAATAAGTGTGTTCTTATTCCATTCTATTCCAGCAACACACATGCATAATGAAATGAGCAAAGGTGTCAAAAGTGGTAAAAATTCGTGTTCCATTTTTTTTTCTTTAGGTTCAGAGTTATAAATCTATCTTTCTAAACTATTATAAAACTGTAACAGAAGTGTGTCTGTAAATTAAGATATTAACAAAAAAAAAACAATATTATGGTTTTTAGGTGTCCCTGATTCCATATCAGCAATTTTTGGATTTTTTGTCCGTCTGTTTGTTTGTGTGTTTGTTTGAACGAGCATCACGCAAAAACTACTGAACCGATTTTGATGAAACTTTTTTTGTTTGATAGCTTATGATCTGACTTAAAATCTGGTATATAATTTGTGCGGACGAAGTCGCGGGTTAACGCTCGTATTGTATAAAACTGTATTTTTTGGTACCTATTCTTATTAATAAAACTTTTAGTATCCAATTAAACGTCATCTCCATAATTATTCGATTGATGGCGACGATTTGTTAAAACCCGATCAGGCTTTGAATATAAAGCAGGCACTACACTCTCGCTCGCGAGAAATTCTCGACAAGAACCTCCTGGGGAAATCAATGCACCGCCGAGAGAACAATGCAGCGTGGGCATAAGTTCTCGTCGAGAGTGCAGTGCCTGCTGAGCAACGTGCGAGTGCATCAACGCTGTTTGTAATGTTAGTTCACGCGCTACAATTGAATGCATTTATATTTGTATACTTACTTATTGTCTCGTACGTACGTGGATGTCTTCACTTACTCTGAATGTATCGCTGACGCGGCACTCGACGCGGCGGCAATCCGCCTGCAGAGTGCAAACCACAACCACACCCACCATCTTGATTATCATTTACTTGCAGAGGAATCAATGAGGAATACCTACCACCTTTGCATAAGGGCCAGTAGTTGGCGCCACTTGCTCGAGAGGTGTGGTGATACTTGCGTAGTAACCTAGATACAAACAAATAAACAATTTTAATGCTCACTAAATCTAGGAGATTGTTCTCTACTACCTCAGTGGCGCCACCTAAAAGTCTGTGACGATCACGCTCTGCTATATTGTAATCGGCAATGGCAGAAAATGGGCCCGACGTAAAATTGTGGTGTTTGCATAAAATATCATTAAATACCAAATTATTAAATTGATAACATTTATGATGATAAAACAAGTCTAAAATATGGTTGTAGCTATGTTTTTGACTAGCCAGTATGTAATCGTGAGTGTATTACAATGCAAACATTGCGACGATGCGATGAGGGGCTGCAATGCGGGCGTGTTCCGCCGCGCCGGCGCCGCGTAACTCTTGGCTCGCTACATTTACTTAGCGGTTCTCGTAATATTAGTTAATTCCATTCAATGCAATAATGTAAGAATGTATGTAATTACGTCAGAGAACATTATTCTATCAGTTAAGGCAAGTCTGAAACATGAAGAATATAAAATTTTGCTTTCCAACTTGTTGTTTATTTTTATAATCCCTCTTCCTAGAAGACAATGCAATGATTTGTGATATAGATTTGAAAATAGCGTGCAAGAAATAATGCGAACACGTCACAGGGACAGGGATCTCCTGCGCGCTATTTTCTACTCTATTTTAATGAGCACTGGGTTCATTACCAATTTATTAATGAAAACTGCTCGAACAGACCGGGACTGAAGAGTTAGAACCCGGAGTTCACAGACAAAGTATTTGCTTACTATCCACAATTACTGATTTAAAATAATGAAATACTTAGTCAAACAGTTGAGGTAAGTGGGCAGTACCCATGCAGCATCAGGACTGAAGAGTTGAAATCCGAAATGTATGTGCAAAAGTATTTCCCTAATACCCACAATGTAAATTCAAAGATAGCAGATTCTCAAGTATCACGGTTTAGATAGGCAGTACCCCTGCAGCATCAGGATTGAAGAGTTGGGACCTGAAATTTTATGACGTAGTCTCTGCTTGATACCAACAATATTAATTCAAGATCAGCAGATAATCAAATCTCACTGTTTGGTAGGCAGTATACTACCCTGCGCAGCATCAGCATTTGAGGATCGAAGGTTGAAATGGTACTTTTACAAGTTTTGTGAGAATCTGTTTATTAAAACTAGTACAGTGGGTTATGAAAATTTGAGCTCACAGGTACCTACTACCTACTTTTGAGCGCTCAAAAATACGCCGAATCTCTTCGAAAAAAGGTGTCAAAAGGTTCGGAATGTGATTGTATTTTGGTCATAGAGATAGTAAGTACTACGTAATTTGGTAACATAACATCATATATCATTGGTATTTTGTAGATAATTGAATAAAGTAGAATCTACTTCATTGAATCTGGATAATCTGTGACAATGTTCTTACATATTACTGTTCTTAGTTCTTACGTTCATTCTTAGCCCAGTCATTTGACGGTTTGAACCGCGACTAATTAGTAATTGACATTTTATTTCGGTATAATATTGAAGAGCCAATTTGAGCTTAGAAATGTACCAAAATAAAAAAAAATCACGTCAGCAACAGTTCCAATTTTAAAATTTAGCTATTATCTCGTACTAAAAAATCTGATAGTAAATTTTTTTTGCACATATTTAAGGCTTTACCATTATTCATACTACAAACATGGTGTTAATATTTTTGTCTACTTAGGTTTTGAAAAATACATTCGTATTTTATAATACTTACCTCATTTTTTAAATTTCATTTCCTATTTTATTGCTCAAAAATAATTTATATTGTTAAATCTAAGTCAAACGAGTACATTGGTCAATAATTTAAAATCCTTCTGGGACACATCATTTTGATTTATATGTTGCGTACCGTATTTTTTTTTAAATATTGTTTAAGATAGTCCTTTTGTCACTTAATGGTTCCCGTTACAGTTTAAAAGTCCAATTAGCAATTACTGCCTACCCCGCCTAACAAAACTCCGTAAAATGACTGGGCTATATTATGTACGCTCCTTCGAATTCCTCTGAGATAAATATCAACAATCGCTCCCTCCCCACTGGATAAGTGCTCTTGTGTATGCATTAACATTTAAATGAAATTATGAATAATGCTGCTAGCGCCTGGGTGATGCATGCGTCGGCGGGCGCCATGTGCCACCCTGAATGCTTCAGATAATTTAAATTTAATTTGAATATGATAACATCCATCACGTACGATTAATTCTATTATTATTAGCATTCCTGACTCATTGTGACTTAATGAAATGTGAAGAATGTTATGAACAAATCATTTCATTCAAGTCTGCATTAGGTAGGTAAAACCCAAAGAATATATAATGTAAAACCAGACCGCATACGTTGTGATTCCATTCTTTATTAATGCGCCTTTGGATCCTTCTGCTGTGACTCTTGCTATGTAATTTCGTTGGATACAATGTTTGGATACCAATATTCTTTCCCATATGTACGGCCCACCAGCATAGATTTAAGCGTTTGCATGAAGTTTCTGTACGGTATATCTCTTTATAACCGACTTCAAAAAAGGAGGACGTTCTCAATTAGACTGGATTTTTTTGTGTGCTTTAGTAGTAAGCGATTGGGATTGAGCAAAAAGAAAACGTACTGCAATAAATAAAAAACAATTTATTTTTGTCTGTATCGTAGAAATGAGTTCTGGAGAATTACATTAAATAAATGCAAGTTTATAATTTAACATACAATAAGACACTGTTCGCTCTTATATTTACACCCTCGCCTTAGGCGAGGCGGTTCACTTGAAGATCTTGCCCTGGTTGAACTTGCGGCCGTCCTTGTCGGTGCCGGTCCACGAGAAGTAATCGTGAACGAGTTTCTTGGTGTCCTCGGAGGCGGGGTCTAGTTTCTTCCACTCGTAGGACTCGTAGTCGATCTGCCAGTCGGGGGAGAGCGGGAAGGCGAGCTCCTGGCCGCGCCACACCCACACGCCGGAGATGGTGGAGTTGTTGTCCTCGCCGAACAGACAGACTGACGCGAATGCCTGCTTCCTCATCTTGTCCAGTCTCTGGTACATTCCTGCAATGTGCACATACATACATTAATATTATATTGCGTAGAGACAAATAGGTACAAAAACGATCCTTGCTTCAAAAAACTAATTGGAAGGTGTTTTTTAGTTTCAACTTGTTCTCGAGTCTGACCACTCCGGAAGGGATTATGGTCGTCAGTAAATAATACTAGAAACTATTTTTTGTCATTTAATACTGTAACAGTCAGTTGCAGAAACGCTCATTAAAGTAAATCCTCCATTAACTTGCTGTCACTTTTTGTCTTGTTGATGTAGTAAAAGCTAGCAAGAGATTTAATGGAGGATTAACTCTAATAAGCGTTTCTGCAACTGAGTGTAAAAGTGTTAGAAAGCGTAAGATAGTAGGACTTACTGGAACTCTAATATTAATAATTGTTAAATAATAATTTGTGCATTTTTATGTCTCAACCGCATTTTTTCTTTATTTAGATAAGTTACTACGTAAAGATGGTCACAAGAAACTATTTGTCTTAAAAACAACTTGCGAAACTATGATACAAGTGCGAAACAAATTGCGAAACTTTGTAAAAGTTGCAACAAAACGCAGTTGAATGCGCAGAAATCAATTTGAAAAAAAAATCAATTTTTTAAATTCGGATCTATTTGGCGGAGAAAAGCGTGAGGCGGCCGGCACGCGGTCGCCATTCGCCGATTAGTCGTCTTTTATTTACGTTCTAAGAACTAAGCTCTAAGATCAATAAGCATCTCGATTTGTCGCGTGATACGTTAGTTCAAGTCGAGGTTGTAGGTACACACGCATGAAGCCGCGGTGGTCCAGTGGCGAGCAACCTTGCCTGCCATGCAGGAGGCGATGGTTCGATCCCCATCAAGGCAGACTCGTACCAATGAGTTATTCGGAATTTATGTACGATTTGTAGCACAACTGGTTTTGCGGTCTATGAAAAAATCGTGAGGAAACGTGCATGCTTCAATTTCAAGGCATGTATTACCCACTGTCCATTACAAGTGGCGAGCGGCTCACTCCCCGTTGCAATGGACTGGAGGAACTGAGGTTTCACAATATCTCACTACCCCCTCGGGGAATATAGTCGTTAGCATATGAATGATGATGTACGCACCGGTGATAAGGTTGCAGCTCATGAACACCTTGGCGAGCTCCTCGGGGTACTTGTACTCGGCGTACCAGATGGAGTAGTTCTCAGGGTCGAACTTCTGCCAGAAGTACGGGATGGAAATGCTCTCTGCCTCGTTGGAGTAGCACCGCTTGAAGTCGTCCATGTTGAACGTTCTGCAATGTTATGTTCAATTGGTAATTTGTTAGAATACATCATTACAATAAATATAATCATAATCATTTATTGTATCAAATAATAAATATCGACGACGAAGTAACATGAACTTCGTTAGGACGTTTTTGAGATTATTGCTTATTTAACTGTAAAATACAATGTTGCATTGCAATCAAAATTGTATGCTCATCGTATTTCATTTAAATTCTCTTCTATAAGTACGAAATTTAAGCAAAGAAAACGTTTTATTCACTTCCTCTAAAACCCAATTTTCGTAGTTAAAAAATTATGTCACTTCGCCGTCGTCGATATGCTAATTATAGTGGGTGACTATAGTGGAGGTGAAATGAAGACGAGAAGAGATTGGAACTATTTACATTTTACAAATAAAAGTCTTAATCTAGGAATTTAGATGCGATCGAATTTAGGTGCGCTGGACCCGAAAAGTGTCACTATATACCTAATATTAAAATTAGAATGAGGTCAGCGGTCACGTGTCGCATGCCTCGCGCACTTCCACAGCTGACGGTGTAGGTACCTCTTGGTAGGAGCCATACATTGCTCCTAAAGTGCAGCACTTCATGATGCAGCACGCATAACTAACTCAGAAACTGGCGCGCAGACCACGAAAAAGGAAAGCCACGCACTATTTTTCACATCTCTAAACCTTATTGTGAATTTTTTTTTATTTCTCCCAATTGTGTTTAGAAACGTATGAAACGCATGAGCATTGGTCATTACACTCTCGGCTCCGTTACGCCCTCGCCTTCGGCTTGAGCTGGAGCTCTTTTCTTGCAGATTTTCCTATTCAAGGCAGAGATGCTCTTTAATTGATGTTGGCTTGTTTTATTCTATTATTAATTCATCGTATATTCGACTATCCTTTTGTAATAACGACAGTCAGTAATGCCGGTTGGTAGATATCTCTGTCACAATGACAAACATATTATTATATTAAACGGCGGGACTTGAACCCACACTTTTCCAAACCGGGGAACTGCGTTATCCAATTTCGCCACCGAGCCCACTACCGGGTTGCGGGTTGGTTAGTTTGTAATAACTACCAGTAGATGGCGCTCACGTCCCCTTAAGACGCAACAGATTGAAAATTTCGTTCTCTGGGTAGTGGGCTCGGTGGCGAAATTGGATAACGCAGTTCCCCGGTTCGGAAAAGTGTGGGTTCAAGTCCCGCCCGAGACAAATTTTTATATCTTTAATTTGATTCGAAATAGCACAACATGGCTGTAACATGTTTAAAAATCAATAATATTTGAAACATATTATTTTCTAGAATAGCTTCTGAAGGGCCAAGGTTAGTGAGCTAGGGAAGTTAAATACATGCATTGTAAATAAATAAATAATTATTATTTACAACAATATTTATTTATGAAATACTAACAATATGTATAAATACATATAGCTGACTAGAACTCTGCACAAAATCTAATTAAAGTTAAAAGATAATATATTATAATAAACTTATACACCGAAACCCATGATATGACGAAGATTGAATGTGAATCAAATGTGCTCCATCAAACGTTTCAAGGTACCAATGTGTATGATTTGAAACAGTTTGCAACAAGAATTTTTTTAATTTCCTTTTTGCACAAACTACATACATATACAGGGTGCGAGCTTAAATGCGTTACATACTCAAAGAAGTACTTTAGACACATAAAACTAAACAACTTTTAGTTTGGAACCAACTTTGAAATCGCTGAAAAAAGTCAACTGTTTCAAACAGTTTTTATTGAAGCAGCTATTTTCTAAAAAAAGCATTTTTTTTTTGCCATTTTCATGTTGGTCCTGTAGTGAAAGCTGTTCAGTTTCATAGTCTGATCATTA
This sequence comes from Agonopterix arenella, assembly GCA_927399405.1. Lineage (NCBI taxonomy): Eukaryota > Metazoa > Arthropoda > Insecta > Lepidoptera > Depressariidae > Agonopterix > Agonopterix arenella. The sequence continues at coordinate 139,752 of OV656704.1, forward strand.
AAAAACGTCAGTGTTAAGAAGGACCCTATACGGCGAACTTTCGCTGACCCTTTATGACCAATTTATGAATAAATATTATACTTATGCTTCGTAATGTCTATGAACATGTAGATTAAATAATTTCCTACTTTCCAAAGGCATTGGTACACTGAAGTAAGAGTGGAGCACAAAGTGAACCGTCCACAACCCTAGTAATGAACAATGTATTTTAGTAAGTTTACCCTTTAGGCATGGAGTCGAAGGGGTCCTTGGATTCTTTAGGCTTTTCGTCGAGCTCGTCGGCCAGCTCCTCGGGCTCCGGCTCCTTCTTCTTGGGCTGCTCCTTCTTCTCCGCCTTCTTTTCCTTCTTCGCTCCCTCCTGGAATCATCAGTAAATGTGTGTTTTATTATACGTCATATTAGTAGTAACACTTGAAATAGGTTTTTAAATAATGAGGCTGAATGTACTTTAATAAACCACTAAAATAAGATTTTTTATATTTGTTATCATCGTAAATGAATATTTTACAATGTGATTCGATTCAATTATACTTTATTTTACATCAAAAAACATAGTATACGGAGAGTAAACAAACAAAAATAAATGATAAATAAATTAAAAAAAAAAACAAACAATTAGTCTTGGAAAATAAAAAGATTGATTTTGTGAAAATTTGTTTCTCAATTCACAGGGCACAAAATAAAAATTAAATGCACTGCAAATACGTGAGTATTTATATGTTGAAAGGGCACCTTTTAGTACCTAATTAGTTACAGTTCACAGGACCCAAGCACACATTGGACACTGGGCTGTCACTTCACACAAATTAAAAAAAACTTACAAGAGGAAAACATGTGCGATAGATACTGATGCCATGCTTCCTACCAAGAGCGGGAGAATTAAGTTTTTCGGTAAAAATCAGGGAAGTCAGTACTGTATGTAGTATCATACTCTATCTTATACTGTGACCCGATTGTAGGGCGGAGGATTCCTCCTTTGTCATAATGAGGGTGAGGGGGAGATAACATAAAGAACATTGCAACTGATAAATACTTAAATATAGAATAGTAAAAAAGATGTACTATATTTTTTCTTTATCAACTATCTGTAACCAGTGCTGACATTATAAGCATGTCTATGATGATGTTCATTTTTGCAGTTAACCAGCTCCCAGGGTATTGTTGAATTCTAGGAATGTCTAGGGCTATCAGCGGAGGCCTTTCTGTAAGCCATTCAATTTGTATGCATGTTAAGTTGCTTTAGTCTTTTTATGTCATTACTGTGATTTGTTAGTGCAACTGCTAGCTCATTAACATGACTGGCTAGTCCATTCTTGTATAGTGTCCAAATACTTGATATATTTCGCATTATAATTGTCATTACTGAGTATTCGTGGACTTCTTTTGAAGACATTATTTTGATGATGTAGCATAAGATAAGATAAATGAATAGAAAACCACTCACCTTGGCCTTGCCCTGGTTGAGTTCCTGGTACTTCTTAGGGTCGTAGACGGGTGGTGCGGCGCAGAGCGACACGTCCCCGACGACGGCTCTGACCTGGGGCTGGTGCGCGAGCGTGAGGAACCAGCGCGTGAGGTGCGGGAGGGCGGCGCGCGCGGCCGGCTCCAGCGCGTGCGTGAAGGCGTGCAGCAGCGTCGCCAGCACCGCCACGTCCGCCAGCGTCACGCGCTCCGACACCAGGAACGTGCGCGTGCGCAGGTGCGCGTCCAGCACCCCCAGCGCCGCTAGCAGGTCCGACCGAGCGCGCTCCACGTTCTGTTAACATACACATACACATACAAGCGAGGGTCACTAAACGCACAGTTGAAAAATGCGGGAGGGTGAGGGGCTTGCACGGTAGCGCTTTCGTCTACAAATTTTGTTTCTGCACATTAAAGGCCTCGCTCAAGAAATTTGCTTGCCATTATAATCAGCAAAGCTATCCTCGCCAAATCAGACGATTCGCCAGAAAGTTAATAATGTTTTACATTTCTGAAGTATTATCAGAACAAACAATTGGAATTTATGGCAGAATCTGATGACGACATCAAAATAAGTTTAAAATTTGAGCTAAGATTTCGTTATTGTTTTGCCTCTTTTATACTATTTATTACGAATAAATATAATCACCTTTAGTATAAACACACATACTTCAAACAAAAGGACTCACAGAAACAAGGAGAGCTGAACGAATGCAAGTAAAAAAGGAATACATCGTCACTTCCTATCGTCCACCCATCAAAGAGGTAGAGATATCGACATTGAAGGAGAATGTTCAAACTGTACAAAAATACACTTACTCTTTCTTATTCTATGGTATCAATATACGAGCCCAGAGTACTATAATGTACAAGTTAATTCTGCACAAAAAGCTGTAAATACTTTATTTCATTGTTGACATCATATTGAAACTTCAAGTTAGTTTAGCTAACTAAGGTGTTCTTTTACACCTTTGATGATGATGATTGGGTGTATTATATATGATACACTAGCAGCTCAAAGCTGATGCGTGTATATCACTGCACTTGTTTAGTTTTGAAGTGTTTTTAGAATGTGAAAGTGCATTAAAACATGTTGTGAAAATATAATATAGAATGGGTGCTGACCTGTTTGTTGAACTGCATGATGCCGAGGTAGGGGAACACCCAGGCGCAGGAGGCGGGCAGCAGTTCGCTGTCGGCCCAGGAGGCCCACTGCCACACGCGCGCCTGCGCCGCCAGGTCCGTGCCCCGCAGCGGCCCATTGGCAACTGAAATATTCATTTTATGTGTCATACATCTTTACTGTCTTAACTCAAAATGAGGTAATTAGTAATAAAACCCAGATCACAGTATAAGGCTGCCTGTCTACTAAAACGGAGCATGGCTGCAGAGCGGAGAAACAAAGAAATATTAACCAATAGCAATAGGAATGCATAAAATCTCCACAATTTTATTTTCTGCAATCCTATTGGTTAATATTTCTTCGTTTCTCCGCTCCACAGCCTCACTCCGCTTCACTGGACACTGGACAGACAGCCTAAGACACGAGTATCTAGTACTACATACAGTAAGGACATTCCGTCAGGGTTCAAAGTGATAATTATTAATTATCATGATAATTATACGTTGATACTTATAACATTTATCGGAAACACAAAAAGCTTGCACTAGCAATGTCACAGCATGTATTTCCAATCACGATTTGCGATAAAAGCTCCCAAACACGAAATCATTTTTCTCACTGTTTTCTGTAGTTTTTCTCAATGATTTATTATTCATAGTGATGAGAAAATATTATAGCAAAAAAAGCAATTTTAGAACTTTTAGTTAGAAATTTATCTCAAAACTAAAATCAGCTTGGATAATTATCTGTTAATTATCCGAAAATAACAGAAAAGAGAAAAAAAATAAAAGAAAATAATTATCTTGATAATTTTGAACCCTGCATTCCGTGCCTCCCACCAATTCTACACTAAGTACTAATGATACACTAGGTTTTAATGATTTCTAATGCAAGTGACAGCCCTACAAACCGGTATAGGCTAATTACTCTAATTTACATAGGGTCAGCCCACCAGCACTTGAGCTCCCCATTGTAACAATTAATTGGTCTAATAAATCTAAATCATAAACCTGCATTCTGGACTGATGTTTTAAATTCTGATGATTTAACTTTCATTGGAATGCAAAGAAACACTATGAGAACTCATTCTGAGGATAATCTCAACTAAATTAGTTTAAATAATCGATATGCATCGGTTATCGTATTAAATAATGATTAATATTGTAATTGAAATATAGCCAAAAGCTATAGCTATATTCTACAGAGGGTGTAGGGGTGTACTAAGAAAGGATTTTTCGAAAATCGACCCCTAAAGGGATCATTCACGCGGACGAAATCGCAGGTCACAAGCTTCATAAACTAGTTACAGGTACTGGTTACAATTTGGTTCCACGAAGTTATAGGTATATATAGGTATACAAATAATGATTGGGCTATGAGCTGATAACATATCAGACCTTGATGTCGGTTCAGGACAGGTAAGGACAGGGCAGCTTGCCTGCCTGCCTGCAGTGCCACACTTGCAGAGGTTATAGTGTTTCCGTACACTTTTATAACAGAGCGAAGTGTTTCTGACTTACCATAGTAAGCGATGGCATTGCTCTCCGTCAGAAGAACCTTCCCGTCGGCACTTTCGAAGGCTGGCACCTAAAATAAACGCCAAATATTACACGTCACCGCCACTACATATGCCGAAGGCGCACTTTACTTCATTCACCGGGTTTTTATCACAAGACACTCACTTTCCCAGCGGGGAATTTTTTCAGGAACCCTTCGGACTTGTTTGTCTCACCGAAGACAAAGTTGGGAGCTACTTTCAGATCGGCCCCGGAGTACTGTGCGGCGATCAACGCCTTGTACGCGCGGAAGTTTTCCGGATAAGTGTAAAGTACCTAGGGGAAATAAGAGTGTTAAATATGAATACACAAATAAATCACAATGTTCCAGAAAGGATGGTTGCGGAAATGCATTGATTGAATGGATATTTCTCGGTATATTTAAACCTACCCCGGCCGCCATCGTTGACTTTTTCCGAAAGAAGGAGGGCTGACAGGGCGGTGGGAGGAAGGGAAATTTGACAGCTGTCAAAATTACGACTTAATTTCTAAAGTAAGCTATATTTCGAAAGGTATTAATAAAAAAAAAATCTTACCAATCGATCATTCAATTTATGCTTAAAATGGGGTATCAATAATTCCTCCAATATTCACTGATTACAGAAAAATAATAGGTACTGTCTCGGTATTTCGTCAAAAAAATTATCAACATGCGAATTTTATTTCATTTCAAAAAGTTAGTTAGCAAACTTTGTAAACGCTCAACTATTTGCGCAATCAGATACACGTATTGCCGAGGGATGGCTAAAGAGGATCTGCAAAATATTTGATCAAGACCAAATAGTCTTTTAGACTATGAACCGTCTTAATATGGTTCAAAGACTTTTGTTTCAGTCTTGATCAATTTTCGTTTTATTTTTCTTCTACTAATGAAACTGACTCTTTATACCAATGACCTACTAAATTGAACTGGACGTGTATCCAGATCCAAATCCGAAGAGTGACAGTATTTTTTTTTGCGATTTCTATGTTTAAAAAAAAATTAAATCGATGGTGTGCTGTGCATTGTCGAGAAGAGGAATTAATTCGTGAATTTTCTGCAATTTATTTCACTAAAATCACTGCCACAGTGATTTAGCTTGTTAGTTTTTATCGATAACCGAGTGTGTTCTAATAAGCCAACAAAATGGTAAGTTTATAATTTGGTTGTGCTAATTTTAACTCGGAATACTCTGGTCGAAGGCCTACCCTCCGTCTACGAACTGTACGGAGTCCCGGCGCTCTGTATATGTTATTTGCACTTTAGATAACGATTTAGTGTGAATATTCGTACGTACATTTAGTCCTAGCAATATAAACAAGGTGTAGATTCTGCTTTTACTTGCTACAATGCTTGAATCTAGTTGGCGATGCATCTTTATGCTATGTGTACCGTAGGGCAGAAATTTATAAGAATGTGTGTTCCACAGGGTAATGAGAACTCAATGCCGATGGAGCTCTGTTCCAACTGTGAGTATAAACATAACGCTGCTCTGTCTCTTCCTTCCATCTTCAGTAGAAGTTTAGTTTCCTGCTGCACGAATTTAAGGGGAAAATGGGGGAGAGAATTTGGGGTTGAGGAAATCCCTGTTTGTAAGAAATTAATTTAAGAAGCCTGTGGCTTTCATACAAAAAAGTGGGTATAGTATGCTGCGAACCATAGGGAATTGGTGTTAGGGGATCCCCCCTCTCATGCCCCAAGGGGAAGGCAGAATAACAAAACAGTGGGGTTTTTTTAGACAATTAGGGTAGGTACTCTACAAAAAAATTTAAGTCATAGGCTATAAAGAATAAACGGATAAATAAATTTAAAAAACGAGGGGTTTTCTCACTCTCCTGTTTGGGGTTGGAATAGGGTAGCACCCATAGGTCCCATAGGTCCCTCTCAAATTCGTACTGCAGGATATTAAACCCGACCCCCATCTTCTCATGACCAAATATTTCATCGACACATTTTGTAATCTGTACATTTAATGTTGAAATATTTTGTGTCTACTAAAGAGTACCCATCGTTTGTTTTGAAATATATTCGGACAGCTCTAACATTTGCTTTCTATATAACTATACATTATAAGTATGGCTACTGTCTGCTTTGTTTTCTGACAAGATTATGTTAACCTGCCGTCGGAGATAAATAACCAAGAAAAGTTTGTTTGTTGTTTTGTCTCTCTTACTCCGCTTCGGAGGGAGCAAGAGGCAGAATCCCAGTCACTTTACATGTTTGACTAAACAATTAACGACACCAAGTGTGACCATATCACGCTCATAAAGTAGAACTAGGTGTAAGGAGGTGTGCAAATGAAAGATAACGAGAGATTTGTTTTCAGCGCGTGTTAACTGCATTGATTTTAAGGTGGAAAACTGTGAGTGTCGTAGAGTCACTCGGCTCCGATGTTAGCATACTGCACGCACACCTGTATAGAGTCCAGAACAATTTTTCTGATTAACTTTGATTGGTGCCGCGGCGCGGACGGCAAACACTGTCACTTGAAACTGTTTTAATAATTTGATGATACAAGGTGCTATTCTATGATCTAATAAAAGTGCATAGAATCTGTTTTCAGGGAACATTGATCAAATGTAACCCCTAGTTCACTGTCCTCATACAGTTATTTATGTTATCTGTAGGAAAGTTATATTTTTTTTAAATTAACTTGTCTCTAATTGATTGGAACTTAAATTATAAATGCATATCATTTTTTTAACAATTCTGCTTAATTTCATATATAATTCTTTTTATAACCTATTCTATAGCACTGATACAATAATATATTATCGAATTATAATATTTTCATATCTATGGCCTATTGTATTGTATCTATTATATTATAACTATGCTTGAGACCGAAGCTTTAAACGATGTGCCAATTCAATGCATAATTCCTCTACCCTGATGTATGAATAAAAATAAAATATATAAAAATTGTTCTGGATGAACACAAGCATAAGATCATTGTTTTGTATGGCTAGTGCATCCCGCGCCACATCCGCCTCTAGAACATACTGTGATAGAGTTAATGAATGTGTGTTTGTTAGTGTGTCAGGCGGGAGGAATCTATGCAGACGAGGGAGGTCGGCCGGCCGGCGTATGGCCCGTGCCCGTGGCGTCCGTCTGCCTGATGCGTTGCTATGCCAACTGTTCACAGTTGGAGTACCTAGCTCTGAGCTAAGAGAACAATTCCCACAGCTCCACGGGAAACTACAAGAACGCCACGGCATCAATCATTATTTAGCGATTTATCTTTAGATTACCGGAAGAAGCTGTCAGTTTTAGCCAATTATAGATTGGAGGCGCTGACCTTTCTCGTCGCTGTTTAGTTAATGTTCCGTGATGATGCTGGCTGTTTGGTGTACGCCGGTCGTCGGCCGCCGCCACCGCTCGCGCCGCCGGCGCCTCGTGTCCACATGAGGTTGCCGCCGGCGTCGAAACACATCGGTTGTGCCATCACTACGACGCGACGCTTGATTACAAACATTGCTGATTTCAGTTTCAAATAATGGCTTTGGTTTATAAGACTCGCTGAACACTGGCTACCAATACCGGTGACAGTGGTAAGTGGCCCAGAGACTGCATTTAATTTAATCTACCAAATATAAGAATTCTAGAAACAGCATCTTTTTGTTGCTATTGCGAATAGCCCATGCAATTTTATTTTGGAGCCATATCATGTTATGACTGAAATCAGCAACTTGTTGTGATGGTCCGGCGTGACGCCGGCGGCGGCGGCGTGTCGGGGCGGCGCCGATGGCGGCGCGCTACTGTTGGATAGAACGTTATCGTTATTATTAGCAAGTCTAAAGTTACAACTCTTGATGGCTTTGTGCACTCCAAACCTGCTTTATATGTAATAGAATAGAATAGTACCTCTGTCTAGATGATGTATAATGTTGTCAGTAGGTAACTGCGCGACGAACGCGAACCATTGTGAACACAGTTCATCAGAATATTCATGAGACCGCTGTGTATAAATATACTTTGCCGACCGTGATCAAGTGGACGAGTATTGCTATGACTCTTAGACATTCCTTACATTTAGGTCACAAAGGGGATCGCTATACAGTCACGTAATGAGAACTGTATAAAATAGTGCCTTCAGAAAGGAGACCACGGGGCGGCAGTCCTTTTAGACGTAGTATAGGAGAGGACTGCTCCCGCGTGGTGGAGCTTAGTGCTGCCGAACTATCGATGGTCAAATTTATCGACAGGCTTATCAGTGGTATCGATAATTGATAAAATCGGCAATACTAAGGATCGATAGCTTTGAAAGTCAATCAGTGCTATGTTTTGGTGTGTCAGTAGTATACATATTGATTGATTGACCAATAGCCGCTTGAATGTTGATAATATCAATAGTATTATGCGGTAAAAGTGATACTATTGAAATAGGCTACTATCGTTTGCAGATAGTATTGCCACATTTTCAACTATCGATGATATCGATACTATTGAAATTCCTAGACTATCGAGCGGCAACACTAGTGTCGGTCTCGTGGACGAGGATGTTTTTTATTAGCTCGTGACGCTTGCATGGGGTTGGCTTGAGGACGTTTGTACTGTAGCGGAGAGTACCGCCGCCCCGCACCCCGGCTCTGCACCCCCGCCCCGCCTGCAGTGCTCGGTTATACATAGAGGCTAAATAGACTGTTTTGCCCTCGGTCATAAGTATCCAGAAGTATAAGCTTAGAAGGGTTGGGTCAGAATGTTACTGGGTAATTTTCGATCACTTTGCTTATCCATAGGAAAAGTTGATCAGGTTGATCATCTGAACCACCCTTGAATGTGTGGGTAAGCTTAGGAGGGGTAAGGTCACTTTCAAAATCACGAAAAAGAATTAATATATTTATAAAAAAGAAATCAAGTAGGTAGGTCCTAAAGCAATTCGCTGCTTTCAATGTGTCAATAGTTTACGAGATATTAAAGGGACGAACTTTCCGCGTTGATACACTTGCCCTACCTTTGATCTCAACATTATTCTGCGCACTGAGTAGGTTTTTACAAGCCTACCTTTTAACTGAGACGGTTTCCTAGGTAGCTGCGCGGTGTGGGAGGGGTGTGGTGACGCGACGCAACCTCGACCGCGCGCCCGCTTCTTACCCCTCCCGCACCACGCTGCTACCGATAGAACCGTCTAAGTTAAATAGGCCTGTAGTTTGGGTTCTTTTTTCTATACAATTTTGTCACAAATCTTTATGTAAATCATGAAAGATTAGAAAGAAAGAATAATCTTTATTCACCATTACAGACACACACACAGTACATTAAAAGAAGAAGTAGGTAGTAGCGGTGTGGCACGACGGTGAATAGGACACACGACTCAAATTAGTGCCTTACTTAATCTGGGATATTGAAAAGGGGCAAAAATGCTTTCGATAGCCTCTATGGTAACCCTACACTGCCCGCTGGGCCCGCGTGGTTATGGGCCGGGGTGTGGGACGAGCGAGCGGGAGACGATGACGTAACGTGTGGTTGTGATAGTCGACGCGGACGAGATCCGGCGGCTCGGCAAGCGGTTCCGCAAGCTCGACCTGGACAACAGCGGCGCGCTCTCCATCGACGAGTTCATGTCGCTGCCGGAGCTGCAGCAGAACCCACTCGTGCAGCGCGTCATCGATATCTTCGACGCCGACGGCAATGGAGAGGTATGATATAATAGTGCTGTACTTATATTGTAATATTCTCACGAAGACCGTTTTGCATTGTGGTGTCCGGCTTATGGTGGCCCATACAAAACAATGGGCGTCGATTGCCTTTCATTAATTGATGATGATGAACTATCTTGGATGGCCACTTGAAGTTTCCGATCAATTTACTTTGATCTAAGACTTTTAGTGGCTACACTAGAGTCACTTCGATCGCAGCTGCTTTCCGTACAATCAGATTCTGTTTCCTTTGTATTTAAATTCCGTTTATACATTTATGTGCCATTTATGTAGGTAGGTTAGGTATGTACATTTATGTGCCTATTTCATGAATATAAAATTATTAAACAGTCATTTGAGCAAGTGAAATAAACAGAATTCATGTGCAAAAGCAGGGTCGTTGAATGTAAAGACAAGGCTGTTTTGACTTGTGACTGATTGTTTTTTGATTTTAAATTAAATAAACTTTAAGTATCAATTTTCAATTCATTATAGTTATAATTTTTTCTATGAATCTACCACCGCTTCGGAAGGTATTATGGCAGTGGAGAAGATTCAATAAGTGAGCAGTAGAAAAAGCGGGTTGTGTTTTGTTGCCTTACCTTATCTAGAGATAAGCTCCCGCGCACATACTGGCGCCGGCGCAGGTGCAGCGCGGGCTATGCGCGACCTTGTAGCCCGAGCCACCTGCTTTATCAATATTTACTAAACAATACTGTTGATATTGTTGCGTGTAATCTGTGCTTAAATCACCGCCTCGATTATACAAACTTCAAACGATTACTGTACATCAGTACAGTACAGTTGTTCAGTTCAAAGTAATAAAACAACAAAAGTGGCCAAATAGAAGTATGCAATTACTAACTTCGCAGTTTCCAAGGTCCGAATAGCAAACCTCCAATAGGAGATGCCACCACAAGAAGAAGAATTACTAACTTACCATTTATGTGTAGGTCCGTGTGTATGTGTACTTATCCAGGAAGAAAAAGGAAGTCATTGATAATCTAGATCCAATCCTATTGCTTGGTCTTGTAAGAGATTTTTTATGAGATCTTTAGTAAGAGAAGAAGCTCTCTTCATACAGCCTTAATGATATGACGATAATGATGGTCACTACAGCGACTGCTGCGTGACACAAGTAGTCAGGTACGCGGATATATTCAACAGGGAGTCGCCACGATCAGAGGTGGCAGCCGCACGGTGAGGGCGTCAGAGATGTTGACTTAGTAGTGAGTTAGCCTGGAAGAATTAGCCGCCTATTACGATGGCACGAGGCACTACACTCCGTGTGGGCATAGTGCCTTTCTAAGCCTGACACCACAACTCAAACCCATATCAATTGCTAGTATTATAACTAAAATTGTTAAGCCGCTTGTTAACATGACCGTGCGCAAGATTATGCCAGAGCTCGCCAGTCGCTACTGTATGTGTGTGTACACAGGAGGACATTAAAAGGCTATTTACGCTATTTATAAGTAGACGGCGCGAGTCGCGACGCGGACAGAAACCAATGACTTGCGCCACAGACAGTAATGTAAACAACACTCGTGAATAATCCGTGTTGCTTTCTCACTTTACGGTAATGATTATTCGAGAGGTAAACAAACAACACAATTATATTATAAATCTTTGATTTAATTGTTTGCGGGTCCCAAGATAGGTTAGACGTTAGAGTAATCCCTCGGGCTAGCTGGACTTCATTGTCTAGTCAAAATTCAAAATTTTTTTTATTCAAAATAATATCACATAGATAGCTTTTTGACGTCATTTTTTGAGTCTACCACCGCGTCGGAAGGTGTTTCGTTGAGAGAAGATGCGGCCAGAAACTCTACAACACACATCTTTTAAACAAAACAAAATATACAAAGTACAATTAAAATACAATATTGCATTACATAGAGTAACATTGTCAAGACCAGACATTTTGGTCATTCAAATAGTCATCGAGTTTATAGTAGCCCTTTTTACAGAGGACTTGTTTAACATGGGACTTAAACTTTTTGTCTGGCAAGTTTAGAATATCCTCTGGTATCTTATTATAATAGCGTATACAGTGCCCCATGAAAGATGTGTTGACCTTACTAAGTCGAAAATGTGGGGATACTAATTTATTTTTGTAGTGTTGTGAATGGTCGCCGCTATTGTGGCTGTACCCGATATAATGCGAGAAAGTTTTATAAAACGTACGCGACAGTCTTTTGGTAGCCCCGTACTTAGTCAAGCGTGGTAGTTATTTCTTTTAATGGCAATCCAGACGTCCCCGGAATGTCCGGACTCCAAAAGTCAGATCCTCCACAGACCTATGCCCGAGATAGTTTCTAAAGTCGTTTACTTGTGTAGTTTAGTGAATGACCTCATTCAGGCATTCCCAGCCCAGCTACCGATGATGTGTAATGTATATGTTCGTCAGGTGGACTTCAAGGAGTTCATCCAGGGCGTGTCGCAGTTCAGTGTAAAGGGCGACAAGCTGTCTAAGCTGCGCTTCGCGTTCCGCATCTACGACATGGATAACGACGGGTACATCTCCAACGGAGAGCTCTTCCAGGTATGTACTCTGTCATAATCATCTCAGTTCCGCGTGAAGGTAGAAAAGCGATCCATGCTGCGCTTTGCGTACCGCATGTACGACATGGACAGCGACAGTAAACCAATTTGCCTCTTTCCGCCTCGTCGAAGAGAAAAATAGTATACTAGCCTCAGCTTCACCTCGGCCAACAATTACATGAGATCCATGACCTTTCTTACTTTCCTGCCCTCGGTGTGTAATCTACTATTTTAGTGAGCACCTAGATGGCATTAGAAACATTCCTGAGACATTTTAAGTTTGGTAGACTTTGTAGTTTTGGATATTTCGAGTTGAGTGAATGTGCCGATTTGCATATATTCAAAGCAAATTAAATTAGCTTTGACGAAAGCGTAGACATTTCTACCACAGCGTGCGATGTGATCGACTTGACAGTTCCCAACATCCACTTAGCACATAGCCAATAGCCCTGTTACATGAATACTTCGTGTACTACAGGTCTTGAAGATGATGGTGGGCAACAATCTGAAGGACACGCAGCTCCAGCAGATCGTCGACAAGACCATCCTGTTCGCGGACAAGGACGAGGACGGCAAGATATCGTTCGAGGAGTTCTGCAACGTGGTGGGCAACACCGACATACACAAGAAGATGGTCGTTGACGTTTAGGGCCCTTCCCTCCCTCCCGCCCCGCACGTCGCCTCACCCCACCCGACCTCTCGGAGACGCCTCCCTCTTGTTTTTGTGGCGTCTTTGTTTCACGCGGCGCTTTGGACAATTGAAACCTTGCGTTTTGAACGCCATGGGTTAGATGTGTCAAACGAAATCGTCTTTTGAAGTGTTAATGAACAGAAATAACAGAATTTTTATAGAATTTATGACTGAATATAATTCGAGGAACGTATTAAAAAAATTATTTATCTTTTAGGGTTGTCAAAACAAAACTTTTTTTACTTATACAGGGTCCAATTTAATATGCTGACTTTTTCTGGTATGATCAGACCATTAAACTGAACAACTTTCTCTATGGGAGCATCAGCGATATCGCGAATAAAAAATCTACTATCCCATACATTATGGCCGAGTATGCTTGCAGTTTTATATGAAAAGCCGGACATTTTTCCCGATTTCGACGTTGGTCCCATAGAGAACGTTTTTCAGTTTGATGGTCTGATCATCCCCTTAAAACCATGAGCATATTAAAAAGGACCCTATAATGTAAATTTTCTATTTTTCTAAAAGTACCCAACTAATAAAATATTCAGTTATAGAATCTGTAGTTTTCAGGTTTTTGCGTTCATTTGTTTATAATCTATACATGGTGTGTTAGTATGACGTGAGAAGGAAATGGTTTCACTTTTCTGAAGCTATGCTTCACGATACTGCTGTCGAAGCAGTTCCGTCGTGGGTCTGTCCGCGCACGGCATGGTCGTGTCGGGTGGTGGTGACCGCGGCGTCTCCTCTAGCTAGAACACTATTCAAATCGTGCGTCGGCTGTTGTCGGGAACACTTCATTTCTACATGCTTACCATATGCACGACTATATTCCCCGAGGGGGTAGTCGGAAGCGTTCTAAATGTACCATAAAGCGACATGGTACTTTATAATTATAGTCGAAGAAATGTGTCATATTTTTAAAGTCAATCCCTATACAGTTATAGTCAAAGAGATGTCATATTTATCTCAAGTCGTCGCTCGCTATGTAAATATAATTATACTTCCGTTTTAAGTGTTAATTGTTGATGTCCTGTAAGTATAGTTTAAAAATGTCCTGGTACGTAACACGATCTAGAAGTAACATTTCAATACTTCCGTTTGAGTCGAGTTGGAGTAGAATCGTTAGTGCGGTATACTTATTTTATCATAACTTATATTATAGCCTGTATAATCCTTCAACTCAACTGCAGGGCAAAGATCCTCTCAAAAACACGGGTGAAAGGCCGTACTACCACGCAGACCCAGTGCGGATTGGTGGAGGCAAATTACTGGTGAACTTGCTGTAAGAATTTTCAATACCAGAGGCCTATTTTATAAACACTGATTTTAATTTACAATGACAATTCAGGGTACATTGCTGGTTACTTGTGGCGTTAAAACATGTGTCCTAATATTAATGTATCTCAAATTTGCATTGTGATGTTTATGAAATAGGCTCCTGTCTTAAATATAATATATAATGTTTAAAGAACGTCCCTGTATAAGACGGCGCGGCGGCTCATTGTTATCGGATAATAATGGAAGCCACAATGATGCTCCGTCATTGTTAGTCGCGTCATTACCATCACTTACATTACAGTGAGTGACGTATAGTGCCATAAGACAATACGGTAACGAGTGTTGTATATTACTTGTCCGCTGGTCCGGAATCATTAGTTCAGTTCGTATAAATAAGTTACATTATACACCACTATTTTTTTTATTTACCTGAAAAGTTTTAAACTTAACAACTTCCCTAAGGGATTGAAAAACGAGAAGAATATTCGGACCGCCCATACAAAAATGAGAATCAGCCCTAAGGAATCTGCAGATCGATTTTCTATGGGAAGTGCAACAAAACGACCCATGTTCATAGGGAAAGTTGTTAAGTTTCATTATCTCCATACATCCATTACATGTTTCTGGTAAATTAAAGGTAAAGGTGTATGATGTGAAAAAATATGTAGACAAGAAAACAAACATAGCCCTTTTGTAAAATCTCTCAAAACATCTCCAATCCGAGATATTAGTGGTCAAAGTCATAACGTTGAAACTGATCATCTCGATTCTGGTATGTTGTACAGTATTTTTCCTAAAAGCTGTTTCTTCAAGCTCCATATAAAAATGCCGGATGTCTTTTCAAAATCTCATCGATGTATAATTTCGGTACATTAAAGTGAGCAGCGTGTCAAATTAACAGCACTAGGTATATTGGAGGCAATTTTAATGAAGGTCCATATCGCAGTCGCGTGAACTATTGGCATACAATAATTATGACGGAAATGTTAGCTTATCGGTCAGTTCTATAGGTACAAATATTTGGTGTATTTTGGTACCCAAATAATGTGGCTACTACACGGGTACTCGGGAACATTAGATGAACAGACGGTTAGTGCTGTATTCTTAAAAATATAGGGCAATTCGAAGATAAGAACTTATAAATATTATCAAAAACCATTGAGTTAATTCTGTCTTTATGAAAATACATTTTCACTGCGACACGATCAATAGAAAAGTGCAATTTTTATTCAAATGTTTGTATATTTTTTTGTGTAAATAATACTTACGATGGTTAAACTATAACCTCGCTGGGTAAACATTGTGAGCGATTAATATTGTCACGAATCTGATGGCATTTCACAATATTAGTTTTAAGTCATATTTAATTTTATAAGCACGTATCATGCGTGATGCTCCGACTCAAAGACATGGATATCCACCTCGACAGGATAGGTAGTAGGTACTGAGGTACATTCGGCAATGAAACTGAACATCGGACACTTTTGTAATAAAGTACACAAGTGTTCAACTTTCTATGCCGACCGTACACTGGTGATGGTACCTTAAACATAAGAATAACTATTACAATTATAGAAGTGAAACTATTACTGTAGGTTATATCAACGCGAAACCGTAGTATTATCTTGATTCTGAACGCATCTGGTGCAGAAGTTTCACTTCTTGTATAGTGTATGTAGTTATTCTTACGCCTGAGGTCCTCTCCCCTCCCGACGGCAGCCCCGCGCACTCTTAAACGCAATCATGTATCATCTCTATCTATTTAATAATAAGATATACAAATAGTTATAATTATAGATATATACATTAGGCAGAACTTTATCGTAGTCAAATCAAATTGTAGATTTTTTTTTTTATAATTTTGTTGCGGTAATTTTAGTTGTTATTTAGTATTTTACGTTGACGCTAGTGTCAATACAATGCAAGTCCTACTGGGTACGTCACATGTTCACATACATACATACACACATGTTAGATGTACGTGATCGTTGTCCAATTTAGGTTGTGGCTTAGATGAACAAACTGAACGAATATTATTGATATGCTAATTTTAAAATTGCAAAATTAACGGACGGGATATAAAGAGATTGCCGAATTCAGTTTGGTATAAAGCTCTCCCCTGATAGACGGTAGGTTGTCGAGTACGATTCCACAAGATAACAAACTAAACAAGTCACACAATAGAAGCGAGTGTGCTCTATGGTTCAAATAGAATATGCTACCATAGTAGCTCGCACAGTAAACGTTTGTCAGTTTAAAAGATATATTAAGGGCCTGTTTCATCAGTTTTGAATAAGTTCTTGATAGCTTATCTGACAGATCGTTTGACATATTTTGTATGAAAAGCTGACAGATAAGCTAACAAGGACTTATATCAAAGTGGTGAAATAATTGTGTATCGGGACTCGAACCCGACGCTGTGCTTTGTTCTAATAAAGCTATCGACTTCTCTCGATACCTACTAAAGTATATAAGGAACATGGCTATAATGTGCTAATAATAATAACTAATAATATTTGCATGTTCGTCAGTTTGTTAATATAAACCACGAACTAAAATGAGATCGCGATAACGAAACCACAGCCGGAACTATTCTCACTCGCGTTATGTATGTAATTGTAGTGTTTTCCTCATAGTAAAACTTAATCGAATGCACATGTAGTACGACAGCCTATGTCCACTTCTTGCATATATTATTATCTTACCAGTCAACAATTATTTACATTATTATTTGTAAATGTTTCTAGCTTTGGCGAGTGCAATGATCACAGCGGGTGATCCTACTGGAATATTGTGAATACACGCGTTAAGATCAGATAAAAATGAACTTTAATGTATTAGGTATATGGTTGCTATCCATATAACAATGATACCTACGAGAAAAGGCATTATTCCGGAAAATTTATTTATATACAAGGTGTTAGGGTAAACAGTTGCATTACTTTAGGAGGTGATTGTACCTTTAATACTGAATAACGTTCCCAAAGAAACATATAGAAAATTCGCAAAAAAAATTTAAACCTTCCACAGGTACTAAATGCAATCTGTTGATCGAACGTTTGTATGAAAAGTCGTCAATTTTTTTTTTTTGGAATTTCTTATATGTTTCTTAGGGAAAGTTGTTCAGTATCATGGGAACAATAACCCCTTAAAGTAATGCAACTGTTCACCCAAACATCCTGTAATACGTGCACATAGGCTGATGTACCTACTATTGTATTTAACTACTACTTCCTACATTGCTACCAACTAGTAGTAACAAACATAATGCGCGTGAGATTTTTAGGTATAGTAGAAGTGAACAGTTAGAGACGTGTTGTTTTGTTTACATCGATCGTAAACTGAACCATATCAGGTAGATGTTTGACAGCGTAGATAGTAGATAGAGTATCTATTATGTTCAACATTTATTTACAAAATTCACTCATTTTTGAACCAGATTCAAAAATTAGTGATTTTAAAAATATTTCGCGTTTGAATCTTACTAGTAGTAGTAGATTAAAACTCTGCGCGACCACTGACACAAAACAGGAATTAATGTACTTAAAGATGCGAATGTATGGGTGGTTGTAGGCAGGGTGAAAGTGTATGGGTCGTATGGTAGTAGTATAAAGAGTGAAGACAGTTGCATTACTTTAATTAAACATAAAAAAACATTATTATGAAAAATTACATTACTCTAAAAGAGTTTTCTTCCAGCAAACCGTTGAGTGAGAGGAAAACTGATTTGTTTTGGTAAAATCAGTGTGCACACAAATAAAGATCTACTTAATTATGAGATAATAAAATGTATACCTATAAAATAAGAAATAATATAAGACCATTGTCACAGTATCGTTGGTACTATCACCCAAAGTAATGCAACTGTTTACCCCAACACCTTCAAAGTGTTATTGTCACATTAATTGTACATTTGCACAAACAATGCGCTCGCACACTCACTACTAAGCCAGCATACAAGATATCGGTTGTATTTGTGTCATGTTTTAAAGTTTTTAGAAAAATCTTGGGAGTCAATTTGACAAAAGGTTTTTGTTCTTGAAGTATGTGCCGGTGTTATTATTACAGGTTTATTGCCATACTACATAAAAATACTGTATAACTGAAAAAGTCAGTGGTCGCGCTGAAACTTTTACTATCTACATTATAATAATATAGGCCTAGCATGAGTTTATACTGTACTTTACTACTTTGATTTAAGAGTCTCATTTTGTATGTCCAAATTAGTTTTAAAAGTAACGGCTACGAGCTCTACGAAATTGTAAATTTGAAGCAACGGATCGCGTGATCAGAGTGGACTAACCCAAATAGTGTAGTATTCAACAGTGTCAATTCATGCTAGGCCTACATGTCTTGTCGCCTTATCAGAATTTTAAACTTAATTAACATACACTTTTAAAAGTTAGCTTGTTCTAGATGTCCTTTTACCTTCGAGTGGTTGTATGTCCGTCGCTTTCATCCTTACCTCTCTAACGTATTTTACATCTCGCTTGCACACATAGCATGAGACTTTTATAATGTAAGACAGTCGAATATTTTAACAGTGTATTATTATAAATATTAAAGTATTTTATAAGAGACTTGTGCTATGACTCTTTCCTTATCCAACATGTCCTAGTATCTGATACCTATTCGAATATTAAAGCTTATGCATACGGATGTTTACAACAATAGCCATATTATTATATCGACGCGTAGTTACTATTAAATAATCTATGTCGATACTACAGATTGGTCGTTTTCCTTGACTAACTTATGGGAACCAATTTAACGTTTTGTAACTTTGTAAGAGTTGGTAATTGGTATGGATTTAAGTTACATAAGGGATTATTGAAAAAAAGAGGGGAAGCTTTTGGCCAACAGTGGGACAAAACAAGCCACATATAACAACATTATAAGAGCTAGATTGGTTTATTTTGGTATGTTTGGAGAAAGACTAGTGACAATTAACTTCCAACAATATACAGTATGTCACAATATGTCAACATAAAATCGCGTTACATACTTTAGGGGGTGCTTCAGACCATTAAACTGAAAAACGTTGGGTGTTCCATAGAAAATGTCACCTTCACTGGACCTTACTGTATAGAACAGGAGTGCGATTTTTGAATCTCATTCGGTGAGCTCAGCAGTTGAAAATGTCAAAATTACTATGGAGTTATGCATCTTTCTACTGCTGATTTGACTTTCAAAAATCGCACTCCTGAAGTATGATTTTTGAAAGTCAAATCAGCAGTAGACAAATATATATATCTCCCTAGTTATTTTGATATTTTCGACTGCTGAGCTCAGCGAATGAGCTTCAAAAATCGCACTTCCGGTGATTTTTTTCGTGTCTTCAATATTGGCCCCATAGTGAAAGTTGTTCAGATTGATGGTTTTAAGCAGCCCCTTAAGTATGTATTTAAGTATACACCCTGTATTGTCGTGTGCATAGGTCTTTAATATGCCAGTCCTCGATCCTTCCTGACCCCCCCATCCCTCTGTCCGCAGATATTCGAAGCACTGCAGTGACCCCCCCGACCCCCTGGGGGTACATCCCCTGTGTGTTCCTTGATCCCAACATAATGTATAAGTTCAGATTCATATCTATGTTAAATCATTGTACAAAATAATTACGTATGCGAAATAATGTCATGATGTGTTTATTTTTTGTATTTTTTTTTGTAAAATACTTTTATCTAATCTTAAATATTTTATTTTTTAAATAACTGTAGTTGGATCGGCCCCTGCGCCGCTTTTAGCGAGATTGTGTCTACTTTAGGACGTGTGTGTGAGTGTGTTATACCCTAGACGCACACATTAAACAGGTTGTTTTTGCCATATTTATTTTTACTGAAAAATATTTGATAGCTTCAGTATTTTCTTCTACGTTAGGGTTTTCAAACTTTCCTAAACTTTTATTTTGATTTGTAGTTGAAGTCCAATGTTATAATTTGCCTTTTTTCTGATTTCTATTCTCTCATATAACGTGGAGGAAGTTGGAAACATTATCTTTGGTTAGATTCACCGCCGCGCCCGCGCTCTCGCTGTAGGGGTAGCATGCCATGCACGTTGCACGTTAAAGCGACAAAACTAGAAACAGTCATGTGCGCTCATTTGTTACGCGTAATGTAACAAAGACGATATTCATAGACATCTCGCTATTTCTCGTTTAGTCGGGAGTGGCATGCTAGGCCTATGCAATACGATACGAGTTGCTGCTCGCGCTCTTGATCCTCCCCCTCTAGTATCATGTCTCACACGCGCGCGACGCGCCTTCGCTGTATTAAAATGACCTCTTCCCGCGCTTTTTGGAGTGCGAAAGCCGCGCTCGCCGCGACATGTAGTATGGAAAAAAGCAGTCGCGCGCAAGTAGAGAAATCATACAAGACGTTCTGGTTGTAGAGTTATAACACTGCATGTTAACACTCGGGGTGCCCAAGGACCTCTCGCTAAGAGCACAACTACATCTATCTTGAATACATATATAAGTAATTATATTTTAAATATGTAGTCACTGCGTCTTGTGTTTAGATTATTGTATAAGTATTTGTATGGTGGTCTGTCTGTCCGACCGTCACGATAGAGTCTAGCTAGCAGAGCGCACGCGAATCTTTGTATCTAGTCACAGCTGTTGTGCATTATCATTTTATTATTATATTATACAAATTATATATTATTGTTAAGGGCGAGTACACAGGTTATCGACCCGCCACGCTGCCTACTCTCTGGAAACGTTGGTTACCTACTTTTTTTTTTAATTCTTGTTTTTTTTTAGCTTTTAACCCTGAGGTTACGTCAGCCCGTTACCTACTTGACTTGCCTAAATGGTAAAATACAATTGAAAAAAATCTAGTAATCATAAATATACAACTAGTTTTTAATAACTTATAAAATGTTGGTGTATTCAGACAATGAAACTAAACGACTTTCTCGAAGGAGCATGGGTCGAAAAACGAGAAAATTTTGCGGACCTTCCATACAAAATTAGCACAGCAAATCTATTTTGTGTGCAAGGTCCAACAATTTTTTTTTTTTTCATTTTTCTGCCCATGTTTCTGAGGGAAAGTTATTTAGTTTCATTGTCTGAATAAACCATTTTGGTTTTTTATTAAAAACTAGCTGACCCGGCGAACTTCGTACCGCCTCAGAACTTTTTCCCGACACATGGTAGACCTAGGCTGAGACAAATACAAATACAGACCATGTCCGATTGAAATTCGTCGCTCAGCCATTGAATAAAATTCTATTAGTATTACCGATATTGGCTCAGCATTAGTTCGCCAGCCTAGTACGTACAATGGGCGTCGCAAGTAGTATGTAGGTAGAAGCAGATTGCGGCGGCGCGCCGATGACCTGTGTGCGCGACCGTACGCGTAGCCCTTCTATCGCGCGCGCGCAATGTATCATGTTGCGAACGTTACTAGTGTTAATAATATATATCTTTTTGAACAACTTGTATAGATATTGTTCACGGTTTAAATTGAATTTAAAAATAATTAGCAATATATACAAATTCTAAAGCCTTACTCGGCGTGCGGTGACGATCTTCATAGCACTACAATCGAATTCTGTGTTCATACTTTTAAGGCCCTTATTATTAAACTAATTCTATGGGCTTGCGCGCTTAAGCTTGGTTTATTAAACCCATGAACTGCCGCAATTCCAGACACAATAGAGAATCGACTGGTCGCGTAGCTCTACGCTTCTTGCAGTTCATTACGGGCTTAAGTCTCATAAGAAAGCTCCCATAAGTTTCAAGATCTTTTCGACCGTCCATAGTTTGAATAATTTTGTCCTTTAGTTACCTATGTTAAAGACCTGGACTACCACAACCACCTACTGTAAACTAGAAGCGATGAGCATCGTCACCGGAGCCTCGCGTTGTCGATGCGTCTTTATTGTCAACAAAAATGTCTCTATGATACGAGTCCACTTTTATTACAATCAGTATTTAGGTTTTAAAAATGTAAAAGTTCTCTAAAAAACCAGAAATAAGGGTCATTTTGTGGCCAGCGTTAAATACAATGATGAGTAGAGATGGACTTGTATAGGGGTGTGGCTGTTGGCAACTAGTAGGTAATAATAATGATACTTATATAAAGAATACTGTGAAACCTAGTTGTCGTGTCGTCTGCTCATCTCCATCGGTAGGTAGCGTGTCCTAATTAAGTCTACTCTAAAGTGGTACTGAAAATAAGTTTTATTAAATTTTCAAATTTCTTCATATTGTTTGATTTTTTTTTATTTGTTTCCTATTATCCTACGTGGAATGGTATACAAGCTGCACGTCGCAAATGCAGTTCGTGACGTACGCAATAGGTTATATCTTATTTTTGAAATTTAATCGAGGCTAATCTAATATTTACAATGTAGAAATTCCTTAGAGTTTGAGCCACTTTCTTATACAAATTCTGCTCACCCTCATATCTCGAAACTGGAGCTTTATACATTACGAGCATTAACCCGCGACTTTGTCCGCAGAAATTATATACCAGATTTTAAGTTAGATCATTAGCTATCAAACAAAAAACAGTTTCATCAAAATCGGTTCAGTAGTTTTTGCGTGACGCTTGTTCAAACAAACAAACAGACAGACAAAAAATCCAAAAACTGCTGATATGGAATCAGGGACACCTAAAAACCATATTGTAACTTTGTTTGTGTGTATCTTCAATGTACAGACACACTTCTGTTATAGTTTTATAATAGTATAGATGCAAACATTAGCTACCTCCTCTTATTTGACATTTTTCCACATATCAATATTGATTGAAAGAGCAAGAAATACTTTATACAATTTATTAACAATTAACACTACCTACCTACTTAAATTACATAACAATACAAACTAAACAAACCTACTAGCTATTGCCAACAACTTAGTATAATCTGCTCCCTTAGCGTGAGTGCGTTCTTTCAATATCGTGCGCAGTATGGTGGGCACGGGCACGTGGATGCGGGTGCCGAGGGGCGTACCGTTGTCGTCTATCAGAACCACGTTGTTGCTGTCGAACTTGGGCACCTTCACTTTCTGCGTTTGCTTCATGCCGACGAGGATGCCTTTCTTCTTCTGACCCTTTATCGCTACAAGGACACGGTCACCGATGTAACCCACACCTGGAATTTGATTTGTTTATGATACAGTAACTGTGATAGTAATTATGTACATCATTTTAAAAGGAAAGTCAAGGGAAGTGAATCTCTTCACCACGATGCCGATGGCAAGTCAAACTCTCAACTCCATCAGTCCACACCTGACCATGTCAAAACCTTACAGTAATAGAGGAACTGACATGAGTTGTCAAATGAAACCGTTTTTGGAGGTTTACAGGAGATTATCAGCAGGCAAAAATTCGAGCACTGTCTATAATATGGAGTCATATGTGAAATCATGGATTATTTAATGAAATAATGTTAGTATTTTTCACAAAATTATCTACGATTTCACTTTCGATTCACAATTATTCACAGAAACCGAATTTTTACCCTGCGATAACATCCCCAAAAATGGTTCTATTGCCTCGCATCTCCTATCTCTTTCTATTATACAGTGGTGCCGCTAGGTACGTCTCGCTCCCTCAGCTATCAGTTTCTCTATTCCGTAGGGTATAATAACTTGATGCTATCGACTCGAAGAAACGAAAGTGGGGATTTAGAATGAATCCTGAAATTTATTATAATAATGTATGATTTGAGGACCCTTTATTTGTAGAGAAGACTTTGATAGCACCTTTCAATTAGAGAAAAAAGAATGGAGATTTATTTTCATGGGGTGGTCATGTAATGCATTAGAAACTGAATCTGAGATAACGCGGATCATTGATAAAAGTATGGAATTCGGCTGTCACATCCATGATTCTGTCTATGAATAAATAAATATTAGCCCAGTCATTTTACGGGGATTTTATCGTAGGAGGGTATTGGGATAGTATTGTAAGGAGGGGTGGGGAGTAATTATGAATTGGATTTTAAACTTTAACTGGCACCATGTAGTGACAAAAAGACTATCTGAAAATATATTTTAGAAAAAATTGCTATGCAACATAGAAATCAAAATTGTACGTCCCAGAAGGTTTTTAAATTTAAAATATGAACACCAATGCACTCATTTTAATTAGATTTAACAATATAAATTATTTTTGAGCAATAAACTAGGCATTGAAATTTAAAAAAGAGATATTTAATAGAAAATCCTAATGTATTTTTCAAAGCCTTCTAAGTAGAAAAAAATATTAAAACCATGTTTTAAGTATGTATAATGGTAAAGCCTAAAAAATGTGCAAAAAAAATTTACCATTAGATTTTTTAGAACGAGATAAATGCTAAATTTCAAATTTGGGGCTATTGCTGGTGTGATATTTTTTTTAATTTTGGTACATTTCTAAGCTCAAATTGGGTCTCAAATACTATAACGAAAAAAAACATTCATTATTAATTAGTCCAGGCTCAAACCGTAAAATGACTGGGCTATATGTTCATGTCCATACATTTTTGATAGTCCATGATTACTCATATTTGGGTTGGATGCAGTCCGAAGCTCTCTTACTGTTGTCAGAAATTACTAGTGACTTCGTAACAGATACATCACTTCCTAAGAAAACGATAAATTAATTACCTTACCTACTACCGATGCGATGGTATGCGCAAAAATGTACTTAGTGAAGCTTGCTACAGCGTTCGTTATTACTTCGTACAGCGCGCGACGTATGCGACGTTGCCGTCTCGAACGAGTGGCAGAATTCATACAAGCGCATCGCATACGATGCGTCAAAGTGTAGGTACTTACGGTCTCGGTACCTACGGCCGAGGCCTGCTGTTATAATAGTATGCTAAATAGGAAGTACATATGGGCAATGTTGGACTTGTGGCATAATACTGTAAAACTAATGCAAGGTAACTCACGTTTCTTGTTGTAAACACAGATAATTTTGGGTGGTTTGCCCTCAGCCATGGCTCGTTTGCCGATTTCAGAGTTGTCGACGACACGCAGCCGACTCAGTAGCCGCACCTCGTTCAAACACGCCGTCGTGTGGAACCCGCATTTTAGTGGTCCCGCCAGTTTGTTTATTAACGATTTGAACATTATTATTTCGATTTTATTTTATAATTATAATATATTCTAATCTTTTTCAGGTTATGTTATGTTTCAACTTTTTTTCTGACTGACATTTCTTTTTTTAATAATAATTTAACGGCTCCGGACACTGACTCCTTGAGCCATAAGTATTTTTTTTCTTAAGTGCCCTTTAGACTTGACGAGCAACTGATCGTAGGCTTTCTGTCAAAGCCAAACGTGTGAGGCCAAATTGCACGTGTTCCCAGATCGCAGTGTTGCCACTTTAGCCACATCTAAGCTAGATCTAGAGATTATTATAACCTATGATGGTATGCTGGAACGTCTACGATCCAATTACCATGTGCGGTGTCGCGTTATATATTATGCTTTATTGTGAAACATCTATGGTTTTTTTCTTATAAGAATGTTTTGTGACTTACGACCTTATAACATTCTAATTGAAGTCACGTTGCAGGTTCTGACCCGAGCACTTGGTTCGCGTGGTTATCACGCGTCAAGTTTTTGCCTGATACTAGTCTCTGCAATCCTCAATCTCTTCTTGTTCTTGACCAAAAACAATCCCTGAGATTGGGATAGATTCTCCCATAAACTACTTTCTTGACACTGACGGAAATACAGTGCTAACGCACAAGCAACAGTCCATTAATTATGAATTAAAAAAACACTCTAATTCAGAAAAAGAAACACCAATAAGATGTGTTCAATAGGTAAGTGAATTTGAACCATTTAATGTGACTCTTAGTCCGATTCCTTGTAGTGAGGTGCCAACCGCCTCGCCTTCGAGACTTTGTCTCATAAATCGATTTTTGTCTTTGCTAAGGTTCTTGTCTGTGAAGAAAACGAATTTCACTCTTTCTGTCAATCGATGAATGTTTAGGAATACACCACCGTTTTCCCGTATTGTTTTTTTTCGATGTTGTTTGTTTATAAACTGTAGTGTAGAAAAGTTTATGTTTATTTCTAAATGCTCAATGAGTGTAGCTAGCAAAAACATAAAAATAACAATATTAGAATTGGTAAAGAAACACGGGAGTTCTTATTTATTTTAGCCAGCGCGCGTCCGCGGCTGCACGACCTCGCACCTCGCACCTCGTGGACCCTTAGAGGTTAACGGGTTCTTAGTGCGTTTTTTATTGTTTTTGAGTTCCGATATAACTGCGAGACTCTTAGAAACTGTACGTATTACAATTTATGTCATTACCTTAGCCAAACATGAATGTCGAAAGGCTATTTACTACAAAGAGCATTGCAAAACATCAACATAGTAATAGAATGGGTTACAATAACAATAACTCACTCAAAGTTATATATTTTTATTATATAAAATAATAACAGAGCATAATTTTATAGTATAAATGATTGTAAATCAATATTTATTTTAACTTTAATTTGTTCAGCCACTTTAAGTCACTTTAGCGATAGTGAAATTTCCAGTATTTAGCCACATTGTGGGTATGGTTTAGCTACTTGTTCCGGAGGTAAGGTGGCAGCACTGGCAGATCGCACGATCGCAAACCCGGGTACATCCCCTCCACCCACTTTTGCTATTTGGCCTTGACAGAAAGCCTGCGATCAGTTGCCCGTCTAAAGGGCACTTAAATATTGATGACAAAGAAAGTCACACATTACTATCTTTCTACTGCTGATTTCAACGTGCAAATCTGCAATGGCAAGTGTAGAAATCCTTAAATCTGCAACGTGACTCCATCGAGGTATGTTGATCTACGTTTTAACTAGCTGTCCATACTCCAGGGCTGCCATTGCCAAAAGTGGTATCGGATAATTATATCCTCTGTATGCTGCTTAAGACCAAGCTTGCGATCGTGCGATTGGCCTTTAAACAGTGTAATTTGGGTAACGGGCGATTTGGCCTTGATAGAAAGCATACAATCGATTGCCCGTCTAAAGGGTACTTTACGCAGTCACGTCTGTCACGTACGTCAAAACAAGTATATCGACGCTTTTTATTCGACTAGCGGTAGACATGAGGAACTAATTTGTCAAAACAGAAAACAGGTTACAGTGCGACCAAGAAGAAGTGTCGTCGTCGAACTGTGGAACTAGTCGGATCTCTCTCTCTAACTCATTAGTTTGTCGGTGAACTAGCGCTACTGTCATTTCCCAGACAGTGCAATCGCATCCAACCATATCACCGCGAGGCAACAAGTCGCCTACTTATACGTTCGTATCATTTTAGGAAAATAAATAAGTGTGAATCTTTGGATTATTGTGTCGTCGAAGGAGAGAATGTTCATCGAGTGCGGGTGTTATTCATCGAAGTGGATCGTGTGCGAGTGAAGCGCGCGCGTGGTGGCGTTGCCGTCCGGCCGCGGGACGGGAGCGGGACAGTGTCTGCGTGTGGAGTATTAGTGTTGTGTTGTAGTGCGGCGGCGAGGCTGAGGCGAGGCAAGGCATGGCGGAGGCGGGCGCCATCGTCAAGGAGGGCTGGCTCATGAAGCGCGGCGAGCACATCCGCAACTGGCGCAACCGCTACTTCATCTTGTTCGACAACGGCGACCTGGTGGGCTTCAAGGCGCAGCCGGAGCGCAGCAACTACCGCGAGCCGCTGAACAAGTTCACGGTGCGCGACTGCCAGATCATGGCGGTGGAGAAGCCGCGCCCCTACACCTTCACCATCCGCGGCCTGCAGTGGACCACCGTCATCGAGCGCATCTTCTCCGTGGACACTGAGCGCGAGCGGTCAGTCTGTTGCCCTCTCACTCGCACACGTCACCATCCGCGACCAGTCTGTTGCCCTCTCACTCACACACATCACCATCCGCGACCAGTCTGTTGCCCTCTTACTCACACACGTCACCATACGCGACCAGTATGTTGCCCTCTCACTCACACACATCACCATCCGCGACCAGTCTGTTGCCCTCTCACTCACACACATCACCATCCGCGACCAGTCTGTTGCCCTCTTACTCACACACGTCACCATACGCGACCAGTATGTTGCCCTCTCACTCACACACATCACCATCCGCGACCAGTCTGTTGCCCTCTCACTCTCACACGTCACCATATGCGACCAGTATGTTGCCCTCTCACTCACACACATCACCATCCGGGACCAGTCTGTTGCCCTCTCACTCTCACACGTCACCATACGCGACCAGTATGTTGCCCTCTCACTCACACACATCACCATCTGCGACCAGTCTGTTGCCCTCTCTCTCACACACATCACCATTCACGACCAGTATGTTGCCCTCTCACTCACACACATCACCATCCGCGACCAGTCTGTTGCCCTCTCATTCACACACGTCACCATACGCGACCAGTATGTTGCCCTCTCACTCACACACATCACCATCCGCGACCAGTCTGTTGCCCTCTCACTCTCACAAGTCACCATACGCGACCAGTATGTTGCCCTCTGACTCACACACATCACCATCCACGACCAGTCTGTTGCCCTTTCACTCACACACGTCACCATCCGCAACCAGTCTGTTGCCCTATCACTCACACACACTTTTCACTCTTTACTTGGTCACACCCAGACGAGCCTGCTTGATGCTCTGCTGTCAGGTAGCAGGTAGAAACAACTGAGTTGATCACGGCCTGGTTGCTTACTTTCAGGTGTAATGTAACTCTATTATAGGTATATATAAAAGGCATATATAATATAATATATACAATATAATTATAGGTATATATAAAATGCAGGCAGCACATGATTCAAGGAGCCTGTGACTCAATTGACCACAAACTATTATTTTATTCATATCCTTAACTTATTTTCCTTACATTCTTCATTCATTCCTTCATTATTATTTCTATATTTGGTGCTTTTTGTTGGGGTATTTTTGCAGTGAAAGGAGGTTTTTTCATATTACCTTTTTTCCTGTTTTTGCTTAGTTGTTTAGCTATTTGAAGTAGTAACTAGTTTGAACACAGTAACCAGTTTAGTGAGACAAGGTAGCAGATCGGTAAAAAAGCACAAAAACTTGAATAACTTTGAAACCGTAAATTTTTGGATCACCTGTATAGAACCAAAAAGGTTGAAAATGATGTCCTCTACCGCAGATTTTCCATTGGACCATCTTAACTCGACTACCCTGTATATGCACGCCTTGGACGTTTAGCTGTCATTTCATAAAAATAAGAAAAATTTAAAAGAAGAGTTAAGCATGTGCGATACTGAGTGAGTGCGAGTGAGACAGGAATATGCCATTGCTCTGCATTTTTTGCCACTCTTCCTATGGTGCGGTGTGGTTAATATTGTTGGGGGCCAGGGAATGTCCGTATAATATGTGTATGTAAGTATGTAGTGCTAGAGTGAGAGCTGTGTATCCATTTTTTTATAAATACTTTAAAAAAAGTTTTTTCTTGGTTTTCCTTATTATTGCATTAAAAAAGAATACCTAGTGTTTTTTCACAAGTTCTGAGAAACTTAAAGATGGACGATTGTGGTGTGTTGCTGTAGTTTGTCTGTAGGTAGAATATGTTCTGTGCAGCAACATTATTAATATCAGAGCTGTTTCCTGGTCCATTTGAATCCTCAACCGGTAACCATGCCACAATAACCAAATATATTTAGGCATGCAGCAGCAGCAAGACTCACCGTTGTTAGTTAAAGAGATTCAGGATCATTCCATCTTGAAACTCTTGTTCTCACATGTCACATGTCAAGACAACATTGGATAAGAAACCTTATCCTTGAAAAAGATGATGTTACGTATGTTACGGATGTTATGTACCTAGTGTAAAGTACTAGTACCAGGTTTATAAGTCTTACCGATGTACTTGCATAGTTAACAAACTTTAATTGGGTATTTGAATACATACAATATAATTATTTTATTTCTATCTCCTCAATAAGAAAATGGTTAGAAAACTCCTACTTTCATTGAGTTTTTAGCTTGAATACTATTTTTAATAAAATGATAAATTTTAAGAATTAATGAAATGTTGATGACGTCGTCACAACTCATTATTTAGTACAAAAGTTCATACAAAGCGCATGTTTTGACGTCTGATAAAGAGTATCTGATTTGACTAGTTGTCAAATAGCCACAGCCGAAATTATGTTTACCAATCAGGATATGCCACCTTCAATCCCTTGCCGCTATTGGCTTTTTGTTTTCGCGCCCTTTTTTCGCTGCTATCCTTTTGTCTAAGCTTCTATCCGACTCTGCGCCCTTTGATTCTCGAAATAACGAAGATTGACGAGCGGAATTATTTTACTGGTCGTACTGTGAAGCTTTGAACTTTTATAACCACAGTTGTCTGTGTATGTTCAGTGAGGAGTGGATGGCGGCTATACGTTTCGTGTCCAGCCAAATGAACGCGGTTGAGGCGTCGGACCTGGCCCTCGTGGCAGCAGGGCCCTCAGGCGTGGCCCCAGGCGCGGCGGGTGCGGGCGGGGGCCCCTGGGCCGTGGGAGCGACCGTCTCCGAGTTCGACGAGATGGCGCAGCTTGGCACCAGCGGCCGCGACCCCCGACGTGTGGTGAGAACTCCTCTATTGTAAAGAGTAGCTATTCGGTTCTGGGACCGTAAAACCGGCCAAGAGCTTGTCAGACTCGCCCTGGATAGAGTTCCGTAGTCATTACCTTCATGAAAAGCTTATTCTGACATAGCTTAAATGACTTAAGAAATCTTTATAACCAGTAGGGTGATTTAATTTCGTTCGGCGCCATCTATTGACGGCCGCTGAATGCCACCTGTTAATACTTATGTTCCATATTGTAACTTGATTTTTCCGACACTGATTGTGCTACAGCGTTTGTTATAATTATAAGTATGTAGATTAAAAAAAACAACATTGTTTTAAATCGTTAAAGGAGACGAAAATTTAACGAAACACACGAATTGAACGAAACTAGACTCTCTTACACGGGTGTTACAGTTAGTAAAACCCGTCGAAGAGAGTAGTAGTCTCGCGTCAGTTTCCCTTCAAATCAAATATAGGTGACCAGACTGATGGACCCGACTGACGCGAGACTGAGCGTGTAGCACATGATGCATAAACTGTGCTTATAGCCTGCGGATGATAATGAAACTACACTTCAAAATATATTTTTAAAATGATAAATAACGTTCGTTGTTAACAGACACTGGCGAAGTACGAGTTTGTAAAGGTGCTGGGTCGGGGCGGGTACGGCAAAGTGGTGCTGAGCCGCGAGAAACGCACCGGCCGGCTCTATGCGATCAAAATACTCAAAAAGCGCACCATCATGCAGAAGGCGGAGGTCGTGAACACCGGCACTGAGAACCACGTGCTCAAGACGGCCAAGCATCCCTTCCTTACCGTACGTCATCAAAATAAAAACAACATACATATAACAAAAATACTCTTTATTTTCACCATAACCCTACCTTTAGTTTCACACCGTAGTCGGTTAAATAATTATAACAAAAACAGAATAATGTGAACATAAGGGTATAAATGGCAGTCTTATAACTTTAAGCGATTTCTTCAAGACAACCATGAGATGGAAGAACTCTCGTATAAAAAAAAACCCCGAACGCCAAAAACAAACATTTAAAAAGTAAGAAATAATTCAGTCACCTATTATTTTTGATGTAAGCAAATGTATGTTTACTTCTTAACTCTCTTTAAGATATTTAAGGTCAAATCATGCGTAGGGGAACGTTATGAAATGACCATTGATTCTTTTACAATCACTTGCGGTCCCCAAAACATTAATTGACCTAAAATATCCTAAAATCACTTCAAAAATACAAGTTATAACTTCGAGTGCCGGCCGAGAACTGGCTTTTCGATCCTTTTCGCACCACTTCGATCGTCATCCCCACTTTTTCATTCACTGTGCCAACCAAACGCGCCTGGCGTTTGATTGGTCCAGCGACAGCCAATCACAAAATTAGGTATTGCCATATGAATGAATCGAATAAAATATTTATAACGGCTCTGGATACATGTCCTTTTTAAGCCATTAACGTAATAGAATATCAAACATGTCGATAGCACAAAACAGAGAATATCACTTAATTTAGTAAAGAATCACGACATTATTAATGCAAAAGAATCTTTAGCACCTAAACAAAAAAATCGTTATTCCATCCTAAAATTGTCGTTGTAGTACAAATGATGAGTACACTGTTGAACGCTTAATAATAATTTTTAGTAGGTGTAGCTAAGTGTCTGATCACTCCGAAAGGGAACGGAAACGTACGTTACGGTATCCTCTAACTGTCCCTGCCTGTGCTATAACGGGAGGCTCTTGAACCAGTGGTCATACATTTTTCCCTAGTGTCCTTTTAATAGCGCGCGAAATGATGTCAGTAATTTGTTTCTTGTGCGTAGGCGCTGCAGCACTCGTTCCAGTCGCCGGACCGCGTGTTCTTCGTGATGGAGTACGCGAACGGCGGAGATCTATTCTTCCACCTAAAGCGCGAGCGGTTCTTCAGCGAGGAGCGCACGCGCTTCTACGGCGCAGAGATAGTGACCGCTCTCGGTTACCTGCACGCGCAGGGCATCATCTACAGGGACCTCAAGCTCGAGAACCTACTGCTCGATAAGGATGGACACATCAAGGTCACTGACTTCGGCCACTGCAAGGTCTGTTCCCTTCTCTACAGGCCATCTCCTACACTACAGGGACCTCAAGCTCGAGAACCTACTGCTCGATAAGGATGGACACATCAAGGTCACTGACTTCGGCCACTGCAAGGTCTGTTCCCTTCTCTACAGGCCATCTCCTACACTACAGGGACCTCAAGCTCGAGAACCTACTGCTCGATAAGGATGGACACATCAAGGTCACTGACTTCGGCCACTGCAAGGTCTGTTCCCTTCTCTACAGGCCATCTCCTACACTACAGGGACCTCAAGCTCGAGAACCTACTGCTCGATAAGGATGGACACATCAAGGTCACTGACTTCGGCCACTGCAAGGTCTGTTCCCTTCTCCACAGGCCATCTCCTACACTACTGGGACCTCAAGCTCGAGAACCTGCTGCTGGACAAGGACGGTCACATCAAGGTCACTGACTTCGGCCACTGCTTTCTCCATTGGCCTTTGGGTGACTTTCAGTCTTTTAATGAGGTCTTGGGTGAGGCGGTGAGCAGGCCTTCAGCGACCATATCTCAATTCCATATGTTATTACTGGCAGTTCACACTTTAGGAATATATCCTTAGATCCTTATAATTTATGAAAATACACTCATATTATTAATATGTAACGTTTAAAGCAGGCGCACTACACTCTCGCCGAGACCAGACGAGAACAGAGAATGTGGTCACGCTTCATTTTTCTCGCGGCACCATGAGTGCAGTGATTTCCTTGAAGGGTTCTTGGCGAAATTTCTCGCAAATATGAGTTCTAATCGTATGTCTGTCCGTCCGCAGGTAAACATAACATACGGTCGTACAACGGCGACGTTCTGCGGCACGCCGGAGTACCTCGCGCCCGAGATAGTCGACGACAACGATTACGGGCGTCCTGTGGACTGGTGGAGCACCGGCATCGTCATGTACGAGATGATCTGCGGGCACCTGCCCTTCTACAACACGGACCACCAGGTACTGTAGTAAAAAGATAATTAAATAATGCTTTACACGTTTGTCCATAAAAGTGTAAATAATACAGGAACTTAACCCGTCGCGTCGTTGAATCATTTCATTTTAAATCAATAGTCCCAACCTAACATTGGGAAAGTCTACAGGATAGTTTGCGGCTGTCACCGCTTCATTACGGGGCCATCCAAAGCTACAACAACAGTTTGCAACTACTGTTTAGACTGGTTCGTTCTCTCTGGAGTAGGGAGGCAAAAAGTTTTCGCATAATAGGGTAAAAGTGTTAGTAATAATAAGAACAGAACAGCTAGTCTATACTAGCAAGCAAGCTAGCTAGCAAGAACCCTGTACCCCAACCTGCGCTAGTAAGATTTCAAGAGGTACGCACCCTCGTACTGAATGTTATTGTGCTGCCCGGTACCCTAAGCAGACCTATAACCCTTTAGGATGAGGATTCAGTTCTGGAGACTCATCGAGCTGTCTGGAATCCCAAGCTGCTCTGGTAATCCTTCAGGAGGAGGAGGAAGCACCTGTGCCGGCTGGCAATACTATTCATGCTCTTATTTTTTTCTCTAATTTCTCTTATTGTTCATTACTGGTGTCACCACTCTCTCCGCAGTTGCTCTATAAGCTGATCGTGAATAAAGAGCTTCGGTTCTCGAAAGTCCTCTCCTTGGCGTGCCGGCAGCTGCTGGCGGGACTACTGACCAAGGAGCCCGCCAACAGGCTCGGCGCGGGGCCCGACGACGCGCTCGACATCATGAACCATCCCTTCTTCGCCTCCATCAACTGGGCCGACCTCGTCGCCAAGAAGGTACCTACAACACTCTACAGACCTGTGCAGAGAAGGCAATGATGTTGTGCAATAAATATTATGATTATGATTATGATTTCTGTGGTGCTCACAACGGTAGTTGTAGTTAGTTGCACCCAAGTTTGTACTAGTGGTGTGAGGTGTTGTTATATTATAACTAACCGTCGGTCTCGTCGCAGATCCCGCCGCCCTTCAAGCCGCAGGTGGAGTCAGACACGGACACGCGCTACTTCGACTCCGAGTTCACCGGCGAGTCCGTCGAGCTCACTCCCCCCGAGCAGCCCTCCCTCCAGCGCATACAGGAGGAGCAGTTCCCTCAGTTCTCCTACCAGGTGCGTACCGACCCACCCCGAGTCCGTCGAGCTCACCCCCCCCCCCCCCCCCCCCCCCCCGAGCAGCCCTCCCTCCAGCGCATACAGGAGGAGCAGTTCCCTCAGTTCTCACTCTGAGTCCGTCGAGCCCCATACCAACGAAGTCTGGTTATATTTTCAATACTAACCAATTCAAGTCAATGACAATTTATAGACACGATCTTGAAACCAATATCTGTGCTTTACATCGTTGATTTCAACTGGTTAGTATTGAAAATATAACGAGACATCGTTTGTATGGAGCGCGCTCGGAATTATATCCTCTTAAGGTGGTTGCAGAGGGGTCAAATGTATACAAAACTTTTATGCACAATACGCGTAGACGGTATTAATATAAGTAACTTTGTATATATGGAAAAATGGTTGTTGAACGTAATGAATAACATTTGCAATTTATAAAATAATTACGAAGATATAAAGCTTAGAAATTTTTCATACAAAATTTTAAAAGCTTTATATCTTCGTAATTATATTATAAATTGCATATGTTATTTGTGACGCGGCAACTAGATTTTCTAAACTATTTTTCCATATATAAAATATAACTTTTATTAATTCCGTCTACGCGTATTGTGCGTCAAACTTTTGTATGGACTGAAACCAC
Source organism: Agonopterix arenella (assembly GCA_927399405.1). Taxonomy (NCBI): domain Eukaryota; kingdom Metazoa; phylum Arthropoda; class Insecta; order Lepidoptera; family Depressariidae; genus Agonopterix; species Agonopterix arenella. Next base: position 175,381 of record OV656704.1, read on the forward strand.
CTAAATGGAGGATTAACTTTAATAAGCGTTTCTGCAACCGACCGTTAAACTATCTAGTGCTCAATGGTTCAAAAGCCTATTCATTTAAGTATTTCGAGAAACATAAAGTTATCGAGAAATCATATTCTGAAAAAAAAACTATGTAGGGTGCTATTCAAAATCTGTGCTCTTTGTGTTTCTCAATACCTCGCAAGCAATAGGGAACCCAAAACGTAGGGTTTAATTCATAGAAGAAAATTGAAATGTTGTTTTATCAACGTACATTTGGTATATTTCGCTGAGATTTAATTTGTTGCGGGCTCCAAAAGCGGTAGATTTCCCCTGGGAGTTCATTACTCAATGTCAATGTATGGTCGCTTCTTATTATCTGGTTGAGGAGGAGAAGAAATGCAACTGTTTACCCTAACACCTAAGTACTCTATTATATAATACAAATAATATTTATTCAACATTTTTACAATTTTTACAAAAGTTTAGATTCCTTTAACACACTTGCAGACAGTAAAAAATGTTGTTCCATGTTGTTCAGTATTACAGTTTACTCATGGTCCTCAAACTAGTAAAGTTTGTAATATGAGGGCCAGTTATAAACGATTATCAGGTAGTTACAGGCCAATTTAGACATAATTTGAAGTTTGAAGTTGAATACATTTTTCACAAAGAGAATAAGAGAAGAACAGGATATAATTTAGAACAGTGCAGTGACAAGTGTGGTATGTATTATCGCAGGACCTCTGCTCGTCGGCACACTCGGCGCGCTCGCAGCGCCTCACCCCCGGCTCTTCATAGCACGAGCTCGCGGTCACGTCACGACTAGTCTGCTACGGAGGGAAGGTGTCCCGCTCGCACGCGCGCCTGTGCCGTATTGCCTCTCGCTCGTGCAGGCCCAGTGAGTGCTAGGCGCTTTGTCGACTGGGCCTTAATGTAACTGCCTAATCCTAAATATCGATAGTTTTAATATCGATAGTTATCCTTGAAAAATCGATATACTGGGTGAAACGTAACGAGGTACCCTCCCTGCAAGGGTGCATTCAGACAGTGAGATTGAAACCAGACAACTTTCCCTAAGGAACATGGGTCGAAAAACGAAAAAAAAGTTGGACCTCTCATACAAAAGTGCGGATGTCAATTTTTTTCGTTTTTCTCCCCATGTTCTTTAGGGAAAGTAGTTTGGTTTCAATTCCATTGTCTGAATGCACCCTTGAAGGGAGAATCAAAATCAAAAACTTTTTATTCAAAATAATATCACATAGATAGCTTTTTGACGTCATTTTTTGAGTCTACCACCGCGTCGGAAGGTGTTCCATTGAGAGAAGATGCGGCCAGAAACTCTACAACACACATCTTTTATACAAAACAAAATATACAAAGTACAATTAAAATACAATATTGCATTACCTACATAGAGTAAAATTGTCAAGACCAGACATTTTGGTCATTCAAATAGTCATCGAGTTTATAGTAGCCTTTTTTACAGAGGACTTGTTTAACATGGGACTTAAACTTTTTGTCTGGCAAGTTTAGAATATCCTCTGGTATCTTATTATAATAGCGTATACAGTGCCCCATGAAAGATGTGTTGACCTTACTGAGTCGAAAATGTGGGAATACTAATTTATTTTTATTTCTTGTATTGTAATTATGAACGTCACTGTTTTTGGGAAAGAGATACAAATTTTTCCGAACGTATTAAATATTCCCTCGTATAAAACGTATAATACGTATAAAATAGATACCTCGTTACGTTTCACCCCGTATAGGTTTTTTATCTAGGAAGGTATATTTTGTTTTTATGTATGTGATGTTCAGGCATAATCATTGACTTACCAACTGGACGGACTGGACGTTGGGTTCGCGCTCAAAAGTGTCCGAACCAAAAGAGTAACAAAACGTATAAAGAGTAACAATTACGCGCCAGTCTTCATGCCATGCTACTTTGCTAATGCTATGTAAGAATTTGTAAAAATGACGCAAGCAAAATAACACTAATATGCAGTGTTTTTTTATCTGGATTATATGACTAACACGTACTTTCGTTTATATAGATTAGTCTGGGACACTTTTTTCGAAAATTTTGTATGAGACCCCGCGTCCATAAGTTAGTAAGTCAATGATTATAAATGATATTTTATAAAATTAATTGTAAAAACAAAAAGCTTGCGCGAGCTATGGCGCACCATGTGTATACGATCAAGATTCGCGGGAAAAGAATCTCATATACATGAAATCATATTTCTTATTATATTCTGTTGTTTTTCTGTTTTTTTTTATTGTGATAAGAAACGGAAATGCCAATGACTAGGCGCTGTTTGGTCTGAATACGAGTGCATTTAAGCAAAGACAGCAATTTTAGAACTTTTAGTTAGGTATTTTACTCAAATCTAAGAATAATTAAGTTTAATATGTGGGGACTTGCTACTATTCTATTTAAAAAAAAAAATGACTGCCATCTTGGTTGTGATGATTTTGCCAATGTCTAGTTTATTTAGCAAGAGTGATTGACGTTGTACGGTAGTTTATGTATTGTGGTGACTTCAAGGATTGTTTTTAGAAAAAAAAACACTATCTTGAGCCACCACTGGAGCTTCGTTGTAGGCCCAGGTGGTGGCAACCAACAATCGACGAGCGACACGTGACGGGTAGTCAATAGCAGACCTACAACGCGACTCCAGGACTTGCTACAGATGTCAGCACCCACAAGTTATAGCAAAGATGCCAACAGATGGCGATACCGTCTCTCTCGGAAATATGCTCCATACATAGACAACGTTCACCGTGAATACGTAACTCGTAACCTACTACAAATAAGGTTCACAATCGAATGCAAGACATACATCGCGCAAGAGAAATAATTACAGAGATTCGATACATATACAAGGTCCAACTAAGAACTGTTGGAACACGGCCGGTCCCCAGGCTTTGTTCGACTGTGCCTCAACGTAACTGCCTTGCCTAACTATCGATAGTTTTAATGTCGAGAGTGGTCCTTGAAAAGATATCGATCGATACAATCGAAGGATTTTTATCTTATGTCTAGGTATATTATATTCTAATGTATGTGATGTTCAGATAACTACAGTGTATTATTGTTATTGAATGAATAAATGAAATGCAATTTCGATATTTCCGATGGTAAAGATAGTATCGATACTTTCGAATTAAGGTGCAATATTATCAATTTGTCTTAAGAGGGTATTTTGCTATTTTGCTGCCCTCGATCGTATTTTTTTATTTCTAAGTAAACAATCAAAATTTCCAAACGAAACATCAGAATCAGAAGTATTTATTTGCTGAAATATGGTTTAACATTGTGGAAGGTATATAAAATAAGTCCGTCTATATCACCATTACAGATTATTATGTTTTACGCTTGTCTCGAACATAAAAAAAAAATCCGCAATGACCCGGCATGTTGAAAATCAGCCAGTCTTGTTTTTTGGAAATGTTGTTTAATTGTTATAAATAAAATAAAATACAATTGAGGGCAGCACCATAAGGTCGGTGCCCACTTAAAGTAAAAACTATCGATAGCACTATTTATATATTGTTACTATTTATCGAGGTCACGCTAGTATCGATAGACTATCGATAGTGTCACTGTTAAGAGGCAACACAACTAAACTGTATTTACTGATAAGAATAAAGCTCATCACAACCGACCACTATAATATGTTGCTGTACTCTTTTAACGCATGAAAGTTGCTAATCGCTCCCTCTCAGACACGCAGGAACGAGACCTGCTTATGTAATTTTGCGTGCGTAAGAAGAGCACAGCAACATAATTATTATAGCGCGTGTCTGTGACGACCGTAATAATAGATCGATGGTGCCCCCCTCCTCTCCCCTCGAGTCGACGCAGTGGGGGGAGGGATTGTCAATGGTCACCACGTGAAAGTATTTTATACACTTTTAATATAATAAAATTAAGTTTAAATGAAAAGGCTGTTTGATTTCAACTATCAATCCATCTCTACACGCGTCCCAGAGTCCCAGTTGAGACGTTTGTCACAGCGGCTTAAATACCTATTATTATTATTAGGTTGTAAGGGCTTGGTCAATGACCAATAGCTACCGCGACCTGAACAGATCTATTGTAGCTGTCACCCTTGACCTAAAGGTCATTTCCTAGGCCCACGGACTTCATGCACATATACAATTATACAAATAAATCAACCGTAGAGGGAGAAGTAATGTCGGTAGACATAGACATAGATATAATTTGTTTGCTAATATGAGTACAATTAATATGATAATTAATAACAGATCTTACAATAAAATAAGGTCGGGACGTGTTTTGTCCTCTTCACTCGATAAGAAAGAGATGCATATAGCGAACTCCCTCTCGTACTTTAGTTAAATGTAAATAAACTATATTATTCTTTCTTTTATTAAATAAACTATATAATTTTTTTTTTTAATTTTCTTAAAAAATGCGAAGAAACTTTTTCCCCAACCTATTATAATAGTAGTAGTGTTGTGTAGTTCTTTCTGATAAATAAATTATATTTGCTAAGAATGTAAGTGGAACAGTCGGGAGAGGGCGTCTGTCTGAGGAGAACTTACCGCGACTAAATAAATGCTCTTCTCCGAAAAGAACAAGTGCGCAGCACCCTCAACCAACGAAAGTGCATGAAGAGATGTATGTAAGTGGATGAGGCGAGAGAAGTACTTACTATGTCCGAATCGTAGTGTGTAGCGAGACGTAGTCTCTGCCTACCCCTGTGGGATTCTGGCGTGAGTATATGTATGTATGTATAAAAAGGAATCGGATAATCTTTTCGTCCTTACCTACCTAGGTATATGAAAAGAAGTAGGTACCTATAGAAAATCTAAACTTTGATAAAACATTGCCCCTAATTTAATGTAAGGAAATGTAAACTAAGGTACCTACAGAAATTCTTAAAACCAGAACAATGTTCTCAAATTACAGTCACCATCTCAAACGGTAACGAAGCGAAGCACAGACGGTTTCATCTCTAACTTTCCCCGAACGTTACGGAATAGGATTCAATTACTCACTTTTTATTTTGTCAAATCAAAGGAGTATTGATTACACAATCAGAGAGCGGAGGTGTCGGTCTATTGATTGCTTGGTCGTTAGCGAGATCTCTATTACACCTGGAGACGGCCGCGAGTTCGCGCCAATGATTAAAGGCTGTAACCCAATAAGGAGCGGATTGCGAGCGCTTATCGGAAACAAAACAAAAGAGTGCGGCTCGGCTTACGTCATTAGGCGGCGCGGGAGGGGAGGACGGGGGACGGACACCTCGTCACAGAAAAGAGATATACAGTACAGCAACTTACAAAATACAAATACAAATACAAAATTATTTATTCGTGAACACAGGGTAATATAAATAGTAAAATAATTGGACTCTCTGCGGTCTGCCACAGTTGGCGTACGAATACAAATTGAAATTATTAACAAAAGTAAGTAGTAAATTAAAATTGAAAAATAAATTACTTTTCTAAGATAATCAACCAACATATTAATAAATTAATTAACATTTTATATTGATTAAGTTTTCTGAACATTATTGGATCATTTTAGGTTGTCAAATACTAAATTTAAAGTAGGAAAGTATATCAATATAATATCAAGTCAATAACTTCATGCAAGCGTTCGAATATACGCACGCACACAGACGAGCGCCACATACACAGCCCGCTAAAGTACTTCGGGGCGCAACAGTATAGTACAGCACTGTGCTTCAGCACAGTATAAGAAAGAATAGGTAACTGTCTAGTACCTACTACTTAAATGCAGTGCAGACACTCCCTGCCCCCCCACCGATTTTAACTTCACCTCGTTTGGCAGGATCGTGGCGTAAAATGTAAACAAATGCGTATTCCTGTCTCGCTCGCTCGTACGCTTCGGATAGCACGTTAAGCCGTTGGTCCCGGCTACTATTTCTGGAGGTAGTAGTCGTTACATAAAAACCACGTCAGAGGCCGTAAGGCGATCTGAAAAAGCTCTGACACCAGGGCTCTGCCCACAAAATCCGCGAAAGATGCTTAGGTACCTCTTCTTTTCAATGTTTCCTATTTGTAGGAAATGACAGCTAAGCGCCCTAGGTGTGACTGAAGTACTTTTGCGGGCCGTTTACGTGAGCTCTCGTTTATGTTTGTGCGTTGATTCGAGCGCTTGGATGAAGTTTCTTTACTGCATATCTTTTTTCTATGGCACGACCGACACCTCGTCTCCTTATCCGGAGCATTGTGCTGTCCAAACACCCCCCTCACCTCCCCCCACTTCCTGATCCATTACAATCATTGAGCATCTTGAATTGAGTCGAAGACACGTCGGATTGTTTCGCTGTCAACCTGTCATTCCGATAGGAGAGGACAATGCGGCTTTTAAACAATTTGTTGTAGAATAGAGCATTGGTTTTGTTTTGGGTATCAAACAGCTAGGCTCTTTGTGTAGGCGATAGATCGGATGTCGGTTATATTCTATTCACTGTACAATCTAGAGGTAATTGTTTGGTTAAAACTAACAAACGGTTTAGTAACGTGTCAGAAACAATTAGCAGTCGTCTGAACATTTTGAAGGAAACTTAGGTTTTGCGTGTCTTTCTTTACGAGCGGATATTAGGACTGAAGAAATTAAGGGCAATTCATGACAATTTCTAGCTCGTACCAACCAATAAATTTTGTCAAAAGTGTCTTCGTTTTTCACGTTTTGGTATAACTGGGTCTCTGCTCTTCCCATTAGGGATAATGGGCCGTGTGTATATTTTTTCCCTACCGGTGTTTAGTATGATGACGCTGAATCAATCCTAGGCCCCGGAATTAGTAAAACTAATATTTAAGAGTATCTAAGCCTCAAGTAGGCTATTATCACCTTAGATCACCTTATACTTGATCAACTGGATGTAACAAAACACCGTAATAACATTTGAACGGGTAGTTTAGGTGGTTTACCATTATAGTATTATAGTTTATTATAGTATAGTACAGTTTAGAGTCAGAGCGCCGCCGCGCCGCCGCGCCGCCGCGCCGTACGTAGTCCGAAATAGAGTACAAATATATTGCGAGTTTTCGATCTCGATTCGCTCGATCATTTCTATTTACAAAAGAATCAAGTTGATTTCGGCATGAGCTGGAAATCGAATACCTAAGTAGTTACAATGTTGCTTTGCGAAATCACGAGCTCGCTTCACTCACTCCTGGTTCCAGATCCTGTTGCGATGATCTATTGAAGTAAATTCTCGAGCTCGGCGCTTCGCTCGTTCCTTGCTTTTAGGTTTAGATAGAGTTTCTTAGTCTTGTTTTTGCCCCGGCTCGAACAAATTGTAGATATAAATTTCTGGGTAGACCAGAGAGGCCTAATTTAGTTTTGCTGCCCGGGCCACAGAAGGGCTTAGTCCGCCACTGCCAGGAACTACAACAATCAAGCAAGTTTAAAATTGATGTCGACTTTCTGGCCGCATGAGTATATTATTTACTTATAGGCAATGACATTAGTACTATCATCATCATCATCTCAGCCGATGGACGTCCACTGCTGGACATAGGCCTCCCCCAAAGATCGCCATAACGACCGGTCCTGCGCGGCCCTCATCCAACGGGTTGTCGTCGGTCCACCGTGTGGGGGGCCTACCAACGCTGCGTTTTCCGGTACGCGGTCGCCACTCGAGAACTTTTCGGCCCCATCGGCCATCGGTTCTGCGAGCAATGTGCCCCGCCCACTGCCACTTTAGTTTAGCAATTCTTTGGGCTATGTCAGTTACTCTGGTTCTTCTATTAGTACTATGGTCGAAGCTTATAGGTATGTTTAACACAAATCTTACGCACTCAAAATGTATCTAGAGTTGCGGCCAGAAACTCAAACAACAAACGTCAAGATACTAATACTACTATTTATACTTCATAATTAGCCATCATCGTCCACTGCTGAACATACGCCTCTCTCTAGGCCCACTCTAGAACTCTGACTCCCCACCGGTTGTCAGTTGTTCGGCAGCTATGACCAGCCCATTGCCACTTCAACTTGCTAATTTTCTGAGCTATGTTAACTAACAACTTTAGATTTACTACTTAATTGTAGAGAACACCACAGATGATTAAATTAGACAGGTACACAGGGTGTAAGTGACAGCCTAGTAAATACTGAAACGGTAAATTCAGACCATCAAACTGAACAACTTTCACAATGGAACCATCCTCAGGAAACGCAAAAAGAAATCTGCTGCTCCATACAAAACAGCTGTAGGTCTGTACCCTATTTGACTCAAATGTATGGAGCAACAGATTTTTTTTTGTGTTTCCCGAGGGTGGCTCCATAGTGTTCAGTTTGATGGTCTGAATTCACCGTTTCAGTATTTGCTAGGCTGTCACTTACACTGTGTATAATATCTTCAGATCACAACACCTTTTAAAGCAGTTGTAAATTCATAAATAATAACAAACAAAAATGGTAAAACCGCCTCCTTTTTTGAAGTCGGTTAAAAAAGAAATAAGTAAGTACTAAAGTGTCTGTTTCGATTGAAAGATTGAACGTATGTATTGACTGAAACTGATAGAATTAGCTACTTACCTACGAATCTTTCATTTCTGACTCGTGAAATTCTCAGTTGCCATTAAATTATTACCAAATCAAAGTTACAGACTGGAGGACAATCAGTGCATTCCATTATTAAACGGGCCCACCACATTTTTTGCCGCCATTTTGAAAAAGGTGGCGAATCAAATAATGGAGAAATAATTTAATCAGTACAATTTCGGCTTCATTTGTATTCTAGGCCGAGGTGTTAGGGTGTAATGTTGTGTGGCCGTTCGGGAGAAGGGTGGCGAAAAAAAGTGTGTGGTTGGCGTGTGTGCAGTGACTGTGGAACCTCCCCGGCACCCTCCCCTCGCTTCTTTGCGCCCGCAAATTGAAATGAAATTGCATAATTTGCAGGCACCGGCAGCGGCCGTCGGAGAGGCGTTTTTGCGCCTAACGAAGTCCATTTAAGATCCATTCTGAGCCCGCGCGCCCTCGAGCGCTCGAGCGCGCTGTTGTGAATATAATTCCATCTCAATCGTCACCAGAATGCACTCCATTTGCATAAGAAATTACGAGCGAATAAAAGTAATTTATACAATTGTGGTTCGCGCTGAAGCGAGCTGTAACTAACTTAATAAGTAGAAGACAACCTTTTGAATATGACAATCTTGCACTGTGAGCTGCGAGCTGCGAGCGAAAACACCCAGTGTTCCTACAAAAATTAGACAGTGGTTATGCTGATACATCCCTGAATCAACGAGCTTTCCCTTTCGAGGATGCTGCAACTTCAAATCAATATTGTAGGCCAGACATTTTAGTTGAGTTTTGTCAGGCGGAGTAGGGAGTAATTATTAATTGGAATTTTAAACTGTAACCGGCACCATTTAGTGACAAAAAGACTATCTTAAAACATATTTAAAAAATTTTGCTACGCAACATAGAAATCAAAATTGTGTGTCCAAGAAGGCTTTTAAATTAATAATATTAATACTAATGCACTCATTTGACTTAGATTTAACAATATAAATTATTTTAGAGCAATAAAATTGGCATTGAAATTTAAAAAATGAGGTATTTATTAGAAAATACGAATGTATTTTTCCAAACCTTCCAAGTAGACAAAAATATTTACACCATGTTTTAAGTATGTATAATGGAAAAGCCTTAAATATATATGCAAAAAAAAATTCCGTCATTTTTAGAACGAGATAATAGCTAAATTTTAAAATTGGAACTGTTGCTGACGTGATTTTTTTAATTTTGCTACATTTCTAGGCTCAAATTGGTTCTTCCATATTATAACGAAAAAAATATCAATTATTATTTAGACCCGGCTCAAATCGTAAAATGACTGGGCTAATTGAAAAAAAAAAGTAGTTAGTTCCTTTTTCTGTAGGCCAATTATCAAAGTTGAGTTGAATTGGCCAATACACCTACCATGAATATTATAGTTTTAGGCGGGGAGACATCTACTCTAACGCCCTGTATATGGTGAGCAGCAGCAGCAGCAGTATGATTACTGCTGTTGATATACACCGTGTTTCTGAGCATATGCATTAACTTTGGCCTGTTATTGAGATCATTAATCTATGCTATTATAAAACTGTAACAGGAAGTTTGTCTGTACATTGAAGATATTAACAAAAAAAAAAGTTACGATATGGTTTTTAGGTGTCCCTGATTCCATATCACCAATTTTTTTATTTTTTGTCTGTCTGTTTGTTTGGGTGTTTGTTTGTTTGTTTGTTTGAACGAGTATCACGCAAAAACTACTGAACCGATTTTGATGAAACTTTTTGTGTTTGATAGCTTATGATCTGACTTAAAATCTGGTATATAATTTGTGCGGACGAAGTCGCGGGTTAACGCTCGTTTGATTATATTTCTCTATGGGACAATCATTAAAATCGAGAAAAACCATTTCTTTAGAGTTTTTAATTAGGTACTAACATAATTTTAAGGGTGTATTCAGACAATAAAACTAAACAACTATCCCTAAGGAACATTGCTTGAAAAACGAGATTTTTTCTTAGACCTTCCATACAAAATAATTTGCAGAATAGCCGATCGATTTTAGAGAAACACGGATAAACACGGTTAAAAGTACGAAAACCGAAAGTGTATTATTTTTGAGTGTATTTTAATATATTTACGAATGTTATGGTATAGATTTTTATGACGATGATGATGATGATGATGTCCTCCCCGACGTATCCGTCCCCCTCATTGGTTCCTGGCGTAAGCTCGGATGTAAACGAGACTCCGAGTTTTGTTTTAAAGACTCTGTTACACGCAGCACAGTACCTACAGGACCATACCATGATACCCACGTGTGATCAAACTTTTTGTTGTAAAACATGATATAATAAAGTGCAATAAAACAACGCGTGACAACGTGGTCATTTATTTGGGAGTCTCTCTAGGTGGATACCTACTACGGAACGCAAAGCGGCCTGTCTACTATTACTTGGACTTATAATTTTACTATACTAGAGTTAACCCACGACTTCGTACGCACCTTTGACTATTTATTATAAGTGGCCTTGCGGTAGCATTTCCCCTCTGCCATCGTATAAAATCAATTAATCATGTGCATTTACATAATTGCGAAACAATAATTTCGAACTTAGAACGTTTGGGGTTCACACGAGACTACTTTTCATGATTTTTAACGTTCAAAATTAGAATCTAAAGTTATGGGAATAAAATCCACAGTTGCGGATTTCATGTTACCTCGCCCCCCGCAAAAAGTGGCAGAAATGTTTGTTAGTAGAATTACATGCGTAACTAGTCCCTATATAAGTAGTCAAAGGTCCGCACAAATTATATACCAGATTTTAAGTCAGATCATAAGCAATGAAAAAAAAAGTTTCATCTAAATCGGTTCAGCAGTTTTTGCGTGACGCTCGATCAAACAAACAAAAAGACAGAAATAAAAATCAAAAAATTGCTGATATGGAATCAGGGACACGTAAAAACCATATGGTAACTTTTTTTTTTTGTCAATATCTTCAATGTACAGACACACTTCTGTTACAGTTTTATAATAGTACTAGCGTTAACCCGCGACTTCGTCCGCACAAAGATTTTTGAGTCAGATCATAAGCTATCAAACAAAAAAAGTTTCATCAAAATCTGTTCAGCAGTTTTGGCGTGACCCTCGATCAAACAAACAAACACACAAACAAACAGACAGACAAAAAATCCAAAAATTGGTGAAATGGAATCAGGGACACCTAAAAACCATATCGTAACTTTTTTTTGTTAATATCTTCAATGTACAGACAAACTTCCTGTTACAGTTTTATAATAGTTTAGATAGATAACACACTGATCTGCATTATTAGGACGAGTTCCAGCGTTCTAGAGAACGTATAGCCCAGTCATTTTACGGTTTGAGCCGGGACCAATTTATAAATTTTTTTTTTTCGGTATAGAATTTTTAAGGCTCTTAAAAGAGAGGCTCTTTGAGCTTAGAAATGTACCAAAATTAAAAAAAAAAATCCCGTCAACAAATAGTACCAAATTTAAAATTTAGCTATTATCTCTCTAGCACTTTACTAGCTATTATTTTTTGCACATATTTAAGGCATTACCATTATACCTACATACTTCAAACATGGTGTAAATATTTTTGTCTACTTAGAAGGTTTTAAAAAGTACATCGGCATTTTCTAATAAAAATCACATTTTTTAATTTCAATGCCTATTTTATTACTTACTTACTTACTATGCTGGCTCAGGAACCCGAAGTGGGTCTTGGCCTCCGACAACAAAGTACGCCATTCATCTCTTTTCTGTGCCATCTCAGTCCAGTTGGGCACCTCCAGCTCCTCGAGATCTTTGGTAATCTGGTCTATCCAGCGATACCTGGTACTACGGATACTATTTTATTCCTCGAATATAATATATATTGTTAAATCTAATTCAAATGAGTGCATTGGTTTTAATAGTATTAATTTAAACTTCTGGGACTCGCAATTTTGATTTCTATGTTGCGTAGCGATTTTTTTTTAAATGTTTTTAGATAGTCTTTTTGTCACTAAATGGTGCCACTTACAGTTTAAAAGTCCAATTAATAATTACTTCCCACCTCTCCTACTCCTCACAGATTCACAATAAAGTTTATTAATAGGAAAATGTTACAAAGTTAGATGTTGAATGCTCACCTGTGTCTACTCTATGTTTACACTAAGGTTATGTAGGTCGCTAACGCTAATTTATGTATAATTACGAATCTATATAAGGTCTAACAAAATTAAGTGAAACTATTTTAAGGGGATGATCAGACCATCAAACTGAACAACTTTCTCTATGGGACCGATATTGAAATCGCGAAAAAAAATCAGCTGTTCCATACAAACCTACTCGACCTGAATGTATGGGATAGCAGATTTTTTTTTGCGATTTCAATATTGGTCCCATAGAGAAAGTTGTTCAGTTTGATGGTCTGATCATCCCCTTAAAATAGTTTCACCTAATTTTGTTAGACCTTATATAGCTAGGCACGGAAACTAGGTTGCAACGCGGGCAAAATATTATTGAATAGTGACTACCGTAACTTATTGCCACAGTTCTGGGTGGTTTTTGGATGCCATTGTGAGTTCGAAATGAAATAAATTAAATGAAATGAAATAAATTAAATGAAATAATATTTATTGTGCATAAGTTTAATTGTAGCCGGTCTTACTGCAAATTTTATTAGTTATTTAGTTCGGTTACTTCTTTCACTTTTTACCAGAGGATATTCTAAACTTGCATTACAAAAAGTTTAAGTCCCATGTTAAGCAAGTACTCTGTAAAAAAAGGTTATAATAAACTCGATGATTATATGAATGACCAAAATGTCTGGTCTTGACAATATTACACTTAATATTGTACTTTGTATATACATATATTTTTTAAAAGATGTTTATTGTAGAGTTTCTGGCCGCATTTTCTCTACAAAGGAACGCCTTCGGACGCGGTGGTAGAGTCAACAATGACGTCAGAAAGCTATCCACATAGTTATTTTATTTTGAATGAAACATTTTGATTTGATTTGATTTCTTATTATAACTTTATTATCTTCGACCTACCTACAGCTACCTAACTTTGATTTCGTTCCTAATGTACATTATAATCTGTTACTCGGTAACTTTTAATGAATTACGAATTCAAACGACTTGGCTTCCAACTTCGTTCTAAGTTATTTTCATCCCCAAACCAACGAGGACAAGTTTTAACTTCGTTGATTCTTAAAATATTTCTTACCACAACTCTAGACCATAATAGTGTTGGACGAACGACTTTGCATCGATACTTTATGATATCGATAAATAGTATTTATTTATTTTAATAACACATAAATGAAGAAGTATAAGTAGAAGTAGGATGGATAAGTAGTATTTATTTATTTTAAAAACACGTGAATAAAAATGAATACCTATGTGGACAACTTAGGGCGATAAATTCGATATACAAAGGGGTTTTCTCTTAAATAACTAAACGAAGAAAAGCTGGTACAAATGTATCTACAGCAATTTATCCAGGCGTGCAAATAGACGAGTTTTTGTGCAAATGATTAGGAAATAATTCAATATTACATTTAAAATAAATAAATAACGCTCACTGGCACACAGCTTAAGCTTTGCAAACGTGCAAAAGCAGCGTGGTAAAACCATTACACCAATAATTATGTTTGCATTATTTTGAAAGTTTTGAAATTGGAAAATTTCTGTACAAATGCTCGTTTTCAAGAGTAAGTGAATTAGAGTTCTCGATTATATGTTCGTTTTCGATATTTATTGATCTTTTTCTTATCGTGAGGGCAGAGCCCTGGTGTCAGAATTTTTTCAGACCACCTTACGGTCTCTGACGAGCATAGTTTTTATTTAACGACTACTACCACCAGAGATAGTAGCAAGTCCGAACGGCTTAACGTGCCATCCGAAGCACGGAATCATTTTTCTTTTCAGACAATCAGGCGATTCACCCTGCAATTTCGAATCGAACCCACGACCTCCGTGTCGAGAGCCAATGCTCTTAACCATTAGACCACCGAGGCAGTCGATGTATCGATAACTTTTCCCAGCATACTTCAGGGACCACAGTGACGTCACGCCTATCGAGTCAACGGGGGTGTGGGGTGAGGTAAAGGCGCGATGGGGGGGAGGGTATTGAGAGGCGCTTGATATGATAATGAGAGGGGAGGCTCGGAGGCTCTCGCGGCTGAGCCGAGGCATTGATGAGCATTACTTGTTTACTAACTCGATCTGTAGACTACCGATATAGAACTGCTATAGGATCTTCGTCGTTTTGCTTCAAGGGAAGTTTACTATGTACCTAATCAGATACACTGATAAAACATTTAATATTCCAGCTGTTACCCTCGAAAAGGCTTCGTTTAGAGGATACGAAGCCTTTGGCACGACACAACAGAGGAACAGGTGAGGCATGAAAGAGGTTTTGGTCTAAAGAAACCACCTTCAAGTTCATCCCGTTTTAATTTGGTGAAGACCTGATGAAGCGGTTCGGAGAAATAAGTTTCTTAAAATGATGTCTTCGATCCGTGAAAAACATAAAATATAGACTAAAAAAAAAAACGTTACATACCGAAGGATTTCAATTCAATGAAGGAAAACGTCGTGCATACGTTGAAGATGAAACTCTGGTGCGTATGTGAAGTCTGCTTCCGTCCTCCAAAAACATTTTTGGGCCTCTGTAAATGGGCCACCTTGTATACAGGGTGAAATTGATATCATTACCATCCTTTTAACTAAGAGTCCACCTATCGAACTGAACAACTTTTACCATGGGAGCAAACCGATCGGATCATAAACAAAATCAGCTGTTGCATACATTTGAGTAGCGAACTCGCGCGTCGACATTGCAGTTTAGTATGGAACAGATTTTTTATTTGCTCCGATCGGTTTGCTCCAATAGTAAAAGTTGTTCAGTTTGATGGGTAGGCTCTTAGCTTAAAAGGATTCTAATGATATCAATTTCACCCTGTATACGAGTAAAACATAACACACACGACACACGGCGACACATCAAGCTATACAAAACCAACATAAACTGGCCGCGCGTAGGTCGAGTAATGTATAACGTCGCGCGGCCAGCTTATGTTGGTTTTGTATAGCTTGATGTGTCGCCGTGTACATGCAGACTGGATCTGCGTGAAGTACCTATTGTCCCTTATACATGAGCGGAACCATTTGCTTTTAGGATATTGTCTTCACTGAATTCCGCAGAGCTATTTTATTAATTTAGGAATTCAACCATTCAAATAATTCCGCCTTATTTGTACCATAACCAGTTTTTGTTTCCTGTACAATGTATTTTATGTTTGGTGTAAATAAAGTATATTTCATTCATTCATTCAAATAACAAGGCTGATAAATGAAGGCTGGAATGATACTATCGAAGTTTACATAATCCATATGAAAAATTTGACCTCCGGGCTCGGGTTTCGAAACAGAAAGATTAAAGTACTATCGAGATATTTCCTTGGAAGATTGGTACAGTCGATTCATTATGCATCCCTTATTTCATTTAAGTAAGTACCAGTTTTAATTACAATGTTTCCACCACTTTTCAGGGTTTTAACCGCTATGTATAGTGTCCCTTTCCTATTGAAGACGCAAAAATACAAGGAAAAAAGAAAATAATTTTCATTTTAAGAGCTCGGTATATTTCCCCAATGATTAAAGCCACACTCCGCTCTCCATTATGCGGAACTGTAATCACAAAACTATCCCTACACCACTCATACTTATACTAACGTATTCTTAACGTACACGTTTACGTTTGAACCCCGTACTGAAGTGAAACAAAACTGAACGTAAACGCAAACTGTTTTAGAGACTACGCGGTTAGTTCACCGACATAATTATTTAAGTTAATGATGTACTACACCTTGCCATAAATGATTTCTTTTTGCAGTGTGCGAGGGGGATGGTCTTATGCGGTGATCGGTAGGTGTGATGGAGAGATGGGAAGGGGGTGGTGCCTCCCTATGCTTGGATTATAGTATTGTGAACAGAAATCTCCACTTCGTGAGGCTTTTTAATCTCTACTTTATGTACGGCCGCTTATGTACTCAATACTTGTAATGTATCGTTGGTATTTACTTCATTAATGTTGATAAGATAGGTTAAAATGAAGTAATGCTTTATTGACCATTAGGTACTCAAAGAAAGTAAAAAATAAAACATACAATTAAACCAAAAAGAACAACAGGCATACAGAATTACCGACAATAGGACGAGAAGAGCTATGCTGCCGGTTGAAATCGTAATTAACGATTTGTAAGCGTTATTCATTATTATGTGTCCGGGAAAATTTGGCCAACTAGGTACCACCAATAATCTAAACAACCTGAAGGTTGTTATATTGACTAGTTGGATATCAATACAGTTTTCATAATTTATTCCTAATATCCATTACATGGCACAAAAATACGTACATACGTACTGTACGTCTGCATGTCACTGATCGCGTCCTAACCTCCTCGCTCCTATCAAGTAGCTTATCTATGGCTCCTATGGAGCAGTGGCTCATACTGATGAAAAAGACTTTGTCCGCACAAATTATATACCAGATTTTAAGTCGGATAATAAGCTATCAAACAAAAAAAGTTTCATCAAAATCGGTTCAGTAGTTTTTGCGTGATGCTCGGTCAAACAAACAAACACCTAAACAAACACACAAACAAACAGACAGACAAAAAATCCAAAAATTGGTGAAATGGAATCAGGGACACCTAAAAACCATATCGTAACTTTTTTTTTGGTAATATCTTCAATGTACAGACAAAAATCCTGTTACAGTTTTATAATAGTACGAGCGTTAACCCGCGACTTTGTCCGCACAAATTATATACCAGATTTTAAGTCAGATAATAAGCTATCAAACAAAAAAAGTTTCATCAAAATCGGTTCAGTAGTTTTTGCGTGATGCTCGGTCAAACAAACAAACACCCAAACAAACACACAAACAAACAGACAGACAAAAAATCCAAAAATTGGTGAAATGGAATCAGGGATACCTAAAAACCATATAGTAACTTTTTTTTTGTTAATATCTTCAATGTACAGACAAAAATCCTGTTACAGTTTTATAATAGTACGAGCGTTAACCCGCGACTTTGTCCGCACAAATTATATACCAGATTTTAAGTCAGATAATAAGCTATCAAACAAAAAAAGTTTCATCAAAATCGATTCAGTAGTTTTTGCGTGATGCTCGGTCAAACAAACAAACACCCAAACAAACACACAAACAAACAGACAGACAAAAAATCCAAAAATTGGTGAAATGGAATCAGGGACACCTAAAAACCATATCGTAACTTTTTTTTTGTTAATATCTTCAATGTACAGACAAACTTCCTGTTACAGTTTTATAATAGTTTAAATAGATTATTTAGAGCTATTCGAATAAGAATAGAATAGCTATATGATTATGAATTATTATTATTAGAAGCTATAATTATAATACTTCACTATTTTTGAATTAGAAAAGGTAATAAAGACGTCTGACTATTATCTGACTACTATCTATTTAATTCAAAAAGAAGCAATTTAAATACATCCGCCACCAATGTCCTTGTGGTGCGGCCGTCGATCGCTTGGGTCACCACGGACTCTCGTGTCAAAAGAGTGCCGGCAGATTCCCTCGCCATGTCACCCTTAACGACATCATACGTAGGTCTCTTGCCACAGTCAACGTTCCTGCCATTCTCGAGCCGACTGGTATCATACGGAGCGATGGCAAGAGACCAGACGGGATGTCTCTCGTCCCCTGGATGATGGGTCGGGCGCTAGTGTGGGACGCTACCTGCGTGGACACACTGGCCCCGTCTCACTTACAGGGCACGAGTCGAAGGGCTGGCGCAGCGGCGGAGGCGGCCGAAAAATGAAAGCCCTACTGGTACCGGGATATCGGCCCCCAATACCATTTTATGGGTTTTGGTGTCGAAACTCTTGGGCCGTGGGGACCTAATGCGCAGGCGCTTTTTAAAGACCTGTCAAAGCGCCTGATAGACTCGACAGGGGACCCAAGGGCTGGCACTTTCCTCGCTCAACGGATCAGCATAGCCATTCAGCGAGGAAATGCGGCCAGCGTTCTGGGTACCCTTCCACAAGGACCGAACCTGCACCACATCCTGGGTTAGTTTAGTTTTAAGTCTCTTTATTTATAATTTTATTTAATGTTACTTTAGGCCGTAAAAGGCGGTCTGAAAAAACTCTGACACCAGGGCTCTGCCCACACGATAAGAAGAAGAAGAAGAAGAAGAATAGACTTTTGCACTACTCAAAGCCTATTTTAAAGCTTGTTACTTCAGACAGACTGTTACTATGTACAAGTGAGAATGCCAGGCAAAGGACCTGGAGGGCGATTTTTGAATCTCATTCACTGAGCTCAGCAGTTGAAAATGTCAAAGTAACTATGGAGATATGCATCTTTCTACTTCTGATTTAACTTTCAAAAATCATACTCCATGAGTGCGATTTTTGAAATAATAAGTCAAATATCTTCATAGTAATTTTGAAATTTTATTTCCTAACTATATTTACGACCCGGTATATATTTACCTAACGATTACTGCCAAACCAGGGTCCTGGGTTGGATTCCCGGTTCGGTCAGGGATGTTTTGTTGTGCCATTGTTGTATGGTTTCCATAATAAAAAGAATATAGCCGTGCTTGCTTGGGATCATTACAATGTACGTGCCTGTGAGCGTTATTTATTTATTATTATATATTTATTTAATTTAAAAAGGATCACACAAATTATTTTAAACCTAAAGCTAGAAAGTAACTGGCCTCATTTGGGCAGTTTATTTGATTACTCATTATGGTCAGACTTTATTTCATAATAATAAAACATAAAGAGTGGAAGAGCCGGGGAGAGGCTTTTGCCCAGCGGTGGGATGAAATAGGCTAATAAAAAATATAACACAAAACTATTATTTCCTCTGGCCGTGAAGACTTCTTGTTTTTAAGGAACTGCAGCATAATACACTACAGATGCGAATAAAGCTCACGGCAATACTAATGAGTATTTACAAGAATCCACAGCGTGCATAAAATAAACTACAAAGTAACATCTTTATATTTATAAATTAGCCCAGTCATTTTACGGTTTGAGCCGGGACTAATTAATAATTGATATTTTTTTCGGTATAGTATTAAAGAGCCAATTTGAGCTTCGAAATGTACCGAAATTAAAAAAATATCACGTCAGCAACAGCCCCAAATTCAAAATTTAGCATTTATCTCGTTCTAAAAAAACGAATGGTAAATTTTTCATTCACGTTTTTAAGGCTTTACCATTATACATACTTCAAACATGGTGTTAATATTTTTGTCTGCTTAGGAGGCTTTGAAAAATACATTGGTATTTTCTATTATATAAAAATTTAAAAATTTTAACACTTTATTGTACACACGGAAATATAAATGAAAACAGCATAATAGACAATTACAAAGGGCGAGCTTATCTCTAAAGAGATTTCTTCCAGCAAACCCGTGAAAGAGAGAGAGCATATTAAGTGAGGCAGGCATAGTGTGCACATTTAACAAATAAAACAGAACACATTTAATAATATATACCTCATTTTTAAATTTCTATGCCTATGTTTTTGCTCAAAAATAATTAATATTACTAAATCTAATTAAAATGAGTGCATTGGTATTAATATTATTATTTGAAAAGCCTTCTGGGAGATACAATTTAGATTTCTATGTTGCTTAGCGTTTTTTTTTTAAATATGTTTTCAGATAGTCTTTTTGTCATTAAATGGTGCCGGTTACAGTTTAAAAGTCCAATTCATAATTACTCCCACCCCTCCTAAAAAAATCCGTAAAATGACTGGGCTAAATAGTTTCTAAAAAGGATAGCCGAATTCAACTACAGATACAGCATGTTTACAAAAGCAGTCAAGCAGGCTCGATGGTATGTAGGTATGTAGCGCTAAACACCACACTCCTTTTCACATATATGTTCCTAAATAAAAGATAAAATAAAACAAAGCCTCTGTATATAAAGACAACTATGTAAGCCTTACATGGCATTATGTAAATATATAATTATAATGTATATGTGATAATGCGAGGCATTGAATATGGAGGATGTACTCGTAGGCAGACGATGTGAATGGGCGCATACATGAATAGGAATGTGGATGGGAGGCTCCGGTGTCCACATTGGTACCTTTGCGAATACCTTGGTGAGGTAGATATTTAACTACGTATATTCGATATCGTAATATGAATGAAGAATAAAAAAAATGGCACAAAGAAAACTAATCATGAAAGTTCATCTTTATTTATGAAAGATCCATCAATTTTTGTTGAAAAACTATTATTCTATAAATTTTTTTTAATGTGCTAAAAGATTCTATGTATACTTAATATTTCTTTTTTTTTCTTATGTATGCTTTTTTTTTTAGTATAATTGATTGATTGATTGATTTATTTCGGGAAGTCGCGGGCAAAAGTTATTGTAAATAATGTAAGTACAGTAAAGTTTTCAACAGATTGTATTTTGGTGAGTGTGCCCAAGAGCTGCATGAGCTCATCCCGCCTTCCCTTTTCTACTATCGGACTTCGAGACGCACCGCGGGATATCATCTTTTCTTGGTTGATATCCCACATATCCGCACTAAGCGCCTTTCTGAATCTTTTATTATACGCACAGCAAAGGAGTAAAATGCCCTGCCTGCGTCAATATTTCCGAGCGCTTACAATTTCCGAAAAAACAGAATTCCTTTAGATTCTTAAGATTCTTTATTGTACACAAAAACATAATTATGAAAAAAAATTACAACAAGTCGTGATGTACAAAGGCGAGCTTAACTCTAAAAGAGTTTTCTTCCAGCAAACCGTTGAGTGAGAGGAAAACTAATATGTTTGGGTAAAATAAGTGTGCACACAAATAAAAATCTACTTAATTATGAGATAGTAAAATGAATACCTATAAAATAAGAAATAAAATAAATATAATATATAAATATACTTACATAAATAATAATATCAAATATAATAATATGAACCTACATATATTATATACAGACATATAACTACTACGACTTTATTTAGATAGGTAATGCTCTCTAACTCTCCTCTTAAAGATGTCCAGCGAAGGACTAGCACAGATAGTATGCGGCAATGAATTCCATAACCTGGCCGCATGAACTGTGAAAGAATTCCCATACAGACTAGAAGTGTGCAAGGGACACGCTAGAAGCAGCGATGTGATTGATCTGCAAGGCTTACCGCGTGGTACTAGGTAGTTAAACCGTGCACGAAGATATGAAGGGGAGCACGGATTATTTAAAATATTGTACAAAGTAGAAACAATATGTGCATCTTGCCTTAGACGGATAGGAAGCCACTTTAATTTTGTTCTAAAGTCTGATACGTGGTCAAATTTACGTAATCCGAATATAAACCTAATGCACAAATTTTGTAGACGTTCAAGCTTATTTAGTAGTTCCTCAGTGGCGTCAAGATAACAGGTGTCAGCGTAATCAAGAAGAGGAAGAAGAAGTGACTGGGCCAAGGTAACTTTAGTTTCCATTGGTAAAAATCTATGGAGAAGCTTAAGAGAGTGGAACGAGTAATGGACCTTTCTACTTACTTCGTTAATATGGCTAAACCACGACAAGTTGCAGTCAAAAATTACACCCAGATTTTTAACACTCTTTGCAAAGGGTATAAACAATCGTCAATCATAAACAATACTCGGCAGATTATCATGATCAAGTGAATTATGCATGTACCTACTTCCAATAATAATAACTTGAGATTTCATAGGATTTACCAGCAGACCATATGATTTTGCCCATTTGCTGATGTTACTGAGATCGTTGTTTAAAATGGCAAAAGCTTCAGAACAGTCATCATTCTTAAAATGTCGATTTAGCTGCAAGTCGTCTGCGTATAGATGATAGTGAGAAGATATAATTAGAGTGAGAGCATTAATAAAGATAGAAAAAAGAAGAGGAGAGAGTACGCCACCTTGAGGTACACCCGCAGCGAGATCGCACCAGTCAGAGGATGCCTCTTCCGAGCGGACACACTGTGAACGACCCCTGAGGTACGAGTCAAACCAGCTGATTGCTGTAGGAGATACATTAAGAGACGACATTATTCCAAGAAGAATGTCAAAATCCACAGAGTTAAAGGCACTGCTGAAGTCGAGTAAAGCTAAGACAGTGAGTTGCTTTTGGTCGATGGCCCATCGAATGTCATCAGTAACTTTGATGAGAGCAGTCACTGTACTGTGGCCAGGACGAAAGCCAGATTGGAAAGGACTCAGCAGGCTATGACGGGAAAGATAATTGAAAAGTTTAAGAATTCCCTTAAAGTACGAGTGAATAGGCATCTTCTGGGTAAGCTCGCTCAATCTTCGACCCCATCTTCGTCCTGAGGGACTGGATAGAAGTCAAGAGCAAACCCATCCTTAATAAAAAATAGCTTTTAGAAATGTTTTCGTATTTCCGTAACAACTTGAATGGCTGAATCATTGAGAAGTCAACATAGTTTATTCGAATTCAAAAAGTTTCCAACATCAAAATATTAAGTAAGTAACTAATTATTAATGATTTGAAATAAATTGTGTTATACTTACATGAAATAATTTTCACAGACATTGATAAATATTTTGTGTTACGTGAGATAATCTATATATATCTATCTAATCTAAACTATTATAAAACTGTAACAGGAAGTTTGTCTGTACATTGAAGATATTAACAAAAAAAAAGTTACGATATGGTTTTTAGGTGTCCCTGATTCCATTTCACCAATTTTTGGATTTTTTGTCTGTCTGTTTGTTTGTGTGTTTGTTTTTTTGTTTGTTTGAACGAGTATCACGCAAAAACTACTGAACCGATTTTGATGAAACTTTTTTTGTTTGAAAGCTTATGATCTGACTTACCTAAAATCTGGTATATAATTTGTGCGGACGAAGTCGCGGGTTAACGCTCGTACTATTATAAAACAGTAACAGGAAGTTTGTCTGTGCATTGAAGATATTAACAAAAAAAAAGTTACGATATGGTTTTTAGGTATCCCTGATTCCATTTCACCAATTTTTGGATTTTTTGTCTGTCTGTTTGTTTGTGTGTTTGTTTGTTTGTTTGTTTGTTTGAACGAGTATCACGCAAAAACTACTGAACGGATTTTGATGAAACTTTTTTTGTTTGAAAGCTTATGATCTGACTTAAAATCTGGTATATAATTTGTGCGGACGAAGTCGCGGGTTAACGCTCGTATAATATAAAAAATAAAATGTTAAGGGTAAAGTGAACAGAGGCATTCAAATTAAATTTTGTCGGTAACGTACATTTTTTTTAATTAAAAATGGGTTTGCTCTTGACCTCAATCCTGTCCTTAGGACAAAGATAGGGTCGAAGATGTAGCGAGCTTACCCAGAAGAAGCCTATTCACTCGTACTTTAAAGTGATTCGGGTTGTAAGCGCTCGGAAATACTGACGCAGGCAGGGCATTCTACTCATTGGCTGTGCGCATTATAAAAGAATCAGAAAGGCGCTTAGTGCGGATATGTGGGATATACCACCAAGCAACCAAGAAGGGGTGGTATCCCGCGGTGCGTCTGTTTCATGTTACATGTTTCGAAAAATGATTGATATTTTTTTTTTAAAAAAAGCATCGAAAACTACATTATTTGCCTGTTCTTCTGTCGGTACCTGGTCCGTGGCGTGATTAGAGGGGGACGTACACTGCACAGCGCTATATAGCTGTCTCTCATTACACTACGCGCACTGTAGGTACCTATCGTAATTATAATTAGTGAGGCGGGCCCGGCGTCCGTCCGTCTCGTTTACGAGATGTCGTAGCATGATGCCTACGAAAGTGCTACGAAAATGCATAGTCATGAAAACATTTTTAATTTGTTATTTTTCTACAAACTATTTATAGTTACTGAATCTAGTTAAAAAGCTTTTGGTTCGAGTCTTGGAAGGAGCAACTATTTTTGTGCCTAGCTGTCAACATTTTATCATCTACTAAAAAGTATGCCATTTTAAGACGTTTCTGATAGTAGCGAGTTTATGAATGTAAGTTAAGTACATAATTCTTTTTTAATTTTTTAATTCAACTTTTACATAATGATTGTGAGAGAAATTGTGTATTCTAGGATTATCAAGAATACACAATTTCTCTCCAAAACTCGATAATAAGCTTTGCGGGAGATCCACAGTTGCTGCTTGACGTTAATCATCACAAACTAATTACACTAGGGATATATAACTTACTATCTTCTACTACTTATATCACCAGCCTATACAGAGTGTAACCGTCCTCCCGCCATCAAACTGAACAACATTCACAATGGAGCCAACATAGAAAAAAAATCTCTCCGCAAATCGCGGCGATGCTCTCTTAGTATACTTTGTCAAAAAGTTTCCGATATTAGGGAATAATGTTCAAAATAAATACGTTTAGCTTCAATATAACACGATGACTGGCTCCCCCCTCGTCCTGCACCCTATCCCCTCGCATCCCCTCCTAATGTAGAACTGTGTTCATATAATCTGCCGTAATCTTATGAAGCGCGTTTTGGAACTTTCGCACAAACTTAATAGTTTCAGTAAGCTCAAGCTAATTTGAACTTTAAGGCAAAAACATAGAGGTGGGGATGGGTGTAAGGTTGACGTTTAGTTGAGCAACAGTTAGGGCTGTCAGAAACGAAAATTGCTTCCGATCTTGTTAACTTTTGTATCAGGGTTGGCACTTTGTTCAGAATGGTATTTTTACGACAGTTTGTAACAAAATGGAAGCTAAGTAGTAATGAAAGAAGTAAAAATTGTATTTAGTCGTAAGTACACATTTTGTACATAATTACAATTGTCTCATTAATCGTTTTTGTAACATTTCCAGTTTTCTTATCTATCTATACTATTATAAAACTGGAGCAGGAAGTTTGTCTGTACATTGAAGATATTAACAAAAAAAAAGTTACGATATGGTTTTTAGGTGTCCCTGATTTCATTTCACCAATTTTTGGATTTTTTGTCTGTTTGTTTGTTTGTGTGTTTGTTTGTGTGTTTGTTTGGGTGTTTGTTTGTTTGTTTGAACGAGTATCACGCAAAAACTACTGAACCGATTTTGATGAAACTTTTTTTGTTTGATAGCTTATGATCTGACTTAAAATCTGGTATATAATTTGTGCGGACGAAGTCGCGGGTTAACGCTCGTTATTAAATAAAAGGTTGAGCATTGGATTCCCTTTAGACACATTATCTTATACTTCAATTCTTTTTTTCCGGTGTTTTCTTATCGTTCCATAGCTGCGCAAAGTCTCGACGTCTTATTATACTGCAGGCAGCCCTGCCCGCCACTTACCGTATCCTTGTTCGACCCCTAATTCGATAATTTGTTCGTCCGAGGCGAGACGCCGTGTTGTGTTCACCGCGCCTTGATTTAGTGGCCCGTGGTCCATGGTCTCGAGGAACCAATAATATAATAAGTATTAGGGGAAGTATAAGTAAACTGTCGTAACTTTTACCTATCCAATACAACGATTTTCAGCAGTTGAGTGAAACAAGGATATTTCAAAAAAGTATTTTTATCCGTTTGGGATGTTCTGGGGTATAAAATAAAATTTTGGGAAAGCACGAATTTTTTAAGTTCCAGATGTATCGGCAGTATTAACACTGCTATGATTACTCACTCACCTGCGTAACATTTAAAATTGGTAAGAATACGTTTCTTTAGTTAGGTACCTAATAATAACTACGCTCGGAACTTCGTACTTGCAGATCACTGATATACTAAGTAGGTACATATTTAAATAGTGTATCTAAACTATTATAAAAAAAATTTTATCTCTTTCCCAAAAACAGTGACGTTCATAAATACAATACAAGAAATAAAAATAAATTAGTATCCCCACATTTTCGACTCAGTAAGGTCAACACATCTTTCATGGGGCACTGTATACGCTATTATAATAAGATACCAGAGGATATTCTAAACTTGCCAGACAAAAAGTTTAAGTCCCATGTTAAACAAGTCCTCTGTAAAAAAGGTTACTATAAACTCGATGACTATTTGAATGACCAAAATGTCTGGTCTTGACAATGTTACTCTATGTAATGCAATATTGTATTTTAATTGTACTTTGTATATTTTGTTTTGTTAAAAAGATGTGTGTTGTAGAGTTTCTGGCCGCATCTTCTCTCAACGAAACACCTTCCGACGCGGTGGTAGACTCAAAAAATGACGTCAAAAAGCTATCTATGTGATATTATTTTGAACAAAAAATTTTTGAATTTTGAATTTGAGTTTTGAATATAAAACTGTATCAGGAAGTTTGTCTGTACATGAAGATATTAACAAAAAAAAAAATACGATATGGTTTTTAGGTGTCCCTGATTCCATATCAGCAATTTTCGGATTTTTTGTCCGTCTTGTTTGTTTGTGTGTTTGTTTGTTTGTTTGAACGAGCATGACGCAAAAACGACTGAACCGATTTTGATGAAACTTTTTATGTTTTTGATAGCTTATGATCTGACTTAAAATCTGGTACATAATTTGTGCTGACAAAGTCGCAGGTTAACCCTAGTATCTTATGAAATCCAATTCTATTAGGCACCTATTATACCTAATAAGTATTAGGTACATAGGAATATTTACAAAATAAAAATGTTCGGTACTACCCGTCACAATACCATTAGTTAAATAAGATGGGGTGGAACAACCCCCGCCCCCGCCCCGTGCTGCACAACTGATTGTTAGCAACAGAAATATAAATTGTATGAAATAGTACGCTGTGCCATGTACGAATCAGTGACGCGAGAACATTACATTACATTCATTCCATTTAAAATTGTTAAGCTTTATCAGATGTCAAAATATTGTTTGCAGAAAACAATAGGAGAATGTGGGCATTAATGTAGGGTGCGCTTATCCTGGTCCTGGTCAATGCACGTCTTTGAATGAACCGTAACAGTTTTTTATTTCAACCGTCATTGGTATTTCCCGAATATATGTAATATAACAACACACAAACTCACGACCATAATTCCTTTCAGGGTGGTCAGAAACATTGCTACAACTACCAGCTGTTGAGCTGGGACCTATTTACTGCTGCAGTATGATACACCTATCGCCTTACGGCCTCTGACGTGGTTTTTATGTAACGACTACTACCACCAGAGATAGTAGCCGGGACCAAAGGCTTAACGTGCCATCCGAATTACAGAATCATCTCTTTCTTTTCAGACAATCAGGTGATTCAGCCTGCAATGTCCTAACCTACTGTGGAAAAACGCACAACATAATATTTCACTAGGTGTCTCCCGAGGGAATCAAACCCACGACCTCCGTGTCAAGTAGGAGTGTCGTGAAATGATGACGTACGTCATAAACCTATTGATGCCGTAGTACTTCCTATCTCTATGATTGATGCGGCTTGAAACTACTCTGACATTTGCCTCCACCAATCAGAAAGGCCACGTTTATTCGTGACTCGCCAAATAGTTCTTACGTAAGTACAGTATTTTCCGTCAGCCACTAGTCTTACTTACCGTTATTGGTGATAAAAATCAATTCAGACTAAACGACAAATCGGTTCAATCTACCAAATGGAAGGAACCGATTAAGTGACCGCTTAGAGGATAAATAAATACACTTTACAGACAGGGGTGGACAGTGAAGCAGGAGGGGGCACGTGGGCTATTCGTTGTGATTAGGGCGGAGAGTTCTGTGAAATATAGTTTCTGTTCTGTTAATAGATTACTAGTTATTGCTCTTTCAGAAGCTACGGCCGCTACGGCTACATCCTAGGTTGCTTCTCACCGATACCTGCTACCCAATCCGCCGCAAAGGCCTTATACAGAGTGACAGCCTAGCAAATACTGAAACGGTGAATTCAGAGCATCAAACTGAACAACTTTCACTATGGAGCCACCTTCAGGAAAAGCTGCTCCATACAAAACAGACGTAAAATACTTGACTCAAATGTATGGAACAGCTGATTTTCTTTTGCGTTTCCTGAGGGTGGCTTCATAGTGAAAGTAGTTCAGTTTGATGGTCTGAATTCAGCGTTTCAGCATTTGCTAGGCTGTCACTTACACCCTGTATATTGCTAATTAGTACATCACAGTAGAGGAAATCCAGCTCTTGGTTCTCTGTCCCATGAAGTACATCAACACATGCAGTCAGCAATCCTACAACCTTCTGAATCTCATCATCATAGGCCTTGACATTTGTTACAGAAGAATCCTAAATATGATGAAACAGAAAATAAATACGATCAGAGGTGGGGTCCGCGGATTCGGGTTCCTGCTCGAGATTTCTCAAAGCCAGAATTCTCGAGAAATCTGACCTTTGTCGAGATGATAAAAAAATTCTCAGGAACTCGAGAAATTACTTCAAAGAACACTAACTGAAGAATCGTGCGCGTCACTTCTGCTTTTTGTTTAATTTAGGGCCGATTTTTCAATTATCAGAAAGATAAGTCCTATGAATAAATTATATTCATTGAAACAAAATAATATAATTTACCCACAATTTACCATACACCAGCGATCCAGGAAAATTGCTGTAAAAAGGTAGTTTCTTTGCTCTGAAGGAAAAACTCGCATAATTTAATTCAGATTGGAAAATGGGCACCAAAGAGACGTAATTGTGATTATTTAGGAATTCGGAATAAAAACTATTTATTGATTTTAAATGTTTTTGATGTGAACCGGCAAGATATCTTGGAAAAAAAATATCAAAGCCATAAAACTAAAAAGGAAGAAGACTTTTTTCTTTTTAATTGAAGTATTTGGCGTATCGTCATTTTTTTCTGACAGGTTGCTGCCAGTTCAGTATTTACTAGATGTAATGAAAACTCTTTGGCTGTATGAAAAATATTTAGACGAGGAATAGTAACTTTTTGGATTCGCAAAATGTTTTTGTTTTAACTTCTCTGGATATTTCAATCCATGATCAGTCCCAATACAATACCTTTTCCAACTTCCTGTTCCCAATCGCACTATTTCTAACATAAACATATGATGTACCGTGATGAAATAATATATTTGCTCGTATATTTCTTGATGGTTTAGTATGTCTGTGATGTTAGTCATAGAAAAAAATATTATCTGGCGATTGAAAAATCAGCCCTAAAACACTGTTCTAATTATAGTTAACTAGCTGGTGCCCTGCGTCTGCGCTTCGTCTGGACAATTCACACAATATCTTTATAAATTGTAAGCCTATGTGTTATTCTGATGCTTATGCTTATTTCAGCTATATTATTGTAAAGTTTCATTAAAATCCATTCAGTAGTTTTTACGTGAAAGAGTAACAAACATCCATCCATACTTACAAACTTTCGCGTTTATAATATTATAGCAGGAAGTAGGATAAATCACCTCTTACGACACACGTCTTGGTTGATGCTATTTGAAACCGGACACCGGACACCCAAACACACATTTACCACCACGCACGGCAAACCTTAAAAGCAATAATGCCTACGTTATAGGCAGGTAGACTTCCATCAGTTCATCACAGCATTTTTATGTCTCACCGATTGCCAGGCTTTTGACTTGGTTTAACGTACGCCATCATCCTGTCCAAAGTAATTGTCTCTAACACAAGGAATCTCATCTGAAGAATGATTCAATAAAAATCATCATTATAGGTCTCATATCATTTCCTATTCATAAAAAGAGCTATAGAAACCCTAGAGTCATCATTACGTTTGTTCGTACAGGCTTCTGTGTACCTAGTACATAACATAATATAATACATAATGTGGTAGTGTAGTGTATTATCAGTGTTGGCAGAGTGTATGAACGAGGCGGGGCGTTGATTACTGCGTTCATTATCAAGATGACGGGGAAGTGAGGGGTTCAGGAAGGACGGTGTCGATAAATGAGCGAGGCGAATGTTGAGGCAGAGAAAATAGAGATTTGGAATCGCCTGTGGTTGATAATGATAATCTTTGATTGAAATCCTTTACTTAGATTAATAGTTTTGTAGGAACGATTAAAAAAGTTCATTTAAATTTTCATACGTATTTTTTGTCTTATAAAGCAGTTACTAACAGGCATGTTTGTCTCCCCAAAATATATTTTTCTTTCTCCTACGCAGTCTGTTGCTACAAAACTTTCTAGAACAGAAATAAATAAATAAAAGTGATGATATATTTAATTCTAATCGGCCACAAAATACGTTGACAATTAATTATGAAATGATAAAAATAAAATGAAATAAAATGAAGTAGGTATTTAATAAGTTCTTTGAAGTTGTGTGAATCACACCACACACAAAAAGGCAATAGGAAAATAGAATAATTTAGTTATTTGGGATGTAGTTTTGAGATTACTTCCAATCATAGTCTTATCTTCTTTTGAATTATCATAAAAAGAGAGACTGTGTTGTTACTAAGTTTTCTCTTCGCTTCGCAGACGTCTCGCACCTTCCTGCACACATCTACTCAGTATTACGTGATAGTGCGTTTTATATATTTTTACATTTGCGCGACAAAACGCTCATTACGAATGCATTTGCTAACGAACGGGATGGAGCCCGAGTACATAGCGCTGTAGTACAGGAGCCGGGTGGGAAATTATCATTGTGGTTGAATTGACTGACAAATAAAGAAATTGAATAAAAGATGAAGATTTATCAAGTTTTCTTCTTTCCAAAGTAGATACTGGCACAAGAAAAAGAAACTGCTGGTACCTCTGATATATAATGAAGCTAAAGAGGACAAGGTGTTCTCCTCATATCCCCTGTTGATGTTTACTCTGGATACATAGGTTTCAAATATAAATATTAATGATGTAATAGTTGCGAACTTAGAGTGCATAAAGGGACCAAAATCGTCATTTGAACCTAATCTACTCAAGTGTAATATTATGATTGAGTTAGAAAGAAAATATGCTAGTTGGCTTAAAATCTACACAGATGGATCGAAAGTGAGAGTGGTTTGGGAGCTGCATATATTGACGTGAGCTCGAAAGTTAATGATTATTATTCCTTTTGGGATTGGTGTAGTTATTAGCTTCTTTGTTAGGAAGCTATACGAAATAAAATTTAAATCATGGATAGAAGATGAATGATTTAAGTTCGATCACAAATAGATACTTACGTTATGTTGGATTTATGAAATAATTAGTTTCAATAAAATACCTACTTATTTCTTTAATTTCAAACTTAAGATTCCTCCAATGTACATTATTTTTTGTTGGCTGGGCTATTGCAAGCAAGGATTATGTCACTGCGACCATCGCTGGTCTATTGTGTTGTGTTCTCCTCAAGTTCACCCATATTTTACACCTCCGAAACAATTGTATTTTCTTTTCATTCTCGGGAAGGTGCAGATTTCCTCACTATGTTTTCCTTCACTGCCATGTCCAATGTACATACCTAGGAGGTGCAACTATTTATAATGCCTCTAAAAGAAGATTGAAAGTTACTTGAAAATCAGTAACTTGACATCGTAGAGACAAAGTGCATACAATTTGGTATAATGTTGCTGTTTTCATAGTAGGTACCTAATATTGTATTGTGTCTAGATCAACAACCGATTCCAGCAGGCGCCTCCCGCACTATAATCCACAAAAATGGCCGGGCACATAGCACTCTTTGTCTATAACTAACGACTCAGTTCCGCCCCGTAACGATCTCCTCCCGGTAATGACACCCTCCCCCCTGCGCACGCTCACCCCCGCAGTCATCTGAACACATCCCTGGAGAAAACAATGATGTTGCAGCTGTGGTAGGCTGCTAGCAGTAGAATATGTGCACACTATGACCCAATGATCGAAGTGACCATAACACCTTTGAAATCTGGAGTGCGATTTTTGAAAGTCATACGTTGAACTCAGCAGTTGAAAATGTCAAAATTACTAAGAAGATAGGCATCTTTCTACTGCTGATTTGAGTTTCAAACATCATACTTCAGGAGTGCGATTTTTGAAATTCAAATCAGCAGTAGAAAGATGCATATCTCCATTGTTATTATGACATTTTCAACTGCTCAGCGAAGAGACTCAAAAATCGCACTCTTGAACCAGAAACTCCGCAAAGCTTTAGTAGAACGTGGATTGGTGTATGTTTTTATCGTCAAGTAAATTCTCAAAAGAATTAACTTAAGCTTTTTATTCAAAATAATATCACCGTACCTACTCGTAGAATAGCTTTGTGACATGACAAGCAGTTTGGGCGGAATTGTGTTATAGATGAAATTCAAATGGATATAAAACGTGCCGTGATTTAAGGCAGTGAAGTTTCAAATGCAGTTAATCCAACGTCATTTTTAACTTCGTAGAAAACGCATTGAAATTGTTTGTTTGTGCCACATATGCTCCACACCGAAATGCAGCATTCACTCATCACTTCATCAGTCATTATTACTGGTGTATACATGCTTGATCTCATGGTGAGGGCGTATATAGAGCGTTTGTCTACAACGCGTGCCCAATAGCCCCAATACATGTTGTGCCTCGACGGACACGGTGCCGGTGTCTGGGTTGATGGAATTTAGCTTAAATATTAAAGAGATATATCCAAGTTTAGTTAGAGTTGTATTACAAAATTTTTAAGGTATAATGTCTCAGATATAATAAAAATAATTTGGTTATTGCCTTTTTTCAGTAAATAAGATTTCTCTACCTGGGTCCTATTTATTAAAAGTGATAATTGTAATTTACAACGAGGGTTAACCCGCGACTTTGTCCGCACAAATTATATACCAGATTTTAAGTCAGATAATAAGCTATCAAACAAAAAAAGTTTTATCAAAATCGGGTCAGTAGTTTTTGCGTGATGCTTGTTCAAACAAACAAACAAACACACAAACAAACAAACCGACGGAAAAAAAAATCAAAAAATTGGTGATATGGAATCAGGGATACCTAAAAAGCATATCGTAACTTTTTTTTTATTAATATCTTCAATGTACAGACAAAGTTCCTGTTACAGTTTTATAATAGTTTAGATTAGATGACAGTTCAGAGAGAATTGCTTAGAATGTTTAGAATTAGTAACCAGCAATGTACTATGAATTGTCATTGTAAATTACAATTGACACTTTTATTAAATGGGGCCCCGAAGAGACAGTAGTTCCACTGCTTGATTTTTTTCAGTGACTATGAACATTTAGTTTGAAGTAGTTTTCATGCCTACTCTCTTCTGTATAATAGTAGGAGCCTCGCTAAGCGGTAGGCTCGTGTAATGAAGAGGGGATTTTTTAAATACTGTTAGTGCAATCTCTGCAATATCGTGTAGTGCCGGGGGTCGAGGGTCGGGGGGCGAAGGGGTAGGGGTCTGTTATCCATTTACTTTATGATTCGTCAGGGGGTTTTGTCGCTTTTTATTAAACTAGCGTTTTTGTCGGCTTCGCTTCTTTAGGATCCGCTTTTGTAAGATTTTTACATAAATACAAGATAAGAGAAGATAAGATATATAAGGTCTAACAAAATTAGGTGAAACTATTTTAAGGGAATGATCAGACCATCAAACTGAACAACTTTCTCTATAGGACCAATATCGAAATCGTGAGAAATTACTATATACTAAAAATTTAATGTATCTTTTTTAAAATAAATTTTAACATTATATTCAAATTCTTTTTTTAATTAATTATTAAAATAATAATAATAAATTTATTATTATGAATAATAGAAGTGAAAAAAATTAAAAATGATAACAACAAAAAGGTATAAAAATAAAAGAGGTCAGCACAAGCTTCGTCAAATATAAAGTTACAAAAAAAATACAGACATAAATCAGCAACATGCTTCGTCAAAACAATGAAATACAAAAAAAATATTTAAAAAAAGTATAAAAATTAGATCTCAGGGATAAAAAAGGTCAAGCATGCTGGCAGCGTTCCCCCTTTGAATTTTTTTTTTTTATTCATATTGGGTTTGCGCTTGGCTTCATCTCACCCGATGGGAAGTGTTGAATGGTCAAGCTGAGTCGTTGACCAAGGAAGCTGCCAGCTCTACGGTCTACGGTCACCGGTCGTCTCGCGGAGACGCATCGACAACTCTTTAATGATTTTTTTTGCTTCTAGGCCCCAAGGACCTAACGTTATTTTTAACGTTAATTTTTTATTTTATTTATTTACTCATTTGTCTATATCTAATAATAATTTTTGCATTGCAATATATCCAGTACGAACGCCTGGAGTGCGATTTTTGAATCTCATACGTTGAACTCAGCAGTTGAAAATGTATGGAGATACGCATCTTTCTTCTGCTGATTTGACTTTCAAAAATCGCACTTCTGGAGTATGATTTTTGAATGTCAAATCAGCAGTAAAAAGATGCTTATCTCCATAGTAATATTGACATTTTTAACTGCTGAGTTCAAAGAATGAGTTTCAAAAATCGCACTCCAGGTCATCAATAAATCATAGTTAACGTGTTTCATGAAAATAAAAGTATTCCAGTTTATTTTATTTCGAAGAAAAATGGAGAAAGTACTAGCTAAAATTAATTATTTTAAACCTTATTTATTGTATTGACAGTATTTTTGAGGCAGATTCAGTATGGGAACAGAATTATAGTACCGACAAATATTTTTCACGTAGTTTGTATTAGAGTAAGTAAGTCGAAGTTATTCCATATTTCCTAGTTATTGGAGCCCGATGGAATGATGCATAATACATGAGGTCCCCGAGGGGCTGAAGGGCGGGGCGGGGGGAGGCACAACTACGTAACTACATACATTAGTTTGTAAATTGTGTGTTACTTTCTTATTGTGCGACAAAACGTTTACAAGGTATTTGAATTTTGTTATTTAGTTTAGCATTTTTCGTTTAGTTTGTTTTGACGTCACTCCTATCTATCGTCAAAGAGTAAGGTAGTAGAAAGTAAGAAATGGCTCAGATCTCATATAATTGTTGGCCAAGGTTTATATTCAAAAATTTATTATACATAGATATAAAATCATGAGTTTCTATGAATAAGAATATAATGCAGAATATTTGATTGATTGATTGAATAAAATACTGCGCTTCAACTAACGAATAGGAGTCACGTTGCAGGTTCTGACACGAGCACTTGTCTCGCGTGGTGTTCGCGCGGTTCGCGATTTGCTTGCCGCGAGGCTCCGCAATTAGCAAATTGTTCCTGTTCTTGATCAAAAACAATCCCTGAGATTAGTAAAGACTCTCCCACAAACTACTTTACACTGACGGAAATGCAGTGCTAACGCACGCTAAAGTCCATTAATCTATCTTCTATCTAAACTATTATCAAACCGTAACAGGAAGTTTGTCTGTACATTGAAGATATTAACAAAAAAAAAGTTACGATATGGGTTTTAGGTATCCCTGATTCCATATCATCAATTTTTTGGATTTTTTATCTGTCTGTTTGTTTGTTTGTTTGTGTGTTTGTTTGAACGAGCATCACGCAAAAACTACTGAACCGATTTTGATGTAACTTTTTCTGTTTGATAGCTTACTATCTGACTTAAAATCTGGTATATAATGGTATAAAATGGTTAACGCTCGTACTAATATAAAACTGTAAATTAAAAAAAAAAGTTTGATTGTTTGTTTGATCGAGCATCACGCAAAAACTACAGAACCGATTTTGATTAAACTTTTTTTGTTTGATAGCTGCTTATAATCTGACTTAAAATCTGGTATATAATTTGTGTGGACGAAGTCGCGGGTTAACTCTAGTTATAAATAGAATAGAACTAACGAATATCATAATTTCAAAACGTGCTATATTCTATTTAATATATAATTTTATTAGGTACCTTAAAATGAAACTACTAGATTAATATCATTAGTGTTATGTAATCGCGAGTGGTCTGCCTGAAACTCCACATTGTAGTGTCGAGTTTTCTCCTACCTGGCCGCTGTAATCTAATATTATAAGAAAGTTTTTGTTTGTTTGTAAGAGTAAGCTCTGGAGCTAGTGAACCATTCTAAAAATTATTTGATTAGTAGAAAGCTAACACAATAAAAATAATGTGTGCAAGTGGATGAAGTCGCGGGTATCAGATAGTTTAAAGCTTATTTAGATCTATCCTATGTAATATAGGATATAGTATTATACCATTGACATGATGGTAATATCGATGAAAAGCAAAGGAGTCAATTTATTGTATGCCCACAAACGGTTACGTTTATTGATGGTATTACACTCTAAAAACATAACTTAATTTACTTTAGTAATCGGGCGAAAGTTTAGTCCGTGTGGTGTCGGCTAAGAATAGCATCATCCCATTTCCTCCCGTGGGTGTCGTAAAAGGCAACTAAGGGCTCTACCGAAGGATGGGCAGCAGCATCCTCTGAGTACACACATTCGATCCAACGCCATGCGATCGCCAACTCGCCTGCCAAGCGTGGCGATTATGGCAAATACCCCCATTTTGGGGGAGGCCTACGTCCAGCAGTGGACGTCTATCGGCTGATATGATGATGATGATGAATCGGACGAAAGATTAGGTAAAATGCAATTATGAAATAAATATAAAAAAATGCACCGCTTGACTTTTTTTTTTTGCTATGATTCTTTTTTCCTATTAAAACGGCACATTTAAAGCGATGCGTGTACAGAAACACCTTAGATGTTAATGCGAAAATAAAAACAAAAACCAACATATCTTACCGAGACAAGATGTGCGCCAACTGCGATTCCGCGACACTCCGTATAGATGAGGTATAGCTAATATTACAACTATAATATACAGATTATGAGAAACAAATCGACATGAGTCCTATAACTATATGCCAACTATATACTAAGATTGAGAATCACTTTTACAACATTTGAATATTTTCAATATTTATCAGTTCATACTTCAGAACAAAAGACATCAACGAAGCAACAAAACCTTACCTAACCCAGACTATCAAAAATAGTCATTCATTTATCAACCTACATTATTTACCTTATTTACCTTCACTCTGAAATGTAGAAGGGTACATAAAGAGCACATAAATAATACAACGACGTAATGACTCCATCCAATTTTCAAAGAAATCTCCCCAGCCTTTGATCCGGGACTCTTCGTTAAGCGAGGGCGAGCGAGGGGGTGCGGGTGGCAGGCGAGGGGGGAAAGCAAAACAAAATAATATGGAAATGCTTTATGGAAGAGATCAGAGAGACGGTCCACTCCAATCATCCAACAATGCCTACTTTTTTTTGTGAAAATCGCGAAATGTGTTGTGCCTACACTGGCGGTCAAAATTAAACAGCAACATCGTAATTATAAGGTTAAACCTATTTAACACACTGCACAACACAGGCCTATAACAATTAAGTGTGAGAGAG
Source organism: Agonopterix arenella (assembly GCA_927399405.1). Taxonomy (NCBI): domain Eukaryota; kingdom Metazoa; phylum Arthropoda; class Insecta; order Lepidoptera; family Depressariidae; genus Agonopterix; species Agonopterix arenella. The sequence continues at coordinate 213,131 of OV656704.1, forward strand.
TTTTTGACGGCCCGATAGCACAGTCTGTAGTGAACCTGCCTGCTGTGCCGAGGGTCGCGGGTTCGAATCCCGTAAGGGACAATTATTTATATGATGAATATGAATATTTGTACCCGAGTCATGGATGTTTGTATCTATATATGTATTCTATATCGTTGTCTAGTCATCATACTACAAGTCCAGGCACTTTAAATGTGACTAGATAATTTGTGTGACAATGTCCAAGATATTTATTTAGTTTAGCATACTCCACACCGCGAGCCCAGTTCCGAGTATTGGAAGACCAGGCACGGCTGCAATGGAAGAAAGTATTTATAGCGTTATTTATATAAATAACGATACTAGAGGAACTGTATGCGCCGAACCACAGTAAAAGAAAGAGTATTAACGGTACCATGTGTGTCTTAAAAATTACCTCACCAAACTGTACAGCAGTTTATCGGCGAATAAATACCTTGATTTGGATCCATTTTGTTTATCTTTGGCACAGTTTAAGAAGGGCATAACTGGCAAAGCTCTTTAGACTGAGTCTTTAACTCGCAATATACTTTCTTCTTATCATTTATTGTTATTTTAGCCTACCTACCTTCTGATAGATAGCTATTATTGTATAAGCTTTGCAAGCACTTTTTCATTTAATTTTAAATTACCATTAGCGGATTCCTGTAATTGGTCTATTCTATGTTCATAGTTTGTAACCATTCGTTTGTAATTTGACTGTTGGTTTCCCGAATAAAACTTTATTTAAAAATTTATTTGTTTATTTAATACAGTACGGACATTCCCTGCCTCCCATCAATTTTAACTTCAACCCCTCTGGCAAGGCGTATTTCTGTCACGCACGCACTCATTCAATATCACATTTATGTTTACCTCTTCTTTTAATTTTTTCCGTTCGAATGAAATGACAGCATGTGTCCAAGGTGTGTTCGAATATTCATAATTGTTTGCATACGATTAAAAATTAAATTCTAAAAAGACATAGTTTTTCTCTTTTTTGTCCGGCCTTATCCCATTGTTTTGTCGGCTGTCCAGATTACACGTCGCCTAAGATTTCTGTTCTGTATATTATCGTTTGGTCTGTTCCATAAATAAAATAAAGTAATCAGGGTTATGACGGTCTTATTATATTGTAGTTGTAGTAAAAAGTTCCAGCCCTCTTCGAATGGTCGTGAGTTTATGTCTCTGTGTGTATACTTTTCTTGGCCGCCAGTACATGAGGTATACACTGTAGAACATAGCTATGTAATCTATGTATTGTACCGCGACTTCTATCCACAAAGTGGGTGAGATCCACTCACCGGTCGTTTCGTTTCGTTTTTAATCACAGCTCGTTTATTTGAGCCTCGGCATGTTTGTGTTGACGAATGAAGGACTTTTGTCAAAGATAACAAGGAATGGCTACATAAGGTCTTTCTGTAATGGGCTTTCTGTTAGCATCTGTTGGGCTTCCAAAGAAAATAAAATATAATAATTTCGATTCTTTTTAGTTAATACGTTCACTGCTGAAAAACAAGCCTTGCGTGTAATTTCCATTGAGAAGCGAACCATTTTCAAACGCAGTAGTCTAAGTGTTAGTTTGTCAGGGGTGAAAATGTAAGCAAGAGTTAGATTGGTTCATCAGTAATGTAATGTTAATGTGTGACAGTTCATTACAAAGGAATTAATAAACGGAATCTCAAAAATACTAGGAATTCAACAATATAGGTAAGCAATAAATAAAGTATCCTGTAGTAAAATCATGATTGTCTTGATTTCTTGAATTCCTGGCATTGTAGGTATATGAATATTTTAAGACAGTTAAAAAGATTATTAAGTATTTTATTTTATTAGGAAACATACATTATACATAGGTATCATTGCATTGTTAGAAAATTATGCTGAAAAAAACAGTGCTGGTCAGTGTGTTCACGCTACTAGCAAACGCTGAAGCCTAGCCCCTTTGTCATAGTATTCATAAATGTTTAAGGTTATATTTTATTTAATATGTTTAGATGAAATGATGTTCTCTCATAAAAAGGCTAAACGTCACCCAAAGGGAGAGGACTATGCTCGGAGTTTCCCTGCGAGATCCTTTTTTGAAGTCGGTCAATAAAATAATATAGCTTTCATGTAAATAGATGAACATAGGATCTCGATTCGCATCTCAAATTCCACAACAATATCTAACTAAACAGATGTAACTACCCAAACATCTTTGTCACAAAGCTGCCCGTCACACCGACCGCATTGTCCCTCCGTCCGTCACACCGTCACGCCCCCTGTCACACCATTCACATCTTCATCTCATTATTATTGTTGTATTGTCACAATGGACATTCTGTTGACAATTTAAAGTAAACATGGTTCTTGTGGGTGACGATGTGGTCCATTGTAACATGTATTGTCATCTGTGAGATGTTCAAGTAGAGTGAAAAAATTATAAAGCGTAAAGTTTTCACTTTCATCAAGATATCTGGTAAGTTTGGATTGAAACTAGTTCACCCTATAGTCGACGAATAGTCGACCAAATAAAATTGTGAATTAGTAATATTCGGCTTGGTGTTTTGGAAGGATTTTGAAACAGTTGATTTGCTATAGTTTAGTAAAGCTATTACATTCATTGAGATGAGATTCATTGTTGTGGCTTGAAAATATATACTACTAGATGTTCAGTATTGAACATGATTACTCAGCAAAGCAGCGACCCCGATTCGCCAACTACCGTTGTTGCTGATTCTGTGCTTTAGATTTAATGTTATACAAGTTGTAAGGAAAAGTATATCATTAACGTTTAAACCACATACCTATTATTATTTGGTTGTGAGGGCTTGGTCAATGAGCAATAGCTACTGCGACCTGGACAGATCTATTATAGCTGTCACCCTAGACCTAAAGGTCATTTCCTAGGCCCACGGACTTCATGAACCGTGTTATGCTTTTGGAGGGGAGTTCCCCAATGGCAGTAGATGTTATTATGTATCCACCTAGATGGCGACTCCAGCTGTGAATGAGCACTTCGCATTCGCAAAGGAGGTGTATGGGCGTTTCTTCTGCTTCACAGCAGAATCTGCAAGTGGGTGAATCTACAAGCCACATTCTGTGTAGATGTTTGTTTAACTTGCAGTGTCCTGTTAAGCCTCGTACTAAGAGCCTGAAGACGTTGCGGTTTGAATTGATGGCATCCGACACCACATACCTACTCTCTGTTTACTAATGTCATTGCCTACTCTACCTAAACTGAACCACTTTTCTTATGGGAGCAAACCTGTCCGAACAAAAAAAGTCGAAAAAAGTCTGTTGTTCCATGGAAACGTTTGAGTCAAGTAAGTATTGCAGTTTTGTATGGAATAGCAGTTTTTTTTGTTCTGTAAGGTTTGCTCCCATAGTAAAAGTTGTTCAGTTTGATGGGTAGAGTATCTATGTGGTTTAAATGTTAATGATACTTTTCCTTCCAGCCTGTGTACCTAACGTAGTAGGTATTTTATATGTGTGAAATTGTATAAACTACTTAATTTGTAAAACAAATCCTTTTCCATACCTCATTGACTATGATCTTGTCATTTACCCTGTACCTCCTGGTGCATACCTCTCACTGCAGCCAAGACACCTAAGCCATCAAAATTCTGATCAGTGCTGTGGCCTTCTTCACTGGAAGTGAGAAAACCATCACTTCTAACCTTATTATCCTTCCACAATCCGTCACCTTAGGGATTAAATGCTCACTCTAGGTTGAGCTTCATCTTGTGCATGATCGTGCCTGTGGTGTAATTCTCATACCTGGTGAGGGCTCCGATGATGGCATGACCTTTGTTCCTGTTGTCATGTTGCTTATGAGCTTTGAGCAGTGTTGTAGACCTGAGAGGCCAGACGATTCTAGCCTGTGTCTTTTATCAGCCCATTCCTTAATGGCTATTCTAACTACACGCTTAAAACGATTGTTGTTAGTTGTAGCAAAGTTCCTGACCACACCGAAATAGATTACTGTCGTGAGTTTATACATGTGCAGTAGGTTTATACCTCTTTCTATATCCATTCGTTAAGAGATACTCCACGTAACGGGCAGATCTAAGAGAGTACCCTTTGCTCTTCAGTCAGTTATTGAGTGAAAAATAAAAGCCAATCGAGTGCGCCCTCCACTGCTGAAGACTTTTCCCCTCCCCGCACGCACGCCTTTCCCCTCACTTCTCTATCCGCAGGTCCCATACTCTGGTCAAACAGTAACGATTCAGCGTACTATTTAATCAGGTACTAGCACATGGACGCGTGCTCCAAGACAGTTGAGGTGTTTCAGGGTCCATAATGATCTCTTCGCATTTAAGTTTACCATCACATGTAATTAATGCTGTTATTATGGAAAGCAATAAAATATTGAGTATTGAATATTCATGCTTCACACTCACATAAACTCATGTCCTTACGATTCCTTGGAGTTTCCTGAGATTATGTTACATTATACAATTACAATTTAGGATCTAAAGGTGAATTTTTTTGGTTTCACGATTTATTGTTTAGCATTTTAAGAGTTTCCTAGTGGCGATTGCGTCTGCAACTTCGTCCGCTTAGACCAATTGTGATATTGGTCATAACTTGAGTTGGGATATCGATAACATTAACTACTGCATATTTATTCAGCTGATATCGAGTGTAGATAGCTCACTAGTACTATAGGGCTTAGTGTCGATACTGTTAGATAGTGTATTGTGGGTCAGGTACCTACGAGACACGTAAGTAAAGAGTTGACAATCGACGAGCGCCCTAATGGCCTGTCCCTACTGGTTGCCTTGCCACACGGATCTACGAAGACTATCGACAATTTTACCTAGTAGACATCGCAACATATCCGAGGAAGATCTTCCCTTTTCTTCTCTAGCATCAGAGGAGCGTTGCTAATAGGACTCGACATTCAATCATTAAGGTCTGGGTTCCGCACGGACGTTTTGCCATGTATGGATAAATAAATAACACTCAATCACGAGGGTTCGGTTTCGAATCTGCACGGACGTCATGCCATATAAAATATGGACGAAAACATTTTCAGATGCCATTTAGCTTTTTGGACGGTTCTTATTAGCAAATATAAGTAATTTATTTATCAGAAAGATATGCTATCAGACATAATTATATTGGAAGTTGCTAACGCTTTTCTAAGAATAAATGGAAGTAAGTGTTTCAAATATCCGTTTCTGTACCTAATTCAAAATAGCCTTAAGATGTCGTCGCTATTTGGAATGGAATATAGCTTCCTCTACAGTTCCATAACTCCTGGATCCCAGTTCCACGAGCGTGACGACGCCCGCGCGGCGCGGCGCGGGGCGGTGCGGCGCGGGGCGGTACGGTGCGGCGGCGCTTTGCGATTTTCAAAAGAGTGCTCTCTCCCGAGTGCCCTCCACGTAACCGTCTCCCCCCTCCGCCCAACACTCCTGCCTCACCCCCTCAGTCCTCACTGGATAGCTGGTAGAGGAGACTTTAATAGTTGGAAGTATCTTCTGAGAGGAATTGATTGTTTTGGGAGCTTATAGGTTTATTGTATTTGGTAACATTTTTATTTGATCGACATTTACATCTTGTACACTATTATAAAACTGTATAAGCATTAATTATCTTTCTTAAGGCGGTTGCAGAGGGGTCAATTGTATACAAAACTTTGACGCACAGTACGCGTAGTGGGTATTAATATAAGTAACTTCGTATATATGGAAAAATAGTTTAGAAAATCTAGATGCCGCGTCACAAATAACATTTGCAATTTATAAAATAATTACGAAGATATAAAGCTTTGACATTTTTCATACAAAATTTTAAAAGCTTTATATCTTCGTAATTATATTATAAATTGCAAATGTTATTTGTGAAGCGGCAACTAGATTTCCTAAACCATTTTTTCTATATAAAAAATATTACTTTTATTAATTCCGTCTACGCGTATTGTGCGTCAAACTTTTGTATTTACTGAAACCGCCTTAAGGTCGATTTACACATCCATAAGTAAGTAAGTAAGTCAAACTTACCACTTCCTTGATTACTTAATCGAGAAGTAGACAGCGACGTCCAAACGGTGAATTAGGCTTATCGGTAAGTAAGTTTAATACTTTGTCAAAACCATGGGACGACAGACACGTCCTGCCAACACGGGCGGCAGGCAGACGCGTGCGTTTTGTTGTGTGTCGACTTATGAACTTACTTACTTGTACCGTCCACACAGCACACGGCGGCAAGATAAGTTGGCGGGGAGCGGGAGACGAAGCGGGAAGGGTTACGCGCTACTGTCCTGTCCAAACAATAGAACTGGTTCCTATCCTGCGGCAAGTCGCTACTTACTTACTTACTTGCCGCCCAGCGTCCTGACGTAGTTTTTACTTACTTACTTACTTATGGATGTATAAATCGGCCATTATACTGTGACATAAGTATGTTGGTCTAATGGTTAAGAGCCTACCGAGCCTATTGTGCTGCCCTCAATCGTATTTTTTTTTTCATTTCTAAACAATTAAACAACATTTGCAAAAAACAAGAATGTCACATTGTAGTCCTGATTGGCTTTCAATTTATCGAAACATTACGGATTATTATGTTTTATGCTTGTAACTATTATCGTTAAAACCGCCAAAAGTGGACATTATAAAAACAAATCCGCAGTGACCCGATAAATTGAAAATAGCAATGACTACAATGTGACATTCTTGTTTTTTGGAAATAATGTTTAATTGTTAATAAATAAAAAATACGATTGGGGGCAGCACAATAGGCTCGGTGCAGCCTTAAGAGCATTGGGCACTTGCCTTCGATTCCCACGGACCTAGTGAGATATTACTTTGTCCCCCAGTTCGTTAGGACATTACAGGCTGAATCACCTGATTGTCTGAAAAGAACGATGATTCCGTGCTTAGATCGGCACGTTAAGCCGTTGGTCCTGGCTACTATCCCTGATGGTACTACTCGAACTATACTCGACTGATGCCGTAAGGCGGTTTGAAAAATCTGACACCAGGGCTTGCTGCCCACACGATAAGAAGAAGTATGTCGGTTCATTTATAAAAGAGTTTAGGATAATGGTGTTTAAAAGAATAAAAAAAACCCGTAGAGTTTATTTTATCGTAGCCCTGACTACGAAAGTTGCTACGGCGCTACGTCGCTACGAAGTCACACACTTAAGGCGGTTGCAGAGGGGTCAATTTTATACAAAACTTTGACGCACAATACGCCTAGACGGTATTAATATAAGGTCTAACAAAACTAGCTGAAACTATTTTAAGGGGATGATCAGACCATCAAACTAAACAACTTTCTCTATGGGACCAATATCGAAATCGCGAAAAAAAAAATCTGCTGTTCCATGCAAACATACTCGACCTAAATGTATGGGACAGCAGATTTTTTTTTCGCGATTTCGATATTGGTCCCATAGAGAAAGTTGTTCAGTTTGATGGTCTGTTCATCCCCTTAAAATAGTTTCACCTAATTTTGTTAGACCTTATATAAGTAACTTTGTATATATGGAAAAATAGTTTAGAAAATCTAGATGCCGCGTAACGAATAACATTTGCAATTTATAAAATAATTACGAAGATATAAAGCTTTGATATTTTTCATACACAATTTTAAAAGCTTTATATCTTCGTAATTATATTATAAATTGCAAATGTTATTCGTTACGCGGCATTTAGATTTTCTAAACTATTTTTCTATACATAAAATATTATTTTTATTATTTCCGTCTACGCGTATTGTGCGTCAAACTTTTGTATGGACTGAAACCACCTTAAGAAAAAACATCAACAAGGTGTTTTTTTTTAACTATTTTATTGTGTTTTCATTATAATTTATTATGTTTTTTCATACATACGTACGTATATTACTATAACAGTCACGTCCGTTTTTTAGGGAAGTCAGAAACTAATGGCACAATCACTAAACTATAATCTTGAGCCGCACATCGTAAAGCAAAGTTAACATTCAGCATTTTATTTCTTTTTTGTGTTATAATAAAATAATTCATATTCCGTAACAAAAGATAACCCTCTTCATAAAGTTATTTTACATGAGGTGATGTGTACGACAGATATTAAGACCCTTTCGCATTGTCCGCGACACAATCAGTTCCACCATGACAATTCACCAACTTAACAATACATATCAAACATCCTATTGTAACCTCTATTCCCGTAAATATAGGGATAAATGGAAGGTAGTTTTATGTTAGTGGAAGTACATATAAAGTATAATTCTGGTTAGTTTATGTAAGTGTTTTGTAGGCAGATTGCTATTGTTAACCAAAGTGATAATTTCTATAATGTGTATGAATGATTTGTCACTTCACTGTATCATAGAATTGATTAGGGAATATTAGGGATACATTGAATTCGTTTAACATAATAGATTGGTATTGTAGATTGGAGTACGTAATATTGTAATATGTATAAAAGGGTTGTGAATATGTATTTACTCAAATTTATCTATATCTAAACTATTATAAAACTGTAGCGGGAAGTTTGTCTGTACATTGAAGATATTAACAAAAAAAAAGTTACGATATGGTTTTTAGGTGTCCCTGATTCCATTTCACCAATTTTTGGATTTTTTGTCTGTCTGTTTGTTTGTGTGTTTGTTTGTTTGTTTATTTGTTTGTTTGTTTGAACGAGTATCACGCAAAAACTACTGAACCGATTTTGATGAAACTTTTTTTGTTTGATTGCTTATGATCTGACTTAAAATCTGGTATATAATTTATCTCGCTACATTGACGGGAGCCGGAGATATAAACATATAACCGCAAGTGCAACCAATGTACGGTGCCATTTCAATTTCAAGTAAGTAACACTAATTAAAATTAAAAGACTTGTAATAAAGTAAGCTGATTCTGAAGACTGTTTGATTTATAAATAGCGAAAATAACAACAAATTACAAAATAAATACCAATAATTATAAATTTTATCATTGTCCAGTGCTGATGACTGCACCGGTTGTTAGTGTAACATTGTTCTTCTTTTTGGCGATAAAATCTTTCAAACTCCATGGAGAAAACCTTTGCATAACAAAAAAAACCTTAGTACTGGCCACAAGAAAAAAAGATTCGAACTACAAATTTCTTGACATTTTGTAGAATTACAGTGCAACCAAAGCAGGAGTAATTATTTAAAAAAAAACTGCACGCCAATTTCAAACAAAGAGAATATAATCATGATTTCAAATCAGCAGCCGAAAGATGTCTAAAACTCGATTTTTAATTCGGAATGTTTTTATTTACGGTGTAATCACACAGTGTGATGTAATACACATTTTAAGCAAGACTGGATAATAGTTAATATTTTAAAGCAATTATAAGACAGGTAAGAAACTATTTTGAAATACCGTAAATTATTACTAAAATACAAACGAACGAACTCTAACAAATTAATAAGGATCGGTTTTTTATGCCGCCGATGCGATGTGCCGCCGTGCATTTTGCGCCCGATTCGATTAAGAGGATAATTTATTTTTCTACGGGCTCCATACAAAACGAAGCTTAGTTTGAACATTTAGTAATTAAAGTAAAAAATTAATGGTTTTAAAACAATCTAGAAGCCAACATCTGTGATTTCCTTTTAAATGTTTAGTTCTAAAGTTATCTTGACTCAAAGTTTGTAGTCCGTGCTGCGGTCCGTCCGTGTCGTATGTCGTCCACCATTTGGGCTCTCTCTGAGGAACCTGCCACAGCCCTACGGACTGTCGCTTGATATGAGCTTTACATAAATTAATGTAACATTCGGCAATAGCCGACTGCGTTCTTCCGGACGAAATTATTCGCTGGAATCCAGGCGCATACGTGTTGCCGTTGTTTCAAATGCACGCAAATTGACAGCGAGTGCTGACCAGGCCATGTACCCGGACTTTAGATTTTCGATATAACGCGACCGTTTCGGTTCCGGTCCGAACTTCATTGTAATAGAGTTGACATTGGAACGATAACTTTCATGCAATTGCGACGTTCGAATGTCCGGGTCAAGAACAAAGAACATTGTATATAGTATTCGTCCGGGTCCCCTGCTGTCAAACGTCAATCGGTGACGTTGCAGTAAAATGCGGCCGGCACCGATTTCGCGCGCATCTGACCGAATTGCAAGATGTATATGGTCCTTCTTATATGCAGACAGTTTTTTAAGGGGATGATCAGACCATCATACTGAACAACTTTCTGTATGGGACCAAAGTCGAAATCACGAAAAAAAATCAACTGTTCCATACAAAACTGCAATCCTACTCCACAAAAATGTATGGGGCAGAAGATTTTTTTTCGCGATTTCGATGTTAGTCCCATAGAAAAAGCTGTTTGATGGTCTGATCATCCTCTTAAAAAAGTGTCAGCATATTAAGTTAAATAAATAAAAAATAAAGTAATATAATATATATAATGCACCCCGACGCGTTCCGTTCAGTGATAAAAATACTTAAAAAATAATTTTGTATCTGCCAGTACACTTGATTGTTTTCAGTAATGAAAAATGTCATCACGAAGAAGAACTAATAATCTCACTAATATTATAAACGTGAACGTTTGTGACGATGTTTGTAAGGTTGTAATGTTGTATGTTTGTGGCGCAATCACGCATAAACGTTATCGTATCGACTTCAAATTCTGAAGTCGCTAAATAGTAGCTTGCCCGAATCGGGCAACCGATACTGCACCGTCGCTAGCGGTCATGAGCTCCTCCTGCGTGCAGATGTAAGGGCACGCAGGGCACGATCTGAGATGGGCCATCGTTTGTGGAGTTCCACACAAGCAAGTCACATTTTGCGCATCCGAGTATCCCCACCTGACCATGTTGTCCTTACTGCGACCGACCAGGGTTCGAAGTCGGTTTAAAGACTTCCAGGTCGCCCAAGGCAAGTCATGTCTAGGCGGGACACAAACGGCTCTCAGACGGCGACACAAATGGAGTTGGGAGGGACACTTTTTGTCGCCATAGAGTACACCTTGCTTGCGCTGGGCCAGTATTCAGGGGGTCGACACACTTCATAAAGCTGCGTCGGCTTGGCAGCCTTTGCGGCGCAGGAATAAAGCCATACATGGGATGTCGTGTGTCGTCCACCATTTGGGCTCTCTCTGAGGAACCTGCCACAGCCCTACTTACATCTGGGGGCGCTATGCCAGCCAGTGGGTAAAGCAACTGTACCGGAGTCGGTTTCAAGCAACCAGTTATAATCCGACACGTTTCGTTAAGTGCCGGTATCCAGCTTGGCGTGGGCAGATCGGCCCCACACCGGGCACGCGTATTCTCCAGCGGAGAACGCGAGAAAAATAATTAAACAAATAAATAAATAACGCTCACAGGCACAAACATTATTTTAATTATCTCAAACAAGCAATAAAGGCTTTTTATTGTGGAAACCATACAACAACGGCATAAACATATAACATCCAAGACCGAACCGGGACTCGAACCCAGGACTCTGGTTTGGCAGTCCGGCGTGGTAACCATTACACCAACCGGGTCGGCAAATACTAAAAATCCTCTTTCTTTTAACCTTTTCTAAAGTTAGTGTTCATAATTTTATCGTAGTATTGTTTTCATCTTAATAGATGGCATTGGGTGTTTTTTTGAAGCAAGTACCATACTTAATTCACGCTCAAGACATCTCAGATATTCGGTCTTACAGATTTGATTGTATAGTTACTTACCGGCTGAATTCGAAAAATAATTAAATAAATAAATAACGCTTACAGGAACATTGTTATGATTCCAAGCAAGCACTATAGGCTTTTTATTATAGAAACCATACAACAACGGCACAAACATTTATAACATCCATGACCGAACCGGGTTTCGAACCCAGGACCCTGGTTTGGCAGTCCGGCGAGGTAACCATTACACCAACCGGGTCGTCAACTATCAAAAATCAAGTTTTCAAAAATGTTATCGTAGTAATTTAATCGTAGTATTGTTTTCATCTTAATAGATGGCGTTGGGAGTTTTTTTAAAGCAAGTATGCTACAATTATTAATTCAAAAACTTAGCTATAGCAGGAGCTTACAAATTTAGTTCATTATATAAGGTCTAAAAAAATTAGGTGAACTGTTTTAAGGGTATGCTCATACCATTAAACTGAACAACTTTCTCTACGGGACCAATATCGAAATCTCGAAAAAAAATCTTCTGCCCCATACATTTGTGTTTGCAGTTTTGTATTGGACATCAATTTTTTTTTCGCGATTTCCATATTAGTCCCATAGAGAAAGTTGTTCAGTTTGATGGTCTGAGCATACCCTTAAAATAGTTTCAGCTAATTTTGTTAGACCTTATATTATCGTTGTAATACATCGTTGTAAGTATATTGATTGTTTGAGTCCAATCTGAGCCAATGCTACGGAATGATAACCTTATTTTACAGAAAGGATGAATTTTGTTGCAGTAAGTCTTGCCAAATTTTTGTTTTGTTTGATTTTCGGTCTCAATTATGATTTTTTGAGGGTTTGTGCAACTTAACTATAGAACATCATTCTACCACAACGTATAAAAAGGTAAAAGGTCCTTCTTATACTATAACACCACAGGTCGGTAATGTAGCTACTTACATAATTGAAAATCTTTTTTAGCAAATTGACCATTAGCTTGCTAGAATATTATTATTTTAGCTCTTGCCTTCACCATTTTACACTAGCCCGCGTGGTAGAGTATCCTCTAACGTTTAAACGTGAGTGGAGGTCTGTGACCCGCAGTGGGTCGTAAGATGATTATTATGCTGCTCGACATAAATGAAAAACTAATAAACGACGAACAGTAGAAAAATTAAAGTGATGGATCCAGTGAATGACTTTTAAATCTGATACCTACAGAATTACTTAAGCTTAAGTTCATGACTTTCTTATCTTATTATGGGAAATGGCAAGCCAGCAACACTTCGACCCAATGGTATCTTTTGTATTGACCCCTACATATTATTTTCTTCATCCTTGAAAAACTTGGAAAATGAGGGAGGCAATAGCGTTCCGGGTAAGAAACATGTAATGAATAACCATCTCTCAGGAATCACATACGTTTACCCACCAAGACATCGCAGTCACACAGTACAAATGTTCCATGGTTTCCTCCTCCTCTCCAAAACGCTCGGCAACCGGGATCTAGAGTGAGCTTTATCGTGCCTGTTGCGTAGTGCCCGGTGAGTGCTCCAACGATGGCACGAGCTTTGCTCCTGCTGTTGTTCAGTATGAACTGTGGGATTCGTGGTGTTATATTGCTGTTATACTCTGACACCAGGGCTTTGCCCACATGATAATAAGAAGATTGCTGATGAATTTCCTGCAGTGTTGCAGACCCGAGAGGCCAGAGCATTCTAGCCTGTGACTTTTATTAGCCCATTCCTTAATCGCCATTCTAATGTTACATGCCAGGATTCCTAGACTTGGTTCGGACCATGACCTTCATGACCTTAGACGAGACATAAGACAAAATTACATGTCCACGCAGACGAAGTCGCGGGCAAAAGCTAGTACTATTATAAAACTGTAACAGAAGTGTGTCTGTACATAATAGATATTAACAAAAAAAAAGTTACGATGTGGTTTTTAGGTGTCCCTGATTCCATATCAGCAATATTTGGATTTTTGTCTGTCTGTTTGTTTGAACGAGCATCACGCAAAAACTACTGAACCGATTTTGTTTTGATAGCTTATGATCTGACTTAAAATTTGGTATATAATTTGTGCGGACAAAGTCGTGGGTTAAAGCTAGTATATTATACAGGTAGTCCCAGAAGTGGTGGTCCAAAATCGTTGTGTCCCAGATCTAATACGATATAATACTAAAATGACCTATTTACACGTTCAAGATAAGGTACAGTGCACAAGAAAATACTTAATTCAGAAAGTTTTAGTCCGGGAGAGGTAACTATTAGGTACACCAACCGGGCTGTCAATGCCTACTATCTCAGATACAAAAACAAATATAAAAAAATAAACTTTGTAAACTCGTTACACTAACGTATCGAAATGTTATCGAAATTGAAAAATAAATAGAATTGGGTGCACGAGGGCGGGAATCGAACCAGTAACTAGATAATCCAGTTTATTGGCAATTTTCGTCAATCAGCGCCCTACGCCCTCTACAAGACGCGCCGCGTGCGTGGCGCCCCCTATTCTGCCTGCTTCGCACGTGAACCATTATCACTCAAAAATCTCTTTGAGTGATAATGGTTCACGTCTGTCTGTCTTTATTTTTATTATGAGTATAGACCAGTACGGTTTACTGTCTTCTTCTTATCGTGTGGGCAGAGCCCTGGTGTCAGAGTTTTTTCAGACCGCCTTAGGGCCTCTGACGTGGTTTTTATGTAACGACTACTACCACCAGAGATAGTAGCCGGGACCAACGTCTTAACGTGCCATCCGAAGTACGGAATCATTTCTCTTTTCAGACAATCAGGTGATTCAGCCTGCAATGTCCTAACTAACTAGGGAAAAATGCACAAAGTGACATTTCACTAGGTGTCCCCCGTGGGAATCGAACCCACGACCTCCGTGTCGAGAGCCAATGCTCTTTACCATTAGACAACGGAGGCAGTTATCTACTGTAGTACTAATAGCACTAGAAAAAATATTTATTTACCATACAATCTATGTCACCTCTGCTGTGTTGATTTGATTGATTGATTTCGTCTATTTTGGCGGGGTGTATGGGTGGGACGGATCCGATAAATGCGTATTCAGTCTAAAAAGTGGCCTATTCTCCAAATTATCATTTCAGCCCGCCTATACTCTTAAAGATCTAATTTATAGCGTGGTTGAACTTAACAGTTTTTCATTGAACAGTATATTTTTTCGGGGATTCAGAAGTTGGTCTCATAATGAAGTTGATTTGATTCATAATGATAAATGTACGACCCGCTAGTGCTGTGTGTATCAGCCGTGGATGAAATGATTGACAATAGCATATACAGGGTGAAATTGATATCATTAGCATCCTTTTAAACTAAGAGTCTATCCTTCAAACTGAACAACTTTTACTATGGGAGCAAACCGATCGGAGCAAATAAAAAAGCGTCTGTTCCTTACTAAATGTATGCAACAGCAGATTTTTTTTTGCTCTGATCGGTTTGCTCCAATATTAAAAGTTGTTCAGTTCGATGGGTAGTCTATTAGTTTAAAAGGATGCTAATGATATCAATTTCACCCTGTGTAAGCATATGCTCACGACTACATTCCCCGAGGTGGTAGTCAGAGATATTCTGAAACCTCAGAACATCCACGTTTCACTAGTAGTACCGAAACTCTGTCCGGTGTGACAGGGAGTGAGCCCGTCGCCACTTGACGATAGCATGATGCAAAATGCCAACTTTGCATTGTACTTACGTACTATCGCGGACTTTTCCGCCTGACCACCACTAGGCTCATTTTTGCTTGCATGCTAAAAAATGAAAGCGCTGCCTAGCGCCGCCCTATTGATGAATAGACCAATGAATGAATAGTTTCCAAAAAATAAATTATGCGCGAAGATATGCGAAAAAAATTTAAGTTATCAGGCGGAAAAGTCCGCGAAAGTACCGCCAGACTTACTGGCTCTGAACCTTCAGACTTGACTAGTTTGAGAGCCATTGCCGTAATTGTTAGTTTACAAGTTGTTAAATTCAATAAAGAATGTGTTATGTTTATGTTTTATGTAACTACTATAGGTACAATATAATCAATCACCTTCCCGCCCGCTAGCCTTCCCACGGGCACCAGATCGGTCCTCCCCCGCCTTAACGGTTAAGGCAGAAGACGTAGTCAAGGCGCTAGGCAGTTTCTATAATGGGTCAGCCGCAACCTTCAGTCTCGCCATCCATAAAGCCATCTTGGCTCTGAAATCTCCGCTTAACATATGGTACCTGGATGACGGTACCATAGGAGGAAAGCCTGAGGATGTTGAGCAAGATCTGCTAACACTACTACCTCTACTTAAGGAGGTGGGGCTGGAGATGAACACGTCGAAGTGTGAGTTTTTCTCCTGTGGACCCACAACCTGGCCTTCATTTTCTAGGTTCAGTTTCTTGCTCCCTGGCCTTAAGGAAGTATCCGTTCTGGGTTCGCCTATTTTCCCCGAGGCAATCCCAGGGGCTATTGAAATCAAAAAATGTCTCCTACTCCTTGCCCAGGAGCGCCTTTCCAATATTACAGCTCATGTTGCCCTGGTTCTGCTGAAAACGTGCTTTGCGGTGCCTAAGATCATCTACCTCCTGAGAACGACCCCTACCCGGTTGTGTCCTAGCGATACCTCTGCCTTTGACAGCACAGTGAAATCTGCGGTTGAAACAATAGTAAATGTTTCCCTTAGTGAGGGCCAGTGGAGCCAGGCATCTCTACCCATACCCATGGGGGCTTGGGTGTACGGCGTGTGCGGGATCTGAGCCTGCCGGCTTTTCTCGCATCGGCGCATGGGGTTGTCGGCCTCGTCTCTAAAATTCTGTCACTCAACGGAGACCAGGTTTGCATACCTTTTGCTGCTGATGCATTGACGAGGTGGACGGCTCTCTTTCCGACCGCGTCCGCACCCAGAACCCCAGGAGTACAGCGAGCCTGGGACGACGTGGGAGCTAAAGCGGCGATTGACCTAATGATAGACGCAGCTACTGGTTCAAATTTGGCCAGACTCAGAGCGGTGTCAAGGGCTGAATCGGGAGCGTGGTTACATGCACTGCCTTCACCACATATGGGAACCCTGCTCGACGGCGACTCAATGCGTGTGGCGGCAATGCATCTGCGGGTCCACGGTGGAAGCGAACGGCCATCATGCGCTGAGCTGCCGTCGATGCTCGGGGAGATTCCCACGTCACCACGCACTCAACGACATCGTTCGGAGAGCACTGATTTCAGCCAACATACCCTGCAGGCTGGAACCGCCAGGCCTCAGTCGCACGGATGGGAAAAGGCCTGACGGTCTAACGCTGGTGCCATGGCAGAGAGGAAAGTGCCTGGTATGGGACGCCACGTGCGTCAGCACTCACGCTGCCTCGTACCTCAGCCGCACGGTTCGCTCTGCAAGGGCCGCCGCCGAAGTAGCGGCTGACAAAAAGCGGGACATTTACTGCAACTTGGTACCACATTATTATTTCGTGCCTCTGGCCTTTGAGACCACGGGCTGCTGGGGGTCTGAACCTTTGAGTTTTGTCAAAGAGCTTGGTCGTCGACTCCAGGAGAGGGGGAACGACGCTCGCTCCGGGTACTACTTGATGCAAAGGTTGTCCATCGTCATCCAAAGCGGAAACGCGAGAAGCGTCATGGGAACCTTTGCATCCGGTATGACCCGGGGCGGGCTTTTTGACTGATAAAACGGTCGTTACACTTATTAGCTTTCAGATTGTTAGTTTTAATTTAATTAATATATTGAGTTTAGTTTATATTGTTTACTTATAATTGTATATAATATATTTGATAAAATATTTAGAATAAAAAAAAATATATATACACAATACAAGATACTAGACACACTAATAATATACTAGAGCTTGGCAAAGAGAAGCATTCTCATAATTAATAAGAAATAAACACCTAAACAACCATTGTCGGTTTCAACCCCTCTCTAATCAAAGATCAAAGTAAAGGCTTCCTACGGCTCTGCCTCAAGGAGGAACCGAATCATTTCATCGTCAATAAGAGGAATCAATCAGATGTGAGTTGCGCAGCGTGGGAGCACATATGCACATAGAGCCGCGAGCTATGGGCCCTATT
The DNA here is from genome assembly GCA_927399405.1 of Agonopterix arenella. NCBI lineage: Eukaryota > Metazoa > Arthropoda > Insecta > Lepidoptera > Depressariidae > Agonopterix > Agonopterix arenella. The sequence continues at coordinate 230,788 of OV656704.1, forward strand.
ACTTGATATATCTGTGTATAAACTGGTATTTGGCTGCGGCTTTTCTCGTGTAGAATCTGTTTTATTGTTGGTATATAGGATCCTTCTTAATATGCTGATTCTTTTTTAAGGGTATGGTCAGACAGTCAAACTGAACAACTTTTTGGAATCGCGAGAAAACCATCTGCTGTTCCATATTCGATACAAAACTGGAAAATTACTTGGCTGATTTTGTTTTCGTGTTTTCGAATTTGGTCCCATAGAGAAAGTTGATCATTCCCTTAAAAACGTGTTAGCATGTTAAAAAGAACCCTGAATATATATATATTTTTTGTTATGTTTGATAGGTAAACATTTGACCCCAATCTCACCTGATGTTAAGTGACGATGAGGCCGAAGGTGCTTACCTAGTAAAATGCCTATTCACTCTTGCCTTGAAGAGGCCCAGGTTGTATTGCTCAGGGAATAGGTCCGCAGGCTGTGCGTTCCACTCCTTAGCCGTGCGCATTATAAAAGAAGAAGCAAACTTCTTCGTGCGAATTGCTGGTAGATCAACGACATAAGGACGACGAATATTTTCTTATTACATGATGATGATGTCAAGCTTAGGTACACCACGGTAGATCATCAATAATCATAGGCAACAAGCAATTCAACAATTCGAATCATTAGTTGTAGAGTCGTAGTTATATCATGAGTTAGTTGTGATAATATTATTTTCCTTTTCCTTTGATAAGTTATATGTCAAGGTAGACAGTCGAAGCTGTCCAAAAAATTGCAGCCAGCACACAGAGATTTGTATGACGCCTGAAACCAAACTAAGAAAGTTGGCCCGTTTTGTTTTAAATACGGTAGAAGCGTGAGGTTCAATCTAGACATATACATACTTTATCGAAGCCTTTTCCCTCCCATTAAAGATTAACTTTGTGCTAAGCTTCATTGAAATGAATCCAGAATAGTTTAGAAGCGACTAACTTCACAAACATACAAACACCCTCTGCTCTATATAGTATATGTGTGTGTGTAACATGGTTAAAAAAATGACTGCTCACACACTTTTTTTGGTGTCCCAGCTATTTCATTTAGATGGATCGTTTTCGAAATTGGTTTTTATATTTGTTGAGTTTGCAAATTGCTTGATTCGTGTTGATGTGGACTACTGTTATATAATGGTTGGTTTCAACCAGAAATGTTGATCAATGTTGTACGAATGATGAAAATGGAATACTGTTTTAGTAGGTATTTTATATATCAACGTTCTCCGACTGTCCTAAAATTTTCAAAGTTGTTTTAAATAACGTGTTAAGTATCAATCTATTCAGCGAACTATTATTATATAACCCTCTTTCTTTCTTATATTTTCCTTTCTAATTTTGTCGCCTATTAATATATCATTAGTTATAAGTTCTTCTGTATACTATATTAGTTAAGATTTAGTTAAGATAATAATTTAGTTTATTTATAATTGTGCATATAGTATCTCGCTTATCTGTGAATCTGTGCTCCATTTAATTATTTATGGTACAACTTTTTCTTACAGGCGGCGCCCGTATACAATACATAGATAGATAGGGAGATATAATTTTATTTCTAAAATTTTGATATCTATCTATACTATTATAAAACTGTAACAGGAAGTTTGTCTGTACATTGAAGATATTAACAAAAAAAAAGTTACGATATGGTTTTTAGGTGTCCCTGATTCCATTTCACCAATTTTTGGATTTTTTGTCTGTCTGTTTGTTTGTGTGTTTGTTTGTTTGTTTGAACAAGCATCACGCAAAAACTACTGAACCGATTGTGATGAAATTTTAGATTTTTTTGTTTGATAGGTTATTATGTGACTTAAAATCTGGTATATAATTTGTGCGGACAAAGTCGCGGGTTAACGCTCGTATAATTTAAAACACTCACTATTTTCATTTCATTTCATTTCATTTATTTATTTACCATAATTTACATGTAAGTATTCTTATACATAGTGATGGTCTTAGGGTTAAAATAGTTCCAATGTAAATTTGCTTTGACAAAGCGTAGTAAAATAGTAGTTATTAATTAATAATTACATATTTCTATCGGGAATTTTTTGTTCGGCAAATCTTTTAGGTCTGCTGGCAGTTTAGATTCTTAGATTCTTAGATTCTTTATTGTACACAAAAACATAATTATGAAAAAAAAATTACAACAAGTCGTGATGTACAAAGGCGAGCTTAACTCTAAAAGAGTTTTCTCAGTTTATTATATGTTTTCGCAGCATTGTACCTAGCGGTGCGTTAAAGGAGTGCGGTTTTTGCTTTAGGGACTTGTAACTGTGACTGAGGCTCATATAGAACATTCAGCCTTCTGCTGACAAAGTTGCGAGCTACCGGGAACTTTTCAGGGTAGCGGCGTACCAGTTTACAAAGCTCTATTGTATATAGAGCAGCGAGGGTTGGAATTTTAAGTGCCACAAATGTTGACCTACACGAATCCGTTCTGAAGCGTAATCTTCCTAATATCCGGACACACCTTTTTTGGAGTTTGAATATCCTTTCCGCGTCTACTGATCCTCCCCAGATAGCTATACCATATATGACGTTTGACTGGAAGAATGCAAAATATGCCTGGAGAGCCGCTCTCTGTGTTGATATATGAATGAGGTTTTTCAGAGCATAACAAAAACTACTCAGTCTGCTCTCCAAGTATTTCACGTGCTTCTTCCAGTTCAAACATGAATCGATGCAGAGACCCAGAAATTTGGCATCTTTGACCAGTTCCATGGGAGATCCACCATTTGGTGTTATAGTTAGTCCATTTCTAATAACGGCTAACGGCTATTCGAAACTCATCATTCATCAAGCACTTACATACCAGACACAATACCTAAACTATTGTTATCGGGCAACGATCTGCTGAGCCCTGATTAGATATATTTCTAAAACTACGATTGTTAATAGTAACAGCTTTCCCATACAAATCTGCTGTATCTCCCCGACTCAAATATAAGGCCTGAATTCACCGTTTCAGTCATTTTCCTGGCTGTCCCTTATCACCCTATATATTAAAACTTTTAACGGGTTCTTACCGCTGGTATTAATATTAACCGCGTAACTCTCAATAACTGTACTTATTACTGAACATAGGTACGTGCCTCGAAATAGAAGCATGCCATTTTTTTTCCGAAAAGCCAGTTGTGTTACAAATCGTATATTAATAATATATCGTAATATTCTCTCGGCTAAGAATAGCACCATCCCATTTCCTCCCGTGGGTGTCGTAAATGTCTGTGTGGTGTCGGCTAAGAATAGCACCATCCCATTTCCTCCCGTGGGTGTCGTAAAAGGCGACTAAGGGATCTACTGAAGGATGGGCAGCAGCATCCTCTGAGTACACACATTGATTCGATCCAACTGCGATCGCCAACCCGCCTGCCAAGCGTGGCGATTATGGCAAATCCCCCCATTTTGGGGGAGGCTTATGTCCTGCAGTGGACGTTTAATGGCTGATATGATGATGATGATGATGAATATTCTCTACCAAATAATAATAACAACAACATTATAATCAGCACATAATAACACAATTACCCTTTCAACATAAACATCATTTACTTTATAACACAAAGACCCTCACGTCTGCGACTGCGGCCGAATTATAGTAAAGCTTATCCATTGTGGATCTACCCTCATTATGTAAATAATAAAATAAAATAATTCGAACGAACAAAACATGACATTTAATAATACAGGGTGTAATTTAAATGCGTTATAATATAGACTAAAATGACTATTAAGAAAACATAACACGATGTCAATTTTTACAAATTAAATCTAAACTAATATAAAGATATTAACAAAAAAAGTTACGATATGGTTTTTAGGTGTCCCTGATTCCAAATCACCAACTTTTGGATTTTTTGCGGTCTGAACGAGCATCACGCAAAAACTACTGAACCGATTTTGATGAAACTTTTTTAGTTTGATAGCTTATGATCTGACTTAAAATCTGGTCTATAATTTGTGCGTATGAAGTCGCGGGTTAACTCTAGTAATATTATAAAATGTGCGTTCATTCATCTGTTTCCTCTTTGTAGGAATACTTACCATGTTTTTGGTCTAAAATAAAGTCTGTTCTGTGACTGTGTCTGTTTGTGTATCTTGTGTTGACCGCTTTATATTTGTGAGTATTCTGAATGCTTTTATTTAGATGTTGTTTTGAAAAATGTATAGAATAGATTCCACTTTATGTTTTAATTTGATGGCAATAATTGTGCGAATTCATTTTTCTTTAAATAAAGTAGTGATTGATTGATCGATTAAAATGCAGAATAAAACATAATACCCATCCAGTACTTATGTAACGCATTAGAAACACCCTGTATTAAAACGAGTGTTATTATTCAGTCACCCCCGCGACACGCAACGGAAACCCAACACCCGCCCCGACACCCGTGCGTCAAGATATAACTGATAAATATATAAATAGTCTCGTTTGGGGCGGCTTGTTTGTTTGTTTGTTATCAAATTACGTGACATTACTGACGGGCAGGGAATATTATTTAAGTAAAAATTTTTTTTGTTTTATTTGTGCTCTGTTTCGACTCCAAACTCGAGCTAATTTTTTGTAATTCATAATAATATCACATAACTATGAATAAAACCTAACTAGGTTTTGACGTCATTTTTTGACTCTACCACCGCGTCGAAAGATGTTGCGTTGTAGAGAAGATGCGGCCAAAAACTCTGTAAGACACATCTTTTAAACAAAACAAAATATACAAAGTAGAATTTATAAATGCAATATTGAATTACATAATGTAACATTGTCAAGATCAGACCTAACCTTACTCCTTAAACTCGGTCAAAATATTCCTCCACTCATCTTCTCTGTTCTCAGTCATCATCTCGAGTTTCTTCCACTGGGGCTGATTAGTCCACACGTGTATTCAATGCAGATTGGTAGACTTCACATACGCATCGGAATTTCTTCTCAGCGTATGCAGGATTCCTCACGATGTTTTCCTTTAGCATTTGAGAGCGGAACGGTCGCTATTACGTACTTACATATTATCGTTCCTTTATAGAGGCACGCCGCGCCGTGGTGGTCATAGTGGTGAGTAACCTTGCCTGCCGTGCAGGAGGTGATGGTTCGATCCCTGTCCAGGCCGACTCGTACCAATGAGTTTTTTGGAATTTATGTACGATTTTTAACACCACTGGCTTTTCAGTGAAGGAAAACGTCGTGAGCAAACCTGCTTGCTTCAATTTCGAGGCATGTATTATGTATTGTACCCACTGTACATTACAAGTGGCGACCATAGAGATAGTAAGTACTACGTACACCGTGGCGACGGGCTCAGTCTCCGTCGAATTGAAAAGAGTTTCGGTAGGTACTAGTGAAACGTGGATGTTCTGAGGTTTCAGAATATCTCTCACTACCCCCTCGGTGAATATAGTTATGAGCATATGCTTTTATCTACACAAAAATCTGTATCAACAGAGCCAGTCTGTCTGTCAGTACGCAGTAGACAGTGGACACCTGTCAGATGCCTGTCAATTAGCGAACTGTCATTACTGTCACAACTACCACCTCTGACAATAGACCCCGAGAGCCATTCACATCTATTAATACAATTAAAGAAATACGTCTGTCGGTCAGTTGTTAGCCTATTCTTTGAGCAGCTGCAGATATCTTTATTGTACTATTGATGAAAGATAACAAAGTCCCATCTGATGACACGTATGCTTTTGTGATAAGAATGATATTGGCTTGGTTTGTGAGCCTTCAAATGTAAAATAAAGATCGTTTTTTTTTTCTGTAATCGATTGTGCGGACTGTCGAGTCATCGCAGATTGTATTAATGTCTATTTTGTTGTGAATTTGATAATAATTGTATGTTTTGTGGAATGTGAAGTGTTGTTTAAATTCGAGATGTGAGCGGAGATGTTTGTGGAGGCGAAGATGTGAAGAAAGATACGTTTAAAGTATTTTCAATGCTTGTTGATGCGATGGTTACCCATGGTCCTCCTTCAGCCTTGTGTTTTTTTGGGTTGAGTAGATTTTGTATGGATTTTACTTTAGCTATATCGACTTTATACTCATCTCACAGAGAAAGTTAGGTATTTACTTTGACAGTCTGATCCTCAAGACCGACAGACATTTGATTTAAAAAAAATCTGGATTTGCCAAAACAACGTACTGCAAAAAACATTGTTCTACAAAAACGTACCTTATTAACTTAGTATTTTTAAATGATTTGATTAAACATCAGATAAAAACAGAAGACCGCATACACAGCGTGTCATTTGATATTTCCTTCGAATCAATACTCGCTATAGATCGCTTACTAATCGATCCTCGCTCGGTTTGTCTTGCATCGAGTAGAAGGGTATCGACGAGATATATCGAGTTTCATTTGTTTTCATATCGGATGTCCTGCCGTTTTGTTGTTGTACGTATTGATTAGATTCTGGCGTTTGTTTTGTCAATAATACGTTCATATCCTGCTATTAATGAATGAGCTTTCTACCTCGTTATAGAATCTCTAATCTTGTCTTGTAAAGAAATAAATTTGTCTTTCTTTTGAGTTCCTGTACTTACCTACATAATAACGAAACTTTAATGTCACAGCCAATCGAATGTTTAATACTAAACGGATCAGTTGGTACAGGGGAGATAACATACGTTAAATATTCAACTTAATGTATCTAAAATATAATAATTTATACTTACTTTGTTGGCAGTCCTTAAAAAAATAGAATAAAAAATAAAGAGTGTACCCGTTCTTTCAGGATCGAGTACCTAAGTGTCATGTCAGTCCATGGACTAAAAAGAGAGTAAGTGCAATTTTATTACGGACTTAGCTCAAGAAATAGGTACTTGAATGTCAAGTCCTTCAAAATATTTCCCCTTTGATTTCTAAATTGAAAATCCGTTCTCAACTCCGTGATCTGATTACCCATACGTTCCCTCATCGCTTGTCATCTCCTCACAGCGACGCCATTTGCAATCGTAATTACAATTACGAAACCCCTATACTTCACAACCTTCATCATCATCATCTGCGCCCTCAAAAATGCTTAACACAAACGCATAAAGTTCAAAGTAAGTCTTCGAAAGTGCACTCAGATGTTTGTGAAAAACCGCGACCCAAAGCCCAAGGCTCGTGAAAACACGAGTGGTGAATTGAGCTGAGTATAATTTTGAGTTTCTTTTCTGGAAACTCGCGCTGTGATTGGTCGGTGCGAGGCGCGACGGCGGCCTGTGATTGGTGGGCGAGGACGCGGGAAAAAACGCGCTTTGTGTCGACTGCAGCGATTTATTCAGGACTATTAGTTATGGTTGGATGAGCGGGCGCCTCGGGGGGTAGCGCTGTCACCGTGTGGTGTTGTCGATAGTTGCGGTTGTTTCAAAATGTTTTTGTCAGTAACTAGGAAATATTCGTTAAGGCGGTTGCAGAGGGGTCAATTTTATACAAAACTTTGACGCACAGACGCGCAGACGGTATTAATATAAGTAACTTTGTATATATGGAAAAATAGTTTAGAAAATCTAGATGCCGCGTCACAAATAACAAAAAAATTATGCAATTTATAAAATAATTACGAAGATATAACGCTTTGATGTTTTTCATACAAAATTTTAAAAGCTTTATATCTTCGTAATTACATTATAAATTGCAAATGTTATTTGTTACGCGGTAACTAGGTTTTCTAAAAAAATTTTCCATATATAAAATATTACTTCTATTAATTCCGTCTACGCGTATTGTGCGTCAAACTTTTGTATGGACTGAAACCGCCTTAAGCTATGTCCTATACACAGTATCAGAAAGAGTAACTTTTACTATGTATCCTGTATTAAGCCGGCTTGAAAATTCACTGACAGCAAAATTGACCACTAATTTGTCACCACCAATCCGCACTGGGCCTGCGTGGAATTGTATAGTATGGTCCACTGCCTATCACCATTATTCTTGAGTGAAGGCCTTTGTCCTACAGCGGGACGATTTTTTGCCCAGCCGTGGGAATACTTTAGTAGGCCAAGTTATGTTTTGGCGATGATTTTCATTTTCTTTTAACATACAATTTTAATTAGATTCTATGCAAATTAATAATAAAATAAAAAGTAAAATAAATAAAAAATCATTTATTACAGGAAACAAAGTCCCATAAACAAGTATTACATAGTACCCGGGTAGTTTGTCAGAAAATCAAGTTATAGGTTGTTGGTTAATGCATTTCCCAAATATGTATTGTTGTTGTTGTTGTGTTCTAGAGTATTTTTAACATATTTGGGAAATGCATTAATAAACATAATAAAAACTTACCCATTTTTAAAAATCTATACTATTATAAAACTGTAACAGGAAGTTTGTCTGTACATTGAAGATATTAACAAAAAAAAAGTTACGATATGGTTTTTAGGTATCCCTGATTCCATATCACCAATTTTTGGATTTTTTTGTCTGTCTGTTTGTTTGTTTGTTTGTTTGAACGAGTATCACGCAAAAACTACTGAACCGTTTTTGATGAAACTTTTTATGTTTGATAGCTTATGGTCTGACTTAAAATCTGGTATATAATTTGTGCGGACGAAGTCGCGGGTTAACGCTCGTATTCTATATCTATGTAGGATCGAAGATTTTGTGTCAACAGCTGATGGTCTTCACAAAGAAAATAAAAAACAAAACGTTAATAATCATAAAAGTGATCACCATTGGCCTTTCCGTCTATAAAATATGATTCAAACAGTGTCATGGTGGCAATCAAATGAAAATTATATCTGAGTTTACAGTTCGATAAAAGTCGATAATTGATTATCGATAATGTCGATGAAACTTGTTGTCCAACACTAATTGTGTTTACTATTCCCGAGGTATAATGGGACCAGTGGCAGTTGGCAGTTACCGTCTCAATCATCCCACCTTTTACTTACTTCTAGACAGAGACGGAACTACTAACAACCCTTAGTTAGAGCGGGGCGGACTATACGCATTCTGCTATACAATGTGCTTTCGAATACACCTATGTGACTGAACTGTATTGCGATTTTGTATTTTATAATCATTGTAATAGGAAAGGTTTTGGTTTGAATTGTAGATTTGTTACATTGAACTCGCAATATTTAGCATGTATGTTTTCTTTAGATATGAATGCAAATAGTAATGGCGCATTTTTATTCGAAATGTTTACATAGAGGGGCGAGATGGGGGGTGAGCCAGGAGCGGCAGGGGGGACGGGGTAGGGTAAATACGTCCGCCATCTTGTGATGACGTACTGTCAGCAGAAGCAAGTGCTCGAAGGTTTGAAGTGATAAAAGCCACTGGATGGCCTGAAGGGTGCTCTTTGAACCCCTATACTTAAAGGTGAGAATCTGTTTGTTAACCTGCATTCTAATTAATGACAGTATAGGGGAGGCTTGTGATCGGCTTTGAGGTTGAGATCATTGACTTTGTCAGCATTATCCAACCGGTACGGGGAAAGTTTCTTATAGGTACACTATTTTATAGGTGTATAGCAATGACTTTTTATGTGTATAGCTATGTGCCAAGACTTGACACAACATTTTATTTTGAAACCTTCCAAGAGCTTGGTGCCACGTTTGTGGAGAGGTATGGACGGATGAAGGTCCGGGTTCGAATCCGCACGACATGTCATACCTAACAATGAGTTTTTCAAATTACCAACCCATTTTTAATAAAAAAAAAAGAAAAGAATTATGTGCGTTGTATCGAATGCTGTCAAACGGTGAAGTAAAACGTCGTGAGGAAAGTTGCATACACTGAAGAAGAAATTCGGATGTGGTGGACTAACACTCATACACCCTGCTTTGTAGACCCTGTGCCTGACTGATGGCTGATGATGATGATGATGCTTTATAATTGCATAATAAATAGATTGGTTATTAAAATTCATTATAACGGTAGTTAAAGCAAATATTCTGATCACTCCAATTAGAGTTATAATCGTAAATTTATGTAGTGAATGTATATGAGTAAGTATGTACCTATCTAAAAGTGTCATGTGCCAGGTGCGCTTTGTCTTAAACGTATTTCAAAACCCTCTTAAAGAAAGTTGTTAAGGTGGTTGCAGAGGGGTCAATTTTGTACAAAACTTTGACGCACAATACGTATAGACGGTATTAATACAAGTAACTTTGTATATATGGAAAAAAGTTTAGAAAATCTAGATGCCGGAAGATGTAAAGGTTTTAAAATGTTGTATGAAAAATGTCAAAGCTTTATATCTTCGTAATTATATTATAAATTGAAAATGTTATTTGTGAAGCGGCAACTAGATTCTCTAAACTATTTTTCCATATATAAAATATTACTTTTATTTATTCCGTCTACGCGTATCGCAATCTTGTATCATTCATCGATGTTTTGTATATGGAGATTCCGTATTACAGTCCATCCTAAAACCCAGGTTCCAGGTCCTAGGTCCTAGGTTTGTTTCTTATGCTAAAACTGAGTCTTTGCTACAACTGTACGGTGTACGCTTTAAAAGTCTATTGGCAGTTATATAGCAGAGCATGTAGGTAGCACTCCCGAAAGGGATTAATTTTTTTTTTATTAAATTATTTCAGGCAACGGTACAAACTTAATTATATCAGGCCCATATTATAAATACCTTAATCTAGAATATATATATAACATAGTAAAACTCAAATTAAACACTACCCTCCCTAGGGTTTCTTTATTTTCCCTACCCTGTAGCGTCGAAAGACGACTCCGGCAGGCCATAAGTCAGGCGTCAGGAAAATCTTCAGGTTAGCGGCACGAACATGGATTTTGAAGGCCTTGAAGTCTGATGACCTACATTCCAGCTCGTACACGCTCGCGGGGAGAGGCCTGTTATCCTGAACCAGGCACCTGGCGGCAAGGTGACGTGCGATGTCACTCATAGTAGTCATCTTGTCCAGGCGGGAGATGTACACCCAAGGCGTGGGCGTGGCTGCTATGATGCTTGTTGAAGCAGCCGGGGCGGTGCCGCGCACATTGCGGCTACGACGATTACGATTTTTCCTTTTTACTAAAGTGAAACCGTCGTTGTCGGCGCCTTCATTATGCGGGTCACGAGCCGGCGCTGCCGCTGGCTGTGCGTCCAGAACACTGTTCTTGATGTCGCGATGGGGCTTGGGGCGCGCGGGGTAGCGGCGCGGGGGGCGGCACAACACCTCCTTGAACGTATCCTGTGTGGGCCGAGGTGTTGGTGGCTTCACGGGGGTCAAGGAAGGATCCTGTTTTGTTCGGCTCAGCGCAGGATTGGCGCGAGCGTGCGGTTTGGCGGGGGCATTGGTCCGCGGGCTAAATAGGTCAGTTGCTGGTGACGTCGCGTCGGGCGTCGGTGAGGTGTCGGGTGGCGCGTCCGCGCCGCGTGGCGTGGTCACGTTTCGCTTACTTGGCGGAAACGCAGGCGCAGCGTGCGCGGCGGCCTGTAATGCGGTCACCTCATGACGCAACTCAGCGCAGGTTCGTTCCGAGGCCTCCAATTTGCCCCGAATGTCGGTGATGTCGGCTCTCAACAGCTGGGTGTCCTTGAGCAGCCTGGTGACGTCGACGTGGTCTAAAGTCACCGGCGGCAGCTTGTTGAGGTCCCGCACAACGTACGTGGGGACATCGTCAGGGTCAACCACCTTGAACACCCTGAACATGTCCCGGAGGTCTTGCTTGCCGCGTCTATCCCTCTTCCTGGTGACGAGGCGCATTGGTCCGGTCGCGGCGGTCTCGTGCAGCACCACCTTGGCGGTGTGGATCTCGTCCTCCGTGAAGTTCGACGTACAGATCTGCTCCAGACTAAGCTCGTCCATCACGTCGAGCTTGTTTTGCACGAAGGCGAGTAGCTCGCACACCACAGTGGTGTCACTGCGCTTGGCGGGATTTGCCATGACGTTTGATCTAGGTCAACGAAACTTTACGTTTTCTTTGACCTAGATCAAACGTCATAGCAAATCCCGCATCGGCGACGATCCGGTCGCTGTTTAAGCGTCCGTCCGCACCGTCGTTTCAGGTGCAACTTAATGATCGTGACGTATGTTTATGTTTACAGGGTTTAAATGGAAGGTTTGGCAATTTATTTAAGTGCTTCGATTTCGATGCGGGCCTCATAGTCTGAAGCACAGCACCCTTTTAATAATATGACCAGACCTTAATTATTTTTGAGCACTCTCTATTTTTATCAAATATTTATCTCATGTTTAGTGTTTAAAGCAAAATGCAGCTATCAAATTGTAGCACCAATAAGTTAGTTCCCGGTATTAATTCAGTAAACTGGCACGGAACACCCAGCAGCCAACGTTCCAAAGTGGCAGTATAGTACCGTGACGTCACAATGCCACCGCCGGCGGCACTCCACTCATTAGCAACTTGTCCAAACTCGTTATAACTTGTTACACCCTCTCCCCTCACCACCGCGCTGCCGGTGGCGGTGGTGTTACCAAAAACGAACTCGGGTTTTGTTACCATATTGCGTAGGGTTGTCGATATCTTGTATTGGCAAAGATCAATAATGAAGGAGACCACGGGAAGACGTAGTGAGGAACAAGCGGTGCCCTGCTAGCAGACGCAACAATCTGCGTAAGTAAGAAGGGACTGGCTGGATGCAAGAGGCATAGGAGGGAGCGAGGTGGCGTGTATTTGCAGAGGCTTATGTCCAGCAGTTGACTTGAATAGGCTGATGATGATTAGAAACCTCCCGGTTTATATAAGGTCTAACAAAATTAGGTGAAACTATTTTAAGGGGATGATCAGACCATCAAACTGAACAACTTTCTCTACGGAACCAATAGTGAAATCGCGAAAAAAAAATTTGCTGTCCCATACATTTAGGTCGAGTAGGTTTGTACGGAACAGCTAATTTTTTTTTCGCGATTTCGGTATTGGACCCATAGAATATATTCCATCCCATCCCTTTAAAATAGTTTCACCTAATTTTGTTAGACGTTATATACCATAGGGCTACATTATTTAATTGCAGGTATGTTCTTTGAGCTTTACTCGTACCTACCTACGAAGATTGTTTAAGTATTTTTATGTGAGCGGACAGAGATATCTAGTAGTATGTATAGGTATGTGGTATTCATGCCATTTACGTGAATTTTTCTAACGTATTATACCTACATAAAACCGACTGCTCTCAAACGGTGAAGGAAAAAATCGCGAGGAAACCCTGCATACGCTCATGAAGAAATTCCGTTGTAGTATGTGTAGTCTACAAATTCCGTTGTAGTATGTGTAGTCTACAAATTCCGTTGTAGTATGTGTAGTCTACAAATTCCGTTGTAGTATGTGTAGTCTACAAATTCCGTTGTAGTATGTGTAGTCTACAAATTCCGTTGTAGTATGTGTAGTCTACAAATTCCGTTGTAGTATGTGTAGTCTACAAATTCCGTTGTAGTATGTGTAGTCTACAAATTCCGTTGTAGTATGTGTAGTCTACAAATTCCGTTGTAGTATGTGTAGTCTACAAATTCCGTTGTAGTATGTGTAGTCTACAAATTCCGTTGTAGTATGTGTAGTCTACAAATTCCGTTGTAGTATGTGTAGTCTACAAATTCCGTTGTAGTATGTGTAGTCTACAAATTCCGTTGTAGTATGTGTAGTCTACAAATTCCGTTGTAGTATGTGTAGTCTACAAATTCCGTTGTAGTATGTGTAGTCTACAAATTCTCTTTGGGCGCGCGTGGTTAGACTAAGGCCATACACCCACCTTGAGGATAGGCCTGTGTCCTGCAGTGGGATGTTTGTAGGCTGATGATGTTGATGATAGGTATAAGACAATACAAGACAAGACAATTTGTTCTCGGTCATGACCTTGACCGACCTCGGTCTTGACAATGTTACACTTACTTGTATACTGTAATTCAATATTGTATTTGTAATTTGTATATTTTGTTTTGTTTAAATGATGTGTGTTGTAGAGTTTTTGGTCGCATCTTCTCTCGACGGGGTGGTAGAGTCAACAAATGACGTCAGAAAGCTATCTATGTGATATTATTTGAAATGAAAAGTTTTAAGATTTTTTTAGTTTTGTTGTTATGTGTAAATTTCTGGTAGATTTTAGTTAAAACCAGAATTAAATTTAAAACAACAATCTAGTAAAGTCTGCTAATATAAATAGTTGTTATATTATACTATACTTAATGGATAGGTCAATCAATAATACTCAGAGAATATAATAATGAGAATAAGCTCATGTTTCTCAATTATAACTGTAGCAGTGTCAGCCCTACAGAGCGGTGGGTGTAGATTGCCTCGCGGCGCTCGCTGCTCGGCGGGCGCAGCGCACGGCGCGAGCACCGCCGCGGGCGCGGCGCTGTGCGTGAGATCGTGACTTTAGACCGCGCCGCGATCATTATTCTATATCGTAATGTATTGCCGTTCATTTAGCGGAGCCTACTTCTAAGTACAGGGTGACTCTTTTTATTACTCAATTTTAATTTAATGTAGTACTTGACTAGTTTTTTTTGCAGGCGACTATTACAGCTCTGCTCAGGGAGCAACTACTGCTTTTTACTGCGGACTATTAGAGGGACCACGAAGGGTCTACCGAGCCAAATGAATGAACTTAAGGTGGTTGCAGAGGGGTCAATTTTATACAAAACTTTGACGCACAATACGCGTAGACGGTATTAATATAAGTAACTTTGTATATATGGAAAAATAGTTTAGAAAATCTAAATGCCGCGTCACAAACAACATTTGCAATTTATGAAATAATTACGAAGATATAAAGCTTTGAAATTTTTCATACAAAATTTTAAAAGGTTTATATCTTAGTAATTATATTATAAATTGCAAATGTTATTTGAGACGCGGCAACTAGATTTTCTAAACTATTTTTCCATATATACAAAGTTACTTATATTAATACCGTCTACGCGTATTGTGCGTCAAAGTTTTGTATGAACTGAGACCACCTTAAGCAACCGACCTAGGGGCACCCAGAGGGGTACGGACCTCGGCATATGACATTGCTGGGGCTACGCGGCGGATTGGGTAGCGGGGATCGGTGAGATACTTGACTAGTACTTCCTGCGACTTTGTACGCACATACCACTGACATATTATGTGAAATCTTGAAATACTCATAACTTTTTTGTCGATACCGATGAAATATAACTTTTCAAACCGCCTTACGGCCTCCGACTTGGTTTTTATGTAACGACTGCTACTACCAGATATAGTAGCCGTAGCCGGGCCAACGGCTTAACGTGCCATCTGAAGAACGGAATCATCTTTCTTTTCAGATAATCAGGTGATTCAGCCTGCAATGTCCTAACAAACTGGGGAAAAACGCACAAAGTAACATTTCACTAGCTGTCCCCCGTGGGAATTGAACCCACGACCTCCGTGTGAAGAGCCCAATGCTCTTTACCATTAGACCACGGTAGGAGGCAGTCTACGGCAGCCTATGAAATGATGTGACACCCTTGGGGCCGCTTCTTCTCTAACCTACAGAAGTATATTTACTTACATTAGAATTCTTTCTTGGGGTGGTCAGAAACATAACTTCAACTACCAACTTTCTGTTTAAGAATGCAATGCCCACATTTAGGCAAATACAATCATCCTGTTTATAACTGATTGCCGATATCGTTGGCCGGATTGTTACAAATTGTATCTCGTTAGTGACGCGCTAATGAGCATTTCGGGACATTCGGGGAGGAGGGATGAGTGAGGAGGAGCGGTGGAGGGGAGGGGAGGATTTACATGTCGCCGAGCTTTGACACGGAGCGACCGGTGAGCGTCGGAGATTGGCTCACTTGACACTTTGTCATGATCTAATTTTAAGATGGAAAAAATTAAAACCTCCTTCAAGAAATCTAAAAAGTAAAAAAATAATATTGCAGCCGATGACTTTTTCGTTCGCATCATAAGAACTTTAATTTGTTTTAACGAAGTCGCTGTTAAGCCGGTACGATTCGCGACAGGGCTTGTTTTTGGCTTGGCTTGACACCGACTTCTATAAAACAAATTAATGTTCTTATGATGCGACCGAAAAAGTCATGGGCAGCAATATTATTTTTTTTACTTTTTAGTTTTTTTGAAGGCGGTTTACATTTTTTGTTATAATTTTGTTTATTTCACAATTTTCAGTGGTGAATTCAAAAGATCAATTTAATAGTAGTGCTTTAAATTAAGAAACGCACTAGCCGGCACTACGATTTTCAACGGTTCCCCTCGATTTCTCTAAGATGCCATCATCAGATCCTGGTTTCCTGATTGTAGTACTACTCTTGGAATATTTTCTTTCCAACAAAAAAAATCATCAAAATCGGTTCATAAACGACGAAGTTATCCGCGAACACACATAAAAAAATATATATTTATACGGTCGAATTGAGAAACCTCCTCCTTTTTTGAAGTCGGTTAAATATAAAAATAAAAAGTCAATTTTATTTTACTTTTTTTTTAAATTTATTTACCGATTTCTTGCGATTGGGAGGTCAATATTAGCCGTTAACACATTACAAGTTTGGAAAGCTAAAGAAGGTACATTTTTATAGATATCTTCTAGAAATTAAAATGTCTGATCTGACGTCAAAATGTCAATCTGAAAACTGTCAAATATCTTTATTATATTACGAGCGTTATCCCGCGACTTCGTCCGCACAAATTATATACCAGATTTTAAGTCAGATCATAAGCTATCAAACAAAAAAAGTTTCATCAAAATCGGTTCAGTAGTTTTTGCGTGACACTCGTTCAAACAAAAAAACAAACAAACACACAAACAAACAAACAGACAAAAAATCCAAAAATTGGTGAAATGGAATCAGGGACACCTAAAAACCATATCGTAACTTTTTTTTTGTTAATATCTTCAATGTCTACTAAAACTTCCTGTTACAGTTTTATAATAGTATAGATAGATAGATACAGATTTTGTTGGTGTATTTAAAAGACGCAACGGCTCGACAGCTCAGTTTGTGTTCCCAAGTCACGGATGTTTGGATCATACAACGTGTTAATGAATGAACGCAAAACTGTAAAATTGGTTTGTTTAGAATCGAGAGCAGAATCTAATTGTCAACATAGGTTCAAGATACAAACTGCCTCCGTGGTCTAATGGTTAAGAGCATTGGCTCTCGACACGGGAGGTCGTGGGTTCGATTCCCACGGGGGACACCTAGTGAAATGTCACTTTGTGCGATTTTCCCCAGTTGGTTAGGATATTGCAGGCTGAATCACCTGATTGTCTGAAAAGAAAAAATTATTCCGTGCTTCGGATGGCACGTTAAGACGTTGGTCCCGGCTATTATCTCTGGTGGTAGTAGTCGTTAAATAAAAACCACGTCAGAGGCCGTAAGGCGGTCTGAGAAAACTCTGATATCACAGCTCTGCCCACACGATAAGAAGAAGAAGAAGAAGAACATAGGTTAATTTTTTTTTTTCAAAATCTCTTATAATTTATTATTATAATTTTAAAATTTATTGATCTCGATGACAAACTTCCGCACTGGCACACTCACCCTTCTTACTACGAAATATAATTAATAATTTTTTAATTTTTAATTAATAAAATAATGAAAAATTATTGTATCATGGCAATTATTTCGTTATAAATCAGTTGGAGTGTATGAGGTTTTGCGCTTATTCATTAACACGTTGTATATGTATTCAATGTCTTATCATCATCATCATTATTCATGCCCAGGCAAGATTCTGGTACTTTAAATGGGACTAGATTATTTAGCCCAGTCATTTTATGGAGTTTTGTTAGGCGGAGTAGGGAGTAATTACTAATTGGACTTTTAAACTGTAACTGGAACCATTAAGTGACAAAAGGACTATCTTAAAGCATATTAAAAAAATATCGCTACGCAACATAGAAATCAAAATTGTGTGTCCCAGAAGGATTTTAAATTATTAATATACCAAATATATATTACAAATTACCAATGCGCTTATTTGACTTAGATTTAACAACATAAATTATTTTTGAGCAATAAAATATACAATGAAAT
Organism: Agonopterix arenella; assembly: GCA_927399405.1. Classification (NCBI taxonomy): domain Eukaryota; kingdom Metazoa; phylum Arthropoda; class Insecta; order Lepidoptera; family Depressariidae; genus Agonopterix; species Agonopterix arenella. Next base: position 248,719 of record OV656704.1, read on the forward strand.
TTAAAAAAAATAGGTATTTATTAGAAAATACGAATGTATTTTTCAAAACCTAAGTAGACAAAAATATTCACACCATGATTGTAGTATGTATAATGGTAAAGCCTTAAATATGTGCAATAAAAAATTTACCATCAGGTTTGAACTGTTAGCGACGTAATTTTTTTTAAATTTTGGTACATTTCTAGGCTCAAATCGGCTCTTCAATATTATACCGAAAAAAATTACAATTACTAATTATTCCCGGCTCAAACCGTAATGTCTGGGCTAATTTGTGTGACAATGTCCAAGATATTTATTAAACAGACTGAGGGCCCTGTTTGACCACTATTGGATAAGTTCTTGTTTGTTTATCTGACAGCATGTTTGACAGGTATTTTGTATGAAAAAACATTTCAAACGATCTGTCAAATAAACTATCAAGAACAAGTGGTGAAACTTAATATTATATTCCAAAACTAGTTAACATTAGATTTATTAAGATTTGTTTCAATAGAAGTATATTATGTTCTGATACTTGGCTTTCTAGCTTATCTTCATAATAGTAATTGCAATAAACTCTCAGTTTGTCAAGAACAGAAAATGTTTTGAAAAGAAAAAGACAACATTGTAAAACGACGACGTTAATAGAAAAAAAAATGTAGATCTCCAAAATTTCATTTCTTGGAGATGATTGAAACCGTTCTGAGAATAGATAAGAGCTTAATCATCGCGTGGCTACTACCGAACGATGAGAATTTGTTGGTTCGTACTGACTTATTTAGAACGCCCATACACCCTCATCATGAGAGTAGGCCTGTAGTTACCGCAGTAGTAGGTAGTAGGGTTTCATGATTATAGGTATTTCTTAATGAGAGTCGATTGCAGCCCACTTCGTCCGCTGCTCCACTGCAGCTCGCATCACACTGGAACTGATTTATTCATTTTTCAGCCTTGCTGGTTTCCTAAATTCTGCACTCATGACCGCATACCACGGTAGTGTTCCGTCCATACTGAGATACGGCATCATATTTTGGGGCAACTCAACAAATAAATATTTTGCATTTAAAGCTCAAAAAAGGTGTATTCGAGCTATCTATAACTTGAAACAAATAGATTCGTGTAGGACGCATTTCATAAAAATGCGAATTTTAACTCTGCCAAGTTTGTACATTTACGAATGCGCTATATTTGCATAATCAAACGAACACTTATTTAAATTTCACACTCGTCAGCGTCTAATAGATAAAATGATGGTGTTACCATCAAACACGGCTTTGTTACATAAAAGCTTATTCTGTAGGATACCTCACATCTACAATAAAATCCCTAAGATCATACCTACGGGACACAGATGAGCTTAATTTATTTAAAAGCAAACTGAATGACTTATTAATTACGAAATGTTACTATAGTCTTGACGAATTCCTTGCTGACAAATCCATCTAATGTACCAAATTGTGAACTTATTATTATTATTATTATTATTATTTTGCCATTGTAAATACACCAAATTGTATAATTGTAATATTTGTTTTATCACTAGTTATTTTTAGTGCATGTTTAAATTTTGGAGGACATAGCTGAACTGTTTTATTTTCTATGTACAACTATTAATTTACCTATGATCCACAATAAATACATTTTCATTTTCATTCATTTTCATTTTCTCTCTAATGCTTGGCTTAGGAAGGGCCTACCTACAAATTGAGTCGTCATATTGCTTAATTTTTTTAACTCGGTTAATTTAGTAGGCACCTATTTGCCCGCACAGTAATTATCTAAGTAGATTTATATTACCTACTCGTAGATATAGAAGATATGTTTGTACTTCTATGCTCGCGACTATCGCCGGGACTCCCCCGAGAGTGAATATGTTGCCCGCGATTCCGTTTGCGTGGACCTTAAAAAATAATCCTATGAACATATTCTATCTGCGTGTCTAATTTCATCCAAATCCGTTTAGCTGTTTATGCGTGATTGAGTGACAAACATATAAACTTTGACTATTATTAATTTATTATATTAGCGAGATTCGTACGTGTGTGGTCTGTGAAAGACTTTTTTGTATTCTATCTTAAGATTTACCTATTCAATTTTTGAAATAGCCTTAGCTACCTATTTTTTTGCTACTATGTGAAACAAAAATTGTTATTTACAACAGTATACAATATAATAAGCAATAAAACCTTTAACAAAACATACTTACTTTACAACAGTATGTACATTTTTACCAACTCTATATTTTTTAGTCTTGAATGAATGAATGAAATATACTTTATTTAGACCAAACACAAAAACGACGAAAATAAACTAGTTCAGAGCCATGGTAGAGCACAACAATGACAATCGCAACTAAATTCAGAAATTATTAACGAAAATGTTACGTAAATTAACAACTAAAAGCTCCCAATACAAAAGCGTTATATTTAACATTAGGGTACATTGAAATTAAACAATTAGTCCAACGGTCGGCCGCCGTCGGCGTCGGCTCGGGCGCGCTCGGCCTTTCCTCTCCAATGAATACCCAATCAATTTAATTACGGCTTCCCGCGCTTCGACTGTTTCACGTTTAATTTGGAACGGCGCCGGGCCAATGGCCGGAGCTTGCTAATCGCGCGTCGCTCTGATTGGCCGACCACAGGCTCCGCGACTAATTATTGGCCGCGGTGAAACAATCGCATCGCTTGATTTTCGAACGCGCTAATATGGCGGACCGCTGATGAATGAGATTTTATTGTTTTTTCAATTTATTGGTGGCCAGTTGTAATGGCGTCGCGTTGATTGTTGGTCGCTAGTTTGTTTGTTTTGTTTTTTTATGTGATAGTTTTTCTCGTTGTGCTTATAATTTTTCTTACCAAAAATCAATGTAAAAATGTAAATTACAGAAGATTGTAATCGAAAACGATACATACATACATACGTATTCTCACGCCTGTCTCCCTTTGGGGTAGGCAGAGACAACGGAACGCCACCTGCTACGATCCTGACAAAACGATACAAGGTAAGATAATCATTATTTATACATATTATGCAATGTAATCAACAGATTAGTTATGCACTCTTATAACGTTTCATTATAGGTATTTATTTATTTTATTTATTTTATGCATTTTAGGAAAACTAACGGACTAATTACAGGATAGTAGGGTATCAACATTTTTATAAAACAACATTGCCAACTAAAAGTTTCCACAGATAAAAATATGAAACGATGTATAGGTACTATGAAACTAAAACTAATAATTTTTTGCAATCTTATAAACGCTATCAACTGGCACTAACATACTGTAGGGTTGTGAAACTCTTATATTAATATTTTGATCTTAGTCTCTAAAAGCAAGTCGAATCTGCTGGTTTCTATTGCTGTAGAATAGCGTACGTTTATGTCTTTTCTTTTTCGAATTATAGTAAGTATTCGATATTCGAAGATGATTTTGTTTTAATTTTTTTTATTTATTTATTTGATTCGCTTACAGTTATTACACTCATACAATCATTATGATAATGATAATTAAATACGCCTTAAGCTAAATGCATAACCACTTAAAAGTGAACACAACATGCGTAATTCATAGTAAGAAAAGAAAAAAAAAACAGAATGTTTCAGGCAATGAAAGAAAAACATTGATTTCAGATGACAAATAACTTATTATAGGTATGGTTTATTATTATATTTTAGAAAATTTAAAAAGTAATATAAAAGAAATGTGAAAGTGACAAATAAAAATTGCAGAAATAACGTGGTGGAGACAATACAATGAGCTATTTTATTTGCCTTTAAACATAAATACTCATGTAAGTTATATACCTACAAGAAAAGTTGTTTGATTTTCAGTTCGATTTCGAGAGAACGGAAAATGGTTAAAAAAGCATACCTAATGGTAGAGATATCTGACAATAATTATTGTCAATTACTGTCAATATGGTATTGTGGTATCATAGTTTTATCTTATTATAAAATACCTTTCGTTAATTACTTAACTCATTTGAATTATACAGGGTGAAATTGATATCATTAGCATCCTTTTAAACTAAAAGTCTACCCATCAAACTGAACGTATTTCACTATGGGAGCAATTCGATCGGACCGAATGATGCTAATGATATATCAATTTCACCTTGTATAGGATATAATTAAATAACAAAATATAACTGAATGAGTGAAATATTCACTACTAGGTACCTAAAACTTCTGCGATTAGATGAGGCCAGACACTACAAAATTAATTACCTACTTATCTTATCTGAGATCTATCTATACTATTATAAAACTGTAACAGGAAGTTAGTCTGTACATTGAAGATATTAACAAAAAAAAAAGTTACGATATGGTTTTTAGGTGTCCCTGATTCCATTTCACCAATTTTTGGATTTTTTGTCTGTCTGTTTGTTTGTGTGTTTGTTTGTTTGTTTGAACGAGTATCACGCAAAAACTACTGAACCGATTTTGATGAAACTTTTTTTGTTTGATAGCTTATGATCTGACTTAAAATCACGTATATAATTTGTGCGGACGAAGTCGCGGGTTAACGCTCGTTAGTTAATATAATAATGTTGTTTGATTTATTAACACAGAACATCATGGGTTAATTCAAGTCATGAGGACATTTTCTTGGCTTTTTTAACTAGATTCTGACAGTAAAACTATTAATACAAATAAATTAAATTTGACTACGAAATTATTGGCTTCAGAAAGGTTCTGATTTGGTTTCTTTATTTAAGCTTAACGAATATTTTCTTAAAGCTCCGGAGTGTCCAGACCTTAGACCTTCAATCAGCCCACACCAACCGACTGCTGGGCATAGGCCTCCCTTTTATTGTACCACTCCTCACGGCCCTGTGCCAATCTGATCCATTTCCGACCCGCAACCCTTACAATGTCATCTGAGCAACCTCAGACCTTAATAATTATTACTATAAATTGTGCCCAAACCCTGTCTTAAATAACTATGGAATACCTTTATCTATGCCCCACATCGGTTAGAGTAGCTGCCTCTGATCATATCGGCTTCACGTTCCATCGAATTCAGGAGGATGTGGATGTTAAATCGCCTTTTATCTGACTGCAAACAGATTTGTAAATAAGCGATCTCTGTTGCACAAAACGGCAATGAGAAAAATCATCATCAAATTTCCCACTGCACGGTACACGTCCTATAAGCTTACCCTATCGGTGTAGAATTGCAATAACTATTAGGTCTAGACTCGTGATCCAAGTCTGTTATTGGGTGGATGAGTGCCGGTTGCCTGCTCCACGGCATGGCAACGAATTTCCACTATTTTATGGTGGCTCAAGTGTGTGTTTTGTGCATAAAACGATCCTTGAATTCAACAAATTAATATTTATTACCGTACGACGTCAAGCAAGTACTTGACACATCATTCCATCCTGTCTGTTGTAGCAATATTTCTGACCACCCCGAAAGGGATCACGGTCGTGAGTTTATGTAGAATAATACAAATAAACATCTAAGGGAGTGGTTAAGACCATTAAACTGAACAACTTTCACTATAGGACCAATATTGAAATCGCGAAAAAAAATCGGATGCTCCATCATCATCATCATATCAGCCTCCCCAAAATGGGGAGATTTGCCATAATCGCCATGATTCGATGCGTTTGCGATGTTCCATACTAAACTACAGATCTACTCGAGCTAAATGTATGGGACAAAAGATTTTTTTTCGCGATTTCGATGTTGGTCCCATAGTGAAAGTTGTTCAGTTTGATGGTCTTAACAACCCCCTTAAATGTTTTAAATGTTTTTTTTTTTTTACTTTTATAACACACTGTATATAAGGTCTACCAAAATTAGGTGAAACTATTTTAAGGGGATAATCAGACCATCAAACTGAACAACTTTCTCTATGGGACCAATATCGAAATCGCGAAAAAAAAATCAGGTGTCCCATACATTTAGGTCGAGTAGGTTTGTATGGACCAGCTAATATTTTTTTCGCGATTTCGATATTGGTCCCATAGAGAAAGTTGTTCAGTTTGATGGTCTGATCATACCCTTAAAATAGTTTCAGCTAAATATCTTAGACCTTATATAACGTCAAGCACGTTTGCTATTTAAACTAGAACGTCGACTTGCGTTTTTAGATATTGGAAAAATCTGTAGGTACTAAGATGGACTCATAATTTAAAAACTAGAATAGAGTAAAAAAAAAAATCCTTTTGTATAATCATTAAAATGTAGCGTTTTGTCCTGTCGAAGTGAAGAGAGCTCGGTCACTGCTAGTGAAACTGTGGATCTTAGGATAATGAATAGGTATATTATAGTTTAAGTAATACCTATAGAGCAGTTACATTTTTATGCTATAATTTGTGATCGATACTTGTCGATAACCAAACTTTTGCCTTTGATTTCGATTACAAAAAATGAAAAACCTCCATCGAAATCAGTCAACTGTTTAGGAGCTACAATGCCATAGATACACAGACAGAAACTTAGGCGTCTAACTTATAAAAATTCCTCTTTTTGCGTCGGAGGTTACCTTATACAAGAACTAGATGAGTTTCATGCATGCAGGAAATTTTTTATTTAGTAAATTTCCAATTTACCTCACCGTTTGTACTATCACCAAAGTGCCCACGATATTAGTTGGTGGAGGACACTTTTTAATCTGTCATTTGGTGTACGTTTTTGTTTTTATTATTGATCGTTCGATTGAGTCATTAGAATTTTCAGGTCCTTATGTAAGACAGTATTATGATACATTTAACTAATTATAACCTATGTATAAATATGTGGCTAGCCAATTAGTGTCCAAAAAGGCGCGACTTGCTATACACAATGATGTGTTGGTGCCTACACTTATGTATGGCAGTGAGTGCTGGGTATGGCAGAAGAAGCATGCAAGTAAAATTAATGCTGTTGAAATGCGTTCCTTGCGAAGTATGTGTGGTGTGACGCTGAAAGATAGAGTGAGAAATTGTGTAATAAGAGATAGATGTAAATTAAAAGAAGATGTAGTGACAAGAATAGAGAAAGGTATGCTTCGTTGGTTTGGTCATGTGGAGAGGATGAGTGATAGCAGATGTACGAAAGAGATATATGTTGCTAATGTGAGTGAAAGCGTCGGAAGAGGGCGCCCTAGTAGGACGTATGCTGATCAAATCAGTTGCGTCCTACAAAGAGGGGAGGTGCGGAGTACTCGAAACCGACGGGCATGTATAAAGAGATGTATGGATGTGCATGAGGCAAAAGAAGTATGTAAGGATCGTAGTAAGTGGCGCGCCCTGGTCTCTGCCTACCCCACTGGGAAAGAGGCGTGACGTTATAGATAGATAGATAGATAGTATAAATAGAAGGTATAGTCGTAATTCGACATAATTCATAATAATTTCAGTTACACAGAAAAGTAAAAGCGTAAAGGTCATCGTGGCGGCGGCAGCCCTACCCCCGGGTGGGGTGGCGCAGGGCTGCCACGCCCCGCAACTTAGGTTTTTTAATCAACGCCCTCTGTCATTAGTATTCCGCATAATGGAGAGCGCGGTGCATAGTGCATACAACGCGGTGCATAAATACAACTACATATACATTGATAATGCATTTAGTAGTGCGGCTAGTGCGACTTCACTAGCGTATCGTTATCGAATCGAATGCTTCAATTCGTAATGTTTAGACTTGTTACTACAGGGTATTAGGGTAATCAGTTGCTTTACTTTAAGGGGCGATTTCACCAATGATACTGAACAACTTTCCCTAAGAAATCTGTGAGAAATTAGCGCTGATTGAACGTTTGTAGGAAAAGTTTTTTCTTTTTGCGAATTTCCCTTTGATCCTTTGGGAAAAATGTTCAGTAGGTATCATGAGTACAATCACCCATTTTAGTAATGCAACTGTCGATTCTAACACCCTGTATAAGCCCATAATATAGGAAAACTAGTGTTATAATTATTAGAGAAAGGTTAAAAGTAAGGTTCTTGTTCAGCAGGGGAATTATAAAAGCCAGGCAGAAAGTAATTTCGTCTCATCATCAGCTTCATTCAGATGAATTCTAGTCATAGGTCATGTCATGTCATGGAACCTGATATCTTTTGGCGCACCCTGGGCAGTCAATCAGCCACGAAACGAGCACTGCTGACAGGCTTTACATTACACTACTCTAGGGCCCACTTGCGCCAAATGCTGGGTTAAATTGCGTAACCCCGTTTTTAGTAGCACCGACCTAAAGTGATATTGAAGATTGTCTTGCGCCAATGAAAACTAGTTCATAGTTAACTAACCTGACAGTTCTCTATTTTTCGCTGGCAATATCCTAAATGACCATAGAGTTTATGGAAACCGACAAAATATGAAAAGTGAATGATGAATGAACATAATAATATACACGTCTCTTTCACACCGCCCTGCGCAGAGTTGCGCGAGCCTACAACAAAACTGTAAAAACAGCTGTTGCCTCAATTTTGACATTTAGCACGTAGTTTAGTGACTTAAACCTACCACATCGGCGGTTTAAATATAACACAAGTTTAGCCCCTAAAATAGGATGGTGCAAGACATAATTATAATTTAATTCCAAATTAGCGTCTAGTTCCGAGTTAATAACGATACCTACTTAACGCAAGCGGGCCTTAGTGTATTAACAAATCAAATTACACTTAAACTACAGGGTGAAATTGATATCATTAGCATCCTTTTAAACTAAGAGTCTACCCATCAAACTGAACAACTTTTACTATGAGAGCCAACCGATCGGAGCAAATAAAAAATCAGCTGTTCCATACTAAACTGCAATGAGGACACGCGAGTTCGCTACTTAAATGTATGCTACACCAGATTTTTTTGGCTCTTCTATAAGGTCCTTCTTAATATGCTGACACTTTTTTAAGGGGATGATCAGACCGTCAAACTGAACAACTTTCTCTATGGGACCAACGTCGAAATAACGAAAAAAAATCAGCTCTTCAATAGAAAACTGAAAACTTGGTCGAGCCAAATTTATAATGGGACAGCTGATATTTTTTTCGCGATTTCGATATTGATCCCATGGAGAAAGTTGTTCAGTTTGATGGTTTGATCATCTCCTTAAAAAATTGTCAGCATATTAAGAAAGACCCTGTATTTGTGTGACAATGTCCAAGATATTTATTTAATTATATCAAAACTAGGAACTCGTTTTGTAATAATTATTAACAAAACAAATAGATCTGTCCAGGTCGCAGTAGCTATTTGGTCATTGACCAAGCCCTTATAACCAAATAATAAAATACTAAAACAATGTTTTACGTAATTAAACAATAAAATAGTTATTCTTTAGACAAAAGAAATCAATTAATAAAATCATATAACTAGTAAATTGTTACAATGAAAGATAATGAAACATTATTAATTGAGATAAAAATATTTGGAAACATCCACGGAAACCAGTTTCTAACATAACATAGAAAACATAAAAATAGTTACTGTTTATATGGTGTGTGAAATAGTTCTTTCTTTTAAAGTACTAGTGAATAGGCTTCTTCTGGGTGAGCTCGCTACATCTTCGACCCCATCTTCGTCCTGAGGACTAGATTGAGGTCAAGATCAAACCCGTATGGGTTTAAATAATAAAAAAAAAATGTTGTATGTTGTATCTGCTATACTATTGCGCATGCAATGCAAGACACTGTACGACCACAACTAGCCAAGACGGCCAGGCTAGCGTTACAAAGGCTCAAAATGCCTTTAGCTCGTTTCCGTCAGGTTGCGTGAAGCTATGGGTGCGCAATTATGCACCCCTCCCCGCAGGGGGGAGCCAGGGGTGAGGGGGGACCAGCCATGGCCGCGACACTCAATAAAAAGTGTTGCGCGAATTGTGGCGGCCCTACGTCGATGTAGGGTTGATGATTCGACTTATATTATGTGGTGATTCAATAGGATAAGCTTGAGAAGTAAACATGAGTATGTGTTACTATCTAGCTAAGATTTTTTTTTGCTGGAGCTTTTAACCTGAGGTTATGTATAACTGAAAAGACTCTTTGACTGAACAACATTCTCTATGGAGACAACGTCGGAAAAAAAAACAGCTGCCCTGTAAATTTAAGTTGAATAGTTAGGTAGATAAAAAAAAACTTTTATTGCATCAAAGCTAAGAAAGATAGAATTGGTACTGCAGTTTTGTATGAAACAGCGATTTTTTTTATTTTTGTTTCCATGTTGGCTCTATAGTAAAAGTTGTTCAGTTTGATGGCGCAAAGTCTCTGGTGTTTTGTTACACCCTGTAGAAATGGTCTTACAAGGTTCTCTACACTACTTATTTTAAAAGTGTACGAGTAGTGTGTCTGTACGTTAAAGATATTAACAAAAAAAATGGTTGTGATAAACATTCAAAATGCAGATATTTTTATTCAAAATAATATCTCATGCATGATGTCATTTTTGGACTCTACATAACCTCCGCGTCGGCCTTTCGTTGTAGAGAAGATTGGAACAGAAACTCTACAATACACATCTTTTAAAGAAATAAATAGCCCAGTCATTTTACAGTTTGAGCCGGGACTAATTAACATTCGATATTTTTTTTCGGTATAGTATTTAAGAGCCAATTTGAGCTCAGAAAGAGTCTCACATCAGGTTTTTTATTCTTGCATGCAGTTGTACTTAAAATGCTCATCTATACATACATTTTATATTAATGTACATATTAGTGTCATATTTGATTAAATATCGAAGTGTAATGCTCAATATAAATTTTTAATTAACCCACTTTATTGTACGTGATGGGTATTACACACTAAGTATAGATAGATAGATAAACAATTTATTTGCATAAGTAACACACACATAATATTACAGTATAGTATCTATCTTCCACATACTGGCTTTACGATGACCTGTTTCGGGCTGGTTGTAACCTCCTTTCTCTCCTCATCCTGACTGCGAAAACCCTACACTCCTGTCCTATGTACATGGCTCACTGGTGCCTCGGGTAGAAGATCGATGATTATATCGAGGACGCAAGAGCAGCATCAGCTCGGAGGGGTAGTTCGTGTGAAGATAGTATTGTCATGTAAACGATTACAAGGCGAATAACCTAACTATAAGCTTGATTGCATGGATTGCAATACTTTGAGCTCGCGAGCACCTCTACAGAGCAGCTGCAGCGCTGGCCCCCCTCATATAGCTGTCATCTTTGCGTCCTTGTAGCAGTACTGCTGGTTGGTGAGTCAACGGAACGTAACGGAACGGAACGGAACGCAATCTCACTTTAATGTACGTGATGGGTCAGAATTGCACTACACACGACAAAGTAAACATTCTCGAAATGGTGAGATTACATTGAAGAAAAATAAAAAACCTGATTTGGAGGCACCACGATCAGTAATTATTGGTAATTACAACCTTTAATAGAAATGTTTCAAGTACAAAAGTTAGTTCCACCACTTTTTTTTGCAGCATGGCAAGGTTGTTTTTTTCTTTGGTAAGGCTTTGCCTACACAAAAATTTTTTTTGGTCACTCTAGAACAAAAAAAAATTATGTGGCTTATATCTCTGGGGAGGAGTATTGTCGTAACATTTTCAAACTTTTTCTAATACATCAAAGTTCTAATTAAAACGGTTTCTAAAAAGTACTACAATTTTTAGTATTCAATTTATGAATAGTCTGATTATTATTTTATTCGAAAATAGTAGGTACCTAATATATATTCATATTTTATAACAAAACTATAGTTTTTGTCCCACCGCCTTTACTGAATAAACATTGTTCTCCATTAAGAGGGCACCGAGACTCCAGTGCTGCCCTCACAGTGCTTTTAATTTATTAAAAATTAAAAAAAAAAACAATTTTTAATTTCTAAACATTCAAACAATATTTCGAAAAAAAACCGGAATTCACATTGTAATCATTGCTGATTTTCAATTTATCGAGACATTATGGATTTGTTTTCATAATAGGTATAGTAGGTACCTACTATATATATACATAATAGGTACCTACTATCTTTATTTAGTATATTAAAATATCTTTAGATAATAACTTAAAACACTTGTGCTTGTGCGTTAGCATACTTGCATTTCCGCCAGTGGCAAGTGGTTTGTGAAAGTATCTATCAAATCTCAAGGATTGTTTTTGAGGAAAGAACACAGCTGAGAAGGATTGCGGAGTCTTGTGACAGAGTCAAACGTGAACCACGCAAACAACAGGCGTAAGATAGCTGCTCACAAAACATACATAAGCTCACGCCATTGTCCCATGGGGGTAGGCAGAGACCACGGAACGCCACACGCTACGACTCTGACACACCTCTTTAGCCTCATTGACAATATTGATTTGATCGATGATTTGATTTTTTTTTAATATTGTTTTAATGTTAGAAATAAAAAGGTACGATTAAGGGCAGCACTGGAGTCTCGGCACCCTCTTGAGAGCTGTCCACACCACACCTAATCCTCCGGTAACGCCCACACTCGAAACGTCCTCTGAAACACAGAGACGTTTCTCACGTCACGCACTATCCCACCACGTGTCATTATGATACGCGATACGCGGCGTATCACGTTTCTATTAAAGGCGGGAAGAGTGCAAAAAGTTCTGTTTTGATCCAGCGGACACGCAAACAACTACATATTGTGATATGTGTATTGTGCCGATGAGTAGTGACAGACGGACGGACAGACAGTCCGCCGTGATTGTGTGGAGACCTTAAATAATGTTCACACGTGTGTTTTTATTGTTTAGGAGAATTTGGTCGTGGATGTGGATGTTAGATGGAATCTATTATAGTTTGTTACCAGGCTTTGTTCGCGTAGAATTTGATTTATTTTCGGGATAAAGTAGGATAGGTCTGATGCCCTTGTTTAGACGACGGGCAAAAAAACAAATGTGTGTAAACATTAATTGAAATCCGATTATGATGTATAGTATCACGTATACCAACCCGTACACCGGCCAAAAGTATTTTTGTTAGTAATAAAATCCTAACACTCACCTCTCAGTACATCCTTACTAGACATTTCTAAATTAACGGATAAAACTGGGTTTAACAAGTATTCACTTCGAAATAAATCTGACTAAATAGTAACAAAGTGTAGACTAGAAAAATCGACTAAATCCATAATTATATATAATAGGCCCTAAAATCTACAATAAACTCCCCAACGATATCAAACAGTGCAAAGAAAATTGTACCTTTGAACGTAAATTAAAAACATGGCTTATAGATCGTGCTTTCTATGACATTGATGAATTTTATAACTTTGTACCTAATGTTATTAGAATGTAACCGGACTGTAATATAAATAATATAATTATAAGTAGTTAAGGAGTGCATTTGACATGCAAAATTATTTTTATGAAATAAATGATTATGATTATACCTAGATAAAACACTAACTAACTGCCCATCAAACAATTTGGTCGTATTAGGCCCCCAGGTAATATAACTTTTATAACAAAAAAAAGGTTATATAAATAAACCTTTTTTTTGTTATAAAAGTTATATTACTGTAATTTCGTCACATACTGGTGCTTCATGCGCCTAATGTTCGACTATACGACACCTATACTGACTCTAGGCTATACGACACCTAAATTGACTCGGTGTACCTACTCCTGATGCATGCCTTCACTACATAAAACTCATGACCATAATAATAGGGATGGAACATGTGATCCGAAATAAAATTATTTTATTTATTATAATACTTTTTGAGGTGGTGACTGCCTCCGTGGTCTAATAGTTAAGAGCATTGGCTCTGGACACGGAGGTCGTGGGTTCGATTCCCACGGGGGACACCTAGTGAAATGTCACTTTGTGCGTTTTTCCCCAGTTGGTCAGGACACTGCAGGCTGAATCACCTGATTGTCTGAAAAGAAAAATGATTCCGTGCTTCGGATGGCACGTTAAGCCGTTGGTCCCAGCTACTATCTCTGGTGGTAGTTAGTCGTTACATAAAAACCACGTCAGAGGCCGTAAGGCAGTCTGAAAAAACTCTGACACCAGGGCTCTGCCCACACGATAAGAAGAAGAAGAAGGTGGTCAGAAATTGTTATCCTACAACTACCAACTCTTGTTGGCAGTTGCAGCAAGGCATAGGTTTTATGATAAAAAACAATTTAAACTAACGTAAAACGAGAATAATATTACGTATTTTACATTTGCATTTATATAAACATGACTTTTTTTTTTGAGTCGTGCTGAATTTGCTACAGGGCTTTTCGATTTTTGTGTATTTTTTGCGCTTGGCTCAATTATCTAGAACTCATTCTTTCTTCTTCATGACTTCATCTAAATATCAAGGAAAGGTATTGTTGTTTTAGGAAAGTGTAATAATAATCAGTCATATGTAAAGAGCATAGGAAGAATTTTTATTGAGAATACATTTCGTAATGTCATCTTGAATTTTTTTATATTGCATGACACACAGGATTAACAAATACTTTTTAAGTTATTTAGACATGTATGGAATGAAATGTAGGTAATGTCTTTTTCTGTGTGTTATGTTTTGTTTAAAGCAATAAATAAAAGGCTTTTTATTTCATTTATTTATCTTGAACCTCGATAATTGAACTACTTAATGCTCTTAATAGATGAAAAAGTAAATAAAATACGTCTGTTATCGACAATAATTAAATAAATTGTAAAAAGTTTAATTTTTTTTTTCAATATTCACATTTTCTGCAATTGCCGATGATTTGCTGTCATCTTTTGAGGACTTCCACTGTCCATCAAAATAAAAATGGATCCAACTCGATGGTAAGTCCTCATAAAAACTGCATGAGAAACCATATCCCTTAGTCGCCTTATACGACATCTACGGTAAGAAAGGGTTGCTTCATTCTAAGCCACACGACTAGCAATATTTCATTACTGAAAATACTTAGTAATGTAGGCATTAGTTAGTATTTATGCATTAAACATAAAATATTAATAAATGGGATTTTTATGAAATATTATACAGGAAATTGATATCATTAGCATTCTTTTAAACTAAGAGTCTACCCATTGAACTGAACTACTTTTTTTTGGCTCCGATCCGTTTGCTCCCATAGTAAAAGTTGTTCAGGTTGATGGGTAGAATGGGAAAGGATGCTAATGAAATTAATTTCACCCTGCAGGTACAAGTAAATGAGAAAAATTTATCGGACACTTAATAAGACAAGACAATTTCTTAAGAATTATATTGGAAGATAAAATAGAAGGGAAGAGAGGCTGAGGAAGACCTAGATAAAAAGAGCGGAATGAAAGAAAACTCAAGATACTTGCAGACAAAAGACAGTTTTGATTAATCCACCGCGAGCGTCGAAGATGATGATGATATGAAATAGTTAGCTAAGAAGATAAATAAATACCACAGTATAAGAAAGAGTATTAAATACGTAGGTAGGTAGTAGATAATGATTTTTCTTTGGTTTTTACTTTCCTAATAATACTCATTCACGACTCGTGAATCAACGAAGTAAAAAATATATTAAATAATGCCACAGTTTAAAAATAATAATATGATTTGCAAAACAATGTCCACTTTAGTGAAAAAAAACAAGAGTCCAATTCGGTACAATAATGTTTACACAAAAGGCTGAAACTTGAAACATTT
This sequence comes from Agonopterix arenella, assembly GCA_927399405.1. Lineage (NCBI taxonomy): Eukaryota > Metazoa > Arthropoda > Insecta > Lepidoptera > Depressariidae > Agonopterix > Agonopterix arenella. Next base: position 264,228 of record OV656704.1, read on the forward strand.
TTAAATGCTATCACTAGCGCCATCTATCGCCAGTGATTGTTATCTAAAGTTTGGAAGTTTACAAACTCAAGTGTCTAGTAGGCAAGTTGTACAATGTAGGTATACGTACAGCCTTTTAGTATTGTTTTAAGCAAAATATCCATTAGGTATTTATTACTTACAAACTATGCCATGATTATGAGTTAGACATAAAATAAAAATTCACTATTAAATTAAAAATTCGTATGCAAATATTCATCGAGATTACATAGTGACTTTACCTATGGGTACAATCACACCAACCTATTTTAATATAAGTACTTTGTGGTTTTATAAATATCTTAAAGGCAGGTTCACACAGGCAGGTCTCAGTAATTAATATGGCACATTATGGAGAATGACTGAAAGAGGCGGACGTGTAATTAATACCTCTCGAGGAGCCATTCACGGACGAATAATAATATGAAGAGTAAGAAATTACGCGCCAATTCACCTGCCATAATGTTGTACTTACTCCATCCACTGTACGACGGAACAATACGCGCCTTGTCCGGCCTGACCCCCCACCGGCCCACCCCCTCACCCCCTCCGCTCCCTCGACCGCGAACCTATTCATTTCTTACAATTAATCAAAATTAAATCAGCCTCCAACACAGCGATTGAATTTAGAATTTAACTCTGCATTTTACAGTCGGATTTCAGCTGGCATGACGTTGAGTAGGCGTGTCCCCCGCGAAGAAATCTGGCCAATAGAGTGCGGTAACAAAATATCCGTATTGGCTATTAGCAGGCCCCGCCCGCGCGGGGTGGGGGGGCCGCGTTCTGAATTCAAAAGGGCCTATCGCGCGGAGGATCTTGTTGCGTAGGAGACGTTTTAGCTGCGAGCGGGGTTAAAGCGCCTCTGTGGAATAACGTCGTATGTCGTATTGTAAGGGTGGTGAATTAAGCTGGTTTGGTAGTGAGGTGTCGGTGCTGTTGCTCCGAGGGGGGTTCTCGTCACACGGCGGCAGGAGGCGCCGCGGTCAGAAGCGCTCCGACCGCCGCGGAGAGCGCACACGTCGCAAAACACCAAGAATCTTATCAGATTTTTCGCGAATTTTCCAATATCTCGGAAAAAACGTTAAGATAATTTTCCAATATAAAGCCTTGATTTTCAGGCCTAATTTTTAGACTAAATATTTAATTTAGGATAATAAATAAGTGACGTCTAGAACTTAACGAAAGTGTACTTTATTATTTTTATTAGAGACTAAAACGACCTAAATAATTGTGATAAAATATTCCAATAAGAAACGGCAAAAGAAAAATTTAGCTAACCAAGTAATGTTAAAGTAAGGCTGAGGTTACACAAGCGACATACAGAATGCAAGCGATGAGTGCGAACGCGAGCGCGCCTCGAGCGCCCCAACGCTCCCCGTTCGGGATACAAGAACTCCTCGGCCTCTCCGACAACCGGGAGTCCAGGGACAGATACTTCGAGAACCGAGATACGGACAGAGTTCTCAACTTGTCTGAAAACAGAGAGCCGAGGTCGGCGTACACGCCGCAGTTCCAGCTGCCAGCGTCGATGGCGAGCCGTGTTGCGTACGCGGCAGCTTTCAACGCTCAAGCTGCTGTCGCGGCAGCTTTCCTACCCGGCCCGCCGCTGCTGCACCCTCCACATGGTGAGTACGAGACTCTAGTTCTATATACATTCATAAATACGCTCACGCCTTTATCTAACTGAGGTACGAATAGAGATACTGGTGCGTGACACTATATGGTTATAACAAATCTTACCTTCTAGCTTTATTCCTTTGTTGATCATGTTTTAGAGTTGAAGACAATGCAATGAACCTTCAAATTATTTTCTAGGGCCTTCTCGAATGTAATCTATCATGAATGAATTTTATGTAGGCATGTTTGAAGAGGGAATTCTTTCACGATTGGCAGCTCAGAATATTCTGAAAGAATCAGTTAAAGATTGAAAAATTTTGATGATAATGAGTGACTTTTAATTATTGATTCTGAATATTGACAGAAGTTAATAATGTTAGCTAAAAGTAAAGTCTAAAATACAGATTTGATTTATTGAAAAATTAATCAGCCTTGAGGCATCTCTACTTATTTTAATAAGATTTTTCAGTTTGAAAGTTATTTAGGTTACAATTAAAAAATAAACAAGTAGATTACATATTATTTTAAGGTCCACTGGTAATCTGTGCGTCATAACATAAATAATAAAAAAAAATCGCATAATTTCGCGCAAAATTTATTGTTTGGAAACAATTCATTAATTGGTCTATTCATCAATAGGGCGGAGCTAGACAGCGCTTCTATTTGTGTTAAAGCAAAAAGGAGCATAGTGGTGGTCAGGCGGAAAAGTCCGCGTTAGTAACTGTGTTAGTTATGAGTGAAATAGGTATTTCAAATATTTTTTAGACTTAATTTTGCTAAAATAATTCCTGTTTTACCTGCACATATTGAGGAATATCGAATAGCTACCTAACGATAATGACGGACCGTTATAACTCGCGCTTTAAAATATATCTTTTTCAAAATCTCTACTTCAAGTGAGCCCGTCGGTAACAGACTGTCGCCGCGCCGTCATTGTGTCTCGTTTAATTAGCATTTTTCAACATAATAATTAGCGTCTTTAGTGTAAAGACAATGCGTTGCTTTGTGGCGCGTCCGCGCCGCCGCCGCCGCTGCTCGCTGCCTCTCGGCTCGGGTTACGCCTCGTGTGTACGCAGCTTTACAATTGATTATAGATGGATGTCTAATTATGGGTAGTCAATAGTTTATTAACAAAGAGTGCGTGTATTTAATGTTGAGCATTATCTTGTAAAATCATTGGTATAATTAAAATACAAGTTAAGACTGAAGTCAAGTGAACGAAGGACCAAATACCTACGATACGTTTCAAAACGTAAGTTGGGTACATCATAGTTTATTTTATTTACACTTCTCCTTTTTTCTCGTCCGTGTTTATATTGAAAGTGATTTAAATAATGTGGATGTTCTACGTTTTCGGAACATATCTGACGCCACCCTCCGGGAATATAGTCGTAAGCATAGGAATATGTATGCAGACTTAAACGTAGGTAATAGTATGCAAAGCAAGAGAGAAAGAGATTCCAATCCCGCTAGTATTTTAATGTTTTAATTTTAATTATGAGGTTAATCTAAATGATAAAGGTTACTCTATATAATAATGTTCCTTCCTTGTTACATACAATTTAATACTGTTAAACAATGAAATTGATAAATTACCTACACAGTATAAGCAAAAATGAATAGGCTACCGAAAAGATGCCGACGGCAAAAATAATACGTAAGTCGACAAGACAGGCTTGCAAAATATATTGTGTGATTTACAATAATGCAAACTTTAATGTTGTTCATTACAAAGAACTATGGAAATTGTTAGAAATCGAAATTGATTCTATGTTAAAAATAGGTAATTAACGGAAAATAAATCGACTGTACTATTTAGGTACACCTTAGATAAATATAGGTACATTAATTTTGTTATAGTGCCTATGCCACGGAATATTGTTTTAAGAATTTACGTATACCTCCATAAGTAAGGATACCTAAAACCTTGATCATTTTTCTCAGATTTAATTTAAACCTAAAACCATTGCCGAACCTATTAAAGTGAGACATCAAAAGATTCAATTTGCCTTTATGTGATTAGTGGAATGAAAAGAATACATAGAATACTTACAGAAGTGGAGGTAGACTCAACACAATTTGGACATGAAGATAAAGTAGTTAATGTTACGTTGGTTATGATATGTGTTTGAAAGACAGGTACGCTGTTAAATATTATAATCTGAACCTCTATCTATACATATAATAAAATTGTAAACTTGGCGTGGTTGTACTTTGCAGATAAGACCTAATGGAATGCGTTGAGAATATTTTTAGAATTTTTGTCTGTTTGTTTGTGGACGCATCACTTAATAACTACTTTAACGATTTTGATGTGGTTTTCACAAAAGCATATGGCTTCGTTTGGATTAACATTAGGCTTTATTTAATCGCAATCGGTTTATTCAATCAAAAGTAATGTCAGTAATATGGTCAAATAATAGGCTATATTCATCGATCATAAATAGAATTAGATGCACAGTCTAATGGGAAACCATGGGAAATTTTTGGTCGGAAACGACATTTTTTGTCTACTATCAGCGAGATGGTGTTAAATAAGATCAAAATACCCTCAGATTCATCAAAATAAACAAGTAGATTACATATTATTTTAAGGTCCACTGGTAATCTGTGCGTCATAACATAAATAATAAAAAAAAAAATCGCATAATTTCGCGCAAAATTTATTGTTTGGAAACAATTCATTAATTGGTCTATTCATCAATAGGGCGGAGCTAGACAGCGCTTCTATTTGTGTTTAAGGTCGAGGGAATTTGTAAATCTATTATTCTTGCAGCGTTGATTGTATAGTTTTTTTGTGAAAGATAGAAGCCTGTATTGTACCTTATCGCTAACATTTCTTGGTCTTCTTCATACACACTGAGCTCTTACAAATAATGAACAATCTATATCCACATCTGTATGTATGTATGGTTCTAAAAGCTGGTTATAGACAAAAGCAAAACGCACAATACTACCCCTGCCCCTCGCTCCTCTTATCCCCCGCTATCGTCTGCGTATGAGCGCCTATTAACTCCTTTATTATTACTTTACACTTCCAATCAATGCACCATCTCTCTCTATTCCTCTGTTATTCTCAATATAAATATATCTGTCGCTGTCTGTTTGGTTTGATTCGGCATCTGCTCTTTTGTTATCTTGAAGTGAGTTTTTTACTGCAAAATAATTTTAAGATTTGTTCAGTATACTTACTGATGGTGAATCTAAATTTATTTTATCCATTACAAATCGGTCTTTTAGGGCACTATTTTTACAATCAGCATCATGTTAGTTTAGTTTTGGTTGGTTTTAGATTTTTAGAGTATTTCAATTGAAATCTACACCAATTCTCCTATCATAGGATTTCCTGGAAGAAATTGCCGAAACGAAATATTTCGTGATCCTGCATTAATTTATATTTGTTTCTTCTCTCTGTATTTTTTTTTTAATAGGCCCGCCACACTTTCCCACCGCTTTAACTCCTGTAAACCAGGATCAACAGCGGTGACCATTCACAACACTATAAGACAATGAAGTCCAGCGAGCCCGGGGGAGCCCCTCTAATTTGTCTTGGAATCTTCTTCTTGTATATTAAAATCTATCTCTTGCTCATATTTTGTCAATTCAAATGTATTTCTACACATACATAGACATAATTACATAAACTCGTGACCATAACTCATTGCGAGTGGTCAGAAGCATTGCCACAACTACCAACTACCTGAATGTATCGGTACTTCTGTCTTGAAAAAAATACGAATCAGGAACTAATATAGATAACTAAGATGATACTGTTTGTTGACGTTGTTTACAATAATGTTCAAGATCACATTATCATCCAGTTTGAGACGTTTAATCTTAAACCAACTAACAACAATGAGAAGGAACATCCAAAAAAGAACAATAAAATAGATAACAACCAAACCTAGAAGCTAACAAAAAAGACCTTCACAAAGCACTAAACGAGTAATAAAGCAGATCCTTCAGCACACGTCAAACACAATCAGCGACACCTCCAGACAAAACCGGGGCCACGATGTAAAGCAAAGCAACTCACAAAAACTCTTTGTGAAGACATCTCTTAAGGACCAACACCTACCACAATACTGCCCTTTGTGAAGCTATAATGAGGATCGGAGATAAAGACGGGCCATTTGTTTGAGAATACGTCAGATTGATAAAGGGTTCGGATATCGGAGTACAGGGACGAGGTACGTTAGTGGTCACTTGTTTTAAGACCTTTTTGTACGATTGTTTATTAAGTTCTTTTAGGTTTTATTTGGTTCATGTTACGTGAAACTTGAATTTGGTTTGTTCAGACTATCAGCTACTTCGGTTTTGATTAAATATATCCTTAATTTATAAGCGCCTTTCTGAATCTTTTATAATGCGCACAGCCAAGGAGTGGAATGCCCTGCCTGCGTCAGTATTTCCGAGTGCTTACAACCCGAATTCCTTTAGAGTACTAGTGAATAGGTTTCTTCTGGGTAAGCTCGCTACATCTTCGACCCCATCTCGTCATGAGGACTGGATTGACGTCAAGAGCAAACACATAGGTAATAAAAAAAAGGTAAAGATTGGTATGAACATCATCATAATCAGCCTGCGTCATGCGTTATTTCTCATGTTGACACGAAAAAGAAGAGTCTTTATTATCTCTATATTGTCCCCACTGCTGCGGAATAGGCCTACCCCTCATTGTGAAATTTGTGAAGGTGTACGATCGTTAGTCTACCACACATGTAGCTTTTATGGCATACCGTATTATACATATCTACATTCCTTAATATTTCGTTTAGGGGTGGTCAGACACGGTGGTAGTACACCGTCATACAGAACAGTAATAATTCTTTGGATAAAGTGTTAAATATTATATCCCGAGATTATAATTCACCCTCTGTGTGAAGTGTGAACAAACTTAGTTCCGTTCTCATACAAAAGAAGGTTTAATTTAAAAAAAAGGTGGCATTGGCTGCTATGTCTAAAAGTCTGATACAAGGTATGACAAGGTTAGACCATCAAACTAAACATTTTTCACTATGGAGACAACGACGAAAAAATCTGCTGTACTATACATTTGAAATCAGCCAGAGGTACCCGCAGTTTTGTATGTCACAGAGGATTTTTATTTTTTTCTCGATTCCTCTCACTTCACAGTGAAAGTTGTTCAGTTTGATGGTATAATAAACCACCCGCTTAAATATTATGTACCTACTAGGGTGCTTTCTTCTTTGTTATATCCTGTATAAGATGAATAAACTAGTGTATAATCTTTTACATAATTTCTATCCATCAGTTCCTCAAATAGATCATTTACAGCTTTAACATTAACATCATGATAATATCATCAACATAAACAAGCCGTTTTTGCACACTATCTATAGCACTTTTTTTCATTTAACAAACCATCCGGTACATTTGTAAAATTTCAGTTCAATATGGGTCATAGCATGCAGAGTTCCGTATCGATCTGTAGCGAGGTATTCGAGGAACTCGGTAACAAATTAGACAAGCACATTAGCAGGGTTATTAGCAAACCCGCGGACCCCTGCTAAGGATCAGCACACATCGTCAGCTATGATAATTACGAGCATTAGCTTTGAGCTGGTTGCTTTCTCATTATCGTCCTTATTGGAAAGTATTTTGTTTTATCACTTATACAGGGCGTAAACTTAAATGCGTTAAATATGAAGGACTGAGATCGATATCTGGTGCGACATGGTTCGCGAGGAATAATGAAATACATGAATACGCGGAAATCCCAACTGTCAAGGAAGACGTCAAAAAGTTTTGTATAAGATACAAGAAAAGGCTCAAAGGACACTAATAGAATTGACCAGAAATCTGTGCAATCATAATCAGAAGACACGGCCATATTCCATTAGATAATATGAATATAACATAATTATTCAAAATGTCTATATCTAAGCAGTATTTTTTAATAGTAACACATATTTCTCCAAATAAGTTAGGTAAGGTTAGGTTAGCCTATGATGACCTATGATTTCTTGGGTGTTTTTGGGATTTACTCCTAAATTCATTTGCAGTGTTTGTTTTGTATTTGTGCTGTTTGCTTTATACACTAGACTATATTGCAGGGTAGCACTCGATTTACCAATAACTTTAAAAATTAATTAATTAGCATCACAGGGTCTTTGTGTGGACTGTCAGCTTTACCCGAAAGGGTTGTCGGTTATTGGTTCGCGCAACCGCTCCAAACAGACGCACACACGCATACGCACCCACACATGGGCGTACACACATAATGGGTTGGAATCACACATCGCGTGTGTGGTGGTGTGCAGTTAACCCTTCCTTGTACAACCAGTTTGTTATGGTTTGGTTTAAGTTATAAGATAACGTAGTTAATGATTATAATTTGATGTAATAACACTTTCTGTAGCTACCTACAATTTTTTTTAGGCATCAGTTCTATTGTGTCTATTAGTAAGCCAATTTATTTATATATTTTCCGTTTAATGCACATAGTTAAAGTTGGTTCAAGTACTATTTGGCGATAAGAAAGTAATGCGGCGAGCATTTTAGGGACCTTTGAGTTGCGCAGGGTAGGGATTATCATCATCATCATCATCAGCCTATCATCGTCCACTGCTGAACATAGGCCTCTCCCAAGGTGCGCCACAAAACTCTGTCCTCGGCCTTCCTCATCCAGTCACTCCCCGCTACCTTTTTTAGGTCGTCTGTCCAGCGGGCAACAGGACGTCCCACACCACGTCCACCAGTAGGGATTATAGTCTTCTATAAATACTTCCATCACATAGAAGAGATTTGCCCAGGGTACGCCGGACATGTCAGTACTTCACTCGGGGAGGCTCTCTAATAGGACTTTAGTTAAATATAGTTTCACGAAGCTTGCAGGTGGACTATATTTTGTGTAGATATTGCCATTGACGAAGTTTATAGCAATTCTGGTTTGAAGAAGCCTACGTTGCAAATTGGGATTTTCTTTTTATTTACTTTTTTCACTGTTGTTTTGCCTTTGTTGATATGCCTTTTAATTTAATCTAGAAATAAACATTTTAACGGGTTCTTACCGCGTTTTTGGTATATTTGAGTTCCCGATATTTCGGCAGTGTTACAACTGCCATGATCACAGGAAGACTGGCAGTTGTAACACTGCACTGCCGAAATATCGGGAACTCAAATATACCAAAACGCGGTAAGAACCCGTTAAATTGTTTATTTCTAGATTAAATAATAACCGCGTAACTCTCAAAAACTGCCTTTTAATTTGTTCAAATAACTGTTTAATATTCATACTTTTAACATTTGGGGCGAGTAGCCATTGACGTTTTCTATTGAACACCAATTTTTTTTTTTAGTTTTCGATGTGTGCTTTAGTTCTTCAGTCAGATAGTCTGAAGCACCCCCTAAAATATTAAACGCTATGTTTACGTAAATGCGGGTATTGAAAGTGTTTCAAAGATATTGTAATCGCTAAATGTAATCGCTTGACGGTGTTGCAATTTGTCGGTGCCGGTTCCGTGGCGAGGCCAGGGCGTGTTTGTGCGAGGCGCGAGGCGCGAGGCGCGAGGTGTGAACGACTGCATCTACTTACATTCCTACCGCGACATATGTATAGCTATAGCGCATTATAGCATAGTATAGTATTGGGGCTGCTGGACGCACTTTTGATATTAATTTGTTTTTGTTAATTTAATCTGTTACACGCAACATCGTTTGTCTCGTGAATTTTATGCTTACGACCTTTCTCAGGGTTCAAGCTATCTGTATACTAAATTTGATCAAAAGGTTTCAGAATATCTCTGACTACCCCCTCGGGAATATAGTCGTAAACGTAAAAGACTTTGCAGGATGTGAAATTAAATGCGTTACATACCTGAGGGTTAAGGAGGTGAGACCATCAAACTGGACAACTTTCACTATGAAACTTTAAAATCGCTATTTCATACATTTTGGTCGAGTATATAGAGTGTAACACAAAATGGGACAGTTACTTAAAGGGGTGTTTCAGACCATCAAATTGAACAACTTTCTCTATGGAACCAATATTGAAATCACGAAAAAAAATCGGCTGTCCCATACATTTCAGTCGAGTTATGTTTGCAGTTTTGTATGGGATAGCGGATTTTTTTTTCGCGATTTACGTGTTGGTCCCATAGTAAAAGAAGCACCCCTTTAAGTGACAGTCCCATTTTATTTTGCTCCCTGTATAGCTATTGACATTTTCTATGTAACAGCGAATATTAAATTAGGTATAAGTTTTTCAGTTTGATGGTAACCACCTCTGAAAATGTAGCTAAACATAAGTCAACAGAGGATCTCGATCTCGTCTTACAGTTACAGCATACTCTCAGCGAAATATCTCTCGACAGCGAAGTGTCGACATGTGTGGAAGGCTGTACTCAGCAGGACTGTACGCCGGAGGGCTGGAGGGAGCGGAGAGGGCGCGCGTCGACACCTCAGCACAAAGCAACCTGCCTTAATAGCTAGTTTCACACCACTAGCTGCGGGCACGCGGGTCTGCTTGCGTAAACATACCAACATTTTGTTTGATTAACGTTGGGTATATCAAGGTATCAAGACAGAGTCGGTGGCGCGTTACCCAGAGAAGTAAGGATACGAAATCATGAGGTCAAGCACGTACCATAGTTTTGGTTGTAATGTGGATGTAAGTAATACCGGCAGGTCTCAAACAGTAAAGGAAAAAATCGTAAGAAAACCTACATACGCCGAAGAAGAAATTCGGATTTTGTGAAGTCTACCAATCCGCATTGTGCACGCGTGGTGGACTAACGTCCATACACCTCGAGGGTAGGCTTGCGCCCTACAGTGGGACATATACAGGGCCCTTCTTAATATGCTGACACTTTTTAAGGGGTTGAGTGGTTTTTTTTTCGCGATTTCGGAGTTGGTCCTATAAAGAAAATTATTCAGTTTGATGGTCTGATCACCCCCATACAAAGTGTCAGCATATTAAGAAGGACCCTGTTTAGAGTGATGATGATGATACGCAAAAAATGTGTTCCTAAGCACTTTTGTATATATTACACTTTGTTGCTTATACCACGGCATCGATTTTATGTCTCACGACAAACCAACCAAATCAACCTAGTTTACTACTATTTATTTACGTGTAAACATCTCCAAAACGCACTACACTAATTTCCAACCTACTCCCGCTAATTTCAAAGCTCAAATTCAAATGATCACTAAGAACTTCGCCTCCCTTGCTTCTAATTAGCCTGAAAACGAAACTATCACGCGAATGTGGTAATCTAGACTTTAGAGTCGTAATGTTAGGGTTTATTTCGTAGTGAGAGGGCGACAACAATAATAGAGGACACTCGACCTCTCCGGAGGTGTGAGATTCCCTCGGGCTTAACTTTTTTTTAAACTTGAATATTTTCTCACTCTAAATAAAGACTTTTTAAGTCTGGGGTAGGATGAAAACGTAGAGGTGAGCTTGGGTATTGGAAATGATTGACAAAGTTTGTCCATACAAAAAGCTCGATTAGTATGGAACGACGTTCGCCACGTCGATGCATGTGAAAGTATGCGTACGGCTTCCCATAATAATCGTGCTTTTTGTATGGACAAACCGTCGATCGGTGTCGTAACCCTTAAGCAATGTTAAGTTCAGTCAGTTTTTGGATGGGTGACCATTTCTGTGATATTTCACGGAAGAAGAACTAGTTGAGCAGTCTCTAGTTTTTATCTTTCGTCAGAGGCCTTGGTGAATGTGGCTTGAAAATACTGGAATATCATGGTTATCCCTACTTATCTTTTTGGGTTCTTTGTGGAAAGACATGTTTGCATCTTTATGATTGAGAAAATTACTTCTTCTGGGTGATCTTGCTTCTTGCCATGCTAATTTCATAATTCACAGGTCAACGGGAAGTACCATAATAGTTTTTGATGCAAAAAGCTTGCAAATATCAAAATACGAGCATGTGACATAAAATGGCTGTATTTTTTATTGTGTTTAAAAGCTTGAATTTTTTATACCTCCAAGGGACCGTCGACCTCAGTATCTGGTATTAATTTCAACTTGATACCTCTAACCGTTCCTAAGAAAAATTATCTTAACAGACAGACAGGTAGACGGGCAACAAAGAGATTCTTTAAAATTTCAGTATTTTCCTTTTGAGGTAAGGAACCCTAAAAAGGTCGAATTCAAACCTCTATGGGGTAAAAGGCTAGTCCAACTAGATCTAAGCAAATGCCTTCAAACGGAAGCGCCATTACATAATGAAAACTCCTATAAACCTAACTTTTGGCACGTATCCCCGACGCCAAATAGCCTGTCTACCCGTCCCGGTCCCACACGCATCCCACCCAATATACCCGTCCCTCTCATCACTGGAGGCAACTTCCGATTATGATAATGGTGCCCCAACTGAATATAAATTGGGACCTTATTTACAATGAGTTATTTAACGCGATCCTATGATCTTATTATGGAAATTTTTATTAACGTTAACGGAATTCTGTATATTTATTTCTGTTTGAGTGATGAATGTTTTTTTTTTAATTTGAGCATGTAATGAAATGACGCAATGGATGTTTTATCGATATCGATAACAATTAGGTTTGAAATAAAGAATTATATGATAGGACTATACAGGGTTTAACAAAACAACTAATAATATTTAAAGGGGTCGTTTACACCCTCGAACTGGACAACTTTCACTCATCATCATCATCATCAGCCTATGTACGTCCCACTGCAGGGCACAGGCCTACCCTCATGGAGGGTGTATGGGACAACAGACCTACTTGACTCAAATGTATGGGACAGCAGTTTTTTTTTGTAGGCGCATTGTCTCCATAACGAAAATTGTTCAGTTTGATATTCTTAACCACTTCTTTAAATATTACTAAGGTGTTTGGTTACATCCTGTATACAGTAGAAAAAGGAAACAAAAATGAAATGGTAGTACAAAGGATGCTGGTATGGCAGGATTGAATGGAATGTATGAGAAATAAAAAAACGTCATTGATTTAATAAAAATAAAACCAAAAAGAAAAGAAAGAAAAAAAATGCATAAATAAATAAATACTCATTTATATCGGACCAAAAAAATTAAAATCCATAATTTTGTTAGTAGGTTGATTAGTAACATTGTTTACTTAAAATTAAGTTAGTGTATGTTAATTATTTTATGCATAAAGATGCACCACTAGTTGTTATGGTTTATTAAGTTGTAATTAAGAATTTCATACGATGAAACTACTCTCTAAATCTGTTACTACTTCATAATCAAAAGTCTCGGACGTGACATGAACACGTAACCTGCCAAACAGAATAATTAATTTCCATTTAATTTGATTTGAAATAAGCAGAACATTGGCTGCAACTAACTTTGGATGTTCAGATGTTTGTGTGTTTGTCACTCAATCACGCATATAGGATAGAATTATGTTCTGGATACTTACTACATAAGGTACTTTTTAAGGCCCATTCAGACGATGTCGCGGGTAACAGCTAGTAATCAGTAATATTTAAAACTAGCGTTAACCCGCGACTTCGTCCGCACAAATTATATACCAGATTTTAAGTCAGATCATTAGCTATCAAACAAAAAAGTTTCATCAAAATCGGTTCAGTAGTTTTTGCGTGATACTCGTTCAAACAAACAAACAAATACCCAAACAAACACACAAACAAACAGACTGACAAAAAATAAAAAAATTGCTGATATGGAATCAGGGACACCTAAAAACCATATTGTAACTTTTTTTTTGTTAATATCTTCAATGTACAGACACACTTCTGTTACAGCTTTATAATAGTACGAGCGTTAACCCGCGACTTCGTCCGCACAAATTATATATCAAATTTTAAGTCAGATTATAAGCTATCAAACAAAAAAAGTTTCATCAAAATCGGTTCAGTAGTTTTTGCGTTCAAACAAACAAACAAACACCCAAACAAACACTCAAACAAACAGACAGACAAAAAATCTAAAAATTTGTGAAATGGAATCAGGGACACCTAAAAACCATATCGTAACTTTTTTTTTGTTAATATCTTCAATGTACAGACAAACTTCCTGTTACAGTTTTATAATAGTACGAGCGTTAACCCGCGACTTCGTCCGCACAAATTATATACCAGATTTTAAGTCAGATCATAAGCTATCAAACAAAAAAAGTTTCATCAAAATCGGTTCAGTAGTTTTTGCGTGATACTCGTTCAAACAAACAAACACCCAAACAAACACACAAACAAACAGACAGACAAAAAATCCAAAAATTGGTGAAATGGAATCAGGGACATCTAAAAACCATATCGTAACTTTTTTTTTGTTAATATCTTCAATGTACAGACAAACTTCCTGTTACAGTTTTATAATAGTATAGATAGATAGATAGATAGATGTCATCGTTTGCACTCTACACTGTTTTAGATTTCAGACCATCCTATACAAGGTGTAACAAAACACCCTAGTAATACTTAAGGGGGTGCTTCAGATTCAGACCATCAAACTGAACAACTTTCACTACGGAGCCAACACCGAAAAAAAAATGTTTCTGTCCCATACATTATTTGAGTCGAGCCGGTACCAAAGAATATATAAGGTCTAACAAAATTAGGTGAAACTATTTTAAGGGGATGATCAGACCATCAAACTGAACAACTTTCTCTATAGGACCAATATTGAAATCGCGAAAAAAAAATCTGCTGTCCCATACATTTAGGTCGAGTAGGTTTGTATGGAACAGCAGATTTTTTTTAGCGATTTCAATATCGGTCCGATAGAGAAAGTTGCTCAGTTTCACCCCCTTAAAATAGTTTCACCTAATTTTGTTAGACCTTATATAAATACTAACTTAAACCGGTACTGCAGTTTTGTATGGGCCAGCTGATTTTTTTTATTTTTTTCAGTGTTGGCTCCATAGAGAAAGTTGTTCAGTTTGATGGTCTAAAGCACCCCCTTAAGTATAACTAGGGTGTTTTGTTACACCCTGTAGCTAAGATTAAGGTTGTGAGTTCATATCCACGAAAGGGAATACGGTCACGAACTTTTTGTGTCTGGTAATTCAGCCTCTAGCAACATTGCACGTCACATAATCCCAGACTCCATTTCTCCTCACGTAATATCAGACGCATTCAATTTCCCCTCCCTAACCTCACATTGTATACTCCGTATCACTCCTAAACGCTTGTTTTCTCAACCCAAGCCAAAATCTCTCCCCAAAAATCTATACCCCACCCCCTCCCGCCCCACACCCCCGTCACACTCCAGTTTTGGACTTTTTAACCCAAGATGGCTTAATTTCCTTCTCCCAACGGTTATTTTACGTTTCTTAAAAAACTCCATTAGGATGAAGCTCAGTGGGGCGATGCGGGGCTCTTCCCGACCTCACCTATTTGTGTTTGTTATTAAATTAATTGCCCAACCAACAATTTGTTCGTATAGGCGAACATTAGACGAATAAAGCACCAGTATATGACAAAATTACCGTAATATAATTATTATAAGTCAAAATAGTCATATAAATACTACCAAATTGTTTGCTGGGTAATTAATCAATCAGATAAACTGTGATCTGCTACTCAAATTAAATATTGCATGCTCATGGGCATATCACAGAGCTCTAAGTAACATAATGTTCACCACCTTTTTACCTTTTGTGTTGTGTTGCAATAAAGTCTTTAAAGAAAAACCTCTTTATTTAAAAGGTTAATTAGGAGCTGTAGATGAGCATGAAATGAAGCATAATTTAACACGTTGTTGCTTACACATCAGCACTTTATGAATTTACATACATTACATTGACACTAATAGATGTGAAAAAATAACAAGTTCACATTTTCTATTTCAATTTATTTGCTAGGGCAACATTGTAGCAGCGTATAATAGACAGACCTGGGTTAGAAATAGGGATTTTTGACAAGTTCCAAATACCACCCTAATAGCGTGGACAAGAGATGGCTGTGAAAACGCCAACGCTTTTTTTTTTCAAATAAACCGGAAAACTATTGGATTTTATGCTTTTGAACATGAAAAGTTACTTCTTCAACGTGAGTGTGATTAAAATATTCTGGGCCAATGTCAAGTCAACACCATCAATCAAGGAATTTTGAATTTTTATTTTATTTTTTAATAAGTTTTCAGGCTGTGAAAATATACAGGGCGGAAACTTAAATGCGTTGCATACTTTAGAGGCTGCTTCAGACCATTAAACTGAACTACTTTTACTATGACACCAAAATCGAAAACGACAAAAAAAAATTGATTGTTCTACAGGAAATGTCCATAGCTTAGCTAGCAATTTTAGTGTTTGTCTCATAGTGAAAATTGTTCAGTTTGATGCACCCTTTAATAGTAGATTACACACCGAGAGCAGGAAAGTAAGAAAGGTCTCAGATCTCATGTAACTGTTGACGGAGGCGAAGCCGAGGTCAGCAAACATGTGATCAGAGGCTTTCTTATTTACTGCCCGAGGCTAATATACAATTTTTCTCCTCAACGGAGGCGAAAAGCGGCAACATCGTGTAGCGCAGCAGCGGGACGAAAGTTAACGCTTTCCGCTCGGAGGGGTGAAAAATATGTAACGCATTTAAGTTTACACCCTGTATAAATAGAAGACATTTAGAAAGATATACGTTTACGAGCCGCGAACCGCGACTTCGTCCGCGTGGATTACCCCGTTAGGGATTGATTTATATTTGATATTATAATATATTAATAATCCTTTCTTACCCCTACATCCTTTGTAGAATGTATATTCCAAATTTCATGTTCCTATCGTCAGCGGAACTCTTTTATAAGTTTAGAAGTAGAAGACCTACCTTTTTTTTAAACATGGAGTTATAGGAGTAACCCGTGCGGGGGTGAAGTGTGGCAAGGGCAGCAGGTCGGAGGGGGAGGGGTGACTGTTTCGGGTATTAGCATTTAGCATCGCGGACAATACTCCGCGCGGCGCGGCGCGTGTTTCACACTCCACCGGAGTGGACGCGGAGGCGTGCGCTTTTGTTCCGAGAGGAGGTAGGGGGAGGGAGGGACATGCTTAATATGTTTATATCCTACTAATAATATAAATGTAAAAGTTTCTTATGATATGTTTGTGATGCAATAACGTATAAACGGTTGAACGGATTTAGACGAAACACACATATTAGGCACACATATTAGGCACACATATTAGGCACACATATAAGGTCTAACAAAATTAGGTGAAACTATTCTAAGGGGATGGATCAGACCATCAAACTGAACAACTTTCTCTATGGGACCAATAGTGAAATCGCGAAAAAAAAATCTGCAGTCCCATACATTTAGGTCGAGTAGGTTTGTATGGAACAGCTGATTTTTTTTCGCGATATACAGTGTGAAATTGATATCATAAGCATCCTTTTAAACTACGAGTCTACCCATCAAACTGAACAACTTTTACTATGGGAGCAAACCGATCAGAGCAAAAAAACAAGTTTAGTATGGAACAGGTGATTTTTTTTTTGCTCCGATTGTTTTGCTCCCATATCAAAAGATGTTCAGTTTGATGGGTACACTCTTAGTTTAAAGGGATGCTAATGATATCAATGTCAACCTGTAGATTATTCAGGGCGTAACAAAACACCCTAGTAATACTTAAGGGGATGGTTTAGATGATCAAACTGAACCACTTTCACTATGAACCCAATATGGAGAAAAAGTCGGAACCGCATGAACAATATCTGAACCTAAAACTTGTTGGTTACATATCAAAAAGCCAAAAATTCATTGATAAAATTTTAAAAGAACAACAAACGAAATACCAAATTTTAAAAGACCAAATGGTTGTTTGATCAAAAGTATCACTGGCCAAAAGTTCTTAAGAAATCAAAATTTAAAAGGTCAAAAAGACTATTGGCCAAATCGTTCAAAGGCCAAATGGACGAACGATCAAAAGGTTGAAAGTTTTCTTACTTTAAAATGTGCAGAATCATTGTTCACATGGTGGAACAAGAATAAGAAATATTGGAGTCACGTTGCAGGTTCGCAGTATCGCGTGGTTTTCGCGCGTCGCGTTTTTGCCTGCCACGAGGCTCCGCAATCCTCAATCTCTTCTTGTTCTTGACCAAAAACAATCCCTGAGATTGGGATAGATTCTCCCATAAACTACTTGACCCGTGCGGAAATGCAGTGCTAACGCACAAGCAAGAGTCCATTCATTATAAATAAGAAAAATATATATACCGTTTACGGGACACCCGTAAACCGACGTCAACCCGGTGAATGCTGATCGGTTAGTTCATGCCTAATAAAAATAAACTAAAATAAAAAAAAATTAAAAAAAATCAGTCGATCAATCAATCAATATGACAACATTTTACTTTAGGAAAAGGTTCTTAGTTTTCGTCGTAAGGACAGTTTTATGAAATTCGTGAAACTCTTTACCTTAGTCACTATTTTGAGTGCCACGGCTACAAATGTTCTATGCAGTATCTGTGCTAAAATTATCAATATCTCGAAAACTAACACTTTTACTAAAGTCAAATTTTTATATTCTGCTTAGTCATGACCTAACCTATCTGTCATCCGCCGGGTTGACGCCAGTTTACGGGACACCCTGTATATTGAATTGGAATTTCTTTTTCCTTCTAAAATTTCTACATTTTATACCGATAATTTTCAAGATTATTTGTGGACATAATGTAGAGTGCTTAAAGCACACTTAATTAACCTCGCATTCCTTATTACTATTCCTTGCAACTTTCCCACCACCTCCGCAGTAGACCGTAGACTCTGGCCACCCCACGGGCGCGGAGACACCGCCGTATAATTACTTAATCACTTTGAACGCGCTGGAATTAGTTCATTGCATACCTGGCCCGCTTTAGTCAGTCTCCTGCATTTTAATTTACTTTATTTAATTGTTTAATTAATTCTGCTTTGTTTTGATTGTTCGTTTAGAATTATAGTGTTTAGAGTTGTGGAGAGACTTATTGTTAATCTGAAAATGCCCGTTCCATGACCTCCGTAATGAAATTTCTTTTATAGGGTTCCGTACCTGAAAAGGAAAAAACGAAGCCCGGATTTTTTACAAAATTACTAATCAAATATGAAGAATTATGATTCTTTGGAGGTGTAAAAATTACAAGCAAATAAAAGATACGGCCATTTATACAGGGTATACAGGGTGTCCCGTAAACCGACGTCAACCCGGCGGATGCTGATAGGTTAGTTCATGACTAAGCTGAATATCAAAATTTGACTTCAGTAAAAGTGTCTTAATTTTCGAGATATTGACAGTTTTAACACAGATACTGCATAGAACATTTGTAGCCGTGGAAATCAAAATAGTGACTAACGTCAAGAGTTTCACGAATTTCATAAAACTGTCCTTATCTCGAAAATTAAGAACCTTTTCCTAAAGTAAAATGTTGACAGATTGATTGATTGACTAATTTTTTTTAATTGTTTTTAATTTTAGTATATTCTGGTTAGGCATGAACCCATTAGCATCCACCGGGTTGACGTCGGTTTACGGGACACCCTGTATAATATGGGACAGTTACTTAAAGGGGTGCTTCAGACCATCAAACAGAACAACTTTCACTACGGGACCAATATGGAAATCGCGAAAAAAAAATCGACGGTCCCATACATTTCAGTCGAGTTATGTTTGCAAGTTTTGTATGGGACAGCGGATTTTTTTTCGCGTTTTCAGTGTTGGTCCCATAGTAAAAGTTGTTCAGTTTGATGGTCTGAAGCACCCCTTTAAGTGACTGTCCCATTTTATTTTACACCCTGTGTAAAATATTTTGATACTCACAAGCTCACTCATCACACCTTTAGGGTACTCCCCGTTGGCATAGAATCATAAGCGAGATCTCACAGCACAAATAAAGATATAAATAAGAAAATTGGTTACTTCATGTTTTAACACACAACATATTTTTTTTTCGAATACATACTTATATTTGCAGTTGAAGCATCGACCGTGATGTAGACCGATGTATAGGAGAACATTATTTTTATTACAAAGTTAAGTTTGTCTTCCATAAATAAGTACGGAACCCTTTGGGCGCGAGTCCAACTCGCACTTGGCCGGTATTTGATATAAGTTTCAACTTGTTCTAGCGGTTTTACTATTTTATTCTTTTGAATAAATATTACTTCTAAGCCACTTCAACTTGTCAAGGTCAAAGGGTAGGGTAGAGGTATCGTCTATACCCGTTCCTGAGAAAAAAGGCCTGGACAGACGGACAGACAGACTGACAGACAGATGGACTACAAAGTGATTCTACAGGGTGTAAAGAAAAGTATCATTAACCTTGAAACCACATACTCTACCCATCAAACTGAACAACTATGGGAGCAAACCTGTTAGAACGAAAAATCTGCTGTTCCATACTAAACTGACCTACTAGACTCAAACGTATGGAGCAGCAGATTTTTTTTGGTTTTGACAGGTTTGCTCTCATAGTAAGAGTTGTTCAGTTTGATGTGTAGAGTATGTGGTTTAAAGATTAATGATAATTTTCCTAACAACCTGTATATGGAACCCTAAACATTTTTCAATCAATCGATAAAATAATTTATTGTGTATGTTTTTTCAATTTTAAACCAAAAAGACTATCCGATTTTAATACTCATTACACTCCATTAAAACAACTAACAAAATCTTTGACCTTTCATTACCAATATCGTTAACTTCAATTAATCACTCAAAACTCGGCTCAAAACCAGTTTGTAAAGAAAGGCTGCTCTATAAAGGGTGTATAAATTCGGCATGGTCGCGAAGGTCGGCGTGGATCCGGTGCGGTGCGCGTGCGGTGCGGTGCGGTGCGGCGCGGCGTCGTGCGGAAACGCCGCGGGCCGCAGCGGCGCTCGGCGGCTCATTGTTAATTAATTTTCCAAACCCTAGCTAGTTGACAATTGCTTCTGATGCGGCTTGGTGCACACCGAGATATTATCACTCCTTACGCCAGATGATTTGTTTATTCCGTGTCAAAATTTTCAGGGGTGATTCAGATCATCAAACTGAACAACTTTTACAGTGGGAGCAAACCTGAAATCGCAAAATAAATATCAGCTGTTCCATACTAAACCGCACTGTTATGAGACAGAAGATTTTTTTGCGGTTGCATGTTTGCTCCAATAGTAAAAGTTGTAAATTTTGATGGGTTGAATCATCATCATCTCAGTAGATGGACGTCCACTGCTGGACATAGACATAGGCCTCCCCCAAGGATCGCCATACCGACCGGTCCTGCGCTGCCCTAATCCAACTATTTTTTTTTGTTTTGTTTGATAGGTAAGCATTTGACCCCGATCTCACCTGATGTTAAGTGACGATGAGGCCGAAGATGTAGCATGCTTACCTAGAAATGTGCCTATTCACTCTCGCCTTGAAGAGGCCCAAGTTGTATTGCTCAGGGAACAGGTCCGCAGGCAGTGCGTTCCACTCTTGACTGCCAACAAACAGTTTGGCAGATAAATAGTGTAACAAAACTGTATTATAGTTCTGAAATAAAAATAATTGAAAAAAAGCGGTTTCCCGCCGCCTTCACCAGCCTAGCTAGCATGCCACCCCCGAGAAAACGACAAAAATCGAGATGTGCCTCCATCTTTATTATTTTACGTATGCCAGAAAGAGCGCGCATGACGTTTTTCGCGATTAAACGCTTTGTGGTGGGTGGCATGCTAGCTAGGCAGGTCGTTGGTGTACCGTGTGCGGGGCCTACCCACGCTGCACTTTCCGGTGCTCGGTCGCCACTCGAGAACTTTTCGGCCCCATCGGCCATCGGTTCTGCGAGCATATGGAGCTGCGAGCCCATATGGGTTGAATAATTTTAATAGTTGCCTGGCTGTCCCTTACATCCTGTATTGTCCTCAAATGCCCGCGCTGTGTCTCCAGCACACGTTGCGGTGGTACTATGAATGTGGAATCGCTATTTTCTTACAAAGTGCAGCTCATAGCGACCCCGCGGTTAATGAGCTCAAGTCACAAAGCCGCTCTCAAGCTCTCTCGCTGATATTCCACTTTGTTTACTTAAACAAAGCTTATCTTTAACTATGTCAACAAATTTTTGTATTTTTTTGAATTTCTGATAGCATTAAGAGCCTACCGAGCCTATTGTGCTGCCCTCAATCGTATTTTTTTTATTTCTAAACAAATTAAACAACATTTGCAAAAAAAAGGAATGTCACATTGTAGTTCTGATTGGCTTTCAATTTATCGAAACATTACGCATTATTATGTTTTATGCTTGTAGCTAATATCGTTAAAACGCCAAAAGTGGTGACCCGATAAATTGAACATCAGCAATGACTACAATGTGACAAACTTGTTTTTTGGGAATGTTGTTTAATTGTTAAGGAATAAAAAAATACGATTGAGGGCAGCATAATAGGCTCGATGCAGCCTTAAGTAGAATCATAATCAGATATACACACCAACATTTTAAATTACTAGAAAATATCAAAATATCTTCCGTAACGTTACTTCATAGATAGGAGAATAGATGCTAGACTACGTCGTAGCGGCGAGGACTACGGAAACTACAACCTGCTACGACTTGTATTGTTTTAATGTTTTGCAACATGTTTTAATTAGATGTCAGTTTTTAATTATTTTTCTGTCGTATTGATTACTTCGGTGAAACAGAACTCTAATACAATAAAATAATACTAATCTAACTTATATAAGGTCTAACAAAATTAGATGAAACTATTTAAAGGGGATGATCAGACCATCAAACTGAACAACTTTCTCTATGGGACCAATATCGAAATCGCGAAAAAAAAATCTGCTGTCCCATACATTTAGGTCGAGTACGTTTGTATGGAACAGCTGATTTTTTTTCGCGATTTCGATATTGGTCCCATAGAGAAAGTTGTTCAGTTTGATGGTCTGATCATCCCCTTTAAATAGTTTCAGCTAGTTTTGTTAGACCTTATATTTTAAAAGATACCTAATGAAAGAATGATTACTAAAAAAAATATTTAGGTACGAATATAGAATTCCCCTTTATAGTGGTAAAAATAAATGCAATACATACATACTTCTGTACATACATGCAATTTAAAGCTGAATAAATGAAATGAAATGAAATGAATATTTGCACACTTTTTAACCGACTTCAAAAAAGGAGGTTTCTCAATTCGACCGTATATAAGGTCTAACAAAATAAGGTGAAACTATTTTAAAGGGATGGTCAGACCATCAAACTAAACAACTTTCTCTATCGGACCAATATCGAAATCGCAAAAAAAAATCGGCTGTTCCATACAAACCTACTCGACCTAAATGTATGGGACAGCAGATTTTTTTTTCGCGATTTCGATATTGGTCCCATAGAGAAAGTTGTTCAGTTTGATGGTCTGATCATCCCCTTAAAATAGTTTCACCTAATTTTGTTAGACCTTATATATATATATATTTTTTTTATGTGTGTTCGCGGATAACTTTGTCGTTTTTAAGAGTACAATTGTCATTAATCTCTTATAATGTACCTGTAACAGTTGTAGCAAAGCTGACCTTTTAGCATTTAGTGACGTGTCAAGAGCCTTTCATTAACAGAAATACCTTACCCCTTAGTTGCATCATACAAGACACCCTCTCGAACGTGATCCATTCTAACCCGTAACAGGTTAGGTTTAAAGAAACGTTTGTATAAACGCAGCACTATTAACAAAACTTTACCAAAATTAACCCTTTCCTCACCTACCGCTTCAGGGTTTGCTTTGTGACAACGTCCAGTATAACTAGAGCCTTCACACCGTCTAAATGCCACCACAGCACGTCTCATCTTAAACTGGCTCTACGCAACTCACCACCAGAATACTATGACCTCTACGATTCTACCTTCTACGAGTCTGTATTGAACCTGCCTGCTGCGCCGAGGGTCGCGGGTTCGAATCCCGTAAGGGACTACTATTTGTAAGATGATGATGATTATTTGTACCCGAGTCATGGATGTTTGTATATATGTATTCTATTTCGTGGATATGAACTCACAACCTTAATCTTAGCTACAGGGTGTAACAAAACACCCTAGTTATACTTAAGGGGGTGCTTTAGACCATCAAACTGAACAACTTTCTTTATGGAGCCAACACTGAAAAAAAATAAATAAAATCAGCTGGCCCATACAAAACTGCAGTACCGGTTTAAGTTAGTATATATAAGGTCTAACAAAATTAGGTGAAACTATTTTAAGGGGATGATCAGACCATCAAACTGAACAACTTTCTCTATCGGACCGATATTGAAATCGCGAAAAAAAATCTGCTGTTCCATACGGCCCGGTAGCACAGTCTGTAGTGAACCTGCCTGCTGCGCCGAGGGTCGCGGGTTCGAATCCCGTAAGGGACAGATATTTATATGATGAATATGAATATTTGTACCCGAGTCATGGATGTTTGTATCTATATATGTATTATATATAGTTGTCTAGTCATCATAATGCAAGTCCAGGTACTTTAAATGTGACTAGATAATTTGTGTGACAATGTCCAAGATATTTATTTATTTTATTACATTGTTATCATTTTTTTGTATTACCTAAGGGTTTGCTCTTGACCTCAATCTAGTCCTCAGGACGCAGATGGGGTCGAAGATGTAGCGAGCTCACCCAGAAGAAGCCTATTCACTCGTACTTTAAAGGAATTCGGGTATTATACACTTAAATTAAATTTCCAACAGCCATTAATAAAGATGATACAGCTTTTGAAGTAATTGTTTACAATATTTGGCAGATAGTGTGGTTTTATACGATTTTTGATGATTTTTTTACTTTTACTAACGGGATTAAGTGCAAGTCGGACTTATGCACCGAGGGTTAGTTGTTCAGTTTGATCATCCCCTTAACAAACCTTTTCTTGTCAGCTTTCTATTTTGTATGAAGTGACAGCCAAGTTTCAAAGGTGTGCTTCAGTTTAGACTTATGTAATTTTCAGCAGCAAAACAAAAAACACAAAAACACAAAAATCACAGGCGTAACACGAGTTACGCCTTCCTCTATGCTATCGGCTAATATGACGATGATGATGATGGAACATCCGATTTTTTTTCGCTATTTCGATATTGGTCCCATAGTGAAAGTTGTTCAGTTTGATGGTCTTATGGGGGTGGCCCTTAAATGTATTTTTGTAACACCTTGTTATAGACTTTAAAGTGAAAATGTCTCAAAATTTTGGAAGAAATTGTAAAAAATATTAACTAAGCTTCCCGTTATTAGTAAAATTCATTTCAGTCATTTGAGAAATTTTAAACTGAAATAAATTCAGTTTCGAACCAATTACCTACCTGCGCTTTGGCTAGAAGCCAAAATTAAATTTTGAAGTGTCTCTAGCCATTCTGACGTCTAAATTGGAGCAAGCTGTCATCTGGCCCTGTGGCGCAACGGATAACGCGTCTGACTACGGATCAGAAGATTCCAGGTTCGAATCCTGGCAGGGTCGCAAATATACATTATTGTTTTTTTTTTGTAACAATTTTATTTTAACCCAAATATCAATATCGTTAAAAATTAAAAATATATACATTTTTTTTTCTTTGCCCAAAAATAAGAGCGTACAAATATGAAACTTTATTTATCAATTAGGTGTGTAAATAAATGTGTAAAAATAAATAATTTATACTTGCATACAAACATAAACTTACGACTGAGATCCCTTTTAGGGTGGTTAAAAACATTGCTACAACTCACTACCTTTTAGGAGCTGTAGCAAGAATAACTTTTAACATTTTGTTACCAATTTGATATGTATTTAAAAAAAGCCACGTTATAGTATTACAAATTCAAAACAAAGTTTTTTTTAAATTCATAATGATGTACGCACGGCGACACATCAAGCTATACAAAACCAAGATATAAGCTGGTCGCGCGACCTTATACGTTACGCGACCTACGCGCGGTCAGCTTATTTTGGTTTTGTATAGCTTGATGTGTCGCCGTATGTACATTATGAATTAAAAAAACGTATTTTATCCACAAAATACAACTAATCACTTCGCAGGCAAAGCCACAGGCCAGCGGGCAATCTGCTTCTTTAGGCAATTGGTGTGATAGGAATGATTGCACCAATGGCATGTATGCTCATAATCGGCATAAATAAATGCAAAATATTATACATAATTATGCACAGTATGCATTAATACACTAGGTAAGTGTTTACGATAATGTATGGCAACATGAATGGCGACAAAGAGCTGTACATTGTAATTTTATGGGAGTTCTATTTAACCCTTCGCGCGATAATGTCCATTGTCACACACACACCCACCGTCACAGTGTTGTGACACACCTCGTCTCACCTATTATTAGTGCACAAAGCGACTGTGACGGATTGCGACGGTATTGTGACATTTCCTCACAGCTACAATGAAGATTGTCCCATTCAGCTCGATTCAACATTGTCACCTTTCACTTTGAATTGAGATCTAAATAAATAGGTGTTCCTATTGTGTCTTGAACGACAACTTTCTTTCATCCTAATTTGTACCATTCTTAAAGTATTTTTTTGGGAGACAATCTCAAGCACCATATTTTTTTAAGGAGATAATTGATATGGTGGTGTAATTTTGACAAGTTTTTCGGAGTTTCTATGGGTCATTGTTTGTATAGGCTACTGGTGTTTTTGTCTTGGTTTAACAAGGATAGCCAATCAGAGAAGGTGATTGTGCTAAAATGTTTCAATATAATACTTAGAAATAGTTCTTGGAGTTGTTTTGAAGTATTCGAGTCTCAATAAAAGGTACAATGGCATAAGTAGATTACCTTCTTCAGTTATAAAATTAATGGCAACGATTTTAGGACAATTAGTTCTTTTAATAATATATCATCCTGATTCATTATGACAACAAATGGGTAAATTAAAATATTTATGGAAGAATGTTATACAAGGTGTAATAAAACAACCATAGTCATTTAGACCATCAAACTGAACAACTGTCATTAATTATTATGGAGCCAAAGGCAAAAAAAAAAATCAGTTGTCTCATACATTTGAGTCGAGTAGGTACAGCAGTTATGTAAGAAACATCAGATTTTTTTTGTAGGTTCAATAGTGAAAGTTGTTCAGTTTGATCTAAACCACAACATTAAATTACTATGTAGAGACTGGGTACACCATGACTGTATGTCTTTTTCACTTTTCCTTTGTTTCATAAAGACAGTTAATTATTATATCCCTGTACCAAAATTAACGCAGACGAAGTAGCGGTCAAAAGCTAGTTGTTAATAAAACTTTGCGATATGACTGTCAAATATCACCACCGATAATTTACGAGCATGTTCCTGCCAAAATACTTGGCAATAAAATGTAAACTACCCTGGAGAGGCTTAGCGGCTCAAATAATATGCTTTGTGCGGGGATTAGCCGGGCGTCCCTATCGCGGGGCACCGACACCCGCGCTATCCGCACGACACCCGCGACACCCGCGACACCCGCACCCTAATTGGAATGGCTACGCATTAGACGCTGGTGCAGGTTGGTTATGGTGACCTCCAGCTAAGGGTTGGGTTGGATAATATAGAGCCTTTCTAAATATGTTCATGGTTTTTTGAGTAGATGACTACATTATTATACTGAACTACTTTCTCTAAAGGAATTATAAAATACGCGAAAAAAATCAGGTATGGGACCGAAGTTGTTTTTTTTAAGCAATTTCTATATTTGTCCTGTAGAGAAAGTTTATCAGTTTGATGGTCTGATCATCTCCTTAAAAAGCCGCCAGTATAATATTAAGAATGAGCATATATCTCATGCTATCTTATCTTAGTACAAACTAAGTGGAACGCTGACAGTTTCCGCCATCTATCGGTTATGTTTCGAAGCACTATGTGCTGAACTAGGGTTCATATCGGAGTAACAGCGCACTACACCTCACGCGCTACGCTGTAGTAGTGAGAGAATTCGCCCTTATCAATCACTGTCTTGTTGGTCTAGCGGTCTAGACAACTAGCTTACGATCCGGGTAGCTAAGGTTCGATCCTCGTGTCGGCCGATCGTCTTTTTCAATTTATTTCATAATGTGGCGCTCCCTAGTGCGGCAACTCAAGTAGGACGTCCTAAAATTCAAGGCGAGTTACTTATCTATATCCAATATACATATATACATATTAATCTATGCTATACCCAATGTCTCGCATTTGTGATATTGCATAATTTCTACCTTGTCACGTTACATCCAGAAACGCATACTGCCCCCTAATATTTTCGAGTTTGTCATGAAAGACGAAGTTTAATTTCAAGCAGTTACACTTAACTTAGATAAGAGTTATCATTATTCATTACTACCTTAAAAATGTACGTGGTGGTAGTAATAAAGTTTTTGACGACACCAAAAAAATATTTGGTCGTGAATTTAGTTACTTTGTGGGGACTTGCCCAGACGTCAGCACATACAAGTTATAGAAAAGATGCCAACAGATGGCGATACCGTCGCTCTCGGTAAATATGCTCCATACATAGACAACCTAAGTAGCACCTCCATAACCTTCAAAGAAAATGGCGCGTAAAATTGTGCCAACAGCCGTCTCGCTTGTAGCACTGCTTGACGCGGACTGTTGAAAAAACACCCAATTTAATCCAATTGGTTTTTTTAACCCGTGTTATTCGAGTCGTCACATATCTGCTTCTTTTTGGTATATTTTATTATTATTATCATTGGATATACACATAAAACACAAAAAGTTCATAGATTCATAGATTCTTTAGTGTACACAAAAACATAATTATGAAAAAAATTACTGTAATAAGTCGTGATGTACAAAGGCGAGCTTAACTCTAAAAGAGTTTTCTTCCAGCTAACCGTTGGGTGAGAGGAAAACTGTTTGTAAAAAAAATGTTTGGGTAAAATCAGTGTGCACACAAATAAAAATATACTTGATTCTAATCTACTTCATAATTATACTCATAATCTACTTAATCTACTTAAAGTTAGTTATAGACAAAAAAACAACATGTAGCATAAAGGGGAGGTCACACTAAACTGGGCCGCACTCGGCCGCGGCGGTGCGGTCCGGACCGCGCCCGCGCCCGCACCGCGGTCCACATTCCTGTAGGATTACCGCCACTGAGCCCGTTTCAATTAACTCACCCCTTAAGTGCCAAACGATATTCATTTATTGCCTTCTTAGTCTTTTATTTCGTAGTTAATATAATAATGGTTAGAGAGAGTTTCTGACAAACTAACTTTGGCACTGTGATGATTTCCTAGCATAGAATTCGTCACGTGATAAATGGGTCACGTAGTATGTGTACGTTCTCCTATATGTAGCTACAAACAACATTTTAGATGCTTTAATATGATTCCGCTTGAACATATTTAAAAAATATCATGTTTACAAAATACATAGTAGGAAAATATATTAATTATAGATGATTTTTCGTTTTATTGATTGGTCCGTCATGGGAGCTCCCTGTTGCTGCTGCGGCTTTACGCGGACCTCCTTATGCGGACTCTAAAATTTTACCTACTGCATTTATCTGTCACTGTTTATCTTGTATTGTTCTGGTGAAATAAATGAGTTATCTATCTATCTATCTATCTAATTTGGTTGGTCGTGAGACTTCAGATCGATGCCGTGATATAAGCAACAACAGCACAAAAGTGCCTGGGAATCAATTTTTAGCATATGATTAATTACCGTCACAACCATAATAACCTTAACCAACTTGATATCATCATCATCACCCTATACAGGGTGTTAGGGTAAACAGTTTCATTACTTTAATTGGTGAATTTACCCATGATACTGAACAACTTTCGCTACGAAACCTATAGGAAATTCGCAAAAAAATTATACTAAATGCAATCAGCTGATAATGTTTGTATGAAAAGTTTCTTAGAGAAAGTTATTCCAGTTATAAGTAGGTATCGTAAGTACAATCACCGCTTAAAGTAATGCAACTGTTTACCCTAACATCCTATAAACATGAATCTGTAATTTACCTTGTGTTTCTTGAATTTTAAATTTACATCTAACAAACACAAGAATAAAAACAAAATAAAGCATAGTACACACAGGCGCAGGCGTGCAAGACCGCTGAATGAGATGAACGTGATGTGAATCTAATCGCGGCGCTTACCGCGCGGCCCGCTAGGTGGCGCTCGACACGCTAATGAATTGTGACACCAATTCACTGGCAATTAACACACTTTATTATTAAATTTGTTATTAGGCTTTAAGTGAAGGGAGAATGGTGTCAAACGAGATGAAGTTATATCTTGGTTGTTGCTCATAGACAAGACATGAAGTAGCTTCAATCAAGTAAATATGAACCAGTGGTAAACATAATATCCAGATAAATATACTCACGATTATTTATAATTGGAAGTAAACAGATACAACCGATTGCCACCTTCTAAGGTTGTAATGTAACGCAAACATATCTCGAAAAGTCGAAAGTTTTCAATCGGTACTCTTATTTTAAAACCAGTTTGTGAAAATTTAGCAGAGTTAAAAAGTTCTGTATTATACTTACTTACTTAGGCCGGATTAAAAAAAAACTTTGATTTATAGAAGAGTAACTATACAAGGAACAATTTTACTCCGAAATAACTGCATTTGTCTTCTACCACACCAAACCCATACTTAAGAACGAATGTATAATCCACCTAGAGAAAGCGGTCGTTGTATTCGTACTTATTGCCTTGTGAGGTTATACAGTTTTAATTTGTTAGGTTTCTTTTTTCTTAATTTTTTTTAATTATGTGACATTGACATTTCATTAGTCTTGGTATAAGCTTCACACCGTCAAAATTGGCCGTGTAAAATTTACTCTCAACTTATTTATAGATTAAGGTTGGTAAAATACAAAATCAGTTTACTCTAGAGTAACTGGCGTCTTAATCTAAGAATAAAATTTACTTGCGTTTGGTCGAATCAGGCCTTAGTGAACTAATCTAGTCTAGTCACTATAAGAGTCGCAAGCTACGGTCGATAATGATTTCCGGCACAGAGAAATCCTGTTTTAAATTCAATTAAAAATAATTATCAATTAAATTAACACCATCATTTGAATCTCTACCCCAACATTAAGACAGATAGTAAAAAAAAAACAACTTCTAAATAATTCTAACCAACATAATAAATTAGTAAATCAATACGACGACGCCGAACAATGGCGGACGGTGTTGATGGAAATAGTCCATTCATCTCGATTCATTAGTTCGTTAGGCTCGCCGTCCATCGAGCCGGAGAGGAGAGGAGAGGACCGGATAGCGAGCGAGCCATCGAGATCTAGAGAGATGCCAAGCAACGCGTTGAGTACGAAACCTAGTGTCGCATCACCACCAGTACCACGCGATAGAAAGTATTTTGTTAGCTTGATTGTGCTCATTGTCCATTGTGGTACCAGAACTCAACGTTCGAATAATCTTTAGTACTACGCAAGCATTGTAAACTATTTACTCATAAAATCTCGACTGGATTTCAGCCTCATAATATATTGAATCATTACTGTCGCGAGCAACGTGTTCCGTTTTTGCGCATATTGCTGCGACACTGGCCCTGACCCCTTTACATATCTCCTTTTAGTTTTTGTGATCTGTGGAGCGAGCGTTTAGCGCTACATGTCGTGTATGTATTACTATTAGAACCACAGTATAAGAAAGAGTGTCTATTACTACATGTAGACTGTACCACTGTGTGGTAGCTGTATATAAGTAATGCTAAAAAGTTAGGACGTAAGGTTCTTGATATAAAAACGAATCTAAATTACAAATCTGAATGACTGACTGACTGACAGAAAACGCACAGCTCAAACCATTTAAGATAGAATCATACATATTCTGCAGAGGATGTAGGGGTCCACTACGAATAGATATTTCGAAAATCAACCAGTAAAGGGTTGACCCGACGGAGTCATGGGCAGAAGCTAGTCACGCATAAACGGCTTAACGAATTTGAGTGAAAGGCACACAGCAGGTAGAATATATTTTGGATTAAAAAATCGCATACTTATTCAGCATATTCCTATCAAAATATTAATATGCGCATTTTTTTTACCTATCTTATCCTCAAGCCTTAGTAGAATACGAAAATAAACATAACTATAGGTACATTCAATCAATCAATCAAATCAGTCCAAATCAGCTCACTGCTGGGCATAGGCCTCCCTTGGTTAGGTAGTTACATCATTGCGTTTTAAATCTAAAACAATTAAATAAACGAATAACTAAGTATGATAATTAATTGAAATAAATTTTAATCAGTCTGATAATGTCATAAGTAGCTACAATCGTTTTAAAACTGGGCTGCAATCGCGGTAAATATTTGGTGAATGAACCGTTATGGGTAGTCCCATAACGGTACAAACCATAACTTTTGACACATTTGGTATTGCGCTGATCGCGGTACAGCCGTTAGAGCCATTTTGACAGATCGATCAGACGTTATTGGCTGTCAGTTACATAAAGTTTAGCGTGATGCAGAATTCAGCACAGTTGAATAGTAATTGTATTGCAATGTGATTAGAACTGAAATTGGATAAGAATAGAACTTCGATGTTTTAACTTAGCGCAATCGGGCACCTGCTATGTATGTCTAATGTGTACAGTTTTAATTTGACTTCAGATTATGTTTTGTTAGTATGCTTTAAAAAAAAAAATTTACTGTTATTTTATGTTGTCTGTTACTGCACATAAAAAATTAAATAAAATTAGTTTCTGCTTCGCCTATCCTCGCTTCAGCCGGACGGTGACCTTTACCCGATAAGTCGGGCCGTCCCATCTCGTGCCGACATGACGTGACGACTCAAGTGGGGGCGCACCATTATAATCAATCGTTTATATTAATTACGCGGGAATTCGATACAAATCTATTACGGACGGCTATTGGGCCGTTATTGGAACGCGGACAGATTTAATAGTCATTCTTTTGTATGTAAACACGGTTCTGTTATGTGCTCTAATTGGTAGGTACATTGTGTAGTCAGTACACAGGTCTGTGAGTTAGTATCATTGGTGTACAATGTAGACGAAACATGGAAATTTGAGCCTTGTAAGCATTAGAATAAAGCTGACGTTTCTGATCAGAGGAGATACAAAATCATCTGTATAAATCCTCTTGCCTCTACCTCCTATCCTATTATTTTGGGGAACGTGCAATATTATTTCAATACTATTTCAGCTGCTTTCGTATCTTACCATTTTTGTGATCATTTCTCTTTTTCAGACCAATCTTTTCTTTGGTCTCTTCTTGTCTAACATCAACATAGTATAATTAATACTTTTCATGTCATTTCTGTATCAATTAAGACCTTTTCCTTTTATTAAACGATTTTTATCAAATTTAAGATATAGCGTTATACTTCTGACAAATCTTTAGTCAAAACCATAGAAATATTAAGTACCTAAAGAAATACTAGTATTCCTTAGTCGTCTTGTACGATAATCAACTGCAAGAATCATGAATCTGAATATAATGGTTCTACGGTTTGATATATTTTAAGAGGAGTGGAGTGAAGGGAAAAGCTTATGAAATAAAAATTCAATTTATTTTAATAACCAAAAACCATCTGCTACAAACACATTTAATAACAGTCAAATTGATAAACGAATTGTTTAGAGATATCCTAAAATTAATTACCCAATACAGTACCTACAGACAATACTGTCACCGAAGCGACCTAATCCTAAAGAAGTCTCTTGACGCACTAAGTGGGCCACTACGCGACAATGGGCCAAGTGGGCCGAGTGGGCCAAGTGGGCAGACATCTCGTGCGTAATCCCCTTAGCTCATTGTTTACCGGCAAGCCGATGAAGTATTGTCATGTTTTTTTAAGGCAGAAGCTGATGTCATTTGATACGATCACGGTGGTTGTGTTGGTAGCTGACGGGATTTTAGTAAACTTAAACAGTTTTAAAACAAACGAGCGTTAACCCGCGACTTCGTCCGCACAAATTATATACCAGATTTTAAGTCTGATCATAAGCTATCAAACAAAAAACGTTTCATCAAAATCGGTTCAGTAGTTTTTGCGTGATACTCGTTCAAACAAACAAACAAACAAACAAACACACAAACAAACAGACAGACAAAAAATCCAAAAATTGGTGAAATGGAATCTGGGACACCTAAAAACCATATCGTAACTTTTTTTTGTTAATATCTTCAATGTACAGACAAACTTCCTGTTGCAGTTTTATAATAGTATAGATATGGATTGACTAGGTTTTACTATTATTATTACCTATCTAAACTATTATAAAACTGTAAAAGTATGTGTTTGTTCGTGCACCAAAACCTACTGGACCGATTTTGATGAAACTTTTTGTGTTTAAAAGCTTATGATTATAACTTGATATACAAGGTGAACTTGAAATCTTTAGCATCCTTTTAAACTAAGAGTCTACCCATCAAACAGAAAATCTTTAAGTATAGGAGCAAACCGATCAGAGCAAAAAAATCAGCTGTTCCATACTAAACTGCAATGTGCTGCAATGCCTACTCGACTCAAATGTATGCAAAAGCAGATTTTTTTTGCTCTGATCTGTTTGCTCCCATAGTAAAAGTTATTTAGTTTGATGGGTAGACTCCTATTTTAAAAGGATGCTAATGATAATTATCAATTTCACCCTGTATTTTATCTTGCTACAATGACGGAAGCCGGTGCAGACTAAATCGTGGGCAAAATCTAGTGTTACAATAATGTTTTTTTTTTGTAGCCTGTGTCCCACTGATGGGCAAAGACCTTCCCTTTTAATGCCCAGTCCTCTATTTTGTTTGACACTGTTGATCAACTCTCCAAGACGGAATCCAGGTCGTATAACCACTATCTCTATGGAACTAACATCGCGAAAAATAATCAAATATTCTATACATTTGCGTCGTCGTTTTGATAAGTTTCCAGTTTTGTATGGAAGAGCAGATTTTTTTTCCAGTTTTCGATGTTAGTCCTTTAGAGAAAATGGTTCAGATTGATGGTCTGATCATCTCATAAAAAAATTTAGCATTTAAAGAAAGACCCCGTTTATAGGCAGGTAGTAAGTGTGCCTTTTTCACATAGTTATTTTCTCCCCATACTTAATAAAATGTAGCAGCAATTTGTATCAAACAATTCAACATTCACACCTACTACTTTCTAATACAATTACTGAACATAATTTTGTTCACATTCCCTTCCAACAATGCAAACTGACGTTAAATAAACATCTTTCAAATGCATCTAAATTTTTTGTTCTACAAAGTCTCTTTACAGAACATGAATGCTGTTGTAATAAAGATGAAAATGCCTTGTTTCAAGAGACTCGCTTAGCGGTTATTACACGCGCCAATTGTTAACATTATTTATCTTACACTCTGTATAATTGCGGAAGTCTTTAGCGTTTCTTTTGTTATGTTTTTCTTGATATAGTTAAAGTTGTGGAACAATCGGCTTATTGGTCGGTCGAGTGATCCGGTTTAACAAAAATACATTTCACAGTGCTTGGGTATCGGGTTTACTAAAATAATGCAATATAGGTTGTTTCCTTGAGCTGAAAATGTGTGCACTTAAAATGGTTATAAAAATTTATTTGTGATTTCTAGAGGAAAATATCGTGACGAAACATTATTTAATATGCACCGATTTCGAGGTGAACTAAGTGTCCATTAAAAGTGGCTATGGATACACCCTAGATACTTCCTACTTCCTATTCGCACTGACATGTAGAGGCAAGCACATGTTACACTGAATGAGTGCGAATGAGAGAGGATTATACCACTGCTTACAGACATACTATGTGCCTACTGCCTACTCACGAGAGCGGGTGAGATCAAAATTGGTGGGGGCGTAAAATATGTCCGTTCCGTACCATAATATGCTGACAGATTTTTAAGAGGATGATCAGACCATCAAACTGAATAACTTTCTCTATGGGACCAACATCGAAATCGCGAAAAGCAAATCAGCGGTCGCATACATTTGGCTCGAGTAGGTTTGCAGTTTTGTATGTAACATCGGGTTTTTTTTTACAATTTCGATATGGTCCCATAAATAAAGTTGTTCAGTTTGACGGTCTGATCATCCCCTTAAAAAGTGTCAGCATATTAAGAAGGACCCTATTATGTAGGTATGTACTGTACTTTTTCTTATACCTACTGGTGCTTTAGTTCCACTATACACTGGATGGAGTTTACTCACAAAACGCTATATTTCATTAACCTGTCCACGCTTATGGTCGTCTACAACATAAGTGAAAAGGTTCGAGATCTACAAAATCGTGAATGTATTAAAGTACAAAATTATTAATTGATCCCCATTGCAAAATCAAAATATGTTAATTTACTAATCTCCACGCCAATTAAATACGTGCCAGAGGGGTGAGCAGCAAGCTTCTAATGTGGAATTCCATCGAATGAATAGACCCGTCGTAAACCGCCGTCGATTGTTTCGGCTCATTGTCTACGGATCGCGAATTCGATGTTATTTGGACACCGTCTCTTTGACTATTATTACATTTTTTGTTTTCAATAGCTTGTAAATTAATCTTGCTTAGGAGTTCGACCACCTGGTTTCGTTCCTTTAATAGAGTAATAAAATAAATGAACGAAGTGTAATTGAGATTTTGCACGAATTTATCCTCAAAATAGGAATACTACATTTATGGGGTCCTTCTGTACGTGCTGATGGTTCTATACGGGACCTAATTCGAAATCGGCTGTTTTATACAAAACTACAATCCTTCTCGATGCAAATGTATAAGACGCCAGATATTTTTTCGCGATCTCTTTGTCTATCTATACTATTATAAAACTGTAACAGGAAGTTTGTCTGTACATTGAAGATATTAACAAAAAAAAGTTACGATATGGTTTTTAGGTGTCCCTGATTCCATTTCACCAATTTTTGGATTTTTCGTCCGTCTGTTTCTTTGTGTGTTTGTTTGTTTGTTTGTTTGAAAGAGTATCACGCAAAAACTACTGAACCGATTTTGATGTTGGACCCTGTATTTATTATTTAACACTATCGTACACACGGAAAAACAGATTAATACAGCATAATAGACAAGTTCAAAGGGGGAGCTTATCTCTGAAGAGATTTCTTCCAGCAAACCCATGATGTGGAGAAAGTTTACATAGTGAAGCAGGCAGGGTTTACACAATTCAAAGAAAGTCATGGAGAAAGATGATATGTATTGTCTTAGTACTTGTAACAAAATCAAATAAAAAAAATCTAGTAGACTTATAAGGGGTGAAACGTAACGAGGGACCTCCCCCCCCCCCCCCCTTTAAGGGTGCATTCAGACACTGAAACCAAACAACTTTCCTTAAAGAACATGGGTCGAAAAACGAAAAAAAATTTGGATCTCCCATAGAAAATAGATCGGCTGATCCGCACTTTTGTATAGGAGGTTCAAAATTATTATTTTTTTGCCCATGTTTCTTAGGGAAAGTTTTAATGTATAATGCACCCTTGAAGGGAGGGTCCCTCGTTACGTTTCACCAAGTATATATCTACACACAGAGAAAGTTCTAATTAAAGCAACGACTGCTTTATTCTGAATTATTTATTACTGGGCATTGTTCGAAATGACTGTGTTACTTTTCCGAATTCATTTTTTATTCAACTCTACAAAAACAATTAATTCTGCTTTTTAACTACTTAATACGCGGTCTCCCAATACACGGTTTTCCGACTTCGGGAGTCAGGGACTCAATCATTTGTACAATGTTACTCTATGTAACGCAATATTGTATTTTAATTGTACTTCGTATATTTTGTTTTGTTTAAAATATGTGTTGTAGAGTTTCTGGCCGCATCTTCTCTCAACGGAACACCTTCCGACGCGGTGGTAGAGCCAAAAAATGACGTCAGAAAGCTATCTATGTGATATTATTTTGAATAAAAAATATTGATTTGATTTGTATATCACAAAATTGTAATCAAATAAAAAATAATATTTATTTTATTTCTAATTCTGTTACACATTGTATAATCAAGTTACACTAAGTAAAAAACCGTTAAAACTGCACAGTCGACTTAATGCAGCCAGACTCGAGTCCTAACAAGGAGTAACGACTATCCTTCAGGGATTAGTATATTAAGAGAGTCATACTACAGGGCATAGACTTTACAATGAGGAGAAACAATACAAGAGATGTAACGTATATTTGCAATGAATAGAATCGTGTACTCTTGTTTAAATTGTTCTCTTCTTTGTCAATATTTCCATTATGTTATGTCGCACTAGATACTTTTCCTTTTCTTTTCCTTTACTGTGATTATTTCCTGTGTGTAATGAACTAATGAGTAATGAGAGTTCAATGACCATCTTTTAGCACCCATATTCTTCAAGTTACAGTTTAATCTATACTATTATAAAACTGTAACAGGAAGTTTGTCTGTACATTGAAGATATTAACAAAAAAAAGTTACGATATGGTTTTTAGGTGTCCCTGATTCCATTTCACCAATTTTTCGATTTTTTGTCTGTCTGTTTGTTTGTGTGTTTGTTTGTTTGTTTGAACGAGTATCACGCAAAAACTACTGAACCGATTTTGTTGACACTTTTTTTTGTTTGATAGCTTATGATCTGACTTAAAATCTGGTATATAATTTGTGCGGACGAAGTCGCGGGTTAACGCTCGTAGTGTAATAGTTATGTATTAATCTAATGTTTTGTTCACAGGGTTTCCGCAGATCAAGTCGCCGTACAGCCCTTCCAATCAGCCCCACCTCAGTGGTGAGTTCTTTTTATTTTCTTAGT
The DNA here is from genome assembly GCA_927399405.1 of Agonopterix arenella. Classification (NCBI taxonomy): domain Eukaryota; kingdom Metazoa; phylum Arthropoda; class Insecta; order Lepidoptera; family Depressariidae; genus Agonopterix; species Agonopterix arenella. The sequence goes on from OV656704.1 coordinate 302,469, forward strand.
TATTATTATTACCTCACACAAGCTGTGGCGTGCTGTGGCGTTGCTGTATTCTATTCCTAGTTGTCGGATTGGATGTTGGTCAGATTTGCATGCGTCAAGCCTCATACGATGGCATGAAAATCATAGACGCTGGACATCTGGTTTTTGATTGTTGAAAATATTCGTTGTTATAAATTTATCTGAAAACGCCCTCCTGTGCACGGGGATCTCATCTGAAACATCTCAGATACTTTTTCGGTAATCTCTCATGAGTCATGACCCCCTAGTCTCTCAGTTATTAAATTTTCGCCCTGAATATGAATCAATATGTAACAGAATATCAAATCAAACCCTCTGAGCCCCCCGGTCCATAATCTATACTATTATAAAACTGTAACAGAAAGTTTGTCTGTACATTGAAGATATTAACAAAAAAAAAGTTATGATATGGTTTTTAGGTGTCCCTGATTCGATTTCACCAATTTTTGGATTTTTTGTCTGTCTGTTTGTTTGTTTGTTTGTTTGAACGAGTATCACGCAAAAACTACTGAACCGATTTTGATGAAACTTTTTTTGTTTGATAGCTTATGATCTGACTTAAAATCTGGTATATAATTTGTGCGGACGAAGTCGCGGGTTAACGCTCGTATTTGAAATAAGTGTCTTTTGTCGTATTAATTATCCTTTGACTATTTATTATAAGGACTAGCTTTGCGGTAGCATTTCCCCTCTGCCACGGTATAAGATTAATTGATCATGTGCATTTACATTCAATTTTATACCTTATCACTAAATCACTAAACGAGATAGCCTATAATTGCGAATCAATAATTTCGAACTTAGAACGTTTGGGGTTCACACGAGACTAATTTTCATGATTTTTAACGTTCAAAATTAGAATCTAAAGTGATGGGGAATAAAAAGCCAAAGTTGCGGATTTCGTGTCACCTCGCCCCCCGCAAAATGTGCCAGAAATGTTTGTTAGTAGAATGAGGAGTTTTCTGACAGCTAGTCAAACGTAGTTCAACATACCGGCGATAGATGGCGTTCACCAGAGAGGGGTCCGAAGACGAAAATTTTAGGCTAAAAAGAAAACAAAAATGCATGTCACTGAGTCAGACGCATCCGCTGACGAAATATAAATGTTCATATTTTGCTGTTTACTTAAACACAAATTCATATTATTTTATTTGTATTTTATTACCTGCAAGGTCGCTGACCCTTGTCTCGTCAACACCATCTATCGAGCCATTAGGAACTACTTTTTATTTTTTAATGGCTTTCGGAAAATCCCTCATTACACGCGTAACTAGTTTTCAAAGTAATTATCTAATTCAACGAATGAATAGTCCATATATAGGATGATGAGAACTTGTATTATAATATCTGTGATGAGAACATATTTACTAGCTGACGTTTTAGCAGCGCTATAGTATCAGCTAGCTGTAGCGTCAAATAGCGCTAGTGTCAATATTATGCTAGCGTCATCCTGTGCTGGATTTCATTATTTCACTCACTATTATTATAGTAATTAATATATTTGCCGTGCAGTACTCGGTCGAGGCTTCGGTGCTTTGCTAATTTTCGCGGCTGTCATTCGATGAGAAAATTATCTATGGTTTTTATGCATTTGTATTATTATAATATATCTATGTTTTTATGCTATTATTTTAGAGGTTGATCTAGACAAGTATAGTCACAAAAAAGTATTCGTAAGTAAATTCCGTCATGAAACCCAAAACATTCGAAAAATATTTCACTGTTACCGAATGTGATTCAAAAACTGGGTTCGGACCAGCCATTGACAGAATGTCCTGTTGAATAACCTTAGTAAAGTTTAACTTTGCTCAGACACACTTGCAAATGAAACTCCCGTCAAAGTGACATCTAGTTTTAGTTGGCGCCGGTAGCGTCTACGAACTAATATCAAACAATACATTTTGCCTCTGATTTAGGAAAGTGGCTGAGGTGGAGGGGGGAGATCCCTCGTGTGCTCCCCACCTCCCCGTCCTCCCCCCGCCACCGTCACCGGCTTTGTCTCCGTAATGAATCCGCCAAACGCCAAACGTCAACGCGCAGTCGCTCCTACCCTACTAAACCACGAGCCGTAAACCTATTTTCTGAACCTAAGAATCTCTACCTTATGATTGACGAGTTAAAGTGTGATTTTGATTAGTTGTAAAAGGGAGTTGTGGCTGATAAATATTTGGAAGAGAGAAAGAATTTGCTTAGGATGCGAGGTTTTAGAAAATATCCTCTTAAATGCAAATTAGAGAGGCTGAAATAAAGACACGAGGGGCGCTCGGAATTACTTAATTTGCTAAGACTCTTTGTCTTTATTTTTGGAGACGTAAAATTGGAAATGTTCGTTTCCACCATAGGTAGGGTATTTGTGGTGAAAGTGGCCACACACTCGGCATTGATGTGTGCCCGCCTCGTGTCTGTGAAAAGCACAGAAAACAAACCACCTGCCCGCACCCCACGGCAGCCATTTGTAAAAATTGCCTCCGCCATTTCTACGCGGGAATTTCATATTTGGAACGCCGCGGGGTGGAATTCGCGTAGATTTGACATTTGAAGCATCATGGCCGCACTTTTTATTGTTTCTAAAACAATGCGTGCGATGGGCCCTTTGACTCGTACTGTTTAGGAGACGCCATTTTTAATTTGAAAATTAGGGGTCCCATTATGTACCTGTGAAGTTACTTTGAGAGAAAGTAATCACAATGGGTCTTTGACTCCATTGGACGAACCTGAACATTCTTATGCTTACCCCTTCTTGGTTACCTTTATAGGACCTTTACACGCCATTTTTAAACGCCCTTGTTTGTACTGCACATTTTTCGGCCTCCATCGTATTATCGAATCAAAGATACATGAACAAAAAATTCTCATATAATGAGGTTAGAATTTTAGCCCAACCATGGCATTGAAGAAATTCTGATGCGTATGTGAAGTCTACCAATCCTAATTAGGCACGCGTGGTGGACTAACGATAATGATTTTGAAACATCTAATGGAACATAGCCGGAGTCCATCCCGTAGAACCACCGAATGTGAACCACACGTCACATCCCACGTGTTCACACTCGCCGCATGTAACCAAACACCCGTACAATTAGTCGCCACTTTGTGTGTTGACACTACACTCCGACACAAGCTTTATTTGTTACATCTTCTCTATAATATTCAAGTGGCTGTTTGAATCAATTTACTTGATTGTATGCTGATTGATTACGTTTGGTACAGTGGCAACATTTGGCACATAAACCCTACAATTCTAATAATTAAAAAATTATTAGAATTGTAGGGTTCCGAAATTCATATAACGAGATGAAAATTATATTTAAAAATTTATTTATGATGTGAGCAATGGTTATAGCCCACTTCATTGCATTAATTCATTCATTAATAATTATAAAGTATGAAATATCACATAATCAATGGACCAAAAAATTGCGTTACAAAATTTTCCAAGAATATTTTCTTTACCATTCAGTATTTTGTCTGTATCCTGTATCATTCATTTTATTTTAATCGAAGGTGTCTTTCAGGTAGGTATTATTTGAAATTAATGACTACATAATGATTAATAACATAATATCATATTCATAAAAAATCATATTTAAAAGCTTTGCTACGCCTGCCCTCTCTTAAGGATACTTATTATAGCAAAGATACTGATCCTCGCGGGTCCACGGGTCTTGATTTTATGTGAATCTCTGTGTTTTAAGAAATTACTTATAAATCACACACAATAGGTACATACATGAACTCATAGCCACAATCCCAATATGAGGTGGCCAAAACCTTGCTACAACTTTCAAGCGAGCAGTTTTAGAAACGATTCACTTTTAGCAGCCTTTTTGCCGTGAACCAAATGTTAACAAAACAAGAGAAAAGCAGCTAAATCAATTCGTCTGACTCTCCACTAAATAGCATTTAATTTATTAACAAGTCAAAATGTAACTAATTTAACACTAACACAGTAGGACATCTGACACCGGACACTAAATCAAAGCCGACTGAAAACCTCAAACGTTAATATACTGCTTGTTATTACAACTCGTCACCACTTAGCGCACGAAAATATTGCGGTCTTTCTGACATCCGATACAGCCACACAACGCTGATACTGATCATGGGATTTGAGACTTTATCTCAATAGCTTTTAAGGGTAAGGTTGGTGCAGACGTATCGTGGTGAGAAGTTGTTAAAATCTGTCAACAGTTGCTACTTGTCTTAAGAGGTGACAGTAAAAAAGGCAAGTTTCCTCGAGGTAGCGGGTAATGGAGATGGTTGCGGTGGTGCCGACAGCCGCGCCACGCCGTGGCGCTCAGTCCGTGTTTATGTTAAGTTAACTAACACTTCCGAGTGAATGGTTACATTTTGTCGGCTATTCCTTTTATTCTTAGATAAATAGTAGCTGACTATGGATTCCCAATCGATATTGCAACATTTTAAATGCTTTTAGGGGTTGAATTTTTGAAAAAAATTTCTGAAAGAGCACCTTAAAAATATACCTGACCCGTGATACCGACTGCTCTCAAACGGTGAAGCAAACCATCGTGAGGAAACTTAAATACGCTGGAGAAGAAATTCTAATGCGCATGTGAAGTCTACCAATCCGCATTACCATAACGCCCATACACCTTCCTTGAGGGTAAGCCTGTGCCCTGCAGTGGGACGCAATTATATAGGCTGGTAGTGGTTGAGCGGGCTCATTTTCCGCTAACCGATGACTCAGGCGCCTATTTTGCGTGTGGTGGGAATTACAACTCCTGCCATCCCAGCTCCTTCAGGAAGGCCTCCTGCATGTTAATGCTGCCGAATACTTCTGGAAGATATGATATGTATAGGCTGATGATGATGATTGATGCAAAATGTAGTGGCGCCAGAACTTGAACCCACCACCTTCCTATCTAAGCAATAGACAGTACCACCCACTACTACATTTTAGAATCCTTAATTTGATGTAAAAAACGAAACATGCCTAAAACTTGCATAAATCAAAAATATTAAAAATTTAATTCAACAAGTAATATAATGAAAATTTTGAGCCTCAGCAAGTATCAATAGTTACCAAATATGGGGTCCTTTTTAATATTCTGACACTTTTTAAGGGGGTGATCAGACCGTCAAACTGAAAAAAATTCTTTATGGGACCAATATCGAAATTGCGAAAAAAAAACAGCTGTCCCATTCAAAACTGCAAACCTGCTCGAGTCAAATGTATTGGTCCCATAGAGAAAGTTGTTCAGTTTGACGGTCTGATCATCCCCTTAAAAAAGTGTCAGCACATAAGAAGAACCCTGTACATTTAAAAGACTTCTTGAGCTTCATGCATTACTATGAGAATACAACCAAACAATCAATTTGGTCGTATAGTCCAATATTTATATGACTATTTAGTTTTATAAAAGTTATATTACTGCTTTATGCGTCTAACGGTTGACTATCACCAAATTGTTTGTTATTTTAATGTGTGCCCCACTCCGACCGTAGTCCACTCAGCGTCAAGTTACTATCAATTAGTTAACCGATACCATAGATTAGAGTATGTATAATACATACTTTAGATGGCATACTCTTGCCTTTATAGGGTCAGAGCAAATTTTTATCTCCTTTCTTTCATATATCTGCTTTTATATTAGTGCTTTCATATAAGTGGCAACTTCCGCATGTTTTTGTTTTTCTACTCCTCTTGCTCTGAATTTAATTGGTAGTGCTCTTTTTGAAAATATTGCACTTATTCTTTTGTGTTATACCTTCAATTACAATAATATGACAAGTTATTACCTCGTTATCATATTAAAAACCTAAGAGGAACATAGTGGAAAATTTTACCAATAATCACCAATTTAGAAACACATACAATTCTCAGGTTTGTCTTCTCATTGCCAAAACATATGGAAAATCAGTCCGCACTTTCCAAAAAGTTCCTCAACCACAGTATAAGAAAGAGTATCTCATAATAGCCATATTTGGTAACCACTGACTCTGATTCGGTTTCCAAACAATTTTTGGTCAAAGGCTCTAAACGTTTTTGTAGCTACGACTAAAAATCAGGAAGAGTCGACGCAGAAAATATTGGTTGCAGAGTTACATCGCCGTGTTGCAACATTGTACCCAGTTAGTACAAAAAAACGGAAACGCACAGTTACTTAAATATTTTCGGTCGGATTTTGAGTGAACCGTTACCACACCTAGAAACGTCGTAGCAGTTACAAAATTGCGACTAGTTAGAGGTAAATACTTTTTTCAACACACTTGCTCATAAAATGGCCCTTATTTCACCGCAATTAGGCACATAATGACACCTATAATCAAACTGTGACTTTTCATTACTATTATTCACAAGTGAGTTATAGGTTTTTTATAGTAGGTATCTAAACTTCTTGGTTGAGTTCTTGAGTTGCTTTGTTCTTAAAAAAGTTTCGATACAAAAAAGATCATATTCAATAGTACAAATAAATTCTCTAAATAAACTTTTTATTTACTAAATAAAATGATTTTTTATTATTATTTTCTTCACAAGTGTGTTGAAAAACGTTGTATGATACACGTGTGTATTGATGATTACCGTCCTCGGCTCTCGTAAGCCTCGGGGCCTCAGCGGTAATAACCAACATTACACACTTGTACCATAATGTACTATTATCTTATCTTGTTATGGGCGCTGTCGAGCCAGCAACACTTCGACCCAGTGGTATCTTTTATGTTGAGGTAAATACTTCGTCATTCTGCGACCGGAACCAAACGGAACCGAAACCAAAACCACTTCTAAAATACGGGTCTGATTTAAAGGAATATGGTATTAATTTAAAGATAGCCATTAAAATGGTACCATTTAAAAAAACCTTCACTGGTCATTTAGTTCTTAAGATCGCTTGTAGCAAATCAGATAGGTGATTCCATAGTTTTGCTCGCTAGTGTAGCTATATGGGATGGTAATACATATTTCAACGCATAATCGAATAGCGTCTTAAAGGCAACCTTCAGAAGGTGTCGGAACTAATTACTACGTCCTCAGGCACAGGCACAGGCAGTAATGAGCAGGCACTTATAGGACAGTACCCATTATAATTGCTAATGGCTCTCTTCACTTTGATATTTCGGAGAACGAACACCAACTTATTTTGCACCCAATTTAGCTTTTAACACAAAGAAACAAGGATTATTATGCTCTGGTGGAAGTGTAAAGAGAAAATTGGTCGTTCTATCGGTCCTTAATTCATTATACGATCAGTTCAGGGAGGCTTTGGGGGAGTTTGTGGAGGGGAGGGGAGGGGGTGCTAAATTGTACAATAATACGTGTTGACTCAGACGGTACCTACTTTACTACTATGAATCATTTTTGATTCTATGCAGATAACTACAAATATTATAATTTACTAACTGGTGCCCGCGACTTTGTCTGCGCTTCGTCTGGACAATTCATACAATATCTTTATAAATTGTAGCCTATGTGTTATTCTGATGTATAAGCTACATTATTGTAAAGTTTCATTAAAATCCATTTAGTAGTTTTTACGTGAAAGAGTAACAAACATCGATCCATACTTACAAAATTTCACGTTTATAATATTAGTAGGATAGGACTATAGTAGGACACTTTGCTGAGTGATTTCTCCAGACATTCCATTGTGATATTAAAAGTTCATATTTTGAACGAAATATCCAAGATCCTTCATAGTATGATGACAAGATGATCAGACCATGAATCTGAACAACTTTATTTGACCAGAGGGCGATGGGACTAGCATCGAAATCCCGAAAAAACTTCTGTTTCTTACAAAACTGCAATCCTACTCGACGTAAATGTATGGGACAGATGATTTTGTTTTCGCGGTTTCGATGATTGGTCTCAAAGAGAAAGTTGTTCAGTTTGATGGTTTGATCATCCTCTTAAAAAACAGTCAGTATATTTAGTTGGACCCTGTGTATTTTCTTGTTCTCTATATACATACACACCACATATTCTAACATGGCAGCACGACATAGCGATATTAGTTCTTTTTGCACATTCGAACAAGATAAAAGGTGCGGAAGAGCCTTCACAATGTTTATTATGTTAGGCTCTACGTATACAGGATGTAAGTGACAGCCTAGCAAATACTGAAACGGTGAACTCAGACCATCAAACTGAACAACTTTAACTATGGAGCCTACCTCAGAAAACGCGAAAAAAATCAGCTGTCCCATACATTTTAGTCGGGTAGATACAACAGTTTTGTATGAGACAGCAGATTTTTTCGCGACACCCTGTGTAGAGTCAGTTTCTGACCACTCTGGTTGACATAATGGACATAAGTTTATGTAAAAGACCTCAAAATATTATCGCATTTTATTATAAACAAGTATGGGCCCTACGCAAAAACATACAAAAATAAATCAAAGGCTATCTGAACATCCGTTGCTCTATCTATAGTACCTACATACACTTCTATACAAACATACTTGATCTAAACGGAAAAGTAGCCAATACCTTATAACCTAAGTGGCAGTTCGACTGTCCGGCCCCGCCCACTTCTCCCCCCTCCCGTCTCCTCGCCCCCCACCCCTCAGTTCCCTGGCGCAAAGCCCTGTAGAAAGGAAGTAGTAATATTACCCAACCATTATATTTTCATGCATCGTTGGAACCGAGTCCGCTCGCCTGTGTTCGGTATACTCTTCTTTTATTGTAAGTCAATCAGCTCCTTGTGAGACGCCCGCCGTGATGTTATAAGTTGATTAAGAAGTCGTAGATGTAGCTAGTTTAGTTTCTCAATAATGGAGGTAGTTTGTCACAGTGTTGCGAAAGTGAGTTTAATATAATCGGTAAAATTCGCAACAAAAAATCGGTAGAAATCGGTAGTTTATCTTAAAGGTAAGGAATGTTTGTAAAGTTCTGTTTTGAAGTCCTTTTTCTTTAACAGTGCTCATTCACTATAAAATTCTGAACTGTGAACCATGCTGACATTTTATAATTTTGTTCCAGTGCCAGATGCGTATTGACCAAAACTGGAAACTTGAGTAAAAAGAAAGACTTTTGTGTCATTTTACTTGTATCGAAAAATTCAATGGAAAGTCCCGAATTTCTAATAAGTTTATATAACTTACCCTAATTTCGTAGCATCTGCCACACATAAAGGCAAAATACTTCAAGATTTAGGTAACAAATCTGCTGTAAAATAAAGCGGTAGATCACAGCCTAAAATCGGAATATCGGTAGATAGTACCTATACCCGAAATCGGTAGTTCTACCGATAAATCGATAGCTTTTGCAACACTGGTTTGACATAGTACTCAGATATTTTATTAATGGTACAGTCAACCCAAAGGGTTCTCTATGAGGCGACATATCAGGTATTGTTAAATAGGTATTTATTGGTGAAGGCTTTAACGCTTATAAAAAACAAAAATTATACAGAAATGACATAATATGGAGTAAACCAACAGTGTAAATTCTGTGATATATATAAGATAAAACTTGTAATTTTTATTAAATGAAAGTCATAATAATATCTTCTCCTACTTATTATACCTACTACGTCAGGATCTATCTAAAGATGTTTAATTTACTTTTACAACAAAATAAAATAATAAGAACTGTTCAAAACATCTAAAAAAATGTGTTATTTTTTAACATGAGACAATAAATAAAATCGAAGTAGGTCCCTATTACAAATGTGGATGTTAACAAGGTGCAGACAGTTTCTAATTCAATGCTTGAATTTAACGAAATGTGTCTTGTTCCTTTTTTTGGTGTAAATTGTTCCTCTTGGACGCCTCCGAACCGAGGAAGTGTGAGGGAGTGAGGTGTGAGTATAATAATTGAGTCACTCTATTAGCCCAACCATCCTTACAAAATATACAGGGTCCTTCTTAATATTCTGACGGTTTGAAAAGGATGATCACACCATCCAACTGAACAACTTTCTTTATGAGACCAACATCGAGATCGGAAAAAAAATCTACTCTTTCATGCAAAACTGCAATCCAACTCGACTCAAATGTATGCGACAACATTTCACGACTTCAAGATTGCGTCCACGAAGAAAGATATACAGTTTGATGGTCTGACCATCGTCTTAAATACCGTCAGCATATTAAGTAACAACCTGTATAAACGAAAATCCACGTAAAGGAGGATGCAAATCCTGGTCCCACGCTCCAATAGCTATGTGTGATACATCGTTGGATAGGTATTTTTGAGCTGAACAAAAGTTACTATAGCGCCAAGTTCCAAATCTTAGTCCGTTCCGAGCATTATATGAAATCTGGTCCCACCCTCCTTGTTCCTGCATGACCGGACGAACGACCATACTCTGAACGGAGTAAGATTTAGAATTTGGCTCTATAGTAACTTTTGTTCACCTCAAAAATACCTATCCAAAGATGTATCGTATCACACATAGCTATTGGAGCGTGGGACCAGATTTCATATAAACCCTGGCATCATCCTTTTGAATATGATTGCACCACCATATAATGCCATTATTAGCGGTAAAACCATCTTAAGTTAAGATAGACAAAGAAAGGGTGAACACCGCAACAATTACCGCATATTTACCAACAAAATATAATCATTAAAACTACATTCACTCAGCAAATTGGATAGCGGAATACAAATCTAAGTATATCCTTACATCATTACTTGAGCGCGAGGGGTTTGAACTCAACAATATCGTTTTCAAAAAATTGCGGAAAGTAATACGCTGGGTCCCTCCCCGCGCGAGTAACGAGCCCCGAGGGGGTGTTCGCCCCCAAAAAATGATTTCCCTTACTCCCCCCCCTCTGGTCCCCTGCCCGGAGGCCCCGGAGGAATCGTTTCCCTCTTGTGAGCTCGACTTAACATGTCACGCTATTTAGTTCTTTAAATAGATGGTAATACACTTTTGAATATTTGAGTTTAGATTGTTAATTTTGCAAATAAATAATTGTTAAGGCCCTATTTGAACCTCATAGCCTATTTAAACTACAGAGACTGCTTTTATGAGGAGACCTGACATGACGTGTATCTCTAATAAAAAAGTTACATCAAAACTACTGAACCGATTTTCATGAAACTTGGTTAAGAACACTCTGAATAAAATTATCTACGACACAAAAAAAACTAAACGAAAATCGGTTCATCCGTTTGGTAGCTACGATACCACAGACAGATACACAGAAAGACACGTCAAACTTGTAACACCCCTCTTTATGCGTCGGGGTAAAAAAAAATTGTCGGAAACCAACAGTCAAATTACAAACGAATACATGCGAATACTTAGTTTCAAACTATGAACATAGAATAGACCAATTATAGGAATCCGTTAAAATTAATTTAAAAGTTCTAGAGCTAGACAATACAAACAAGGCGCTCTTATTCTATAAATTATATATAGTTCTTATTTGAAATTGGTATCCAAAGTTTGGTGCAAGAACTGTATAATAGATGAACAATTAAGTGAGATCGATCACACACGATGACGCATGACGGAGCGGCAGACGTCAGTCCTTCATTTGTGAAGCAAGGAGTTGTATGAAACCTCACGTAGAAGCACACACGGTGCATCAATCCGGGACCGTGTGTGCTTCTATGTGCGGTTTCATACAACTCCTTGCTTCACAATCACAAATGACAGACTGACGTCTGCCGCTCCGTCAATGCGTCATCGTGTGTGCGTGATCCCACTAATTTTACTCAGCTAATGTATTGCTCCTATACAGCTTGTGGTATTTTCACTGTTTATTACCTGGTTACGGGCTTACTACGTACTTAGGTATCTCGCTAGTTAAATGTACTCGGAAAATGCTATATTTTATATGTCTTTGCCCATCCTTCAGTGTACCTATATACGAGTATGTATAGGTGTGAGGGTAAGCTTATATGCTAATTTCCTATTTGAGTTTGGTTATTGTAGGCACATAGCCGTGGTGGTCCAGTGGCGAGTAACCTTGCCTGCCGTGCAGGAAACGATGGTTCGATCCCCGTCCAGGCCGACTCGTACCAATAAGTTTTTCAGAATTTATGTACGATTTGTAACACCACTGGCTTTTCGGTGAAAGAAAACATCGTGAGGAAGCCTGCATGCTTAAATTTTGAGGCATGTATTGTCCCTACTGTGCATTACAAGTGGCGACGGGCTCACTCCCCGTCACACTGGACAGAGTTTCGGTACTACTAGTGAAACGTGGATGTTCTGAAATTTCAGAATATCTCTGACTACCCCCTCGGGGAATATAGTCGTGAGCATATGCTTATGCTATTGTAGGCACTACTAGTCCCCCACTAGGGGAGCGGACTGCATAAAATATATTTTAGTTTTATCTTCTTAGTAAAAAAAAACATTTGAAAATAACGCTATTTAAAATAATTTTTAGTTTTTTTTAGCTAACTTACTATTTTTAATACCATGATGAACTATAAAAAGTAATGAAATGTTGATGACGTCAATTGTGGGTATTTAATACAATTTTTAACATCGCGCGCGTTTTGACGTTCGATTAAAAGATGCTAATTTGACTAATTGTCCGATCCCCTATTTGTTACTTTGGCTGTCGTTCAGAAACATGGGAAACTGATTATTATTAACCTTGTTACACTTTAATTCTATAAGTATTGTTTCAAAAGTGTAATGAATATTTCATAACATTTTATACTTTGCTATAACAATTTCAAAATCAGACTATACATAATATTATTTGCAATACGAATTGCGTCATATCTTTCTTACAACAAACACTTCAACTACCTACTGACGCAAGTACATAAGTAGGCATCTACATAGAGCAATAAATACAAATTAATAAACATTTTTAATAGCATCATCGAACAATACTCAATTAAAGAACATCTTTATTGCGCAAGACGAAAGCTTCGTATGTTCTATGAAATAAACCCACTAATTGAGTCACATTGTCTCCGCAACCATCAGCAATTGGTTATATACTATCGTTAATTAATAACATTCATTACTATTTATTTGGTTGTAATAAGGGAATGAGACAATATCTGTAATTATTGCTGAAAGGAAATATTTGTCTTTGAGGAGAGAAAAACAAAATTTGTAATTACGCTGGGCTTTGTACAGTTGTGACGCGGCGGGTGACTACTGAGTGTTTAGACTTGGGCTGTTGTCATTAGAATTTAATTGTTGTTCTAGTCTAGATACTAGTCAACGTAATAAGGGCTGAAACTATTTTAAGGGGATGATCTGTAGGCCTCGCATGCCAACCCCGAGAAAACGATAAAAATCCAGATGTGCCTCCATCTTTATTATTTTACGTATGCCAAAAAGAGCGCGCATGACGTTTTTCTCGTTTAAACGCTTTGTCGTGGGTGGCATGCTAGCCGTGCAGACCATCAAACTGAACTACTTTTACTATGGGACCAACACTGAAATGGCGAAAAAAAAATCTGCTTTCCCATACAAAACTACAAACATAACTCGACTGAAATGTATGGGACATCCGATTTTTTTTTCGCGATTTCAATATTGGTCCCATAGAGAAAGTTGTTGTTGTAACATTTTATGTTACACCCTGTGTACTTTGTACGATAATTAATACATTAATTACTATTTATTTGGTTGTAATAAGGGAATGAGACAATATAATATGTAACTATGGCTGAAAGGAAATATTTGTCTTTGAGGAGAGAAAAACAAAATTCCTAATTACACTGGGCCTAGTACAGTTGTGACGTGGCGGGTGACTACTGAGTGTTTGGACTTGAGCTATTGTTCAATATTGTAATGGACTAGACAACGATATACAATACATGTATGATACGATAGATGAAATTCCGATGCGTATGTGAAGTCTACCAATCCGCATTGGGCAAACGTGGTGGACTAACGCCCTCCTTTAGGGTAGACCCGTGCCCTGCAGTTGGACGTATATAGGCTGATGATGATGATGAAGATATACAGAACATCCATGACTCTGGTACAAATATTCATATTCATCATACAAATATTTCGAACCCGCGACCTTCGGATAAGCGGGCATGTCCACACTGAAAACAATTAGTGGTAATTAAAATTTCTTTAAATATTGAGACGGATAGATTTGTAATTAGATTAAATTTTGTTAGTAATAAGATGTAAATACCTATCTAAGTTGCAATTAGTGGTAACTGCTATTGGTAGGTAAAATTATATGATGACCTTTTATTGTAGTCATAAATTGTCTGAATACACTTAAAAAATTGGAACGTAGAAAAAAGGTCTAGCATTCTTCGTCATCAGCCTATATTATAGGTCCCACTGCAGGACACGGGCCTACCCTCAGGGATTGAGCCCCCTATGAGCGTTGATGCACCGATTCTACTTATACTCTTATTTTTTTAATCAAAGAACAAAAACTCGTTTATAAAAGAATGAGAGAATAGGTTATACAACGGGGTATCTAAATTAAAGAATTTAGATAATTAGCAAATGAATTTACCAGCAAAGGCTGATAAAGATCACTTCCAATAACAAACTCGTTTCATGGTCAAAATGAGCCGAACTCCAAACTTTAGGTGTCCTTAAAAATCGTTGACCAAAACCTTTCATAATGCAAACAAGAAAAAGTGTTGGAGATCATAATATCTTGTACAAAGCTGTCATTCAGGCCAGCCCGGCAGACCTGGCACCTCTCTTTGTGTTGGTGCCATTCTAGTCAATGCTTCGGGTAGTTTTGGTTCATTTTTGTTAACACCTGCGCCGTGTGAACGAGGACGGGTGTAATGTGATACCGAGCACTAATTGCGCCATTTTTATGAACCTATTTTGGGACTACTGTTTTGGTTGTTCTTTCTAGATATTGGGTACTGGAAGCAGTAGTTTACAATTTTTTTGGTTTATTCAATTGCATATATAAAGTCAGATTAAAATATTATGTTAATTTTTAACACGCTTTTATAAAATACTAGCGTTAACCCGCAACTTTGTCCGCACAAATTATATACCAGATTTTAAGTCAGATCATAAGCTATCAAACATAAAAAGTTTCATCAAAATCGGTTCAGCAGTTTTTGCGTGATGCTTGTTCAAACAAACAAACACCCAAACAAACACCCAAACAAACACACAAACAAACACACAAACAAACAAACAGACAGACAAAAAATCTAAAAATTAGTGATATGGAATCAGGGATACCTAAAAACCATATCGTAACTTTTTTTTGTTAATATCTTCAATGTACAGACAAACTTCCTGTTACAGTTTTATAATAGTTTAGATTTTAAGTCAAATCATAAGCTATCAAACAAAAATCGATTAAGTAGTTTTTGCGTGATGCTCGTTCAAACAAACACACAAACAAACAAACAAACAAACAAACAAACAGACAGACAGACAAAAAATCCAAAAATTGGTGATATGGAATCAGGGACACCTAAAAACCGTATCGCACCTTTTTTTTGGTAATATCTTCAATGTACAGACAATCTTTCTGCTACAGTTTTATAATAGTTTAGATACCATTTCGTGTCATAATTCTATTTTTTTTTTTCAATTTTGTTACAGAACAAATAACAATATTAGGAACGTCTGAAAAATACCAGCTTATACATAAAATCTTAATCTTGGGATTTTTTTTAATTTGAAATTGAATTACTTATATTAAAGCTAGTTTAGTTTTTGAAATTGAATAACTTATATTCAAGCTACTTATATTAAAGAAGTTTCATTAGTTCCTTCTAACAAACTATCCTTCCAGTATTAGGTACAACTATACTTCATTCCATATAAGGATGAAAAGATATTCCGATTCCTATTTTGCTTTCTAGCCAATTCTGAGATTTACTAACAGGTACAATTTATTTATCAGAAAGATAATTATAGTGTCCCACGTATCTGGACGTTAGGTACTAAAGATGTGCTAAGAATAAGACAAAGTTAAGTGTTCCAATTCTCTGTTTCAGTCATTCAAAATAGCCTTAACATTTTGTTGTTTTTTTTGAATGGAGTATAGAACTTCAAGTTATATTTACCACTGTAAACTAATTATGTACGTGTTCCTATCTCATTGACAAAAAATGTTTCTTTATAAAATGTATGTTTTTTATACTCTTCGTGATTGTAATTAAATTATGTTATTTTTGTTTCATGTATGTGTAGCGGTTCGACAGTTTTATTCAGGTAATTGGTTTTTAATTTATTTTTGCTTGCTTTTGATCTTGAAATTATTCTGACATCTTGTTGAGAAGCTTTCCTTGACCAACATTGCACCAGTCCCTTTAATAAACACTAAAGTCAATAACTTGAAACACTCTTGTATATTGGTAATGATCAGAAGTTATATGTTACTAATTTCTTTATTTTGGCATACTTTTACAGAAAAATAACCTAATAGTCAAGTTGCAGACTATGTTCTGTTTTTTAAAGTTTTCTTTTGTAACATAGTACTTAACAAATTTTTTTTTATTTTTTTTTTATTAAGTATGGGTCGAGTCTTTAGGACTTTTCAACCAACTTTGACAAAATTTCTCAATTCGTCTGTATATTTTTTTTATAGGAAAGTGAGCATTGCTATGACAACTGCACTAATCTTGCAAAGGTAGTTTTAATTGTAACAACATTTCTGACCACCTCAAAAGGAATATGTATCGATACCAACGAGTTCAAATCAAATCAAATCAAATTTTTATTCGCAAGAACATAGGAGATAGGTGTTACAATAAAAAGAAAAAAAAGAAAGAAAGAAAGAAAGAAAAGAAGAAAAGAAAGAAATCAATGAAATTCTTTGTTTAAAAACAGTTTTTCGTAAAAACATTCATGGCTATGTTGCTCTACCTATCCGTTGATGAACTGGAAAATATGAAATTTTTCATCCTAAAACGTTTTATACGCCATATCACGATATATACATACAGATGCGACCGACTCCACACTCCTCTCTCTCCACTCGCAAATCAAATATACGGAGCGAACGCGTCTGAAATTGGCTGGTGGCAGGAAAATTGGCAATTTCTTCAATTGCCGACGCTAATTGCGTCTCACATCCCACCGCGATATAAACGTGTTAACAAAAAAATTGCTCACGATTTTCTGAGGTGTGCAAATTGGGCGAATTGCAAAATGCCAAATTACAAGTCTGGCTTGTTCAATACACTGAACAAGCAGTAGGAACCGATCAGTGAATCCCGTGGTTCACGTTATAATAATAGACGGTGGCATCAAACGCAAAGCCATGACAGCAATGTGGGGTAATTGTTCAAACAGGGCAATAATTGCATCTTTATAAAAACATTTTTATTTATTAAAATTGGATAGACTGTCTTCTTTCAATCACTCAATCTATTTGTGACACACACGTAGATATTAAAGTAGTTGTAAGTACAAAATATAAAAGTTCTCTGTGATCTACCACTAGGCTTCTGTCTTCTAAATGACTAGATAAGCAATTTATAAAGAATCCTTAAAATTTTGGTTTTAACAATATCTAGACACGCCCTTGCCCCATAGATGCACTCCGAACACCTCCGAGCTTTGTATTTATTTGGTTGTAAGGGCTTGGTCAATGAATCTATAGCTACTGCGACCTGAATAGATCTATTGTAGCTGCCCAAGCTTTGTAACGCGTATGGTAGTGCGAGTGCGTGTGACCGATCCTCTCAGGTAGATGTTTTGTAACTAACCTACTGCTTGATTTCTGTATTGAGCATATGTTCTGAGTTGGATTATATATGATAACTAGAATATTTTATTCAAATAGTCAAAATCCAATGTCGATGAAAATTATCTGTTCATATTAATCTTAAGATTTTTTCTCTATGGTGTAATGTAGGATTTTCAATTATCTACATGGTGTAACAAAACACCCTTGTAATATTTAGAGGGGTGATTTGGGGATACCAAAAACTGAACTGACAGGCGACTTTAAACACCTGGGTGATCATTTCTTTGGGTGATCATAATACACAGATGAGTCGCCTATGATCACCCGGGTGATATCACCCAGGTGATTAAAGTGGAATAAAACTGCCTTCGTGGTCTAATGACCACGAAGGCAGTTTTATTGCTCTGAACCATTAGGTTAAGAGCATTGGTTCTCGACACGGAGGTCGTGGGTTCGATTCCCACGGGGGACACCTAGTGATATGTCACTTTGTGCGTTTTTCCCCAGTTGGTTAGGACATTGCAGGCTGAATCACCTGATTGTCTAAAAAGAAAAATGATTCCGTGCTTCGGATGGCACGTTAAGCCGTTGGTCCCGGCTACTATCTGGTGGTAGTAGTCGTTACATGAAAACCACGTCAGAGGCCGTAAGGCGGTCTGAAAAAACTCTGACACCAGGGCTCTGCCCACACGATAAGAAGAAGATTAAACGGAACAACTTTCACTATGGCATGGAGACAATGCTGATAAAAAAATCTATTATTTCTATCTAATAAGTAGTTAATCTACATTTGAGTCGGTAGGTAGGTACTGCAATTTTGTATAGAACAGCAGTTTATTTTTTCTCGATGCTGGCTTCATAGTCAAAGATGTTCACATATCTACTCGACTACTTCGGTGACATCCACAACCAAAAAACTCTTCCATTATAAACAAACGAGGAATAAATTAGGTCCTTAATATCACATTGAGCATATCTCCACGAAAGCCGGCGCACGTCAATTGGCCTCAAGCAAGCGTCGTCACCTCGTCACATAATACGATCGTGTGACGATGACGTAACGTCACGAATCTCGACATAAAATTGGCCAGACGCGGATTGGCAATTTGGTAGCGACTCGGCTCCGGGCGTCGATTGGCTCAATATATGAAATAAGTAAATCTGTTGTGACGAATATTCCAATATATATTACGTTTGCAGTCACTGTGAGGCTTTGTGACGTTTTGTGATATTTTGTTATCGCTTAGTTTAGCAATATTCGCGTTTACGTCAGCTCGGCGCGTGTGCGTGTTCAATTGGATGGGATCCGTTTCGTTTTTGTTTCTATCTTTTATCTCATTATAATGTATGAATGTGATCGATGATCGTGTTATGGGGCTCGGGAGTGTGATTTTTGAAAGTCACAGGTTCTAATCGTTAGTAGAAAATGTTAAAATTACTGTGGAGATTATGCACCTGGCACGATAAAAAAATTACACTTCTGAAACATTGCTTTGACTAGGTATCAAATCAAATACCTACGTTTCTAAGTACATTTAGTTAGGAAGTTCAGCTTCTAATAGATTTATTTGCAGGGTATACAGAGTCCTCTTAATAAGTCGACGGTTTATTATGACATAATGTACATAGTAAATCTAGGTAATAAGGATCTCATTAAATTTAACCATCAATAGCCGTATAAGATAATCGAAATCGAAAAAACTTTTTAGATTTTTTTCTTTCAGCAAAAAATCATTTATTCATATTGCAATATCATGGTAGGTACAGTTAGTTCATAAATGTAACAACATTTGATCTACATTATGATACCCTCTGGGCATGGCAACATAAACAATAGGTTCTTTAAGATTTATTTCAATGTTAGGTTTGAACTTACGTGAATGCACGTATATAAATATAACATAGTTTTATAATTCATGAAATCTATAAGTATTAAAGATAATTATTATCTTTAGTACTTATAGCTTTAATGAATTATAAAACTGTTGGCTTATTAAAAAGGATTATATTATATCGGGTGGAGTGGTGGTTTGGACCGTAAAATTTTAAATACTTTATTGCGACACAGGTAACATAAAGGTGGTGAACAGCATTTTAGATAGAGCTTTATGATCTGCCGTTAGCATGCAATATTTAAAAAAAGCTCATTGGTACTTTAGGGGTTCACATTATAAGTTGTTGTAGGGATAAAAAGGTCTTCATGAATTTGAACATATTTAATAAAGTGCACTTATTTCTGAACTACATAATTGACCGAGCGGTTCGGTGGTATGGGAACGACTGGCGAATACTCCAGTCGCTTCATCAGACTCAGACAAAATTGCTTATTCTGCTAAACTAATTATAATACTAATAAAATGTGTCCCCACAGTATTTCCCCCTTTAACAAAAATTTTCCCCAAAAATTTTCAACGAACAGAAATAAAATAAAACAAACAATCTAAAAACATTACAATCATCATAAGTCATACTTCACATTATATAAACAGTAGTAGGTACAATACACAATCGTTGCGCTAATTCAGCATTGGTTGCAGTAACAAAGAAATAGTAAGTAACATGAGACAAATGTTATCGCTAGGAATGGAAGTTACAAAGTAGGTATACTATTACATCATTGGAATCAACTCAACATTATATAAAGATGATAACATAATTCGCTATTAAAAAAGCTTTAATACATTATCATTTCATGAAAATAAAATGCTAACAATAACACGAAAACAACATGGAAACCGCAATATAATATTATTTTAGACACGAACACTACACGACACAAAATACACTCGACGCTGTTTCCCTCTCTCGTTGTAGGTACATAGCTAGAGTCGATATCGTCTTCTGGAACATCCACGATGTGCGCACAGCTTGGCATCTATACCTTCCAAAGCGAGTACCACATGTGCTTGAACTGGGTCATATCGTCGCAAAATCTCACCAATACGGCAGGGCAGTCTCTTCCTGATCTAGGTGCGTGCGAGAAAACGTTGAGCAGGTGCAGGCCCGTCCCGGAGGGAGCAGCAGACCTCGGATGGCGGCAACTGCTGAACCGTGCCCACGTCGACCATCGCCATGAGGAGCATACTTCCTTGCCTTCCTTCCTCGTAATACTGACTTTCTTGAACAGTAGACCCGTAAAATACTCGTGTTTCTTCATAGTTTCCATGTACTTTCCATGTCGCAGTAAATAAGCCACGTGGAGCTGACACAGCACACCGCTAGGTCAATCCTGCCATCCAACATGCGCAGGAGAGTCGTTCCGCCGAAGTCAAGTTCGAAAGTTGCGTGTTCATTGTCGGGTGGTCACCACTTTAGGGGTTCACATTATAAGTTGTTGTAGGGATAAAAAGGTCTTCATGAATTTGAACATATTTAATAAAGTGCACTTATTTCTGAACTACATAATTGACCGAGCGGTTCGGTGGTATGGGAACGACTGGCGAATACTCCAGTCGCTTCATCAGACTCAGACAAAATTGCTTATTCTGCTAAACTAATTATAATACTAATAAAATGTGTCCCCACAGTACGAGTCGGCCTGGACGGTGATCGAATCATCGCTGGTTTCAGAATATCTCAGATATAGTCGTGAGCATATGCTATGTTTTGTTACACCTTGTATAAAGCTTTCTACCTATTTATTGAAATCCAAGCAGGCAAGTCTAACAACCGTACACAAAACACACAAACACGTAAACGTATATGTTTATACGATTATACTCTCACAATGTCGGGTAAAGTGGCGGTGTTCTCCACACAAGTAGCTTTCCTTCGCGGAGGCTCATACCCCTCCGCCCTCCGAGGGACTTTCACATTTAAATTATACGTCTACACCCCTACATTCATTTTAAACCTTATATCCTTAGGGTTTAGGTTGGTGTTCGGGTAGAGGATAGAGTCGTGTTAACGCATACATTATTGGTTGAGGCATAGTTATATTTTAATGATCATTATACATTTTAGGGTCAATAAAAAACTTGTGAGTTGAATTGTTCAGTATTAATATTATATTTTGAAGATTAAATTCGTTGTTACTACTCGTCTAGCGTCGTCCGTCGCTGTTGTTTAAAGGAGTTACAAGTTGTGAAAATAATGTAATTGACCTACACCTGTTAAAAAGTTAATATAAGTAAGCAGGTAAGTTACAGGTGGTTACATCCTGTAGAATACTAGTACAGTCATTTTACGGAGTTTTGTTAGGCGGGGTAGGGAGTAATTATTAATTGGACTTTTAAACTGTAACCGGCACCATTTAGTGACAAAAAGACTATCTTAACACGTTCCGGGGCAGTGAACGAGACACAATATAACTTTTATTGTTATCAATGCTATAGCCGGTCACTGTCCCGGAACGTGTTAAAACATATTTAAAAAAAATCGCTACGCAACATAGAAATCGCAATTATGTGTCCCAGAAAGCTTTTAAATTAATAATATTAATTCCAATGCACTCATTTGACTTAGATTTAACGATATAAATTATTTTTGAGCAATAAACTAAGCATTTAAATTTAAAAAATTACCATCTGGTTTTTTAGAACGAGATAATAGCTAAATTTTAAAATTGGAACTGTTGCTGACATGATTTTTTTTAATTTTGGTACATTTCTAGGCTCAAATTGGCCCTTCAATATTATACCGAGATTACCAATAATATACCAATTATTAATTAGTCCCGGCTCAAACCGTAAAATGACTGGGCTATACATAATGAAGTCGAATAATGATGATAAGGAAAGGAAAGAACCATACTCCACTATACCCGGGCCCAGGAGTGCGATTTTTGAACATCACACGTTGTAATAAGCAGTAGAAAATGTGAAAATTAATATTTTACTGCTGATTTGGACGTGTGATGTTCAAAAATCGCACTCCAGTGCGGATTTGTGGAGGCAAGTTAGTGGTGAACTTGCTGTTACTGAATTTTCACCTAGCTTACACCGCCATTTGTGGGAAATATCCGGGACCAACTGCTTAACGTGGCTTCCGAAGCACTGAAGCGGAGACGGAGGAAGAGAGTTATATTTGCCGGTCAATTATGCTAGATTCTTCTCTATAAGAAGGTTAGTTAGTAAAATTCTAAATACTTACAGCATGTTCTAAATATCCACACTGAGAATTTTTTTTACAATATCTTTAAGGGCTCTGGATGCTTGTCCTTTTGAGCCATTCGTATTTTTAATTTTACATGTTCGCATGTTTATACTTACTCTGACCAGCAGTCCCCACTTTTAATGGAAATGATAAACACAATACACGCCTCGTTTAAACATTTTTATTTATTTACACACGGAAATATAAATGAAAAAAGCATAACAGACAATTACAAAGGGCGAGCTTTTCTCTAAAGAGATTTCTTCCAGCAAAGAGAGAGAGCATATAAAGTGAGGCAGGCATAGTGTGCACATTTAACTAATAAAATAGAATATAAATAATTATTATATAAAGACACAGGTATATACTTACAAACATGAAAGTTTTCTCACGTTGTTTTCCTTCAGCGAAAAGCCAGTTGTCTTATATTACAAGTGTAATTCTTAGCAAACCCTTAACTTTTAGGATTCTGCATTTAATTTGACAATGCGCAAGAATGTTTACATGTTTAGTAACTAAGTAATATGAAGGTAGATACACACGGCGACACATCAAGCTATACAAAACATACAGGCCGCGAGATGCTATGCGCTACTCGACCTACGCGCGGTCAGCTTATGCTGGTTTTGTATAGCTTGACGTGTCGCCGTGTGTACTTTCAATACACAGACGCAGCAAAAATACTCCGATGCGCTCTTGGCCGTTTATTAATTTAACTTTTCTGCAAATGTAATAAGGCGTGCTATGCATGTGAAATACGGAATCTTTTAATAAAAGCATTGAGATCATGTAAATTCTTTTAGAATTGAATTATGAGTCCTCCGAGATGTTTTAGATTGGTACAGATTATGTTATTTATTACGCACTTTATTATATTCACTTCAATAGAGTGCGTGTTCAATAGTTCAATTTCTTCTGCGGCTGTTTATTTATCTAATCTAAACTATTGTAAAACTGTAACAGAAAGTTTGTCTGTACATTGAAGATAAAAAAAAGTTACGATATAGTTTTTAGGTGTCCCTGATTCCATATCACCAATTTTTCGATTTTTTTGTCTGTCTGTTTGTTTGTTTGAACGAGCATCACGCAAAAACTACTGAACCGATTTGAATGAAACTTTTTTGTTTGATAGCTTATATTCTGACTTAAAATCTGGTATATAATTTGTGCGGACAAAGTCGCGGGTTACCGCTCGTACTATTATAATTATAAAACTGTAACATAAGTTACAAAAAAGGTTACGATATTGTGATAAGTCCTCCTTAACCCCAACTCGCCTTTTGTTAGTTTGAACAAACGTTTGTTCGAGCATCACACAAAAACTACTGGACCAATTTTGATTACACTTTTTATGTTTAAAAGTTTGCGATAAAGGACTTTAAAACTGTTATAATATGTTTAATCTCGTCACGATAACGGAACTGGTGCGGATCATCATCATCATTATCTTAGCCGATGGACGTCCACTGCTGGACATAAGCCTCCCCCAAGGATCCGCCTTCACCAGGTCGTCGGTCCACCGTGTGGGAGGCCCACACACGCTGCGCTTTCCGGTACGCGGTCGCCACTCGAGAACTTTTCAGCCCCATCGGCCATCGGTTCTGCGAGCAATGTGCCCCGCTCACTGCCACTTCAGTTTAGCAGTTCTTTGGGCTATGTCAGTTACTCTGGTTCTGGTGCGGATGAAGTCAGGGAAATACCCTAAGTAATGTAACATATTTAAAAATCAATAATATTTGAAATACCCTAAGTATTAAACGATAATAGTTAGATTCGTGGCTACATTTATAAACATGTAACTACAAACTACTTAATATACATATTTAAAAATGTAGTCACGTAGTTGATATAACACGCAACATATGTTAGGTAAATAATCACTTAGAGATAGACATTGCTGGTCCCTCAGGAACGAGTCGTTAAGTCAGAGGGAGCCACATGTCAGGAGGGCTACACTAGCTATCTTATTAATAATCGAACCTATGGAAAACTACATACACATACCTACTGACGAGTAGGTATATTATAGGTCCCTCCTCGATAGTGAGATTATGTGTGACAGTGTGACCCAATCATCATCATCATCGTCCACTGCTGAACATAGGTCCAATATATGCCTCAAATTGAAGCATGTAGTTTCCTCAAATTTTTTCTCTGCATTACCTACTTCTAAATATTTAAATTAATAAAAAACGACGACGTTCATTTATGTCGACGAAGGTCTAAAAATATTTGCTGAAACTATTTTGACGGGATGATTAGACTAACCATCAAACTGAACAACATTATCTAAGGGACAAATAAATAAAGGACGTCATCAAAAAATTCTAGGTTAAGGTCCGCCACATACATACGGAATAAACCTGATTCGGAATTCAGTGTTGTCAACTATGATGGTTGCAAAAAATACTAGAGTGCTGTTTAAAAAATACCTAAATTAAAAATGTATGAAATGCACAAACAAAATTACATTTGCATTTTTTTAGGTATTTATTAAAACGAAACAAACAATTTCTATACATGATAATTATTATCATGTGATGAGGTTACGATGATGATTTGTAAATTGTATTTCAATATTATGCAACTATATCAAAATACTATCCATAGCTTTATTTTATTGTGATTATTAGACATAATCTGCAAACAAAATGGCATGAACCATTATCACAAGCTATTTTTGAGCGTAGGCGATTTCGCAACTATACCGTCTATACCGTAACGACGTCGCAACCGCACCGTCATGATACGGTATCGTTTCGATAACGCCTACGCTCAAAAATCGCTTTCGTGATATGACAGTAAATCTTTAAAAAATGCCACCTAACACATAAAAAATCACTAAATCTGAGTGAAAAAGTCTCTGATAGCGGCTACACTGAATTCCGAATCAGGTTTATTCCGGATGTATGTGGCGGACCTAAAAGTAACCGAAATCGACGGGAATTTATGACAAGATGTATGGACCAAGTGGAGGCAAGAGAGGTATGTGTAGAACCGCCCAAAGTGGAGATCCATTATATCAACCCTCTTGGAAAAAGGTGTGAGTTTATGAAGAGAACCAGGGTAGCCAACATAACCCAAAAAATTATAAAATTGGCTAAAGAATTTCTATTTCTATTTCATAAGCATGCATCAGCATTATGCTCACGATCATATTCCCCGGAGATATTCTGAAACCTCAGAACATCCACGTTTCATTAGTAGTACCGAAACTCTGTATAGTCTTCAGCAGTGTGACGGGGAGAGAGCCCGTCGCCACTTGTGTAATGGACTGTGTGGGTACAATACATGCCTCAAAATTGAAGCATAAGTAAAAGTTATATTTATTTACTCCTTTAGAATCCTTTTACAAATAGTGAAAGTCCAATATGCCGTGTGCTCTGACCTCATTCTTTGCAATCCAAATGTAAATTCAATCATCTAAAAATAGCAAAATAAAACAAGTGACACCCGAAAGCAGGCGCGTGACCAATCGATCGCCGGCTCTGCCCCGATTGGCCACGCAGTGTCCCGCTTGTCCCGCTCTGCTAATTGGACACATGCTACTGTTCACTGACACCTCGCTGTTGATTCCGTTTTTGTGCAATTTGTTTAGTTTTTTGTTCGGGTAATAAATTACTACGTTAACGTTTTTGTCGACTCTTCTTCTTTCGTGTCAGCATGAGCTATATCGCATGACAATCACTCATGCTGTAGTGTAAAGATTTGGCTAGTCAGTAATGGTCGTATCGAGACTGACTGCCCATAGGGTGCGCCCTTGGACTAAGGGTGCGCCAGACGAACTCTGGGAGGCTCCTTCTTTGTTCCCCACTCCCACTTGATTTTTGTCGACTGACGACTGACAACCCACGGAAGGTCGGGGAGGGATTTGATGAGGAAGGTCAAGGATGCAGTGCATCTTGGCCTATGTTCAACAGTGGACGATGACAGGCTGATGATGACGATGATGTCCTGTTATATATGAGTTTGCTAATTGTTGTTTATTGGTTACATGTCTGCTCAAACGGATACTACTTAAATGCACAAAATGGTTAAAATATGAAGACATCAAAACCATAAAACCATGCATTTTATTTTAGGCGAAACTGATCTCGTGATCAGGACCTCTACCCGGACATACGAATTATCCATACATACATACGTTTTCGTTCCAATGTCAACTCTATTACTATGAAGTTCGGACCGAAACGGTCGCGATACATCGAAAATCGAAAGTCCGGGTACAGGGTCAGAGCGCACCTTTGGCTCGTGATCTGTTTCCACCCGCAACGGATCACGTGAGCAGAGTGGACTAACCCATTTTTGACAATTTTCATACAGTCAGATAAAGAAAAAGTGTTAGGTAATGTTGCGATCTGAGATTGCGCAGTAAAGATTAAATAAAATCTTTTGTTGCGATTTTGTGTTTTCAAGCTTGCAAAATCTTTCAAACAGACTTAATTTTTGCTTCATAAAGGACACTTTATGTTTTATCCTTTACTGTTTGAAACACATCAGTAAAGGATAACACATCTCTGATAATATTTCTCTTGTAAACAAACCCTCCAAAAACAGAATCACATCTGAGATTATGACTTTGAGTCTATTCCGCATCCCTCTTCAAATCTACAGCTTAATAAATTAGTAATGTCAATACAAAACATTCTCAACACTGGTCCTCTGACCTCATAACGGAGTGATAAACTCTCCCTCTACGTAACAATTTCACCATTCGTCACACTAACAAATACGCTACGAACAACATTCGGTCCACTCCTCCAATTTGTCACTCATCCATCACCGTTTGACCATGGAACAGTAACGTGACACTACTAAGTGACGCAGCAATGTATGTCGTATTGAGAGGAAACTCGAGGTCCTGGACCGCTCTAAATTTAATAATTCATTGTCGTATTCATTGGCGCCAAATTCAATTACCCAGCGTCCCAGGGGTTTTGACGCCCCCCTTTCATACCCACCCCCTCTGGATACCCCCCTAGCCCTGTGTCCCCCGCACTGCCATGTGTCCGCACTTGTAGTAACATGTTAAATTTTACACCCTTGTTTCTACTTGACATTTTGGTTAATAGAAAAACTGGGTGTTTTCAAGGTGTTTTCTAAATAAGTCGTTTTTTTTGGAACTAGAACTTCTGTTTAAAATTTAAAACATTTAACGAATTTAAGGTGGTTTCCATAAATATTATACAAAATTACTTATATTAATACCGTCTACGCGTATTTTGCGGTACAGTTTTGTATAAAATTGGCCCCTCTGCAACCACCTGAAGAATTTTGATGGGCAACTTTTAACATCGAAAAGCCAAATAATCTAAATTAATCCGAAACTTATGAGTTTGTATGAAGAGCCTTATGAAATATGGATGTTGAAGAGTGAAATTAAGAGTAAGTGCGCAGGTTGCTTAAAGTCAAAATAATTTATTCAATATAAGGTCTAACAAAATTAGCTGAAACTATTTTAAGGGGATGATCAGACCATCAAACTGAACAACTTTCTCTATGGGACCAATAGCGAAATCGCGAAAAAAAAATCTGCTTTCCCATACATTTAGGTCGAGTAGGTTTGTATGGAACAGCTGATTTTTTTTCGCGATTTCGATATTAGTCCCATAGAGAAAGTTGTTCAGTTTGATGGTCTGATCATCCCCTTAAAATAGTTTCACCTAATTTTGTTAGACCTTATATAGAAACTTGAAGGCTATTTATAAAATGTTAAATCTTTTTTTGAAGTTACCACCGCGTCGGAACATATCACTGTAGAGAAAATGCGACAAGAAACTACATCTACATGATAACACGACATAACTATACAGTATAAATTCTTGATCTATTTAATTAAATAATTAATAATTTGTAAAGAAAAAAAACTAGTGACACTCAGACCCACGCATTATGATCATTTAAATAATCATCGAGTTTATTATACCAAAGTTTTTCTATAGAAGACTTTTTTATCTGACTTTGTTTTGTTTTAGCAAAGATTCAAAAAGATCCAGGGATTTTCAATTATACAAATAGGAGGTTAGTATATTGTATACATGCCATCCAGCCGAGAGAGTAGAAGGAGGAAATAGTCGATCTCCAATGAAGAATATAAGATAGCCTGCACGGCTAGCATGCCACCCACGACAAAGCGTTTAAACGAGAAAAACGTCATGCGCGCTCTTTCTGGCATACGTAAAATAATAATGATGGAGGCACATCTCGATTTTTATCGTTTTCTCGGGGGTGGCATGCTAGGCCTGCTGGCTTCCCTAGACTACTCAATATAAAACCTTTCCATTGAACACTATTTTGGTCCATAATCCAAAATTATGTATTACCAATACCTTTAAGTCCAGCAACCAACCCCATACGACCGATCTATTAACCCGCCACCGCCGCGTCTGTTTACTTATTCATTTGACAATCACATTCGGTAATTATGTGACAAATCCCCGATGTTATCGCCGCGTGAGGGTTAACTTTGGACAATTGTTAAATACTCTGTAGTAGATTGCAGTTTATGTCATTATAGTGTTAGTGTTTAGAATTGACGTTAACGTTTTAGATCAAATCAAATCAAAATTTTTTATTCAAAATAATATCATACTTAGATAGCTTTTTGACGTCATTTTTTGACTCTACCACCGCGTCAGAAGGTGTTCCGTTGAGAGAAGATGCGGCCAGAAACTCTACAACACACAACTTTTAAACAAAACAAAATATACAAAGTACAATTAAAATACAATATTGCATTACCTTCATAGAGTAAAATTGTCAAGACCAGACATTTTGGTCATTCAAATAGTCATCGAGTTTATAGTAGCCTTTTTTACAGAGGACTTGTTTAACATGGGACTTAAACTTTTTGTCTGGCAAGTTTAGAGTATCCTCTGGTATCTTATTATAGCCAGGTATAATTGAAATACCTATGTAAAGCGATATTTTTGGTAACTAATCTAGCACCATCATCGTCATCAGCAGCCTATAAACGTCCCACTGCAGGGCACAGGCCTTACCTCAAGGAATATATTATATGTGCAATAGTCCATCATGCGTGCCCAACGCGGATTGGTAGAGTAGTGTATTCAGGATTCCTCGGCATGTTTTCCTTCACCGTTTGATAGGTTACTTTAGGAGACCTAAAGAGTTATTTTGATTCGTGAGATTCGAAATCATGGCCGAATGAATGCACAAACTTCATACTGTTTAGGTAATTTTCTACTGATGATTTCAACGTCAAAAATCGTTCAAAAAACGAACTGCCGGAGTCATGATTAAGTGTCCATGTTTATTGACATTATCGTTTTCTTGCGCAGGAGTGTCACCCCTGGAGGCGGCGAAGGACTTCACAGTAGACGGGCTCACGGGCTACAACGGCAAGAAGAAGAAGAAAAAACGCAGGCACAGGTAAATATAAGGTCCTTCTTAATTTGCTGACGGTTTTTAAGTCGATGCTCAATTGAACTTTAGATTTTCGATGTATCGTTAACATTTTGTCTCAAATATCAATTCTATTCCAACGAAGTTTCCACAAAAAAGTTCATGTTAGAAAAACTCATTGGTAAATTGTACGTTGTTCATATCGAGTCGAGTGAGCATATCTCTTTGCAACGCGCCAACGACACTCCTAATCGTTTAGTCAGGTACTTCAACACTTATGGCATTATGGCATGGCGTTATGGCATTCTTCTTCTTCTTCGGGTTCCTCTCCATTATTGGAGGTTGGCAGTCAGCTCTGCATATCCCTGTCTATCACTCGACAAATGAAACAGCTCTTCGACGCTGGCGATGCCTGTCCACTCTTTCAGGTTCGCGGGCCTCCACATTCGGGGTCTACCGACGCTTCTTTTGCCCTCTACTTTCCCCATTAATATACCTAGTCTGAAGCAGTTGGTATCGCTCATTTCTCAAGATATGACCAAGGTCGCCGAGGCAAGTTCCTCCTTTTAACACGTTCGCGGACAGTGACCTGCTATAGCAGTGATAACAATAAAAGTTCAATTGTGTCTCGTTCAGTGTCCGCGAAAGTGTTAACGGTTTGCTAAAGCTCCCGGAAGTTTCTGACACGTCGTAGAACTTCCACATGGCATGGTATTCTTCAAATTAATTAAAACGAGAGAGTGCATCTGTGTTAGTGCACAGCACACACTCTTGTACCTAAAAATGTATTATCCTGCATATCAGACTGCTTTTCTAACCTAGCAGTTGCTACAGTCGAAATTGATCCAGCATCTTTGTCATCAATTATTTAACCTGTGATGTTTGAAATATTACCTAATTCCTAAACTAATAGAGTCTCTTTTCCCCCTCAGCCGAACAATCTTCACATCGTACCAGCTGGATGAGCTGGAGAAGGCCTTTAAGGACGCCCACTACCCTGACGTGTACGCGCGAGAGATGCTCAGCCTCAAGACAGACCTGCCTGAGGACCGGATTCAGGTTAGTCTCTATTTGTATAGCTGTAAAGTTCGATTTAGACCGTCAAGGATTATGCTGTTATGGTCAGAGTAGGATAAAAATTTAAGTACAAGATCTGACCTGCCTGAAGTTTCCAAGTTCGTTACTACTTGTAAGGCTATATGGTTGAAATAAGATGCGCACTTTTAGACAATGGTACTGAAGACCTTTCAGTGGATTGAGTATATGTTTATAAGTAAGGCTGCAAGAATTTAAATAATTTATAGTTATAATAGACTAAGATCCAACGGCAACATTTTTTCATGTCTTGATTAGGCAATGAGTCGTATTCCACTGGAATAGTAATAGGTTAGGAATTCTAAAAAATGCGCATGCCTTAGTCCTGTCACTCCTGTCGCAACCCCCTGGCAGACGATATTAAAGTGAGTTCCTGGCGATTATTTTCCCTCACACCTATGTTTAGGTGGCACCTATTTTTATTATTTTATACTTATTCCAGTTGCAGTGTTACAACTGCATAAGTAAATCCATAGTTTAAGGATTCTAAAAAACTAGGGTTGCCATTGCCACCGCATCAAGCAGCTGCAAAAATAGCGTTTCTGATGATTATTTTCACATTATGTTCAGGCAAGGAATCCCTAATGTCTTGTCACCTAAACAAGACATGGAGAAATCTTGCGGATGGATCTTTGATTAGGTACTATTATCGAAATTAGGAGATAAACGGAAAAGTAGCCTGCTGGAGATCAGAGATACTTTATTATCAAGTTTATTATCTAATGGTACTCATGGTAGTAATAGAGTCTGACATGTTTTGGAACAAAAGAAATAACACTGCGAACGATTCGACTTATTTTAAATTTAATCTATTTTTATCCTTCTTTTTACCCGACTGCGCCAGGAGGAGGGTAATCTCATCACTAATCTGATCAATTATCCTATTTGAATAATAAACTACAAAAAAAGAAACAAACAGAAAATCGTTTCCAATCATTCCTACGGTCACATGATAGTATTTTTACCAAAGTGTACTCGACTGAACGAATAAGAAGCAAAAAATACCTCTATTTGGCATTTAAAACTTTATCTAACAAAAAACGTCTATTATTCGCACATTACGACGTCAATTGCCATCGATTGCTGTCAGAAATACATAAAAAATACTTGTGTAATATGAAACTATGCGATATTTGCGGCTAAACGAACAGCCCCTTGTATTGAGGTACCTCAAACGAACGGCCCCGTGCTTACTTTACGTGTAGGGTGACCGTACGTTGTTAGGATTTTAAGGATAACTGATTAATTGATAATTGTACCGTATCTTGATTTTTTAATTAAATAATCACTTATTTAGCGACAGTTTGATTCCTAAAGTACTTAGAGTCATGTAGTTAAGTTGATAAATGTAAGTACTCATTCTAAATACATTATACTTTTATGTAGATGACACGATTGTATCAAGACCTCCGCTTCCAAGTACCTAGTAGACAAAGTTGTATTACGTTATGCAACACAACCTGTCCACCAAATAATTTCTACTCTACACGTGTTTCGCTCCACCAAGGAGCATCCTCAGGAGTTAGACCGACGAAAGTTCGAAACAGAGTTGTTACTCCGCCGAGCGTCCGACACCGCAAAGTAACGCCTGATTCAATTAATTACATTATACTTTCTAGTTTTCTTCATTATCATTCTGAATCTAATGGCATGGGAAGCAATAAACATCACATGTGTGTTATAGGGTAAAATTTATAGTTGAACAACATTTGATATTTTGACATAGTTTTGGAAACTTGTCAAATTTACTTCGCAATTTGTGGAGTTTTGAGTCTGTCAATCATGTAGGTATTAATATAATTATTACAATCCATAGTTTTACGATGCATTTGTGCTTGTAATGCGTTTGTAACTGGTTTCTTTGTCTTGTTACGGTAAAAAAATATATTATTACAATCTTTTAGACAATGAATTTATATTGCCGCTATATTATTGAAATGTTCCGCTACATTATTGATATCAAATGAAATGAAATGAATATTATTATTTATGCTGCCAACATATTGTGTCCTTTTAGTAAGTTTTTTGACATTTGGTATTAAACATAATTTAAAATCTTGTCCGTGTCCTTCCACAAATTCAGTAGTACCTACTCCCTGTTCTCTAACAGTGCTGTAAACGTCGTCCCAACTCACGTCAGTCCTTAGTAATAGAATTAGAAGTGAATTCGACACCCGGCCCCGGCCCGCAACACGATACTTTACGCAAAGAATCGCAAGCTATTTCGCGGAAGGAAGTTTTTTTTTCACAAACGATTAGGAGAGTGGCTTGGCTTAAGGGTTTTTTTCTTTAAGTAGTTTAAAACTATTGTTGGTTGTCGCTACTGCATTAATTTAATCTTACCTACTTTTAAGTATAATTTATTTTAAACATCAATTAGATATATAAGGTCTAACAAAATTAGGTGAAACTATTTTAAGGGGATGATCAGACCATCAAATTGAACTACTTTCTCTATGAGACCAATATGGAAACCACGAAAAAAAAATCAGCTGCTCCATACAAACGTACTCGACCTAAATGTATGGGACAGCAAATTTTTTTTCGCGTTTTCGATATTGGTCCCATAGAGAAAGTTGTTCAGTTTGATGGTCTGGCCATCCCCTTAAAATAGTTTCACCTAAATTTGTTAGACCTTATATACAAATTACCTTTTATTTTTAAACTTTAAACTAACTTTTTTTAACTACATAAATTTTCGGTCTCATAATACTTATTGTCTGTTTCATTTATCTATATTTCAATTCAAATAATGTTTTATTGAGTCTCGACAACTAATTAGCAAAGATAAATAAAAAGTATATGTTTTTAAATGTCTTCTCCTTATCATGTGAGCAGCAAGTAGTGTTTGAGTATTTTTTACTGTTGCCTACATGATAATTATATTACATTTTAAAAATAATGCGTCATCGTTTATTTGTTTACTTATATGTAGTCACATGCAGGTATGTTATTTTTGTTATTTCTATTTATTTGGCATAAACATTAATTTATTAATGTTCTTGATTTATTCTGTAGGTGTTTTTTTTTATTCAAATGTACCTATCTAATCTACCGACTAGGTATATTAAAAATGCATTGATTATAATCACTAGGTGATAAGTGAGAATACCAAATTGTCGACGAAACTAAATATATTTTCTTACTTACACAAACAGAGTGTAATATTAGAGCTAGAATAAGAATAATTAATAATAGTTTTTCTGTTCGTTACTTACATACAACAAGAACTCAAGTGTCGCCGTCCCTCGGAAACTGCGGGGAAACACAAATACAGCCCCCTCCCGCCCGTCCGCCTCACACCCTCCACCACCCCCCTCTCACACACTGTTATGAAAATTTCATTTCCAAACACGCAAACTAAACTAAACCCTAATCTGACCGCAGAAAGTTTATTACCTCTTAATTTTGTCTAACAGGAAAATTTTCGTTGTTCATTCCGAAACGAAATTTAGTAGAGTCGCTTTAGGGTACGTTTTCAAGTTTCACAATGTGATTATGAATGATGGTAGTTGAATTTTCTGAATAATGGCTTACTGGGGATTAGGTTTCCCCAATTCAGAGGGTAGTTTGTGAGACGTTGCAATAAATGGATTATTATGCAATCAAACGTCTCGTAGGTATGGACGCTATGATATGATAATGATAACCCTTCAGTTCTATAAAAGAATTACTTTAAAAAAAATAGTACACAATTAATTAAATAGGTATCTATCTACCTATTTAGTAGGTAGTTGTATCAGTTTCTATGGA
This sequence comes from Agonopterix arenella, assembly GCA_927399405.1. Taxonomy (NCBI): domain Eukaryota; kingdom Metazoa; phylum Arthropoda; class Insecta; order Lepidoptera; family Depressariidae; genus Agonopterix; species Agonopterix arenella. The sequence goes on from OV656704.1 coordinate 337,335, forward strand.
TTCTAGGTGTTGGGTAAATTATTTTATAATCACTTACAGAAATCAAGGTAGATTTCAATAACGAAGTATTTCTTTTCCACAATAAGTGGTAAGAGAAAAACTAGAATAAAGCCTTTTTTATATTAAAATTTTACTAGAAAACTTACAAATGTTCCATATACGTGCAGATGGTTATAATTATTTCAGAACAATCGCTTGTAAACCATGTCGCTATCTGTTTAAATTGTATAAAGTAGGCAATCAATAAAATCTCCCCAGACAAAGCACACACAAATTGGTTTTCAGCGCAGTCATCTCATTAATTATAGCTATGAAAACACATCCAGCCAGCGCCATCTATCCACCGCGCGAGGCAACTCCCCGTAGCTATGGCAACCGTGCGCTGATTGGCCATTTCTACCTATCCCCATCGAAACGAAACGCTGTAACCGCCAGTAACAGCCACTCAAATCACAAACTTACACAATAGGTCTAAGGTTCGTTTTAATTAACACGTAGGAGTGAGTTGTAACGTTTATTTTTTTACGGAGTTATTTTATTAGCTCCGCCCTTCTTAGTGGCATGGCGGACTGGTTTTGTCTTGGCCCGGTTTGTCTTTTTACGTCTGTTTTGTTTGCTCTACGTATGTGTAAGTACCTATAGGTGTGCAATCTGGTAATGTGTCTGTATAAGTGTGCCTCGAATAATATGTTAACATAGTACAGATCTTGATTACGCGGTGTTTTGTTAAAGCTTAGTATCGGATTTTAGTTATGCGAAATAATAATGTGACGTACTGCTAAACTGGTTAACGATTGGTATGGGACAGTGATCCAATTTTGACAATTAGTGGGGTGACCACACGTTCTTGTCTCGTTGTAATCTAATGTCCGATACATTCCGCCATCCGTTGTCCGTCGGCATTCATAGCTAATGGATCTTGTTTATTGTTCTGTAATGTATTTATAAAATCCATGTTGTATGTACATCTGTATCTTAGGTATACCTTACTACTATATTAAAGTATACTCAATAATATGATCTGAAAGATTCTGTTGGAGAATTCTAATGTATTGAACCATTTATATTGTGTTTTCTGTGCACAATAAAATAAATATGTATCGATTTCATAGATTCGTTTTACCAGTGGATGATGAATTTTGTAACGGTACTTTTACATTATCAAATTAAAATGAGCAATTTCTTTTTTACCTTACTTTACTAATTAAATGGTTTTGGTATTAAAATTAAAATATTATTTTCACCTATATTATGTAGCATAATTATAATGTTTGTGCTTTTATATGGATTCCTGCTGACCTGAAATAAATACAGCTGCATTTCATTTCATTATGCTTGTAACACACCCAACTTCAATAAAAATGGAAGGTATTCATAAAGATCTTTTCTTCCATGCGAACATAACATTTAAAAACGAATTACCTAATTATGTACCTACCTAGATGATTCCGTAAACAAGTAGGTACGATAAGTAATACAGCGTTACACAGTTTCTACTGCGTTATATAGGATCAACGTAAAATATCAAACCTACAAAGCAATATTAAGCCCAACACACGGTATCAGTGTAATATAACCGGTACAAGTTTCCGATAACCGGTAAGCTGTACCGGTAATACGCCGGCAACTGGCGCCGATGCCGGCCGCTGCCGGAACGATCACATTTCTCGCCAATTACGCCTCCATTGCGGATCCGTTCTACTATCCGTACTTACTTGCTTATATTGCTCCGGCTATTAGGTGTTTAGTTATAGTTACACTGCATTTATATTATGTTTTGATAGTAAACGTGTTTTGTTGTAATGTTATGGAACGCAAAATGAAGGCTCTTGCAAGACAATGTCAATGATATTCTGGGTACATAAACAAAAAGTACTTGTCATTTTACCAAATAGATGTAGACGAAAAATTTCAAAGCCTAATCCAAAATACAGGGTGTAAGGGACATCCCTACACAGACTGAGGGGTGAACTTAGACGATCAAGCTGAACAACTTTCACTATGGAGACTACATCAGGAAAAGCGAAAAAAAATCTTTTGTTTCATACAAAACTATTGTACCTACCCGACTCAAATATATGGGATAGCTGATTTTTTTTCGCGTTTTGTGATGTAGTCTCCATACTCTACAATGCAAGTAGTTCAGTTTGATATTCATGTCACACCAAGTTCCCCAAATCCAAATAGTCAGTTACATCTTCCACCTCACTATAGAAGATTGCAGTGCATCGCATATCTAGATTACATAGTACCTAAAATAGTTGATATCGGTGCAGGATGGAGCTACGGAGGTGATCGCATTTCTCGGCAATTACGTCCCTTCAGTCGGCGAGATAGAGCTTGTGGTTGAACTATCTCTATCTCGAGGCTGTATGGCTCGATAAGGCTGCTGTGCGAGACGTAGCTCAGTTAGGAACTAGGTTATTGTGAAGTATTTATTTTATTCCTCAGAAGTTTAAAGTCGGATGTACAACTAGGTTTCTTTAGGGTAAATTTTGTATATGCTGTTTGTTACTTATTAATAAATTGTAATACTTGATTTTGAATAGGTGTTAATATTGACAGTTGATATATTATTCTGAACTTACATCACAATAGTTTCAAAATAAATCGGTAAAGAACTAGGTAGGAATTCCAAAAAAATAATTTAAGTTTAAAAAGTTTGAAATCAAACCAGAAAACTTGTATTTTCACATTATTCTTATATGATACTTATTGTAACAGGAACATTATGTAAATGAATTCTCACAGCCGACTTTGACTACATAGCTGACGATGTTTTAATAGAAAAGCAGTCAGGTATGCAAGATACCTACTTATAAGATTTGCGCTAAACACATACGTTTCTCTCTCGTCCTTACCTTTTAAGACTGTTAAAGCGGGAAACCGTCACGGTCAGAGATGGGAATCGGGTGCAATGATTATAACTGGCAGCCATACCGTGAGCATCAGAAATGATGATGATTGAGGGAATTTCTCGCTTCTTACTATCGAAGCGACTAATTCGACCAGTCTAGGTTGAAGCTATCGAACCCTGATACCACAAGGTAAACTTTATGTATTTACCAACTTACTAGAATACTGTCTAGTTAGACAAAACTTATCATAGACAATAACTTATTATATCGTATATCAACAAGAAATCAAAATTGTATCTCTAGTTACCTATGATTTGCATTCAAGTAAGTTAGTCTTAAATATGATTAAAACTAAAAAAATGTATGGCTAACTTTCTTGAACGAATGCTACGAAATAAGTCTATAATGATATTAATAGAAAACTCAGAGTAGAAAATAATTTACAATTCAAGGGCTTTAAGATGAAATGACAAGTCAAAGTCAAGTGTTGATTGATGCGCTTTTCGCTTACAAAAGCTACTATAATCTACCTTTCGACAAATCCTACAACCAAAGAAAACATACTATACTAGAACTAATACCTCTTGTAAGCTAAAAACTACGACACATCAAAAACACACACGCCATAAAAACCGGATATCCTGTTCACAACAGTCCACATAACCGGCCGCCAGGCTGGTCACCCTCATCCCACAATAAGGCCGCGCTGCGAGGAATGCGCGCGCGGGTTAATTACTGACACGTATTGGCACACTCCCCCTTCCCCCTGCCCCCCGCCGCCAGCCCCGCACCCCCGCATGCCGGGCCTGGTTCCCGTCTAGTTGTGCCACTCATTGACCGGCTGATTACTATTCTGTTCTTCGTATTATTAACTTGCTGTTGGTGACGGGAGAAGTCTAACGATTTATACTAATAGAAGGGCTGACAGTCATGTTTGATAGATAGTAAACATGCATTAGAATGATAAATAATGATACATCATCATCAGCCTTTATACGTCACACTGCAGGGTACAGGCCTACCCTTAACAAAAATACAAGTCGGACCTTAATTAAATACGCAGGTAGCTCACATGCAACTTTTTTTTTTAATTCTTTTGTTTTTTTTTGGAGCTTTTAACCCTGAGGTTACGTCAGCCCCATCGTGCCTTAACCCTTAAGACTCTACAAAATAAAACAATTTTACAATGAAATAAAAACCTAACAAAACAAACACACAAACAAACAGACACAAAAAATCAAAAATTGGTGAAATGGAATCAGGGACACCTAAAAACCATATCGTAACTTTTTTTTGTTAATATCTTCGTTACGCAATTTATAATGCCCTTGGAAAAATACTCTACTCTAGAAGTAGTCTTAATAAAATACATTTTTATTAAGGCCTCGGTTATGGTATTTAAATATTATTTGAAACCTGTAAAGTTTCACTATGAACACGAATAACCAATTAATCATGTTAAAAGTAACTCACGCTTATGCTCACAACTGTACCCGCCAACTGTACTCCACAAGGATAGTCAGAGATATTCTTAAGGTCGGAATTAGATTCCGTATGGAGTGTTGCCGCTTTCAGAGACTTTTTCACGAGATCTAGTGATTTTTTGATGTCTAAGGTGGCATATTTTAAAGTGATTTTTGAGCGTAGGCGTTGATGGAACAATACCGTATCGTGACGGTGCAGTTGCGACGTCGTTGCGGCATAGTTGCGAAATCACCTAAGCTCAAAAACCGCTTGTGTGATAATAGTTCATGCCATTTTGTATGCAGATTATGTCTAATGTTAAAACTATCCATAGTCTTTTGATATAGTGGCATTAATATTGGAATACATATATACAAACCTTCATCGTAACATACGTAACGTCATGACCTCATCACATGATAGTAATTATCATGTATAGAAATTGTTTGTTTTGTTTTAATAAATACCTAAAAATGCAATTATTGTCATTCATTTGGCGTTTCATATATTTTTCTTTTAGGCATTTTTTAAACAGCACTCTAGTATTTTTTGTAACCATAGTTGACAACACTGAATCTTGAATCAGGATTCCAGATCGCAATTCCGTCTATGTGTGGCGGACCTTAATGTGGTATGTTTAGTTATATCTACAATTTTGTTCTCTGTGCCTGAGCTCTGTCCAATGTGGCAGGTTACAAGCCCATCGCCACTTTCTACTAAGAGGATATTATGAACTCTAGCCTGCTCCATAAAACGAAGTTTGATTATAATTATGTTGGATTTTTTTTTTTATTTATTTGTTTCAGGGCCTTAATACATTTTGTATACCGGTCCTATCGTACCTTATCATTATAGGTATCTAATAATATAATAAACTATGACGACATAATCATCACAACCTTACAAACTATGGTGGAGTAGGTATTAATCACGGTTAGCCATCCTATAAACTTTCTTCGCCAACTCGGACGTCGGATATTATGTTGGATATTTTAACCAATAAAAGTTAATAATTTCTTTTAAAAAACGGTCGAGAAACGAATCTCTGTGCCTGTGGTTTGAGTTTTAATGTAACAGTGGCTCAAAGATTTTCATACAAATCTTAAATTAATCCTAGCATTTAAACTGTATAACACACAGATTAGTATGTACCTATTTAAAACGTGTTTACCGAATTGGTTAGTATTGAAAATACGACCTAACTTATTTTCTATACAGTGTGCTCGGGCGCGTTATAAGAACTAAGTAGCCTCTTAATGGACAGTGGGTACAATACATAGACGAAGAATATTTCGCTTACGCTGGTAGACGGAATATCAGTGTAACCGGGTATGAGATAGCGATAGTCATAAAATCATAATACAATTTATATGAAGCTAGATGACTGACTCCGGAGTCAGTGGTTACGTCGATAAGGACAGCAATAACTTAGGCTCGAGCCTAGGGCGGCAGATTTTGGGGGCGGCAAATTTGGGGAACGAATTTTTTTTTTTTTTTACCTCATAGAAATCAAAAAGATTTTGCTATGACGGTTTTCTGATGTCTTACAGATAGAAGTCTGCAACAAATTTTGTCGATGACTTTTCTCTCTCACTTGTCATTGCACATTCCGAGAGTAGCAAACTTCCATATTCTAGAGTAAAACAGCTAGTTCGCCGCCCCTCAACCAGTAATCGGCCTCTCGCCTCTGCGCCCTTTGCCCACACTTTTTATGAGTGAAAAGAGCGAAATTGCAAAAAATATGCCCCTCTAAAAATAATGTATGATATGACAATTGTTGAGGCAAGGGCGGCAAAAACTATTCAGCCTTTACCTTGAAAATTTGTAAATCCGCCACTGGCAATAAGTAGCGATCTCCTTTTTTAACTAGAGCGAATTTGCTATGTGCATTTCTTATTGAGCGAATATGACAAGACAGTGCTTCCTTCTAGTACCTTCTCTTTGTACGGCACAATACATTACACAGTAGTATGCAGATTTCAAATTCATAAAAAAATCTATTGGTATGATGCACGAAGACTGAGTTATCATCACGTCTTTACATTTCTTATAATGTTATGGGCTAGGTTTATTGTGGTGCTATTAACAAAATCGAAAATTAAGAGCTGATTGTATAGCAAGTCAAGTGCCTCAGGAAAGGCTGACTGTCCGACATAAACCGATAACATAGTCACCCTATCCGGGAGGCAGAGCTCGGTACTTCCGTCTGGACTGCGGGGTCCGGGGTCCGGAGTCCGGGGCGAATTTAGCAATTAGCGTGCGTGCGCGAATTCCTCCCGTCCGGTAATAGCTACCTATCTGCTGGTGCCGGTCCATAGCCGTCTACATCTACACCGTGTTATGGGTGGATAGGTATAGGTCTGTATCTAGGATGACAATTTTGTTAATTATAATACCGAACAACCAGTTACTAGATTACCTGTTATACGGGGTGTAAACTTAAATACGTTTCATATCGAACATAGTCCTTCAGACCATAAAACTGAACAACTGTCAATATGGGACCAACATAGAAAAGTGATTTCTTCCAGACAACCAGCCAAGATTATTCTTCTATGGAACAGCAGATTTTTTTAATCGTGATTTCGATGTTGGCTCCCCCTAGTGAAAGTTGCTCAGTTTGATGGTTTAAATTTAAAGCAGCCTGGTAGATATTATGTAACGCTTTAAAGTTTCTATCTACTTATCTGTTTAATGAAAAATTACCCATATGAGGAAAATTCATACATTCGTGCAATACAGTTTCAATTGTTTCAGACTTTTAGATGTACAGGATGTAAGGAAAAGTATCATTAACCTTTAAACCACATAATCTAAACATCTGAGTCTGAACTGAACATCTTTTACGACGATGGGAGCAAACCTGTCAGCACAATATGTTTGAGCCGAGTAGGTATTGCAGTTTAGTATGGAACAATAAAATTGGAATAGCAGGTTTTTTTGTTCTGACAGGTTTGCTCCCATACCATAGTAAAAAAATTTAAATACTACGCCATTAAAATCTAAACTTCGTAGCCTAATGAAAATGCTAACTTTGAATCATAATCGTATGAATCAATTGCAATTTCAGGATTATGTTCACCAATTTTCGTGTTCAAGAATGCGTATTGACATAAAGTAGGGTTGTTTACAAAGCCGCATTGAAGTGAACCCCGGATTATTTTCACGACTTGCCAGTTTAGAAGTGGGCAGGATTCATTAAAATGCCGTATGTCACTTATTGGACGAATAAACTGAGTTGGTTGGATATGTTTTCTTTCGGTTAGACTTTATCTAAAATGTTTTTCTTTATTTATTCATTAACAATATTAATTGTGTTTGAAATAGGTATGTTACAAATAAAACTTGGCGAGAAATTTTTATGCAATTTCAATATTTGGGTCCATAGTGAAAGTTGTTCAGTTTGATGGTCTCAAGCACCCTGTTTAATATGTAATACATTTGATTTTACACCATGTACACTCGGCGACACATCAAATTACGCAAAACAAACGTAAGCTGGCCGCGCGACGTTATACTTTATATTAGTCAAGTCTATTAGCTTATTTTGGTTTTTCGTAGCTTGATGTGCCGCCGTGTGTACCTACGTATTAGGAAGGTACCTAAATAATGTTAATATTGTTTTCAATAAGTACATATTCGATTAGGTATTTAAACTTAAACTCAAAATTGTTATTCAAAATAATATCTCCTTAGATCGATCATCATAGATCTTTCTGATATCATTTTTTTACCACTCGTATTTTGCTAATTTTGATTTTGTGTAATTAAGGCGTCTTCATATTTTTGTATAAATTATTGGTGCAAAATGAGAGAGTACCTACTTTAGGTGGGACATACAGACAGAATGGAAAAAACCTTTCCTTGTTTAGTTGTTTATCACAAAAAGTGACTCGCAAAAACCATAAACTACCAAACATAAAGTAACAACTTAACCTTATTAAAATACCATAAAAACTAATGACACTGTCTCCATCGCAATACTAACAACATAAAAACAATTTAACGACGACCACAAAAGCTTCATAGAATGGAACGTACTCTATAATCCGATTACGTGTGATTTATACACCACTCCATTTGTAATAATCAATTTATGAGATAAACTATAAATTATCCTACTACAACGTTAACCATGCAGTCAGTATAACATCTAAAAGCTACAAATTAAGGTTGGTTTTTGATATTGTTAGCAGCAACTGGTATGGTTTGGTAATGCACGCCCCTCGTCAAACGGTTTTGGGGCGAGTCCCTAATTTCTAATAATGTACAGGTCCAGCTTAACTTGCATTTTGTTCGTTTATAAATTGATATATTTATGAATGACGATGTCATTTGTTTTATTTAATTAAGTTTTTTTTTATGTTTTAATTTTATTTATTGTTAAAATAAAGTTATACTTGCACTTAGCTAACATGTGCATTTAATTTTGTAACACCAAATAAAGAACTGGCTAACACACTGCTAACATGTCAAATTTTGAAGACATTCTTCTCACATTATTCTGATGAAAGTTGACCGTCACACCAATTATTATTTAATTTGTTAAAATTTGTTGAAATTAAACTGTTTTGTTTACTGCAATTTACTACTAGTCTACCCATCGAACTGAACAACTTTTACTATGGCAGCAAAGCGATCGGAGCAAAAAATAATCAGCTGTTGCATATATTTGAGTCGTGAACTCGCGCGTCGACCTTGCAGTTTAATATGGAACAGCTTAATTTTTATTTGCTCCGATCGGTTTGCTCCCATAGTAAAAGTTGTTCAGTTTGATGGTTAGACTCTTAGTTTAAAAGGATGCTAATGATATCAATTTCACCATATAGATTTATATTGAACCTCACTATTCACCAAACACTTTTCTCAATAATTCATAAAAACATTAAAACTGATCTGTCCCTAGAGTATCTGGGACGGTTAATATGAACCATTATGGTCATATCACACAATAGACCCCTCTCGAACTATAATTACATTAAATGTTGTGTCAACGGCAGTCAGTAGCCTCTCCCTGCGATCTCATGCACTTAATTATTCATGTGACAATGTTTTTATAATAACATAATTATTTTAGCGTTCTCTTTGATATTTGGTGTCACGTGAGACTCTAAAACCCTTTGACAGGTGCTAGCATCGAATAAGATCTTAGATGACGCTTGATTTTTAGCAAACTCGATGAAAAATGAGTGTTGGTAGTTGGTTTTACGTTAGCATTTTCCTACAGCTGTTTAAAATCATTTGTAAAAATTACATAGGTACCCATCTACACTGTAAGAGGAAAGAACCTGTTCCAATGATCGATCAAAGTAAAATAAATGGATTGGCTTTATGCGAACATTTCATAGAAAACAATTGCTAGTCAATGTTGACGAAATGTCCGTCAGGTCAGTCAGGTGTACTAGTATTTATTCTGTGGTCAGGTATACTTCAAGTACCTACAGTAGTACCAGGTTAATAAGTCTCATCGATGTACCTGCGCAGTTGACAAATTTTAAAAGCACGCGAAATTATATTGACCAATCAAGATGTGACACCTTGCTGCTATTGGCTCATTGCTTTCGCGCCCTTTTTGCTGCGGAAGCATCCATAACTCTGCTATTCGAGTTGGAGCGGGATAGAGAATACCCGATTTTGCACTGCTCTGCGCAAACGAAGATTGACGAGCGGAATTATTTGACCTGGTCGTTCTGTACCAAACGAGATTACAGACCAAATACACGCCGATACCTACTTTCTGTGTTTCAATTAAATGCGCTTTGGGCCCATCCATTCATTTTACTTTGATCGGAGCTCTAGTGTTCAATTTTAGCTAAAATCTAACCACAAAATTCCACAAACACAAAACAAAAAACTCTTTGTTTATTTTATGATAATCATTGTCATTATAAACGTGTAGGTACCATCGTATTCACAAGTCCCTGCCCACCCTCGCCTCGTAGCGAATACTTCGACCCTTCCACTCGTCACACTAATGTGGACTATTAATATTTATTATATTCACTACTTACATCGCGACTTGCAACTTACGAACAAATTCAATTTTAAATGCATTTTCAACTGTTTTTTATTAGATTATGTTTAAAACATGACGTGCAAAATACAAATGACATTGTGTTAAATTAACGCTTTTAAAACGTATATTTATAACCCTCGAACAAAATAGGGACATCTTGTCTGAAATATTAATATACGACAGTTTTCAATTCAATTCAATTCAAATAATTTTATTTCAAAACTGTCGTATTTGTTTGATTAGGAATAGAAGATAAATCTTTTGTTCTTTTTTTTTGTATTTTTTTTAACGCCCTTTCTCTGGCTGAACATTTTCACCTTGTTTATAAGAAAAGGAATACAATTTTAAAGCGCTATTATAAAACTCCTGGACGTTTATAACAGCGCTATAAAATTGTATGCCATAAAATTATGTCAGATAAATTAGGGCGTTGTCACGCTCTGAGTTTTTACCCTAAAATGGTTTCAATTTTTATCTATTCTTAAAAACATTTATTTACAGCATTGATTACTTACGTAGTACGTAAGTACCGAAACACATCTAAACTATTATAAAACTGTAGCGGGAAGTTTGTCTGTACATTGAAGATATTAACAAAAAAAAAGTTACGATATGGTTTTTAGGTGTCCCTGATTCCATTTCACCAATTTTTGGATTTTTTGTCTGTCTGTTTGTTTGTGTGTTTGTTTGTTTGTTTATTTGTTTGTTTGTTTGTTTGTTTGAACGAGTATCACGCAAAAACTACTGAACCGATTTTGATGAAACTTTTTTTGTTTGATTGCTTATGATCTGACTTAAAATCTGGTATATAATTTATCTCGCTACATTGACGGGAGCCGGAGATATAAACATATAACCGCAAGTGCAACCAATGTACGGTGCCATTTCAATTTCAAGTAAGTAACACTAATTAAAATTAAAAGACTTGTAATAAAGTAAGCTGATTCTGAAGACTGTTTGATTTATAAATAGCGAAAATAACAACAAATTACAAAATAAATACCAATAATTATAAATTTTATCATTGTCCAGTGCTGATGACTGCACCGGTTGTTAGTGTAACATTGTTCTTCTTTTTGGCGATAAAATCTTTCAAACTCCATGGAGAAAACCTTTGCATAACAAAAAAAACCTTAGTACTGGCCACAAGAAAAAAAGATTCGAACTACAAATTTCTTGACATTTTGTAGAATTACAGTGCAACCAAAGCAGGAGTAATTATTTAAAAAAAAACTGCACGCCAATTTCAAACAAAGAGAATATAATCATGATTTCAAATCAGCAGCCGAAAGATGTCTAAAACTCGATTTTTAATTCGGAATGTTTTTATTTACGGTGTAATCACACAGTGTGATGTAATACACATTTTAAGCAAGACTGGATAATAGTTAATATTTTAAAGCAATTATAAGACAGGTAAGAAACTATTTTGAAATACCGTAAATTATTACTAAAATACAAACGAACGAACTCTAACAAATTAATAAGGATCGGTTTTTTATGCCGCCGATGCGATGTGCCGCCGTGCATTTTGCGCCCGATTCGATTAAGAGGATAATTTATTTTTCTACGGGCTCCATACAAAACGAAGCTTAGTTTGAACATTTAGTAATTAAAGTAAAAAATTAATGGTTTTAAAACAATCTAGAAGCCAACATCTGTGATTTCCTTTTAAATGTTTAGTTCTAAAGTTATCTTGACTCAAAGTTTGTAGTCCGTGCTGCGGTCCGTCCGTGTCGTATGTCGTCCACCATTTGGGCTCTCTCTGAGGAACCTGCCACAGCCCTACGGACTGTCGCTTGATATGAGCTTTACATAAATTAATGTAACATTCGGCAATAGCCGACTGCGTTCTTCCGGACGAAATTATTCGCTGGAATCCAGGCGCATACGTGTTGCCGTTGTTTCAAATGCACGCAAATTGACAGCGAGTGCTGACCAGGCCATGTACCCGGACTTTAGATTTTCGATATAACGCGACCGTTTCGGTTCCGGTCCGAACTTCATTGTAATAGAGTTGACATTGGAACGATAACTTTCATGCAATTGCGACGTTCGAATGTCCGGGTCAAGAACAAAGAACATTGTATATAGTATTCGTCCGGGTCCCCTGCTGTCAAACGTCAATCGGTGACGTTGCAGTAAAATGCGGCCGGCACCGATTTCGCGCGCATCTGACCGAATTGCAAGATGTATATGGTCCTTCTTATATGCAGACAGTTTTTTAAGGGGATGATCAGACCATCATACTGAACAACTTTCTGTATGGGACCAAAGTCGAAATCACGAAAAAAAATCAACTGTTCCATACAAAACTGCAATCCTACTCCACAAAAATGTATGGGGCAGAAGATTTTTTTTCGCGATTTCGATGTTAGTCCCATAGAAAAAGCTGTTTGATGGTCTGATCATCCTCTTAAAAAAGTGTCAGCATATTAAGTTAAATAAATAAAAAATAAAGTAATATAATATATATAATGCACCCCGACGCGTTCCGTTCAGTGATAAAAATACTTAAAAAATAATTTTGTATCTGCCAGTACACTTGATTGTTTTCAGTAATGAAAAATGTCATCACGAAGAAGAACTAATAATCTCACTAATATTATAAACGTGAACGTTTGTGACGATGTTTGTAAGGTTGTAATGTTGTATGTTTGTGGCGCAATCACGCATAAACGTTATCGTATCGACTTCAAATTCTGAAGTCGCTAAATAGTAGCTTGCCCGAATCGGGCAACCGATACTGCACCGTCGCTAGCGGTCATGAGCTCCTCCTGCGTGCAGATGTAAGGGCACGCAGGGCACGATCTGAGATGGGCCATCGTTTGTGGAGTTCCACACAAGCAAGTCACATTTTGCGCATCCGAGTATCCCCACCTGACCATGTTGTCCTTACTGCGACCGACCAGGGTTCGAAGTCGGTTTAAAGACTTCCAGGTCGCCCAAGGCAAGTCATGTCTAGGCGGGACACAAACGGCTCTCAGACGGCGACACAAATGGAGTTGGGAGGGACACTTTTTGTCGCCATAGAGTACACCTTGCTTGCGCTGGGCCAGTATTCAGGGGGTCGACACACTTCATAAAGCTGCGTCGGCTTGGCAGCCTTTGCGGCGCAGGAATAAAGCCATACATGGGATGTCGTGTGTCGTCCACCATTTGGGCTCTCTCTGAGGAACCTGCCACAGCCCTACTTACATCTGGGGGCGCTATGCCAGCCAGTGGGTAAAGCAACTGTACCGGAGTCGGTTTCAAGCAACCAGTTATAATCCGACACGTTTCGTTTAGTGCCGGTATCCAGCTTGGCGTGGGCAGATCGGCCCCACACCGGGCACGCGTATTCTCCAGCGGAGAACGCGAGAAAAATAATTAAACAAATAAATAAATAACGCTCACAGGCACAAACATTATTTTAATTATCTCAAACAAGCAATAAAGGCTTTTTATTGTGGAAACCATACAACAACGGCATAAACATATAACATCCAAGACCGAACCGGGACTCGAACCCAGGACTCTGGTTTGGCAGTCCGGCGTGGTAACCATTACACCAACCGGGTCGGCAAATACTAAAAATCCTCTTTCTTTTAACCTTTTCTAAAGTTAGTGTTCATAATTTTATCGTAGTATTGTTTTCATCTTAATAGATGGCATTGGGTGTTTTTTTGAAGCAAGTACCATACTTAATTCACGCTCAAGACATCTCAGATATTCGGTCTTACAGATTTGATTGTATAGTTACTTACCGGCTGAATTCGAAAAATAATTAAATAAATAAATAACGCTTACAGGAACATTGTTATGATTCCAAGCAAGCACTATAGGCTTTTTATTATAGAAACCATACAACAACGGCACAAACATTTATAACATCCATGACCGAACCGGGTTTCGAACCCAGGACCCTGGTTTGGCAGTCCGGCGAGGTAACCATTACACCAACCGGGTCGTCAACTATCAAAAATCAAGTTTTCAAAAATGTTATCGTAGTAATTTAATCGTAGTATTGTTTTCATCTTAATAGATGGCGTTGGGAGTTTTTTTAAAGCAAGTATGCTACAATTATTAATTCAAAAACTTAGCTATAGCAGGAGCTTACAAATTTAGTTCATTATATAAGGTCTAAAAAAATTAGGTGAACTGTTTTAAGGGTATGCTCATACCATTAAACTGAACAACTTTCTCTACGGGACCAATATCGAAATCTCGAAAAAAAATCTTCTGCCCCATACATTTGTGTTTGCAGTTTTGTATTGGACATCAATTTTTTTTTCGCGATTTCCATATTAGTCCCATAGAGAAAGTTGTTCAGTTTGATGGTCTGAGCATACCCTTAAAATAGTTTCAGCTAATTTTGTTAGACCTTATATTATCGTTGTAATACATCGTTGTAAGTATATTGATTGTTTGAGTCCAATCTGAGCCAATGCTACGGAATGATAACCTTATTTTACAGAAAGGATGAATTTTGTTGCAGTAAGTCTTGCCAAATTTTTGTTTTGTTTGATTTTCGGTCTCAATTATGATTTTTTGAGGGTTTGTGCAACTTAACTATAGAACATCATTCTACCACAACGTATAAAAAGGTAAAAGGTCCTTCTTATACTATAACACCACAGGTCGGTAATGTAGCTACTTACATAATTGAAAATCTTTTTTAGCAAATTGACCATTAGCTTGCTAGAATATTATTATTTTAGCTCTTGCCTTCACCATTTTACACTAGCCCGCGTGGTAGAGTATCCTCTAACGTTTAAACGTGAGTGGAGGTCTGTGACCCGCAGTGGGTCGTAAGATGATTATTATGCTGCTCGACATAAATGAAAAACTAATAAACGACGAACAGTAGAAAAATTAAAGTGATGGATCCAGTGAATGACTTTTAAATCTGATACCTACAGAATTACTTAAGCTTAAGTTCATGACTTTCTTATCTTATTATGGGAAATGGCAAGCCAGCAACACTTCGACCCAATGGTATCTTTTGTATTGACCCCTACATATTATTTTCTTCATCCTTGAAAAACTTGGAAAATGAGGGAGGCAATAGCGTTCCGGGTAAGAAACATGTAATGAATAACCATCTCTCAGGAATCACATACGTTTACCCACCAAGACATCGCAGTCACACAGTACAAATGTTCCATGGTTTCCTCCTCCTCTCCAAAACGCTCGGCAACCGGGATCTAGAGTGAGCTTTATCGTGCCTGTTGCGTAGTGCCCGGTGAGTGCTCCAACGATGGCACGAGCTTTGCTCCTGCTGTTGTTCAGTATGAACTGTGGGATTCGTGGTGTTATATTGCTGTTATACTCTGACACCAGGGCTTTGCCCACATGATAATAAGAAGATTGCTGATGAATTTCCTGCAGTGTTGCAGACCCGAGAGGCCAGAGCATTCTAGCCTGTGACTTTTATTAGCCCATTCCTTAATCGCCATTCTAATGTTACATGCCAGGATTCCTAGACTTGGTTCGGACCATGACCTTCATGACCTTAGACGAGACATAAGACAAAATTACATGTCCACGCAGACGAAGTCGCGGGCAAAAGCTAGTATTTAAATAAATGCAATTTAATTACAAATCTGAACCCGTTTATAGTCCAAGACTTACTTTTTTTTACGCTGAAATTGACCTGAAAGGAAATGTTCCTCTTTCTGATATACAGGATGTAAGGATAAGTATCATTTAGGTACCTTGAAATCACGTACTCTACCCATCAAACTGAACAACTTTAATTAGGGGAGCAATGTTGTCAGAACAAAAAAAAATTGTTGTTCTATGGATTTTGGTTTAGTATGCTAAACCTACTTACTCTATTCAAACAGCCTAGCTAGCATGCCACCCACGACAAAGCGTTTAAACGAGAAAAACGTCATGCGCGCTCTTTCTGGCCTACGTTAAATAATAAAGATGGAGGCACATCTCGATTTTTGTCGTTTTCTCGGGGGTGGCATGCTAGCTAGGCAGGACTCGGGACAGCTTTTTTTTTGTTCTGACAGGTTTGCTTTCATAGTTAAAGTGGTTCAGATTGATGGGTAGAGTAAGTGGCTTAAAGGTTAATGATACTTTTTCTTACACCCTTTATACGGGTGAAATTGAATACATTCCACAATATTTTAGGGGTGGTTCTACTACTGTAGCTAATTATTACCTACTGGGCAAACAAAATGGAATGATTTTTTTAATTTAAAGTGGGCCTCTCGCTTGGTGCAGTTTGTATTAAAACTCATTTAACTTATAAGTACCTTTAACCATGCAAATCGATCCCTGAAAGTTTTAAAATGATTTCAATTTAAATTTTCCCTGTAGTATTTTGAACTTGCAATGGCATTACGACATTTTAAGTATTTGACCGATTTTTGTCGTGGAAAACCTTATAACCTATCGCAATTGAATACCTACCTCATTATCATACTAACCACTACATAAACCGTATGAAAATAGCCGGGATGTTTATTTTTGTGTTTATTTAACAATGACCGCGTGCGCATGCATCCAGTGGCCACTAATGCGATAATCACTGTGCGCCTGCGCGAGATAATGACGATGCGCGGTGCAGTCGCTTTTTTTGTCGAATAAATGTTATTTAATGTGGGCATTGACTTAGAATACTATGGACGCCGATCTAGTACAAAATTCTCGATAGTATGTGATGATAGTACATGATAGATTGTAGTAATATGAGCCAACTAAAAATATTGAAATTGCTGACATTCTTTTCCATCCCATTCCCCATCGGGGCACGGCCGACGCTCGTGCGCGTAGTCGGGCGATCAAACGAAAACTGTCGCGTAATTGGCGTTTTTACATTTTGGTGCTCTTTTGGTTCGGACACTTTTGATTTCGGATCCTACGTCCAATAGTTGGTAAGTCAATGAATGTGGGACATAGTAACCGTCTGGAAAAGTAAACATCAAGCCTCCTCGAGTCAAATGTATGAGACTGTGATTTTTTTTTATGAATTTAGGTTTGCTTCCAAAGTAAAAGTTGTTCAGTTCGATGGTCTTAACCACCCTTGAAAGTTTTGGAATGGTTTAAAAAATCACCCGGTTTCAAATGTGCAAGTTTCAGTGCCTAGAACCTAAAATCAATCCCTCATGAAAACATGCTTTCTCTAAAGTCTCAACGAATCCATTTCACATACCACCGCCTCAGGCCTTCATCCGGACGCGGACGTGACAAACTGTGACATTAAATAAAAAAAAGTTCTCATTTGCGATAATTGCCGATTATGAGTAGCTGGACGATCCCGCCACGTGTCTGTAGTAACACTGTAGGGACGACTAACGAGTGAGTTTCCCGAGGTGCCCCGCTGAGCCATTATTATCTGTTTTTGTATTGTATTTGTTACTTATATTTGTAGTTTTTGTATTTTTACGAGGGATTGAGGTTTAATTATGATTTAATGTGGGTTTTATGCTCTGTAAGGGTTGTAAATGCTGTAATGATCTGTGTGATTTTTTTTGCAGTGATATTGTAAAAGGTCTTATTTATTTAGGTAGGGTCAGTTAGTTAGATTCAGTAAAGTCTGGATACGTGCTTTTGTAGGTAAAACATTGAAAAAAGTATGCGTCATATAATCTGAGTATCAAGAAAATACTTAAATAAGTTGCAGAAACAAATGGCTACATTAAATAGTAAATTACTATTAACTTATTAATCTATTTGTTAAAACAAATATGGTGCCTTAGAGTAAGTTGTTCAGTTCGGCGGTCTGATCATACCCTTAAAAAAGTATCACTAAGAAGGACCCTATATTTAAACATACCGCTATCAAACGTCAAAGTCAGAACTAATAGCATAATGCTCACGACTATATTCCTAGGTAAATAATATATGTCTTCGAAATTTTGAAGCTGGAGGCAATTACCCCGAAGAGGCACTTGCTTGACTTGCCCCGACTGGCAATACTTGCCTTACGTCTTGTAATACCAAACGGCTATCAACAGTCTCTAATTGAAACAAATGTCCCACAAAAACGGCTATAAAGATACTATAACAGTTGCTCTTTCGACTGCGGAACCCTCAAGAATGCCCAAGCAACATTACGTTAAGACCTTTACTTCTTATTACCAAACTCTATAACTACATCTAACCTTAACTCAATATACCTGACGCATCCCGCCCAGTAGAACCACCCGATAGTAAACTCGCCCAGTTGCAAGTTTAGCCCAGTCATTTTACGGTTTGACCCGGAACTAATCAAGAATATATTTTTTAAATATTATTTAAGAGCAAATTTGAGACTAGAAATATATCAGAATAAAATATGAATGACGTCAGAAATTTAAAATTTAGCATTTATATCGTAAAATACCACATGGTAATGTAGGAACGCAGCTTGCTGCGAGAGGTGCAGTAAATGATATGCTTGATTAAATTATTTAGTAATTTGTTCATTTTTTTTCACATTTAAACACATCTCAAACACAGGGTAAATATTTTTGTCTACTTAGAATGCTTTAAAAATACATAAGTATTTTCTATTAATAACTCATTTTTAGGGTTCCGTACCCAAAGGGTAACACTTTTTTATTTAGATCTAATCTTTTTGTCATAAAATGGTGCCGGTTACAGTGCGAATTTAGTTTCTATTAATTTAAGCGTTCTGTAGGCTGGAAGGAACCTCCTTTAAGGGAATTGTCACTACAAAATTAGTTTAAAAGACACATCATCACATCAACCGATAGACGTCCACTGCTGGACATAGGCCTCCCCCAAAATGGGGGGATTTGCCATAATCGCCACGCTTGGCAGGCGGGTTGGCGATCGCAGTTGGATTGAATGTGTGTACTCAGAGGATGCTGCTGCCCATCCTCCGGTTGATCCCTTAGTCGCCTTTTACGACTCCCACGGGAGGAAATGGTGTGGTGCTATTCTTAGCCGACACCACTCGGCCAACGGCCAAAAGACACATATTATACATTATTACTTAACACCCCTCCTAACTGAACCTCGTAAATTGACTGGGCTATAAGCCGCCCAGTTGCTCGGTGGCTCAGTTGTACAGTACTCAGCGGATTGGATCACTGAGACGTCTCGAGTCGAGCTCTACTCTCCAATATTGTGCATCGCCTCTGACTCTACAATGCTACAATGAGAGAGAGCATCTACAGTTCGGTGTGTGGTGTGAGGCAGTGGCGGCAGCGGGAGCGGGATGGAGATCAAATTATTACAAAGTAACGTTAGATTAATTAGAAGGGTTATGAATATCTTTAGAGAGGTTAATTATACCTTTATACATTCTACCTGTTTTTGTTTATATTTAGTTTTGTAATTTTTATTTATTTAGAAATTACAATATGTGTTTCTCAATTATAATTCTCGCGTATGGAATGCGGCAATACAATTGACAATTTCGAAGAAAAACTGTTATATTTAAAATCATAAGACAATAAATTCGACGCAACTTATAAATGGACCCATTATCATTTCATCCATCGTTGAAATTGGTCATCTAATTTTGATTTCCAGTTAGAATCCAATTTCAACAAAGCAGCATACATTTTTCCTTTAAGAATTAAATGGTTCAATGGAAGGCATTGGACGTAATGAGTAAAGAGTTAATAGTAATCAGTGAATTCCTCGATTCTTGAATTACAATAATAAATTCGTTCTACCCTCCTTTCTTGCTGTTACATGGTTGTAATCGTCTTTTATTTAATGTGTGTTTTATTTTTAAGGTTTGAACTCGTAATCATGCTTCATATTATAGTAAAAAAATAAAAATAAAAAAAATAAAAATAGTTTATTTCGCTTTCATAAAGGTACATAATTTTGTCTTGTGGTTGGAAACTTCTGAAAAAATGTTATAAAAACACCTGTGCCAAAAGGTACCGCTCTTCCCAAGTAAACGTAAACATAGTACTATGAAATAAAATAAAATGAAGTGTTTTATTTGCATAAATACAGTTTCAAAAAGTTGTTCAGCATTATTGTAGGTAAGTCTCTGTATTTGATCTGTCATACAAATGTGCAAATTATGTTATAGCTCGTGAATTTACCCTTATATAATATTAAAATAATCAAGCACATTTATAATTATTATCATTAGAAACCTTTACAATTTATAGCACCTTAATTATTAGAGTCTAATGTCATGATCGATATATTCCTTTACATTGTAGGAACACATTTTATTTAGCCATTTAGTTAATGTTGTCTTAAAAATGTTTCCATGCAATATTTTAATATTATCAGGTAGCTTATTAAATAGTACAATGCTCATATTGGATATACTTTGCTTATAAATATATTTAGTGCAAGGAAGCTACTAGTTACATAACTAATTCGTACAAAAATTAAGTGTACGTAATCCTAATATGTTAATAATGATACATCAAGTGCTACAGTTAATTGAAAAATATATTATTTCGTATTTTACAAACATAATTTTGTTTAAGTTATTGAATAATAATACTATTTAGAAAAACATGCCAGAATTTAAGTTTTTGTTTAACTTCAGTGCAGTGTAAAATGTCCTTTCCTTTCGGCCATGACTTGTCCCGTATCCGACGGAGCGGTTATCGGCTGGATGCTCCAGTTAAATGTCCCGATTGTCCGCTAATGTGATAGGGAAGGACATTTCTCTCCATTAGTGAGTGAGTCGTTACATTTGATTTGGATCCTATTCTATTTGATTATGGAGCGAGTATCGTGTGGCTTTATTTATTGGTTTTCTTTTCAATTCCAGTTTGGGGTTTATTTATTGTTGTGATGTAACTAAAGTATATTTCTTAGGGGGTAGTTAATCTTCTATATTTATACTTATACATTATCATGTCTATACATAGAAAATAATTGCGAAATTTATCTAACCGTCTCTAATATCGCGCCTCTTTTCCTATGGGTCAGGCAGAGAGTATCTGCCAAAAGAATTTACTAGGCGGTTGAAAGATGCGTACGTAATATAATGAATTTAATTGTTTTTGAAATTTTTGACAGCTTGTCTGTTTGTTGACTGGGGCATCACTCAAAATTACACTTTTATTCAGATAGAGTTTTTAGAAAAGCATTATTAGGGCTTTGTTTAGATCAACATTTCGTTTTTATAAATTTCATAAATCGGCTAACTTGATCTAAATTTATTTTTAAACTTTTCATATAGGTATTTCAGGCGTACGAAGTTTTGGGCGCCACTATACAGGGTGTAAACTGCAATACGCTACATTCTTTAGGAGGGTGCTTCAAACCATCAAACTGATAAACTTTCACTATAGAACCACTATTATAATCGCGTAAAAAAAATAAGCTGGTCCATTGAAAAGTACAGTTTCATGATCTGAAGCACCCGTTAAAATATGTAACGCATTTAAGTTTACACCCTGCATAAATAAAATAAAGTCACCATCGTATTGTTTAATATACCAATTATTAGTTGTAAAGAAGTTGTAAAGCAGTATAACTTAGGTAACTGGGTGTAAATAGAGTTGAGAGTTAGAGGGAGTGCGCGATAAAGAAGTCGACAAACGGACGAAGTTAGCCGAGCGCCTGTTAAAACTTACACCGGGTGGAACCTTCTCTTTAGAGTAGATATACTTAGGTTAGGTAGAGTATTGTTTGAGATTGTCACGTCTTTAGTCAATAATCTACGGGCTAAACAATTTTTTTTTTTCAGAAATATTGTAATGTTATCAAAACCGAAAGCTTAAAAAGAATGTAATTTTAGCACAGTTTCTGGACTGCTCTGAAACGTTACATAGTCGCGAGATTAATATGCATGTATGTATGTAGGTATAGCCTGTTACAACTAACCCCAGAGAAGGGGCAAAAGAGGGGCCATTTTTTGTTTAAATTTCTGGAGGATAGGTGAATGTAGTGCTCAAATAGTTAATCAACAAACAAACTAATTCAAAATTCTAAAAATGTTTATGAATTTGCAAATATAAGTATTTTAAAAAAACTGTTACAACAAGCCCGAGTTTCCCCTGCGTAATACCGACTTGTCCCAAAAGGTAAAGGAAAACATCGTGAGGAAACCTGCATGCACTGCAAAAGAAATTCCGATTCGTATTGTGAAGTCTAATAATCCGCATGTGGCACGCATGGTGGACTAACACCCATACACCCTTCCTGAGGGTAGACCTATGCCCTGCAGTGGGACATTATATGGGCTATGATGATGATTTTGGTCTATACTCTTTCCTGATTACACCCTGGCGCAATTTTCAACTGATTTTCTATTTCATGTTCTGGTACATTTAACTCTTCCAGTAGACACAATGAAGCTATCATTTACTTGTATAAATAGCCCAGTCATTTTACGGAGTTTTGTTAGGAGAGGAGGGAAGTAATTATTAATTGGACTTTTAAACTGTAACCAGCACAATTAAGTGACAAAAAGATTATCGGAAAACATATTAAAAAAAAAATCGCTACGCAACATTGAAATCAAAATTGTGAGTCCCAGAATGCACTCATTTGAACTAGATTTAACAATATAAATTATTTTTGAGCTATAAAATAAGCATAGAAATTTAAAAAATGAAGTTTTTATTAGAAAATACGAATGTATTTTTCAAAACCTTCTAATTAGACAAAAATATTTACACCATGTTTGAAGTATGTATAATGGTAATGCCTTAAATGGGTGCAAAAAAAATTACCATCTGGTTTTTTATTATATCGAGATAAAAGCTAAATTTTCAATTAGGAACTGGTGCAGACGGGATTTTTTTTTATTTTGGTACATTTCTAAGCTCGAATTGGCTCTTAAATACCTATACCGAAAAAAATATCAATTACTAATTAGTCCCGGCTCAAACCGTAAAATGACTGGGCTATAAAATAAAAGCTTCTATTCAAAAATCTTTGCTTCTATTATTCTAAATAGTTTATATAATAATCATCATGTTCATTAAAAAGTGGTGACGGGCTCACTACCTGTCACACTGAATAGAGTTTGGGCAGGGTACTAGATAGATACATAAACAATTTATTTGCATAAGTAACACACACATAACATTACAGTTCACAACAAGTTGACAAAACAAGAATACAACGAAACATCAATAGAACAACATGTAATTTATTGTATGCTACAGCAGCTAATAGGTCCCAGCTCAACATAGACCTTTTTTTTTGGAGTTGACTACTACAGCTCTGCTCAGGGAGCAACTACTGCTTTTTACTGCGGACTATTGGAAGGACCACGAAGAGTCTACCGAGCCAAATGAATGAACTTAAGGCGGTTGCAGAGGGGTCAATTTTATAAAAAACTTTGACGCACAATACGCGCAGACGTTATTAATATAAGTAACTTTGTATATATGGAAAAATAGTTAAGAAAATCTAGATGCCGCGTAACAAATAACATTTGCAATTTATAAAATAATTACGAAGATATAAATTGAACGATTGAATTAAATTAAATTGAATTATTTATGAAATTAGGTATTAAATTAAATTAAATTGTGTAATGTACTAACATAGTCTTTAAGTCATAAATGTATCTACTAACAATGCTATGGACATTTGTCTGCAATAAATGGATTTTATTTTATTTTATTTTTATTTTTATTTTTATTTTTATTTTATTTTTTTATTTATTTTATTTTATTTTTATTTTATTTTTTTTTATTTTTATTTTATTTTATTTTTATTTTTATTTTTTTTTTTTATTTTTTTTTTTTATTTTTTTTTTTATTTTTATTTTTTTTATTTTTTTTTATTTTATAAAGCTTTGAAATTTTTCATACAAAATTTTAAAAGCTTTATATTTATATTATAAATTGCAAATGTTATTTATTACGCGGCAACTAGATTTTCTAAACTATTTTTCCATATATAAAATATTATTTTTATTGATTCCGTCTACGCGTATTGTGCGTCAAACTTTTGTATGGACCAGGCACTAGGCACCCAGAGGGGTACGGACCTCGGCATAGGACGTTGCTGGGGCTACGCGGTGGATTGGTTAGCGGGGATCGGTGAGAAGCAACATAGACCTTGCCCGAAAGCAGGGTGTGGATTTTCAGATGAAACCTTTTCAGTGGAAGTCAGACGCAGCAACCAATGACATGAATGATAGTTTAAATGAAATATATTTATGGAAGAAAGTGTAAAAAAGAATTTGAATAATATTATAAATAAGTATTACATACATAAATAAATTTTTTATTACTACTCTAAAGTAGATGTACTGAATATGAAATGGTATGGAAAAAATCTTCTAGGTCGTGAGCATATACCGAGTCTGCTAGAACACAAAGACTAATATAAAGTGAAGTTAAAGTTATAAAGGCGGTAGAAGTACTAGCTTAACTGGATGCAGTTCAATTATAAAGTTTCTCGCAGGAATCGGGACCGGGACGCGGGACAACTAGCACCAAGTTACACACTGCATCGGTTACACAGCTGTGACTTCACTGAACTAATTCTGATGTCTTTGATCGGTGTATTGAAGACATTGAGAGAAGGGGACTGTTAAAGAAATTATGGAGACAAAAGCTAGTAATCATAAATACCTAATGTAATTGTAACTTTTTTATAAACTTACATTCCCTTCAAGGTGGTTAAACATTTTGCAGCTACTACACAACCATCAGTTCTGCGAGCAATGTGCCCCGCCCACTGCCACTTCAGTATAGCAATTCTTTAGACTATATGTCAGATACTCTGGTTTTTCTGCGGATCTCTTCATTTCCGATTCGATCTCGCAGGAAAACTCCGAGCATAGCCCTCACCTCACTCATAGGAGCCCTGGTGAGTGCGGCGGGAACCCGTTGGATGAGGGCAGCGCAGGACCGGTCGTTATGGTGATCCTTAGGGGAGGCCTATGTCCAGCAGTGGACGTCCATTGGCTGAGATGATGATGATGACACAACCATCTTCAAAGTTTGTAATTGTATAAATGTTCTTTTAGTATTATTAAGGTTTCAGGATGGTAAATCGTGCATGCTTGCTTCAATTTCGAGGCATTTATTGTACCCACTGACACTTTCCATTACACGATGGTGACGGGCTCACTCCCCATCATACTGGTATAGCGTTATTATACACTGCACAGAGTTTCGGTACTTCTAGTTAAACGCGGATTTTCTGAGATTTCGGAATGTATCTGAATACCCCCTCCGGGAATATCGTGAGCATATGCATGCCCAAATTTCATAGTTTTATCTTCAGTGGTTCAGGCTGTGCGTTATCTCTCAAATAGTCAGTCAGTATAAATATACATAACTTTGAAATCTTTTTCCTTCCCATGAAACAATATTAGTTACAAAAGAATACACCGCCTCCTACCATAAATTAATAAAATCCCTACGTACCCAAGCGACGCGTTATTCAATCATTTATTTATGTAAAGCAGCCGGCAAATGGCGCGTCAGTAACTTGATAATAGCCCCCCCTGGCGCCCCCCGCGCCCCCCACATGATGAACGAAGGATTTGTAAAGCACTTTATTAGACAAATGAGGGTATGAATGCAGGTCGATGGCGCGGACGTTGAAGGGAGACCATGTCGCGAAATGTTTGTTTTGAACTGTACCTAGGTACATGTCAGATATTTTTTTTGTCAGGGGGCCCCTTACAAAAAACGTTTTTCTCAAGGTTTTTTTTTTCTTGATCGCAAAAACGGCAATACATACAAGGGTGAAACTTAGTAATATCAAAACCGGCCAAGTGTGTGTCGTCCTTGCACTATAAGTCCCGGAGAAAACACAATTTTTTTAGTAATATTGTATAGTGGTACGGAGCCCTCTGTGTGCGAGTCCGACTCACACTTGGCCGGTCTTATGTAGCTACAAGTATGTTTCAAACAGCGTCTGTTTTGATCAAACATCGACGTTTGTGCGGCAACTAGGTATGGATGCCAATTAGGGAGCGACACATATGCTGTGTGTTTGTTGGTGTAGAAATAGTTGTTCGACCCGGGGCTGTGTCTTTTCAAAAATCTTAGCTAGATAGTGAGGCCTATGACGGTATGAAATATACCTGTTACACTGTATGTTTTGACTCTTACCCCACTTGCGCATCCCTGGGTTACCAATTACAGGATAAGTTTGTAACCCACAATTTTTGTATCGAAACACAACTGGAGATAGCTATTTTAC
This sequence comes from Agonopterix arenella, assembly GCA_927399405.1. NCBI lineage: Eukaryota > Metazoa > Arthropoda > Insecta > Lepidoptera > Depressariidae > Agonopterix > Agonopterix arenella. The sequence goes on from OV656704.1 coordinate 363,726, forward strand.
CCGAAGTTAAGTTCTATCCTAGGTTGACGCAAGTAGGGGTAAGTACTGTAAAATTTGGTTATTTGGTTACCTCGTATCTTCAAAACAATAACTTTATAGGAGCAACATGAAACTATCAACGTATCATTAAACTACTTTCATCATCATCATCATCATCTCAGCCGATGGACGTCCACTGCTGGACATAGGCCTCCCCCAAGGATCGCCATAACGACCGGTCCTGCGCTGCCCTCATCCAATGGGTTCCCGCCGCCTTCACAAGGTCGTCGGTCCACCTTGTGGGGGGCCTTCCCACGCTGCGCTTTCCGGTACGCGGTCGCCACTCGAGAACTTTTCGGCCCCATCGGCCATCGGTTCTGCGAGCAATATGCCCCGCCCACTGCCACTTCAATTTAGCAACTCTTTGGGCTATGTCAGTTACTCTGGTTCTTCTGCGGATATCTTCATTTCTGATTCGATCTCGCAGGGAAACTCCGAGCATAGCCCTCTCCATTGCCCTTTGGGTGACTTTCCGCCTCTTTATGAGGCCTTGAGTGAACGACCACGTCTCTGTTCCATATGTCATCACTGGCAACACACACTGATCGATGACTTTCGTTTTAAGACACTGCGGTATTTGAGACGTGAAGATACTACGTAGCTTCCCGAACGCTGCCCAACCGAGTTGGATTCGACGGTTGATCTCTTTCTCGAAGTTGGACCTACCTAACTGAATAGTTTGTACCAGGTAAACATAATCGTCCACAACTACTTTATTGGTTCCAAATGAAAATTTTACTGAAATTAACTTGTCGTTCTCAAAGTTAAAGTCAATATCATTTCTTCAATATTGGAGCTTGAAGCCCACTTAAAACGTAAATCTTTTTTGAATCAAATCAAATCAAAATTGTTTATTCAAAGTAATATCACATAGATAGCTTCTTGATGTCATTTTTTGACTCTACCACCGCGTCGGAAGGTCTTCAGTTGAGAGAAGATTTTAACCTACCACCGCGTCGGAAGGTGTTGTCACTGTAGAGAAGATGCGGCTAAAACTCTCTCCACAAATAGCCGGTTGCCTCTCCTAGTGAAAATCCGTAGCTCCACCAAAATGGGCGGTTGATAGGGAAATAGTTTCAATTCACTAATTATTAAATTAAACACAAAACTACAAAACAATGATAATAATAAAGTAAATGAATGGAAACAACATAGTTCATTATACAATTATGAACGATCGAATTTGTCCGTCAGTCAGTCACGCTTCGAATACAATCGAGCGGGACAATCGATTAGCGACGTTCCGTCGTATAACCCAATACAGTTGAAAATGGAACTTGATTACCATTCGTCACCTTTATTCTATGAGCATAAGGTTCAGAAGTGTTAATGAAACTTCGTTTGCGACCGTACCATTGTATTGGTATCGTGGGTACCACTGGTACAATACCAAAGTATCGCACGCAAGCATTTTGTTAATGTTTCAATTTGATTTGGTTGATTGCGATTGTTTTTGGTTAACACAAACAAAATGATAGTGTACGGTGATAATCCTACATAAACCCATGACAATAATCCCTGTCGGGATTGTCAGAAGCTTTAATACAACTGCAAACTATCTTTTGAAGCATGCCGTTTTGTATCAATCACTCACTTTGAGCATTTCAAGGTTTCAGACTACAATAGCTTGTAAATCTTAGAATGAAATAACGTTCCGGCTTACGCGTAGAATCAAATAAACGATCAAGTTTCTTACCGTGGATGTCCTTACAAGGTGAATGCGGCTCAGTTTTTTTTTGCAATGGGCGAAATGCAATAGCCATTATAATCACAACTGAACTGCGTCCGTGGTCTTATGGTTAAGAGCATTGGCTCTCGATACGGAGGTCGTGGGTTCGATTCCCATGGGAGACACCTAGTGAAATGTCACTTTGTGCGTTTTTCCCCAGTTGGTTGCAGGACATTGGACATTGCAGGGTAAATCACCTGATTGTCTGAGCTTAGGATGGCACGTTAAGCTGTAGGTCCCGGCTACTATCTCTGGTGGTAGTAGTCGTTACATAAAAACCACGTCAGAGGCCGTAAGGCGGTCCGAAAAAACTCTGACACTAGGGCTCTGACCACACGATAAGAAGAAGATCACAACGTGTCACGTCTTTCCATCATCATTATCAGCGTCCACTGCTAAACATAGGCCTCTTCCAAAACTCAATCCTCGTTCTTCCTCATCCAGTCTCAGGTCGTCGGTTCAGTGTCGGAGGTCGTCCCGCAGTACCCCCGATACAAAAAGTCTGCTCTGTTAGTGGTCAACATTCTAGATCTTGGACAGCATACCAAGTCGAAAACTTATAACAATTATATATATATATAAATTACAACCTCCGGTTGTGGAAGTTTCTGAGTGTCCCAGCAGGTACTGCTGTTAGTACGGCTTGTAGATTGACGGCCCGGTAGCAGAGTCTGTAGTGAACTTACCTGCTGTGCCGAGAGTCGCGGGTTCGAATCCCGAAGGGACAAATATTTATATGATGAATATGAATATTTGTATCCGAGTCATGGATGTTTGTATATATGTATTCTATATCGTTGTCTAGTACAAGTCCAGGTACTTTAAATGTGACTAGATAATTTGTTTGACAATGTCCAAGATATTTATTTACAGTACGCTAAATCCTTCAGGTGGAGTGCTTCTTTACTTAGCGCGTAAACTTATGCAATTTAAAATAGGTATCTTTCGTGCCTGACTGCTTTTCTATGATTGATTACCAGTCGCCTTAATCGAGATTAACTAGGAATCCAACATCATTATGGTCTATGGTTTTTTATTTCGAGGCTTTTATGGTTGTTGACATAATAGCCCCAAAGGGCACATGCTATGTTATCTTAGTACAAACTAAGTGGAACGCTCATTTTTCATAGACAGCTTCCGCCATCTATCGGTTATGTTTCGAAGCACTATGTGTTGAACTAGGGTTCATATCGGAGTAACAGCGCACTACACCTCACGCGCTGCGCTGTAGTAGCGAGAGATTTCGCCCATATCAATCACTGTCTTGTTGGTCTAGCGGTCTAGACAACCGGCTTACGATCCGGGTAGCTAAGGTTCGATCCTCGTGTCGGCCGATCGTCTTTTTCAATTTATTTCATAATGTGGCGCCCCCTAGTGCTAATAAGCGGCAACGCAATTAGGACGTCCTAAAATTCAAGGCGAATTACCTATCTATATCCAATATACATATTAATCTATGAAAGGGCATCCACAAAAATCGTTCAACTGGCAAGCAGAAACCCCGAACATAGATAGCTGTTGTAGACAATGTTTTAGATTATTGGTGTTAGGCACCCTAGTATCACCAAACCATGTCTACATCGGTGACCGTGACACTCACCCCTTTGTTTGCGTATCTCTCTCACTAAGCTACTTGCAATCGCCATTCGCTCACTCGCTCACTCGTGAAGAAGGAATTAACGACGCGACTGAATTTACTGCTTCATGCTATTTGTTGTATATTTTATTACTTGGTAAGTTTGTTTTCTATGTTGGATGGTAGGTACTTAGGTTTCTATTGTTGTGTTTTTTATGACCGAAAGGCAACCTATCTATATCCTATAATATTCCGAAAAGCTACTAATAACCTATCAATATCTATCATCATTTGGCACGTCTAGGTCCATCCTGAAAACATCGTGAGGAAACCTGCATGAGCTGAAGAATAAATTCTGTTGCGAACTTTGATTAAATTAAAATAGAAGATAGGTGACTAGTCTATAGCGCATGGGCCGCATAAATTGAGCCCCGTCGTCGCCTAATTGACTATCCGAGAGGCATTGCGTGAAAGGTACCACAATGCCTTCGTGTGCTTTTACTCGTTGTACAAATCATTCAAAAAGATAATAAAACAATTCACGCGGCATTACTTTTCACTCGTTGTTCGAGTACGACTGTACTCAGACTGTACTGCGGACCAAACTGTTGATTCTGTTTTATTTTATTGTAACATCTTTTGTACACAGTTTGAACAATAAATATTCTTATTCTTCTACTTATTGCTGCTGACTAGCAGCAATAAGTTGTATTCACTTTAGTACTACGACGTAGAACAAAAGTGTATACAATACAACTTATTGCTGCTGACTGTATTTTATATGTAAAACAAGAACGTATCTATCTTCCGCTATTTTAATTTAATCAAAGGATACGTACTTATGTGACATCCACAAATCCGCATTGGGCACGCGTGGTGGACTAACGCTCATGTACACCCTCCTTGAGGGTACCCTGCAGTGGGATGTATAATAGACTGAAGATGGTTTGTTTCATTACAGTGCATAAGTTTCTTTTTACTAATGTGGATTTTACTATTACGACAAAATGAAGGTGAAGGTCCTTCTTGAAAAAATGCTCAGGGAAACAAACGACACTATTGTTCTTTGTTTATAAGTTTCAGATTAATATTCTTACAATCAATTACACCTTAGCTCGTAGGCAATAGTAGATTACACACCGAGCGCAGGAAAGTAAGAAAGGTCTCAGATCTCATGTAATTGTTGACCGAAACGAAGCCGAGGTCAACAAACATGTGATCTGAGGGTTTCTTATTTAGAGCCCGAGGTTAGTATACTATTTTTCTCCTCGACGGAGGCGGAAAGCGGCAACTTCGTTTATCGCAGCAGCGGGACGAAAGCTGACGCTTTCCGCCCGGAGGGGTGAAAAAAGTATTTGCGCTTATAAAAGTTCGGTCGGAAAAAACTCTGACACCAGGGCTCTGCCCACGCGATAAGAAAGAAAGAAGACCAATAATAACACGTAGGGGTTTACGCGGCTTGCTCAAAATAACTTTTGTTTAAATAATTACCGTATAAAATGTACATATTTCGCCAGACTTATTTGATGTTCTTGTTATTGTATTGTTAAAACGTAATGTTTTAGTGCACGAAGTAGTCATTTGTTGGTAATTGATTACACGCCCGTCCATCTGATCAAACACTTTAATTGTCTGCCACTCCATAGAAGCTCAGTCAGAACTAAATTAATTATCAAATTGCATTAATAATTGTTCATTATTTCATTTAGTTTGACGTCAATTTGTTAGGTATTGTGAAGGTTAATTGGTAAAGTAGATAGGTAGAATTAGCACGAATTTAAAACGTTATTTCTAGGTAATAATTTTCTAATAAGAGTCGTCTTTACACCTACCTACATTACAACCGTATTAAATACGTTAACTAATTTTATATTAAACCTGCCTGCCGTGCAGGAGGCGATGGTTCGATCCCCGTCCAGGCCGACTCGTACCAATGAGTTTTTCGGAATTTATGTACGATTTGTAACACCACTGGCTTTTCGGTGAAGGAAAACATCGTGAGGAAACCTGCATGCTTCAATATCGAGGCATGTATTGTACCTACTGTCCATTACAAGTGGCGACGGGCTCACTCCCCGTCACACTGGACAGAGTTTCGGTACTACTAGTGAAACGTGGATGTTCTGAACTTTCAGAATATCTCTGACTACCCCCTCGGGGAATATAGTCGTGAGCATATGCTATGCTATGCTATATTAAATAAAAAACATAAAGGGAAGAGAAAAATATATATTTTTTTGTAATGAATGTAAAAAAAGATTTCCGCATTTATAAAAATTATGTATCAAATGTTTTAACTGTTATTGATTCTATTTTTAGTGTTTATTTTCGTTTGATAAACCAAGCCATGAATTAGCTATGATAACATACATGATCAACCGTGGATCAACCATAAGGCTAGCCACTTCCTATAACACTACTAGGCGCATAATTTTATCTTGAGACCTAAAAGTGAGCCTTTGATACACAAATTACAGTAAATACAATGTATACCAATGTTGCCATAATCAAGTTATTGTGGTTTACGAGAGAGGGGTCGGTGCGGTACAGAGAGGGGGGCATCCCGTGGTGAGATTGGTGTGCCGTGCGTGTCGTACATTGATCCTTGTTTACGGCAAGATGTATGAGACTGTGGAGGATGATACTCTACAGGGTGAAATTGATATCAATTTAGCATCCTTTTAAACTAAGAGTCTACCCATCAAACTGAACAACTTTTACTATGGGAGCAAAAGGAACGGAGCAAAAAAAAATCAGCTGTTGCATACTAAACTGCAACGCCTAATCGACTCAAATGTATGCAACAGCTGATTTTTTCTTGCTCCGATCTGTTATCAATTTCACCCTGATTATAATGATATTAATTTCACCCTGTATATGCTAGTACCAGAATCTAGCCTAAACTTGTATCAGCATAGACAGCGATATAGAATACATATTATAATTATAGACACTAAACATCTGACTCAGATATCAATTCATAATGCATCATCATCACACAAATATTTGCCCCTTACGGGATGCCAATCCATCATAATTATTACCGTTTAGGCTCGGGTGCAAGAAAATATGACAGAAATAATTCTAATTCTAGTTTAAAGCTCAAAAAGCTCGTTTCGCCTCAAAGTTGGAATTTGAATTTTATGAGACATGCCACTACAGAAAACGATAATTTCCATTTCCCTGGGAAGCACGATATTCCTCCTATCCTGTGTATAATTTCAGCTATCATACGATTTGTATATGTTCTATGATCCTACACATTCGCCAGCTGCGAAACGATGGTAACAAATACACTTCGTCTTGTGGGCATTGTCCTTTTAAATCTCAGAACAGCTCCACAACAAAAAACAAATTTACGCTCCTCCCAAACTAAACATCGGCTTAATGCAATAAGTAAACACTACCAACTACCTTACCACGGTCAAGTCAAGAGACTCGAGGATACTGCAAGCGGCCCCCAGGGTAAACTATTTACCCCTATTTACCTGTTTACCTCATCGGGTTACCTCTTACCCTGATAGGTCAGGTAAACAACATTCATTTGATCTTCTTAGGACGAGCTATGTTGACGCTTTACCACAGCATTCTCGTTTATTTTCTACTCAACTTGTTTTCGCACAACATTCCTTGAAGGAAGAATTTATTATAGTAGAGTATAGAGTTAACCCGGGACTTCGTCCTCACAAATTATATACCAGATTTTGAGTCAGATCATAAGCTATCAACCAAAAAAAGTTTCTTCATGATCGGTTCAGTAGATTTTGCGTGATGCTCGATCGAACAAACAAACAAACAAACAGACAGACAAAAAATCCGAAAATTGGTGATATGGAATCAGGTACACCTAAAAACCATTATAATTTTTTATATCATTATTCAATAGTAAGAAGATAAGATGTATTACGGTATATGTTCGACATATTACATTCACGTTTGTATTGCCAGTGATGACTGATGATGATGACATACAGAAGTGATCAAGGGTCAAGTCAAGGCCTCATAAAAAGGCTGAAAGTCACCGAAAGGGCAATGGAGCTCGGAGTTTCACTCGAATCTGAAGTTTTGGAGGGTTTAAATGTGGAGCTTATGTATGTATGTGTATAACGTTCTTATCTCTTACGGTAACATTAGGTTCGGAACTCTCTATGTGCCTCGCTTTTGGCCAGTTATTAAGGTTAGTTTTTGTTTCTCTTATTTCTTACGCATCGTCCCGTCCTGCTGTCACAGGTATCAAGCTATATTTTACAAACAGCAAGCAGCCGCTGTTTAAGGAAAGTTTTTACCCGACTGCGCCAGAAGAAGGGCAATGTTTGTACCTCGTTGTTTTGTACAATAATCTACTCAATCAGTTCATATTTTCTTTAAATCAGGACAGAATTTTTTACCCACAAACTTAATATACTTACGATACTTAGTATATTAAAAGTTTATACTTTTACCACAACAATCAACCACCTTTCTATTAATCTACTGAATCACCTGATTGTCTGAAAAGAAAGATGATTCCGTGCTTCAACTGGCACGTTAAGCCGTTGGTCCCGGCTACTATGGGTGGTAGTAGTCGTTACATAAAAACCACGTCAGAGGCCATATGGCGGTCTGAAAAAACTCCGACACCAGGGCTCTGCCCACACGATAAGAAGAAGAAGATTAATCTACTTATCCATAGCCCATGTTTGTATTAACCCAGTAAGTGGATTCATCCAAGTATAACTTAGTAATTCGAAGTCGAGTACGTTTCCGTTGTAAAGCAGCTGTTACAACAAACTTTTGTAAAGGTTTTGAAATTGGGGTCATTTCCTCAACTCATCTAGACATGTTTCTTTTTACTTCGGTGGTCTTATCTATTAATTATGGCGTTATATTGGAAAACATAAATGACCATTTAGGTTCCAGCAATACCTTCTTTACTCAAACGTATGGAGCAGCAGATTTTTTTCTTGTTCTTAGATGTTTGCTCCCATAGTAAAAGTTGTTAAGTTTGATGAGAAGGTATGTGGTTCAAAGAAAATGATTCTTTTAATACAGGATGTATTTGCATAGCCATTCCAAACCGACCCCACGAGTAATCGGAGTCATAGTGTGCATCTGGTATGTAGGCCAGTAATTTTACAGAGTTTTGATAGGCGGAGTAGGGAGTAGTAATTATTAATTGGACTTTTAAACTGTAACCGGCACCATTTAGTAACAAAAAGACAACCTTAAAATATATTTTTTAAAAATTCGCTACGCAACATAGAAATCTAAATTATGTCTCCCAGAAGGCCTTTAAATCAATAATATTAATACCAATGCACTCATCTGATTTAGATTGAGCAATAAAATAGGCATTGAAATTAAAAAAATTAGGTATTTATTAGAAAATACGAAAGTATTTTTCAAAACCTTCTAAGTAACAAACATATTTACACCATGTTTGAAGTATGTATAATGATAAAACCTTAAATATGTGCAAAAAAAAATTACCTTCATGATTTTTAGAACGAGATAACAGCTAAATTTTAAAATTTGAACTGTTGCTGACGTGATTTTTTAAATTTTGGTACATTTCTAAGCTAAAATTGGCTCTTCAGTATCAAACCGAAAAAAAATCTATTAATTATTAATTAGTCCCGGCTTAAACCGTAAAATGACTGGGCTAATGTACGATATTTTTTCGGTTTTTATAATAAAGCAATCGCTGTTCAAGTCGAAACTGGCTAAAACAATTAAACAACGAATTTTTACTCTTATTTTTTATATATATCTTTCTACATGATTTAAAAATTATTCTAAAAAAATCTTATGATAAGTATTTTTATTAAAATCGTAAAGGAAAGGATAAAGTGTTAAAAATTAATAAATAAATAAAAATAAATAAATAAAGAACCGCTTCAAATCTGAAATATGCTTCTTCAGTAAAAAAAAAACATAAAAAATATCGTATTCTTTTTTGTTATTTTATTTTTGATTTCAATAACTTGCTTTAATTTTCCAAAAAAAAAAGAAAAAAAGAAGAAGTATAAAAGCTAGTTATTTTCAACTAAGAAATCCTTCAGTATAATGGCCGCCACACACTCGACTCAGACCTCAACTCAACTTGACTGTCCCGTCATAATGCCGAAGTGGACTCGCGTGTGAAAAATTCAAAAAAGGTCCTCTCCTCCAATTTGTAGTGTGTAGTGTTCAAATAGCACGGGTCGTAGGAACGCAGTCCTCGAGTAAAGGGATACTTACACGGAGCAATGAAAAAAATCACGCCGGCTCCATTCCGTATCATTTTATTGCCTATTTAAGTTAACAAACAAGCTTTTAGCATGTGTTAACATTTTATAAATAAACTAGAGTTTACCCGCGACTTAGTCCGCATAAATTTTATACCAGATTTTTAGTCAAATATCATAAGGTATCAAACAAAAAAGTTTCCTCAACATCCTTTCGGTAGTTTTTGCGTGATGCTCGAACAAACAAACAGACTGACAACAATTCTAAAAAAGGGTTTATTTGGAGTCTGGGATACCTTTTTTTTTTTAATTTATTTATTGCAAGAAAAATGACAGATTTGGACAATTGAACTTCCAAAAACCATCGGAGGTTGATCCGGAAGTGCAACATAAACAGTACAGTTACATCAATCAGAGGATAATTTTGTAGGTACTACTTATACATGCAATACAAAGATTTATTTCGTTAGGTAGGTACTTAAAAAAGTAATTTGTCAAAATACAAACAGAATTTAATCTGATATATAAATATTCAAAGGTACAGTCAGCAGCAACAACCTGCATACACCTTAGCACTACTGCGTATTACAAAAGCGTACTCAATCCATTGCTGCCGACTGTACATTACTACCCAGTGATATACATAACAAATAATTACTAAACAAGTCTCCACAATAATCAGAAGCTATTATGTAGGGTTAGTTTGAACAAAGTTATTCACATCCACAGTTACTCAGTACATTTTTATTGTTGTTAGAGTTTTAATATACTGTGTGATTTAATTTAAATTTGAGATTTGAGCTAGTGACACCGCTTTTAACAGTCGGATCAAGGTCATTAAGGAGACGAGGAATAGTGTAGGAGCAGGTGCGTTCCCCGTAGGTATTTTTAGCTCCAATGGTGACTAGTTTCCTATTTGTGACTGATCGTGTTAGTTTCGTGTGGTGCATTTCAATTTGGAAGTTTCTGTTGAAAAAGTTTTCTTTTAATAGATTTAGGTGAACTTTCATATGTACTGGAATGACGTTGCAGTGTTTAAATATCTTGTTAGAATCATCAGCACATTCTAATTTAATTTGGGGAGACACTATCTCCTTGAGTATTCTAATTTGCAAACGTCTAAAAACCATAACGTAATTTTTTTCTTGTAAATATATTCAATGTACAGACGCATTTTTATTAAAGTTTTAAAATAGTTCAGATTAGGTTAAGTACTTAAAAAACTTGTTAACGATTGTCTTCTTGTAGGTAAATGTCAATTTGTCATTCAATAATTTACATATTTTCCGAAAAATTTGTATTATGTGGTTCTCATAACTTTGTCTATTATTTATATTTACTACTTGCAAAAATGCAAAACTTACAGTTAAATTTCTTTGACATTAGCAGGGTAATTTAGTACAAAAGTAGTCGTAAAATTTGTTTTTCTACAGTTTCTATTATCTAAAAAGTAAATTTATGTGTGTTTTTAAGGCTTTACCATTTAGTACAAGGACTTAAAATAGTCGTTTTAGTCAAACTCTTCTTTCTACATGTATGTCGTGTATGGAATTCGTTGCTCTGTGATCACAATAAGTTTGTTTGTCGGTTCCCTTACTCGACAGGAGCATTGGGACCCTAGTGGAGTGGGATGTCGCCATTATTCTATTTTCTCATCTTTCCACCTGTCCCACGCATTTGACAAGGAAAATGTTGATTGTTTTGTTGGTTTTTTAGAAGGAGTTGATAGCTGAAAAGTTGAAGGAGTTGCGTATTTTCAGTGGCAATTGTTTGGTCGTAGGTGCAGGATTTGTTTATAGTTTCATAATATTTATTATCGAATGCATTTAATCAAGTGCATCCAAAACTTGTCGTCATTACTTTTGTGGTTAAGGTGGTTGGTAAGATGTCAATTTCATACAAAGTTTTGACGCATAAATCGCATAATACATGTAGATGGCATTAATAAAAGTAATATGAATAGGAAAAATAGTTTAGAAAATCGAGATGCGGCGCGGCGTCACAAATAACATTTTGCCATTTAAAATATAACTAGAGTTAACCCGCGACTTTGTCCGCACCAATTATATACTTACCAGATTTTAAGTCAGATCATTAGCTATCAAACAAAAAAAGTTTCATCAAAATCGGTTCAGTAGTTTTTGCGTGATACTCGTTCAAACAAACAAACACCCAAACAAACACACAAACAAACAAACAGACAGACAAAAAATCGAAAAATTGCTGTTATCGAATCAAGGACACCTAAAAACCATAGCGTAACTTTTTTTTTGTTAATATCTTCAATGTACAGACAAACTTTCTGCTGCAGTTTTATAATAGTTTAGATTAAGATACATATAAAGATTTGAAATTATTCTAAACTATTTTTCCATAATTAAATAAATTTTTTCTTTTATTAATACCGTCTACGCGTATTATGCGTTCAACTTTTGTATTAAATTGACTTGCAATCACCTTAACAAAAGACCAAACACAGCGGTTGGTTTTGGTAAACAGAAATAAATTGTATTAATGTTACGTACTCTCTGTCTCTTTCCTTTTACCCGACTGCGCTAGAAGGAGGGTTACTTTCTTTATCTATCTTTATTACTTTGCTTCTTTTCCTCAGTCTGGACCAATACCGACTTCTCCATTGTCAGTGAAGCTAAAATTAATTTAAAACTATGTGCGTTTCTACAGAGAACAGTACCCTTCAATATTCAAAGCCTTGCTAAGCTAAAACTGCCTTAAAATATAGTTTGGTGGTCGTAGTAATATGTCTGGCCGAAAGGTATTACGGTCATGAGGTAATTAAAGGTACACTTATGTATATTGTTTCTTTGTCTAACAAATCGAATCTATATCTAAACTATTATAAAACTGTAGCGGGAAGTTTGTCTGTACATTGAAGATATTAACAAAAAAAAAGTTACGATATGGTTTTTAGGTGTCCCTGATTCCATTTCACCAATTTTTGGATTTTTTGTTTGTTTGTTTGAACGAGCATCACGCAGAAACTACTGAACCAATTTTGATGAAACTTTTTTTGTTTGATAGCTTATGATCTGACTTAAAATCTGGTATATAATTTGTGCGGACGAAGTCGCGGGTTAACGCTCGTTGTAAAATAAATATAATTACCTATTTAAACGAAGATTCTAAACGTTTAACAAGAACTAAACTGGCCCATGACATGACTGGCAAATAATATAATAATAACCAAGTCTCGATGTAGGCCATATTCATCTAGAGCCTCCACAAAACACTCCAAGGGCCCTATTATCTCCTTATTATTTTAATATTGTTGCAACACCGAACAATGCCTCCGCTATTATTATTTGTAGCAACACTAATGAGCGTGTAGGCATGTTATACCAACATAACAATGCACACAACTGTACCGTTCGACAAACGATTTTGATCTTTATTCATTACTGTAACATTTAATTTCAATTTTCGTTAAATGTATTGTTAATATTGTGGTCGGGTACAAAGGATTGACACGGGATGCGTCTCGAACTGTCAAGTAAAGTTTTTAAAGAAAATAAACGTTATTATTATTAGTGGATTTGTTGAGTGTTCGTGGAAGGTGGTTGTGTGGTCGAGCCTTTATGGTCGAGTGTTATTTTATTAGGCCCCGATCGATCCAAGCGTTTTTTAAAGAAATATTGACATGATTAAATGTACTTTCAAGTGATATAGGTAATGAGTCATGAACCCAATATTAAGGTTACATACATATACAAACTCACGACGTTATCCCTTGCAGGGTGGTCAGAAACATCGCTAAAACTACACAAATTCTTTGAAAGGTGCAATTGTAGCATGGCTCAATTTTTCTTTATATTATTACAATTTAATGGTATTCCAAATGATTGACTCCCTGATTTTCAAAGACTCGCTTTCACAAGACATTGCTTTAGAAACCTTATTTGTTAGTCGCCTCGTACGACACTCATGTGAAGAAATTAGTTGGTACAAAGTCATGACCACACATTTCAGATCAAAGGTTATTCTGTTATATTTTATTGTTATTATTATAATGTTATATTTATTTAATTCACAACCTTCAAATTTCGAGAAAGCTTAAAATTATCGACTTCCTTTTAAAAGCGTGCAATTATTAAATTGCAAGATCCACTATAAAGGGTCCTTCTTAATATGCTGACAATTGTTTAAGGGGATGATCAGACCGTCAAACTGAACAACTTTCTCTATGACACCAACATCGAAATCGCAAAAAAAAATCAGCTGTTCCATATAAATTTGTAAAACCGCACTCGAGCCAAAAGTCTGGGACAGCTGATTTTTTTTCTAGTTATTATAATAATATCAGATCTTATCTGAAAAGATCTGACAGACTAAGAAATTCCACAATCAGGAACAAGACAAAAGTCTACGACATAAAAAGAAGGATTAAACGATCTAAATGGCGATGGGCAGGTCACACATTGAGAGGCAAAGAGAAGTGGAGCAAAATAATCACCCAATGGCACCCAAGAGAAGGGCAAAGAAAGAGAGTTAGACCACCGAGACGATGGGTTGACGACATAAGGCAGGTTGCCGGAAACACATGGCACAGAGTTGCAAGCGACAGACAAGAATGGAGAAGGTTGGAGGAGGCCTTTGCCGACTGGCAAACGGACATACAAAAAACGAGCAAAACACAACTACTAGAGTAAAAAAAACATGTCGGATGTCCGATTAAGGGCTTATATTATTATATAATAATATCAACACAACATAATATCTAATACAGAGAATCAAGCTATAAGGAACTACAGACAAATAGACAAAACGTTTCACGCTGTAACGATATCCAAACACTACGGAATATAATTCGACAAACTAGCAAACAATCTAATTCAGAGATTCCCAAACTGTGACACTCTATATGGATTTATTTACTTATTCTATAGTCGAATCTAAAACTAGAATAGCTGTTCACGATGCGATGTTTATACCTTCCCAATAGAGGAAAAGGGAAGATCCAGGGGGCCTGCACGGCTAGCATCCCACCCACAACAAAGCGTTTAAACGAGAAAAACGTCATGCACACTCTTTCTCGCATACGTAAAATAATAAAGATGGAGGCATCATGAGGCACCAAGAGGCACATGTAGATTTTTGTCGTTTTGCATATGCGAAGGCCTCGCATGCCACCCCCGAGACGACAAAAATCGAGACGTGCCTCTGCCTTTATTAGTTTTCGTATGCGAAAGCGAGCGCGTATTTTCAGGTTGGTCGCTTTGTCGTGTAAAAATAATGCATGATACCATTGATACCTACAAATCGATCCTGCACGCGGCAAACCAATTTCGATCGAATATCGGGCATTCCTTTAAAGGATGGCAGATTATTAGTTATACTACAAAACAGATACATCACTTGCTTATAAAACGATGATAAATTCCCACGCTTTAATTACTTGCTGCCCGATGCCGATGCTACGGGAAGACGAAGCTTGATTTTGACTGAGCCTTTTTATTACTTTTATCACACTATCACGCTTGTCGTAGTGTGATCATGTCGTCTAGCGCGAGGTGCAGATTTGTAGCAAGCGTATCGCTTACGATGCGCTAAAGTGAAGGTGCTTATTTCAGTACCTACCTATTAAGGCACAGGCCTTGGTACTTGACGGAGGCCTTGGTAAGGCGAAGTTACAAACTAAGTTAAACGAAGTTTAATTCTCCTTTCAAAACGTGTAGTTTAGTGAAAGTTTAAGAACCTCCGACCTTCGTGCCACACAGAATGGTGGACTTAGGACAGTATTGTGCGGTGGAATGCAGGCAAACAATAATTGTCACGGGTAACACTTGTGCCTACATAATCAGGCTGATTATTGTCCGGCTTTATACCTACGTATACTTGGGAGAACTAGCAAACGAGAAGACAAGAATTGAAGGCCTTTATTGAAGCTATTAATAAGTCCTCTAGGTAATGGACTGGTTCTTAAGGAGGACAAAATTCAAACGAAATAGGTTGAAATTATACCATGCATTGAGGATGATTATCTAAGGCCTAGATTCATCAGCCTATCATCGTCCTGTCGTATAATCTGCTGAACATAGATCTCTTCCAAATTGCGCCACTAAAACTCTATCATCGGCCTTCCTCATCACCCAGTCGCTCCCCACTTCCTTGCTTAGGTCGTTGTCATTGCCATTGTCAAATATAGTGGTAGGTAATGCCTGTTACAAAATTACGCAGCATTTTTATAGAAACTGAAAAGCTTGAAAAAAATATCGTATTAGTTTTAAATTTGACGAGTTTGTATTTTCGCATAGCATAAATGGCAATTTAATAACAAATGACTAATTCCATAAATTGCTTCGTCAACTAAATTAAATTATTCAATCAAAACGGAAAACGAATTTAATATTTGCACTCAAAAGCAGGCTATCATAGTAATCTGCATTAATGCCGATATTAATCGGGACAGCGGCATAAGCTCACTATTCGTATCGGAACCAATTCGCATACGCGCAAATCCTCATATTGATATGATGCAAATCTGAGACACACGGCCTGACAGGACTAGAGGTGACAAGATATGTCCAGACATTATGTTATAGGTACAACTCGTCTAACATCGCTTACATGCTTCTTGTTGCAACTAGAGATATCTTCCATGCGTTCAAAAGTTTTGTCATTCTTATTACTGGAATATTATTATTATTATTATTTAGGGGGATTTTGGGCCTTGACAGGCTTGTTGAGCCTGTGCCACGTAGACGATCGCTGGTCCTTTGTGAACGCCCTTTTTAAAGTTCCTTACCAATCCCCACTGCGGCCAGGAAACGTAGTAGATTCTTGATAGGGATAGTTTGTATCTCATCTGGTGTCAGTACCTGCCTACCTAGATGAGTACTTCGTTTGTACATCAGGGGGCCACAGTCACATAGGAGGTGCAGAGGAGTTTCCATCTCCTCCTTGCAGAATCTGCAGCCGGTGGTACTAAAGAATAGGTCTTAGTTTCAATTAGATTTATGTTACTCATTTAGTTTTTTTGTTCGATTGCTTTTGAGGTAGGCTCCTCCACACTCAACCTTGTCATAGATATTCCCTAGAGTTGGCTTACTAATAGCACAGTATAAGAAAGTTAGACACGCTTTTCATATTGCTGTCTCCCGTTTGCAATGGAGGAAAGTTGGAAATCTATCTTTTCTACTCTTCCTATATGTTTGATTAAATTTGTTGTGGGTTCCAAGACACATTGATTAGAGTTATACCCCGAACTTGCTAGGCTTTATTGTCTAATGTTGTTAGTGTTCGACACTGTTGATCTTGGTTTACAGAAGTCATAAATGGAATGTCTTTGCTTTAAATTAAACCTGAAATCGTTTAAGATTACACTTGTTAATAAAATTGGAAATTCTCCAAACCTTCTCACCTTGTCGGAAAGTCGGGAGTCCAATCCGACCGTGTGTAAAACTTTATAATGATAATCGGATGTATGAATATCTCCGGATTGCATCGAGCTCAGAACCTTTGCCTGAACATTCGAGTAATTAAAAAGTATATTAGGGACAGCTGTTGTACGGAACCCTCCTTTGATTTATAAGCCGATTGAGATGGACTCTCTTTTAGATGTTATTGGAAATGCTGATGCTGAAGTTGGCGATTTAAATTGGTTTTATCGTTGCGTGAAGTTTAATCGTAAAGTATAATTTCTACCCTTGAGTAACGTACGATGTGTCTAAGGGATAAAGTTTCTAATGCAGTACTGTTGTGGATGTAATGCTTGACACCTATCACCATGTATTATTATGACTCCTTCAATATGCTAAAGGTGTGGTTTTCTCACTACAACTCTTCGAAGGATACTTTAGCATACCAGTTGCAATGTTTCTGACTGATCTGATACATAATTAAGCTACTTACGTACTATTATTTCATGACAAAGTCAATCATCATTGGCGACCCGATAGCCCAGTCTGTAGTGCACCTACCTGCTGTACTGAGGGACTACTCTACATTGTAGTCTAGTCATCATAATACAATTCCAGGCTAGATTCTGGTACCTACGTATGTGACTAGATAATTTATGTGACAATGTCCAAGATTTTATTTTATTTTTATATTAGGTACCAGGCTGTCATCGTCCACTGCTGAACATAGGCCTCTTCCATGACGCGCCATAAATCTGTTCAACAAAACACAAAGTAAAATTTGCGTCACTGTAATAAAATAGCAGTCAGCCTAGAAACGTAACACGAAAATATATAAAAAAGTTCAAAAGCTAAACAGCAGGTTGAAATAACGACTCGATAAACCCAAAACTAACCAGCCATTCATTACCTCATTTACAGCATGACTCGCCTATACAGCCAGCATGCAGCCAGCCGATGTATTTATCTATATAATAACGATAGTTGAGAGGTGCCCAATGACGAGAGATCTCGTTTAAATCCGTCAAACAAACTCGATTGATTAGACGTCGATTGGATGTCTGTATCCGGAGCAAATTATACGAATAGGATGATACAGGGTGAGGTACATCTTTTCAATCAATCTTTCAAATATAGATACTTAATTTTACACCAAAAACATCAGCAGCAAACATTAAGAAATTCTATTCTATTTTAAAAAAATGGCTGCCATCTTGGTAGTGATGATTTTGCCAATATCTAGTTTACGGAGCAATTAGTGATTGACATTGTACGGTAATGGATATGGCGACCTCAAAGCCCTGTTTTTATACAAAAACACACACCCGAAAACGCCATAAAATGGCGGAGCCGCGAGGCTACTTAAATCGCGAGCCGAACGAAAGACGTCTACTCGAGAGACCTCTAGCCACGCGACTCCCATTAAGAAATAATAAAATAATAACAAAAGGGCGGTGGCCTTTTTAAAAGACACTAGTAGACAAACCCATTTCTTCCCGTGGTTGTGGTACAAGACGACTAAGGGATATTGCAGTTTTCAGTGGACCTTTGATCTGATACAAAGTAAATAAATCGTATCTTATTGGAATAAACAATCTATTTAGAACAATATTTTTGTATTCTAGAACGTAATTTTCAGTCTTTCGAGCGATGTATGTGTTGGCATATAATTACTTAGGTAGGTTTTGTTTTAGTAGGCGAAAGGCTTCAGAAGGTCTTACCATTCTGAAACCTTCAATACTCTAAAGGTGAACCATTCTTCATCTGCTTGCTGAAAAAGATATTTGATAGTTGCAGCAATGTTTCTGATAACCCCGAAAAGGATTACGGTTATGTACATATGTGTATTTATGTAGGTACCTACATTTTCTTTAAAAAATACAGAAATTTTTCAAACAGTCTTTCAACCAAATCAAATTCATCCTGTATAAACAGCAATTATTGTGTGATAGAGCGAATCAGTCCGCTGTCCGCTGTCCGCTGTCCAGCGCTGTACAAGGCTGCCAGTGCAACGATTGGTCGAAACCGCTTATTCACGGTCACTAGTTGCCTATTTAGCGCAGCTGTCGGTTGAGGGTGCAAGTTGTAAGCGATTGGTTCTTATTGTGGAGGCTGGCAAGCTAGCAACACTTCTACCCAATGAGATATTTAGCGATAGGTTCAGTTGTGGACGTGTGACGTGTGAATAAATAAATTAGTATCCCCACATTTTCGACTCAGTCAGGTCAACACATCTTTCATGGGGCACTGTATACGCTATTATAATAAGATACCAGAGGATATTCTAAACTTGCCAGACAAAAAGTTTAAGTCCCATGTTAAACAAGTCCTCTGTAAAAAGGGCTACTATAAACTCGATGACTATTTGAATGACCAAAATGTCTGGTCTTGACAATGTTACTCTATGTAATGCAATATTGTATTTTAATTGTACTTTGTATATTTTGTTTTGTTTAAAAGATGTGTGTTGTAGAGTTTCTGGCCGCATCTTCTCTCAACGAAACACCTTCCGACGCGGTGGTAGACTCAAAAAATGAAGTCAAAAAGCTATCTATGTGATATTATTTTGAATAAAAAAAATTTGAATTTTGACGTTTAAAGGTATTTTAGCCTCAGTTTTAATCAGAACAAATGCATAAGTCTATGAAGCGTTATTCTCATCTATGCATATAACATACATTTGCAGCCAACACTATGAATCTGCATACATGTGACGTAGATAAGCTATGACAAATATACTGGGAAATTTTTTAAACACTTTAAAAATTTTCAGCAGTGGTTCAAGGTTATCAAACGGAGCAACTTTTACAGAATCTGGGAGCAAATTTAAAATTTAAAAAACTATATAAACATCTGTTTCATACCGAACTGCAATACCCACTCGACTCAAAACTATGTATGAAACTGCAGATTTTTTTTGTGATTTCACGTTTGCTCACATAGTTTAGTCACTTAACGTTATAAGAGGGGTTAGAAGTGCAAAGTAGGCGTGGAGAGCATGCCACATCGTTATGCAATGATTTGCATAACATCAATCAATCAATTATACTTTATTCATCATTCCTTACATCGTAAGTTGTGTGATTTGGTGCGAGCGAGAAGTTATTTGTAACAGCGTCAGTGGGAAGCCAAGAAGGGAAGTACTTTGCATTTCTAACCCCTCTTTTAATGTTTTGTGGTTAAAGTCGATCAGTTTGATGGTCTGAACCATCCCCGAATATTCGGAAAGTGTTTTAAAAAATCGTCTAGTATGTATCATACGTATCTTCTCCAAGGATAGTTCCGTGAGTCAAGTTTTCGAAAAAAAACTTCTATAACAAAACTCGTTCCCCGCTCCTCGCTCTCCGCTCCGCTCTCCGCTCATAACTCGACTCCCGCTCACACATCGCTATAATTTGCCGGCGACACTCTTGTTTATCTTCCTGCCGCTGTCGGAAGCCGTTCTCGTTAACGCGCACGTTACAGTTACGTTGTATTTTCATAACTGCGCGGGCGCCATTGTTCGGTAATAACTCCGTGACTTGCATTTATGTTGACAACTAGAGTTGTATCAATTGGGGTTGTAAGGTGCTATTAATTTTGTTATTGAGTGTCGTTTTCCTGTACGATGTTTTTGCAGGATATACTTTCGACTTTGTTATTGGAATTGGATCAAGCGTAGAGTCATTTGCATTAATTAAAGTGAATTGCAGATATTGGCAATGGCGATAAATGAGAAAGCTAAAGTAACGTACAGTAGAACCAGGTTTATAAGTCTCACTGATGTACCCGCGCAGTTCACAAATTTTAATAGCGCGGGAATTTATATTAACCAATCAGGACCTTCGCGGGCCTGAAATCCCTTGCCACGATTGGCTAATTTTCGCGCCCTTTTCGCTTCTATCCAACTTTTGCACCCTTTGATTACTAAATGACTTCAGGTTTTGTCGGGGACTCTGGTCTGCTCTGCGCAAACGAAGATTGACGAGCGGAATTATTTCCCTTGTCGAACTGTACAATACTTTGTGACGAAGTTGGAGTTGGATGGAGGTCGAGAGGTGACCAGTTGAGTAGCGCTAGCATACCAGGCACTATAATATAAAACGACAAAACGAGAAAACTTTCATGATCATGAGCGCTCGTTTTCGCATAAGCAAAGTAACAAAGACAGAGGCACGTCTCGATTTTTGTCGTTTTCTCGAGAGTGGTATACTAGGCCTAATGAATATACTTTGAGAGCAAGTTGACCATTATCTTGCCTTTACCAAATTGCACTGATGCCGCGAGGTAGAGTATGACTCTATCCCTTTTCTATCCACACGTTTGTTCATGAAAGAAGGTCTGTGCCCACCGTCAACGAAGGGAGATAGAATTACCTTTCGGAATGTTCTGTTTACAGAATAATTTGATGTGTTGTGTGCCGCTTATCGAAAACTAGATTTGGAATTAGTTTCGTTTTCTAGAATAATAAAACATCCTCACACTACATGCTAGCTCTTGCCAAAATCTCACCGATCCCCGCTACCCGATCCGCTGCGTAGCCCCAGCAACGTCCTATGCCGAGGTCTGTACCCCTCTAGGAGCTCATAGGTCGATTGCTTAAGTTCATTCATTTGGCTCGGTAGACCCTTCGTGGTCCCTCCAATAGTCCGCAGTAAAAAGCAGTAGTTGCTCCCCGAGCAGAGCTGTAATAGGCTAAATAAAAAAAATAAAAATCTTCCCAATTTATATTAGTTTGTTAGTTTTATTGTGAAGACTTAATAAAGCATGAATGTTTCGATTATTCCACTTATAAACAGAAACACTATTGTTGGGGGAATCTGGATTTTGTTTTAAAATTGTCCAGAAATCCCCCATCCTTAGGGGGAGGGAATATTTGAAATCTGTAAAGAAGTAACGTCCACAAATCCCCCATCAATACTTACATTTCGTATCTACGGTTTATATCAGTCTGTGCATAAAACTTCATTTCAATTAAGTATAATATATAACGATACAATCAAAGAAAATTGAAATCAAACCTACCACGAAAACCCGGCTTGAGTTTCTTGCAAAACATTTAAAACATATTACAACAAAAACGGGTAAAAAATTTTCTTTATTAATATCAACATAGGGCAAAAAAACGATTACATATGAATCTATCTATAGGTACTATTATAAAACTGTAACAGGAAGTTTGTCTGTACATTGAAGATATTAACAAAAAAAAAAGTTACGATATGGTTTTTAGGCGTCCCTGATTCCATTTCACCAATTTTTGGATTTTTTGTCTGTCTGTTTGTTCGTGTGTTTGTTTGGGCGTTTGTTTGTTTGTTTGTTTGAACGAGCATCACGCAAAAACTACTGAACCGATTTTGATGAAACTTCTTTGTTTGATAGCTTATGATCTGACTTAAAATCTGGTATATAATTTGTGCGGACGAAGTCGCGGGTTAACGCTCGTACCATTATAAAACTGTAACAGGAAGTTTGTCTGTACATTGAAGATATTAACAAAAAAAAAGTTACGATATGGTTTTTAGGCGTCCCTGATTCCATTTCACCAATTTTTGGATTTTTTGTCTGTCTGTTTGTTTGTGTGTTTGTTTGGGTGTTTGTTTGTTTGTTTGAACGAGTATCACGCAAAAACTACTGAACCGATTTTAATGAAACTTTTTTTGTTTGATAGCTTATGATCTGACTTAAAATATGGTATATAATTTGTGCGGACGAAGTCGCGGGTTCACGCTCGTTAATTATAAAATTGGCAACATGCCTCGTCCACAAAAACGTTCAGTCAAAAAACCACAACAGGCTTCGTAACAAGTGAATACATATAAAAAATCCACAACACGTTTCGTCAGCAAAATTATAAATAAAACCTACACTACAACAACAACATGTCATCTAATAAATTGGAGAGTCAATAAGTCCATAAAATCTTATAAATACTTCCCCGGATTAGGTCCGGGGTAGGGGAAGTCAGAGGGAAGCTGAAAGGAAATAAAATTAAGTTATGAAGTATGAAATCGGACCGATATCGATTTTACACCCCGTGTCTCGCCTCATACCCCTCTGGCATCTTATCGCTCTACACAAGTCGACTGCTAGGAATTGGCTCGTAATTTCAAGTCTAATTGTCTTGAGTGCACTTACAATTTTATGTCAATTTGAGACCGTTTTTAAAATGTTATGTACTTACTTTAGTTTTCGAATTCATATGCGTTTATTTGACCAAAGCACTTTGGGAAAAGTATATTGGGTAATTTGGATCGCGAGGCGAAACTGCCATTTAGACTTATAATTATAAACAAATCACCTCACTGTGTCATATTCCACTATATTCCGTGACTCAGGAATTGGGTTTTTTTGTGTTTTGTGTTTTTTGAAAGCTAAATAACTACCTAGTCTCTTACCATTAATAGGTAATAGTATATGGGGTCCTTCTTAATATGCTGACACTTTTTTTAAGGAGATGATCAGGGATGCGATTTTTGAAACTCGTACTTTGAACTCAGCAGTTGAAAATGTCAATATTACTATGGAGATATGCATCTTTGATAATTTGACATTCAAAAATCATACTCCAGGAGTGCGATTTTTGAAAGTCAAATCAGCAGTAGAAAGATGCGTATCTCCAGACATTTTCAACTGCTGAGTTTAACGTATGAGATTCAAAAATCGCACTCCAGACCGTCAAACTAAATAACTTTCTCTATGGCACCAACATCGAAATCGCAAAAAAAATATCTACTCTTCCATACAAAACTGCAAACATACTGTAGCCAAATGTATTGGACAGCTGATCATCCCCTTAAAAAGTCAGCATATTAAGAAGGATACTGTATAGTTTGCTTTTACCCACAGCCTTTCATAAGTAACTTCGTAATGTTTAGAGAAAGAATATTCTCTTGAATACTATAAATTTTAGCGAAATTTCGAACTTTGCATGTCTGTAGTAGCTCTGCTTGTAACAATAGTCCAGCAACAGTTCCATAGAATAAAGCAACACTTAAACCATCACCTCTAACCTCACATTATATTTATTGACTAATCAAATTCTGTCCGACGCACCCCCAAATTGAATAATAACCTGTTAAGTCGAGACACGCAGAGTGACGTCATTGTGCCCGCAAATTGCCGCCAAATTGGGAACAGACTCGCAATCGCAACTCCATTTAGCCCGCGCCTGCACCTGATTGGTCGACACGCCCCTGCCCCGCGCGCGTCGCTTCCCCCGCCCGTTCGAAAACTCCATTCAAACGGTTCCAAAGAAATGAAATTATGCACTACGTAAATAAGAAGTCCTTTGTAAGTTTTATTTAAGCTGTCAGCGGTTTTTGAACGTGCTTCGTTTCTTTTAATTTAAATGCTGACAGTCCCGTATCGTCATAGCCTTGGCCATAGCTATAGTGACCCCTTTAGTGTGCGAGGATCGTGGTTAATCAGTTATTTCAATTAGTTGTTTGGGCGAGTGAGTAAGTTTGCGCATTAAGTTGACCCTTCGATTAAATGTACAGCCAGTTGCGATTCTCAGTCACTCTTAGTCACTTTACAGATTTTAATGATACTTAGGTTCAAACAGAAACAACTTTTATTATGCTTACGACTATAATCCCCAAGGGGGAAGTCAGAGATATATATATTCTAAAAAAATCAGAACAACAAAACAGAATATTCAATTTTTTTTAGTGTTTTCTCAATACACAATACAATTTCACGTCACTGGCGATTCATATCTTACTTATATTTGATACCTGATAGAAATCAATCAATATTTAGCTAGATAAATTGGTACAAATATCAACAAACTTTTTAAGTGTCAAATTGTAGGAAGGCTCTCTTTTAAGGATACTTAATTAAATTAACAGTTTCAAAAACCCAATTAATTAAAACCAATCACACCAAAACCAATTACCCAATATAATTCATAAGAAACACTTCCCGGGCCCCCGGGACTCGGGATCCCAGTCCCGCGGGATTTGTCTTCACTTAGCGCCTCCATTGTGTTCAAGTGCATCGTGTAAACGCGGCATTATCCCCTTTGTGTCGACGGATTACTTTGTTACAAATTGAGATTAGGGGGCGCTGGCGGACCTTTTTAGATAACATCTTTTTTTTATTGTCCGTGTAATAGACTTGTTTGGGGTTTTGTGATAATGTTTATTGCTTTTGTGGAATTATAGTGTTATGAATACGAATTATCATAAACAATTTTCATAAAAAGATTTTTTGAGTATTAAAAAAACAGCTATCCCATACATTTTTGTCGAGTCGGTACTGCAGTTTTATATGGGACAGCAGATATTTTTTATTTTCTATATCTATCTATACTATTATAAAACTGTAACAGGAACTTTGTCTGTACATTGAAGATATTAACAAAAAAAAAGTTACTATATGGTTTTTAGGTATCCCTGATTCCATATCACAAATTTTTTTATTTTTTGTCTGTCTGTTTGTTTGTGTGTTTGTTTGTTTGAACGAGCATCACGCAAAAACTACTGAACCGATTTTGATGTAACTTTTTTTGTTTGATAGCTTATGATCTGACGAAGCTTGTGCGGACGAAGTCGCGGGTTAACGCTCGTTATTAATATTTTTAATGTTAGGTCCAAAGTGAAAGTTGTTCAGTTTGATAGTCTGAAGCATTCCAGCTGGATTCCAAGGTCTTCTCGTCACACGACTTGAAACTGGCTACGAAAATCTCGGTTTATATGGCAGTAGTGCTGCCTAACATATTATACTCCGCCAAATCGTGGACCGTGTATCGCTGCCACATACGCATGTTGGACCGGTTCCACCTCAGATGCCTACGTAAGATCATGAAAATCCAATGGTCCGATCGCGTGAGGAACACTGAAGTGCTGCGTAGAGCCAATGTAGGTGGCATTGAGTCATACCTTATGCGGCGTCAGCTTCGGTGGTGCGGTCACGTGTTACGTATGGTAGAGGAGCGAGGAGCGAAGCGCATCTTCTATTCGGAACTTGAGGAGGGCAAGCGAAAGCATGGCGGACAACTCCTCAGGTACAAGATGTGCTGAAGCGTCACTTGAAAAAATGCAACATTGCATCTGATCAGTGGGAGCAGCTGGCTGTCAAGCGGCCAGAATGGAGAGCCTTAGTCAAATCGAATGTATTTGACTTTGAAGCTCAACGCCGCTCTGACCTTGACTCAAAGCGCGACGAATTGAAAGCCCGACCACCTGCGGCGATCAATTACACATATATTAATGGTGTACTCTCGTGTCCGCAATGGGCGAGGACCTTTACTCACAAAATAGGCTTCGTGAGTCACATTCGAGCACATGAGCGCCAAAATCGGAGCTGAAGCAGTTGCCGTGGCCGAAATCGGTCAGAAGCTCATCATCAGATCAGGTGAGCAATCGCGCTAAATAAATCGCAACTGAACCATGATTGGACCGCGTGCGAACCACAACTTTTAACACATTCGGTATTGCGCTATTCATTTGACAGCCGTTAGAGCCATTTTGACAGATCGCTCAGACGTTAAAGGCTGTCAGTCACATAGTATCTAAATAAGTCAAGTTTAGCGCACAGTTGAATGGTAATTGGATTGCAATGTGATTAAAACTGAAATTGGATTAGAATTTAATTTGGAGGTTTTAAATTAGCGTGATCGCCCTCCAGATCGTATCGGTTTCTTCTTCCATCAGATTCAGTAGGGTAAAGACGAGAAAGTTCATCTATGTTTAACGCACACACTTCAGTATGCACTTAAAAACACCCTGCTTACATGAATGTTTTTTTAAATAAAGTATAGTCACTGTAGAAGGTTATGAGAAGTCTGTTCTATCACTATGAAGAACTTCTATGAATTCAATTCAATCCAGTAAGCATCGCAAACACTCATGTTATCACCTTTCGAAAGCAAGATGCTAAACATTCCTTTCTCCCTATATTGCCACGTAGGTAGTTTACATTTCATAGGTTCTCTACCGAATTTACTAATTAACATACGGGTGAAGCTCGTGTAATTGTTAATTTGGCACATTCGAGCGTTAATGACGCGTGCCTTGCTAGGGAATTGTGCTCCCGACAATTTATTACTTGTGTGTGACAATCACCAATCTAACCTGCCCTTTCAGGGTACCCTTTGTTACGAAGGTGGGTGGTTTGGTGAGGGGTCAGAGAGTAGTGGTCGCATTAGTTTAAGGGTCGAATTTGTAATGTTGCTTGTGAAACAATTTGCTGGATGTGTTGGCTTAGTGTTTTTGGCGGATTTTAGAGTTTAGAAGGGGTGTTGGTTTTTAAAGTGATTTTTTTCAGCTATCTGTTGGTACTTTTAGTATCGAGAATTTTGCTGTTAAATAGATAACAGATTCAGATTTGACATGACTAGATTTTAAAATTATTTTGTCGTAGTCAGAAAACGCAAGTAATAATTAGTGGAAGTTTTACGTGAAACCATAAAACTACCTAACATTATATCAATTTCTGAATGTTGTCAATATCACTTTCGTTCCCGTATTCAATACAAACATACCGTCGCGTCGTCTTAAGAATTAAAATTGTTAATAACTGGGGCAGTATGTGGGGCATACTGGCCTAAAGTCCATACTGCCCCATTTGCCCTAATGATTCTCCACTTTCACCAGTATTATTAAGAGGCTCAACACGGGTATTACAATTTCAACGTTCAGTTTTTTATTGCTACACATTAAGTCACATACGTAAGGAGCGAGCATAGCGAGGTGGCTTTAGAGTCTTAGACTCAGAAAAACGCTGCATAAGAAACCAAAGCCCATAGTCGCCTCGTATGACACTCACGTGAACAGATAAGGTGGTACAATTTCACTGGAACCAACAATTCTAAGGTCCTGTTTCGCCACTTCTGAATAAGTTCTTAATAGCTAATGTGACAGATCATTTGACATATTTCGTATGACAGATATTTCAAAAGATCTGTCATATAAGCTATCAAGAACTTATACAGAAGTGAAAGAAAGAAAATATTGTTATTTGCATACCTAACAAACCACAATGACATAATTATACAGAAAATTAAACTAAAATACACAATTTAAAAGCGATGAGTAACTGTGTGTGCTGCAGCAGCAATCAGGGCTACGATTCACCATTAAAGGCTGGGCCACACAGCGTGCGGTTGCGGAACGTCTGCGGGCCGGCTGCGGGCCGGCGGCAGTTGTAAACTATGGAATTACATATATTCGAGGTTTCACATCAGATGCATTCCGGTGTGGCTACGGAACAGCTGCAGAACGGTAGCCGCAGTGTGACACCTCGCATATAATTCCATAGTTTACAACGACTGCCGGCCCGCAGCCGGCCCATCCTTTATGCTGTGTGCAACGAGGAAAAGTGGTGAAACAGGACCTAAATATTTTAAAACTATAGAACACACCAGTTAATCATACCCCCAAACTACTCCCGAAACCCCTTACACTAATCCAGATCAGACAGTAAGAAATCCATACCGCAGGCAATCCCTTCAGCCGTCCCGCTAATCTCGCCGATTGTCCCGTAATCCTTGTCCCGCAATTAGTCTGTCACAGGGACTCGGAACTCAATCAATAACGGGACGCTACAGGGCTATTTGGGATAAAGGTGGGTGGGTAAGAGTGTGAGAAAGGGGTGGAATATTGCAAATAAGTGGTAATTGTAAAAGTCTGTAACTTAATTATAATAAGAAGGCGGGAGTCGCGTGGCTAGAGGTCTCTCGAGTAGACGTCTTTCGTTCGGCTCACGATTTAAGTGGCCACGCGGCTCCGCCATTTTATGGTGGTTTCGGGTGTGTGTTTTTGTATAAAAACAGGGCTTTGAGATCGCCATATCCATTACCGTACAATGTCAAGCACTATTGCTTTTTAAACTAGATATTGGCAAAATCATCACTACCAAGATTGCAGCCATTTTTTTTTAAAATAGAAGAATGTATCATCCTAATACCTAATTTGACTTACAAGTTTTTGCCTTGCCTCGCATTTTTTTTATTATTGGTACATACTAATAGCTTACCGTGTGGTCCCGCGGCTTTAAACTGACCACCCATACCACAGATTATTGAATAGTTACTACCCCATACCCAACGGGACTATGAAATACACTGAAAAAATATTTTGTTAAATATAACTAAACTTTTGTGACTTCCAAACTGTTTTGTAGCACATATAAAAACGTCTGATGATATGCTACAAAACATTTGGGTTATATTTAACAAAACATTTTTTCACCCCTCCGGGCGGAAAGCGTCAACTTTCGTCCCGCTACGCTGAACTAAGTTGCCGCTTTCCACCTCCAACCTCGGGCAGTAGATAAGAAAGCCTCAGATCACATGAGATCTCACTTTCCTGCCCTCGGTGTGTAATCTACTATTTCAGTGTGAGGTTCCTTACATACTGTTTATGTGGGCAAAAGGCTAGCCACATCTTTCTAACTATCTACAACCACTTGACACATCATTTCACTTTAATGTACGCACAGAAATACAGATGAATAAAGCATAGTTAGTAGACAAGTACAAAGGGCGAGCTTACCTCTAAAGATACTTCATGGAGTAGACCCGTGACAGAGAGAGAGTTTATGAAGTAAGGAAAAGCATTGCATAGTGTGTTGAGCATAAAAATCATTCCTTGGCCTAAATCTTCACTGTCCTAAATAAAAGTGAATTTTGCTACTCCTGCGGAGAGAGACACAAGATAAAAGGCGTGATATAGCCGTATCACGCGCAACATGCTACGGCTTCTGCGGCCATAGTATGGTAGCGTGATGTAGCGCAATCACAGCTCTCTTTCTATTTGCGCGCGAACGAACGACAATAATAGAGATAATAAACAATAAATAAATAATCGTTTATTATCTCTACACTTTCTTACTACTTGATATAGCTATATCTAGACGCTTAGTTGACAGTTGAAGGAAATATCCTGATCATTTTATATTTACCTAAGTTATTTTAAATCAAGGCAATACAAACATAATGCCTTTTTATTATAAAAAATCTTTCTAAGGTATTCAATAACAGATAATAAATGTACTCTAACCTCATTAGGTTAGAGTACATTTATTATCTGTTATTGACTACCTTAGAAAGATTTTTTAGATGAGGTAGATGCATTCATCTACCTCAGGTATATCCATTGCTCCTCTGCTAATTGATCGCCCTCCCCCCTCCGCACCCTCCCCCTCACCTCACCCCTCCACCGACATAGATTTAGGGTATATCTAATTACCGCTAACCCCTTCCTGGAATTTATCTCTGTTTGGGTCATGTGTGTTTGGTAGTTAGGGAAATTTTGGTGTTTAGAGTGTTTCAATTTCAGGTAATTTTGTATTTCTATACTATGAAGAGTCTAAAGAGTTAGTCTCGAGTCTGCAGCCGTGGTGGTCTAGTGCTAGTTGCCATATCTGATGTGCAGGAGGCGATGGTTAGATTCCCCGTCCAGGCCGACTCGTATCAATGAGATAATGTACGATTTGTAGCACCACGAAACGTAGTAAAACGAACGTATAGCATAGCATAGGATATGCTCACGACTATAATCCCCGAGGGGGTAGTCAGAGATATTCTGAAACCTCAGAACATCCACGTTTCACTATAGTACCGAAACTCTGCCCAGTGTGACGGGGAGTGAGCCCGTCGCCACTTGTAATGGACAGTAGGTACAATACATGCCTCGAAATTGAAGCATGCAGGTTTCCTCACGATGTTTTCCTTCACCAGTAAGCCAGTGGTGTTATAAATAGTACATAAATTCCGAAAACTCATTGGTACGAGTCGGCCTGGACGGGGATCGATCCACCGCCTCCTGCACAGCAGGCAAGGTTACTCGCCACTGGACCACCACGGCCCTTGAAAACGAACGTTTTGAAGTGAAACGTGGATGTTCGGAGTTTTCAGAATAATATCTCTGACTACCCCCCAGAGGAACATAGTCCTGAGCATATGCATGCAAGCATTGGTGTTACAATGCATGCATGCATAATATGTTCACTGGCTTTTCGGTGCGATTAAATCTGCATGCTTCAATTTCAAGGCATTACCCACCATCCATTATAATTATAAGTGACTACCCGTCACACGAAACGTGGATCATCTTCTAAGTTTTCAGATTATACGTCTGGTTATACATTATGTCACTCTACGTAACCAATATAATTACGTTTTCTGTTCTTATTCTATCCTTTGATTCTGAAACGATGTTCCACAGTAAAGGCAAACAATAAGCCCAAATCACTCGTCCACCGAGAGGCCGTCGATACGGACTGTGATTAAACTTCCATTATCGGATCTAACGCACGATTAGTCCACGATTACTGCGACTTACGGGATAATGTCGGGGAAAACTATCGAATTAAGGGAATATTGGTATCATTAAGGATTTACTCATATGTGGTTAGATACAAAAAGATTGCCTACCTACAAATAATTTTATAAAGAACGAGCGTTAACCCGCGACTTCGTCCGCACAAATTATATACCAGATTTTAAGTCAGATCATAAGCTATCGAACAAAAAAAGTTTCATCAAAATCGGTTCAGTAGTTTTTGCGTGATACTCGTTCAAACAAACAAACACACAAACAAACAGACAGACAAAAAATCCAAAAATTGGTGAAATGGAATCAGGGACACCTAAAAACCATATCATAACTGTTTTTTGTCAATATCTTCAATGTACAGACAAACTTCCTGTTACAGTTTTATAATAGTATAGATTAGCTTCTCGGTGAAGGAAAAACTTGTCAAAATGGAATACAAAATTTCAAATTTTTATTCAGTATCGTAACATTGTACGATTTTATTGACGTTTTTTTTTGGCTTAATTTTTTCGACGTTATCACCGCGTTTGAAAGTGTTCCTTTGTGGAGTAAATGCGGTCAGAAACTCTACGACACATGTTTTTAAAACAAAACAAGATATACAAAATACAACTACAAAAGACTGGTGACTGGCGCCTGGTAGACTCAACCGGGGATCCAAGGGCTGGTGCTTTCCTCAGTTCAGCCGTTCAGCGAGGAAACGCTGCCAGCATCTTGGCTACCCTCCCGCGCGGTCCAAACCTGCACCATATTTTAGAAGCTAGTTTTATTTTCTCAATATTTTTATTTATTTTTAATGTACATACTTACCTTCCTTTATTTGTCTTTAATAAAATTATAACTACAAAAAATAAATACAACATTGAATTACTACAATAACGTAATAAGTGTTTTCAAGACAACATTTTGGTCATTCGTGACAAGGAAACCTGTATATTTCAATGTCAAGACATTATTGTGTATGCCATATTGCAAATTACATTACGGATAGGAAGATGAAGATAGGTTGAACGGATAATAATGTAAGTAAGAACATATAGGTTAGGTATTAGAGTACAGAGGGCTGAATATAATACGGTTGGAGTATTAATTTGGGCGAGGATCGAGTTTAATCAACAAATTTAATTACAAATTAACTGTTTTGCAAAGCGACGCTCCGCGCTGTGTGCCCGGCCCACGAGGCCCAGGGCTGCCTACTGTCGGCTAAAGAACGAAAATTAGTTAAGATTTCATTTTCATTTTTGAAAAAACAAACACATGAATACAGAATGAAGTCAAGTTTTACAACTAAGTTAGCAAATAATCGTCATTAGTCAAAGTCAGTATTTGTTTGTATGTATTTAAAACGTCAGATGAGTTTTTTTCTTTTTAAAATGTCACAATGAGCATCTAAACGGATCAACACCAAAGATCACCACTAATGAAATGTCTATTATTAGTAACTAGCTATTGCTCGCAACTTCATCTGCATTGACTTTAAGAAGGACTCCTATGTGTATCCAGAACATATTCTATCTGTATTCCAAATTTTATCCAGATCCGTTCAGCCGATGCGTGATTGAACAATTAAAATGAAAACATCGTCACAAAACCTACTCAGTATTTTAACTCTTCCAGAACCAACTACAACAACAACCTACCTTATCTTCCGAAGCTTAGAGGCGCATTTTATTTATTACGAGCGTTAACCCGCGACTTCGTCCGCACAAATTATATACCAGATTTTAAGTCAGATCATAAGCTATGAAATAAAAAAAGTTTCATCAAAATTGGTTCAGTAGTTTTTGCGTGATACTCGTTCAAACAAACAAACACCCAAACAAACACACAAACAAACACACAAACAAACAGACAGACAAAAAATCCAAAAATTGTTGAAATGGAATCAGGGACACCTAAAAACCATATCGTAACTTTTTTTTGTTAATATCTTCAATGTACAGACAAACTTCCTGTTACAGTTTTATAATAGTATAGATAAGATCTAACAAAATTAGCTGCAACTATTTTAAAGTGATCATTAGACCATTAAACTGAACAACTCTCTCCATGGGACAAATATTGAAATCGCGAAAAATCCATACTTATATTTGAGTCGAGTTATGTTTGTAGTTTAGTATTGAACAGCTGATTTTTGTTTTGCAATTTCAATATTAGTCCCATAGAGAAAGTTGTTCAGTTTGATGGTCAGATCATCCCCTTAAAATAGTTTCAGCTAATTGACTGTTAGACTTTGTAAATATTTCGGTGGTATTCAGTATTTACACGGTGGCAACCCTACGCGGTAAGCTCCGAGCTCCGCCACGTCCCGAATTTGAAAATTTAATTTAGTTGCGTTTTGTTCCCGCTAATTGGTTTGTTTTCTCTTTGCTTAGTTACTACATGCTCCTGGTTGGTGGAAATAGCTCCGAAGCTACTTGTTGTTAGATTTTGTTCTAGTGGGAAAGCTAATTGGTTTTCTATTGTAAAATGATAAGTAATTTTCTGGTGAATGTTTAAAATATTTTCAATGCCAATCGGTACTTACTCTGGCTGTATGGTTGTATTGTTGTATGGTTTATAACACTGACCCAGATCAGTATTGGAAGATTTACCCATTCAGACTATCGTCATCATCTCAGAAGATCGCGCCGCCGTGTGGTTGGAGGTCTGAGTTACTGCATCCGACCCTAGGACGATTTAAACACCCTCAAGACAATTCCTCAAATTTCTTCGCATACGGTCCTTCTTAATACGTTGACACTTTTTAAAGGGGATGATCAGACCAATCCGACCCCACCTCTTGTGAAAGAGGTGGAGTATAAGATACTCCATAGCAGTCGTCGCACTACAGGGCTTGCTTAGTTTTTGGTGTTCTTCTTTTTCTAGTAGTACCGTCTCCTAAACCAGAGCATGGTAATCATTAGGGTTATTAGGACCCAGAAGGCTGAAACCCTGAGTAGAGAAGCGGTGTTTATATCGGACCATTCACACAGGTCTTAATCTTAAGCCAGAAAGTCTTTTTTCTACCAGGCTTATTTAAACTAAGTAAAAAACATACATTTGTTATTATTATTACTTAAATCATAATTCTTTCTTTTAACAGGTGTGGTTCCAGAACCGCAGAGCAAAATGGCGTAAGACAGAGAAGTGTTGGGGTCGGTCGACAATCATGGCAGAGTACGGACTCTACGGGGCGATGGTGCGGCACTCCCTGCCACTCCCTGAGACGATACTCAAGAGTGCGAAAGAGAATGACGCCGTCGCGCCGTGGTTACTCGGTGAGTTCGGTGAGACCATTTCACGTTTTTGTGTTATTAAGTTTGATTGAGTATGCGCGCAATTAGTCGGCGAGAGTGGGAGAGTCTGGGCAGTTGGTGGGCGATTATGGACAGTCAGTGGGAGAGAAAGGGCTATTAGTGGGAGAGTTTGGGCGGTTAAGGGGCGAGTATGGTCAGTTAGTGGGAGAGGCAGGACAGTTGGTTGGGGATTATGGACAGTCAGTGGGAGAGAATGGACCGTTAGTGGGAGAGTTTGGGCAGTTACAGGGCGAGTATAGTAAGTTAGTGGGAGAGGCAGGGCAGTTGGTGGGCGATTATGGACAGTCAGTGGGAGAGAAAGTTAATAGGAGATTATGGGCAGTTAGTGGGTATTTTTGGGTTGGGAACTAACAGTGGACGAGTTTGAGCTCTTTGTGGGCTAAAAAAAAGGATTTACTTTGCCAAGAATAGTCTATGAGCCGAGCTCTTTAATACTCAATATAGGTATCTTATTTATTTGATATTAGCAAACGCTATTTGCAAATTATAATCATAACAATGATCAAGAATAATGGACGAGATAAGGTAAGTCGTGTACTTTTTTGTGTTTGTTTGTGTACGTCTATGTCGTAGATAATTTATTATGATTATAGTTACAAAAGGTCGTCAATATCAAACCAGTTTAAGCATATGGTTACGACTTTTGGGGTTAATCAGACATTATTACGTTTATTAATTATATACTATTCTACTTACTAGTATAAGAAGCAATTCGAGAAAATTGTCATTTTCTTCGACTCTTCCAATGAAAAACAAAATGTTAAAAAGAGAAAAAAAGGAAAAATTTAATTCAGACGAATTGATAACGTTCGCTTTTTTTTAAGTGTCTTAATAAGTACCTATAGTATCTACCTATCGGTCGCTAACTTTCACATTAATCAAAGGCTCTTCAACTTAGCAAGGATACTAGAATTAAATCATACTCGTACATTTTATTGAAACTTTGCTGAAACAAATCTGTGATCTGATTGTCATGTAGACAAGACTCTAATTTCTGATTCCTGTTCAGTCTCCCGTAGTAAGAAATATGTGGCCAAATGATTATGTTCCTAGTCTCGTTAACATAAGATCAAATAAAGTCGTGTTTTCACCCTAAATAAACTGGTCAAAAATACCTAATTCTAAACAATGAGGTCACTCCAATATTATGTGATCTAAAAAAAGTGCAAAAGTCAAATACCTACGACTCAAATATATGACCTGATAAAATGCTAAGGTCAAGTCAGACTCAACTAATATGACAATAAAAATGCAAAGGTCAACGTAGACTCAAATCGATGACCTGTTAAAATGTTAAGGTCAAATAAGACTCAAATATGTGACCTGATGATTTTGTTCAAGAGTCGAGCGCAGTGTCAGACTCCGGTCGCCCGTAGCGGCGCCCCCCACCCCCACCACAAGCTGGTGAGTTCTTATCAATCTTACAAACATTCAGACAAACGGGGACGTATGGGCCACTGACGTAATTAGCTAGGTCTTGGACAAAATCATTAGTGCATGGTAGGCTTCAA
The DNA here is from genome assembly GCA_927399405.1 of Agonopterix arenella. Classification (NCBI taxonomy): domain Eukaryota; kingdom Metazoa; phylum Arthropoda; class Insecta; order Lepidoptera; family Depressariidae; genus Agonopterix; species Agonopterix arenella. The sequence continues at coordinate 399,723 of OV656704.1, forward strand.
AATGAAATATAAAATTATTTGATTTATGAGACCAACACTTAACCACAGTTCTACTACTAACTACTTAAACCAATTTTAGATCTATTGAAATATGTTATTGTGTAATTTAATGTTATTTGCGATGCGGCATCTAGATTTTATGAACTATTTTTCAAAATACAGGGTGAAATTGATATCATTAGCATCCTATTAAACTAAGAGTCTACCCATCAAACTGAACAACTTTCACTATGGGAGCAAACCGATCGGAGCAAAAAAATAATCAGCTGTTCCATACTAAACTGCAATGCCTACTCGACTCAAATGTATGCAAGACTATAGACTCTTAGCTTAAACGGATGCTAATGATATCAATTTCACCCTGTATAAAATATAACTTATATTAATACCGTCTACGCGTATTATGCGTCAAACTTTTGTATGAAATTGACACCTCTCCACTCCAACCACCTTATAAGTACTAGGTACAATATTGTTATCTAATAAAATCGTTTCAAAACAAGAACTTTCCAGAAGCAATTGTAAATCTCAATCACAATAAATATTAAAAAAAGGAGAATGGACAGTAAATAGACTCCTTTCGATCCAACATGGCCGCCGAGTCCCGACAGCGAACCAAAACAAAGAATGCTGTAATTTTTAATCTCGACTACAAGAGATGCTCATTTTTCACTCCACGAAGCCTCCCAAACTTAACAATTCAGCTGAAACAACGGAAAAGACACTTTGGGGAGTTGGAAATAAGGTTTGAGGGATTGTAGGAGTGTTGTTTGTTTAACGAATACAAGATGGTGTTGACAGCTTATGAGGAGCAGTTTATTTGTTTCAGTAGACAAGACTGTTTTCTTATATTTTTGTGTAAACATTTTCTTGGATGCGTTTCTTGAAAACATTTTGTTTTGCACTGTACAAGAGTTTGAAAGCTTTTATCAGTTTATGAATTTTATTTATTTATCTGCTGCCTGTTTACAAGTCAATATAAATATTTCAGATACATAATCTCACTCATTTTAATGGTCAATCAATCAAATTCAAAATTTTTTTATTCAAAATAATATCACATATATAGCTTTTTGTCGTCATTTTTTGAGTCTACCACCGCGTCGGAAGGTGTTTCGTTGAGAGAAGATGCAGCCAGAAACTCTACAACACACATCTTTTAAACGAAACAAAATATACAAAGTACCATTAAAATACAATATTGCATTACATAGAGTAACATTGTCAAGACCAGACATTTTAGTCATTCAAATAGTCATCGAGTTTATAGTAGCCCTTTTTACAGAGGACTTGTTTAACATGGGACTTAAACTTTTTGTCTGGCAAGTTTAGAATATCCTCTGGTATCTTATTATAATAGCGTATACAGTGCCCCATGAAAGATGTGTTGACCTTACTGAGTCGAAAATGTGGGAATACTAATTTATTTTTATTTCTTGTATTGTATTTATGAACGTCACTGTTTTTGGGATGTGGCATTTGGAATCAATCATTTATTTGTCGAAAGTAGGTATAGTAATTATTACAATGATCTTAAATATTAACATAAGGTATCTCCACTTCCAGTCACAATATTATGACATACAAATATTTATTATTCTAGGGTACAATCATCATCATATCGTATGGCATCTTTTTTTTTTTATCTTCCTGCTTGGATCCGGGGAGGTCTAAATTTCAAGGTCAAGGTGTTTGAGCCAGTCTTCCGCTGCCGGGGTTAATCTATGGAGTTCCTTAATTCCACCGGGGAAACGGCGCAAGGTGCACTAATTTACCACATGGGTGAGGGTTTGGTCAGGTGCCGCAGTCGCACATCGGTGACTCCCTCAGACCCCACTTGTAGAGATGGTGGTTGGTCCTCCCGTGGTTAGTTCTGAACCGGTTAAGCTTAGCCCAGGTCTTCCGGTCCTTATCATAACCAGCCGGTTTGACAGTCAGGTCTCGCATGAGGCTTGCATGCAGATGATCAAAAAGGCCCCAATCAATATAAACCCCAATAGGGTACAATAATAGAAGGTCGTTAGGTATATAGATTTACAATTTCATTACTAAGGTACTGTAAGGAGGTGTTAGCCATAGCTTGCTGGCTGGTTCTTATTTAAATTTGGAACGTTGTCGAATCCCGTGGTGGATTTTCAATTAGTATTAGACAAGGGAGAGTCGAAGATAGGTTCGAAACGATAAAAGGAAAAATATAAAAAGTTAAATAATAAAATAAAGCTTTTATTTTAATCTACCGTTGAGTTTACGCCTCCACAGTACTGATAAGGATTTACTAGTTATAAAATTGGGAATGAATATAAATTAAGTCACCACCCATAATTAATTATTTAAATTACCACGATTAGATTAAAACATAGTTGCATAGATTTAAATCATTACAATTAAAGCAGAGATTCGTCATTCAAGTAGTCTTTAATATCATCAGCAGCATGGGCAAGCGTCAGCGTTTACTTTTCAAAATTTTATTCATTTCATGTTTCAATTCTCCATATGTCAACATTCTAGTGATTTTTGGAACTTTGTTAAACAATTTTATTGCCATGCAGTAAACACTGTTTTAAAATAATGTACATTTTGGAAATGATGCTACAAGATCTGTTTTATTCCGTAAGTTCCGAGCGTGTACTGTTTGTTTTTATGTATGTTATTGGAATACGTATGTTATATAAAAAATTATATAACACGAGCGTTAACCCGCGACTTCGTCCGCACAAATTATATACCAGATTTTAAGTCAGATCATAAGCTATCAAACAAAAAAAGTTTCATCAAAATCGGTTCAGTAGTTTTTGCGTGATACTCGTTCAAACAAACAAACAAACAAACACACAAACAAACAGACAGACAAAAAATCAAAAAATTGGTGAAATGGAATCAGGGACACCTAAAAACCATATCGTAACTTTTTTTTTGTTAATATCTTCAATGTACAGACAAACTTCCTGTTACGGTTTGATAATAGTTTAGATATAGATATAGATACGCATTCCAATATGTACAGGGAGGGCATGGGTAGTATGCCTAAATCTATGAAATGGGGTCTACAGCTTTCCCAGGGCTTGATTCCCATTATGGCTCTAATACATCTCTTCTGCATTTTGAAGACATTGTTGCTATTAGTTGAATTACCCCAAAAGATTAAACCGTAACGTATGATTGAGTGTACATATCCAGGTGGCCAGAAACTTTGTACAAATTGCTAACGACCTTATTAAAAACGTATGTTCCTACCTACCTAACTACCTGTAATATTATGTGTGTGTTACTTTAATCAATCGATCAATTATACTTTATTTGACACCAAAAAACATAGTATACAGAGGGCAAACAATCAAGAAATACAAAAGGCACATTTTTAAAAACAGATTCGAAAGTTCGTTGTTACGATGCTACTATGGGACAGTGTTTCATTTATAATTTTTTACTAGCTGTTACCCGCGACTTCCTCTTCATGGCTAGTGATTTGTTTTCATGTCTCTTCTAAGGTTTTCAACTTTTACAGAGAAAAGTAAAATCATAATCAGTGTAAGTATGAAAAATGACTATTCACTGATTCGTCAGTAAAAATTTTCTACTATTCATCAATCATTTATTCTTTATAATATTAACTGTAGGCGACAGGTTAACTACTTTGTAGTTAATCCCTTTTTGAGTGCCAAAATGATTGTACTAATAGAGCGAAATAAAATTCACAAAGAAAAATATCTATTTCGTAGTCTCGCCGTAGCAGTTGTAGCAAAAGCCTACGAAGTGACTACGCAATTCAATAAAAAATAAAGATTTTCTTTTCCATTAGTTCATAACAATATCACAAATGGTAATTCAATTTCATCAAATATCGAAATCGAATAAAAACTACTCTATCAAAATTACAACCATAAAATCATATACAGAAATAATCACAGATATGAATGAATAGAGCCTAGGTTAACCCTTTAAGCCTGCAGCCGGGGCGGGGGGGAGACGGGGCGGTGCCGGGGGGAGCGCGGGGCGCGGGCGCGGGGGGAACAAGATGGCGGTACATTGTCTAAACCTTGATTAAGGCAGATTTAAGGGCTGCCACCGCCGCGCTTACATATTAATTATTTACTTAGCTCGGATGCTGGTTTTTCTTGTACAGTGGTTTAGGTATACTAGGTGTTTATAGTGGATTTTTTGTTGGTTGTTTACTTGTTTACCTGTTAGGGATCAAAAATATTGAGTAGGTGCTTGGAGTAGTTATTGAATTTAATTAATATTAAATTATAATTGAAAAAAATTACATATTAATTTGTAATGTCGTAAAAAATTTTACTTTTTGTTTCCAATGATAAATACCTGATTATATTAGTAAAAAAATATTTTTTCCTTCATTGATTGTTGTGAAAAAAAAATTTTTTTAATTAAATACGCTACAGCACGTACCTACGTAATTTTCATTAATTGTTAATTTCCAGTTTAATAATTTTCCAGAATACATTACGAGAGATAGTAATGATTTTAAATTATAAAAACTTTGTGGGGATATGGAAGCACCGTTCCACGGTTATAGTACAAGTAACAAATACAATAACTCTAATTACAATTACAATAGGTCATTTCAAGTTTCTGAAGTTTTATTTCTACTTTTAATAAGTTCACAGAAACAAAATACGTCGAACTTTTAAGACAAAATACAAAGTATCACTTGAAGATTAAGAAATCAAAACTAAACTTCAACAAACACTTACAATAACAACTAACAACCAAATGAACCATCAACAAAATAATCAATTCATAAAATCATTTGAAAACCCTGTAATTCTCGATACATTATGACGTCACAGAGCAAAGAGCATCACAGACGCGACACTCGAAGCACCACCAAATGGATTCTAATGCACCTTATAGAATTATCTGCCTATTACCCACTTGCTTTGTCTTTCCTTTCATCTCGCCATCAAATGACACCACGCCGCTTCACAACCATTATTTTGAGTGAAAAATCTGTCACAAAAGTGCACTTTGCTAACTGTGTGTCGTTGAATTTTGCACTTTGTGAAGATGAAATATGACTTTTGAATGTTACAAATGACTTTAGTGACAGCTTTTAGAGTTTAGTCAAGTAAAATAGAAGTAACTTTTTATTTTGAATCAAGTAGATTGCGATGAGAGAGTGGGAATGAAGTTTTAAATTACCTTTGAACCGATTGTGGCAAGTTTCTGAGGATGAAGTAGGCGGAATTATACTCTCTGGAGCAGTTAACTACAGGCAATATCTTTGTAGTTTCAATTACTTTAACAACATTATTGACAAAAGCTTATGAAAATTGTATTGTTATCTTGAAGAGAAAGTCAGTGCTAAAAATCACTCGACTTGTAACATACTATTTATTATATTATATTTACGAGCAACATTTGTTTGTATATCTGTAATCGAGTTCTAGATAACGGTTCTAATAATTTCGATATAAATTTAATTTTAGAAAGGTTTATGAGGGCAAATAATATATCTAGATAGGTCTCATCTATGGAAAACTCGTTCTGAGCGAGCAGAACTCGGTCGCCCAGGTATCATCATCATCTTAGCCGATGGACGTCCACTGCTGGACATAGGCCTCCCTCAAGGATCGCCATAAGGATCGGTCCTGCGCTGCCCTCATCCAACGGGTTCCCGCCGTTCATCATCCTAAATCAAATACTGATTTGATAAAAAATAGATGATACAATACAAAACGTAGCTAAAAAATAAAAAGTACCTGGTTAAAAAGAAAAGTATGCATGTAAGGTAAGTGTTCATTTTTGAGTAAAAAATGAATACATACATAGATTTCTTTTAAACATTTTACCAAAAATCAGTTCTGATTTTAAAATAATAGGAGACAGTCTCATCCAACGAAAGACAAGCAGTGCTTCTGTTAAGCGTTCATTCCTTAAAAGTATATACACTGTGTACACTTTTATAACTAGGAGATCTATTTCAATTTCGTTAGTCGTCGTGTTATGTCCGGCTTATCGTTAGTACCGCACCTCCTTATGCTAACGAAAGTTAGGTGCTAGTTTCAATTTATATATCGCAACCAGCTTCGAAGTTATAGCGCTCGCAGCGGAACGGAATTTCATAGAGGGTCTAAGGGCATTAATCCACCAGACGTGACCAATGTAAAATTGGTGAAATATACATACGCATCAGAATTTCTTCTTCAGCGTATGCAGGTTTTCCTTCACAAGTTTGAGAGCAGTCGGTATTACCTACGTACACACGGCGACACATCAAGCTACGCAAAACAAAAATAAACTGGCCGTGCGAGGATACATAACTCTACAGGGTGAAATTGATATCAGTGGCATCATTTTAAACTACAAGTCCACCCATTAAACTGAACAACTTTTATTATGGGAGCAAACCGATCGGAGCAAAAAAAAATCTGCATTTGAGTCGAGAAGGCAACGGCGGCGGGTGCAGTTTAGTATGGAACAGCAGATTTTTTTTGCTCCAATCGGTTTGCTCCCATAGGAAAAGTTGTTCAGCTGGATGGGTAGACTCTTAGTTTAAAGGGATGATATCAATTTCATCCTGTATACCTACGCGCGGCCAGCTTATTTTGGTTTTGTGTAGCTTGATGTGTCGCCGTGTGTACATAAGTTAGAAAAACTCATAGCATGTCGCAAGTGCGGATTCGAACCCGGACCCTCATGATTGAGTGTCCATCCCACTCCGCCACGACGCTCTTAATAATCTGTATGTATGTTTATCTGTAATTATCCTAAACCAAAGACAAAACGTTAACTAATCAATCTTCGTTCGCCAACACATCTGCAGCTATACAATACAACTAGCGCCAAAGCACACAAGTTGGCGGTACAAACCTAAATCAAGTCGATTTATAACCAAACTCTTCGCCCTAATGGAGAAAGTTGTGTGGCGTACTGTACTGCACTAATGTGAGGACGCATACAAATCAGGTGGCGCTTCTGTACTGAATAATCAGTTTTGATTCATTAATTCATCGATGGAGAGTTGATGAGGAGTCGGGTTCCATTCATTGATGTAGATGTACTTATACACTTTGCTTATAGTCTAAAATTGGATCAATAGTCATAGTCATAGATATTATAGTTTAATTCTTCATGTTGTTACAATAAAGTGGACATACAGGGTGTTACAAAAGTGAAAATAATTTTTTAAAACTTTTAAGAGGGTCTGAGGGTAAGAGGGAGTTTGATTGTCTGATCATCCTCTTAAAATAGTTTCAGCTAATTTTGTTAGACCTTATAACATTTTCCAAAAAATACGAGTGTTCGGAGCACTCGAAGTGAAAAATATAAAAACGTTTTAAAATTAATAAAACGGCAATTAATGAATTCAATGTCAATCAATCAATCAATCAAATATACTTTATTTTACACCAAAACATAAACAGTAAAACACACAGATAAAAATACAAGAGGCACAAAATAAGGCGGATAATGTCATGTTATTCGATATTCGTATAAAAATAAGAAAGTGTAAAATTAAATAAATTTCACTCCTTAATTTCCCTACTCTCAGAATGCGGACATGCAGACAAATCAGACTATTACCAGGGTCCGAGTTAAGAGCTACGGGACCGATGAGTAACGATAATGACCAGTTAAGTTGGTCCGCTCTAATGTTACTTATCTAAGGATCAGAGGGGTCGTGCTCATTAGGACGACGTTGTAACTGATTGCTATTTGAACACATGTTTCGTTGGATATGTAAAACTTTTAGTTTTCCTCGAAATTCAAATTTTCGTACGGTTCAAGCTTAAAATTAGCACACGTTTTCTTCCAATGGGTGTCATAGTAGTTGACAATCTCATACTACAGAGTGAAATTGATATCATTAGCATTCTTCTAAACTAAGAGTCTATCCATCAAACTGAACAACTTTTACTATAGGAGTAAACTGATCGGAGCAAATAAAAAATTTGCATATTCGGCCATTTTTGATTAGGGTTGTGACTTCTCAGTTTATGTTAATACATTTTTTTTAATCAACAACAAGTTAGAGCACCATTACATTACAGGAAACAAGTTACAATTTTTGTTGTGGTTTGTACAGTTTTAACTTTACCTCCACATCAAGCTATGCCCTTGAGTGGCATACCATTTAGACAGATTGTCCAGTTCTTTATGGAGTTTAAACTTGATGAATGTGAATCACATATACTAGTACCACCGTTTTGCAGGGTGTACCCATATACCCTAGTAATATTGAAAGTGGTTGTTTAGTTAGACCATCAAACCGAACAACTTTCACTTTTTTTTAAAAAAAAAAATTGATGTATAATGCATGGGAAATTAGTGCAGTTTTGTATGAAACAGCTGATATTTTTTTCGCGATTTTGAATTAGGCTTCATAGTGAAAGCATGTGAATGTCGTTCAGATTAATGGTCTAAACCACCCCTTTAAAAATATTACTAGGGTGTCTTGTTACACCCTGTATGTGAACCATGTTTCAAAACCTCATATAACTCGCATCACGCAAAGAGCAGTAAATAAAGCTATGTAGCATACAACCCCGTCTAATTCCAACTCAACCCCCTCGTAAATAACCCCCACTGATTAGGTATGCAGCGGGGATGACGGCAAGGCACTAAAAATCTCGTAAAAATACTACCAAGCTGAGATATTACTTCTGCACGTTGTATCATACCTACGTGCCTATATTTATACCTATACTTACTTGCACAGGATGAAAACGAAAGACCAGGCATCAGCAAGAAGCAACAAGCCTCAGTTACTACTAGTACTAGGTACTATAAATATTATACAGGATGTTAGGGTAGACAGTTGCATTACTTTAATGTGTGATTGTACTTATGATACTGAACAACTTATCCAAGGGAACATAGGGAAATTCTCTAACACCCTGTATAGTTTTTTGGGCAAAGGCCTGCTCTTTAATCTTCCAACCTCTCTATCCTGGGCAAGCTCTGGCCACTTGTCGTCAAAAGCATCCAGATCATCCCGCCACCTCTTCTTAGGACGACCCGGGCGCCGAAGACCGTTTTCTGGGATCCAGGGCGTAACAATTTTTGCCCACCTCTCCTGGTGCATACGAGACATGGCCGGCCCATTCCCATTTTAGTTTAGCTGTGTTCTCCCCGACGTCGGCGTTCCTGACACGATCTGTTCTTTTATAACCTAATACACTGCGTTCCATCGCTCTCTGACAAACCTTGATTTTGGACTTTTTAGACTCTTTGAGAGACCAGGTTTGAGCACCGTAGGTTACGATAGGCAGGATACACAAGTCAATGAGTCTTCGTTTGAGGGATACCGGGAGTTCACCCTTCATTAACTCCTTCATGGACCAGTAGCTCTTCCAGGCGTTGTGGGCACGACGTGCGACTTCTTTGTCCTGCCTGTTTTCGCACGAGACTACCTGGCCCAAGTAAATATACTCATCGAGCCTACCCTACCCTGTATACCATCAACCATACCCTTTATAGTACCGTAATACAATTTTTTTATATTTTATTTAAGAAAATAAATTTAATGCTCATACTTTATTTACATAAAAACTAACATTAGGACTAAACACTATAAAATTATTCGTCCAAATTATAATATCACTAGCGACCCGCCCCGGCTTCGCACGGGTGCAATGCTACTGCAATTATATACATATAAACCTTCCTCTTAAATCACTCTATCTATTAAAAAAAACCGCATCAAAATCCGTTGCGTAGTTTTAAAGATCTAAGCATACATAGGGACAGACAGACAGCGGGAAGTGACTTTGTTTTATACTATGTAGTGATGATACATAAATTATACCAATATAATAAATCTGACCGTAATTCTAAGTAATTACGGGGAAAACAAAGTATAGCTTATTGAATGGTCGCGCAAAATATATTGCTGCTGCTGTGACCTGCTGGAAGTATTGAAATGAAATGTTTCATATCATTTTATTAAATTACGTGTTCATAATGAGAACAAAATATAATTTAATGGGAATACCTCAGGTTTTAGAAAACTTACTCAGACTTACGAAAGGTCTAATTTACAATATTTTCATGTCATTTCAAGGGTCATGCTTAGGTAGGAACATACAACCCCCCTTTTTGACAGCACCCTGTATATACTTACAGTTATATTATAGGTCTGGATTCTAGAAGGGCAGATACGAAGATTTTTTATAAGGTGTCGTAAAAACTTGGGCCGTTGATTTGTAAATGGAAAAGGTCAAAGTTTATTTGTTTTGGTTGAGATGGAGGGATCCAAGACGATTGAGAAGGTTAAATGGACTCTTTGAAAGTAATTTCTTCAAACGATGTTTTTTTATTTCTCTATACAGGGTGAACTTGACTGGTTAATAAACTGGAGATACTTTTACAAGCAAGCATGTTTTAGTGTAAAAACAAATCTGGATAATTATTTCATCAAATCTGCTGTTTAATTATACTGCAGTAGGTAACTTCCCTGGTTTTTGGTTCTTACAGATTTACTTACTTATTGTAATACCTAGCTATAACTGCCACTCTTTGTCGTATTTTCTTCGTATATTTTTCGAATTGAACAAAAAAAACGTGAATAAAATCAGCTGTTTGACTATTTCATACATTTGAGTCGAGCTGTTTTGTATGGAGCAGCAGATTTTTTTTTGCTTTTCCTGAGGGTGGCTCCATAGTGAAAGTTGTTCAGTTTGAAGGTCTGAATTTATCATTTTAGTTTGCGGGAGGGCTGTCCCTTACACCTTGTATATTTTATTATCGGTCACCTTAGCTACATATCCCTCCAGTGTTATTAGTTAGGTTCCTCTTAAAATTCTGAAATATGCCAAATTTGAAATGTCTGGAACTTAGATTAATGATCGGTCTGGAACAATTAGGTACATAGAGAAAAAGGTACCTAGCTTTTCATTCGCAGGACAATTAATAGGTACATTTTTAGGTACGATTTTGTAATCATAAGTAGATAAACCTTGACCGTAATACTGACTGACTTGACTCATACTTATATGAGTTGAATGATTCTTAATGTTCCTATTAGATATGCTGTGCACAGTAAAATTCGACCAAAACAATGTTGGTTTTCTCTCACAGCAAACTGCATACTAATCTGTTTTATTTTATAATCTTCCCTCGTCCAATTACTCATCCTCGTTCGTCGCATCCATCACCCAGCACAGCAGTACTCCAGTCTCACACACTCGACTAATTCCAATAAGCGCCTGCCACAAACTGCAGAGCAATACTGCATAGCCGCGCATCGCTCGTTCATTACCATTTTATGTGCGCTTGTTTTACGACCAAGACGCTGCGCTGGTTGTACTTACGTTCTGCGTGTATGTATGCTGTATGATGTGTGAGGAGTTACAGAGTTGCGTCGAAAGACGTAGCTTTGAAGCCTTATTTTTAGTTTTATGAGATTGTTTTAAAGCTCTTCAAAGTAAGCTGTCATGTGATGGGATTTCCTTTCGCTTTAATACATACATATACCTACATGTACTGCGTTACATATCGAACAGGATGCTTCATGCATGCATGCATTAAATTCTGATCTTAGAATGTTAAGGTCGAGTTTTGAACGACACGCGACGACGCTGCGTTAAATTCTGTCTTCCAAATACGTTTTTGCATGAGTGGACATGGACAATGTTCATTTCGCAGTAGTTTTTTTTATATAGCCTGTTCAATGTCCCGCTGCTGGGCAAAGGCCGTTTACTCTCCAATCCTGTCTATTGTGTGCAACTACTGGCCAATCCTCCAAGAAGGCATCCATGTTGTCTCTCCACCTTTTTCTGGGTCTACCTCACAGATTACCCTAATCTGTGGTCTACCTCGACGCCGGCGACCATCCTTTGGAACCCAGTCTGTGGTGATTTTGGCTCATCTTTCCAAATGCATGCGACAGACATGTCCGGCCCAGTCCCACTTCAAATGAGCTGTCTTGCGCCCCAGGTCCGCTATGCCGGTTCTGGAGCGCAGTTCCGTGTTTCAAACCCGATCAGTTAGTCTTACACCTAATCCTTACATCGATGTAGTACCTAAGTATAATTATGATTTAACTAGTACCTAGTAGGTAAACATTTTAATCCCTTATCTGTTTTTTTTTGTATTGAGGTACTCTTAGTTAACATATTATAGCGGTGGTTACCACAAAGAAACCATTTTTCATTTCCAATATGAAGGGATTTTCGTAATATTGTTTAATGCTTTTAAAAAAGCATATACCGAAGATAGTAATAAGGGTAGTTAGAAGTTTTGCTACAACCGTCCAATAACGTTTAAGGTGGTTTCAGTTTATACAAAAGATTGACGCACAATACGCGTAGACGGAATTAATAAAAGTAATATTTTATATATAGAAAAATTGTTTAGAAAATCTAGTTACGCGTCACAAATAACATTTGTAATTTATTATATAATTACGAAGATATAAAGCTTTTAAAATGTTGTATGAAAAATTAGAAGCTTTATATCTTCGTAATTATTTTATAAATTGCAAATGTTATTTGTGACGCGGCATCTAGATTTTCTAAACTATTTTTCGATATATACAAAGTTACTTATATTAATACCGTCTACACGTATTGTGCGTCAAAGTTTTGTATAAAATTGACCCCTCTGCAACCACCTTAAAGGCGTTCCTCTGGTTTTGTCACCAAACACATTCTCGTTCTTTAACAGCAGTAAAAGTAACTCCACGTTGTTGTTTCAGGCATGCACCGCAAATCCTTGGAGGCGGCGCAGCACCTCAAAGAGTCTGGGTCCGAACGCGAGGGGTCGGAGGCGGAGCCCGAGCGCCCCACATCGGCCTCGCCTCACCACCACGACAACCATGATAACCAGGTGAGATGTCACTAAAATTTAATCATTATAGTTCGGCCACCGGTGGCTAGAGACGCCAATGTTCACGATCTATGTCTAGAAATGATTCCTAAGGTCCTCGTCGCTGTACCGTTTCCAAGATACTTGAACCACCTATAAACGTTAAGTTAGGTTAATATGTAAGAATAAACAGTACAAAAGTATACAAGCACGTACCCAGACTTTGGGTTCGGGGGGATATTAATTTTCGGGGGAGGTAGTCATTGAAAAGCAATGAAAACAGCTGTAATCACTGTTCCATACAAATATTCGGATTTCCGGGGGGGGGGGGGGGATAAAATTCCCTACCGAGTAACTTTTTTAATTTCTTATTCGGTTTCTTTCTAATTGATGGCCCGATAGCTCAGTTAAGTGATCAAATCACAATTAGTGATCCTGCCTGCTAATCCTAAGGTCGTGGGTTCGAATCCCGCAAGGGGCATATTTGTATATTTATACCTGTGTATCACAAATAAATGAATTTTGTATTTGTACAAGATTTGTACCCGAGACATGGATGTTTAGTAGGCAGGTATCTATAAATGCATTCCTTCGTTTTCCACTCATCATTAAGTCCGGGGCTAGATTTTGGTACTTTCAGTGGGACTATATAATAAGTAATCTGTGTGACACTGCCCAAGACAGTTAAAAAATATATAAATTGACTAGTTATTCGAATATTTTTATAAAATTGATCGCGATGTTAGGTTTTGCATTCCGCTAGTTGTTAACCATGCATGACTGAGCCTCGCATTACCTACCAGTCATGACATAAGAAACATTCTTTCAATAACCAGCTCCCCCATTCCAGGCGCAAAGCTCCCCAGCCAGCAGTACGACAGCCTCGTCATCTGCCAAGGGTCGAGCGTCTCCGGAGAACCGCGAGATGTACGAGGACCCTGAGGCCTTCAGGAACAATAGCATCGCCTGCCTGAGAGCCAAGGCGCAGGAGCATCAGGCCAGGATCCTCTCTAGCAATTTACTCTTGCAGGTATATCTCCAACTTAATATGCTGACGGTCAACTCTGCTACAGTCCAGATCAGTTTAGAATCGCCCGGCTCTTTGGCAAACGATGCAATCTATATCTCAAACGAAGCAATCGATACCGTCTAAGATATCGATTGCATCGCTTGCCAAAGGGCCAGGTGATTCTAAACAAATCATGACAGTAGCAGAGCAGTGTTATAGCTCGTCCATTTGCCAGTACGGGACGGTGCCCGTAAGCGTAGTTGAGTTTCGGGATTGAAAACTATCTCCGAAGTAAAACAACGTCAGGTCCGGTCAGTCTTTGGATGGGTGACCGTTTTTTTGGTATTTCTTCTCGAGTTGAATCCTACAGGCTATAACTAATTCAAGTACTCGGCTTTGCTGCCGTTCGGCCCATTGGACCGACATAAACAAATGTAGGCCTTGAGTTACATGGACCACTGATAGCGATTGAATGAGGCAGGTCGTGGAAAACGTTTTGTGGCGCATCATGGGAAATGCCTGTTTAGTAGTGGACGTTGAAGTTCTGATGGGGTATATATTGTGGTACTAACTCAAAAACTAAACAAAAAATGTTTTATATTCCAGGTGCGAGGCATGTCCCGTACGCCCGCCGGCACACCAAGCGCGGCCGGTGACGACGACGGGCCCGGTGACATCGACGTGGGCACCGAGCAGCCGCTTGACCCCCCCGCCCACGCACCGCACCTCTACTGACCCCGCGGAGACCCCACGCTCGCCCATAGACTCTTCTAAGCAATCCCATTGGACCGCTATCACGTGATACGCTCCGCGATTGGTCGATTTGTGCTGACGTCGTATTGATTCTAAATTTTTAAGAAGATTCTGATTCAAATAGTGTGATTGAAAATTGAATGTGCTCTCATTGGACAAAGAAGTGATAGGACACTCTGATTGGTTCGCGATCACGTGATAAAAAAACGGTTATGTTCAAAAACTGTTCGTACTTAAGTGTAATTATGTACATTTTAGAGTTAAGCATATTTAAATGAATCCCTTTTTCGTGCAATACCTTTAGTTAAGTATTTATCTGTGTAGATTTGTGTTAGAGTTGTATAAAGTACCTACCCTGCACTTAGATTATTGTATAACAATCTCTTTTACCGCTTAACGCCTAGAGCAGACGACCGACCACCCGAACAGATTTTTAAAAGAACTCCAAGCACAAAATGTATGGGACGTTTTTCCACAACAGCTAGAGTTCTATGGGATTTATATTTTCAAGGTCCGAGGCCATAATCAGATCAAAAGTAGGTTCTCTGAGGCTCTGACAAGGGATAGGAACTTTAAATTTAAAGTGAGCTAAGGAGCCTGCAAGTCCTGGAGATAGGTTTTCTAAAGCTAGAAATTTTGGCAACGGATCGTCTGTTCTGGGTGTTAAGGAGTGTTTGCGCCCCGTTAGATAAACTTTTAAGTAATTTCGAGGCAAGAAAGACTATGTAAATCGAATTAGTTAAGTAAAGTTGTACAATCGGCACTAAAATGGTAAAAATTTTATATGCCATTTAGAAATTAAGGTCGACTTCCAGAAAGCCATATTATTTAAACTTACCTAAATATACTATGTGACGTTTTATCTGTCACTTGGCTTAACTATACTGTGATGAAGATGACCGTGACATTATCACGTGGCACCAATACTGTGTAACACTGTCACAACTTGAAAAATGCCAAATTACTTAGTTGAAATAAGTGACGTAAGTATATCTACAGGGTGAAATTGATATCTTTAGCATGCATTTAAACCAAGAGTACCCATCGTGGAAGCAAACCGATCGGAGCAAAAAAAAATTCTGCGGTTGCATACATTAGAGTTTAGAGTCGAGTAGGCATTGCAGTATAGTATGGAACAGCTGATTATTTTTTTGTTCTGATCATCGGTTTGCTCCCATAGTGAAAGTTGTTTGATGGGTAGACTCTTAGTTTAAAAGGAAGTTGATGATATCAATTTCACCCTGTATAGGGTCCTTCTTAACATGCTGACACTTTTTTATGGGGATGATAAGACCGTCAAACTGAACAACTTTCTCTATGGCAACAACATCGAAATTACCAAAAAAAAAATTAGCTCTTCCATACAAAACTGCAAACCTACTCGAGGCAAATGTGTGGGAAAGCTGATTTTTTTTCCCGAGATCGACGTTGGTCGCATAGAAAAAGTTGTTCCGTTTGATGGTCTGATCAACCCCTTAAAAACAACCAGCATTTAAAGTTGAAACCTGTATAGAAAATTTGCTCTATCCTCCTCGATCGGCAGTTTTGTAGCGTCGGTGGATTTTTTGCAATGAGAAGAATCAGATGAAAGGATTTTGGTCTATTTTTTACTTCAAGCATGAAGTTATGACAGGGGTGCGTTCACGACCTTTAGGTGCGGTTGTTTTTCAACTCGCTCTAAGGTACGGAACGACCGCGCCAATTTTTAACTCGCTATGAGGTACGAAACGATCACGGTTGTTTTATAACCTCAAATTTTGACATTTAAAGTAATATGGGCTTCCAGGGCTTCCATCATTTCCAAATACAATAAAAAAACTCATTTTCCATGTTAGCAAATCAAAAAGTGAATAAAAATAGTTTGAAAAACAAACTTTTATTCAAAACGCGCGAAAAGTCAAGTAACCACAGATAATTAAAACGTCAGAGTGTTTCTTAACCATCGAATTTGATGGTTAAAAAACACTTTGAGGTTCGGAACGGTTGAGTTGTGACAACCGAGTTGCAAAGAGCGTTTTTCACCGAGCCTCGGAACGGCGTTAGTGCGAAAAGTTGCACTCGGGGTGCACCTGGGGCGTAGGTTCTGAACGCAGCCCAGTGTTGTAGTCGAGGCAATTAAATGGCGTTTAAAATTATGGCGTTATGGAAGTTTACCTTACCTAAGTTGTAAATTATTTGTCAGGTTACTAAATTTGTAAAAATACAACGAAATTATTACGTTCCAACAGAATTCCCGTTTCTTGCCTTAGCTTTTAAAAAAATATGTATTTAATATCGAAAGGGAACATCGAAAACATTCCATGGAAGACTTCACCTGTATCACTGTCAAATGTTTTGAATATTACTTTCAAACTGTGCTTATTAGAACCTCTTGAATGCCACAGTCCTTTGTAGTGTTGTAGCTTGGTAGTCGACAGTCTAACGATAGTTAATAATGTGGAAATACTATCGATAGTAACCCTCTAGGGTTGAGACACATGTAGCGACGACGGCGACCGGCAGCCGGCCCATACAAAAATCAATCAATCAATCAATCAAATATACTTTATTTTACACCAAACAAACAGTAAAATACAGAAATAAATATACAAGAGGCATAAAATAAGGCGGTCTTATCGCTAAGAAGCGATTTCTTCCAGACAACCTTAGGGTAGAGGAAACTGTGAAATAAGAAAGGTAGGTGGTGTTGTTTCAGAAAAAAATTATCAAAAATGAGCAGTTATCAGTAAAAACCAAAATGTAAGTGTCAAAAATATTATTTAGTATGGGAAGGCGCCCGCCGCGCCGTCTCGCCGCCGCGTCACTTTTGTATGGGCCGGTCGTCGGTCGCCGTCGCGTCGTCGGTAGATGTATCTCAACCCCTATTCAAAAGGCTCAGTTCCAAAATAAATACAATACTATCGATCACCATACGATACTGATAATCCATACTTATTACCAGCCCACAGTACCTACAGCAAATTTATGTATTAGATATTTTGTGTTTGGTGTAAACTCAGGTACAAATTTTTGTTCCATAGTAAACGATCCAAGAGTATAAAGAAAGCCCTTTTGTATCACAAACTCAATTGTGTTGGTTGTGAATATTTAGTTTGACAGTCTGAACTGACGCACCCCCTAAAATGTATAACCATCTACTTACCTAACGCATTTAAGTTTACACCCTGTATAAAGTTAATAAAGGAGATATTTATTTATTATATTTAACGAAATACACTTTTTAATCCTTTCGGTTAAAATCCAGTTTCAAACGAACCCAATATAAAAAAGAATAGTAAATTATTTGTACCATATTTGTACCCGACGAATTAAGCGTTTTGTTCAAAATGAAACAAGACTCTGGTGATCAAGAGGTTAAGAAATAATCAAAATATGTTTTCTTACGTAATTAAATAGCCGATAATGTCTTCTGAACGCATTTAAAGGTTGTATTTACAATGGTTCTAGCTCAATACAGTGACAATGTCAAATAACATAAGTTTCTTGTAAATGTTTATCTGGAACTAATATGTACTTAATAGTACGGTTAGCAACACAAGTTATCATCATCAGCTCATATCCGCTTCCCACAGGAAAGGGAACCCGCCTTAATGTGGTTTCAGTCCATACAAACGTTTGACGCATAATAAAAATAATTAATAATAGTTATATTTTATATATGGAAAAATAGTTTAGAAAATCTAGTTGCCGCGTAACAAATAACATTTGCATTTTATAATATAATTACGAAGATATAAAGCTTTTAAAATTTTGTATGAAAAATTTCAAAGCTTTATATCTTCGTAATTATTTTATAAATTGCAAATGTTATTTGTTACGCGGCATCTCGATTTTCCAATCTATTTTTGCATATATACAAAGCTACTTATATTAATACCGTCTACGCGTATTGTACGTCAAAGTTTTGTATAAAATTGACCCCTCTGCAACCGCCTTAAGGGCCTATGTCGAAAAATAATTGAACCGAAATGGGCGTGTGATAGCTTATATTACTGCCTGATGCAAGAGAAAGAGATGGGGCGGCGCGCGCGCCTGAAACGACGCAAGCGCAATTTTTATTTTATTTTTTATCTTATTTTAATATAATATAATTATTATATTTATTATATTATATTCGAGCATTCCCAAGGACTGGGCGCGTTTCTCATATAAAAAATTTTCGCCGCAACAAATGGCGATGGCGCCTGTAATTAGCCCGCGTGTCATTGATAGAATTCACTTTAAGCTCATCACAAACGGCTACAATATGTTATTATAACACTTTATTGTATACAGACACATTGATAAAGACAATGAAAAGATATGTACAAAGGGCGAGCTTATCTCTTAAGAAAACTCTTGCTGTACTCTTCTAACGCAAGTAAGTTACTAATAGCTTCCTCTCACTCACATGCAGGAAAGAAATGTGCTTATGTAATTTAGCGTACGTTGGAAGAGTACAACAACATAATACTATAGCTGCCTTGTTGCGACCGTACACTCACCTCACGCTCTTATCCAGAGGGACGTATGATGGCTGATGATGACGATGTATTGTGCTGCCGACCTTACCACCGTACCCTGTACTTAACGCAGCATAGAGTTGTAATATATATATTTATGGAATTAAACAAAATAAACGAAACTAATTAATTAATGTGACGTCATCTAAGATTATTACGGTGAATAAACAAAAACGTGTAAATCTGATTATTGAAGTATTATTTACGTGTTTCCCTCACGAGTAACTTTTATATCAGTAAAAGCTGGTAAATGCTAAAGGCACATGAGTAATTACGCCACAGAGAAAAAGCGCATTAGAGTGCGACCTGGGCCCTATTTAATAAACGTGTCTATTGACAATGACAATTCAGAGTACATTGCTGAGAATGCTAGGACCCATGAAGCACTGCAAGTTTGGCGTCATTAGGAACCGGCAATGTATTCTGAATTGTCATTGTCAATTGTCGCGTTTATTAAACAGGGCCCAGGAAAATAATTCCACTCGTCAATCTTCGTTTGAGCAAAGCAGACCCGAGTCCCCGTCAAAACCCGAAGTCACTTAGTAATCAGCAAAGACGGATTGCAGCGGAAACAAAAGACAAATTAGCCAATACCGGCAAGGGATTGCAGGTGGCACATCCTGATTGGTCAATAGATTTTCGCGCGCTATTAAAAAGACAATGCGGGTTTTGTCTGGAAGGTTGGTGCCTTATTTTTCGCTGTTGTTTTTGGCGCGGCCAGCAATCAACTTGAATATTTTATTTCAGAATAAAGTAACAAACGAAACTTGTTAACATGTATATCCCTAAACTCAGTCCGAACTGAGATATTGAAGGCTTGAAGTTGAAAATATATTCATTTCGTTTACTTCAAGCCTTTATATCTCAGTTTGGACTGAGTTTCGAGATATTTGTAATAACATATTTTGTTTGCAACTTTATTCTGAACTATAATATTTAAGTTTGATTGATGGCCGCCCTAAAAAAATAGGAGAAAAGAAAAAAGGTGCCATTTTTGGGAATTGGATTTTGTCAACTGCGCGGTACATCGCGCATCGGTGATACTCATTAACACTTTCGCGGACACTGAACGAGACACAATAGAACTTTTATTGTTATCACTGCTATAGCATGTCACTGTCCGCGAACGTGTTAACCTGGTACTACTGCAGCTTTGTATACTACTATAAGGAGTGGCGGTGTGTGCGTGACGTTTCACCGACGAGTTCACATACACGACGCCCCTGGACAAAACCGGCCAGCATGCTATGTTATCTTAGTACAAACTAAGTGGAACGCTGATTTTCCATAGACAGCGTCTGCCATCTATCGGTGATGTATCGAAGCACTATGTGTTGCACTAGGGTTCATATCGGAGTAACAGCGCACTACACCTCACGCGCTGCGCTGTAGTATTGAGAGATTTCGCCCATATCAATCACTGTCTTGTTGGTCTAGCGGTCTAGGCAACCGGATTACGATCCGGGTAGCTAAGGTTCGATCCTCGTGTCGGCCGATCGTCTTTTTCAATTTATTTCATAATGTGGCGCCCCCTAGTTCTAATAAGCAGCAACGCAATTAGGACGTCCTAAAATTCAAGGCGAGTTACCTATCTATATCCAATATACATATTAATCTATGCCGGCCAGTAGACAAACTATGCGCGCAGTGCGTCACGTGACCATAGGGAGCGTTTAATTTCTCTATGCCATTTTGTGCTCTTCTTAGATGCTAGGTCTCTGTCGGGTATTTGGCACGTTCGTGCTGCACATTTGGGTATGCTGTTTCTTGGTAAAAATCTTAACTACCTGTGAAAGGGTCCGGGTTCTTTTTAGTGTTCCGTACTAGAATTGGCAAAACGGAACACCTACCATCAACTTGTCTGTCACAAGAATTTTTCTCAGAGACAGACTCATGAAGCTAAAACTTGGCATAGTTAAGTACTGTTAGTAAGCCGGCATTTTTTTTACAAAGTATCTCTTTAGGTAACTGTTTTAAAGCTAAGTCGCGGGAAAGAGTTAGTATAACAATAAAACAACATATTACACTGACAATAACAAAGCCGAGAATAGCATTTTTTAATAAATATAAAAGCACAATATACGTTCCACAAATAAATTCACATCTACTTGTATAAGTACAGTACAATTATCATTCATAAGTAATACTTAAAATCTATCCAAGTACACTTTTTCATTAAGAGTCTTTTTACCGTTAAGTGCCCATCACAATAATTAAGATTTCTCAATCAAGAAAACCTAAAATAATAAAGCGCTATTGCAACTTACTACAAAAGCCTAAAAGCAATTTTATATAAGTAGGTTCTGATATATTTTTAATACTTTGAATATGTTCGAGACATAATAAATAGTAAAGAGGCCGTTTTCGTCGTTTTTTTCATGAAAAAAACATGGTATGAAAAACCTATAAAAGTATAGTAAGTATAAAAATAGCTTTTTCAACACACTTGCTCATAAAATGGCCCTTATTTCACCGCAATTAGGCACATAATGACACCTATAATCAAACTGTGACTTTTTCATTACTATTATTCACAAGTGAGTTATAGGTTAGAGTAGTAGGTATTGTGTATACGTGTGTATTGATGATTACCGTCCTCGGCTCTCTTAAGACCCTCGCCTACGGCTCGGGTCTCAATGGTGCCTCAGCGGTAATCACCAACATTACACACTTGTACCATAATGTACTATTATAGCACTCCGTGACCTAAACCTGCCACTTGAGTCACGCTTTTCGGATACCTAAATATAATAGTCCATTATTACACGACATTACGCTCGGGCAATAATTTCACGCCGTGCAATAATGGAATACTTAAGACACACATATCGTACTATAGGCTTAGGGTTTTATAATAAGTTGGAATTGCACTTTCATATTTTAAGTAGGTTTTCTTGATTAAGAAATCTTAAATATTGTGATGAGAGCGCCACTGAACAGTAAACTGACTCTTAAACCGTAAACAGCAGATAGGTAAAAACATATATTTTAGTTTTATTCTATTAAATAGAACATCTACTTATTTGTGTGAATCAACAGTCTTTATTTGTAAATTGAAATAAGTTTATTGTCTTTGCGTTTACAATGTAAGTACTTATAAAAACTTTACCTCGCTGTTGGACTCCTACATAGAATGGCAAAAACATTGAATTTCTCTTCTTATTATATAAGAAGTAATTGGATATCTTATCTTATCTTGTTGTGGGGGCTGGCAAGCCAGCAACACTTCGATCCAGTGGGATCTTTTGTGTTAGCCCCAATACTTTTTGCTTACATCACCCTTCAAACATGGTCATAGCCCAGTCATTTTACGAAGTTTTGTTAGGCGGGATAGGGAGTAATTATTAATTGGACTTTTAAACTGTAACCGGCACCATTTAGTGACAAAAAGACTATCTTAAAACATATTTTAAAAAAAATGCTACAAAACATAGAAATCATAATTGTGTGTCCTAGAAGGTATTTAAATTAATAATATTAATACCAATGCACTTATTTGACTTAAATTTAACAATATGAGTTATTTTTGAGCAATAAAATAGGCATTAAAATTTAAAAATGAGGTATTTATTAGAAAATACGAATGTATTTTTCAAAACCTTCTAAGACAAAAATATTCACACCATGTTTGTAGTATGTATAACGGTAATGGTAATATGTGCAAAAAAAAATTACCATCAGGTTTTTTAGAACGAGATAATAGCTAAATTTTAAAATTGGAACTGTTGCTGACGTGATTTTTTTTTATTTTGGTACATTTCTCGTCTAAAATTGGCTCTTCAATATTATACCGAAAAAAAAAAACCAATTATTGATTAGTCCCGGCTCAAACCGTAAAATGACTGGGCTAGTCAATAAAGGAGGCGATACCATTGAAGGGAAGAAACCGAAGATCTCTCGGCTTCGGGTATCCATCTCCGAGGAGGCACATGCGTTTTATAATAGTAAAAGTAGTTGGTTAAAACGTATTCTCTAATTTGTTTATTATACAAATATCACACCACAATTAGTGGTAATAGATTGAACCATGTCGCATCCACTGGGAACAATGTTCATTTAGTTAGGTAAGAAATGCAATACAGATGGCGCTACATACTCCATTCGATAAGTAAAAAATAATAATTCAGAAGTTTTTTTTTGTGGATACACTTAATTGGTATGGTTAATTTCTTTGACTATTTATTATAAGGACTAGCCTTGCGGTAGCATTTCCCCTCTGCCACGGTATAAGATCAATTAATCATGTGCATTTACATTCAATTTTATACTTTGTCACTAAACGAGACAGCCTATAATTGCGAAACAATAATTTCGAACTTAGAACGTTTGGGGTTCACGCGAGACTACTTTTTATGATTTTTAACGTTCAAAATTAGAATCTAAAGTTATGGGAATAAAATCCAAAGTTGCGGATTTCATGTTACCTCGCCCCCTGCAAAAAGTGTCAGAAATGTTTTTAGTAGAATTACACGCGTAACTAGTCCCTATATAAGTAGTCAAAGGGTTAATTCTATGCCTTGTTGCATTGAACATAAGTATTGAAATGTTTCGAACGAATTACTTTATACGATTTTGTTTTGCTGTCTTTTTTAAATTCGACAATATTATACGAAGGCCTCGTTCTATTCACTACTATTTCTTTCTATGGCAGGATACATCTTGTTTAACTTATATTTATATTAAAAGCTATTGTTTTTTGCGCTTGTATTTAAATTGAACATCCGTTTCAAAGTTACAAATGAAACGTGTTTATCAGAAACTTGTTAAAATAACATTTTTAAAAGTCTTTATGAATCAAATCAAATTGTCATTGAAAAACTGTCGGAAATCCTAATTAAGTATGCTAAATGTAAAGAGAAGATGATGATGATGTACCCGACAAGTAAATGGACCAATAGGAAGGGGGCAGCGCTTTCGCCTATAAATTACATTTACCGCAGTCTAGGTCGTGCTCAAGATATTTGCCGGCCATTACAAGTCTTGCTACAGCCCCAAAAAAGGTTAGTTTATAGTTGTAACAAGGTTTCAGGCCACCCGAAAAGGGAAATAGGGAGCGTTGGGTGACCGTTAAGGTAGCATCTCCGAGCTTCGGGAGACACGTTAAGTATTTTAGCTCGGTTAGTTCGAACTATTATTATTTATTATTTAGTTGGCCACTAACTTACATCCAGCGAGTTTGACCCATTCCCTCTCACCATTATCGGCCTTTGCTCTGCAGTGGGATATTACCCTACAGTGGGATACTGCAGGCCAGGCATGTCAAACATGCGGCCCACAGTGCGTTTTTTGCGGCCCTATCCAATTTTAAGAATAGGTTCCCGATGCGGCCCGCAAGCGTGCAGACTTGACGTAGGTACTCATATTATGACGGTACCACCACTGCATTGAGTCATGATGTGAAAAATTTCGAGCTCGCTACGCTCACTCACTGTTTTTATGTCATGTGTAGCGTTTTTTACAAGGGTCCTGAAAATGTTGCCCTTGTAATATAAGTAGGTACCGTCCTGTTCTACGATAGATGCAATATGGATGCAATTACTTTTATTTCATTATATTCTTTGCGGCCCACTGATTCTAATATCGTTATGCATTTGGCCCGCCAGTGACTTTGAGTTTGAGATGCCTGCTGTAGGCAATAACTTGCTTTACACAAGACAGATAAATACGTTTCATTTGTTCCACTTTTATATAATTTAATTTTGTTCTAAAACTTATCCTAAATATTTATTTAGTAAACTTGTAAATACAGTCACAGTGACTTAAAATTTTCATAAGCACAATTATGACACTAGAGAATGGGACGTGAAATCGGTCCGAGATTGGATTGGTCCGGTGCAATATGGAGACAAAAAAATCTGCTGTCCACAATGACATTCTATGCACAAGGACTTCGCATCAGCGCGCTGTTAACGGGACCGCAAAAGTGTGCTTAATTGTTTTACATTACTGCTTAGTGACTGAAAGTACTGGAATGTCAGCGGCAATGTAATACAGCAGAGCACAACTGAAGCATACTAAGATGACATTAGAGACATGTGTCATTTACGGCTTTTGTAATTGTATGACGTGGTGAGTCCATGTGTATAGAATGTCATTGGGTGTCCCATATAATGAGGTCAGTAGGTACTGCAGTCTAGTATGAAACAGCCGACTTTTTCATTTTTTCTCAAAGTTGGCGATGTTTCATCAACGGATGAATGAAGCAAAGTGATAAATGCATATTCCTTAGTACTGACACGTACCGACTATCATTCCACTAACATACCATACTATTTCTTTTATATTCTGTATTCAATAACCATTAAAACTATAGTATAAACTATTGTATAGTAATTCCTTATATCTAGAAAAATTTGGCTGACATAGCATAATGTTTACTTATATTAATAATGCACCTTTAAAAGGCATTCTATTGTAAAATTGAGATTTCTCCGAAGTTACATGTTTAGACGAAGAGCTATTTATATGTAAAATCCTACTCAAATATCAGAAAATGTGTAAAAGCATCAAAAAGTATAACATAGACTTAAGCGTCTTCAGAAAGTTGCTGTAAGTAATGCTGCCTTATTTCTACACTACAGTACAATATCTGCATACAAAGCAATTGAAACAAGTTAAAACAAAGCATTTTTGCAATTTTGAATGTCACCTTTATCCCTTTACCACGGTATTTCCAAAAGATCGTATAGCGACATGACACGTACGATAAAACGATATTCGATTACGATCAAACAAGAACATGGTACAGAGAGAGCAATAACTTTTCTAATGCATATTTATATGACACCTATAATAGAATCTCTTTTCGCCACAATAATCTTTTTACTTTATTTAACCCCCTAAAATAAAAATGCTTCTTTCGGTATATTCATAAAGTTCACAATATTGCAAGCGTCACGATAAACAATCTATTATATTTACGGCTTGTTTGGACACTTCTGAATAAGTCCTTGATAGCTTATCTGAAACATCGTTTGACATATCTTTCATACAAAATATGTCATAAGTCTGTGGTAACTCGCCGATAAACTGCTGTGCAGTTTGGCGTTGTAATTTTTTAGACACATTTGAAGTGAATAAATACATAATGAAATTATAAGGTCTAACAAAATTAGGTGAAACTATTTTAAGGGGATGATCAGACCATCAAACAGAACAACTTTCTGTATGGGACCGATATCGAAATCGCAAAAAAAATCAGCTGTTCCATACAAACCTACTCGACCTAAATGTATGGGACACGAGATTTTTTTTTCGCGATTTCAATATTGGTCCCATAGAGAAATTTGTTCAGTTTGATGGTCTGATCATCCCCTTAAATTAGTTTCACCTAATTTTGTTAGATCTTATATAAATAAAGCAAGTACCTAGTTGCGTTCAGAAAAAGAAAACTAGTAAGAACTTATCCTGAAAGGGTAAAACGGGCCCTTATTGTAGCAACCTTTTACTTTGAACATTATAATTCAGAACGCTATGTATTAAATATACCTAAAGTAACTGGTCGGTAAAATGTACACTTAAACAAAAAAGTTTGACAGCGAAAAAAAATTAACCTAGATAACAATTACATCGACAAATTATATTTGTAGATTAATAATAACATTGTTTCATAAAACGAGAGATTTCATTAAATGAGATTACTTAAGGAACTAACTGAGTATAGAACCAATCGTGTGTTATCTAATCACTTATCAGAATTGAGTCCAATAAATACAACACTAGTTTTTAATTAAAAAAAATTTAAGGGTGTATTCCACAGGTCACAAAAACTAAAGGGAGATGTGAAAAGGGGGCGAGGCCAGTGTCGCAGCAATATGCGCAAAAAAGGAACACATTGCTCGCGACAGAAGGAGTGGCATCCTTTATGATTCTAAAATCCTTGAGAATAACACTCTTCTTGTCTCCTTCACTCTATAGCTCAACACAGCCTTCTTGCGCGCGCAGAATTTATTGCAAATTACATTTACAAACATTTTTGTCCGCGTATGCCAACTCCAATACTATTTTGTCGCATAGTCACAGAATGAATAGTCATGTTCTTTGGATCCAATGCTCTTAAACTTGGACTAGTGCGCGAACACCCTTAACATACAACTAAAATTCTTTAATACGATCGCAAGTCACCATTAATGCCTTTCCCTTGACTCGACAGAATAAGAATTAGTTACAGTACGACCAGGAAAATAATTCCGCTCGTCAAACTTCGTATGCGCAGAGCAGAGCCGAATCCTCGTCAAAACCCTAAAGTCATTTAGTAAGTAAAAATCCATCATACGCGGTAATCAAAGAGTGCAAAATCGGGTGCTACTAAATCTCCCTCTATCTCGCTCCAAGTTGAATGCGGAGAAAAGGTCGTGAAAACAATTCGGTATATCAAGGTTTTTTTTGGCGGTCTGAATCGAAAACCATTTTGATTTCGTCTCAATAACAATATTTTATATGTCCGTGTGGTGTCGGCTAAGAATAGCACCATCCCTTTTCCTCCCGTGGGTGTCGTAAAAGGCGACTAAGGGATCTACCAGAAGATGGGCAGCAGCATCCTCTGAGTACACACATTCAATTCAACTGCGATCGCCAACTGCCAAGCGTGGCCATTATGGCAAATCCCCCCATTTTGGGGGAAGCTTATGTCCAGCAGTGGACGTTTAATGGCTGATATGATGACATGTCAGAGATTTTAAAATGAAAGGATTACAGATATTTTTAATAAAATAACGTCGGTTTTCGTACCGTCGAGTGACGTCACTCGTAAACTCTTTGGTAAACTTTAAATCAACTTAAAATTATTAAGAAAAAAAATATAATTATTCACAATGTCAAAATTTGACATTTTGATGTTACCGTTTCTGTTTCCAGCGTAGAGTTAGAAAGAGGAAGTTGATTTTTTTTTAATTCTTCTTATCGTGTGGGCAGAGCCCTGGTGTCAGAGTTTTCTCAGACCGCCTTACGGCTTCTGACGTGGTTTTGATGTAACGACTACTACCACCAGAGATAGTAGCCGGCTTAACATGCCATCCGAAGCACGGAATCATTTTTCTTTTCAGACAATCAGGTGATTCAGCCTGCAATGTCCTAACCAACTGGGGAAAAACGCACAAAGTGATATATCACTAGGTGTCCCCCGTGGGAATCGAACCCACGACCTCCGTGTCGAGAGCCAATGCTCTTTCTTAACCATTAGACCACGGAGGCAGTTTTTTTAATTAAGCCTAGATTTTTCTCCATTGAGTTCGAATGATTTTATCGCGACCACTTTACTATTTAGGGATAACCGTTAAAAATTAAACTTGTATTGATAAACTCGATGAATCGTAAAAGAAATGAAATTAGTTTCTTAAAATGATGTCTTCTATCCGTAAAAAATATAAAATAAAGACCAAAACAAAACTTGACATACCGAATTATTTGCCTGGTCGTATTGTATTACTGTACTTAAGAGGAAGTGCCTAATATTGAGAGCAGTTAGGTCCATCCATGTCCTCACAGCTCTTCAGCATCAGGTAGTAACTGTTCACGCAGAGGATGCAGTACGCGATCAGACCTGGTGACAATGCAAACTATGAGATACTATTTTATAAATGCAGGACTTAGATTAGAAGCAGCAGCAGCAGCAGCAGCTAGCAGCTTTGTGGAGGGGAGGCCTGCAGTCCCATACATTTGCGTCGAGTAGGCTTGCAGTTTGTACGGAACAACTGTTTGTTTTTTCGGGAATTCGATGTTGGTCCCATAGAGAAAGTTGTTTAGTTCCATTGACTGATAATCCTCTATAAAACCGACAACAATCAGCATATCAAGTTGGGCCCTGTCTTATACAGAATGTTAGGGTAAACTATATTACTTTAAGGGGTGATTGTATCCATAATACTGGTAAACTTTCCTGAAGTAACATATAGGAAATCTAAAAAAAAAATCAATTTTCATACTAATCGCAATCAGTTGATCGAACTTTTGTATGAAGAGACAACATTTCGTTTTGCGAATTTCCCATAGGTTTCTTTGGTAAGGTATCATGGGTACAACCACCCCATAAAATAATGCAACTGTTTACCCTAACAACCTGTAGTGGATACGCATAGTTTTATAGATGTACAGGGCTGAGACAGGCAGCGGGGAGCGACTGGATGAGGAAGGCCGAAAATAGTGTTTTGTGACGCGTCTTGGGAGAGGCTTATGTTAAGCAGTGAACGATGATGATTGGGCTAATGGTGACAATTTGACATGCGCAGGATTGACGATCGACGATCGGCTTTAATTCCTTAAAAAAATTAAAAGTTCTTGGAACCGACGAGAATGCATGAACCGACTGTTTCAGACTGGGAAGCAGATAGCACGCGATCTGTTGTCTCTATCTGCCATCCCAATGAGAGTATATACGTATACCAAAGAACAGCACAGCCTCTAACAAGGCGAGGATTACGTCAGAGTCCGAGGATACAAGCCCAGAGACGCATTTACCGACGATGTTGAACAGTTGATGGTGAACACTTACCAAAGAACAGCACGGCCTCTAACAAGGCTAGGAACATGTCCGAGCCAGAGCTGGCGAGGCCAGAGACGCATATACCGACGATGTTGAACAGTTGATGGTGAACACTTACCAAAGAACAGCACGGCCTCTAACAAGGCTAGGAACATGTCCGAGCCTGAGCTGGCGAGACCAGAGACGCATATACCGACGATGTTGAACAGAATTGCCGCTATGTACAGGATGCACATCATGTATGTCCAGACGCGGAGTAGGCGAGTGTTGCGCTGTGAAGTGAAACAATAATGGTTTTAGTGACGTAGGTACTGTAGCGGAATTTTACCTAGCATATTGAACTTTTATAGTGAGATAAGATAAAATTCCGCTGCTCTTTCACTAGGAATTGATCAGTTCCCAGTCTCCGATTTCTCCGAATTGACCCTGACTGGGATTTTTAGGGAAATACATTTTTTTACGAGAAATCTGACTGAGAATTTTCGAAGAAGTATAGTGAAACTGGAACCAGCCCTTTTTACACAACTTTTCGGACATACTCAAAATTGCTTAACACATTCCCGGACAGTAACTGGCTGTAGCAGTGATAACAATAAAAAATAAAAAAGTTCTATTGTGTCACGTTCACTGTACATCTTCGACCCCATCTTTGTCCTGAGGACTGGATTTAGGTCAAGAGCAAAACCATATGAAATAAAAAATAAAACTCCACGAACGTGTTAAAAATTTAACAAGATCTTCAAGAAATCTTTAGCGTAAGTCGCCTAACTTGGTGCTCACCTTAAAGACCCCGGCGAGCAGAGTCAGGGCGAGCAGAACATGTCCCGTGCTGACAACGGCCACGCACACAGATATGGTGTACCACGTACTGTACACGTGGTCCCCAGCGTCCTCTACCGTGCCCATCAGTTCATTGAACTTCACAGCGTACAGCGAGCATACAATCACCAAGCAGACGGAGACGATCTGCAAATGATTGGTTAAAAAATAAATTAAATACGTTCTTTGAACAATATTTTGTGGTGAGACTGAACGATGAGAAAGATGTGGACTGCAACTACAAGAAGATAATACTAGTGGCAATAGACTTGAAAGGGGAGAACCGTAGAAAGAGAAGGTACTAGAATGAAGCACGTGTCTTCTCATATTCAGCAATTTCGCTCTATTTAAAAAAGAAGATTGTTACTTATTGCTGTCCTTAGCGACGTAACCACTTTTTTGTACTACGACGGCTGACTGACTCCGGAGTCAGTCATCTAGCTTCATATAAATTGTATAGGATGTTATGACTATCGCTGTCTCATACGTGGTTAAGTTGTGGTTCAGTCTATCTGCGAAAGCAAAAAAAAATTTCGTCTATGGGGAGAACTGAGATTCTTTAATGACATGGACCACAAATAGAAAGAGGCCATCCTAGCCGAATAGAGACCAAAACCGACAAAACGAGAAAAACATCATGTGCGCTATTTTTGGCATATGTAAAATAATAAAGATGGGGGCATATCTAGATTTTTAATATTTTCTCGGGGTTGCACGGGAGTGCACTTAAAACTATTGGTGAATTAGTACAGTGGTTCCAACGCCATAAGCAGTAATTATACTGCTCAGAATTCAGAAGTTTATTTGGAATCCATTACCTGGTTTACTTCTCTATTTTTTTAATGAATCGATCAAAGTAAACAATGAATGACAAATCAGACTGTTATTTTACATAAACTCACAAGCGTAATCCCTTTCGGGGTTGTCGAAATCACTGCTACAACTTAGCCCAGTCATTTTACGGTTTGAGCCGGGACTAATTAACAATTGATATTTTTTTGCAATATTTAAGAAACAATTTGAGCCTTGAAATATACCAAAATAAAAAAAAATCACGTCAGCAACATCCCCAAAATTAAAATTTAGCATTTATCTCGTTCTAAAAAACCTGATGGTAAATTGTTTTTTGCACATATTTAAGGTTTTACCGTTATACATTCTTCAAACGCGGTGTTAATATTTTTGTCCAATATTAAGGCTTTGAAAAATACATTAGTATTTTTCGAGCAAACACCTAATTTTTTTACATTTTAATGCCTATTTTGTTGCTCAAAAATAACTTACATTGTTAAATCTAATTAAAATGAGTGCATTGGTATTAATATTATTAAGATAAAACCCTTCTGGGAGATACAATTTTGATTTCTACGAAAAGAATGGAGCTATTTTTTTTCAGATAGTCTTTTTGTCACTAAACGGTGCCGGTTACAATTTAAAACTCCCATTCATTATTACCCCTCCTAACAAAACTCCGCAAAATGACTGGGCTAACTACAAAATTTCTGTTTAAGAATGTAGTTGTAGTAATGCTCACATTTAGCAAATAAAGTTTCAGTATGGAATGACGTGTCAAGTGGTGAGAGGTGGCTAGTCTTTCGCCCACATAAACACTGCATAAGAAACCTTTAATCCCTTAGTCGCCTCGTACGACACCCATAAGAATAAGGGTGGTCCATTCTAAGCCGGAACCACACGGCCAACAAGATAGGAGAACAACAAAGTAAATATAGCCCTGATCTTCTTCTTATCGTGTAGGTAGCAACTAGCAAGCCCTATTGTCAGAGTTTATTCAGACCGCCTTAAGGCCTGACATGGTTTTTATGTAACAACTACTACCACCAGAGATAGTAGCCGGGACCAACGCCTTCACGTGCCATCCGAAGTACGGAATCATCTTTCTTTTCAGCCAATCAGGTGATTCAACCTGCAATGTCCTAACCAACTGGGGTAAACGCACAAAGTGACATATCACTAGGTGTCACCCGACCTCAGTGTCGAGAGCCCAATGCTCTTAACCATTAGACCACGGAGGCAGTTATAGCCCTGATAATAGCCAGGGTTGATAATATTTGAGAAATTTACAAAGTAAACATATTTGATGAACATCCCGTTTATTGTTTTTATTATACTATAATGTACTAAGATGACTTACCGATAAAAACAACAATAATTATTGTATATATATCAACTCCAATATGACGGGATGTGTAATAAATACTATAGCACAGATACCGATAATACCGTAACGATTCGTCAGCGGGTTAAACCATACGTTGTTATGAATCATTTACCCTGATTTTATGTATTATTATTTGTGACTGGGCTATTGCAAGCAAGGGTCGTTATGTAACACTGCGACCATCGCTGATCTATTGTGTTCGCCCCAAGCTCACCCATATTTTACGCATACCTCCGAACTTATGGTATTTTCTTTTCATTCTCGGGAATGCAGGTTTCCTCACGATGTTTTCCTTCACCGCCGAGCTAGTAAATGATAAATACAACCGTACATAAATTCCGAACAACTTAGTGGTACAGGCCAGGAATCGAACCGCGTCCTCGTGATTGAGGCGCTAGCTCTCTTCCGTATGGGCTATCATCGCTCTTGATTTTATGTATGTGACATAGATATGATAGATACATGAACACAACCCAAAAGGGAATACCTTTCCAAAACGATTTATAATCAACAATTAGAAACAACATCTTTCAAAGTCGGCCATATTGAAAAAAAAATTATTCTAATCTAAATACAGTAAGCGAATAAAACGTGTATTGTATTTTATCGCAACACACATAGTTTAAATAATTTTAATGTTAACAGTAGGTACACATGAAAATAAAAATAAAACATTAATCTACGAAAAGGCAAGTCCAAACCATTCAAGTCGCTGAGATGAAGATGTTACGCTGGATGTGCGGGGTTACGAGATACGACAGAATACGCAACGAGTTCGTGCGAGGTAGTCTCGGAGTCCGCGACGTAGCTGACAAAATCCAAGAAAATCGACTTAGATGGTTTGGTCATGTAAAAAGAAGACCACCTGACTATATAGGCAACAAAGCAATGGACCTCACCCTACCAGGTCAACGTGGCGTAGGCAGGCCAAAACTCAGATGGTCTGATGTTGTAAAGAAAGAAATGGACAGCTGCGAGCTCTCCATCGACGATGTTCAAGATAGAGCGAAGTGGAAGAAACAGATTAAGAAAGCAGACCCCGCTACCCAGCGGGACAGCAGCTAGGAAGATGATGATGATGATGAATCTAGCGAATGTTTGGCTGCAGTAAGCTGGTACTTAATTCCAAAACCCATTTTCAAATATTATTGATTTTTAAACATGTTACAGCCATGTTGTGCTATTTCGAATCAACTTGAACCCGCACTTTTCCAAACCGGGGAACTGCGTTATCCAATTTCGCCACCGAGCCCACTACCCAGAGAACGAAATTTTCAATCTGTTGCGTCTTAAGGGGACGTGAGCGCCATCTACTGGTAGCGCTCATGTCCCCTGAGGGAAAGTGCGGGTTCAAGTCCCGCCCGAGACAAATTTTTCAATCTTTAAATTAAAACGCATTTTGTAACAAGTTTAAGTTTTCTTATTATTTTACTTCATGTCGTCACTTGATGCTACTTAGTATGTGCATGTGGTATTTAACTGTAATTGGTTGTGCAATAAGACATAAAGTGCCTGTTTCACCACTTCCGAATAAGTTCTTGTTAACTTATCCGACAGATATTTTGACATATTCTTCATACAAAATTATGTCAAATGAGCTGTCGGATAAGCTAACAAGAACTTATCCAAAAGCGGTGAAACAGGCCCTAAGCCGTTTAATCTATGATATATCATGTGTATGTATTATTGTAACATCTGTTGGGGTAAATCTATAAATAAAATTTAAAAAAAAAATGTATTTGGATAACCTTTCAGAGTTAATCTGGACGGATATGCATTCGGTAGCATAGACATATCATATCAGCCTACTGCAACATCAATATAAAAAAAGAAGCAAACAGTTTTTTGTGTGAAAATGGATTTTCTCAGGAATGAAACCTATCTAGATAAACTAGGGAACAGCCTCATGAAAGCATTCCTCTCTGACACGTTACAAGATGTGCTAAATGTAATTTTATACCTTATCACTAAGCCTGGTTAGGTGTTACCTACATACCAAGTGTATGACGGCAATGATCCTGGTGCCCATCTCCAGGCCCATGCACCAGCAGAACGACGTGATGTGCGGCACACCCATTGCTGATGACTTCACTTTATCTCGCCTCCTGGAATCAACAACAGTAACACTTTTGACGGACACTTTGTTT
The DNA here is from genome assembly GCA_927399405.1 of Agonopterix arenella. Taxonomy (NCBI): domain Eukaryota; kingdom Metazoa; phylum Arthropoda; class Insecta; order Lepidoptera; family Depressariidae; genus Agonopterix; species Agonopterix arenella. The sequence goes on from OV656704.1 coordinate 434,380, forward strand.
TTTTCGTTGTCTAGACATCATAATACAAGTCCAGGTACTTTAAATGTGACTAGATAATTTGTGTAACAATATCCAAGATATTTATTTATTTTATTTATTTATTTGACATTTTATAACATCTTTTTTAACACATCTGCTCTCTAAGTGGATCTTGTCGCACCGCTTTTAGTGAACCTCAAAGCGAAAGCGGTGCAATAAATAAAGCACGCGTGCGATTTACTGTACATTGCCGCACTAGTAATACCTGCGCGCACAACTAATTTGAACAGACGCGCACAGCGCGGAATTTAACATCAAAATTTTATTTATTTTTCCTTAAAAGTGTGTTAAAAACATCGTATGAAACACGTGAGCGTTGGTCATTAGTCTCGGCTCGATTACAGCATCCAGTCCAATCCATCCTCTACTGTCATGTCATTTCTCCGTAGTCATGACCGACTTAGCTCACTTGTATCATAAATATAATGTACCTACTATTACTATTACACACAAATAAATAGATTATGTGATTGTGAGAATTAGAACATTGCACAATCAAATTATATTACTAATTACTAACTTGGTAGAAACGTGCAAATTTTTTGTGAGACAACGTTCTAAGGCTTTTATTTTCAATTTACTTTTCCTTCAACTTTGAGTAAGTGAATGAATTTTTTTTCTAAATATTTCACCGATTCTAGAAGCACTCCCCGACGTTTTTGTGTGCTTCTCTCGGCTATCTGTTAGACCCGTCCCAGTCCTATCTACATCGGTTATGGCACTACTACATTATGCATTCTAAGAAGTCATTATGTTAACTGCATCAGCAGCCTAACGATGTTGCAGCTCGAGTTAACAGTTGCCGAGTGAATAAACGTGTCGTATTTATTAAACGGATAGTTCTTGCAGCGCGCCAAGTTAGATCCTATTTTCAATACTAACCATTTTTTTTTTTAATCCGACTCCTCTTTGCCTGTGGTTTGTCAGATTTCCCTTAAAATACACAGGGTGTTAGGGTAGACGTTCGATTAGCAGATCGCATTTAGTATGGAAAGTACAAATTTTTTTTTGCTTGTTTCCTCAAATGTCTGTTGTAGGCCGACGATCAAGTTCTACTTGCATCGTCAGCGAATGACTTGCAGGCGATGATGAAGTGCATGAATGAGTCGTTTAAAAAGAAAGGAATGAAAGTTATTGTGTTAGAGAGGAATGATAATGGCGAACGTACATTATGTAGTATTATGATTGGTGATAAAAAATTGGAACAGCTGAATATGTGGGATGCATGTTTACTAGAGACGGTAAGAGAAGAGAGGAAGTAGGAAATAGGAAACATGGAGCTCTGAATTCCTTTGTGAGAAGCCAACACGTGTCCAAAAAGGCACGGATGGCAGTTCATAATGGAGTGTTAGTCCGGATATTGATGTATGGAAGTGAATCTTGGGTATGGCAGAAGATGCATGAAAGTAGGATTAACGCAGTGGAAATGCGCTCATTGAGAAGTACGTGTGGTGTGACTGTGATGGACAAATTGAAAAATAGTTTTATTAGAGAATTTCCAAAAATCAAGAATGTCACATTGTGGTCCTGATTAGCTTTCAATTTATAGAAACATTACGGATTATTATGTTTCACGCTTATAGCTATTATCGTTAAAACCGCCAAAACTTTTGGCGGTTTTAAAGATAATAACTATAAACATTATAAAAACAAATCCGCAGTGACCCGATAAATTGAAAATCAGCCACAATGTGACATTCTTGTTTTTTTGGAAATATTGTTTAATTCTTAAGAATAAAAAAAAGTAGTATTGGGGGCAGCACAATAGGCTCGGTGCAGCCTTAAAGAATTGCATAGTTTTATTGGTTAATGTCAAAAATTTAATTGTATGGAGAGCATATTCTCTTAAATAGATGAGCGCTATCACTTTACATGAACAAAAGTGTATATATACAGAGTGGAAACTTAAATGTATTACTTGTTTTAGGGGGTACATCAGTATATCAAACTGAACTACTTTCAATATGGACCAACATCGGCCGCAATAATGGATACTCGACACTTATTTATGGAATAGCAGATACTTTTCCGCGATTTTGTTGTTGGTTCCATAGTGAAAATTGTTCAGTTTGATGGTCCGAAACACTCTCTAAAATAGTCAAAATTATAATTAATTTAATCTACTCTGATAGAAAAGTTTCAAGATAAAAGTAAAAAACAACCACAAAAATAGCACAGAAAGTAGTATCAAGGCAAATGGATAAAAATACTCGATATTCTACATGCATTTTTTGGTAATTCGCCAATTATTTTAACGCTCTACAGTAAAAAATATACAAAGATTCAAAACAAACAAAAAACCGTCCAAGTGCAAGTCGGAGTCGGGAGTCATTTTAAAAGACCAAATGGTTATTTGATCAAAAGTTCGAAAGGCCAAAAGTTGATACATCAAAATTTAAAAGGTCAAATAGACGATTGGCCAAATCGCCGATACACACTTAAGGTGTTTTCAGTCCATACAAAAGTTTGACGCATAATACGCGTAGACGGAATTAATAAAAGTAATATTTTATATATGGAAAATTAGTTTAGAAAATCTAGTTGCCGCGTCACAAATAACATTTGCAATTTATAATATAATTACGAAGATATATAAAGCATTTAAAATTTTGTATGAAAAATTTCAAAGCTTTATATCTTCGTAATTATAATATAAATTGCAAATGTTATTTGTGACGCGGCATCTAGATTTTCTTAACTATTTTTCTGTGTATACAAAGTTACTTATTATATTAATACCGTTTACGCGTATTGTGCGTCAAAGTTTTGTATAAAATTGACCCCTCTGCAACCACCTTAACCGATTTTTATTATTGGTTGCATAAAAACGTTAAAAAAACAGGTTTCTTGTATGTCCTTAAATTTTTAGTGTTTGTTTTTTTATTTATTTTTTAGTAATTCCGAACCGCATAGCTATTATAGTTCAAAAGATACATCCTTTATAGGTAGGACATACTGACAGGCCGACGGACGGAGAGCGTAGGCTTAAGAATAGGGTCCTGTTGGCACCCTTTGGGTACGAAAAACCCTAAATATCCCTTATGTTAAAAACATTTAAAAAAAAATTAATTAAAAAAAAGTGAAAATTTATAAAAAATTACATCAATCAGTTCACTCACGGCCTATCGTCCACCTGCATGGCGTGCACTTCCATAGTCGTCGGTTACACTATAACTGCACATGCACTGAGGACGAGATGCGCCCGCCCGATACGAAAATAAAACAAAACTAGACTATAATTTTTTACGCATTTAATTTAACATGTTTCTGCTTAGTGCGGTCTGGCGATCAATGCGGTGGTACAACACGTGAGGTGATAGCGATTTTCATGTATTTTTATCCTTTCATACTATTTCTAGATGATTAACAGTGGTTTAGTTTAGAGCAAAATGAATCTGCCCATGAGCATGCAATATTTCATTCGAGGAAAGGCATGCAGAACAAAGTGAAAGTGAAGTTAAATGTGAAATTTTGTACACAGATAGAATATGTTCTGGATTAACTCATTAGATCTATGTACACACGGCGACACATCAAGTTATACAAAATCAACATAAGCTGACCGCGCGTAGGTGGCGTAGCGTATAGCTTCGCGCGGCCAGCTTATGTTGGTTTTGTATAGCTTGATGTGTCGCCGTGCGTACACCACATGAAGCAATAAATGATTATGATTATGATTAACAGACGAAGTCGCGGGCAAAAACTCGTCAGACATTTATAGATATTTGTTATGGTTGCTAAATTAAATAAGTTACAAAAAAATCGTATCTCTACTCGATACAACTCTTATCTATGCATATAATAGAACTACAACAAAACCTGTGGAAAGGACGAGGAATAAACTGTTCTTATCGATAAGACCGCCTTTCTTGTTTCTCTCTGTTGTGTTGTCTATACTATTATAAAACTGTAACAGAAGTGTGTCTGTACATTGAAGATATTATTAAAAAAAAAGTTACGATATGGTTTAGGTGTCCCTGATTCAGTATCAGCAATTTTTGGATTTTTTGTCTGTCTGTTTGTTTGTGTGTTTGTTTGTTTGTTTGAACGAGCATCACGCAAAAAATACTGAACCGATTTTGATGAAACTTTTTTTGTTTGATAGCTAATGATCTGACTTAAAATCTGGTTTATAATTTGTGCGGACAAAGTCGCGGGTTAACGTAAGTACATTATATTTTTGATTGACATTCCATCGCTCAATCGGAAGATATTATTAGAATATAATATTTTTTTAAACTATACCATCGGTGTTTTTCCACCACAATCAGAACTATTTAAATTAAATATCAACTTAACGGGTTAAAATAGATTAGGCCGCTTTCCAATAATAACAAAATAACTATAATTTTGCCAACATATCAGCTTCTCGCCACCGCTCTCGCTGGCGCTTATAACTTAACGATCAGCATACCGTTATAATAACAGCGGTCCCGTCAAGGCCGGTCGGGTGCTGTTTACAATTGATCGGATCGGAGTCCAGTCTTGAGCACCGAACCTGCACTACTATTCATTGTACATGTATACATATTACCTATCTACAGGGTGAAATTGATATCATTAGCATCCTTTTAAACTAAGAGTCTACCCATCAAACTGAACAACTTTTACTATGGGAGCAAAACATTTGAGTCGATTAGACACTGCAGTTTAGTATGGAACAGCTGATTTTGTTGTTGCTCCGATTGGTTTGCTCCCATAGTAAAAGTTGTTCAGTTTTATGGGTAGACTCTTAGTTTAAAAGGATGCTAATGATATCAATTTCACCCTGTATATGTATATGTATACGTCCCACTGCAGGGCACAGGCCTACCCTCAGGGAGGGGCATTAATCCACCACGCGTGCCCAATGCGGATTGTTAGACTTCACATACGCAACAGAATTTCTTCTTTAGCGTATGCAGGTTTCCTTACGATGTTTTCCTGTACCGTTTTCGGTATTACGTACATAAGTTAGTATCATCATATCAGCCATTAAACGTCCACTGCTGGACATAAGCCTCCCCCAAAATGGGGGGATTTGCCATAATCGCCACGCTTGGCAGGCGGGTTGGCGATCGCAGTTGGATCGAATCAATGTGTATAGTTAGAGGATGCTGCTGCCCATCCTTCACTAGATCCCTTAGTCGCCTTTTACAACAACAACGGGAGGAAATGGGATGGTTCTTAGCCGACACCACACGGACTACGGATAAGTTAGTATCTTACCTTTTAATTTAATCGACGTTTATAAATAGAGTTGTCTTAGTACCTAGAAGGAAAAAAAACAATTTAATAATCAGAAGCGAGACCACAATAATTAATTCACTGCAATATTTTTATTTTATTTTATTAGATTAGGGAAACATACAGCGTTAATATTTACACCTGGATTACAGAACTTAATCAACGAATTAGCCATAACAGTTTCCACTTATAAAAGTTACAGTAGATATGTTGCTCAAACTTAAAAAACTAAAAAAGAAAAAATAACAGCACCAAATTAAAGATTGAAAAATTTGTCTCGGGCGGGACTTGAACCCGCACTGCGCACCGATTGAAAATTTCGTTCTCTGGGTAGTGGGCTCGGTGGCGAAATTGGATAACGCAGTTTCCCGGTTTGGAAGAGTGCGGGTTCAAGTCCCACCCGAGACAAATTTTTCAATCTTTAGTTTGATTCGAAATAGCATAACATGGCTGTAACATGTTTAAAAATCAATAATATTTGAAATAACAGTTCATGTAAAACAAACACTTCAATTTTGATTAAAGTTAGGTACCTACTATTTAAATTATGACTTAACTAACAAAACAAAATTGAGTAATTTAATGAAGAAAATTAGGGAGAAAAACAAATCGTATATAGTTATAGTACTGTAGCCACGAGACCCCCCAATCACAACACGATTACCGATTGCCGCCCTGACACTGTTGTAGGGCACGAAACCACCAATATAAAAACCCAAGTCCCACAGATCACAACATTAAGCAATTCAATCCACGCACGTACAATGTACACACGGCGATAGATCAAACCACCTATAGTCTATGCCCTTGAACATAGAGTTCAACTATGGGTAGGTTGGTCTGTCGCCATGTGTACAGGGTAACAAAACACCCTAGTAAATATTAAATAGACGTCAGCCTACAACGCGTGCCCAATTCGTATTGGTAGACTTCACATATACAACACATCAGAATCAACACTTCTTCAGCGTATGTAGGTTTCCTCACGGTGTTTTCCTTCACCGTTTGGGAGCACCGTTTGGTATATCAAATTCACAAAAAACAAATTTAAAAAAAATGTACATAACAAAAACCTCCAACATCCTTTTGAGCATGTTCAGAGACCGGTGGGATTTCCCATTGTTGCATCACTGGTTAAAACTATAGAGTGATGCAACATAACTAAACAAACAAACATAATAAAAGCTGACAAGAGATTTAATGGAGGATTAATTTCAAGGAACATACATGCAACTGGTAATTAGTAACAAAACCAAGTATAAATAATTTATTTTAAAAACCCAGAGAGTAGACATATTATAGATGTCTACTGACATAATAAAAAATGACGAGAGATTTAATGGAGGATTAATTTTACTGAACGTACGTGCAACTGGTAATTAGTAGACATATAGATGTCTACTCTCTGGATTTTTAAAATAATATTTTTATTCATACTTTGTTTTGTTACTAATTACCAGTTGCACGTACGTTCATTAAAATTAATCCTCCATTAAATCTCTAGTCAGCTTTTACTATGTCAACAAAACAAAAAGTGACAGCATGAGATTTAATGGAGGATTATCTTTAATGAACATACGAAACTGGCAGTAACACTAGTTCTAGGATAAATGTATACTATCACTATATGAACACCTTGCCTCAAATAGGTACATTTTTTTTGTTTGAAATTAAAAGAAAAATTAGGTATACATAAACCAAATTTTTCTTATTCTAATTAATGAATAATTAGAATAAGAAAAATTACACACTAATAAAGACTTAAAATTCTTATCTATCAGGTTTTTTTGTTATTATATGATATATAATAATATATCAGGTTCAGCATCAGTAGAGATGTTAGTATTTAATCTATACTCCATTCCAAATAGCTATTACCTATAGTTGCTAATCAGAATTGGCCAGAAAGCTAAATAGGAATTGGAATATCTTTTCTTCCTTATCATCATCATCATCATCGTCATCTCAGCCGATGTAAGTCCAATGCTGGACATAGGCCTCCCCCAAGGATCGCCATAACAACTGGTCCTGCGCTTCCCTCATCCAACGGGTTCCCGCCGCCTTCAGCAGGTCGTCGGGGGCCTACCCACGCTGCGCTTGTTCTTCTTTATATATATGGAATGAATCATAGCACAATAGCACTCATAGTACAATAACAGTATAAAAAAGAGATCTGATTCCTATGTGCAGAATGAATAGAATAGAATTTATATTATCTTTATGTACCTTATTGTACATAAAGATTACAGCCCTACAAATAAACTTACATGGCATGTTGTGTGTACAAAATGAGCAAAAAGGTGTGTGACTCAGTTTACTGCAGTTGGCAGAACCAAGGACTACTGTTATTCTATCACAACCATGTTGGAACGGACAATCCTGCAAAATTGGCCCAATTCTTCCTTCACCACAGCAGAGAAAACCCTTTAGGAGTCGCGTGGCTAGAAGACTCTTGAGTACATGTCTTTCGTTTGGCTCGCGATTAAGTAGCCTCTCAGCTTCGCCATTTTATGGCGGTTTCGGGTGTGTGTTTTTGTATAAAGACAGGGCTTTGAGATCGCCATATCCATTACCGTACAATGTCAAGCACTAATTGCTCCTTAAACTAGATATTGGCAAAATCATCACTACCAAGATGGCAGCCATTTTTTAAAAATAGAATAGAATAGAGAACCCATTTATTTACTTATTTGCTTTTTGCAGTTAGGGACACGAAAAAAGTATCGATACTTTGTGGTATCGAGTACGTTTCCGTTCGATACCGATACTTTTGTACTCGATACTTTTTATTCGATACTTTTACTCAATGAGTACTTTTCGACAGGTATCGTATTGAATAAAACTTAAAAATTACCGACTTAAAACTTGGCCTTACGGTTACGGCTCATGTTTATGGCAACGCCATGTAGTTCAATCGTGCTGAAACTTCGAAAACATTACCTACCTATTTTACATGAAGTTCGAATCGAAATCGTTCGTTCCGAACAAGTGAGTGATTGATCCACTATTGGTACAGACTAGTATTTTTTCTGTGGTACGGAGGAGGACTGGGAACTTTAATGTGTGCCTAAAGTAATAAAATAAATAATCAAATAATTTAATATTTTTTAAAACTTTTTAATTTGTGAATTTATTTTTTTATTATTGTATTAAATGTATGTACCATTTGTTTTTTTAAGTTGCTAATCTGACGTTACTTACCTTCTGACTGGCATTGACGTCCTGCCTGCCGACCCTACCCTACCGTATGCGCATTAGAGCCCTAAGAAAAGTACTCGATACTTGAAGTATCTATACTTTTGTCTCGATACTTTTGTGAGTACGATTCTTTATTTTCGATACTACTCATGAGTACAGTATCGATACTTTCAATTCGATACCGTGTCCCTATTTGCAGTACCTACAGCTAAATAACCGATTGGTTTCTACAAAGAAAAATTGATGGTCACAAGAGATGCTGACAACAAGTTCCCACATATAAAACAGAAGTAGCAAGAAGATGCAGCCAGTATGCCACTGATATGTGCTATGACATAATCTGTTTATATATTTCGCTTACAAAAAGGTCATAACTCATCAGTCATCAGTCACTACATCAATTTTACGAAGATACGGTATAAATAAAGATAAGATCGATTTTAATTTGTTATATTTATTTTTTTACCGCGTACCGGAAAGCGCATCGTGGGTAGGCCCCCCACACGGTGGACCGATGACTTTGTGAAGGCGGCAGTAACCCGTTGGATGAGGGCAGCGCAGGACCGGTCATTATGGCGATCCTTGGGAGAGGCCTATGCCAGCAGTGGACGTCCATTGGCTGAGATGATGATGATGATGATGATGATGACCAGCCCATTGCCACTTCAGCTTGCTTATTTCATCAATACTATGTAAACCACTATAGTTCTGACTTATCACACTAGGCATAACTTTCTCTCTACATATGTATATCAACTCCATGTTTCCGCACCATAGGTCATCACTGGGACGCACCTTCGTTTTTAGCCATTGTGGTAGGAAAATAATTATAACAGAGTTTTCCGAAAGCAGCCTATCCTAGTTGAAAGCTATATTTACGAATAAAACACTAGAATAGCAGTACTTACTGTTATCGCCTCGCCTACACTTTATTTATAACTAATAAGCAGAATATTTATGCAAACACCGATGTCGAGATAACTGATTTGAATGTCCAAATATAATTATAAAAACACTTCACGTCCGCCACAGTCTTTATTATCTTACAAAATAACGTTTCCTTGGGGAATATCAATTAGTAATAAGTACGATTTGATTAACCTACTATAAAGTTGTCTGGATTTTCCAAGACAAGACAGCTTCGAAACAAATTTTCAAGAGCAAGATTGAAAATTTGACGTCAATAAAAAAGGGATAAAACTAGCAATTTTCGTGCTCACAAAAGAGACGGAACATATTAGATTTAGATGTTTTGATCTCAAAAATCCGAAAGCTCTTGACGTCATTTTCAACAAACTTAATTATGCACTATAAAAATAAAAGTACTTCTCTATTGCCTAAGAATAAGGTGTATTTTTAAATAACCGTGCTTGTTTGTAAGATTGCAAGTGATAACGTCAAACGCGCGTTCCATTTTACATAAGTAAAATTCAAAAGCACGTTCCATTTTAGGTAATAGTTTATTACAAAATGTATTTTTCAGTGAAAATATGCTTGAAATTACAAATATTATTTTGCTTTATTTCTATTATACATTGTTTTGTTGTAAAAATGTAATTACTTATTGATTTAAAAAATCGAAGTGATAAGTAAGGTTGTACTCTTCTAACGCACTCAAAATTATATAAGCACGTCTCATTTCCTGTGTAGTGTGTAAGTGATGAAAGCAAGAGGGCTCTATCGTCTCTTTCTCTATTGGATCAATATCGAAATCGCGAAAAAAAATCTGCTCTCCCATACATTTTAGTCGACTTATGTTTGCAGTTTTGTATTGGACAGCGAAATTTTTTTTCGCGATTTCAGTGTTGGTCCCATAGTAAAAATTATAAAACCCACCTATCCCCCCCCCCCCCCCCCCCCCCCTTGATACATGCCTGTGTTATATTGTTAGTCGGACCTTGTATATATTTGTATAGATACTGGGTCTGTGATAATTTTTTCTTGCGCGATTTATGTCTTGCATTCGATTGTGAACCTTAGCGCTCATACAGACGAGCGTCACTTCGCGATCGCCGAGGGTCGCAGAGAGTCGCGCTCATAGTTTTCGGTCACGCGACTGTCGCCTCGTCGTCGGTCGTCCGCGACACACGGCGACCGCAAAGTGTCGCTCGTCTGTAAGAGCGCTTAGTGCAGAAGCTTACGGGTTACCAATGTGATATATCAGATATCACACCATATTTACTAGAGAAGAAGATTCTTAATATGGAAAATGTAAGAACACTAAAATATTCCTGCTTTACACACACTCTTTGTAAAACCGAAATCCCTACATACTTATATCATAAACTTAAGTGGAAATCCTATAGATCAAATCATAACTTAAGGGATAGAGGTTATCTTTTCATTCTTCCTGTATATTCTCTTATCAGCACCCAGGGTTGCTTCAAGCACGCTGCCTCGAAGATATGGAATCCCGCCCCACGTTCGGGAGGCACTATCGCTATCGCTACCAACCTCAGCTACCTTACCTAACCTAACCTAACCTAACCTTCAAGAAAAAATTTTTCCGGTGGCTATTCATGAAGCAATCGCAGGCTGCTAGAGATGTGAACCGATTACAATTTTCAGCACCGGTATTTTTCAATTACTTTTGAGAAAAAACCGGTTTTTACCGATAACTTTTAGGTTTTTCATCTTATTAAGAAACAATGATAGTATTCTAAAATAAGTAAGTATAGACCGTAAATTGCCGCCTTTGTCCAGCAGTGGACGTTTATCTACTGAGAAGATGATGATTAAACACTTAAATACATACGTCAATGGCTAAAACTGTATAAATTTGTAGTTTTATCTTGACACCATGTATATTTGGTTTTTGTAGATAAATTGTAACATTTTTAATGTAATAATTTGTACATTTAATTTTATTTTGACATGCTTAATATTTGCAGGCTGGATACACGTGTCCTAAATAATACAGGGTGAAATTGATATTATGAGCATCCTTGTAAACTAAGAGTCTACCCATCAAACTGAACAACTTTAACTATGGGAGCAAGCAAATCGGAGCAAAAAAAAAATCTGCTGTTGTATACATTCCAGTCGAGTAAGCAGCGGCGGCAGGTGCAGTTTAGTACGGAACAGCTGATTTCTTTTTTGCTCCGATCGGTTTGCTCCCATAGTAAAAGTTCTTCAGTTTGATGGGTAGACTCTATTACTTCAAAAGGATGCTAATGATATCAATTAAGATAAGATAAGATAAGATTTATTTATTTGCAAGATTATGATATACAGTAAGATCTTAACATAAGGATATAGCACAAGACATAATCTGCCACACAGGATGGCGTGCAAATTTTAAAAACAGAAGACAAACACACAAAATAAAATTTACATCAAGTCTGTTAGGTTAAACGAGAACATCGACCATATATTCGTTTACAGAGTAATAACATTTATTGATTAAAAATTTATGTAAATGATTTTTAAAAGAACTTATATTCAATGGTTTAAGCATATTTGGCAACCTGTAATAATTTCACCCTGTATGTCACGATGACACGATCTATTGTAAAAAAACTGTGTTCATACAAATAAATGATTTATATTCTATTCTATTCTGTTCTATTATTATGATAGGTAGGTACACAACAATATTAAGATTCATGTTATGAAATATTCAACGGACATAATAACCCGTCAAAAAGAGGCATTTTGGCTGTCAATTTTAATAATTAATTTAACACTTAAAATATTGATTAATGTAATCGGTTATTTAAATAAAAACCGGTTTTTTTAAGGTTTTCTTGAAACCGGTTCACATCACTACAGGCTGCTGGTATCCCTCTTTAGACGTATTTAACGATTTATTTATGTATACTGATTGTTTTCACCTATCCATAACAATGTAGGTATTTGACTACTTTGTATCCTGCCTAGCTAGCATGCCACCCACGACAAAGCGTTAAAACGAGAAAAACGTCATGCGCGCTCTTTCTGGCCTACGTAAAATAATAAAGATGGAGGCACCTCTCGATTTTTGTCGTTTTCTCGGGGGTGGCATGCTAGCTAGGCTGGAAGTTATATAGATTCTTTAATATTTAGGTATTGTGTTTCACGCAGTTTATGTCTGGCTATGGCAAAATAACAGATTTATTCAAATGTCGCTGAGCCATAGACCTTTTCGTCTTGTGTAGTTTTATATTACTTGTTATTCTAGTTGTGATACTTCCCTCGGAGTATATGTACACAACCAAACTTGTTTGTGTATAGGTACTCTGGGGAGGTATCATTATCATACTAACAACAGAAAAAAACTCTTTTATTTTTAATTCTTCTTATCGTGTGGGCAGAGCCCTGGTGTCAGAGTTTTTTCAGACTGCCTTACGGCCTCTGACGTGGTTTTTATGTAACGACTACTACCACCAGAGATAGTAGCCGGGACCAACAGCTTAACGTGCCATCCGAAGTACAGAATCTTTTTTTTTCAGACAATCAGGTGATTCACCCAGCAATGTCCTAACCAACTGGGGAAAAACGCACAAAGTGACATTTCACTAGGTGTCCCCCGTGGGAATCGAACCCACGACCTCCGTGTCGAGAGCCAATGCTCTTAACTATTTGACCACGGAGGCAGTTAAGGTCACGGAGGTAGTTTATTTTTAATGTCCTTCTGTCTCGTATTACCTACTTCTGTTTATGTACAAATGTAAAAGACAAATAAACGCTTTTTAATTTAATTTAATTTAATTTAATTTAATTTAATTTAATTTAATTTAATTTAATTTAATTTAATTTAATTTAATTTGATTTAATTTAATTTAATTTAATTTAATTTAATTTAATTTAATTTAATTTAATTTAATTTAATTTAATTTAATTTAATTTAATTTAATTTAATTTAATTTAATTTAATTTAATTTAATTTAATTTAATTTAATTTAATTTAATTTAATTTAATTTAATTTAATTTAATTTAATTTAATTTAATTTAATTTAATTTAATTTAATTTAATTTAATTTAATTTAATTTAATTTAATTTAATTTAATTTAATTTAATTTAATTTAATTTAATTTAATTTAATTTAATTTAATTTAATTTAATTTAATTTAATTTAATTTAATTTAATTTAATTTAATTTAATTTAATTTAATTTAATTTAATTTAATTTAATTTAATTTAATTTAATTTAATTTAATTTAATTTAATTTAATTTAATTTAATTTAATTTAATTTAATTTAATTTAATTTAATATCGGAAATTGTCTTTTGCCAGGGAGACTGGTAGCTCCATCTGTTGGCTTTGTAGCTTATAACTTGCACTTGCGAGTCTCCAGATTGTTGTGTGTTCAATAACGTTGTATTATAGTTTTGTGGCAAGCTGCTACACGTGACTTTAATGTCTCATGATATATTTTTTCAATGTTAGTCGTTCAGTTAACTTTTCGTTTGATCATTTTCTAAAGAAAATCTTCTTGAGTTTTGACGGCCTTGTAGAGCCTGGCAGAGTGCTGGAACCTTCGCTCGTCTTCCTCGAACATCATCTGCTTGTGGCGACTGTGCACCACCAATATACAATACACTGAAACACCTGGAAAAATAACCGCAGTTAAAGTAGGAAAACGTAGGTAGGTACCTATACCTAGGGTAGCCTTATAGCGGAATGTAAGGGAAGAGGAACCTGAACCTGAAGCTGTATTTCTGATATAGGTGCAATAAGAGCCTTTGCATTCAACCAAGCCCCAGCACGAAGTACTAACATTAATCTGTGCCAATGCCAAGAGAAATAAAGCGCATGATAGTGATCCCTAGGTTATTCACGACTGGCTCATTTCGTTCGGGGCTTAAACCCCCCCTATCTCAGAGAGAAGAAAATGCCCTTGAGTTACAAACCGTTTACAAGTTCCACGAAACCACTACGATACGAGGCGTGATTTTTTGAATGCCACAACTCTTCAAAGTAGTTAGTCTTGCGCCTCTCTTCTCCACTTCATTGAAACCTCACACAATGGAACGAGAGCAGGCTTTGAAAGGAGCACAGTAGACCAAGGTCAGATTAAAAGTACTTACAAGCCCTAGTGAGATGAACAAAGATGAAGATAGCTTCCACTACCAACGTCTCCCCCGTATCCTGCAGGATAAGACTGATGCCCGTCAGGCACATCACGAAGACAATAGCGGTCAGTATGCCGGTCACTATCGTCCACGGAAGCGTCAGGGATGCCAGCTTCTGGAATTGTAGAACCAGACGTCATACTTTATTGGCTCTTTATACGTGCAGGCACCAACATGATAATAATAGTATATTATCACACTTATTATTTTACCTAGGTATAATTAACTGGACCACCGTGCTGTATAATAAGCCGTGGTGGTCCAGTGTCGAGTAACCTGGCCTGCCGTGCAGGAGGCGATGGTTCGATCCCCGTCCAAGCCAACTCGTACCAATCAGATTTTCAAAATTTATGTACTTTTTGTAACACCACTGGCTTTTCGGTGAAGGAAAACATCGTGAGGAAACCTGCATGCTTCAATTTCGAGGCATATATTGTACCTACTGTCCATTACAAGTGGCGACGGGCTCACTCCCCGTCACACTGGACAGAGTTTCGGTACTACTAGTGAAACGTGGATGTTCTGAGGTTTCAGAATATCTCTGACTACCCCCTCGGGAAATATAGTCGTGAGCATGTGTATAATTAACTAATACTAGGTATTATTTAGTAACTTATTATTAATCTGTGGCATTATTACGGAATGGGCACTCCATGCCCCTCACTAACTAAGGATGCCGCACCTCACCCCCGCATTTCCAGAGAGGTTTTAGTGGCACAGACAAAGGAATACAGGCAGCAGCAGTGGCCTCACCCTGCCTCCCGTACCAACTTCCTAATAAACCAGCTAATTTTATCATCAATTCATCATCATTACCAGCCTGTATTACATAGGCACATAATAATGTACCTATGTCCTACTGCAGGACATATAGACTTACCCTTAGGGATGGCGTATGGGTGTCAGTCCACCCCGCGTCCCCAATGCGGATCGGTAGACTTCACATTACGCATCAGAATTTCTTCTTCAGTGTATGCAGGTTTCCTTAAGATGTTTTCCTTCACCGTATGAGAGCAGAAAACGTACTTACATAAGTTAGAAAAACCCATTGATACATGACATATTGTCCGTGAAGATCCGAACCCGGACACTCATGATTGCCGGAGCCTCAAGGTTACCTGATAAGCAGCGACCACCAGGAGTATAGAACTCAGCAGGTGTACACCGCTGACTATAGCCGCGGTCACGTAGAGGGCGAACTTGTGGCTGGAGACCACTCCGTCGTCTCGTCCCAGAGGGGCCAGGGTCACCAGCAGCGTTGCACCCGTTAGTTCTATTAGTGCCCATATCTGGAACACAAGTTCAGTATTCTAAAATAGTAAAAGCTGGTAAAAGTGAGCGTTGTTACTCGTAAATGCTTCAAAAGATAGTTAATAGTGATAACACTGTTTCTGACCACCCCAATAAGAAGTGAGTCGTGAGTTACTTATGAATGTATTTTAACACGTTCCGGGGCAGTGAACGAGACACAATAGAACTTTTATTGTTATCACGTCTATAGGCGGTCACTGTCCCGGAACGTGTTAAAAATTATTACGCCTGATCAAATATATGAGCAATATTTCTATGTTGTAAATATTTTGTAGCAAAATTTCAGGCGGATTTTATATACCTACTGATAATTATAATTTAATAATTTATTTAACTCAAAAGTTTTTTTTACATTTTAAATTTTGAGGTCTTCCCTTCGAGCAATTCGAGAATGCTCGTATTGGGAATGCCTCGCAACTTCCTTAATTAATTGTAACTCTTAGATTGAGACATGCCAAAATGTTTAACTAGAGTATAAAAAGTTAATTAACAAAAAGATATTGAGATAAAAATGAAAATATGCGTGTGAGTGAGCAAGTGTGTGTGTTTGTGTTGTGTGTGGGGTGTGTATGTTTGTGTTGTGTGTGGGGTGTGGTGAGTGTGTGTTTGTGAGTGAGTAAGTGTTAGGGTGAGTATGTGTGTGCCTTGTACAAAAAATGTAAATACCTCATCCGTGTCTGTCGATCATTTTTAGATAGTATTATATAATATATATATACACACATATACACATATATACACATACATATATATATATGTATATATATATATTTTTATTATTATTATTATTATTTTATTTTATTCTATTCAAAAGAGATTCTACTTCTTCGTATGTTTGTTTTTTCAACCACTGTTTTAGAGTCTTTTTACATGCATATTGTATTTTGGGATATATTTGTAACTGATATAGTTTTACAAACTTATTTGTATAATTTTACTAGTGGAAATAAATTAATATTCAATTAATCACTTGAATAAGTATATTCCAAAACTCCAGGTTCAGTCTTTCAGTTAGTAGACATTCAGTCTTTCAGTTGAAAATTCAGAGTAAAACCATTAATAATAACAGGAGAGCTATATTTTTAAGTTTCACTCATACGGAAAATTTTTCCATTTTCCGAATACCTACGAATCAAGATGACAATGTATGAAATTCAATAATATTCCTCGTAATAATAACAACACAGCGTAGGTAGGTACTATAACTATGTAATAATATTAACACAAACTTACCGAATACAAATAACCTATAATCAGTGTACCAGTGTGCAAACTAGCACAACAACAACAATTTTTCACCAAAGGCACACTCATTTTCACTCTTTTCACTTTCACATAACAACTAATTTCGTGCGGCAAGATGTTTTGGTCTCTAAGTAAACAAAAGAATCTAAATAGGTTGTGTGACGTATAACGTTACTATAAACACTGTATTCAGATACAGTGTGATATAATGGATATAATTTCAGTACGGCCATGATTCGCCATGTGATAAGAAGTCGGTGACAACGGTCAGGGCCGGATTCAGATACAAATAGGCCCTTTAGCAGTCAAGTTAGTCAACTTTGTCAGTCGACAAAGGGCCTATTTGTGGCTCATTGAGTAAGATATTTCTCGATTCCATCGTCAGATATCTTGATCAGTACCTAGGGTTTTTGTGTAAGTCTACGATTATATAGAATACGAAATCGATGACGTATTTATGACTGTTTTAGGCAATGTTTAAGTTATATTGGGCTTCTACTATCATCAACTGTTGTCTGAAATTGATTAACTAATTATTAGGAAGCAGAATCGTCAAGAATTCAGTCAAAAAATATACTATGCCGATTTCATACCAATCCAATCTGTTAGTTACCTACACAATATGAACCATGAAACTCCCTGGGCCCCATTCTTCCTCTGTCATTATTAGCTTTAAAAAAAGAGATAATAAATACCCATCCAATAGTACTTAGATAGCTGATATCACTATTCGTTATACATTATTAAATCCCAGTACACCAGTTACAAGCACATACAGTATTTGTTTTATTTATACTACTGTATTCTCGGGCCAAGGGGCCCCTCATTTTGGCGGGGCCTATACTCTATGAACAATCTGGCTCTGATAATGCCAGCAATATCGTGTTATCAGCGATATTGCGCTCGCCTCTTAATCTAAACTGTTAAACTTTGTCAAACATTGGTAAAGGTCATGCGCGTAGCCAACAGGCAGGGGATGGGGAAATTACCCCAGAAATGAGATCATTATGAATAACACAGCCATTCCATACTCATTTATTGCCATAAATTGTATGTACCTACACGAATAGGTGGTCTTTCTTAATATGCTGACACTTTTTTAAGGGGATGATCAGATCGTCGAACTGAACAACTTTCTCTATAGTACCAACAACGAAATCGCAATAAAAAAATCTGCTCTTCCATACAAAACTGAAAACCTACTCGAGCCAAATGTATGGGACAGCTGTTTTTTTTTCGCGATTTCGATGTTGGTCCCATAGAGAAAGTTGTTCAGTTTGATGGTCTGATCATTCCCTTAAAAAGTGTCAGCATATTAAGAAGGACCTTGTATATTTCATAGAGTTCAATTATAATTTTACCCTTAGGGGTCATAATTATTACACTTCTGATTGAAGCCAAGTGATGTAAAGTAAGGTACAAATACAAAGACAGAAATCACGAAGAAGATAGAAATTACGAAACTGTAAAAGGCTCCTTGTTTACTATAGAACGTGTAACTATAGGAATCCTAAAATAGGTAGTTATAGCAATAGGGTTCTGGCCAGCCCGAACGACGCGACGATACGGTCTTTAGCTTATGTGTATGTAAGCAAGTAGATAAAAAATGAACATGAATACCTAACATGCCCACTTGGTACTTATGTATATTAGGCTGGGCCACACAGAGTGCAGCTGCAGAACGTAAAGTATGAAATTATATGCGAGGTGTCACACTGCGGCTACCGTTCCGCAGCTGTTCCGCAGTCGTGCCGGACTGCATTCGATATGACACCTCGCATATAATTCCATAATTTACAACTACTGCCGGCCTGCAGCCGGTCTGCACGTACCCGTTCTGCAGCTGCACTCTGTGCCATTGATATCTTACATAGGTAGGTACCCACTTTACAGAACTATATAAACAATTAACGTTCCGAAAATGGAAGCCAAAAGAGCTCTTTTTCCAACTAACTGCCCAACTAACAATTTGGTCGTATAGTCGAACATCAGACGCATAAAGCACCAGTATATGACGAAATTACCGTAATAAAACTTTTATAAGTCAAAATAGTCTCGTTATATGTGGGCCTTATACGACCAAATTGTTTGCTGGGTGATTAGTAACCAAAAACGACAAAGTAATTTTATTAATCAAATACCTACAACGTACCCAACAGTATGCATATTTGATTTATGGGTTATTGTGTTAATTCGGACAAAAATTTGCTAAGATTTTATATGAGAATTGCGAGTCTATTGTATTTATGTCAATGCTAACTTACATACATAACTTATGTAGGTATGTTGTTAGGGAAAATACTTTGTAATAAGCATGTGTAGATTATTAGAACATGGACAATTCAGAATTCGGAATCTACAGCTTTCTTCATAGGAGTAATAGTTAGCATGTCCATTCAAACAGATCAGTGAATCACCAAAAATGTCAAGGACATTGTATTCCGGTCATTCTTATTTTAGTAACACAATATGCGGCTAGCTTCTATGTTATCTCTGCATGTTACTATATCAATCATGCGCAAGCGTACTGCGTAAAGCATGCTATGTTATCTTAGTACAAACTAAGCGGAACGCTGATTTTCCATAGACAGCGTCCGCCATCTATCGGTGATGTATCGAAGCACTATGTGTTGAACTAGGGTTCATATCGGAGTAACAGCGCACTACACCTCACGCGCTGCGCTGTAGTAGTGAGAGAATTCGCCCTTATCAATCACTGTCTTGTTGGTCTAGCGGTCTAGACAACTAGCTTACGATCCGGGTAGCTAAGGTTCGATCCTCGTGTCGGCCGATCGCCTTTTTCAATTTATTTCATAATGTGGCGCTCCCTAGTGCTAATAAGCACCAACGCAATTAGGACGTCCTAAAAATTAAAATTCAAGGCGAGTTACCTATCTATATCCAATATAAATATTAATCTATGGCGTAAAGCAATCCAAATGATAAGGTATACGTATAGACTTCGTTTGATTATCACTTTGTATTTGATCATAAGCATCGGGAGCATTTAGTGGTTAACTAAGTGTTTGTGTTAGAAAAAATGTGTTTGAATTTAAATAGTTGTTGTTGCTGGTTCGGTTTGGAAGTTGGTGTACAAATTATTGGACTTTTGGCCGTGGTGAGTAGATAGCTATAGATGAAACGCTTCAGTATCTTTGTTTTTATTTCGAGTGATTCAATTAGAAATAATCTATACTATTATAAAACTGTAACAGGAAGTTTGTCTGTACATTGACGATATTAATAAAAAAAAAGTTACGATATGGTTTTTAGGTGTCCCTGATTCCATTTCACAGATTTTTGGATTTTTTGTCTGTCTGTTTGTTTGTTTGTTTGAACGAGTATCACGCAAAAACTAGTGAACCGATTTTGACGAAACTTTTTTTGTTTGATAGCTTATGATCTGACTTAAAATCTGGTATATAATTTGTGCGGACGAAGTCGCGGGTTAACGCTCGTAAATGATAAAGGTGTCCATTATAAGAACTAAGTTGTGGTGGGCTTACTACCATCGATCAAAAAAATACTATGCTTCACACACACAGATAGAGTTTTGGTAGGTAGGTACTACTGGTGGTAGGTAGGTGATATCCCCTCGGGGAATATAGCCTTGAGTATTCACAGAAATAGTAGATTACACACCGAGGATTTCTGATTTACTGCCCGAGGTTAGTATACTATTTTTCTCCTCAGCGGAGGTGGAAAGCGGCAACTTCGTTTAGCGCAGCGCGGGTCGAATGTTGACGCTTTCCGTCCGGAGGGGTGAAAAAATACTTTTTTGAAACACGAATCAAATATGTTCCAACTGATACTTCTTACTCTCAAATATATGTCTTGGACTAAGATAATCCCACTAACGTTTTAAGAATGTTTAATTTTCAAAATTCAAGATTGAATTTCTTGTGACGATAATTATAATACTGGGTTCGAAATTTATAATTATCTTGAATTAAAACAGGTTTGTTTCTCGCATTATGAAAAGAAACATTTGAATTTGAACTATAATACGAAACATTTAATATTTCAAACGAAGATATTTTCGAGTTTCCTATAAGCGGAATGCGAAAATATCATGACTCAAATAATATTAATTGATTTACTGATTGATGTACCTACAGCAAAATCGCTGCACTTGAATGGGACAGCGTAGATACCATAATAAAGGGCAGTATATTCTCTGGTACAGACAGTTGTAGGTGCAGTAATCAACGAAAAAAAATAACTGAATACTAATCGAATTCGTTCTAAGATTCCGCTACCTTGACATACCATATGTCAATAAAAATCTATAATAAATTACCTTCAAACATCAGAAATATTGAAAAACAATCAGGTTTCCATCAAAAACTAAAAGAATTCCTTATAACGAGATGCTTTTATACCCTGCAGGAGTTTTTGGATTGCGCACAGTGAGTAGCTGCGTAGTTCGATTGGATAAATAAAATAATATAAACATTGTAATATACTATATGTATAGTCAATTAAATATGCTAATAATGAATAATGAATAAGATAAATATTGTAATAGGTTAAGTTAATAATGAATAAGTTATACCTACATTTAGTTTGCAGTGCCCTTACAGGGTTCATGTGCGCCCTATCTTATGTGTTCCACCTTATGTAACCACATGAAGCAATAAACTACTATGACTATGACTATGACTACCAGATATAGTTACCCCCTCGTTTTTCTGGTAGCCTGGCGGTATCTAGACTTCCGTCAGTTTGGTTCATCGTAGGCTTTGGTTCATTACACTTTCCCACCCTTGCAGGTCCCACACAAACAGTAATTTTAAAAGTTAGAATTGGTCTAATGCAGCGCTAATTAAAACGAAGACTAAGTGTCGCGTAATTGTCACAATTCTGATGATTTTTTTTGTAATCTTAATAATAGTGACAATACTTAGCTAGTTTTAATTTTGTGACCATACCAAGTATTATTATTATTATTTGGGGGTATTCTGGGCCTTGACAGGCTTATCAAGCCTGTGCCACGTAGACCATCGCTGGTCCTTTGTGAACGCCCTTTTTAAAGTTCTCTACCAATCCCCACTGCGGCCAGAAAACGCAGTAGATTTTTGATAGGGATAGTTTGTATCTCATCTGGTGTCAGAACCTGCCTACCTAGATGAGTACTACGTTTGTACATCAGAGGGCCACAGTCACATAGGAGGTGTATAGGAGTTTCCATCTCCTTCTTGCAGAATCTGCAGCCGGTGGGATCACTTAAATTCAGTGTGTGCATGTGTTTATTTAATTTGCAGTGGCCTGTGAGTGACCTTGCTACCAAGTAAACATCATTATTAAAATATAATTTTCTAAATTCATGTATAATGTAAGCAAAAACAGAAAAAAAAATTACTTGAAGCAACTAATATTATTTGAGTCATGATATTTTCGCATACATTTTCGTTACCTTCATAAAAAATAGCTAAGCTTTTTTTACAAAGCACTTGGTTGACATGGAACTAAAACTTTTTGTCAATCTCAAGAACTATTGCTCGACACATAGTCCTGAAAGTTTTCTCAAAACAACAGTTGTGATGTTCTTCAGACTCTTGAGGCACTTGCCGAGACGAGTAGTATGCAAAAAAGGTCATGAGGGTCAGGGTCCGCACGGATGACATACCATCTACCAATAAGTTTTCTAACTTGCGTACGTAATACTCAAACGGTATAGGAAACCTGCACACGCTGAAGAAGAAATTCTGATGCGTATGTGTAATCCACCAATCCGCATTGTGCAAATTATCCACAATAGAGAAATAGAGTCTTTAAAACTAGGCCCCTATACAAGCTTTAAATAATTTATTAGATTTAATAAAACTTGTTGATTACATTGTGTCTTAGTTGATTAACATTTTGACTACTACTCTAGCTACCGACAACAGAGGATTGCGCATACGTGGCGTCTGGGCGCTCGGTGGCCACGGCGCCGATTTATTTCTAAAGCATTTTAGTTATAGGTACTACCTATGTAATTATAATCGAATAAAATTAATAAGATAGAGCGAGTCGTCTCTATTATAGAGTGTACATAACATAACATGCGCGCGTGGTGGACTGAAGCCCATGAGCCCATCCCTGAGGGTAGTAGGCCTGTGCCATGCAGTGGTACGTACATAGGCTGATAATGAAACTCCCCTGTTCCAGGTCTCGTCAGCAGGCGAGTCACTGTTCTTCATCATATCAGCGCTGCTGATGCCGCTGCCGCTACTGAGGACGATATCAATATACATCGTCCTCGGCGTCCTCATCGCCTTCGAGTTCATCGCCGCGTGCGTCTTCACTTATGCTACATTTAAGGTAATCAATCATCATCATAGTTGTATAGCCTTGCAAAGTATCTAGTTGCAAGCCTTGGTTGCAAAGCTCACCTCATCAATGTTACGTGATATTGTGTTTTTGGTATTGGATTTGATTTATCGGGTTCATTTTCTGCAACTCGACGACTGGCGCCTATTTTACGTGAAGTGGGAATGACTAATCTTGCCATCTTAGCTCCTTCAGGATCTTATGATCCAGGATATTATTTTATGCTTATTGGGATGCGAGCGGCCATCAATTATATCTATGAGAATGGTGTCTTGACGTGCACTCACTGTGCACGTACTTTCTCAAATAATATCGGCTATATAAGCCACATTATTGCGCACGAGCGCCAACAACGACGGAATCAGAGGCAGTCGCCGTAGCCGAAATCGGCTAGGAGTAGCATCATCATCATCATGCTTATTCATAATCATCTCGATTTCTCAAGGATAGTCACAACGGCAACGACCGTTTTTGATCTACCTCATCCAGTAGGTTCCAGACGCCTTCACCTTGTGAGGGCCTATCCACGACAATAGCTTGTTTGTTTTTTACTAGTAGTGCATACTCTGTCCATTAGAGGTAACTATTATTAAAAGGAAAGTTACATATGCAGGTACATAATAATTATTGACATTGAATATCCCAAACGTTTAAATATTTCGAGCTAAGTGTGTTTAACAACTGATTAGAGTCTCCCTATGACCCGAAGTACCAGAAAAAATCATAAAATATACCTGATGGAATGGATCATGTTATGAATGGTGAAGGTCGAAGGAAGGGGTAATTTCAATCCCTCTGTTAAAATTGGACTTGAATAATTATAATCTTTCCAAATCCCCCTTGACCTAAGGATTATTCCATTTTCTGCCCTGAGAAAATTTTCAGGGGAAAATTGTAACTGTCAAAGAAATCCTGATGAAGGTGCGTCAGGATCTGAGCAGCTGGCGACCAACTCCATAACTTAATGCGTTGGCCTTAGATGCCTCTATAAGACTCAAAAAGATAAAAAACTAAAAGATTTATTTTATTTATTTCTTCATGACCCTCTATAAACTACTAATATAATTACAGATGTCCGTGTGGTGTCGGCTAAGAATAGCACCATCCCATTTCCTCCCGTGGGTGTCGTAAAAGGCTACTAAGGGATCTACCGGAGGATGGGCAGCAGCCTCCTCTGAGTACACACATTCAATCCAACTGCGATCGCCAACCCGCCTGCCAAGCGTACCGATTATGGCAAATCCCCCGTTTTGGGGGAGGCTTATGTCCAGCAGTGGGCGTCTATCGGCTGATATGATGATGATGATAATTACAGAAGCAGGCCGGCTACATGCTGCCCTGGATAGGAGCGGCGTGTCTGAAGGGGACGGTGCTGTCGATCCTATTCTTTGTCGATGTCACCAAGTTGGCGCAAGCAGAGACTGTCACAGCATCGGGCATAGCACTCAACGTCACCTACATTGTACATGCTTGTAAGTGTTGCTCGATATCTTAGATATAAATTTCGTCACAAAGTTGAGGCAGGCGCAGGTAGAGGTTGTGACGGCACCGGGCACAGCTCTCAACTTCGCGTACATTGTGCATGCTTGTAGCCTAGTCGAAGATGCTGAGGTTTAAAAAGAACGTTCTTTACATGAGCGACGTGTAATAAATAACATCGCACTTAGTTTGCAGAATTGGCTGCTTAGCAAACTGTGACAGTTTTCTTAACAATATATTACGAAAGATAGAATTAGATCTTTCGAGTGCAAGTCCAGTTATCATGCAGTCGATGTCTTCGTGTTTACGCTCTTGCGGGCGTAGTATACACGTCGTATCGTATCTGTATCTGACGTATCTGTTACACGTCTGTACAAAAACTTCCTCTCCTGAACCAACTCCCACAACTAATATACAAACGAAGATTATCTACTTGTTTTGAAGCATGTTATGATGTGTAACTACCACACTTCTACAGAGTGTAACAAAACGCAAAAATAATACTTAAGGGGGTGCTTGGGACCATCAAACTGAACCACTTTCACTATGGAGCTTCGAACTTCGAAATCGCAAAAAAAAATCTGCTGTCCCATAGATGGACCCGGCTCCATAGTGAAAGTTGTTCAGTTTGATGGGCTGAAGCATCCCATAAAGACACAACGAAGATTCTACTTGTTATAAAGACACTTTAATATTTATTTCAAATACAAATACAAATTTTTTGGACTGGTGTGAAGTAATTATTAATGGTACCTTTAAACTAGGTATAACCAGCACCATTTAGTGACAAAAAGACTATCTGATAACACATTAAAAAAAATCTGTACGCAACATAGAAATCAAAATTGTGAGTCCCAGAAGTGCGATTTTTGAATCTCATACGTTGAACTCAGCAGTTGAAAATGTATGGAGATGCGCATCTTTCTACTGCTGATTTGACTTTCAAAAATCGCACTCCTGGGGTATTATTTTTGAAAGTCATATCAGCAGTAGAAAGATGCATATTTCCATAGTAATTTTGACATTTCCAACTGCTGAGCTCAGCGAATAAGATTCAAAATTCGCACTCCAGAAGGCTTTGAAATTATTTATATTCATACCAATGCACTCATTTGAATTAGATTTAGCAATATAAATTATTTTTGAGCAATAAAATAAGCATAGAAATTTAAAAAAATGGTTTTTATTAGAAATTACGAATGTTTTTTTCAAAACCTTCTTAAGTGGACGAAAACATTCACACCATGTTTGAAGTATGTATAATGGTAATACCTTATTTATGTGCAAAAAAATTTACCATCAGGTTTTTTATAACGAGATAATAGCTAAATTTTAAAGGAACTGTTGCTGACGGGATTTTTTTTTAAATTTTGGTACATTTCTAAGCTCGAATTGGCTCTTAAATAATATACCGAAAAAAAAATCAATTATTAATTAGTCCCGGCTCAAACCGTAAAATGACTGGGCTAATGATTGAATGAATTAAATTAAGATATCAATAATTAAAGGCATTTCTCTGCTATTTTCAGTGGTGCTGTTCTACTTCGCCTGGGTGTCCAGCAGTCGCAGGAAAGAGATACAACAGGAAGACCTGTCTATATACAACTCGCGTCTCATGAGAACCGACTCCACGTCCAACGTCTACATATAATGTAGCTCATGTACTTAATGTTAGATATAATAGGTCAGATATATAAATGAAACGGCACGATAGCTATAAGCTAATAAGGCTGTGTACGTATTATATTACACTAAAAAAGGATTATTATCAATAATACCAACTGCCGCACATTACAATTTCTCATTCATTATAAATCTCGTGTTCTGATATATCACGATAATACCGAAGAGTATAAGAATCAAAAACCCTTATTTGCCTAGAAGTTGTTGTAATGGCAAATCTGTTATGAAAAAACACAATCCCCAACAATAGCATTTTTATGTATAATGTTTCCAAGACGATACCTTATGGCTTGCACTGTCAAAAAGTTATCAGATCCCATGTAGAGCCAAGCTTCTAACTCTACACACCCTAACTTCACAAACTCTGCACCTTAGTTAAAATATGTGGCTTGGCCATTTCGCTACATTCACATGGGCATAAGGTGAACAATTTATTTTACCCGATTGTTTTTTTTTTTTTGTTATCTTTTATTTTTTTTTTATTTTTATTCTTTTTTTTTTTATTTTAATATTTTTATTTTTATTTTTTTTTATTTTAAACTCTGACACCAGGGCTCTGCCCACACGATAAGAAGAAGAAGAATATTTTAAGTTAATATTAATTGAATTTACTACTTAGAGTTAACAAATGTTATATTGATTCATAATAACAATAGCTAGATTTATTCACTGTTAAATTATGTTTCTGTTATACAATAGTTCTTGTAGTAACGAAACGGCCAAGTCACATATTTTGACTAAGGTATATAGTTAACTTTTTAACAGTGTGAGCTATAATGTGGTCTTGTTTTTGGTGGGATTTCACTTCTTTTTGTATTTTTTTTCCAAGTTTTAGAATTGTTTTGTTGTTTGTGTACTAATACTAGCTTACATACAAAATTTCAGCTTTTTAGAACTTCAGGAAGCACCCTAAAAAGTTTGATGATCATCAAATCATCATCAGTGAGTGATTCAGTGACGTAATCTGGGTTTTTTGATATAAAGAGTAAGAGCAAAGTATAAGAGCTGAGCAACTGAAACTTTGTATGTTTAATAAGTCATATCCCGAGAATTTTGTTTATCTGGTATAATCCAAACCCAAATTATGAGGGTTGAAAAAAACGACGAAGCGCTTCGAGGGGTAGGTAATGCCCTTGCGCTTCGCTTGGCTAGTCTTGGCGGGGGCACTGCCGTGCCCCCAGATAGTAATTCGATTGTGTATGAAGCTCCTTTTTCTCTAAAATGATCTACTGCGACTATTTTCTCTAAAATGAGCTTTTAGTTATTTCGGGATCAACCGAATGTTAATTAACAGTCAAAGATAATAATAATTGCATGATAGACTTTGATTAAATTAAAAAAGCAAGATAGGTGACTAGCCTATAGCGCATGGACCGCATAAATTGAGCCCCCGTCGCCTAATTTTCTTAGTCGCAATTCGCGCGGCATTGCGTGATTGAGATACTTTATTTTTTTTTAATTTTAGGCAAAATAAAGGTACCACAATGCCTTTCTGTGCTTTTACCTGTTTTACAAACATTAAAAAAGAATAAAACAAATCACACATCATTATTTTTCACTCGTAAGTTACATGAAAAGCAGATCCATTATTCGAGTACGGCGACACATCAAGCTATACAAAACCAACATAAGCTGGCCGCGCGACGATAACGTTACTCGACCTACGTGCGGCCAGCTTATGTTGGTTTTGTATAGC
Organism: Agonopterix arenella; assembly: GCA_927399405.1. Classification (NCBI taxonomy): domain Eukaryota; kingdom Metazoa; phylum Arthropoda; class Insecta; order Lepidoptera; family Depressariidae; genus Agonopterix; species Agonopterix arenella. The sequence goes on from OV656704.1 coordinate 462,628, forward strand.
TTGATGTGTCGCCGTGTGTACACCTGCATTATAAAGAAATGTTTAAAAATTGTTCTTCCAAAACGTTAAATTAACTGAGATTACACATAAAGATCTCTTTATTTCGGAATATTAATATTTATTTAATACTACTATAAAAAATGTAATGATAAATTTAGTTTTTAATAAAGTAAATAGATAAACTAAATTACTAACGAGTAAGATCAGGAAAAAATGTATTTCTGTTTTTTCTGTTCTATGAAATATTTTACTCTTAAAGTAGCCAAATAAATAACCTCGAACAAGGTCCAAATAATAAGCGAAAATAAAATGCATTCCAAAACAATGACCATAATCTTTTAATTTCCCTTGGTTTAATAGTTGCAAGTCCTAAGATTAAGAGATTTCCTTGACCCTTTCAGAGCCTCTACTAAACTAGGTACTACTAAACTAACTACTTGGTAGGTATACCTATTTTTGACTGGCTTGTCCTTCATTATGTCACTGTGGTGCCTTCTAATCTAAGGAAATCAGATTCGAAAGTCATAAGAATTCGCACCAAATGTTAACAAATTATCTAATTAACTCATTAAATATTGGTCTTAATTTTTTTTTTACTTAATAGTAATTTTAGATCCTAATATTGTCTACACATGGTGTGTATTCAACTTATAAAGTAGATCCACATAATACCAGTTTTTTTAAATATTTATGCTTTCCTTTGAACACAGGTTTCATAAGTGTTTTATAAAAAAATAAGAAATATACTTATAAATATGCTTATATATAGCTATACTTCATAGCAAATAAAGCCGAGATGTTGAAGAACAAATTATTGAAAAATGTAGCAATATTTTTAAATATTTTGTATATTGTCTTTCAAATAACGAGATAGCTTCTAAAAACCAGTAAAATATGGCCTGGCCCTGCGTTTAAATATAGGGAGCCTCTTAAATAACGATTATCTTTGTCTTATATATCTTTATAACATGCAAAATTCAATAATAGGGTTAGTAAGTAACTAGGTACTAAACACGTACAAAAACACCGGCCAAGTGCGAATAGTAACACCATAATTTTTTCTTGAGAATCCTGTGTGAGTCCTATATAGTCCGTCTCACATTTGGCCGGTTATTATTATTTTTTGTTTTACTTTAAAGAATGCACTATAATCACGCCATATTATGCGGGTTTCCTCACGATATGGATGCATCTACAGGGTGAAATTGATATCATTAGCATCCTTTTAAACTATGAGTCTACCCATCAAACTGAACAACTTTTACAATGGGAGCAAACCGATCGGAGCAAACAAAAATCAGCTTTTGCATAGTTTTTAGTCGAGTAGGCATTGCAGTTTAATATAGAACAGCTGATTTTTTTGCTCGGATCGGTTTGCTCCCCTAGTAAAGTTGTTCAGTTGGATGGGTAGACCCTTAGTTTAAAAGGATGCTAATGATATCTATTTAACCCTGTATACAGGTGTTCATTTCGATACGAAGTCTGGTGAATGTGTCCCCGATCAGAACTTCATTTTACATCCTTACCATTATACTATAATACACAAATCATAGACAAACCCATACCTAGGTACTTATGTTAGGCCTATCTTACTTAGGTACATCTTGTATATAGGACCCTATATGCTGAATGTTTTTAAAGCCGGATGATCAACAACTAAACACATTCTCTATGGTGGGTTGGTATACCTACCAACGCCAAAGTCAAAATCGCGAAAAAAATCTGCTATTCCATGCAAAGCTGCAATCTTACTTGACCCAAATGTATGGGACAGCTGATTTTTTTAACGGTTTTGACATTATTCCCATTGAGAAAGTTGTTCAGTTTGATGATCTGATCATCCTCGTGACATATAACCGTCAACATAGTAAGTTGGCTAGAAGAACAGACGGCAGATGGAAGCCTTGACTGAGTGGTGACCGAGATCAGGCAAGAGAGGAGAGTGTGTCGTCCAGCAGCCACGTGAGCTGATGATTTATTTATTTATTTATTAAACAAGTCTAACAAGAATATTACATTTTTCTCCAACTTAATTTAATCTGACGATTTAAACATTCTCAGAAAAGGTCAGGCATTCTCGTAAACAATCGGACCAGCGGTCAGCAGAAACGTCAAACTGTGGTGAGTGTTGCACTAGTGTTGCAGTAGCGTAATGAGACACCTGATATTGCTAAGGCAGCAGGAAGGACTTGGATGCGACTGGCACAAGACAGGAAAGAGTGGCATAATGGGGAGGAGGGCCCTGTATCATCATCATCGTCCTACCCATTTCCCATTATTCGGGGTCGGCGCATTACGTCTTCCTCTTCCATTCATCTCTATTAGCCGTCGTTTTAGCTCTCACTTCATTCCTTTCTACAGGACTCGTGGGGACGACGGCTCCTTTTTCAACCCAATATCAAGAATGTGCCGGGAATACAACGAGTTGAGTGGAAAACATGCGGAACTTGATGTTTTTAATAACAGATTAAACACTTTTAAATTATGTATCCGTACAATCCTCCTCTCCTCCTCTCAACACGGTACCTAAATAACTTGTATTTATTCTGTAGGTATACTTTGTATTAAGTACTCATACTTGGCCAACTTTACTGTAATTGTTTAAGGGTCTATGTCGAAAAATAATAGAAGCTAAATGGGCGTGTGATAGCTTATATTACTGCCTAATGCGAGAGAAAGATATGGGGCGGCGCGCGCGACTGAAACGACGCAAGCGTAAAACAAACTTTATTTAATTGTGATTGTACTATTTATGTAAGTTCAATTCTGCTCTAATCAAAATTTGTAAAATATCAATCTCTTTTTTTTAAATCAAGTCTCGTGTTTCTATTATTCACCGTTTAGCAGTTCCAAGCGTTTATAAATAAAAACGGAGGCTACTTTGGCTTGTTTTTCTATCGAGAAAATGTGTCTTAATCGTGTTTTGGCTCTAATCAAAACTTTAATTATAATTATGTTCAATTTACACATATCCACAGTTCCTATATTAAATACTCCCACTGTTAGTACTTCATGATATATGATGCTTTGAAGAATCCATTTTCTTTTTTGTTTGTATGTTTGGTTTTAGATAATTGGTCTTTGAAAAATTGTAAAATTATATATTTTTTAAACTCATGTTGTGTACTCATTTAATTGAGTCTTTGACTGACTCACAGCCTAGACTTAAAATATTTCACTCATATTAACTATAAGTAGGTTATAAGATGGACTGTGACTTGTTTGAGTACCTAATCATCCTTATTTTATTATTTTATTTTATTTTAACACTTTATTGTACACACGGAAATATACGTGAAAACAACATAATAGACAATTACAAAGGTCGAGCTTATCTCTAAAGACATTTTTTCCAGCAAACCCGAGACAGAGAGAGAGCATAGAAAGTGAGGCAGGCATAGTGTGCGCACATTTAACTAATAAAACAGTAGATATTTAAGACTAATAAATATATATTATATAAAGATACAGGTATATGTATACTTACATACATATATACAAATATATACGGTATGATAAATAAATAAATATACTAGTTTATTCAAGAGAGAGATCGTGATCTTTGACTTGTTTTTTAAATGAAGCAATTGTTTGACAGTCTCTTATCCTTCACACAATCCATCCATCTTTTCTTCGCCCTTCCTCTCCTACCACAGCAATCCACATTCATACTTAATTTGGACCCTGTATAAATAAATATATTAAGAAGTCTTCACAACATCGTTGATAACGATGATGATGTTAAGCTAAACTAAAATAAAGGTATTTAACTGAACAATGTGGTTTATCAATTGCTATCATTCATAGATCTTATAAAATAATCATAGCGATATGTCGATAACGCATTGAGTACCCAACTGTGGACACGATAACCAGTGTTTTTAATTAAGTGCAAGTTAAATTGTTATTTATTGTTAGTGAAAATAAGGTGCAGAATGTGTTTGATTATAGATTCTTGTTGCTGCTGCATTAGTTTAGAAGTGGGAGCTCAAATAATTAGCATTGTTACAACGGTGAGAAATGAAATTACAATTTCAAATATTTTTGATTTTGAACATGTGGCAGCCATGTTGTGCTATTTCGAATCAAATTAAAGATTGAAAAATGTCGTTCTCTGGGTAGTTGGCTCGGTGGCGAAATTGGATAATGCAGTTCCCCGGTTTGGAAGAGTGCGGATTCAAGTCCCACCCGAGACAAAATTTTTCAATCTTTAATTTAATTTGAAATTACAATTTATTTTCTTTTTGTAAAGATATACAAATTAAGCCCCACTTACGTCAAACTGGGTTAGTGCAACTTAGCTAACTCAGGGTATATTTTCTATAGGGTTCTTCTTTAAATTCTGACGTATTTTTAAGGGAATGATCAGTAGACTATCAAACTGAACAACTTTCACTATGGAACCAACATCGTAACCGCAAAGAAAAAAATCTGCTGTTCCATAAAAAACGGCAAACCTACTCGAGCCAAATGTATGGGGCAGCTAATTTTTTATTGCGATTGCGATGTTGGTTTCATAGAGAAAGTTGTTCGGTTTGATGGTCTGATCATCTCCTTAAAAAACGGTCAGCATATTAAGAAGGACCCTGTATACTAAAAATCATGGATTACCAACTTGGAGTTATAGGTAACTCCAAGGATTAGGATCCAGGTTGATGCGAGTGGAGCTCAAAAATGTATTAGGTAAAAAAAGAATATGTGGGTAAGATTTATTTCTTTACGTCCTTGTCAATAGTGACATAGCTTTTTCAAGAATTTAAAATGACTCATTAAAATTCAAACAAGGAAAAATTTACAAAGACTACTTTTTCAGAACAGATAAAAAAATTCACAGATTTCGTGCCTCACACGACTATCGAGCACATTGGAAATGAATCTACGGAATTCGAAAAAATATTGTCTCCAAAAGGTAGGGCTACAGGGCAAACCCTTAACCCGATCGTCTTTATTTTAGGCTCAAATTGTAGCTGACTAAATTGTCCAAGGGAGTTTTGCTCAAATTTTTGATATCATTCTTCGTTTCCAAAATATCGAGCGCTAAAATCAAAAATTCGAAATAAATCTTTTCACTATTTCGGCCATTACTTTTTTCGTTTTTGACTTTCTCGAATAATTCTTTTTGCACCTTACAGCTCTCGTAAATACGCGTCTTTTGAGCCTTTTTTGAATATCATGTCTTCACAATTCTACGAGATATAAGGCGATCGCACTTTTTCGTGAAATCGGGGCCTATACTGGAGCGAACGAATTTCCAATGTCAAAAGTATTATTTTAGGCCAGTCTCTTTATTACTTGATACAGATCTAATGTCAAAGTCAAAGTCAACATAATTTATTCAATATAGGACCTTGAAGCTCACTTATTAAACGACAAATCTTTTTTTTAAGCGTCGGAACGTGTTGTAGCTGTAGCGGCTAGAAACTCTACAACATAACACTACTTCATAACTAAACAATATAAATTCTTAAATCCTAAGGTTATGTATATAATAATAAGCCGTGGTGGTCCAGTGGCGAGTAACCTTGCCTGCCGTACAGGAGGCGATGGTTCGATCCCCGTCCAAGCCGACTCGTACCAATGAGTTTTTCGGAATTTATGTACGATTTGTAACACCACTGGCTTTTTCGGTGAAGGAAAACATCGCGAGGAAAACCTGTATGCTCCATTTTCGAGGCATGTATTGTACCTACTGTCCATTTCAAGTGGCGATGGGCTCACCCCCTGTCACACTGGACAGAGTTTCGGTACTACTAGTGAAACGTGGATTTTCTGAGGTTTCAAAATATCTCTGACTAACCCCTCGGGGAATATAGTCGTGAGCATATGCTTATGCTATGTATATAATAAGACATAGTCTATTTAATAAAATAATTGAGAACAATTATAGTATTTTTCTAAAGGTGTCAAAATGGGCGGATGGGGATGTTACCTTAAAAAATATGTACCCGTTATTATTATAATAAATATCAATATTAATTGATTGAAACTTTATTGGGAATTCCGTAGGAAATACAGCTAGTAAGTAATCTGTAAGTCGCGAACATCACATATTGTAATATTTCAGATGTTATCAGCAATGATCCTGATGCTCTACAGTTCAGCAGTAATAATGCTGACGCTGCCTCCCATTAGGATGATGTTCTACGCCGCCGTGTCTCTTCTCTCTGGGTGTCAGCTCATCTTTGGATTTCTACTCAGCTATGGCGCTTTTGCGGTATGTTTCATATTTGTGCCGGTATACAGGGTATAAACCGTAGAGAAATTACGCGATGGTATAAACTCTAGATCTAGAAGGTTCAATTTAAGTTTTTTTTATCCCCGTATAGTGTCTAGACGGAGATAATTTATAGTTTAAAAAACTAAATAACACGCTTATTAACGCACTAAGAAGTACAAAATAATGTGATTTACTTAAAATATTTCTTACGATAATTATGCATTCTACCATTTTATACTTATCAAACGCAAACTTGTCACTTTTTTAATGTTCAATTACCAAGTAAAAAGCGTGGGGCACATTTACGTAGGTAACGCTTCTTAGAGAAATTTATTATCAGCATTCTTCTTTAGTTAGGATAATAATATACCAGTTGCCAATGATCATTACCGATATGGACAAAATATGAGATAACTGGATGCCAGCTATTATGGGCGTGCTCATTTTTTTTATTAGATCATGACCAGATTTACAAAATATATTTCAAGTTCACTAAGCGTCACATATCGCTCTCAAAAACATCGACGAGCTCACAAATCTAACATCCTTCTTGCATCTTACAGATCGTCGAAGTTTTTATATGAGTTTGACACACGATATACCATAGCGAATACCGAATTGTCAGCTCGCCGAAGTGTCAACGACGATTTTAAGTTTTTTTTTTAATTCTTTTTTTTTTTGGAGCTTTTAACCCTGAGGTTACGTCAGCCCAGCGAATACCGAATTGTCTGCTCGCCGATGTGTCGCCGCCAAGTTTAAGGTTGTGAAGATGTTTGCGCTTAGTGAATTGCATAGCAGGGAGTTGAATTGATATTAGCACGTGCGTGGACACGAATACCATAACATCTGAAATTGTCTATATCTACGACACGGATGCTATGTCACATAAGGTCACATATTATACGACGGTGTGCTGAGAATGCAATATGACGGGCTGCTATAGTAGCTTAAAATTCTTTATACAAAATATTATACAAATATTATTATAATGTATTGTCGAACATGGGCGACCGTGTTAGAATACGTAATAGGATAACTGATCTTTCTTATCGTGTGGGCAGAGCCCTGGTGTCGGAGTTTTTTCAGACCGCCTTACGGCCTCTGACTTGGTTTTTATGTAACAACTACTACCACCGGAGATAGTAGCCGGGACCAACAGCTTAACGTGCCATCCGATGCACGGAATCATTTCTCTTTTCAAACAATCAGGCGATTCAGCCTGCAATGTCCTAACCAACTGGGGAAAAACGCACAAAGTGACATTTCACTAGGTGTCCCCCGTGGGAATCGAACCCACGACCTCCGTGTCGAGAGCCAATGCTCTTAACCATTAGATCAGGGAGGCAATAACGGAAACCACGGAGAGGATAACTGATGAAAAATTGGAATATTACGGTTGTTGGAATTTGGTTTAAGTTATTTTATTTTATTTTATTTTATTTTATTTTCTTGGGAAGACCAACAGCTGTTGACACAAAACAAAATATGGATGGCTAACAGAAATCCAATTATAGGTCTCCGATAGAAACATAATTAAAAAAAAAAACAACCAGAGCTAACACTAAAAATACAAAGTAAAGATAACGAACGTATTCAAGTTACAACAATCGACTGAACAAGAAGCAGTCTTCCTCGCAATAAAACTAATTACAAAGCAACATCATTAAACGTAACAATAAACACTTATAAAGCCAATTCACTCGCTAAAAAATCTACGACTTAGCGCATTCCTCGCTGACGCCACGCTAGTGCAGAAGATATCAAAGTCAAAATCTTTAGATAGAATGTTAAAGTTGTTGCCCGCTCGTGGCACAAACGCGTTTTGTCTATAGTTAGTGGAGTAGGATGGAAAGGCTAGGGGTGGGTTATGTCTTAGGACCTTGGTAGGGGCTCTGAGAGGTATCTCGGACAAGAGTTCAGGGCAGTCATGGCTCCAGACGCAATCTTTAAGAGATATAATAAGTCAGCGACCTCACGACGTTGCTCTAACGGAAGCAAGTGATGCTTCTTGCACACCTTAAGGTAGTCATCCGAGTCATAAGGCACTCTGCTACGATAACACAGATACCGGGCGAATTTCCGCTGAATACCTTCAATACGCTTAATGTAAGTGTCATACCTCGGGTTCCACACTTGCGTAGCATACTCCAAATTGCTGCGGACAAAAGTGCAGTACAAAATTTTTATTGTTTTAATATTATTAAAATCAGCTGAACAGCGTTTTATAAAACCCAAGGCTTTATAGGCTTTGTTTATGATGGTATTGATATGTGTGTCATATAGCAATTTAGAGTCGTAGAACACTCCGAGGTCACGCACTTCAGCATCCCTTTGCAGCGTTTGCCCTTTCAGCCTATAGTCGAAGAGGATTAGGTTGCGCTTACGAATGTAGGTGACAACGCTACACTTTGACGGATTGAGATCGAGATAATTTCGAGCACAGTAGTCATCAAGGCGAGAGAGGTCAGACTGTAGGGAATCAGCGTCAGCTCGAGATGATACCTTCAAGAAAATGTTCATGTCATCAGCGAAACATAGCAGGCGAGATGTCAGGAAACATTTTTCAATATCGTTCACAAAAATAATAAATAGTAGCGGACCGAGCAGTGAACCTTGAGGGACACCGCTAGGGATAGTCACCCAGCTGGAGATATAGTTACTAGCTACCACTGCTTGCGCCCGATTGTCTATGTAAGACGAAAACCACCTAAGTAGGTCACCACTTATACCCATTACTGAGAGCTTGGATAATAGCAGACTATGATTTATTCTATCGAACGCTTTACTATAATCGGTGTAGACCACGTCGACCTGCTGTCCACCATCCATAGCTTCGATTAGAAACTCATTCAGTAATATTAGGTTGGAGGTGGTAGACCGCCCCTTTAAAAAGCCGTGCTGAGAAGAGCTGAAGGTTTGTTTTAAGGAAGGGTACAACTGATTGTAGATTAATCTCTCGAAGACTTTCGATACAATACATAATTTAGTATAATGTAGTTAGCTGTCATTATCTACTTATCATGTCTGTGTTATGTCAGCGTTAACTCATTGTATTTCCTCGTACTTGTAATATATTATACTCACTGACTCACTGATAATGATAATAGTGATTTGAGTGACATATCCTATCAAAAAGACTAAGTAAATTTTATATTAAAAAAAAGCCACATAATATCTTTAAGAGGAAAGGCGGGTTATCAAACTTATGTTTGTAGTAGGATTAATCTTAAGTTATAAGGACTATATAAAGTTATGCTGTTGTTATAGCTTTGTGATATGTATGAAAGTCTTTGATTTTATCACATAATTTTGATAGGTCTGTAGTTTAGGCTATGGTGTCGATGAGTTAGATATAGTATCCGGACAATTGTTTTTGTAAATGTACATAACGTAGACCCAACTAACAATTTAGTCGTATAGGTGTCGTATAGTCGAACATTAGACGCATAAAGCACCAGTATATGAAAAAATTACAGTTATATAACTTTTATAAGTCAAAATAGTCATATAAATGGGGACCTAATACGACCAAATTGTTTGCTGGGGAGAAGCTAGTTGTTTTTGTAATGTACCTACGTAAATAAATCTATTGTACTGATGTTATCTGACGATATATATATTATTACGATTAAACAACGCAAGTTGCTCAATTGCCCGAAGTTGACGGTCCGGTAGCACAGTCTGTAGTGAACCTGCCTGCTGTGCCGAGGGTCGCGGGTTCGAATCCCGTAAGGGACAAATATTTATATGATGAATATGAATATTTGTACCCAAGTCATGGATGTTTGTATCTATATATGTATTCTATATCGTTGTCTAGTCATCATAATACAAGTCCAGGTACTTTAAATGTGACTAGATAATTTGTGTGACAATGTCCAAGATATTTATTTTATTTATTTAATCCTGCGATTATTTGAGAACAGTTGTTAAAATCTTAATTAATTGTATATTAGTAATAGTGTTGTAATGTAAGGGCCTAAGCGATAAAAGCCTCCTCCAGATGGCTCCAGTCCTTTCTGTTTCTTGCTATTCTCGACCAAAGATCGGACTACTCTTACTATATCCTTCTATTTTTTTAACTATACAAACAATAAAAAGGTAGATTTTGGCTTAATAACCAGGTTTCTAAAAACCCCAAACTAAATTACATTTAATTTATAGAGAACTAGCGACCCGTCCCAGCTTCGCCCGGATGGGATCTATCTATGAATAAGTAACTATAATCAGTAATAAGGTCCGCCACGTATGTGGCGTATATGTATATACGGAATTGCGAACCGGAATTACGAAAGTCACAAGATTATGACATACAAATATTTCTTCTAGAACTAAACATTTTAACGGGTTCTCACCGCGTTTTGGTATATTTGAGTTCCCGAAATAAAATAAAAAAAATTCTAATATTTCTTGTTCTAGGGTACAATAATAAAAGGTCGTTAGGTATAGAGATGAATCAAAATGAATGATGATGATGAATCTGCGTCTATCCTCATCATTTCTGTTTCTCCACTTATTTCTTTTAAACCATGCAACGGATTTCGATTCAGTTTTCACTAGCTGATTTTCCTCCTCCACAATTCTGTTTGGAATTGCGGAGGTGTCAAATCCTATACAAAATCACAATCCTGATTCGGAATTCCGGTTCGCAATTCCGTATGTACGTGGCACGTCTATGAACATATTTATATACAAATTACCCTTTCGGAAGACATTATCTAAATGACAGCTAGTGAGAACTGAATCGAAATCCGTTGCGTGGTTTAGAAGAAATAAGTGGAGAAACAGAAATGATGAGGATAGACGCAGATTCTTCATCATCATTTTGATTCATCTCTATACCTAACGACCTTATAGATAGCAATTGTGACTGGAAACCTCACATTCAATGCCTTTGTGAGAGACTGTCGAGATTTGCTTACCCATTGCGGCAAATTGCACAAAAATCGTCTGAAAAAACAGCTTTACTTGCATATTTTGGGCATGTGCACTCGTTAATTAGTTATGGTGTAATATTTTGGGGTAACTCTGTAAATGCGATTGAAGCGTTCAAAGCACAGAAACGCTGTGTTAGAGCACTTTGTGGGTTGTCGCAGAGGGACTCGTGTAGACCTCTTTTCAGTAAATATAAAATACTTCCTCTGCCAAGTGTATATTTGAAAGAAGTGGCAGTTTTTGCAAAGAAATATATACATTTCTTTGAAACCAAGGGGCAATATAAAAGGAACCTAAGACGCAATCACGACGTCATTCACTCGGGTGCATATAAATCAAGTTTCTTCCATAGGAGTATTTATTACATGGTCATTGAAGTGTACAACGGCATTCCTGACTGTTTTAAAAATCTTAACCATCAACAGTTTAAGACTGCAGTAACAAAATGGTTACTAAATAAGCTCTACTACAGTGTACAAGAATTCTTTGATGATGTAAATAAAAATGTTGATATGGCTTAATGGACGATATTTAGATAGTAGTTAGATAATTTTATGTATTTGGGACTTACAATAATGCAATAATTAATGAATGACATATATATTATAATTATATTGATAAAATTGTTTACTTACTTGTTATAATAATGATGATGACATTTTTATTAATTTTTAAATTGTTTAATGGTTTTGTTTAGTTTTGTTTTTCTTTTTCTTTCAATTCTTAATTTTGTTTACTATTATGATTATTGTTGTACGCCTCTCTAGGCAAACTATAGAGATACATTTTCACTCTAACAACTTTTATAACCAACCTATAGTTGCAATAAATTACTCTTTGACTTTGACTTATGTTATTGTACCCTAGAACAAGAAATATTTGTATGTCATAATCTTGTGACTGGAAGTGGAGATACCTTATATTATAATATTTAGAATATAATATTTAAGATTGTAATAATTACTATACCTACTTTCGACAAATAAATGATTGATTGATTGATTGATTTTATGCTATTTAGAGATTATTATCAGAGATTAGGATAATAAATATTTAATTATCACTGTAATAAATTACAGAAGAAGCCAGCCTACATGTGGCCGTGGCTAGTTGTCTCGTGGGTGGTGAGCGTGGTGCTGCTGGCGCTGTCAGTGGGTGGCGTAGCGCTGCTGGTGTACTGGGGCAGCATCCAGGAGTCCGCTGAGGTCAACTCAATGATCACTCTGTACAGCGTTTATGCACGTAAGTTTATAGTGTTTAGGGTTCCGTTGTCAAGCAAGGAATCCCTACACTGTCGTCCTTTCTGTCTGTCTGTCTCAATTTAATCCCTAATTTTTGAAAATATTGAATCGAGGCATGAAGGAGGCATTTTTTTCGACCCTCCCAATGAAACGAAAGGGGATGGAAAAATTAAGATGTCTTTTCTACTCAATTGAGTGAGGTGTCCTTGTATAACTCTTGTAACGTTAAACAAAACACACATACCTACACTAACTAAGTAAATAAAATGCTTACGTCTTGAGATATATGCGCTCAAATTTAAAAAACAGAGCGGCGCTATTAGGTACGAGAAATAACCGGCAAAAATCTAGTGCAGGACCAATTATAAGTATTAAGTCATGGAATCAATCGGGATACTGATCATGAAGATAATAGCGCCAGCCCGCTGGAATAAAAAACTGTGACATGCGACTGTGAAGAGCGATGACCTTGAATGTGCCATTTCGGCGACTTAGATTTCAGGTATCAAATTCTGATCTATTTGGCGGGGGGAAGAAGGAGGCGGCTGACGCGTGAACACCATGGGCCGATTAGTCGTTGTAACGTAAATGAAAGGCGGAGGCTAATGGCTGACTGACGTTTATTAGTTACCCACAAAGTACATGACATATATTTATTCAGATACCCAACAGTCGTCTTTTACGTCATCATCCTGCGCGAAAATCCCTAACACGTGACCTGTATTGGTTCGCACATTGGACTTTCAAACTATTTAACCAAGATTATGAACTGCCTTAACAGTATTCTTTTTCTTCATTCCAGTGATGATGTTATACTTCGCCTCGGTGGTGAACAGTAGACGAGGGGAGATGGTGAGGGAATCTTCGTACAAATCCGTCATACTGCGTCCTGTTAACTCTTGGAAGTATGTGTAATAGACGATGCTGGCCTGATGATGGCCCGGTGGAATATCCTTGAGGAGAAGCCTTGGAGATCTCATGTAGAGTAAGGAGTATTAATTGTAGTTATTTTGTTTATTTATATTATAGAGTTCCTGTTATTGATAAGACCGCAAAATGTTGGTTGTTTAAAATCAAATTAAAGATTGAAAAATTTGTCTTGGGCGGGACTTGAACCCGCACTTTTCCAAACCGGGGAACTGTGTTATCCAATTTCGCCACCGAGCCCACTGCTCAGAGAACGAAATTTTCAATCTGTTGCATCTTAATAAGGGGACGTGAGCACAACATGGCTGTAACATGTTTAATAATCAATAATATTTGAAGTTGTTTGTTTAGTATGAATTTTCAGTGTTGAAATAATGAATATTGTATACTATTGTATTGTAGAGTAGTACAGAATGAATTTGGAAAAATAGTGCATTGGTAGGTACTGTTAAAAAATAAAAGTTACTAATTCTTTTTGCATTTCTCATATTTATACTACATATTATTATTTTTGGGGTTACTTCAGACCATCAAACTAAAAAACTTTCTGAATGGAAAAATTTGAATTAGATTTTGGAGCCAACTCGATAAATTTTTTGGTCCATAGAAAATATCAATGGTTATTCGATCCAAATGTATGAAACTGCTATGAAACAGTATTTTTTTTCGTGATTTCGATTTTCTATAGTGAAAATTGTTCAGTTTGATGGTCTGAACTGAAGCACCCCCAGAAATATGTAATTTAAATTTAATTTGAACAGTACCCTAGTGGCGACCGACCGCATACCGGAAAGCGCAGCGTGGGTAGGCCCCACGAATGACGACCTGAAGAAGGCAGCAGGAACCCGTTGGCTGAGGGTAGCGCAGGATCGGTCGTTGCCTATGACCAGTAGTGGAAGTTCATCGGCTGAGATGATGAAGTAGGAACTCGTTACAAACGACAATAAAACGCGTCGTTAATCGTACATAAAGAGTTACGCACATACGGGGAAATAATTACAATCGTATCGCCCGCGCGTACAATGGTCGCACGCGCACCTTACCTTGCGGAAAATTACTCTTTTCACCCACATGTAGGGCTACCTATTAAAGTTTATCAAAACTTTTTTTTCAATGTTAGGTATTATTAGGGGTTACTTTACAAGAAACAAAGAATTGCTAAACTAAAGTGGCTATGTGCGGGGCACATTGCTCGCAGAACCGATGGCCGACGCGACGGGGCCAAAGTGTTGGAGTGGTGACCCGCGTACCGGAAAGCGCAGCAACCCGATGAATGCTGCGTGAACCCGTTGGATAAGGGCAGCGCAGGACCGATCGTTGTGGCGATCTGCGGGGAGGCCTATGTCCAGGAAGTGGACGTCTATCGGCAGAGATGTTGATGCTACTACAGGGTGAAATTGATATCATTACCATCCTTTTAAACTAAGAGGTAGACTCTTAAATCAAACTGAACATCCTTTACTATAGGAGCAAACCAATAGGAGCAAAAAAAAATATCTGCTGTTGCATACATTTGAGTTACGAACTCGCGCGTCGAGATTGCAGTTTAGTATGAAACAGCTGATTTTTTATTTGCTCCGATCGGTTTGCTCTCATAATAAAAGTTGTTCAGTTTGATGGGTAGACTCTTAGTTTAAAAGGATGCTAATGATATCAATTTCACCCTGTATATGAAACAAATTGTCGCAAAAACATAAGGTAGCATCTATGATATCAGGACAAAGACGATAATTGGATACTTTGATGCTCAGCTCCACAAATTTGTTTCCGATTAAAATATTTAATTCGATTTAGCAAAATACTTGCGCTTTTTTACTTACCACGTTACTGCTCTTGAGTCTGAGTTGGAGAGGGTCGCAGGGAGCACGTGTTGACCAGGACATGAGATCGGTGAACAAATGGCGTCTAAGTCTGAACCTTCGTTGAGAAGTTTCTGGGAGTATTTCTAGCCTTTTAGGTGGTGGCACCCTTGATGCCCAGAAGAAATAATTTTCATGTTATCAGCTGATTACATGTCCCACTGCAGGGCACAGGAAGAGTGTATGAGCGTTAGCACACCACGCGTGTCCAATGCGGTTTGGTAGACTTCACAAACGCATCTGAAGTTCCTCTTCAGCAATTTAGGTTTCCTTACGATGTTTTCCTCCACCGTTTGAGAGCAGTCGGTATTACGTACATAAGTAAGAAAAACTCACTAGTACATGGCATGTCATCCGTGGGGATTCGAACTCGGATCGTCGTGATTAAGTGTAACAATTTTGTAGAATGAACACATTTAAAAGTAAACTAATTATTGTATCTTATAGTAACATGAGGTCGGTGGCAGCCCTATGAACAGACAATGGCGACACGTCCTGATGCCTCCAAGAGTTTCAGCAGATGTTATAAATATGAGACGCTCCGACGAAAGTGTTTAGTCCAAGTTTACTCTTATTTTATAACTTATTGCCTGAGTTTTGTCTTTTATTAGAATGGTGAGTATTCATTTATTATTTTAATTATTCAAATCAGCTTGTTTTGCTAATTGGTAACACTAGGATACTGTCCACCCCTATTTATTAAAATTAATTTTTTTAAAGATCTGGCAAAGCGCCTGGTAGACTCGACCGGGGATCCAAGGGCTGGCGCTTTCCTCGCTCAACGGATCAGTTTAGCCGTTCAGCGAGGAAACGCTGCCAGCATCTGCCAGCATCATCAAAAAACCTGTAAATAATGGTAAAAAACTGCATCTAAATCCCTTTTGTTTAGTATAAAAGAACTAACTAAGAGCACAAATTGTTAGAAACAGCGACATTATTTTATACTAATGGATTATGATAGTATGGAACCCTCCGTGCGCGAATCAAACTCTTACATGGCCGGTTTTTTTTAATTATTTATTTGGGTAGCAGAATCGGAGTTTGAATCTCAGCCTAAGAGCCCACCAACGCTTAGTACTAGAGTCCCTACCTAGGTAAATACGGGCCCAGGTCATATCGCATCCTCTGACGTAAGGCAGCACGTCACACGTGGAGCGTGTCCGTTCCCACGGCACCGCACCGCGCAGCCGCAGTGCCGCCCGGTGCGCGGGCGCGGGCGCGGGCGCGACTCGTGCCGAACACTTTCACTGCCTCACCACCTGTCACACCGCTTATTGCACAGGTCCGGCACTGGGCCTGGCTTGAGAGTGACCCCCTGACTCGAAATGTTTAATCACCTGGGAATTCGAGTGGTGATAGGACACAGATATTTCTTTTTGTTTGTGAATGGTCACTGTTGCTGATCCTGGTTTTACAAGAGTTACAGCGGTGGGAATGTGTGGTGGGCTTATGCCCGATAAAAAAAAGGACACCGCGATATATGTTGCATATTATCTCCTATGTTATTAAAGTGGAATAAATCATTGATTTTAAATAACTTTAATCACGTTTCATAGTAAAATATGAATGTTTTGAAAATAATATACTATTTAGAATATCTTTGACTATTCTATACATAGGGTAGGGTAGGGTAGGGTAGTGTTTGAGCGTATGATGACTCAGATTTGCTGTTTGCAAATGAATATCTTATAAGATGAGTAACAAGTTTAAAGAAGAAGTGCAAGTATCTAAGTTTTTAGATAGTAAGAACTATCCGGTTTATCAAGAGATAAAGCAGTGATTGATTTTATGTAATAGCATAAATTTACTTTTATTTCTATCTATTTAATTCTTATAAACCTACGGATAAAAGGAACACTGCCAAAATTAAAACTGCCTAAGTACAAAAACGTTTCTTTTTTCAGAGGAACATCAGCTTTATACCTAATGTGTCTTTATTTTCTTTTTCCATTTCTTATATTGTAAAAATATCTGATTCAATGATCTCAATCAAATGCACTGTACAAATTGTACAATGGAGGTATACATAATTACATACTGACCGAAACCAATACGAATTGACCCCCTGGTAGTTAATACCTTCGTGGCCCTTAACGTCTGAGTCCGACCCTGTATCACGGTCACAAGCATTACGAATTCTCGCAACCAAACCGACATTCCACTCAGTTCATTCGTGAACCAGCAACGAAAGAAACTCTACAACAAATATTATCACCTTCATCAGAATTACACAACCGGCATGGCATCAATGAGCTTCACTCAATTCCTTTTATTTATGTGATTCATGCAGGAAATTGGTTTTTATTCCGGCTACGGTAAGTCGGATCGTTTGATTATGTAAAAAATTTAGCAAAAAGTTTGTTTCTTATCGGTCAAGTAAACCAGGAAACAAAATGAATAATCGTTGATCGCAAAAAGGCTTGTAAAGTTCTTTTGCTAAATTAGTTTCATTAAATGCATATAAAATATTGTACGCATATTGATGTTAGAGATAATCGATCGATTCTTGCTATGATACTAAAAGTTGTTCAGTTCGTTGGGTAGACTCTTAGTTTTAAAGGATGCTCATGATATCAATTTCACCATGTATATATCGAGCTGCAGTGGTTATAATGAAAGAACTGATTAAGAAACAACAAACAAGGCCAACGCTTTTGATGTTTACCCCTGATTTATTTGATTACGTAGCGTAGTTATTCAAAGGTAGGCACACAATTTTTAGAACCCCTTTAACTATACAAGGATTAAACTAAAATGCGTAAAAAACCAAATGGGGTTCTTCAGACCATGACACTGAACCATTTTTACAATGGGACCAACTTTGAAATCGCGAAAAAGAAATCTGCTGTTCCATAGAAAATGTCAATAGCTTCTCGACCAAAATTTATGAAACAGCTGATTTTCTTTTGCGATTTCAGTGTTGGTCTCATAGTATAAGTTGTTCAGTTTTATGAACTGAAGCACCCCAAAGTTTGCACTCTGTAAAATAATCCAAGCCTCATCTCATCTCATAGTTTTTAATCTATCAATCAGGCCCACATCAACCCACTGCTGCACACAACTTAACCTTAAGACCCAACTGTTTGTTACTGATCTATAGTACACTTTGGCTAAGTTATGTAATTATTTTTCAATAAATTCATTCTTATTCTTATTCTTACTGCTGGGCATAGGCCTCCCTTTTATTGCGCCATTCTTCACCGTCCTGTGTTAATCTGATCGAATGCGAACCCGTCACTCGCACTATGTCATCAGACCAAGCAATGTGCAGGTGGTCTGCCCATCCTAGTTTTATCCTCTTTAAATACAGTATAGGAAATTAAACCGGACTGTCCTTCCTTCAACTTAACAACAATAGCCTGTATACGCCAACCTCACTCTAGGTGCTAAAGTAATAAAGTCTAGAACATCTCAGCATTAGACTAGCAAGATCTCGAGGCCGCCGACGGTCAGTGACTTACCGTTTTGGGTGAAAGCGAGTCGCTTGGAGCACCGCGCCGGAGCAGCGGCTAAGTTATGCAACCACTGCGCTTGCGCCGGCCTCACGTTACCGAACACATCGCTTTGTACTGGCACGGATTCAGTTAGGAGGCCTAAGAATATGTTCATTGGGATCCACACACTTTAGACAATTATGGTCGTTATGAGCCTTTAGCCCACCCACTGTGTTAGGTCCTTTTAGAACTGTCTGGTCTAATATCAAACTGATTCTGATGACCAGTGACATACACGACAAAACGACAAAAGCGTCATGAGCACTCATTTTGGCATGTTTGAAGTTACAAAAAGTGGGGCACATTTAGATTTTCCTCGTTTTCTGAGGCTGGTATGCTAGGCCCACTGTCATTAAAGGTATTCAATCTACTGGGATATGACACAAATAATATTAACAGATAGAATAACAAGATTGTACTGAAAAAAATATAATTCTAAATACAAATAATTCTAAATACATAGTAGACAAAGTTGTATTACGTCAAGCATATTTGGATTTCCGCAAAGTAACGCCTGATTCAAATAAGTACAAAAATATAGAGACTAAAAGCACATATTCCAACCCAATAAAGTTCATCATATGATCCCTGAATGTGATTGGCGCTGGACCGAGTAGGATACCAAAATAGAGAGAATAGAATAGAATGGAGCCTTATGCTCTGCCATCAGTGGATATGATAAACATGCTGCAATTGATGGTGTTGACTTCACTTGGATTCGAAGACGGAGATTTAGACTAAAAATGCATCAGTTGACGAAGTATCTGTTCATATTTTTCTGCATAATTAAAACACGAATTTTTACTGTTTTATGTGTATTTCATGAACAGCATGGTTGCTCATCCATCTCTCATCAACGCCAACGCCGTCTATCAAGTCATTAAGAATTATTTTTAAGGTGTATTTCGAAATATCCTTCATTCATCAATCATTGGCCTCATCAGCGAGGGCCATAGTGTGTGTTCCTTAGTCCGGCCCTGACTTCTGAGTACAGTAGGTGACGTTGTGTCACTACTTTCTGTCATTTAACACGCCGCTTGAATGTTTTATTACAGACACAGTGTCGCGTCATGATATTATGATAACATTTTTATGTTTTTATAACACTAACGAGCACTTTGCACGCGACTTCGTCTGCATCGGTTCCGAAGTACAATATTTACCATTTTTTAGGGCTTCATAAGATTTTAAATACGAAAAGTTTTATGAGAATCGGTTTAGTAGTTTTTGTGTGATGCTCAGACAAACATAAAAACAAACAAACAGACAGTAATTTTCAGATTGATACGTAAACACTATACCGTAACTTTTTTTTAGGAAATTATTATCTTTAAAATGTACAGACATTTCTGTTTGGTACCAGTCTTATAATAATAGTGTAGATGTTGAAGATTAGATAGATGTTAGATAAAGCGGCTTTTCTTTATCTTCGGGTTTCACATGTTTCTCTTAGTTATTAGTTTAGGTAGTTTCAAATCAGTTATGTTATAGATCTTAGACAAACCGTGCATTAAGATGTTTAAAGAGATTACGTTCTTTAATAGCACTTTCCAATAAGTACTTTGGAATTTCGTCATGTAGGAGGTGTTCTTAATAAGATAAGATAAAATAAATA
Organism: Agonopterix arenella; assembly: GCA_927399405.1. Taxonomy (NCBI): domain Eukaryota; kingdom Metazoa; phylum Arthropoda; class Insecta; order Lepidoptera; family Depressariidae; genus Agonopterix; species Agonopterix arenella. The sequence goes on from OV656704.1 coordinate 482,916, forward strand.
TTATTTATTTGCACACCAAGAACATACAAATACAATTTATAACAAGAATGAGAAGGGTACAAAAGGGCAGTCTTATCAATAAAAGCGATTTCTTCCAGCAACCATTGGATGGAAGAACTAATTACAGAGACAAATTCTACGGCGGTGCTCTGTTAGGTACCTATGTACCTGTCTACATAATATAGAGTAAATATAATAATATATACATACATACACACAAATATATTTTCATACATACAGGGTGTCCCGTAAACCGACGTCAACCCGGCGGATGCTGATAGGTTTTGACTAAGCAGAATATCAAAATTTCACTTTAGTAGTTTTCGAGATATTGACAGTTTTAACACAGATACTGCATAGAACATTTGTAGCCGTGGCACTCAAAATAGTGACTAAGGTAAAGAGTTTCACGAATTTCATAAAACTGTCCTTATCTCGAAAACTAAGAACCTTATCCTAAAGAAAAATGTTGACAGATTGGTTGATTGACTGACAGAATTTTTTTTATTTTATTTTTTATTTTAGTTTATTCTGGTTAGGCATGCACTAACCTATCAGCATCCACCGGGTTGACGTCGGTTTACGGGACACCCTGTATATACATATACAGGGATGTATGTATTTATTCTAAATTTACTCTACCCTATGGTTTTGTGGAATAAATGATATGGTATGTTTTGGTACTTTAAATGTGATTAGAAAATTTGTGTGACAATGTCCAAGATATTTATTATTAATTTATTTAATAAATAGCTTTTTAGCGATAAGACCACCTTATTCCACCGTTGCAGAGTTTTGTGGCGAGCCTTGGAAGAGGCCTATGTTCACCAGTGGACGATGATAGGCTGATGATGATGATGATGGTATGCACCGTTACCATTTTTGTTTCTTTTTTATGCTGTATCTATCTGTGTGTTTGGTGTAAATAAAAGTACATACGGGTAACGGTCCTCGTGCTGGATCATACTTGGCCCAACGCATATCATTAGCGATTCAACGCGGAAATGCGGCCAGCATTATGGGCACCTTCGGGCCAGGTATGACCTGGGGCGGGCTTTTCGACTAAGCAGAATTAGTAAAATTTGTATTTTAGAATGCTTAGAATGGTTTAAGGTGGTTTCAGTCCATACAAACGTTTGACGCACAATACGCGTAGACGGAATTAATAAAAGTAATATTTTATATATGGAAAAACAGTTTAGAAAATCTAGTTGCCGCGTAACAAATAACATTTGCAATTTATAATATAATTACGAAGATATAAAGCTTTTAAAATTTTGTATGAAAAATTTTAAAGCTTTATATCTTCGTAATCATTTTATAAATTGCAAATGTTATTTATTACGCGGCATCTAGATTTTCCAAACTATTTTTCCATATATACAAAGTTACATATTAATACCGTCTACGCGTATTGTGCGTCAAAGTTTTTTATAAAATTGACCCCTCTGCAACCGCCTTAAGTTTAGGGTAAGTTTCATTTGTGCTTTTACTATTTTATTTCCTTAATAAAGTACATATATTTCATTCATTTATTCATATTTAAGAGTAAAATTGTTATGGCTACATATTAATAGTATTTATTATCTAGAAACATCCCTAAAAACTATAGAATATAAGTTTATAAATTTCCTATCAATAGCCTATAAGCCAAGGAGTAAGTAGGTATTAGTAGGTACCTACCGACCAATAACGGTTTTGACCTACGACCTCCGCTAACATTTCTCTACTTTCGCAGAAACCAGTTTCAATACTGTTTTGTATGAAAATGAACATTAAATACATCATTTTCTATTGACGACCATTCTTGGTAATATTTACTTTATCTAAATCTTAAACAACTTGACTGTTAACTCTAATTTAATTGTCATGAGAAACCGACGAGTTTGTTCAAAGTTAGCGAAAGAGCATAAACTCACGACTATAATCCTATTCGGGGTGGTCAGAAGAGTTGCTACAACTAACAACTTCTCTTAAAGGGAGTAGACAAAGCTACAGGTACCTTCTTAATGAGCGGAAGGTTTTATAAGGGAAATGATCAGACCATTATATTGAAAACCTTTCTCTTTGAAACCAAGGAAGAAATCGCGAAAAAAATCTACTATTCCATACAAAACTAGTAGACTCAGGGCAAAGTTTTTTTTCACCCATATTTGGGCCCATAACCTGTTAAGGTTGCGTTTTAACCATAAACTTAACTTACGGTAGTAACGGAATAATTTGCTTAAACACAAAACAAGATAGAAGAAAGTGGCCGATAATGACAAGAATCGGTAACATAGTTAATAATTTAACATTTAACACAAAGAATCTGCTCATACTGCTAATTTAATTCATTTCGAGACCCTTAAAAAAACCGTCGGCGTACGAAAAAACCCCTATATAAATACTTAATTACTTACCTCTCTTTTCCCCCAACAGCTACTCCTCTGGCCGCTCATCATCGCCACAGCGTCCTGCCACAAAGTAGTCGAGAGCACCGAAGACATAGCCCCTGACCAGAACACCACAACCCTCTACCCTGTCCCCAGCACCACGCAGGCTTCACCACATACCAAACACGACGTTACCAGCTGGAAAATCGAGTCGGCATTTGGAAAAGCACCTATAGACAGTAACAGCACGGATTCGAAGGAACAACTGGTGGTAGAAGATTTGGGGAAGGCTTCAAGTACCAGTTCTTATGGGAATGAAAGCAAGGAATTCAAGCCAAGCCCTCATGTAGGGTTTTTTGATGACTTAGGAACGACAAGTGAGACGTTTGATTCCTTCACTCCTGTCATTAAGAAACCACCATCTGGTTTTGTCGGGTAAGTTGAGATATAAATCCTCTTCTGGTGTACTTGTTTATTCTTTATTTTTATCCCATCAGGATCCTATTTTGAGTAGCATGATGTTGGGAAAAGGAAGAGCAGTCAAACAGAAAGAGATAATATAATGACATCATCGTATTGAAGTGATGTTTTGGTTTCGTGGCTAGACTCAAAATGATTTTTTTATTACTGATGGGGTTGCTATTGACCTCAATCCAGTCCTTAAGACAAAGGAGTCGAAGATGTAGCGAGCTTACCTGTAATCTCAAGCCTGTGATAGGTACGTCCAGGGCAGTCCAGTTGAATTCCAGAATCCACATCAAGGAAGATATCATTATTTCTGAATCGAATACCCTAACTATACCATAATGACATTTACTTCATCCTCACAATCTAACACAACATTCTCCAGATTCCCACACCACCAACCAAAAACAAAAGACATTTTCAAGAACTACCAGAAGTTCCCGTACAAAATTGAGAGCGGTATCTTTACGAAATCCAAGCCCTGGCCCCAAACCATGGAGACAAGACCCACGGCTGCTGTTCCTGTGAAGGTGCCCGCCGGGGGACTCTACCAGCTCCCTGACCCATTCAAGGAGAAGCCAGGAGATGAGGAGTTTGGCCTGGAGTTCAGTGATGTGAAAGAGAATGCTGTTAAAAAACGGTAAAAAACGATATATAAGATCCGGTTATAAGTTTTTACACCCATATATTTAGACCATTTTATTTATTTATTTATATTCCAGTGGAAATGACGTAGTTTAAGAATCTTTAAAAAACAAGGTTACCACCCTTAGGCCTGTCCCAACCCTATGACAGCCGACTGCAAAAATGTGGTTCCTCTTATGCTGTTGTATAATAATGTTTCAAACTTTTCCAGAAAAGTAAAGATTTCCTATGTCAAAGCATCATCAAAATCAGTTCAATAGTTTTTGAGTAAAATATCTTCCCTAATCGCAAGACCAAAAACAACGTGGCAACCCAATGTTGCGACTATTATGCAGGTAACCCTATTGTTTCGTGTGTCTAATAAGTTCAGCTTATTAGACATACGAAATTTATAATATTCAACGCAATTGACATTTTTCCATTCGGCATGCTTTACAACTATATTTTTAAGACCGAGAATATATTATTATAATCGTCGCCTAAACACAAAAGGTGTAGAAAACTTGCAGCGGGATCACAGAATAATACTTTCTTCCACACTTCATCGAAAGGGCGATTAACGTCAACATTTTAACTCGTGATTTTGTGATAAAAATAATTACATTGAATGAATTATAAACTACATTAAAATTAAATGTTACATTGGAAAGTAAACGGTAAACTCTGCGTATTTCTTACGTTAATTTTGATTTGACCCACATCAAAATAATTATATTTATTATTACCCTTTCACGCGAAGCGACGCATGAGCATATCGGTGATGCTTTTCGGTGGGGTAGGTATGAACTCTCAATCATGAGTGGTTCGAATCAGCACGGAAGACATGCCATGTCCTAATGTACGTAATACCGACTGCTCTCAAACGGTGAAGGAAAATACCGTTGAGGGCGTAGGTTATGTACGCCGAAGAAGAAATTCTGATGCGTCTGTGTTTAAGTGTGAACGCCTATATTCCCTCGGCGATTCCTGAGTCTAGGCGCCCTGCTGTGGGATGCATTTTAGATGATGATTTTTTTTTAATTTATAATTAATGGACTCTTGCTTGTGCGTTAGCAATGCATTTCCGCCAGTGTCAAGTAGTTTATGGGAGAATCTATCCCAATCTCAGGGATTGTTTTTGGACAAGAACAAGAAGAGATGGATGATTGCGGAGCCTCGTGGCAGGCAAAAACGCGACGCGCGAAAACCATGCGAGACAAGTGCTCGTGTCAGAACCTGCAACGTGACGCAAAGTTCAGTTCAAAACCAATTATGTGGCACTTGTCAAACCTGACAGAAAAAAATCCAAAGAAAAAACTCCCAAGCACGTCATTTATCCATATTACAGGGACTTATTATAGGGATCAACTGGGATCGCGCAGCGCCGCCCGCGCCGCTGATTTTGGTCGTGCGAATGAGGAAGATTTACTCGTAAACGATTGGACTGATTTTGATAGTCCTTTCACTTGCGAAATCTCCTCTCTTCGGGCAGACAGTAGCATAACGAACACGAACAATATTTTTGCACCTGGTTGTCGGGGGTTATTGTAAGATTTATTTCAAGATCCCACTGCAAGTTTTATACATCCATTTGTTTAGAACCGAGATGGCACAATACTAAGTCAAAAGTGACTTCAGATAATTATTCGTTTGTGGGCATTGATTGTGTAGGTCTAATCTTTTATTGGTAGGTTAGGTATTGCAAAATACTGGAGTGATTTTTTAAAGTCGCAAGTTCAAATCATCAGTAGAAAATGACAAAATTACTATGGAGATTATTCGTCATTCGACCACGACTTTGAACGTGTGAATTTCAAAAATCGCATTTCTGGTCTGGAAAGATTTAGAATGACATGCTATCGACTCGATAGAAGAAGAAATCTTTCAATAATGATCAAGAATAATACCTATAGTATTGAAAAAAATATTCCAAACATACTTTTTCTTTTCAACATAGGTCGTTAATACATTTTGAAGTCTTGGCGAAGTGGCGTGTGCGCACGATCATGCAATACCCAATTAATTACGTTTAACGAATGTCCTTTTATATTATGTAAGACATTAATGTGGTATGTCGATAAGTTTGGGTGATTGAACTTAAGTATGGCATGTCCGGAAGGTAAGGAAAAATTATTGGGTCCGCAACAAATTAAAGGAGAATGGGCATTTTGGTACCCGCTCCAATAGCAATGACTGTAGTTACGTTCGATGGGTCTTTTTATGACCACCAATGTTTAATAAGACCGCTTGATCCAAATCATTGTGAGTTCGGAGATATACCAATATGAAAATGACAAGTTTTATAGAAAAAAAAATTAATTAAAATGGCACATGGTGTCTATTATTGCTATTTATATTTGTAATAAAATACTTTTATGCCAGAATGTTATATAATAATAATAAAACAATATGATAACAATAAAAAATATATAATAATAGTTAATAACAATCTATTATATATATAAAACAGCCGGGTTGGTTCGAACACTTATAACTCGAAAACGACTGAACCGATTTCGATGAAACTTGGAATATAGATAGTTCATTACCTGGATTAACATATAGGCTACATATTATAAAGAGAGCTGGGTAGCGGGCGAAGCCGCACGGGTCCACTAGTAATATATATTAATTATGTGGTATACTAACATTGTATTATTGTGTTGTTGTGGTACTCTAAATAATACGTTGCAATACTATGCTCGAGTAATACTATTGAAAATAAAAAATCAATATATTTATATATATATATAAAACAGCCGGGTTGGTTCGAACACTTATAACTCGAAAACGGCTGGACCGATTTCGATGAAACTTGGAATATAGGCTACATATTATAAAGGGAGTTGGGCAGCGGGCGAAGCCGCACGGGTCCACTAGTAATATATATTAATTATGTGGTATACCAACATTGTATTATCGTGTTGTTGTGGTACACTAAATAATACGTTGCAGTACTATGTTCGAGTAATATTATTGAAAATAAAAAAAAACTAAAGATTTAATTCGAAATGACATTTATTTTCATTCAAGACCATCTACAATTACATCATTTAGAAATGATGCAGGGGCAGTAAAACCTTCATGTCTCGCATATCCAAGATACCAGATAATTGAAATAATATGAGCACAAGTGCCCATTGTACGTCGTCCAGTGAGGCAAGTACAATAATGTTGCACGATATCGTTGTCATTATTTGTGTTATTGTTTTTTACTAAAACATAACAATAGTACGTTTTCGATCTCCTGTGGCGTGACTGTACGCGCCCACGTAACAGCCAAACATCTTCGTTAATGCCGTAGTCTGGCAAGTCTTCCAGAGCGTTTTCTCTGTATATTTCGATTGAATATAAGCCATTCCTTAAATGCTCACTGCAATATGATCTCGCAAGCTTTAATTGGTATGTACCTAAAGAAAGCAAAATGACATGCTCTTCTGTTAGATGTGGGAAATTCTGAACATTATTTGCTTCTATTCTTAGAAAATCTGCTCTTCTGTTGTTTAATCTTTTCCTCTCTACATAATTGTGCAGAAGGTTTGGGGAATCCATTTTGTTTCGGATGATATTTAAATAGGATTCTACATTATTACTATCGGCGATGGGTTCGTGAAAATGATTTATAATAGCAGCGGCGATTTTAAAATCAGTGAACATGTGTGGAAGAGCTCTATTGAAATATTTTTGCCGTAAGAGCTTAAAATCTCGCTTGAACTTTCCATTCACTACTTCCACAACCCATCGACATATCGTCACCGATCTAGCTTCATTGGCCTGCTCAGTAGTCAGCTGTGTCTCGTTTCTATCTTTTGTTGGAGGCATGTATGATTCATAGCCACATGCTTCAATATCGTTCAAACTATCTCTGAATCCTCGGTCCAATATAAACACATCGTTTGCTTGCAGGAAAAAATGTAAAGGATTCTCTCCATTGTTCATTATATCACTCATTATATTTGCATCAGTCTTTGTTGCAGCGTATGGACCCAGTACGTCAAGAATGTATCCATCAGTGCATACTATCAAAAAAGGTTTTAAAAGATTTTGGAATTTGTGCAAACTGTATGATTGTCTTTGAAATAAAAAGTTCGAGCTTTTGTTTATGTAAATATAAGTGCCATCATATATTAGTATCACTTTATCATTTTCTTCGTTACCAAACAAAGCTTTAGGAATTGTGAGGTTTCTTTCTAATACCTCATTTCTATTGATGTTGTCCAGTCCCAAATGTAATATTACATATTCATTAGCTAGGCATTCACGCACAATAGCTAATAAACGCTCCAGTTTTCTTCGAGACACATTAAATAATGTTGCCAATCTCTCATCGGAATCTCCGGTACGTAGTTTTGTAAGGTATATACCTAATGCAGTTCTTGGTTCCTTGCATCTCTCACTTAGAGAAGGCACCTGATCCAGTATGGCATCGAACTGTTCGCCATTACGTCCGGTCCAAAAATGCATTTCTTCATTGCTCAATGAACCTCTTGTGTTAAAGTCGAGCCTAGGTCCACGTTCTAAAGCCCTTCTCATCATGTCACAGACGTCTGTAAATTGTTGTGCATTGAAATGATGAGTGACATTGCAAGATTGAGGCAGTTCATCTCAGATGTTGCTCTCAAGGTGTTGGCTGCACACTCTAGCGCCCTCAGGAATATATAACTTATGTTCACAAAACATATTAAGTTTGATAGTCTCAGGTATGCGATTACGGGTTGGGTTTCGGCAATCGTTGAATATACAATGCCTTGGTGTGTTTGGGGCTCGAACGTAGTCTGGAACCTGAAGTTCCTGGGCATTTGGTTCTGCTTCTGGTATAGCAGGTACCACGTCGTCATTGTGTCTAACAGCGTTCTCAATTCTCTGCCAACATCGATGACAGACACATCGAGTATTGTTGAACGCCACCTGAAAAGGGTAAAATACGATGTAGATGTTTTTTTATTTACTCTGGCTTGATAACGTTTTGTCATAAAAACCTAATTCGGTCCGGTCAGTAGGTATCTATAGTAGGATTATTTACTCGGTGCATACTCCGATGATTTATGACCGAGTTTCCAGCGAGATAATAGTATAGAACGATGCCACATAATCGTAATAATTCGAAACAATAATGTAAGCAGGTAGAAAATGTTGACCCTTCTAGTGCTTATCAGAACCGGTTGACGCATCGGTCGGCGCATATTTCCGTCCTTCATTTGTTTTACTGTCCACGTGCACAATAAATGCCAAAATGTTTTGTTATTTAGTGAATCACTACTGGTACGGACAGAACACCTGAATTCCGTGAACTGATAAAACGAGGTTGGAGTTTCGTACGCAGGCGGATTGCCCTATCCATACACTATATTAGGAAACGTTTTTGATAACACTCTAGAACATACTTCCAAAACTTAATAGTTAATACGTGTTTATCCAGTGAAATGTTCATGAGTCTTATTGTAATCCGTTATTTAATGTTGCTAAACGTAGCTTAGAAACATTGAAAAAGTAAAGCTTAGAGAAGATATGGTATGGCGTTTGTAGTTTAAGACCAATTACATTCAAGCTGCATGACAGTTGACAATCATACGCTTTTCAAAAGAGCGCTATTTTCTAACATGAAAAAGTGAAGCTAAGAGAAGATATGTTATGGCGTTCGTTGTTAATGCGGTATGACAATCACACGCTTTTCAAAAGAGCGTCATTTTCTAACACTGCTAACAATTTCGTAATAAGGAGAATCACCTGTGACACATTTAAATAGTATAACGAAGTGGGTACTAACCTCCAATTCAGCATGTTCTTGTATGTACGCCGCAAACGCTGGTCGTGTCCTTGGGAGGTCATCGGTCAAAACATGTCGCTGGTATCTTGCATTATGTAGGCCTCGCCGGCACACCACACAATTGCTATGTTGTTCCATTGCAACAGTCCAAATCGGTAACGAAATTCACAAAAACACTTCACAAGCCGAGGTCTACGTTTAAAGCAGGTAGAAAATGTCCAAAAAGAGGTGCAGGGGTCGGTGATAAAAGCGAGATGAGAACGTATTCTGATGAACAGCAGCGGGACGTCGTCTTTCGTACGGTACGATTGAACGACTGGAGTGAAGGAGCCGATCCGATGACGCGCTAAACTGCCCAAGCGCATCGCTCCCCACCACTCCTAGCTGGGATATAGCCGCGCGCTCACATTCCTCTTCTTATAACCGTCGGTTGTCGTCAATGTAATAAATATAATAGGAATTATTTTAAGAATATATGCAGTTCTATTTTATTTATTTGGTAAAAACAGACAATAGACGTTACATGGTTAATTACATAAGTTTACAAAAAAATAGTAGTTTAATTAATAGTTCGTAGCAATTAGTGTAATATTATAGTACATTTATTTATTTATTTATTTTAGGAAGATTTACAGCATTACATTTTAATAAACGTTCTTATATAAATCTAAACGCCATTTAAAAAATCTCCACATTTAACATATTATTTTTAATATATTAAATAAAATACATTAAAAAAATAATATATAATAAGCATATTATGTATATAATATGTATATATAATTGTAATAATGACATTAAAAAAATAATTGCCTAATAATGTCGAAAAACCAAAAAAAATAATTAAAGAATCATCACGAATAGCTCCGTTCCCACAGCGAATGATGACAAGCGTCCTAGTACACATTGATGTACATAAAGTAACCTTTAAAATCTGATATATATTATGTCTATTGGGGCGGGTACCACATTTCATACATTTTTGCCCATTGTCCTTTTAAAACATCCATGGTACACAAACAATTGCACTGCGGGATCGGAATCTGCAACCATTGGTATCGCAGGCAGGTTCACTATCACTAAGCAGTATCTCTAACTTTATAATTATACGAGCGTTAACCCGCGACTTCCACACAAATTATATACCAGATTTTAAGTCAAATCATAAATCTATCATAAAGCTATCAAACAAAAAAGTTTCATCAAAATCGGTTCAGTAGTTTTTGCGTGATACTCGTTCAAACAAACAAACGAACAAACACCCAAAAAAACACACAAATAAACAGACAGACAAAAAATCCAAAAATTGGTAAAATGGAATCAGGGACACCTAAAAACCATATCGTAACTTTTTTTTTGTTAATATCTTCAATGTACAGACAAACTTCCTGTTACAGTTTTATAATAGTATAGATTAGCTCTCTTTTTAGTTGGTGAGGGCTTAAAAACGAGCAAGCGCTTGAGTTTGAAAAGGCCTTATTTATTGGGCATAGGCCCACCCCTGTACCTCTTTTTAAAAGCGGTGACCACTCATAACACCAGACAATGAAGTCAAGCGAGCCCGGGGATGACTCTAATTTGTCTTGATGAATTTAATTAAAGAAGCTAGGGGGAGAAGGAAAAATAAACATTCATGGTAAACGGGAGACAGCAATAGGAAACATAATGACTATTATTAGTAAGCCAAATCTAGAGATAATCTACTCCAGAAAAAATAATTGGTCGATGGGACGTTGCGGAGAGGTATGGACACCTAATTATGGTGATCCGGGTTTGAATCCACACGAACAACATGCCATGTACCAATGAGTTTTTCTAACTTATGTACGTAATACCGACTGTTCTCAAACGGTGAAGGAAAACATCGTTAGGAAACCTGCACACACTGAAGAAGAAATTCTGATGTGTATGTGAAGTCTACCAATCCGCATTGGGCACGCGTGGTGGACTAATGCCCATACACCCTCCCTGACGGTAGGCCTATGCCCTGCAGTGCCCTGCAGTTATATTTGTCTTTATCATGGACCTTTTTCTTTTTTTAGACAACGACGTTCTTGGGTTTAATATTCTTAGACGTTAATATTCTTAGACCTGAGGAAGATCGTGAATATCATCATCGTGAAAGCCACTGAATGCGGCAATGACAGCCGAAATCTTTTAATCAGCATGAAATTCACAATTAAGACGCGATGATAAATCAATTTGATAGTAAAAAACCATGTCATCTAAAAAATTACGTAATACAGTACGGTTTTAAAAGCATAATCCGGTTTCTTTCACTGGACGGTTACTTACTTCTTTAAATGAACAAAATGCGTGGGTTAGTGATTTAGCATCAATACAATACGTTTTAAAATCTTCTTCAATATAAATAATGACTATATACCTATGACTGTGTAAAATATAAATCACCTTAATTTAGGAATTTGCGTTATGGTAATTCATATTTTGCAATAGGTAAACAAACGGTACGTTTACAGATAGTTAATTAAAATTGTAAAAATTAAAGAACTTAAAGCAAGGACCCAGGACAGGACCATGCTATTACATTGTGATGGTCAAGTCTGTCAGACGCTTGTACAGATCTTGAATATGCACCTTACATATTATTTTGAAAGAAGTACCAATAGTTGTAGAGTTTTTTGCCGCATTATCTCAAGATTCACAAAAAGTGCCTCTGAACCGTTTGGTGGCATATCCCATTTCCTCTCTGCCTGATTTATGAGAGACCCGTGTCCTGCGACGTATTATAGACTTATGGTGATAATTTTTAATGTTGCAGCCCAAACCCCTGGAAGAAGATCATGCACCTGATCACCGCCCTCATTCCCGTCGGCATCCTGTTCTCCGCGTTGACTCCAAACGTGATCACGCTGCACAGCGCAGGCGCGGGAATAGGACCTGATCAGTACGTATTCTAGATAAAGTAGACTAGCAAACTCTCTAGCACGCTCTCCACGCCCGAGAAAACGACAAAAATCGAGACGTGCCTCTGTCTTTGTTACTTTGCGTATACGAAAGCGAACAGTTATGCCAGTTTTGTCGCTTTGTTGTATGTGGCATTGCTAGCCTTAGGTTATGAAGCTCATTCTTTATCCTTTGTTAAGTTAATTAAGGGACCAAGCTTTTTTAAACGAACAAAGTAAAGGTCAAAAGGTCATCAGATCTTCACTCTAACTCTTGTAAACCAAGATTTACAATAGTGACCTCTCAACGCTAGACGATGAAGTCAAATCCAACGAGCCCAGGGAATGATTATATCTGATTTAGAACCAGCAACGAATAACCAAGTGCAAGTTGACCATAAACTTATCAATCTCCACTGGACCCGCGTTGGTGGAGCATATCACACTTTTAATGAGTGGTGGCCTTTGCCCTGCAGTGGGAATAGTGGAATCCTACAGGCTATAGCGGTGGCGGAGGGTCTATGCTCACACGGTATGCGGAGGACAGGAGTACGTGGGCATATCCTAATTTAATTCGCCTTAAAGCTACTCGCGCTGGCATCGGCAAATGGGGCCGTGACGCGCTCGATTGACCTGACGAAACCACTGAGCTTCACCACTATTCGTTTTTATTACACTATGCTGCAACTTAGTAAAGTACCCTTAGACCTTTTTAGGTTAGTTAGGTTTCTGCCCATAGTCCACCAGGTGAATTAAATTGGGTGTACCACGGGAAAGCACTGGGTTTACGATCAGTCAATCGCAAAGGCGGGTGAGAAAGGAGAGGAGCTGGCTCTACTTATTGGATGAGATCGGTTTTGCGATCGTGCGATATACCTATACACTTGCGATTTGGCTAACTAGCGATTTAGCCTTGACGATAAATTGCAGATCTAAAGCCTGCTTAACACGTTCCGGGACAGTGAACGAGACACAATAGAACTTTTATTGTTATCACGTCTATAGCCGGTCACTGTCCCGGAACGTGTTAACTTAGAAAATGTGCCTACTTTCGCATCGGAATATTTACAAACAGAAATAAGTAACCAATTCGAACCAGTTCAACAAGCTATACCTACCTACTTCCTGTTTTCAAATCTAGTGTCAGTTACGTGTCTGTAATAAATGTAATAATAAGTGAAATAAAAAAAATGGCGCACAATAATTGTTCGAATTTGTCAGTTGGTCGGAGAATGGCGCGTACCTAATCGCAACAAATGCACGCATATCAAATTATATATTCCAAGATCCTATAACAAGTTTTTTACATTCATTATGTTCAGGCAATGATACCCACACATTCCCATGGAAATGTGATTGTTTGACGATCCCAAAAAGTATGCAAGAAAACCCCTGGTCAGCTCAGTACAAAAATTTTGCTCCCTTTTATACCTATACACTCATTAATTTGTTTTGACATTAAGTTGTATATTAAATTGAAGCTAAACTTTGCTCTACACAAAAAACATTGCTGAGATTTTTATTATTTTTTCACATTAAAATCTCCTCTCTTTTGGAAATGTTTTAATAAATAACACACAACAATAAAAAGAGCAAAATTATTGCAATCGGTTGTTAAAGGGTTGCTTTGCCTTAAAGGTGATAATTATATAGATTTGTTTTAACCTGATCTTCTTCTTAGATGAGATGTTTAGACCTGATGAGATATTTAGACCAATATGATAAGGGGGACTAAACCAAATCGTCGTTAAAGATATAGAAACAGTTTTACAATTTATAACCAGAGTTTGGTTACATATTACAAAGACATATATAACAATTTTGTTTCAGTGTTCTACTCGAATACCTATCATTTACCTTTACATATGAACATAGAAAACTTGTGATGGGATCTTATACTAATATAACAAAGCGGATATTAATAGTGCACGCGAACTAAGACCGTGTTTATTGTTTTGTTATGTAATTTATCTATTAATGGATGTCACGTGACGTGATGGATGAGGAAGGTGATGAGCCTTTATTACTTTTTGAAAGTTACACACTTGTGGCTGCGAGCCGTTGATTTAACGCCCACACAACATTTAAACACCTTACGTTTTAGTGCCTAGTTTCAAAGTTATTGCTGGCGACATTCGCAGTCTTCAAATGTGCTATATTCGGAATGGACTTTCGAAAGAGTTACCTATACAACACGGCTAGTATAACAACAAAGGCATATGTACGTAAAAATAATATTGCAGCCGATGACTTTTTCGTTCGCATCATAAGAACATTAATTTGGTTTATCGAAGTCGCTGTCAAGCCGGTACGATTCGCGACAGGGCTTGCATTAGTTATTTGGCTTGGCTTTTTTACTTTTTAGTTTTTTGAAGGCGGTTTTAAATTTTTTGTTAAAATTTTATTTATTACAATTTTCAGTAGTGAATCCATTAGTTCAATTAAATAGTAGTGTTTTGAAGAAACAAACGCACTAGCCGGCACTATGATTTAAAAAGGTTCCCCTCGATTTCTCTGGGATGCCATCATCAAATCCTGGTTTCCTTATCATGGTACTACCCTTGGAATATCTTCTTTCCAACAAAAAAAGAATCATCAAAATCGGTTCATAAATGACGAAGTTATCCACGAAAACACATAAAAAAAAAATAATATAATTACGGTCGAATTGAGAAACCTCCTCCTTTTTTAAGTCGGTTAAAAATGGAGGCATACCACATTGAATTTTTTTTTCTCGGGGTTGGCATGGGAGGCCTACAGGATGCAAAATTAAGAGAGCCTAATTAAACGATGATTTTTTTTCCTACATACTTAAAGACGTGCTTCAGAACACCAAACTGAACAACTTTTACTTTATGACCAATGTATGAAATCACGAAAAAAATATGTTGTTCCTTAGAAATAAAAATAGAAAACGTTAAATGCCGACTCGACGCAAATGTACGAAACAGAAAAGCAAGTTATTTTTTCGCGATTTCAATGTTTATAGTTCTAGATAGGAAAAGTTGTTTAGCTTTATGTTCTGAAACACCCTCTTTACTAGGTATATAACGCATTTTGTTTACACCTAGTATAGAAAATATTTATGTATCTCATTAAACCTTCAGGCTACGATATTGTTCAGCTACCTGATTCAATTGGTATCCAATCAGCATGGTGTTTTCTATCAAGTTGTTCTTAGTGATTCTGCTTCTATTTTATTTATTTATTTCAGACAATGAAAGGTACGATAATCACAGAAAATTCATGTGTACTCATCTGAGTATTGATTGTTGAATCTCGACTCAAGCAACGTTCTAAAATCAAAACTAGACTTAAAACTAGTTTCAAGTAGAGATCATGACTTGAGTTTCGTTCTTTAATACGGGCCTAAGACTTAAAAATTGCCAAGCACAGTCATAATACATTACGGATCTTGTAAACGATATTATCGGAAACATACACCATAGCCCTGCAGAGCCAGAAACCAGCAATGCCAAACATCCTCACAACTTCAACTTCGTCGTTGAAGCATCGGCGACCTGTTCCAATTCAGTATTTGTTAAGGTTATGTCGTGTGTCAAACTTAATATATAAGGTCCTTCTTAATATGCTGACACTTTTTTAAGGATGTGATCAGACCATAAAACTGAACAACTTTCTCTATGGGACCAACATCGAAATAGCGAAAAAAATCTGCTGTCCCATACATTTGTCTAAAGTAGGTTTGCAGTTTTGTATGGAACTGCAGATTTTTTTTCCCAATTTCGATGCTGGTTCCGTAGAGAAAGTTGCTTAGTCTGACGATCTGAATATTCATTTAAAAAAGTGTCAGCATATTAGGAAGGACCCTAGATATAAAAACTTTGACTATCTGAAGGATGCAAGAAGGATGATACATTTGTGAGCTCATTGAGAATTGCACTCCAGAAAGCATATTTATGACCTAAACGACCGTCCGTTAACACACTCGCCACGTCTACAATACTAAAGTATGACAGCCAGTTACACATGTATAATTTACTTAAGCTATCATCAGCATCACGACAAAAAGTTAACAACTTCTAGGCCACTGACACCAGCTAATTAGCAACATTATAACACAAGTATCACGAACGTGCGCACGCGCCGGAAGGACGTGTGTGCGTCTTGCGCAAGCGTGAAAGCGGATGTCGGGGCTTAGGGATATACTGCTCTGTTGATTTGGGATTCGCATGTTGATTATTGCTTTGAATTGGATAACAATTTTGTAGAAATGACAAACTAATGTATTTACTAGAAATTCTGAATTTATGATTTATCATGTTTATTTTTTTTTCAGTTTACCACCGTTTCCTATACAAATTAATAAACTAAATAACAAAATCATCGAAAGACATATAATTATGTAAGTACCTACTATGAACGTACAGAATACCTCACGGTACGGTACGGTACGGTTTCAGAATATCTCTGACTACCCCATCGGGGAATATAGTCGTGAGCATATGCTTATGCTATGCTACTATAAACGTCGTGGTAGACATAATATTGAACTAAATATTTTCAGGTTTCATATTTTGTTAACATGTTGTACTTATAGGTATGTCGCAGGATTATTGTTAAAGCCGTATATTTGAATCTTACAAGTAAGAAACTATTAAGAAAACATTATAACATTTCTGACATAATAGATATATTATCTATACTTTCTGATAATTGTTCTTCTTCTCCAATTCTAAGAATATAATAATAAATATAATCGATAAGAAGTCGACTAAGTAGATAACACAAAAGAACCAGTTTGTCAGCAACCAGTCACCCATCTAAAGATGTAACTCTGGTAGCGTTACTTAACTGCAATGACCGTTTTGAAGACCACAGTTCCTTTAAAAAAATCTAAAGAAAGAATGGGATTGGTTGAAACCATAGAGAAATTACGCGCTCCCCTCGCACTTCCCTAGCCCCTTGATTGAAACGTGGTTGAAACCAAAGAGTAATATAAGTATATTAGAAAAGAGAACCCACTCGTGGCAACATTATGCATCCACCTTATGTCAAATTGAAGGCTAGCTAGCGCCATCTATGTTTCATCGACAATAATTCAACCTATACTATACATACCTACTCATATCTACTCATACCAATGGATATTATTGTTTTTAATGCTAGTTTTCGTTCAATCCCGCACCGATCGAGTGAAATTCCAGTATCCTTACTATTCCTGTAATCTAAACATTGGTAAGAGAACAAGAGAAACTCCAGAACATCACTAAATCGGCACGAAAATGAACGAAAACTACAAACAACCCGTACATTACGCAAGATAGGTAGCCATTTTGTGATTTTGTCAATTTGACATTGACATAGACAATAAAATCATTTTTTTTCATAGTTCTGCGAAATATTTAATAGATGGCAGCACATTCTATGCAAACTGAATCCGAAAAAGCCACCAAAAGGCGACTGTCCTCCGCCTGGTTGAAACTATGAATAGAATAGTAGAAATAGTCTTTGTGTAAGCAAGACAACTATAATCTTCTTTATTTCGGCTGATCTCATTCTTCATTGGACACACCCTTTATGCCTGCCATAGACGTACAAATAGAATCACGATTTCGTATGGATTTGCCGTCCTGAATTCCGATCGGAATTACGGAGACCGATCCTATACAAAATCACAAGCCTGATTAGGAATACTGTATGTGTTAGGCCTTAACAATGTAACTCTAGCTATAGACCCTGACAATGTGAATGATTGCAGGCTATCATCGAATGTATTCCGTCGGGCGGACACGGCGTCGGCGCAGCTTCCTGCAATCAGCGAGCGCTGCCGCCGCCGGCTGCTGTGCGAGCTGCATTCCGACAGGAACTATGCGCTGTATGCTCGTTCATCAGGGTGAGGGTTAGATAGTAATACTGTTGATTGAGAACATCGATGGGTATTAAGAAAGAATACGAATTCCTGAAATTCTCATTATAAACGATCTCCGCCTTTTCAGTTTCAATCAGCTTTGAATGTTCGTGAGCTACTGGTGATTATATCTATTTTATCAAATAAGAAAGCATAATAAATAAGTACTTAAGGCGAGCTTATGAACACCGTATGCCAATCTCACTCTCTCAATAGAAAAAAAATATTATTGATTTTAAACGTGTATAGTGTAAGTGAACGCAAAGTTACAGCCTTGTTGTGCTATTTCAAATTTTTTTTTATTTATTTCCTTTATTAAATCAAATTAAAGATTGAAAAATTAAGTCTCGTAATTTCGTTCTCTCCCAGCAAAAAATTTGGTCGTATAAAGCCCACATTTATAGGACTATTTTGACTTATAAAAGTTATATTACGGAAATTTCGTCATATACTGGTGCTTTATGCGTCTGATGTTCGACTATACGACACCTATACGACCAAATTGTTAGTTGGGCTGTGTAGTGGGCTCGGTGGCTAAATTAGATAACGCAATTCCCCGGTTGGGAAGAGTGCGGGTTCAAGTCCCGCCCATGACATAATTTTTCAATCTTTAATTTGATTTTAAATAGAAACAACTGAAGTACAAGTTCTAAGATTAACTTACAAATAAAAGTATAAACATACAAATGCATAATGCTACACACTGTATAGCATTAAGGTAACTTAAAGGGACCATAATGATACTGAGCAACTTTCCCTAAGACACCTATAAGAAATTATCAAAAAAGGTTTTTTATTTTCCATACTAAATGCAATCAGCTGATCGAACGTTTGTTTGAAAAGTCGTTTTTTTTTTGCGTCTTTCCCTTTGTTCATTTGGAAAAGTTGTTTAGTGTTTTGAGTACCATCACCCATTAAAGTAATGCAACTGTCTACCCTAACACCTTGTATACACCTACATTGATAATTGATTGATTACTCGTATTTCAGTGCATCGCCTCGTCGCATAAGGCAGTGCCACCGCATCCCGTGCGAGGACACCGAGGCTGTCGCCAGGACCCTGCGCTGGTTCCTCACTTACCACCAGTCGGACCCTGGTGGCCACACCTAGTTCGAAACCCTTTGGAAATATACTGTTGATGTTTGTGTTGCTTCTTTCATTTCTAAACGATATAACTTAGGTAAATTCTTCACCACCAAGCAACACCTTAGACACTTGGCTAGGTCTCCGTCACTTGAACGGTCAAGTGACGGAGACCTAGCTTTTCCTACGGAGGCACAAACATAGGAAAGTACTCTCTCTTATGCTACTGTGCTAAAATAAATGTTTTATTCAGTATAACCAAACTTTTGTGACTTCCAAACTGTTTTGTAGCATATAACCTAACGTTTGGTTAAAAAAATTCTGTTATTTATGACCAAATGTTTGATTATGTGCTACAAAACAGTTTGGAAATCACTAAACTTATTCAACAAAACCTTTTTTTCAGTTTGTGACCAAGTCTATAGAAATTCTTTACTCCGTTTTAAAGTAATCAGATGCTAACTTGCTACAGGTTCCAACTATTTTTGTCAACGTATAGAATAGCCAAGCCAAAAAACTAATGCAAGCCCTGTCGCGAATCGAACTGGCTTGACAGCGACTTCGATAAAACAAATTAATGTTCTTATGTTGCGAACGAAAAAGTCATCAGCTGCAATATAATATTTTTACTTTATAGTTTTTTTGAAGGCGGTTTAAATTTTTTATGTAAGGTTGATGTCTTTTGTATGAACAAAATTATTTGAGCGACTTATTTATTTAAACTTCTTAAGATAATGATTATATTATTAAAATGTTATATCAGATAGACTTTTATACAGAATAGACCGTTTATATGACAAGTTATCGGACCACAAATAAATGTTTCACGCTAGGACTTGTAAATAGTTTATTCTGTTTAATAGGAAGCCAACATGACACGGTATTATAATTCAACATTTATCATGGTCTCATGGTACACGGATAATAATTTTTAGTGTATATCAGCGTTCAGATATATTCGTACAATATGTTACAGTCAAAAGTCATAACCGGTCAAAACCAGTAGTGCGATTTTTGAAACTCATTTGTTGAACTCAGCAGTTGAAAATGTCAATACAACTATGGAGATATGCATCTTTCTGATTTGACTCCAGGAGCGTGATTTTTGAAAGTCGAATCAGTAGAAAGATGCGTATCTCCATACATTTTCAACTGCCGAGTTCAACGTATGAAATTCAAAAATCGCACTCCTGTTTTGACTGCAAAAATCAGGCAAAAGTGATTTTGACCGATATGCTCATAGATTCATTATTGTACACAAAAACATAATTATGAAAAAAAATACAGTAAGTCGTGATGTACGAAGGCGAGCTTAACTCTAAAAGAGATTTCTTCCAGCAAACCGTAGAGTGAGAGGAAAACGAATATTTTACTTAGTCAAAATTATATTACTAGGCAAACAGTAGCAATTCGGTTCTGGGGTGCGATTTTTGAAACTCATTTGCTGAGCTCAGCAGTTGAAAGTGTCAAAATTACTATGGAGATATACATCTTTCTGCTGCTGATTTGACTTTCAAAAATCATACTTCAGGAGTGCGATTTTTGAAAGTCAAATCAGCAGTAGAAAGATGCATATCTCCATAATAATTTTGACATTTCGAAAATCAGGAGTTTCAAAAATCGCACCCCTGGTCGTAGTGGTCCTCGCTAACCAACTGAGTTAGATCTAGGGTCTAAAATCTAGTAACCTGTCACCTTTGACAACTTATATAGGGACTAGTTACGCGTGTAATTCTACTAACAAACATTTCTGCCACTTTTTGCGGGGGGCGAGGTAACACGAAATCCGTAACTTTGAATTTTATTCCCATAACTTTAGATTCTAATTTTTAACGTTAATAATCATGAAAAGTAGTCTCGTGTGAACCCCAAACGTTCAAACTTAAACACTTTAACGTTTAAACTTTTGAAATTATTGTTTCGCTATTATAGGCTGTCTCGTTTAGTGATAAGGTATAAAATTGAATGTAAATGCTCATGATTAATTGATCTTATACCGTGGCAGAGGGGAAATGCTACCGCAAGGCTAGTCCTTATAATAAATAGTCAAAGTCACAGTTACGCTAAGTAAACTATAATAACAAAAAACTATCTTATTTTATACGTTGAAGTTACGCTACAAAACATAATATATGCTTTCCATACTGGTATCAAAGATTACATAACATAACATATTTAGCATTATGCTAATTAACAAAAAAACTATTTGCTACTTTCGTTGCTTAACTTAAATATTCAATGAGAAATGTTTAAAATGTTAAGGACTTCCGACACACTTATTATAATTAATACAAAATCAGAAGAATTTTTACTTCCTTACTTGATACATGTTAAAGCAGTCCTGGATTTGTCAATAGGCCGTATAGGCCGCGGCCTAGGGGCGGCAGCATCCTAGGGGCGGCAGATTTCAAAGGACACTCACTAGATTTCAGATGATTAATGTCAAACAAGTTCACTAATTTTCTCATGGTTTTTTATACTACTTAATATGTTAAATCCCTATAGAAACTCATTCCTATTGAAAATTATCAATCCTAGGTACCTGCTGTTATTGTACCTATTTTATCTATATTACTTCGGAAGTTATGGATGTTCATGGGAAAGGAGTTTTTCCTATTTAAAACGAGTGAAAAATTATCGGCATCGTCTCAAGAAAAAATGAATTCTTCAGCTCTTCTCTCAAATTCAAAATTCAAAGTTCAAAAATTTTTTATTCAAAATAATATCACATAGATAGCTTTTTGACGTCATTTTTGACTCTACCACCGCGTCGGAAGGTGTTCCGTTGAGAGAAGATACGGCCAGAAACTCTACAACACACATCTTTTAAACAAAACAAAATATACAAAGTACTTACAATTAAAATACAATATTGCATTACATAGAGTAACATTGTCAAGACCAGACATTTTGGTCATTCAAATCGAGTTATCGAGTTTATAGTAGCCTTTTTTACAGAGGACTTGTTTAACTTGGAACTTAAACTTTTTATCTGGCAAGTTTAGAATATCCTCTGGTAACTAGAATCCTCTAGAAACAGAGATAATGAACACCATAAACTATGATGATTTTGCTATGAAAAAGTCCCTTAAAAAATTGTAATTCTTGTTTCTTTTTTTACTCTCTTTCTTAATGACTTATTCAATCGTTTATTTAACTTGAGTGCCTTCCTTACCACAAACGGAAAATTATTATTTTAGAAAAGTACATGGGGCGGCGGAAATAAAGTGGCCTACACTCATAAAAAATATAAATCCGGCACTGTGTTAAAGTTTTAATTTCTGTTAAGAGTCTAGTGTTCCCTCCCCCACCCCTTCTTCTTGCCAGCTAAACGGTTGTTGTAGTATACATACTTTGAATACTTATATAGGGACTAGTTACGCGTGTAATTCTACTAACAAACATTTCTGCCACTTTTTGCGGGGGGCGAGGTAACATGAAATCCGAAACTTTGGATTTTATTCCCATAACTTTAGATTCTAATTTTGAACGTTAAATAAAAAGTAATCTCGCGTGGACCCCAAACGTTCTAAGTTCGAAATTATTGTTTCGCAATTATAGGCTGTCTCGTTTAGTGATAAGGTATAAAATTTAATGTAAATGCACATGATTAATTGATCTTATACCGTGGCAGAGGGGAAATGCTACCGCAAGGCTAGTCCTTATAATAAATAGTCAAAGTATATATATATCAATAATATAACGAAATTAAAAGGAAAACTATCACAGCTAAGTAGGCCTTACAAGTTATCGAATAATTTTAGTCATATTGGGAGAAAATAAAATATTACAGTTGATAAACAAATCTAGGCACAGTGAGAATATTGGGAATTAGCCTACTTATTCTGTTTTTTTTTATTAAATTGTACAAAAAATAAAAACAAAAGATTCTCACTATGTCTTATGCAACAGACACACTTTCGTTCAAACCTCAAATAGAAGAGAATTGAAAGTCAATAGTTTTATTATATCCGCTAATGAAGAGCCGCGACCGGACAACTGGACAAACAAACCTAACTAATATATACGTGTACAAGTAAAACATGCGCTAAATGTATTTTTATGTTTACTTTACTTTCACATTCGTTTATTTCACGTTTTTTTACAAACAAAGGTGCGTACAAAGTATCTTGTAACAACGTTGAAGTTAGTTCCATAATAAACAAGGTTATTCAATATAAAGCGGCCGCTCGGCTCGTATGAAGCTTTCGTTCTGTAGGTATATTTATTCATGTGGTTAAAACTGAGTATGTAATAGGATTCCTTCATACCGTTTAATGTTCACAAAAATCTATTGAATCTTTGTGATGTTACGACAGCATAAGCTTAAAAGATCATAGTCATAGGCCACTAATCTTCAAACCCCCTTTTATAATTATCTTTATTATACAAGGTGCAACAAAACATCCTAGTAGTAGTTAAGAGGGTGGTTTAGGTTTAGACCATCAAACTGAACAACTTTCACTATTATTTATATTAGTTATTGAATTATTTATTTGAATCAGGCAACAGTACAATGTAAAATTATCACGGGCCCATATTATAAATACCTTATCCTAAAATACATAAAAAATAACTTAATTATTTTGACACTCTACTTTTATCACTAGGGTTTATTGTCCTCGCTTCCCTGAAGCGTCTAAACACGACTCCGGTAAGCCACACTTCGGGGAGCAGGAACGTCTTCAGGTGAGCGACCTGGTGCTGAGGTGACATATGATGTCATCCGCAGTAGCCTTTCTGTCCAGGCGGGAGATATATACCGGAGTCGTCATCATGGCTGACAACCATGGAGCCAACATCGAGAAAAAATTTAAAAAAATCTGCTGTCTCATACACTGTAGTCGTGTCGGTCGGTACTGCAGTTTTGTGTGGGACAGCCGACTTTTTTATTTTTTCTTGATGTTGGCTCCATTGTGAAAGTTGTTCAGTTTGATGGTTTGAAGCACCCCCTTAAGTATTACTGTTTTGTTACACCCATGGAGAAAAGAAAGGAGCGGAGTTGAGGCAAGGCAGTGAGGTCAGTCGCCATTCGATAAGGTCATGACGTCACAGTGGGCGTGGCCTATGCTGCTCAGTTCGAATCGGACCGCCATTGTTTACGTACGTCATTATTTTGTTTTCTGAGATGTGTTTTGTCAATAAAAAACATCTAGAACGATGAAGTGCGCTGTTCCTGGATGTAAAAATTGTTCAGGATCACAGACAAAGCTTACAGATGGCATAACTTTTCATAGATAAGTCCAATATAATTTAATAAGAGTTGTTTTTTGAAAATAATTCTCGAATTAGAAGGAAAATTGGTTTTGCTACTACCCGCAAGATGCCGCTCTTTAAGATGGTAAAGAATTGGAATGGAATGGACGATTTTAGAAACTTAAAGTGTAAATGATAGATGAAAATAACGATAAAAACAAAGTGTTTAACTCGTTTATATCGATTTAACTTTTATTTTTTTGTTGAATTGGTCAATTACTAAAAAAATCGTTCAAATCCAAGACGACATCTACCGGCGAGTAGATAACGGTCACAGCAGACGGCACTAGTTGGTTGTCATGTTACTGTGCATTTGTTGTAGTTACTCCTTTCGCCGCTAGATGGATTTGGGTTTTTGGGGCGGAGCCTACGCCCATCTCGTACCTCGTCCCCCGCATTTTGGCGACACTTACTTGAATAGAAAAATTGCCTTGCCTCACCTCCGCTCCCTTCTTTTCTTCGTGGTTACACCCTATATAAGGTCTAATAAAACTAACTGAAACTATTTTAAGGGGATGATCAGACCATCAAACTGAACAACTTTCTGTATGGGACGAATATGGAAATCGCGAAAAAAAATCTGCTGTTCCATACAAACGTACTTGACCTTAATGTATGGGGCAGCAGATTTTTTTTTCGCGATTTCGATATTGATCCCATAGAGAAAGTTGTTCAGTTTGATGGTCTGATCATCCCCTTAAAATAGTTTCACCTAATTTTGTTAGACCTTATATAATTGATGTTGTGTAGATAACAAAAAAAAATAGTAATATTAATTTATAATGCATGATCAGATCAGTGATAAATAAATATTATGTAGGTATATTAATGATAATTTAATTTAATGTGTATAATGTATTGGTTATATAATTAATAATATTAACTTAATCTGATGTAAAATTGCATGCAAGAATAATTTCAATGAGTAAACAAATAATTTATCAATAATCTAATCTATTGTGAAGTGAAGGAGGATGAGGAGGAGTGTGGTTAAGGAGTGCATTTGACATGTAAAATTATTTTTATGAAATAAATGATTATGATTATTATTGGCACCTTATTTTGTACAATAAATTTTTTAAGTGAAATGTAAACTGTCTGAATAAAGGGCTTCTTCATTAATTCATTCAGATAACAAACAACATTAGCCTTTATTTTCCTTGAACTATAAAGTTACAAAACTCATTAGCCTCAGCTACCAAGTCAGCTAACAAGAGCGGACGTGCCTCGAAAGCCTTCTTCCGTCGGTCCACTAATAGATGCCATTAACTACATAATTAGATATATAATTATGGTACATAAGCATGCAAGCGTCATTAACTTTATAATTACATGCTAAATTGTTTACGTTAGTGGCGCCATCTTTTGATTAGGTAATTATGAGTTAGTTGCTGTCATCAGCATGGTCGACAAGCTCAAGATATCCTTGACATAGTCCTCCTTCAAGAGATAATTTAACCATCACAGTTGGCAAGATTGTTTGTCGAATACAGTTATTAATATTCTTTGCCGTGTGGTGTCGGCTATGAATAGCACAATCCCATTTCCTCCCGTGGGTGTCGTAAAAGGCGACTAAGGGATCTACTGAAGGATGGGCGGCAGCATCCTCTGAGTGACACATTGAATCGATCCAACTGCGATCGCCAACCCGCCTGCTAAGCGTGGTGATTATGGCAAATCCCCCCCCCCCCCTGTTTTGGGGGAGGCTTATGTCCAGCAGTGAACGTTTAATGGCTGATATGATGATGATGAATATTCTTTTGTTCATCATCATCATCATATCAGCCGATGCATGTCCACTGCTGGACATAATAGGCCTCCCCCAAGGATCGCCACAACGACCGGTCCTCCGCTGCCCTCATCCAACGGGTTCCCGCTGCCTTCACCAAGTCGTCGGTCCACCTTACCTACCCTCGCTGCGCTTTCCGGTACGCGGTCGCCACTCGAGAACTCTTCGGCTTCATCAGCCACCGGTTCTGCGAGCAATGTGCACCGCCCACTGCCACTTAAGTTTAGCAATTCTTTGGGCTGTGTCGGCTACTCTGATTCTTCAGCGGATCACCTCATTTCTGATTCGATATCGTAGGGAAACTCCGAGCATAGCCTTCTCCATTGCCCTATGGGTGACTTTCAGCCTTTTTATGAGGCCTTGAGTGGGCGATCAGGTCTTTGTTCCATATGTCATCACTGGCAACACACACTGATCGAAGACTTTTGTCTTAAGACACTGCGGTATTTGGGAAGTGAAGATACTACGTAGCTTCTTCGTACTCTGATTTAGCCCAGTCATTTTACGGAGTTTTGTTAGGAGGAGTACGCAGTAATTATGAATTGGACTTTTAAACTGTAACCGGCACCATTTAGTGACAAAAAGACTATCTAAAAAGATATTAAAAAAAAAATCGCTACGCAACATCCAAATCAAAATTGAATCTCCCAGAAGGCTTTTAAATTAATAATATTAATACAATGCACTCATTTTAATTAGATTTAACAATATACATTATTTTTGAGCAATAAAATAGGCATTGAAATTTAAAAAATGAGTTACTTAATAGATAATGTATTTATCAAAGCCTTGTAAGTAGACAAAAATATGAACACCATGTTTGAAGTATGTATAATGGTAAAGCCTTATAAGCTTGCAAAAAAAATTACCATTCGTTTTTTTAGAACGAGATAAGTGCTAAAAATTTGGGGCTGTTGCTGACGTGATATTTTTTTAATTTTGGTACATTTCTAAGCTCAAATTGGCACTTAAATAATATACAGAAAAAAAATTTAATTATTCATTAGTCCCGGCTAAAACCGTAAAATGACTGCGCTAATTCTTCAGCGGATCACTTCATTTCTGAATCAAATTAAAGATTGAAAAATTTGTTTCGAGCGGGACTTGAACCCGCACTTTCAATCTTTAATTTGATTCGAAATAGCACAACATGGCTGTAACATGTTTAAAAATCAATAATATTTGAGACTTCATTTCTGATTCGATATCGTAGGAAAACTCCGGGCATTCTTTAGTTAGATGCACATATGCTAATGGTTTTTGAAGAGGATGTTCTAACCACAAGAGCGTAGCTGCAGAATAAGATGAGGATTGAATTGATCATCATCATCATAGGCCGTGTGGTGTCGGCTATGAATAGCACCATCCCATTTCGGCTGACCCATCTGTCGGCTGATATGATGATCATATCAGCCATTATACGTCCACTGCTGGACATAAGCCTCCCCCAAAATGGGGGGATTTGCCATAATGGCCACGCTTGGCAGGCGGGTTGGCGATCGCAGTTGGATCGAATCAATGTGTGTACTCAGAGGATGCTGCTGCCCATCCTTCAGTAGATCCCTCAGTCGCCTTTTACGACACCCACAATGGGATGGTGCTATTCTTAGCCGACACCACACGGACGATTGAATGATGATGTATTATTATTATTTAGTATGATGGTTATATTTATACCAACTATGAATTCCGTAACTAATAATTAATCAAACACTAAGGTCATAAATGTGACATGTCACAGTGTATTACATAACATAATTATATTATGTCACTACTAGACATCAATGGGGAAGCAATACATCATTCAAGAGTGTTTGAGAATGGAGTTATATCAATTGAGTGTTTACCAGTGTTGAGAGGTCAGGGCTGGCCAAAAGTCTGCGTAAATTATAAGTTACTTATAAACCTATTTTCTGTTCTAATAGTAGGTAGTCTAGAGAAGTTATCAAAAATATAAAAAAACACGCATAACTATAAAAAACGCAAAAGAAAGTTCTTGTAGTGATCATAACAGTAAAATAATGTGATATAGTTTATTGGGGTTAATTGGGTACTACAAAAATGATCATCGAGATATTTTAATTAGAGAATTAGTTGAGAGTTAGGATTGCGAAAATAATTTATGCAAATTAATGAGATTACGAAACGATACCGAGTTGATTATATCATCTAATGTAGAACATTTGTACGATAAGTCTTAACGACATCTAAGTATCTATATACAGTCATAATTATTATTATTATATATAATAATAATAATTATGACTAACCGATAATTGTAGGCACCTACTTATTATATATAATAAGTAGGTGCCTACAATTATCGGTTTTCAAAGTATTATTTGGTTGGTAGCACAAAGTATAGTTTAGTGGTAGCTATTTAGTTCAGGCTCCAACTGTAATTTTGTTTTCGATAATGTGAAATTTATTATAGAAAACAAAATTACAAAATATTACACCAATACTAAATAACTAATTACGAAATTGGCAACATGCCTCGTTCAAAAGGATGTAGTCAAATATCCACGAGAAACTTCGTCACAAAAAAGTATACATATAAATCAACAATACGTTTCGTCAGCAAAATAACAAAAAAAAAACACACATTAATCGGCCTTTTCCTCAGTAATCGTACCCGGCACAAAGGATCGCATCACACCAGCAACTGCGTTCCCGTGCTGGATGGCCAATGATATCCTCTGCATCAGAAACGACACTGAGCAGACGTTGCCGTTGTTTAGTTCGAGAACTAACATGATGAGCGATGATCAAAAATATAAAAACTAACCAAATGAAATTCAACATTATCTACATTAGTCTTACGCTGGAATCTTCTCAAAATGTTCTTAGTGACTTATGAGAACTGTATAAAATTATACAAGTGCAACATGAGTGTATACACGTGGAAACCCTGGACATCACTTACTCTCACTTATATTAAGTGACGACACACCATGTCACTATTGTGTCATAGTTCGACAGCGCATGCGCGTGACCGGTAGGACTACTTTCAAAAATACACGCGGAATCCTAGATATTTCCAAAGATGATAATTTTAAAAATAGAATCGGTTATTTAACAAGCTGTTTAGCGTCAATCAAAGTATAAATTATATATTGTTGTAAGTATTTGATTGGCAGATTTGATTACATTTTTAGCCAAAAGAAATTTACATTGTGTTCAAGAATTATTGGTAAATGACCATCAAGAATTCTTTGATCGTTAATTGGTTGTCACAACAGGGATGGACGCGTGTTTCTTTTTATTTGCAATGGGCTTTCCCTTGGATTCAATTTGAAAAAAGGTACTTAGTAAATTCAAATTTACTTATACTGTAGGAATATATTGTATAATATTTTTATTTACTGTTTTACTTGTTTGTATTTTTGTTTGTTTGTACTGTAGGTACATGTGGGGTACCCACATTTACATTTAACTCGGCGGTTCACCAGCAAATAGGGAACCACCGATCTGTATAAAACAGGGGATAATTTTCAGAATAAATCAGTACGCACCGATACTTTTGAGCAGTTCAAAACCTTTCACTACAACTGCACTAGCCACCAAAGCAACCCTTACACTCGCCGCACGAGCGTTCTCCATATTGGTGACCCTCGACATTAAACATCGCAACCTGAACACCGTAGAGCAGCAGCAGCACAGAGTAGCAACCAGCTTTAACCAACCCTTCACACCCCTCGACCAGGTCAAACAAGCATCAGTCAATTTCAATCCCCACAGTACATATTAAGTTTGCCTTGGCCTTGTGGTTATTAAATTTCTTTCTTGTGGGTCTGCTGTAAGAAATCTCTTCAGAGATAAGCTCGCCATTTGGGCATTGTTTTCTCAACTACTTACGTTCATAGTGTCTGGAGTCTGCAGTGTTAAAATAAATAAAAATAAGATTTGTAGAGGGGAGTCCCTATTGCGTATTGATAGATCTTCACCACATAAGGAGTCCCGGGACCCCAGGTGTTACTCATACCTACTGAACTGAACCTTACAAATTTTGACAGTGAACCTTGTTAGAATGTAAAACACGAACTGTCGGACGACCTGAGACAGGTGGCGGGAGGGACTGGATGAGGAAGGCCGAAGATAGAGTT
Source organism: Agonopterix arenella (assembly GCA_927399405.1). NCBI lineage: Eukaryota > Metazoa > Arthropoda > Insecta > Lepidoptera > Depressariidae > Agonopterix > Agonopterix arenella. Next base: position 513,160 of record OV656704.1, read on the forward strand.
TGGTGGTGCGCTTTACGAGAGGACTACGTTTAGCAGTGGACGATGATATGCTGTTGACCCTGATCTGTATCATACCACACATCGCCTCAATTCATATTTTTAGAGAAAATTTTCTGACAGCCTTATAATGGGAATACGATCGTGGATTATTTATATGTATATTAATGTCCGTACTGTATGTAGCTCTTCATACTCTTTCTTAGTCTGTGACTACAGTCTACACCTAAACACCATAATATCGTAACCTTTATTTTAAATATTAAGTCAGGCTGCAATTTTCTTTAACAAAGTGACACATATATGTGACACTTATATACTATCAACTGCACATGGGGCGGTCTACAATGTCCGTCCATGTCCGGTCAGCTCTCGTTCGTTTTCTCCCGTAATTGCTGCGTCCGCGCACGTTGCGTCACTGCGGTCTCGACGCGTCACAGAAAAGAAATATACAGTACAGCAACTTCTACACAGATGCACACAGACGATCGCCACGTACACGGCCCGGTAAGGTACTTCGGGGAGCAACAGTACAGGAGCGGAGCGGGACCGTGCGCGTGTGTCGATTCGAGCGCTTGCATGAAGATTCACCCCCTTGCTTATAATACACAGAGAGTAGACGCATATTCATATTACTATGTAAGTATGTATTGCCCCGCCTGCCAAGCGTGGCGATTATAGCAAATCCCCCCATTTTGGGGGAGGCGTATGTCCAGCAGTGGACAATTTTTTTTTTTTTTTTTATTCATAATGGGTTTGCGCTTGGCTTCATCTCACCTGATGGGAAGTGTAGACGAAGCCGAGGATGTAGCGCGCTCACCCAGAAAAAGCCTATTAACTCTTCTTTTGAAAATATCCTGATTGTATTTGCTTGGAAACACAGACGCAGGGAGTGAGTTCCAAACCTTACCGGTTCTCATTATAAAAGAGGATGCGAACCTTTTTGTGCGGATTGTTGGAATATCGACTACGTATGGATGCAGACTCGCACTACGTCTTGTCGTACGTTGGTGGAAGGGGGATGGTGGAATCAGGTCATGTAGCTCCTGGGCACACTCGCCGAAGTGTATCCGATAAAAAACCGACAGACAAGCGACCAATCGCCGGTGTTCCAGACTATGTAACTTAGCCTCGACGAGTGCGTCATCGTTGATGAGTCTCTTGGCTCGGCGCTCAACTGAGTCCAGTGCATCCAGTTGGTATTTTGCAGAACCGTCCCAGAGGTGGCTGCAGTACTCCATGCAGGATCGCACTTGGGCTTTGTAGAGAGTAAGAAGCTGTGCAGGCGTGAAGTACCGCTTAACCTTATTCAGGATACCTAATTTCTTAGCCGCGGTTTTTGCTTTGGACTCAATCGAGCGGCCAAAGTTCAGGTCTGACGTAAGTTCGAGACGCAACAACTCCAGACTTTCAGAGATCGGAATGGTGACACCCCGGAAAGTAGGAGACACACTAGAATGTGACCTTTTTGCGGTAAACAGACAGGCCTGAGTCTTAGTGGCATTGAATTCAACCAGGTTGGCAGCACCCCATTCGGACACTGCCGACAAGGTGGAACTCGTACGCTCGACCATCGCCTCCCTCTGAGACCGGATTTCAGGGCCGTCGGCCTGTCTAACAGACAGATATCTCTCGGTGACCGTGCTGTCGTCTGCATACCCAAATAGACCGGGCTGTAGCAGATCGTTGATGTGCAGCAGAAATAAGGTCGCAGAGAGAACTGATCCCTGAGGGACACCGGCATTAATCGCCATAAGGTCAGATGACGAACCGTCAATTACAACTCGAATAGACCGTTCGCTCAGGAAATCAGCTATCCAGTCACACAGGTCGAGAGGGAAACCAAATGATGGAAGCTTGCTTAAGAGGCTAGCGTGCCAGACCCTGTCAAATGCCTTGGAGATATCGAGCGATACCGCCAAAGCTTCACCATGTTTCTCCATGGCTTCGCCCCATATATGTGTGGCGTACACTAGAAGATCCCCAGTGGACCGCTTCTGACGGAAGCCGTATTGACGGTCGCTGAGGATACTGTACTCTTCTAGGTACGTAAGAATGTGGGTGTTTAGAATACGCTCCATAACCTTGCAGAATATGGAGGTAATAGCAATGGGACGATAATTGGCAGGGTCTGCCCGGCTACCTTTCTTAGGAACAGGTTGTACGTTCGCAAGCTTCCATGATTCTGGCACTTTACCCGTTTTCAGAGACAGGCGATACAAGCGAGTTAAGACTGGAGACAGCTCGGGCGCGGCATTCTTTAATACAATGGCCGGTATCCCGTCAGGACCACTAGCCTTATTAACATCTAGGTTGCGCAGCACTTTTCGAACCTCTTTAGTTCGAATACTAATGGACGACATTACTGTGTCACAACACGGTATCGAAGGTGGCGTTTTAGTGCCGGCGTCCAGACGAGAATTACCAGCAAAAAGACAGGCGAATAAATTCGCTTTGTCCTTTGCGGTGTGCGCGAGTGATCCGTCAGGTTTTAGCAGGGGTGGAAGCGAGGGACGACAGAAGTTAGACTCGACTGATTTGGCTAGGGACCAGAACGCTTTACTACCCGATGGGTACGAAGCCAATCTAGCGCCTATGCGGCCAATATGGTCGTATCGGGCCTGACGTAGAACTCTTTTGCTTGACTTGGCGGCTTGGTTGAAGGCTTTTTTCTTTTCCCGAATATCTGGAGCTTTACGGCTGCGGGCTTCAGCCCACTTCTGGTAGGCCGAGTTCTTATGCTGCTCAGCATGAGCACACTCGGTGTTATACCAGGGGCGAGACTTGCTACCGACTGGTACATCGGAGTATGGAATAAAATATTCCATACCTCGAAGCACCACGTCGGTTATGGCATTTGCGCAGCTCGTCGGGTCGTCAGAAGAAAAGCATGTTTGCCGCCAAGGATAAGATGCAAAAAAGTGACGCATCTCATCCCAATCTGCTGACTTGTAGCGCCACAGTCGCCTAGTACCATTTTGGCTTTTTTCGGGCGGTGTTACTGACGATACAGCTTTCACTACACAATGGTCGGAAGTGCCCAGGGGGGCTGATACCGATACTGTGTATCTGTGGGGATCAGTAGTCAGCAGAAGGTCGAGGCAATTAGCTGTATGGTTTTCAACGTCAGGTACCCTAGTCGGCTGGTTGACCATTTGGGTGAGATCTAGCGATAAAGCAAACTTGCGCGCCTCTCTACCAGCATGATCAGTTTTCAGGAATGGAGCCAACCACTCCCGATGGTGAGCGTTGAAATCCCCCAGAAAAACAACCTGAGCCGTGGGGTACCGTTGTTGAGCAGAGTCCACCGTTTCGCTTAAGTACTCAAAGAGTGCGGTTGTTTCACTGTCGCCACTGTGTGATCTATAAACACCGGCATAGAGCGTTTGCTCAGTTCCCGTGTCCACCATTACCCAGAGCACAGAATAATCAGGATGCTCGAGGGTGCGGAGTCGCCGACTGCAAACGTCATCGCGGACATACAGGCACACACCAGCTCTGGGCTTAAAATTATGCTCCAGGCTATATCCGGGATAGTGCAGGTAGGATGCGTCTGTCGGACGTTGAATCTGCGTCTCAGTGAGGAAAAATAAGTGAGGCTGCTCAGTCTCAAGATGGTGGTGGACTGGATCGAGATTGGAGTGCAGTCCTCGGATATTAGAGAGGTGCACTTTTAAAGGGAGGACGTGCAGCCGCCGTTTATACTTTTTCCTTTTGTTTTTCATTTTCATACATTCATTCAATAATAGGCTTATGGACGGACAGAAGTGGGCAATGTCATCAGAAAAAAGAAAACCCAGCGGCTGAGCTGAGGATTAACGCTGAAGAGAAGCTCGCACGGAGACTGCGGGGACGCCCGAACCCCCCCGTGGATTGGAATTAATGGCTGATATCATGATTATGATGATGTATTCATTCAATTCTAGCCGCAATCACGTCACTGGCTTATGAAATCTCGAGCTTGCTTCGCTCGATGCCGCTTATTTATTTTTTAACGATTCAAACGAAATCTTTCTCACTGAGTCACATAGGCTAATGATACTCTGTACCACTACTGTTTTGAGTCTAGAATAGAATTAATATATTACAAATAAAATAAGTATTTAATTTCATAATAAGCTTTCTAAAAGGGCTCCAAAAGTTTTGACCTTAATTTAGATTTCACTAAATTACAAGTACCAGTAAGTTGTCACCTTTTCATACATTGAACTTCGTGTGTCCTACATTAAATTCTTTTATAATGCGCACAGCCAAGAACTGGAATGGCCTGTCTGCGTCAGTAATTCCGAGCGCTTACAACCCGAATCACTTTAAAGTACGAGTGAATAGGCTTTTTCTGGGTTAGCTCGCTACATCTTCGAACCCATCATTGTCCTAAGGACTGGATTGAGGTCAAGTGCAAACCCATCTCTAATTTTTTTTTAAATCAGTTCTAGCTATGGCCCTGGACGCATCTCCCTGAAAATAATCCTGCCAGCGCCAGCGCCAGCGCATGGAAGTTGCTGTACTGTATATATCTTTTCTGTGGCTACGGTCTCGTCGCGTCGTGTGCGCAGCGTTAATACTTCTCGTGACACTTGTGTAAGGAATGCTATAACTTTTTGTGAATGGACGCTCAATTTTAACATATTGGGAAATTTTTATTTAAATTCCTACGAGGTTCGAAGACCTTCGGACAGGGGAATAGTATTTACCATTCCAAACTTTGTAAGTATATATTTATACAAATACAGGGTGTAAGTGACAGCCTAGCAAATACTGAAACGGTGAACTCAGACCATCAAACTGAACAACTTTCACTATGGAGCCTACCTCAGAGAAAAGCGAAAAAAAATCAGCTGTCCCATACAAAACTGCTGTACCAAACCGTCTAAAATGTATGGGACAGCTGATTTTTTTCGCGTTTCCTGAAAGTAGGCTCCATAGTGAAAGTTGTTCAGTTTGATGGTCTGAGTTCACCGTTTCAGTATTTGCTAGGCTGACACTTACACCCTGTATAGATTATCTATAGCTAACTAAAGAACAAAATTTTTACATAAGCATTAAAAAATGAATAATATTATCACCTAAACTTTATATAATCGATATCAGTCAGTATGAATCTAAAGTATTACATACTGATATAGAGTTAAGTTCGTTGTAATTTGTGTTTGAATATTTACTGCTATATAATTCTAACTCAATCCGGCTCGAAGGACCAGAACAACAACAGAATATTTTGAAAAATATCTCGTAAATTAGTTTCTTCGTCCCTACCCTGACCTACTGAACTAAAACCAAAAAAATGTTTTTTTTTTGAGTCGCGTCAATCCGTATACCACTTGTTTACTTTAATATTTATAAAATTAAACCTTGCTTCCAATCACAATCTTATATTCCATATTATGTCATATTCAGAACATCAACAATTTCAGGAGCAGTACCGGAACTCAGTTTGCCATGTAGCTGACAGGTATTCAGCCCAGCACCCTTATAAAATTAAATAGCATCTTCCATCAGCAAATCTTCCATCAGCTACCCACCTGACAACCATACCCAACCTAATTCCCAGTACCAACAACCACAGACCTAACCATCCTCCCTTTCCACTGAATGAGTTACACAACGCAAGCTCTCACCTCGCTTGCGCCCGCGCAGCCAGTCGCACCTGACGCGCCAACCATTACCGACATTCACGGCAAAAAAACTTGAATCGCATTCGAATTTTAAAAATTTGACACAGCGAAATTCAGTGTGTAATAAAAAGTAATAAAAACAAGTGACTCCCTAAAAGTGAGAGTGTGTGTGTATTGGAGTATGCGCCTGAGTTGATTTTCACTTTCAACGTGAACGGGACACACTACGGTGAGTCCTCGGTGTAACGTAGACGTAGTGGTTTTATGTCTGTTTTGAAGAGAAGGGTGTTTGGCCTTTGTGGTTTGGAGCTTTGAACTTTGGACGTTATTAATTGGTTTAGATAATTGGAAGACGCTTGAATTATTTTTTGCAGCGAAAATTTTCAGAAGTGGTTTATCAGTTATCACTTTTACATTGTGGAGAAAATTTTTTAGTCTAAAAGAAATCTTTTATAGAGAAATTAAAAATTATGTTTGTTATTTCTACAGGGAGAAATTGATATCATTAGCATCCTTTTAAACTAAGAGTATACCCATCAAACTGAACAACTTTTATTATGGCAGCAAACCGATCGGAGCAAAAAAAAATCTGCTGTTGCATACTTTTGAGTCGCGAACTCGCGCGTCGACATTGCAGTTTAGTATGGAACAGCAGATTTTTTATTTGCTCCTATCGGTTTGCTGCCATAGTAAAAGTTGTTCAGCTTAATGGGTAGACTCTTAGTTTAAAAGGATGCTAAAGATATCAATGTCACCCTGTATAAGTATACGTAAGCAGTTTTCATAAAAATACAAATTGTTCAGTTTGGTGATCTAGAGTGCACGTAGAAAAATATCGAGTTTTATATGTGACCTACTTATAAAAAATAACAAAAAAGTCCCTGTCACATACAATACTAGAAAACTGTCTGAGAAAACTCTGACACCAGCCTAGCTAGCATGCCACCCCCGAGAAAACGACAAAAATCGAGATGTGCCTCAATCTTTATTATTTTACGTAGGCCAGAAAGAGCGCGCATGACGTTTTTCTCGTTTAAACGCTGTGTCGTGCGTGGCATGCTAGCTAGGCAGGGCTCTGCCCACACGATAAGAAAGAAGAACAATACTAGATATTTTTCCTCGTGAGTAACCCAACATTATCTGTTGCTTTTAAAGTTTTAACTCTACTGGTAAATGTGGATAACTATCCTGCAGGCCTACCATGAGTTTTCACTTTACGTTACTACTGTAGTTGCGGCACCAATTTCGTATCTCAACGTAACCACTAGGAGCGCTATACGAAATTCATTACGAAAACTGTACTTTTGAAGCCCTACTGAACATGCTTTAATCAGAATCCCTCTGACTTACCTCAAAGTCAGAAGGCATTACGTGAGCAAATGCTGGCCAAAAAACTGTCTGAAAAGAAGACCGCTTTGTCTGATACTGAAACAACTTCGAACACTAGAACTCCTAACACTCGACTGCCTTCGTGATCTAATGTTTAAGAGCATTGGCTCTCGACAAGGAGGTCGTGGGTTCGATTCCCACGGGGGGCAACTAGTGATATGTCACTTTGTGCGTTTTTCCCCAGTTGGTTTGGTTGGTTTTTTTTCCATTGCAGGCTGAATCACCTGATTGTCTGAAAAGGAAAATGATTCCGTGCTTCGGATGGCACGTTAAGCCGTTGGTCCCGGCTACTATCTCTGGTAGTAGTAGTCGTTACATAAAAACCAAGTCAGAGGCCGTAAGGCGGTCTGAAAAAACTCTGACACCAGGGCTCTGCTAAGCTCTGCTCGATAAGAAAGAAAGATTTAAGTCATGTACCTATGTTAGCTATTTAAAAATTACAATTGTAACAATGCATAGGTGTACATTAAATCAAGTGTTATCATTTAAAGCACTTGTAATTTCCATAGGATGTTGGTTGTGTTGCGTACACGCATAGCGATACTGACTCAAACAGTAATTTAACTTTTAAATGAAGTGTATTTGAAAAGAGTTGAGAATTGTTTGAATTGGTTTGAGGTCTAGCATACTACCCCCGAGAAAACGAGAAAAATCAAGACGTGCCTCTGTCTGCTACTTTACGCAATCACGCATGACAAAAGGAGCGCGCATGACGCTGTTCTGTTTTTGTCGCTTTATCGTGCGTCGCAATGCTAGCCCTACTAATATATACAGGGTGTAAGGAAAAGTATAGTTACTCTTTAAACCACATACTCTAACCATGAAACTGAACCACTTTTACTATGGGAGCAAACCGATCGGAGCAAAAAAAAATCTGCTGTTCCATACTAAACTCCAATGCCTAGTGTATGTCTATCACCGCAACTGACTTAAGTCACAAAAGCAGAATAAGAGTATCTGCTAACACAGATAAACTATCACATCCTGGATACATAAATCGTTCTAGATCCTTACTTACCTGTTGGGACTTGCTACAGATGTCAGCACCCACAAGTTATAGAAAAGATGCCAACAGATGGCGATACCGTCGCTCTCGGAAATATGCTCCATACATAGACAACGTTCGCCGTGAATACAAACTCGTAACCAAATGCAAGACATACACCGCGCAAGCGAAATAATCACAAGAGATTCGATACATATACAAGGTCCAACTAAGAACTGTTGGACCACGGCCGGTCCCCAGGCTTCACACATAGCCTGGTGGAAGATCTCCCCATTTCAATGGAGGAGCATTCCCAGTAGCACCTCCACATACCCTCTTGAATCTAACAGAACTGAACATTGCAACGAGATATGTGGTTGGATGCAATGACTATGAAGGGCAATAAGGTTGACGACGCCCAAATTCATGCTTCAAGCTCCTTTCATCATCATCGCAGTCAACCCGTATCCACCCACTGCAGGGCATAAGCCTCCTTCCCATTTTGTCATCCTTCTAGGTCCTGTGCCAGTCGTATCCAGGTTTTACCGATACTTTTCTAGATGTCGTCAGTCTATAACTCTTTTGGCATCAATATTAAAAGGAGACGAAGAAGTGTTATAGTAGAGTTTCTTGCCGTACCTTCCTACAGTGATATAACACCTTCGAAGCGGTGGTAGATTCACACGACATTATGTCAAAAATTTGTTACAGCATGCATCAGCATCTGATTATATTCATCGGTTTTACATTTCTAATTTAAATACATGATTTTGGATACATTGGTGCTCTTTCTTATACTGTGGTTTTGGTGTCGATTGGCCTTTATTCTCCAGGACATCTGTCTTTTCTCACGAAAAGAATGTAAGAGTTACTCGGGACTTGCATAACAAATCCTTTAGAAATCGATGCAAAAACCTACCCATAAAGTAAAACTTTGCCAAAAGAAACCTATGGGAACAAACTTGAGCTTACATATCAACTAGAAACTTACACAACATGCAAATAAGAGCAGTCTAGAGCCAAAGTCATTACAATAACACAATAGACCACGAGTGCAACAAAACCATGCACTATTGTGCAACTGAACTCCATCGATTCAAATATCTTTCTCATGTGAATTGGAACGCACATTCGTGGAGTTTCATCACAGGGGAAAAAAGAAAGAAAATTTATGTGTTCGCGAAATTTCACACACGTGGAAAGAACCTGTATTGTATACACGCTTACTTGCACTAACACACATAAATTGAAGTGTTCAGGTAGTCTTGAGTTTTACTACATATCTAGCAAACACCTTTTTGAGTTTAATTCAAAATTGTTGTAGGCCCGGTAGCACAGTCTGTAGTGTACCTGCTGTGCCGAGAGTCGCTGGTTCGAATCCCGTAAGGGACAAATATTTATATGATGAATATGAATATTTGTACCCGAGTCATGGATGTTTGTATCTATATATTTATTCTGTATCGCTGTCTAGTTATCATAATACAAGGCCAGGTACTTTAAATATGACTAGATAATTTGTGTGATAATGTCTAAGATATTTATTATTATTATTTATTAATAAATAACCTCACGACCGTAATCCCTTGTCTCTTCCATTGTTTTATTTAACGATACATGTTACGTGTTTCAAAAAAGAATGATATTATGTAAAGAATTATGCTAATGATAATTTTGTAGCTTTTCTTTCACAAAGACTCTGAAAGACAACAATTATCCCTTAGTTACAAACGACAACCACGTGGTAGGAATAGATGCACTTTGCGTGACAAATGTGACAATTGTCGAATAAAAATGAAATATATGAAATAATTTTAGAATGTTTTTTCGAGAAATAACCAGATTAACTCCATTAATAAATCACGTTCTTTTTCTTACGTACATACGTATGTCTTAAGACCGTTAGTCCCTTTGGGTGGTCAGAAATACTACAACTACCAATCGTACCATATGGTCCACTTTTAGCATATTAAAAATGTTTCAGAAATTGCATGTAAGATTGTGTTAGGTTATCTAGTATGTGTTATAGTCTAGTTAGTCTTGTGCATAAAAACTTGTAAAGGTACCTACCATTTAATTTACGTTACCTATCTTTTTAATAGTTCTATTAACCTTAAATTACATAGTTCATATTATAATACCATTCAAAATACCGCTACGATTAACTTTTTGGAGCGAAGCGCGACTAAATAACTAAAATATTGATTCTCGCAAAGTTCTACTGACCCAGTTATTATAATTAGGGCAAAGAAAAGTTATATAAAAGTTGACAGTCAAATAACAAAATTACATAAGTTTAAATAATGAATAAAACAACATTAATTTAATTGAATAACATTTGTAAAACATACATTTTAATTTATAAACATTTTAAGTAGACAGATTTCTAATAATCATAAATATTCAATAAGTTTCTTGATGACTAATTCAGTTTAATGCAAAACATTTCGTGTCTCAAACATCGGGGTGAACAGAAATAAAACCACTACCTGCTTTCAAAGAAAAATACATCCTTCGATTACTAACATCACACAGACTTTCAAAAATTGCACTGTTGGAGTATGATTTTGATAATCAAATCAGCAGTAGAAAGATGCATATCTCCATAGTAATTTTGACATTTTCAACTGCTGAGTTCAAAGTATGAGTTTCAAAAATCGCACTCCTGGATGGAATGACGTGAATCTAACTTCAAACTTGCGAAATATTTCTAAGAAACGTTATCTCTTATTCACCTCGTACAACACCCATGGAAAGAAATGAAGTGGTCCATTATATACCGGAACAACAAGTCATATTAAATTGTTCTTCACTGTGACTAATGCAGTCATGTCAAAGCAAATTTCTCTGAAAGTGGCTTGATGGTTTGATAACAACAACAATAGAACAGGTTGCGTTTAGTTTATAATGAGACGAACAATAGCAATGGTGCAGGTGTCTAAATGAGATGCAAGATGTCAATGTCTTCCTTAGCTCTGTAAACTGAAGGTATGGGACTCAAAGTCAAAACCTTATATAAGGTCTAACAAAACTAGGTGAAACTATTTTAAGGGAATGATCAAACCATCAAACTGAACAACTTTCTCTATGGGATCAAAAAAGAAATCGCGAAAAAAAATTCTGCGGTCTCATACATTTAGGTCGAGTACGATTGTATGGAACAGCTGATTTTTTTTTCGCGATTTCGATATTGGTCCCATAGAGAAAGTTGTTCAGTTTGATGGTCTGATCATCCCCTTAAAATAGTTTCAGCTAGTTTTGTTAGACCTTATATTTATTGAAATAAAAGACCGACGGTAGTCCATACGGAAGAGAGCTAGCGACTCAATCTTGAGGCGGCGGTTTGATTCCTGGCCTTTACCACTAAGTTTTATGGAATTTATGTGCGGTTGTGTTTATCACTAGCGTTAACCTGAGACTTCGTCAAACAGACTTACCTCGGATGCCATAAATTCAAACCGCAACGACTTAAGGCCCTTAGTACGAGCATAACACGGTTCATGAAATCCGTGGGCCTAGGAAATGACCTTTAGGTCTAGGATGGCTACAATAGATCTGTCCAGGCCGTCATTGACCAAGCCCTTATAACCAAATAATAATAATACTTCAGTCTTATACCGTACCGTAGCGCTTGACAGGCTTTCTAAGACTATAGAGATGATTCCAGGAACTAAACAAATAAATGCAATAAAAAAAACGTTTTCTTACACATTAGAACAACATATTACATTGTCTTTGTTATATTATACTTACACCTACGAATAAACCAGATTTACACAAAGAATCATGTCAACAATAAACTGTTTTCAAACTCTCCGTCAAACATTTTAAATAACTCTTATGTTTAACCATGACACTAAACCAATCCGAACACATTATAACAAGCATCGTTACAACCTTAACATAAGAAAGTAAATTACACCAACGATATCAATCAGAAGCCATTATAATCATGTGAAATTAACAATACTAATTAACAATTATCAGATGATAGCATCTATTATGTCAAAAGATACGCTCTCCACATCACACGTAACATCGAAAGCCGTGGGAACTATCATAATGCAGCTATTGGCAGTTTGGCACAGATATCAGCCGCTTCGCTCGCTCCCGCTCCGCTTGTTAACGCCCGCTCCGCTCGGCTCCGCGTGACGTAATGGCTTTCACCGCTCGCCCAAACACGTCGATCCATTCCGATTTTGTAATTATAATGGAATGCGATGCTTTCTTATTTTGATTTGGTTCAGTTTCCTTGGCCGTTGCGTAACCCTGATCGATTGATTATGCACATACTTCCGTTTTTTTGGTTACGCTCGTTATAAAATATGTTTAACATACTTATGTTTTTGAATTATAATTAATTTGATTAATAAATTTTGCGTGCTAGTAATGTATTATGATTAGGTGTATTAGTGTTCATATTTGCATGGGAAATGGAAGCCGAGAGTTTGGTTTGTTTACTAAATTTGACAAATGACAAGCAAGTTTATTAGGTGCTATATAGCAGTGACAGTAGCGCCACTCTGAATTATAATTAATTTCCATAGATTATTCTAGAACTTCAAGAGAAATCAATGCGACTTACCTTGAAATATTTATGGTTAATTATTATGTTGATAAAAAATTTAATTAATCAATTTAATATTTAATTAAGTAATGCGAAATTATACCGTTTACACAATATATATTTTTTTTATTTGGCATTAAATATACAGGGTGTTATGGTAAAGTAGGCTTACAACCCGAATTCCTTTAAAGTACGAGTGAATAGGCTTCTTCTGAGAAAGCTTGCTAGAATTCGACCCCATCTTCGTCCTGAGGACTGGATTGAGGTCAAGAGAAAACCCATAGGTAATAAAAAAAAAGTTGGTAGTAGGGTAAGGTAGGGGTGATTGTACCCATGATACTGAACAACTTTCCCGAAGAAACCAATAGGAAATTAGCAAAAAAAATTATGGACTTTGCATACAATACGAAATTCATGAAAAGATGAATTTTGAAATGAAAAGTTTCCCTTTTTTTTTGAGAACGTGGTTCAGTATCATGAATACAATCACCTATTAAAATAATGCAACTGTCTACCCTAACACCTTGTATAATTAAATAATAATAACGGCCTAATTATTTCATAATTTATCTTCAGCTTTATCTTTGTCATCATATGATGCAAACCACAGACAAACAGCACATTTTACTGTCAATGTGAAGTGTTTTTCTAAATTTTTGATTTTGTTAACTTATAAAAGATGTTCCGGCGGGGAGAGTTGAGATGTAAAACCACGGAGTGCGATAGAACAGATGTTTATTTATTTTAAACTTTTACAAAAATATTGACTAACTAACAAACAGAAAACAAAGAAAATGATTTTTAAGTGACAAAATGAACGGGTTCCTCAAATTCCACAATGTGGAAGCAACCCTTAGAGTTTCTGAGCGAATTAATTAAGAGTAGTAGCTCCACGCAGTGGAGTCTAGCACCAGAAGCTTCTATTAATTCTTTAATTCTAAGTTATTCGAAGACCTAATTCGTAATTAATTAACACTGACAGTTGGTGCCAGGTGATACCTTCGTAGCCACCACTCGATAGCGCGATGTAATTCGACTCCAGCGCCATCTATTGATCACCGGCGGAACTAGTCGTAGTTTGTATCTGTGCTACAAACTTTAAATTTTTTATTTTACAATCATGGAAAAAGCCTCATAATTAATAATTTTCTACGTTTACGAGTACAATAGCAACGGAACTCTATCATAGGTGAGTCCGACACGCTCTTGGCTGGTTTATTCATGATAAAATGAAGCGTCAATCTTATATAGAATTTATAAAAAAGCAACCCTTTAACACACCTTATTTATGTTTAACCTATTTAATTGCACCTTTAACATAATTTATGAAAATATAGTTGTCAAGACCATAATTCAAAGTAAATACCACCAACGAAGCCTAAATAGAACAACCAGACTCTACAATAAGACCTTGTCAAATAAAGCCACTTGCATCTGATTGACTCAAACAATGGACTCGCGCACGCACTCCTGCGCAGCGCAAATGTTAACCGGTACCAATTAACTGTTACACAGGGAGTTTAAAAAAAATTATATTGCCTCCATATAATTTTTAACACTAAAGAAATATAAACCATGTACAATACATGCAAATTCACTTTATCACTTTTACCCCAAAAAAGTCTAGTCATTTGTTTAAATTACTAACACAAAATTATTATTTACGTTATTTTTACGAGTTTTGAAGAGTGTTAGAGCTGGTAAAGAAAATTTCCATTTAATAACAATTGTTTATGTATTGTGTTTGCTAAAAACTGTTAAACAAACGTTTTTCAAGCTTTTATTTAACCTGCAATGTAACAGGTGGTTCCTGTGGTGCTAGATTTATGTTTTGCAGTGCCCTAGCAGGGTACATGTATACAGGAATCACACGATGTAACATCTTTTAAATCCACGGTTGCAGTAAATTATTTTTATTTATTCCTGTAATAAAAGTCAAAAGTTTGAGAATACGAAAATAACTGTGCGGTATAGCGGTGCAACTCAAATTATTGCAAAATTATAAAAATTATTAATAATTTCCAATTAAATTTTTTATAACACCGACCCGTATTCTTATGTACCTACAGGACGTTAGGGTAAACAGTCTAAAAATTTCGACTTTTCATACAAATATTCGATCAGCTAATTGCATTTAGTATGGGAAATCCAACAATTTTTAATTTCCTATAGATTTCTTAGGGAAAGTTGTTCAGTATCATGGGTACAATCACTCCTTAAAGTTGTGCAACTGTTTACCCTAACACCCTGTATATTTCCTCGACCAGATATGACTGGAAAAATCATTTTTTACTAGCGATAACACCACCTAATCTATACCATAATAAAATTAGTTTTGTTTCCTGCTCTGTAATGCATTTTATTATCAGACCACACTCTGTATACCAGCCAGCCACCCACTCGAGACGTAGCGTAGGCACGTATCCTTGACACTGATAGATGAGTTGGAATCATTTCGTTTATTTATTTTGATCTATTGCTTCTTATAATTGCTTCGTTTCATACTTTCCAACGGCTACCTAATTGTTCATAATTTGTTTGGATGTTTTGATTTGCGAGACCAATATTTTAGCTTTCCATAATAATCTGGAGCAGACTTTATTTAGTACGAGCGTTAACCCGCGACTTCGTCCGCACAAATTATATACCAGATTTTAAGTCAGATCATAAGCTATCAAACAAAAAAAGTTTCATCAAAATCGGTTCAGTAGTTTTTGCGTGATACTCGTTCAAACAAACAAACAAACAAACAAACAAACACACAAACAAACAGACAGACAAAAAATCCAAAAATTGGTGAAATGGAATCAGGGACACCTAAAAACCATATCGTAACTTTTTTTTTTGTTAATATCTTCAATGTACAGACAAACTTCCTGTTACAGTTTTATAATAGTTTAGATTTGGACTACTTTAACAAACAAAAAAGTTACGATATGGTTTTCAGGTGTCCCTGATTCCATTTCACCAATTTTTGGATTTTTTGTCCATCTGTTTGTTTGTGTGTTTGTTTGTTTGAACGAGGATCACGCAAAAACTACTGAACCGATTTTGATGAAACTTTTTTTGTTTGATAGCTTATGATCTGACTTAAAATCTGGTATATAATTTGTGCGGACGAAGTCGCGGGTTAACGCTCGTTCAATAATAAAATTATCAATTCTTGAGAAACTGTAATACTTGATATGTAAACTTGAGATAATGCAACATATGCATTGGTACATCAGAAGTGCTTTTCCAAAATAAATTCGATTTTCTATTCTAATTTTTATATTGTGTTGTTGATGATTTTGTCAATTTCTAGTTTAAATAGCAATTTAAGTGCTTGACTATACGGTTATAAGTATTTGGTGACTTCAAGGGTTGTTTTTCCGAAAAAATAACGCCATCTTGAGCCACCATACAGTTGGAGGTCCATTGTAGGCCGGTGAACACCCAATAGCAGATCTACAATGCGACTTACCTAATTTATCGTTGACAATTATGTCAACGAAATCATTTCATTCGTATTAACGAACGATAAACCTTTAATGACAGTTTCTAAAGAATTTATAATTTTATTATTGAATAAATTGCACAAATATATTTTTTTAAACCTTTTTTCGTCTGTTTTCATTTAAGAAACTAATATTTACTTGCTGGAGGCAATAACAATTTGAGGTGGCGAATAACAAAATTAAAAAATTTCGTTAACACGTTGAAACTGTGCTCTTTAATATTTATTGAATCATTAAAACAAGATATATATTGTAAAAATATTGATTGATTTTATTAATATTTATTTTTGTGGAAGACATTATGAAAAGGTGTAAAAATAATGAGTCAGTCTTAAGTATTTCAGAAATGGTGTCTTGCTGAAGTGTTTTGTATGAACAGAATTTATATGAATAATTTGAACATCTAAAGCAATTTTTTTTTTGTTTTTCTTATCAGAAGCTCGACTAGCTACCAGTCTTCTAGCACACCGTTTGTACAGAAACTAACCTTTTATTCCAAATTTTCGCTTCTCATACTACGTAAATTCGTTAAAAAATAAGCGATACAAGCCTTGTACCTACACTTAAGTTAGATAAAACCTACTTACCTTTTACCTGTGATAAAAAAAATAGTTTTGCAACAATCTGAGGTGATCTGAGGCAGGTGTATGTGACATAATCTTGACCTCATCTCTCTAATAATGCACTAATATTATGAAGAAAGTTTATAACGATGTTTGGATGTTTGTGGCTCTATCAAGTATAAACAGCTAAATGGATTTCGATAAAATTTGACACACAGATAGAATATTTATTCTGGATTAACACAAAGTTGACGCAGAGGAAGTCGCGGGCCACAGCTAGTAGATAATAAGTGGAAATCTTATATCTCTGTCTACCCCAATAAGAGCCTTGCATTACCATCAATTAAACTCGAAGGTAGTAATAATTTAATTTGAATACTAACTACAAAAAGTTACCTATCGTAACTTATCTTAACTCCACAAAACAGAAAACACTTTGGTTAATTGAATGAAATCGCAACTATCTAATTTATTCAGCTACACAGCGTTAAATATAGACCATCTTATCTCTGTTACTTGAACGTGTAATTAACTTAAAGTTTAGCTGAGAACACAGAATCTCGAATAATGGTTAGAAGATATAGATCCGGATCCCGGAATACCGAGATCCCGCACGATTTTTCAGTCCCGCTCAACGCGCGGGAACAGGTGCGGAATCTCGCTAGATTTGCGGGATTGAAAATTGTCACGGGCACATCTTTTCGCGAGCGCTGTCGCTCGTATACTGACAGAACTAAGATGCTGATGATTATGATAGGTTTAATGCGTTATCTTCCACCTCAAGTTCTTCAATTACGACCGACGAAGCCAACGATGATGATGAAGTGCCCATTTCTGATTTGGTTGTGGCTGAAAAGAATATTCAGAGTCAAGCTGCTCAGGAAGAAAACACGGCTACTCAAGCTCTGAGTCTGACATTGCAAGAGGATCTAGAACATACATTGAATACCGCCATGACAAGCATTTGTCTATCGCCCGCTCGAATTCCCTTAGTCGAAACCATCATAATAAAAAGATGACTCTTTTTTAATCAGGGGAGATCGATGTGTAAATATTTATCGTTGGCATACCATTCCTTAAAGGCTGTAATGCCTACAAGCGAGCTACTAAGGCATGCTTTATTTTATTAACTTATTACTTTAATAACCACTTTTATCATAAAATGCGGGATCCCGTTATACCGAGATCCCGTACCATGTCAAATTGTTGATCTCACTGATACCGAGATCCCGCAAGGGTATGCGAGATTGGAAGCTCTAGTTGGAAGTGGTCTAATGGACCACTGTTATAAAAACCAGCGCGCCGTAGAATTCTTACGAATAAAAAAGAATTTATTCATCAACACCACAATGAATTCAATTTCTTTATGGTAATGTTTTTTATACATTGGATAGCATTTACGTTTTAGAAATATTACTTTGCGACGTGTGGAATCAGTCTCGCCATCCAGAGGGGAATGCTGCTAACCTGTTGGGCACATGTCTTGCGACGACACGCTCTGGAGTGTGTGTATTATTTGCGTTTAGTTTTTTGTTCTGTGTTCTATAATAGAACATTCATCTCCTATTGCCTCAAAATATAAATAACTTATTTTGGGCCCAAAACGTAGTTATGGTCTTTCTTATTCGTATTATTTTTGCCCTACTTTTAACTAATAAAATTTTATCAAATTATGCTTGGGTAGGTACTTTATTTACACCAAGTTTTGAAACATGGCTTTTTTTATTTTAATTTATGAAACAACATTTTGAAAGTTCTATAAAGATTGATGCAGCTCAGTGGCACTATCTAGCAATCCCAAGAAAATTTCTGGAAAATGTCTTATTGGATTCTGAAACAGCACAACATCAGGCTATATACGTCAATAACCAATAATATTTCGGTCGTTCTCACTAGTTCTATCGACCAGTTCCATCATAGGAATAGGAATAGTTAGTGGGAATTATTTTTCCACTTTTTTTGTGAAATAATGGAATTACTGGGAATTTAATTCTCATTACTTACATATTTTTACAATTACAGGTTGTACAGAATGTTAAATTCCCAAAATGTCCAGAGGTTTCAAAATGTCAAGAATGCCCAAGGCCCCGCATGCCTAATGTCAAATGGCACAAGGCACTTCTACATTAATATTAAATGTTCTGTGGTGGAGACGGTACAGTGATCAGCTGATAGTCGGGCGGGTCGTTGCCCGGCCACCATGGAAAGTGAAAACTTGAAGCGTAGTCAGTCACACACACGTGCTTCCAGTGGTCTCTCTATAAATACATCGCAGTTTTCTTTATTTTGCACTTGTGTGCTGGTTTCTAGTGAAATGTTTATGTGTTAAAGTCATAAAAATGACAATTTCTTTTCGGGAGAATTGCTGCAACCAGTGGTTGCAATGCCATGCTCTATTTGTGCATATTGAAGATTCTGGAATGACGTGTCAATTGGTGATAGGTATTAAAGATAAAGTTTCGCCCACAAAACACTGGATAGCATAATCTAAATGATAAATCTTAAATCCCTGTAAAGTAGTGTTTTTACGGGAGAGTGTCATTTCTCTGAGGTTGTAACCTGTCGGTCGTGTGAATGTAGTTGGAAAATTTTAATTATATCCGTATATTATATCATTCCAGTGTTATTTTAAATGGAAGCCTACTAGATTGATACTTACCAACATCATTCTATTATATCCCAAAAACATGGTCAAAGTAAATAGTAGGTAAATGTTCACAAGGAATATAATGTATATTCAAATAGGAATAATTCAACAAATGAATGAATGATATTTACTGATTTACACCAAACACATAAATACATTATAGACCAAACGAAATGGAAACAAGTTTGAATGCCTTTATAAATAAACAATGTGGTTGGTAAATCATTAATTTTCGATAAATATATACATTACATAAATAATACATGAATATATATAAAGATATACTCTACAATTGATTTTTGATTGAATTTTACTGTTTAAATTGCGAAGAAATTAAAATTCTGTTTTTTTGTTTCATCACAGCGTAGTCCGTTTCTTACTATTAAGCAGTTAAAGCAAAGTTTCTACCACGGAAATAAATATTTTATAAGTTAATTTATAAAGTATGTTATAATTGTAACAATCACTCCGATTACAAGATATCATAGCAACAAGTTTCTCACCGAGTTCAAATGACACAATTATTAGAAAACTGAATTTTACTCAAAGAAAAAAGAATTCCTATTCTAATTCAGGTCAAACACCTTCACATAAATACTGATAACAATGAGCAAGAAACTAATTGTTGCAACACACGTGGTAATAACAATATGGGTCGGAGTTTCTAAAAGATATGCCGTGTGAATATAAACTTTAATAGTCGGTTTCCACCCGTGTGGCTAGAGACAATCGTTGCGAGAATCTTGTGTAAGAGAAATGTTCAAACTGAATGACATTTGGACCACATTATGTGTTTGAAAGAAAGCTTGACAGCACAATGAACTTTTGCCGGTATATTAACTTTTCACTGAATTTAGTTATATTATAGCACTAGCTTTTGCCCGCGACTTCGTTCGCATGGAACACTGAAATGCAATTTGATACAATTCGTGCCAAATGTATTTTTGAACCATAAGCGCATATAAAGCAATCAACCGGCGCATGTTTGAACGACTTGTTTTGACGATTTATAAATGTATATTAGGATTTCAAGCTGAAAACTTATATTTATCAAAATAAAATATAGCTTTTGTTAATCAAGAACAATGTAGCTTTCTATTTATAAAATAATTTTTACAATCGGTTCAGTAGTTCCAGAGATTTCCCCTACATACCTACAAACAAACAAATTTGTATATGTTGATGCAGGTAGATGTAGATAATATAATAAGTATTCTATAGTTAATTATAATACTTAATATCCTTCAAACTTCTGCGACATACCTATAAACAAACAAATTTGTAGATGTCGAAAAAGTAGATGTAGATGCAGGTAGATGAAGATAATATATTATACTAAGGGCCTGTTTCACCGCTTTTGGATAAGTTCTTGGTAGCTTATCTGACAGCTCATTTGACATATTTTCTTTTATATTTTGAAGTGTACGCCCTAAACACAGATGCACTCTCTCGTCCTTACCCTCCTATGTGTGATGGAACGGGATACCAATAAGATCAGAGGTGGGGTCAGATGCAGTGGCTATAACCGGCAGCCACACGGTATGGGCGTCTAAGGTATATCGGGCATAGGCCCACCACACTTTCCCACCACTGTAACTCCTGTAAACCAGGATTAACAGCGGCGACCATTCAAAACACTAGACAATGAAGTCCAGCGAGTCCGGAGTCTAGTCTGTCTTGGAACTCGCAATAAGATAGGAAGAATAGGAAAAAAGAAATACCCGACTTCCCTCCATTGCAAACGGGAGATGGAAGAAAAAAGCATGGCTATTAGAGAGCCAATTCCAGAGATCATTTATGGCAGAGTTGAAGATCCTACCCCATAAAAAATAAAAATGTTACATAAAAAAAATACAAAAGAGGAACATCTGAACGCACGGAAGTTATCCCTAGTTGCAACAAGATACATGTAATAAGGGACACCAGAAAACGGTTTGATTGAGTCAAGCATGGTCGGTCTCTAGTACGCCGAGCGCCATTGACTCAATCAAACCGTTTTCTTACACACCTGTGTTAGATGCCTGAAGGAGTTAGTCGCCCTTACGACACTCGACTGTGTTGATGTTATTTGAAACCGGCCCATGAAAGACGTAACGTTTTTCAAAATCTATATTTCGCTCTCTCTATCTTCCTGGCTTGTTAATCCCTATGGTAGTAGCAGCTTTTCACGTCTTTTCTCTCCACCTTGCACTATTACTGACGATGATTCAAAATCTATATCTCTAAGTATCTTACTGTCTCGTATTTCCCAAACATTCTAATCCTCATGTACACATGTGCGGTGTCAGACAAACAGACATCTTTCACCTGACGCTCCAGTTAACGCAGCTCGTGAACATAACACAATATAGCAATCAAGCAGTAGCAATAACATGTTAACAATTTTCGTCAGACAGTTTTGAAGAGCTCCGAACTAGTTCCGAGTAACGTTTCATCAATCGATATTGATTTGGAGGACGTTTTGGGTGAGTAGGTTAAAAGACTGGTAGGCCAATAAAATTATAATAAAAAGCATAAAGTTCTAAATGATTTTGGTTTTGAATTTGATGAAATTATGTAGGTAAAATTATATTGTATTCTAAATAGTATTGTCAATATTCTTGTTGATAATGAGGCAAATAAAAAATCGAGCACGATATAAAAATAATTATAGGTATTTATAATTAGGTGAACACGCCTTGCTAAAACTAAGCGCCTTAAAATATCAAGGTATCAAGGTTCTGGTTTCTAACCACCCCGTATGAGATTATAGTTGTGCCTAGGTATATGTATTCATATTGTTTTCTTTAATACTTTTATAGAGCAGAATTAAAGCGTTTGGGTTGCCGCGCGTATGTATCTACGTGCGTAAGACCACTGTCATTGAGTATAAGTAGGTCTTTTTTTTTACGTAGCCTGTTCAATGTCCCACTGCTGGGCAAAGGCCTCCCCTTTTACTCTCCAATCATCTCTATCTATGCAACTTCTGGCCAACTCTCCAAGAAGGCATCCATGTTGTCTCTCCACCTTTTTCTGGGTCTGCCTCGACGCCGGCGACCATCCTGGGGAACCCAGTCCGTGGTGATAGAAGTAGGTCATAGAAGTATTAAATACTATCTATGATTAGTATTAGTATACTATCTAGTAATTGTACAATAATTATCTCGGCCAAGTGTGCTAAGTGCCGGTACTGCTTGTGAAGTAAGTTATGTTATGTAGCAGCGGTGAAATTATGCTAGAAAGGAGGTAGCTGGTTCGAATTACAAAAATGTAATTAAGATTAATTATAACCACAGATTTAGCAAGCTTTTTTGTGTAAATTATACGTATTATGTATGAGAAAAGTGGAAAGTGAAGTGCTCACGCCTATCTGCCCATTGGGGTAGACAGATAAGTCAGGTTTCACTTGTAACAGTTTCAAGTTAAAACAGTTAAGATGATCAAATAAATGCCAACGCATTTATTAAAAACTGTAACACTTTTTGTAAATTAATAAAGAAAATAAACAGAGTTACTAATCAGTACATAAATAATTTTTAATTTAATTTGATGCAATTTTCGTTTTTTAGTCAAGTATATAAGGTCTAAAAAAATTAGGTGAAAGTATTTTAAGGGGATGATCAGACCATCAAACTGCACAACTTTCTCTATTGGACCAATATCGAAATCGCGAAAAAAAGTCAGCTGTTCCATACAAACCTACGCGACCTAAATGTATGGGACAGCAGATATTATTTTTTTCGGATTTCGATATTGGTCCCATAGAAAAAGTTATTCAGTTTGATGGTCTGATCATCCCCTTAAAATGGTTTCACCTAATTTTGTTAGACCTTATATTTATTTATATCAATGCGATAAGAATCTATTATGTTTTAGTTAAAGAAATGTTCTAAAAAATAAAAGATTATTTCCAAAAAAACAAGAATGTCGCATTGTAGTCCTGATTGGCTTTCAATTTATTGAAACATTACGTGTACTGGCCAAGGTCTAGAATATATCGAACTAAGTGCTATTATGTCTATTGTTTTTCTACTTAGGCAGTTGTACAATATCTTTATGCCGTTTATAATAAACATAAAATATCTATTTCATAACGCGAGTCTGCGTGTATTAAAAATGCGGAATTTCCTCCAATTAAACAATTTCTTTGAAAACATCCGCGTAATAAACTGACAATGACCAAGGATAGTTACGCGTTTGTTCATTTGATTGCAGCCTCGCCTCGCCTCGCTGTAATGTAAACCCAATTAACTACGCTCTAGTAAACACGCCTATCTGTCCATCTGTACAAATCTAAATAATCATAATATCGTTTTAAACTACATGTCAGTCATTTGTTTTGTGTCTTCAAATACAAAAATATTATTTTATAAACTGTACAGATTTAATTTACTTCTCATAATTGTTTATTCGAGAAGTATTATTATTTTATTTTTAATTTTCTGCTGACCAACTACAATGTATAACATTTTAATTATAATAATTATTTACAATATTTATTTGATTAATTGATTTTTGTGTTGTTGTTGAAGTTCTCTGAGCTCTGAGCATGTATATATATGCATTATTTACAGTTAGGTATATGTTATCTAATACATAATATCATCATCATCACATCAGCCGACGAACGTCCACTGCTGGACATAAGCCTCCCCCGAAATGGGGGGATTTGCCATAATCGCCCGCCTGGGTTGGCGATCGCAGTTGGATTGAATGTGTGTACTCAGAGGATGCTGCTGCCCATCTTCCGGTAGATCCCTTAATCGCCTTTTACGACACCCACGGGAGGAAATGGGATGGTGCTATTCTTAGCCGACACCACACGGCATACACATACATACATGATTGTAAGTAATTATTATAATTAAAATGTAACTTTCTTGAGAGGTTGTAGGGGTGCAAAGAAAGGATTCATTCCGATTTGGGGTGTAAACAGGTCGCTAGTAGATAAACACTATTACAATAATACTGTACCCATCATCACAAACAGGCCTCTAACGAATAAAAGGATCGTCGAAGCAGACCTTACGCCATCACGCGACCCAATTACTGGATTTGAAAGAAAATTCAGTAAAAGGCAATCTCAAACATTGTGGTCATTTAATCTTCAATAGATTTCATTCCCACAGTTTTCCCTTCAACGTCCGACCGCTAGCATTTATGCGATTATTTGCTAATTTACTATAATAATGTCATGTATCGTTTGATCAACGCCGCGCTTGCGTATTAGTGAACTAATTGTTGGTGGAGAGACTTTGTAATTGTCCACGATAGAACGCTGTAGAAACCGACGGAATTTCAAACATACCTTACTCAGAAACTTGACTAATGATAAAATTATTCCTTCAATGGATAGAATAGAGAAAATAGAGAATATAATTCAATTATGCAGCAAAGCTAGAAGATACAAAACCAAAAAAGAGCGTGTTGGAACTGTGCACAAATAGGTTTCCATGTGCTTGACCATGTCATGGAAGTAACTTCACTCAAATAATTTGTTCAGAATATATAAGGTCTAACAAAATTAACTGAAACTATTTTAAGGAGATGATCAGACCATCAAACTGAAAAACTTTCTCTATGGGATCAATATCGAAATCGCAAAAAAAAGTCAGCTGTTCCATACAAACCTACTCGATCTAAATGTATGGGACAGCAGATTTTTTTTCGCGATTTCGATATTGGTCCCATAGAGAAAGTTGTTCAGTTTGATGGCCTGATCATCCCCTTAAAATAGTTTCACCTAATTTTGTTAGACCTTATATTTCGATTTACACTGATTGTTCTACAAAATTATTATATCAACAATTATTATCCAAAATGGCAAAGGCCTCACTCAGTTCTCTCCAAGAGAACCAGACGAACTAGGTTAGACAGACTACGTTTGCACCGCACGTACATTCAACAATTAGTCAAGCATGTTTCCATAAATAATGAGGAGGGTCCTTACAGGGTGTTGCGACATTATGTTAGCTAATGTCACCTAGATTCACGAGAACTATGTCACACGTATTGAGATTCGAGACTTCGAGACCATTAGGTATTGTGACATCATAGATGGTGGAACGATGGAAAGTTCTGTTTGAATCGATTCTGACATCGTTTCTCAATCGATGTCAAGAATATAAATCATAACATAAACCTATGTATGTAGGATAAAGTTTATAGAAGTAATAAGGCCTACTGATCTACTGATACTATTATATGTATTAAAATATAGTCCTAATTAATTAATCAGGTAGTTCAGCTACATACTACAGCATACATTTTTCGGTCCTGAAACATTAGCGTAATTATGGTTTGATATTCAGACATACTTCGATAAATGGATTGTAACATAACAGTCAGTAAAGCATTTTTTCCTTCATGTTTTGTACTAGACCCTCCCATTCATATTCTATCATTAAATTAGTAACGAGATCCGTAAAAGTTTAGAGTCATTCCCCGGGCTCGCTGGTCTTAATTAAATTCAAGTCTTTTGAATATGTTTTATAGGAGTGATGGAAATGAATGGTTGACTTATGCCCATTAAAAACCCCTTCCAGTCGAACCACAAAATCTCACAACCAGTCAAAACACAACTAATTTATAAAATGTCTGTAATTCCAGATGAATCCCGTAAGCCCCCGGATATGTGCCATGATATGGCTGGTCTGCGCCGTCGCCAGCACAGCAGCAGAATCACCCGACAACACCACCACCACCAAGGCCATCCGTACGACGATCCTACCCGCCAGGACAACCAGGACCGAACTCAAAGTCTCCAGAAGCCTTAACCCTCACGACACGCAAACCCTTAATGTCAGAACTAAGTCTGGTCATGTTACACAACTGATCGTTAAGAAGAAAGACAAGTCAACAACTCATCACGCCAGTAGCACCACTGTTGCACCTACTACAGCTTCAATTAAAACTACCGCAGCAAGCTTTAATGCAACTGACGAGAGTAATAAGAACAAAACAGAAACCAGAGATCAGAGAAAGCTAAATTTCGGCAGCACAATCAACAGCGATTTAGCTGGTTTCGATTATTACTTGAATCGCAACAAGAATCCCGAAGAACCCAGCGATATCAAAGCTGAATATGGAAACTGGTCTCCAGTATCCGTGTACCCTGAATCACATATTCAAGAAGACGGTAGAAAGCCAGAAGCAGATCCTGAAACATCCAGCTATTACCCCACCTATGATAATGATAAGAGGATAGAAAATAAAAAGGTTTACATAACTTCGAACAGTTTCTTTGACTATGGAACACCTATTAAAAATTATAGGTTTGACCCTCATAATCCAGTGATTAAAAACGATAGAAATCCAGTCTACATAGAAGTTGTAAGTACGAAAGTTTCTGAAGGAGAAGGAAAGTCCTTTAAGGCAGTCCCCGATCCAGTCGTAATCAGTTCAGAACCCATGTACATCAAAAAGGCCTTAGAAAAGTATAACAACAAAAGAGGAAGGTCAATCTTAACTCTCGGTGACGATGGCATACCAGAAATTCAAGGCGTGAGAATGCCCGATGACGAATCGGATAAGAAAACGTGGCGAAATGCGCGAGTTGTTAACGGAGAATTAATGCCGTACCCTGAGGGCTACACTCCTCCAAAAGCCGTACCAGAAGCTGACGTATACCCTGACATAACCTCAGTAGATCCAGCTCATAGTTTCGGACCATTCACGAAAGAAGACAATTTCGAACCAAAAGACGGACCTTTTACCAAATTCGATAACTTGAAATTCGATGCCGATGACGTCATTGACCCATTCATATCAAGTGACAATCCATCGTACGTATACAAACACAAAAAAGACAATCACTATATTAAATCCGGGTACGGTCCTTTCACTAAGGCTGATAATTCGAAAGTGGCTAATTCAAAGCTCATCGAATACATCAAGCAAATTAATGAGCAGGAATCTAAACGTGACTACTTCAGTGGTCGAAGTTCCAGAGCTCACAACGGTGGTGACATGGAGTATTCCGAGAGTCACATCCAGAGAAGGATGCTCCAACACCCTGGAGAAGCTTCCTTCCCCAACTCTGTCATGTACACACCAAAGAACGCAAAACCCGGCTTCGATGAAAGTGTAAGGAATCCGGTTCTACAATACGCCCACCCGGAGCTCGGCATACAACCCGCAAAGGCCACTAGAGATAACATCGATTACGAGAACAAGGAAAGAAAAGTGAAATACTACACTACAAACGTGCCGAAGAGCGCTCATCCGTATCCCATGGAACCGATCAATGGTTACGGTCAACAACGTTCACAGAGCAACATAAATTCGGCCAATAGATACTACGAGGATGAATATAACAAGTTTTCTTATTACGAGAACACTCACAATAATCACAATACACCAAAGTATCCATACAGCTACGGATACGTCAAACGAGTTCCAGAGCCCTCATTATGGACACGATTCACAAATTCCATGAAAGACACGATCAACAGCGCCAGCCAAACCGTTCAACAATTCACTCGACCTATAATGGATCCTATTGCTAAAGTGACACAACCTGTCCTTGATCCACTAGTAGAAGCTACACACAAAATCTCTCACAACTTGGGATTGTATCCTTCAAATCATGTGCAGTCCCAGAGATACGCTCAAGACAAGATTGGGGTAGCTGCCGTTGCTTCAGGGGCTCCAGCGATGCTGCCAGCTATCGGCCTCATGGCTGGAGGAGCTGCCCTGGGCCTAGGAGCAATGGCCATGGGCAGACTGCTAGACGTGAACCTCATGAGAAGCGCAGGCTTAAGCGAAGACGCGATACAAGACGAACTAGAGAAGGAACACAAAAGATCATTAGCGAACGCACCATACGACATCGACAGGAAAATTCTAAGCAGACAGAAAGTTTACGACGACAACTATAAAATGCCCAGTGAAAATGTTTACGTAGTAATGTCACCGGATGGCGGTGACGGTGCACGAGCAAAGCGTGAAGTGTTGAGTTTCTACGATACCGCTTACGATACCGGTGTTCTTAGAAGGGTCAAGCGGAGGCGTGTTAGGAGGTCGTTGGATGATGACATGCCTGACGACTTGCAGCGCCTGGACGGGAGCCCGGGGTCCTCCAGCCTGACCACGGCCGCTATGGACCTGGTGAGGCAGACAGACTGGAGGGACTCACAGTGTGCTAAATACACCTTCTGCAAGGTGCTGACGTCGCAGTCGTCCGACTCACTCTTCGCTATGGAGAAGAAAATGGAATCACTTCTTAAAATGTAAGTAGTTTTTACAATACAGTTTTTATATTATTCCAACTTGACTTTGGAATACGAACTGAATATTTTTTAATAGGATAGTTAATAGGCTTTTTCTGGGTGAGTTCGTTACACCCTCGGCTTCAATACACTTTGCAGCAGGTGAGCAAATTCAAATTTAAATTCAAATTCAAATTCAAAAATTTTTTATTCAAAATCATATCACATACATAGCTTTTTGACGTCATTTTTTGAGTCTACCACCGCGTCGGAAGGTGTTTCGTTGAGAGAAGATGCGGCCAGAAAAAAAATGTATGAACTCTTTAACGATTAATTTTCTAAAGCTCACAACTAAGATATTCTTTACAATAACGTAACGGTCTCACTTTTTGTCACTAGAATAGTTCATTAACATGTCAGTAGAACGATCATAAAGCCTCAAAGCGAAACTTGTAAAGTACTAAGTTACTCTCTAGAGGTCATAATGCTTGCTTGCTCGTCACATAAACAATGCATTTGACACATATTACATAACACACACATGTTAACACTTTCTTGTCGCAACATAAATATACATTGCATAAACTACAAACTAGGTAAAAGTGAGCGGAAATTTTAATACTTAGAAACGGAGTGGCGACGATGACGTTTGTGAAAGTGATCATAATGATTTGTGTCATTTAATACATGGTTTACGATCGTAATAATAATATAACGTAATTAAACTTAAATTGTTAGCTTTTACACGTTTTAATTCGTAAACGTTTCTATCAATCAATAAATGTAGAAAATGACGATGAAATATTAATTTAAAATGCTCGATCACTTTTGAATGAGAAATGGTAATGAACTCAATTACAATTAAAATAGAGTTAAAAATAGCGTGCAGGAGATAACGTGAACACACACCACAGGGATGTATCTCGTGCAAGCTTAATTTTTTTTTAAACTATTCGGGTAGATGTGCGCTGCTCCTAAAGGGCCTAGTTTCACTCAATGTAGATTCAAAACAGCGGTGGTGGGTATGAAATAAGAACAACATTACAGTCCATGATGAAAAATATAACTGTTGCTTAATTTGACCTACTTACAAATGCTAAATCCGCGGAATCAGCCTAGCAAACTCACTGTCAGAAAATACGACGGGTGGCGTTTTCAATATCGCATTTCAATAAAAAAAAAAGGTTCTACAAAGCATGGTCACTTCTGCAGATAATGTACAATTCAAACACGCGTCGAAGCCTTACAAACAAAAGAGTAAATAAGTCCTTTAACATAACAGTACGTTATGCGGAAATATAATCAGATCAACAAGAATCATCACTGTTTTGGTCCGTATTGTAACTTATGCAGATCACGGAGATCTAAACAAAGAACTTCAACAAGCGAGGAGTTACGATTAAGGTGTCAATAATCAATCAATTCATCATAATCATTAGCCTATAATAAGGCCCGGGAGCCTTAGACGGCCCGGTAGCACAGTCTGTAGTGAACCTGTCTGCTATGCTGAGGGTCGCGGGTTCGAATCCCGTAAGAGACAAATATTTATATGATGAATATGAATATTTGTACCCGAGTCATGGATGTTTGTATCTATATATGTATTCTATATCGTTGTCTATTCATCATAATATAAGTCCAGGTACTTTAAATGTGACTAGATAATTTGTGTGACAATGTCCAAGATATTTATATTTATAATAGTCTATTGCTGAACATAGGTCGCGCGCGCCACAAAACTATCCCCGGCCATCCTCAGCCGCTACTTTTCTTAGGTTGATCAATCCATTTTTAGAATAGTTTATATTTAAAACTAGTTGTTGATAAACAGAGAGAGACTTTGGCATTTATAATATTAGTAACTCTGACTATACCCTCGGGGAATATAGTCATGAGCATATGCTATGTAGTAACTTTTTGAAGCCATTTTTTATGTTACCATAATATGGGTTACAATATGCAATCGCGTTAGAATGTGTTATCGCTGCTGTGGAGACGGTTTGCACGCATAATGTCAGAAACGCAAAATGCCAGTTATCGCATCATGCCAGATACGCAAAATTCCAGGAACACAAAATGCCAGATACGCAAAAACCCAGGAACGCAAAATGTCAGGAAAGCAAAATGCCAGGAACGCAAAATACCAAGAAAGCAAAATACCAAGAAAGCAAAATGTCAGGAAAGCAAAATGCCAGGAACGCGGAATGCCAGATACGCAAAATGCCAGGACCGCAAATAGACGATGCGCCAGAAACTATTGAAAATCAGCATGGAGAGCATTTAAATAGATTATCTTTTTGTCTGGTAATGACCGTAGCAAAGCACGGGCATCCTAGTAGAGCTATAGTTGTAAGCTGACGGTACATGGACGACTTCATGCTTGACCAACATACCGTGAAGTTAACGTGCAGTGTATACACGGCACGTGCCTCTATCAGGAAGGAATTACGTATCATTTTACAAGCCACTTTGTTATGAGGGAAATACCAGTCGCATTCGGTTCAATATCAATCAAAGAATGGAGAATTTTTTTTTTTTGACAAAACCTTTTATAATGAATTCATAGGAAAAACAATGAAAAGTTATTACTGTAATCACTTTTCCATACAAATATTCGGATTCTGGATATGTGCCTGTATTATTTTATTAAGAAACTTATCATTTGAAACTATTAAGTTTAATGACTATAAAGCCCTAGTACCTAACTGATGCCTGTGTGAAAATATCTGGTAAAAGGGTTTAGCGAGCTTTATAACTAGGTTATAATATTTTATACCTTTTCCTAAAAACAAGGCGAAAATATTTGGTAAGGTTAATGAAAGCGTTCAAACGCAGAGTAGAAACCCTAAACTCCTACCCAATACAAAACCTTGTGCATGATCCTATTATACCTAGCTTTATTCGATGCGATTGATCTCTAAAATATCGCGATGATAACGCGGCAATGTCGCGACGAAATCGCGGCGATATCGCGAATATATCGTTCCGTCAACGCCTACGTTCAGATATCGCTTGTGTGGTGGATCTAAGCAGTGGTGTAATCCTCCCACTCGAGTTCACTCTTGTCAGTGCGAGCCCGTATAAAGTATCCAGGGTGTGCTTGAACTCTCTACGTAAGCTTCAATCTTTGTCATCCATCATTAATTATCAACTCTCATTCCCACAATCATAATCTTTTGTCAACCTCTAATAGTTAACAATCTTTATTGTAGTTACGTGTGACCGCTCCATTCTTAGCAGTTTTACACTGCACATTGTCTATACAGATTGCTGAGTTTCAAGTCCATGCAAGAGAACCATCAATCATGTCGCGGCGACCAGAGTGGTGATTTAGCATCACTTTCTCTCCAACAGTCGTTCACGTAACGTGAATGCAACAGTACATGACTGTGTTAGTAAAATATTGTAGATTTGCATGTGTAGCTAGATTCGATATAAATGTGCGATTGAGATGGTCACGGAATGCATGATGAAGCGAAATTTTTTAAGCTCTCGTTTGGAAAATTGTGATGGAATTTCGAGATGTATTCACCACGGATTTCGGAAAAATACTGCCCAGCAAACAATTTGGTCGTATTAGTCTCCCATTTACAATGACTATTTGAATTATAAAAGTTATATTACTGTATTTTCAAATTCAATTCATTTATTGCTTTCATGTATAGTATTAAAGGTCTATGATTAGGTATGAGCACATGAACCCTGTTGATTAGGGCATTGGAAATAAGAGGCATGCAAGATAATTAACAACAATTGCTTTATGCGTCTAATGTTCGACTATACGACACCTATACGACCAAATTGTTAGTCTTTGGATATTGATCTAAGTATATTTCGAGAAATGTATGGGTCCTGGTATATACGTGGCCATGGCTACAGGTGCGCATCGATCACATATATCATTAAAAGCCAAACGTCGTGGTTTTAGGCATCTGACAGCAATGTCTTTTGTTCATTATTAGATCAGTTCAAAAAGAGACCACCTCTTGGATCTTTTACAAAGCGATTAAGGAGTACAAACAAATACAAATATCTTTATTAGCAAAAGAGAAATTCAGTACACATGATACAAGTAGGAGTAGGTATGATTCCTTTAAAAACTAAGGGTCGTTCCACCACCTCTCGCCGTAAAATATGTTTTTATTGAAGTGATTGTCATGCGATATACCCACTTAACTCATGCTGACACGGGATGAAGAATCTTGAAATCATGAATATGCTTAAGCACTTAAACCTTACACTTGAAAATACTCAAGAATGTCTTATATCCCTAAATACTATACCGTCAAATAATATTGAAAACAATGTTGAACGCAATACGAACAATCAATCAACCAATTATACTTGTCTA
Organism: Agonopterix arenella; assembly: GCA_927399405.1. Classification (NCBI taxonomy): domain Eukaryota; kingdom Metazoa; phylum Arthropoda; class Insecta; order Lepidoptera; family Depressariidae; genus Agonopterix; species Agonopterix arenella. Next base: position 545,959 of record OV656704.1, read on the forward strand.
AAAAAACACGAGATCTGGAACAAGAACCTTAAACTAAACCTGCAAAAATACAACCAACTACAAAAAAACCATCACAAATCACATAACACTTACATCACTGCGAATTCGGAACGGACACACGAGAAAATAAAGATTAATTTTTTTGTCCACTTGCCTCAGACTGCTTGCCGCCAAAAAAACATGGCGTCGCGTCGGGTGCGTTTATTTCATAACCTTCATTTGTTACGTAATGGCGCGCGGCGTGCGTTCGGGAGCGCGCGGTGAAAGTGCTCCGACCACATTCCAACCGTTTACTGGACATGTTGTCTTTATCTTGAAGTAAACATGAAGACATGTTTGTCAGTCACATGTTCAGAGTTTAAGTTCCCCCTGACAATAGATGCAGATTATTGATAAATACTTCTTTTTGAGCGTTAGGACAATCCTTAAAGCATCTATGTATTGCAAACATCTATGTATGCTTTAAGGGAAAAACATGGGAGAAACAGATTGAGAGATTGTATTTTCAGCATGTGACAGAAGTTTTTTTGCCAGACTATCTATATATCTATCTATACTTCAAAATACAATCGCTAATGCCATAAATATTCTCAAGACCGTAATCCTTTTCAGTAGGCACACGATTTGGGTAGATCGATTATCTTAGCAAACTACTTGATGAAATATATCAAGCGAAGGTGAGCGGAAGTGTTGGGAGAGACCGTCCGAGGAAAACATATCATGATCAATCAAATCAAGAATCTTTTCCGAAAAGGACAAGTGCGTAGCACCCTCAATCGATGGAAGTGCATGAAAAGATGTGTGAATGTGAATGAAGCGTGTCAGAGTCGTAGCGTGTGGCGGTCCGTGGTCTCTGCCACGGGACAGTGAGCTTATAAATGGAATTTGACAATAGAACTAGTCGGATTAACGAACGACTACTTTTAATTCACAAAATACATACATGCATACATAAGCTCACGCCATTGTTCCATGTGGGGTAGGCAGAGACCACGGACCGCCACACGCTACGACTATGACACACCTCTTTAGCCTCATTGCTACGCACTTGCCCTTTTCCGAAAAGGTCATTGATTTGATCATGGTACGTTTTCCTCAGACGGCCCCTCCCAACACTTCCGCTCACCTTTGCTTGATAAATTTCCTTCGTAAGTCTGCTTTCATTTATTCTCTCTACGTGACCAAACTATCTACGCATACCTCTCTCAACCCTTGTTACAATATCATCCTTCAACTTACACCAATCCCTTATCACACTGTTCTTGATTCGATCAACCAACATAATACCACACATACTTCATACGGAGCGCATTTCAACCGCATTCACTCGCCTCACCACTCAAAATAACTACTTAAACTACACAACACAACATAAATGTTCTCTCCACAATCCATTTCTTCTTTTTTCTTACCCTTTTGATACCTGCTACAGTTCCGAAAGAAATAAGGCGTCCCATCTAACCTCTCTCCCTTCAAACTTGCAGGATCTCCCGCGGCGGCGCGAGCGCATCCACCGTGGCCCGCCAGCTCGGGGACGTAATGGCGGCCAGCAGAGACCACGACTGCTCCAGGTTCCAATGCGAGGCCCACTGATACCAGGGCCCCAGCGAAGCTCATGTGAATCTTTACCAGAGACTGTGTTTATTATGGACAATTTGTTGAGCAATGATTTTTGCTCTTTGGTTTTGGACTGGATAGATATTATAATTATGATGTGACTAAAGCTTGATGAATTAGCAAAATGCAAGTTGTAGTTTATGTTACTTGAATCGAAGATTTTTGAGTTAAAGATTTGATACTTATAGATTTATAACATAAAATAATTCACAGTTTTATCGATGTCAATGGACAAGTAGCTTACGCTACGGAAGAATGAAAAAGTTCATCATGTAAAATATTACACAAAATTACTTAAGTGATTTCTAAAAAGTTTAAATAGTTGTACAGGACGTAAAAGATGATACTAGATTGCAATGGTGTACTTTCAACATTATGCTAATTTATACAGCTCAAATTTAAAGTTTCACTATAATGAGGCATAGAGTTTTTATACAGGGTGTAAGGAAAAGTATTATTAACTTTAAACCACATACTCTATCCATCGAACTGAACAACTTTTACTATTGGCGCAGACCCGTCAGAACAAAAAAAAACAACTGTCCCATAGTTTGAATCGAGTAGGTATTGCAGTTTAGTATTGATATTTTTTATTTGCTGATATTTTTTTGTTCTGACAGGTTAGCTCCCATAGTAAAAGTTGTTCAGTAAGTAGAGTATGTAGTAAAAAGGTTAATGATACTTTTCCTTGCACCCTATATAAATACTTGCATAAACTAACTCCTTTTCCCAGAGAAATAGGCTTGGTTTCTATGTGGTAGGTATGGCTAAAAGTTCATGATGGCTTAATTACCAAATCGATAGCAAAGTCCCGAACTCTATGAGCTCATATTAATTGATCCGAGAACACGATTGAGAAACTTGTGATTAAATTACGTAACCAAGTTATGTAAAAGACAAAATACAGTGCAGATTATACACTTGTAAGGCTAAGAATAAGTCTAGTGGAAAATAGCAATGGAATGCAGTTCGGTCACCAGCTCCTGTGACATGACAGGGATGAGAGCGACACAGGTTACTTCTAAACGTCAAATTTAAGTCAGATAGTGGTTATCTCAATAGTATCTCACTTAAATTTGACGTTTAGAAGTGACCTGTGTCGCTCTCACCCCTGTCATGTCACAGGGCAGGATCCCCAGCCAAGCCTAATCTCCCAGGGGATCCCTTGAACTCGAAAGTTCATCGGAATCCCCCAAGCCAACATAAATCCAATGATAAAGGATCATTCACTTGGTGTAAATTTGAAGCAACTGAAACAACAACAAGTATACCTACAGTATGTAACAAAAACCATGTGGGATGCGAAAGGTTAACGGAATATATTATCATTGAGGCGAAATTCTGCTGCCATTTTTTGCTAGAGCTTTCAGCCGTATTGTAAATTAGACTTTACATTATTTTACGAATAATGCGCTGAAAAGAATCATGTCACATTTCCAAGTGAAATGTTATAAGTGATTTTGTTAAGAAATTGAATAGTTATTTATTTTTAAATTATTAATTTTAATATTAAGGGGGTGTTGTTATTAATAAATTGTGGTTAGCGAGTGATCACTTATTTTGTGCTGTTTTTAAAAATAAATTGAAAAATATGGTAATTGGAGAAATAAGGCATCTCGGAAAATGATAATAACTTATTTTAATCGATTCTTCTACTATCCGAATGTGCCATCTTTTTTCTTACATAAGTCAACAATTTGCTAATCACAGTATGTTAGTAAAGGGGTAGATAGCAATTGAATTTTATACGAATTTTTAGTGAAATTCAGGGTAAAAACATTTTGTTAACTTAACGATTAGTTGACCATTAGGTTACAAGGGGTCTTTATAAGACTCCATGGTACTTATGACCACTATCATTTCAATTAACACTTTCATAATTCTATACGTAAAGTGTAATTCAAGTTTTTTGTGCTACTAACCCATACATATCACTTATATTTCCCAAGATTAATTATAATATTAATATTTATTCTTCAAACCATTGTTTCAAAGAGCGCAATTTAAAATAATCAGCCATATTGTAAGTCGTTCCTATAAAATATAAAACATTTAGATTCAGAGGAAAATAAACCAATCATTTTATAAATATTCTATTTATTACCATAACTTTATATTATCACCTGTATGTTCCAAATCAAGATTTATTTATTGTTACCAAATATTTATTTTATTTTGTTAATATTTTTTATTATCTAATGCGCAAAGACAAAGTACCCACGTAATTTTAATTGTAATCTTTTAAAATTTATTGTTTATTTTTAAATCTATATTTTCACAACTGTATATATCCCTTTCGGAGTGATCAGAAGTATTGCTACAACTATCAAACATTTTAAGCCTAAATCAATTAATATTCTTCTTCGTTCAAATGTTTCTTTTACTTGAATAGGACTAGCATGCGAGGGGAAAAGCGAGAAATCAATCTCGCACTCTCTAAACCCTAGACAAAGACATATCTCGATCAGCGGCCGTAGTATGGCAGCGTGGTATAATGCTAACGCGCCTTAGCTCTTTATTTGCGCGCGAACGAACGAGATAAAACGCGTGATATAACCTTATCACGCGCAACATGCTAAGGATTCAGACTTACTTAATTATCACGAAAGCTAAGTGCTTTGTCTACAATATTAAATCTGTTGTGATTCTAATACTCTTTTTCAAACAGGATTTTTTTACTAAACAGGGTGTTAGTGTAAACAGTTGCATTACTGGATTGGGTGATTGTACCCATGACACTGAACAACTTTCCCAAAAAAAACCTGTAGGAAATTCGCAAAAAAAAAGACTTTTCATACAAAAGTTCTATCAGCTGATTGCATTTAGTACGGGAAGCCCAAAATTTTCTTTACGAATTACCTATAGGTTTCTTTGGGAAAGTTGTTTAGTATCATGGGTACAATCACCGCTTAAACTTAAAGTATTGAAACTGTTCACCCTAACACGCTGTAGTTTAAGTTATAGAAACAAATCATTCATTTGTCTTATTTATTCTAATTAGGAACTTATTTATTTAAATTATTGAGAAAGCGCTGATTAAGTTGTAAATACGCTTCAAAAATGTAAATTATTTATTTTTTACTCAATTAAAGTATAAAACAATTGAAATGTTCTTTTTTCTTTAGACGTACTGAAAACTACCAATAATCCCAATCAGCCCACTTCCACCCACTTTCACCCACTGCTGATTTAATGCAAACCCGTCACCCTCAATATAAAATGCCATGGTGGTCTACCGATATCCATGTGCAGAAGGAGGCAAAAATTGCAATGCTCCGAGCCTTGGAACAAGGAAATCCCAAATGGAAGTCCTCTGTTATAAGAAGGTTACATGCAACTCTCTTGACCGAATTCCAATCATGTGTATGCCAAAAGACACCATGAACAAAAAATATAACTTTAACAGGTTATACAAGGTAATCCTACCCCCAAAGAGAGGACTGGAACGGGAATACACCACAATCCTTCAGCGCATCGTCTGGTTTACAGACGGCTTCAGGAAAGACAACCGTGCTGGAACTGGAGTATGTGGCGGCAATCCAAGGATGCCAAGGATCCAAGCCAGCATGCCACAGTATTTCAGACAGAAATGTACGCTACCATAGATTGCGTCCACGAACGTTCTTTAAAAGCTCGTACGCACCGACAGCAGACAGTATGAAATCTTTCATTCTGTATGAATATTTATGCATGTGGTAGGGACACAGAATCAATACTAGTAGCAGGCCACGCACGACAGCGAGATAGCGTTAAAACCGTCAGGCACTCTCATTATGGCATGAGCAAAGTAGATAGATGTGTTGACCAGATGCTATTATACTATTGATGAATACTTAATGGATGACATTACAGATTTCTTTGACATTTAAAAAAAAATGGTTGTGATGACGACTAATGAGTAAATTTTGTACAGACATCAATATATGTATATATTTTAAGTAATCCTCAATAAGACTATAAAATTTAATTTATGAATCATATAACTTGGAATAAAAATTGTGAACTGGACATATTGAAGAATATAGAATAATATAATGTTCTGTGAGAATAATTGTTGCATGCTGACACTGGCAAGTTACAGTGAAACTGATCGATTGTAATGTATAACCTATTATACCTGTAATTGTGCAATAAAGAATATTTGAATTTGAATAATTGCTATCACCGGCTTGTCTGCATTCTACAGCTGCAGTATTGGACCGAAATTAAACCGATGGGATTTGACTATCTGGGAATTGGATGTAATGGACAGACTAAATCAAACAGTAAGTGAACCGAACGGTCCGGATGGCTCAAATAATAGTCAATTATTGTTATCAAATAATAATTTACTAACACTATTATCACAATTTAAAACAAAATACAATACATACGCCTAAGTATATATACCATCATTCCTTCTTTGTGGAGCTTCTTCTAGTGCCTACCGAAGTAGCGCTCTTCCCGTCGTCTGTTGCGTTTTGTTCTTCTTCCACCTATTTAACAAATAAAGAAGGTAGGTAAAGTTCAATTGAAGGTTTGTATTGTGAGAAGTTGACAATACAGGGTGTAAGTGACAGCCCAGCAAATACTTCTTATCGTGTGGGCAAGCCCTGGGGTCGAGAGTTTTTTACGGCCTCTGACGTGCTTTTTATGTAACGACTACTACCACCAGAGATAGTAGCCGGGACCAACGGCTTAACGTGCCATCCGAAGTATGAAAATCATCTTTCATTTCAAACAATCAGGTGATTTCATCCTGCAATGTCCTAACCAACTGGGGAAAAACGCACAAAGTGAGATATCACTAGGTGTCCCCTGTGAGAATCGAACCCACGACCTCCGTGTCGAGAGCCCAATTTTCTTAACCATTAGACCACGGTGGCAGGCAAATACTGAAACGGTGAACTCAGAACTGAACAAGTTTCACTATGGAACCTCCCTCCAGAAACGCGAAAACAAATTCAGCTATCCAATCGACAGGGTCCTTCTTAATATACTGACACATTTTTAAGGGGAGTGTCGGACCATTAAACTGAACAACTTTCTCTATGTGAGCAACATCGAAATCGCGAAAAAAATCAGTTCTCCCATACATCTGGGAAAATCCACTGCTCCATACAAAACCACAAACCTACTCGAGGTTTGTGGCTTTGTATGGAGCAGTGGATTTTTTTTCGCGATTTCGATGTTGGTGCCATAGAGAAAGACGGTTGAAAGAGTTTGACGGTCAGATCATCCTCTTAAAAAAGTGTCAGTATATTAAGAAGGACCCTATATTTTAGTCTGGTAGGTACAACAGTTTTGTATGGGACAGCTGATTTTTTTTCGCGTTTCCTGAGGTAGGCTACATAGTGAAAGTTGTTCAGTTTGATGGTCTGAGTTAACAGTTTCAGTATTTGCTAGGCTGTCACTTGCACCCTGTATAAGAAGTTGGCATTGCATGAAGGTGGAATTCCGGAAAGATGCGTAGAGGGAGGAGAAAATTCTTGGTCAATGCAAAGATGACATTGTAAGATGTTGAAATTCCAAGTAGTGGACATGTTGTGAAGTTGACATTTTGAGAAGTAGCCTGGCTCGAGAGTTGAGTCGCTGAATGCAGGATAGGAGCTGCGATCCCCGGTCAGGCTCGTTTCTGGTCCAACATATTGCCCTGACCAAGCTTCTTGGGCTCGCTAAGACCAGAAACGAACCGCGCCTGATTCTCTGCATAGTTTAGATTTTAAGGCTGCCTGTCCAAAGACTCGGAGATAGGCGATGGAGCGGAGGAACGGAGAAGTATTAACGAAAAGATTGCATAAAACCTCCGCTCCGAGATTTTATACAATCTTATTAGTTAATATTTCTCAGTTTTTCCGCTCCGCCGCCTATCTCCGCGGCAATGGACAGGCCTTATACATATTTATATTTTTACACTTCTACTATTTTTGAGAAGTTTTCATTATGAGAAGTTGACATTTTGAGATGTTGACATTTTGAGATGTTGACATTTTGAGATGTTGACATTTTGAGAAGTTGACATTTTGAGAAGTTGAGCTTTGTACCTACGGATTAGAGTTACATTCGTTTTTCCGAGAGTGTTTAGCTTGTACTATGGATCTTTACTTTGGACTGCTCTGACAAAGATACCTAGGTACTTCTTTTGCTTCCTCTAGATTGATAAATCTGGTCATACATTCTCATTCCTCATATGTTTTTGGTACCAGTTTTGACTGGTACCAAAATTTTCTGATAGCCTCCCCAATTTCTTGTTAGATAGGTAAGACCATAGCCGATCTTCAGTCAATACACTTCCTCAATATTTCCAATAGAAAAGCTTCTCACCTTAATTCTCTATAAATTAAAACAGTATTGTTTATACATACATTTTCATCCCCCATAGTAGCCCTTCTCTCCGCTATATCATGTACAATGGTTGCTCTTCTAGCAGTATCTTCATCAATAACAGTCACTCTACCCTTGACAATGTTTCCTATCTCGGAGGGATGGTCCTCTTCCATCATCATGTTAACGCGACTCTTGGCTATTTCGCTGTAGTTGCTGTGTGGCGGCTTTATGTTGTAGTCTTCCTCGGAAGCTCTGCGGAGGTTCTCTTCGTTTATGACCGTGACGCGCCGCGCGTCCGTGTCTTTGATTAGGGTTACTCGTCGTAAACCTGCGAAATAACTTGTTATTTTTTATGGATAAAGTATATCTCACTACATCTACAAGGTTGAGACAAAGTGGGTGATCCTCATCCAGATAATGAACGATCTTCTTTTCTTTTTTAAATTTACTTCCTAAAAAACTCAACAGATGGCATGTGCATCGCTCCGTAGAGAAAAGTGTGAGATCGTTTCAAAATCATGTCAAGAATCAAGCCTTTTTAAAACTGCCACTGCGAGTAAAAGAAAAGCCACATGATAGAGTGCTTAAAAATAAAAGTTGGAAATGATCCAAAAATTTTTAAATTATCACTTTTGAATGGGCTAGGGACTAGCCCTACCCCTTCTTCCATTTTGGAGCAAAACTTCTGGGATATCCTATTATATTAAGGTGACGTAACGATCCTTTTTGGTCTTCCAACAACAAGTACAATCGACCAATTTGAATCATGACCGTAGAACCTTGTCACGTTCACGTGTATTAAATTAACGACATTATAACGTCATTAAGCTTCTCTCTAACGTGACAGCAAATAGTTTGTTATGAAAAGGTTCTACGGTGTTTGGCACCTCTTGAAAAATGTCATTTTGTATGAGTTTTGGCGGCAAGGTAGAGTTTTTAAAGAACGTACAAACGGTATAGTTTTTTTGGTGCCACTTTTTGAGCTTGATTTACATTTCTATACATTCTTATTCGTAGTCGATGATACTATACCCTGATCTCCGGCGCCGTCGTCAGCAGCCCGTGGCAGGAAGTCAGCCTCTCCGGGGATTTTCTCCTGGCTCTCTCCCGGCGCCTTCTCTGGAGGCAACAGGTTACATTCCGCACAAGGAAGGAGGTCCTCTTCAAACTTGTAAAGCTGATGGGATAAGAAAAATAATATCAGTATGGGAAATAGAGAAGTGATGTTAATTATTGTCTAGCACGACCGCGCAGCAAAATGTTTCGTAAGTATTAAATATGTTTATGTTGTACCTTTTACTAACAGTGTTTTAGAAAAAAAATTATATTTTGAAATTTTTCAACTGAATCGTTTTCAAAACAAATCGAATGGGTTTTTAGGTACCAATCCAGATGTCATGAAATGGATACATGCCAAATTAAATATTAGGTTTTGGCAATAGAAGTCCACTGCTGGACAAACGCCTTCCCAAGGATCGCCACAACGATCGGAACGCGGTCGCCACTTGAGAATTATCAGGACTCATCGGCCATCGGTTCTGCGAGCGATGTGCCCCGCCCACTGCCACTTTAGTTTAGCAATTCTTCGGGCTATGTCAGTGACTTTGGTTCTTCAGCAGATCTCTTCGTTTCTGATTCGATCTCGTAGGGAAACTAAGAGCATAGCCCTCTCCGTTGCTCTTTGGGTGATTTTAATGACCCTTTTATGAGGCCTTGAGTGAGCGACCACATCGCTATTCCATATGTCATCACTGGCAATGCACACTGATCGAAGACTTTCGTTTTAAGCTACTACGAGCGTTAACCCGCGACTTCGTCCGCACAAATTATATACCAGATTTTAAGTCAGAATTTTGGTAGCACTTTTAATATGTCAAAGAGATTGCATATTTATCGATTTCCGATTGTGTCGATATATTAAATTAACATCACGAACAGAACACTATATCAAGAAATCTTCTTCCTTGTAAATAAGCTCTGGGTATTTTACTACCCATTTTTCTATCGTATCTTTTTTGTTACGAGATATTTTCGATATTAGATACCTAATGAATGACATTTTAAGATACCAAATGATGGCATTATGTTGACATACGTCTTTAAAACGGTAATCAAAGTTCTATAGAATAACTGCCAGTATCAATATGATAAGGACCTAACAATCTATTTCAGGTTTAATATATCGACACCTGATCCACACAATCGGAAGTCGATAAACGTGCAAAGTGCTACCAAAATTGCGGACTCTGGTAATGATGGTAATCAGACTATACTCACGCGTCCATCGGTGCCGAGACCGGGGAAGCAGCGCGTGGGGGGCGCGAAGGGGGCGGGGGGCGCGGGGGGCGCGGGCGCGGCGCGGCGCGACACCGCCTCCGTCACCAGCGTGTGCGACCCGCCGCACCAGCGCTGGCACACGTGCGCTCTGAGGGGGCGGGTTCCGTTAGCTGCTTGTTCACTGTTCAGTGCCGTAGTCAAAGGGTGCCAAGTGCCAACGGGACCTATGCTGTCCGTCCGTCCGTCTGTTCTACTCATACTGTATCTTTTGAACTATAAGTACATACTATAAGTATATACTCATTGTCTGTGAAAACCGACTACCTATTGCAGCAGATTTATGGTTCAACCATAAACTTAATATTACAACCGTCAGAAGACCAACACAGTGTGCAAATGAGATTCCGAACTAACCGAAACCTACGCGTGCAAAAATGATTATAATATAATAGCCGTAAAACCACTTTTAAAACAAAGAAGTCTCGGTCACCCTGTCAAAAAATTATCTCATTATTTTATGATTTTCTTTATAATTCATTTTGTGACAAATATTTATTAGACAAATATAAAAAATCATTACGGTATCATGTTCTGTGTTGGAATGCAGTGTAATTTGTACCAGGAACTCAAATAAAGAGACGTTTCAAAGGTAAATATCATTATTACAGTACTACTTTCGTAATACTTTTTTTTCATAATTATATGTTATTCTTAAAATTATTTCGTAATACATTCATTACATGCAGTAAACGTCTTATTTTTTAGATAATATATTATTTCAAATATTTATATGTAAGATCAAAAAATATTGTATAAGTACGTGAAAAGAAACCGTTTCGCATAGAGATTGATTTTCAAAATCTATGTCTAAAACTCACACACGTATCAATTTCGCACATATTGACATTTCGGTTTCGGTGATGCGATCATGCGGAGATTGTTGGTCTATTACGATAGTATATTAAGTATATGGATTCAACCGTACAAGTGTATTATTTTAATTTACCTAAAAACGGTAAAACATAAGCGTCCAACTTACTGACTAGATTGGGTCCGCCCTATATAAGGTCTAACAAAATTAGCTGAAAATATTTTAGGGGATGATCAGACCTTCAAACTGAATAACTTTCTCTACGGGATCAATATCGAAATCGCGAAAAAAATCTGCTATTCCATACAAATGTACTCGACCTAAATGTATGGGACAGCAGATTTTTTTTTTCGCGATTTGGATATTGGTCCCATAGAGAAAGTTGTTCAGTTTGATGGTCTGATCATCCCCTTAAAATAGTTTCACCTAATTTTGTTAGACCTTATATATACATTCCGCAATTCCGAATAAGAATTGTGATTTTGTATAGGATTTGAAATTGTGGAGGGGGAAAATTCATACGAAATCGTAATCCTGCTTCGGAATTCTGTATGTGTGTGGCAGGTCTTATAGTGTACACTCTGCAGTATAACAACGAATAGTAAAAATGGGTCAAGTGTGTGTCTCGCTCGCGCTAAGAGTCCCGGAGAAAGACATTTTTTTTGCTACTGATATTTTTGTGTGCTATGTTTAGATGAAAGTAAAATTAATGGATTGATCCAAAGCGCATTTTGGTGAAGTATAATAGAGTGACTGACAGCTGAGAGAAAATCCTGAAAATCTCCATAAACTGTTTTATTTGTCAAGTCATGTCAGTGTGTCTACTCGTGTAAGGTATAATATAACGAGTGTTAGATACTTGTCGTCCCTGAAGTCTCGGTCGCCAGTGATGTCGCGCAGACAGAGGAAGCGGTCGGGGTCGGGTGTGGCGGCGAGGCGGCGCAGGGGCGGCAGGCGGTGCGGCGCGTCGTGCTGCGCGTCGCGCGGCGACATCAGCGCCGGCTCCCGGCACGCCGCGCACACCGCGTCCCGCGCCAGCTTGCGCGTCAGCATCGCCGCCTGCCGATGTTCACACAGATCTCTATCTAGTACTATACTATACTATACTATACTATATCTCGGACATTGTCACACAAATTATCTAGTCACATTTAAACTACCAGAATCTAACCTGGAGTGCGATTTTTTAATCTCATTAGCTGAGCTCAGCAGTTGAAAATGTCATAATTACTATGGAGATATGCATATTTCTCCTGCTGATTTAACCTTCAAAAATCATACTCAAGGGGTGCAATTTTTGAAAGTCAATTCAGCAGTAGAAAGATGCGTATCTCCATACATTTTCAACTGCTAAGTTTATGTATACAGGGTCCTTCTTAATATTGTTACGAGCGACGGGTTTCAGGATTGGAGTGAAACTCTAAGTCCAATTTTTACAGAGTTTATTGAGTTACACACTTACACACGGTCCACCTTGCAGAGGTTCCCCCTTACACAGTTCTTCTCGCAGGGGTTTCCCGTCACACCACTTTCACTGTTCACTACGTCACGACGCGCCACACACTATGACGTCACTACTCACGACACTGACGTCACGACACGCGACACTATGACGTCACGACACGGGACACACTATGACGTCACGGCACTACACTGACAATTGTCTACTAATAATTCTTAATCCCGCCTTCTTTCTCGAATTTTCCTAAACTCGCCCACTTTTATTGTTTCTTTACAAATATTTCTTCTCTCTCTTTCTTCTAGAACATACCTGTTTTTTTTTTTTTTTACTCTTTATTATAATTTTGAGAGGGTTTTTTCTTACAAGAAAATGTCACCCCCATAATATCTAGCACTTACAGCTACTACAGATCATTTGCCGAAAAAGATACATTATTAGTTAATTAAAGTTCTTCGCTTCATCCCCAATTGAACCATTTTGTCAAGGTTCTTTTCAAATATTCCTCCTCTCTCTGTTTTCTAGAACATTCCTAAACACCCGGGAGTCCATGCCTCGACCGCTGAGCTACGAAGCTTGTTGACAAACCGGCCGAATTTTTAAATGCCTTTCTATAGCTGCGTCATTTCACAGCATCCGTGACAATATGCTGACACTTTTTTAGGGGGATGATCAGCCCATCAATCTGAACAACTTTCTCTATGGACCAACATCGAAATCGAGAAAAAAAATCAGCTGTCCCATACATTTGGCTCAAGTATGTTTGCAGTTTTGTATGGAGCAGATGATTTTTTATTCGCGATTTCGATGTTGGTCCCCTACGAATAAGAATGTATGGAAATGTAAATCAAGCTCAAAAAGTGGCACCAAAAAAACATGTGGATGCAAAAAATTATGTGGATTTTGTTTAGAGTTATTCTTCTATAGTTATTCTTATTCGTAGTTGGTCCCATAGAGAAAGTTGTTCAGTTTGACGGTCTGATCATCCCCTTAAAAAAGTGGCGGCATAATTATTGAGAAGGACCCCATAGAATACATTATACATATAGTAGATACAAACTCTGGTACAAATATTCATATTCATCTTACAAATATTTGTCCCTTACGGGATTCAAACCCGCGACTCTCGGCACAGCAGGCAGTTTCACTAATGAATGAGCTACCGGGCGGAAATAATAGCACAAAAAAGCGCGATTTAAACGCGTGGCCGTAGCGATGCACACTTGTAAATATAAATCGCATATATATGCTCACGACTATATTTCCCGAGAGGCTAGTCAGAGATATTCTGAAAACTTAGAACATCCACGTTTCACTATTCATTCTAGTGTGACGGGGACTGAGCCCGAAAAAATAAATCTGTTTTTGATTACCTAATTACTTATCAAATGGACTCTAGCATTTCTTTCTTAACCAAAAGACAATGTTCCCAATGGCTAGGTACCACATATATCGAGTCAAATTACACGCTGCAAAGAATTTATTGCTTTAAGCAAGTATGAATGATACCTTGGGTTCACCAAGTTGCCTCGCGAGGCACTGCACCTTCTCGTGGAGGTCTCTCAACTGCCTCTGCGCATCGTCTCGCACACTCATCAGTTGCATCAGCTCTGCTTTACCGTCCGTTATATTCGCGAAGTCTCTGACAGCATCCTGTTGGGGCCATAAACCTTTGTCTTCAATGAGGCATCGTCCAGGGTATTGACATAGTAACGGCCTCTGACGTGATGAATAAATAGATAATAATAGTACACTATAGAAACGAAACTCCCACGTAGAATAGAGATCATTCCACATAAATAATTATATTCTGTGCGATTGATTGCTTTTTTACTAAACATCAGTGAAATTCAACAAGGTGATGATGCAACTGGCGATAATGATATCGAATAGTGATGTTTTGCAGCAAAAAACTTCACTGATAGACACGGGCTCTCTCTAAGTCAGGTCTTGAGAGAGCGAGAGTGTCAAATATAGAGGAATGGATATATTATATCTGGAGCAGCTTGCCAACAGATGGCGATGTCACATTGGAAACCCTGTAAGCTGCTACACTAAGGTTCACAATCGCATACAAGACACAAATCGTCTAAGGACAATTATCGCGGAAACTCAGTATATGTATATACCAATAAGGTTCCGACAAAACATTATCAGGCCGGTCCCCAGGCATCACACCTAGCCTGACGGAAGATCTTCATTTTTAAAAGGAGGAACCTCCCATCTCAGTTTTTCTATATATGTAATATCCATCCCTCTTGTATTTAATGTTCTGCCTACCATCCAGACGGCGTCCTGGCGTCGGAACTTGTCGTGGCACAACTCTAGACGCATCTCGAGCTCACTGCGCGCCGCCTCGAACTCCGCCTCTGTCAGCAACCCTGCCAGTCGGGAACTGTCCGCCTGTGGTACACCAAGTTTCATTACAATATTACACTTTCCAATATTAGCTAATCGGCAAAAGTAAGTAAAGAAATAAGAGGCGGAAACCTCTATATGCCCCAGATTCTTGGTCTACAAAATATACAAAAGTCACCATCTCTTTTGGAAGCTAAACCTTGAGTAAAAGCGTAAATCTTCCAGGTGATTGAGCAAGATCCAACCACATCTTATGTCTTATTCTCTTGGCATATCTTATCATACGACGAGTGCCGCAGGATCATACAGATAACTTGGGAAATCGAAGGAAAATATACTTTGAATACAAGGACCCTACCTGAACCAATATGAACTACATTTTAAATTACCATTAGCGGATTCCTGTAATTGGTCTATTCTATGTTCATAGTTTGTAACCATTCGTTTGTAATTTGACTGTTGGTTTCCCGAATAAAAATTTGTTTAAATTTATTTATTTAAAAGTAAATTTTCCTTCGTCAGCATATTAATGCCGACGTTTTTTGAAGGAGATGATCAGACCATTAATCTGAACAACTTTCCCTAAGGACGAAGATCGAAATCGCGAAAAAAAAACCGCTGATCCATACAAAATGCAAACCTACTCAACCGTATTATAGGACATTTTTTTTTGCAATTTCAATAAACCACCAAGAAAAAAACCATAAAGATGTTCATTTCGACCTGATCCATCCCTGAAAGTGTTTACAATATTACTCATTGGGAAACCAAAGGGACACTTATTGATGTTTAATGTTTTTGGCCATGGTCTTATTAACAGACATAATAATATTATCGAACTGATTACGAACCTTGTCTCGGAGTCCATCCAGCACCTCATCGCGGTCAGCCTTCTGTTCGCGCATCATCTCCACGCACTCCACCAAACTCTGAACACAAATATTAATTTTATGAAACTAATCCACTACTTAGGTAAGGTAAGGGGCAATTGCAACTATGGAGCCATTACACCTAGGACGACATTACACTTATAAAAATCACGATTCAGTTCTTCTCTCAATAGACACAATGTCTAGTGATCTCTATTGCAGCTGTTGGTATAAAGAGCGAAGAACTGAATGGTAATTCTAAGTGCAATCGCTGCATAGTTGCAACTGCCCCATAGTTGCCATTACCTTACCTAACCTACTACTGGATTAGACATAGACATCATATTTTATTGATAACAAGTCTTAAGTATCTGTTGATAAGTTTATAACTATATTTTACTTTATGCTATATAATCACACCAAATTTAACGTTTGTATAATGTATTGCCGGTATTACGTCAGAGCAAAACCAAAAAACCTTGAAGAAAACACGTTTCTTTCATGGGTATCTCTAGCTCATATCATAACCTTAGCACGTTTCTCTCGCTCGCTTAACTAATAGACCGAAATCCGACCGTAAAATTATGCACCTACTTCAGAAATAACTTCTTTGCGGAGGACTGAGAGGTGCAATCCTAGTTTTTCCAGTTCTTTAGATCAGTCTCCTTCCAATGGCACCTCATTTACTTCCCAAACAGATAGGTGGAAAAAATTGTACCAAAAATCATAATGGAATGGTACTTGCGGCAAGATTTTTCTAGGCAACCTGGAAATCACATTTCATTCACCAAAGAAATAGGTGCATAATTTTACGGTCGGATCTCTGTCTATAAACCCTCGTCCACCAGAACTGCGCTAAGCTAAGCTATGAAAATGGGAGTCTTCTTCTTCGTATCGTGTGGGCAGAGCCCTGGTGTCAGAGTTTTTTCAGACCGCCTTACGGCCTCTGACGTGGTTTTTATGTAACAACTACTACCACCAGAGATAGTAGCCGGGACCAACGGCTTAACGTGCCATCCGAAGCACGTAATATTTTTTTTCTTTTCAGACAATCAGGTGATTCAGCCTGCAATGTCCTAGCCAACTGGGGAAAAACGCACAAAGAGACATATTACTAGGTGTCCCCCGTGGGAATCAAACCCACGACCTCCGTATCGAGAGCCAATGCTCTTAACCATTAGACCACGCAGGCAGTTGAAGCAGCAGCAAAATGGGAGTGATCTGATGGGTTATTTTTTTCCTTGCGCACAGCGTAGCTACATCTCACAAGTCTGGTGGACAGCTTACAAGGAATAAATGAATTATAAATTACCTTCAGTTCGTCTCCGAGTTGCTTCTGGAAGCTGGTCAGAGCTTGGTGCGCGTGGAGCGTGATGTCCAGCTCTTGAACCAACGCGTCGTATCGCTCCGTCAGCTCCAGCACAGCTGCAAGCATTAACGTTTTACTCAAAGCCTGAGAAACTTTGCTGTATTAACTGCTGACTATTTATTTTAGCGTGCGGTTATAAAGCAAGAGATTATGGTCGTGACTTTATGTTATGTTAGTCAAAGGCACTGATCACACACTTCGAATTCAAGCAGAAGCAAATTAACTATGCAACGTGTTAAAGTAAGCGCAAAACCTCATACACTGATTTATATAATTATAACCACAGATCATAAAAACTAAAGGGAGATGTGAAAAAGGGGCGGGGCCAGTGTCGCAGCAATATGCGCAAAAACGGAACACATTGCTTGTGACAGTATAAGGATTCAATATATTATCAGGCTGAAAGCCAGTCGAGATATGTCTAAATAGTTTACAATGCTTGCGTAGTACTAAACATTATTCGAACGTTGAGTTCTGATACCGCAATGGATAATGAGCACATTCAAGCTAACAAAATATTTTCTATCGCGTGGTACTGGTGGTGATGCGACACTAGGTTTCGTACTCAGCGCGTTGGTTGGCATCTCTCTAGATCTCTATGATTATAACAAAAGAATTGCATTGAAAAAAATAATTTCATTATTTTATTCATTAAAAAGTTCTTCGCCTTTCAAGTTTTACAAACCTGCTGTCTCAGCGTTGTTGTTGACCTGTGCAAGTAGACCCAGCCCTCCGGCAAGATCTGATCTCATCATTGCCATTTGCTCTTGGAAGCCTTGCATCTACAATACACAAAATACTTATGACATTCCAATCTTTAAAACCAATTCAATGTTTGCAAGTCGTTTGTCGGTGGCGTGTCAGTCAGGACTTGCATTCGTTGAGACTCTGATATTCCCTGAGGGGTAGTCAAGAGATATTCTGAAAACTCATAATATCTACGTTTCACTAATATTAGCGAGCCTGTCGCCATTTATAATGGACAGTGGGTACAATCACAGAACATTATTAAGAGGGGTTAGAAATACAAAGTAGGCGGGGAAAGCTTGCCACAAGGTTATGCAATGATTTGCATAGCACCAACCGTAAGGTCCGCCACACATATACGGAATTGCAATCCGGAATTCCGAATCAGGATTGTGATTACGTATAGGATTTGACAGCTGCGCAATTCCGAACGCAATTGTGGAGGGGGAAAATCCATACGAAATCGTAATCCTGATTCAGGATTCCAGATTGCAATTCCGCGATAAGCGAGACGGCAGCCCCTCACGATTGGCCTGTCGCGGTCGCTCAGCTTCTTAACTATTAGTTTTTATTACACTATGGCGCTACTATGCATTTCTAACCCCTCTTATAATGTTCTGTGGGTACAATACATGCCTCGAAACTGAAGCATGGACGAACTACGTAAAACAAAGAAATCACCTGAGTAGTAAGTCCGGCATCGAACCCGTTCAACTGTTCAGAATAATCACCCACGAGGCTGAACAGTGCAGAGATGCGCTTGTCCATACCAACGGCTACATCCAACTTGTCGGCTAGAACAATTCAATGGAGATGTGAACATTTTGTTTGGTGTTAATAGTGTTAAAATCACGTTAAAATGGTGTCAGTTGCAACAAGTCCAAAGCTGCTATTAGGTACATTATCATATATAGGTGATATAAATGTAGTTTCGATATTCCAGTCGAAATTCTTTGATTTGGAAGACGCCATTTTTTGAGTTTAGACGGATATGATCCTTTGTACGCTAGCAGTCAAATAGGATTCCATAACTATAATCATAGACAATATGAATCACATATAGTTATTACGGCACACGCACGCACTTTTCGGAGGGCTGGGCAATCGCGTTTCTCATAGAAAATATTCGTCAAAACCTATGGCCCCTTAATAGAAGTGAGGGAAACCACTCGTGAGAATAGCAACAAATCAAATTGTCAAGTGAATTAAATCCAAACTCACAAACACCCTTGGCAGTGAGCGCGGCGTTTTCAGCAGCTTGCGTCGCGCGCGCCGTCATGTTAGCCATGTTCATCGACAACTCGGCGCGTAGGTCTCGTAACGCGTTACTAAGAAAATAAAGTTTTAATAGGCATCTTCTGAAAAAAGCTATTTCATCAGCCTTGTCAAAGGCATTCGGATCTTACGGCCTGGCCACGGGACAGGGCGAACTGCGGCCCAGAATTTTCAATACACTGCCTACGTGCCGCTGCGTGCTTTCGTAATAGTAGGGATACAACGCTCAGTGTATTGAAAAATCGCTTTTCGCGCCGCAGTTTACCCTGTCCCGTGGCCAGGAGGTTAAGTACCTACATAATTCAGCACACTCCGTGAAAAACGCGCAAAGTCTACTTTATAAAAAATACATAACTAATAATCTGATCACAAGCACGGCAGGTATCTAGACTTTTGTTTCGGGGGGTGACAATTCATTTTCGGGGGGATATTCATTGAAAAACTATGAAAAAGAAAGCGCTGTAATCACTATTCTATACCAATGTTTGTATTTCGATAAATCCCAACTATCCCCTCCCCCCTGGATACGTGCCTGTCTGAACAGTGTAAAATGATCTATCTTTCTGTCTAATCTACTGCTCTTGAGCAGGCCCGGTACCTATCCGGTCTTTCAATGTTCGATATGTCGCGACCGTTTCGGTCCGAACTTAATTATTGTAATAGAGTTGACATTAGATTGAATAAGAAGACATGACTAACTCCAGCTCCTCGTGTGTGACGCAGTGTACAGGAACCGTGGCGATCGTGGACCGCTTCCCGGACGGGGGCAGCATGGACGCGCGCAGGGCCGTGCCCATCACGACCGCGTCCGAGGGCCTGCTGGTGCCCGTATACGACGACACCTTCTGAGGCCCCATAACGACGGACTTGTGACCCGCCGCAGTACCTCGCTTCTTCTACAAAACGGAAACAATTTACGCTGATTCAAACTTAGTCGGGCTACTCGCGCACCGAGGGTTCCGTACCAAACTACCACACAACATATTAACTTAGAATAAAGTTTTGTTTTTACTGGGCCCTTTAGCACAAGACCGACCTTGGCCGGTTTTTATTATTTGTAGTTATACTGTGGAGTTTTCTCTATCTCTATCACACAAAGTTTGAAGCTTGTATGTATTACCGTTTTTACGATAGAATGAGAAGAAAAACGTTAACAAAAACAAGTGCTTTTCATTTCGAATACGAGGAAAGTAAACAAAAGCCTATATAATATGCAAAATCAATTTCTGAATCGCTTGATGAAATTAATTTTAGTTTCAAAACGTTTGAAAAAATTTGAAATCACTCGGGGTGCCAATGCTAACGAGAAAGGGCATACGAAGATATGTACCTATGTTAGAGTGAGACAGATGACATCCAGAGTGATTTTTACGCGTTTTAAAACGGATCCATACGAAAAAAATTAGCAACATCTCTTTTTCGCGCAACTATATGGCTTTTATATTTTTTAAGCCAGCCAGCAGTTTAAGGAGGTTTGAATCGGGAAAATTTAAAAGTTTAGTATTCAACATTTATTATTAATGTTGTAATTATATCACTTAGTCTGCGTTTCCACCAGAGATGTATCGCAATTAGGTGAGTTGACTTTTCTCATTAGAAATCCATACTTGTTCAGTGGAATGTGACCGGTCCTTAGTCTTTGTGCTAAAACAATACTATTTCTATTTAACTTTGTGTTATTAAACCACGGAATGCGAGAAGGATTCCCTTTTCACGTGATCTTTCATCAAAGTGTTCTTTCCACTGATGAAAGCTGTCTTATTGAGGGCGTAAATTGAATAGCTGAGGGGCTAGGGGGTAATAAGAGATTAACGAAAAAGTATCTGAAAAGTTTCAGATAGGAACCCCGCGCAGAGAGGGGCGTTGCAAGTTAGCAGCTGAATATCTAACCGCATCAAGCTTTTGCTGCATCTGGGAAGGTGCACCAGAAGGTGCACCAGAAGGCGCGGTGCCTCCCGCCTCTTGCTTGATATCTTGGAAGTCTTGTCTGAAGTCGGCTGCCTTCCCCGCTATGTCTTGCGGCAGAGCACCCGACGCAGCGAGCTGAGTCAGCATGTCTGACATCATATCTATCGCTTTTTCTGCTGCTTGTATTCTCGCTGCCACCTGGTGAAGACACCAACAAACGATGTAAAAAAATGACTACGCAAAACAAATGATTCAAAAGAGAAAAAATTAACTGAAAGAAATTCGTTCATTTAATTCATTGTTGGAAACTGGGTATTTGAGAACTAGAGGAGGCACTGCCCTTCGCCAGGTCCGACCTCAGCTTGTTGTCGAGAAGGGTGAGTGCGGAGCGAGGTTAAACCTTCACAAAGGAGCGTAATTGAGTCTACAAAGAACAAATGCAGCGGTACACTAACTTGCATAGCTTGCATAGTGTCAGTCAGGGAGGCGCTGCCCTTCGCCAGGTCAGACCTCAGCTTCTTGTTGTCGGGCAGGGTGGGAGCGGGGAGAGGTTTAGCCTTGTCCTGCAGATTTTCGACCGCTTCCTCGAGTTGACGGAACTGCGACCGAGTGACCAACTCGATGCTGCCCAGTCGTGGACGGTCTGCGCGATCATTATTAAGTTAATACATATTAAGGACTATATACAGGGAGTCAGGGTAAACAGTTGCATTACTTTAAGGGGTAATTGTACCCATCATAGTCTATATTAAGACGAAAGACTAAATCTAGGTATTAAATGAACTACGTAAATGCGAGACTGATTGATATTATATTGGCGGTTGATCACAAAAACAATCTAATATCACCCTCAATATACACCAATACTGAACAACGTTCCCTACGAAACCTACCTATGGGAAAAAATGGTTCAACGTTTCATACAAACTTACGATCAGCTGTCCAGATAATTGCATTAAGTATGAAAATTCCACAATTTTGTTTTACGTATTTCCTATAGGTAGGTTTTTTAGGGAAAGTTGTTCAGTATCATGGGTACTCCATCACACAAACGGCTGAACGGATTTGGATGATAATATTTTGCACGAAGATAGAATATGTCTGGATTAAAATATATAATGTCCTGAGTCGCAACCACTAGGTATAATAAGAATTGTTTGGATATACCTCCATTCATTGACTGAAGAAACATCGAATTAAGAGATTTTGTAATATTTTTCATATCAACTAACCAGCCGGTTTTCGAGAAGTCCCCTTTTCCACTGTAAAGAACAAAAAGTTATGAAAAATATACGTTTAATTTTAAATAACGATACCTAGTACAATAATAATAAAAATTATTTACCAACTAGGATTTTCTCTTTGTCACGTTCTATCTCTGAAAACAGTTCAGAATTAATGTCTAATACTTAGTTTAGTAGCATATTGTTTAATTATGAGGCTTTTTCCGGATTTTTGATTTCAGATTTTTTATGTTTATACAGGGTGTAAGTGACAGCCTAGCAAATACTGAAACGGTAAACTCAGACCATAAAACTGAACAACTTTCACTATGAAGCCTACCTCAGGAAACGCGAAAAACAAATCAGCTGTCCCTTACATTTTAGTCGGGTAGGTACAGCAGTTTTGTATGGGACAGCAGATTTTTTTTCGCGTTTCCTGAGGTAGGCTTCATAGTGAAAGTTTTTCAGTTTTATGGTCTGAGTTCACCGTTTCAGTATTTGCTAGGCTGTCACTTATACCCTGTATGTTTTTTTTTTTAATGCTCTATCATACAGCAATACTATAAAAAAGCGTCAAACTTTATGTTATTTTATTATAGACCATAATCTAACACAAAAAAATATAATAAAAACCAGCAAAGTGTGTTGGGCACGCGCTAAGGGTCCCGGAGAAAACCATTTTCTCGTAATATTGTTTGGTGGTACGGAGCCCTCCGTGCGCGAGACCGACTCGCGCTTGGCCGGTTTTTATTTAATGAAAACGCCTCATTAAACAGTACAAAATATTTACCTGATATAGTAATACTCGTCCCAGAAGCAGTCCGAGATTTCACCTGTAAGTAAACAGATTTTCCTGTTTATTAAAAAGTTTACACTGTAGCCTGTTGAATCTCACTGCAAGGCAAAGGTGGTAAGGTAATGGTGAGGGAGCGGGCCATACTCCCCCACGCGGGCCCAGTGCTGATTGGTGGAGGCAAATAATAAAAAGCAATTAATTATTATGATGTATAGAAACCACCTTTTTTGAAGTCGTTTAATAATTACGAATAATTTCAATTAAGTATTCTTATTTGGCATCATGTAAGATAATTTAAGCATCTTATAATTCGTTTTTTTTTCGACAAAGAAAGCTTATTCGTCTCTTACTGTTTAGGTAAAAATTACTTACAAACCACTACCCTTCTGAAAAAATTTTCAATGTTTTAGACGTCACACTAGAGTTGGGATTTTTACTAATGAGGGATTTTCCGAAAGCCATTAAAAAAGAAAAAGTAGTTCCTAATGGCTCGATAGATGGTGTTGACGAGACAGGGGCGAGCGACCTTGCAGATAGTAAAATACAAATAAAATAGTAAGAATTTGTGCTTTTAAGTAAACAGCGAAATTTGAACATATATTTCGTCAACGGATGCTCAGCATCACTTGTGCTTGTACTTTATTCCTAAGTAGATTTTAACCAGACTTAATATCAGGCAGTCAATTATCACTTAACGTGCCTTCCGAAGCACGCAGACGCTCGAGATAATAAAAAAGTGGCTGTCGCGGGACGCCCAGCAGATGTGAAAAATTAAAATACCGTAGGTACTCTCCGAATTTCGAGCGCAAGTTCGAATTTTTTGAAAAAAACAATTTTCAAACGTGCACGGCACACGAGTCGATTTTACTGCCAATAGATGTTTCAGATCAATAAATACCACGGTAACCTATCCAATGCCTGACTGGACCTTACGTTGCTTAATTTAGGTAATCGTTTCCAATATCTAAGCGACACTCTGCACATTATTTTAGTATTACCCATACATCCTCCCTAAAGGTAGTCCTGTGCCCTGCAGTGAGACTTATATAGGCAGATATGACGAAAATTTTGTATAAAATTTGGTAAAGCGCACAACATAAAAACCAAGAGGGGGCAAAATATTAGGTCCTTAAATATGAAATTAGCGTTTTGTCGAACTAGCCACTTTGATCTCAAATATCTGGTGTTTTAGGAATTCCAAATTCAAATTTATTTTCAGTTTAATCTTGTGTATGTGTTTCGAATTTAGTCATTAATTATTTTGTTATTACGATATTTGATTTTCTTTGACATCGGTCTGTTCACAATATGGATAACTTAAAATATCGCGTTATTTACGAATACGAGTTCCACCGTGGCACCGACGCTGCAGAAATAGCTCGAAAAAAGACAATGCGGGATTTGTATGGAAGGTTGGTGCCTTATATTTTGTTTTTTTTTTGTCTCGGCTAGCAACCAAACTGGGATATTTCAAATCAAATTAAAGATTGAAAAATTTGTCTCGGACGGGACTTGAACCCGCACTCTTCCAAACCGGGGAACTGCGTTATCCAATTTCGCCACCGAGCCCACTACCCAGAGAACGAAATGGCTGTAACATGGCTGTAACATGTTTAAAAATCAATAATATTTGAAATTGGGATATTTCAGTTCAGAATAATGTAACAAACCAATCTTGTTACGGCATGTATCTCTTCACTAAGTCCGGACGGAGATATAAAGGCTTGAAGTTGAATATAATTATATTCATTAGGTACGTTTATATGCAATTTCACTTTTTATAATTACGTTTAGATGGATTTGTCAGCTATTATCACACTAGGCATTAACATTTTTATACTAAAGTGTAAACAGTAAAATCTTAAGAAAGGATTGGTACAAGAGGTACAAAACCACTGTTTCCATGGTTGTGTATGTGTACCACCATTCATTCAAAATAAAATCCCAAAAAAGGCTTACAATAATTCTTCGTCGACTTCTATTATAAAAATAATAAATTGTCACATTATGTCAATTACTTGTGCCTAAACTGTAAGGGGAAATGTCAATTCAAGGAAAGGGACGTAAGGGGAAATGTCCGTACAAGGAAATGGACGTACGAGGAAACGGCCGTTCGGGGAAATGTCCGTTCGGGGAAATGGTCGTACGAGGAATTCGGGCGATGGACGTTTAAGGAAAAGGACGTAACCGACCTGATCCTATTTGGATAATTTAAATACTTACAAAAGAGAAGAAATGGAGGTAGTGCCGTGTATTCCCTGCCAGCATAGTTTTAATTGAAGCAATAACCAGATTCGAAGATCAAATGTATTGACTTTTACATATGTACAACAGCACCCATTTATAAAGCATTATTTGGTAGAAGTCAGGAAACATCAGACAGGTACAGTACAGGTACAGAACAAACCCCGTGGACAGCCAGAGACCCTAGTTGACAACGAAGAATTAAAGGTGATCGTTGAAGCAGATCCATCGCAAACCACGTCAGAGTTAGCTTCCGCTAATGGTGATGATGTGGTCTGTCTTTGGTGTGAGTGACAAAATAATTTTAATTCACTTGAAACAAATTGGAAAAGTGAAAAAGTTCGAGAAACAACCGAGACTAGTTAAATACTCTAGCCCACTTCCGCATGACTGACAACTGACAACGCTAGACCTCGACAGACGGTCGCTAAATTAGAGGAGCTGCGATTGCAAGGAAAAATATTCAATTCCCATAGCGCAGTCCAAATCGCCCAAAGATTTTATTGATTCTCGCTCGCACAATTTTTTCAGCAATGGAATCAACGAACTACCTATAAAATGGCGAAAGTGCATAGATAATAATGGTACATACTTCGATTGATTAAATATAAGGCCGCTGTCTTTTGTGGGATGCCACTTGTGTAAGCACTTTTGCGTACTATGCGTGCGGCTGAATCAGCGGCGGAGTGGGCGGCTTCGCAAAAGCATGTTAGGATTTTCGAGTCCCAGTAGATTTTTTTTTTTCACGACAGTTGGAACGTGGGGGACGGAGGCTAAGGTGTTTGTGAGAGATCTGGGCAGGAGGATGGTGGAAAATGGCAACGATGTCCGCTCAGGGTCGTATCTGGTGCAGAGGATTTCATTGGCCATCCACCGCGGGAACGCAGCTAGTGTGATGAGATCCTTAGGCCGATTAATGTGTGTGTTTTTGTCAATTTGCTGACGAAACGTGTTGTGGATTTTAATGTACCATGTTCTTGTGACCAAGCTTGTCGTGGATATTTGACTTAAACATTCTTTTAGACGAGGCATGTTGCCAATTTTATAATTAACTAGCTGACGCGGCGAACTTCGTACCGCCTCGCAATCGGAAGAACGAACGGTAAGAGCGCATACAAACTTTTTTATGTAGCTTGATGTTTCTGTCTAAGTTTAGTCACAAAGTAAATTTCTGAACGCACCCATTAATATTTGACAACAACCAGGAAGCTGGAATAGGTATTGTCTATTCTATACCTTTGTGGCAGTCATATTAATTTTGTCATAGTTAAAATCTAAAATACGCGTTATCCGAATATTGTGGATATATTATGTTGTCGACTCGAAACCCTTATTTTAATGCGTTCTTCAATTTGAGGGGATCTAACCTCTAACTCAGTTGCAAAATCACCCATTAAACTTAATCCTCCATTAAATCTCTTGCCGTCACTTTGTCTTGTTGACATAGCAAAATCTAGCAAGAGATTTAATGGAGGATTAACTCTAATGAGCGTTTCTGCAACTGAGTGTAAGTCTCCGTACCGACGCCGGAACGTACCAGAATAATGTTTGACAGCTAGGAACAGCTTTTTCACAGCTTGGGTTACATTATTCAAGTTTTCATAAGGATCCTTAATTGTTTTTTTAAATAAAATATAGCCTGTGTTCATCACGGATAACATTCTAATGGTGAAAGAATTATTCAGATCAGTCCAGTAGTTACGTAGCCTCAATACAAACAAAAAACAAACGAAAAATCTAATCTTTCCTCTTTATAATATTATTATAGTGTAGATTATTAAATAATGGTTATTGTAATTTTGTTTCCGATAATAAATTAAATTTTAGATCTTGTCTACATTGTGTCTACACAATGGCGTGTTAAATATAATAGTAAAAATTTTTTTCGTGTACACATTCGTGTTTCCATATAAAACGCTAATTTCATATGAAAGGACCTAATACATTGGTACAAGTATAGGTGATCTTCCTTGCTAGAGGTATGAGCTTCGGAATTGTTTAGCATCCTGAATCGAATTATTTTCTCTTTCCTGTTCATACCCATCAGTGAATAAGCTGATCAAAAACTATTGGTAGTTGAATAATACTTACGCCTTTTGGTCTTCTAACTGTCTTTCCCTTTTCCATGTCCTCATCAATGTCTCTATCTTTCCTGGCCGCATCTCTACTTGTATCTTTTTCTGCTCTACCTCTTTCTTCGTCTTTCGGTTTAACCTCTGTGCCTTTTTCAGAAAACATCTCTTTTCCTTCATCATCTATGCCTTTTCTACCTTTTCCCCTTTCTTCCCGTTTGTCTCTTTCGCCGCGATCCCTGGCTGTAACTCTACCGTCTTCACCTTTTTCAGAAGATGATTCTCTGTCAGCGCCTATGTCTTTTTCGATTCCTCTTCTACCTTTTCCTTTTTTACCTATGTCTTTGATTTTGTCTTCTTCTTCATCTCTACCTCCAGAAGGTCTCTTTTCGTGTTTTTCTTTAGCCCTGTCTTTTTCACGGCGGTCTAAATCTTCTTGTTCTTCAGAAATGCCCCTATCTTCTTCTTTATCCCTCTCAGCACGGTCAAAACCTCTTCCAGCTCTTTCACTTTCATCTCGACCTAGATCTTTTCCAGCTTTATCTCGATAACCCCTTTCACCTTCTCGGTCTCTTTCATCAAAGTCTAAATCTTTTCTAGGCCTATCTCTATCAGCTCTGTCTAGATCTCTTTCAGCTCTTTCTCTGTCATCTCTTTCTCGGGAAGGTCGTCTACCTCCTTCTCTGTCCTTTGCACCGCGGTCTAGATCTCTTCCAGCTCTTTTTCTATCTTCTCTTTCTCGAGAAGGACCCCTACCTTCTTCTCTGTCCCTATCTTCTCGTTCTCCAGAAAGACCTCTTCCCCCGTCTCTGTCCCTCTCATCACCATCTAGATCTTTTGCAGCTCTTTCTTTGTCGTCTCTTTCTCGATAAATACCCCCTTCTCCCTCTCTGTCCTTTGCACCACGGTCTAGATCTCTTCCAGCTCTTTTTCTATCTTCTCTTTCTCGAGAAGGACCCCTACCTTCTTCTCTGTCCCTATCTTCTCGTTCTCCAGGAAGACCTCTTCCCCCGTCTCTGCCCCTCTCATCGCCATCTAGATCTCTTGCAGCTCTTTCTTTGTCATCTCTTTCTCGATAAATACCCCCTTCTCCCTCTCTGCCGCTCGCACCACGGTCTAGATCTCTTCCAGCTCTTTTTTTATCTTCTCTTTCTCGAGAAGGACCCCTACCTTCTTCTCTGTCCCTATCTTCTCGTTCTCCAGGAAGACCTCTTCCCCCGTCTCTGTCCCTCTCATCGCCATCTAGATCTCTTGCAGCTCTTTCTTTGTCATCTCTTTCTCGATAAATACCCCCTTCTCCCTCTCTGTCCCTCGCACCACGGTCTAGATCTCTTCCAGCTCTTTTTCTATCTTCTCTTTCTCCAGAAGGACCCCTTCTTCCTTCTCTGTCCCTCTCACGACCACCTGGATAGAGCTGGACTCCAGCTCTATCCCTATCTTCTGTTTCTCCAGAAAGACCTCTTTCCCCCTCTCTGTCCCTCTCATCGCGATCTAGATCTCTTGCACCTCTTTCTCTGCCATCTCTTTCTCGATAAGGACCTCCTTCTCCCTCTCTGTCCTTAGCACCACGGTCTAGATCTCTTCTAGCTCTTTTTCTATCTTCTATTTCTTCAGAAGGACCCCTTCCTCCCTCTCTGTCCCTCTCACCACGTCCTAGATCTCTTGCAGTTCTTTCTCTGCCATCTTTTTCTCGAGAAGGACCTCTTTCTCCATCTCTGTCTCCCTCAATGCGGTCTGGCTCTCTTCCAACTCTGTCTCTACCATCTCTTTCTCTCGAAGGTCGTCTACCTCCTTCTCTGTCCTTTGCACCACGGTCTAGATCTCTTACAACTCTTTTTCTGTCATCTCTTTCTCGAGAAGAACCCCTACCTTCTTCACGGCCCCTTTCACCACCGCCTGGATAGAGCTGGATTCCAGCTCTGTCCCTATCTTCTCGTTCTCCAGAAGGACCTCTTCCCCTCTCTCTGTCACTCTTATCGCGATCTTGATCTCTTGCAGCTCTTTCTTTGCCATCTCTTTCTCGATAAGGGCCCCGATCTCCCTCTCTGTCCCTCTCACCACCGCCTGGATAGAGCTGGACTCCAGCTCTGTCCCTATCTTCTCGTTCTCCAAAAAGACCTCTTCCCCCCTCTCTGTCCCTCTCATCGCGATCTAGATCTCTTGCAGCTCTGTCTTTGTCATCTCTTTCTCGATAAATACCCCCTTCCCCCTCTCTGTCCCTTGCACCACGGTCTAGATCTCTTCCAGCTCTTTTTCTATCTTCTCTTTCTCCAGAAGGACCCCTTCTTCCTTCTCTGTCCCTCTCACCACCACCTGGATAGAGCTGGACTCCAGCTCTATCCCTATCTTGTTCTCCAGAAAGACCTCTTTCCCCCTCTCTGTCCCTCTCATCGCGATCTAGATCTCTTGCACCTCTTTCTCTGCCATCTCTTTCTCGATAAGGACCCCCTTCTTCATCTCTGTCCCTCGCACCACGGTCTAGATCTCGTCTAGCTCTTTTTCTATCTTCTCTTTCTCCAGAAGGACCCCTTCCTCCCTCTCTGTCCCTCTCACCACGGTCCAGATCTCTTGCAGTTCTTTCTCTGCCGTCTTTTTCTCGAGAAGGATCCCTTACTCCCTCTCTGTCTCCCTCAGTGCGGTCTGGCTCTCTTCCCACTCTTCCTCTACCATCTCTTTCTCTCGATGGTCTTTTTTCTCCTTCTCTGTCCATCTTACCGCGGTCTAGATCTCTTCCAACTCTTTTTCTGTCATCTCTTTCTCGAGAAGTACCCCTACCTTCTTCCCTGTCCCTCTCACCACCGCCTGGATAGAGCTGGACTCCAGCTCTATCCCTATCTTCTCGTTCTCGAGAAAGAGCTCCTTCCCCCTCTCTGTCCCTCTCATCGCGATCTAGATCTCTTGCACCTCTTTCTCTGCCATCTCTTTCTCGATAAGGACCCCCTTCTTCCTCTCTGTCCCTCGCAGCACGATCTAGATCTCTTGCAGCTCTTTCTCTGCCATCTTTTTCTCGAGAAGGACCCCATTCTCCCTCTCTGTCTCCCTCAGTGCGGTCTGGCTCTCTTCCCACTCTTTCTCTACTATCTCTTTCTCTCGAAGGTCGTCTACCCCTTTCTCTGTCCTTTGCACCGCGGTCTAGATCTCTTCCAACTCTTTTTCTGTCATCTCTTTCTCGAGAAGTACCCCTACCTTCTTGTTCTTCAGAAAGACCTCTTTCTCCCTCTCTGTCCCTCTCACCGCGGCTTAGGTCTCTTGCAGCTCTCTCTCTGCCATCTTTTTCTCGAGAAAGACCCCTTTCTCCCTCTCTGTCTCTCTGAATGCGGTCTGGCTCCCTTCCAACTCTTCCTCTAGCTCTATCCCTATCTTTTCGTTCTCCAGAAGGCCCCCATTCATCTCTATTTCTATCGTCATCTTCCCTGTCTCTAGAACGACCTCTATCTGTCTCCCTGTCTCTGTCACGATCATCTTTATATCTACTGTCATCTCTTTCCTTAGACGGCCTTCTATCTCCACTTTTATCTTTCTCACTCTTGACTCGACCTTCATCTCTTTCTCTAGAAGGTCCTCTATCACCAACTTTCTCCCTACCACGTTCATCTTGATCTCTATCTCTAAATCCACCGCCATCTTTCCTTTCTCTAAAGCGGTCTTTATCTACCTCCCTGTCTCTGTCACGATCATATCTGTGTCCTCCGTCATCATCTCTTTCTCTGGAGCGGTTTCTACCTTCATCTCTGTCTCTATATCTACCATCATCCCTTTCTTTAGGCGGGCCTCTATCTCGACCTCTGTCTTTCTCCCTGTCGACTCTACCTTCAACTTTCTCTCTATCACGTTCTTCTCGATCTTCGTCTCTATTTCGACCATCATCTTCTCGTTCTCTAGAGACGCCTCTGTAACCTCCATCTCGTTGTGAAAGAACTTTGTCTGTGCCAATTTTTCCTTCACCTCTTTCTCCAGAGGTAACATCTTTGTCTTTGTTTCTACTAGCTTTATCTTTTTTTCGTGAGGGTCCTTCATCCAAATCACTATGTGGAGAAGATACAGCTGGTGATGTGCGATATCGCCCATCTCCAGCCCTTATTACTATTTTAGGTCCTTTGTCCCTTCTTTGGTCGTCTATAATTTCATCTTTGATGGAGAGTGCCACTCCATCGGTGCTACTTTTACGCATAGTTTTAAGTTTAGGAGTATTAACTCCACCTTCCAATCGTGAGAGAATTCGTTCTTTAGCTCTTTGCCATGATGGCTCCAAATTTTTTACTAGCCGACCTTTATGATAAATAAAATCTTTCAAAAAATGCTTACTTAAATCACCTGCCACACCTTTTATACCAACAATTTGCATGGGGTTTTCATCCAGAGATACTATAACATCGCCACTTTTCACCCTGACAATGCCTCCATCATGAAGTTTCTGCCAATCAGCACCAATTCCACGTCCATCTCCATCTTTAAATGAAGCTTCTTTCACAAGTTCTTCATCTGCAGGCCTTACCCGAGCACGTCCTCTATCTCTTACAACTTTAGCCCAATCTCTATCTTTTGAAGGTCCTCCTTCCACCATTGGTTCTCTTTTTCTCTCCCTATCAACACTTCCTTCATCTTTATATCTCTCGTCATCTCTTTCTCTCTCTCTGTCAAACGTATCCTTATCGCCCACTTGCTCCCTACCACGTTCATTACGATCTTCATGTTTATATTTACTGTCATCTTCCCTTTCTCTAAATCGACCCTTATCTGCACCTCTATCAATATATATAACATCATCTTTATCCTTAGACAGGCCTTTATCTCCACCTCTGCCTTTCTCCTCATCTGTTTCCTTAGATGGGCCTCTATAACTATCTCTGTCTCTCGCCCTGTCGATTTTACCTTCATCTCCTTCTCTAGAAGGTCCTCTAACGCCAACTCTCTCCCTTACACGTTCACCTGGATCTTCATCTCTATATTTACCGTTATCCTCCCTTTCTCTAGATTGACCCTTATCTGCACCTCTATCTATATATCTACCTTCATCTCTATTCTTAGACAGGCCTTTATCACCTCCTCTGCCTTTCTCCCTACCTTCATCTGTTTCTTTAGATGGGCCTCTATCGCCATCTCTGTCTCTCTCCCTGTCGACTCTACCTTCATCTGTTTCTTTAGATGGACCTCTATCTCCATCTCTGTCCCTCACTCTACCCTCCCTCACTCTGTCGATTCTACCTTCATCTCTTTCTCTATAAGATCCCCTAACGCCAACTCTCTCCCTTACACGTTCATCTGGATCTTCATCTCTATATTTACCGTGATCTTCTCTTTCTCTAGATAGACCCTTATCTGCGCCTCTATCTTTATATCTACCTTCATCTCTTTTCTGTCTAAGGCCTTTATCTCCACCTCTGCCTTTCTCCCTGTCGAATCTACCTTCATCTGTTTCCTCAGATCGGCCTCTATCGCCATCTCTGTTCATCTCTATACGTTCCCTTTCTCTAGATTGACCTTCATCTGCACCTCTATCTATATATCTGCCTTCATCTCTATCCTTAGGTAGGCCTATATCACCACCTCTGCCTTTCTCTTTCTCAAATCTTCCTTCATCTCTTTCTCTAGAAGGTCTTCTAACCCCTGCTCTCTCCCTAACTCGTTCATCTCGATCTTCATCTCTATATTTACCGTCATCTTCACTTTCTCTAGATCGACCCTTATCTGCGCCTCTATCTTTATATCTACCTTCATCTCTTTTCTGTCTAAGGCCTTTATCTTCACCTCTGCCTTTCTCCTTGTTGAATCTACCTTCATCTGTTTCCTTAGATGGGCCTCTATCTCCATCTCTGTCTCTCTCCTTGTCAACTACACCGTCATCTCTTTCTCTAGAAGGGCCTCTAACGCCAACTCTCTCCCTATTACCTTCATCTCGATCTTCATCACTATATACACCGTCATCTTCCCTTTGTCTAGATTGGCTCTTATCTGCACCTCGGTCTATAATCGGACCTCCATCTCTGTCTCTCTCCCTGTCGATTCTACCTGCATCTCTTTCTCTAGAAGGTCTTCTAACGCCTACTCTCTCCCTAACTCGTTCATCTCGATCTTCATCTCTATATTTACCGTCATCTTCCCTTTCTCTAGATCGACCCTTATCTGCACCTCTATCTGTATATCTTCCTTCATCTCTATCCTTAGACAGGCCTTTATCTCTACCTCTGCCTTTCTCCCTGTCGAATCTTCGTTCATCTTTTTCCTTAGATGGGCCTCTATTTTCATCTCTGTCTGTCTCCTTGTCGACTCTACCTTCATCTCTTTCTCCAGAAGGTCCTCTAACGCCAACTCTCTCCCTTACACCATCATTATCTTCATCTCTATATTTACCGTCATCTTCCCTTTCCCTAGATTGACCCTTATCTGCACCTCTATCTTTATATCTTCCTGCATCTCTATCCTTAGACAGGCCTTTATCTCCAATTTTGCCTTTCTCCGTGTCATATCTACCTTTATCAGTTTCCATAGATGGGCGTCTATCACCATCTCTGTCTCTCTTCCTGTCGACTCTACCTTCATCTCTTTCTCTAGAAGATCCTCTCACGCCAACTCTCTCTCTAACACGTCCATCTCTATCTTCATCTCTATAATTAACGTCATCTTCCCATTCTCTAGATCGACCCTTATCTGCACCTCTATCTTTATATCTTCCTTCATCTCTATTCGTAGACAGGCCTTCATCTCCACCTCTGCCTTTCTCCCTGTCGAATCTACCTTCATAGGTTTCCTTAGATGGGCCTCTATCGCCATCTCTGTATTTCTCTCTGTCAACCCTACCTTCATCTCTTTCCCTAGCAGGTCCTCTAACGCCAACTCTCTCGCTAAAAAGTTCATCTCGATCTTCATCTCTATATTTATCGTCATCTTCACTTTGTCTAGATCGGTTCTCATCTGCACTTCTGTCTATAATCGGTGCACTATCTTGACCTCTGCTTTCCTCCCTGTCGACTATACATTCATTTGTTTTCTTTACCAGGTATCTATCTCCATCTCTGTCCCTCGCCCTGTCGACTGTACCTTTATCTCTTTCTCTAGAAGGTCCTCTAACGCCATCTCTCTCCCTAACACGTTCATCCCGATCTTCATCACTATATTCACCGTCATCTTCCCTTTCTTGGGATCGACTCTTATCTGTGCCTCTATCTATATATCTTCCTTCATCTCTGTCCTTAAACAGGCCTCTATCTCCACCTCTGCCTTTCTCCCTGTCGATTATACCTCCACCTCTTTCCTTAGGTGGGCCTCTATCGCCATCTCTGTCTCTCTCCCTGTTTTCTCTATCTTCATATCTTTCTCTAGAAGGTCCTCTCACGCCAACCTCCCTAACACGTTCATCTCTATCTTCATATCTATATTTTCCGTCATCTTCCCTTTCTCGAGATCGACCTTTATCTGCGCCTCTATTTATATATTTTTCTTCTCTGTCTCTGTCCTTAGACAGGCCTTTATCTCCACCTCTGCCTTTCTTCCTGTCGAATCGTCCTTCATCTGTTTCCTTAGATGGGCCTCTATTTCCATCTATATCTCTCTCCATGTCAACTTTACTTGCATTTCTTTCACCAGAAGGTTCTCTAACGCGAACTCTCTCCCTAACACGTTCATCTCGATCTTCATCTCTATATTTACCGTCATCTTCCTTTTCTCTAGATCGACCCTTATCTGCACCTCGATCTATATATCTACCTTCATCACTTTCCTGTCTTAGGCCTTTATCTCCACATCCGCCTTTCTCACTGTTGAATCTACCTTCATCTGTTTCCTTAGATGGGCCTATATCTTCATCTCTATCACTCTCCCTGTCGACTCTACCTTCATCTCGTTCTCCAGAAGGTCTTCTTACGTCAACTTTCTCCCTTATACGTTCATCTGGATCTTCATCTCTATATTTAATGTCATATTTCCCTTCTTTAGATCGACCCTTATCTGCACCTCTATCTATATGTCTACCTTCATCTTTATCCTTAGGCATGCCTTTATCACCACCTCTGCCGTTCTCACTGTCGAATCTGCCGTCGTCTGTTTCCTCAGATGGGCCCCTCTCTCCATCTCTGTCTCTCTCCCTGTTCACTCTACCTCTATCTCTTTCTACGGAAGGTCCTCTTACGCCAACTCTCTCCCTAACACGTTCATCTCGATCTTCATCTCTATACTTACCATCATCTTCCCTTTCTCTAGATCGACCCTTATCTGCACCACTATATTCTGTATATCTGCCTTCATCTCTATCCTTAGATAAGCCTTTGTCACTATCTCTGCCTTTCTCCCTGTCCAATCTACCTTCTTCTGTTTCCTTAAATGAACCTGTTTCACCATCTCTGTCTCTCTCCCTGTACACTTCACCTTCATCTCTTTCTCTAGATGGGCCTCTAACGCCAACTCTCTTCTTAACACGTTCATCTCGATCTTTATCTCTATTTCTACCATCATCTTCACTTTCTATAGATCGACCCTTATCTGCACCTCTTACTGTATATCTACCATCATCTCTATCCTTAGACAGGTCTTTACCACCACCACTTCCTTTCTCCCTGTCGAATCTACCTTCACCCGTTTCTTTAGATGGGCCTCTATCTTCATCTCTGTCCCTCGCCCTGTCGACTCTACCTTCATCTCTTTCTCTAGAATGTCTTCTAATTCCAACTCGCTCCCTAACACGTTCATCTTGATCTTCATCTCTATATTTACCGTCATCTTCCCTTTCTCTAGATCGACCCTTATCTTCACCTCTATCTTTACGTTTACCTTCATCTTTATCCTTAGTCAGGCCTTTATCACCGCCTCTGCCTTTCTCCCTGTCCAATCTATCCTCATCTGTTCGCTTAGATGGGCTTGTTTCACCATCTCTGTCTCTATCTTCATCTATGTATCTACCGCTGTCATCTTTTTCTCTAGAGGGGCCTCTTTTTCCACCACTTCCTTCATCACGTCTACCTTTATCTTCATTTGTTCTCTTCTCATAGTCATCTTTTTTACTATCTTCACCTCTGAATCCTTCATCACGTCCTGAAAGACCTTTTTCTTTGCCAATTTTTCCTTCACCTCTTTCTCCAGCGGTAATTTCTTCGTCTATGTTACTACTGGATTTAACTTTTTTTCTTGAGATTCTTTTATATAAATCACTATATGGAGAAGATATGAGAAGATGTGATGAGCGATATCGCACATCAATAGCTATATCATTTCGAGCCCAGCCCGCCCTTGCCCGACCAGCTTTTATTACTTTTTTAGGTCCTTTGTTCCTTTTTTGGTCGTCTATACTTTCGTCTTTGATGAAGAATGGCACTCCATCGGTGCTAATTTTACGCACCTTTTTTAGCTTCGGAGTATTGACTCCGCCTTCCAACCGTGAGAGAACTCGTTCTTTAGCTTTTTGCCAAGATGACTCCATATTTATTACTAGTCGACTCTTATTATAACTAAAATCTTTCAAAAGATGTTTACGTAAATCACCTGCCACACCTTTTATACCAACAATTTGCATGGAATTTTTGTCTTTTAGAGATGTTGTAATATCGCCACTTATCACCCTAGCAATGCCTCTACCATGAAGTTTCTGCCAAAGAGCACCAATTCCACGTCCATCTGCATCTTTAAATGACGCTGTTCTCGCAAGTTCTTTATCTGCAGGCCTTACCTTATTTCTTATAACTTTTGCCCAATCTCTATCTTTTGAAGGCCCTCCTTCCACCACATGTTCTCTTTTTCTCTCCCTATCAACACTTCCTTCATCTTTATATCTCTCGACATCTCTTTCCTTAGATGAGCTTGTATCTCCAAACTTTCCTTTCTTTGTTTGTACTATGTCTTCATCTCTTTCTCTATAACTAACATCTCGTCTTCTATCGCTACCATCGCCTTTCTCCTTGTCGACTTTAGCTTCATCTCTTTCTATAGAAGTTCTTCTATCGCGGGATTTCTTCCCATCACGGTCGTCTCGAATTTCAACTCTATATCTACCGATATCTTTTTCCTTAAACGGGCCTTTAACTTCTCCCCTACCTTTCTCCCAATCTATTTTAACTTCATCTCTTTCTCTTGGAAGTCCTCTATCGTAAACTTTTTCTTTACCACTTTCATCTCTATATCTACCGTTATCTTTCCTTTCTTTAGATCGGCCTCTATCTTCATACTCACCGTCATCTCTGTCCTTAGACGGGCCTCTATCTCCACCTCTGCCTTTGTTTTTTCCACCTTCATCTCTTTCTCTAGAAGGTCCTCGGTCGTCTCTTCCTTCATCACTTTTTCTAGAAGTTCCTTTATCGTCAGTTTTCTCCATACCACGTTCATCTAGATTTCCATCTTTATATCTACCGTCATCTCTTTCCATAGACGAGCTTCTATCTCTACCTCTACCTTTCTCCTTGTCTAATATAACTTTATCGCCAGTTTTCTCTCTACCACGTTCTTGATTTCCATCTCTATATCTACCGTCATCTCTATCTTTAGACAGGTCTTTATCTCCACCTCTGCCTTTCTCATTGTCAACTGAAGCTTCAACTCTTTCTACAAAAGTTTTTATATCGTGAGATCTCTTCCAATCACGTTCACCTCGAATTTTATCTCTATATTTACCGTTATCTTTTTTCTTAGACGGGCTATTATCTTCTTCCCTACCTTTCTCCCATTCTACTTTATCTTCATCTCTTTCTCTTGGAGGTCCTCTGTCGCCAACTTTTTTTTTCCCATTTTCATCTCGAGTTTCATATCTATAACTACCGTCATCATTCCTTTCTTTAGATCGGCCACTATCCGCAACTGTCTCTTCATACCCACCGTCATCTCTTTCCTTAGACGGGTCTCTATCTCCACCTCTGCCTTCCTCCTTGTTTAATGTACCTTCATATCTTTCTCTCGAAGGTCTTCGGTCGTCTCTACCTTTATCTCTTTTTGTAGAAGTTCTTTTATCGCCAGTTTTCTCCCTACCACGTTCATCTTGATTTCCATCTCTATATCTACCGTCATCTCTTTCCTTATACGGGCTTCTATCTTTACCCCTGCCTTTTTCCTTATCTATTTTACCTTCATCTCTTTCTTTAGAAGATTTTAGGTCGTCTCTACCTTCATATCTTTTTCTAGAAATTCTTTTATCGCCAGTATTCTCCATACCACGTTCATCGTGATTTCTATCTCTATATTTAACGTCATTTCTATTTTTAGACGGGCCCCTATCTCCACCTATGCCTTTCACCTTGTCGACTATTGTTTCATCGCTTTCTATAGAAGTTCTTCTATCGTGAGATCTCTTCCTATCACGTTCATCACGAATTTTATCTCTATGTCTACCGTTATCTTTTTCCTCAGACGGGCTTTTATCTTCACCGCTACCTTTCTCCCATTCTACCTTATCTTCATCTCTTTCTCTTCGAGGTCCTCTGTCGCCAACTTTTTCTGCACCACGTTTATTACGATCATCAATTTTATATCTACCGTCACCATCCCCTTCTCTAAATCGGCCCTTATCTGCACCTCTATCTCTATATCTACCTTCATCTCTATCCTTAGACAGGCCTTTATCTCTACCTCTGCCTTTATCTCTACCTCTGCCTTTCTCACTGTCGAATCTGCCTTCAACTCTCTCCCTAATACGTTCATCTCGATCTTCATCACTATATACAACTTCATCTTCCATTTGTCTTGATCGTCTCTTATTTGCACCTCTGTCTATAATCGGGCCTCTATCTAGACATATAATTTCATCTGTTTTCTTAAACAGGCCTCTATCTCCACCTCTGTCATTCTCCCTGTCGATTATACCTTTACCTCTTTTCATAGACAAGTATCTATCCTCATCTCTATCTTTCTCTCTGTCAAATCTGCCTTCATCCCTTTCACTAGAAGGTCCCCTATCGCCAACTTGCTCCCTACCACGTTCATCACGATTTTCATCTCTATAACTACCGACATCATCCCTTTCTCTATATTGGCCCTTATGTGCACCTTTATTTATATGTCTACCTTTATCCATATCCTTAGAGAGGCCTTTGTCTCCAACTCTCACAAATCTGTCAAATCTACCTTCATCTTCATCTGGATCTTCATCTCTATATCTACCGTCATCATCTCCTTCTCTAGATCTGCCTTTGTCTATATTCCAACTGTCATGTCTTTCCTCAGATGCGCCTCTATCTCCACTTGTGCTTTTCTCCTTGTCGACTCTTCTTTCATTCTTTTCTTTCGAAGGTCCTCTATTGCTACCTTTCCCTCTACCAAGTTTACGTCGATCTTCATCTCTGTATCTATTGTCACCAGCCCTTTCCTTAGATTGGCTTTCCTCTCTATTTCTAGAAGGTCTTATAACGCCAACTTTCTCCTTACCACGTTCGTCT
Organism: Agonopterix arenella; assembly: GCA_927399405.1. Lineage (NCBI taxonomy): Eukaryota > Metazoa > Arthropoda > Insecta > Lepidoptera > Depressariidae > Agonopterix > Agonopterix arenella. The sequence continues at coordinate 585,697 of OV656704.1, forward strand.
CGATCTTCATTTCTTAATGTACCGTCATCATCCCTTTCCCTATATCGGCCTCTATATCCACCTCTGCCTTTCTCCATGTCGACTCTTTCTGTAGAAGAACCTGTATCGGCAACTTTCTCCCTACCACGTCCATCTCGATCTTCATCCCTATATCTACTGTCATCATCTCTTTCTCTAGATTTGCCTTCGTCTATGTTCCAACTGTCATCTCTTTCCTTAGACGCGCCTCTATCTCCACTTGTGCCTTTCTTCTTGTCGACTCTTCTTTCATTCTTTTCTATAGAAGGTCCTCTATTATCTTCATCTCTGTATCTACTGGCATCATCCATTTCCTTAGGTCGGCATTCGTCTCTTTTTCTAGAAAGTCCTACATCGCCAATTTTCTCCTTACCACGTGCATCTTGATCTTTATATCTAAATCTACCGCCTTCATCCCTTTTTCTAGATCGGAAATCATCTGATGCTCTGTCTACATATCTGCCATCATCTCTTTCCTTAAACGCGCCTCTATCTCCACCTCTGCCTTTCTCCCTGTCAACTCTACCTTCATCTTCATCTGGATCTTCATCTCTATATCTACCGTCATCATCTCCTTCTCTAGATCTGCCTTTGTCTATATTCCAACTGTCATGTCTTTCCTCAGATGCGCCTCTATCTCCACTTGTGCTTTTCTCCTTGTCGACTCTTCTTTCATTCTTTTCTTTCGAAGGTCCTCTATTGCTACCTTTCCCTCTACCAAGTTTTCGTCGATCTTCATCTCTGTATCTATTGTCACCAGCCCTTTCCTTAGATTGGCTTTCCTCTCTATTTCTAGAAGGTCCTATAACGCCAACTTTCTCCTTACCACGTTCGTCTCGATCTTCATTTCTTAATCTACCGTCATCATCCCTTTCCCTATATCGGCCTCTATATCCACCTCTGCCTTTCTCCATGTCCACTCTTCGTCCATCTCTTTCTCTAGATGGTTTTCTATCGCCAAATTCCACGTTCTCCATACTACGTCCTTCTCGATCTTTGTCCCAATGTCTATCGTCAACTTTCCATTCTCTGGATCGGCCATCATCTGCTGTTATGTCACTATATCTGCTATCATCTCTTTCATTAGACGCGGCTTTATCTCCACTTCTGCCTTTCTCCTTGTCGACTCTTCTTTCATCCTTTTCTTTAGAAGGTCCTCTATTGCTAACTTCCTTCCTACCAAGTTCATGAAGATCTACATCTCTATATCTACTGTCTTCATCCCTTTCCTTAGATCGGCCTTCGTCTACATATCTTTTGTCATCTCTTTCCTTATACGTGCCTCTGTATACACCACTGCCTTTCTCACTGTTGACTCTACCATCATCTCTTTCCTTAGACGGGCCTCTTTCTCCATCTTTAACTTTCTCGCTATCCACTCTTCCTTTTTCTTTTTTACTAGAATGTCTTATATCGACAACTATCTCCTCTCCAAGTTCATCTCGATCTTCATCCCTAGACCTACCGTCAACTTCCTTTTTTCTAGATCGGCCTATATCTTCGCCAATGACTTTCTCCATGTAAGCTCTACCTTCATCTTTATCTCTAGAAGGTACTTTATCACCATTATTCTTCCTAACACCATCTCGACCTTCATCTCTATATCTACTTTCATCATCTCTCAATCTAGATCGGTGTCTATCTTCACCTCTGTCCATAAATCTGTCATCTCTTTCTTTAAACCAGCCTCTACCCATGTCTACTACTACTCTTTCTCTTAAAGGCCCTATATCGTCAACTTTCTCTTTACCACGTTCATCTTGATTTTCATCTTTATATGTATCGTCATCATCCGTGTCTCTAGAGCAGCCTCTATCTGCACCTCTGCCTTTCTCCCTATCAATTCTTATTATATGTCCATCCTTAGTAGGGTCTCTACCTCCACCTTCGCCTGTCTCCCTGTCAACGCTACCTTTATCACTTTCTCTAAAAGGTCCTTTATTACTTACTATCAACTTACCCCCATCATCTCGATCTTCACCTCTATATCTACCGTCATCATCTTCTTCTCTAGATCGGTCTATATCTTCACCTCTGTCAACTCTTTTCTTAAACAGGCTTCTTTCACTAACTCTACCATTCCCCTTGTCAGCTCTACCTTCATATCTTTCTTTAGAAGGTACTCTAACGTCAACTTTCTCTCGACTACATTCATCTCGATCTTCATCTATATATTTGTCGTCATCATCCCTGTCTCTAGAGCGGCCTCTATTTCTATCTCTGCCTTTCTCCCTGTCGAATCCAACAGTATCTCTTTCCTCAGGCGGGCCTCTACCTGCACCTCTGCCTCTCTCCCTTTCAACTAAACCTTCATCTCTTACTCTAGTAGGTCCTATGTCGTCTCTACTTTCAACTATTTTTCTAAAAGTTCTATCACCAGCTTCCTCCCTACCACGTTTATCTCGATCTTCATCTATATATCTATTGTCATCTTCTATTTCATTATATCTGCCTCTATATGCACCTCTGTCTTCATGTTTCATATTGTCATATCTTTCCTCAAACGGGTGTCTATCTCCACCTCTGCCTTTCACCTTGTCAACTCTATCTTCATTTCTTTCTCTAAAAGGTCCTCTGTAATTTCTCCCTTTACATCTTTCTCTGGGTTGTCCTATATCACCAACTTTCTCCCTTTCACGTTCATCACGATCTTTTTCTCTGTATCTACTATCATCTTTTCTTTCTCTAGATCGGCCTCTTTCTCCAGAAGATCTTCTATCGCCAGCTTTCTCCCTTCCACGTTCATCACGATCCTCATCTCTATACCTAACGTCATGTTTTTTCTTAGACGGGCCTCTATCTCCACCCCATTTACTCTCTGTTTCTACTTTACCTTCATCTCTTTCTTTAGAACGTCCTCTATCCCCAACTTTCTCTCTACCACGTTCATCTCCATCTTTGTATTCATATCTACTGTCATCTCTATCTTTAGACGGGCCTCTATCTCCACTTTTGCCTTTCTCCTTGTCAACTCTACCTTCAACTTTTTCTCTAGAAGGTCCTCTATCGTCAACTTTCCCTCTACCACATTTATCTCGATTTTCAACTCTATTTCCATCGTCGTGTTCCCTTTCTCTAGGATTGACTCTATCTCCAACTCTGTCTCTATATTTACCGTCATCTCTTTCCTTAGACGGGCCTCCATCTTCACCTCTTCCAATCTCCATGTTGCCTCTAGCTTCATCTCTTTCTCTAGTAGGTCTTCTGCCGTCTCTACTTTCATCTCTTTCTCTATAAGTTCTTCTGTCGCTAGCTTCCTTCCTACCACATTCATCTCGATCTTCATCTCTATACCTACCGCCATGTTTTTCCTTAGACAGACCTCTATCTCCACCCCATTCTTTCTCTGTTTCTACTTTACCTTCATCTCTTTCTTTAGAACGTCCTCTATCGCCAACTTTCTTTCTACCACGTTCATTTTCATCTTTTTCTACATATCTACTGTCATCCTTATTTTTAGACGGACCTCTTTCTCCATGTATGCCTTTCTCCTTATTGACTGTAGCTTCATCTCTTTGTATAGAAGTTCTTCTACCGCGAGATCTCTTCCTATCACGTTCATCTCGAATTTCATCTCTATAGCTACCATAATCTTTTTCCTTATACGGGCCCCTATCTCTACCTCTACCTTTCTCCATGTCAACTTTACCCTCGTCTCTTTCTCTAGGTCTTCTGCCATCTCTGCTTTCGTTTCTTTCTCTAGAAATTTTTCTATCGGCAGCTTTCTCCCTTCCACATTCATCCCGATCTTCATCTCTATAACTACCATTATGTTTTTCCTTAGACAGGCCTCTATCTCCACCCCCTATTTTCTCTGTTTCTACTTTACCATTAGAACGTCCTCTATCGCTAACTTTCTCTCTGCTATGTTCATCTCCATCTTTGTCTCCATATATACCGTGATTTCTATCTTTAGACGGGTCTCTATTTCCACCCATGCCTTTCTCCTTGTTGACTAAAGCTTCATCTCTTTCTATAGAAGTTCTGCTATCGCGAGATCTTTTCCTACCACGTTCATCTGGACTATAACTTCCGTTATCTTTTTCTTTAGACTGGCCTTTATCTTCTCCCCTACATTTCTCCCGTTCTACTTTTACTTCATCTCTGTCTCTAGAAGGTCCTCTATCACCAATTTTCTCTTTACCACGTTTATCGCGATCTCCATCTCGATATCTACCATCGTCTCTTTCTTTAGACGGGCTTCTGTCTCTACCTCTTCCTTTCTCCTTGTCTACTTTGCCTTCATCTCTTTCTCTACAAGGACTTTTATCGCCAACTTTCTCCATACCACGTTCATCTCGATCTTCATCTCTAAATTTATCGTCATCATCCCGGTTTGTCGAGCGGCCTGTATTTTTATTATTTGCTTTCTCCCTGTCGAATCCACCTTCATCTTTTTGTTTAGAAGGTCCTCTATCGTCAACTTTTTCTCTACAGCAATTATCTCGATCTTCATCGCTATGTCCAGCACCGTCTTCATTTTCTCTAGGATGGACTCTTACTCTATCTCTGTCTCTATATCTATCGTCATCTCTTTCCTTAGATGGGCCTACATCTCCACTTCTGTTTTTCTCCCTGTCGAATCCACCTTCATCTTTTTCTTTAGAAGGTCCTCTTTCGTCAACTTTTTCTCTTCCGCAATTATCTCGATCCTCATCTCTATGTCCAGCGTCGTCTTCATTTTCTCTAGGATGGGCTGTTTCTCTACCTCTGTCTCTATATTTACCGTCATCTCTTTCCTTAGACGGGCCTCTATCTCCACCTCTATCTTTCTCCATGTTGACTCTACCTTCGTCTCTTTCTTTAGAAGGTATTCTGCCGTCTCTACTTTCATCTCTTTCTCTAGAAGTTCTTCTATCGCTAGCTTTATCTCTTCCACGTTCATCTCGATCTCCATCTATATACCTACTGTCATGTTTTTCCTTAGATGGGTCTCTATCTCCAACCCTTCCTTTCTCTGTTTCTACATTACCTTCTCTTTCTTTAGAACGTCCTCTATCGCAAATTTTCTCGCTACCACGTGTTTCTTGATTTTTGTCGCCAAATCTACCGTCATCTCTATCTCTGCCTTCCTCCTTGTTTAATGTACCTTCATATCTTTCTCTCGGAGGTCTTCGGTCGTCTCTACCTTTATCTCTTTTTGTAGAAGTTCCTTTATTGCCATTTTTCTCACTACCACGTTCATCTTGATTTCCATCTCTACATCTACGGTCATCTCTTTCCTTAGACAGGCCTCTATCTCCACCCCTTCCTTTCTCTGTTTCTTCTTTATCTTTATCTCTTTCTTCAGAACGGCTTTTATCGCCAACTTTCTCTATACCACGTTCATCTCGATTTTCATCTCTATATTTATCGTCATCATCTCTGTCACTTGAGGGGTCTCTATCTCCATATCTTTTTTTATATCTACCGTCATCTCTTTCCTTAGAAGAGCCTCTATCTCCACTCCTGCCTTTCTCCCTGTCAACTGTACCTTCACTTCTTTCTCTGTAAGGTCGTTTATCGCCATCTTTCTCTATACCACGTTCATCTCGACTTTCATCTCTATATTTATCGTCATCATCCCTGCCTCTCGAGAGGTCTCTACCTCCATATCTTTTTTTATATCTACCGTCATTTCTTTCCTTAGACGGGCCTCTATCTCCACCTATACCTTTCTCCATGTCAACCCTACCTTCATATCTTTCTCTAGGTCTTTTATCGCCAACTTTTTTTATACTACGTTCATCTTGATCTTCATCTATATATTTATCGTCATCATCACTGTCTGTCAAGTGGCCTCTATGTCTTTCTCTGTATCTATATTTACCGTCATCTCTTTCCTTAGACGGGCCTTTATCTCCACCTCTACCTTTCTTCATGTCGACTCTACCTTCGTCTCTTTCTCTAGAAGGTCTACCACTTACATCTCTTTCTCTAGAAGTTATTGTATCTCCAGCTTTCGCCCTACCACGTTCATCTTCATGTTTTTCCTTAAACAGGCCTCTATATCCACCCCTTCCTTTCTCTGTTTCCACTATACCTTCATCTCTTTCTTTAGAACGACTTCTATCGCAAATTTTTTCTCTACCACGTTCATCTCCATCTTCGTCTCCATATCTACCGTCATCTCTTTCCTTAGACGGGTTTCTATCTCCTCCTCTGCCTTTCTCCTTGTTTACTTTATCTTCATCTCTTTCTCTTAAAGGTCCTCGGTCGTCTCTTTCTTTATCTCTTTTTCTAGAAGTTCCTTTGTAGCCAGTTTTCTCCCTACCACGTTCATTTTGATTTCTATCTCTATGTCTACTGTCATCTCTTTCTTGAGACGGGCTTCTATCTCTATCCCGACCTTTCTCCTTGACTTCTTTGCCTTCATCTCTTTCTCTGCGTCTTTTATCGTCAACTTTCTCTCTACCACGTTCATCTCGATCTTGACCTCTATATTTATCGTCATCATCCCTGTATGTCGAGCGCCTTCTATCTCTATCTCTATATCTACCGTCATCTCTTTCCTTAGACGGGCCTCCATCTTTACTTCTGCCTTCCTCCCTCCTGTCGATTCTACTTTCATCTTTTTCTCTAAAAGGCCCTTTATCGTCAACTTTGTTTCTACCACGTTTATCTCGATCTTCATATCTATGTCCACTGTCGTCTTCCCTTTCTCTAAGATGGGCTCTATCTCTACCTCTGTCTCTATATTTACCGTCATCTCTTTCCTTAGACGGGCCTCTATCTCCACTTTTGCCTTTCTCCCTGTCAACTGTTCCTTCACTTCTTTCTCTGGAAGGTCGTTTATCGCCATCTTTCTCTATACCACGTTCATCTCGACTTTCATCTCTATATTTATCGTCATCATCCCTGCCTCTCGAGAGGCCTCTATCTCCATATCTTTTTTTATATCTACCGTCATCTCTTTCCTTAGACGGGCCTCTGTCTCCACCTATACCTTTCTCCATGTCAACCCTACCTTCATATCTTTCTCTAGAAGGTCTTTTATCGCCAACTTTTTTTATACTACGTTCATCTTGATCTTCATCTCTATATTTATCGTCATCATCCCTGTCTGTCGAGTGGCCACTATGTTTTTCTCTGTATCTATATTTACCGTCATCTCTTTCCTTATACGGGCTTCTATCTCCACCTCTACCTTCCTCCATGTCGACTATACCTTTATCTCTTTCTCTAGAAGATCTTCTGCCGACTCTACTTTCATCTCTTTCTCTAGAAGTTCTTCTATCGCTAGCTTTCTCACTTCCACGTTTATCTCGATCTACATCTCTATGTCCACAGTCGTCTTCTCTTTCTCTAGGATGGACTCTATCTTCACCTTGGTCTCTATATTTACTGTCATCTCTTTCCTTAGACAGGCCTCTATCTCCACCTCTACCTTTCTCCATGTTGACTCCACCTTCGTCTCTTTCTTTAGAAGGTCTTCTGCCGTCTCTACTTTCCTCTCTTTCTCTGGAACTTCTTTTATCTCCAGCTTTCTCCCTACCACGTTCATCTCGATCTTCATCTCTATACCTACCGTCATGTTTTTCCTTAAACAGGCCTCTATCTCCACCCCTTCCTTTTTCTGTTTCTACGTTACCTTCATCTCTTTCTTCAGAATGTCTTCTATCGCCAATTTTCTCTCTACCACGTTTATCTCCATCTTTGTCTCCATATCTATCTCTTTCCTTAGACGGGCCTCTATCTCCACCTCTACCTTTCTCCATGTCGATTCTACCTTCATCTCTTTCTCTAGAAGGTCGTTTATCGCCATCTTTCTCTATACCACGTTCATCTCGACTTTCATCTCTATATTTATCCTCATCATCTCTGCCTCTCGAGAGGCCTCTATCTCCATATCTTTTTTTATATCTACCGTCATCTCTTTCCTTCGACGGGCCTCTATCTCCACCTATACCTTTCTCCATATTTACTCTACCTTCTTCTCTTTCTCTAGAAGGTCTTTTATCACCAACTTTTTTTATACTACGTTCATCTTGATCTTCATCTCTATATTTATCGTCATCATCCCTGCCCCTTCTGCCGTATATACTTTCGTCTCTTTCTCTAGAAGTTCTTGTATCGCTAGCTTTCCCCCTTCCACGTTTATCTCCATCTTCATCTCTATGTCCACCATTGTCTTCCATTTCTCTAAGATGGACTCTATCTCCACCTCTGTCTCCATATTCACCTTCATCTCTTTCCTTAGACCGGCCTCTATCTCTACCTCTACCTTTCTCCATATTTACTCTACCTTCTTCTCTTTCTCTAGAAGGTCTTCTGCCGTCTCTACTTTCATCTCTTTCTCTAGAAGTTCTTCTATCGCCAGCTTTCTCTCGATCTTTATCTCTATACCTAACGTCATGTTTTTCCTTAGATGGGCCTCTATCTCCATTCTTTCCTTTCTCTGTTTCTTCTTTATCTTCATCTCTTTCTTTTGAACGTCCAGTATTTTGTTTACAACGTTTATCTCCATCTTTGTCTTCATATCTACCGTCATCCTGAGACGGGACTCTATCTCCACTTCTGCCTTTCTCCCTGTCAGCTCCATCTTCATCTCTTTTTCTAGATGGTACTCTATCGCCAAACATCTCCTTACCACGTTCATCTCGAACTTCACCTTTATATCTAACGTCATCTTGCCTTTCTCTAGAGCGGCCTTTTTCTCCATCTCTGTCTTTGTCACGTTCATCCCCACATTTCCCATCGTAATCTCTTTCTTTAAACGGGTCTATATCTTTACTACGTTCATCTAGCGTCTCAGGACCTTTTTTTGGTTTCTCTTTTATTTCCTGTGACGGATCCCCCCTTGAACCAACTCGGTCCCTATCACGTCCACTGCGATCTTCACTGTCAATTTTTTCCTTTGAGGGGCTTCTTTTTCCTCTATCTTGATCTTCATCTCGTTCTGAAAGACTTTTGTCATCTTTTTTTCTACTGTCAATTTTTCCCTCGCCTCTTTCTAAGGAGGTACTTTCTTTGTCTGTTTTACCGTTTGCTCTAACTTTTTCTTTTGAGTGTTCTCTATCTGGATCTCTAAATGGAGGAGATAAAGCTGGTGATATGCGATTTCGCCCATCACCGACCCTAACTCCTATTGTAGGTCCTTTGTCTTTTGTCTTTTATACTGTCAACTAGGAGATTCCTTGTATGGACACCCTCACAATAATTTCTATGTCACTGAAACTATGAATTGGATAAGTGATAACGTTAAGTGTAATTTATCTTGTCTTTTTTATAACTTCCAATATAATATTTTGTACCTAAATATAAAAAAACCTGCCAAGTGTGAGTCGGAATACTCGCGCACTGCGGGTTCTGTGCTACGACACAATAATTGACCAAAAAATCTTTCCAGGACCCTTAGCGCGAGACCGACTCAAACTTGGCCAGTTTTTATTATTTGTTGTTTCGCTGTTTAGTTTGCACTCTAATCGCACCATTTTTAACGCTTGTTTTTTATTAACGTTTTAACGATAAATCGAGAAGAAAAAATGCTTAGTCTCTTGTATCACCATTTAATTTTTATGTTTGTCCCGAAATCCGATATTATGATACATTAACCGTAACGGTTTAACGGATCCCGTTTTCACCCTTTGGGTATGGGTCCGTTATTGCTCATTACGTGCAAAACCCTAAAAAAAATCACCTAATAGCTCTCGGTGTAAAATTGCGGAGTCCGATATTCCTTCAATGTTGATGTCCGTTTTTATATTAGGGAGTGCCTTAGCCGCTGGCGCCGGCAACTAAAAACACCTAAAGCCATTGGGAACCGGTTGCAGGTAACAGGCCGTCACCAATGAGTTTTTATACCCATAGAGTCACCACGTCATACAATAACAAGGCCTAAACATGGCACACGTCTCCGATTTCGCCATACGAAACTTCAACTGCACTGTCAATACATTGCGGTTGACACTCCAGTCCTTTCAAAACGTCATCCATCACTAAGCGGTAATGTTAAACAATTACGCAGTCGAAGCTACGTATGTTCATTTTAGATGATTGACGTTTCTGACAAAATAGACCTAGAACCAACGACGGATTTGGCCCCAAAGTTTAGTAAAGCTGAAAAATTGTATTCTAACTCGAACGAAAGAACACTCCCAAGTCAATGAATTACCTTCTATACACAACATGGAGTAATCACATACATACACACATAAACTCACGACCATAATCCCTTTCGCGGTGATCAGAAACATTGCTACAACGTGTGTCGTGACGATATGACGTGTAAATTGGTAATAGGTTGCTAGCCCTTTGCCCATAAATACACTGCATACGAGACACTTATCCCTTAGTCACCTCGTATTATTTTCCTCCAATTTGTTTTTCAAACGTCATCTACGTTTTGTGGAGATTAGTGTAGTCTGAAATAAATGTATGATACCTGGCTGTCACTGAACTGAACAATGATAGTAGCGGAATTAGCAATGGGCCATTAATTTATGTTTTTTCTTTATATGAGAGAACGATTTTTATAGTTTTCGAATGTAGGTACCTGTATTTTGAACTATTACAGTAGGTTTATATTATAATTATATATTATTAAAAGCGACTAAGGGAGGTTAAGAAATAATAACAATCATCACTTTCTATAATGACTATGATAATATTTTTTAATTTTGAATTTGAATTTTTTAACAACTACTTGGAAAGTCAAAAATAATCAATGCTCCGATGCACAAACAAACACATAGAGGAACACAGACGACACGTCACTAGCCCTGAAGGTCCCGCGCAAGAGTCCCTCACTGCCCAACCTCCGTCGCCTGCGACAAGGGATGTTTACATTCCTCAATGGGGGAAAGAAGAAGCGTGAGACGGGAATCTACTTCTCCTCATATTTCATTAAATTTATTTTATTATATTTTACCAAAAGATACTGCCATTTATGTCATATTTAGATAATCGCATCTCTCAAATCAAAACCATTTAAATTAATAGTGTTTCGAGGCACTGTTTCGATGTTATAGCGAAAATTAGATATTTTTTTGCTTTTAACAAAGTATTAACCCCCCGGACAATGCCTACAAAAAACAGAAATTAACAAGGTGACGTCAGCACATGCAAAATGGAGTCTAGGGCTACAACAACTTTAGCTACGTACGGTAAATAAAACGCATTGACACCCGTTTATTCACAAAGAGTTTTTATCCTTCGTCCTGATCCTGAGATTGTAATTCTCTTTGTTTCAAAAATATAAATTCTAGGGTGCCAATTATGGTGTCAATTTATGCTACTGGTAGCCACCGAAGTAACCAGAGGGGGTGAGGTGAAAAGTTGGAGGGAGGGAGTGTCCATATTGTATGTAGTACTAGATACTCTTTCTTATACCATGTTTTATGAGTACCAAAAGAAAAAAAAATAAGCTTTGTTTGTTTGTTCGAGCATCACGCAAAACCTACTAAACCGATTTCTATGAAACTTTTTTATTTGATAGGTTATGATTATGATTTGACTTAATATCTGGTATATAGTTTGCACGGACGAAGTCTCGGGTAAACTAGTTAATTTATAAATACTGATGTGTACAGAAGGAATTTTGAACTTAATATTTTTCCACGGAGAGCTATAAGCGATTTTGCTGTTTAAATAGAAATAAATACCTAAATTCCGAATAAAAAAACAGATAGGGGATTTTTCAACCGTAATCTTTATACTTTACTTTATCACACTGCACAGTTTCAGCGACATATGAATTATTGTCAGGGTCAAACCCCTCAATTGGAATATTACTCAGTTCAACTTTTACGCCTAACTATTGGTGTAGAAGTGGTTTTTCTAGTAGACCTTACTCGCAGATAAAATCTTTCAAAATATGTACATAAATAATGTGCCACACCATTACACATACAATTTTGCTAGGCCTTTTTGTCTTTCAGAGATGCTATTGCGGCGCCACTCTTCACCCTGACAATGCCTCAATCATTAAGTTTCTGCCAATCAGCACCAACGCTACTTCCATCTCCATCTGTGAATGATCATTTTTTCCTTTGTTTCCATTGCCTTTGCCGACTTAGCCCTAATTACTTTAGCGCCATAGGTAAACGTAAAATTATTTTTTTATATATTAAAGAACTGATTTATCATGTCCACCTTTTTGTTTCAGCCAAACGTTTAACTTCCTAACTTCAACTTACTCATCCTTTACAGTAGCGTAATCGCCCTCAGCCCCATCACGTTTAACTCTACTCCTCGGTTGTTTTTTTAGAAGAATCTTTAACTTCACCTCTTTGTCATTAAATGGCCCTAAAATCTAAATCGTCAACTCTTTCTCTTACTTTCTTTAACACTGTCTAAAGATGAACTTAAGTCTTCAGCTATGCCTCTGTCATATATAACTTAAACTTGATCGACCTTTTTCCCGCTACCTATGTTAATCTCACCGCTTCCACTAAGTTCAACTGAAAGTTCAACTTGTTGAAATAATTGGATTTTTTTTCCGATTATTTCAACTTTGAATCTTTTTTATGTTAGTTAAAAAAAAAGGAATAATTTTTCCAGTAAGTTCAACGAAATAATATATTACACTTTACATACTGCAACAAACAGAAAATCAACACTATTTGAATATAACTACAAAATTTAAAAAAAACTGTGTGCATCTGGACCCCTTCCCTTGCAACTTGCAAATTAATGGCTAGGACGCAATGTTTCCAAAAATAAAGGAATTGTTATCATGCCATTAACCAGCTTCATTTGCATATCCATTATCCACTGTCATTGATTACGAATTCTGGCTTCCTAGTTTTTAATGACCGTTTCATTTCTATTTGTCTTCCTTTATATTGTGATAATTTTGCATCTTCTAATAGCACCTTCAACAACTGTATTAAATTTGCATTCTTTGTTTTCAAAGAGTTATTTTATTTGAAATTCCACCCCTCTACATGTTATTTGTTCGCTGTCTCTCTCCGAAAATACACCACGATTTAATGAAATGATCGCTTTTCAGCCAAAAATTGTCATAGTATGAAACAAAATTATTCAATTCAGTTCTGTTTGTTAGTTGTTTCAGGAATTCAATTCTACTTAAAATTTAGCACCATCCTTCTTTAATATGCTCTACGGGTAGTACGCTAGTAATAGCTATAATTTGTTTAAAATGATTTTGAAATTTGCAAAGGTCAATCTGCGTAAAGTAAACAAAAATGACGGCACTATCGAGTGATGGCATTAAAAAAGTGATGAAATCAGTGATTCAACCACTTGAAACTAAAATTACCACTTTATTAGATATAATCAAAAGCCTAAGTGATGAGGTTAATTTACTTAAATCAGTGCGTGTGAATTGTGCGTGCGAGTGTACCCCCACTTCTCGAAAACAAGCTGAGAAACTGACGAATTCTGGAGCACTACCCCCTCTCAGACCCAGGCGTATCGCATCTGAAGAAGCATTGCGAAAGATGAACGCACTGAAACTGAAACCAGATGACCCAGCTAAGGAGGTGAAGAAACTAACACCCGTAACCGTGCCAAAAACTACCCTCACCACGGATGTTAACAATTTAAAATCAAACGTAAAAACGCCTGTTGGAGGCGTGAGCATCCCCTTGACCTCAGGGATGCTGCATACACCGCCTAAGAGCGGCAAAAAGAAAACCGAAACGGCGCCGCTGACCACTCCTATCAAAATACCTACCTATGACCCTATCACGTCGCCAGTCACCAGAGATGATACCAAGGAATGGACTGAAGTCAAACGACCAAAACCTAAGAATAAAGACAAAGGAACAAATCGAAATAAAATACAAGGTAACATGCGCAGGCGGCCCACTGTTTTGAGAGCCACTGGTGATGATGATGATGACATACAGACGGCAACTGTCTACAAATGCCTACATCTATGGAACTTCAAATCTGATGTGACAAGCGGCAACCTTCTGTCCTACATGAGAAAAAAGAAACCTAATGTGGAATTCAAAATCTCGAAGCCAAACCCCGAACATAGCGCTCACACCTGCTTCTTAGTGAGCATCCCGATGGAGCAGTTTGCATTCTTCATGGATCCCAGCGTCTGGCCAAAGGGAGTATCGCTGCAAGAGTGGTATGTAAACAAACGTCCATCTACTAGAAGGCATCAGACTATTCCCGCACGGAACGATAATCCCTCTCCAATACAGCCCTTTCGTTCGTAAACATGCTGATGGGATCAGTACTCAAGTTAAAGCAGTGACAATTCTGTTGCAAAACATACAGTGCTTAAATAACAAAACTAGCCTTATTGAAAGTGTAACTCAGTGCGATCCAGACTTAAATTTTGATCTTATATTATTAACTGAGCATTGGCTCAAAGCTGACCAAATAAATGTAACATCTATTTTAAATTATACATTAGTATCAGCTTATTGTCGCTCTAACCGCCAACATGGTGGCGTTTGTATTTATATCAATAATGATTTGACAGTTCTTGAACGTACCGACTTATGCAGCTTTTCTATTGAGATGCACATAGAAATATGTGCTGTCCAATTGATTGACATTAATGTAATTATTATATGTGTATATCGCTCAAACTCAGAGGGTGATTTTGACATATTCACCAGTCAAATGGACGCAATGTTGAGCCATGTTATAGGTGAAAGTGCTGAACTAATCCTATGTGGGGATATCAACATAGACTTACTGAAATATAGCAAAAACAAACGTTGCCTCCTCAGTTTGTTTCAGTCTTTCAATTTGGCATCGCTAGTTAACTTCCCTACACGTATACAGGGCGAATCGCAGACTTGCCTGGATCATGTCTACTCTGATATCAGAAGTGTCTATACAAACCCCATGGACACTGGTCTTTCAGACCATAGGGGCGTAGTGATCAAAATCAAACACGCTGTGCACAACAACACTCAAAAACACATACAAATGAGAATTACATCTCCTAACAATATTCAAGATTTTCTGGATCTCATCGAAAGCACTGATTGGTCTGAAGTCTTGTGCGGCGATAATTATGTGGAACTTTTTGATTGTATGTTGTCGTCACTTAGCGTACTGTTTAAATCATGTTGCCCAATTAAGATGGTGCCTACACAATATAGAAACAAAAAGTGGACGAATAGCGAAACGCGAAGGGCGCATGAAGCTATACAGCTGTTAAAGTTATACGTACAGCACTATCCGCAAAATGATGAAATCAAGCAATTATATTTGCAATCGATTAGTAAACATAAAGGTATACTCGGCATTATGCGCAAATCCTACCTAAATAAGGTCATTTCCGAGAGTACAAACAAGTCTAGGGCACTGTGGCAGTTAATAAGGCTGGAAACTAATAAAGGTAAAAAACCGGACCCGTTCAGCATTTTGCTGCAGTCATTGTGCGGTGGCGCGGGCGCGAGCTCTGAGCGTCAGCTGGCGGACAAACTCAATGATTACTATATATCAATAGTTAATGATACTCCATTGCGCCCGGATATCCCTGCCGCTGTCCGGACGCTGACTGATGCTATACCTAAGGTTCAAAAAACAATGTTCTTTGTCCCATTTACAGTTTCTGAAATATTAAACATAATTAAAAACATTAAGCAGAAGGCAACGAAGGACATCAATGATATGCCTACGAATCTATTACATAAACTACCTAATAATGTTCTTATATCATTATGTAATTTATTCAATGCTTGTGCCTGTAGCGGTAGGTATCCGGACGCAATGAAGACGATAAAGGTCACTCCAGTATACAAGGGTAAGGGCAGCAAGGCTGATCACACTAAGTACAGACCAATATCGATAGTACCCGCCCTATCTAAGATATTTGAAATGGGTCTTTGTCACAGGCTAAATAATTTCCTAAGCTCAAATAACATTCTCAGTACTAATCAGCATGCCTACCAAGCGGGGCGTTCCACAGTGGGCGCAGCCCGCGTGCTCATACGCACCGTATTAATGCATTTAGAAAATAAAAAACAAGTCGCCACGGTGTTCTTTGATCTCTCTCGTGCTTTTGACTTGGTGGACCATCGGCTCATCATTAACAAGCTGGATCACTACGGAGTACGTGGTGTGGCACTAGAGGTAATAAATTCATTTCTATCTGGCCGCACGCAGGTCACGAATATAAATAACACAAAATCATCACCTCGCTTAATTGGTGACCGTTCTGTCCCTCAAGGATCCAATGTCGGTAACACGCTATTTTTACTACTAATGAATGACCTGCCTGCCGTTAGTCAGCTTGCGAGTTTTGTTATGTACGCGGACGATATCTGCGCCATTGTAGCGGGGGATGACGTCACAGACCTATATGACAAGCTGCGCCGTGTCATAGATAAACTCGTAAACTGGTTTACCATCAATGGAATGCAGGTAAACATTGAGAAATCTAAACTATTGAAAATTTGCCTTGCTAATAACAATGAGCAATACACACCACTTCAGGTGGGTTGTACCACAATGCCATTTGACAAATTATCTAAATTCGTAGGTTTTATTTTTGACACTGGCCTTCAGTGGCAGGAGCATATAGAATCATTGTGTCAAAGATTGAATGCGGCGTATTACGCAATCGCTAGACTAGTACCAACTCTTAGTAAAAAAAACTTACTAACAGCCTATTACGGTTATTTCCAGTCACTTGTGATATACGGAATAGATCTGTGGGGCCTTGCTGCTGATAGGGACAGACCATTTATAATTCAAAAACGGACCATTCGTCGAATAGCCAGGGTTCCCCCTGACACACCGGCTAAGCAGTTGTTTATAGACCTTGGGATACTAACAGTGCCATCCATTTATATATTGGAAATAGCTAAATACGTTAGGCTCAAACCGAATGATTTCCCAACACTCGAATCGCTACAGTGCAAATATAACTTGCGGAATCCGAACAAACTACTTTCGGTACAACATAGACTGTCTAAAACAGGCAATTCTCTGATGGTGATGGGTCCGCGCATCTACAACAAAATATCGGACGAAATAAAGAATACAAAGTCAAATGCCATCTTTATTTGTAGACTCAAGCGATATCTCATCTCAAAAGCCTACTACTCTGTAGATGACTTCCTTTCGGATGACTGGTGAATGTGTCAAAATAAGTACCTGTAATAATAAAACTATTGTTTTGAAATTTTAAATTCTATTATATTTGATTGTTATGCAATTTATTTTAGATGAAGACCAGGTATACTTATGTATACCTCGGTTCGAACATTTATCTTATACTTAAATAATCTTAACTTAATCATTATATGATTAGTCTATTTAAGTACCTACAGACATTGTAATTTAATATTATAATTGACATGTACCTACTACGACCTTAATTCTAAACTATTGACATTGTAAACTCATTACTGAATAAATGAATATGAATATGAATATGAATATGAATATGTAGGTTTTGTAAGATTTAACTTCTTAGCTCTTCTCCATATACTGTTAGAATAATGATAGTAACAGCCTTTTATTATAATACTCGGGAAAACGTGAACAGCAGCAATTCTTGTCGCTTCCTCAAAGTCACATGTAAATTTGTTAGGTTGGAATTCCGGAAACTGAGATTTTAACATCAGAAACAAAGTTCTATAGGATTTTTCGGACATATCGGACATCATTGCGTACACAAATGGTATGATGTTTGATTCTGTTTCGGTACTGCCAGCATCGTAATGAATGGTATAAATTTGTTTGAATGGAAAAGGACAAGCTTTAAAAGTCCCATCACCAAAAATATGTTTAATCAATCCAACCTTACACTTCATTTCCTGAGCACAGAATATTAATATCCTCACACCGTTTGCATTGAAATCGGCCAATAGAAAAGACGAATATTTGGGAGGTACTATAACCTCTGACGGATAATTGAAACAAAATTTGGGCATTCCTTCACCTTGGTTTCTGGCGTTATATAAACTGCTTTTGACAGAAGCAAATTTCGGTACCTTGCATACTTTATCAAATCCCTTGTCCATAATTGATACAACAGCCTCATTATAAACTTTAGGAACGCTCTCGTGAGAATGTGTTGTTGCAAGCTTGGTTTTGCACTGAGCTATTTCTTTTTGTACTTCAACTATTCCTATATCTGGTTTGCAGTTGGGATTATGTTTTTTAAATTTTGTGATTACATCATTCTGTAACAGTTAAAAATTTTAAAGTTAGCTAGCGAAAAACCTAAAAAGTGCGGAAAATGGTATGCACTTACTATTCATTATTAGTATCGTACCTTTATTGTTATTGAACCAGAGCAATCATATTTTCTTGATGATTTTGATGAACATCGCCGCACAATCGATCCGTCTAAATATTGTCGTATCCGATAATATGTATGACCAGCCACACACAAAATTATACTTTTTTTCCTTTTCTTAAATATGATAACTCACTGGAGCTTTTCTCCTTTATCATTATATATATAATATATATATTATCCATTTTATTGAATAAATTAAATTAACACAGAAATAATAGCATATACACACAATATGCAGTAATGACAACTGGCGTCATATATCAAAAATAAGATTTTATTTTTAATGGTTGATAGTGGCCAGTGCATCGAGATGAACTTTGAGATGATATTAATGTAATAGATAACCTTTTTAGAAATTAAATAATATTATATTATATTATGTCACAGGTTTTTCCTCAACTCGACTTTTTGTTATATTATTATTATTATATTATTTTGTAGTTATATTCAAATAGTGTTGATTTTCTTTTTGTTGCAGTATGTAAAGTGTAATATATTATTTCGTTGAACTTACTGGAAAAATTATTCCTTTTTTTTCAACTAACATAAAAAAGATTCAAAGTTGGAATAATCGGAAAAAAATCCAATTATTTCAACTAGTTGAACTTAGTGGAAGCGGTGCTTAATCTCATTCCCTTTTTGAAACCCTGTCTTTTATTTCTTTCCCACCACCTTTTTTTCCTTCACCTCATCCTTTAATGGTCTGTCAATCTGATCTTCTTTGTTTGGCGAGTACATCTTTATCTTTAGATAAACCTCTTTCTCCGCTCAGTGTTTAACACTATACGGTCTCCCGTCGTCTTTCCTTTATCTCCTCCGTCTCTTACACTAATCACTTTTTAGTTTCTCTTTCATCTATAGATGGACTCTGTCATCTTTTCTAACTTTCACAGACCGCTTCCTGTTTCTTTATAAAAACTTCTACCTACTCTAGTATCTTTCACGCTTCAATCTCAATCTTTAGTTGAAGCTCTACAAAAGATCATTTAAAACAACTTCTGTTTTATCTCTACCTTTAAATGTTGTCTCGATCTATTTAATATTCCGTTATCATGGTCTCTTTCGTTGTCTTTTCGTCCTTCATTTCTTTCCCTGGATAGGCTTCTCTCTTTGTCACGTGCATTTCGATCTTTGAATGGACTCTTGTCTTAATATCTACCTCTATAATCGACTCAATCTAAATATCTTTTCTTCGACGGACCTTTTTCCCAGATATATTCTTTATCAGTATCTCGGTCTTAA
This sequence comes from Agonopterix arenella, assembly GCA_927399405.1. Taxonomy (NCBI): domain Eukaryota; kingdom Metazoa; phylum Arthropoda; class Insecta; order Lepidoptera; family Depressariidae; genus Agonopterix; species Agonopterix arenella. The sequence goes on from OV656704.1 coordinate 605,126, forward strand.
CATCTTGACTCCATTCCCTTTCAATATTTTACATAATTTTCCCCCTAAGGTTTTTTGTCATAATCCCGGTCTGTGCCATAGCTATCTTTTTCACTCCCAGGTCTGCTATCCCTTTCTTTGAACGACTCCATGTCAGTGTCTTCCTCTGTCATCATAAAATATTCCTTATTTGCGTCTTCAATCCTTTTCCCGTATAGATTCTGTTTCTGCATCTCGGGTCTCAATTATCTTGTTCCTCTTTCTTGTTTCATTTATGTATTTTTTACCCTGGTGGATTCCATGTCAGAATCCTGGTCTCTGTCATCACCTATCTTACCTTCTCACGGCTGCTAGAGGATTCTCCCTTATAATACTATTTGCCGCCTTTGGCTCCTTCATAACTTATTATATCATCTTGATCTTTATCTGCCTTACACAATATAACTTGCGGTAGCATTTCCCCTCTGCCACGTTACAAGATCAATAAAATTGATCATGTGCTTTTATATACAATCAGCTATCTGTTGGCTTCGTTGCTTTAACTTGCGCTGTTGTGGGTTATGCCGTGTTGGGTAAGCTCCCCACACTGCCGTCGGTATCATAGTGCTTGCCACAGATCTCTCTCGATACATATCTTGGACATTGAAGGTAATTCTGCCGCTTCCGGTCTCCTTCGTCTGTCCCTAGAAACAACTCCTTCTCTGGACGGTCCCCACTCTTTCTTCCTATCCCTAGATGCACTAACTTACAATCTAATGGACGCCAGGTCTTATACAAAATTCTTCTCTCATCATAATATTCTTTTCTTCCAGTTCTCCTATCACTAGAAACAGCTGTTTCTCTGGGTATTCCCTTATTTTCGCCCCTTTTCCAAGATGTTTGTCTGCCTCTCTCATGTGTAAAATTAATATATTTTATTGTTTTCCACTATCTCTATCCTTAGATATAGCTCTTTCTATGGACTTTCCCTATCTTCTTCTCTCTTTCCTCCCTCCCCCTGTCTGTCTTGTCAAATGCGTCTTCTTCAGACCTTTCTTCATCATCTTAATTCCTAAAAAGTTTTCTGGAAACATTTATATCGTAATATTTATATTTTCAGGTCTTACACCATCTCTCTCCTTGGATGGTCTTTTCTCTTTTTTATCATATTTAATATTTGTCCCATTCTGTTTTTTTTTCCCAAAAGGGTCTTCTGGCTTCGTCTCTGTCTGTAGATGGTCTTCTACCTTCTCTTACTCTCGGATCTTTATCTTCACCGTATCTCTCTCTCTCTATATATATATATATTTACACATATAATACTATCTGTTGTCCGCACTCCGTCTGCGTGGACTTTGACACGTTCACTGTCCGCATACAAAATGATCTGACAATGTCACACTTCCAAGTGTGCTTTCAGTTTGGGGACATGGACTTATCAATATAAATCTACATGACCCCAGATTACAAGCACGGACTTTCTTAGCCGTGAATCCATTGTGGAAGCAATGGCTCCTGGCAAGCACTTGCGTGACCCATCATTGGCAGCACCTGGATCGATGCCTTCGTATCGGAGTGACCTACTCATCACAATGTCCTAAAAGCCAAACGTCCTATTATCAAATTGGCCTAAAAGCAAAACGACCAAATTGGACTGAAGGAACGTGTTAAAAAAGTATCCTGTGATAGTCCAGAACATATTTTATCTGTGAGCCAAATTTCATTCAGATCCGTTCAGCCGTTTATGCGTGATTGTGTGACTAACATCCAAACATCTAAACATCCAAACATCACAACTTTGACATTTATAATATTAGTAAGATAATCTCTTTCAGATTTTGCGCTAAAATCTAAACATCCAAGTAAAAAAAAATAAAAAAATGAAAATAATATATTTCTCTCCACATATGACAAGAAGTGGTTTAGGTATAACTGGTCTAGCATTAAATACATTATTATAGTAATGTAGAGACTGGTGCCTGGAATAAGTTCACCTTTTTTGTTTATAAAAACATTGACATTTATAATATTACTTAGTAAGATAATCACTGTCAGATTTTGCACTCTCGAGTCGGTCTTTCATCGTCTTTCTCATATATTTCACGAAAAGGCCTATCTCTACCCCTTTCTTTTACCTGCTGCCCGTCTAACATCCTCCCTATATCCTCTCTCATCCTTTTCCTAAAAACTTCCCTTGGCTCGTTCTTTGTCACGACTTTCAACATTCGGTCACAACCTGAGTCCTCTCTCGCCATCTGGAACTCTCTCCTGTTTCCCAAGATGCTCGCTTACTTCTACTTCTACTTTTACTTGTATCATCGTAGCCTATGCCTCTTTGAATACTTTCTAATCTTTCTATATAACTTTCCCGGTAATACTCTTGGTCGGATTATTATTTTTGTTAGGTATAAAAGAATGTAAGTATTTCAAAGTCTCTTTCTCTCCCATCATCACTATATCCCTCTCAGATTTTTTTTAACAACCAATTGATCATCTCTACTTTTATACCCAGGAGATTCATCTGTCTGTTAATCTTTCACCGTGGCTCCGTCAGTTCTATCTTCTTAGTCACTGTCACTATAATCAGTGTCTCCGCCCCGGTACTTCGCAGTTTAATTCTCGTCCCTAGCACCCCAATCACTATCAAAATCATCTGACCTACCTTGTCTCTCTCGCCACGATCTCCGTCTCTATCCTTTCCAGCACGTCTTCCTTTCTCTCTTTCTCCACGGTCTCGTTCTCCACGGTCTCTGTCAGCACGCCCTCCCTTCTCACTATCACCATAATCAATGTCTCTGTCCTTTTCAGATCGATCTTTTCTGTCAGCACGCCCTCCCTTCTCACTATCACCATAATCAATGTCTCTGTCCTTTTCAGATCGATCTTTATCTCTTCCTCTATGCTCTCTACCTCTATCTTTTCCTCCACGACTCTCAGTTTCTCTTTCATCGTAATCTCTGTCTTTGTCATCCTTGTCACGCTTGTCTTTTCCCTTTTGTTTATCGCCCTTTCCAGGGCCTTTTCCGTCCCTGGAAGGGGCGCCCCTTCCAGGGACGGAAACCGACCTGTCTCTGTATCTATCTTCTTCATCTTTATCTCTCGATGACTTATCGGTCCTTTCTCTATCCTGCAATGACAAATATTTTTATGTAACAAACATATATACATGTGGAATTTTTTAACACCACCTGGAGGGAAAGTACTCTAAATACTGGAGATAGAAAAGTTTACTCAAAACAACTAAAATCCGAAAAAATAACACAGTTTTTTTATGGCACCAATCAATAGGGTCATTCATAAGGACCAATTTCTTTTAAAAAAGAACGTTCAAAAAAGTTTCATGTAGAGACCCGAGGAAGAGCGAAACCGAATAGTTCTACATCCAGATGGTGCTCCGGCCCATAACAGCAGAATCACTACCGCCTAATTATGTTAATAACCATTTCTATACCTGGATTGATACAAACGGCACAATCAGATGGCCTGCGAGATCACCAGATCTCACATCTTTACATTTTTTGTGGGGTTGAATGTAAAAAATCAAATTTAACTTAAATCCTATGCAACTGTCAACGAGTTGAGAGCTGAGGTTCTGTTGAGTGATTTTGAATATTCACTACAACACGTTATTAAAAGTTACCGGAAATGAATTCCTTAAAAGAATAAAGTGTATCCAACAAAATAGAGCTCATTTCGAACAACTAATTAGTTAGTTTACCCTTTTTTTCGTTCATTTAAACTAAGTTAAGATTTTATGGGGTTCCTTTTATTTGATTTACCAAGTTTGTTAGAGAGATTTGATCCTTATGATTGACCCTATCGATCGATGCCATAAAAGTACAGGGTGTTATTATTTCAGATTTTAGTCGGTTCAATTTCCGCTCCGGGTGTGGCAAGCAAATTTTCACAAATCTTTGAATGCAGTTTTCTTTCTTCTTAAAGATAAAGGAATGTTTCCTTTGAGTAAAATTTTCTATTTCCAGTATTTAGAGTACTTTCCCTCCAGGTGGCGTAAACAAATTCCACCCTGTATGTATAACCGAACTACATTCACAATCAACGTTCGAAAAATGGCAGAACCAAAAGAGCTCATTTTTTTTGTACTAGCTGACAGTAAACATGCCAAATACTATATAACTATGCCAATATGAAGCTAATACAACGTATTTGTGCCAACCAGCAGGATACATACTTAATTTGAGTGAATTTTTGTGTCAATGTGACCAAAATTTGCAAGATTTTATATGACACTGGGGGTCTAGTATAAGAGGGTATAAAAGGTAACAAAAGATATTTGCGATGAAGTATTGTTATGATTTCAGAATTATTCAGAGGCTGAACAAGTACCCGCAAAGATCTAATCTTGAGACCCCTTTATCTTGTCGCATTGACGTCACGAGGCAGAGGGCAATTTGCCCTAACACCCTAAATTGTAAGAAAATTCGTACTACCTAGTGATAAGAAAAAACTATCTGTCTTTTATACAACGTGTTAATGAATAAACGCAAAACCTCATGCACGTACCCCAACTGATTTATAACAACAAATGATTAGATTGAAACAATAATTTCATTATTTTGGATAATTAGAATTCATTTTAATCATTTTAATAATCTTGTGTTGGTAGTGAGTATGAGTATGCCAGTGCGGTGGGTTGACATCGAGTTCAGTAAATTATAATTTTTTTTTTAAATAATTACCTAATTTGAAAAGAAATCTCTTTTAGAGTTATGCTCGCCTTTGTACATCACGACTTATTGTTATTTGTTTTTCATAATTATGTTTTTGTGTACAATAAAGAATCTATGAATCTATGAACCTATGTTGAAACCATGATAATCCTATTCTGCTCTCGATTCTAAACAAACTTCTTTCTAGTTTGGCGTTAATTCATTAACACGTTGTATAAAGGATGTAAACTCCCTAGTAATATTTAACCTTTTAACCGCCGGAAAATTTTTATTTGAACGCGATTTTCGCGATTTCGATGTTAGAGTCCCGCTGGCTGGTTGCCTTCAAACCAATATGCCCTTCTTCCATTTTGACGGAACACATTTTTATTCTGATTGGATTCGATAGAACAAATTTGGAACATTCTGAGACATAGGGTAAATCGTTAATAACTGGCCCCTTTACTACCTTGTTTACTGTGGCTACCTGTAAAGTGATACCACACGTACTATTCATTCAGGGAAAGTATTTAACATTGAAAATAATAATATAAATTAAATAAATTTATTTCAGGCAACGGTACAAACTTAATTATAAAGCCCCATATTGCTGGCTCGCCACTCGTAAAGGTGAACGGTTTCAAGTATTTGGGACACTGGGTCACCGATGTACTGGATACGCAGAGTATAATAATGGGTTCAAGATGCTGATGGGGCTCCCGAGATTTTGTAGCGCGTCAGGGATGTTCGCGGCGGCAAGTGTGACTTCCTTTCACGCCATAATGCGCAGTAGAGTCGCCTCCCTGATGCGTCGCGTCCAAAGTAGCACCAACAGTCTCCTGAACACCATTTCAAACCGGCCACACTGTCCCTTCTGGAAGCACTGGACGGAACTACACCTCTCCGCTGCCCCCTCTATCAGAAAATAGCTTTGACTATTTATTATAAGGACTAGCCTTGCGGTAGCATTTCCCCTCTGCCACGGTATAAGATTAATTGATCATGTGCATTCACTAAACGAGACAGCCTATAATTGCGAAACAATAATTTCGAACTTAGACCGTTTGGGGTTCACACGAGACTTCTTTGATGATTTTTAACGTTCAAAATTAGAATCTAAAGTTATGGGGAATAAAATCAAAAGTTGCGAATTTCGTGTTACCTCGCCCCCCGCAAAAAGTGGCAGAAATATTTGTTAGTAGAATTACACGCGTAACAAGTCCCTATATAAGTAGTCAAAGGAAAATAGGCTATGTAATAAATTATATGACTGTTATGTATTATACTGTACTAACATAGTTTTAAGTATATACTAACAATCTATGGACTGTGTCTGAAATAAAATTATTTTGATTTTGATTTTTTTGATATTATAAATTATAAATACATTAATCTAGAATATACAGGGTGTAAAATTAAATGAGACACTTACTTAAAGGTGTGACTTCAGACCATCAAACTGAACAACTTTTACTATGGGACCAACACTGAAACCGCGAAAACAATATTCCCCGAGGGGGTAGTCCAGAGATATTCTGAAACTTCAGAACATCCACGTTTTACTAGTATAACCGAAACCGAGCCCGTCGTCACTTGTAATAGACAGTGGGTCCAATACATGCCTCGAAATTGACATGCCGGTTTCCTCACGATGTTTTCCTTCACCGAAAACCCAGTGGTGTTACAAATCGTACATAAATTCCGAAAAACTCATTGGTACGAGTCGGCCTGGACGGGGACCGAACCATCGCCTCCTGCACGGCAGGCCCAGGTTACCCTCAATAGATACCGAATACAAGGCCGCCGACGACGCACGCCACACATCTATGACATTGCACTGATATAAGCAACGCGACTGAGCGAGTTCGAAGTAGTGCGACCTTGAAATGGCCAATCATGTTGCATTGTTTCGTGCCCCGATACCCGCACCTACCGCAAAAAATTGTGACTTCGGGCCTGTACAAAATTTTCATCATGCGGTATCTATTGGCGGTAATCTGTGACGGCAGGCAAGGTTACTCGCCACTGGACTACCACGGCTTTTTCCGTAAAAAAAAGTTCCGCTGTCCCATATTAGTCGAGTTATGTATGTGCAGTTTTGTATGAGACAGCGGATTTTTTTTCGCGATTTCTGTGTTTGTTGTCTGTGTGTCAAAGTGTCCCATTTAATTGTACACTCAGTATACAAGTTGAAATTTGGAATAATTTAAGTCATGTTTTGTTTTTATACTATGCTATACAGGGTGAAATTGATATCATTAGCATCCTTTTAAACTAAGAATCTATACCCATCAAACTGAACAACTTTTACTAGGGGAGCAAACCGATCGGAGCAACAAAAAAATCTGCTGTTGCATACATTTGAGTCGAGTAGGCATTGCAGTCATATAAGAATAATAAGAATAAATAAGAATAAAAATTTTATTTCAGGTACTATGTCCCATAACATTAACATTTGATACAAATGAATTCAATAAATAAAATACAATAATAATAAGAATATTCACTTTTACAAAAAAATACGTAATATGTAGTATGGAACAGCTGATATAACTTAGTGGTCCCGTTAATAGCACACTGATGCGAAGTCCTCCTTCTATAGAATGTCATTGGCTCCCATAGTAAAAGTTGTTCATTTGATGGGTAAACTCTTAGTTTAAAAGGATGCTAATGATATCAATTTCATCCTGTATAGCATAGTATAAAATGAGCAATACAACTTGGGCCTCTTCAGGGCGAGAGTGAATAGGCACATTTCTAGGTAAGCATGCTACATCTTCGGCCTCGTCACTTAACATCAGGTGAGATCGGGGTCAAATGCTTACCTATCAAACATAAAAAAAAAAAAAAAACATGACTTAAATTATTCCAACACTTAAATTTAACACTCCCTAGGGTTTAATGTCCTCGCTTCCCTAAAGCGTATCTGAACATGACTCCGGTAGGCCATACTTCGGGGATCAGGAACTTCTTGTAGGTGAGTGACGGGAACTCGGAGCTTGAAGGCCTTGAAGTCTGTAGACCTGTCTACTCTCCAGTTCCTGTATCGTACCCTCACCGGGAGAGGTCAGTCATCCTTTGTATGGAACCTGGACCTCTACTCGGACATTCGAACTTCGCAATTGCGTGAACGTTTTCGTTCCAATGTCAACTCTATTACGACCGATACGGTCTCGATATATCGAAAATCGAAAGTACAGGGCCTGGTACTGGTAATGAACGTGTATACTATAGCTGACATTATTTATTTCATAACTTCATAATTGATAACTGTTTTATTGAAGATTACCTTTAACCTGGTTACTAGCCAGAATTTTCAAAGCCATTTTTCCAATAACTAGCCATACACACCTCTATTACACTGACATAATGCCAAAAGTCAAATTTATCATAGAAGTTCTTATTTTCAAATGCATGTCCGCTACCAGAAAAAGAAGCAACCGGTCAGTTTCTCGCCAAAGAAAAACTTGTATTAATATAAACTTTCACGCTACTCGGTGAAGATAAAACTTGACTAATATACTTCAGATAACTGATGTTTGAATTGTGTGAATGTAAATTGAATTCTTAGTTTATCCATTTCAGTATAATGTGTCCAGTTATTGGGGGCGGCTAGTTATTGACGATTTACCCTACTTACATCGTTCTAGGAATGTAGGAAAATTGAGACAATAACCTCGAAATGGTTTACGATTCAGCCCTCGAAAAAAATCTTGACATACCGAATTGTGAACGATATTATGAACAAAAACGCTAGTTAGTTGATAGATTACCTTCCTGCCATCGCTGTCGGCGGCATCTCTATCTTTACCGCGATCTCGGCCATCTTTATCTCGATCCTAAAAATAAAATACAATATTGATTATAAAGTGCTAAAATAAATAATACTAATTACTGTAGCTTTGATTAAGTATATATCAATGTTAAAATTATGGCAATTCCTACCAGCTCCCGCGACTGCGTACGCGCAGACCACTGACTTTAAATAACTACGAGCGTTAACCCGCGACTTCGTCCGCACAAATTATATACCAGAGTTTAAGTCAGATCATAAGCTATCAAACAAAAAAAGTTTCATCAAAATCGGTTCAGTAGTTTTTGCGTGATGCTCGTTCAAACAAACAAACAAAGAGACAGACAAAAAATCCAAAAATTGGTTATATGGAATCAGAGACAATTAAAAACCATATCGTAACTTTTTTTTTGTTAATATCTTCAATGTACAGACAAACTTTCTACTACAGTTTTATAATAGTTTAAATATCTTCAATATACAGACAAACTTTCTACTTCAGTTTTATAATAGTTTAGATTCATAACTTTTGATTTTATGAACCGATTGCGTTGAAATAAAGCCTGAATATAGACCTAAGCCTTTTAAGAAAACTTCAACGATGTCGGTTTAGTAGTGTTTAAGTTATGCGTGCACAAACAAACAGACAGACAAACAATCTAAAAAAGGTCTTAGTTACGTATCGTAAACGCCCTCAATTAATATTTTAATATTTTTTGTTCAGTTTGATGGGTAGAGTATGTGGTGGTTAATGATACTTTTCCTTATTTACTATTCCATCTAGCAGCCTTGGGACCTTGAACCATTACACCCTGTATAGTATACTATTACCTATTCTGTGCCTAGTATGTGGTGGTTAATGATACTTTTCCTTATTTACTATTCCATCTAGCCGCCTTGGGATCTTGGACCATTACACCCCGTATAGTATACTATTACCTATTCTGTGCCTATGTTGAACAGTGGAAACTAAGGATGTTCGTACTTACTCTTGACCTTCTCTTTTCCCTCTGCCAATCTTTGTCCTTCTCGCCATCGTCGCCGCGGCGTCTAGGACTTTTGCCTGTGCTGAAATTATATAGATAGCGTTAACCCGCGACTTTGTCCGCACAAATTATATACCAGATTTTAAGTCAGATAATAAGCTATCAAACAAAAAAGTTTCATCAAAATCGGTTCAGTAGTTTTTGCGTGATGCTTGTTCAAACAAACAAACAAAGCATAATTGTGTGTTACAAACAAACAAACAAACAGACAGACATAAATAAAATTCACAGGCACATACGAAGTAATAATCCCAATTTGATCCCAAATTAAGCTTTAAGAAACCTCCATACGCTGAAGAAGAAATTCTGATTCGTATGTGTTCTGCGTATGTCTACCAACCCGCATATTGGGCACGCGCGGTGGACTGACATCCATGATGAAGGTCGAAGTATAATCGATGACGGCCCGAAATAGCTCAGTCGGTAGTGAACCTGCCTGATGTGCTGAGGGTCGCAGATTCGAATCCCGTAAGGGATAAATATTTGTATGATGAATATGAATATTAAATTTGTGCTAGATAATTTGTGTGACAATGCCCAAGCTATTTTTATTATTTATTTGATTATGGAAATCATACAACAACGGCAGAAACATAAAACATCAGAATCCAAATCACAAAGATAAATAGAAATGTCCGAAAACGCGTACTGATATAGAATACCACTACTCCTAGAATTGTGTCCCATGGGGTGCAACAAGGCAGTGTCCTAGGGCCTCTACTCTTTCTGATATACATCACTGACATTCCCAAATCAACCACAAATCATAATCATAATCATAATCATTTATTTCATAAAGATATTTTTACATGTCAAATGCACTCCTTAACTACTTATAATTATATTATTTTTAGTACAGTCCGGTTACATTCTAATAACATTAGGTACAAAGTTATAAAATTCATCAATGTCATAGACAGCACGATCTATAAGCCATGTTTTTAATTTACGTTCAAAGGTACAATTTTCTTTGCACTGTTTGATATCGTTGGGGAGATTATTGTAAATTTTAGGGCCTATTATATATATGGATTTAGTCGATTTTTCTAGTCTACAATTTGTAACTATTAAGTCCGATTTATTTCGAAGTGAATACTTGTTAAACCCAGTTTTATCTGGAAATTTGTCTATATTTTTTCTCACAAATTTAGAAATGTCTAGTATGTACTGAGAGGTGAGTGTTAGAATTTTTTTACTAACAAAAATACTTACAACAAATCCAGTGATTTTATTTTCGGACGGTTGTGCAGTGGTTTATAGTGACAAAATACATATAAATAATAGTTACAGTGGTTACAAATCAACAATCTAAGGGTAAATCTAAATAAAACTAAAGTTATGGACTTCAGACTAACAGCATGCGATGTAATGCCTACTAACATAGTATATGAAATTAAGGCATTGTTATAGAAGAAACAAGAACCACAAAATGTTTAGGCTTATATAGATGATAACATGAAGTGGCAAGCGCATCTGGAATTTGTCTGTAACAAGCTCTCGCAATCCGCGTATGCTCTTTATCTGCTTTCGAAAAAGGTAAGCGAGCAAGCTGTACTAGTAGCCTATCACAGCTATGTTGCTTCAAGAATGAGGTACGGCTGTACGGCATAATCTTTTGGGGAAATGCTACCAACAACATTACATTTCTGAAAAATCTCATTAGGTTTTTTAGGTTTAACAATACCCTTATATATTTTGTATGCCTTAGTAGGCCACAAAGATACATTTTCCTACTATTATTATCATATCTCTACCTGTGTGTAACAATAAAAAAAATTGTATTTGTAACATCCATGACCGAACCGGGATTCGAACCCAGGAACCTGGTTTGTCAATCCGGCGTTATGCCTAAGGGCTTGAACGAAAGTGCCTTACGATCAGTCAGTGACTGACCGGTAGAAATAGAAATATTCTCAATTGTGATGGACGGTATCAGAGATATTATTGCCTTTTAGATCAAATTGTCTGACGGATTCGGCCCCACGCACGCCTCCCAAAGATCCGGGACACTTATGTCCCGTGATACAGAAAGCATAAGCTTATGCTCACGACTATATTCCCCGAGTCAGAGATGTTCTGAAACATCCACGTTTCACTAATAGTACCGAAATTCTATCTAGTGTGACGGGGAGTGAGCCCGTCGCCACGTGATACAGAAAAGACAAACATAATAACAATTACCCAGCTCGCTGTGCGTCTGGCCCGCCAGCCTTCCCGCCTCGCACGGCATCTGACGAGGAAACATCGCTCCCACTAAGCGACGGCGTGATCTCCGCGATCCTGATCTCGACCTGCTGCTCCAACATACGCATCTGGCGCGCCAGGATGTGCAGAATTGTTTGCACCATCTTGAAGTTTACTATGTTTTTCTGAAATTTTTTGCAGTGACTAGGATGAGGTTTTAACCGTGGTCCCACCGCTATGCCCCACTAGTGGGACTACAGGCTATTTTTCCCGTAGTCCCACTGCACTAGAGATTGCTAAATGTGAGCCTACATTCTTAAACAGAAAGTTGCTAGTTGTAGCAATGTTTCTGACTACAGGGGAATAACAGTAGTGAGTTTATGTATGTAGGTACCAAGCCCTAGCAACCAAATAATAATCCAACCAAAAAAATTTCATTAACATTTTTTCCAAGATGAGGCTCGCACTGTCAAAAAGTTATCAGATCTCATGAAGAGCCAAGCTTCTCTTCACAAACTTTACGCCTTAGTCAAAATATGTGGCTTGGCCATTTAGCTACATTCATATGGGCACAATGTGAAAAATGTATTCACTGTTCATTACTTTACTGCTATACTTGTATGTAGTAACGAAACGGCCAAGCCACATATCTTACTAAGGTGTAGAGTTTGTGAAGAGAAGCTTGGCCTACATCTTCATCATATCGTATGGGATTTGTTGTCTTCCTGCTTGGATCCGGGGAGGTCTAAATTTCGAGGTCAAGGTGTTTAGCCAGACTTCCGCTGCCGGGGTAAACCTATGGACTTCTTCAATTCCACCGGGGAAACGGCGCAGAGTGTACTTATTTACCACATGGGTGAGGAATTGGTCAAGTGCCCTCGGTCGCACATCGGTGACTCCCTCAGAGAGGTGAGCCCCACTTGTAGAGATGGTAGTTGGGCCTTTCATGGGTTCTGAACCGGTTTAGCTTAGCCCAGGTCTTCCTGTCCTTATCAAAACCAGGTAGTTTGACAGTCGGGTCCCGCACGAGTTTTGACTCCAGCGTTTTTCGTATAGACATGGATATAGCGTGCGAGGTTTGACTCCAGGGATTTTCGTATAGGCATGGGTATAGCGTGATTCTGTTGGAAGAACTTTTTCCATTCTTTGGCAGCTGCTTTATTCCTGCGGGGCTTCAGTGGAGGGATGTGTGAGAGAACAGGGAGCCTACCTCTCGTCGAGAATGTGGAGCCCGCATAAGAAAGAGTAACAATACCAATACATAATGGACACTCCCTGCCTCCCACCAATTTTGACCTTGACGCTCGGGTGTTACCTATTCCTCTCACTCGCACTCACTCAGCCTTCATTCTAGAGTAGACTCTTCTTGACAGGGCGAGCCCGTGGTGTCCGGAGTGTGAATCAATTTTCATAGATCTTAGAGCTACTTACATCTGGCGATCCCATAGCGATATTGATCAGGTCGTCAACCCTGACTAAGAGAGTCGTGTCGCTCATGTTCGGTTCATCCATCTTTCCCTTTGACTTGGACATCCTCCCCAATGTATCTTCGTTGGTTTAGAAAAACAAGTAATAAAGCTAGTAGTAAAATCAAAAACAATCTAAAATCTAAGACAAAACTAATCAAAAGTGTCGGTTGGTAAATTCTTTGATTGGTAATGAATAATGAAAGATGGTTGTCAGGAAAACAATTGAAGTCTTGACCGTTCGAAAGAATTTGAAAATTGCCGCCAGGATTTTTATGAAAGAGTTTTTATTTTAACTCTTTCCTATGCCACCTTCCTGCTTTCCATTTACTTTCCTAAAACTGTTTTCTTTCGGTTTTAAGGGATCCGTACCCAAAGGGTGCGCCAAACGGGGGCCATAAGCCTACGCTGTCCGTCCGTCTGTCCTACCTAATAATCTAATAATCTGGAAGCCCTGATAGATTATCATATTATATGTATATTTTTCAGTTCCTATAATATTACATACATATGTATCGAATAGATAACCTGTTTTGTTTTAAGTCGGTTAAAGACCGGTCATGTGTGTCGGGCTCGCGCCAAGGATCCCGGAGAAAGCATAATTTTTTTTATAGTATTGTATAGTGGTACGGAACCATCCGTGTGCGAGTTCGAATCTCACTTGACCGGTTTTTTTATACGGAGGTCTGTGCCTCGGGGCACAATTCGATTTTGCTAGGAACTATACCAGCTAAATACCAGCGAACCAGGAAGGCGGCATGACGGTGGCATAGGTATTATTCTAACATCCTTGCAGCTAGGAGCTACGCGTCAGCCATAGACAAGCTACTAATACCAGCGAACTCTACCAGGAAGCTGGCATCATAAAATTATTAATTTACTACGTAAAACCGCTGGCATAGGTTTGGTCTTAGAGAATCCAGGGTTTGATTGATAGGATCAGTTTGCGAGGCGAGCATAGAGTACGGTAAACGAGGAAGCTAGTTTTCCACTAAAATCTATTCTGGAACAGACCGTCTACCTGATGATTTCTCTTCTTACGCGCGACTCACCTTTTTTCCATTCTACGCGTCGCGGCTAGTGCGACTGAAAACCGCGGGAAGGTGTAATTTCAAAAAGAAGAGAAGGAGCGTCGCGCGCGAGAAGAGACATCATACTTGAGCTGAGAAGAGACCTTTGCTCAAAGAAATTGAACAATAATTACCATAGAGATAGTAAGTAATATCTATGGTAATGAGGGATTTTCCGAAAGCCATTAAAAAAGAAAAAGGAGTTCCTAAAGGCTCGATAGATGGCGTTGACTAGACAGGGGTGAGCGACCTTGCAGATGGTAAAATACAAATAAAATAGTAAGAATTTGTGTTTTTAAGTAAACAGCAAAATATGAACATATATTTCGTCAACGGATGCGTCTGACTCAGTGACATACATTTGTGTTGACTTTTTAGCTTTAAATTTAGTTTAAAATTTTCGTCTTCAGACCCCTCTCTGGTCAACGCCATCTATCGCCGGCTTATTGAACTTTTGACTAGCTGTCAGAAAACTCCTCATTACAGCTTGACCGTAAAGTCTAGAAATTAAATAAATCGGAAATAAACTTTTTCATTATCATGAATATTATGGAAAACGTCAAACCAAAGAGAATGTAACTCACTACGTTATACGTCAAACTGTCCAGAAAAACATCAAATGCAGTTTTATGCATTTCAAATTAAAATTTACCGTAAAATATTTTAATATGTCCTTATTATTATTTCAAATGGATAAAGCAACAAAAAGTGGTGCAATTCTAGTGATTCACTATATAATTTTCTGTTATGTTTGGAGGTATATCATGCGAGGGAGATTCGAACAGATTGGATGTTCTTTACAAGCGATTTACTGATATGGTAGGTATTTATTTACTCTAATGTTGCAGTTTAACAATAGTTGCCAATGTAATTATATCAATTATCGTAAGTTATCATCTGTAAAATAATCCTTTAGGGAATTTTCTTTCGAGTTTGGTTCGTTTCGGGTTCATCATCATCATCATTGTCTTGCCCATTTCCCATTATTTGGGGTCGTCATTATTAATTCGTTTCGGGTTATGATTGTATATTGATAAAACTGACGTTATGTATGCGTGGACCGCTTAATTTTGATCCTCGCATGTCATTCCTGCATGTGATATTGTTGGTTTCGTTAGTTTATCTTCACTGCGACTAATATGTGTATCGATTACTTTTTTATGGTTTCTCTGTTATATTGTTTTCAGGAAAACATTTAAACCGATAAATTTATCCGCCCGGAAAGCATGGATAAAAAAACTGCAATGCTAAGAAATGGAAACCTTAAAAAGAAGAAATGTAAATAGGTATTGGACCTAAAAAATATGGCAATCGTACTAATAGAATTTGGAAACAAACAATTTGAAAGTACAATATAGAGTGTATTTAGTACTTCCATATGAGTTTTCATTATTTTCTTTTAGAACTAGAATACAAAAGGCGTAGCATGTTGCACGTGATGCGGCTATCATCATCATCATCATCATCATCAGCCTATAAACGTCCCACTGCAGGGCACAGGCCTACCCTTAGGGAGGGTGTATGTCCACCACGCGTGGCGTATCCAGGTTTCCAGGATACGGCTATGTCATGCATTTTATCTCGTTCGTTTCCACGCAAATAGAAAGATAGCGAAGGTGTGATTGCGCTATATCACGCTGCCATGCTAGTCATGCAGTTGCCAAAAATTAAAATTTCTATATGATGTAAAATTTAGCTGCTATCAGAACAAAATTTAGCTAAATATAGATAACGTTTTGCATAAACTTTTGGAGAAAATACAGCAAGTATCAAAATAGTTTAGGTCGTAGTGTAGTGTTTCCATGTAAAGCGACAGTGGCGCCCTCATTTAATTTCTACTCTTTCTGGTCGTACTGTAGATACTCTTTCTTAGGTCCCGCCACACACAGACGGAATTGCGATCCGGAATCCTGATTCAGGATTCAGTGTTGTCAACTATGATTATAAAAAATACTAGAGTGCTGTTGAAAAAATGCCTAAAATAAAAATGTTTGAAACGCCAAATGAATGACAATAATTGCATGTTTAGGTATTTATTACAACAAAACAAACAATTTCTATATATGATAATTACTATCATGTGATGAGGTCATGACGTTACGAATGTTACGATGATGGTTTGTAAATTGTATTCCAATATTAATGCAACTATATCAAAGACTATCGATAGTTTTAACATGACACACAAGACATAATCTGCATACTTACAAAAATGGCATGAACCATTATCACACAAGCGGTTTTTGAGCGTAGGCGATTTCGCAACTACGCCGCAACGACGTCGCAACTACGCCGTCACGATACGGTATCGTTCTATCAACGCCTACGCTCAAAAATCACTTTTAAATATGCCACCTAAGATATCAAAAAATCACTAGATCTAGTGGAAAAGTCTCTGAAAGCGGCAACACTCCTTACGGAATCTAATTCCGAATCAGGTTTATTCCGGATGTATGTGGCGGACCTCATACTGTGCCGTAATTATACAGAAGTCTGTGGCCGTAATTGAACCCTTTGTCTTTGCCATATGAATGGATATAATAATAGTACACTATAGAAACCATCGCGAAAAGTTTTCAATCTAAGATAGAAGCGAAACCAACGATTTTTTTTGGTCTATACGACTAGAATCCGCCTTTCCTAAGAACAAGGGCTCCTAAAATGCGGCAACTAAAATTCGAGCTTCAAAAATGAAGAAATTAGACTTTCAAACCCAATTTGTTCACGTTTCTCGTAGAACGGCCCTATTACTCTATATCAGAATATCTTAACGACACAACAATGTAACGCAATAATTTAAATACCGACATATTTGTGGGTCCGAAAATTGACATGTAAAACTAATTATAAGAATGAACTAAAGTTGTAGATATTGTGATAATTTTGTTGTACTTATCTATATAATGACTATTTAATTTATCAGGTCTAAAGTTTTTTTGTATTTGTATTTTAATTACCTAAGTACCTAAATAATTTTGAGTACCAAAGTTTGACATTTGATTATGAATTTTTATTATACGCCGATTAAAGGCAGAGCATATTGAACTACTATAACTTTGTGAACAACTTTTTGACATTATGCACATATTAAATTGATTTCTATTTCAAACCTGCTGGAAACCAAAGTTTGACGCTGACGTGCGCGGCGGCGGCGTGTTTTTTTTAACCGATTTCAAAAAAGGAGGAGGTTTGTCAATTCGAACGTATATGTATATATTTTTTTAAATATAGCATTTTGTCCGGTATTCTTGAGAAAAATCTACAGTAAAATATACGACAGCAACATTAATAAATAATAAATCAATACGGACGGATTAAGTACAGGATACGGATTGTATAATGAACCACAGACTCTGTGTAATACAGAAGTCTATGATAATGTACTCGATTTGATCATAGAGATAGTAAGTACTACGTGATTTGAAAGACGATTTCAAGATTTCAAAAGACGTGTGAACCCTGTTCCGTACGACTTCCGAAATCAACCGTATGGGTTGGCAACACTCGTTGCCGCATTTGA
Organism: Agonopterix arenella; assembly: GCA_927399405.1. Classification (NCBI taxonomy): domain Eukaryota; kingdom Metazoa; phylum Arthropoda; class Insecta; order Lepidoptera; family Depressariidae; genus Agonopterix; species Agonopterix arenella. The sequence continues at coordinate 622,833 of OV656704.1, forward strand.
TCACAAACTAATTAGAAAGATGCATTGTTCTTCTAATTAGTTTGTGGATGCATTTTATTTGTACGTCGGCGGTATCTAGTCGTATAGACCAAAAAAAAATCTTTATTATTTTTATTGTATGTCTTATGGTATTTCTCGGGCCGTGGCCCGGACCTTTAGAATGCTTGCGTGTGTTCTTATTTATCATTTATTTATTTTTAATATTCATTAATTTAATAATAATTTATTTATATTAATATTAAATTATAATTGTATTTTGATATTATATTTTTTGCTCTAGTGTCATTATACACTATCCAGGGAGGATACAGGGCAATACGTTTGTATGGAAAAACGGTACCCACCTATCCCCTTAAAATAAATAAAACAATACAATACAGTTTATAATTGTATTTATTTATAACTCATCGCACGTCTCATCTCAACACTTAACGTCAAAGTAGCAAACAGCAAGAATATAGTTATTGCATTATATTATGTACAGCGTACATAGCACAGCACGGGTAATCACTGGCCACCACGAAACGTAAGCCGAGCGTGCATTCTGACAAAGATATCAAGGTTAATACTGTAAAATCATCAAAATAAACGGCGGATAAAAGCGAATAAATTTGTAAAATTAATAACAGATTTGTGAACACTAAAATTCTATAAATAACCTGGAATGCAAAGAGGGTTTTATTAAATTTGATCATAAATTATTACACAGAAAAATATCAATGGGCGAAAATAATATGTTAGTTGTATAAATATAGTATATTTTCTTTTAGTAATAAATTAATAATACAGGACGCAGGGTTACTGGTAATTCAATACATTCCTAAGGACGTGATATTAGAGATAGTAAGCTATCAATTTAGCCCTGGATTGCCTTACTAATGTTATAACCGTTTTTGAGTAATTTACAATGTGAGAATTTTTCAAATAATTGCAAAATTTCAACTTCAAAGTCAAGTTTTAAAAAAAGTTTAGGGCTAATTGTCTTTTTTTCTTCTAGTACTCAGACAACATGTTAATACTTTGTTGAAAGCAAAAACATTTTATATTTTCGCTATAAAATCGACACAGACAGTCTCAAAACACTATCGATTAAAATTATTCTTAAAAAAAATTATTCATTAATTCAATGTACAAAGTTTAATAATACAAAAACTCAAAAAAAAAATTTCAAAATTTCAACTTCAAAGTCAAGTTTTAAAAAAAGTTTAGGGCTACTTGTCTTTTTTTCTTCTAGTACTCAGACAACATGTTAATACTTTGTTGAAAGCAAAAACATTTTATATTTTCGCTATAAAATTGACACAGACAGTCTCAAAACACTATCGATTAAAATTATTCTATTATTAAATATATTATATATATTATATATATTATATATATTATATATATATTAAAAAATCATTCATTAATTCAATGTACAAAGTTTAATAATACAAAAACTCCCTTATTTATCTAGCTATCCAACGAGGTAAGAAAGTTTAAAGAAAAACTCTTTAAATAAGAAGAATTAGTATTAGAAACCAATCAGGGCGTACTTAATTAACATAAAACGTGAGGTTAATTTTTCCACAAATGTGTTGAATTTTAAGAAATTAAACATTAGAGATGGTTTAAATTTCAAAATTTATTGTTTATAATAGTCCTGCTCAAATTGTGCATCCGTATTTCTGGTGCATTTTCTACATCTACGTCGTATTTCAGTCCTGGTGATTCTTGAAGTGATATTATCAATTATTCGCTGCCATGAGACTTCTTGCGATAAGATTGTTGCTGTAGACTAATGTCTCCATGTGCCAGATGTATTAGTCAACGGGTGTATGATGTGGGCACTGTGCCCCCAGATTAGGCAATCTGAAGAGGAGGTCCGATCCCGTAACCCGCAAGATGGCCAGATTTACACCTGTAGACTACACCGGTAGATAAAAGATTTTTAATTTACATCTGGAGGCAATGAAGGGATTATTCGACAACAAATCTAGCAGATCGTGTCTTATCCCAACAAATCTCGAGGCAGCGAATAATTGATAATATCACGTTAAGAGTTACTGTTAAGGACTAGAACTAGAAATACGACGTATATGTAGAAAATGCACCAGAAATACGGGTGGACAATTTTAGCAGGACTAGTAAAAATTATAAATGTTTATTTTTAAACCATCTCTAATGTTTAATTTCTCAAATTCAGCACATGTGTGGAAATATGAACCACGTGTGTTATGTTAATTAAGTACTAAGTTACGTTAGTTCATACCTCGTTGGATAGGTAGATAAATAAGGCTTTATCATTGAGGTATCTAGTACCTATTAGAGGCCATACCCAGACAAAATTTTTTGTAACACAAGTTTGAGCTGATGGGCTCCAACATACTTAGCATTCTAATCGCGGTGCGCAGGTTTTGTTCGCGTTGTCTTTTCTATACATAATTATTCTTTTTATTAAACTTTTTACATAAAATTAGTTAATGATTTTTCTGAAAAATTTTCATTTAAAATAGTAACGAAATAACGAAACAATTTTAATTGATATTTTTTTAATTTTGAGGCACTGAGTCAATGAGTTTTTATAACCATATAGTCATGTCATACAATAACAAAGCCTAAACATGGCACATGTCTCTTAATGTCACCTTTGTATGCATCAATTATGCCCAGCTGTCATACATTGCCGCTGACATTCCAGTCCTTTCAAATCTTTCAAATACTGGGCATAACTTAGTGGTCCCGTTAATAGCGAACTGATGCGGAAGTCCTGCTTGTATAGAAAGTCATTGCACTGAGTCACGTTTTTGTTTTCAACAAAGTATTATCGCTAGGGTTCGGCGACATGCAACTTCTGCGGACCTCGGACTCCCGCCGCATGACCCTTAGCCCATTTATGTTAACGAAAGACTCACTAAAGCTAATCGTCTTCTGTTTTGGAAAGCGCGCGAAGCAGGTCGTGAAAACAATTGGAAGTTCGTCTGGACTAAGGAGGGGCGTATATACGCTTGACTCTCCGAGCTCTTTTACGCAATTGCTAAAGACCGAGAAGGACATCGGGAGTGTTTTTGGTACCCATTTTTCAGCGCCCAAAACTCTCTAAATTTATGCTGGGGTTTGCTTCTTTTGAAGTCCTATATTCGAATGGGATTACGGGTTTATGTTTAACGTACGTGTTTCTATCTATGTACCTAATAGCATACGAGTGTCATGGTAGTTTTTGTTTATGGTTTTATTTTAGTTTTTGCTTTATGTTACGTGATAGTCTCAATTACAAATGTTTTAGTATCTTTTGTTTTGATGTTGTAATACTGTTGATAGACTGTTGTAATATTTTACCTTGTAACAGTGTTTTGAATGTATTTGTAAAATATAATGCCACTTTGATTTTTCACATTTCACATCGTCCTTTTTCGGGCAGGTGTGTTGTCGCAGTGGCTAGTCGGCAGGTCAAGCATACTTTTCTTGAATAGGGAGGGACGTGAAGCGCTGGCGCCAGCGGTACCAGGATATAGGTTTCGATTACGGCCGCGTCCAAATAATATTCGTGGTGGCCGCGTTGGTGGTGTGGCTTTTTATATTAGAAAAAATTTCAGAGTGCGTTATATAGATCATCCTCCTTTCGCGATAGAGCAGTGGTGGCTGGGAATCACAATCAATAGTGTACGTTTGGCCGTAGGTACGGCGTACCGTCCGCAATGGCAGTCTATTGATACTTTTTTAAATGATCTTATCGAGTCTGTTGCTTCTTTCTCCTATTTCGACCGGATAGTGCTCTTGGGAGATTTTAACATCGACCAGTTAGTAAAACACAGTAAATATAATCGGTTTTACAATTTTCTTTAGTGTATTGATCTTAATCAAGTGGTGACAGAACCTACTCACTTTACTAAAGATAGTGCAACATTAATCGATCTTTGTTGCACTGATGTCGCTGTTAGAAGTGTCAGTGTGTATAATATTAGTGGTAAAAATGGTCATGCTATGATAAATGTAACTTTGAATGTAAAAAAGGATAAGTTCAAACCAAAAAATATTACATATAGGCCTATGAAGGATATTGATCAAGATTCATTTAATGCAGACCTTATTGACTTGGATTGGGAATCTATCAAATACTCTACTAACATAAACGATATAGTATACATTTTCGACTCCTTTATTTCGCATCTTTTTGATAAACATGCTCCTCTCAAAACGGTATTAATTAAGCATAAACCAACTCCCTGGATGACAGATAAATTGAGACTGATAATAGGATTACGGGACAAGGCATTAAAACGCTATCGTTCTACTAAGCAAGACTGAACAATGCATGTATAACGAGAGGCGGGCTTATTTTGATCGCACTATAAATAACCAAGCTAATGATTCTAAGACTCTATGGAAAAACATGAGAAACTCATTCTACTGATCCTAATAAGGATGAAAATCAGCCGGCAATGTTTGATGATCCAGATGAAATAAATCGACATTTTCTGGGCATATCCGGTACAGACAGTGTTTCCTTGTCATTATTGAGCTATTATGAATTTAATAAGTATGGAGATACGGTTTTTAAATTAAAGCAAGTGGATGAAGCTGATGTGTCAAAGGCATTTCTCAGTATAAAATCGAATGCCCAAGGGATAGACGTTATTGCCTGCTATTACGTGGATCATTAACCGCTCGATATCTACATCCACATTTCCATATGCCTGGAAAACAGCAGTCGTAACTCCTTTGCCAAAGCTGCCAAACCCTGCGCGTTACAAGGATCTTAGGCCTATCAGTATTTTACCTTGTCTTTCTAAGGTTTTGGAAAGGATTGTCCACATACAGACATCTAAGTATCTGGAGGATAATAATATTTTACCAGAAGTGTAGTCGGGTTTTAGAAAGGGTGTCAGTACGGCTACTGCTTTGATGGATGTTATGGATAACATAGCGGCAAGAGTACAATTATGACACTGCTGGACTTCTCCCGTGCGTTCGACTGTATAAATACGTCCTTACTAGTATCAAAACTGGCTTACTATGGATTTGATTTCGCTACTATTGCGTGGTTTGATAGTTACTTGTGTGGACGATCCCAAATGGTAAAGCTTCGGGGAAGTGATGGTCTGCCAACATGGTCTGCACCCATGACGTCAGTAGTGGAGTCCCGCAGGGATCCATCCTTGGTCCACTTCTATTTATTTTGTATACGTCAGACATGGCTAATCAGATCCTGCATTGTAGATTTCATTTGTATGTCGACGACGTACAGGTTTACATTCATGCAGATCCCCATGATGTTGCCACTTCCGTCCAAGAAATGAACCGCGATCTTGACAGAATAGCCTTGTGGTCGAGTCGGAATGCATTAGTTTTGAATCCATCAAAGTCAAAATTCATGGTATTCGGTTCTAAAAAGCAAATAGAGAATAGTTTGTCTGTACCTTTAAACGTCTCTGTTTTGAATTCAAATGTAGAACAAGTCAATCAGGACAGAAACTTGGGTATTCTTATGGACAGCAAACTCCGTTTCGAGGACCATGTTTCGGGTTCATGTTTTGCCAAAAGTTGTTTTTTTCGTTTGAAAGTTATGTACAAAATTCGCCATCTTCTTAGTCGAGATATTAGATTAAAGTTATGTGAGTCATTGGTCCTTTCAAAGTTGAATTACGGAGATGTGGTTATTGGTCGATATTTACTAGCCGTGACTAAACGTTTGGCACAAAGGGTTCAGAATGCGTGCGTTCGGTTTTGTTATACGGTTCCTCATCGTAGTCACATTACACCGTTTCTCGTTAAGGCTGGACTCTTAAATATGGATTTCCGACGACAATTGCATTTTGCCGGCTTGTTACATTCAGTTATACGATACAAACGACCAAAATACTTACATGAAAAACGGGAATGGTCAAATTTTCATCGGAGATATAACTCTAGAAGAGCCAATTGCTTTATTATGCTAACTCCATTTTATAAGACAAGGGCGTTTGAGGGAAGTTTTCGATACCAAGCCACAAAATGTTGGAATAATCTCCCCCCACCACTGAGAGTACTCGTACTTCTTTCCAAATCAGTCGTCAAGCATCACTACATAGCAATTCATCTTTTAGCGGAACAAGCCAAGCTCGTGTAGCAGTTTTAGTCGAAAATTCAGTTGTAAAGTCATTTTCCTCTATCCAAAACCTCAAACACATAAACATAGTACAAAAAATAAACATAGTTAAAGAAAATATTTATACTTATCCACAACAGTTTCTAGTTTTTATTCGTACCTATCACAAAAATGTATATGTAACATTTATTATATTGTCTATTTATTTAAATTTTGCGTTGCGTTTTTCTCATGGAGTGGTATTTTTGGGGGTCACACGTTCAAATCAGCAGTGAAAATGTCATAATTTATGCATCGTTCGATCACAACTTTGGGGGTGTGAGTTTCAGAAATGGCACTTCTGGGGTGCGACTGACAATCAGCGCTGGGCTCGTTGAGTCCAGCATAATGCTGAGTCGTATCCTTGTTGGCTGCTGCGGCACACACTGGTCTTAATTATGTAATTTTTAAATTGAGTGTTAGTTTAGTTTTTATGTATAATTATGTCAGTGTGTTTTGTGGTGTTGCAAATAAAAGTATTTTCTTTCTTTCTTTCTTTCTTTTTGATTTATAGAAGAGTAACTATACAAGGAATAATTTTACTCTTAGCGTTTACTCTGAAATAACTTCATTTGTGTTCTATCTACCACACTAAACCCACACTAAAAGAACGAAATTGAATGTATAATCCCACCCACAGAAAGAGGTCGTTGTATCCGTATGTGAGGTTTCTTTTTATTTAAATTTTTTTTAATTTTGTAACATTGACATTTCATTAGTCTCGGTATAAGCTTTACACCATCAAAATTGAACGTGTAAAATTTACTCTCTATTCATAGATTAGGATTGGTAAAATGCAAAATCAGTTTACTCTAGAGTAACCGGCGACTTAATCTAAGAATAAAATTTCTCGCGTTTGGTCGAATAGGGCCTAAATCTAGTAACGATCACGGTGTTGCCTACGGACAAATTAAATTGTTCTATACATTGATTTTAACTTTAAACTACCGATCGAAATGTTACGACAACCATAGTAGACGACAGCCGACCTTGGGAGGGGATATTAAGAACACATCACATAAAAGCATCCCTTTCAGGCCAGAAACATTGCTACAACTACAAACTACAATTTAAAACATGCAATTGTAGTAAGGCACAACCAAAAAGGTTTTTCGCGGCGATCTCCCAATCGTCTGTAATGGTAAATGGCACGGTAAGCCTGAATGATCGGTAGGTGGCAACACCGGTTGGCTGGTAATATAATAATAATTTTGAACGACTGCGCTTAATCCTCTGGGTTGTGGAACGCGGCTGGCATGTCTTCGAGGAGTTGGTCGAAGTCCGCCTTGATCTAAGCCGTCTCACCGTCTTTCACGGGGTCCTGAAAATATAAACAATAAATTAATACATGGAAGTGACATGCAAACTCAAACTAAAAAAATATTCATGGTGGAAAGTTAAGATGGGACAGAAAGGGCAGCTACCAGAAGCATTACAGCTACAAGAAAACGTTCTTAGGAGACTAGCCCTAAGTTTTGGAGCATTTTACTTCTGCATCATTCACAGATTTTTAAAGAAATGTACATCGAGAAAAAGCGCAATATTGACAAAACTTTTTTTCATACTAAGTATTCGATTCTCTTACTGTTAAGGAACATAAGTCTCTATGGGGTCAACCGAGGTCGAGGTATTAGAATTAAATTCCCATACATTTAGTAAGGAAATATCAAAATCACCCTAGTAGTGATTTTTTGAACACTTTCCAAATTTTTAGGGGCGGTTCGTACCATCAAACTGAACAACTTATCCTATGGGAGCAAACCTAAAATATTTGGTGAGGATAATGACGGCGTTCAAACGCTGAGGAGAAACACCCGCCTAAGCCTTATGCTTTTGTGAAAACTGCGCCGAAATCGGTTTGATAATGTTTAAGTTATGCGTGCCCAAAAAAACAAACAGACAAACAATAAAAAAAAAGGTGTCAATTACGTAACGTAAACGCTCTCTATTCATATTTTAATAATTTTTTCTTCAGTTTGATGGGTAGAGTATGTGGTCTAAAGGTTAAAATGATACTTTTCCTAACACCATGTATACTATTACTTATTTAATTCTGTGCCTATGTTTAACAGTGGAAACAGTAAGGATGTTCGTACTTACTCTTGAACTTCTCTTTTCCTTGCCATCTTCACCGTGGTGTTTGCCTGTGCTGTAATTATATAAATATATATTATGGGAGACTCTCATATGATTCAGGAAAAACTCGCTAATTACTTTAGAACGTTTATTCAGTTTGTTACATACACGGTTCACTTTAGTTTTACAATCAAAATAAGGTTACGGAAAGCGAGGTGGGTGGAGGCCACGGACGCGTGCGCACACTAGCCGGTCGCTCGGCGGACTGCGGCTGCGCGCGAGAGTCGCGAGCGAGGGGGTCGTATAATGGTGCGGGTTGCGGGCGCGGGCAGTTGTCACTAGGCAACAAGGAATAGCCTACCACGAGACGCCCTTGTAGGTAAGGTGGACCTTTGAGACACGCGGTTTACTATAATATATATATAAAATTCACAGGCACATACGATGTAATGATCCGAATTAAGCTTTATGAAACCTGCATACGCTGAAGAAGAAATTCTGTATGTCTACAAATCCGCATTGGACACGCGTGGTGGACTGCATGCTATGTTATCTTAGTACAAACTAAGTGGAACGCTGATTTTTTATAGACAGCTTCCGCCATCTATCGGTTATGTTTTGAAGCACTATGTGTAGAACTAGGGTTCATATCGGAGTAACAGCGCACTGCACCTCACGCGCTGCGCTGTACTAGTGAGAGAGGTCTAGCGGTCTAGACAACCGGCTTACGATCCGGGTAGCTAAGGTTCGATCCTCGTGTCGGCCGATCGTCTTTTTCAATTTATTTCATAATGTGGCGCCCCCTAGTGCTAATAAGCGGCAACGCAATTATGACGTCCTAAAATTCAAGGCGAGTTACCTATCTATATCCAATACACATATTAATCTTATCTATACTATTATAAAACTGTAACAGGAAGTTTGTCTGTACATTTAAGATATTAACAAAAAAAAAGTTACGATATGGTTTTTAGGTGTCCCTGATTCCATTTCACCAATTTTTGGATTTTTTGTCTGTCTGTTTGTTTGTGTGTTTGTTTGGGTGTTTGTTTGTTTGTTTGTTTGAACGAGTATCACGCAAAAACTACTGAACCGATTTTGATGAAACTTTTTTTGTTTGATAGCTTATGATCTGACTTAAAATCTGGTATATAATTTGTGCGGACGAAGTCGCGGGTTAACGCTCGTATAATTATAATTATGGTGGACTGACGTCCTGAGGGTAGGCCTGTGCCCTGCAGTTGGACGTATAAAGGCTGATCATGATGAAGGTCGAAATAGCTCAGTCGGTAGTGAACCTGCCTGCTGTGCTGAGGGTCGCAGGTTCGAATCGCGTAAGGGATAAATATTTGTATGATGAATATGAATATTAAATTCGTGCTAGATAATTTGTGTGACAATGCCCAAGCTATTTTTATTATTTATTTGATTATGGAAATCAGACAACAACGGCAGAAACACATAATATTCATGACCGAACCGGGATTCATGGTTCGTCAATCCGGCGTGGTAACTATTACACTAATCGGGCCGGGTTATGCCTCCACCTCAATATGCAATCTGAAGATAATTAATATCTAAGGGCTGAACGAAAGTGGCTTACGATCAGTCAGTGACTGACCGATAGAAATAGAAATATTCTTTATTGTGACGGACGGTATCAGAGATATTATTGCCTTTTAGATTAAATTGTCTGACGGGCTTCTACGTGTTGGCTTCGGCCCCACGCACGCCTCCCAAAAATCCAGGACACTTATGACCCGTGATACAGAAAAGATAAACATTATAACAATTACCCAGCTCGCTGTGCGTCTGCCTCGCCGGTGTCCGACGAGGAAACCTCGCTCCCACTAAGCGACGACGAGACCTCCGCGATGTACTCAACCTGCTGCTCCGACAAACGCATCCGGCGCGCCAGTATGTGCAGGATTACTTGCACCATCTTGAAGTTTACTACGTTTTTCTGAAATTTTTTGTGTTGACTAGGATGAGGTTTTAACCGTGGTCCTACCGCTATGCCCCAGTAGTGGGACCACAGGTTATTTTTCCCGTAGTCCCACTGCACTAGAGATTCTAGAGAAAGTTGGTAGTTGTAGCAATGTTTCTGACAACAGGGGAATAACAGTAGAAAGTTTATGTACTTATGTAGGTACCAAGCCCTAGCAACCAAATAATAGTCCCACCAAAAATATTTTCATGTAAACGGCCAAGCCACATATTTTTCATTTATATGGAATGACAGCTAAGTGTCCAAGGAGTGGCCATACGCAAGGGGAGGAAATTGTTTTCCAAAAAAATTCAGTACCGGAGGCAAGACCAAGCCTGTAAGAAACAGACCGATTGCAAGAATCGAGCTCGCTGTTTTTTTTGTTTTGTAGCACTGTAGACGCATAGAATAGACTGACAAAAGTTCTAGCACAACCAAGTCACATAACGAAAAATTCTCGAGCTCGCTTCGCTTGCTCCATATTTTGATTTTTGTTGCTGCTTACGCAAAACACTATAAAATTCTGTTCACAGTTAACTCGCTCTAGAGTGATTTTAATGTAACTCGTGGAAATATGAAATAGTTAATTGACAAGTCTTGTCGGTCATTTCTCATTTCTTAAATATCGATAACCTTATAACTTTTGTAGACACAAATCTTGGCTACGGACGGACTCATCCGTCGCCAATAAGCTTCAGATATGAGGGACGGCCAAATACATTTGCCCAGGGGCGCAATATTTGTAAATACACGATAGAAATAAAATTCCACGTCCACTCGTCCATCTTGTTCAAGTACCGAGCGCACAAATGCGCGAGAAGGAATGTGAAGGGCTGCTCTCGTCTCGTCCTTGTTTTTGGCGAGACCCGGGACAAAACCTAAAATTACCCACTGACCAACCTCTCGTCAAGAATATGGAGCCCGCGAGAATACCAACACAGAATGGAGACTCCCAGCCTCCCATCAATTTTGACCTTGACGCTCGGGTGTTATCTATTCCTCTCCCTCGCACTCGCTCAGCCTTCATTCTAGAGTAGACTCTTTTTGACAGGGCGAGCCCGTAGTGTCCAGAAGTGTGAATCAATTTTCATAGATCTTAAAGCAACTTACATCTGGCGATCCCATAGCGATATTGATCAGGTCGTCAACCCTGACCAGGAGAGCCGAGTCGCTCATGTTCGATTCATCCATCTTTCCCTTTGGCCCGGACATCCTCCCCAATGTATCTTCGTTCGTTTAGAAAAACAAGTAATAAAGCTAGTAGTAAAATCAAAAACAATCAAAAATCTAAGACAAAACTAATCAAAAGTGTCGGTTGGTAAATTCTTTGATTGAAAGATGGTTGTCAGGAAGGAAAACAATTGAAGTCTTGACCGTTCGAAAGAATTTGCAGATTGCGGCCAGGATTTTTATGAAAGAGTTTTTATTTTAACTCTCTCCTATGCCACCTTCCTGCTGTCCATTTACTTTCCTAAAACGGTTTTCTTTCGGTTTTTAGGGATCCGTACCCAAAGGGTGCCAAACGGGGACCATAAGCCTACGCTGTCCGCCCATCTGTCCTACCTACTTATAAAGGGCTGTAATACTTATGCGTTGTTAAAGCGGATTTGCTGTTTCAATAAAAAAAGTTGGTCCCCATACAAGGTTTTTTCTTTTTCAAGGTTTTTTTGACAAGTCCAGGAAACAAGCATAGATTGGCGTTTTTCTATCGGTGTAGTACTGGACAGTATGCTTGAGGGACAAGATAGCACTTTCAGTAGATAGCCCCGGTCTAAAGCCGAACTGTGCGTCGTGCAATTTAATATGTTGAACTAGATGTTTATCAAGCAAACTATCCAGCGCCTTCGCGATTATAGTGGCCAAAGAGATCGGTCTATAGTTTGACACATCAGACGCATCACCAGTCTTGTTTTTAACAATAGGCGTGACAACAGTGCGTATGAGGTCAGGCGGCAGGTAGGAGTGACCTATACAAAGCGTGAAGAACATAGCCAGTATTCTCGGCAAATGAACCCATGCATGCTGCAGGTGCTTAATGCTGAGACCGTCTTGCCCCGGAGACTTTCCCCTCAACATCCCTTTTATTACAGATGTGATCTCTCTTGCAGAAATGTTCACACTTCTTTTCAGGGCATGAGCACCAGCACTGGGCACCGCAATGGGCGGCTGCGTCGCTGGGCCCAGTGGTGACTATACTCTAAACTGAGTTTTAAACATGTTGGCTATATCCTCCGCACCCTGTACACCACCCACGCTCACGGGAAGACTCTGCCGTCGGTTCAATTTATTGTTAGTATAGATTCATATGCCTTTGCCCTGAAGTGGGGATACTTCCAAGATGTTAAGATAAATAAAACAATACAATACAGTTTATAATTGTATTTATTTATAACTCATCGTACGTCTCATCTCAACACTTAACGTCAAAGTAGCAAACAGCAAGAATATAGTTATTGCATTATATTATGTACAGCGTACATAGCACAGCACGGGTAATCACTGGCCACCACGAAACGTAAGCCGAGCGTGCATTCTGACAAAGATATCAAGGTTAATACTGTAAAATCATCAAAATAAACGGCGGATAAAAGCGAATAAATTTGTAAAATTAATAACAGATTTGTGAACACTAAAATTCTATAAATAACCTGGAATGCAAAGAGGGTTTTATTAAATTTGATCATAAATTATTACACAGAAAAATATCAATGGGCGAAAATAATATGTTAGTTGTATAAATATAGTATATTTTCTTTTAATAATAATATAAATAACTAAGTAACGTGTGGTGACGCGCACGCTAGTATGCGAAGAGGGTCTTAATATTTACACATATGGGATATTTCATTCTAGCGAGACGCCACTTTCAAATCTACGTTTGAAATTCAACAATAGCTTGGAATCACGATATATTATTGAAATACGAATAACCTATGCACTCTCTACATAGAATTTAACACGTAAATTATATCTAGTAACGATCACGGTGTTGCCTACGGACAAATTAAATTGTTCTATACATTGATTTTAACTTTAAACTACCGATCGAAATGTTACGACAACCATAGTAGACGACGGCCGACCTTGGGCGGGGATATTAAGAACACATCACATACAAACATCCCTTTCAGGCCAGAAACATTGCTACAACTACAAACTACAATTTAAAACATGCAATTGTAGTAAGGCACAACCAAAAAGGTTTTTCGCGGCGATCTCCCAATCGTCTGTAATGGTAAATGGCACGGTAAGCCTGAATGATCGGTAGGTGGCAACACCGGTTGGCTGGTAATATAATAATAATAATTTTGTACGGCTGCGCTTAATCCTCTAGGTTACGGAACGCGGCTGACATGTCTTCGAGGAGCTGGTCGAAGTCCGCCTTGATCTTAGCCTCACCGTCTTTCACGGGGTCCTGAAAATATACACAATAATTAATGTGACACGCAGAGATAAGAATATAGGGAAGATAAATTAAAATAAATGATAATCTATACTATTATAAAACTGTAACAGGAAGTTTGTCTGTACATTGAAGATATTAACAAAAAAAAGTTACGATATGGTTTTTAGGTGTCCCTGATTCCATTTCACCAATTTTTGGATTTTTTGTCTGTCAGTTTGTTTGTGTGTTTGTTTGTTTGTTTGTTTGTTTGAACGAGTATCACGCAAAAACTACTGAACCGATTTTGATGAAACTTTTTTTGTTTGATAGCTTATGATCTGACTTAAAATCTGGTATATAATTTGTGCGGACGAAGTCGCGGGTTAACGCTCGTATTTATTACGATCTTTTACCCGCGACTTCGTCCGCACAAATTATACAGGGTGAAGTGACAGCCTAGCAAATACTGAAACGGTTAACTCAGACTCAAACTGACCAACTTTTACTATGGAGCCTCAGGAAACGCGAAAAAAAATCTGCCGTCCCATACAAATCTGCTGTACCTACCTGACGAAAATGTATGGGACAGCAGATTTTTTTTTTGCTTTTTCTGAGGTAGGCTCCATAGTGAAAGTTGTTCAGTTTGATGGTCTGAGTTCACCGTTTCAGTATTTGCCAGGCTGTCACTTACACCCTGTATACCAGATTTTAAGTTAAATCATAAGCTTTCAAACAAAAAAGTTTTATCTAAATCGGTTGAGTAGTTTTTGCGTGATGCTCAATCAAACCAACAGACGGAAAATAAATCTTAAGATGGATAATTTGGAGTCAGGAACACCTAAAAACCATATCGTCATCTTTTTTTTTGCAAATACCTTCAACGTACAGACACACTTCTATTACTTCACACAGAAATATGATAGATACTATGCAATCCGATAGGTAATATAAACTAAGAAAACTAGATCTACCTACCTTAAATTTAAGAAAAATTATAAAAAAAGAGAGAAACAAGATTAAGGACGGAGAAGGTTAAAGACTGAATTTTGGTTTGTCTTGAAGGGACTTGAATCCGCAAAGGGACAAGCCGGGTCTACGCTTTCGTCCAATTTAGTTACAGAGCCATGACGTCAGAATTCCAAAAGACATTACCCACGTGACGAAGTGTATTCGTTTCGGGTCGTTTCGCAGCTGGCGAATGTGTATAATCAAAGAACAAATACAAATCGTGTGATAGCTGAAATTATACACAGGATAGGAGGAATTTCGTGCTTCCCAAGGAAGTGGAAATTATACTTTTCTATCATGGCATTTCTTATAAAATTCAAATTTACCAGTTTTAGAAGCAAAACGGGATTGGGCAATATCTTTTGTCAACATTCTTACTTAGACCTTATTAAGAAGTGGTGAAACAGGTTCTAAGTGTTTAGGAGACATAGCGCTATCTACAGGTGGGAGTCGCGTGGCTAGGGGTCTCTCGAGTAGACGTCTTTCGTTCGGCTCGCGATTTAGGTAGCCACGCGGCTCCGCCATATAAAAACAGGGCTTTGAGATCGCCATATCAATTACCGTACAATGAACGTTAACTTGAATTATAATAATATCTTCAACACTTGATACTGGCGAAATCTTTAAGGAAACGCCATTTAATAAAAATAGAATAGAATATCAACAGGTGTTTTTTCAAACAACTAATACGCAAGTCTAATTTATGGACTGACCTTGAACTTCATGGAGGAGAGCTGGTAGAGCACGCTGCCCATGGCGTCGCGGATGGTGTTCCAGGTGACCTTGTTGTCGGACTGCGCGGTGGACTCCACGGCGTGTCGCGACATGTCGTAGAACGAGATTATGTTCTTCAGCATGCCCACCGTCTTGTAGAACGGGCAGAAGCGATCGTACGACGAGTAGCTGACGACACACGAACACACATTATTATTATAATAATACAAACAAAGCTGCGTTAAAACTAGGTAATAATAAGTGTCTGCGTAGGCGGAAAAATTCTGTCATATATTATCATGACAGAACCAATTGACAACATTTCATTTTAAGAGTGGTACCTAAATTAGAAAACCATTTGGAGATTATGTGATTTAAAGCTTATATCAAAACTATCAGAATTTTCTATCCATTATTTCTAGAGTTATTTGAAAAATACTAAAAAAGGTTGAATGCAGGTTGAATGAGATTTTATTCCTTTGCCTGCTTTTTTTTTTGGTTCTGTTCAAGGTAAAGGGCTTATAATATCCCATACAACCGATGTCGTCAATAAAATTCTCTCATATATAGCAATTAAAACATTGGAGTTCGATGTTTTAACGCTTCTTTGGAGTTTTTGGAGGCAATCGAGAAACGCAGGAAACGCAGAGAAGTCCACAGGAAAGAGGTGAACCGGCCGCTTTGCCGCGCTACAAAATGACGGAACACTTTTCCTGTTTACGACCCATACCATACACCTTCATATTTCACTGAACTGTATATTGTTCACTTGCACGACACTTTGTTACGCAAAACAACACCAATTTTACGAACCAAAACTCACTATAAACAATAAAAATTCAATAAAATATGAGGACTCCAAACGTAGCTGACCAATAACCGCCAAAAACTCCTCCTTTGCCTGCTTTGTTTTTCTAATGTATTTGACAGTTTTTATTTTTAATTTAATTTCGGCCAAGGTATTATAGCCATTCATCCAACGTTTTTCAGATTAATTCAAAAGTAAATTTAAAAAATAGAAATATTGGTCAAAAATTAAATTGGAAAAATATGTATCTCTTATTTTTTAACCTATTTTTATATTTAAAAAAATCTAAATGTTGTCAATTGTTAAATTTTAGCCTAGCTATCTGCCAGTTGCAGAAAAGCTCATTAAAGTTGATCCTCCATTAAATCTCTTGCTGGCACTTTTTGTCTTGTGGACGAAGTAAAAGCTAGCAAGACATTTAATGGAGGATTAACTCTAATGAGCGTTTCTGCAACCGAGTGTTAGACTTCCCACTGTCTGTATTTGCGTTCACTGCTTCCCACACTTTATCAGCAGATTTAAATCGTACAATGGATACTGGACGACTAAATTAATCAAAATTTCGTCAAAAACTCTGTAATATATCTGGCAAACATTCTTGCTCTGCGTGACGTCAAAGCATGGCCGCGGCCGTCGCAAGTCGCATCGATGATACTTTTCCTTACATCCTCTAGTATTGTCGCATCGGCCGCTGGCATCGGAAGTCCACCTTAACAATGGCATGGTATAATGGCATACCTGTTCTGCTGCAGGAAGTCGTCCTTCAACAGCTTGGCGACCTCGAGGGTGATCTTGTCGGTCTCCGCGAGGGAAGCCTTACCGACGAGCTGCACGATTTCTGACAGGTCTTCCTCCTCTTGCAGGATCTCCTTGACCTGTGGGGGATGACCGTGGTTAGTAATCGAGTTGTGGGAAAAAGTGTCGATTCTATTCTAGTACCTTTAGGATTAATTATTTTTATGCTTTAGGGATGAGGGGTATACATTATAACCCTCACCGTAAAGGTAAGGTATACTCGGGTAAGATCGGATGGTTTTTCGGTGGGTTAGAAGAAGGGTGCAATAATTATTTTCTCCTATCTGACAATCGTTTTCCTAAAAAACAATTAGTGCATATATTGTTCACAATAAAATATAATGAATACAATATATAAATAATATTTATTTTTCTCAAGTGGCGACGGGCTCACTCCCCGTCACACTGGACAGAGTTTCTGTACTACAAGTGAAACGTGGATGTTCTGAGGTTTCAGAATATCTCTGACTACCCCCCTCGGGGAATATAGTCGTGAGCATATGCTATGCTATGCTATGCTATGCTATTTTTCTCACACTGGGTTTACATGATACAAGTTCATCAACATATTAGATTCACAATAAAAAAAAGTTTATCTACGATTTTTTTTGCTTTCTTAACTGACAAACTGCTTATGTAATGCTTTGTGTATGGGAGCTGGTTTCCAGAAATAAATAACTACTACAGTTTCGGTCTGACACGAAAAACACTCTCGGACTAAGTTCGAACTAGCGTCTAATCACTTCTATAGCTTGAAGATTAAGGTCTATAATCCGATCTTTACTTACAAAAATCTCAAAATCTCCTAATTTTCTTTTGACGGTCCGTTTCCCTCTACCAATCTCATCTCATCGTAGCGAGAGCTGCGGTATAAAGAAAGAGGCAGCACAAAATGGCGTATCACGCGACAACATGTAGCTAGAAATACCCAGCCGCATTCTCGAAATATTTTATCTATCCGATCTTAGTGCCGATCCGATCTTACCCTAGTACAAGGCATTTGTCCTGCGATTACTTTTTCTGTAGTTACCTTAGTCCTGAGGGGCACGAACTCGGGGTAGTTCTTCTCGTAGAAGTCATCCAGCGCGCGCATGTACTTGCTGCCAACAAATGATTAACGACATTAAATAGCGGTTAAAAAAAATAAAAATTGTTTATTTGTCTCATAAGCATTACAACATGAACATGAACATTTTCAACACACTCGCTCGTATAAAGTGGCACTTATAGCATCGGTTTTAGGTATAGAACCCGTGAGCGAAAATAATTACATTAGTGCACTAGTGCGGTAATGTTCCTTTTTTTCTATTGTTTGTTTTTAAATCTCAGCAAAAAAAAAATTTATGTAAAAAAAATCAAACTTTTTTCTGAATAGATAGTCTTTTAGTTAAAATATGATAAACAAACATTTCATTTTATCAAACAAATTATATTAGTTAATAAATTAACATTAATTTGAGTTAAATGTAGTAAATATGATTTTTATAACGTTTTTAATATACCTTTGAACTCGACAAACAACCTCTTGATTTTATTTGGTAAAAAAACGATTACATATGAATATGAATTAATTATAAAATTGGCAACAGCGGTTATATAATGTGTTACAAAAATACAAATAAACATTTAAGGGGTTGGTTAAGACCATCAAACTGAACAACTTTCACTATGGGACCAATATCGAAATCGCGAAAAAAATCTCACGTTCCATCATCATCATATCAGCCGATCGTCCCCTGCTGGACATAGGCCTCCCCCAAAATGAGGAGATTGGCCATAATCTCCATGATGCGATGCGTTTGCGATGTTCCATACTTAACAACAGATCTACTCGAGCTAAATGTATGGGACAACAGTTTTTTTTTTCGCGATTTCGATGTTGGTCTCATAGTGAAAGTTGTCCAGTTTGATGGTCTGAACAACTCCCTTAAAAATTTTAAACGTTTATTTTTACTTTTGTAGCACATACAGACAAACCTGACAATGATGACGTCGCTAATGTTTTGCGTTTGGCGACAAAACCAGGTACATTAAATAAAAACGCTCATTGATTTTAAATTTGAATTCATCAAAAATAGCTAAATGTGTGGTAAATTCGATGTTATCTGTCGTCAAGAAAAAAAAAGTGTACATAGTATAACACTAGGTGGTCAATACAGTCGAGCCTGGATGCAGCACGAGCCGCAGATGAGGGCTGTAAACGAACCGAGACCGTAATGACCAACGCTCACGCGTTTCACACGACGTTTTTCAGCACACTTGCGAGGAAATAATAAATGAAACATTCACAAATCACAAATATTTATGAAAACAGATTGCTTACTTCCCGCACTGTGCGTCTGTCTTCGAATTAGGTATGCGCGCGCAGGTTACCTAGTGCAATAATGTAAAGTAAAACGCAGGCGTGTTTTATAAACTGCATCATGAACCTAAAACCGGTTCGATAAGAGCTACTTTACGAGCAAATGTGTTGAAAAATATTGAAAATCCATTTTTTCAAATATTATTGATTACAAATATGTTACAGCCATGTTGTGTTATTTATAAACGGCTCTAGATGGCGCCACGTCCCTTAAAACGCAATAGGTTGAATAATTTCGTTCTCCGGGTGGGCTCGGTGGCTAAATTGGAAAAAGAAATTCTCCGGTTTGGAAGATGGCGGGTTCGACTCCCGTCCTACACTTAAGGGTGAAGCCAGATGAGCGTAATTTTGTGAGTTGTGAGTCGCGTATTTTGAGTCAGTTTCATATAAAATCCGGGAATGTATTGTCTATGACCTCAGCTTTTATATGAAACTGACTCAAAATACGCGACTCACAACTCACAAAATTAAGCTCTTGATTTAATATTTTTTTTAACCGACTTCAAAAAAGGAGGAGGTTTCTCAATTCGACCGTATATATTTTTATTCGCACAAACCTGTAAGAGATGAGCCAGTTGATGGAGGGGAAGTGTTTCCTCTGAGCGAGTTTCTTGTCGAGGCCCCAGAACACCTGCACTATGCCCAGCGTGGCCGCAGTCACGGGGTCAGAGAAGTCTCCACCGGGTGGGGACACGGCGCCCACGATCGACACCGAGCCTGGGGATAACGGTGATTAGAATTAATAGCTACTCGTATAACAGACCTCCGCCACTCTTTAAGTGACGCGTCATGCAAAACCTTGCGAGTAGAAATAGACCTACGAATAAGAATAACTATAGAAGAATTACTCTAATAAACAAAAAGAACATCATTTTTGGCACCTAATGAAAAATTCCATTTTGTATGAGTTTTGGCGGCAAGGTAGTTTTTAACATCATAGCGTAAATATGAGACAGCGGATTTTTTTTGTTCTGACAGGTTTCCTCCCATAGTAGTTCGATGGGTAGAGTATGCATGTGATTTAAAGGTTGTTTCTTTGTTCTGACAGGTTTCCTCCTATAGTAAAAGTTGTTCAGGTTAATGGGTAGAGTATGTATGTAGTTTAAAGGTAAATGATAGTAAAGTTACGTTACTTGTGTCTAAAGCAAATATAATAGGTAACAAACCTTCCCTCTCGGGGTTGCCGAGACACTTGACCCTGCCGGCGCGCTCGTAGAAGGAGGCGAGGCGGGCGCCGAGGTAGGCGGGGTAGCCGGAGTCGGCCGGCATCTCGGCGAGCCGCCCCGAGATCTCGCGCAGCGCCTCCGCCCAGCGCGACGTCGAGTCCGCCATCATCGACACGTTGTACCCCATGTCGCGGAAGTACTCCGACAGGGTGATGCCTGTTACATCGTGTTAACAGGGTATTAACCACTGAAGTAAACCTAATGTTACCTAACCTTAATAATGTCAATCCTTATATCTTTCAGATGACTAAATATCGATATCGTTTTATTTATTTTATTTTATTATAAATAATGTGTACGTATTCATAATTCATTTATTTACTATGTTACAGATGGTAAGTAAAGAAGTATTAATTAGTCACACTACATCTATATAACGTCACGCCTCTTTCCCAGTGGGGTAGGCAGAGACCAGGGCGCGCCACTTACTACGATCCTCACATATCACATGTAAGTAAGTAAGTGAATGTAGGTCGAATGAGGTATTGAATAAAACCACACATTGTAGGATTCGTGTTGTATTGGCAACGATCCGTACAAGAGAGAGAGCATAATCGATAAATAATATAATTAACTTAAGTATAGCTTAGTCAGCTACGTTTGTCACAGTGTTGCAGCGCGCAACGTTAAGTTGCGGTAAAAGGGTAAAATTAGGCATATACCACACCTTCCCCCGAAAGATATCCCTTCACTAGTAGTGTATAGTTTTAAAACTAAAAGTCTAAACTTACCGGTGTAGATGGAAGCCTCTCGGGCGGCGACAGGCATGTTGGAGGTGTTCGCGACGAGAGCGGTTCTCTTCATGATGGACTCTGTCACACCCTCGATCTCCACCGACAGCTCGGGGAAGTCCCGCAGTACTTCTGACATCTCGTTACCTTTGGAAATAATGTTGTTGGTTAATTGATAGCATAGGACCGTGAAGAATGACGCAAGGAAAAGGCCTACCTAAAATTTAGTTCTAGCTACAGCCCTGCCTGACTTGGATTCGGTTTGGTAGTTGATTTTCGCAGATAATACAATTACCACCCAAACCCAAATAGGATATATTCCCACTTAGTTAAAGATATATTCCTGGTAAGTTATTGTTTTTTTTTTTTATTATTAAAAAAACTATTAGCAGTACAGCTCCCGCGGCATGGTGCCTCGATAAACGTTTTATCGCTCCTGCTAACTCGTTCGTTCGCACGCAAAAAGAAAGAGAGCGAGGGCGCGATAGCCTTTTATCGCGCCACCATGCCGCGGGCGCTGGGGTGCGATTTTTGAATGTCACCGGTGAGCTTGAACGGTTTTTGAATCTCATACAAAAGCCTTCACATACCCATGTGTTCAATACGAGTGGGAAGGGGCACTCGTATTGAACTGATGGGTTGGAAATTATAGTCACCCCGGTGAGATTAAAAAATGCGAACTTTGTGAAATCTGTGAATATGGGCCATTTTACTCAGCCGGTGACATTCAAAAATCGCATTCCTGTTCTATGATCGATGCAATGAGTTTCACTTCTCTAAGTTCTTTGCGGCCCACTGATTGTACTATCATTATGCATTTGGCCCACTTATGGGTTTGACATGCATGCTTTGGAGCAATATAGATATTATTATTATTATGTTAAATAACTAAGGTGAAGAGAACATACCACGCTCCCCGCAACCGACGTAGACGATGACGTCAGAGTTGGAGTACTTGGACAGAGCCTGCGAGATCACAGTCTTGCCGCAACCGAAGGCGCCGGGGATGGCTGTAGTACCGCCCTGGACACACCTGCGGGGGAAGGGCAGCTTTATAATACCGTTGTTGCTAGGTTACACGATTATATACAGTACGACCAGGAACATTAATCTGGGCCCTATTAAATAAACGTGACAATTGACAATTCAGTGTACTTCGCTGAGAATTCTAGAACACAAGAAGCACTGCAAGTTTAGCGTCATTAGTAACCAGCAATGTACTGTGAATTGTCATTGTCAATTGTCGCGTTTATTAAACGTGACTAGGTCAAAACCCGATGTCACATAGTAATTAAAAATCAATCATGCGCGGTAGTCAAAGCAGGGTTCTAAATTATCAAGATAATTATTTTCTTTGAAATTATCAAAGAAAATAATCATAATAATTATCCAAGATGCTTCTTAGTTTTGAGTGAATTTCGGACTAAATGTTCTATACTTGCTGTTTTCGCTTTATGCACTTATATTTATATCAAATAGTACTTAGTCTTGGGCATTTTCGTTTCATACCACAATGAATAACATAACAATTTATTAAGAAAAACAACAGAAAATACGGACAAAAATGTTGTGTTTATAAGCTTTTTTTTTCGCGTATCGTGATCCGATATACATGGCGTGACATTGCAAATGAAAGTTTTTGATTTTCAACATCGAGTACAGAGTTCTGACCGTCATCGTCAGGTCGGTCAGGTCTCACAACTCAGTAGACAATACGTACGGGAACAGAGAGTCGAGCACGCGCTGCCCGGTCAGCAGCGGATGGTTCGCGGGGAGCTTCTCGGTGACGGGGCGAGGCTGGCGCACGGGCCACACTTGCAACATCGAGTACGAGTTCTTCTGACCGTCGAACTCTGTCTCCAGCACTATGTCCTGTTGGCGAGACGATATTATTATACCTTAAAACACTTTTCTCAACTTTTTTCTTCTTGCAAGCCCAGGAGTGCGATTTTTGAATCTCATACGTTGAAATTGAAAAATCATACTCCAGGAGTGCGATTTTTTAAAGACAAATCAGCAGTAGAAAGATGCGTATCTCCATACATTTTTAACTGCTGAGTTCAACGAATAAGATTCAAAAATCGCACTCCTGGAGTGCAATTCTCTAAGCGTCACATTACTGTCAAAAAAACATTGACGAGCTCACTAATGTGCCATCCTTCTTGCATCCTTCAGTTCTTCGAAATTTTTATAAATGGTTTAACAAAATCAAATGAAACTATTTTAAGGGGATGATCAGACCATCAAACTGAACTTTCTCTATGAATCAAAATCGAAATCGCGAAAAAAAAACCCGCTGCCCCACACAAAACTGCAAACATAACTCGACTGAAATGTATGGGACAGCTGATTTTTTTTCACAGTTTCGATGTTGTTGCCATAGAGAAAGTTGTTCAGTTTGACGGTCTGATCATCCCCATAAAAAAGTATCAGCATAGAGGAGAGGGTACAATACGACCAGGAAAATAATTCCGCTGGTCAATCTTCGTTTGCGCAGAGCAGGCCTGAGTCCCCGACAAAACCCGAAGTCATTTAGTAATCAAAGGGTGCAAAGTCGGATAGCAGCGAAAAGGGCGGGAAAACAAATTAGCCAATAGCGTAAACGGGTTGAAGGTGGTACATCCTGATTGTTCAATTTAATTTCGCGCGCTATTAAAATTTGTCGACTGCGCAGGTACATCGGTAAGACTTATAAACCTGGTACTACTGTAACCCTCTACCACTAAAATATCCTATCATTTAACAAAATTAATTATGTACACAAAATAATCATTAAACAGCGAATCCCAACCCTATAACCATAGCACTAAGGTACTTACAGTGACGGTGTAGTTTCCAGCGGGCGCGATGTAAGTGACGGTACCCTTCGCCTTCGGAGGCACCAGCATCTTGTGCTTCACCAGAGTGTTCTCGTGCACGATGCCGTACAGGTCCCCGCCCGTGATGTGAGACCCGGTCTGGAATGAAGCGGCTTGTTAGAGGGGAGTAGAGGTGGTTTTTATTGACAGGTGAGGATGAATCGATTTGTATCGTAGAGGATTCCCGAGATTCTGGCTTGCCGCATTCGGGGTCCATTGTATCATGTGTACTGAATTTCTCTTTTGCTAATAAAGATATTTGCATAAGCATATGCTGACGACTATATTCCCCGAAGGGGTAGTCGGAGATATTCTGAAACCTCAGAACATCCACGTTTCATTATTACCGAAACTCTGTCCAGTGTGACGGGGAGACACTTGACCCGTCGCCACTAGATATTTGTATATGAGGATAATCAAATCAAATCTATAACGTCACGCCTCTTTCACAGTGGGGTAGGCAGAGACCAGGGCGCGCCACTTACTACGATCCTTATATACCTCTTTTGCCTCATGCACTCACGCATGCACTTTTGTCCATACATCTCTTCATACATGCCCGTCGGTTTCGAGTACTCCGCACCTCCCAAGAAACCTCCCCTTTTTTGTAGGACGCAACTGATTTGATCAGCATACGTTCTACGAGGGCGCCCTCTGCCGACACTTCCACTCACATTAGCAACATATATGTCTTTGGTACATCTGCTGTCACTTATCCTCTCCACATGAAAGATTCGCAAGGATAATTATCATTGATAATTATCGAGATAATTACCAATGGTCAGATAAAATATAGATAAATCAGTTAATCCTTCACTCACCCACACACACACACACGCACACACCCCAACTTACATCTAACATCTTTGATTTGTTATTTATTTTTTATCTTTAAAGTCTTTACTTAATAATAATTGTTTCTTCACAATCTGCTAATACTGTTAGTTATGGAAGAGCAAGGCGTCCTGTTACAGGTATTTTATATAAATATCTACCAGGAGGTCTTTACCTTGTATCTATTTAGTTTTAGGAAGAAAATTAATAAAGAATATTTTAATTTTAATTTTTTTTTATTTAATCCATCAATCATCGTCCAGAGAGTTTGTTTTCTACTGACGGTTCGATAAAAAATAAATACTTAAGAGTATTAAGAATGGGTTTGAAATCATCGAAATAGTGCACTATATAAGAAACTGTTGACACCTTATTTCAATTCGGTTCAAGCATTTAGGTTCCAGTCGTCGTAGTAAGCCAGCGTGATATAGCGCTATCACGTCCTACATGTTGGTCCAGCATACATACACCCCTCTTTAATCTAAACTATTATAAAACTGTAACAGAAAGTGTGTCTGTACATTGAAGATAAAAAAAATTACGATGTGGTTTTTAGGAGTCCCTGATTCCATATCACCAATTTTTGGATTTTTTGTCTGTCTGTTTGTTTCAATCAATCAATCAATTATACTTTATTTGACACGAAAAAAAAACCGAGTATACAGAGAGCAAACAATCAGGAAATACAAAAGGCACAAAAACAGGCGGCTTGTTTGTGTGTTTGTTTGATCGAGGATCACGCAAAAGCTACTAAACCGATTTTGATGAAACTTTTTTTGTTTGATAGCTTAGTATCTGACTTAAAATCTGGTATATAATTTGTGCTGACGAAGTCGCGGGTTAACCCTAGTAACAATTTAAATGTGAAATAAAGTGTTGCTATTTCTGTTTCTGGGTATGTCTATTAATAACAGAGATAAAGGTATACTCCTAAATTCAATCATATCTAGCACTACAGTATATTCTTATATCTTATTGTTTTTCTTCACGCGTGGTGAACAGCCTTGGACTAACTGACGACCATACTAATCTCCCATCCCTGAGGGTACGTCTGTGACCTGCAGTGGGACGATGTCGAATTTTATAACTACTACATTTGCGTACCACATTCGTTTAATAAACCTACCTTGACATGCAGCGGGTTAAACTCCCAGCTATGTTCTCGCGCCAGGCAAGGCACGTTGACACCCTTGGGTATGTAGATGGACTGTGTGAGCTCGTTGATGTCCTTCAGAGGGCGTTGGATGCCGTCGAAGATGGAGCCGAGGATTCCGGGGCCGAGTTCTACGGAGAGGGGCTTGCCTGTACGCAGGACGGGGTCGCCTACTGTTACACCTGAGGTTTCTTCGTAGACCTGGGTAGTCGAAGATTAAGATTTTGAGTTGGTTGGTTTGGTGAGAGAAGAGAAAAAACAGGCTTGCGTTTTTCGATAGGTAATAATTGTTAATAATTGTTGAGTGTAAATTTAAATGCGTTACATATTAATGGGGGTGTTTCAAACCATCAAACTGGACACCTTTAAATATGGAGCCATCATTGAAATCCCGAAAACTGTTCCATACATTTGGATAGAGTAGCTATTGACTTTTTTTTATGAAACTGCAGATTTTTTTATATTGGCTCCGTAATGAGAATTTCTCAGATGGCAGTGAAGTACCCCGCTTATTTTGTAACGAATTCAATCTCAAAACTCAAACTCAACATTATTTATTCAATATAGGAGCTTGACCACTTATTAGATCAGATTAGATTCATTTATTTCATATTATAACATGTCACATTCTTACATAAATATTTTACAAAAAATGTCCATTCATAACATGATCCTCAAATTGTATAATAAAATAAAAATAGCAATGTCAAATATAAATAATGATAAAACAATATAACATTAAAGTTAAAAATAGTCTATTGACCATTTCCAGAATAGAAAAAATGTCAACAACAACAAACAAATTAAAAAATGAATATTAAACGTCAGGAGTGCGATTTTTTAATCTCATACGTTGAACTCGGCAGTTGAAAATGTATATGAGATACGCATCTTTCTACTGCTGATTTGACTTTCAAAAATCGCACTACTGGAGTATGATTTTTGAATGTCAAATCAGCAGTAGAAAGATGCATATTTCCATAGTAATATTGACATTTTCAACTGCTGAGTTCAAAGAATGAGTTTAAAAAATCAGAAGTCGGAACGTGTTGTCGCTGTAGAGAAGATGCGGCCAGAAACTCTACAACATTATTAACTATTACAATTATACATTTTTAAGCTAATGTATTCAGTATAATACATAGTCTATTTAACAAAACAATTGATACTATACAGCAAGTTAGTAAGTTAGCGCACTCAGACTCAAGCATTTTTATCATTTAATTTTACACCCTGTATATATAAGGTCTAACAAAATTAGGTGAATCTATTTAAAGGGGATGATCAGACCATCAAACTGAACAACTTTCTCTATGGGACCAATAGTGAAATCGCGAAAAAAAAATCTGCTATCCCATACATTCAGGTCGAGTAGGTTTGTATGGGACAGCAGATTTTTTTTTCGCGATTTCAATATTGGTCCCATAGAAATAGATGTTCAGTTTGATGGTCTGAGCATACCCTTAAAATAGTTTCAGCTAATTTTGTTAGACCTTATATAGTACATGACGCGTAAAATTGTGCGCTATTAAAAGAATACCCAATCGGGTCCTTTCCTATGCGCGAGCTAGTAACCTATCTGATATCTTGATATTATATCATTACTATGCAAAAATTCAATCATTTTCGTTCTGCCTGTCGTCAAACGCGAGTCGCTGTCGATTATCGCAATCGTCGCTCGTCTGTAAGCGCTAGGGTAGTTTGATCTGAACAGTCATGACTATAGATAAGTAGACTGACCTGGATGGTGGCCATGTCCCCCTCAAGACGGATGATCTCTCCGACGAGCTCGTTGTAGCCGACTCGCACCAGCTCGTACATAGCCGACCCGGACATCTTCTCCGCGGTTACCACTGCGCAAGACAACACACCATTGCATTGACATCTTATAGTATACAGGGTCCAACTTAATATGCTGACGGTTGATCAGACCATCAAACTGAACAACATTCTCCAAAGGACCAATATCAAAATCATGAGAAAAATCAACTGTTCCATTAATTTAGGTCGAATTAGTTTTGTATGGAACAGCAGATCTTTTTCGCGATTTCGTTGTTGGTCCCGTAAAGAAAGTTGTTCAGTTTGATGGTCTGATCATCCCCTTAAAAAACCGTGAGCATACTAAGAAGGACCCTATATAACAGAACTAGATTCACAATCGACATTCCAAAAATGGCAGAACCAAAAGAGATCTCAAGATATCTATTTTGTACTAGCTGACAGTAAACATACGAAATAAGACTTAGTTTATGAATCAAATACAAGGTATTAGTGCCACCCAACAGCATGCATACTTTATTTGTATGGGTCAGGCCCGCCACACACATACGGAATTATTCCCCGAGATATTAGGATTTCATACCTAAGGATTCGTAATTCCGATTTTGTATAGGGCCATAATGTCCAATCACACAAGCTATTTTTGACCGTAGGCATTGACGTAACGATATCAGTGCGATATCGCCGCGATATTTCTGAGATTAATCAGTATCGCGTATTTTTCGCGGCTATTATTGTGATAATGTGGTGGAAAAGTATAATATAGGCCATTAATGGAGAACAATATAGTAAAAGTGAGAAAAAAGAAAGGCGCTACCGTTTAATTCGGATTAATATATAAATAAAACTCCCTTGAACATTTAAATGTGTGAACAACCCTCGCATTTTAATGAGTGTTAGAGAAAAAACCCAAAAACTACTGAAGACCACGGCTGTAAGGGCTAGATCCTATTGCCTTTCCAAAAGGAAGAAATAAACTAGAACAACAACTTACCGGGACCGGAGACGGCATACACGAAACCGAACCTGTCCTCATTCTCCTCGTAGTTAATAGTCTTCAATCCCGCCTTATGCGCCATGTTTGATTATTTTATTCTTTTCCCTGCCAAAAAAAAACAATTTATTAGCTATTATTAGCATATGCTCACGCCTATATTCCCCGAGGGATAGTCAGAAAATTGGTTCATGCCAATGCGAACTTTATTAATTAAAAGCCCTATCAAATATTTGACAATAATGCTACAAAGTCAGATCCTATTTTCAATATCAATACTAACCTTTGACTATTTATTATAAGAACTAGCCTTGCGGTAGCATTTCCCCTCTACCACGGTATAAGATTAAGTAATCATGTGCATCTACATTAAATTTTATACCTTATCACTAAACGAGACAGCCTATAATTGCGAAACAATAATTTCGAACTTAGAACGTTTGGGGTTCATACGAGACTTCTTTTCATGATTTTTAACGTTCAAAATTAGAATCTAAAGTTATGGAGACTAAAATCCAAAGTTGCGGATTTCGTGTTACCTCGCCCCCCGCAGAAAGTGGCAGAAATGTTTGTTCGTAGAATTACACGCGTAACTAGTCCCTATATAAGTAGTCAAAGATACTAACTAATAAAAGATAATGACATTTTTGAAACATGATCTAGTTCTAGACATTAATCTCTGTCTTATTTAGACACAGGCAGTGTTTAAATACTGCATCTTAAATGCATGCGTTTTTGGAAATAAATATTTTGTTTTATGTTTTTTTTTAATGTAAATGTCAATTATTGTGATAATTAGCATGTTAGGCTGCAGGTCGAGCAGTAGCATAAAAATAACTACTGAATTTCTAATAGACTCATCGCTTTACAAGATTAAAACAAAGATCTTGCATGATTCTGCCTCCAATGCCATTATAGGTTTTGTTTAGGGTGAAGCCAAACGAGCATAATTTTTTGAGTTATGAGTCGCGTATTTTGGAGTCCGTTTCATATGAAGGCTGAGGTCATAGACAATGCGTTCTCGGATTCCGCGACTCACAACTCACAAAATTACGCTCGTTTGGCTTCACCCTTAGCCTTCAAGAAGATTACATAACACCAAGCCACTGCTACTATGGAAAACTGAAATATTATTATTGATCATGCAGACCTCATAATAAAATAGAAAATAGCAGAAAATTAATTGGGCTTTTAGGGTATGCATAAGGTATAAGGTAAATAAGGTACATTTTAGTGTAAATTTGCATTTATGCCAGCCTAGTGATAGCCTAAAATTCAGCCTAAAATTTTGCCACACAGTGTGATAAGAAAGAGAGAGAAATATTCTCATCCCGTCTTGTTTCTTTACACATTGACATTTATATTTGAATCTAGAGAAAGGTGCCAAATTTTTAAAAAATATTCTCATCCTATCTTGTTTCTTCACATATTAAAATTTATATTTGTATCCAAAGGAAGGTGCCATTTTTTTTTAAACGTAGTGCTGTGAGTGACAGATCAGCTGATCAATATTTCTTATCAAACATCAGGCACTGATATGATATTATCTGTATCAATCAATGTCTCAGAATTGGAATATTTAATCTTATTTTCGCAAAAAGATTCTTCCAAAAGTTTGTGAAAACTCTTTTTAGTAACAATTTAAAAAAATTATTAATTTTAGGTATTTTATCATAAATCCCATTTAGTTACCTTGTATGAAAATTATAAAAGATATAGAAATATGTCATAAAATATATCACAATAAATTACAAATTAATTTTCTTATTATATTAATTGTGTACCTAAGTTATGGACAAATGGTTGTGACACCACATGATTAAAAATGCTGGAATGTTTTCAAATGACACTTGCCACAAAAACAGTCATAGAGTGAATAATAAAGTTATGAAAACATTTTTTTTTTTTTTCAAAATAACATGCGCTACTTAACATAGAAAATAACTACCTGTGCCAAGTTTTAGCTTCCAAAAGTCTCTGAGAAAAATATGTGATGGAAGGATGAACAGACAAAAAGGTGATTCCATAAGGGGTATCCCATATAGAAGGAGCCGAGGCGGCGTCGTGGAGCGGGCGTGCCTTGGCAACTTTGACATCCGGTCGATAATTGTATACCAAGAATCCGAGCGGCGTGCCACTGGGATTGGTATGATACACAATTACCAACCATATGTCAAGGTCTTTAAGGCGCGCGCCCGCGCCTCGACGCTGCCCCGACTCCTTCTGTATGCGATACCCCTAAGTATTCTGTTTTGTCAATTCTGGTATGCGTTCTAGTTAGCGTACAACATGACTTTATTTGCCTTACACTTAGCAGTTCCTTTATCCAGTTGATTTACAGAAGATAGGAAGATGAATGAATCTAGTAAAGTTGATTAAAACCACTGAAAGATGAGATCCAGTCTCCCTCTACCATACAGAAAAAATTTTATTGTTATTATTTCCCGTCCCATTAAACTCAGGGAGGCTCGCCCGTGCGAGAGAGTGCATCTGTGTTCAGTTCATACACTTATGCACCTAAAATATTGTATTATAGACTGTTTTTCTCATATACAGGGTGTCACGTAAACCGACGTCAACCCGGCAGATGCTGATAGGTTAGGTCATGACCAGTGATTGGAATAGGTAGTGCAATTTAGGGTAAAGTTGCGAATATTTGTGTGATGAATATTAATATTTGTATTAAATTCATGGGTGTTTGTATCTATACATGGCGTAAAATTTTATGCATTGTACACCCATGAATCGAATACAAATATTAATATTCATCACACAAATATTCGCAACTTTACCCTAAATTGCACTACCTATTGCGAACCCTGTTAATAACCTATGATTAAACTTAAAAACTGGTATGTATTTTGAGCCGATGTGGATGAAGGTGAAGGCAAAATCTAGTAACTTATAAAGCATTGCGGTCAATGAAGACTGAGCGAAATCTAGTGTAGGGAATCATAGATTTCTGGAAAAATTGTGTCAATCAATCAAGCCTAAGCCCACATCCCCTGCTGGCCAATTCTGTTAACACGATGACTGTATCCCATTCCAGGGTGATCAGAAACTAATCTAACCAAATAACATGTCCTAATAAGAAATTGGCCTATGACATAAATTCAACATTTTCCATGACATAAGTCTAAACTGCAGCTGCATACAAATTACGTGGTATTTTCCAGCTCCTATGCAGTTCATGTCATATACAAACCGAGGTATATCTATCTACATACAGGCAATTAATAACTACTGTAGATATGTATATCACTAGATTCTTGCAGAGTAACGTTTTAACGGGATAGTAAGTAAGTAAGTGAAGCATTTCAAGATGTTTCTGAAAGGGTGGTTAATCAATTTGATTGTGGTTTAATTGGAAAGGAACAGTCACATGATGAAACGATGGCAGAACAACTATTTTAACGAAGTATTGGTTTGTAAAAATTTAAAATCTACGCAATATCCACTAGTTATGACCATTATTAAAACATAAATCGGCTTGATAATGAGAGGAAACCTCCCTCAAATACTCCGCAACACCCCAGGATTGGCAAAACGATGACATGAATTGAAGGCAAGAATCGTACAAAACCTTACCGAAATTCAGCAATAAAACATATATATCCGCAACAAGAAACACAAGCACCAATAGATCAAAACCAATTATTGTCTA
The DNA here is from genome assembly GCA_927399405.1 of Agonopterix arenella. Lineage (NCBI taxonomy): Eukaryota > Metazoa > Arthropoda > Insecta > Lepidoptera > Depressariidae > Agonopterix > Agonopterix arenella. The sequence continues at coordinate 655,313 of OV656704.1, forward strand.
AATATTAAATAAAAATGCAGAAATTCAACTCACGAGACGAGAAAGACGGAAAAGACGACCCGAGAATGGCGGAGAATAAACTTATCACAAGACCAATGATAAAAGTCAAGTCAGCTGACCTAAAGTCTATGCTTCTTCGTCTATGGTAGTCATTTCATTGATTTTTCAGGCAACGTTCAACCTATCTCTGTTTTACGCACCGGAAATATAATAAGCTATCCTGTTGTCAGGCAAAAATGTTGCTATAACAAAATTTTCAACGTCTGGTGATGAGCTTCAGTCTAGGAACACCAGTTCAGTTTTGGTGCTGCCATAGTGAAAAGCGATGTGATTGAATAAGTGGTAAAAATTCACAAAACTTGAAAAAACTGAAATTTTATGAGCTGAAGGATACCTACCTTGCAAGCTTCTTGGGCTGGAGCACGTCCTTCCTTTTTTTTTTAAATTACCAAAATCATACCCAATAACTTCCCAATAATAATAACTAAACACTCCCTGCATTGCCAAAAAAACACTTTTACCCATAATACGGGTAGTTTTATGGACAAAATGATATATTTTTCTTTTATTTAAAATATTTAATTTTCGGGGGGGGGGGGGGGGGATATTCACAGAAAAACAATGAAAAAGTAAATACTTTAATCACTTTTCCATATAAATATTCGGATTTCGGGGGGGGCGATAAATCCCACCTATCCTCCCCCCCCTGGATACGTGCCTGCCACGAACGTCTCCTTGGCAATTTTGGCCTAAATTTCCGTCTTCGCATCCAATTCGCGTCAACCCCATCTATCGTGGTATCTTGGAAATCCGTTTTACAAGATGTCAGAAAACTCATCATTGAATTCGAGCTTGAGAGCAAAAAGTAATATAAGTATATTAGAAAAGAGAACCCACTCGTGGCAACATTATGCATCCACCTTATGTCAAATTGAAAGCTATCTAGCTCCATCTATGTTTTATCAACAATAATTCAACCTGTACTAAATACAGGGTGTAAGGAAAAGTATCACTAACCTTTAAAACACCTAAAACCACAAAACCTTTAAACCGCATATTATACCGATAAAACTGAACAACTTTTACAGTTTTACTATGGGAGCAAACCTGTCAGCGCTAAAAAAAATCAGCTGTTCCATACTGAACTGCAATGCCCAATAGACTCAAACATATGAAACAGCCGTTTTTTTGGTACTGTCAGGTTAGCTCCCATGGTAAAAGTTGTTCCCTTCGATGGGTAGAGTATGTGGTTTAAAGGTTAATAATACTTTTCCTCCGTAAATTGGTTAGAGACCAACAGAAACTCCATAACATCACTAAATTGGCATGAAATTGAACGAAAACTACAAACAACACGCACATTACGCAAGATTGGTAGCCATTTTGTGAATTTGGCAATGGGCGTTTTTCTTTTCTTTTTTTTTATTTAGTTCCTAAAGAACTCGACAGATGACATGTTTATCGCTCCATAGAGACATTCGCGAGATCCTGTCAAAATTATGTCAACACTGTGCCTGCTTTTTTTTAGAGGCCAAGGGATCCATACCCCTATACCCATGGGGGTATAGGGGTATGGATCCCTTGGCCTCTAAAAAAAAGCTTTAGCTCTTTAGTCAGACATAAACAATTTCATATTTTCGATTAAAATGATAAGTAAATAAAGTAATGAAATAATCAAGAAAAAGATGATTTGGCATCTTTTTGATCATCTTCTCCCTCTTTTTTTTTTTTTTTTTATAATTAATGGACTCTTGCTTGTGCGTTAGCACTGCATTTCCGCCAGTGTCAAGTGTTTATGGGAGAATCTATCCCAATCTCAGGTATTGTTTTTGGTCAAATACAAGAAGAGATTGAGGATTGCGGAGCCTCGTGACAGGCAAAAACGCGGCGCGAGACGTGTGCTCGGGTCAGAACCTGCAACGTGACTCTTTATTATTTTAAAGAAACACTTTTTGAAATTTTGACCTTTATTCGCACAGACCGTAACGCCATCTAACGATCTCTTAGAAAACCAAAAGAAAAACGCTCAATAAAATTTTTTTTTTCACAGTTTTGCGCCGTAAATTACTAGATGGCAGCACTTTCTATGCAAACTGCATCGGAATTAGGTACCGCCAAAAGGCGATTGTCCCCGCCTGTAAAGGGGTAATTTTACTATTTGTGTCTGGTAACCCTCAACGCAACTTCAACCTTCAACTTCAAAATTGTCGTCTTTGTTTTGTGTTTTCCAATTTTCTCCGTCAATTTTTCGATTTGAACAAAACTGTGGGTTCAAAAACATTAATTTGCGCTACCTCTAGATTAAATACGAAATACAAAAGCGAAAAGCGTGCATCCTGAAGACTACTTAACATTATTATACCGTCAGCGTCTTGGATGTACGAGTAATTAGCATCTTGAAATTCGAGTCCTGTCGGCCACCCGCATTCCGCGTTTTGTGTAATGGTGCTTTATTTGCAGGAATAACAAGGACATACAGTTGAGCAAGTCTTTATCGTGGCTCCTTCGCCACGGAGCGGAGAGGGAGGGATTACAACTCAGGTTCGTTACAAAAAAAACTTAAAATTATAACCTACATTTTTCGAACTTGTTCTTGTCTTGCAAGTTGAAACGCCGATATTTTCGTAACTAGGTTTCGAAGGGCGATTCTTGAATACTTGTGTAGAATCGTTGATTGTGTATTTTATAGATTAGCTTGTATGTAGTGGTTGAATGTTATGGACCAAGTGATAAATCTGGCATTTTTCATAATGACCGGGCACTATGAAAAATGCCCGTTATGAGAGGGCAATTTGATAATAATTATTTAAATAATCAAATTGACTGGGCATTACACATAATGTCTATCACCTGTTTGGGAGAATAATACAAACATATTTAATTACTGTTTTTTTATTATTGCAGTCATATAACTTAAAATAAACTAAATGTTAAACAATTTAAATAATCAGACTCATTATTTGGATTAATTAGCAAGGGCATTAAAAATCCACTAGTTTTTGCATTTAAAACATAGAAAATCATATTTAAAATATAGGTAACACAAAACATATTTCACAACTTCACAACTTAAAAATTTCACAACTTATCTTTGTTTTATAGTAGTTTTACATATAATTAAAAAAAACATAAAATTAACAAAAATTTAAGCAAGACTCATTATTTGGCATAATTAGCATTCACTCGCCGCACCGCGTCAAACTTAGCTTTATTATCAAATTGCCCATTTGTCACTTAGCAATATAATAATGATTGGGTAATATGATAAATAATGAAGTTTAGATAGTAATTAATCACTTTGACCGATAGAGCAAGACATTATTAATAATGTCCGCATTAATCACTTGGTCCTTAATATGTATACTAGAAACTTGTGGAGATTATCGAGCCTTTTTGGGAAGAACATCATAAGCGACAATTAAGTTTTTTTACAGAATGAGGTTTTTTCTATATATCTTATACATCATGAATGGTATTTACTTGAGACTTCACATTTTGAAATTTTGGGCGCTTACAATGTTCTTCCCGAAAAGGCTCGTTATGACAAAAATGTATGAAAATCAGGTCAGAGTGTCATCTTAGGAAATCAAGCTTTTTTCTGAATAATTTGCAAGATTTTTAAGCAATTTCAACGTAGTTCAACAGCGAATATGCAGAAAGGGACAAAGAGTATCGATTTTATCTCTCTCACACTATGCATTTAGCATATAAGCCTGTCTCGTTTCCGTATTTAGTTATTCTGTTTCCAAGAATGTGTAATATTTTTAAATAAAAAAAAAACCTTAGAAAAAGAATAAACTAGAACAGGCATTAAAAGCGTGAGGCTCTATCTTGGGTCACAGTGTTATCTTAGGGGCTCTTGACATACAGGGTGTAAGGAAAAGTATCATTAACCTTTAAACCATGTACTCTACCCATCAAACTGAACAACTTTTATTATAGGAGCAAACCTGTCAAAACAAAAAAACTGCCCACTAAGATGACATCTTATACTAAACTGCAATGCCTTCTTGACTCAAACATGTAGAACAGCAATTTTTTTTTTATTCTGACATGTTTGCTCCCATAGTAAAAGTTGTTCAGTTTGATGGGTAGAGTACGTTGTTTAAAGGTTAATTCTTCTTATTGTGTGGGCAGAGCCCTGGTGTCACGAGTTTTTTCAGACCGCCTTACGGCCTCTGATGTAGTTTTTATGTAACAACTACTACTATCAGAGATAGTAGCCGGGACCAACGGCTTAACGTGCCATCCGAAGCACGGAAACATTTTCAGGTGATTCAGCCTGCAATGTATTAACTAACTGGGCATAAATGCACAAAGTGACATTTCACTAGGTGTCCCCCGTGGGAATTGAACCCACGACCTCCATGTCGAGAGGCAATGCTCTTAACCATTAGACCACGGAGGCAGTTAGTTAATGATACTTTTCCTTACACCCTGTATAATTAATCAAAGAATTGTTCTTATATTTTTAGCTCTGAAGGATACCTAGAAGTATCTCAAATATTACAGCACAAGTCTTTTAAAGGCAAATACAAGAGGGAAGATATAGAGAGAGTGGTGGCAAGTAACGATAAACAAAGGTTCAAACTAAGGTTGAACCCGGTCACAGAGGTGTTGGAGGTCAAGGCCAACCAAGGTCATACGGTCAGGGTTGATGACATTGAACTAACTCCCATTTTAGAGGTAATATCATAAATCCTTAAACCATTTAATTATGGATGAGTTAAGCATATAATTCTAAACTGCAATGTCGTCGCGCGAGTTCGCGACTCAAATGTATGCAATAGCAGATTTTTTTTTGCTCCGATCGGTTTGCTGCCATAGTAAAAGTTGTTCAGTTTGATGGGAAGACTCTTAGTTTAAAAGGATACTAATGATATCAATTTCACTCCGTATAATTCGACTACCAAACTTTTCTGACACTTTTGCAGGGGAAAAGGGAACATGAAATCTGCAAATTTGGATTTAACCTAATTTTTATTGTAAAAAAAAATCATAACAAAGACCATAATATAGAAAAACAACTTATTTTTTGAGAAAGATTGAGGTGTCTTCATTACTTTGACTCTTTGACTATTTATTATAAGGACAAGCCTTGCAGTAGCATTTCCCCTCTGCCAATGTATAAGAACAATTGATCATGTGCATTTATTTACATTCAATTGTATACCTTACTAGGGTTAACCCGCGACTTCGTCCTACCTACCTATCGATAATAAGCTATCAAACAAAAAAAAGGTTCATCAATATCGGTTCAGTAGTTTTTGCGTGATGCTCGATCAAACAAACACAAACAAAGAGACGGACAAAAAATCAAAAAATTGGTGATATGGAATCAGGGACACCTAAAAACCATATCGTAACTTTTTTTTGTTAATATCTTCAATGTACAGACAAACTTTCTGTTACAGTTTTATGATAGTTAAGATCACTAAACGAGACAGTCTATAATTGCGAAAGAGTAACTACGAACTTAAGACGTTTGGGGTTCACACGAGACTACCTTTCATGATTTTTAACATTCAAAATTAGAATCTAAAGTTATGGGGAATAAAGTCCAAAGTTGCGGATTTCATGTTACCTCGCCCCCCGCCAAAAGTGGCAGAAATGTTTGTTAGTAGAATTACACGCGTAACTAGTCCCTATATAAGTAGTCAAAGCTTTGACTTAACCAAAATGAGCTCATGACAATTTTTCTCGTTTTATTTGCTAGTTCAGAAGGTTTAACGTAACAAAGGTCTGCCATGCTTTATATTTAACTTGTATCTTGTATGTATGCGCTCTTACAGACGAGCGCGACCCGCTGCAACTGCAAAGTGTCGCTCGTCTGTAAGAGCGCTATGGCAACAATGTTCAGCATGATTTCTTTACTTGGGCGCGACTCAGCTTTTTTCCATACTACAATTCGCGGCGAGCGCGGCTTTCGCTCTCCGAAAAGCGCGGGAACAGGTTATTTTGTATGCAGCGAAGGCGCGTGGCGCGCGTGTAGAGTAATCATACTAAACATGCAAGAGTCACGTTGCAGGTTCTGACCCGAGCACTTGTCTCGCGTGGTTTTCGCGGGTCGCGTTTTTGCCTGCCACGAGGCTCCGCAATCCTCAATCTCTTCTTGTTCTTGACCAAAAACAATCCCTGAGATTGGGATAGATTCTCCCATAAACTACTTGACACTGGCGGAAATGCAGTGCTAACGCACAAGCAAGAGTCCATTAATTATAAATTTAAAAAAAACTATTTTCAGCGGGGCTAGTACGCCAACCCAGTGATGCGCCCACAGTGATGTGCGTAATCGATTGTTAATAATCGATTATAATGGTAATCAATTGCGATCGATTATCATTTATAATCCATCGATTATAGTCGATTTTTAGGAAACTGTCAGTCTCTTGTTCTATTTTATGCTGTAGTAGGTAACTTTATAGAGGAACTCCCGAAATATTATTCAGTTTGGTTTTATGCAATTATTATGTTCCAAAATTGGTCAGTTGACTAATTTGATTGTATCATTATCTATTTTTAAACACAGACTAGGCACTGCCTAACGATACGATAATCTGAGTAGGAATCAATTCAATCTATACTATTATAAAACTGTAACAGGAAGTTTGTCTGTACATTGAAAATATTAACAAAAAAAAAGTTACGATATGGTTTTTAGGTGTCCCTGATTCCATTTCACCAATTTTTGGATTTTTTGTCTGTCTGTTTGTTTGTTTGGGTGTTTGTTTGTTTGTTTGAACGAGTATCACGCAAAAACTACTGAACCGATTTTGATGAAACTTTTTTTGTTTGATAGCTAATGATCTGACTTAAAATCTGGTATATAATTTGTGCGGAAGTCGCGGGTTAACGCTCGTAATGAATAATTATGTACTTAAGTATCTATGTCTGCCTCAGTCATCTTTTTTAATCGTACCTAACGTACCAGAAAAAAGATATGAAAGCACAAAATTGTCTTAAAAAAAAATAACTTTTTTGAGATACCTATGTAAATCTTAATCAAACTTAAGTATCTTTTTTATTTCATATTTTTATTCAGGATGCCTAGACATGAGACTTACTTACATGAGCTGATGAGGTGTTCGATACCTTTTGTAAATTGTTTATTCCCATTTCAATAATCTTGTAAAATCGATTAATGATCGATCACGATTATTTTCATAATCGATTCATCGATTAGCAAAATTATCGAATCGGCACATCACTAGCGTACTAGTCCCGCTGTTGCATCTTTTATCTCACTCAGATGCACGAAAAATAAAAGAGATAGGACACCCACTGCTATTAGGTTAGTAACGGGTATTCCCCTTTTAAACTGGTTTCATTCAGCTTTAATCTAGTTTTTGATAAGACATACATGTCGTATTGCATGCTCATTTAATGTTTGTGTGGTTAGCAACTCAAATAAAGTGTACTGTTTAATTTTAATTAGTATGTGAACAAAGTTAGTCCAAAGCTATTTATACAAGGTGTAAAATGTGTTTCGTACTTTAGTTCTATTCTATTCTATTTTTATTTAATGGCGTCCGATGCGCTATCACAATTGTGCCAATGTCCCGTTATGTGGAGAGTACACGTAGGAAAATGATTAGTAGCATTTCTGCCAATGTCAAGTAGTTTATTATAATCTCAAGTTAACGTTTTATAGTTAAAACACAAAAGAGTTTACAAAATGGCGGAGCCACGTGCAAGCCTAACAGATGCCAATACGCACGCGTCTGACCTCCCTCAGACTTGCAGCGCGCCCTGACCCGTACTTTAATTTAGGGGTGCTTCAGTCCATCAAACTGACAACTTTCACTATCGGACTAACATTGAAATTGAAAAAAATCGGTTTGTCCATAGAAAATGTCAATGGTTACTCGACCTAAATGTAATGCTGTTTTTTAGTGATTTCAATGATGTTGTTGGTCCTATAGTGAAAGTTGTTCAGTTTGATAGTCTGAAGCATCCGGCATAGATGTAACTTAGTTTAGTTGTTTGTTATTTGTTTAATTTTCCTTCGTAGACTATTACGAGCGTTAACCCGCGACTTTGTCCGCACAAATTATATACCAGATTTTAAGTCAGATCATAAGCTATCAAACAAAAAAAGTGTCATAAAAATCGGTTCAGTAGTTTTTGCGTGATACTCGTTGAAACAAACAAACAAACAAGCAGACAAAAAATCGAAAAATTGGTGAAATGGAATCAGGGACACCTAAATACCATATCCTAACTTTTTTTTTGTTAATATCTTCAATGTACAGACAAACTTCCTGTTACAGTTTTATAATAGTATAGATAAAAGCAGTTATTGAAAAGTTACATGGTAAAAGGGAATCAAGACATTATTTCAATCAATTATTCTTTATTGCACACTATAAACATTACTATAGGTCAATGACATTCTATACACACGGGTTTCACATCACAAGCTGTTAACGAGACGCCAAAGTTTGCTCGATTGTTTTATAGCCCAGTCATTTTACGGAGTTGTTAGGCGAGGTAGGGAGTAATTACTAATTGGACTTTGGAACTGTAACCCGAACCATTAAGTGACAAAAGGACTATCTTAAAGCATATTAAAAAAAATCGCTACGCAACATAGAAATCAAAATTGTGTGTCCCAGAAGGATTTTAATTTAAATTATTAATATTAATACCAATGCACTCATTTGACTTAGAATTAACAATATAAATTATTTTTGAGCAATAAAATAGGCAAAGAAATTTAAAAAATGAGGTATTTATTAGAAAATACGAATGTCTTTTTCAAAACCTTCTAAGTAGACAAAAATATTCACACCATGTTTGTAGTATGTATAATGGTAAAGCCTTAAATATGTGCAATAAAAAATTTACCATCAGGTTTTTTAGAACGCGATAATAGCAAAATTTTAAAATTGGAACTGTTGCTGACGTGATTTTTTTTTAATTTTGGTACATTCTAGGCTCAAATTGGCTCTTCAATATTATACCGAAAAAAAATGTCTATTACTTATTATTCCCGGCTCAAACCGTAAAATAACTGGGCTATTACATTACTGCTTACTGACTAAGGACATTTGAAAGGACTGGAATGCCAGCATCAATGTAGGACGACATAAACTGATGCATACTAAGGTGAAATTAGAGACATGTGCTATTTTTGGGTTTTGTTATTGTATGACGTTGTGAGTCCATGTGTATAGAATAAACTACAGAAACCTGTGGCCGTAGCTTGATGCCCGCGATAAGGCTATATCTATATCACGCCTTTTATCTCATCCACGCGCAAATAGAAAAAGAGCTAAGGCCACATGTCTCTAATGTCATCTTAGCATTCTTCAGTTGTGCTTGGCCATACATTGCCGCAGACATTCCAGTCTTTTCTAATGTCCTCAGTCACTAAGCAGTAATCTAAAACAATTAAGGCGGTTGCAGAGGGGTCAATTTTATACAAAACTTTGACGCACAATACGCGTAGACGGTATTAATATAAGTAACTTTGTATATTATATGGAAAAATAGTTTAGAAAATCTAGATGCCGCGTCACAAATAACATTTGCGATTTATAAAATAATTACGAAGATATAAAGCTTTGAAATTTTTCATACAAAATTTTATTTTTTATATCTTCGTAATTATATTATAAATTGCAAATGTTATTTGTGAAGCGGCAACTAGATTTTCTAAACTATTTTTCCATGTATAAAATATTACTTTTATTAATTCCGTCTACGCGTATTGTGCGTCAAACTTTTGTATGGACTGAAACAACCTTAAGCACACTTTTGCCATCCCGTTAACAGCGCGCTAATGCAAAGTCCTTGTGTATATAGAACGTCATTGGAGAAAAACTATCAAATGACCTAATTTTTTTTTTTTTGTTGTTGTTGTTTCTGCTCCGTGGCAATCTGTTTTTTTCAAACAATAAGCCACTACAATAAGTGAAGAATTGTCATCTATGAGAGCTTTCTTCTTTGGTTTGTTCCAACGAGCTCTCCCTTTGACTTAGTGGAATCTGAAGCTCAGTCCTGGAATGTCCCTTTGCTTCCGTCTCACTCTCAGATGCCGCAGGCCACCATCTCCACTCAGCTGACCTAATAGCAAAGTAATCAATTTTAGTTATAAAACAAATTATTTATATCAATTTCCAGCCAAAATACAACACTGTAGTACACGGCACGTACCTCAAAAGCTGGCCGCAGATTAAAACAGAAGGCCTAAGTCGCATGCAAAGGCAGCACATCCATTTAGCGAAAGGCACCCTCAACGATCCAACAGTCATCAGCGGTATAAGACGAGACGCACAAGTTTACATTTACATAGACTTGAAGAAGGCTTTGCTGGACGGTGTCAAGTTTTTTGAGTCAGAGAATGGTGTTGTTTTGACGGAGGGTAATGAGAACGGATATTTAGAGACGAAGTACTTTTTGAGAGCCATCAAAGTTGATACGGGTGAGTAAATTTTTAATGATTGTTCCTTTCTTCCTTTAACATAACACAAATATTTTCCTCCCCTTTATCTCCTCTTCTTTTATTAACCGACTTCAAAGAAGGAGGTTTCTCAATTCGACCGTATGTATATAAACATGAGCGTTGACCCGCGACTTCCGCACAAATTATGTACCAGATTTTAAGTCAGATCATAAGCTATCAAACAAAAAAAGTTTCATCAAAATCTGTTTAGTAGTTTCTGCGTGATACTCGTTCAAACAAACAAACACCCAAACAAACAGACAGACAAAAAATCCAAAAATTGGTGATATGGCATCAGGGATACCTTAAAACCATATCATAACTTTTTTTTTGTTAATATCTTCAATGTACAGACAAACTTTCTGCTACAGTTTTATAATAGTATAGATATATATATTTTTTTATGTGTTCGCGGATAACTCCGTCGTTTATGAACCGATTTTAGCTTGGCTTGACAGCGACTTCGATAAAACAAATTAATGTTCTTATGATGCGAACGAAAAAGTCATCGGCTGCAATATTATTTTTAACTTTTTAGATTTTTTCTTCCTTCCTTTTTAGGGTTCCGTACTCAAAGGTTGCACACGGGGCCCTATAACTAAGCCTACACTGTCCATCTGTCCAAACTATAAAGGTTGGTGGAAAGGCCCCTCGGTACGCGAGTCCGACTCGCACATGGCCCGTTTTCTTTTAAATTATTTTCTTAACTAGCTGAAGGAAAACATCCTGAGTAAACCTGCACTGCATACATCACATACATAGAACAAGAAATTCTGATGCATATGTGAAGTCTACCAATCCGCATTGGGCAATAATGCCCATAGCAAAATAGAATAGAATAGAAACATAAATAATAATAAATATCTTTGACGTTGTCACACAAATTACCTAGTCACATTTAAAGTACCTGGACTTGTGTTATGATGACTAGACAACGATATAGAATACATATATAGATACAAACATCCATGACTCGGGTACAAATATTCATATTCATCATAAAAATATTTGTCCTTTACGGGATTCGAACCCGCGACCCTCGGCACAGCAGGCAGGTTCACTACAGACTGGTCAAACATATTTTATTGCCAAAATAAATCAACAAAAACACGTCAAGCAAAAGCCTGTGACTCGCATAAGGTCTTTCTAAATATGCGGACGGTTTTTACGTGGATAACCAAAATCGCGGAAATAAAAACTGCTGTTCCATACAAAACTGCAATCTTTACTCAACAAACTTTTTTGTATCAAATTAATGATTGAAAAATTTGTCTCGGGCGGGACTTGAACCCGCACTTTTCCAAACCGGCAACCGGCTTTTCCATAGCACAACATGGCTGTAACATGTTTAAAAATCAATAATATTTGAAAATGTTTTGTTCTCCTACTTGACCCAAATGAATGGTTTTTTTTTTTTTTGCTGTTTTAATATTTGTCCCATAGTAAAAGTTGTTCTGAAAACATTTAATTTTACACCCTGTAATTAATACAAACTTTGATTGGCAAATATAATAAATCTATTATTAATATTATCTATAATTAGATGACCAAATATCATTATCATTACGTATCTAAACTAAAATAACAAGTAATTATGCTACATTAGTAATGTAAACATTTGAAATGGACCCAGTGAGAATTTACTGACAGTCTGTGTATTCATAGCTTATCATACCAGTGCAGTTGTAGAAAGTGTGTGCCCATATCTGTGTTAGGTGAATACTTTAATAGCAAAATAAATTCTTAGAAGTGTCCTTACTCTAGACATAATATCTTCGACATTGTAACACATATTATTTTTAGTCATTTTGAAATTACTATTATATAGCCTGTACTTGTATTATGATGACTAGACAACGTTATAGAATACATAATTATAATTGTATACAGGGTGACAGTCTACCCATCAAACTGAACAACTTTTACTATGGGAGCAAACTGACCGGAGCAAAAAAAATCTGCTGTTGCATACAATGAGTCGAGTAGGCATTGCACTTTAGTATGGAACAGCAGATTTTCTTTTTGCTCTGATCGGTTTGCTCCCATAGTAAAAGTTGTTCATTTGATGGGAAGACTCTTAGTTTAAAAGGATGCTAATGATATCAATTTCATCCTGGCTGGCTGTTGTGTTATCGTTGACGAAGCTTGTGCTGACTGCTTGTTTTGTGTCGACTTTATCGGATTTGTCTAATAAATATGATGGTTTGATTCATTTTACCCTGTAGATACAAACATCCATGATTTGGGTACAAATATTTGTCTTCATCATACAAATATTTGCCGCTTACTGGACGCGATCTCGCGACGCTCGAATCGGCAGGATACTATACCAACTTGGCTATGGGGTCGTAAATCCTAGCATTTCAGCCAAATTCCAGTGCGGTATTTTAATGTAGTAGTAGTGTTTTTTGTACTATAACTTTGTACTATAACTATCCATTCTGTGGCACAGGTGCTCAAATCTTTCCATGAGCGATGGAGAGCCGTGCGGCCCAGAAGGCGGGCTCCGCCCCGCGCCGCCCGCGCCGCTCCGACCTGGCCGCTTGCAAAGTCCATGTCTCTGGTAGGTTCATCATTATATCACAGAGTACTATTATCCTGCAGGTGCTCAAATATTCTCATGAGCGATGGAGAGCGTGGCTCAGAAGGCGCCGTGCCGTGTGTGTGTATTAAAAGGATATACCCGCTAGCGCGCTCCATACCAACGATGTTCTCATTATGGAGCCAACATCGAAATAACGAGAAAAGAAAGGTGCATGTCTTTTGGAGAGAGATTTAATCTGATTGAGGAAAGGGATGCAACGCTAGATAAAAAAAACGTTTTTTTTAATTATGTAATGTAAATCAGATCAAGAAATATTCCCTTCCCATCGATCATCATCTCAGCCGATGGACGCCCACTGCTGAGACATAGGCCTCCCCCAAGGATCACCATGGTAATAAAATTATTAGGTAAATTTAAAACAATATGCTTCCACGAGCCGGAGGCTCGAGTGCAACCGTGAATTGTATTTTTTAATTTCTTAACAACTATAAGACAGTTCGAAAAAACAAGATTGTCACATTGTAGTCATTGTTGGTTTTCAATTTATCGAAACACGAGCGTTAACCCGCGACTTCGTCCGCACAAATTATATACCAGATTTTAAGTCAGATCATAAGCTATCAAACAAAAAAAGTTTCATCAAAATCGGTTCAGTAGTTTTTGCGTGATACTCGTTCAAACAAACAAACAAACACCCAAACAAACAAACAGACAGACAAAAAATCCAAAAATTGGTGAAATGGAATCAGGGACACCTAAAAACCATATAGTAACTTTTTTTTGTTAATATCTTCATTGTAAAGACAAACTTCCTGTTACAGTTTTATAATAGTACTAGCTTTTGCCCGCGACTTCGTCTGCGTGGACATGTAATTTTGTCTTATGTCTCGTCTAAGGTCATGAAGGTCATGGTCCGAACCAAGTCTAGGAATCCTGGCATGTAACATTAGAATGGCGATTAAGGAATGGGCTAATAAAAGTCACAGGCTAGAATGCTCTGGCCTCTCGGGTCTGCAACACTGCAGGAAATTCATCAGCAATCTTCTTATTATCATGTGGGCAAAGCCCTGGTGTCAGAGTATAACAGCAATATAACACCACGAATCCCACAGTTCATACTGAACAACAGCAGGAGCAAAGCTCGTGCCATCGTTGGAGCCCTCACCGGGCACTACGCAACAGGCACGATAAAGCTCACTCTAGATCCCGGTTGCCGAGCGTGTGGAGAGGAGGAGGAAACCATGGAACATTTGTACTGTGTGACTGCAATGTCTTGGTGGGTAAATGTATGTGATTCCTGAGAGATGGTTATTCATTACATGTTTCTTACCCTGAACGCTATTGCCTCCCTCATTTTCCAAGTTTTTCAAGGTTGAAGAAAATAATATGTAGGGGTCAATACAAAAGATACCATTGGGTCGAAGTGTTGCTGGCTTGCCATTTCCCATAATAAGATAAGAAAGTCATGAACTTAAGCTAAATCAAAATCAGAAAGTACCCCAAGTAATTCTGTAGGTATCAGATTTAAAAGTCATTCACTGGATCCATCACTTTAATTTTCTACTGTTCGTCGTTTATTAGTTTTTCATTTATGTCGAGCAGCATAATAATCATCTTACGACCCACTGCGGGTCACAGACCTCCACTCACGTATAAACGTTAGAGGATACTCTACCACGCGGGCTAGTGTAAAATGGTGAAGGCAAGAGCTAAAATAATAATATTCTAGCAAGCTAATGGTCAATTTGCTAAAAAAGATTTTCAATTATGTAAGTAGCTACATTACCGACCTGTGGTGTTATAGTATAAGAAGGACCTTTTAGATACGTAGGTACCTTTTTATACGTTGTGGTAGAATGATGTTCTATAGTTAAGTTGCACAAACCCTCAAAAAATCATAATTGAGACCGAAAATCAAACAAAACAAAAATTTGGCAAGACTTACTGCAACAAAATTCATCCTTTCTGTAAAATAAGGTTATCATTCCGTAGCATTGGCTCAGATTGGACTCAAACAATCAATATACTTACAACGATGTATTACAACGATAATATAAGGTCTAACAAAATTAGCTGAAACTATTTTAAGGGTATGCTCAGACCATCAAACTGAACAACTTTCTCTATGGGACTAATATGGAAATCGCGAAAAAAAAATTGATGTCCAATACAAAACTGCAAACACAAATGTATGGGGCAGAAGATTTTTTTTTCGAGATTTCGGTATTGGTCCCGTAGAGAAAGTTGTTCAGTTTAATGGTATGAGCATACCCTTAAAACAGTTTCACCTAATTTTTTTAGACCTTATATAAGGTCTAACAAAATTAGGTGAAACTATTTTAAGGGGATAATCTGACCATCAAACTGAACAATTTTCTCTATGAGACCAATATTGAAATCGCGAAAAAAAATCTGCTGTCCCATATATTTAGGTCGAGTAGGTTTGTATGGAACAGCAGATTTTTTTTTCGCGATTTCGATATTGGTCCCTTAGAGAAAGTTGTTCAGTTTGATGGTCTGATCATCCCCTTAAAATAGTTTCACCTAATTTTGTTAGACCTTATATAATCAACTAAATTTGTAAGCTCCTGCTATAGCTAAGTTTTTGAATTAATAATTGTAGCATACTTGCTTTAAAAAAACTCCCAACGCCATCTATTAAGATGAAAACAATACTACGATTAAATTACTACGATAAAATTTTTGATAGTTGACGACCCGGTTGGTGTAATGGTTACTTCGCCGGACTGCCAAACCAGGGTCCTGGGTTCGAAACCCGGTTCGGTCATGGATGTTATAAATGTTTGTGCCGTTGTTGTATGGTTTCTATAATAAAAAGCCTATAGTGCTTGCTTGGAATCATAACAATGTTCCTGTAAGCGTTATTTATTTATTTAATTATTTTTCAAATTCAGCCGGTAAGTAACTATACAATCAAATCTGTAAGACCGAATATCTGAGATGTCTTGAGCGTGAATTAATTATGGTACTTGCTTCAAAAAAACACCCAACGCCATCTATTAAGATGAAAACAATACTACGATAAAATTATGAACACTAACTTTAGAAAAGGTTAAAAGAAAGAGGATTTTTAGTATTTGCCGACCCGGTTGGTGTAATGGTTACCACGCCGGACTGCCAAACCAGAGTCCTGGGTTCGAGTCCCGGTTCGGTCTTGGATGTTATATGTTTATGCCGTTGTTGTATGGTTTCCACAATAAAAAGCCTTTATTGCTTGTTTGGGATAATTAAAATAATGTTTGTGCCTGTGAGCGTTATTTATTTATTTGTTTAATTATTTTTCTCGCGTTCTCCGCTGGAGAATACGCGTGCCCGGTGTGGGGCCGATCTGCCCACGCCAAGCTGGTGGATACCGGAACTAAACGAAACGTGTCGGATTATAACTGGTTGCTTGAAACCGACTCCGGTACAGTTGCTTTACCCACTGGCTGGCATAGCGCCCCCAGATGTAAGTAGGGCTGTGGCAGGTTCCTCAGAGAGAGCCCAAATGGTGGACGACACACGACATCCCATGCATGACTTTATTCCTGCGCCGCAAAGGCTGCCAAGCCGACGCAGCTTTATGAAGTGTGTCGACCCCCTGAATACTGGCCCAGCGCAAGCAAGGTGTACTCTATGGCGACAAAAAGTGTCCCTCCCAACTCCATTTGTGTCGCCGTCTGAGAGCCGTTTGTGTCCCGCCTAGACATGACTTGCCTTGGGCGACCTGGAAGTCTTTAAACCGACTTCGAACCCAGGTCGGTCGCAGTAAGGACAACATGGTCAGGTGGGGATACTCGGATACGCAAAATGTGACTTGCTTGTGTGGAACTCCACAAACGATGGCCCATCTCACATCGTGCCCTGCGTGCCCTTACATCTGCACGCAGGAGGAGCTCATGACCGCTAGCGACGTTGCAGTATCGGTTGCCCGATTCTGGCAAGCTACTATTTAGCGACTTCAGAATTTGAAGTCGACACGATAACGTTTATGCGTGATTGCGCCACAAACATACAACATTACAACCTTACAAACATCGTCACAAACGTTCACGTTTATAATATTAGTGAGATTATTAGTTCTTCTTCGTGATGACATTTTTCATTACTGAAAACAATCAAGTGTACTGGCAGATACAAAATTATTTTTTAAGTATTTTTATCACTGAACGGAACGCGTCGGGGTGCATTATATATATTATTTACTTTATTTTTTATTTATTTAACTTAATATGCTGACACTTTTTTAAGAGGATGATCAGACCATCAAACAGCTTTTTCTATGGGACTAACATCGAAATCGCGAAAAAAAATCTTCTGCCCCATACATTTTTGTAGAGTAGGATTGCAGTTTTGTATGGAACAGTTGATTTTTTTTCGTGATTTCGACTTCCCTTCGGTCCCATACAGAAAGTTGTTCAGTATGATGGTCTGATCATCCCCTTAAAAAACTGTCTGCATATAAGAAGGACCATATACATCTTGCAATTCGGTCAGATGCGCGCGAAATCGGTGCCGGCCGCATTTTACTGCAACGTCACCGTTTGACGTTTGACAGCAGGGACGGACGAATACTATATACAATGTTCTTCGTTCTTGACCCGGACATTCGAACGTCGCAATTGCATGAAAGTTATCGTTCCAATGTCAACTCTATTACAATGAAGTTCGGACCGGAACCGAAACGGTCGCGTTATATCGAAAATCTAAAGTCCGGGTACATGGCCTGGTCAGCACTCGCTGTCAATTTGCGTGCATTTGAAACAACGGCAACACGTATGCGCCTGGATTCCAGCGAATAATTTCGTCCGGAAGAACGCAGTCGGCTATTGCCGAATGTTACATTAATTTATGTAAATCTCATATCAAGCGACAGTCCGTAGGGATGTGGCAGGTTCCTCAGAGAGAGCCCAAATGGTGGACGACATACGACACGGACGGACCGCAGCACGGACTACAAACTTTGAGTCAAGATAACTTTAGAACTAAACATTTAAAAGGAAATCACAGATATTGGCTTCTAGATTGTTTTAAAACCATTCATTTTTTACTTTAATTACTAAATGTTTAAACTAAGCTTCGTTTTGATGGAGCGCCGTAGAAAAATATATTATCCCCTTAATCGAATCGGGCGCAAAATGCACGGCGGCACATCGCATCGGCGGCATAAAAACCGACCCTTATTAATTTGTTAGAGTTCGTTCGTTTGTATTTTAGTAATAATTTACGGTATTTCAAAATAGTTTCTTACCTGTCTTATAATTGCTTTAAAATATTAACTATTATCCAGTCTTGTTTAAAATGTGTACATCACATCACAGTGTTACATCACAGTGTGTGATTACACCGTAAATAAAAACATTCCGAATTAAAAATCGAGTTTTAGACATCTTTCGGCTGCTGATTTGAAATCATGATTATATTCTCTTTGTTTGAAATTGGCGTGCAGTTTTTTTTTAAATAATTACTCCTGCTTTGGTTGCACTTTAATTCTACAAAATGTTAAGAAATTTGTAGTTCGAATCTTTTTTTCTTGTGGCCAGTCCTAAGGTTTTTTTTGTTATGCAAAGGTTTTCTCCATGAAGTTTGAAAGATTTTATCGCCAAAAAGAAAAACAATGTTACACTAACAACCGGTGCAGTCATCAGCACTGGACAGTGATAAAATTTATAATTATTGGTATTTATTTTGTAATTTGTTGTTATTTTCGTTATTTATAAATGAAACAGTCTTCAGAATTAGCTTACTTTATTACAAGTCTTTTAATTTTAATTAGTGTTACTTACTTGAAATTGAAATGGCACCGTACATTGGTTGCACTTGCGGTTATATGTTTATATCTCCGGCTCCCGTCAATGTAGCGAGATAAATTATATACCAGATTTTAAGTCAGATCATAAGCAATCAAACAAAAAAAGTTTCATCAAAATCGGTTCAGTAGTTTTTGCGTGATACTCGTTCAAACAAACAAACAAACAAATAAACAAACAAACACACAAACAAAGAGACAGACAAAAAATCCAAAAATTGGTGAAATGGAATCAGGGACACCTAAAAACCATATCGTAACTTGTTTTTTGTTAATATCTTCAATGTACAGACAAACTTCCCGCTACAGTTTTATAATAGTATAGATAGATTACGGATTATTTTGTTTTATGCTTGTTGTTAGTATTTTTAAAACCGCCAAAAATGACTACAAACATTAAATTGAAAAATATGGTATTTTGATAATGGTAAATTGAAAATCAACAGTGACAAAAATGTGACATTGTTGTTTTTTGGAAATGTTGTGCAGGGTGTAACAAAACACCCTGTAATACTTAAGGGGGTGTTTTAGACTTAAGACCATCAAACTGAACAACTTTCACTATGGAGCCAACATCTATTTTTATTTTTTCTCGATGTTGGCTCCGTATTGAAAGTTGGTCTGTTTGATGGTCGGACATATCTCCTTGAGTATTACTAGGGTGTTTTATTACACCTGTATAATTGTTAAGAAACTAAAAAATACTCAGTGCCTTCTTAAGCAACTTACACTGCTCTGAATTTCAGAGCATGATTCGGCATCAGATCAGAATTCATCCTGCTTCAATAATCATCGCAAAATCTTTTAGGATTCCCGTCGTACGCGCAACAACATGATATAACGCGAGCATTCGCCTCTTACGGCGCGGCCACCGTCGACAAGATGACCAGCAAGTTCGCGTACCTGTCCTTCAGCAGCGAGGACGAGGCCAAGGCCGCCTTGCAGGTATTATTATTATCTTTTAACCTCTGGTACGCGTAAGCTGCGCACAAATCTGCACCCGTCGTCTGTGGCAAGTTAGGCGGGTCGCCGAGAGCGCGCGACCGCTCTTTGCATTTCTTAAATTTCTACGCATTTTTGTATGAATTATAAATACAAACAATGACTGTTTTATGAAGATAAATAACTAATAAATATTATTCTAAAATCTAATTAAAAACATGGTTTGATTTTATTATACAGGCTATATTTAAAATTATCCAGTCCGAAAATTACCTGTTGCTAAACATGAAAGATTATTCAATAAATTTGTTTATAGATTAGGGTTTTTTTATTATTCCACACTACTGGACAATTTTCCAATCCATTTATAAGAAAACTTTTTCGATTACAACAGTAATTCACTCCTTAAAACAAATTTCAAATCTGCTAATAGAAGTTAGAAAAAATCCCTCGTTAGCAACTTCCCCATAGACTGTTTATTTACGTGGAACTTTAAATGAATGAATATTGTCTATTGTAGATTGACATTTATTGAAACGATTTCAAGCAATAACAGCCATTATTTCCAGGTGATAAGTATTTTAATTGTGTAAAATCTGAGCTAGTCAGCTTTGGGACGGATCCGGGACTACACAGACGACGGGGTATGGACGGATACGGAACAACACGTAACACGCCTAGACCTTTAGAAGGCTTGCGCGGGGACACAGATCCAACACGTAGATACCCCTTTGAAACACTTTTGTCTACACGTGATGGGATGCACCAACCGTGGTCTATCTCTGAATGCATTATGCAAATGCACCAGAAGTAAATTAAAAAAATAGAAACAAAGAAATCTTGCACAAAAATTAAAAAGCTTCCTCATCTCAAAAACTTACTACAACATTAATGATTTTTTCCAGGACAACAATGTTCTTATATTTTAAGCTCTTGACGTTAACGTCGACATCTCTATTACTTAAATTAATGATTATATTATGTAATGTAATAAAACATTCAAACACTCTGCAATTATATTGCCATGCCCTAACAGGGCGTCACAATAATTAAATAAGATCTTGTGTTACACGTAAGTATGTACTTCATTATTGTGATACTGCAAATAAATTCTGAATACTGAATAGTAAAACCAAGTTCGGTGCAGAGACTATTGTAGAGAGGACAGAAAAATAATCGGGTTATGGGGGTGAACTGAGTGAGCTGGGAAATCTGGGTTATTGCGGAAAGACTCTGTACGCCTGCCGTAATAAATGTCTCTAGTTCGTCAAAAATGGCAGACTGTGACTCGCCAACTCATTTATTTGACAAGGCGGCAACATCTAGTGAGCGGCTAAGGTTGTAGAGAGGTGAGTCTGCGGGCGCCGGTACCCGGTGCTAAGCGCACCAGTCAGCAGGTCCCGGCGTTATGACATTTTACACTTCCAACCTGGAGTGGAGAACTCAACTCCTGTCCGGCCGGTTAAGGCAAGACAGGAGGTGAGAACCAAATCAATCCGGGCCCTCTGGAGAATCGCATCCATGGTGTCGCCACTCGCCAACAGCTCGCCACAAGCTACCCTCCGGGCTTATTATTATTATTGTTAGGTTGTAAGGGCTTGGTCAATGACCAATAGCTACCGCGACCTGAACAGGTCTATTGTAGCTGCCACCCTTGACCGTGTAGATTCTCGTTTACCTTAAGTCGCTGCGATTGGAATTGATGAAGCCGGTCACAAGTTCTTTTGCATGCTTCAGTCGTGATGTATCCGACCAAAGCTTACGGCTTTGGTTCACGGCCCATTCCTTTAGCACACGTCTAGAGGCGTTGCGAGAGATGCCGCAATAAGGCTCGATCCAGTACGCGTGTGTATAGAATGCCTTTGATATAAATAACTGAATTCCTCTCGTCATTATTGTCTATAGGCAAAAAAGATAAACGTTTACGGCGAGTTCCTGACGGTGAAGCCTTACAACGCGAAGCAGGCCGCCGAGGTCAAGCAGCCACAGACACCCAAGAGGGAGTTCCCCAGGAGTAAACAGAAAGGTACTATCACTTCACAGACTCGCTTTATGTTTGATGGCAAACTCAATATTCAACCATCCATCTTTTCTTCATTCCTAGGATGGATGGTTGTAGAAGTTTCCGATTTTGATTCCTTAAATATTTCATTTTATTCAATTCCTGTAGTAATACTGTTGTAGCAAGCACAACATTTAAATAATTGGCTTACATTACAAGTTTACAAAATTAAAAAAAATTATTATAATGAATAATGTCAAATGTACTTGACATGACATTGTACTCCTTTTCTACAGATGTCATCTTTCACACAATCCAATCCAATCCAATCTTTTCTTTGGTCGTCCTCTCTTCATGCAGCCATCCACATTTATATTTAACTAGCGACTTTGTCCGCACAAATTATATACCAGATTTTAAGTCAGATCATTAGCTATCAAATAAAAAAAGTTTCATCAAAATCGGGAAACTAGTTTTTGCGTGATGCTCGTTCAAACAAAGAAACAAAATTGGTGATATGGAACAATGAAGGGACACCTAAAAACCATATCGTAACTTTTTTTTTGTTAATATCTTCAACGTACTGACATACACACTTCTTTTACAGTTTTATAATAGTTAAGATTAAGGAATCGTCTTGGAGTTATGGCTGTCTAAAAAGTGTCCCATATCGAAAAAAAAGCCTTAGTTAATTTTTCAAAAATAAATATTTACCTGCCCAGCAGTGGGACAACAAAGGTAAAAAAAACTTGCCTTTATTGTTAGTAATATGAGCAGTATCATTATGAACAGACAATTTCAAAGACTGTTCAAATAAGTATTATAAGTAAGCAACTCTGTTATTCTTTCTAGCGATAGTGATAGCGGACCCCAAGAAGATAGACTTGTCCGGCGACTTCCACCAGCAGCTAGACAGCGTGCTCGGCGCCGTGAGGCTCACTCAGGAGGAGGCCACCGCAGTCAGCGACCTGTACCTCGACCTGGAGCGAGTCCTGCAGCCGCTGTGGCCCGGTATGTGTCTACTACTGCTAGGTCTACTCGTCAGCGACCTGTACCTCGACCTGGAGCGGTCAATCAATCAATCAATGGTGATGCTGGATCATCGCTCATAAACTCATGAGGGTAGGCCTGTGCCCATGCCATGATAACATAGAGACTGAACATGATCTGCTTGTTGGTGAAGGCAAACATCATGATGAATTTGGATACTAATGTAAAAATAACCAAGTTATGTGGTACAGTTTATCAAAAACTCTGTAAAGAGTTATAGACTAAGAGATAAGTGTACTTTTTGCAACCATCAGCTGCAAGGCTGATTCAGTGTTTATGGGTCGTAGAGCATCTCTGTGATGGGGATGGATTAGGTCTGCCTGCATACCTCTAGTCGGTTTAGAAGTTACTATATTTTTTTGAGACATGCGTTTAGCGTGAAGATTATTGTATTTAGTTATTATGATAATTATAGTGAATACAATCTATTTTTACTGTTAAGCGAAGCCATTTATTGTTGTTTGATTTTTATTTCTCGAATATTATGTCCCTTCGTTTTGGTTTTGTTTAAATAGACTAATAGATAAGTGTACTTTTTGCAACCACCACCATTTCTGCAAGGCTGATTCAGTGTTTATGTGGTGTAGAGCATCTCTGTGATGGGGACGGACCAGGTCTGCATGCATAACTTTTTTTTTTTTTTTTTTTTTTATATTCCCACCTCTGTAACTCCTGTAAGCCAGGATCAACAGCGGCGACCATTCACAACACTGGACAATGAAGTCCAGCGAGCCCGGGGGATGACTCTAATCTGTCTTGGAACCCGCAATGAATTAATCAAAGAAGATAGGAGGAGTAGGAAAACGAAATATCCGACTTCCCTCAATTGCAAGCGGGAGACAGCAATAAGAAGGAAAAAACATGGCTATTAGAGAGCCAATTCAAGAGATCATTTATGGCAGTGTTGAAGACACGACCGCATATACACTGTAGCTATGTGAACAGTACAAAAACTGACATGGTTAATTAGTCGGTTTAGGAGATACAGCCTTTCGAAGGTCCGACATTTGAATGGCTGTATCTCCTAAACCGACTGGCAGTTCATGTCAGTTTTTGTACTGTTCACATAGCTACAGTGCACACTACAATAATATCATACGATCAGCATTGCAGCTGATCGTTAATTTTTTACTGACGTTTAAACGTCTGTAACTCCTAAACCGACTGAAGTTATGCAGGCAGACCTAGTTCATCCCCATCACAGAGATGCTCTACAATCCATAAACACTGAATCAGCCTTGCTGCTGATGGTTGCAAAAAATACACTTATCTCTTAGTCTAGTTTCAGCCATGTTGTCAGTACATTAATATCATAATTTGTGATACATGTGAGCTAAGTTGGTCATTTATTACAGCCGAGCCTGGATTGCAAGCTCGAGCCGAAGGCGAGAGTGGTATACAGCCGAGACTGTAATGAAATGACCAACACCCACGCGTTTCAAACGAAGTTTTTCATCACAGGAATAAATATAGAATTTCACAAAAAGGACGAGACATTTTTTAAAAATGGCGGGCGGGTTTCTTTTTCTTATTTAGTACAGCGCGTAGATATAACCGCACTAGTGCGGTAAAGTCAAGTAAACAAGACACGTGTATTATAATCTGCATTTGAAACTACATAATAAGAACCATTTTACAAGCGTGTCTGTTGAAAAACAATATTTCATCTAATTTTGTGTTCTCTTTTACATCCGCAGGTTGTATCGCAATGCCATTCGGTTCAATAACGACCGGGCTCGGCATCAAGACTAGCGACGCCGACTGCTTCGTTCACATCCCGCAGCACTTCCAGCACAACCACGCCGGCTTCGTGAACAAGGCCAAGCGAGTCCTACAGTCCTACCCTCACCTGTTTGCAGAAATACTCTCCATCCCCCGCGCAAACACCCCCATCGTCAAATTCTTCCACATACCCACAGAAACCAACTGCGATCTCAGCTTCAAAACCCCTCTAGGAGCTCAAAACAGCAAGCTTATAGCCTTCCTTCTTCATTCGGACCCGAGGTTGATTCCCATGGCTGTAGTTATCAAATACTGGGCGAAAATACACGGTCTCTCTGGAACTGGGAAGCTGACGAATTACGCTTTGACCATGATGATTATATTCTACTTGCAGCAACCTCCTATATCGATATTGCCTTCAGTGGAATGGCTTCAGAGAGACAGCGCTAACAACGTCGTGGTGGACTATTGGAATACAGGATTTATGGATAATAGAGCCTTGTTACCTCCATCGACGAATACCTCCTCCATTTCCGAGTTGCTGGGAGGTTTCTTTGAGTTTTACGCGAATTTTAACTTTGAAGAGATGGTCGTATGTCCTTTCTTAGGTGCTCCAGTCAAAAAGGAAATTTTTAAAGACCTGACCACCTTGCCGAGTCAGTTCGAACGGTACAAAAGTAATGTCTGGAATCGACTGGTAATGCCGATCAGGTTTACCACTTCTATGTGTGTTCAAGATCCGTTCGAGCAGTGTCACAATGTAGCTTCGGCAATAACGGGGAGATTGGCTGTGGAAATAAAAGCGTTCATCAAATTCGCTGCAAACGTCTACGAGAAAGAAAAACTAAACCACTGCGAGGAGTTTCTGAAGACAATTCTACTTCAACAACCGAAAATAGTTCGGTCTAAATCACACCCAGAGTACAGAGTCGCATTGTTCCCGAGATTCATAAACAATATCAAAGATCCTGATTGGAAATCTGCGGTTAGAGATATAGTTATGACAATATTCGAGAAAATGTTGAAGTTCAAACTCGAAAAGGTGGAGGAGAAAGTGAACCCAGAGTCAAAGAAAGAAAAAGAAAAATACTCGACAACAATGACTAAACCTATTTGGAGACGAAAGCAAGTGTCCAAACTATACAGTTTGATGAATCTAGATTTTCAGCAGAGACAAGCTAAAATAACTGAGGAAATTATAAATTTTGACAAGCAAGATATTCTTGTAGAATTTCAATTGATAGTAACATTCGCTAATGATCCCAAAAGCGCTGTTCTCTTAATAAAACTGACAAACGGAGACATCGAATTGTTTAAAGAATTCGGAAAATTCTTCATTTCCATTCTACAGAATTGGTTTATGACCATATTAAGACCGTCGATGGCATCAAATAAAAATGAAAACAATGCTACAGTAGCCGAAACAATAAAAGAATTGGACAGCAAATTAGATGCGGATGATGACCTGGACAGTGATGATGATGAAATTATAACGCATGCGAAAAATGACGGAAATATTTGTGATAATAATAAAGCCGTAGAAACTACAAATGTACCAACTGAAGCAATAGAAGGCAGTAGTGAGCCCGCTCAATGACTTTTCCAACTTTTTTTTAAGACATGCGTTTAGCGTGAAGATTATTGTATTTAGTTATTATGATAATTATAGTGAATACAATCTATTTTTACTGTTAAGCGAAGCCATTTATTGATGTTTTTTTTTCATTATTTTTTAAAATAATTTTTTCTAGAATCCGATTTTGAAGTATTAATGTTGTTTGATTTTTATTTCTCGAATATTATGCCCCTTCGTTTTGGTTTTGTTTAAATAGACTAAGAGATAAGTGTACTTTTTGCAACCATCAGCTGCAAGGCTGATTCAGTGTTTATGTGGTGTAGAGCATTCCTGTGATGGGGACGGACCAGGTCTGCTCGCATAACTTCAGTCGGTTTTGAAGTTACTGATGTTTAAAGGTCAGTAAAAAATTAACGATCAGCTGCAAGGCTGATCGTATGATATTATTGTAGTGTGCACTGTAGCTATGTGAACAGTACAAAAACTGACATGGTTCATCATTCTGTTTAGGAGTAACAAGCCGTTCAAACGTCGGACCTTTGAACGGCTGTAACTCCTTAACCGACTGGCAGTTCATGTCAGTTTTTGTACTGTTCACATAGCAACAGTGCACACTACAATAATATCATACGATCGTTAATTTTTTACTGACCTTTAAACGTCTGTAACTCCTAAACCGACTGAAGTTATGCAGGCAGACCTAGTCCATCCCCATCAGAGAAATGCTCTTCACCCCAGAAACACTGAATCAGCCTTGCTGCTGATGGTTGCAAAAAGTACACTTATCTCTTATAATAAAACCAATAGAAACCAATCGCATTGCCAATGCAATATCAATGTTATTTGCGCTGTTTTTAATTACTGAAATCTATAAGTACTACCATAACTACCTATCTTTTGATAAAAATATCCACCCAATTTCTTAATTTATTACGAGGTGACTTAATTTTTGTGAAAGGCATGACCACTAAATACAGTTCATCTTGAAACTTAAAATGCTGAAACATTCAAATTCAGACTCACTTTCAGCCTGAAATTGAGTGTTGCTACAATGGCATAATTTCTAACCTCCCAGAAAGGGATTACAGTCTTGAATTTTTATATGTGGTATTGTGTTTGTATACAACCAAAACATTTTAAATAACTCTGTTCCGCATCTATCTTCAATCAGGAATCATCCAACAGAATAGATAACCTCATGTTTGGATAATCCATATCCATACTGGAGTGCGATTTTTGAATCTCATTCGCTGAGCTCTACAGTCGAAAATGTCAAAATAACTATGGAGATATGCATCTTTCTACTGCTGATTTGACTTTCAAAAATCAGATTTGAAACTCAAATCAGCAGTAGAAAGATGCCTATCTTCATAGTAATTTTGACATATTCAACTACTGATTTCAACGTATGACTTTCAAAAATCGCACTCCTGATCATTATTATAAAAATGCGAATGTGCGTCTGTCTGTTACCTTCGTTTTCATGTCTAAACTGCTGAACCTATTTTAATGGAATACCTATATTATGGAGATAGGTACTCTTTTTAGGGTCAGCGCACACCTAGCGGAGAACTGTTCGAGCATCATCATTAATCAATTGATAATGAACACAATAGTAATGGAATTAGAGTTGAAAATAGCGTGCAAGAAATCCCTGTGACGTGTTCTTATCATTTCTTGCACTTTGAAAATATTCAAATCTATTTCGTTAGTGTCTTCGCCGACCTTTAGTTCGCTGGGTATATGTACATCTAAACTATTATAAAACTGTAGCAGAAAGTTTGTCTGTACATTGAAAATATTAACAAAAAAAAGTTACGATATGGTTTTTAGGTGTCCCTGATTCCATTTCACCAATTTTTGGATTTTTTGTCTGTCTGTTTGTTTGTGTGTTTGTTTGTTTGAACGAGTATCACGCAAAAACTACTGAACCGATTTTGATGAAACTTTTTTTGTTTGATAGCTAATGATCTGACTTAAAATCTGGTATATAATTTGTGCGGACAAAGTAGCTAGTTAAATATAAATGTGGATGGCTGCATGAAGAGAGGACGACCAACGTTAACGCTCGTTTCTTATTCTTCTCTTTGACAGTAGATTTTTTATAATTATTCACCCATGTCACTGAAATTATGCAAAATTGATTTGCCAGATACATACTGGTGGAAGTGGAAGCGAAGGTGTGTATCACGGTGGCATGCTACACATGCAGGCTATTTTGAATGAGCTGCGTCAACAGGAACGTAATAAATGTCACTGTCAAACATTCGGAACGAGTTCGGAACACAATATTGTGTAGAGAAAAACAAAGTCTCTGAGAGAAAACATTTTGGATAAAAGTACATTTTACTTTGTTTAACATTTAACAAATCATATTTTTACGACTCTAAATTCATGAAATATTAAATTTAACAATCTAATCAAAAAATCGTTACAATCGTTATCGTTATTTATGCGCATTTTTACTTTTTTTGTAGAGATTCGCATCTCTACGCGTTTTTAAGGTTTGGAACGGTCCTGACCTGACACTGACAGCGCAACATTGCTGCCACCTTATCGCTTTCGGCGCTAGATCTAGCGCTTTTTTGGTATCTTTAGCGCCGTACGTCTCTCAGAATTTAGTGCCTAGCGGAGAAACTAGCGCTTTTCTAACTTTGAATAAAGCAACATTATTTGTGTTTGAATATGATACATTTTGTGTTTTTGATTGGAATATGATAAACATTGATAGCATATTGTGATCATAACATAACATGTCCATAGATCATAGTGTACAGAGTTCGGGAGATTAAAAAATTCAAATACGAACGCTTATTTGAAGTGTTATCATTAATTTTACAGGTGCCTTACGAATTGACTGGCTTGAATTGACTTATAAATATATAATCTGTTTATTATTTCGGAAAGGCTGATTAGACTATTATGAGGACTTTAAAGGACTTTTTATGTGATAAGAATCTAGCGATTTTTTTGAGCCGCGAATAGCGTTTTTTTTACAGTTTTAGCGCCCAATCGATTTTTTGAGGTGGCAGTCCTGCAGCGCAATTTTTTAGCTTAAAAATTTTGCGATAAGAATCGAAACTGCTGACTTTATAAATAATTTAAATTGTTATAAACAAAAAGCATTTTGTTTGAATACCGTTAACGAATAAGCCGCGCGCCTGGCCCCTGGGCTCTGGCGAATTAACATACACAAAGCCGAGCCTCAAGAGGCGCAAAATAGTTTCGCAAAATGAAGTTGTTTCTTGTTATTAGTTTAATTGCTGTTGGAATATGTAACGCGAAGTTATTTAGTTTCGAAGATGATAGTCCAACGTACGATTGCTCTTTTTGTCAGCCTGAACAAATTCACATCGCATTTGGAGGTGAGTGAAAACTACATTTGTTTAACATTCACTTAAGAGCCTAGACTAAATATTTTGCTTCAGTGCTACCTACTAGTTTATCTGAACTTAGCAATCGGCGAGGCACATACAATGCCCGGGTGATTCATTTTTGTAAATAGGTACTTTTTTTCCTTATATTATTTTTCCTGCTTATTATTTGTGGGCGTCCATGCAAAAAAAAAGGTTGGCATTTTTTTTCTTCTTTTTGGCCTCGCATGGTTATGCATTTGCCACCAACAGATGTCTTCAATAAAGTTCTCTCATTTATAGCAATTAAAACATTAGTGTTCAACGTTTTGATGCTTCTTTGGAGTTTTTGGATACAATCGATAGACGCAGAGAAGTCCTCAGGAAATAGGTGAACCGACCGCTTTGCCGCGCTACAAATGACGGAACGCTTTTCCCGTTTACGATCCATACACCATCATGTTTCACTGAACTGTATATTGTTCACTTTCAAGACACTTTGTTACGCAAATAACACCAATTTTGCGAACCAAAACTCATTATAAACAATAAAAATTCGATAAAATATATGGACACCAAATGTAGCTGACGAATTCCCCATTGTCGGCATTTTAACCCAGCTTTCTTACTATTCTATTATGATCATGTGACTGCTCTAAATGCCCAATCTAACCTTACCTCAAAACCCGACAACTGGACCCTTTTTGTGTAGACGCCCACATTTTGTTGCCGTTACTTCATACATCGGATCTGGCAAAAGCACTATACAAACTGGAAAAAAGGGGTGTTAGTCGTAGATAGTAGATGTACCATAATTGTATTACTTACAGAGCGGCATAGTCATTTATTGACTAAGCTCTTTAAATAACAATAAAAAAAAAAAAAACTTCATACATATTAATTTTCTTTTTAATCTTCATACTGCCCAGAATGCAGATCTAAGAGTTAGGTTTATAGGTATAAACAACTGTCACAATGGGCAGCTCAACTGCTGGTTGGCTGACCCTCTGTCTAGCAGAGCAGTAGGCTTATACCAGTTTGTCCGGCTGTCCCTTGCCCTAGATCGCTAAAAAAATATTGTATAAACCTATGAGGCTGACATTGTCACCACGCGTGACAAAAGACTTAAAAAAAAAAGAAAAAAAAAAAATCTTCATACCTATTTCCGCTACAGTCTCAGATTTACTATACTCCATTCCAAATAGCAACAAAATTTTAAGGCTATTTTGCGTTACAGAGACAGAGATTTGAAACACTTCCTCTCACTTATTCTTAAAACAGCTTTAGTTACGTCCAAGATATATCGGATACTATATCTTTCTGATAAATAAATTATATTTGGTAATCAGAATTGGGAATTGGAAAATCTTGTCGTCCTTATTTGGAATGAAGTATTTCGTAAAATTACATATTATCCTTAACACTTTCGCTGCTAAGCTCAAAATCATAATCGTGCAGTGCTAACGTTGACCCCCTCGTAGGTCGTGCGCACAGTCGTAAAGCTGAAACGATAAATGTGGCTCGCGTCGTGGGTCACCCGTGCAGGCGTAAGGTGCTCGGTGATTCGTGCGGTATGTCATGAGCACAGGTGAAATGCAATTGAACCAACTCATTACATGGGTTCTTATACACTGCGGCCCATTTGTCGCCGACCTACGACGTAGGTCGTCAGCAGCGAATGTGTTAAATGTGATATATCAGAAACTAGATCGGCATTGGCATCAAAAAAGTTTTTGTGTAAATTGCCCATTTTCTTGCCTACAGTAAATTTTTAAAAAAATAAGTAAAATTAATAACGCTCACTACATTGTAATGAGCCCAAGCAAGCACTATAGGCTTTTTATTATGGAAACCATACAACAACGGCACAAACATAATCATCCATGACCGAACCGGGATTCGAACCCTGGACCCTGGTTTGATAGTCCGGCGTGGTATCCATTACACCAATTGGGTCGTCAAAGCTGTGAATGCAGATCTAAATGTTGCAAAAAGTTAAGGCTAGTCTTCTGAGAACGTTTTCCTGTAGCTATAACAGTTAAGGTACCTACCCTACTGCCCCGTCCAAAAAACATTCACCTGTATATCTTTGCTGCGACATAACTTGGAGAAAATTATATTAGTCATACATTTCTGTTTAAGGTGATATCAGTCTATACAAAAGTTTGACACACAATACACGGGAGTCAGTTGCCTCAAGGTAGACCAGTTGCTGTCAAGCTGGCCTAATTTGACAGTCATTCAGATGTGCCCTCTTGTGGGGTAAAACAAGCAAGTAATAAATAAAAAAATACGCGTAGACGGAATTAATATAAGTAATATTTTATATATGGAAAAATAGTTTAGAAAATCTAGTTGCCGCGTAACAAATAACATTTGCAATTTATAAAATAATTACGAAGATATAAAGCTTTGAAATTTTTCATACAAAATTTGAAAGTTTTGTATAAAATTGACCCCTCTGCAACCACCTTAAGGTAATGTTACAAAACAATAATAAAATTAACGCCAAGTTACACAAACCACTTTCATTGCATCCTGTTTACACTCTGGCAGTTACTAATACATAATTAATTAATAATTAATTATTTAGATACCTACTTTAAATGTTAAATTGAACTAACTGTAAAAGATAACAAGTGGCCTGACTTTGTTTTTGTTACGATAGCCGATAAGCTGTGTGACCTCATATTGTAACTTTAATAACAATTTTACAGATATCCCACGCACATATTCTCTTTTGGGGTATTCAGAATCGTTGCTACAACTAGCAACTATATATTAAAGTTGTGAATATTGTAGCAAGTTACACTTTTATTTTGTAGGTTTCCTTAATGCATGAAATTTCAAATAATGATAGACTTTACTTTTAGGCTAGTAGCCCAGTCATTTTACTGAGTTTTGTTAGGTGAGGTGGGGAGTAATTATGAATTGGACTTTTGAATGAAACGAACATAAAAATCTAAATTGTGAGTCCCAGAAGGCTTTTAAATTAACCCTTGAACTCCCGCCGTCGCGTTATCGACCGTTTCCCATTGTTTATCATTTGTTATTTTAAAGCCAGGATGCGAGCGGTTAATAATATTAATACCAATGCACTCATTTGAATTAGATTTAAGAATATAAACTATTTCTGAGCAATAAAACAGGTATTGAAATTTAAAAACTGAGGTTTTTATTAGAAAATACGAATGTATTATTATTATTACCTTAGTAGACAATAGTACATTATGGTACAAGTGTGTAATGTTGGTGATTACCGCTCAGGCTCCATATCTAAACTTCTTGAACTCAACCAATAAGAAAAAAACCTATAACTCACTTGTAAATAATATTGAAAAAATATTTTCAACACACTTGCTCATAAAATGGCCCTTATTTCACCGCAATTAGGCACATAATGACACCTATAATCAAACTGTGACTTTTTCATGACTATTATTCACAAGTGAGTTATAGGTTAGAGTAGTAGGTATCTAAACTTCTTGGTTGAGTTCTAAAGTTGCTTTGTTCTTAAAAAAGTTTCGATACAAAAAAGATCATATTCAATAGTACAAATAAATTCTCTAAATAAACTTTTTATTTACTAAATAAAATGATTTTTTATTATTATTTTCTTCACAAGTGTGTTGAAAAACGTCGTATGATACAAGTGTGTATTGATGATTACCGTCCTCGGCTCTCTTAAGACCCTCGCCTACGGCTCGGGTCTCAATGGCGCCTCAGCGGTAATCACAAACATTACACACTTGTACCATAATGTACTATTACACCATGTTTGAAGTATGTATAATGGTAATGCCTTAAATATGTGCAAAAAAAAAATTACCTTTATGTTTTTTAAAACTAGATAATAGCAAAATTTTAAATTTGGAACTGTTGCAGATGGGATTTTTTTTTTATTTTGGTACATTTCGAAGCTCAAATTGGCTATTAAATACTATACCGAAAAAAAATCTATTATTAATTACTCCCGGCTCAAAACGTAAAATGACTGGGCTATAGCCTTTCCCCCTCTAAACACTGCATAACAAGCACGTCCAGGCTTTTGGTTCAGGGGAGGGGGGGGACATTCATTTTCGGGGGGAGGAGGATATTTGTTGAAAAACAATCAAAAAGGAATAGCTTAGAATAATCAATTTTCCATACAAATATTCGGATTGCGGATACGTGCTTGCTGCATAAAAAACCCTATCCCACAGTAAAAAGGGTGTATGGGCGTTAGTCCCAACGTGTGTTCTTTGTGGATTGGTAGACTTCACATACACAACAGAATTTCTTCTTCAGCGTATGCATGTTTCCTCACAATGTTTTCCTTCACCGTTTGAGAGCAGTTGGTATTATGTACATAAGTTAGAAAAACTCATTGGTACACGACATGTCGTCCGTTCGGCTTCGAACTCGGATCCTCATGATTGGGTATCCATACCTCTCCGCAGCGCGTCACTGACGCTCTATAAATATAGTCAAAGTCAACATAATTTAAGCACACTTATAAACCGCCATGCCAAAGTATATAAAACAATAATAGTAAGAGCGCTTCTAAGAAACTGCGCGACACGCCGGAAATGCGGCAAGATGGTGGCTATGCTAAGGGTTGTTACAATTACGTTCAGAAGATATGAAATATAATATAAGACAATCAATATGAAATAAGTCTAATCATTTAATATTTTATTAATTAGTAGTGATCCTCCTAATACCTACCTAGTTATTTATTTTTGTTATGAACTTTTTTTATTTTTACGTTTTTAATTCAAAGTTTTATAAGAAAAACACATTATTTTTCAATAAATGACACGTATTATGTACAAAAACAATTGAGTAGTACCGTAGCTTACCGGGGCCGAGACGCGAGACGTACCACATCAAGCTCACAAAGTCTCATAAATAAGACTATTATTTCTATTGTTTTCATGCTGTGTCTTCATTTGACACGGCGCCGGGGGCACGTCCGGCGGTTAAACATCCAATCCTTTTTTTGAAGCTACCAATGCGACGGAACGTGTTGTCGCTGTAAAGAAGATGCGGCCAGAAACTCTACAACATAACAAAACTTTATAACTATTACAACATTAATAACCCCTTCATGATATTTTACAGAACACCCAAACGACATAGTAATAACATGGTCGACGTTCAACGACACGGTGGAGAGCGTGGTGCAATACGGCATGGGCGTCATGGACCAAGAGGCGACTGGAGACAGGACACTGTTCACAGACGGCGGTATGGAGCGCCGCGAGCAGTGGATCCACCGCGTTACGCTGACCGACCTACTCTTTGATACTCGATACGGTGAGAGATCTTCATATAGTGGTCATTAATTAAATGGTAGACAGCTTAGGAAAAGCTTTCCTTCGTTGGAGAAGTGGAGCTTCGGTACTGGAAACGAGTATGTATATGTATGGAGTATTGCTGCCACATGTGGGATGGCTCAGCCAAGTATCAACTAGACGCATTAGACTTGGTTGAACGCAGAGCCAGGAGGCTCATTGGCGACAGTAAGCTGGTGGAGACCGAGCTTCATAGCTTGGCCCACCGCCGCAGAGTAGCCTGCTTGTCGGTCTTCTACAGATTGTACTGCGGTGAGTGTGCCCAAGAGCTGCATGAGCTCATCCCACCTTCCCCTTTTTAATATCGGACTTCCAGATGCACCGCGGGATACCACCCCTTCTCGGTTGATATCCCACATATCCGCACTAAGCGCCTTTCTGATTCTTTTATAATGCGCACAGCCAAGGAGTGGAATGCCCTGCCTGCGTCAGTATTTCTGAGCGCTTACAACCCGAATCACTTTAAAGTACGAGCGAATCGGCTTCTTCTAGGTTAGCTCGCTACATCTTCGACTCCATCGTTTTCCTAAGGACTGGATTGAGGTCAAGAGCAAACCCATTTTTAATATTAAAAAAAAATACCATCCCTTAAGTTAAACGCTAGGTCCAGGCAATCTTAGAATAAGTGTTGGTATTTTACCTCTAGCCTCACGTGGCTTGGAAGTATGACGACACAGTTGTTCCCGGATAGTTCTGTCAGGTGGTGGTGTAACTTTATAATATTAACCTATTTCGTCCCATTGTTGGGCAAAGGTCTCCCCCAAGCTTTTCCAGGCTTCCCTAGCCCGTGCCATCAGTTGTCATTGTACTTCGTGGGCATCCAGGTCGTCGCGCCATCTCTTTCTTGGTCTGCCCTGTCCCCGGCTTCCATCGTCGGGCTCCCATTGGGTCGTGATTGTTGCCCACCGCTCTTTATGCATGCGACAAACATGTCCGGCCCAGTTCCACTTCAGTTTTGCGGCCTTAACACCTTCATCGGCTATGCGGGTCTTGGAGCGCAGAGTGGTGTTTCTGATATGGTCGATCCTAACTAACTGATTAAAATTCTGTGAGATCATGTCACGGTGACCATTAACTATTTGGCTTCACCGATCCGCATTGGGCCGGCGTGGTAGTGTATGGGCTACTCCCTCTCACCATTATTTGTGAGATGAAGCCTTTGCCTTGCAGTGGGATCGTATTATCCCGAAAAATCGAGGCTATCAGATAGCCAACTCCAGGGAGCATTTGTGGTAGGTTAGAGGGCTGGTAGAAGGTATAACAAAAGCATTAATTTAAAAGCATAACTTGTGAATTTGCGATCATATAGCCCAGTCTTTACGGAGTTTTGTTAGGAGGGGTGGGGAGTAATTATGAATTGGACTTTTAAACGGCAAACGGCACCATTTAGTGACAAAAGGCTATCTGAAAACAAATTTAAAAAAATCGCTACGCAACATAGAAATCAAAATTTTATCTCCCAGAAGGCTTTTTAATTAATAATTATAATACTGATGCACTAATTTTAATTAGATTTAACAATATACATTATTTTTGAGCAATAAAATAGGCATTGAAACTGAAAAAATGAGATATTCAATAGAAAATACTAATGTATTTTTCAAAGCCTTCTTAGTAGACAAAAATATTAACACCATGTTTGAAGTATGTATAATAGTAAAGCCTTAAAAGCTTGCAAAAAAAAATTACTACTCGTTTTTTTAGAACGTGATAAATTTAAAATTTGGGGTTGTTGCTGACGTGATATATTTTAATTTTGGTATATTTCTAAGCTTAAATTGGCACTTACTATACCGAAAAAAATATCAATTATTTAATTAGTCCCGGCTCAAACCGTAAAATGACTGGGCTACTAAGTATATTTTTGGATTAACAATTGGATTGTTTTGGACAAGATGTCTATCAAAGGCCTGAATGGCGACGGGACAAGGCGAGGCGGGAAGACGAAGAAGTATATTTTTGGTTATGGCATTTTTTAAATAGATCAACTATTTTAAAAACACATAACCAAAAATATACCTAAATTACTTATGCTCGTTCTTGCCAACCAAACATTTTTAAGTTGTAGGTAATAAAAACTTTGCTACGTAAGTATACAACTATCAGATTTAGCATTTGAATACCACATTGTATACATTTATCTTTTCAAAAGCTGTCTGCAATAAATTGCCGCAACGTAGATCTACGCGACAAACAATGTATTTTCTACTGTGTCTGGAATTGCGGCAGTCCACGAGTTAATCGGTATGAATGTTGTATGCAGAGTACCACTGCGGGTCTAAATACGGCTGGTCGGAGAGGTTCTCATTCAAGACCCCACTAGAAGGAGACGACGGGCCCATCCGTGCTGCCATCTACGGGGACATGGGCGTTGCCAACGCGCATGTGAGTTAGAAATCATACTACCTGTTCAAAATACCAGTGTATTATTTTTAAATTAGCACCTCTTTTCAGATAAATTGTTAATAACTTTGTAACGACAAAGTCTAGACGCAAGTTTTATAGCATTTTTTGTTAAGGCGGTTGCAGAGGGGTCAATTTTATACAAAACTTTGACGCACAATACGCGTAGACGGTATTAAAATAAGTAACTTTGTATATATGGAAAAATAGTTTAGAAAATAATTACGAAGATAAAAAGCTTTGAAATTTTTCATACAAAATTTTAAAAGCTTTATATATTCGTAATTAATTCGTAAAAAAAATAAATTGCAAATGTTATTTGTTACGCGGCAACTAGATTTTCTATACTATTTTTCCATATATAAAATATTACTTTTATTAATTCTGTCTACGCGTATTGTGCGTCAAACTTTTGTATGGACTGAAACCACCTTAAGTGTACAACTTTTTACAGTGTCATATATTTAATTTTCGAGAGATTTTTTTAAATTTCGGTCATCGGAAGGGGAAGAAAAAAATGTTTTAACTCTGGAATTTTTTCCAAGTCGTTCTTAAAAGAAAATACCAAAAAATTATCTGGATACATTCGTAAACTATTCAAGCCAAGCCAAAAAACTAATGCAAGCCCTGTCGCTAATGGTACCGGCTCGACAGCGACTTCGATAAACCAAATTAATGTTCTTATGATGCGAACGAAAAAGTTATCGGCTGCAATATTATTTTTTAACTTTTTAGTTGTTTTGAAGGCAGTTTTAATTTTTTGTTAAAATTTATAATATTTTTTAAAAATTTTCTTGAACTTGAATAACTTGCAACCGTTTATAATTAATGGAATTTTACTCACATATTCACCATTAGTTTATCTAGTGAAATCATAAAAAAATATCGGAAAAAAAGTACTTTTATTAATTCTTTTTAATCGAAAATACGGCACACGGACGCACTTCGGAGGGTTGGGCAATCGCGTTTCTCATAGAAAATATTCGCATGAACCTATGGCCCCTTAAGCAAGACACCAATTTGGCCAGTGTATGTACATCTAGGCCGTCCCCTTCCAACATTCCCACGAACGATATTGTATTGTAAATATTGCAGTCGCTCTCATACCTACAAGACGAAGCCGAGCGCGACCACTTCGACATGATCCTTCACGTCGGAGACTTCGCGTACGATATGCACGAGCGAGGTGCTCGCCAGGGGGACGACTTCATGAAGCAGATCCAGCCCCTCGCCGCCATAGTGCCATACATGGCGTGTCCCGGCAACCACGAGGAGGCCTAGTGAGTTAGGATTGAACCTCATCTAGCAGCACCGCATCGCCTTTTTCTGTCGCTCCATCCTTTTCTGTCACTCGGAAACGTCATTTGTTAGAGCAAATAAGATAGACGGAACGCGACCGCGCGCGGCGGTGCTGCGGTGTGCGGTCGCGTTCCGGTTATTTTATTTGCTCTAACAAATGACGTTCCTAAGTGACAGAAAAGGCGATGCGGTGCTGCCAGATGAGGTTCAACCTTTACACTGTCTACACAGGGTGTAACAGAACACCCTAGTAATATTTAAGCTTCGACTTTAGACCATCAAATAGGCTGATGATGATTTATTACACAATGTCAAAATGTGGATACTTTTTACCCGACTCCGACAGAAGGAGGGTAAGGTCTGATATGATAACTAAAAATTAATATGCAGGTATTATTGTTATTAGCTACAGTGCATATTCACTGTAGCTATGCGAACAGTACAAAAACTGACATGGTCTATCAGTCGGTTTAGGTGATACAACCGTTCAAAGGTAGGAACTTTGAATGTCTGTATCTCCTTAACCATGACAGTTTTTGTACTGTTCACAGAGCTACAGTGCATATTACAATAATATCCTATGATCATCCTTGCAGCTGATCGTTCATTTGATACAGACGTTTGAACGGCTGTAACTCCTAATCCCACTGGAGTTATGCAGGCAGACCTGGTCCATCCCCATCACACAGATGCTCTACACCCTATGAATACTGAATCAGCCTTGCAGCTGATGGTTACCAAAATTCCTTTAATCTTCTTATACTAGTAGTTTGTGGCTTTCGCAGACGTAAGCATGTGCGGACGTAACCACTGCCTACATTTTCCGCCAAGGTTCCTACAAAGCAGAGGTGAGGTTAAAATTGATGGGAGGCAGGCAATGTCTGTACTGTATGTAGTACTAAATACTCTTTCGTATACAGAGCCTAACCAGTACCATTTGTAATCTCCCGCAGTAACTTCAGCAACTACAAGGCCCGCTTCTCGATGCCGGGCCCGTACGAGAGTATGTTCTACAGCTGGGACCTTGGGCCGGTGCATTTCGTCGCCATCAACACGGAGGCCTACTACTTCCTCAACTACGGCGTCCAGATCCTCGTCAACCAGTACGAGTGGCTGACCAAGGATCTGGAGGAAGCCAGCAAGCCTGAGAACAGGTTGGTTATATACGTCGTGCATACAGGGTATAACAAAACATTCTAGTGATATACTTAAGGAGTATTTCAGATCAACAAACTGATCAACTTTCACTATGGAACCAACACCGAGAAAAAATAAAAATCTGCTGTCCCATACAAAACTGCTTTTGTTGATCTGAAGCACGCTCTTAAGTATTACTTCGGTGTTTTGTTACACCCTGTAGATGCAGTCGATTTTGAAAATCTGCATATTGTAAAATGTCATCTTGCTTTCTGCGAAAACTACTGAACCGGTTTCTCATCAGTGTTCGAAAATGTATAGTATGGTTTTAAAATTTAAATAAAACAGAACTAGTTATTATATTGCTACATTATGTATAATGCTACAATAGGGGATCGGACAAATTAGCAACTTTTAATCGAACGTCAAAACGCGCGCGATGTATGAAAAATTGTACTAAATACCCACAAGTGACGTCATCAACATTTAATTACTTTTTATCTTTGACTACTTATATAGGGACTAGTTACGCGTGTAATTCTACGAACAAACATTTCTGACACTTTTTGCGAGGGGCGAGGTAACACGAAATCCGCAACTTTGGATTTTATTCCACATAACTTTAGATTCTAATTTTGAACGTTAAAAATCATGAAAAGTAGTTTCGTGTGAACCCCAAACGTTCTAAGTTCGAAATTATTGTTTCGCAATTATAGGCTGTCTCGTAGGTATAAAATTGAATGTGCACATGATTAATTAATCTTATACCGTGGCAGAGGGGAAATGCTATCGCATGGCTAGTCCTTATAATAAATAGTCAAAGCTTTTTATAGTTCATCATGTTATTAAAAATAATATTCTAGCTAAAAAAAAACTAAGAATGTGTGTATAGCGTTATTTTCAAATGTTTTTTTTACTAAGAAGATAAAACTAAAATATATTTTATGCAGTCCGCTCCCCTATTTACTTTAAATCTGGAGACGCTGTTATTCGTTCTCCTTTACAAGAAACCACCACCAGTTTATCTTATGTGTTTCTTGTTTACTAATTCTTGTACTTTTGGTTCTTCAGTGCAAAATGCAAATCGGTCATTACATAAACTAATTTTCAAACTCTTAATGCGAAGCTTAGCTATACAAGATTGTAAAGATGTCGGAAACTAAAAAAAATCTGTTGGCGGAATGACGGTGATAAACGATTTTTTGGAACCTCCTATAGAAAATCGATTCATCATCATCATCATCATATCAGCAGATAGACGTCCAAAAAATGGGGGGGAATTGCCATACTCGCCACGCTTGGCAGGCGGGTTGGCGATCGCAGTTGGATCGAATGTGTGTAGTCGGAGGATGCTGCTGCCCATCCTCCGGTGGATCCCTTAGTCGCCTTTTACGACACCCACGGGAGGAAATGGGATGGTGCTATTCTTAGCCGACACTACCCGGACAAGAAAATCGATTACCTATAGAAAATCGATTAGCTGATCATCATTTTTATGCGACCACAATTTTTTCTCCTTTTTCGACCCATGTTTTTTTTATGGAACGTTGTTTAGTTTAGGTGTATGATAGGGCTTAGTTTGGAGTAACATTGAATTTTTATTTCATCGCAATCTCTCATACAAAAGTTTATATTCGCGTCGACACTGGTTCGATAAAATGAAATAAATAAATAACGCTCACAAGCACAAACATTGTTTATGATCCCAAGCAAAACAAGATAAACAAGCTTTTATTTTTCTTTTTCACATTTGCACACAAGAACCAAACAACTAAATTGAACATTACTAAAACCAACAGGCAAAAACGTCCTTGGATTATAATCTATGGTCACAGACCCATGTATTGTTCCGACAAATTTGATGATTGCGCCAACCATTATCTGCCAAACCGCGTCGGACTTCCCTTCATCGGTCTAGGTAAGTTATTAGTTTATCTATGGTTTTACAGAGCGAAGCGACCGTGGATCATTGTCTATGGCCATAGACCAATGTACTGCAGTAATGATGACGATCCCGACTGCAGTCTTGAGTACACGAGAAATGGCATTATTGGCATGTATAGTGAGTGAATTTGCTTTTTGGTCATTAGTTATTTGTGGGGTTGACGTATTTTAGAATAAATTGCATTATTTGTAAGAGTATAAGAGATAGACGTTTGTTATTATCAGCTGCAAGGCTGATTCAGTATTCATAGGGTGAAGAGCATCTCTGTGATGGGGATGGACCAGGTCTGCCTGGTCGGACCTTTGAACGGCGCGGCTGTATCTCCTAAACCGACTGACAGACCATGTCAGTTTTTGTACTGTTCGCATAGCTACAGTGCATATTACAATAATTAGTACCA
This sequence comes from Agonopterix arenella, assembly GCA_927399405.1. Taxonomy (NCBI): domain Eukaryota; kingdom Metazoa; phylum Arthropoda; class Insecta; order Lepidoptera; family Depressariidae; genus Agonopterix; species Agonopterix arenella. The sequence continues at coordinate 697,279 of OV656704.1, forward strand.
GCATATTCATGCATATCCATTTTTTGCAACCATAACAGACGTTTAAACGGCTGTAACTCCTAAACCGACTGGAGTTATGCTGGCAGACCTGGTCCATCCCCAGAGTACTGTTCCCCAGAGTTCCCTATAAATACTGAATAAGCCTTGCAGCTGATGATAGCAAAAAGTACGCCTGTCTCTTGTACTATAATTACATGTTGTTAATGGTAAACTAAATTTCACACACCAAATAGCACTGCCTCCCGATTCCAAGTAACAATTACTCTGTATTTATTTTAAATTGTGTAGAAGTCGTTCTTCTTATCGTGTGGGCAGAGCCCTGGTGTCAGAGTTTTTTCAGACCGCCTTACGGCCTCTGACGTAGTTTTTATGTAACGACTACTACCACCAGAGATAGTATCCGGGCCCAACGGCTTAACGTGCCATCCGAAGCACGGAATCATTTTTCTTTTCAGACAATCAGGCGATTCACCCTGCAATGTCTTAACCAACTGGGGAAAAAAGCACAAAGTGACATTTCACTAGGTGTCCCCCGTGGGAATTGAACCCACGACCTCCGTGTCGAGAGCCAATGCTCTTAACCATTAGACCACGGAGGTAGTTGACAGGTGGAGAAGACGTTGTGTATTACATACACAAAGTTTTGTGGCTTCGACGGCCAAAAGACTTGACTGAATGAATTTAATTAAAAAACACCATTGAGGGCAGAACTGAAGGCTCGTGTCGGTGACCTCTAAATTGATATTAGATTTGCGATATGTATGTAGGGTAGGATATAGTTAGAATGCTTACACTCTGTTGCAGAAAAGCTCATTAGAGTTAATCCTCCATTAAATCACTTGCTAGCTTTAGCTACGTCAACAAGACAAAAGGTGACAGCAATAGATTTAATGGAGGATTAACTTTAATGAGCGTTTCTGCAACTGAGCGTTAAAGTAGTAAATTCCAATTAAAAAAATTTTGGTAAAATAGCTTACACGTATTGTTTCATGCAGTATTTAACCGTCATAAAAACGGTGGAGGTTTTTATTTATTCACGCACTACCTCGGTATCGTCTTTGAAAATATCTGCTGTTTATTTGAAGCTAAAGCTGATTTAATCTAGAAATAAACGTTTTAACGGGTTCTTACCGCGTTTTGGTATATTTGAGTTCCCGATATTTCGGCAGTGTTAGAACTGCCTCACGGCACGTACGGGATGACTGAGGAACTGCAAGTAGATTTTTAAGAGTAGACAAATCCGTCTACCCTCATTCTCAAAACTCAACTCAAAAATAGCTAAACGCGGTAAGAACCCGTTAAAATGTTTAATTCTAGATTGAATAATAACCGCGTAACTCTCAAAAACTGTAAATATGATTTCTTTCGCGATTTCAACGTTAGTCCTATAGGGTTGCCAAATGTCACGTATATCCCGGGACGCCCCGTAATTTTAGCATAAATTCAAATGTCTCGCTGATGGGGCCTTGTCCTGCATTCGCCCTGCATAATCAGAATCAGACAATATCATCACCACACTAATATTCATTTTGAAGTGAATCTTCTTACAATGTTAAAGTTCCTTCTTAATATGCTGACAGTTTTTAATAGGGATGTTCAGACGGGTTATTCACGACGTCCCCCACGGCGACGGCCCCGGTGGGGACCAACGGGAATAAAACTCTCGCTTTCCCCGCATGCCCTTCTCTGGGGCCACAGACTTCTGTATTTACAGAAGTCTGTGTCTGGAGCCAACGGGAAAATATGTTATCGTTGTCCCCCACTAAAATCATCAAACTGATCAACTTTCTCCATGAGACCCATATCGAAATCGCAAAAAAAACAGCTGTCCCATACATTTTGCTCGAGTAGGATTGCAGTTTTATACTTTTGTCCCATTGAGAAAGTTGTTCAGTTTGATATGGTCATCTACATAAAAAACCGTTAACACATTCGCGGACAGTGAACTGCTATAGCAGTGATAACAATAAAAGTTCTATTGTGTCTCGTTCACTGTCCGCGAATGTGTTAAGGACCCTATATTAGCTTCTAAAAGTTCGTAATTTTTTTTAATAGCCCATTTCATCCCACTGCTGGGCAAAGCCCTCCTCTGTGGTCCTCCAACCATCTCTGTCTTGGGCATGCTCTGGCCACGCGTCATCGAAAGCATCCAGATCGCCCCGCCACCTCTTCCTAGGACCTGGACGTCCACGACCGATTTCTGGGATTTATATGTGGGAACTTGTCTATCTATGTGCAGACGCCATTTCAAAATTCAAAAACGTTCTATAGAGTGCGGAACCTGTGCTTTAGCTTCAAATCAACAGCAGATATTTTCAAAGACAATATTGAGGTAGTGAATGGACAGCTCGTTTATCTCCGATCACTAACACTATCTCCCCTAGGTCTGGAGCCGCTCCTCGAAGAGTACGGAGTGGACCTCGTGATCTGGGCCCACGAGCACTCCTACGAGAGGACCTGGCCCCTCTACGACCAGAAAGTTTACAACGGGTCGTATGACCAGCCCTACGTTAACCCCGGGTAAGTACTTATTATCTATGGTAGGCCTGGCTTACTCCTGAGGGTTCCAAGGGATTATCCTGCTTATTTCTCATTATTAACATTTTTCACCTTTATTTATCTCTACTATTATAAAACTGCAACAGAAGTGTATTGAAGACATTAAAAAAAAGGTACGATATCTTTTTTAGGTGTCCCTGATTCCAAACCACCCATTTTTGAATTCTGTTTATTTGTTGATTTGTTCGCGCAACACGCGAAAATAACTGAACCGATTTCGATGAAATTTTGTTTGTTTGAAAGCTTATGATTAGACTTAGAATCTGGTATATCATTTATCTCAGCGTATGGACAAATTTCCGCTAGATGTGCGCTGTCCCTTATGTATTGGGATACTTGCGTGACTTTGATGCACAGAACATTATAAGAGGGGTTAGAACTGCAAAGAAGCGCTTTTGCTTCGGCGACGGCTGTCGCCACTTGTCTTCCCGCTCACGCTGCTACAACTACTCATGCCCTCTCGCTCGCTCCACGTCGCGCGCCTTATGGTGTTATGCAAATCATTGCATAACCTATGGCGACACGTTCCACGTCTACTTTGCACTTCTAACCCCTCTTATAATGTTCTGTGCTTTTATGGTAACATTAAGATTTTGGGTGTTTGGATTATTTTTAAGATGCTGGTAGATGCTGGTTATTTTTTAAATACTTGATTGGGCGTTACATCTCAGACTTAAAATAAAGCATGGTCATTCGTTTGTTTTAAAATATGTTTCACCTGTAACCGGTTACCGGGGAAACAAGCTTAGATTTTATTTTAAGAGGTTTGGTTTAAATGGACAAATTAACTTCTGTTCAACTAATACCACAGATTAAATAGTAGTACTTACATTAAATACAACTGAATAATATAATATTAACTAAATAATATTAACTTAAAAGTATCGATTTGAGACTAGTTTGTTTTCAAAAGATTTAAAAATACTAACCAACGAGTGTTGCAAATTTATTCAAAATTGTTTTCAAGGTAAATAAACTTGTTTTATGTTTTATACTTTATCTAGAGCTAATACAATTAAGTAAAGTTCTATAATATACGCGACTCATGTTATGCCGTATACACACAGCGCGAACAAAGGCGAACGACCGAATCATGAGAGCAAACGAGAGTAAGGCATTCATTCGCGAACGATCCATGCATTACGACCTGTCGGTACATTAGAGAGGCTTATTCTAGCAAAAATTATGAAGATGCGCTCAGTTTTTGTCCTAAAATAAGCAGCAAAAATATAACTGCCATCTGTTTTGATAATGGGTTAGGACTGCAAATATGCGTGTGGCATTCCTAAAATGCTCAGAGATGGTTATTCCTTTTATGTTTACCTCTTGGAAGAATCTCGTGGCATTTTTTAGATATCACAACACAAGTCTTAACTCGGGAGGCCTTTAATCAATAATTATGGCTTTTTCATGTGGTTTACAAGGAGAATGGGCATTTTGGTACCCGCTCCAATAGCAATGACTGTAGTTACGTTCGATGGGTCTTTTTATGACCACCAATGTTTAATAAGACCGCTTGATCCAAATCATTGTGAGTTCGGAGATATACCAATATGAAAATGACAAGTTTTATAGAAAAAAAAATTAATTAAAATGGCACATGGTGTCTATTATTGCTATTTATATTTGTAATAAAATACTTTTATGCCAGAATGTTATATAATAATAATAAAACAATATGATAACAATAAAAAATATATAATAATAGTTAATAACAATCTATTATATATATAAAACAGCCGGGTTGGTTCGAACACTTATAACTCGAAAACGGCTGAACTGATTTCGATGAAACTTGGAATATAGATAGTTCATTACCTGGATTAACATATAGGCTACATATTATAAAGAGAGCTGGGTAGCGGGCGAAGCCGCACGGGTCCACTAGTAATATATATTAATTATGTGGTATACTAACATTGTATTATTGTGTTGTTGTGGTACTCTAAATAATACGTTGCAATACTATGCTCAATACTATGCTCGAGTAATACTATTGAAAATAAAAAATCAATATATTTTTATATAAGAATTATTTTAAGAATATATGCAGTTCTATTTTATTTATTTGGTAAAAACAGACAATAGACGTTACATGGTTAATTACATAAGTTTACAAAAAAATAGTAGTTTAATTAATAGTTCGTAGCAATTAGTGTAATATTATAGTACATTTATTTATTTATTTATTTTAGGAAGATTTACAGCATTACATTTTAATAAACGTTCTTATATAAATCTAAACGTCATTTAAAAAATCTCCACATTTAACATATTATTTTTAATATATTAAATAAAATACATTAAAAAAATAATATATAATAAGCATATTATGTATATAATATGTATATATAATTGTAATAATGACATTAAAAAAATAATTGCCTAATAATGTCGAAAAACCAAAAAAAATAATTAAAGAATCATCACGAATAGCTCCGTTCCCACAGCGAATGATGACAAGCGTCCTAGTACACATTGATGTACATAAAGTAACCTTTAAAATCTGATATATATTATGTCTATTGGGGCGGGTACCACATTTCATACATTTTTGCCCATTGTCCTTTATAATCGTATAGCTTTTTTCTTTTCATTCCTGTGGAGACTACAAATAATAATTATGTTAAAAGTATTTTACAAGTTCTTGACATGAAACAGCAAAAACTGGGCACAGCAAATAACATTAAGTACAGTTACCCATTTTTAAATATAGGCCACCGCAGAACCTTGTTACCGCAAACTATTTGCAGCTATGTTTCATAGAAACTTAAAATTACAACTCCGTTCTGTTACATCTGTATAGATATTATGGGTCCTTTGCCACTCGTTCGCCTTGGCTCGCTCCGTGTAAACCCGGCAATACAGAACACATACTAACATTGCTTATTAACGTTGCTAACTCGCATTTAACTATTATTTACTTTATCTTCAGCACGTTTATAGTTTATGAATTTAAATTTATTTCAGGGCTCCGGTACACATTGTGACGGGTTCTGCCGGGTGCAGGGAGGCTAATGATGGATTTAAAGGTACGTTTTAGTTTTTACGAGATTGTACCCGTGACTTCGACCGCAAAGATTACCCCTTTAGGCGTCGATTTTCTAAGTGCACCTCTAAATAATCTGTAGGATAACTATACAACGTGTTAATGAATTAACGCAAAACCTCATGCACCCCAACTGATTTATAATAAGGCGGTCTGAAAAAACTCTGACACCAGGGCTCTGCCCACACGACAAGAAGAATACCTATACAAGAAGTAATTTTCGACGCACGGTCTCTGGCTTATGTAATGTGACTGTATTTTGGAAATAAGCCTATCAAACACGGCTACTAGTAATTACTTTATTATATTGGTAACTAGTACCATACAAGTTTTAGCATATGGAGGTGCTACTGGGAATGTTCCTCCATTGAAAAGGGAAGATCTTCCATCAGGCTATGTGTGAAGCCTGGGGACCGGCCGTGGTCCAACAGTTCTTAGTTGGACCTTGTATATGTATCAAATCTCTCGTGATTATTTCTCTTGCGCGATGTATGTCTTGCATTCGATTGTGATCGTTATTTGTAGTAGGTTACGATTTACGTATTCACGATGAACGTTGTCTATGTATGCAGTTTATTTACGAGAGCGACGGTATCACCATCTGTTGACATCTTTGCTATAACTTGTGGGTGCTGAAATCTGTAGCAAGTCCCCACAAGCAGTTATTTCAGTAAAAGTGGACGTGTCATATCTCTTAAACGATCTGTTATAATTACGAAGCTATCTTGGACGCACTATTGTTTTGTAACACTCTGTTAAGACAGTGCTGTTGGTTTGTTTGCAGATAACCCTGAGGGGTGGTCCGCGTTCCGTTCCAAGGACTACGGCTATACACGCTTCGTGGCGCATAACAAGACGCACATTTATATGGAGCAGGTACTGTAATAACATGTTTATAAGTCTTACCGATGTTCCGGCGTAGCTAAATTATATTGACCAATCAGGATGTGCCACGTTCGTGCGCCTAAAATCCTTTGTCGCTATTCGCTCATAGTTTTCGCGCGCTTGCCGCTGGCAAAGCCCTGTCAGTCTGCTAAGAAAATGTCATTTGCTCTAAGTTTCTGTCGCATACAGGGCCCTTAATATGCTGACACTTTTAAAGAGGATGATCAGACCATCAAACTGAACAACTTTCTCTATGGCACCAACATCAAAATCGCGAAAAAAAAATCAGCTGTCCCATACATTAGGCTCGAGTAGATTTGCAGTTTTGTATGGAAGAGCAGATTTTTTTTCGCGATTTCGATGTCAGTGCCACCGAGAAAGTTGTTCAGTTTGACGGTCTGATCATTCCCTTAAAAAAGAGTTGGTATATTAAGAAGGACCCTATAGGTAAATTATCGAAAATAGTTTCCGGCCACAGTTTTTAACCAATCAGGATGTGCCTTTGGATTGAGGTAAAGAGCAAACCCATTTGAAATAAAAAAAAACCTTCGCGGGCCTGAAATCCCTTACCACGATTGGCTAATTGTTTTCGCGCCCTTTTCGCTGCTAACCGACTTTGGTCTGCTAACGCAAACGAAGATTAACGAGGGAAATTATTTTCCTGGTTGTACAGTAAAGCAGTGGTGCATTCCTCTCTCACTCGCACTTAACATACCCACATATGCTAGACTCTTCTCATCAGAACGAGCTATGCTGAAACTTTATATTGTATGCTAAAATATTATTTGTTTTCTTTCAGGTATCCGTGGACAAGAAAGGTCAAGTGATAGACAACTTCTGGCTCATAAAGAATCGCCATGGAAAGTACCACATTAAACATAATCTACTTTAATAGCTCGTATCCAAACAACTTAACCCCGTGATATCATTATACGTCATAACTAATATTAAATCCAAAGATAAGCTTCATCAGTCTTTTGTAATTAGTTTTTATGCATTTTTGTGCTATTATTTTGTATAAGTAAATTGTATTGATAAATCAATCTATATCATGTCAAGAATCTCTATTTGTGATATCTTTAGAAATGTATATTTTTAGGAATAAATGTTGTATCGATATATTTTGTTGTTTCATTTTGTGTTCATAGAACCCTAAGGACCGGCGCACACCTGGCGAAACGCAACGCCCAAGCACTTATCCAGGTAGGTGGGGTGGTTTATGGCCCACAGCAGTCAATGATATAGCTGGGCAGTCAAAAGAACCTTATTACCAACTGCATTCCTATAAGACCAATAAAACAACATACATAAACAGGCTGTAACAAAACACCTTAGTAATATAAGGATGGTTTATATTAGACCATCAAACTGAACAACTTTCACTATGGAGCCATCATCAACATCGAGAAAAAATAAATCTGCTGTTTCATACAAAACTGCAGTACAGTACCCGACAAACATCATGAAAAATGGGCGGGGGTGAAGGGTATGCGCAGTAGCGGTTTCACGTACAAATTTTATTCTGCGCAGCCAACATTGCACAGCCATAAATTTTTTTTATTAAGTTTGCCGGCCACTATACCTTTGACTGATTGATTGATTAAAGCGTGAAAACTTGTCGTTTTATAGAGGAACTGAGGTGGAAAGTTCCTCCATTAAAAGGGGAAGTACCTCCGCCAGGCTAGGTGTGATGCCTGGGGACCAGCCGTGGTCCAGGTGATGTTTGTCGGAACCTTGTGTACTGAGTCTCTGTGATAATTCTTCTTGCGCGATTTGTGTCTTGCATGCGATTGTGAACGCAGCTTAATGCTGAATGAAGCAGCTTACGGGTTTCCTATGTGCCATCGCAAATGTCGTATTTTTGCTAGGGAGACTGTTAGCGCCATCTGTTGGCAAGCTGCTACAGTTTTGTATCTATTACGTAAGGAAGTGATGTATGTGTTGCGAAGTAACTACGAATCTGTGCTAACAGACCCTTTAAAGCGGCTTGAAAGTTTTCTGACGACAAGTTGTCCACTATCGTAGCTCCACCAATCCGCACTGGGCCTGCGAGGTGGAGTACTTACCCTTATTCGTCAGATACCTTTGCCACAGCGAATTAGTGAAGTTTGCTAAAGAGAAAAATAACAATAAAGTGGGGAAGTTCAGCAGGACAAGTGGCACCGGCATTGAATTCGCTTGGTCGGTACCGCGCGTAGGACCGTACCGCTGAGGTCCCCCATTATATCGTTTTTTTCGCTATGCCTTTGCCATGAAGTGGTGTGCTACGGGCTATAACTTACTTGTTTTGTACGCAGGGCTCCAGTTCACCTGGTCACAGGGTCCGCAGGTTGTCGGGAAGGGAGGGATCACTTCAGAAGTAAGTACTTTGCAATATGTCGCTTGGACAATCGCGACTACTAGGTGAGTGTTTTCTTTTTATTTCTTTTGAATTAAATAAATTCATCAAATATGCATGCATACTTATTTACCTACTTTATTTGAAATTATTACCTATTTGGCTTGTCTCAATATTCCTTAATGATTTGTAACCGTCGGAAGTAGCGAGTTCTTCCAAATACCAGCATTTATCATGCTCGAAGGGTGAACCTCAACTCAAATTATGTAAAAATATTGAGAAATAATAAACATTTTTTTTTCTATTTGTTATTTAAGGAAAGGTTTGTTCGTATTCTTTATTAAGCATGCTATTCATTGGAACTGATTTGAGCTACAATGCTTCAACAACGAAACTAACCGAAATATCTGGCCAAGACCAATTCGAACTCTCGCAACTAGAGTTTCGTACCTTTTACCCACAAAAAAATGATTTGATGATTTCTCAAGGATCCTCTAGTTTCATGTTCAAATTAAACTAATGAAATGTAACATGCTGTATTACAATGTTGTCTAGAAAACACAGCGAGCTGGTCGGCTTTCCACTCCCAGGACTTCGGCTACACAAAGTTCAAGGCATACAACAAGACTCATATCAATATACAACAGGTAAATACATAAACTAAAGACTGCATTCCATACAAACATGAAAGACGTTTTTGTACTAAACCTATCATAAATTTTGTTGAGTATAGACTATATCGCAATTGCACCGCAACGATCTCGCACCTTCACCTCCGCGACGTCCCATCTGGATTTTGAAGTACAGGCGTTGACTGAGCGTTATTGCTGCGATTCCTTCGCGACGCGGATTGATCTCACAAAATATCGCCGCGATGTAGCAGCGATATCTCGACGATATTCCTTCAATCAACGCCCAAAAATAGCTTGTGTGATACGGGCCGTACGTTTTTTTTTTGTATTTTATGGCGCCCACAGAACATTATAAGAGGGGTTAGAAGTACAAAGTAGGCGTGGAACGTGTCGCCACAGGTTATGCAATGATTTGCATAACACCATAAGGCGCGCGGCATGGTGCGAGCGAGAGGGCATGAGTAATTGTAGCAGCGTGAGCGGGACAAGTGGCGACAACCGTCTCCAAAGCAAAAGCGCTACTTTGCAATTCTAACCCCTCTTATATTATTCTGTGATGGCGCCCACAAACTCTCTAATAAAACCATTTTCCATTCCCATTCTAGGGCGCGCACTTCTAGCTGATAATTGCTCGAAAATAGCGTGCAAGAAATAACGCGAGCACGTTACAGGGGCAGCTCTCTTGCACGCTATTTTCAATTCTATTTCAATTAGAATTGAGTTCATTATGAATTGATTAATGAAAACTGTTCGAGCATTTTTCCGCTAGATGTGCGCTGACCCTTAGTCGCCTCGCACGATACCTATGGGAAGAAAGGGATTCATTGGTCTATTCTAATACACGGCCGGTGAAAAAAAAAATACTCATTACAAATAAATAGGCTAGTTGATAACTAGTCAAATCAGCAACTCTTTATCAGACGTCAAAACGCGCGCTTTCTATTGTATGAAAAATTGTACTACATTGTTAACTTACCTAGTGACGTCATCAACATTTCATAAAAAATTTTATTCAAGCTAAAGAATGGCTGAAAATTCGTAATACCCAAAAAATACCGTATTCCAGGTATCCGTGGACCTCAACGGTCAAGTGATAGACTCCTTCTGGCTGATCAAGAACAAGAAGCTATCGTTCAATAGGCTGTGAAACTGGATGCTTGCCCATCGTGCTACTTGCAGAGATCGGTTGTTTGTAACAACAGACACGTACTTATAGGTCATAGTCGTGAACATAGAAAAATAGGCGGATATAATTTCGCTACGAAAATAATTGAAGCACCCATAGCATAGTGTAGCAAAAACTCTAATGGTTCAGCGCAGCGGTCGCGACAGGTCAATCGAGCGCGGTGTGCAGGGGTTGGGGGAGCGCGCCTCGGTACCGACTTGCCCAACTTAGCGAATGCAATGCCACGACTCCCCGTCCCCCGCACGAGCATAGACCCGCCGCGACCACCGAGCTGAACCACTACTAGTTTTTGTTACTCTATGCCCATGTTAAGTCAGGCTCGCTTGTACAGTGAGCAGCAATAAGTTATATAAACTTTTGTTCTACGTCATAGTACTAAAGTGCCAATTTATTGCTGCTCACTGTACTATCGCGGACTTTTCCGCCTGGCCACCATTAGGCACATTTTTGCTTGCACACTAAAAAATAAAAACCCCGTCTAGCCCCTCCCTATTGATGAATAGACCAATTAATGAATAGTTTCCAAACAATTATTTTTGCGCGAAATTATGCAATTTTTTTTAAGTAGTCAAGCGGAAAAGTCCCCGGTAGTACATACAAGTCGGCACGCACACATTCAAGCCTATTTTTGACATTTTTCTTAGCCGGCTCGCCACCATTGTAATTCTATTGTGCTTCAGTTATTTCTTAGCAAAATTCTGTCGTACTTCTGTTGTGGGTACAGTCAACTAATTTGAAATGTAGGCCACCGTAGAACTTTACTATCGGAAACTATTTGCAGTTGTTTGACAGAAGCCATAAGCCCGACCGGAAAAATAAAAAACCTCGCCATGTTGCGGAAAATCATTGGAACTATTTTTTTACTTGTAACACTGACATTAAAGGTTATAGTCGATTGCAGCGCCCCAAACGGTTTTTTTTTATATTTCTGGTCAGGCTACTGTGAAAAGGTTCTAATGTGGCCTACATTTAATAATAATGTATCTATGCCTCGGCCTTCCACATCCTGTGGTTATTGTCTCAAGTTGTCTTTGTTTAGGCAAACAATTTTAAATCTCTGGCTTGATGACTGCATCATCATCATCAGTACTATGACGTGGAACAAAAGTGTATACATCTTTTCGTTGCTGACTGTACTATACTTGTCATGATTTTTAGTTATAAGTGTAATTTGTACCACCGATGAACGCTAAGCTTTAGCCTATAGTTAGCAATCCACTTTCGCTGCTAAGCTCAAAACCATGATCCTCGCGCAGTGCTAAAACTAAAGCCCCTCGTAGGTCGTGCGCATAGTCGTAACGTTGAAACGATAAACGTGGCTCGTCTCGTGGGTCATCCGCAAAGGCGTAAGGTTGTCTGTGTCTCGCGCGGTAAGTCATAAGCACAGCCGAAATGCAATAGAACTGACTCGATGTGTGGGTTTTTTAGCACTGCGGCCCATTTGTCGCCGACCTACGCTGTAGGTCCTCAGCAGCGAAAGTGTTAAGAGGCTTTTTACTATTCCGTGGTGTCCTCAACACAAAATTTAATAAGACAACCTACAATAAAAAGTCGCATCACTAAACTGGTATCTACATTATGTTAAGTGAGCTAAGTACAGTCGATGCTAAATTGCAGCACGAGCCGCAGGCGAGTAAACTAGCAAAGAGCATTATGTAGTTGATAATTAACATCAAATGTTTTTTTTATAATGGCAATGACAGTAGGAATTATTGAATTAGATTTAATAATTATTATTGTCATTTCACACAATCTTATATTTTGACACTCCCTAGGAACAACATTGTAACTATCTTTCTCGATGTGTCGATTCAACGCCTTAAGCCACAATCATAATCAGAAATAATGAATCAATAACTACAACATAGAGCCCTTCTTAATATGCTGACACTTTTTTAAGGGGATAATCAGACCGTCGAACTAAACAACTTTCTCTATGGCAACAAGATCGAAATCGCGAAAAAAAATCAGCCGACCCATACATTTGGCTCGAGTAGGTTTGCAGTTATGGTCTGATCATCCCCTTAAAAAAGTGTCAGCATAACCCTGTATATTCAAAATCAATTATTAAAAAATATAGTTCCTAATAGCTCGATAGATGGCGCTGACGCGAGATGGATGAGCAACCTAGCAGATAATTATTAATAAAAATAATTAATAAAAAAGCGAGTTATAATCTTATTCCTAGGAAACGAAGGAAGGTCTGTTCTGTAAACAAGGGCCTATTTCATAAACATGACAATTGTAATTTATAAATAGAATTAGAGATACATTACTGAGAATAACACATATTGTTTAAAGCCATAAGTAACCAGCTATGTAACCTGAATTGTCATTGTAAATTAGAAATTACAATGTTTATGAATTGGCCCCAGGCATTGACTTACCAACTTGGACGTGTCGGGTCTCATCTAGGTCTCATACTAAGTTCTCTAGACTAGACTAACCTTACGTAAAAGAAAGTACGTTTTACAAATTATATAGGTACATATAATTGAAACTCTAGAAATTCTTTTTTCATTTTGCTTGCATAGTTTTTACTAATTTCTACAGCACAGCGGCACGGCACTTTAGACGTGCGCGTAGTCGGTCTATTGATCGACGACTGGCGCGTAATTTTTAAAGCCGAAATACACGGTTACCAACCAAGACCCGACCAAGGTGACCTTCAAGGTTTGCAACCAAATTGGATTTGACCTTCCAACGTCCTAGGCAGCGGGAGCTGCGCTTGCGACCAAGGGCAAATAGAGCGCGTGGGGTTGGTCGCCGACCGTGTAGACTGCGGTTGCCCACCGCTAGTATGTCAGTCACACGCGTTTCCACCATTTGTTTATACAAAACGTGCAAAATGGCGGGAAAGAAGACGAATGATGAATTGTTACAGAATTAATAGAATTGTACAGACACCTACTCTGTCTGTGGGATCTCAGTTGTAAAGAATAATAAAGAAGTAAACAGAAGAGCCTAGATAGATTTTGTTGACAAAATTGAAAACCATTGAGCCAGACGCAAATGTGACATAAGTGAAAAAGAAGATAGAAAATTTAAAATCTTCGTACACGGCGACAGATCAACCTAAGCATAATTGAACTATAGAGTCCAATTTCATTGCCTTGGGACATAGGTCCATGAACATAGAGTTCAACTTTGCATAGGTTGACCCAAAGAGTAATATAAGTATATAAGAAAAGAGAACCCACTCGTGGCAACATTATGCATCCACCTTATGTCAAATTGAAGGCTAGCTAGCGCAATCTATGTTTCATCGACAATAATTCAACCTATACTATACATACCTACTTATATCTACTCATACCGATGGATATTATTGTTTTGAATGCTAGTTTTCGTTCAATCCCGCACCGATCGTCAAATTCCAGTATCCTTACTATTCCTGTAATCTAAACAGTGGTAAGAGAACAACAGAAACTCCAGAACATCACTAAATCGTCACGAAATTGAACTAAAACTACAATCAACCCGCACATTACGCAAGATAGGTAGCCATTTTGTGAATGAGTCAATTTGACATTGACATAGACAATAAAAACTTTTTTTTTCCATACTTCTGCGAAATATTTAATAGATGACAGAACATTCTATGCAAACTGAACCGGAAAAAGCCACCAAAAGGCGACTGTCCTCCGGCTGGGTTGACCTGTCGCCGTGTGTACAGACGAGAGGCTGGTTGGCGACCGTGTAGTTGAAACAGTCCCGATCGCACGCCGACCAAGGTTACCTTGGTTGGCAGCCGTAACGTGAAGAACCTGTATTACTCTTTATGCGTTTTGTTACTCTTTTGGTTCGGATACTTTTGAGCGCGAACCCGACGTCCAGTAGTTGGAAAGTCAATGGCCCCAGGCGTAAAATTTTTACGCCTGGTCACAAATTGAGTACCGCATCTAGTATTTGATCAACAGTTGTGAAATGTCTACGGGTTTATTTTAAATCAGTTATTAAAAACTCAAGTTGTTTAAATTGTTGTTTTATTCATTGATTGATACTGTTTTATTAAAAATTAAAGATCTTATTAAAGTCAAATTCAAAGGCATCAAAATGGTGTCCTATGGACAAACAAAAATGGTATATTTTCCTCTGGCAACAGAACACAAGAATATTCTGGTTTAAAAAAATCTGACAACATACAAGTATAGAGATTAGTTTCTAGATTTTTCATGAAAAATTTTATTGACACTAATTGGTTGGTATTGAAAATATAACCAGACTTCGTTTGTATAATTTTGACGACTAGCGATTCGAACTCGCGACTTGCCGTCAAAATACAGGGCCGTTCTTCATATGCCGACGGTTTTTACGGGGATGGGATTAGACCATCAAACTGAACAACTTTGTCTATGGGATCAACTCAACAAAGAAATCGCGAAAAAAAAGCTATCAATAAAATGCATTTGGCTCAAGTAGGCTTGTAGTTTGTATGGAATAGCCAACATATGGGATATCGATCAAATCATATCCTGAAAAAAAACGTCAGTAGTTAAGAAAAACCCTATATTATGTATAATTAAAAAAAACATTTCTTTCAAGTTATCTTGAGAAATAAGGTTTAGAAAACCACATTATAAAAATTCAAATAAGTAGATAAGTTATCTAACACAACACTACAGCCTTACTTATGTGCGTACAAAACATGGAAGGTTTATGTGATCAAACAGAGCATATCAAACCGTTGGTACGCACGGTGACACATCAAACTATACAAAACCAAAATAAGCTGGAAAATCTCTCTCTTAGGCCTCACGTCCGGAGAAAAAAAAATCATGAAAAGTGCCCAACATGCTTAAAGTTTTCACTTCAAAAATTAAAACTAATAAAAAATTATCTACGGACTTCAATGGGGCAGGAAAGGCAATCAGACTTGTCACTATTGTCTATAGAGACAGAACATTTAGAAAAACTGAAATCCTTGTCGTCTATAAATGATTTAATAAATAAGTTCACCGAACAAAAGGCAAGAAAAGTGTTTATTTGATTTTAATTGTTTGACTAGCTTAGTTCCTAGGATTATTAATTGTCAGTAATAAAGTTTATTCAATATATAATTATTTTAATTCAAAAATGTCACCGAGGGTGAAGTAAACACGGTGAAGGAATCCCAGTTACGTGTTTCTCTATGCTAATACCTATGTAATAGAGTAAATAGACACAGTATAAGAAAGAGTATCTGTAGTAACATAGCATAGATTAGTTGACGAGTGATTCAGATGAAAGAACTCCAAATAAAAAAATCTGACATCTTTTCATCAATAATTCTACCAGAATCTAAGTGGAAAGACCACAGAACATTATAAGAGGGGTTAGAAATGCAGAGCAGCGCTTTTGCTTCGGAGACGGCAGTCGCCATTTGTCTTCCCGCTCACGCTGCTACAACTACTTACTCTCGCTCGCACCACGCTGTGCGCCTTACGGTGTTCGGCAAATCATTGGATATCCGTCTGGCACGCGTTCCACGCCTACTATGCACTTCTAACCCCTCTTATAATGGAGGGAAAGACAGTTAAATAGAACGAAAACAAATACACCAATATTGCCCAAGCTTCAAATAATGGGGTATGGATGTAAATTGAGACACGTTACCTTATCCATGCCGAGTTAAACAACAGTTTGATAATCTCTATTCGATCACATATACCTCATTGCCGTTCTTATCGTGTACAGTTATACTTAAATTAAGTAACCAACAAACACCTCACAATTACCTTCTCCCATTTTTCCTTCTATTAATTTCTTGAAATATGGCATGAAATTTGTTTGAGTTTCGATTGATCCTCAAATTATTCTGGAATTCTTTCCGTTTCTGCACTTTACTTAGTCCTTTGTTCTTCTTCTTTGTCCCTTGTGCTTGTGTCGGTAACTTCGTCAAAATTCCTTTTAAGAAATTGTTGTTTGTATCTTCGGTAAACATTTTAGACGCATTTTGAAATAGTGCTATTAATTTTTCAGCTAATTTTGGAAAGATCGCAACGCAACAGTTTCTGCTGTGATCGAACGGATCCTGTATACATATCCTGGTGTCGATTTTGAGATTTGGACAATGTCCGGATTGAACATTGTGCTTGTATAAACTAAATTCGTACGGTACATCTTCCAATTTCTTGAAAATTTCTCTTGGTATGGGAGTGCCTAAATACGGCGACACGACGTTACCGGCAAAGTCAAAATTTTTGTAATATTGAAAAAATCCACCAACAAGTTCGTAGAGACTACTTTCATTAGTAGATTTGTAATTTGCAATTTCTCTAAACGCTGTATCCCAATTATCGACAACGTCCTCCGGTACAGAATCTTGTAAAATCAATACTGATGGTAAAACGTTTACTTGTTGCAAATAGAATATCACTAATAACATTAATGAATAATTTGGCATTAGATTTGTTCCTGTGAGATTGTGTACTTTTGACCAGTACTTGATGAGTATTGCGAGGGGTAAGGCCCTTTTGTCCATATGCAGTAGGTAAGCTATCAATTTACTATTTTGAACTCCGGAAGGGCTTTTGAAGCTGACATCGCAGTGTCGTCTAGTAGGAACATGAAAGAATTTAACTATTGGTACTTTAGCCATGGGGATAGCAAAGAGTTCTGCAAATATGTTCTCTTGTGTCATCAGTGTGTGTTTGGCTTTGTAGACGATCTTGTGTGGCGGGGTTCTGACCCATCTTGGTAGAGACACATAGCAGTCCACGTCACTGGTTCTGATGCCGAGGCCGGTTATTATGGACCCAAATGGCATTACACGGCAACCTGGAAAATTTATCAAAATTTGTATTTTTTGTACCATCTTTACTATTAAAGTGTAGGTACTACTAATATTTTTAATGTAAAAGCATCTCTGTCTGTCGTTTTGTTACGTTTCCTGGCTCTAAATTGCTGAACCAACTTTGATGAGATAGGTTAACAGGACGGACAGGACGGAACCGGAGGATGGGCAGCAGCATCCTCTGAGTACACACATTCAATCCAACTGCGATAGACAACCCGCCTGCCAAGCGTGGCGATTATGGCAAATCCCCCCATTTTGGTGGAGGCTTATGTCCAGCAGTGGACGTCTGTTGGCTGATATGATGTTGATGATAAGGGTTACAGGAAAAAGTTTACAAATGACAACAAAACCTGACCAGTTCTGTAACTTGAACCATTATTATTGATATTGTTGGCTGGGCTATTGCAAGCAAGGTTCATTATGTAACACTGTGACTGTGAACTAGACTTGACTTGGTTGTAGATAGAATTCAGAAAATTTACGCATAAGCATAGCATATGCTCACGAATATATTCCCCGAGGGGGTAGTCAGAGATATTCTGGAACCTCAGAACATCCACGTTTCACTATATAGCACCAACAATTTATGAGTTTAAAATCTATGTTCTGCTGAGTGTTGGGGTCCCATTCAGGCTCAGGAACACGGGGAGCGTGGACCTTGAACCCATCAGGTTAACAGTTACGCTGCTAAGCTCAAAACAATGACACTCATGCAGTGCTATAATTGATGCCCCTGCTAAGTAACATTCAGTGGATCAACGTAGCTCACCTCAGGCACGTATCCAGGAGGGGAGGTAGATGGGTTTTATCCCCCCTGAAATCCGAATATTTGTATGGAAAAGTGATTACAGCACTTTTTCATTGTTATTCTATTTTATTTTGCCCCCTGGAGGTCGTGCATACAGTTGTAACATAGAAACAATTGACGTGGGTCACTGAACCCCCGATATGGCCGGCGCATCCTGGTCAATCAATAAGCCTCTAACCAACGATATTAACGTTTGAACTCCCACAGATGTGATATTTTTGGCCCACCCAAAGCACCCGAACCACTAAAGCTGGGTTGCTAGCGGTTAATGTACTAGTATAAGGCGATCAGTAGGAACTGCATATTACACTGGAATACTTCCAGCACCGCATTGGTGTTTCCTAGTTAACTTCGTTTGTATGGCAATGACAGATTGCAATGCAACGTTGCGGATGACTCGGTAGCTCAGTCGGTAGTGAACCTGCCTGCTGTGCAGAGGGTCTCGGGTTCGAATCCCATAAGGGACAAATATTTGTATGTTGAATATTTGTACACGAGTCATGGATGTTTGTATCTATATATGTATTCTATAATGTTGTCGAGTTATCATAATACAAGTCCAGGCTAGATTCCGGTACTTTAAATGTGACTAGATAATTTGTGTGACAATATCTTATATTTATTAATGTGTCATTTTGTGTTGTTTTGTGTGAAATGTTGTTTCTATGAATGAGCTTGTCTATCGTTCGAGTGTAAGTCAATGCTTCTAATGATGGTTGACTAAAGTATTCACCACGATAGCAAGTGAATCTCACTGAGGTACCATCGACCCGGCAGAAGTACTAGAAATAATTCCCAGAGACATACCAGGCCACGCAGTACGCAAAGCAGCCTCCAAATCATCGAAAAGTCCCGACAGGCTTTCCACTTCATTCCTCGTCAACCTCACTTGTTGCAGTAGAGAGTCCACTTGATTATCGAAGTCCCCTTCTAGATTCAACTGAGAAGTATCCAGGATATCGTCTGAAGAAAAGGAGAAAAGTGTTAAAAGAAAATTGACACGATTGTTTTTTTGCAGGTCTCAAACAGTCAATTTCCTTACCTTGCAGACTCATGGTTGAGAGAAATTATTCAGTGTCCATTAATTCAATTATTTCGTGTAAACACAGTAGTCTTTTCACAATACTTCAACCAAAACAAAAATAAAACTAGAAAATAAATAACTCGAGATCGCAGCGTGGTTAAAGTTCTGTTTATGTTGGTTGATTTTATTTGCGCAGACTGCAGACAGAGAGAAATAATGAAATAAATTTTATTTTTATGGGCTTAGGCCTATGCGTTAACAATTAATTTTTCATATAAAATCAAGCTGGTAACTTACTTTGTCTACAGTAAATATAAATTAATCGTAAAACTATAAACCATACTTATTTATTTTCTAGGTCGGGCTTCATAAGTTCCCGTTTTTTCTAGCCATAAAAACACGACACGTGACATTTGTTTGATAGGGCCTGTGGCAGGCCGAGAAATCCGGGAAAATCCTGGAATGAGCGTTTTTCTTTTCTTTTTTTTATCCTTAGTTCAAGATGCATTGGCATCTTATTTTCTTATTTTAAAGAAACCCTTTTTGAAATTTTGACCTTTATTCGCACAGACCGTAGCGCCATCTATCGATCCCCTAGAAAACCAAAAGAAAAACGCTCATTTTGAGACTATCGAGTTTATCAATATACATTTAATTTTCAAATTACTTTGATCTGTAGGTAATCTCTAAATGCAGAAATGGTGGAGAGAAAATTTAATTCGAACTCCATGGAGAAAAAAGACCTACTGCTCCATTAAAACATATAAAAATCACCTGCCTCCTCTTTCTAACTCTATGCTGGAAACAGAATCAGCAACATCAAAAATGTCAACTCACGGCCTGTCTTTTGTATTAAGCAGCGACTACATTACCTACATGCAGCGCAGATTTCGTTATACATTGCCTGATTTATTCTCTCTATTTTAAAGTATAGCGATCAAAGCAAGCAATGTACCTATGCTGAAATCGGCCCTGCATGTAGGGCATTGACCTACTTACCTATAATAATTCTGTGTGTATGCATAAATGTAGGCTAGAGCAGCGATTACATTACCCTACATTTAGGGCCGATTTTGGCATACCTACATTACATTGCTTTTGCTTTGATCGCTACACTTTAAATACAGAGAAATAATCGGGCCGAAATTGGCCCGAAATGTTGGGTAATGGAATCGATCTTGTTCACGAGAGCTTAACTATTAGGTACTCTTGACTTTAACTTTTGGGTGCAAACTATTAGGATTTCGTAGAAAGACAAATTAAAACAAATTAAAATAGCACAAACAATGTTTTTAATTTATATTGTATGCATTACGGTGATCTTTGATCAGCCAGAACTCGTCTATCTTCTTAGGTGCTCCATCCAGAAGCTTGTATTGTGTTATTGGGTAAGGTTCATGTGTGGCGATCTGAAAATAAATGTAATATTGAAGAATAAGGCCCGCCACATACGTATGTGGCGGGTCTTATTCCCACGCCCACATACCGCTAAATTTCAAATGTAGAATTCGAATTTCGCTTAGGGATTTCGTATGGATTTGTTGATCCATACGAACGTAATCAGTCTGTAATATTTAATACCTATACCTACCGCATGTAAGTATAGGGTCTTATTTATTTAAAGTTTTATTGTACACACGGAAATACAGATTAAGACATAATAGACAGGTACAAAGGGCGAGCATATCTCTGAAGAGATGATATGGAGAAAGTTTAAGTACATAGTGAGTCAGGCAAGGTGTACACAATTTAAAGGAATTAAATAAACTAAAACACACAGTCTGAACAATAACGGAGGACGGGGAGTCCGTTTCTACTCAGTACAGTAGTGATTATGGAATAGAGCTATTCTAACTCTTTCCTGTTGTGTACACGATGTGCTATAGTGAAAGCCGTCGGTGTTATCGAGGTGGTCACGGGGTGCCGGTTGACCCGGGCCACAGTTGAAACAGGATTGGTCGAAAATCCTTGTTGTCATGGGCTGAAAGTACGCCGAACAGTGCAGTTCCTACGGGACGAGTGAAACTACGGACAGTTATAAGCACACTCGTTTATTAGGTTCTTACTTAACTCTAATATGGCGGTGTCGGCACACACCTATATATACATACATAACACTTAGTTAATAATTTATAACAATTGGCCATATTTAACACTGGAGCATCGATTAGTTAGATTTTTGTAACTGAGGCACGGGCTGTTTCTATCCAGGTTTTAATCTCGTGGTCTGATTCCCATGTTTCATGTTTGTAGGATTCAAGCCACTATCTCGGGAGACAAGCATGAATTTTGTCTTTGAGAGATTAATCGACAGTCCAGGCCCTGTACCCGCACTTTTGATTTTCAATGTATCGAGACCGTTTCTTTCCAAACTTCATTGTAATAGAGTTGAGATTGAAACGAAAACGTTCACGCAATTGCGAAGTTCGAATGTCAGGGTAGAGGCCCAGGTCTACTCGGACATTCGAACTTCGCAATTGCGTGGACGTTTTCGTTCTAATGTCAACTCTATAACAATGATTTTTGGACCAAAAAGTCCGGGTACAGGGCCAGCATTTTTACTACAATCGTGGACTCTATTGTCTCTCATTTGCAAATCATCCGGCTTAGAGGCAATAAGAACGATGTCGTCGGCATATCGGATGTTGCTTATTAATTGCCCGTTAATGGATATCAGAAATTTTAGATCCTTAAGCGCTTCAGCTTAATATGATAACTAGATAAAATATTACATAAATAAATAAAATATTAGATAACTAGATTACGATAAAAAGCAGCCCTGTCTTTCTTCTCGACAAATTGCCACCACTTCGGTCTCTTCACCTCTTCAAGCAGGTATTATTGTACTAGGTAGGTACTCACCTGTTCCATGTACAAATGTGTCTTGTTCTGAACTTTTAACCTCGTGTAGGAATAGTTTCTCGATTGAAAAGCAGTCCACGGAGAGGGTGTTACTGTAGAACAAAAAAGGTACTTACATCTTTTACTGTTATTTACCTAAGGTAGGTATGGTATTCAACGCCCGCTGTCAAATAACGCCCAAACGTTGAAAAATATACTAAAAATTGCGAGATTTGCCTTAAACTTCACACACACATAGAATAAACCAATAAGAACACATCTAGCATAATCGCAACTTCTCCCAGTCCGAAATGTTGACAGTAGCTAGCCGCGCTTTGGCAATATCAGTGACAGACTAGCTATTGTAAAAATTACTCCGATGACAAAGTAAGTTTTTACTTTGTTTTGCTTTATTTTTGTTTAAAGTATCTTGCATGTTATTGTTATTTCATTATTTCTGGTTAATTTCTGTAATTTAGTATAGAAACTTGAGAATTGTATAATAACGCCCAGTCTAATTACGGTTGGGCGTTATCAGTCTTTATGGGCGCTATTAGTATACAATCTTGTATTTTTGAAAATAATCAAACATAGATAATAATAAAGATCATAATATCAACATAATAAAACATAAATATTGTTGTTAAAGTTGATTTAACAAAAGTTACAAGCTCTATATTACGTATGTACCGAAGTTTGATATTTTTATGTTCTCTAAATGTTGATTTAATGCGTTATTTTTGTTTTGTAATAAATAAAATGTATTTGACTTTACGTTTTAATATAATTTTAGATACTAAGGAGTCTATATTTGCATTCAGCGCCAAATTAATTTAACAGGCGATAAAAAAACACTGTATTTTTAATAACGCCCCAAAAAAGGGTTTTAAAAATGCATCACTAACTCATAAATAAAATTATAAGTCATAATAATTCAAAATAACAATTCAAAATAAGTATTTATCATCCAGAATCTCTCATACGTTTTTTATTTAATGCTATTAGCCATTAAAATAATAAATTGATTTAAAGTTAAGTGGGCGTTAAATGCCCGATGTCTACTGCTGAACCAATGATATGTACCACATTTGTCTCTTCTTACAGATAATTTCCATGCCAAATGCAAGGTCCAAGTAATACCGCTGCACCCGGCCAGTTTCCAGGCAGCTTGCTTGACAGAAGAACTTTACTTTTCAACGCAGAAACCTTCCACCTCGTTCCTCCATAACAAACAGTCATAATAATCTGTCATTTTCGAGGAAGTGGTTCGTTTAATCCACCCAAAAGAGTTCTTTTTTTTTAATAAGCACAGGCTCCAGCCCCAGCCGCAGCAGCAGTTTTAAGGGAGCAAGGACGAATTAACAATCATGATCAGCCTGGAGGAGTACACTGCTGGACGCCTCCCTTCATCAGATCAGCCATTACTAGTCCACTGCTGGACACAGGTAGACGTCTCTCAAAACAGGCCGCCTCTCTTAACCAGGTCGTTGCACCATTCGGCAGAGGGACCTCAAAGGATGAAGTATTGATGGTACTAAAATATGGCACTCAGTGGACTAACCCCCGAATACATACGCACCCTGGGCAATCCGCAAGGCTCTTAAGCTATTGGCACATCTCTTTAACACGGTAGAAAGTAAAACTCAATGATATGCCAACGACTCGTCGGAAGAAGACCAGTCAAATCAAGCTTCTTTGTTGGCTTATCGGAGCATTTACGAATAAATTGAACTGTCGTTGATAAAGATAACCTACCAAAATGCTCCCTATCTTCATGACAACCTGCTGAACCAGTTGTGACCTGCACAGGAGCGCTGTAACAATTTGATGTTATATTTGAGATGTTGTTTAACAGCAGCAATTATAATATGAACGATACCAATCTCTCTTCAAAATGTCTAGGCGTTGTGGACCCCCTAGACCCAATGACAACGACAATTTCACAAATGTTTTTTTTTGTCATAATGCAAGAGAGTAGAACACAGACTTCAGTGTCGTGTAGAAGCTTCTAAGATTAAGAGATCTTGTAGCGTATCATATCATCATCATATCAGCGGATAGACGTCCACTGCTGGACATAGGCCTCCCCCTAAATAGGGGGATTTGCCATAATCGCCACGCTTGGTAGGCGGGTTGGCGATCGCAGTTGGATTAAATGTGTGTACTCAGATGATGCGGCTGCCCATCCTCCAGTAGATCCCTTAGTCGCCTTTTACGACACCCACGGGAGGAAATGGGATGGTGCTATTCTTAGCCGACACCACACGGACTTGTCGCGTATACTAATAATAAACTAGGAAGCCATCAGATGTCCTCACCCGGGGTTCAGGTAGGTCTGGTCGTAGGATCCGTTGTATACGGTCTTGTTGTAGACGGGCCACATGCGCGCGTACGAGTGCTCGTGAGCCTAGATCTTGTGCGGGGTATACAAATAATGAACTAGGAAGCAATCAGATGTCCTCACCCGGGGTTCAGGTAGGGCAGGTCGTAGGATCCGTTGTATACGGTCTTGTTGTAGACGGGCCACATGCGCGCGTACGAGTTCTCGTGAGCCTAGATCTTGTGCGGGGTACCTATACAAATAATGAACTAGGAAGCAATCAGATGTCCTCACCCGGGGTTCAGGTAGGGCAGGTCGTAGGATCCGTTGTATACGGTCTTGTTGTAGACGGGCCACATGCGCGCGTACGAGTTCTCGTGAGCCTAGATCTTGTGCGGGGTACCTATACAAATAATGAACTAGGAAGCAATCAGATGTCCTCACCCGGGGTTCAGGTAGGGCTGGTCGTAGGATCCGTTGTATACGGTCTTGTTGAAGACGGGCAACATGCGCGCGTACGAGTGCTCGTGAGCCTAGATCTTGTGCGGGGTATACAAATAATGAACTAGGAAGCAATCAGATGTCCTCACCCGGGGTTCAGGTAGGGCTAGTCGTAGGATGCGTTGTATACAGTCTTGTTGTAGACAGGCCACATGCGCGCGTACGAGTGCTCGTGAGCCTAGATCTTGTGCGGGGTATACAAATAATGAACTAGGAAGCAATCAGATGTCCTCACCCGGGGTTCAGGTAGGGCTGGTCGTAGGATCCGTTGTATACGGTCTTGTTGAAGACGGGCCACATGCGCTCGTACGAGTGCTCGTGCCCAAAGAACTCCAGGTCCACTGTGTACTTGTACAGTAGCGGCTCCAACGCTATATAACAAAGAAACGCATCGTATTCAATTAGATATACAGAGTGAAATTGGTATCATTACCATCCTTTTAAACTAAGAGTCTACCCATCAAACTTAACAACTTTTACTAAGGGGGCAAACTGATCGGGGCAAATAAAAAATCTGCTGTTCCATTTTGTTGGGTAGACTCTTAGTTTAAAAGGATGCTAATTATATCAATTTCACCATGTATATATATATAATTTATTTATTTGCATTTCATTTAGTTTAATAATACAAGCGGCTGATACACTTTTTTTGTTTAAAACTCTGATATTTATTTAAATAGATTGATCCATCCACCACAGCATAGGACTAACTAGCTTAGCACAGGACTCCTACATATTTTCCTCCATAATTCTGTTAACAAATTTTCGTGGATCCTAGATCCATTCACATGCTCAAACTCTACCAAAATTTCCTTCGCAAGAAAAAGAGAATCTCATTGAAGTGTATTGTTTTAAAACATTTGCGTGTTCCAAATTGAAGTTTTGGATAATCATCCTTTGTAACATCCTATTCATGAGAAGCAGGATTTTCAAAAAAAATTTTGAAGTCAAAAAGTATGAGAAATAGTGTCCAGCCTTATCGCGAGTTTGAAAAAAAATTGTGGAGATCAGTAAGCTACAGTACTACACGCATAGAGATAGTAAGTACTATACACGTCGCATTGACTAACTTTGTCATTGCATTGAATGTTTTCATTGTATTGTCATAATTTTCTGTCAATTAATTATATTATTCTTTTCAACAGGTTATTTAAATTTTTATGACTTATTTCACAAATATTTTGACAAGAGCGCCATGACAAAACACTATACCTGAAGTGAAATAGTTTGGGAACCCCTGGACTAAACTGTAAATCGCCCTCGATGAACTTACCTGCCCCGCTGGGATCGACGAGAGTGAGACATCGTCGTCGTCTAGCTTCACTTCCATTTGCAGATGCCGAGTCTATAGATTATTCAGCTTATCGTATACACGGCGACAGATGAGGCTATATAAAACCAAAATAAGCTGGCCGCGCTACGTTATACGTTATTCATCCTACGCGCGGCCAGCTTATGGTGGTTTTGAATAGCTTGATGTGTTCCTGTGTGTACCTACATATTCAGTTGGTCCTTCAAGCTGGATCGGTTTGTCGGATTCAGACAGGACTATGACTCTTGTCTTGGAGTTACTACAAAGTATGAAAAGAAGTGGAGGTAGGTAAGGTACTCACCGTAGCCTCCAAATTCTGGGATCCCAATGCGATGAAAATAATCGGAAGCATAACAGTCATTTTGCCGGTTACTGCAGTAGAACGGACGATGGCCATACGCTATGATCCATGGACGTTTCTGCCTGTTTACATTAGAGGAAAAGTTTAGCTTAAAATGAGTTTCAGTGTGCGGTCAACATAACGAAGTATGTATGTTCAACATCCCACAATGAATAAGCAATAAATATATATGTATCCTGACATTAACGTAAAGACAGAACTTGACATATTGCTGTCAAGTATGGCGGCCACATTTCTCCACGCACTCATTGAGACTAGAGCGAGTGCAAAAGAGGTTTCTCTGGCATTTCGCATATTCTGTCGGCATTGCTAAGAAAGTGGTTTCGTACGATTGAAGATTGGCTCATTTCCAATTGATGTCATTAGAGAAAAGAAGAGACATGCTAGACTTGATCTTTTTATGTAAGGTTCTAAGAGGCCTTGTGGATTGTCCTCAGTTATTACGCAGATTTAATCTTAGGGTTCCTGCCATACATAATAATTGCGATAAGTCGGCAGATATCTACTCTGACTCTCTCAATAGGTTCAGAAGGAACATAGTTTGAAGGAAGAAAGGGGAAAATAGGAGAAGGATAACGGAAGGGAGTTTGCTCATTGTATTGTCTCCACCACGTCATCACTGCAATTGTTATTTGTCACTTTCTCATTTCTTTTATTTTACTTTTTAATTTTCTAAAATATAATAATAAACAGTACCTAAGTTATTTGTCATCTGAGGTCAATGGTCAAGTGAACCAAATAAATAAATAAAAAAATAAAATAAAAAAAGACAGTCAAGCAAGAAATCACAGATTATAGCGCGAAAACCCAGCGTTAACTAACCATTTTCAAGAATGGCTCGCTACATGAACACATTGGACAAGTTTCGGTAGGTACTGCACGAAAAATATCGATAAAGAAAATCCCTGAATATCCCAATAAGAAAATAGGTATCATAATGCAAGTAGGTAAAACAAACAATTTTCTTTAACACACATCTTTATTTTGTAAGCAACATCGTGCGCGTTGATCTTGAATTGTTTCCAATGAAAGAAACAAGAATAGTTTTAGTTGGGTTGATGTTGGTTAGGTTGGTTTTGGTGGTGTTAGTTAGTTGGTATTTGTAGCAATGTATCCAAAGAATGTATCTGATCCAATATCTGAACCACTCCGAAAGGGATTACGGTCATGAGTTTGTGTATGTATGTGTAGAATGGTTTTGAGCAAGAACATTGTATATAGTTACTATACAAAATTTTTGTTCTTGTTCTAGCATGATTCTTGATGGAAAAATATGCCGTATGTCTAGAAGTTAAAAGCTACAATTATGTGTTGAACGAGTCAAGGGAAAAATTATAAGGGTTATTGACGTATGATCAAGAAGTTTAGGTACCTACCGTATGATTGACGTTCAAAGATTTAATTCCGATTTGCCCTAATCACTATAATGAAAAATATTCAATTTAAGAAAAACATTTTTTCCAAATTACTGTTTAAACTTAATATAGGTAAGTACTATGTTATAATTATAATCATTAAGTTATTATACCATAATAGCTTCTCGAAAACATTTAAATTATTAGTTATTCCCAATGAAATTGTGTTTGTCCCAGAAATCTTAAGTACCTTTTATGCTACCTCAGGAATACAATTTCAGTTCTAATTACTATTCAACTGTGCTGATTTCCGCATCACGCTGAACTCTATGTAACTGACAGCCAATAACGTCTGAGCGATCTGTCAAAACGGCTCTAACGGCTGTCAAGAGCAATACCGCGATTAGCGGTATTAGGTTTAGTATGGTTCGTTCGTAGTCCAATAACAGTTCAATCACCGAATATTTACCGCGATTGTAGCCCAGTTTTTTGGCTTCATAAGTTCGGAGATCAGGGGGTGAACCAACATATTTAGAACAGTCGAGCTCATAAATGGATAACTGCGCATCACCTAGTAAAACAAACTACCAACACAAAATCTGCTTACAAAGCGCTTTTAAATGATACCCCAATCGGCAATATTGGAAAACTTCTTTTTTTTAAAGTCGACAGTTTTTGATCCTTAAAAATGTGTAAATTTTTTTTTACGTAATTTTTATTCTTGCATTACGTTTGGGTTAGCATGATTGACCGCTATGCCGAATTTGAAGTCGCTAGCTTCTATGGTTGCTGAGAAAAGTGACTGTGACAGACGGACGGACGGACACGAGAGTGATCTTATAAGGGTTTCGTTTTCCTTTTTGAGTTTCGGAACCCTAAAAAAAAATGTGTGCGCTCAAGAAATTGTCAGCTTAATTCACAGTCAAAGATTGTGAGGAGACTGTTGATTCTTCTTCTTGTGGTACAGTCACCATCAGATATATCATAGCAAACAAGGTGTTAAAATATTTCTAAGCAGTTCTAATTTTCAATAATTTCTTTACAAAAACCAATCAAAAATATCTGAACGACTACAAAATCAAATATATCAACGCAGTCAGGGCGATCATAAACATCTGAGCAGTGTAGGAAAAAAGACCTTAATCCTATGTTATACATTCCAATTTTAAATAACATTGTGAAGAAATTATTGAAAATTAGCTGTTCAGATAGTTATGACAAAATACATGTTTAGATATAATTAGTAACATTTACTGTAAGGAATTTATTGAAAATTAGCATTGTTCAGAAATATTTGAATACCTTGTATGCTACGATATATCTGATGGCGACTGTACCATCTTCTATCGGAGGTTGGCTACCAGGGCTATTCGCACCCTGAAAACTGCATTCCTGAACAGTGATGTGAGGTTGTGTTCATACCGAACCATTCAGACTGTTGAATAAAAGATGCGAATTCCATCGCATTAGGCACGTGTGGTGGTGGTGGTGGTGGTGCATGAAGGTAAACTGTGGCAGTTAGTATAGGGACGTAAGGTCGACAGAAGGCTGACGTTATGAAGGTAAGTATAAATCCGTATTCGTTTTGGCAGATTTGCAGAAATGGAATTCTTGAAAAGTGGAGTCGCTGGCTAGAGGGCTCACCAGTGGACGTCTTTCTTGTTTAAAATAAGAATAGGATAGAACCTTGAAAAGTAACTCACCTGTTTTCTGGCTTATTGGCCTCCTTTAAATCATTCTCCAGCCAGTGGTAATGAGTAAGTATTTCTTTATTGCTGAAGAACAAGTGTTTTATAACGTTTAAAAAATATACTTAAGGGGATATAATTCGGAGCGCGCTCCATACAAACGAAGTCTGGTTATATTTTCAATAATAACCAAAATGACATTTTTCAGAAACAATCTGGAAACTAAACCTCTATGCTTGTATGTTGCCAGATTTTCGTTAAAATATGAAGTTTCAATCAGTTTCAATTCTAGGATTAATTTAAGAAATGCATGGAAATCTTTGAGGCATTGTAACTTTAAAACTATACCTACATTTTAACGAAAATCTGACAACATACAAGAATAGAGATTATATATTGTTTCTGAAAAATGTCATTGACTTTAATTGGTTAGTATTGAAAATAATAATAATAAAAAAAATAAAAAAGGTATTTATTTTCATCTCACATATAGGGACAATAAAATAGTATTATTGTTACAAATTATGCTAAGCTTAGTACTATATGTGAGAGACCGGTGCACGTGGTAGATTTACAGATAACACCTGCAAATCTGGGTAACGAGTCACCGGGCTCCCACCCCCGTCTGGAGTCCATACATTTTAGATTAAATAAACTTATATGTAGACATGAAAATAGCAGTAGGAAACTAATGTAAGACATCTTTAATCACTGAGCTCCAGCATCTATCCATTAGGGGTAGGTTCTAAAGCTCAGTAATCAAAGAGCCTCTTAAATACTAATTTTATGTATTGAAGTTTAAAGTAGGATAGTTTGTACCTGAGTGTATTAGTGTGCGTGTGTGTGTGTGTGTGTGTGTGTATGTGTGTGAGTGTGTGTGTGTGTGTTGGGAGTTTTATTTTATTTGTTTATAGTTTTCAGTTACCATTCAGTTGAATTAGATTACCTACATTCATTTGTCAATGCTTCACGATACAAAGATTCAGAACAGAATGTTTAGTTTTTTATTTAAGTTGTTTTAAATGATTTTGATACCTACCCACAACACGCTTGTCCACCCTGCGACACATAGGTCTTGGGATCGGTCAATTGTTGCCATAGACAAGCATGACAATTAGAGTGAGTGCAAGCATGAAAATACAACCAGACTAGACTTTGTATTTGTATGGAGCGCGCTCCGAATTATATATCCTCTTAAAGTGAATTGCATGAACATCGTTAGCATGAAACTTACTCGTGCGCATGCGGCGATGGATAAATGACGTTATCGTAATAAGCCTCTGTGTTGATAGAGATGAAATGGATCGGTCCAACGTCGTAACTGTAGAACATGCTCTCGGAGTTACCGGGCATCGAGAACCGATTCTTGTAGTGGCTGTAGTTACTGTAAGAAACATAGTCGCATTTCAAAGATGGCTTTTAATTACTAGTCAAAATCTAAGTAGTATTTAAGGAATTTTACAATGTGGTATTAGTCATTATAGGATACTGAGTCCTTCCATACAACTTTGAGAGTTTGAGACTAGACGATTTGGCACTAGTCCTAGTTTGGTAAATTTGAAGTTTTGGTGCATTAGTCGATGCCGTTCTAAGCCATTTTTATCAATTAACGTCATAGAGGAAGGCGTAACTCGTGTCAACAGGGCACGAGTTACGCCTTCCTCTATTTTTAACATGTACACTTACGTCACACCTTGGACATTCATTTGGGAAAAAATTACGGGAACATGTACGCATGTGCGATACTGGATGAGCCTTTACCTACATTTTCTGCCAAAGCCAAACCAATGCCAAACTTCCCTACACAGTTGGAATCTGCGTCTAGCTGTTACTGTTACGAGCTGGTTGTAAGTACGATTATGACTGCACAGAACTCACTTTTTTTGGCTTTATACTGAGGCACGTATCCGTAGGGAATATTTGTAGGGAAAAGTGATTACAGCACTCACTTTTACCGAAACAAAAGTCTGGATACGTGGCTGGTTATACCTGAGTCCGTGGGCCTCCGCAAATCCCTCACACACACGCAATTAGCCTTCTCAGTGCACTGATGGGCTCAGCAACACTATATCGTCAGCGTAGCTAATATTGTTTTAACACAAACTCCGTTAAGAGGCCCAAGTGAAGGAAAAGGTTGATGTCGTGTCGTATCAAGAACTCAAGAGACTAGCGGAAAAGAGACAGGATTGGCGAATACTCCACCGACAAGAGCGTAGCTCTTAAATAAGATGATGATGAAACTCCGTTAACATGACAGCCTATATTTGTGTTACTGTGCTCATCAATCAGCCCATTTATATACAAATTGAACAGATGAGGCGAGAACGACCCCCCCTGCCTCACCCATTCCAAACCGAAGTCTTGAGAGAGCACTCCTGCCCATTTTACCACATTACATTGACACTTGTACCAGTAGTCAAACAAACCAATGATCTCGTCTGACACCGTGGTCTCTTGTCGAAGCTTTCGCCATAGCAAGTCATATGACACGAGGTCAAAAGCCTTCGACAAGTCCAGGAAACAAGCATAGATTGGCGTTTTCCTATCGGTGTAGTAGTGTACAGTATGCTTGAGGGACAAGAGTGTAGCCCCGGTCTAAAGCTGAACTGAGCGTCGTGCAATTTAATATGTTGAACTAGATGTTTATCAATCAAACTATCCAGCACCTTCGCGATTATAGTGGCCAAAGATGAGGTCTATAGTTTGACACATCTGATGCATTCTTTACTCACCAGTCTTGTTATTAACATTAAGCGTCGTAAGAGTATACAAAGCGTGAAGAACACAGCCAGTATTCTCAAATTCGCAAATGTTCCCCTGTGTGTTGCAGGTGCTCAATGCTGAGGCCGTCGTGCCCCGGAGACGTTCCCCTCAACATCCCTTTTATTACAGATCTGATCTCCCCTGCAGTGATGTTCACACTTCTTTTCAGGGCACGAGCCCCAGCACTGGGCACCGCAATGGGCGTCTGCGTCGCTGAGCCTAGTGGTGACTGTACTCTAAATGAGTTTTAAACATGTTGGCTATTCCTCCGCACCCTGTACACCGCTCACGCTCACGGGAAGACTCTGCCATTGGTTCAATTTATTAGTCTTTTTCCAAAAGTTCTTAAAATCCTTTGAGCTATGATTTTTTGCAATAAAATCCATTTAGAGTGTAATACCATCAATAATTTGTGTGTGCTGTCCGTGTGGGTCCGTCAATTGTCCGTGTGGTGTCGGCTAAGAATAGCACCATCCCATTTCCTCCCGTGGGTGTCGTAAAAGGCGACTAAGGGATCTACTGAAGGATGGGCAGCAGCATCGCCTGAGTACACACATTGATTCAATCCAACTGCGATCGCCAACCCGCCTGCCAAGCCTGGCGATTATGGCAAATCCCCCCATTTTGGGGGAGGCTTATGTCCAGCAGTGGTGTCCAGCACCAGTTTAATGGCTGATATGATGACGATGATGACCATCAATAAACGTAACCGTTTGTGGGCCTACAATAAATTAAATCCTTAACAAATTATGGGAACTCCATAACAATTGCAATCAGCTGATCGAGCATTTGATATGAAAAGTAGATTTTTTTCTTGCAAATTTTATTTATTTTCTTTTTAGAGAATGAGCAAAACAAATAGGTTCAATCAAATTTGAAATCCAGTTGTTGATAAAACTCAGTCTGGAAGTTTAGATACTCACTAATTAAATTCGTGGTTTCCTGGGCATACCATATAAGGGCGGATAGCGGCGAACGGTTGAATATTATTCATGAAAATATCTCCATTCTCGCCATTATACGAATCCATATTGTAGGCGATATCACCGACGTGTATGAGAAAGTCGTAGTGACCCGTTTTCATGTCTGCCTCAATGAATGGCCGTGACTGCGGACAATAATGACAGATTGAAAATTGTTTTACTGGACGGACGGACTTGAACCAGTAACTATTAAATAATTTATGCATGAACCCGGAATCAGCCTCTCCACGGCTGTGCTTTCATCGAATTAAGCTACACAGTAGGCCTCGCATGCCACCCCCGAGAAAACGACAAAAATCGAGATGTGCCTCCATCTTTATTATTTTACGTACGCCAAAAAGAGCGCGCACGACGTTTTTCTCGTTTAAACGCTTTGTCGTGGGTGGCATGCTAGCCGTGCTTGTACTGTCCGGTACTGCCGGTACTATACAGCAGGGACCGAAACCGGTATCGATAATACCGGTACTTTTTGGTTACAACCTTTATTTTTTTACAGGTAAGTTTAGAGGTAACCTTTATATCATTCTACTAACGATCCGCGTACACAGAGATATATTTAAATAAAAAATTGTTTCTTCATAAATATAGTAAGTATTCAATTTTTAAGTAAGTACCTCGTTAGTCGTTACTAGATACAAATTAAATCAATTATAATAACAAACTTAAACTCAAACGTGAACATAAACTTAAACCATTTTATGCTTTTGGCTTCAATAAAATGTAAATAATCATCTCCTTTATTATCTCGACCTGTCCAATGCTGTAGCAACACTGAAAATAGTGCGCGCGTCACTCGCAGGGTGCTCCAAAATTTGCGTCACCCACTACAACAACGTCGTTGTTCAATCAATTTTTTACTTTTGATTGGTAGAAATTAAAGTTAATTTTTCAGTGTTATTATTATTAAAAACCACGCGCACTTTTTGCCGCTCCGTATATACTGACCCTTACCCACACTCACTCGCATTCTCTTAAAGGTCATATTTAGGTTACCGGTATTCAAATCGATTGTTACCTGGATAGAGGTAACTTTTAAATAAAGGTAACCGAAAATTTTCGGTCCCTGCTATACAGATAGGTTCTGAAATCGTCATTTAAATCAATGAAAATTGGCTGTTAAACACATTGGTACCCCGTAAGTCTTAAAAAAGGTAATAGCGGGCGGATTATACTAACCCTGTCCTTTATGATGCCTAGATCTCCAATAATAACAATATTCACTGGCGAGTCTTCACCGGAACGTGGAGTTTTGAACGAGAACTGCTCTGACCAACCGCATTCGGAACCAACTTTATACACTGAAAAAAAACATTACGAGAGTTGCTTGATACTTGACTATTATAATGACCCCAGTCTTTAGATACATTTAGTCAAATCACATGATTAAAATATCCCTAGAGGTCGGAAGCTTCATACAAGCGGCCGCAGTACTTTCACTCACACAAGCCCAATAAATGAGATAAATGAGTTATCTATCTATAGATAGATAGAGGGGGTAGCGAAACCTCAGAACATCCACGTTTCACTAGTAGTACCGAAACTCTGTCCAGTGTGACGGGGAGTGAGCCCGTCGCCACTTGTAATAGTACAAAATTGAAGCACGCAGATTTTCCCACGATGTTTTCCTTCACCGAAAAGCCAGTGGTGTTACAGATTTATTTATTTATTTGTAAGACAACAAAAATACAAGACACAATATACACCTTAAAATAGACTCAAGTAAGCGTCTCCAATATTATGCAGGTGTTGCAGTAACAACCCAAAAAGACCGAGGCCTATATCAGGGTTAGCACATGGGATTTTGGGATCGTACATGAATTCCGAAAAACTCATCGGTTCCAGTCGGCCTGGACGGGGATCGAACCATCGCCTCCTGCGTGGACCACGTACGAACAGGTGCACACATAATCCGGCTGAGTGTGAGTACACCGATGACGGCCGCTTGTTTGAAGCTTGCAATCTGTAGTGATGTGGCCGAAGTAGGTAAGTACTACAATGCTGTGGGATGATAACCTCATAGAGACGTATACGATACTTGCTGGATGTTATGATGTCCAAGGAATTAAAGATATATACCGGATGAACCAGAACCAAAATCTCACAGGTCACTCTCTCAAAATTGATGGCACGTTTTGTACAAGCAACCCCCGGAAACATTTTTTGCCCAACCGTATAGTTCGCGAGTGGAACAAATTGCTTGAGACTGTAATAAGTGCGCCTTCAGTGAACTTTTTCAAAAATTGACTGGACAAATATATTTAAAAAACTAAACAAGTGCAGTGATATACACGCATCAGCTTTGAGCTGCTAGTGTATCATATATAATAATAATAATTTTCAAACAAATACCATAAGATGTGTCAAACTTCAGATCCTTCAGCCTAACGTTGTGGATCCACCGACTCCTCTTCTCTCGTCCTCCGTCCACGAACTGTTTTAGTTCCCCTTTCACTGTCTTGTCCAGCTTCTTCTCGCCGTATTGAAGAATGGTATCTTTGGTTGTTTGAAATGTTACCCATGTCACCGTTATATCGTTTATTTTCTCTGTGGAATACATAGTTAATTATAGTTGAATTTCAAGCAATATTTCGGGCACAGAAGTATGCAACTCACCTCCAAACGCGATGTGTATTTGTTCAGGCTTACATTTGTCTGTGTGTGTAGTATACACCGTGTCACTGTCTCTGGGCAGTGCCGCGACTACTGCGAGCGCGGGCAGCAGCAGGAGGTGCCTCATGATGTCACTCGATGCGTCTTCTCGCTCCCACAGTCTGTTACAGTCAGTCGACGGTTGAAGACAGAGCTGACGTTCTGTTAGGTAGTCATCCTTTTATAATGGATTGATAATTGACAAGTCTATAATTTATTACTAAACGTGTTACCTATAAAATAATTCCAAAATTTATTTTAAGGCTATAAAGCAAAAATTTTTGACCAGTCATAAAATAATTGAGTTCGCACGTGGAAAACATCGCTTCGACTGTGGCAGTACTTTTAGATTTCCCAATTTCTTTTATCATGCATGCATGCATGCAAAATTACTGACGCCGTGCAAAAAATGCTTCCAGATTTTTTTTTGTAATTATTTCAATTTCATTTACACTAGGAGATGCTGCAAACTTAATTTCTTCGTAAGCATTCTTAATAGAACTGTCAACAAAAAAGCTAACAGACAGAAAATATATAAATATAAAAATAAATCTACAATCGTTACCTCATGATTTATCAGTAATCAAATCAGGTACCTAAGTATAAATACCACAACGTCAGCACTTTGCCTACAACAGTCGACTGGCTGTGTGAGCGAGCAGACACATCGAGTGACGTCATGAGGCACCTCCTGCTGCTGCCCGCGCTCGCAGTAGTCGCGGCGCTGCCCCGAGATACCGATACGGTGTACACTACACACACAGACAAGTGTCAGCCTGAACAAATACATATCGCGTTCGGGGGTGAGTCGCATCTAGCATAGCGAGGGGGGGGGGGGAGGTAGAGGGGGCAAACGCCACAGGCGGCACTTTACAGAGGCGGCAAATTCGGGAAAAATACATTGATTGAGGTCTGTGTATAACCAATTTATAGAGCAGAGAAAAGTCGAGCTCGCTTCTCTCGCTCTAAGTTTCTGTTTTAATTACTGTGCCTGCACATAATCCTCAACAGTTCTGACCACAGCTAAGACGTGGTGCTAAAGATTTCGAGCTTACTTCGGTCGATCCATAGCTTTTACTTCGGTTACTTTGTACGTAAAAAGTTCTGGCTCTAACCGATTGATTCGTATTGAGAAGAAAAGTTGAGCTCGCTTCGCTCGCTCTAAGTTTCTATTTTTACATGGATAAACCAAAAGATGTCTGACCACATCGCGAATCGATGTGCAAAAAATTTCGAGCTCGCTTCACTCGCTACATTATTATTTTTATGTAGCTAAGATGAGGGGCGGCAAACTTGGTCTATGCCCCGGGCGGCAGAAACCCACGCTACGCCACTGCCATTGGTTAAAACTCATCTAGCTATTTTGTATCTCACAGATAAAGTAAACGATATAACGGTAACATGGTCAACTTTTCAAGAAACAAAAGACACAATTTTGCAGTACGGGGAGAAGAAGCTGGACAAGACAGTGAAAGGAGAACAGAAACTTTTCGTAGACGGAGGACATTCGAAGTGGAGTCAGTGGATACACAACGTCAGGCTGAAAGATTTGAAGTTTAGCACGTCTTATGGTAGGTATATGCACAAGATCTCAGTATTGATTGTGGCTGTATCTCTAAGCTAAACTTGAAATTTTTCAGTATATAAAGTAGGGTCTGAATGCGGTTGGTCAAAGCTGTTCGCGTTCAAAACTCCAGCCTCAGGTGAAGACGGACCTGTGAATATTGTAATTTTTGGTGACATGGGCGTTGAATTGGACTTTGTAAGTAATGATAATAAGAATAACTAATAGGTAGCATATGCTACAATACGAACGAATTCTCATAGAAGATTTAGACTACAGCAACAGCTTTTAAAAAAAGCTGTCAGTTACGAACGATAGTTTTAAGTGCATAAGCATGTAAAAGAAAGGGTATCTGGTACTACATAGCATAAGTGTGTCCGCTAAGCACATGGACACTCTCTGGTACTTAACTTCCGGAATTTGATAGAACGGGAAACATATATGATCCGAGGTGGCTTATCCGAAGCAGTGACTATAAATGGTAGCCACACGGTGATGGTTTCAGCGATGTTGACGATGCTTGAAAGAATAAGTCACCTCTGCCTCTATGACATCCTTCTGGATTAGTAATATTAGATACATAAACCTACTATGCTTCAATTTCACAATCCCACAATTCCGCTGACATCCACCGTTGTACAGATCTGTTGTCGTGGCTACGGATGTGGGTGCTGCTCTCGTATAGAACTGTGTACAGCCAAGAGAAAAGAGCTTCTCTTACAACACAGCTTAAATCATCTGTAACATATTGGTATGATGATGCTGATGATTGTTTTGTGTCCACACTTCTTGAAAAGTAGACAAAATTTGTGCACTGCTAATGATACCTATACAGATACAGAAATACAGGGGATACAGAAATCGAATACCTCTTCCTTCGGGGATTTCTGTCTACTCCCTCGGGGCGTATATTGTATAGTGTCGAGAGACACAAAGTTCCTCAAAACATGATTGTCCTCAGTCAAGGGAATTCATCGAGGCAGACGTCAAAACGGGTCAATACGATTTTGTCATTCACGTCGGAGATTTCGCTTACGACTTCGTTAGCGACAACGGCAGAAGAGGAGATCAATTCATGAGAGGAATTCAACCATTCGCCGCCAATTATCCTTACATGGTGTGTCCGGGCAATCATGAACACCATTAGTGAGTATTAAAACTTTATTGATTAGGGGACGTCCAATAATAATTAAACGTGTTTGGTCCAGCCGAATCTCACCCAATATTACGTCTTGTTGTACAGGTCCTATACAAACAAACATACTGGCTGGCTGACTGTCGGAATTTAAAATTAAAGAAAGAGATATTATTATGTCCTGAATCTCTTAACATGCTTAAAACCGATTGGATATTTAAATTTTCCACATTTTCTTACAGCAACTACAGTCATTACAAGAACAGGTTCTCGATGCCAGGACACTCTAAAAACATGTTCTACAGTTATGACATTGGACCGATACATTTCATCTCTTTGAACACAGAGGCTTATTATAACAACACCGATTATCCAGCATTTAATCCAAACACGTGAGTATGAGATTCATCGACTAGGTCTTGAAGCGAGAATATGATCGTGAAACTATTTAGACTGGGCTATCCTTCCCTTTTTTCCATTACACCCATTGGCTTACCAATTACACCACAATGCTTATGTAAGGGAATTAAATGAATTCCAAAGTTAGCCATCTTCGAATTAAAATGTGTTCTGTATCTTTCATAACGTCAGCCTTACTTTTTTTTTACTCAACTGCCTCGGAAGGAGAGTAATTTTAATCTCATACGCTACGTTCCGAATCATGCATCTCTTCTTACACATTTTGATCCGGTCCAGTACCTACCTACACGTCTTATTACAAGGACCGGAGTAGATGAGTATAGGTACCAAATGTCCAGAATCGAAAAGCTATGCTGAATAGTAAAAAATAAAAATGCTACGTATGCGCAGATACTGCAACTGTTAAAGGTACCTATGCACCTACTGTAATTGCTTGCAGAGCCTTTCGCAGGCTCATAAGCGCTGGCTTGACTTAAACTACTTTAAGCTCACGATCTGATAGGTGATGATGGCAGATAAATAGTGTAGCTTGCGGATAGCGCCA
The DNA here is from genome assembly GCA_927399405.1 of Agonopterix arenella. Lineage (NCBI taxonomy): Eukaryota > Metazoa > Arthropoda > Insecta > Lepidoptera > Depressariidae > Agonopterix > Agonopterix arenella. The sequence goes on from OV656704.1 coordinate 736,974, forward strand.
GCGCAATTCATAACAGATAGTACTACGTGATGCGAGCATAGGTAATAATAATAAGTAATAACACTTCTTAAAAACAGGTGTATTCATTTATGCACGCACCTTTACGATGCAAATCGATTCTATAATCAAAACATGCTAACATTTTTCAAATACTTGCACTTCAGCAATGTGCAGATGGCTTCTCAATACCACTGGCTCGAGAATGATCTTAAAGAGGCCAATAAGCCAGAAAACAGGTGAGTTACTTGTCATGACTTTCATTAAATAAAACTTAATGTAAAATTCAGATATACTATGCTAAAAATGTTGTTAGGGAAGTTTCTACTAATCCATTAACTTTATTTAAATACACAGACAGAAACGACCTTGGATCATAATTTATGGCCACCGACCGTTTTACTGCAGTATGAAGGGAAACGGGTGTGGTTCAGACTTTGAGCATCGAGTTGGAATCCCAAAACTGGGAGGCTTTGGTGAGTGAGAAAAACAACGTTACTGGAAATTATGAAGGTTAAAAATTCCGTTTTGATGAACTGGCACTTGGAATTTGGAAGTGAACTTCGGCGACGACGCTCATTTTGTCGTCTCAGCGTCTCCCACTTCTAGGTCACACGCTAAACTTTCCCACTGGTACAGGCACCAGAATGCACAAGACCAGACCAGACCAGAGTGTATTTACTGCTTCTACTGTCTGCAGAGACAAGCTATAGATACAATAGTTATATCTACCATAATGTTCTGTGGTTATATACAATAATACTAGATACAATTACAAGCATGTATCTAAGCATAAATCCCACTTTTTTCTAATGAAATCCAATTTGATTCTTTATTTAAAAGCATTGGAGCCGCTCCTCTTCAAGTACACAGTGGATCTAGAGATCTGGGGTCACATGCACGCCTATGAACGAATGTGGCCCGTCTATAACAAGAAAGTGTACAACGGATCCTACGAACAGCCCTATCTGAATCCCGGGTGAGAACATCTGATGGCTTCCTAGTTTATTATTTGTATACTCTGTACAAGATCTGGGCTTACATGAAACTGAACGCGCACGTGAAGGGAGAAGTCTGCCCAAAGGATTTTATCATACAGAGGAACTTCTATACAGGATGTAAGTGACAGTCTAGCAAATACTGAGAAGGTGTACTCAGACCACCAAACTGATCAACTTTCACTATGGAACATACCTCAGGAACCATTTTTTTTAGTCAGGTAGGTACAGGAGTTTTTTACGGGACAGCTGATGTTTTTCGCGTTTCTCGAGGTAGGCTCCATAATGAAAGTTATTCAGTTTGATGGTCTTAGTTCACCGTTTCAGTATTTGCTAGGCTGTCACTTACACCCTGTATAAGGCGACCCGGTTGGTGTAATGGTTATGACAACGGACTGCCAAAGCCTTGCAAACCAGAGGTCCTGGGTTCGAATCCCGGTTCGGTCAAGGATGTTTATACGTTTGTGCCGGTTTTGTATGATTTCAATAATAAGTATAGTAGCTTACGTTAGGGATTATCATAGTGTTATTTACTGTGACTGTTATTTTTTTACGATCTATAGTAAATATAGCTTAATATCTTCGTAATATCATATTTTCCAAGAAGTACAGAACACTGCTTTGTGAACATCTACAGAACGTCCTGATCCATGGACGTCATTTGGGCATTCTGAAGACATTCAGCCGCTGTCAGCCTTTCGATGTAATATCACAGATTAATTTTTTTCAGTGCTCCTGTCCAGTTTACAACTGGGGGAGCAGGATGTTGGGAAAAAACGGCAGAGTTTGGTAAGTAGACGAATCTCCTAGTTATTCTGAGGTACAACAGTGGCGACGAACTTACACATGCGTGTAATAATATTGCCCAAATTGGTGACTATCTGCTATAATTATGATGCGAAGATCTGCGCAAGCTGGCTGGAAGAGACTGGATGCTAAAAGCAAAGGAACGAGCGAATTGGCGTGTATTTGGAGAGACCTATGTCTAGCAGCCAGTAATTGCCGGTGATGATAATTGCCGGTATCGAATTTGAAAATTTAAAAACGGTAGACAAATGACGTGAGAAGCAGTAGTAGTGAGTGCCAGGTGACATGGTAAAGCGGGTTATTGACAGCGAGTATTTTGATATCCGATTTCCAAAACGATCCTTTCAAAATGCAGGGGAATCCTATTATACTAATATTATAAATGCGAAAGTTTGTGTGGATGGATGTTTGTTACTCTTTCACGCAAAAACTACTGAACGGATTTCAAAGAAATTTGGCATACAGATAGACCATGGCCTGGATTAACACATAGGGTACTTTTTATCCGGGTAACGCCGACGAAGTCGTGGGTAACAGCTAGTTAACGATAAATGTAATTACACTCAGTTATCGTAGTACAGAGGCCGGCGTCAGTTAGAACTTACAAATCTTGTTGTCCACAGTTACACCTGATCCATGGACTGCAGCCTCATCGGCGGACTTCGGATACACGCGGTTTATTGCTCATAACAAAACACATTTGTATGTGGAACAGGTGGGTTCCGCTAGTAGCTATACGATAAATAGAACGATTCCTCATAATAAATTTCTAAGCAGTCTGGTGCAAAGGGGGCACAGCAACGGCCGCCGCCGCCGACCGCGCTGCGCTGTAACTGAGCTATAAGGAAGCTCGTTGTTTTATTTTGGTTACGGGTCTAAAAATTATTGCTCGATTACAAATAACACAAGCAATCTCTTTGCCCTTCTGAATCTGGTGGGTATCACTAAGATTGCAGCAGGATTGGATGCAGCGACTCTAATCTGAAAATTTGTGACCTTTTTTAGAATAGCTTAGCAATGTCTGTAAAAAGGAATGGTCTCGAAAAATTTACATACCTACGTTTACAGGGTGTACCAAAACATCATCGTCATATTTAAAGGGGTTGGTTTAAACCATCAAACTAAACAACTTTCACTATGGAGTCAACTTCAAAAAAATTTTTACGGCTTGTCTCCTTTAGTGAACGTTGTTCAGTTTCAGTTTGATGGCCTAACCACAGTATAGGAAAGAGTATCAATTGCTATATAACGTCTAACAAAACTAGCTGAAACTATTTTAAAGGGATGATAAGACCATCAAACTGAACAACTTTCTCTATGGGACCAGTATCGAAATCGTGAAAAAAATCTGCTGCTCCATACAAACGTACTCGACCTAAATGTATGGGACAGCAGAATTTTTTTTTCGCGATTTCGATGTTGGTCCCATAAAGAAAGTTGTTCAGTTTGATGGTCTGATCATCCCCTTAAAATAGTTTCACCTAATTTTGTTAGACCTTATATAAAATACGGACACTCCCTGCCTCCCACCAACTGTTTACCTCACCCCCTCTATTGCCCTCTGATTACCTCGGCAGTTGCCAATGTTAAGCAAATATCTTGGACATTGTCACACAAATTATCAATTCACATTTAAAGTACCTGGACTTTTATTATGATGACTAGACAACGATATAGAATACATATATAGATACAAACATCCATGACTCGGGTACAAATATTCATATTCATCATATAAATATTTGTCCCTTACGGGATTCGAACCCGCGACCCTCGCCACAGCAGGCAGGTTCACTACAGACTGCGCTACCGGGCCGTCTACTCTACCGATTAAATGCGTATTCCTTTCTCGTTTGCACTCACTCAGTATCGCACATGCTTACCTCCTCTTTTAAATTTTTCCATTTGTATGAAATGAGAGCTAAGTGTCCAAGGTGTGGTCTAACTAAACCACCTCTTCAAATATTACTAGGGTGTTTTGTAACACCCTGTATGTACGGGTACGGGTCGACTACAGATTTATGTATAAACTAGCACAGGCATTCAATACATTTCTCACTAGAAATCCATTCCTATATGCATGTGCACTTAAAGCTGTAACCGACCACACCGTTTTAGTTTGTGCTATTCATTTATGATAATATCTACTAGTGGTATAAACTCAGATGACTTCTAAAGTGTCATTATATTACAGGTCTCCGTTCATGACCCGGTGAGATCACGGAACCTGGAAGGAGCACCTAAGAAGGTAGACGAGTTCTGGATAATCAAGCATCATCGTAATCCGTACAATAGCAATTAAGTTTATTAAATTGTATTTGAAACATGCATTTTGTTATCTTCTTCTTCCTCTATGCCTTTTCGTATAAATTGCTGTTCGATTGTTTCTAAAAACATGACATTGGACCGATACATTTCATCTCTTTGAACACAAAGGCTTATTATAACAACACCGAGTATCGAGGATTTAATCCAAACACGTAAGTATGAGATTCATCGACTAGGTCTTGAAACGAGAATATGATCGTGAAGCAAGTCTGGAATTCCCTGTATAGGTATACAGAGTGCGGTCCTGGGCAATTATATTTGGCCACCACGATAAATACAGCGGTGGGTTCATTGTCAAGATTTGTGCTAATAAAATTAAGATATCGTAAAAAATATTGGAAGTGAGCAAAGCGATCTCAAAATTTCTCAGCGCAGTGACTTGGCTGGACCATGTCTATGTCAGGACAGTGCCATAAATAGCCTTTGGTGCGGCCGGTGCGAGCTTCTATAACTGGGCCCTTGAAAAGATGCATATATCCATAGTAATTTTGTCATTTTCAACTGCTGAGCTCAGCAAATGAGATTCAAAAATCGCACTCCTGGGCACTCGAAATTCTGTTGTATGGAACACAGTATCTTCTCGAATCTGACACATCAACATGATCCACATAGCCGGTTCCAAGTCATCTGTGGGGCTCGGTGTGACAAACGCTCGATAACAGTGCGACCTCTGTCGAGCATGGATAGTCTCGATTATTTGAGCTTAGATCGCAAAACTCAAATGAAAATGGGCGGGGCACATTGCACGCAGAACATGACCGATGGGGCCGTAGAGTTATCTGTAGGCCTCCTCACTAGTTGAACAAACGACCTAGTAAACGTGGCGGTAACTATTGGATGAGGGCAGCGCAGGACTGGTCGTTGTATCTTTGTGCGAGACCTATGTCCAGAAGTGGGCGTCTATAATATGATGATAATTGGAGCTTAGTTTCAGTTCAGCTTGACCAGTGGTCACTGTTATGAGTCCGATCATAGGGTGGGGTTAAATCGAGGTCAGACTGTTTAGTTACATCAAGAAAAGGATGGGCACCAGGATGCTACCTTGCGGGACGAGAAAACATAACGGTGCTGGGTAATCTCGTGATGAAAACCAGCTTAAAACATTGTCTCGCTCAGATAATTGCAGAACCAGTCTCGACTATCTTTAAGCTTTTTCCGAGAACTTCCGAGAGCATTTTATATTTTATCAGCCCAGCCAGGTATCACGTCCACCGTTTCCTGAGGGACCGCGCGGTCATCGTTCAAAACGTGCATTTTGTGTGTTAGGGTGTTAAGGTTGTTAAGGTTAACAGTAGCACTACTTTAAGGGGTCATTGTACCCATGATACTGAACAACTTTTAGGAAATTCGCAAAAATTTTTCGACTTTCAATCTGACTAAATGCAATCAGCTAATCGAACGTTTGTATAAAAAGTTGAATTTTTTTTTGCCAATTTCCTATTGGTTTCTTTTATGGGTACACTTAATGCAACCGTTTCCCCTAACACCCTGCATACATAGTTATACCTACAGTAATAGGTTAGTTCGGAATTGACCGTTATCGTCATATCCAGCTATTGCTATACGTCCCTCCGTAAGGTAACGTACAAGCTCTATTCGAGGAAAGGAGTGGAGACACTTCGCCACAAAGTTGGTGATTATAGTGCTTCCAAGCTGACTTGGTTTACCGAGTAATGTTTTATCGCCAATCCGCCCGCTAAGCGTGTCAATAAAGGGTACTCCTTTATGAAGGAGGTCCTTAAGCAACATAGTGACTGTGATGTCCTGGCGGCAAAACGCATGTGCCTCCTCGGAGATGGATACCCAAAACCGGGAGATCTTAGGTTTCTTCCCCTCAATGGTATTGCCTTCTTCATTGACCATGTATTTGAAGGGTGAAGAAAACAAAAAGTATTGGGGCTAACACAAAAGATCCCACTGGGTCGAAGTGTTGCTGGCTTGCCAGCCCCACAACAAGATAAGATAAGATAAGATAAGCAACATAGTGAATTTTGCACTGAATATCATCATCAGCCTATAGGTACATACGTCCCACTATAGGGCACAGGCCTAGATTCAAGGTATAGGTGTTGATCCACCCCGCATGCCCAATTCGGATGTGGACTTGACAATTCACATAGGTAAATAAATGCATCAGAATTTCTACGCATATTCACTAAAACGATTTATAGTTAACACAAATTATATAGGTAACATAATTATCTGATTTCGGAATCCCCAACCATAATAATACGTTTTACGGTTAGTATTTTAAACCGCATCGTAAAAGGAAAAACAAAATCTTCCTTCCACTTTCTAAGAAATATGTTTTTACATGAATGTAAATACAGACAGCTATATTTTAATAGCACGGCTATAAATCAGTCGACACGTGGACCACATATACATAAAAGAAATTCCTTTGGTAATTTACTGCATAATAAATTTTTATAAACAAAATACTTCACATGTCATAATGTTCGAAAATAACGGAATTCTTTCGGTACACTAAAATTTCGGGCGACTAAAATCTAACCATCGAACCAAGAACTAAACCTACCAAGCATACCTATCTATGAAACTAAGTTCTCGAAGCCAGCTCAATTCAAATTTTACTAATTACCAGACAAATCCTATGTTGGCCAACTACATTCCACATCCACCTCAACAAGTCCAAATGGAACAAACTTTTTTGAAAGTCCTTCCGTCGTCAATAGGTTTGCCGAAAAGCCATAATTTTAACAACAATCAAAACTTTTCAGCATAACAATCCATAAAATAATAGCCAACAAACGAATTTACAGACAGAATATAAACATGCATGAGTTTATAATCAGGTATAAATACCAAAATGTCAGCATTCTTTCCTGAACTGTGTGAGTGAGCAGACGCATCGAGTGACGTCATGAGGTACCTCCTGTTGCTGCCCGCGCTCGCAGTAGTCGCGGCGCTGCCTCGAGACACCGACACTGTGTATACTACACACACAGACAAGTGTCAGCCTGAACAAATACACATCGCGTTCGGGGGTGAGTCGCATCAACTACACCTCTTTTTTTTTTCTTTTTAATTTATTTTTGTTATAATAAAATACAAATTCGCCAAACTGCATAACAGTTTGTTGGCGATACGCTCTTAGTTATAACTATATATAAACAGTTTGTACATGCGAGCGATACACTACACTCATAGTTATTCACTTTAGATTAATACATAAGTACGTTAATTTAAAACTCATCTAGCTATTTTGTATCCGACAGATAAAGTAAACGATATAACGGTAACATGGTCAACTTTTCAAGAAACAAAAGACACCATTCTTCAGTACGGGGAGAAGAAACTGGACAAGACAGTGAAAGGAGAACAGAAACGGTTCGTAGACGGAGGACCTCTGAAGAGGTGTCAGTGGATACACAACGTCCGGCTGAAAGATTTGTCATTTAACACATCTTACGGTGAGTATTTATTTGCAACAGATCTCACAGCTTTAGACTTTGACTGTATTATCTATTAAATGAGTCAATTACAAGCCAAACATGCTCTTGAAATGTTTCAGTGTATAAAGTTGGGTCCGAATGCGGTTGGTCAGAGCAGTTCTCGTTTAAGACTCTACCCTCTGGTGAAGACTGGCCAGTAAATATTGTTATTTTGGGAGACTTGGGCGTTGAAGTTGATTTTGTAAGTATAACTAATACCCTCACCAGGCCGAGCCGAACGCGAGGCCGAAGCCCGAGCTACGAGTAGTCATTATCAAGAAAAACAGTTTAGTGATTTTAAGCCAAACAATTGGTCCCAATAAACTCTGACATGACAACAAGTTGAGCACTCTATCTGTACCCTGTTGGTGAGAAGCTACTTGTTTCATAGTATAGAACGTGTGTGAGAATGATCCTCGTATTCTTCATGTATCGTGGAGTTACCTGACAGAGTTAAAAAAGTTGGACTGAGGAGTCGACTCCAATCGTCCAGCACTCTCGTTCCATCTACTTGTAATCGATAATTTAGTTAATCCATTTAACGGAAATCTTCATTATGACTCCCAGAAAATTAGCAGAAAATGCTTCCTGGAACATCTTGTTAAATCTAGCACCATTGTCCCCAGTCACGGGAATTCATCGAGGCAGACGTCAAAACGGGTAAATACGATTTCGTTATTCACACCGGGGATTTCGCTTACGACATGTATAAACTTGACGGTAAACGAGGTGATCAATTCATGAATAACATTCAACCAATCGCCGCCAATTATCCGTATATGGGATGTCCGGGTAATCATGAACATACATAGTGAGTATTTTAATATTGATAATGATTATATTAGGTATCTTATCCGTCGTACTCAAAAATGTATACTTATATCACCAAGCACAAGTAGCGGGAGGGCTGATTTCGAATCTGCATTGATCGCAGAGGCGACGGCCGATCGGGCCGAATATTCCTTGAGTGGCGACGCGACGGCATACCGGAAAGCGCAGCGTGTGTTGGCTCACAAGGTGGACCGAGGACCCGGTGAAGGCGGCGGGAACGCGTTGGACGAGGGCAGCGCAGGACCGATCGTTGTGGCGATCTTTGGGGAGGCCTATGACGTCTATCGGCTGATATTTGACGGCTGAAATTGTATTGATTTTATGAAATAACGAATAAATTAGTTTTTCACTATCCTGAATCTAACTTTTACATCATTTTCTTACAGTAACTACAGTAATTACAAGAATCGGTTCTCGATGCCCGGTAACTCTGAGAGCATGTTCTACAGCTACGATGTTGGACCGATCCATTTCATATCTATGAACACAGAGGCTTATTACAACAACACCGATTATCCGGGAACAATTCCAAATGAGTAAGATTAAGTTTCAAATTGATAATATCGGCTAGGTCTTCTAGAATCTAAAGAAACCACAGCTTGCAGTTCCTTATTATTTAGACTAAAATTATATAGGGTGTATAATTATTAATTAAATGCGTTTCATATAAAAGGGAGTGCTGCAGAACATCCAACTAAACAACATTTACTATGGGACCAACATTGAAAGCAGTCGCCATCACAGAACATTATAAGAGGGGCTAGAAATGCAAAATAGCGCTTTTGCTTGGGAGACGGCTGTCGTCACTTGTCTTCCCGCTCACGCTGCTACAATTACTCATGCCCTCTCGCTCGCACCACGCCGCGGGCCTTATGGTGTTATGCAAATCATTGCATAGCCTATGGCGACACATTCCACGCCTACTTTGCACTTCTAACCCCTCTTATAATGTTCTGTGGTCGCCATTGACATTTTCTATGGAAATTTTAAAATTTTAGCTTTTTAGCGAATTTCCCATAGTGAAAGTTGTTTGCTGGTCTGAAACACTGTGTAAATAAAGTATGTAACATATAACATTTTACACACTGTATAAACGCATTATATTATTAACTTATATTATTACAGTAATGGGGAAATTCTCACACATTTTGTTTGGCTGGAAAATGATCTAAAAGAGGCCAATAAGCCAGAAAATAGGTGAGTTACTCGTTAATCTACGTATGAGTTATGATGTAGTTTAATAGAGTTGAGGTGACTCTGATAAGGTCAAGGTCGTTCGGTCAGAGATACTTCTAAGTTCTTAATTTTCCCATTCAACAGAAAAAAACGTCCTTGGCTAATAACCTATGGCCACCGGCCGTTTTACTGCAGTAATAGTGCAGACGGCTGTGGGTCGGATTATTATCATCGAGTTGGCATCCCACAACTGGGAGGCTATGGTGAGTGCAAACACTACAGGCTGGAATAAAGGAGGGTAGTAATATTGAATAGGGTGGTTTAGTTCAGAGTTCAGACCACGAAGAAAATGGTCCAGACCATCAAACTGAACAGCTTTCACTATTGAGCCAACATCGAAATAAAATTTTAAAATCTGCATGAACTTTGATTTTTCATCGTTTTGTCTTTAAGTGTAGGTACATTACAGTATGACCAGGAAAATAATTCCGCTCGTCAATCTTCGTTTGCGTAGACAGGAATTAAAATTTCCCGACTCGAAACCATTTGATCGTCAACCTTATGGCTACGCTGTTAAAGAGGGAAATTGATTACCGTGCAGTCAGTTGACCGAATGTAGATCGCGTCTGTCATGCGTCAGGCACGAAATCAATCGACCAATAGAAGCGCCGTAGAATACCGTGATTGTATTCCGCGGTTTTCAAAAATAGTCTACTGCGCAGGTACATCCGTAAGCATTATTAAACTATGTGCTACTGCACCAGTTTCATTATTATTATGAATTTTACTTAATAATTTATTCTTTTAATTTATTTATGTTAAACTCTAATTGAATGCAATGATTGATGATGATTATTTATTGTAAAGCGTTGGAGCCACTCCTGCACAAATACACAGTGGACCTGGAGATCTGGGCACACGAGCACTCGTACGAGCGCATGTGGCCCGTCTACAACAAGACCGTATACAACGGATCCTACGAGCAGCCCTACCTGAACCCCGGGTGAGGACATCTGATGGCTTCCTAGTTCATTATTTGTATACCCGTACAAGATCTGGCCGCACGAGCACTCGTACGAGCGCATGTGGCCCGTCTACAACAGAACCGTGTACAACGGATCCTATGAGAAGCCTTACCTGAACCCCGGGTGAGGACATCTGAAGGCTTCCTAGTTTATTATTTGTGTACCCCGCACAAGATATAGGCTCACAAGCACTCGTACGAGCGCATGTGGCCCGTCTATAACAAGACTGTGTACAACGGATCCTATGAGAAGCCCTACCTGAACCCCGGGTGAGGACATCTGATGGCTTCCTAGTTTATTATTTGGATACCCCACACAAGATCTAAGCTCACGAGCACTCGTACCAGCGCATGTTGCCCGTCTACAACAAGACCGTGTAGAACGGATCCTATGAGAAGCCGTACCTGAACCCCGGGTGAGGACATCTGATTGCTTCCTAGTTCATTATTTGTATACCCCGCACAAGATCTGGGCTCACGAGCACTCGTACGAGCGCATGTGGCCCGTCTACAACAACACCGTGTACAAACGATCCTATGAGCAGCCCTACATGAACCCAGAGTGAGAATATCTGATCCAATTTTATTAGAAATGTTAATAGCCGAGATTCTTCTACGCTCTAAGAGCCAAGCCCCGCTACGCGTTGAGTTATGCCGCTCTATCGAATTTGTTGTATGCAGAACGACTGTTGTGGTTATTGTTGTGAGTTCTGCTACTAATGTCAATCCATTTCGTCTGTATCGTCTGAGTCATCGAAAAGAATCGCATAAATTAGACGGTGTCATCGCCTGCGAATGTAATTAATAATATGTCCCAATATGTCACTGAAGGCTTATGATGATTGTTGCAGTGCTCCTGTGCAGTTCACATCTGGATCTGCTGGTTGTGTTGAATATACGGACAAATTTGGTAGGGTAAAAAATGTTACAATACTAATGATGTTAATTATTATTAGACTTTACACTGTAAATTGCAATAGGCTGGTCATACATAAATCTGCCGAAGAATTGACAACCGATGGGGAGTAAGAGTTCTAAAATAGAGATCACGAACTGGAAGGCGTAGTATGGGAGGACGCCCGGGGACAGATGACCTGAGAAATGTAATGGTCAGCGACTGCATGATGAAGATCAAGGATAGTCATGGGTTTCGCGCCTTGGGAGAAACCTATCTTCAGCAGTGGGTGGTGAAAGGCAAATTATAGTAAAAATAGTAGGTGAGGCGATATCTAACCACGTTTTGACCTCAGCCTCGCTTCGCCTACTCTATCATGCCTATGGATAACTAGCAGTCTTAGAATGACCATTAAAAACTAAAAAAAACAGTAAACACGATGGATGAATGTGAAACCAAATCGACCGCAAGGAAATAATTATGATAGGTTTAATTCTGAAGAGGACATCACAGTATACAATTCTGACAAAGATAAGCTAAGTTCCTACAAAGATGAAAAAAAGGTTGCAAGGGAAGCCTCCCCGGGTAACGAAACCTGAGTTCGTCTGGCGCACCCTAGGCAGTCAGTCTCGATCCCACCATTGCTGATTGGCTAATCTTTACACTAATGCACGAGTGACAGCCATACCTACGATGTGATGTGGCTCATGCGCTGCCACGAAATAAAACCAAGATGAAACTTACATGTTTTTTCCACAGGTAAACCTTCTCCTTGGACTGCTTTCACGTCGAGTAATTTCGGATACACGAGGTTTACTGTACATAATAAGACACATTTGTACGTGGAACAGGTGGGTAGTGCAATGCTTGAAGATGAAAAACGTTTATTATATATATATTCAAATATTTGCCGTTTGAATGGTTGCATGGGGATCTTCTTCCATTGGGTTCATACTCATAAGCTTTTTGATGGACATGAATATGAAATATAAAGGACATGCAGAAAGAAGTTTAATGCGGGTTGCATTAAACTTCTTTCTGCATGTCCTTTATATTTGTAGTTGAACCTCCTGTTCTATCGCCACCAGGCTGGATTCTTAGAGAACAAACAGCGGTAGAAACAGAATATTTGGAAGCACGGATGATGATGTGTTCACACGTTACTTCTCTTTTACACCTACAGCAACGCCTACAAGTTGTTCTATCTTTTTATCTTCGTTTCTGTGAATATGTATTATGTTGGTTCATCATTGTGTTAAGTCTTTCAGTTCCTTTCGCCAGTCCCGATATAGATTCCACTTGTCCACTAAATTGGAACCGTAATAATTCAGCTCTATTATAAGTTTCTTATGTGAGATTCCAACTAAATTATAGGTCTCAGTACATGACCCGGTCAATAGACGGAACTTAGAGGGAGCACCTAAGAAGATAGACGAGTTCTGGCTGATCAAACATCACCGTAATCCGTACAAAATCTAATAAACATTTATTAAAGTGTGTTTGAGACTTGATTGTGCTTTCTTTCATTAACTTTCACAAAGAAATCGAAATCAGGAAAGGGACAAATCGGTAGGTATACGCAACGCAGTAGTGCAGAGCCTGCCAATGTGACCATAGATACAATACACACATCGAAATAGAATCATACAATACAAGGTTTCCTCATGATAACTTCCTTCATCGAATTCATCGAAGGTAGGTGTTACAGATCGTACATAATTATGTACCTAAAACTCTTTGGTACTCTGCCACCCTGTCAATGCCTTCCATTACCTAAATGCCCCCAACTAATATTATTGCAAATATCTTCAATGTTTGTTGTCTAGTCCACGCGATGTTGGTCGATGTTGTTGTCCCACTTCCATAGAGAAAGTTGTTCTGTTTGATGGTCTGATAATGATCATACTCTCAAAAAACTATTAGTATTATTAAGTTGTATCCTTTGACTACTTATACAGGGACTAGTTACGCGTGTAATTCTACTACTAACAAACATTTCTGCCACTTTTTGCGGGGGGCGAGGTAACATGAAATCCGCAACTTTGGATTTTATTCCCATAACTTTAGACTTTAGTTTTGAAAGTTAAAAATCATGAAAAGTAGTCTCATGTGAACCCCAAACGTTCTAAGTTCGAAATTATTGTTTCGTAATTATAGGCTGTCTCGTTTAGTGATAAGGTATAAAATTGAATACAGCTACAATACAAAATATAAAAATATTTATTTCAATGAGCACTTTAACTTAGGTAGGTACATTTAGTTCATACAACAAAGGTATTGCACATTGACATCACAGTATTTAACCAATAAAATGATTTACAATTAACCCCACACTAGGCTAAGCCTGGCAAAATGTGACGGGAAAAATATTAGCGAGGTATCATTTAGTTAATACAATGAGCATGAATGTAAATGCCCATGATTAATTGATCTTATACCGTGGCAGAGGGGAAATGCTACCGCAAGGCTAGTCCTTATAAAAAATAGTCAAAGGTTGTATCTATTTTTTTTAATTTACTACGAATTGCATTGAAGGTAGTGGTGGATACATTAAAACTGCCTTTGACAGACGAATAAAAAACACTGTTTATGTTGTCAATAATCAGAATAAGGATCATCTTATTAATAGGTACATATTATGATTATTGAAATTCTTTACAGTGAAAGTTATAGCTAAAAATAATGTATATACGAGTAGCTAGGGTAAAATGTTCTGTTAAAATACTCCAGGAATGGGTTTAATCATGGAATACATTGCGAGCGGACATCCAAAAAAATAATTATTTCGGATTACTTGATCCTATCCATATAACATTTTACAATAATAGATAAAATAGCAATTTCAATTACAAGAAATATTACACAATTCATAATAATAAATTACAATACACTTAATATTAATACAATTTATGTTTGTTAGTAACGACGCAACACTTAAATAACTACGTTAGTATGCAGAGTGGACCATTACTTGATGTCGCGACTGTCCCACCTACTCGCTGCTACAGACAGGATACTGTTGGTGCTGTCTTGCACTCTGCGTAGCGTTGCGGCGCCTCGCTTACGTAGTATCGTTTGGAAGCCGTGCATCCGCGAACATGCCCGACGCGCTGCAGGCGCGCGGCAGCCCCCAACAGCACTCTGAATGCGTTATTATACTGAGTGCGCAGGGCCCTAAACGATTTTTGCGTGTAATTAGTCCACAGACTACAGGTATATAAGGTCTAACAAAATTAGGTGAAACTATTTTAAGGGGATGATCAGACCATCAAACTGAACAACTTTCTTTATGGGACCAATATCGGAAATCGAGAAAAAAAAATCTGCTGTCCCATACATTTAGGTCGAGTAGGTTTGTATGGAACAGCTGCATTTTTTTCGCGATTTCGATATTGGTCCCTTAGAGGAAGTTGTTCAGTTTGATGGTCTGATCACCGCCTTAAAATAGTTTCACCTAATTTTGTTAGACCTTATATAAGGATGTACAGTATGTTTTAAATAAGTAGAATTACAGTGTTTAAAACAGCGATAATATAAATAAGTATAAATAAAGTTTTTTTCTAACATCATAAGCTGCAAATCTTAAATGCTGGTTGGAAAATATCTTCACCACAACAGCAAGTCAAACTCAAGAAAATGCCATAAACTCCTAAAGAAGGAAACAAAAAAACAAATTGTAAACAAACATTTGTATAATAATATTAATATTGGAAAGAAAGAAAGAAAAACACTATCGACGATCCTTCACCAGCCAAAACTCGTCTATTTTCTTAGGAGAATCTTGAGTTGCCATCATCGCATGATCTGAGAGATGTGTGGAGAGCTGGAATGTGAATTTATTCTTAATCAAATGGTCGAGTATTTGATCATATAAAGCATAATATTATATGTTCATGGGTCATTTATATATTGTGATACTAGTTCTAAATATAGCATATATTCAGATTATCCACGTTTCATAAGCCGTGCTCAAACTCGGCACAGTTTGATTGGTAGTGACCTCTTCGCCTTTAATTGAAGTATATTGACTTCGCTATGTGGTTTCTCTTCAACAAAAAGAAAGTGGTGGTATAACATGTGAAGAAATATCACTCTTTTGTTCACTTTCGAAGTATATCCTATATGGAACTATAAATACCTCTTCTTCTTATAAATTACCTCTTCCATGTAGATATGTGTTTTGTTGTGAATAGTGAGCCTTGTGTATCCGAAGTCGCTCGATCTGAACGCAGACCACGGTTGTGGGTCAGCTGTCAACGGAAGAAAATCATATTCAGTAAACAATTTTGTTCAGTTCGATGTGTAGAGTCTTAGTTTAAATATAGGCCAAATTTCAATTTCACCACCCTGCATAAAAGATTCTGATTCCTGATGCCAACAATGCATATTTATTTTTTTAAAGTATTGCTTCACATAACGACGCAAAATAGATACCAGCGGCATTTTTACCGACTTAATTTCATATCAGCGTACCATTTGGTAGTGTTAGTAATCTAACATGTCCCTCCAAAGTTTAGATGTAACAAAATCGCTTAGAAAGGACCTCTGAACTTGTTCTATGCGTGCCATGATGGTGCATAGGTACTTACAATAGAAAGTGTCACGGTATTCATGGCATCCTGCTGATCCTGTTGTAAATTGAACAGGAGCGCTGCAAAAACATATGCATCAAATTTATTTGAACGTCGTGTGATGTACTTGTGGGGACTTGCTACTGATGTCAGCACCCACAAGTTATAGCAAAGATACCAACAGATGGCGATACCGTCGCTCTCG
Organism: Agonopterix arenella; assembly: GCA_927399405.1. Taxonomy (NCBI): domain Eukaryota; kingdom Metazoa; phylum Arthropoda; class Insecta; order Lepidoptera; family Depressariidae; genus Agonopterix; species Agonopterix arenella. The sequence continues at coordinate 753,261 of OV656704.1, forward strand.
GAAATATGCTCAATAGACAACGTTCACCGTGAATACGTAACTCGTAACCTACTACAAATAAGGTTCACAATCGAATGCAAGACATATATCGCACAAGAGAAATTATCACAGAGTTTCGATACATATACAAGGTCCAACTAAGAACTGTTGGACCACGGCCGGTACCCAAGCTTCACACATAGCCTGGTGGAAGATCTTCCCTTTTCAATGGAGGAACACCCCAAGTAGCACCTCCATATTGGTGACCCTCGACAAAGAACATCCCAACCTGAACACCGCAGAGCATCAACAACACAGAGCAGCAACCAACTTCAACCAACCCTTCACACCCCTCGACCAGGTCAAACAAGCAGCAGTCACACGCCATCAACCCGAAGTTACACCAGGTCCATCGAAGCTGTCTTCACACCGCTTCCTGGGCCTGCAGCTTCCTCAACGACAGTCAGCGTCTGCATAGAAGGATCTTCCGCAGCCCACGTGTCTGAGCTCAACTCGACGTTTGAGGTCTGCTCGCCTTCTCCACGCCTGTCACTCGTCCGCATCACATCAGGACTGGTCCCCCTGACAGATGCACACACACGCAGCACATCGCTCGTCAGACTCACTTGACTGGAGCCCTGCACCTACATGGATACAGACTGCACACCTCGAACTTCTCAACGACCTCCGGTCTGAGGGGGGAGTCCTGTGGGGACTTGCTACTGATGTCAGCACCCACAAGTTATAGCATCTTTGCTATAACTTGTGGGTGCTGACATCAGTAGCAACAGATGGCGATACCGTCGCTCTCGGAAATATGCTCCATACATAGACAACGTTCACCGTGAATACGTAACTCGTAACCTACTACAAATAAGGTTCACAATCGAATGCAAGACATACATCGCGCAAGAGAAATTATCACAGAGTTTCGATACATATACAAGGTCCAACTAAGAACTGTTGGACCACGGCCGGTTCCCAGGCTTCACACATAGCCTGGTGGAAGATCTTCCCTTTTCAATGGAGGAACAACCCAAGTAGCACCTCCATATACTAAATCCCCGATAATGTCCGGCGTACCCTCGGCAATTAGCATGATCCTAAAGAGTCTTAAGGTATACACCGATTCAATGCCCTGCCTTATTATATTACCTATTCATAGCAACTAAATATTCATTTAATTTCAGAAACAAATTGTATAGATACGTGTGTAAGGGTATACAAATAATAAACTAGGAAGCCATCAGGTGTCCTCACCCAGGGTTGACGTAGGGATACTCGTAGGATCCGTTATACACTACTTTGTCGTACATCGGCCACATGCGCTCGTACGAGTGCTCGTGCGCCCAAATCTCCAGGTCCACTCGGTATTCCATCAGGAGTGTCTCCAAACCTATAGTAAATAATTTAATCTTAACAGAAATGATTAAAATAGTTACATTGTACAAACGGCGACAAATCAAGCTATACAAAACCAAAATAAGCTGGCCTCGCGTAGGTTGCATTACGTATAACGTCGCGCGGCCAGCCTATGTTGGTTTTGTATTGCTTGATGTGTCGCCGTGTGTACACAATAATAATATTTTTGCTTGCCAAAATGGTAGAATATGATTTGAACTTGATTGATTATTTTATTGTAAGATCTGTTATTAATATTATCATATTAAATATATCTATCTATCTATACTATTATGAAACTGTAACAGGAAGTTTGTCTGTACATTGAAGATATTAACAATAAAAAAGTTACGATATGGTTTTTAGGTGTCCCTGATTCCATTTCACCAATTTTTGGATTTATTGTCTGACTGTTTGTTTGTATGTTTGTTTGAACGAGTATCACGCAAAAATTACTGAACCGATTTTGATGAAACTTTTTTTGTTTGATAGCTTATGATCTGACTTAAAATCTAGTATATAATTTGTGCGGACGAAGTCGCGGGTTAACGCTCGTACTATTATAAAACTGTAACAGGAAGTTTGTCTGTACATTGAAGATATTAACAAAAAAAAAGTTACGATATGGTTTTTAGGTGTCCCTGATTCCATTTCACCAATTTTTGGATTTTTTGTCTGTCTGTTTGTTTGTTTGAACGAGTATCACGCAAAAACTACGGAACCGATTTTGATGAAACTTTTTTTGTTTGATAGCTTATGATCTGACTTAAAATCTGGTATATAATTTGTGCGGACGAAGTCGCGGGTTAACGCTCGTAATGTCTATAATTAATGATGAAAAAGTTGAAATCTTCACAACGTCATCAACCTACGAAGATGCGTTCGAAAGCAGGGTACAACTACAAGCACAGTAAAAGACGAAAACATATAAGTAATAAGGATTCCCTCCTCCTCTCAAGAATAAGGAGGAGAGGGAAGAAGCCATACTCCACCTCGCTGACACAATTCTTTGTGGAGAACGATCCGTGCTCAAACCAAGACAAAGAAGGACAATAAAATTGTTTATTTTGTTTTTGTCATCGAAAACAATATTGATTTAGGAAAAAGATAACTGGCTAGGGTTCCAGAGACTGGTTCGGTAGACCTACCAGGGCGCTTCGCCGTCACTGGTGTGGTCCCCTGGTAATGCTGTATTTGTCAATTCGAAAAAAAGGGTCCCAGAACTGAAAGGGTAATGTGAGTAGAAAGGAGGCCCAGCAATGGGATAAACTGCCTCCGTGGTCTAATGGTAACTGCCTCCGTGGTCTAATGGTTAAGAGCATTGACTCTCGACACGGAGGTCGTGGGTTCGTTCCCCACGGGGGACACCTAGTGATATGTCACTTTGTGCGTTTTTCCCCAGTTGGTTAGGACATTGCAGGCTGAATCACCTGATTGTCTGAAAAGGAAAATGATTCCGTGCTTCGGATGGCACGTTAAGCCGTTGGTCCCGGCTACTATCTCTCGTTACATAAAAACCACGTCAGAACTCTTCCAACCAGGGTTCAACCTCTGACGTGGTTTTTATGTAACGACTACTTCGTTACATAAAAACCACGTCAGAGGCCGTAAGGCGGTCTGAGAAAACTCTGACAACAGGGCTCTGCCCACACGATAAGAAGAATGGGATAAAGTGGTTGTACATACCATACTTGCCATTACGATGAGCATAGTAAAATGAACTATTTAAATTGTCGTAGTTCCTACAGTGGTCATTCCAGTCCCAATTGTTGGAGCAGTAGAATGGTCTGTGGCCATATGTTATGATCCATGGACGTTTATTTCTGTAAAACGTTTAGTAAATTTATATAAAACCAATGAAATATACTCTATTAACGCCAAACAGAAACTAAAGGTAATAAGAAATGTCATTGGTAATAAGAATAAGACGCAGATAATGATACAAAAATAAGAAGCAGAAATTGGTACAAAAACACCAGTTTTAAATATGAATGTGAATGGGAGCATGAAGAGAGGAAGACAAAAGCAAAGATAGATGGATTTTTTAAAAGATGACCTGTGTAGAAAAAGAGATGAATGGAGAAAGACGACATATTGCGCTGACCCCAAGTAACGGGATAAAGGCAGAAAGAAAATGATTGATACAAGTATATTTCTTCGAGACAAGGTAAGAAGAAACATTGAAATGTAAAGGTAAATCAATATAACGTATCAAGAACATTGTATATAGTTACTATACAACATTTTTGTAACGTATACATTTATGCTGTACAATTTTATTGATAAGTGTCATATACAGGGTGCAATTGGTATCATTAGCATCCTTTTAAACTAAGAGTCTACCCATCAAACTGAACAACTTTTACTACGGGAGAAAACCGATCGGAGCAAATAAAAAATCTGCTGTTCCATACTAAACTACAATCTCGACGCGCGAGTTCGCAACTCAAATGTATGCAACAGCTGATTTTTTTTTTTGCTCCGATCGGTTTGCTTCCATAGTAAAAGTTGTTCAGTTCGATGGGTAGACTCTTAGTTTAAAAGGATGCTATGATATCAATTTCACCCTGTAGAGACGAGTGTTAAGTAATAATAAGTATGAATGTGGCTGGTAGTGGTGGGAGAGGAGCGCCGAATAAAACATAGATGACGAAATATAGATGGATTGTATGAAAGATGATATTATTTGAAAGAAAGGTGTGAGTGCTGAAATGCAGCAAGCATGACCAGCAGTCATATAGATGAATCGAAGAAGGTAAAATATTGTATCGACCCCAAGTAATGGGATAAGGGCATGAATGAATGATGATGATATACGTTACAAATATACCATGCCTATGAAGGAAATAATTATCGTAGTCCATGAAAAACTACTGACCTGTTTTCTGTCTTGTTGGCTTCCTTCAAGTCGTTCACAAGCCATTCGTATTGGGCGACCATCGCCGCATGCCTTCATAATAAAACAAACAATTAATATTCTTTAAAACCATCCTACTTCCTTCCTACTAATATTATAAACGCGAAAGTTTGTAAGTATGGATGGATGTTTGTTACTCTTTCACGTAAAAACTACTGAATGGATTTTAATGAAACTTTACAATAATATAGCTTTTACATCAGAATAACACATAGGCTACAATTTATAAAGATATTGTGTGAATGGGAGATGGGAAATGTGAGGGTGATGTGCATAGGCGAGTAACAGCGGGAAACAAAGTAAACGGTGCTCTACATGCCATTGTGGCTAGCCAATTAGTGTCCAAAAAGGCGCGACTTGCTATACACAATGATGTGTTGGTGCCTACACTTATGTATGGCAGTGAGTGCTGGGTATGGCAGAAGAAGCATGCTAGTAAAATTAATGCTGTTGAAATGCGTTCCTTGCGAAGTATGTGTGGTGTGACGCTGAAAGATAGAGTGAGAAATTGTGTAATAAGAGATAGATGTAAATTAAAAGAAGATGTAGTGACAAGAATAGAGAAAGGTTTGCTTCGTTGGTTTGGTCATGTGGAGAGGATGAGTGAAAGAGATATATGTTGCTAATGTGAGTGAAAGCGTCGGCAGAGGGCGCCCTCGTAGAACGTATGCTGATCAAATCAGTTGCGTCCTACAAAAAGGGGAGGTGCGGAGTACTCGAAACCGACGGGCATGTATGAAGAGAGGTATGGATGTGCATGAGGAGAAGTATGTAAGGATCGTAGTAAGTGGCGCGCCCTGGTCTCTGCCTACCCCACTGGGAAAGAGGAATGACGTTATAGATAGATAGATTGTGTGAATTGTCCAGACGAAGCACAGACGAAGTCGCGGGCACCAGCTATAACAAATATAACAGATTCTTTATGATCTTATACTCACTCGTATTCAGGATATATTTCTACATTATAATGAGTGTTATTGTAATAAGTCTCGGTGTTGAGAGCGATGAAATGAACGGGTCCGATATCGAAGCTGTAGTACATATTGTCTGTTTTGCCAGGCATTGAGAAACGTCTTCTGTAGTGACTGTAATTGCTGTAATAATAAGTTCATTGAGGGTGGGGAAAGATGCAGTGAATCCAACTGATGGCCTCTCGGTGTGTATAATTGTCTATTTATTGTGACTTCACCTGTCTGATTAGGTGGTATTTAGAGCCGGGCCAAAAACCAGACAGGGGGAGGGAGTCCATAGATCCATGCTTCCCTTCGACAGGCGAGAATGGAAATTATAATTGCCTAGCGGCGCCCGCAACCTCGTATGCGCAGACCGCTAACTTTAAATACTCATAACTTTTGATTGAATAATCCCATTGCGATGAAATAAAGCCTCAATATTAATCCAAAAGCAAAAGCCCTATATTTTTAACCACAACAACAAAACAAAACTACACGACAAAATTCAGGTAAACAGTTGCACTTAATGATTCAGTGTCATGAGTACCATCAACTCTTAAAGTAATGCAACTGTTTACTACGATACCCAGTAGATATAGAAGATGTAGATACGGGCTCCCTTAAAATGAAATCCTTGATACAGTACGACCAGGAAAATAATTCTGCTCGTCAATCTTCGTTTGTGCAGAGCAGACCCGAGTCCCCGTCTAAACCCGAAGTCATTTAGTAATCAAAGGGTGCAAAGTCGGATTGCAGCGAAATAATAGAGATAAAGGCAAAGGATTTAAGGTGGCAGATCCTAATTGGTCAATATGGTTTCGCGCGCTATTGAAATTTTTCAACTGCGCAGGTACATTGGTAAGACTTATAAAACATGGTACTACTGTACACCCTTGAGAAGAACACACGGCAAATTAAAATAAAAAATACTTACTATGCCGACTCGTGGTTTCCCACACAAACCATGTATGGAAGAATAGAAGCAAATGGTTGGATTGAGTTCATGAATTTATCTCCTCGTTTGCCTTGAGAATTGTCGAAGTTGTAAGCGAAATCACCTACTTGTAAGCTGAAGTCATATTGTCCACTTTTTACGTCTTCCGTGATCGGTTTTAATGACTGAGGGCCAAATAACACCATTAGTGTTAGTTAATTTTACTTCAACTATTAATATTATACATTTCCCAACTTAATTCTCCTGTTGTGTGGAATATTAGAAAAAAACTAATTGGCTCTTTATTTTCATCTCAGCAATTATACGTCCACCGCTGGACATAGTAACATAGGCCACCCTCAAGGCCCGCCACAAAGCCCCACTCTTCATTGGTAATAAAACTCTAGTATGCTAATTTAAATGCTAAATATGAGCATTATTAGGTACAACTAAGTTACAACTACTTTCCTAAACAGAAAGTTGGTAGTTACAATGTTTCTGAGCAGCCCGAAGGGATCACGGTCGTGAGTTTATGTATGTATGCTAATTTAGCAAGTCAAGGATGTGAAAAGGTTAAATAAATTTTCAAAGGTCATTGTTAGATATTCTGATAAGTCAGGAGCTGACATGTTAACCTTTGCAAGGTTTTAAGGTCATTCTGTACATTGTATTGTATAGGTTTCTTTTTAATAAGCTACCGGATTTTCTATTTTCGGATTTTTATCTGATTTTTTGCCGGAAATCGCATTAAAAAATCTGCTGTCCCATACCTTTTTATCAAGTAGGATTGCAATTTTGTTTGGAACAGTTTTTTTTTCACTATTTCGACGTTCGTTCCCATAGCGGAAGTTATTCAGAATTTTAGAAACCGCCAGCATATTAAAGACACTGTATGTACACGAATGATAAACCATAGTACTTACATAAGTATTTTCGATGCCCATATCTCCAAAAATAACAACTCGCACTGGTACGTTTTCCCCATTAGGGGGAGTCTTGAACGACATTTGATCTGACCAACCGAACTTTGAACCAACTGAGTACACTGAAAATAAATTGATAAAATATTTTTATCTATTTAGGTACCACTTAAACAAATGGATAGTAAAGTATAATTGATTGATTGATTGACTGATAGGTACATACGAAAATCTATTTCGATCATACAAGCATGGGAATAAAATAGATCGTCAGTGATCTAATCTTAAAAGAACACGGACTATCCACATTGAAAATATTTGAAGAATGTATAATAAACTGAGAATACTTTGCTGGCTTGTTCACGCATCAAGCAAAAACTACAGAGTTGTTCGAAAATTTCGGCTCAATTTGGTGTAACATTTAGTTTAAATCAAAACATATTTCACTTTATATGTCCATTTTTACAACTAATATGTATATGACGCATTGGTCAATACGCCAAAAGAACCTCCTGGAGTGACAAAACCCAAGTTCATCTGGCGCACCCTGGGCAGTCAGCCTCGAATCTTCGATACTCTTAATCTTTCTACTACAGCATGAGTGATTGTCATACGATATAGCTCATGCTTTCACGAAAGAAAAAGGTACGTACGAAGCAGGCAGAACTAGTGATTAAGAAAAAGAGAAGAGATTAGATTAGTAAGTTGACGAAGCATTTTGCGGAAACGCAGATCTCTAACTGCTTAATATCGCTGATTACTGGCTGTTGTATTATGTATATTTGATTGACGGAGCATTTGCTGTCTGCTTGTTCTTTGTAGACATTTTTCAATTTATAAAAAAAAAATTGACCGGCATTGTAAGTAAATCTAAACTATTATAAAACTGTAGCGGGAAGTTTGTCTGTACATTGAAGATATTAACAAAAAAAAAGTTACGATATGGTTTTTAGGTTTCCCTGATTCCATTTCACCAATTTTTGGATTTTTTGTCTGTCTGTTTGTTTGTGTGTTTGTTTGTTTGTTTATTTGTTTGTTTGTTTGTTTGTTTGAACGAGTATCACGCAAAAACTACTGAACCGATTTTGATGAAACTTTTTTTGTTTGATTGCTTATGATCTGACTTAAAATCTGGTATATAATTTATCTCGCTACATTGACGGGAGCCGGAGATATAAACATATAACCGCAAGTGCAACCAATGTACGGTGCCATTTCAATTTCAAGTAAGTAACACTAATTAAAATTAAAAGACTTGTAATAAAGTAAGCTGATTCTAAAGACTGTTTGATTTATAAATAGCGAAAATAACAACAAATTACAAAATAAATACCAATAATTATAAATTTTATCATTGTCCAGTGCTGATGACTGCACCGGTTGTTAGTGTAACATTGTTCTTCTTTTTGGCGATAAAATCTTTCAAACTCCATGGAGAAAACCTTTGCATAACAAAAAAACCTTAGTACTGGCCACAAGAAAAAAAGATTCGAACTACAAATTTCTTGACATTTTGTAGAATTACAGTGCAACCAAAGCAGGAGTAATTATTTAAAAAAAAACTGCACGCCAATTTCAAACAAAGAGAATATAATCATGATTTCAAATCAGCAGCCGAAAGATGTCTAAAACTCGATTTTTAATTCGGAATATTTTTATTTACGGTGTAATCACACAGTGTGATGTAATACACATTTTAAGCAAGACTGGATAATAGTTAATATTTTAAAGCAATTATAAGACAGGTAAGAAACTATTTTGAAATACCGTAAATTATTACTAAAATACAAACGAACGAACTCTAACAAATTAATAAGGATCGGTTTTTTATGCCGCCGATGCGATGTGCCGCCGTGCATTTTGCGCCCGATTCGATTAAGAGGATAATTTATTTTTCTACGGGCTCCATACAAAACGAAGCTTAGTTTGAACATTTAGTAATTAAAGTAAAAAATTAATGGTTTTAAAACAATCTAGAAGCCAATATCTGTGATTTCCTTTTAAATGTTTAGTTCTAAAGTTATCTTGACTCAAAGTTTGTAGTCCGTGCTGCGGTCCGTCCGTGTCGTATGTCATCCACCATTTGGGCTCTCTCTGAGGAACCTGCCACAGCCCTACGGACTGTCGCTTGATATGAGCTTTACATAAATTAATGTAACATTCGGCAATAGCCGACTGCGTTCTTCCGGACGAAATTATTCGCTGGAATCCAGGCGCATACGTGTTGCCGTTGTTTCAAATGCACGCAAATTGACAGCGAGTGCTGACCAGGCCATGTACCCGGACTTTAGATTTTCGATATAACGCAACCGTTTCGGTTCCGGTCCGAACTTCATTGTAATAGAGTTGACATTGGAACGATAACTTTCATGCAATTGCGACGTTCGAATGTCCGGGACAAGAACAAAGAACATTGTATATAGTATTCGTCCGGGTAGACCCCTGTCAAACGTCAAACGGTGACGTTGCAGTAAAATGCGGCCGGCACCGATTTCGCGCGCATCTGACCGAATTGCAAGATGTATATGGTCCTTCTTATATGCAGACAGTTTTTTAAGGGGATGATCAGACCATCATACTGAACAACTTTCTGTATGGGACCAAAGTCGAAATCACGAAAAAAAATCAACTGTTCCATACAAAACTGCAATCCTACTCTACAAAAATGTATGGGGCAGAAGATTTTTTTTCGCGATTTCGATGTTAGTCCCATAGAAAAAGCTGTTTGATTGTCTGATCATCCTCTTAAAAAAGTGTCAGCATATTAAGTTAAATAAATAAAAAATAAAGTAATATAATATATATAATGCACCCCGACGCGTTCCGTTCAGTGATAAAAATACTTAAAAAATAATTTTGTATCTGCCAGTATACTTGATTGTTTTCAGTAATGAAAAATGTCATCACGAAGAAGAACTAATAATCTCACTAATATTATAAACGTGAACGTTTGTGACGATGTTTGTAACGTTGTAATGTTGTATGTTTGTGGCGCAATCACGCATAAACGTTATCGTGTCGACTTCAAATTCTGAAGTCGCTAAATAGTAGCTTGCCAGAATCGGGCAACCGATACTGCACCGTCGCTAGCGGTCATGAGCTCCTCCTGCGTGCAGATGTAAGGGCACGCAGGGCACGATGTGAGATGGGCCATCGTTTGTGGAGTTCCACACAAGCAAGTCACATTTTGCGCATCCGAGTATCCCCACCTGACCATGTTGTCCTTACTGCGACCGACCTGGGTTCGAAGTCGGTTTAAAGACTTCCAGGTCACCCAAGGCAAGTCATGTCTAGGCGGGACACAAACGGCTCTCAGACGGCGACACAAATGGAGTTGGGAGGGACACTTTTTGTCGCCATAGAGTACACCTTGCTTGCGCTGGGCCAGTATTCAGGGGGTCGACACACTTCATAAAGCTGCGTCGGCTTGGCAGCCTTTGCGGCGCAGGAATAAAGCCATGCATGGGATGTCGTGTGTGTCCACCATTTGGGCTCTCTCTGAGGAACCTGCCACAGCCCTACTTACATCTGGGGGCGCTATGCCAGCCAGTGGGTAAAGCAACTGTACCGGAGTCGGTTTCAAGCAACCAGTTATAATCCGACACGTTTCGTTTAGTGCCGGTATCCACCAGCTTGGCGTGGGCAGATCGGCCCCACACCGGGCACGCGTATTCTCCAGCGGAGAACGCGAGAAAAATAATTAAACAAATAAATAAATAACGCTCACAGGCACAAACATTATTTTAATTATCCCAAACAAGCAATAAAGGCTTTTTATTGTGGAAACCATACAACAACGGCATAAACATATAACATCCAAGACCGAACCGGGACTCGAACCCAGGACTCTGGTTTGGCAGTCCGGCGTGGTAACCATTACACCAACCGGGTCGGCAAATACTAAAAATCCTCTTTCTTTTAACCTTTTCTAAAGTTAGTGTTCATAATTTTATCGTAGTATTGTTTTCATCTTAATAGATGGCGTTGGGTGTTTTTTTGAAGCAAGTACCATACTTAATTCACGCTCAAGACATCTCAGATATTCGGTCTTACAGATTTGATTGTATAGTTACTTACCGGCTGAATTCGAAAAATAATTAAATAAATAAATAACGCTTACAGGAACATTGTTATGATTCCAAACAAGCAATAAAGGCTTTTTATTGTGGAAACCATACAACAACGGCACAAACATTTATAACATCCATGACCGAACCGGGTTTCGAACCCAGGACCCTGGTTTGGCAGTCTGGCGAGGTAACCATTACACCAACCGGGTCGTCAACTATCAAAAATCAAGTTTTCAAAAATTTTATCGTAGTAATTTAATCGTAGTATTGTTTTCATCTTAATAGATGGCGTTGGGAGTTTTTTTAAAGCAAGTATGCTACAATTATTAATTCAAAAACTTAGCTATAGCAGGAGCTTACAAATTTAGTTGATTATATAAGGTCTAAAAAAATTAGGTGAAACTGTTTTAAGGGTATGCTCATACCATTAAACTGAACAACTTTCTCTACGGGACCAATATCGAAATCTCGAAAAAAAATCTTCTGCCCCATACATTTGTGTTTGCAGTTTTGTATTGGACATTAATTTTTTTTTCGCGATTTCCATGTTAGTCCCATAGAGAAAGTTGTTCAGTTTGATGGTCTGAGCATACCCTTAAAATAGTTTCAGCTAATTTTGTTAGACCTTATATTATCGTTGTAATACATCGTTGTAAGTATATTGATTGTTTGAGTCCAATCTGAGCCAATGCTACGGAATGATAACCTTATTTTACAGAAAGGATGAATTTTGTTGCAATAAGTCTTGCCAAATTTTTGTTTTGTTTGATTTTCGGTCTCAATTATGATTTTTTGAGGGTTTGTGCAACTTAACTATAGAACATCATTCTACCGCAACGTATAAAAAGGTACCTACGTATCTAAAAGGTCCTTCTTATACTATAACACCACAGGTCGGTAATGTAGCTACTTACATAATTGAAAATCTTTTTTAGCAAATTGACCATTAGCTTGCTAGAATATTATTATTTTAGCTCTTGCCTTCACCATTTTACACTAGCCCGCGTATCCTCTAACGTTTATACGTGAGTGGAGGTCTGTGACCCGCAGTGGGTCGTAAGATGATTATTATGCTGCTCGACATAAATGAAAAACTAATAAACGACGAACAGTAGAAAAATTAAAGTGATGGATCCAGTGAATGACTTTTAAATCTGATACCTACAGAATTACTTGGGGTACTTTCTGATTTTGATTTAGCTTAAGTTCATGACTTTCTTATCTTATTATGGGAAATGGCAAGCCAGCAACACTTCGACCCAATGGTATCTTTTGTATTGACCACTACATATTATTTTCTTCATCCTTGAAAAACTTGGAAAATGAGGGAGGCAATAGCGTTCAGGGTAAGAAACATGTAATGAATAACCATCTCTCAGGAATCACATACGTTTACCCACCAAGACATCGCAGTCACACAGTACAAATGTTCCATGGTTTCCTCCTCCTCTCCACACGCTCGGTAACCGGGATCTAGAGTGAGCTTTATCGTGCCTGTTGCGTAGTGCCCGCTGAGGGCTCCAACGATGGCACGAGCTTTGCTCCTGCTGTTGTTCAGTATGAACTGTGGGATTCGTGGTGTTATATTGCTGTTATATTCTGACACCAGGGCTTTGCCCACATGATAATAAGAAGATTGCTGATGAATTTCCTGCAGTGTTGCAGACCCGAGAGGCCAGAGCATTCTAGCCTTTGACTTTTATTAGCCCATTCCTTAATCGCCATTCTAATGTTACATGCCAGGATTCCTAGACTTGGTTCGGACCATGACCTTCATGACCTTAGACGAGACATAAGATAAAATTACATGTCCACGCAGACGAAGTCGCGGGCAAAAGCTAGTATTAAATATAACTATACATACCATAAGTGGCATTATATTTCAGGTCCTTCAACCAGACGTTATGGATCCACTGGCTGTGCTTCTCACTTCCTCCGTCAACAAATATTATATTGTTGTCTCCCTTCACTGTCTGATCCATTTTGCCCTCGCCGTATTTCAGAACGGTTTCCGTTGAGTCTCCCATCGTAGACCAAGTAACTGTTATATCGTTGATTTTCTCTGGAATAATATAGGGTTCATAAATGTTCTTAATTTTTTAGTACCCACTGCAAAACTAAAGTTATTTGGGATTGTGTATAGCGTCATTCTTAATATGCTGTCGATTTTTAACGGGATGATCAAAGATCAGACCATCAATTAAAAGTAAATAATATAATAAGTAAATTTTTAATCGAAAATACATTCTACTCAGTTGACGAATTCTTGACATGGAAACCTAAATAATCATAGTTTTATTATATTGTATACCCATAATAATGATTTGTAAATTTGTACGCCTAATAGGCTGATCACAGAGGTCTTCCTTAATTTATGTACCAACTTTTTGTAACCTGTGTTTCACAAATAAATGATTTTGTATTTGTATTTGTATTCAATCTGAATAAATTTATCTAAGGATCTAATATACATATCCATTCCATTTTGTTACTTGTAAAACTGAAAAAAAAAAACATTTTCTTTCGCGTTTTCGTTGTCTGTTAGTCTATCAAAGAAAGTTGTTCAGTTTAATGGTTCTATAATCCCCTTAAAAACCTCGGTACCTAATATGCTGGTTCATAGGTTTGCTGGATGGACAGCGACAGTCAAAACAGACAAACGATGGCCCATCTCACATCGTGCCCTGCGTGCCCTAACACCTGCAAGCAGGAGGAGCTCATGACCGCTACCGACGGTGCAGTATCGGTTGCCCGATTCTGGCAAGCTACTATTTAGCAACTTTGTTCAGAATTTGAAGTCGACACGATAAGAAGAAGCGACAGTCAAATGTCAAACTAACACTTTTCAAAGCATATTCAATCCTTCTACTGACTTTACCCAAAAATTCTACAATGCCTTGCGTTTTAATACAACAACAAGGCCAGGGCTCTGTTCGGGCTCCCTTGCTATTGTAGTGCCTCCGGAATGTTTGCTGATGCAAGTCCAGCTACTCAAAATACGTATATTCGAATCCTCTGCTGTTTAGGCTTACTGTAGTTACTGCAGTGTAGTATAAAGTATGGCAACCTTTGTACCTAAACGCCCAATAAGATAAAATAGTAAAAACGTACCCCCAAAAGCGACATGTATTTGTTCTGGTTTACATAATTTAGAATTCTTGGTGCAGTCGTGGTCTTCGGCCCCAGTCCGATGGACCAGAGCTAAAATCAGTCCGAGAGTGACCAGCAGTAGTAAACACTTCATGATGTGACCTGAACCGTAATGATTCACTTTCCTGATTATTGCCTGGATTTTATAACAAGGTAATAAAGCAGTATCAAAATATTTAAATAATGTGCATGTTTATCAGTTAAAAGGCATGGAACTTGAAATATTTGTACACGTGCTCAGTAACGACACGAGGGTATTGGAATTTTAAATATGTATCAAATCAATATGTGACAGGTTAATGTGATGAGTTGATTACTGGAAATTCGTAAGCCACGTTAAAAAAAAAACAAAATTCAGCTCTGCCTTCACCCGGAATCAAACCGCCTGCCACAAGGTGGACAACGAGCACACCCGTTCCATTTCTTTGTTAACGGTTTAGCTGTGGCTAGACACGCAGACAACCCAGGACAAATTATTGGCGCCTTCGAACGAGGATCGACCCCGGGTAACGGGACAAGCCAAAGGAGAAGAGGAAGAAGTTCTTCCGGAATCATAATTTTCATTGCAAGATTCCTCCTCACACTGATTTCCTTCGAAGTTCATCGCAGCGCGACATTGCTGACCAGTGCCGATACGCCGAGACAATGGAAAAGAGTGACAGTGTATGTGCCTATCTCAAGAGCTTAAATCTCACAGCCAAGAACTGCGGGGCACGGTTACGGGAATTCCTACATGCCAGTGAATAATTTTATAATTTTCCTACACAGTAGGTATCATGCTGTGTGGTTTTGGATTCTAGCTGCTGATAAAATAATTTCCATATCACAACCAAATAATAAGAAAGAGCAAAATTCTCGCCTGATGACACTGTGTGTGCAGAAGAATTACAATAAGCATAACTTTGCGATTTATGAACTTACCATCAAACTCATTTTCTTCGATGTTTTGATAAAATAACCTAAAAATAGACTTGTAGATTCATATTTGTTTGTTTCATATTACAGAGTTTCTAAAACTTTAATTTACTAACTTCTAAAAGCTTTAAAGCAACACATATTTAACTTATCTGTTAATGTTGACAATATAACGTAATTTTTACAACTAACATTTAATTTTGTTGCTCCCATGTGGAGCTATCAATGGGCTTTCTCATTCGTCGCACTCGCAGTAAATATCGAATAACAAAGTTAAAATGGACATTTTGTAGCTGTGCGATAACAACGTTGCGCTCAATTACGAACAAATAACGCAGTTTCCAGTTTATATTACAATTATAATATGCGGTTCTATACGTGGATTTTAAACGTAAGCTTAGGCTTATGCTCACGAATTTATCGATATATATTACGATAAAGTAGGTACCATGTTTTTGCCAGCGACAACATTGTATGCATTGACTTTAGAAAAATCAATTAATCCAGAACATATTTTATCTGTGTGCTTAGTTTCAACCTAATTCGGTAAATCCTCAGCCGTATGCTTGCTTGAATCATAATATCCAATCAAAATGGCTATGTTTCATAGAAAACTTTTGTTTTGAAACGCAGATTTCTTTTTGCTTCCTATTTAAATAGTGGTATCATAATGAACAATTTGAGGGTCTATAGCATTAATGTAGGTTATTCGTTTTTCTAAATATTTACAGGACATAAAATAACAACAGCATACGGTTTGCAAGATCGGTATTATTATCATAAGCAGATCATACACAATTATTTAAGACTACTGGCGATCTTTCACCACCCAGAACTCGTCTATCTTCTTGGGTGCACCTTCCACCCTCTTCAGGGTCGTTGGTTCATGTGTGGAGATCTGAAAAAATAAAGAACAGAATAAAACACAGCACGGCTTCGCCTCGGCCAACAATTACATGAGATCTGAGACGTTTCTTACTTTCCTGCCCTCGGTGTGTAATCTACTATTTTTAAACAAAGGAAAAGAAATAGTGTCGTCACTGCAGATTTTCTTGCTGATACTTCGAGCTACGGCTTCATCACCGATGGATTCTTTTCTTATTCGATCGCACAAGGAAATGCAAAGCATCGTCCAGTTCTCTCACTTGGGAAAAAGGAACATTACCAACCTGTTCAAACTGCAAATGTGTCTTGTTGTGAGCAATGAACCTTGTGTACCCGTAATCTCTAGATCTAAATGCAGACCATTTTAAGGGATCAGCTGCAAGCAAAAATTTTTTTCCTTAAATTACAATCGGAGTATCTAGTACCTACCTAAGTCCTACACTACCGACCCACTGGGTAGGGTTTCTTTTTGATTGTGTTAAGGACGACAGACTAACCTATCAACCACTTGAACGTCATTTCTTTTTGAAACCTCATCCATGCCAAAAGTGAGACTTGCTATAACTACTTGCTTAAAAGTTGGTAGATTGTTGAAGCAAAGCTACCCTAAAAGAGATCATGGTCATGAGTTGATGTGTGTCATAATAAATGGTAACTTATTTAAAAAGATACCTACTTAGTAAGGAACAAAAATCATTGAACAGGGATTCATTTAGATACCTATGCTAAGTATAATATTATACTTACAGAAGAATGTGCGGGTTTCTTCTTTACAACCAGCGGAACCCGTTGTAATCTGAACAAGAGCTCTGAAAATCGTTTCATTAGATGATAAAAACGTAATATGTACTCCCCAAAATCCCTGGCTTGCATGTAAAACATAAGAATAATCATCATTATAAAGAATCCTGATCATTGGTTAAAATAGGAAATTATTGTTAATAATCGTAGTGATACATGCTATGTATACCAATGACTTCTTCTAACTTATGTTATGTACGTTAACACCGACTGCTCTCAAACTGTGAAAAAAACGTCGTGAGGAAACCTGCATAAGCTAAAGAAGAAATTCGGATGCGCATGTACGTAGTCCACCAATCTGCATAGGACACGCGTGGTGAACTAACACCCATAAACTATCCTTGAGTGTAGGCCTGTGCCATGCAGTGGGACGTATACAAGGCTGATGATGAGGACTCTTAGTGTCGTTGTCACGCCCGTACAAAACACACGAGTGTGGTCGATAGCCTACCAGATTTTGTTCATCTCTTAAGTCTTAATCATGTTAACTCTTCTTACTCGAGAGATATTATGCTAATATCCTCACCCAGGGTTGACATAGGGATGCTCGTAGGATCCGTTGTACACTTCTTTGTCGTACATCGGCCACATGCGCTCGTACGAGTGCTCGTGGGCCCATATAGCTACGTCTACTTTGTACTCCTTTAGAAGCGGCTCCAGACCTGCCCATGATATCATTAGAATACGGTACCATAATAGAAGAATTATAAGGGTAAGACCAGAGTTTAAATCAGCATCATCACCCAGTTAACATCCACTCTGCTGCTGATCATAGGCATCTCCCCGGCTTTTACATCTTCTTCTCCTGTACCTTTCTCAGGTCATGCATCTAAATGTCTCAACACTACGCCTGACAGACTGCTCCATTCTGGAACTCGGATTCACCACAGTTTGTCAGTTCGTCGGCAGATATTATGACCAGTCGGTTACTACTTCAGCTTGCTAATTTTTTTTATTGATAGTGATGAATCATTTTGTTTCACTGTTTCTGCCACACCATAATTATACAGTTTTTGATGTACCTACTTCTTTTTTGGTAATTGTTCTACGACGGTGTTTCTATATTTTATTGGCCAGGTATTCTGTCCAGTGTAGCTTTATTTAGCTGCATAACACAAGGGACATTCTAGCAAGTGTACCATCGACTGGATGGACTGTTTGATGTACTGAATGACATTTACCAATAAGTGTGCCTCTAGCAATGGAGGAAATTACCAATCGTTTTTATGAATCAAGAAGGGTTCTTACCATATCCTCCCATATAAGGGATCCCGACACGATGCGGGTACTCCTCATTGTATCTGCACCGGTCGTCGGGGTCATTGTTGCTGCAGTAAAGCGGTCTGTGCCCGTACAATATGATCCATGGACGTTTCTGCCTGTGCACAAACATTCATTTAGATCTCCTGAAGAAATAATGCAAATAATGTAGCACACTAAAGAAGATTAAGATAATCTTACCTGTTTTCCTTCTTGTTAGCTTCTTTCAAGTCTTGTTCGAGCCAGTTGAACTGTGTTTGGAGTACTTCTTTGCTGGAAAGGAGTAAAAGCAACATTTATGAATTCTCCCTAAAGTTTACGACGCAGATGTAGTTAATATGGGCTCTGTAAATAGCATTATTGTCAAGAATAATAAAAATATCACTAATCTCGTATCATATAATTGGCATTTACCTTCTTCGTTTTACACATCTGGTTATCTATCATGTGCAGGTTTTACGATGTTTTTCTTCACCGCCTGAAAGCTCTAGCTTATTCTTAAGACAAATTTTAAGCCTATTTTCTCATCTTACCTAACAGGCAATGTCCATCCACCTCTCAAAGAGAAAGGATAATTATCATCATTATAATATGCCTCCGTGTTAATAGATACAAAATGTACTGGACCAATGTTGTAACTGTAGAAGAAGTTCTCAGAATTCCCTGGCATCGAGAAGCGCTTCCTGTAATGGCTGAAATTACTGAAAAGAAAACAAAGGCGTATGAATAAGATAATTATTTTAGCAGAAAAGAAGGAGACTGCGATTAATCTATACTATTATAAAACTGTAACAGGAAGTTTGTCTGTACATTGAAGATATTAACAAAAAAAAAGTTACGATATGGTTTTTAAGTGTCCCTGATTCCATTTCACCAATTTTTGGATTTTTTGTCTGTCTGTTTGTTTGTGTGTTTGTTTGGGTGTTTGTTTGTTTGTTTGAACGAGTATCACGCAAAAACTACTGAACCGATTTTAATGAAAATTTTTTTGTTTGATAGCTTATGATCTGACTTAAAATCTGGTATATAATTTGTGCGGACGAAGTCGTGGGTTAACGCTCGTGTTTCATAAAAATTTACATTACTAACAGATTTATTCCGCCTTATTTTGTGCCTCTTGTATTTTTATTTCTGTTTTTATCTGTTTATGTTTTGGTGTAAAGTAAAGTATATTATTATTTATAGAAAATAGAAACATTGAAAAATTTTGAACTGGAAAGGACTTGAACCCACAACCAGCCAATCTCGGGCTGTGCTGGACTACGGATGCTCTGTAGATAGGTAGAATCAATCTCTTGCATCTCTATCTCTACCATCTGATGAGATGTAGATACTGGCGCTGATTTTCTATCGGAAGTGTCAGTAGTTTATTTAGACCAAACTACGGCCACATCTTTAATTTTATTTGAAACAGCTCAACATGGCTATATCATGGACATGACATGTCAATACTATTTGGAAATTTAATTACCTATGTATGTTACAAATGCTGTTGCAATAAGGCTAAAGGGCCTATGTCGAAAAATAATTGAAGCGAAATGGGCGTGTGATAGCTATTACTGCCTGATGCGAGAGAAAGAGATGAGGCGGCGCGCGCGCTTGAAAGGACGCAAGCGTATAAAAACTTTATTTAATTGTGATTGTACTATTTATGTTCAATTCTGCTCTCATCAAACTTTATAAAATAGCAATCTCTTTTTTTAAATCAAGTCTCGTGTTTCTATTATTCACCGTTTAGCAGTTCGAAGCGTTTATCGATAAAGACGGAGGCTACTTTGGCTTGTTTTTCTATCGAGAAAATGTGTTTTAAACGTGTTTTGGCTCTTCTACTAAAACTTAAATTATATGTTCAATTTATACATATCCGCAAATCATACTCCTACTGTTAGTACTCCATGATATATGACGCTTTGAAGAATACTATTTTTTTTTCACATATCCTCTAAATACTCACTAAGCATTTTCATGGTTACCCGGACAAACCATGTAAGGAAGTTTGGAGGCAATTGGCTGAATGCTGTTCAAGAACTGACTTCCAAGAACACCGTTGTCATCGTGCATATCGTAAGCGAAGTCACCAACGTGGATAATGAAGTCGTACTGTCCTTTTGCAACGTCTTCCTCGATGTATGGGAGCGACTATAGAATGAAAATCATGATTCATAGGAATAAACAATAGAGTAACTACTGGCCAAGGAATGTAAAACACAAGGACTGCAACTGAGGCTATTAAATTATCAAATACTCGAGCAGCTTTGTACGTTATCGATTCGCACTGATTATTTTGTTTATGAAAATAAGTATTGATACAAATACGTGATGCATTGTTTAGATGTCGAAAAGCTGCTAAAGTGATAAAACTAACTTTTCGAGTCAGATGATCAATAGAATCATTTAGTTTCCTAACCTTTGCTGAGCTCAGGGATCCAATTGGATCCTAACGAGCGATCATGTAAGGTATAAGGCTACGTATTAAAATATGATATTCCAATATGAAGTTTTAACATAATCAATAGGAACAATCAACTCTTACCAGTTTATTTTTGACGCCCAAATCTCCATAAATAAGAGCATGCACAGGCCATTCATCGCCTGCAGGAGGAGTCTTGAACGAGAATTGTTCAGACCAACCGTATTTAGACCCAACTATATACACTGAAACACAAATATTATTCCAAGTAAAACTAGTATGTTCTAGAAGTAATCAAATAACGCACTGTAGCTCATAATGTTTAGAAAGGTTTACCCTGTTATCGCATAACTTTTTTTCGCAGAATTTTCTAATGCATGATCACTATAGGCATACATGACTAGTGGCATAACTTCACTTGGCATACTTTGTTTGGCATCCATTCATAACGCATAGTCTTCTATGGCAGATCAGTTGAATTGCATTAAGTTTATTTTCAGAAGTATTGTATGGCATTATTGCCTTTTCGCAGAGTATTGTTACGGCTCTCACTATTGTCGCATAATTTTGTAATGCATATGATCACTATATACATAAATTACTAATGACATCATAAATGGCATAAACAACTACAGTAGTACCTAGTCTATCCCTTAATATTTTAAATGGTTTGTTACGCTTTCACGCAAAAACTATCATGAAATTTTGTACACATATTCTTGAAGGTATTAGAAGTGATCCATCTAGCCTAACCTAACCTACAGTTTTGAAGCTAGGTACCTTTCTGCGCCCGAAGCAAGTAGCATGCAGCATGCAAGCAAGCATGCAACATGCAAGCAAGCATGCAGCATGCAAGCAAGCATGCAGCATGCAAGCAAACATGCAGCATGCAAGCAAGCATGCAGCATGCAAGCAAGCATGATGATGCTCCGCTCGCTTCGCTCGCTTCGCTTAGTGTTATACATGTTCTAACCTAACCTAGAATTTTACAAGCACCAATTTGTTTTTCTCAGGCAGGGAGCTTCCGCCCCCCGCACCCCCCGAGCGGGGGGCCCGGCCCCCCTAACATGCAGACAAGCAAGCAAGCAATCATGCACACAAGGAAGCATGCATGCACGCATCCAGCAAGCAAACAAGCATGCACTATGCATGCACGCATCCTGAAAGCAAGCAAGCATGCAGCATGCAAGCAAGCATGCAGCATGCAAGCTAGCGTGCAACATGCAAGCAAGCATGCAGCATGCCAACGCAGCTTCCATCCACTGCCCTAATGCCACATGATCATTATGCTAAGCGAAATTATTCTAAACCGCCCTAATGCCACATGATCATTATGCTGAGCGAAATAATGCCACATGATCATTATGCTATGCAAAATTATTCAATATTAAATTCGATTATGGTAGTAGTATGCCATATTAAATTCGCATAAATTAATATTCTGCCACTTAGTTGTTATACCAAATAAAGCTTTCTGCATTGTTAATATTCGTCCAAGAACATTATGCCAAGTATGTTATGCTACATATGTTTCGGACAATGAAAGTTATGCCAGATAGACGGCACCCGTTTAGAAAATAATGCTTATCGGTTCTCTTGTAAAAGAACTTAGAGACCATCTACATCCATATTATGTTATAACAAAATGGACTTTACGACCTTGTGAAGAATGAGAGGAGTATACAAGGTATATAAAAAGAGGGAACCTAAATCCAACATAGCCCAGTCATTTTACGGTTTGAGCCGGGACTAATTAATAATTAGTAGTATTTAAGAGCCAATTTGAGCTTAAAAAGGTACCAAAATTAAAAAAAATCATGTCAGCAACAGTTCCAAATTTAAAATTTAGCTATTATCTCGTTAGAAAAAAACCTGATGGTAGTTTTTTTTTTGTACATATTTAAGGAATTACCATTATACACAATTCAAACATGGTATAAATATGTTTGTCTACTTAGAAGGTTTTGAAAAATACATTCGTACTTTCTAATAAAAATCTATTTTTTTAAATTTAAATGCCTATTTTATTGCTCAAAAATAATTTATATTGTTAAATTTAATTCAAATGAGTGCACTGGTATTAATATTATTAATTTAAAAGCCTTCTTGGACTCACAATTTTGCGTAGCGAATTTATTTTTAATATGGTTTCAGATAGTCTTTTCGTCACTAAATGGCGCCGCTTACACTTTAAAAGTCGAATTAATAATTAATTCCCACATCTCCTAAAAAAACTCCGTAAAATGACTGGGCTAACAGTAACCTTCCTTTGCCTGATATGTCAAAATAATTACCTACCATACTTGGTGTTGTACTTCAAATTTTTCAACTCCACTTTATGAATCCACTGCTTCCATTTCAGTAATCCCCCGTCAACGAACAATTTATGAACTCCAATAACTTTCTTGTCCAGCTTCCCCTCACCGTACTCTAGAATCGTCTCTTTGGTATCATTCATTGTCGACCAAGTTACTGTTATATCATTGATTTCATCTGCAAATAAAATACATAAAAATCATAATTCATCTTTATTGCCAAGAGGAGGGCCCTCAGCGGAATGTAGGTATGTGATGTCTGATCATCATCTTATTTAAGAGTTGCGCTCTTGTCGGTGTAGTCCAGTCTCGTTTCTCCTAGTGTATTCATAGATTCTTTATTGTACACAAAAATATAATTACGAAAAAAATTACAGAAAGTCGTGATGTACAAAGACGAGCTTAACTCTAAAAGAGTTTTCTTCCAGCAAACCGTATTGTGTTCTTGATACGACATGACATCAACCCCATCAACCTTTTCTTTCACTCGGACTTGGGTAAAGTACGACCAGGAAAATAATTCCGCTCGTCAATCTTCGTTTGCGCAGAGCAGTGCAAAATCGGATATTCACTATCTCGCTCCAACTCGAATAGCAGACTATGGACACCTATGGATGCTTCGGCAGCGAAAAGGGCGCGAAAGCAATAAGCCAATAGCGGCAAGGTGTCACATCCTGATTGGTCAACATAATTTCACGCGCTTTTAAAATTTGTTAACTGCGCAGGTACATCGGTGAGACTTATATAATTAGTTTAAATAATTACCGCAAAACTTCCAAAAACTGTACCTAAATATAACTATGACAATTATGTTTTACTACAAGGAAGGATAACATATTGAAAGTCGACAGAAATGGGCAAGTAAGAATGTAGTATTTCATAATATGATGGCAGTATGCATATGCTCACGACTATATTCCCCGAGGGGGTAGTCAGAGATATTCTGAAACCTCAGAATATCCACGTTTCACTAGTACCGAAATTCTGTCCAGTGTGACGGGGAGTGAGCCCGTCGCCACTTGTAATGGACAGTGGGTACAATACATGACTCGCAATTGAAGCATGCAGGTTTCCTCACGATGTTTTCCTTCACCGAAAAGCCAGTGGTGTTACAAATCGTACATAAATTCCGAAAAACTCATTGGTACGAGTCGGCCTGGACGGGGATCGAACCATCGCCTCCTGCACGGGAGGCAAGGTTACTCGCCACTGGACCACCACGGCTTTTTGGCATGATGGCAGTGTATTGGAAAATTGCGTTAGTAAGAACATAATGAAAAAATCCTACTTACCTCCAAAAGCGATATGTATTTGTTCCGGAAAAAGGTTAATATTTTTCGAAGTATATTCAGTTCTTTCAGTATCACCTTGAAACTGAGCCGCAGCTACTCCAAGTGTCAAGAACAGTAGCAGACACTCCATTATTTAGGGCGAACCAGTCTTTACTGGTAAGTAAAGTACGTCAGTATTTAGTACAATTTAGTATAAATTCAGATTCGCGTTTACGCCATATTAAAAATCCATCAAAAATCCGATATAGTGACCATTTTTATCACCTCATGCAAATATATTAACAATTTAAAGAATTTCCGTTAGGTTAAATGTGTAGATCATTAAAGTGGATTTTTGAATAATTTCTAGGACTTTTATGAGGTTCATAAATTAAAACGAGATCACGCAATACACGTGTCTAAAGTTTGATTGCTAATGTTTATGGTGTTGGCGCACGCATGTCATTAACGCAAGAACCTTAATGTATACAGGGTATAATACTAAATGCGTTAGGTACATATCGAACAGGGTGCTTCAGACTATCAAACTGAACAACTTTTACTATGGAACCAATATCGAAATATCGAAAGAAAAATCTGCTATTATGGAATAAAAGGGCTTTTGTTTTTATCGACTTATTGTATGGAGAATAAGTCGATACAAACAAAAACTCCCTTTTTCTGGGCTTTATGTATTGGGCTGTGGAGTGGAGTATCTAGATGAAACTGTAATATATGTATTTTAAATTATTATTAAGGAAAGTAAGGAATGTATGGAAGTGAATCTTGGGTATGGCAGAAGACGCATGAAAGTAGGATTAACGCAGTGGAAATGCGCTCACTGAGAAGTATGTATGGTGTGACTGTGATGGACAAATTGAAAAATAGTTTTATTAGAGAACGTTGTGGTTTGAAAGAGGATGTAGTGACAAAAATAGAGAAAGGTATGTTGAGATGGTTTGGTCATGTGGAAAGAATGGATGAGAGCATATTGACGAGGGCAATCTATAAGGCAAGCGTAAGTGGAAATGTTGGAAGGAGACGGCCTAGACGTACATATACGAACCAAATTGGCGACGTGCTTAAAAAGGGCCAGGTCAGATCTACCCGTAACCGACGAGCATGCATGAAAGGACTTATGAATGTGGAGGAAGCTAGAGAGGTATGTCAGGATCGTAGGATGTGGCGTTCCGTTGTCTCTGCCTACCTCAGTGGGAGATAGGCGTGAGAATATGTATGTATGTATGAAAGTAAGGAAATGTCTCAAAAGCCAAAACAAAATATCTATAATATAATAGTAATTTATTTCGTTTGCAATACAAGAAATATCCGCTTTCACTTATTCTATACAATTAAAATGGCGTTGTAAAAAAATATGCTACACTACATGTAATTAACAATAAACTTAAAATTAAATTAAAATAAAATATCACAAATTACATTGCGATAACTGATTTGTACTCATGGTGAAATAATTCAGCAACACATTTCTTTAATGAAATTTAATTGTAGAATTATACCTAGTTTAAAACTGTTTAATTTATATTAGGCACAAACAGAATAGTTCCCTACTTTCGAATCCAATAGTAAAGAGCAAAATTTAACAATTCAAAAAATAAACATGTATTTTATCCATGTCATTTCATCACTCATATTAATATATCCTAGCCTAGCGTAACAATTCACAAATAATAAATTGTCCTATAGGACTTCCTATGAGTCTGGGACATTCTTTTAACATGTAACACTGGTTCCTAAGTCAAAATATATCTATTGAGACATTATTCTCATTTCACAAACATGCCACCTAAATAAATCATTGTTAATCATTATTTAACATTATATTATAACATTGGGAGCTCCTAAGTTTTAAACACCGTCAAAGTCGATGCCTGTAAGGATGCCTGCGACATTTAACAATCAAATAAAGCGCATAAATTTAAATAATTTTTAATAAGAGATGAATCACACAAGCGAATTTGAACCTAGGCGATTCCGTTGCGATATCGCCACAATATTTCTGAGATCCATCAGTTTCGCAGCGGAATCGCGACGATTCAGTTGAGACGTCAAGGCGGTGCAGTTGCAACGCCATTGAGGTGCAGTTGCCAAATCACCTACGCTCAAAGATAGCTTGTGTAATATTGCTTTTAAAGAGCACTGAGGTGTCACTCAAAATATCCAGACCTATTGATGACAAATTCATAACATTTACAGATTCATATCATGATGTCATAGTTGCATTTTAGTGGTTCAAAAACTAAATAGGTATTTGTCATAATCATCGTTTCATTATTTGCCCATAACTGGTCTCACCTTCACTTTTACTGGATTTGTTAACAACCTTCTTACTTGTTTGTCCTAAACTGACCTCTCCTTCGCTCCTCAAAGGTATAATCCCACAAGATTGTAAATCCGAACTGTATTTAGAAACTGTTGTTGTTGAACTGGATTCCGAAATTGTTTGTATTCTCTCTTTCCTCAATCTCCTTTTCAGTTTCACTTCACCTAAACTGCTTATTTCTGATGATGAGTTATCAGCATCTATTGAACTTGAACTACTTACTGTGTTTCTGATAGTTTTAGATTTAGATCTGTTATCTTTCTCGTTTCTTTTGCTCGGGGTACCACTACAGTCTTCAAGATTAGATAAGATATCTTTAGTCGTCTGCGGTAGTCGCAAACTAAATCTGGGTGAAGATAAATTGATGGAAATGCCGAGATCGTCGTTGTCAACGTCTATGTTCAATTCTTCTTCGTTGGTAACTACAATCATTGGACTGGTTTGGTGATCGACCGTAAGTGATATAAATGGCGACGTTGTCCGTGTTTTTGTTCTAGTTGGTGACGTCATAACGCATTTAACGTGAGCAGGAGAAGTTTGTGTGTTCTTTTGGGAGGCGGACACATTCTGGTTCTGTGAATTTTGTTTAGAAGTTGAAGGTTTGTTAAGATTTTTTTCTATCATATCGCCGTATTCGTCTAAAATAAGCTTCTTAATGAAGTCTTTTTCTAACTTAAACATTTTTTCTACTTCGCCTTTAGGATCGATTGAAGGCCATAGATCATTGTGAATTGGTTGAATGTTTTGTCTGTCGGTCGGTCTGGGAGAGGTCTGTGTTTCTTTAGGTAGGATTTTATCTGTTGTATTGCTTTGTGTTGCAGTATCTTGCGTATCAACCTCATGAACAAATTCATACACGTCAACAGAATTTTTAAACGATAGGTTAGAAGTTTTTGTAAATGTTTTATTTTGGGCTGCTTGAGTATTAGGATTGTCGTCGTCGTCGTCGTCGTCGTCGTCATCATCATCATGGTCAGTATTATTATCTTGTTCATCGCTGCTACTTGAAGCTTTATCATCAGATTTAGGATTACATTTATTTTTCTTATCCATACGTTCTGACAAATCAGATTTATCGTCTTCAAAGTCATCAGCATAGCTCTCATTCTCAGCAGATTCATTACTTTCGCTTGATACGTTTTGTGTTTTATCTGAAATCTCATTAGTCTTTTTCTTCAAAATCTTCGAAACTGTTTTCTTCACGGTCCTCTCTATGTCTAATACTTCTTCTAGTAATTTCTCATCAGACGTATTAAGAAATTGTTGGTTACCATCCTTTTTATGTTTTCTGGGACTATCATTTTGAAACGAGTTTTCTCTACTACTCATAATCTTGTCTAATATAGGGCTTATAGGTATATCCCGATTGTTAGGAATATTCGATATTTCTCTTTCAATATCGCTTACTCTCACTCCACCTAAAGTCAACTGGGAATAAGGTATGTACTCTGCATTATTCATAACATTCGACTTAGGTTTAGTTACGTTGTTACTAGTTGTACTTAACTTTTTTTGGGATTCTTTTTTAACCGTAGGTTTAGTAGTTATTTTCTTATTTTTTGAGGTTGAAGGTTGGCCATAAACTGTGTTTAGTTTCTTTTTCCACTCATCTAAATTCAAACGCCTTCTTTTCTCTGGCTCTTTACTTGTACTATTTTTCTTGCTTCTGTCAGCACGCGCTGAATTTTTTGGTGACGTTCTTAGAACACTTTTAATTTGTTTTTGTGTGTGTAATTTGTGCTGTGTATCAGAGCTTATATTAGTCGAACCACTACTATCGCAAGTTGACATTTTCAACACTTTTCTAACCGGTTGCTTGTCAATAGGAACAGGCTTTAAATGTTTTTGTTCGTAAATAACAGACGGAGGCACAGTTTTATGCACTTGCTTAGGCAAATCTGGGATATTGTGCTCTACTGCAATAACAGCTACATTACTTTTACTAACAATTCTGTCTGCAATCTCTTTTGTGTCTGGAATTATGTCTAACTGTAAAACTTTTTGTTCTTTCAATTCTCCTCTTATATTGATACTAGGCATTTCTTGTAAATGTAATTTTTTTTGTGGACCTACAGTCACTTTAGGTTCTTCATATTTAAAAGTGTATTCATTATAAGCTACAGCAGGCATCGTGTTAATAATTTTACCATTGTTCAGTTTACATTTTGTACCTTCATCAATCTTTTCGTTTATTTGAAGCACTTTTGTGCGTGATATTCCTAAATTTCTATTTATAACTGGTTTCTTAACTAATGGTTCTGGATTCATTTGAACACTAGAGTTTTTAGGTGTTTTATTCACTACAGATTTTACACCGATTGAGTTATTTTTCTTCAACGTAGCAGGAGGAGATAGTTTGTCTACAATTTTGTACCCATGAAACTTTGCGTTGACTAGTTCTTCAATGTGAACTTTTTCATTGAATTCTTCATCTAGTGGTGTTGGTAGCGTTTTGACTTGTACCCCTGGTTCGTGGAATTTGGACAGTTCTCCGGAAAGCAGCTTCAGGTCGTCTGCAGTCGATTGCAGCATGTCATGTAACTTTCTCAGTATTATTTCGTCTTCGGGCTTGAGCGCCGGCTCTGGGTTCCAAACCTCGTCTTCTATGATGTTAACCATTTCAATCTTATTGCTGCTCTCAACCTGTAAATACATAATAATCAACTTTAAAAGAACCCTTTGTTATTAAAGCCACTCTAATTAATATACTTAATTAAATCAATTTGTATCAGTTGACTATTGTTTACTATTAATTATAGTTGTTTACTATTAATTATTTATGCTACAAGAAATAATTAATAGTATCAGAAATATTTACATCACAAAAAGTGTACTGGTAAGTAGACTAAATAGTATAGGACCACTACTCATTCTCACCACTGATACTCATGTGTACCAGGTTCAACAGCCTCAACCATTCACACCACTAGACAATGAAGCCCAACGAGCCCGAGTGGAAACTAATCAGTTTTTGAACCCGCAACGAATGTAATCAAAGAAGATAAGGAGAATACTAACCAAATATCGATCGACTGGGTAGCGAGGTGTTCCGGACCTCATCTGTTGGTAAGACACAGCGGCTCCGGCATCCTCTCGGCTGCTCCGCTCCGTTCTGTTGACAAATTACAGATATTGCTATTATTAGGTAGTATAATTAGTATCGTCTCAATCAATATTAATTATGAATATCATACAGATATCGAAACGCCTGAAAAAAGTAATGTAAAACTAACATCAAAGTACGACATTGAAAAAAATACCTAATTGACGAATGAATAAGTCGGCTGTTCCAAATTAAAACACTGAATATGCCTTTTACTTATTCAAAGCCAAAATCAGATGCTACACTTTTTTTCGTGCTTCTAATGAATCTGGAAAAAATATATCGCTCATCCGCAGAAACAGTGACAAAACTGCATAAAATGCAAAATTGATTTAACAATGTCAGAATATTTTTTTTTTAATCACAGCATTATAAAAATTAAAAGAAACTGTAATAAGTTTAAATTTAAAGTCATATTCTTGGGTTGAAAGTTAATTAAAACTTTAAACGCGTTTCCTGTAAATTTTTCGATTTTGCAGTTAGGTCATTGTTTCTGCGGATGTGCGATATGTAGGTACCTGAATAAATTAGGTACTAAATCGTCATACAAAAATAAAAAAGGGAGGAAGACTACAACTTGAAAAAAAAATGGTCCAGACAATCTGACCATCAGGATGACTGGACCACTGTTTTTATTAATTTTCTCGGATTACAGTGAAGTACTAAATATTTGAAGCAAAAGTCCCCGAAATAAAAGTCTGATACGATAAGTATGAATACATAGAAAAACAATGAAAAAGTAAGTGCTATAATCACTTTTCCATACAAATATTCTAATTTCGGGGGAGGGGGGGGGGATAAATCCCACCTATTCCCCCCCGCCCCCCTGGATACGTGCCTGATCTGAAGGTAAGTACGAATTAGGTCCTAATACGTATTAAAACTTAGTATTGTTTAAAGTTAAATATCTCTCATGGCCATGATTTTCAGATGCTACTTTTTTGGTGCTTTTAAGGAATCTGGAAAACATATAGGTACCAGTACTAATTAGGTACTAAATTGTCATGTAAAAATAAATAAGGTAGGAGGACTACAACTAAGTAAAAAAAAAAGATCCAGACAACCTCACCGTCAGGATGACTGGACCATTGTTTTTCTATTTTTCTCTGTTTGTAGACAGCTACCAAATACTACGACTAAACGTACGAGATACCCTACTATCCTGTAATTAGTCCGTAAGTTTTCCTAAAATGAATCAAAAAAAAATAAAATACTAAATAGGTACTAAATCGTGCATAGCTTAAAAATCAAATCGCCGGCTAGGTTCAGACATCCTGACGCTCACGATATATCGACTACATAACATAAAACTTTGTCTTTAAATGTGACTAGATAATTTTTGTGACAATGACAATATATATATTTTTAAATAGGTACTAGTCTAAGTTGTAATACTATCTAAAGTCTTATATTATTTAGTTATGCAGTGTGTAACTACGCCCACCACGATCCTTGGTGTGAATAAATAGTGCGTTCGGAACTAGCAATCGTTTGACTTGTATGTCCTAGATATTCATCTAACAACTAAAAATCTGTGTTTATATATATACGTTTATAAACCAAAATGCACAATACGACCTATACGATAGTAACATTTCTGATGTCTGGACATAAGCCATAAAACATGGATATTTCAAATTAATCAACTTAGGAACAAAAAGACACTCCAAAGCCTCTGGTATTTATGAAGTCCTGCTACTACTTCTTTGTTTGGTTGGTATAGGACCGTCAATCATACCTACAGCCTTCGCGTCGTAGATCAATAATTTAATAAAAAGAACCTGCAAGGATGAGGGGTAAAGTAAATAAAAGGACAAGTATACAAAATCACATCAATTGTATTTCACCAACATGTACATTAACGTCTTAATCGAAGCATTTCACTTGCTGCTTACAGTAAGAAAAGAGACAGTGTCTCTAAATTATAGTTTTCAAGTCGATCCACCATCGACGTCTACAAACAAGCCTATAGGTACAGGCGGACTAAAACTTTGACATGTTAAATGTACGAATACCGATATCGTTTAAAACAAAAAGCCCAGGCAACTGCCGTGTGGCACACCTAAAAATATTACTGGTATAAATGTCAGGTCAGTGTCACATACGTTCAATATGGTTACATCAAGAACCGAATGTCCCTCGAGCGTTAAAATAAATGTTAACAATCCTATATTAACCACACTATTAAAGTGACTTCAACCGTATCGAACGCTGCCACAGAAATATTAAAAATCCAGTAAATTATATTAAAACTACAACAACGATACATATACATTTAACACATCAAAAGAAAAGAAAAAATGCACATTGTGTGCTTACAAATTACCATTGCCACATTCGGCGAAAACTAACAGTTGACAAACCCATCGCGGGTGGTTACTGGGTTACCTGGTAACACTAACAATCAATTTCGAATCTATCAGAAACACGACGTTAAGTAGCATTCTTCAAAATCATCAGACGAAAGTAATTGTTTTGTTAAAATATTACAACATTTAAAATATTAGTTTAATAATTACATTGTGAAATTTCAATTTCGTAGTAAAAATATCAATTTAAATAATGTCATAGCACCCGTTAAACATAAAATACATGCGATTATAAAGATAAAACAAATGACAAAGAAAATTTAATGACAAAAAAACTTTAATTTGAATCGCCATTAAAAAGAGAATTGATTAAAACTGCTTAGATAGAAAAAGATGTTAAAAAGTTAATCAGCTACACGGCACACAGTCCCTAGTAATACTGCATGGAAAGCCGTCAAGAGTGCTCGGCTGTTCCAATCTAACTATAATATTTACAGACAAAGTATGTACAACGTAGGTATATGTACACAAGTAACACCTAAAATAAATAATGCGGACATGTCAATTTAATTGAATGTACTTAAATATGCAGTGGTTTAAAGACAATAGCTGTCTAGATATAGAGATATACACTTAAGGTAATGCGATCGAAGATATCGTTATAGATAAAACAGAAAATGATAGATACTTTACAGAAACAAGCATTTAGTCATTCAAACGTTGTGAAACAATTGCGCCGATTCATATAAACAATTCTGCAGCAAAAAACAAGACATCAAGGGCTTTATCTACCGTTCTACACGAACACTGTGAATAAAACCACAGATACGATTAAATCGTAAACCTACTATGAAAATCAATTAAAATGCGAAAATAAAAATCAATCAAGCTGAGCGGCCGTCATCTGATAGCCTTCGAAATTGACATATACTACATTGTTTAACATTATGACATATATAATGATAATTATACAATGATAATTACTTCACTTTATACAAATATAGCAGCGAGTTTTAAGAGTTCCTATAACGGCCGCGTGATCGCGGTTCTGACAATTTGACATTTGACTAGGTACGCCCCCACGTATGCAAAGCGATCTCGCTAATACTGTAGCCTACCCAGCAGCCGCGCCCCACACTGCTGCACCAAGCCCAGCAGTGGGCGACGCCACCGTTCTCAACCCCCAAGAAACGCTTTAACTTATCCTTACAAAATAATCAACTCAAACGTCGACGGCTTCACAGAGCCACGTTCAAAACTAGAATTTTGAATGATTCCCAATAGAACATTAGCAACATCGCTAATAAAAGAAATTCATAAGGCCGAATTTGTCATCGAATAAATACAGTAACGGAACTCGAGCCACTCTGAATAAATCGCTTCATTGTAAAATAAGACTATTTCGCATGCGCTGTATGTAATAAATACAAATATATACAGAGCTAGGGTCTGTACAGGGAGCGATGCGCTTCCAAAATCCGAAAATCTACTTTTATACAATCAGTACTTTCGACTACATAAAATATGTCATGATCATATAATTTATAGCGTAATACTCG
Organism: Agonopterix arenella; assembly: GCA_927399405.1. Classification (NCBI taxonomy): domain Eukaryota; kingdom Metazoa; phylum Arthropoda; class Insecta; order Lepidoptera; family Depressariidae; genus Agonopterix; species Agonopterix arenella. The sequence goes on from OV656704.1 coordinate 786,757, forward strand.
TACAGTGTATAAGAATCACATAAATAAATGCCAAGTTCACTATGGTTCGGGACCTAAAGGTAACTAAGAAAATGGCATCCGAAGAAATCCAGCCACCGAAGCGGCCACCATCTTCGATGTAATAACAACTTCAGATCACAAATATCGTTTCCGTACGTTTCGACATCAAGACAAAAATATTCGTAAAATCGTCAAAAACGGATATGTACTATATTCAGAATATTGCACCGTTCTCGTCGTACGAACAAACAAATTACTTAAAAATAACTCTCCAAGAGTCTCCAATAAATAACGAAAAAATAACAAATACAATACGCTGAATACGGCGCATATCCTAGCGAGCCTCGCATCGAAAGTCGTTTCCGAACGTGGATAGTTTCGGTGAGCGAACTAAAGTAGGACTATTTACAGAGTAATATGTACAAGTGATCGGTGTGTTGGGTCCGGCCTGGCCTCGCCCCGCTGAGCGCCGCGCAACCACGCGCGCCGGCATCGGCACTGGCGCCCGCCGCGTGCTGCAGCGTACAGCGTACACCACTCCTCCCGTGCACTTCACAGCGAGAGGGACAAGAGGTACAGTCGGGGCCGCGGTGCGCAGCCCTAGGTCTCCCGCTCCTTCTTCGGTTTGAACTCCTCGCCGAGAATCGTTGCGATCTCACCCTGCATGAACGCCCAAGGGACTGTCGAGTTCGCCAGAGGGCATTTCTCCCCGCTTGGACAGTATACCTGCAAATAACGATGCCATTTTTAAAATGTCTCCGTGTTTACTGTGGCACATGTATTTTTATCATGACATTGTGAGTTTTAAAGAATCTTGTTTGGCAAAATTTCCTATCAGCACATGCAAGTGTTTATCGAAGTTACTGTTAAGAGTGACATGAAAATAAAAGTAAATAACGAAGAGAACTCACCTCGTTTCCTTGCTGCCTCTTGATAGAATCGCGGGAACAGGGGAAGCAGAACTTGTGATGCGGTTGACTCGGGCACTGGACGAAGTGTGTGTCTTCGAGGCGCTCCTGGCAGAGCGTGCACTTCAGTAAGGGAGCTGGCGCGGGCGCTGCCGCCTCAGCGTTCTCTCCCGTCTCCGTCGACGACACCGATGTCGTCGACGACACGTGCCGCGAGCCCGACGACCGCCGCCCGCCGTTCGACCCTGTCGGACCGATTACAAAATGAGCTCATTTGCCCACGGACGTTTTCATTTTACTAAAGACACATCCTAATTACCCTTGGACGTCCTTGGATAAATGGCATTAGCTACCGTCTGCTGAATACCTACTGCGATCGAAAGAAACTTCAATTTGCAACGAGTGTAAAAACATGTGACGTTAATCAGACGAGTTGCCGATTGTTAGCACGCGTCGTGAGCGTGGAATTGATAAATCAGTAGACGGTAGCTGAACGATTATGGGCACAAGCGGTCGTCGGGCGCCACGCCGCTAGCTCGGACGGCGCTGCGATCGGACGCCCGCCCGGGTCCGACTCTTCGCACAGTGCTACGACTAGCAGGGAAAATAATACGCTCTTCTCTCTTCTTTCTAGTCGCATTGATAAATAGAACTTATCAGGAACAAGCAAATATCAAGTAATCTTTGAAGACCAGATTAATAAAGCAAACATCAGGGGTCTTGCCTGGTTCGAGGCCAAATTTCAATAATTTAAGCAAATACTGAATTCAACACAACTCTGAAAAATCTTACCTGAAGAGTTAGGCGAATGCTGGCTGGAGCGACTGTTCGATCGCTGTTGTGGCGCCTGTGGCGGTGATCCTCCGGCGGAGCGTGGGGATCCCGGCGGCAGGGTGTCGGCCACCGACATCAATGCAGCCATCGGTGACGGACCAGCACCGGTCGCGACCGACACTGGCGGGGAACCAGCCGTGCGACCCAAAGGAGATCCGGCTGAACCATTTGTAAGTGGTGCGCTGTTGTAACCTGCAAGAATTACCCACAATGATAGATAGTGGACCTTTGCTTGCGATGATTACTATACTTCAAGAGTCGGCATTGTGTACATTTGATCTGAACGGATTATATGTGTCATATTTACTACACAAAAACAATTTGTAGTATAGAATTGCTCGAATCGTACGAAGATAATAATAAAGACGTTGACGAGTTTATTGGAGCAGCGGTTATAATGGTTTCTGGCACGAGACGAGGCGTTGCGCCTCTCGAACACAAAACCCCGGCTTTCGACGACGCATCACAGAGAAACGACTCCATTTCATTTGTTCGAATAACCTCACATTCAATGTTGGATGACACATCGTTTGCGGTGGAGCGACGGATAGTAAACACACGTTCACACACGCATATAATGTGTTATAAATAGCATTGTGTGTTAAGAGGAGCTTACGTCGCGAGCGATGTGTCATTGGCTGGTCACACAGAGAGGCGCTGGCCGGCCGTGTGGGCCAACTCTCGTGGTAGACGGGTAGGTAAGTACAATAATTGAAGTGATACGAGTGGCACACTCGAATGTGCAACGAATCGTATCGCGGACGAGGCGCTGCCACGCGACGTTGCCAAACGTCGCAGGCGATGTGGGTCTCGTTTGTGTGCGCCTGTTTGCCGGCCGTTGCTAAGCTAAGAAATGTTTTTATTATGACTCAAACCGACGTCGATATTCTACTGTTTGTACAGCTTAAAACATTCATATTGAAATCGTAAAGCGTAAATCTATTGAATCATTATTACTCAATTTACATTTTAAGAACGCAAATCAGCTTTGATACGCATTCCATTTTCAAATAGTTACAGTCGTCCCATAACAAATGAAATGATAGCGATATTTTTCTAAATGGACAATTCTTGAATTCAGGCGAAACTATTATTTACCTTTCTGGAAACTACACAAATTCCGGTGTCTTCCACTGATACAGCACTGCGCTTACCCAGCCAGGGTGGTAATCCTTAGGTGCCGGTTGGTTTAGTTCGGTCACCGGTGACTACCTACTTGACATTTCGCTAATTGAGCAAATAACACTTAATTATCTGCAGAAAGAAGCAGTTTGTGCTTCCTAGATAGCACAGATCAAGACCATCAAGTAACGAAATGAATTTGAACGACGATGTCTGTGCGGTTTAGTAGTGTTACTTCCGGGTCATGCGATATCGATTGCTCGAACTTCGACTGATCATTAGTAATTATATACGTGCGAAAGGGCGTGAGTGATGATCGGGTGTAAAAGCCCGGCCCATATGGCGAAGTGTGACGTCACGCACGGTGACCTTTTTGGCCGACGGCTCGTGGCGGCCGCGCTCCCTACACACGCCAACGGAATGTGGTCGAGCGACTCTGCCAAGCGTAGGTAGGCGCTATATTTTTTCGCCTGTCGGCCTACCTACATACGTATGCGAGCGAAAATGTCGTCACGCGACGTTGCCGCACCGCTCGGTGTCGTGTATGCATTCACGGCGCGGTGCCGCGTTAAAATTACGTGGGTGTTGGTACGTAGCGTGGTGGTGTGCGAGAGGCCGCGATCGCGGGCTCGCTTTCGAGAACGCTCAACCAGTCGGACCGGTTTAGTATTTATGGACTGAGTTAATGCACCTACCTAGATATGAATCCCGTGGCGGACGCTTGCGCAAAACAGCCACATAGTTCGTTCGACCACGTTCACGTTGGTTTGCTATCGTTATCGCTGTATGCGTGACTGTACCGACGACGGAATCACTATTTTTATGTTATTAACCTACATTGTTATTGGTAAACATCAGAATAGGTTTCGTCACGCTTTGTGTTTGCATATATCTGTATGGAACAGATGTGAACAGGAAAACATTTAGAGGAGATCAAGTTTAGTATCAGCAGATCATATGACTGCAGCAGGTTCGGAATATGGACAAACAAACCAAACCAATCAAGATTAATTAGTTAGCGGGCCTACAATGTGGTAAGATAAGATCGGACACGGGGGTCACCGTTCCACTGCCAGACGGGAATTGCGTTTTGGCACACCTTTGTACTACAGCACCTAAATCCATCAACGTTTCGAGGTCATAAGTCAATTATCTCATGTAGGTATGAATAATTGAAAGATCTTTGTAGTTACGTAGGTATTGTAATACAAGAATGGGATGTAAAGAACAATCTTGAGCAGAGTTTCGCAGAAGCAGTAGTAAAACTCAATTGGTATTGGGTACTGCTATATTGAACAAAAGGAATAACCGTTATTGGAAGCCTAAATTAAGTAGCTTTTAAACATAATTTTGATTTGCTTTGGCTCCAATAGGTATGGTTATGAAAGTGACTATCAACGACAAATGTTTTCATAAATCGCCACGCGACGATGTTGAATTATTTCAATTGCTTACAAGTTTGATGAAACAGAGAAAAATAATATAGATTCTATTTCAGATTGTGATAGACGCGCAGATTTTGGATTCATTTTATTGTTACACGAAAAAAGATACAATTTGAAGCAATGTGTAGCAAAGACTGTAAAATCTACCGGTTTTTCTACTCCATTTAAATTTTGGTTTATAGATTACACAATACCGACTTTTGATACAATTATTATTTCCATCTCAGAGTATGCAGTAAGAAAAGAATGAGACTCACCATTTGATTTGAAAGAACTGGCATCAAAAGATGGTGTGCGTAGAGGATGTTTCTCTTGCTTGAAAACGCGTTCTGGAGCAAACGGAGCTGCCAGAGAAACTGCGGGCAATGATTCTCCACGAGTTAGTGGTGGCCGAGAGTGTTCCTCTAATAGCCTCTTAGCGGGTTCATGGTGATTCTGATGGTCATCATCGTCCAGTGGCCGTTTGAGGGTCAGACCGGGCGCAAGACGAGCCCCTCCGTGCGTTTGTAGGTGGTGCGTCTGGAGGTGTGCTAATCTCCTACCATCATGCTCATCTCTGCGAGCATATTCCGTTAGTAAACCAGCACTTGCTGTTGGACGTGCGTGATGTAATGTAAATCCTGCTGTGGGTGTGTGATGGGCCGGTGGTGCCGGTTGACCTCTGTTCGCGGTTTCGGCTCCATTTTGGTGAGCTTCTAGAGGTGTACGGTGAGCGCCTTTAGCGTGCGTCGGACCGCGACCCTCCTGGAAGCCGTGAGCGCGCTTCAACTGACGGGTACTGTCAAGCACCACCTCGATCCTATCAGCACCCTCGTAGTTGACACAACCGCGACACACTGCTTCAGAAAACTCGTGCAACATAGCCCACGGCATGCGGGGCAAGTCGCACAGGTAGCAGTGCTGCCGCTTCTGCATCACCGACATCTCGCCGCCGGACGTAATGCGGAGCGCGAGAGATCGGCTTTCTTCGCTTCGCTTGAAAATTGTCACAGATTTTTATAACTTTTAAAAAGAAACACTGTCACCATGGTAGGGAAACACCGTTTCACATTCGGATCCGCGGATGCCGGGTGTAGCGGAACTGGAACTGGTAGGCACTAGCTCCTGAGCGGGTCGGCGAGAGACTGAGCCTCGGTCGGGCGCGCGGCGCGGCGGGTGGTGGGGCGCGGGGAGAGGGCGCCACTATCGAGCGGTGACGTCAGCGCGCGCAGCACGACACGACGCGGCCGAGGCCGGAGGACGAGCCGTTAGCCGCGACGCGGATGCGCCGCCAGCCATCGAGCCACGCCGCACGCCGCACGCCGCCCACCAACCGACAACACGCTTATCGCACGATAACCAACTCGATACATAACATAGGTAGAATACATACACGATGCGCGGTGATGCGCCTCACAGCAGATGCAATGTTTCACAATGAATTACTCTTCGAATGAACAGTACCCACATACCTCGAATTTAAGCCGCAAACCTGATCTAATAGATTTATGATTCAATATTTTTGCTCCGGTCTAGGTATTCTAAACTAAAATAAAACTAAGTCGACAAAAATAATAGACGCAAAAAAGTTGTAAACATTTGAGTGACTCAGTTCTCAGAATTGAAACCGCAAAAAACCCTTCGTAGAATATCCGATTTCAATCTTTACTACGCGTCCAATTTCGAGCTATGAATGAGCAGAAAATGTATATACTTATTGCTATACGTAACAAAGACAATGTTAAAATCAGTTTATGTAATGTCCAATGACGATGGCGTTGGAACAATATGAACGATTGGAACCAAATCGAAGTTACAAATCAAGTATTATTGATTGGGATTTCTGGGAATGGTAGTAGCAGCTAACTTGTGGGCCATTGACAAAATGAATCACGTACTCGCTCGCCATCGCCACACATAGGAGCCCTCAATTCCGCTAACAGAGTGTATATTATTCAACGAAAGTAAACAGCAGCTGTTGTAGAATAACAATTAGTGTAAACGCGTATACCCGACGTGCTTGATGCATTAAATTTCAATCTATTCTCGCTCGGTTTCCTTTCGAACGGCTGCATTCTAAATTATTATTACCGAGCAACACGAACGGATCCGGCTGGAAGACGGGAGCGGGGGACGCGACCGGTTTGGCGGCCATCTTGAGACGTGACGTCACATGACGAGTCAACCGAGCGTGCGGCGCGGCAACGTCGCCTTCCACTCGCTTCGCCATGTTGCCGTTCATTTCTGTTGTGCTTTAATAATAATGAAGGCGCATCGCTTTTTGTATGCGGCCGAGGATCGGAGAAAAAACAGTTATGCGACCAGGTAGAGGAGAATGACGGGTGATCGTGAACTGGGCCTCTCCAAATACGACACGCTACGTTCGTATTTAGTCAATAAGATACGTAATAGCTTTCGATTCTTTGATTTCTCTCAACTAATCCTGACTAGCTTATATGTTATGTACGGATGTATTTTATCCTCATATTCGTACTCAACTGGAAAACAGAGACCAAATTATTTTAAATCGGCAGACTGTTTTCCACCCTGTAGGTAGTAGGTAGGTAGGTACTCAGGTCAGGTCTCAATTCGCAAACGCGGTTGATGTGACAAAAGCTGAATCCTCTTCAGGCAAACGAGCTAAAATCCGTTTAGCTCAAACGAACTAAGTTTCGGAAGTAGTTAGGTACACAGATTTCTTTTTCCAATTTATATGGTGCCGAAATTTGCAATCAAGTAATCGAATTTTCCTCTGGACTCGTTTTGCCTCATCACAGCCATTCACGGCTGAAAGAAGTAATTCGATTTGCGATCCAAGTAATTTAGGGCCGCGCCTTCAAAACACAATGCAGGATTTTCTATGGAAGGTGGCGCCTTATTTTTCGCCTAATTTCTTGGTGCGGCCAGCAAATCAAAGTTTGGGTGCTGGCCGCGCCAAAAACATTGGGAAAATAACAAAAGGCGCCATTTTTAGGCATTGACTTTTTATCAACATTCACTGTATTGCATTATTTGTCTGATTATTCGATTGTTATTCGCTACTAAATTATTCCGTTAGTTCCTAAAGTATTACCGTCCGTGTGGTGTCGGCTAAGAATAGCACCATCCCATTTCCTCCCGTGGGTGTCGTAAAAGGCGACTAAGGGATCTACCGGAGAATGGGCAGCAGCATCCTCTGAGTACACACATTCAATCCAACTGCGATCGCCAACCCGCCTGCCAAGCGTGGCGATTATGGCAAATCCCCCCATTTTGGGGGAGGCTTATGTCCAGCAGTGAACGTTTAATGGCTGATATGATGATGATGATGACTAAATTATTATAAAAAATATGATTAACCTTATCTGATACCTACCTAAAAATATATATATAAGGTCTAACAAAATTAGCTGAAACTGTTTTAAGGGGATGATCAGAACATCAAACTAATCAACTTTCTCTATGGGACCAATATCGAAATTGCGAAAAAAAACAGCTTTCTCATACATTTGAGTCGAGTTATGTTTGCAGTTTTGTATGGGACAGCAGATTTTTTTTCCGCGATTTCGATATTGGTCCCATAGAGAAAGTTGTTCAGTTTGATGTTCTGATCATCCCCTTAAAACAGTTTCAGCTAATTTTGTTAGACCTTATATATATATTTTTAGGTAGGTATCAGATAAGGTTAATCAGATTTTTTATAATAATTTAGTCACCATCATCATCATATCAGCCATTAAACGTTCAATGCTGGACATAAGCCTCCCCCAAAATGGGGGGATTTGCCATAATCGCCACGCTTGGCAGGCGGGTTGGCGATCGCAGTTGGATTGAATGTGTCATGTGAAATCATCCCCTTAAAATAGGTTCAGCTGATTTGATTAGACCTTATATACGGTCGAATACGTAGGTACTAGGTACATACAATCTGGCAGCATCTAATCAGCAAATTCTATATAAAAAATAAAATAAATAAAAAAATTATTTATTGCCTTTCTCTTAAGTAGTTAAGTTACCTATTTTAGAACTTTTTAAAAACACAAGGCATATGAAAGTATTATCATATACATAATTATCTGTTATCGACGGAATAACAACGTATATCTTTACTCAGCTTGTAAAATTTTAGGTCATTTCGTTGCGTTACGAGACCAACACTGAAATCGCGAAAAAGAATCCGCAATCTGCAAACATAATTCGACTGAAATGTAAGGGACAGCAGATTTTTATTTTCGCGATTCCGATATTGTTTCCATAGAGAACTATAGCACCCCTTTAAGTAAGTGTCCCATTTAACTTTAAATCACTATTGTCTAAGGAGTGAAATGTATGATGTATTGTTGTCTATATGAATAAATAAATACAGGTGTAAACTTAAATGCGTTACATATCGAACAGAGTACTTCACTGAACAACTTGTAGTACGGACGGCACGGGGGACGGCAGATGGGAACAATTTTGAAAATAATAGCGAAAAAAAAAACAGCTCACTCATACATTTTGGTCGATTAGCGATTTCGTTGTTGGTTCATCATTAAACTGAAAGTTTTTCAGTTTTATTTTAACCGACTTCAAAAAGGAGGAGGGTTCTCAATTCGACCATATACTATTATATTTTTATGGTCTGCTGAAGTAACCTATTTAATATAGGTATTATATGTAACGCATTTTATTTTACAGATTGTATATTAATAATAATACTAATTTGGTTCAAATTAATTGACAACCTAGAATGAAAGAACCAGTAATTTGATTAAGGAGGTGCCCCGGCTCATTTTATACGCTTGCGCAAAGTCGCCTTCCCTAAGATATGCCATTGTAAGTTTTGTTTATTTACATCTAGCTTGCTGCAACAGTCGCACGCAATTCCCGATCACTCCTTAATCCAATAGTGAATTTATATTCTAATTTGCATTTTAATCTGTTGGGGAGCGAACGTTATTACACGACAGTTAGACACGCCCAAATTGAAGTGGATTTTCCTTCGGCTATTGATTTTCTGGACTAGCATCAGTATCTAGGCTGTGTAGATATTTATACGTTGTAACAATTTGGTGCGTATCTGTTTCTTCCTTATCATGATCACTAACTTCACCAATTGTTCTATCCTTGCCTTCATCATCGCATCTATCATCAACTTTATCATTTCTTTTCTCATCGATGACTATCATCACCACAATTAAATCATTCTCCCTTACCATATCTATTACATCATCGATGCATAATTTGACATTGTCTCAAAGATAAGTAGCCAGACAAGTACCCTACTGTCTTCATGTCTCCAGCACGTATAATGTGTCGAAGAGTTGGATCGATGATGGAGTCCCACGGAGCATGCGCCACCCCGCACCCATAACACGTGTCAATGTTTATTTACGTTCGCTGCACGTATTTTATGAGATGAGCCTGAACTGGCCATTTCACTGAGCCCGTAATGCGTATCATTTGAAATGGGAAGCTATCAGAAATGAATAGTCTACATAGCTGTAGATTTCTGTATAGTCAGTAAGGTTTCCTTCTGCAATAATCTCTTGGTTTTGAGAGAGAAAAACAGGGCACTGGGAACTTATTATGTTTTGCAACGACTCTACACTCCATTCGTAAACCGTAAATACTCATATAATAGGTATATGATAAAAGGAAACCTTGTTACAGCAAAAAACTTAGGAACATAATAGTTGTTAGGTCCGGTAATTGTTACAGGCTGTAGGGTGTAGGGAAATACAGTGGAACATTCTGTACGTAAGTTTGAAAAGAGTAGGTATGTACTACAAACACTATATCTGTAAAGCAGTCTGTTAAAGGAACTGAAAACCGTAGCACCATCCATTTTGTACTAAGTCCTTTGTCTCCTATTCCTCCTATCCATCCTGTCTGGTCCCTAAAAGCCTGGTTCTTCATATACTTCCTCTAAGTACTTGGATTCGTTCCAACTCATTGTGAACGTCGCTTTAAGTTTTAGTGGTTATACGGTAGTTTTAGTTAGAATTCTTTACATTACAAATTACTGTAACTTTAGTTCGGGCAGAATCTGTATAAATTTTAGCGTTTGGTTTTAGTCTTCTATAATAGTTATCAGTTAAGTTTTGCATGCTATTTATAAATTTATTTATTTTAACAATTACTAACAACATGGTTTAATAGTTTTCTGTAATTCAAATTAATTTAATTATATTTTTTAATTTACTTTGTTAATGTAAATTAATGATTTCATTTCTAATTTTAATAATTACCTATTGGTTTAATACTATTTTCATTTTTTGATTGGTGCAAAATGCTAGTTCGGTAATTGATTTTGATGCTTATTAAAATTTGGGTGCCTACTGTATACTTAAATGTATTTGTTTCATTTCGATGTTTTAGGAATTAACTAGGATTTTAATTACGTAACAAACTCAATCCGCCATGTTTTAATGATAGTGATGCTGTGTACATGTGTAATTGAATTACAATCTAGTTCTACATATCGTATTGCAATGTAAATGGTTTCATCTTGACTGTAATCTGTACGTGTACCTATACAATAAAATAAAAATACACCAATTGACTACGATGGATCAAATCTTGCATTATAATTTTGAACCACTTTTCCATGTAAAATTGTTTTGAAAGTCTGCATGCAAAATTGCAAATGTAATGTAAATCAGATGACCTCACTACAGAGTTCTTAATCTGAGCAGACGATAATACTACAATCTGGTAATTGAATTCATATTTAAGTCAACAAACATAAACGTGTTCATAAGGTCAAATTCTCAAATCACACTTTGGCTATTAGAAGTCAATAAATATTTCGAAACAACCCAAACAAATATAGTGCCTTGAAACACTTAAAACGAGGCTCTATTCAAATAAGAGTTGAAACAAGAATCACAACTCCAACTGTTGAATCAGGCAGTCGATAATAGATTTGTTAGTTAATATGTAAACAGAAACTGGTTTTATGACAGGAAATTGTGTTTTGTAAACAGGATATTATATTTAGAAAAATAAATCGATACGCAAACTGAAATGAAAACGAGTTATTCAACCGATGCCGATGGTATTTGAGTTTCGTACAATCACATACTATAGCAATTAAACCAAAAAGGCCGAGATTACCTATGGCCAGCCACACGAAAGAATTCTGATAAACTTCCGTCCTTCACCGCGATTGCAAGTCAAACTCAATAATTATGCCATCTTCTTCTTCTTTTCGTGTCAATGGTTTTTCAGTGGTGTTTTTATATTTTACTGGCCAGGTATTCCGCAAGCCTGATAGCGTCAGGTAAAGCTGTATTTAAATCTTCTTTCGTCCAGGTGCAGGTTTCGGGCAGAACGGATATTCTAGCAGATGACCCATGGCCTCGATGGATCGATATTATGATCGCCGCACAATCACACTGTGTTAGGCCAGGATCCCTGTACCCCCAATTGCACAAATTTTATCTGCCACGGCCGACCTGAGTGCGAAGCCAATTTAAGGATTTCAACACTTGCCATAATTATATGCCATCGACTAGACAGAAGTCAGTGAAAAAAGCCATAATATTATAACATAAGAAGTTTAGCGAAAAAATATTTTTTGATTTCTATAAAAGCAATTTCGACAAAGGTGGGACTGACGCACGCAACTTACACAAATAACCCCAAATCAAATTAAAGTAACCGTTAACCCCTTAAACTACCCATACCCTTGAAATCGACATAAAACGGAGTCAAAATACAACAACCCTACTAAAATACTACGTTACATCATCCCCGGCCCCGGGACGGGGGGCGAGGGTGTATTAGTATTGATTTGTGACGTCACGCACCCCGGCCAAACCCTGGGGGTAGCAAATACATTTGTGCGTGTCCTTTTATTGATTTATTTTGTTTTTTTTTTAAGTTTCAATAAATGAACGCTTATCCAGAAAAAACAGTTGTTCAAGGTGCAAGAGGTATCGAGAAAAATATCAAAAACCGACCCTGAAGTATGAGGACAAAGACTTCCTTTGATCTTTAGAAACGGACTCTAGACAGGCGAAGTCTAATCAATATTAAGCGACTCTTTGAATGACTCATGTTTTCCAGAACCAGATGGCATAGTTCTGGATAATATAAACAAACTACTGAAGAAGAAGAACAACAAGATTTCACGATATCAGTTCTAAGTAATAACTAAAAAAGTTAACACTTCTAAAAGATAGTTGTATCATTTTTGATCCCTCGCATGGGATTACGGTGGTCAGTTTACGTATGTATGTATCTCTAGGTGATATTGAAGAAAAGTATTAGAGTGTAAGAATATGTTATCATAAGATTGTATAGGAATTTTTGTAGCGAAGCATTGTTATCTAGGGTAGTCAATTTATGTACTTAATAAAAAAAATGTATAGTCACCCAAAATAATATTCGAGTCCTCATCTCAAACCATGTACGCACGGCGACACATCAAGCTATACAAAACCAACATAAGCTGGCCGCGCGACGTTAACGTTACTCGACCTAAGCGCGGCCAGCTTATGTTGGTTTTGTATAGCTTGATGTGTCGCCGTGTGTACAAAGGCATTGTCAAACCAAGCAGTATACCAGCAGACACTACCGCTCCAGACTATCAGACTAAAATAAGGCAAGCTGAATAATTAAGTTGCCAGCCATCCGAGACATTATGCCTGATGACAGCAATTCCGCTGCGCTTTATAAACTCCGGAGCACGACGAACGGACAAAGGCAAAGTTGAGACTTAACTTTACCAACGTCGTTTCCTTTTAGTACTCTTTAAATTCTGTGGCTTTTAGTTTTTCTTTGTTTTGAACAAAATCTATTTGGACTAGAAAGTTAGATGTGCTTGTTTTTTACATTATTACGTTCCTATTTCTCTATTCTCTACAGTCTTAAAACCTTTCCTAACGAGTGGCATTTTCATAAACATTTTCGTCAACAAGATATTTAAAATTCTTCTTTTTGATTATGATTTCTTCTTTGATACAATTTTCAGTGTTATAATTATTATGTATATAAAAAATGTACTATTCAGTGTCTTAATATTTGATATGGACATAAAATTGTTTGTTCCCCACTTAATAACCTTCTTCCCATTCTTCACTTGAAATCTTTATCTTGCTTGTCACAAGTCAGTCAGATAAATTGAGCTTCCCTAAGCGTCAAAATAGTCATGTATCCTGTTGGACATAATAATGATCAGCGCAGCGTAGCATTATGCAACAGTAGTTAATATTTCGTCATCTTGATAAGATTATTGATTTATTCCTATCTCTGTGCTGATGCAGAGAAATTACCTTCGCTTGACAATGAAAATTTTAATACTTGAATGAATTATTGTGCCATTTTTATCAATACCTAATAGAAAGTTATGAGCTACCTCAAAATAGAGGAGAAGAGAGGTGAATAAAGTCCTAAAGAAAATTGTTTAGACTGAGCGAAGGAGAAAAATCGATGTCATGACTTTGTTGAGGCGGGAATCTGATGAGAAAAGCAACAAATGGCGTATTTGATAACACCTTACATGAAATTGCCTTCTATTACGTAAATTTCAATCATGATGATCCTTAGCAATGAAGTTAGAAGGGAAAATGTATTCGCTAAGAGATTTCCTTAAATTAATACAAATTGGGATTAAAAGGACGAAGTTGCAAACAAGAATTCTTCAGTTATATTGCAAAGATGTAGTAATATTTCTTCTAACCCACTGCCATGCAGTCGACATAAATCCTAGAGTTCTAGACCTATCGTAACGTTCATTTACCTCAGACAATGCAACTAGGGGGGTGACGTGTCGTACCCTCGCCTTGGTATCGAGCGCGGGTAGTTTCGAGCGCGCATGCGTCGAAACAACGATTCCTCATACAACGGTCGATGCTCGCCATTGTATCTTGGGATTACGTGATAACGACTTGATAATTAATTTACTCATAGATCAGTTCAATGATAATGTTATTGATGTCAGTGAGATTGCAGAACTGTAGCTATCCTTATATATTATATATGAACTATGTAGCTTCTGTCCGCGACTGCGTAAATGTCGACATTGATTTCTCCAGAATTCTAAAGTACCCTTTGTTTGTGTTTACAGATATTCTGTATCAATTTTTAACGATATCGATACAGCCATTTTAGTGTGAATCTGAATCAAACAACGCAAACTTTTGCATTTACAGTCCTAATGTTAAATTAGATATAGGTAACTAGAATTTACTGCGCCATATTTCCCCGTAACTTTCAGATACGGTATCTTTATTATTATGTCTCGAAACATTTTTCCTCAGAAAAGTTTTCTTACTGTGAAATATTTAGAAGCAGTAGTAACCTTAAGCATAGGGCCATATACCTACTTTACCTTAGGTTATTTAGAACCAAACTGAAATTATCGAAACGTTATTTAGATAAAGTTGATTTGTCAGGGCGAAAGTTTGCGGGTTACCGTAGCCAACACATTTTCTTGACTACAAAGATAGAATTCGATTAGACTACTTTAATGCTTGGAACCTATATCTAGTCATCAACTGCAATCTAACTATTATATATTAAAATGTATTCCAACAAAAAGCTTACACCGAATTACACCGCTTACATTCAAATAAAAATTTGAAATTATTATTGAGCAGCACTGCCAGGGGATCTAAATTGAGCAATTTTTCGTCAAGAAAAAATGCCTACGATTTTAGTTACAGGCATGGAGGACAGAGAGGAGCGGAGATGTCCTAAAGCAGTATTTCTATCGAAGTAAGTGTCGTCATGCAGGGACGGAGGACAACACGGGTGAGCAGGCTCCGCCTTAAAACGGAATCCAAGAACAGCGCACGTCATCGTTTTAGATGTATTTTATTGACAAAACCCCTCTCAGCAAAAAGAATAGCTGTCCGCTTCGAACTGAGCATCATAGGCCCCAGTTACTGTAACGTCATGACCTGATATAATGGCGACAGACCTACTTGCCTTGCGACACTTCCACTCCTTTCTGTCCTCCGTGGTTCCAGGCAATCCAACAGTATTACAGGTAAATACAAATTACCCAATAGTTACATAATACGTAACATCGTTAGCTTAAAGTTTCTCCAGACTAAAACGAGAAATGTGTAAGATAGGAAATAAACAGAAAGCGGTGGTGTAAGCCAAGTTGCATACGGAGCGATCAATATCACAACGGGATCACTGCCCTACGATTTGCCACACAAATCGCATAAATTTCATACAAAACTGTTTTTGTAGAAAATAGATTTAGGAATGTTGCGTAACTTTGTTTACTGAGAGAATCATTCTTAAGAAAAAATATTTTGAAATATTTTATATCATTTAAGCATCGAAAGAATGGTATAAATAGTTCCTTTACTAAATACTAAATAGTTCCTCAGCTTGATATCTTTGACTAGCTGAATGTTTTTTTAAATAATCAATGGACTCTTGCTTGTGCGTTAGCACTGCATTTCCGCCAGTGTCAAGTAGTTATAAGTGCTCGGGTCAAAACCTGCAACGTGACTCTCAGCTGAATGTTTTATGCCAAAGAATGGGAAAATGGTTGTAAAACCGACAAGCCAATACGGCATTATCAGTGGCAGCCACGAGATCTTATGTCTATGTCTACAGGTTCTACTTTATGGCTGAATATGTAATTTTTACAGTTTCTAGGCAGATCTAATTCCTCTCTTTAACCGACTTTAGAAAAGGAGGTTTTAAAAATTTGCCATTTTTACTTGACCTTCTTCTTTACAGTAACTTATTTGACCGCCGCCGATATGTTTTCAGTTTGAAGTCTTTGTCCACGATGACATTTTTCATCAAAAGTTGACATTGTGGAAATCAGTTGTGATAACTTAGTTCCTGCATTTTTCTTCTTCTTGTGGTGCCATCTCCTATCGGAGTTTGGCTATCATTAGGGCTATTCGGACCCTGAAGATAGCAGCCCTAATTAGTGAGGAGTTCAAATCAAACCATTCAGACAGGTTCTTAAGCCAGGAAGTCCTTCTTCTACAGCAGGCATTCGTCTTCCCAAAATTTCCCCCTACAGAATAATCTGGAGAAGTTGGTATTTTTCACATCTTATAATGTGACCGAGGTACTGAGGTTTCAGAGTTTTTATGGTTTTCAGGATTTGTACTCTCTTGTTCATCCTCTGTAGGACAGCCTCGTTGCTAATTCTGTATGTCCATGATATCCTCAAAATCCTTCTGTATACCAATATCTCAAAATCCTTAAGTCGTTTGCACCTGGTTTGAGTGAGTGTCCAGGATTCAACACCATACAGAAGGCTGGAGAATACGTACCACCTTAAAAGACGAACACGGGTGGAGATCTAAAGATACAAGAGAGCTCCTGCATTAATAAACCGATATGGATGATTCTATTTCTGTTTAGGGAAAACGGCTGAAATGTCCATGACCCATTTAATTTTTCCATATTTATATAATTATGATTATCTGTTTAGTCGTCATCCTTGAATCGACACTTCGACGGCATCATTTTTTATATAGGTAAAGTCTTAATTTACTGTAATAATTTTTGCAAGCACTCATCTCTTTTTTTTTACCCCTGCCTCAATACGGGAAGATCCTTGGCCTAGTTTTAACGTGACCCGGTCTTTGACCTCTTATACAGCGGGATACCTTCATGGAGTATTTTCTGAAGGACTTTTTTCCAATGTCTATTTTACTTTAATATCACGGAATTTGTAAAGACACAGTAATAATAGTTATCTATTGCGACTTGGAAATACTCCAACTCCTTACATCATTATCCACCAACTACTTTACCGCTCTGATGGAAAATGACACGCTAACTGAAGGTTTTTGTTGTGTCGCGTTGTAGGTCTGCAATAGCAAATAGCAAATACCCAATAGGGTAGTCACGTCGCTCGTCGATTGTTGGTTTCCCCCCTTCCAGGCCTACAACGAAGCTCCACTGGTGGCTGAAGATAGTGTTCTTTTCGAAAAACAATCCTTGAAGTCACCAAAATACATACCGTACAACGTCAAACACTTTTGCTAAATAAACTAGACATTGGCAAAATCATCACAACCAACCATTTAAAAAAAATAGACTAGGAGTTCTTATTTTGCAGCGGATTCTTTTAGGCCCTACATGACGTTCATTTTTTTAAAACTAATATTATTACCTTTAAATAAGGAACTCATTTTAGAACTTCTCTCGCACTACCTTAGCCTCTACAAAGTCTAAAGGTAAAGTCAAAGTCAAAGATCATTTATTGCATAACAGAAAAAAAAACAGGTAGACAGATTCATTACTTTAAAGGTAGATTGAATTTTCAAAGGAACTAATAGGAAACATAACTACCATAACTAAATGTAATCAACATCTAAATTTTCCTCAGGAATGTTGTTCAGTATCTTGAGTATAATCACCGTTTGAAGTAATGAGACTATTTTCACTTACACCCTGTATATATATTTAAAATATAAATATAAAATTCTTTATTTGATTAAAATTTAGTTGTATACAAATTATTGAGTCCCCTGACTCCCAAAGTCGGAAAACCGTGTATTGAGTTTCTTCCCCTGTATATAGATCCTTAGCCCAGCTCTGACCTGACCCGGTTTTTGACCTCTCAAGGTATCGCGAATGCCTTCTAAGAATATTATATTGTGTGACTAATGACACGATACACAGCGGTATTTGTGAAGCCTGTCTTAAGTTCCGAATTGTACACTGAAGGAGTTGCACGTAGAGAAGGTTTTCGCCCTGCAGAAGGTATATTTAATAACAGGCTTTGACTAATAGGGTAAATTCCGGATTTCAAATGTAACTATAGTAGAAACATTTGCGAATAAAATTTGCGAGAATTTTGTTCAGTTTGATCAATATAAACCACCTCGGATAATCGAGAGCTGCCCAGGCCGATTTGGAGGTACTTAAAAAGACTCAAACGAACTTAAGTCGACCGCAGTAAAGATAACCTTTTCAAGTGGGGTTACATAGACGGGTCGTACCTCCAGTGTGAAAGCGGTGTTGCCCCACAGACTATGGCCCACCTCATATCCTGCCCTTCCTGCCCTGACACCTGCACGCGAACGGAGCTTATGGACGCTGCAAGCAGTGCTATCCGTGTGGCAAAATACTAGGCTGAAAAAATTTAAAATGACTTTTAATCGACTCTATCGTCCTGCGTACATTTGTACTTCTCGTAGGACATAAGAAATAATAAAATCTACTGATGATGTTTTGGTTGGCGACTAAAACACTAACAATAGATTTTATTATTTCTTATGTCCTACGAGAAGTACAGATGTACGCAGGAGGTTAAAGAAGAATAACCCCAAACGAATTAAAATCGATGCTCTAGTTTACGACAATACCCTTTTGTTTATTAAGTATTCTTATGCCGTTGTGTCAAACAAAGACCCAGTATTATACCCATCTCTGCTACATAATCAAGCCTCTCATTAAAAAAACATCGTTAATTAAATTCTTAAGCACTCATCTCGGTACGGCCTCGATAAGGGAAGATCCTTGGCCCATTTACAACGTGACCCGGTTATTGACATCAACGGGTACCGCGAAATGCCTTCGTGAAGCTTCGTGTGCTTCTATATGATGTTATGAGATATACTGATTTGGTAATAAATTTAGTTTTTGATGCAGCGACCAAAACAATTTCATAGATTTTAAAAGAGATTATATAGTTTATAAGAAATCTTAAATTCGTATAGTGCTCAATGTGCCATGTGTTTCTGGCTTAGAATGGACCCCATTTCTACCCGAGGGTGTTGAACGAGGCAAAAAAAGGGATCTTCTTCTATCAAGTCGCAATCTATTGCATATCATTCGAAATTTTCACAGCTCAGTATTTTGCCACACGGATAGCATTACTAGCAGCATCCATGAGCTCCGTTCGCGTGCAGGTATCCGGGCAGGAAGTGCAGGATACAAAATGGGCTACAATCTGGGGAACAACATTGCATTCACACTTGAGGTCCGACCCGTCTATATAACCCCTGAACAGGTAGTCTTTCCTCCGGCCGACCTGAGTTCGGAGTCTATTTAAGCACCTTCAAATTGGCCTGGGCAGCTCATGTCCAGTCCTCGGTTTTCACAAGAGGGATGAAAGGATAAGGCTTTTTCATGCAGTGTTCATGGAAAGGCTAGACACCAATCACCATTTTGACACTTCATACTATCCTAAGTCTAAAAGGGAACCTTGCTATCATCACAACCTTCAACCCATGTAGCCACAAAATAGGTACTTTGAACCGTACACCGACGAACAATTTTGCTATATTATACAATATTATGCAATAATAGAATATTGACATCTACAGATTGTTCGTTTAACTAGTCTTGGAAAACGCCTTATTGCGGTTCGCAATTAATCAGATTAGGATACCATTTTTGTTGATGTGATGACCCTAGTAAGCAAAATATTTCTAGTTCATCTCCACTGCCCCAGATTGGCCCAGATTTCCTTCCCAGTAAATAATATAACACACACGCTCCCTAAACAAATCCATCCCTAACAGGTGTGCCATCCGTAATGCATCAACAGGTAAACCTCGTGATTTAGGCTACGGGGCCAAGGATTTGCGCCTGGGTACAGCTGCCGACCTCTTTGTAAGATTACCCCTGTTGGTTGTCTGTGGATAATTGACATGTGGTTTGTTTTAGATAGATTTGTAAAAGAGAGAAAATAGGCTGGATGTTTCAATAGTTTACGCGAAAGGATGAACAAAAGTGTAACAATATAACATGGCTGTTCTAGTTTAAAGAATAGTAGATTACACACCGAGGGCAGGAAAGTAAGGACTCAGATCTCATGTAATTGTTGGCCGAGGTGAAGCCGAGGTCAACAAACATGTGATCTGAGGCTTTCTTATTTATTGCCCGAGGTTAGTATACTATACTTCTCCTCGACGGAGGTGAAAAGCGGCAACTTCGTTTAGCGCAGCGGGATGAAAGTTAACGCTTTCCGCCCGGAGCGGTGAAAATATATTTTAATCACATCTGACAGAATTATTTTAGCAGCAAATAATTACTTTTTTATAGCAACATTAGCAACCAAATCTACCAAAATGAATAGTGCAAAATTCTAATAAAGCGATTTTTCTGTCTCTGTAATAGGTATTATTCATTTTTGGCATATAAAACTAACTATATCAGAAATCAGATCAGATAAGAAGCGACAGAAGGTGTCTCGTTATTATTGAGCGAAAGGCTACCAGTTCCCAATCTATACTTTTTTAAAGGGATGTTCAGTCAGACCATGAAACCGAACAACTTTATCTCCAGGACCAACATCGAAATTGTGAAGAAATAAATCAGCTGTCCCATACTTTTGGCTCGAGCAGGTTTGCAGTTTTGTATGGAACAGCAAATTTTTTTTTCGCGATTTCGTTGTTGGTGCCGTATAGAAAGTTTTACGGTCTGATCATCCCCTTAAAAAAGTGTCAGCATATTAAGAAGGACCTTATACAAGCTGTTACAAAAATACAAATAAACATTTATGGTGGTGGGTGGTTTAAACCATCAAACTGAACAACTTTCACTATGGTATGGGGCCAATACCGAAATCGCAAGAAAAAAAATTGATGCTCCATACTAAACTACAAATCTACTCAAGCTAAATGTATGGGGCAGCTGATTTTTTTTCGCGATTTCGATGTTGGTCCCATTGTGAAAGTTGTTCAGTTTGATGGTCTAAGTCTAAACAACCACCTCAAAAGTTTTAAATCTTTATTTTTACTTTTGTAAAAACGATTGGCAATATCTATTTTTAACTAGACATTGCTGCAATCTCTCCGTTCGCTGAATGTCATATTCGCAAAACACCACATTCTCAAAAGGCTTGAACTGTAAGTCTTCAAGCTAAACACATTTCAGCGGCAAACTGTGTAATAGGATAACACACAAAATCAGTTCATTAAGCTAAATCCCTGAAAGTTAAGAAGCCTACAGCGGAGGCTGGGGATCAATAGCCCGGGCCGAAAGCCTTGGCCCCGTTCTGGTTGTAGGCCCGGGTGTGCCGGCCTATACCCGGGCGTGTGCTTGTTGCCTTCATGGAGTGTCCCGGCCTTTATGGGACACTTAAAAGCGAATTAAATGAATCTAAACCAAACAGATAAAAAAGCATTTGAAAAGTGCAACAGTAAGTGGATTACAAAACCAAATATACAGGGTGTATACTGAAATTCGTTACATTCTTTATGGTGTGCTTTAGACGATAAAACTGAGCAACTAGCCCAGTCATTTTACAGAGTTTGGTTAGGAGGGGTGGGGAGTAAATTATCAATGGGACTTTTAAACAGTAACCGGCACCATTTAGTGACAAAAGGACTATCTGAAAACATATTAAAAAAAATTAAAACGCAACATAGAAATCAAAATTGTATCTCCCAGAAGTCTTTTAACTAATTCATATTATTACCAATGCACTCATTTTAATTAGATTTAACAATATAAATTATTTTTTAGCAATAAAATAGGCATTGAAATTTTAATAATGAGGTATTCATTAGAAAATATTAATGTATTTTTCAAAGCCTTCTAAGTGGACAAAAACATTAACACCATGTTTGAAGTATGAATAATGTTAAAGCTTAAAAATGTGCAAAAAAATTTATCATCTGGTTTTTTTAGAACGAGATAAATGCTAAATTTTAAATTTGGGGCTGTTGCTGACGTAATTTGTTTTTTAATTTATTTATAACATTTCTAAGCTCATATTGGCAATACCGAAAAAAAATATCAATTATTAATTAGTCCCGGCTAAAACCGTAAAATGACTGGGCTAAACTTTTACTGTCTTCTACTGATAGACATTGAAATCGCGATAAAGAAATATGACAACACATACATTTTGGTCGAGTAGCTATTGACATGTTCAATGGATCAGCTGACTTTTTTCGCGATTTCGATGTTTGCGAATTTCATGGTCTGAAGCATCTTTGTCAATATTTAACGCATTAAATTATATACTGACGGTTTTTCGTGAGGATGATCAAACTATCAAACTGAACAACTCTCTCTATGAGACCAAAGTCGAAATCGCGAAAAAAATACAACTGATCCATTAAAAAAACTGCAATTCTGCTCGACCCAAATGTACGGGACAGCTGATTGTTTTTCCTCGATTTACATGTAAGTCCCATAGGGGAAGATGTTCAGTTTGA
Source organism: Agonopterix arenella (assembly GCA_927399405.1). Classification (NCBI taxonomy): domain Eukaryota; kingdom Metazoa; phylum Arthropoda; class Insecta; order Lepidoptera; family Depressariidae; genus Agonopterix; species Agonopterix arenella. The sequence continues at coordinate 809,122 of OV656704.1, forward strand.
CGGTCTGATCATCTCCTTAAAAAAACTGTCAGCATTATTAAGAAAGATTATGTGTGTGACAAGTGCAGTACTGTAACGAACACACCTCTACGATTCACGAAAAACGTCACCATCATCAGGACTTTAATGTCATTCGTCAAAGTCCTCTTACGAATTAAAAGTCTAATTGTCAGTTAATCGATCATTGTCTACCATAATAAGAAATTGGCTTGAGTGTTTTACTAGGAAAACCAATTTAATACTTAATGGTTTCATTGGAAGTATTTGGATTTGGAAGCTATTTGTTTCTAATAACAGAAGGAATGACGACGCAATAAAGATTTAGTGGCGACAATAAAAGAACCAATAGGATCAAACAATTTACATCCCGGCTTTGTGGACAGTTGTATTGAAAGCCGAATAAGGCCATGTGCAGAACCGAATAAACATTTGTGACTGCGACGAAGGTTCCGGACCGCGAGGTAACAATTACTTCTTCCATTTTCCTCTTTTTCGGATTTCCCTACTGGATCACTGGAGGTTCTGCAATGCAATTCTCTAAGCGTAAACATCGTCACAACGTTAAATTCCTCGTTGAAACCTCGGCAAGCTGTCAATTCGGTATGCGCTATGATTATGTCATGTGTGTGCATATAAAAACCTCGAAGATCTGATGGATGCAAGGATGTTAAATTTGTAAGCTCATCGATGTGACGCTTAGAGAATTGTACTTCTGAACCGAATGAATCTTTGGTTTGCAGCAAAGGTTCCGAACCGTGAGGTAAAAGTATACTTCTTCAATTTATCCTCTTTTTCGGATTCCTCATTACTGGAGGCTCAGCAACAGTCAGCTCCGCATATTATCTCTCACGAAGCTAAGCAGTTTGTCAAGCTATCGCGGATCGCTAGCGGCGTCTTCCTTGATCTATCGAAGCTAGTTTTGACCTCTATATTGTCCATTATCATAGTCTGGAGTAACTGGTATTGTTCGTTCTTCAATATATGACCAAGGTAAACCACTTTCTTTATCTTTAATACCTATTCTCACACTATTCACAAAGTAGCTAGTCTATCTAATTTTAGGGAATCTAACATACCGTTTTCTGGTTGCCAGTTGAGGATATGCCCCTTTTTGCGTATCAGTTTTACTAGCTATGATGTGTTCATGTATGTATGTAATCCATTAATAAACCGTTATTCCATTATTTGTTCAACAATCGGAGTAGGTAACCGTTGGTGCATGTTGCGGTTTACCTGTTTTGCTATTTAACTGAAGGAAAATACAAAAGTTTTCCGCAAGTCGACTAATTAATGACTACAGTTATGAGGTTATGACTTAAGAGGTATATTATTTATTGCGTAGTTATATTAGTTCAAATTCGTCGCCAGATGAATTTGATTCTTCAGGCCCTGTACCCGGACTTTCGATTTTCGACATAGCGCGACCGTTTCGATCCAAACTTTATTGTAATAGAGTTAACATTGGAACGAAAACGTTCACGAAATTACGAAGTTCGAATGTCCGGGTAGACGCCCTGGTCTGATGAAATCCATGGAAAAGTTTGAAGAAACCGCATACTTGCACTGAAATTCCATGATATCATCGTTTTGAAGTTCCGTTTAGATAATACATTATAGTATCCAATATTTGCTTTAAGAATTTGGTCAAAATAAAGCCTCATCAAGTATCAATTTCATTTGGTTTAAGAGACAATGCTTTCATACACCAGAGACAAGCAAAGTGGAATAGAAGACACGCCAGATAAAATTTCTCCCTTCACTATCTAAGGTTATACCTAAATGGTCACCGCTGTTGATCCTGAATCCTGATCCATTTTACATGAGTTATTATAATAAGCGCAATGCCGCTAAAAAGTCCAGGTAAATGTGTTGTTCTCTAACTGATATAATCCATTTCATGGGTTGAAGACAAATGATGAATCAATATTATCATCGACAACGTTTAACCAATACACCACACCTATCAATTCTCAGAAATTCAAAAGCACTTATGTAAAAACTGTAAGTATACAGATAAAGATAGAAGTTCTAGGTAAAGCTGAGCACGTTGAAGGAAGCGTGCGATACTGGTGCAGAGCAAACAGTGGAATAGCAGTGTTATTGCGGAGTCTCACGACAGACACAGTGGGGCCTTGTGCCGCGGTATCCGTTTACGATATCTCTGCTTTGAGTCCGCAAGTTGCGGGAGATAGCGAGGGTAATGCGAAATTTTTATATCCCTTCAAAAATCAAGGTATCAAATCACTACACTTTTGTAAAAGACTGAGGTGCTAATGGATGTCTACATGAAGACACAGCAAGCATCTAAGGTCCGCCACACACATACAGAATTGCAATCCGGAATCCTGAATTAGGATTACGATTTTGTATGGATTTTCCCTCTCCACAATTGCGTTCGGAATTGCGCAGCTGTCAAATCCTATACAAAAGCACAATCCTGATTCGGAATTCTCGTCTGCAATTCCGTATGTGTGTGGCGGACCTAACGTTGATTGGCCAATATCGTAAACACAACGGCAAGTTTACTTCAATAAGAGTCATATCACACAAGCTATTTTTGAGCGTTGGCGATGTCACAGCTGCACAGTGCACAGACGCCGCGATTCCGCTGTATGATTGATATTAAAAATTAAAAAGAAATGATTTCAGACAACTTAATAAACAGTCTATACAAAAAATGTTAGTAGGTATTGGAGAACTTATACACTATGTTAGTAGATTACAACATCTATAAATAAATAAACAACATCAAGGGTAGGCAGAGGTGGCTACCTAACTACCTAACTACTTCCCTACCTGGCAGATCTACCGTATCCGCATGCCCAAGAGATGTAATTCAGTAAATCTGCCAACCAGAGGGGAGTCCAATCTGTCACCAATCATCCTCAGCACTCCGTTCGAGTCTCGAGCTTCCACGAACACGACGTACAACTGATGCAACTCTCTTTCGCATTATTGCTTAAAAACCATCTGTACTTGCATCAGCAAACATACGCTACAATAGATCTGTCCAGGTCGCAGTAGCTATTGGTCATTGACCAAGCCCTCACAACCAAATAATAATCAGCAAACATTCCAGAGGCACAATAGGGAGCCCGAACCCTGAAGTTGTTGTATTGAATACGCATGGCATTGTAGGCTTTTTGGGTAAAGCTAGTCCAAAGGCCCCTAGAATAGAAGGATTGACAATATGCTTTGGAAATATCACAGCGATATCGTTCCGTCAACGCGTACGCTCAAAAATTGCTTGTGTGATTATGACAGATATACCATCCAAAGGACCAACTTCAAAGGATAATAAGACATTTATTTCTTACTAGAGGATGCATTTCATTGCAGATTCCAAGAGTTTTTGAATCAAGCTACATTGTAATTGTCGCCCCTTTTGATCTAAGTTATATAGGAGTTACAGCAGAGAGTTAAAATCTACTTGTACAAGAAGGTAAGAACTGTCCACTAGAAAATTTCCTGTAATATTTACTGTTCTAGAATAAGTAGGAAATTTTTAAAGCCTATCCAAGAAAAACATTTACCAGAATCAATTAACAAAAATACAAAAAACCTCGAAGCCTCGAAAGTTTAGATATTGAACCAAAACCTACAAAACGCAGCTGTGTGGGACATGGACATTGTACAAACATTGATATGTGATAACTGATAACAGACATGGTGTCCGTCCGTCTGTCAATAGAACATCCTCTTGTAAAACGGAAAACTGATTGGCAAACACTAGATATGAATATTCGTATCAGTTAGGCAAGATATCCGTCTGTGACACTCCTTATTTTACTCGACATGGTATGGTATCAATGGAAACGATTGAAATAATTTCGGAAATAAAACGTGTGAGCTGGCTTGCGAAACCGAAGGTCATGTTCAAATCCCAAAGGGGCCAATATTTTTGCAGCAGATAAGAATACGTAAGTTTACTATCTAGTAGCTAAAATATAAGTCTTAGATTAGATTATGGACCTTTTAAAAAAAATGTCAAAGATATTTTTATAAAAATGATGAATGTGGTAAAAAGCGTCATAAAATAGTAGAGATTGAAGCCAAAGAAAAGTTAAGGGGGCACCGAGTCTATTGTGCTGCCCTCAATCCTATTTTCTTTTTATTTCTAAACAATTAAAGTTTTTGTTTTTATAATGTGACTTTAAAACCTTTGGCGCGGTTTTAAAGTCACACATTTGGCGGATTTAACGATAATAGCTACAAGCATAAAACAATAATCCGTAATGTTTCGATAAATTGAAAGCCAATCATGACTACAATGTGAGTTTCTTGTTTTTTGGAAATGTTGATTAATTGTTTAGAAATAAAAAAATACGATTGAGGGCAACGCAATAGGCTCGGTCGGAACCCTCTTAAGATAACGACAATGACGATTAAAAATAGTAAAGTAAAATTATAATAGTCAATTCCTATGCCAATGTAGTCTTTACATAAAAACAACGTCAGGGACCGTAAGGCGGTCTGAAAAAACTCGGACACCAACAACTTGCCCAAGCGATAAGAAGAATGACGACAATATTAGTCGTCATGTTTGCAAAGAGATTTCATCCCCGAAGAGCCACGTTTCTCTCCAAAAACGCAATCGCAAAATAGAATAGGGATTTCTTCGTCTGGCTACATCAGCTGCTAGAACCAAAATGGTTGTGCGTCTTTCCAAAGGACTAGTGGTTGGTCTCACCTGATTTTTTTTTAAATCTTGTGTGACCATCATCACTTCAGAAGATTGTCGTCCTCTGCTGGACATAGGACTCACCCAAGTATCGCCACAACGACAGGTCCGGCGCGACTGTGACTATATTTACTCTTTAATATCTTCACCTAGAATGATGTTTAATTTCAACTCTTCACTTTTTAACATGACAAGTTGTTAGATACGAATATTGAGAATAGTTTAGCTTGATATTTGACAGTCAGTCAACATATATTTTATTGCAAAATCATGAAATTATCTATTTCATTATAATCACGTAGTACCATAAAATCTTGGCACGGTTGACACAGCACGTCAATGAACTTGGTCACGAAGAAAACAATGTGGTAGATTGATGACCTCAAAGTAAACAGCAGTTGAGATACCGATGCCATGACAATATTATGCGATGAAAACAACATTATTTCCAACGTTTGATGTCATACAATCCATCATGTTCATTCTGACCTTATATTAGTATTGTGTTGACTAAGCCTTTTATGCTGTACCTAATCATTTCTATTTCTGTCTTTTTCCTTAAATAGGGTGTGGTTCGATCCAGTAATGAATTATTTCATTTGCTTTTTGCAAAATTGACAAAATCCACAATCGTCAAATGCAGCATTATTTTTGATCTCTCACCAACGTGTATCTATTATACTAACACCATTTGAATTTTTATCTGCAAGCTTTGGTTTACGCCACTTCTTGCCATCACTTTGTTTTTATACGGAAGCACATTACCTCATTGTGACCTCATGACCATTTTAGTATTAAAGTAAGCTCCTCATAGGTGCGTTTTCGGACCCAATCTTTCGTCTTCAAAACATTTACGCAACAAAATTTATCAATTTCCGTTAGCCACATGTCATTTTTACGATTAGCAAACCAATGGTTATCTAAAAGTAAATAATTGCAAGTAAATATTAGCATTACATAACCGTAGCTCATGTTTATGTAACTGAGTTTATCGATTGACTATATTTGTTCTTCTCAAGGGCAAATGAATATATCAAGGAGTTTACGAGACGTTGTACGAAGGGCATGCGTGTTTGAAGACATTCTTCTATGTTTAGTCTTTTGTACGTAGTTCAATAAATCTAGGCTAACGTTGCCATTGTTTGTGGCCTAGGTGTTCGCTATTTTGTTTGAAGAATATCGAAAATATGAAACACGCTTTAAATAACTTTTGTAAGTTATTATCTCTTTAGGTTGTGGTATGTTGCATCATTCATTTGAATGTTTTCCTGCTCTTTTTAACTCCAAGTCTTTGTTTTCTTCAATTGCTTGTATATTCATTTTCTTTGTATTAAAAATATATTTTAATATACTAGCCGACTTATATGGCTTTACTCGATAATACCCGAATTTCATTAGGGTCGGATTTGAATGATGATGTTCTGGACAAATCGTTTACAAAATTTTAAAATGATTCTGATTTGATGATACTATGAATAATTTTATTAATTTCATAGCATTATCAGAAATTCTATCGAAAAAAAAATCACCAACTTTACTCTTTTAAGTTTCTGAAGCGTAAAAAATAAGCTAAAATACAGCTGTTGTTTGCGTGGACAAGGTATTGATCATGATTGAGATATTGAAAAATCACATTAAATGCCACAAAGTTTCAGTTCAAAATCGTATGTTTCCAGATATAACATACATGAATTCACAATGAGTGCTGCTGGGATGTGATTACGCGCACCCTTTTCGCAGAATTTTGCCGCATAGCACCGACCTAGACCGGTATCGTAACAGGCGTCGAATTCCTTAAAGCATCATCAAGACCTCTGATGTTCTCACTGTGTGGCTGGCGGTTATAACCACTGCATCTGATTATTCTGACCCCACCTCTGATGTGATGGTATCAGTTTCCAGTTCCATCATATTTAGGAGGGTAAGAAAGAGAGAGTACAAGAGTTTGGCGCACATACTTACCTGACTTTGTAAAGCGGTCGACTTTGCTCGGCCAATTCATATAAGCCACAAAGAAGGCATCGACAATATGAAACATTGTTAAAGTTTTACTCATATTAATCATAAAATACTGAGAAAAAAACATTATTTACTTTACTAACTCATACCTAATAGTAAGATTACACCATCCATCATTAACCTGGTAGGCATGGGTACTTAAGAAAGAATATAAATATAAGATAATACAGACATAATTATATTGAAACACAACTTTTTAAAATTTTAAGTTTGGTTTTAGTACCTATTGTCCTTAGTCCGACGACTGTGCGAGGGTGACAGATTCGCATAGGATCAGGGGCCTACTATTTCATAAACATGACAATATTAATCATTCAACAATGAAAATTTGAGATACGTTACTGTGAATGTTAGTAAACCATGTTGTTTAACGGCATCAATGCACACCGAATTGTCATTGTAAATAACTATTTTCATGTTTATGAAATAGGCCCAGATTGGCACAGGACCGTGACAATTAAGTAGTGAAGGAGGAAAGCCTATGCCCACCAGGAGCTTTATTGAACATAAAACTAGAAGTAATTGAACAAGCAAGATGTTATTGTGTCCAAGGTGCTAACCAATTTTACTGCTGAATACATCCTGAAAAATATAAAGAAGCATTGGCATACTTCATGCTGTAAGTGCTGCAACTTTGAGCTTAAAATTAAAAGTATGGTTTGCAATTAAGGGGCGTTTTCACAAAAAGAAAATAGTTCAGTAACACTGGATGGATGGTAAATCTTCCTGTCATATCGACAGTGTTCCATATTTTTCTCGATTCCCCAATTTCAGGGAGCAATTTATTAATTTATAAGCAATGTGAAAGACGTTTTGACACTTTGAATTAATCGACTTTTGTGCAGTAAATATTCGTTTACGTACAACAAACTCACATTTTCGGTGTATATATACAGGGTGAAATTGATACCATAAGCATCCATTTAAACTAAGAGTCTACCCATCAAACTGAAAAACGTTTACTGTGGGAGCAAAGCGATCGGAGCAAAAAAAAATCTGCTGTCGCATACATTAGAGTTGAGTAGGCATTGCATGCAGTTTAGTATGGAACAGCTGATTATTTTTTTGCTCCGATCGATTTGTGTAAGTTAATAGTGAAAGTTGTTCAGTTTGATGGGTAGACTCTTAGTTTAAAAGGATGCTAATGATATCAATTTCATCCTGTATACAATGTAAATGTTGCTTTCTATATTGTAGCGTTACTACCTAGTACCTACATAGGTAGGTATAGTAGCTATCAATGTAGATACAGTTGCCTCAAATTCCCATCCAAAATTATAAACAGATAGTACAAAATTATCAATATAAATATTACGAAACTCAGAATACGAGTACACTTTCCATAACGAGATAACAGTATGTATTTATACTAACATATATAAATGTAGGTAACACGTCGAGTCTGCGTGTGTGATACTGATAACATATCTCAGACTGTAGGAACTTTCCATTGCGATATCATTTCATACAGGGAGTTCTACTACTGATGGTATAAAACCTTTGACTATCTATTATAAGGACTAGCCTTGCGGTAGCATTTCCCCTCTGCCACGGTATAAGATCAATTGATCATGTGCAATTACATTCAATTTTATACCTTATCACTAAACGAGACAGACTATAATTGCGAAACAATAATTTCGAACTTAGAACGTTTGGGGTTCACACGAGACTACTTTTAATGATTTTTATCGTTCAAAATTAGAAGCTAAAGTTATGGGGAATAAAATCCAAAGTTGCCGATTTCATGTTACCTCGCCCCTCGCAAAAAGTGGCGGAAATGTTTGTTAGTAGAATTACACGCGTAACTAGACTACTACGCGTTGGACTAGTAGAGGACTAGTTACGCGTGTAATTCTAGTCAAAGTATAAAACTGTGGTTCTACCACATTTCGAGCACTTCTTAGAAAGATTGCATAGAAAATTCCCAAGTGGCGACCGCGTACCGGAAAGCGCACCGTAGGTAGGCCCCCGGTGGACCGACGACCTAGTGAAGGCAGTGGGAACCTTTTGGATGAGGGCAGCGCAGAACCGGTCGTTGTGGCGATCCTTGGGGAAGGCCTATGTCCAGCAGTGGACGTCCATCGGCTAAGATGATGATGATTATAGAAAGATGACGTCCCGTTTGTTGTACCTAATGGTTAGCACGCCGGTCTGCCAAACCAGGATCCTGGGTTCGAAACCAGGTTCTGACATAGAGGTTGCACGTTTGTGCCGTTGTTCTATGGTTTCCATAATCGAGCCTTGTAGCAAAGTAAGCTTACTTGGGATTATGACAAGGTAAGGTATGTGCCTGTGAGCGTTATTTATTTATTTATATCACGTTACATGAATAATACCACTGCAGAAAAAAGATCGGTACACGCGCCTTCTTGTCTGCCTGCGTCAGAATTTCCGAGCGCTTACAACCCGAATTACTTTAAAGTTCGAGTGAATAGGCATCTTCTGGGTAAGCTCGCTACATCTTTGTCCTGAGGACTGGATTGAGGTCAAGAGCAAACCCATTTGAAATAAAAAAATAAAACATTTTCCACCACGCCTCCTACCAAGCAGGAGTGAGGTTATAATTGGTGGGGACCAGTAGGCCTACCATGAGTTTAAACTACAGTTTTTGTATTGAATTTCCTAGCGGTTACGTTGAGAACTAATTCTGTCATACAAAATTGGCGCCGCAAAACTACAGTAGTAACGTACAGTAAAAACTCATGGTAGGCCTACTGAGTATCCGTACTGTATGTAGTTTAGTTCTCTTTCTTATAATGTGGTATAGCTGAAAAAAACATCCTGTAATAGTGAAACATGTATTTATTACAGTTGTATGAATTCGTAGCGTCCAGCCGGATATGTGGTTAGATAAGAGTTGCGTTGCGGGTAGCGTAGCGACAGAGTTCATGTATAATTGTTGTTGTTCCTAACATGGCTGATTTAATTATAACTTTATCTAGAATCGTAGAATAGAATAGAATAATAGCGTTGCGTTGCGTTGTAGTGGCTTTGTTTAGATTTAAATAGTGTACGTAAAGTCACAAATGGTAGGTAATCTGTTTCGTGGTGAGGAGTGGTGGCCCTTCGCTTTTGCTCACAATGGACCAAGCACGTATCCAGACTTTAGTTTTTGGGAGGGACATTTAATTGGGGGGGGGGGGGGGGGGAGATATTATATACCTATTAATCATTTGGGACAGCAGATTTTATTCCGATATTGTTTCCATAGAGAAAGTTGTTCAGTTTGATGGTCCGATCATCAGTTGGTAACCCATGATTTTTTTATAGAAAAACAACTGAAAGAGCTATTTTACCCGGAGTTAATTGCTAACATACAAGCGACAATAGCTCGCGAGCTATGGAGAGAGAGCTATGCTCGGTGTTTCTCTGAGAGATCACATCAGAAATTAAGTGATACGTCAGAGAACGAAAGTGGTTGACATAGCTCAGAAAATTAGCAAGCTGAAGTGGCAATGGGCTGGTCATATCTGCCGAAGAACTGACAACCGGTGGGGTGTCAGGGTTCTGGAGTGGAGACCGCGAACTGGTAGACGTAGTGTTGGACGTCCTGCGGCCCGCTGGACAGACGACCTAAAAAAAGTAGCGAGGAGCGATTGGATGAGGAAGGCCGAAGACAGAGTTTGGTGGCGCGCCTTGGGAGAGGCTTATGTCCAGCAGTGGACGATGATAGGCTGATGATGATGATGATGATGAAGCGACAATGTTCAAATAATATATTTTTAGCCTGCGGGAACCGCACGGAATTGATAAATAATAATGTTAATCGGTTTATCTCAACTCCCCATACAATTTAATGAGTACAAGTTAATCATTTTTAGTTAATGATGTTTGTTGTTACGAACCGATAACCGTCACATACCTAACTGTGTTTTAAAATAGAACGTAGTAACTGAGATACAAATATACAGGGTGTAAACTTACATATATAAAAATAAATAAATAAAAATAAATAAAAGTTTGTTATTTGTCTCAAAACAGCAATACACAAAATAGCACAAGAAATATAGCAAAATATTAATTTAAGTTTAGAGACAGAAAGGTATATTAACATGATGATGATATTGAACAACAGGGTGCTTTAGGTCATCAAAGGAACAACTTTTACTATTGGACCAACAATATAATCGCGAAAAAAATCGGCTGTTCGATACATTTTGGATCGAGTAGCCATTGAAGTTTTGTATGAAACAAAACATTTGTTTTCCTCTATTTCACTGTTGGTTCCATAGTGAAAGTGACATTAAATTAATCTACTTATAATCATAATTTATTTTATTATTTATAATTTATTTCATCATTCATTAGATCATCAGATCATTATTTTTAATATTTTTTATTGATAAAAAAAGATAAAAATGATGAAGATTTATGGTTGTTTATTTTTGTGTATGAATGTGTGTGTATGTATTGATAAAAATCGATAATGTCTACACAACACAAGTACATGCTTTTTTTTTTTTTTTTTTTTAAATCTTTATTGAAGAGCTTGGCCTGAGGCTATGTCGCTCTGTGGGATTTTCTATTGGGTAAGTTCACAGACATAATAATGCTTCATCAAACAAATATAGGTACCAACATAATACAACAGCCAGTAATCAGCAACATGCTTCGTCAAAACCTTAATCTTCATCTATACTATTATAAAACTGTAACAGGAAGTTTGTCTGTACATTGAAGATATTAACAAAAAAAAAGTTACGATATGGTTTTTAGGTGTCCCTGATTCCATTTCACAAATTTTTGGATTTTTCGTCTCTCTGTTTGTTTGTGTGTTTGTTTGGGTGTTTGTTTGTTTGTTTGTTTGTTTGAACGAGTATCACGCAAAAACTACTGAACCGATTTTGATGAAACTTGTTTTGTTTGATAGCTTATGATCTGACTTAAAATCTGGTATATAATTTGTGCGGACGAAGTCGCGGGTTAACGCTCGTTATCAATAATTTTGTTTTTATGACAGTAAATTATAAGAGACAACGCTTTCAAAAGAAAATATGTACCTTATATAAAAATAAGACGTCATATATATATTTAATGAAAACCATTTATGCTATTTGACGAACAACGACAAAAAATAAGAGAAATAACGTAAATTTATTAAATACCTACCTACAACATTGTTCGTAGGTATTCGATACCTACTTATCTAAAACAAAACAAATTATTAAGTCATTAAAATACAGTTACAACAAAACAATGTTGAGTCATGTTCATGGAGACACGATAAAAAAACACACGAAAACTAGGTAGGTATGTACTAATGACCATGACGATTTACATCATCATCTGAGAGACGTCACAAACACATTATTGTCAGTGACCAATACGTGATTTCTGAATTAATCATCTTTTAATAGGTATACATGACGAAACGATTACAAAACTTCAAATTCCTAACAAAATCTTTCCACTACAGCATCTTCTTCTTATCGTGTGGGCAGCAAGCCCTGGTGTCAGAGTTTTTCCAGACCGCCTTTACGGCTTTTGGGGTGGTTGGGGATCTACCTCCTAGCGGTCCACCCCGGGCAACTCACCCCGGCAACTCAATTGGTGCCAACGATCTTTGTAAACTGCCGGTTGATGATGGACACATTCTCGCATTTGCAGACGACACAGCTTTAATTTTCCACAGCCGTTCATGAGAAAAACTCCAGGCAGTAACGGAGAAGGGGCTCAACCTGGTTGCTCAGTGGCTTGAGAGTAATCTCCTCACCATCAACATACCCAAAACAAAATATATCGCCTTTGGGATTACCACCGCAACCAAACCACCTTTAGGATTCACAATACCAGTTCACGAGTACCCCTGCAGGGGATGGCATGCTGGTGGTGGCAGGTGTCAGTGTGCTCACCTTGAACAAATACCCGTAATTAAATACCTGGTTGTGGTCATCAACGAGAAGCTTAGTTGGAAACCACACATAGAATCGCTAGCGAAAAGAATTAGACGACTAATCCCAGTTTTCAGAAATCTTCATGACATCGCGGACACTAGGCTCCTCGTCAACGTCCACACTGCCCTGTGCCAGTCACTGCTAGCCTACTGCTTACCTGTTTGGCGAGGCGCAGCAACTGCCCACCTTCTGGAACTTGAACAAGCGCAGCGATCCGTCATTAACTGTTTTGTGCTTCTTCTTTCGTGTCAGCATGAGCTGAATCGCATGACAATAAATCATGCTGTAGTGGACTACCTCCTACTACCACCGTGGTCTAATGTTTTAGAGCGTTCTTGACACTGAGGTCGTGGGTTTGATTCCCACGGAAGACACCAAATGATATGTCACTTTGTGCATTTTCCCCAGTTGGTTAGAAGATTGCAGGCTGAATCACCTGATTGTCTACTTCGGATGGCACGTCAAGCCGTTTGTCCCGGCTACTATCTCTGTTACGTAAAAATCGTAGATATTAGACCATAGACCTGAGTGTGACCTGTCAAATCAAAGAGCGCGAATTTAGTTAACAGTGAGAGCTACTGTCGTCGATTCAATCTCGAAATTCTTGGCTGTACCAGTAGCTGAAATCCCACACGAGTACAAGCACGCCACGAGCAAACGCTTACGCCATGAACGATTGTCATGCGATATAGCTCATGCTGACACGACGGAAGAAGAGAAGCTGAAATCCTAGGTACATATTTTAAGATAATGAATACATCATATTGGATTTTCCACAAAACGTAGTTAAGAACCATCTCACAAAATACCAGCTTAATAACAACGCTTTATCAACTGTACCAAAACCCGTCCTGAAAGTAAGGTCATCAGCATCAAAGAAATCTAACTCCCTTGCGCATATAAAGATAGACGGGTCAAGTTTCGCTGAATCTGACTGTACGATAACAAAGACCAGACTTCAGTCTTATATCACCTCTCTTGTACTGTCTGTGATTACGCCAAACTTACAACGTAGGTTTTTATATTGCGACGGGCTTAGGTTCATATCAATCAGTCAATCAAGCTTCTGGCTCGTTCCCTATTTAGGGTCAGCCCTCATGATAATACTTCGCCACTGTCGACGTTTTTGTGTCATTTCTGGCGAGCCCATTGCCAACATATCCTTCGAGATAGTTTGCATCCAATTGGTCGGTGGGCGTCCTCTACCTCTTCTTCCCTCTGGGTCTGGGTTTATATCACCTGAAGGAAAATGCATATGAAGCCGTATGCTAACTGGCTTGCTCAGAAAATGATAAGACCCAGATTGTACTCGGCTGGGAAAATTAAGAGAGATTCCTATATTCGTTGAGTTTAGTATGCGCATGGCGGTTGATAAAAATAGAACCAATAATATAGGTAATGGAAGTCAAGCGCAATCAGTTGATAAAAGAACAGGATTTTTCAGGAGGATTATCAGTTATTTGCCCAAAAAGAAAAATGCTTATCAAGTTATCAGTATCACTTAGTAACAGATACGATTACGGATACGCTTCATGTATATCGCGATAACTCAATATCGTATGATGTTTACTAGACATTTTTTCCTCCTTTAGATACAGGATGTACGTAATCGAAAGTATTTCATGTTGCGAATTGTAAAGATTTCGATATACGCACCTATTGTCTAATCTAAAAAGAGTATTTAATTATAATGAAAAATAAATATATAAAAATCTGTTGAATTGTGAAAATTGCCCATCGAATCTGAACATCTATTCTCTCATACTGTCGGAAAAGTCGGAATCAACCAAGATTGTGGACATTTTGACTAGCCTCCAAATACGGCTAGAAGACGAAGGTTTTGTGTGCTCTTAAAAATCTACCAGTTGCTTATCACAGTCATCCCGTGATCATAGCCGCCAGTATCTGAATTTTCTCAAAAAATTCCACAGGAGACCAAAAGCCTTTACAATGTTAAAGTTTAGGCAAATAAACCTGAAAATAACGAGAACCTTTTACGCGATAACTAACATGCCTATATCCACCTAGATCACTGAAAAAAATGTTTTGTTAATATAACCGAACTTTAGTGACTGCCAAACTGTTTTGTAGCACATAACCAAACGTTTGTATATAATAGCAAAAAGTTATGCTATTTTAACCAAACGTTTGGTTATGTGCTACAAAACAGTTTGGGAGTCACTAAAGTTCGGTTATATTAACAAAACATTTTTTTCAGTATAGAAGCCATGATATCGGGCAAATCAACGTATGTCTGAACCAATCCCATTTAATGGGTTCGCTTGGACACTACTGATATAGCCGTCATGATAACGCTATCTCCAACATTTATTAAAGTCACAGTGATGCCCTATCAGTCCACATCGATATCGACGATAAGATAACAACTTGCGTCAATAGAGTAAAGCTCTTGGAACTATCTGTAATGTTATCAACTACTGAAGTCATACAACTATATTTAGATCAAATTCTTTTATCAACCCATTCTCCATTCTCATGGACAGAATGTGAAATTGATAAGTTTATATCTGATGGTGATATTGACAGGTTTTGGGCAGAAAGGGCAGGTTTTGAGATTGAAGCAGTAATCTAAATTTATATAGAGATATAGTTAATAACTCGTGCATACCAACCCAAATCTCCGATCATAAAACAAATTAGCGCTTCTAAAAAAGAAGGAAATTAAACAAAAAAGATTTGGACCGTCAACGAGACAGCACAGACAATATTTACAATTTTACTCATGGTCAGAACAATAGACTTTCCATAAACAACTCATTTAATTAATAAATACGTATACTATACCTATTGATTGAGAAATTATGATTTAAATGTGTGATCATGACGTGAGGATCCGGCTTATAGTCGCGACAGGCCAATCGAGCGCGGTATGCGGGTGCCGGGAGGAGCGCATACCTTTACAGCGTATTCAGTTATGGTACGCCCGTCCCCCGCACACCGACCGCGCTTGATTGACCTGCCACGACCGCTGAGCTGTTTCACTATATTGCAATTACGCAACAGTATAAGAAAGAGAATCTATTACTACATACAGTACGGACACTCCCTGCTTCCCACCAACTTTTTACCTCACCCCCTCTATCCCCCTCTAGTTACCCGGCAGTTATCTAAGAAGAAGACTTCAGGTTTAATTTCTTTGGTTTTGCATGTGCTGACGCAATCTTGTAAATTTTTTGTATGCAGTGCTAAGCATTCGACGTTTATCGACATATATAATGGCTATACCTATTGTAAAATAATCTAAATATTGTAAATATTAAAACAATAACAAAAAGTAAAATTAAAATTATCAGCATACAGTGTAAGGTCCAGACGTAGTAGTGGATAAGACGTGGTTACAACGTTGTTTACGAATGTCTCCGAGATAACGTTTGAACTACACCTACACCTCATCATGTTGACAATTTTTGCTTCATTACGTATGTCGTGATGTATAAGACTTGAGAGATCTGTATGCGTATCAGAATTTAATTTATATTTAAGGTCGCAATCGCAAGTCGCAACCCGCTAGGCCATCAAATATTATGTCTGATTGGTGTTCTATAGCATTCAAATAACAATAGTTGGCTGTTCAGTTCAGTTGGAAACAAAGAGTCATGTACTTTTGGATTGGGTACTATATTTTTTTTAATATGCCGTTTCTGTTCCTTTAAGGTTTCTTTTGAAGTTTACCAACGGCAAATAATCTATGATCTCTTGCAATTCCTACTGACTACACCCTCGGGGAATACAGTCATAAGCATATGCATGTATGCAATTGCAATACATACATCATTACATTTTAAAACACTGAACCCGATTTATATGATTCTTGTGTAAAAATTTGCAACACCTTTTTTTAACACCCCGTAAAAGAAAGGATTCCTTTTTCAGTTGGTAAAAAGCTAATGTATGTTAGTTTAATCTTGAATTTCTTTATAATATATTCGTTTAAGAACGAAGTTAACATTTCTAGTTATAGCAATCTATCAAAATCCTACCCCCAGGATTCCTGGGTGACTCTTCTATCTTCCACGAGATTTCTCTGAAAGTCAATATTGCCGATCACACAATATCTGAAAGAACAAAACTCGAACCTCGCGACACGCACTTGGGCAGTCTGAACTGGATTCTTTTAATGTTACAACCGACTTAAGGTCACAGACACGTGGGCATTGCCCTTTGAACTTAAGTTGCTCAGACGCTGCCACAAGGAATTTCTTAACGCTGTGCTCATTGCGTTGGATGCTTAGTTTGTATAAACAGGCTGACGCAACTATGAATCCAATCCTTGTTGCAAATTTCTTGGTAGTGTCACGTCATGGGATGAAATGAGCTCTAATTGGTCTATCCGTTCGGCTGTCAACTTATCCTATTTATAAAAAAAGGAGGAGGGGAGGAGGATCTCAATGTTTGTTTCGCGATTACTCCGCCAATTGTGAATTGGTTTCGATGATTTTTTTTGTTAGGTAATTTATACTTCAGATGTAGTCCGATATAAATTTTGTGAAGATCTGATGACGCGCTTCGGAGCTACACAATAGAATTCCTCAAATCATCGGCGATTGAAACATTTGCTTTGCATCGATGTACCCACTGAACATTATAAGAGTGGGTAGAAGTGCAAAGTAGGCGTGGAACGTGTCGCCACAGGTTATGCAATGATTTGCATAACACCATAAGGCGCACGGCGTGGTCCGAGTGAAAGGGGTATGAGTAATTGTAGTAGAGTGAGCGGGAAGACAAGTGGCGACAACCGTCTCCGAAGCAAAAGCGCTACTTTGCATTTCTAACCCCTCTATAATGTTCTGTGGATGTACCCTTTGCGTTTATAAATTATAACTGATATCTGAGTTGAACTAATATATTTTACCACTGAAAATAATGTAATAAGAATAATTTTTCTTATTTAGCTATGTAAGTAATGTTTTTCTGAGTGGTCAGGGTCAGATGTTAGCCGGCACAATAAAATTGATCCCAGGATATGGAACATTTGCATCCAGATGTGCGGATATTGGAACCGGTTTTTCCTCCAGTTCCTCTCAAGTTCCCGTAATTACTGTTTTGTGTTGAAGTGTCGATACAAATTATATAGCTATTAATTTCTTGTGTGCAATGAGGAATATTATTATGGAAACATCGATTTTGCTTTGAAATATGTATTTTGTAAAAAATATTGACGGAAATTACTACGACAAAACAACAAACCAGGCTTACATTCCTCTGTGTACAGGGTGTAACAAAAGACCCTAGTAATTCTTAAGAGGGTGCTTCAGATCATCAAACTGAATAACTTTCACTACGGAGTCAACTTCAGCTGTTCCATACAAAACTGAAGTACCGACTCAACTCCAATGTATGGGGCAACAGATTTTTTTTCGCGATTTCGATGTTCTCTTAATAGTGAAAGTTGTTCAGTTTGATGGTCTGAAGCGACCCCTTAAGTATTACTAGGGCGTTTTGTTACACCCTGCATGGGAGAGTCCTTCTTAATATGCTGACGGTTTTATAAGGGGATGGTGAGACCATAAAATTCAAACTGAACAATTTTCTCTACGGGAACATCGAAATCCCGATAAAAAAATCAGCTGCTCCATACAAAACTGCAAATTTACTCTACCAAAATGTACGGGACATTTTTTATTGGCAGTTTTGTATGGAACCGCAGATTTTTCGTTTTTTTTAATTTAGAACCTTAAATATGAACACTATGTTGTTTCTGGCATAGCCCGGTAGCATTTCCAAATCAATAACATAACATAACATAAATATTAGGTTAGGTTAGGTTATTAGGTTTATTGAAGAACCAACATAGGCGACACAGGGTCCCCGGACCTTCGAACTTCGCAATTGCGTGAACGTTTTCGTTCCAATGCCGACTCAATTACAATTAAAAAAAAATTCAAAATTCAAAATTTTTTTATTCAAAATAATATCACATAGATAGCTTTTTGACGTCATTTTTTGATGGTCTGAAGCGACCCCTTAAGTATTACTAGGGCGTTTTGTTACACCCTGTATGGGAGGGTCCTTCTTAATATGCTGACGGTTTTATAAGGGGATGGTCAGACCATAAAATTCAATTCAATTCAGGTTAATTAAGTTCAGACCGCAACGGTTGCGATACATAGAAAATCGAAAGTCCGGGGGTACAGGGCCAGATTCTACCAGGATCTATCATAGTCATGCTAGACAGTTGGAATAACAGTCTAGGTTGTGAGAAGCAAAGAGAGGTCACTGCTCGGCAGACTATATTTCTTTCGAAATAGAATCGAAATTCTGACAAAAATAACGATTGTTAAGTGTTATTTGTTGTGGTGTTAAAATTGGTCTAGCGAACATAAATATTTATCCACATGGACACCAGAAAAGCAAACTTGGGATTACCCAACAAAGGAATTTAAAGTGATGTACGATGGACCTATTTGTTTTGGCAAACGACCGTGGAATCATTCAAAACCAGAATAAAGCAGATGTCGTAATTATTTACTTACGAGTAGGTAGCAGCAAAGTTATCCATTTGACACGTCATTCCATCCTTCAATATGCCTTGCTAGAGTTAGCGAGCATAGTCGGTGGGTACTTTGTAACAACCTCATAATGTGCCCGAGTAGCCCAGTCATTTTACGGTTTGAGCCGGGACTAATTAATAATTATATTTTTTTTTCGGTTTAATATCGAAGAGCCAATTTTAGGCTAGAAATGTGCCAAAATAAAAAAAAATCACGTCAGCGACAGTTCCAATTTTAAAATTTAGATATTGTCTTGTTCTAAAAAACCTGACGGTAAATTTTTTTTTGCACGTACTTAAGGCTTTACCATTATACAGTATACTACAAACATGGTGTGAATATTTTTGTCTACTTAGAAGGTTTTGAAAAATACATTCGTATTTTCTACTCACTCTAAACCTCACGTTTGAAATTTCAATGACTATTTTATTGCTCAAAAATAACTTATATTGTTAAATCTAAGTCAAATGAGTGCATTGATATTAATATTATCAATTTAAAAACCTTCTGGGACACACAATTTTGATTTCTATGTTGCGTAGCAAATTTTTTTTAAATATATTTTAAGATAGTCTTTTTGTCACTAAATGGTGCCGGTTACAGTTTAAAAGTCCAATTAATAATTACTCCCTACCCCGCCTAACAAAACTCCGGGCAAGAGTTTTTTTTTGAGAGTGTGCTTTTTCTTGGAGTAATCATAATTATTTAATAGTTGCCAAGAAGGAAGGATCATAATTATGAACTGTTATGTGCACGGAAATGTAAGTATCGGAATACCCAGATACTATCGATTACACATGCATACGAAACCCAAACAAGCCCCCGCCATAAACACGGCGATGGCACCACGAATTCTAAACAAGCGAATTATGCAACGTCTCGGATGAGCGAGCGCGACACGTTCGAATCAAGCCAAATGTCAAGGTGAAGGCGCGAAAGGCAACCGGTGACGTCACAACTGCCATCTTCTGTCGCCGATAGGGTTGCCACTGTTGCCAGAACAAAAAGCCATACTTGGCATAACATTTTAACAGTGGGACATTTGCTTTCTCGGCTCCTCTAGTCGTCTTTGATTGAATTCGTTGCGGTTACAAGAATCTCCTGGGCTCAATGGACTTATAAGTGTTCACCGCTGTTGATTCGTGGTTAGAGTTGTATGTTATATCCGGCAATAAAAGTTGTTAGGTACTTACATTTAGTTGGGACAAGATGCCAACGATTCAACAGAATAAGATGTCGTCTATCATTTGGATGAAAACACTGATAAGTATCTTGTCAATTAGATTATGATTATTTAGCAGACAGTCAGGGCCAGCAATATAAGCAGCAATATTTAAAAAAAAATTACATGATAGATAACCTCTCTTGGTAACCACTTCTCATACGAGTTCATCAAGGAATGAACTGCAAACTTTACTTGTTTATTACCTTCCATCTATCTGTGATCACCAGTCTATCAATCCTTGTTTAGACAAGCATGTTGATGGTATAAGAACTCATTATAGCAGTCTGATGACACCAAAAGACATTGCCCAATCCCGTTTCACCTACAAAAGTGGTAAATTTGAATTTGAATTTTATAAGAAATGCCACTGTAGAAAACAATAATTTCCATTTCCTTGGGAAGCACGATATCCTGTGTATAATTTCAGCTTTCATACGGTTTGTATTTTTTCTATGATCCTACACATTCGCCAGCTGCGAAACGACCCGAAACGAATACACTTCGTCACGTGGGCAATGTCTTTTCCAAAAGGTGAATATTTGGCCGAATAAGGC
Organism: Agonopterix arenella; assembly: GCA_927399405.1. NCBI lineage: Eukaryota > Metazoa > Arthropoda > Insecta > Lepidoptera > Depressariidae > Agonopterix > Agonopterix arenella. Next base: position 830,010 of record OV656704.1, read on the forward strand.
AGTAAAGCAGTCCCTGTCTGGCTAAAACTACCCATCTGGCAACCCTACCCGCAATGACACTTTTGTGTACGCGTCTCTAGTTTTATTTAGGACACTAGATAAGCTAATAGAGAAGTTTCATTCATTCGCGAGCTAAAAATAAGCGTGCTACGTGTCCGGATTAACGTCAAATGAATGGAATCTTTTGTTGTGCTAAGTTTTATACGTGTGTGGGTTCTAGGCATGCTTATTCGCCGGCAGTTATTTATTATTGACGTCATACATGCACATGTATAATTGCTACAGCAGACGACCTTCGATCATACTGAAAATATCCAACGATGAGCTATCTTACTGACATTTGCGGATCATAAAACATTAGAACTAATATAATATTTTCTAATCCGTTACAGATAGCATTTGATTTACTTTGTTGCAAATGTCAGTTAGAAGTCAATTTCGGAGCAATAAAAATGTATATTAACCGACTAACGTAATAAGATGTGAAACATAATAGCTATGATGCATGTTCATAATTCATAATACCGCCCACGGCGCGGGGTGACATGGCGAGAGTGGCTAAAGTACAGGGACAGGGAGGCGCGGACTAGGCTGGTTATGATTTGACACAAGAGACAACCCACAACCGTCAGGTGTCTCTCGAGTCTATCGAGTCGATGGCATAATTTTTTCAGCTACACTGATAGCATTACCGGTAGCGTTCATAAGCTTCGTTCGCGTGTAGGTGTCCAGGCGACATGGTGACACGATGGGTGACAGAAGGACAGAGACTAGGAGGGGTGACCCCGAATGAAACGAGATTTCATCACTACGGGATAAGAAGGGCTTCCGTCCAGCGGGCTGCCTGAAGAAGGCCGAGTATAGTTGGTAGGTGTAGGAAAGTTTTTGACCCTGATGAAGGGGTAAAATAAACATAGACAGAATAGGAAACATTTTTCTAAGTGGGCGAAAGAAAGGGTGCAATACAACACAGGATATAGGGTTTGTGTATGAACAAATGTATAATATTAATCGATGTTATCACGCAGCAATGAAGACAAAGCAGGCCTGCGTCGACCGTACTTACAGCGATAGGTGTAGGACATTGAGCTCGTCTCAATTGCCAAGAGCGCAAGCGAGAGCGCCGAACAAAATATCGCAACGAGAAAGAGGGGTGCTTAAAACGTGGGAATTTATCGTTTTCTAAGGGAGTGATGTATCTGTTACGTCGTAGTAACTCTTTAATCTGTGGTCAAAGTCCATGACAATTATGTCCTTCAAGATGACCGTTCCACTTCAGTGACCCGACGACAGAATAAGAACGAAACAAAGACCTATCTCACTCAACGTCTGATTAACAATGGTAATCATAATCAGACAATGCGATTCGCATCATCAGCGGTCAGGAACGTTCGTGACGTCTAATTGTTGAGATAATTACTGATTCCAGTTAGGAGGAGAGAATAAGCCGAATAAGCCAATTCGGGACAAGAAAGATAAATTAATTCTTTACTGGGTGAAATAATTAAAATAGAGTTTAATTGTGGTATATTTATTCATTGCTTACAATTGATGTCGTGTGACGCGATTGACGGATAAAGGTAAGCGCATATTACGACGGGTCGCTTCGGGGCGGAGCGAGCCGCATTGCAGCAGAAAATGCGTACTTGCACACTAGAGCGTGCCGGGTCGCAACGATACGCATTGAAGAATTTTTAGTTCGACGTAATACTGCAGGGGGTCTACCACGTCATTCAAACTTCGCAATTGCGTGAACATTTTCGTTCCAATTTCAACTCTATTACATTGAAGTTCAGACCGAACGAAACGCTCGCGATTCAACGAAAATTCAAAGTCCGGGTACAGGGCACACTACGACGGGTCGCATTGCACGGATGGAAATATCCGCCGCGCAATATTACGACCCGCTCCGGCACGGCGCAGTATGCGATAGTTCATATAAATTGTAAATTAAATAAATTCATATTGTATAAATTAAATTAAATTAAAAATCGTTTATTTGTCTTTTACATTTGTAGACACACAGAAGTAGGTATAGGTAATATGAGACAGAAGGACATTAAAAATAAAAGTGTTGTTTTCTGTTGTTAGTATGGTAATGATACCTCCCCAGAGTACCTATACACAAATAAGTTTGGTTGAGCACATATACTCCGAGGGAAGTACCACTAGAATAACAAGTAATATAAAACTACATAAGACAAAAAGGTCTACAGCTCAGCGACAGTTGAATAAATCAGCTGCCTCTGTTATTAGCCAGACATAAACTGCGTCAAACACAATACCTAAATATTAAAGAATCTATATAACTTCCAGGATACTAAGTAGTGAAATATATTGTTATGGATAGGTGAAAACAATCAGTATCCATAAATAAATTTTCGGTAAATACGCCTAAAGAGGGACACCAGCAGCCTGCGATTGCTTCATGAATAGCCACCGGAAACATTTTTTCCTGAAGGTTGGTAGCGATAGCGACGGATAGAATTTTCGCGGATTTTTGCGAAGCGACTCGATGCAGTCGGTTTCTGTTGTAGTTTAGCCACTTGTCACCTCTTTACACGTTTGTATGTTATTTAGAAAATGCAAATTTTCCAATGGCTCAGGATATAACGCGGTCCTCTGAATCTGTGTTTTTTCACTTCTTGATAATCTTTTACCCAAAATAGGACTATGCTAGCTCAAATTCTTCATCAAAGTATCAATCATCATCATAACACCGACCTCTCTCTGGCCCATCTTGAAGATGTACGCTTTCTTCGTACATATTTTACATAAATGCCAAAAAGATAAAAATGTAGTAGTTTTAAATTGTTCCTTACATTGCTTCAGGGTTAAATCCAGCCAGAGACCTCAAATGAGCCCAATATTATTTAGAAATGAAAAACCAAAGCATGTTTCACATGATTATTAACCATTAACCGGTTTACTCCATTTATCAAGTCTTACGTCCTTACAGAACGGAATAACGAAGACCATTCATCAAGACGTTAACAATGGTCAAGCACGCGAGTCTACGTCAAAACGTTTCCATAACTGTGTCATATCTGGAACTAGTACGCAACAATGGCAATATTGTAACGGTTTGTCTATTGAATACATCAACTGCTCTAGTTTTTTGTGAATCATACTTTTTAATTTGCAATTGCCTATGAAGACTCTTAAAGTATATTTTGATGGGTTGTCTTACCACTCTTGCAAGTATGTAAGGGTGTACTCCTTGACAATAGCGCATGATTAAATATGAGTAAGACTTTTAATCAGGGTCAAATAGATGAATAAACCATGGTTGCCCTCTTTAAAATCTTTGTTTGCTTTTTGAAAGATCCAGTTTTCAATTCCTGTCGCTATTATACTTAGGTCTATGAATTTTGATAGAGCATATTTTAATATGTGAGAACGAAAAGGTCATGGAGACCATCTTTTAAGACGTATCCATAGCCGGAATGGTTAAGGTTACTTAATAATAACTATGACATCGTCGTTATCATTAACATCATCTTCAAGGTTCATTTTTTTAATCCCATCTACAATTCATGAAGCATCTCAATCGAATCCAGTTCTCACATATTAAAAATTGTTAGCCAACCTGTGATATAGTTCTTTTCTTTTCAGAGGTTCCACGAGTCAAGTCAATATGATATTTATAAACGAATTCGTAAAAGTAATGTTAGGAGACTTTGTTGAATGGACTGTAGTGATCTAGCGTTTCTCACGTGCTTGCGTGTGCGATTGTTTTAAATGTTAAACTGTTCCCTGGCCCATTGTGCTGAGCCAACCAACTGGAAAATCTTACTCCAATTATCTGCCGAAACGAACCAAGTGATTTTTTCGTTTCTACACTTTAATTAAAGAGTATTTTTCTCAGGATATCTCTCACTTCTCTTCAAGATTCTATGGGTTTATTTTCATCTTGTTCTCAGATTCCTCCTACTATTAGCAGATTGACATAATGAAGTCGTAATTTTTTGGCCTGAAACAAAGTAGGCCAGTATTTTTCTTTTTCCCACTATTTTGATCAGCATCAGCTGTTTTTCCTCTCATCGGAATGTCATGCCAGACAAAAGTGTTCTAGGTATTTTCTTCCCAGATATATCGATGCTCTTATAACATATCGACAATATTCAAAGAATAAAGTTATTAAAACCTCTTAGCCTTTTTAAGTGCCTTATTATTAAGCTAGTGGCAGAAAAGCTGGCTTTAATAGGGAGATAGGTAACAAGTAGATTCTCCGAAGCGTTGTGTGAAGTTTCCCACACTTATGCTAACAAGTACTCTCATAATTTTTTGTATCCATTCCCCTTCAAAAGAATCCGCAAAAGGAACTTGATTTGAGCAACTAGTTTTGAAGTTGAATTCCTTGAAATTAGTCTCGACAGTAATGTCTGGTTTTATGATGACGAACCAAGAGCTGTTGTTAATCTACACTTAAAATAACTCAAGCCGGTTTTACATTTGAGTCTCTATGATTTTCTGCACTGATTACCTGATTACCTATGTACTAAAAATTAAGAGCATTTTTAGGAAGATATTTGAAACTAAACTTTTTACTAGTATGTGATAGAGCCAAGAGACATTACCTATTTCCAGCTTCATGGATATAGCCAATTTCTTGTAAAATTTTCAAAGCCAAAGACAAACGCCATTTACCTGTCATCAGGTTCAATGAGTTAAAACCATATTCGAAAATTTTTCGGTTAAAACCAACTTCGGTTTCTGGAACGCATGCAATTTTCAAATAGTTGTGATATCGAGTCCTATCAAGGTAATACAAATTTCAATCCATAATCTGAACAACTGCAAAAGCATTTCCGAATCGAATACCTTATTGACCTGACATACAGTATGTTTTTGAATACTATCAAATTAATACATTACGCATCCTGCAAGCGGGCCACAGTTACCGTTCCCATTTCAAAATGCACATAACTTTGCAACTTAAAACTTGTTCTATAGATGTAAACGAATCCAGTTGACCTTTTAAGACATACGTATTTAATAATCTATGCAGTAGACTTTATTCTTGAGTGGATGACCTTCGACTGGCCAGTTTTGGGGTCTGAGGTTTGCAAACTTCTTTATTTGGCGCGAAAAGATGACCGTTGGGGCGTTACCTGTTTTACAAATGGGTATTTTATGTAGATATGCACAACAGCACAGCTCGCACCGGTTACTTTTGGATTATGATTGGCATCGGCTATCATTGTTTTGTGCATACATTCCGAGGACATACCTCGAATCACCGGGATCTCTTCCAGAAATCTTCGGCAGCATTAACAAGCTGGTGAGCTTCCTGAAGGAGCTGGGGCGGCAGGAGTAGTCATTCCCACCTAACGCAAAATAGGCGCCTAAGTCGTCGAGTTGCGGAAAATGAGCCCGCTCAACCAACACCAATACCAAAAAAACGTTCCGAGAATAACCGAAAAGACAACGTATTAGACTGACGTTGACGACGACGTATTGAAAATGATAGAAATTGTAATGAATTTTTTTCTGGCAACAAGATGAATCTACAGAAGATTTCTCTAGCAAGTAATTATACCTTTAACCTCTGGTCTGTTTAGACTACGCAGACCTGGTCCAGACACAATAGACTTTATATTGTGTCTTCTGGAATTGTAATAAACAAGCCGTTAATGATACAGACTTCGGTAAGGCAGCAGTAGCACAGCCGGCGGTAGTGTAAACACTCTTACAGTCAGGTAACCAATAAATCGAAATGGGCTAGATAGAGTTGTGAAGAGTGGCCCATTCCTTCACATTCATGACAGGAAGTATGTTATGTACAGTGAAATAAAATGTACAAAGGTTGACGATGATTATTACCATATCAACATGGGCCTTATTCTATCTAAGTAGATGAGACACCGACGTTTGTGGCTTTGGGTGGCCAATTCGGTGGCGACAAGGCCTTTGCGGCACTTTTGTAGTATGTCAGCTGGTGCAGGAGCCAGTTCGTCCCTGTACTTTTTGGCTCGCTTTACGGCCAATGATTAGAAACAGATTTCATCGTGGGCTATACAACCATCTGCCGAAACCTTCCTCCACCCAACCCTGTCACTTGCAAGGTATTCCCACTTCTAGTACTATGTATTTGGTGAAATTATACGAAAAGCCATAAGTATCTAAATAAAAATACAAAACATTGCATCTGCCGAGAAGCCGCGTGACGACAAAAATAGAAATCTCCGCGAGACGGAACTTGTAAAAATAAACGAAACGAAAAGGGGGACCGAAGAAAAGGGGTTTATTGTAAAAACGAAGAAAAGATGTGAAACAATGCGCCGGGAACAAAGCGTTTCCTCCGTTTTACCTGCAACAAAGGAGAGGTATGTTATTACTCATATTATTGTTACTACGAAAGTACCAGGCGTGCATAATCAAGCAAGAGGGAAATATGCAAAATATGTCGTTGACTTCCACAATATTTTGCTATGGTATTATACACTATTTATTCTTAGAGAACAAAGCGAAGGGGCACTGGTTGCATATTACGTAATTGGTACAATAACATAAAATTAAGTTCTGTTTGACCCACATTATTTGTGGTCAGTACACACATATTCTATGTAGGTATTTAAATTTTAAAACAGATTTAGTATTATCGGTGATGGATGACGTTGAGTGACCACATCAGAGGACTTTTAATTTAGGAGTGACGATAATGAAATTTGATTGAGCATAATAAATAATGCCACGCCCATGCGACATAAAATACTCAAACAGTATTAAACTGAACATTTATGCTTAAGGTGGTTGCAGAGGGGTCAATTTTATATAACATTTGCAATTTATATAATAATTCTGAAGCTATAAAGCTTTGAAATTTTTCATACAAAATTTTAAAAGCTTTATATCTTCGTAATTATATTATAAATTGCAAATGTTATTTGTGACGCGGCAACTATATTTTCTAAACTATTTTTCCATATATAAAATATTACAATTATTAATTCCATACAAAAGTTTGACGCACAATACGTGCGTCAAACTTTTGTATGGACTGAAACTACCTTAAGAAAGAGAAGTGCCTGCTACATGAATTTAACAAATAAAATATCAGACGTGGAAAAAATAACATATTCAACGCAAACTCAAAAAAGAAATTAGATAATTTTCTAACAATATAAGATCGTTCACATTCTTTCGTCGCTAAGTGTACGAAACAATAGATCAAAACAGAACACAAGCTAGGCTTAAGATTAAATATAATAATAGTAACAAAACCAACATTGTTTTAGCAAAAAAATCTTGACGTCAATGATAAAGCAGTTAAAAAAACTTTGAAAAAACAAGTGTTAGCTTTAATCTTGGGTGGTCAAGTAATTATATTGGTGTAGCAAAAAGTGTTAACGGTATATATTGTACGAAATTGTAAAGTGTAAACCAACGGCTCTAAAGAAAGTATCTTCATTGTTGATATTGATAACATTGAGAGGAGAGGGTTAGAAAAACTTTATGTTATTTTGTTTATCTTTTATAGTTTCAAATTGGTATTTTTTTGAGTGTGGTTATTTTCATTGCATAGTGACAGGAACTTTTTAGTGTTTTCAACTTTAGTAGAAAAATATTGATTGTTGTGTTTAATTTGAAACTGCAAATACATTGGTAATATATACATATTGCTGACGAAGAACTACGTTGCAGTAAATAGATTTCATAATTATTATGTGTAAACGAAGTAGAACGCATTTTATAATTATGACACAATTAGGAATGCTGTAACACGTGAACACACAAACAAAATAATGGAGCGCCAAAAAAGTTAATGTTAGCTCTAATTCCGAGCAAGCAAGACATTATCCTCTGCCTTGAGTAAGCATTTTTCCAGATACAAAAATTCACAGGAAAAGAGAACATCAACATTGAACTTTGGATCAACGAAACCACAAAAACCCTAGCCATGCACCCGCACTTTTGATTTTCGATATATCGCGACAGTTTCGGTCCGAACTTCATTGTAATAGAGTTGACATTGGAACCAGAAAGTTCACGCAATTGCGAAGTTCAAATGTCCGGGTAGACCCCTGATTACAAATTAAAAAATTATTCATAAGTATCATTATTATTGGTCCGTTTTTTTTTAAGGTTATTGCTAGCTAATACAACAGTAGGTACTTAAATTCCGAAGAACTTTGCGGTGCAGGCTAGGAACCTAATAAACAAATATAAACGATTTGTATTTGTACCAAAACAGGAATACACAATATAGCGCAAGAAATGCTACAAAATATTAATTTAAGTTTAAAGACAGAAAGGTCTATTTCTCGATGAAAGTTGACGAAATCACCAACGACCGCTATTATTCTGTCACAGCCTAATGTCTACCTGTCCAGCAGACATTATGCGAGGTAGTTTTCGTCGCCCATCTTCTGTAAACCCAGTAAGGATGTCGCTAAACTTCCATCCATGCACAAATGCACTAGCATCAAACATATCTGGCAACATTTCATCCACGCGACACCGTCACGGCATCGCGTGCTCGACTCGCGTGTCTTTCAGTCAGGCACGCGACGGGTCCCTGCGTGAGGCACGTCACAGCCACTATCCTCGAAGGGAAGTGCTCCCGTTCTGTTTTTATACTATATTTAGGGTGGAATTTTTAGGTTTATTTTGAGTGATAGGTTGGTGGTGATTTGGGTTGGTTTAAAGCATGTAGGATGCTAATGTAGGGGACGGTAGTCCTTTTACTGAAGATTCCACGATGACAGCATATAATAGATAAGTAAGTACTAGTATGCAATGCAGTATCTAGAAAATGGCTACTCTCTGCCCTACACATTACTTCCTTCAGATATCGCACCTCACCGCACTTCGAGGGTAATTTTAGGGGAGTCGAGCAAGAAGCACATACTGAAGACGCGCGCATGAAAGCGCGACGGCACGGTTCTTGTTTCTGTCGCAGTACTGTTCAAGCATCATAATTTCGTTGTATGGAGTGCCAGGTGTGTACTGGCAGTAAGTTGTGGTAATTAGCTATTGGCTATTTTAAGCTGTCGGCGGAAGGGAGACAATTTCGTAGTATCGATGTGTTTAAATAAGCTTTCCCAATAATCGTCTAGAATATAAGTTAAGCATAGAATACGCTCACGACTATATTCCCCGAGGGGTAGTCAGAAGGGTATTCGCAGTATATTCAGAACAAGTACCTATCCACATTTCACTAACAGTATCCAAAGTCCAGTCAATGTTATAAGTAAGTGGTAGCGAGCCAATTGCCACTTTTAAATAACAATTACGGTGTGTAGAATTTACAAAAAACACGACAAAATTGCGGAACAAAAGATTTCATCATCATCAGCGTGTAATAATCGTCCACTGCTTGACATAGAACAATATATTTATTCAAGTGTAAAAGCGCTATTCGTTCCAAATTTTTCAGAGAACACTTCGGTAATTCTTTAGCATTTTACTCTGTATTTTTAAACAAACATCCTTAGGGAAATAAGCTAAATACATTTATTCATGACCTTACTGTGTTTACGGTTAAAACACACAAACTGTAAATATTTCCTCAAGTCTCGTTTCATTTCTTGGTTTGTTTCCGACATCGTATTCTTTTAATAGATTTAACTTCTGGCCGTTCCCAAGTGTTGATATTTCAGCCACTATACTGATTACTCTATGGATTAGTTCCTTACTACCATACACTTGAAAAGATAACGGTATAGACGACCCGGTTGATGTTATGGTTACCACGCCGGCCTGCCAAACCAGGGTCCTGGGTTCGAATACCCGTTCGGTCATGATTGTTATATCTTTGTGTCCATAATACAAAACCCGGAGTAGCTTACATTTGGGATCATTACAATGTATGTGCTCACAGGGCATTATTAAATGTTAGCTTATGTATGTGTTGATGTTTTATTGGAGTAGTCATATTATCTAAGATGGATCGTTTAATCTGGACATTGATTGTTCAATGGGCTCCTTCATTATTATTGAAGCAAATGCTCAAATCAGCAAAGCCTTAAATGACACGTCTCTAATAAGTAAGTTCTGCTATCATCAAAGCCAACCAAACACAATTTGATGATGAATTTGATGACAGTGATCCACTGTAATTACTCCCAACCGTCAATAAACGCTACACAGCGCATCATTATCTCAATTGCAAAGAAACCTGCCGCTAACATCTTGCATCCTCATGCTACCGAATTCCCACAAGCCCACCATCATTTCCGATCGCCATCATTCTCAACACGCGTTGCCGTGTCCAACAAGCATTACCAGACGTGGTGGCATGCTACGCCATCTTGTATTAACGCAAATTAACCGAGCATGGCCGTCATCACGCGAGGTAGCTGTTAGAAAGCGTGGAGTGCCGGTGGACACGCAGGGGTTAGGCTGTTATGGATACATCTATGTTGGGAGATATGTGTCCTGATTCATCATAATCAAGCGGAGTTAAAAGTTTCGTTTGCGGTTGGCTGGAGCAAGACTTATGGGTTTTCCTATACACCAACTTAAAGTGGAGGAAAACAGTTTATCTTATTGAGCTTGGGTTTAAACTCTCAGGGTAAACCAGTCGCTGTCAGGTCAGGCTGGTCATTCCGATTAAGTCTCTGATTCACACAGTTATTCAGTCGGATGGTCTGAATCACTCCGAAAACGTGTCCTTGTTTAGATAAAACGTCCTCATAGAGGACCTGCATTCCACTCCAGAGCCTCATCCTACCCTCAGGGTGGATGGCCGGTAGTTCACCACGCGTTTCCGCGCCCGATGCTGATTGGTAGACTTCAAATACACGTCCGAAATTCTTCAGCGTATGCATGTTTCCTCACGATGTTTTCCTTCACCGTTTGAGAGCAGTGGGTATTAAGTACCTACATATATAAATTATTTGGTGTACTCATCGGTACACGGCATGCCGTCCGTTCTGATTCGTATCCAGACCCTCGTTGTTCACTGTCCATACCTGGACCTTTACTTATTGTTCAATTGATAGTTGTAGCAAACCCTCTGACTACCCTGATAAGGAATAGTATCGTTTACATAATGCAGATAATATAATTAAAGCAGAGAGAAGCAAAAGCACTCGAGTCGAAAATAAAACTTTGAAACTGCAAAAACTAAAAAGAAAAACAACTGGCAAATCATATTCATATGTAAGCAAGTTAAAGTGCTTGGATTTCGAAAGCAACTAAGTTTAGAACAAACTGCATAATAAATTTTAAACTATTTTAGCTTTAGTCCGGTAACAGACCGTGTAATAAATAAAAAGGCAGCCACAACGGATGTGACTGCAACAAACGGACGTGCATTTGAGCTTGTAATGCAACTTAAATAAGATTGAAGGAAACAGGAGGCGAGCGATTTATTAAAACTACATTAACCATCTGCTAATTTAATACCATCTAATAACGAATATTTATCTTATCTTATCTAAAAGTAGCTTTAAACAACTTATTTTTAATTCTAATTAATTTGATCAACAAAAGCTATATACAGAAACAATTAAAATATCATGAACACTGCACTGCGGTGAATAAACTTTGGAATTGTGAGTAATGAAGTCATGATCATGATTAATACAATAATTTGTCAACAACCCGTGTACCTAAAAAACCGCAAAGGATAAATTGCGAATTCCAGTTTAGTTTTGGACAAGCATCGAACATGCTCTACATTACTACTTAGGTATATTATATCGCTGACGGAGCATGCCGCACACTGCAATAAGTATATTTAGTTGTAATGAGTAATGAATACATTCATTGACTACGACGGTGTTTAATTTACATCACTGCTACAATTACTGGCTATAGATCTTCACCGTCGAGATAAATAAAGTGTTTGGGAAACTACCTTTATATAGTGGAAGGAATATGCAGCCCATTATCTACCGAACCCTTAAAGGTGGCCAGAAATCTTTACGGATCGGATCCAAGAGGTCGTAGGCGTCCAGGTTGGTTTAGGACACCTTCGTCTTTCTAACGAAACGATGACAGTCATTGAGTTTTATTGACATTCGCATGCTGTTATTGAAAAATACTTATGATTGCCCAAAGCAAGGATGTTTGGAAGATTGAGCAGATGATTTTGCTCGTTAACGGTAACAGAATGAAGCAGTCGTAGAAGGAAAATAATTTGCTCGTACTTGGTATGATGACACTACAAAACCGGCCAAAACAGGGATGTTTGGAAGATGGAGCAGATGCCTGTCCTCGGTGACGGTAACAGAATGACGCAGTCGTAGAAGGAAAATAATTTGCTCGTACTTGGTATGATGACACTATAAAACCGCCCAAAACAGGGATGTTTGGAAGATGGAGCAGATGCCTGTGCTCGGTGACGGTAACAGAATGACGCAGTCGTGGAAGGAAAATAATTTGCTCGTACTTGGTATCATGACACTATAAAACCGCACCTATTCAACTGAAATAAACCGCCAACAAAAACTTCAAATATGGCAACAAAGTTTTATAATCAGAAACCCTGACATTTCGTGTCGGTGGTTCGTGACGGAACCTCCTAACTCCTCAGTTGTTATCAGCCGTAGTTCACCTGAACTTAGGCCTTTCTGCTCTAAATGTAACGGGGTTGCATGACGTTAGCTCATACTAATAAAACTTTAGGGTGGAATTGTGGTTGTGTTGCTAAAAGGTGTGGAGCTATTAAAGACCTAGCACTGCCGGGTACGGAATTTATCATAACCATGCAACGGGTACTGGATGGTGCTGTAATCGGAAAAAAAAACCTTTTCTGCAGGGGCGGTGGTTCTATCCTAGACTGGATCAGATTCGTACCAATGAGTTTTTAAGAATTGATGTAACTTTACTGGCTTTGCGGTGAAGTGAAACATCGTGAGGAAACCTGAATGCTTCAATTTGGAGAAGTGTTTTACCGATTAAGGTCCGCCACACACATACGGAATTGTAATCCGGAATTCCGAATCAGAATTCTGATTTTATATAGGATTTGAGAGCGTCGTTGGCGCGTTGAGGAAAGGTATGGACACCCAATTATAGGGGTCCGGGTTCAAATCCGCACGGACAACATGCCATGTAGTGCCAATGAGTTTTTCTAACCTATGTACGTAATATCGACTGCTCTCAAACGTTGAAGGAAAACATCAGGAAACCTGCATACACTGAAGAAGAAATTCTGATGTGTATGTGAAGTCTACCAATCCGCATTGGGCACGCGTGGTGGACTGACGCCCATACTACCTCCCTGAGGGTAGGCCTGTGCCCTGCAGTGAGACGTTTATAGGCTGATGATGATGATGATGATGATGATAGGATTTGATACCTCCGCAATTCCGAATGCAATTGTGGAGGGGGGAAATCCATACGAAATCGTAATCCTGATTCAGGATTCCAGATTGCAATTCCGTATGTGTGTGGCGGACCTTAGATGGGGTTTTCACAAAAGATTAGTTCGGATTAACATTTTAAGTGACATTTTTACACGCTGAGAAAAACTGTTAATAAAATAAAATAGGTTTTCTTAGTATTGAATGATCCATAATACCAAAATAGTTTTGGTATTATGGATCATGGCATTTGAAGGCAGGTACCATCACGACCAATTTACAACAGAACTTCGTTGTTCTCGACCTATAACTGTCGATGTCTGACATTTCGTGTCAGTTCGACCAGTGGCGTGATCGGAGCACTTACATTGAAACATTCATTACGAACTCGCAACGCAATACAAAGCTAGAATTTACGTGACCTCATCGCATGAACAATTAATTCGTGCTGGGTTGCTCAAACTGTGCGGTTCTATTTCATCGAGCTTCTTAAAAAATTAAAGGCAACAATATAAACACTACACTCAAAACACAAATCGCCGGGGAGAAAACAGCTAAACTAAATTGGAAGTGGGCCAGCCATGTCTGTCGAATGCACCAGGAGAGGTGGGCAAGAATGTTTACGCTCTAGATTTCAAAAAATGGTTGCCGGCGTCGGTCGACCTAGGAAGAGGTAGAGGGATGTTCTTGATGATTTCGATGGCAAGTGGCTAGAGCTTTACTATGTGGCTAAGGCAGTGGAGATGGTGTGCTTTTGTATTGCCAATGATATTGGTATTCCCATCCCGTATTCTAATCGAGAAGGACAAAAACATTGCTACAACTAACTTTTAAGGGTACTTGTAAGCAAGTTTCACGTATATATAAACCTGTGCTAGGGTTTCAGGATAAAATGACCCTGAAGGTCCTAACTACAGCTCCTGACTTCTGAACATAAAGCCCTTTGTATGAACAAAGTAATCACAATTACAACACGGTTATTAATATTATAAAGCGCGCAGCGAACCTACAAACGCCATTAGTCACGTATCGATGTCATTGTGTGACCGTTTCTTGCTACAATTATTGTAAATTGTGCTATGACGTGTTGCTAAGGGCTTGTTGATGAGGCTATTGACCTTTGTGTTTTTAATTTCTTATCCTAGCACCAATACTGTATGACTGTATTGTAAATAAATAAGGGCCCGATCCTGATATAAGGTAAATGCTTCATTAAAGAGGATGACGGATAACAGATACACGTAGTTTATATTACTTCATCCCCCTGAAATCCTGCAAAAATTGCACTCAAATGGTGAAGGAAATACATCGTGAGGAAACCTGCATACGCTGAAGAAGAAATTCTGAAGCGTACCTATGTGTGTGTAGTTCACCAGTCACGAATGGTGGACTAATAGCCCATACAGCAACCTTGAGGGTGCCTTGTGCCTTGCAGTGGGACGCATAATATAGGCTGATGATGAGCCCGCTGAAACACTTGCATAAAGTTCAGCAATGCAATTCTCTAAGCGCAAACATCGTCACAACGTTAAATTCGTCATTGAATAATCGGCGAGCTGTCAATTCGGTATTCGCTAAGGATATGTCACATGTCAAACGCATATAAAAACTTCCTCGATCTGAAGGATGCAAGAAGGATGTTACATTTGTGAGCTCGTCGATATTTTTGATTTTGACCACGATATGACGCTTAGAGAATTGCACTCCAGAACTTCAAAGATGGAATCAATTTTATATGGCCACAATCCTTACCAATGGGGATGGATAAGTTCATGACCTAGATTGACAATAAATATAATCTTGTTCCTTCTCGGATACAGGAGACATCTGGAGATTTCGATACAAATTGATGAACCAAGTGAAACTTGTATTTGTTATAAATGTTATATTGTGTTGCATCAATATTTAAGACACTTGACTTGCAAAAAGGTAAATATTCCACTGCACAGAAACCTCTTTAATAATCTATGCTAAATAAAGAATAGAGAACCCCAAAGTAAGAGATGGGAATGATGAAGAAAGGGATTATTTTGATTTGACTTTGATTTTGAAAAGCACGGCTAGCATGATGCCACTCACGACAAAGCGTCTAAACGAGAAAAACGTCATGGGCGCTCTTTCTGGCCTACGTAAAATAATATAGGTGGAGTCACATCTCGATTTTTATCGTTTTCTCGGGGGTGGCATGCGATGCCTAAAGGTTTTGCTTGAGTAAAAATATTCCAAATTGAAGATAATGTTGAATAAACATAAACGTTAAAACGATGAAATCTTTATACGTAGCGTAGCGTAAGGTTTGGTTTAAACAGCCAGAGATATATTTTTGATTGTGCTAGAAAATAATGGATTAGTTTCGAAGAAATCAGTGAAGCTCTCAAGTAAACAAACTGAATTGGATTACAAAACTTTCCAGCAAGACACAAAACCTATTTCCGATAAAAATAACTCGACGAGACGTACGTTCTAAATAAAATATTAACCGACTTATTCCAATCAATCAACTTACTAAAAGATAGCATAAATAAAACAGTGACGCTAAGATTTAGTACAGTTAATGTTGACAGTGGAATATTCCTTCTGACCTTAAGGTCGCTGGCTATCAGCTGTTCGATAGCTGGACACGTTATGTGTAGGGTTGCCAGCTTTAGCCGGACATGTTTGGCTTATTAGGGTCGTGTCCAGAGCTTGGAACCAGGAGTGCGATTTTTGAATCTCATACGTTGAACTCAGCAGTTGAAAATGTATGGAGATACGCATATTTCTACCGCTGATTTGACTTTCAAAAATCGCACTCCTGGAGTATGATTTTTGAATGTCAAATCAGCAGTGGAAATATTGACATTCTCAACTGCTGAGTTCAAAGAATAAGTTTCAAAAATCGCACTCCAGTACTAAAACAGGTTCTGTTACCGGTACAGCGGCTTAGCGGTTCTTGCAATTTCGGTACCTGGGTACTCCTTCTAACAAGAGCCGGTACCCAATTCAGGTACTACATATCTGTTTTCTCACTCTCACTAACGTAAATATTTGTTTGGTACTGGTGTAATACCGAGACTGATCAGAAATTGAATAGTACAGGCACACGTCTGGAACCGGTATCACACCAAGGCCAATGGTACCGGTTCCCAAAAATACTGGTATTTCAAGCCCTGGCCCTATCGCGACCGTTTCGGTCCGAACTTCATTGTAATAAAGTTGCATTGGAACGAAAACTTTCACGCAATTGCGAAGTTCGAATGTCCGGGTAGAGGCCCTGGTCGTGTCCGGCCTGTTCGGCCTTTTGTCTGTATAACTCGTAGCACGCACGATGAAACTGGTCCTAAATCGTTCAATCATTATTATCATGGGTCCCAAATGATAGGACTAATTTTAATATTGATTGTTGGTAGTAATAACTGATTAATTTTGTAATAAAATTGTGATTCATTTGTACCTACTTAATAAACAATCGAAATATGGAATCGGTTTTTTTTAAATTTTATTTATATTAGCGCTTCAAATAGCGCTGTGTCCGGCTTTTGTATTTTAGGACCTGGCAACCCTATTATGCGGATACACGGGACTACGTGGTTAATTATAGTTTGTACAATATGCACTAATAGTGCTTACTCTTAATTAAAGGTTAGGTTAAGCCAGAAGAATAACCATTTAAACTGATGTACAGATGTGACACTCCATTTCGAGCGTGCTCAAATTCATTTCCACATTGGCGTAGCTAGGGATTTTTCCTAAGGGGGGCAAACGGCCAGACAGCTCATTCAGCCCCCGTCAGTGGCATGGCAAGACTCAAATATGACGTTGTAAGGTCGGACTGCAAATAAGATAAAATCGTCGCCATACGATCTAAAACCAGGTGCGAGCGAGGCGAGCTCGAAATTTTACTAAAATATCAATAGGTCGGCACGTGATAATACAAACCAAAACATGGAGTGAGCGAAGCGAGCTCGACATTCAACTAAAATATGAATTTATCATGGCTCGACAACAATTCTCCGTCACATAGCTGCCAAAAACAACGATGAGCTAACAAATGTAACCCTTCAGATCGTCGACGTTTTTTTATATAAGTTTGACACATGAGGACATAAGCCTTAGCGAATACCGAATTGACAGCTCGCCGATGTTTCAACCACTTTGCCGATGTTTGCGCTTAGAGAATTGCATCGCATGCAGTACACCGGTGGATGACAGAGGATTGTGGCAGCATTATGCCTTTTGAAGGCAGGGAGTTGTATATTATGTGTCTAAGGTGGAGTCGTGTAATTGCAAGTATGGAGCAATTGCACTTATAAGAATCACGATCCAGTCCTTCTCTCAATAGACTATGTCTAGTCATCTAGAAGGCAGGTGTTGGTATAAAGAGAAGGACTGAATTGTGATTCATATAAGTGCAATTTCTCCATAGTTGCAATTACAAGACTCCACCTTACAGCAAAGGCGAGAGGACGAGTGTCGCATCTACAGGGTGAAATTGATATCATTAGCATCCTTTTAAACTAAGAGTCTACCCATCAAACTAAACAACTTTTACTATGGGAGCAAACCGATCGAAGCAAATAAAAATTCTGCTGTTCCATACTAAACTGCAATGTCGACGCGAGAGTTTGCGACTCAAATGTATGCAACAGCAGATTTTTTTTGCTCCGATCGGTTTGCTCCCATAGTAAAAGTTGTTCAGTTCGATGTGTAGACTCTTAGTTTAAAAGGATGCTAATGATATCAATTTAACCCTGTATCATCATCATCATCATATCAGCCGATAGACGTCCACTGCTGGACATAAGCCTCCCCCAAAACGGGGCGGATTTGCCATAATCGCCACGCTTGGCAGGCGGGTTGGCGATCGCAGTTGGATTGAATGTGTGTACTCAGAGGATGCTGCTGCCCATCCTCCGGTAGATCCCTTAGTCGCCTTTTACGACACCCAAGGGAGGAAATGGGATGGTGCTATTCTTAGCCGATACCACACGGACAAACCCTGTATATATATAACCCTGTATACTTCTTTATAATTAATAATATACTCGACTGCAATCAACGACTTATAATCAGTATTATAGGTACTCGAAGAACTACGCAATAAACAGACGCGATAAAACACATATGCACTTCTAATACTGATTAATATTTGTTGACAACATCATACATACATGGCTAGCTATACTATTAGCAATACATACATAGAGTTATGTTATCAATAACTCACTTGAAGGACATGTTTGTTTACAGTCGGAAAATTCTAGAAGTTGTAGCTATAAATAACTGTTAGACGAGAACGATATGAACTTTAGGTCAGCTATTTTGAACGAATAACTCATTATCCTACTAATCCTACTAATATTATAAACGCAAAAGTTTGTAAGTATGGATGGATGTTTGTTACTCTTTCACGTAAAAACTATTGAATGGATTTTAATGAACAATAATATAGCTTATACAACAGAATAACACATAAGCTACAATTTATAAATATATTGTGTGAATTTTCCAGACGAAGCGCAGACGAAGTCGCGGGCACCAGCTAGTTTTAAATGAATTACTTCTGGCGCCCTCTACATCCTACGCGAGAGTACTATCATGAAATCTTTAACTGCTCCTGCCTACTAAACTTTTGACTGAGAGAACCGATTCATTATCATCAGCCTATATACGTCCTACTGCAGGGAACAGGCCTACCCTCAGGAAGGGTGTATGGGTTGATACCCAACGCATTGTGGACTGATGTCCACAATGCGTTGCGTACCCAATGATTGATAGACTTCACATACGCATCAGAAAATTTTCTTCAGCGTAGGTAGGCAGATTTCTTCACGATGTTTTCCTTCACAATTTGAGAGCAGTTGGTGTTACGTACCTATATAAGTTAGAACAAATCATTGGTACATGGTATGTCGTCCGTGCGGTTCTGCACCTGGATCTTCACGGCTGAGTGTAATGGATAATCCAAGGGGTTCCCGTCGGCTTCACCAGGTCGTCGGTCTACCGTGTGGGGGCCTACCCACGCTGCGCTCTTCGATAGGTACCTACGCGGGCGGTCGCCACTCGAGAACTTTTCGGCCCCATTGGCCATCGGTTCTGCGAGCAATTTGCCCGCCCACTGCCACTTTAGTTTAGCAATTCATTGGTCCGACTACCTGGTGAAGGCGGCGGGAACCCGTTGGATGAGGGCAGCGCAGGACCGGTCGTTATGGCGATTCTTGGGAGAGGCCTATGTCCAGCAGTGGACGTCCATCGGCTGAGATGATGATGATGATACCTATTATGTATAGTTGTCTAGTCATCACAACACAAGTCCAGGCTAGATTCTGGTACTTTATATAGGTATATATAATAATAATTTCTTTATTTGCAGGCAAAAAACCCATATTTGTACAGTACATAATTATCAAGTCAAAAATTACAAACATACATATTAATTAACTAAATTTAATAACTTTAAATGTGGCAGGATAATGACTAACACTATACATATGGACATCTTGTCTGAAATACACTATTTATTTTAATAATCTGTATAACAAGATCCAAGATATTTATTTAGACGACCCTATAAGCACAGTCCTTAGTGAACCTGCCTGCTGTGCCGAGAGTCACGAGTTCGAAGTGAAGGGACAAATATTTGTATGATGAATTGATGAATATGAATATTTGTACCCGAGTCATGGATGTTTGTATGTACATGTGATATATGTATTCTATACGTTGTCTAGTCATCATAATACAAGCCCAGGAGGCCTGGGGGTCCAGGGATTTTAATTTGTGTGACAATGTCCAGGATATTAATTATTTAATTTGACAGACAGACAGTCGGATACGTCCCCTTGTGGGGCAAAACCAAGTAATAAAAATAAATGATAGGTACCTACCTACATAACTCTAACAACTTTGCTATCTTGAAGCACAATCTATAAGGAAAAATAACACAAATTAAAAATAGCTGAGCTCATACCTACATTCAAGCTGTTATCATAATTAACTTCAACATGCATCGTCATTTTCATTCCATTCGGTGTGGCAATGTTTTGTAGGGAATGTATAAAATTAGTTTCTGCGTTCGTACTCTTCTAGCACTTGAGTAAATATCCCACACAGAGAAACATTCGACACAATTTATGATTACCTATTAAATAGTTACTTTACTACTTTACTACCTATACTACTACTTACTACTATACCCTTATTAACCCTAAATAAATATGTATTTGACTGACACTGAATGTAATACAATAATTAGTAAGTAGGTACTGTAGTCACGTCTCAGGTTCTGACCCGAGCACTTGTCTCGCGTGGTTATTGCGTGTCGCGTTTTTGCCTGCCACGAGGCTCCATAATCCTCAATCTCTTCTTGTTCTTGACCAAAAACAATCCCTGAGATTGGGATAGATTCTCCCATAAACGACTTACTTGACAATGGCGGAAATGCAGTGCTAACGCACAAGCAAGAGACCATTAATCTAAACTATTATAAAACTGTAACAGGAAGTTTGTCTGTATTGAAGATATTAACAAAAAAAAAGTTACGATATGGTTTTTAGGTATCCCTGATTCCATATCACCAATTTTCGGATTTTTTGTCTGCCTGTTTGTTTGCTTGTGTGTTTGTTTGTTTGAACGATCATGACGCAAAAACTACTGAACCGATTTTGATGAAACTTTTTTTGTTTGATAGCTTAGTATCTGACTTAAAATCTGGTATATAATTTGTTACGGGTTAACGATCGTTATAAATAAAAAAGTAGGTACTGTACTAGAAACAGAAATAGAAAGGAAGAGATTTAGAAGAACAAACACAGGATATTAACCCAAATTATGAAAAAAAACTAAGTCGTGCTAAGAGGTCACGAGAGAGTGACGATTGCTCTTACTCTAAAAACGTGACTATTAAATAAAGTATTACTTAATGTGATAACACTCTCCGCCTACCAATAACAACAAAAGTTATTACGTCACAAATCCAATCAGCCAAAGTTCGAGAGTGAAATACAGCCTCAACCGCGTGACGTCATCTTGACGTCCAAACCCGAAACGTGGGCGTTCGAAAAACCAACTAGCACCGTATCTACAACCAAACATGACCTTAAACATGTTGACAAAGAGTTGAAAGTTCAATTGTTATCGGTGTGTTTCGGGCATTGTAAACAAGACGAGGGTTTGTGACGTCACCGCCCACTGGATAGAAACGATTCCTAGAATTAGAGGTTAATGTACAATGTAAACCCATTAATGTTGACAAATAGAAAGATAGACCGAGTGGCTGACTGGTTATACTGTTGTTGATCGTTTAAATTAGTCGGGGTGATCTCAGATTTTGTGCTAATATTTTAACGGCAAAACTACACGGCGAGAAGGTTAGAACTTAAAAGCTCGCGTAGCTCCTTGAGATAGCTCATAGCCCCGGACGAAGCTCCAGGCAACTTATTATTATATTCAATGATTATATTCATCTGTGTCGATACGAGAACCAGAATATCTGACTACCCCCTTGGAGAATATAGTCGCTACGTTAGCATCTGCTATAATATGCTAAGCAATATATAAAAATCAACCAGTGCACATCTTAAGGTGATCGTTAGGGTTTTCGTATTGTGTGTCGACTTCACGAGCGCCTAGCTTAGGGGGTACCTACAATGAAAAGCCAATTGCATTATGCTGCAAATTGCATGCAATCTGAAGTTCATTGCTGCGTGAGCGTTGCCATATTTTAAGGTTATGTTATGTCATACTGATTGGTCGATGTATTTCAAACTGCATGCAATTAGCGGCGAAAGTAAACCACCCAACCTAAGCACTTGGCTTTATTTTGGGTTTTTTGGGAAGAGATACGAGGGTGACCGATGCGAATAATTGGCTCAAAATTATGTGACAAGTAGTAGTGTCTGTGAGATCCATTAACCGCGATAATGCATGCCCTTCAATGTCAGTTTTAATCGTACCTTATAAAAGTATTTATCATAGATTAATATGTATATTGGATATAGACAGGTAACTCGCCTTGAATTTTAGGACTTCCTAATTGCGTTGCCGGTTATTAGCACTAGGGGGCGCCACATTATGAAATAAAAAGAAAAAGATGATCGGCCGACACGAGGATCGAACCTTAGCTACCCGGATCGTAAACCGGTTGTCTAGACTGCTAGACCAACAAGACAGTGATTAATAAGGGCGAAATCTCTCACTACTACAGCGCTGCGCGTGAGTTGTAGTGCGCTGTTACTCCGATATGAACCCTAGTTCAACACATAGTGCTGCGAAACATAACCGATAGATGGCGGAAGCTGTCTATGGAAAATCAGCGTTCCACTTAGTTTGTACTAAGATAACATAGCATGGTATTTATGACGTTAATAATCGCGTGATAAACCAGCAAACAAAGCAATTAGTGACGTCATTGAACTTAGGTAACAATTAGCAAAAAGACTTGTAATTGTTATCAGTTATTCACTTATCATTAAGTTTGATACAGTTTTATCTACAATTTCGTCTACGCTCCTGTTGCTATGCTCAGATTGAATTTTTGCGTGATAATAATGACTAGTAAAAAGTAAGGGTATGACTGGCTTTCCACTAGACCTGTGCGAGGTAGCGAGACGAGGTGTTCTTCTTGTGTCAATTATTATTGTTCTACGATTGTGTTTCTAAAATTTATCGGCAAGGTATTCGGCGACGGCCTGACAGCGTCCAGTGTACCTTTATTTAGGTCCTGTCTCATGAAGGTATTCGGACACAAGGCAAAAAGCAAGCAAGCAAGCAAGGACGGCAGTGGACTACTGTTGGCTGATGATGATAGTTACAAAAGTTATTCCTTAAAGTTTAAGAAGAGAAATAAAGATAATTGTTACTCTTCTTCAAATTTTGGGGCCGAAGTTTATCAAAAATACGTGAATTTTAACTCTCCAGCCGCAGATCATAACTCTACACACAATTTTACAATCTGTACCATTCACCTTCGTCTAGGGTTGTCAAGATCAGAAAAAAAATTGGCGCCATTTTCATTTTTAGGCATTGGGTTTTGATTGAGGATATTGGTAATGTACCCGGAACCGATAAGCTTGTATGAAGAGACTTATGGATTTAGAAGAGGCAAGATATGTGTGTCAGAATCGTAGCATGTGGCCTGTAGCAATCTATTGTCTCTGCTTACCACCGTGCGAGATAGGCGTGAGCATATGTATGTGTATATATTGGTATCAAAGTTTCTAATCACCAAATTATAATTCAAGAGTCAATCGAGAAGAGTCTCTCTCAATTATTTACCATCACATAAAACACTCATCATCTCAGCTGATGGACGTCCACTGCTGGACATAGGCCTCCCCCTAGGACCGCCATAACGACCGGTCCTGCACCGCTTTCACCAGGTCGTCGGTCCAACATAAAACACTAATCATTTAAAATTCCTGACAAGTTGAAGTTACCTCTATTCCGGATTGATATATATTTTCCTGACACGTCCATCATCTGGTACCACTGACAACCCTACCTCGTCCATGGCATGAAGCCAACGATAGATGAATGTTTAGTCCTACCTGACTCGGACAGCTAACATCCATTGAACTGCTTTTACTGTCATCGTTGCTATGACGTCATTTGGCACTGCCGATTTCTAAATCACGTGTTTTGGTTTCTTTGTTCCGGGTGTTGGTGGGTAACGATGTTGTAATAAATACATTTTAATCACTCCAGATGTGAAGTTTAGAGGAGACCTTTACACATTAGTGGGATAAAACAGGGTAAAATCACTCCAGTATGTTTGTTGATGGCTATTAGGGGATCCATCACCATTAACCTTTTTTGTCTATTGCAGACAATTTAACCAGAATTTTCTCTGAAACAATTTAAGAGAAAGACAGGAAAGCTGAATGGATTGAGAGAACGATACGTAATCATGTTTTTTCATATATGAAGTCAGAAAGAAGAAGAGCCAGCCAAGGGACGGGTAGATAATTTAGCAGCCAGGTGGGTTGATGACATCGTGAAGACTACCGAAGGAATTGCAGAATGGATGTTATAAAGCAAATCTGTACCGTGCTGATTATGACAATAAACCACGGCGAGCATCGGTTACTTTGCACGAAGCAGGGCTTCTTGGCAATTCTGGGTCCACTAGCTGTCATCGATCATCATTCTCTTGCCCATTTTCCCATTATTAGGGGTCGGCGCAATATGTCTTCCTCTTCCATTCATATCTCTTAGCCGTCATTTCAGCACTCACTCTTTTCTTAGACATACGCTTTCATATAATCCATCCATCTTTGTCTGAGTCCACTAGTAGTACCTATGTGTAGAAATTCCGAAAAAACGTAACCTTGTCAACTCCAGAAATAAACACAAGTTACGATGGTTGGCCCAATCTCCCCTTAGATAATGAAGGCGTAGATAACCTTTCTAATGACCCACCCAAAAGGCAATAAAGTTTTAATGATTTCAATCCTAAGCAGCTGCTTTAATAATAGGTACTGTAACAAAGCGAATGTACAATTCCAAACAGACATTCTTTATTCGTCCTTGTTAGCGAATGAAAGACAAATTCCACCGAAACTTGGTCCAAAACTCGTTCTTGAAAGACAAGAAAAAATCTGGTTTTGTGACTTGACTTGTCAGAAGTAGCAACTTGGCAAGCTTTATAGCTTACGGTGACGAAATCACGTTTCATGCTATTTGTAGATATCGGATCGTAACTAATTTTGTTAGAGTATTTTTACGTTTTCATAAATTAGTAGATACTGCTACATATTCTCGCCATTGGGAAATCATGCACAAGGTCCCGACGACGTAGCGTGATGAGTAGCAGACTAGACTGCTAAATCAGAGGCATACAGAAGTCCTAGGATCAAATATCGTTTCGGTTATGGATGTATCTTGTGAAGTTATTGTCGTCTTCCTTCTTCGTCTTTCTGAAACCATTTTGAAACTATGTATCTTTTTAAGCGTGCAAGCAAGATATACTTTTAGCATTTCTATCGACCCTCTGGACCCTCGAGGAGATGGAGATGCCGATCTGGCCTGAGAAGGCACAGAAAAGAGATGAATAGCGTATTTTGTTGACGGAGGCTAAGACCCACTTGGGGTCTCTGAGCCAGCGTAATCCTTTTTATTTAGAATTCCAAGATACAACCATCTAAAAGTAATTATCTCATTTACGGCGACTGACAACCTTCAGATAGCCCCTCAACCATGTTTAAAATAGCATATTCACCCTTTTAAAAGCCTGACCTTTAAATTAAGTATTAATAAACCTGGCACCAACCTAGACCTATGTCCAACTAGATTAAGTTTAGACAGCCTTGACAGTACGGATGACGTCAAACTAAGTTTTTATGTACATTCTATTTAATTTACAAATGTCGACCTTCAGTATTTATTGCTATTCATATTCACACCAACCAGAACGAATGATACGCACAAACGCAGTTATTTATAAGTATTTGTGTTTATGTGAACTGAAACGTATTCCAGTACTTCCAGTGTTAATGGAAAATTCTTCTTATGTTCATGATCATCATCAGCCTATACGTGCTACTGCAGGACACGAGTCTTCTCTCAAAAAATAATGGTGATACGATGCAGGGAATTGGCGTATAGGGAATCACGAGCTGATAGATCGAGATTTTGCAACCACCAAATACTGGAGGTTATTCTTCTTTTCGTGTCAAAGGTTCTTCAGTTATGTTTTTATATTTTACCAGCCAGGTACCCGGCGAACCTGATAGCGTCAGGTGTAGTTGTATTCAATTCCTCTCTTTTGCAGGTGTTCGGGCACAAGGGTCATTTAAGCAGATAGATGAACCATCGACTGGATAGGTTCGCCTCAATCACAGTGGATACATCCTGGAGGTGGACTATCAGCAACAAGAACCTTCGTCTACTCTACTTTACTTCTACGGACAAGAATCTATCAAGAATTAGTTTGTTATTATAAAGATGTGTACAGTTCTAGTAAAAGAAGGGTCAAATTAAAGTCATATCTATTAAACCCACTAACCAAACGAAATCTAGTAAATCTTAATAGACTTAAAACTATCAAGATTGCGCCGAGAGCGTCCTTGACAGTGGCACCATGCGGCGTTATGACGTCATACAAATCTATTTCTGTATCCAAATAATAAACATTATACTATTTGGTTGTGTTTCGTAGTGATTCGGGAGAGTGATTTGATTATTCAATATTTTGATGTTTTTGACACATTCAATCAATCAATCAATTATACTTGTTGTTTTTGTTTTATTTTTAACATATCCATTTACATAAAAAATTTATAATTAGCATAAGATCAACATTTATTTATTTCAGGAACCTTTATCTGTGTGTAAATTTTGAGATGCTGCTGGTGATTATAAGATAATTTTGATTTTTTAAAGTAGAATTCTAACATTTGCATAGATTTAGAGATTTAGAGTCTAGGTGGTAGATTGATTTCAATCAATTAGATGTTCCAAGGAGACCACAAGGTATACAAATAGCAACTGAGTTCGATTCCTATCGAAATAAACGGGTCAGGCGCACAAATTCGCATCCTGATGAAACCTGCACTTCTGAGCTCTTATAGATGTATTCGGAAGGAACCTTATAAATCTGGCCAAAAATTTGAATCGGGTTTTAGAAATCCATCATCCAAGAACAGGGCAGTTGATTACGAATAAAATTAACGATGATGAAAATAAAAAGCAAATGATAGATCGATCACGGATCACGTGTGTGCTTTATAGGAAAAACCGGACCGACAGTTTATAATAAATAAACACAGGTTATAAAACAACTAGTTTTAAATAAACTAGTAGGAAAGGAAGCTGTGTAGCGAATTCAAATTAAGTATGGATATTAATAATAACGACAGAATATCCAAGAACAACAGGTTCGTACAGGGACAGAGTCAAACATTCAGAAAAACAAGTTTAATAATACGCTTTCGATATAAGAGACAAAATAATATGCTAGACTGTGGCACTAGGCACTCCCAAAATTTTTAGACACGTTGAATTCGTTGAGGTACAAGAAGAAATATTTGGCACAAACCACGGAAACGTTGTATCCGAAGGTCAAAGCTCTTGCAGAGAAAAAACAGGATTAGCAAATACTACTTCGAAAAAAGATGATGCTAATGGCTTTGCAAGTTCTCTCTTTTGAACGGTAAGATAGAATACCTTTTTCTTCTAGTGGACAAGGAAATTGTACAGGATGGATGCTTTTTAGACCGTAAGCCTAGCCAATTTCCACCGCATTCTATCCAATCTTCAATCCTCAATATAAACATGAATTATAAACGCCCCGATGAAACATCTGTAGATTTTTCTTGGGCACACCTATTATAGTTTATTCGACACACGATGTCCCGTGAAACGAAACATTTTCAGACCAAGGACACAAAGAAATAAGAATCTTTTTATATGACAAAGTCCAACATAGAATGGACTGCATAAATTAAATACTGGTATTGGCCTATGGATACATACATGTGATCAAACAAGTTATCGACAAGGTACCTCGACACAACACGACAGACCAGTTATAATAACCATATAAAATCTATCTACACTACCAACCTAAGTACCTACTTGTAATGTACTCCGAAAGATCCGTAAACCTGCATGTTTATGTTATTTGTTTTGCCACGATTGTTTTAACTTTTTAATTTAGAGTAATCTATTATTGGCCTTATTCTAAGCTGACTACTTCTTTGTACAATTGGTTTGTAACGCTGTCGATTACTTCAATAAACTTAAATAAATAAGTAAAAAAATAGACAAGAAGTTGTGTTGAAATGAAAAATAACTACTAAGTGTAGTATAACTTGTTTTTAGTTGAGACTGTATTGATAAATTATAGGTTTGCTAAATTAGATTTAAAAAACATGTTGATAGCATAATTACTTCACATTCTATAACCTTGTGGATCTGACATCAATGGCATTAAACTCCGTCTAACATTAACTTTGTATTTTTTGTCATCTACTGTATTTGTTATAGTTTTAAGTATACATATCTATGCAGCAGATACAGGGTGAAATTGATATCATTAGCATCCTTTTAAACTAAGAGTCTACCCATCAAACTGAACAACTTTTACTTTGGGAGCAAACCGATCGGACCAAAAAAAAAACAGCTGTGCCGTACTAAACTGCACCCGCCGCGCTGCTTACTCGAGTAAAAGTTGTTCAGTTTGATGGGTAGACTTTTAGTTCAAAAAGATGCTTATGATATCAATTTCACCCTGTAGTTATTTAGTGCACAGATTTAAGCCCAATTATTTGTTTAAACTGCAATGTTGTTTATAGGTAAATCAAATGTTAAATTAGCTAATTCAAATTCTACAACATACATACATATTCGTACGCCTGTTGGGTAGCCAGGCAGTGCAGTGACAACGGAACGCCACTTGCAACGATTATGACAGACCTCTTTCGCTTCCTCCACATTCAACATTCATCATCGATTTCGAGTACATCTGGACCACAAAGAAATTACACGTTCCCATCTGACCTGGCCCGTTTTAAGCACGTCACCGATTTTTAGTGTAGGTAATTAAATCTACTTACAAGTTTTGTGAAAAAAATTAAAGAAATAAATTGACACGTAATTTCAACTTCAAAGCTAATTTAACTAAAAGTTAAACGTTACTATTGCACCCTAGTGGTGGTTAAGTAATGGTTGGTAGTTCGAAGGAATAGTTTTTTTTTATCACCAACCAAATAGAAGTCGGTCAGAATCAGAATCAGTTTTGTTTCCGTTTGTGCAATGTATTTTTGCGTTTGGTCATTGGGTGTCAATAATTTATTCATTCATAGAAAACAAATTCTTCGCGAGCGATCAACCAATATCTATCAGGGAAAAGGAGAAACAAGTTAGAAGAGAAATGACGGCATAAATTGTGAGATAGAACACACACTTCATAATTATCCTGAGAACGAGACAGACGGGTAAAGTCGCGGGTAACAGCCACTAGAATATAACATGTAGGTATTATTATCGTTATGACGTAAACAATGTAGATGTGAAGGACGGATACTTACTGTAAATACATGTGGAAGTTGGAAACCTTGGCACTGACCGCGATCTGTGACGTCACAAATAAACTGTTATTTGTCTCCGGGAAAGTGTTATAACATACCTACATAAGATATAGGGTCCTTCTTAATATGCTGATGGTTTTTAAGGGGATGATCAGACCATCAAACTGAACAATTTTCTCTATGGGACATGTCGTTTAGTATGATTTGACCAGGAGTTAACCAATAAAACATGGAATTTAATCCAAATCAGTATTCGCTTTATTCGCTCCAAAAGTGCAAGTCCTTTGACATATCTTGGACATCTCTTCTTACACAAACATGTTTCTATTCACGCAGGAACTTTTGCGTTCCGTTTTATACAGAATTCTACAGGACAAAGGACGAAATCGCGAAAAAAATCTACTGTTCCATACAAATCCGCAAATCTGCTCGACTCGACGTAAGTAAGTAATGTGACTAATGAGAATTAAGGTTATTAAATCCCACTAGTTCCATTATTTCACAAAACAACTTTACTAGGACTCGTGAGAAAAATAATTACCACTATAATTAAATACCACTAGTTTAATTCTTGTTTTTTGCAAATGTTGTACAATTGTTAAGAAATTAAAAACATACGATTGACGGCAGCACCGGAGGCTCGGTGCCCCCTTAAATTCTGCAGCTAAAATGTCTTCTTTCAACGCTTCGTTTACTTATTGACACTTGCTCGAATAAATAAAACATTTTCGTTGTATCGATGTATAATATAGTTACATTGAAAGTGAGGATTTATTTGGATATTTGAGTTTATCATCTCGTTTTGATGCAGTGCAGACCGTATAGGAGCCTACGGCGTTTGATAGAACCTATCGATAATAATTATAACCTATCGCTCTAGTAGTCGATTCTCTAATCAACGAGAACCCCGTAATTGTAGAAGACGAACCGTATATCCTAGAGTTCCAGATCGAAACCAAACTACGAAAGATTATAGGTAGGTAATTGGAAATGGATCACATAGTAACATAAAAAAAGATTGAAATTAATAAACATCGTCTCCTTCTTCAGGATCCTGTCTATTACTGGAGGTTGGCAGTCAGCTCTGCATATCCCTGCCTATCTCTCCAAACATTGTCTAAATAAATAAAAATGTATCTCTACAATATCTCCAGTTCACAGATCCATTAATATCCAGGCCGATAGATACAGCGTGCGTGTGCGCACCAGTGACGTCACGACCCCGCTCAGTGCCAAGGCTGAAACGTAAACACTCCCGCATTATGTAAATATAACTGATAACGAGGTTTTTGTGAATAATAAAGAGTTTAGGTGTTGTATGACAACCCGATAACCTATTTGATAATGAATTTGCAAAGCCGAAGGTCGAACGTTTAAAGCTAGGAGAAAATACTGTATGTGTGATGAACACGAATAGCAAAGTCGTGAAATATCAACGACGCACTAGCCTTGACATTGCGGCTCTGTTATTATATCTAACTATAGTAATAAGAGAGAAATTTTGGTAACCATTAGCTGCAAGGCTGATTCAGTATTCATTCATAGGCTGTAGAGCGTCTCTGTGATGGGGGCCTGCATAACTACAGTCGGTTTAGGAGTTACAGCCGTTCAAAGTATGTATCAATCAAATGAACGATCAACTGCAAGGCTGATCATAGGATATTATTGTAATAAGGAGTAGCTCTTTGAACAGCAACAGCACAAAAACTGTCATGTTCTGTTAGTCGGTTACAGCCGTTCAAAGGTGGGAACTTGGAATAGCTGTATCTCCTAAACCGACTGATATACCGTGTCAGTTTTTGTACTGTTATGCGCACAGTACAAAAACTGACACGGTATATCAGTCGGTTACGGTGTATATTACAATAATACCTGCATATTCATGTTTAGAAACCATACCAGACCTTTACTAACGAAACCAACGGCTGTAACTCCTAAACGGACTGGATTTATGCAGGCAGACCTGGTCTATCCTCATCACAGAGATGCCTATACCCTATGAATACTGAATCAGCCTTGCAGCTGATGGTTAGCAAATTTCCTCTTATGTCTTAGAATACTATTTTCTTCTTCTTGTGGTGCCATCTCCTATCGGAGCTTGGCTTTCTCTTCTATCGTGTCGTTTAGACAATTACCTAGGTACTCATGCTGTAGTGGAAAGATTAACCAGTCAACAATGGTCATATCGAGGTTGACTGTCCAGGGTGCGCCAGACGAACTCAGGTTTCGTCACTCACATAG
Organism: Agonopterix arenella; assembly: GCA_927399405.1. NCBI lineage: Eukaryota > Metazoa > Arthropoda > Insecta > Lepidoptera > Depressariidae > Agonopterix > Agonopterix arenella. The sequence goes on from OV656704.1 coordinate 861,517, forward strand.
GCTCCTTCCTTGCACCCCTACCTTTAGGGATATTCGGACCCTGGAGGCCACCTCCCTGAATAGTGAGGTGGTGTTAATATCAAACAATTAACAGAGATTCTTAAGCCAGGAAGTCTTTCTACCAGCATTCATACTTCTACCCTGCAGAATAACCTGAAAAAAAAATTTATTTTTCACTTCTCATAATGTGACCATCTTCGTCCTGACCTAACTTTAAGACTAGATACTTTGAAGGTAATAAAAATGTATTACTTAAATATGTACTATTTTTATTCAGTTGTTCTACCGAAGCGCAAGGCGGATAATGTATGTAAAGGTTCAACACGTTTTTTAAAAGGGTCATGCAAATGACAACTAAACTATACCATGAGAACAATACTTTATTATTCTTAGAATTACACAGAAATGGACAAACACTTTCCATTTTGCTCAAAACAAAACAAAGGATGCCCAAAACTATTGTAATGTTCGTATTCGTAAACAGTGAAGTGAAAGTAACAGAAAGACGCAAAGGACAATAAATATAAGACAATAGAAAACGGTCCTTTATTGCAATAAATTATAACAACAACATTATGAAAGGACGCCGAAGCCTTTGTATAGAGTCTATACAGAGTTTATAGACGAAGTAGTATTATTTAAACGGGATATTTTGGTAGAATCCGTTTTGTATCCCTACAAAACGAAAGCACACTCAGCCGGGGTATAAGTGCACCTGTTCGTACGTCCTCTATGTGTGAATGCACCGACATTATTGTATGAAGCTTAACCTATATAGTAATATAGTTGTACCTGTACCGATATTATTAATGTTATTTTGGTACACAAATGTAAGTAGACGATGCCGTTTTGTGTCCAGCTTAGAATAGCACCGACCAAAACGGGTATGGCTAAAAGTATCGTTAACATTTAAACCACATACTCTACCCATCAAACTGAACAACTTTTAATATGGCAGCAATCCGATCGTAGCAAAAAAATCAGCTGTTCCATACTAAACTGCAATGCCTACTCGGCTCAAATAGATGAATCAGATTTATTTTTTGCTCCGATCGGTTTGCTCTTATAGTAAAAGTTGTTCAGTTTGATGGGTAGAGTATGTGGTTTAAAGGTTAATGATACTTTTCCTTACACCCTGTATAGGGGACTACCATTGCGTTTTTATTGGTTAGTTGGAGTCACTACATCCGACCGACTCCACATCAGAAGCTGTAGCATGATACACGTGATACGGCTGTATCACATCTTTATCTCGTTTATTCGCGCGCAAATAGAAAGAGAGCGAAAGTAAATATGTGATAGCGCTGTATCACGGTGGCATGCCACCCATGCTGATCATAGCAATATTTCCGTCCATCAGATTCAGAAGGGTAGCACATTTTATCGGAATCTATGAACATAAGCAAATAAACGCAATACCTGCTAAAAGCATAAGAACAGTATTTTAGCTTAGAAAAAGTATATGTCTAGAAAGAGCCCCATGCTTCTACCGTATAAAACAAAAGGGGCCAACTTTCTTAGGTTGGTGTGCGTGAGGCGCCATACAAATTATGGCAGTGTGCGTGTATATGGATAGGGTTTAGAGGTTACAATTTTTTTCTACGTTTTTGTAGCTTCGACTGTCAATCTTGACATATAACTTATCCAAGTATTTTAGTTATTCTGTACTTTCAAAGATTCTGCTACCTTTACCGCCCTATTTAACTAACAACAACTTTTCATCTCTATGATACGAAAAATCACGTCAGAGGCCGTAAGGCGGTCAGAAAAAAACTCTAACACCAGGGCTCTGCCCACACTATAAGAAGAAGATACAAATTCCCGATGTTTCTACTCACACATAATTTGCTTTAGACCTTTGATTGAATTGACCTTTCTCATCACACTACTAGGCAAAGGCCTCCCCGTTAGGTACTCTTCCATTCGTGCCTGATTTGGGAAACCTCTGACCATTGATCGTTTTTTATCCAGGTCATTTCGTCATCTCTCCCTAGGTCGACCCGAACGTAGGTGACCGTTTTCAGGGCATCCTTGTTAAAATTACCAATTGTTTTCTTTAAAGAAAATATACCTTTCTACAAAATGTGGCCTAGCATGAGGTTCAAAGCAAATCCTTATCAAAATTGAGAACCCAATTTCTCTCCAACCCATACAAAATCTGCGAGGTCCTTTTAATTCTTTATTTTAGTGCCTATTCAAAAGATACTTTGAAAGCTGTAACGGCATCCTTTGACGCAGTTATAAAAGTAAAGTTTTATGGTCGACTTTTACTTTTTCTGTCGGTGTCTTTCATTCGGTTGGACAATTAAAATTATCTCTTTAATGGTTCCAGATATTATGTCTTGGAGAACAGTGAAAGGGTCAAAACTGTTATGTTTGACGGATTCTTTCAAAATATTGTACTCCTACAAAGGATACAACAATACAGAAACAGGTCTATAGGGTTTCTGACGTGGTTGTCATAAACTTTGCTACGGAGCAAGAATCACTTTTAGAAGTTGTCATACTTGCTTAAAGTGAGGAACGTACCTGATCCATTTGAACCTACCATATCTGGGAACCACTAGAGCTGGTTAGCTAATCTCTCCATTCAATGGCATGCTATTAACGCGACAGACTCGAACCCTCGACTCCTTTTGTTTTTTTGATAAATAAATGAATTGAAGAAGACAGTGAAACCTAGTTTGAATTCTTAAACACTTGGAACTGAAAAACGTGGCTAAATTCGCTTGGCGCTAAGCGTATGACGCTTCTAAAACCTCAACCACTTACACTATTTGCATCTCTCACACTTGAATTCTCAGTTAAGCACAAAAAGGTAGTTACTGCCTAATCCGAAAAGGAATGCAATCGTGAGCTTATGCATGTATACAGGATCCTTCATAATATGCTAACACTTTTTAAAGGGGATGATCAGACCATCAACAGAACAACTTTCTCTATGGGACAAGACCAGCTTGTCGGTCTGATCATCCCCTTAAAAAAGTGTCAGCATATTAAGAAGGACTCTATGTAGGGTAAAATTGATATCATTAGCATTTTCACCCTTTTAAACTAAGGGTCTACCAAACTGAACAACTTTCACTATGGGAGCAAACCGAACGGAGCAAAAAAAACCGAAATCAGCAGTTGCATACATTTGAGTCGAGTATATAGGCATTGCAGTTTAGTATGGAACAGCAGATTTTTTTGTTGTTCCGTTCGGTTTTTTTTTATTCATAATGAGTTTGCGCTTGGCTTCAGCTCACCTGATGGGAAGTGTAGATGAAGCCGAGGATGTAGCGCGCTCACCCAGAAAAAGTCTATTAACTCTTCTTTTGAAAATATCCTGATTGCTCCCATAGTCAAAGTTGTTAAGGTTTAATGGGTAGACTCTTAGTTTAAAATGATGCTAATGATATCAATTCATGTGTGCGCACAATACTACAATATACTACTCCAGACATGCCAAAACGTTGCAGGGGACGATAAATTAGTGGGAGAGATTAATGTCGCTTCTTTAAGTAGGTAGTTATAATAGTTCGTAATCTTTGCCTCCAGTGGAGGTCCTCCTCTATGAAACAATTTTCCAAAATCAAATCTTTCAAATCTTTGTCAACCTCTACTTTGACGACACAGCCTATAAACTTTTAAATTACAAAAGACCTGACGTATTCAAATATCCTTCCATACGTTACCTCTCCACGCCCAGTAATTTTCATGTACCGCATGTACACCTTCCTCCTTTGTCATAAAGTCTACATTGGAACAGGCTCCTGCGTTACGTAAGTCGCACCTGAGCCAACATCCTTGTTTGCGCAAGTCACGTGGAGATGCTTGTTACAGTACCTACTATGTTAGGTTAGGTAAGGTAGGTACGTGTCTTGTGAATTTAATGTTACGGGAAATTGTTACGTGTTTTCAGGCACCTACGCATGAATTTCCCAAGAAAGGCTCTTAGGAAAGTCTTCTAGATTTCTCCATGCTTTTCTGAATGGCTTGAACGATCTTGCGGGGTTTAGCAAATTTTTCTTCTCATTGTGAAATCAGCTATCAAAATTAAACGTGGTGTGTACTCTGAATTATCTTTTAAATACATCATCAATTCATTATACATCATAATATACGTGTTAATGAATAAACGCACAACTAGAAATAAGTTGTTTAGAATCGAGTGGAGAATGAAATTATCAAGGTTTCAAGTTTCAACGTAGGTTTTTTAAATATATAATACAACGAACGTTAACCAGCGACTTCGTCCGCACAAATCATATACCAGATTTTAAGTCAGATCATAAGCTATCAAACAAAAAAAGTTTCATCAAAATCGGTTCAGTAGTTTTTGCGTGATACTCCAAAAATTGGTGAAATGGAATCAGGGACACCTAAAAACCATATCGTAACTTTTTTTTTGTTAATATCTTCAATGTACAGACACACTTCTGTTACAGCTTTATAATAGTATAGATAATGTGATATATTTGGCATTTGACCCCCTTGTCCCCCCCTCGCTACGCTACTGCCTACAAACTACTTACTTAGATGAAAATACGTGTATCTTATATAATAACGAATTCTTGTTACTTGCAATTAGAAATATCCGCTCTATGCTACCAATGTAAAGCTATAGTAACCGTTTTTTTATTACACCATTTGTTGATTCCTTGGCTTGGCATTTACTAGCGCGGCTACATTGCTACAAAAACACCCAAATTATCCTTATAGCAATACAAGCAAAGCATCAGGTAAAAAATCATAACAATCATTCCAACAAATTCTCCAATCGCCTCTTCAGTCATAATGACAGGACTGTCATTAAAAGTGATTACAATCACGCACAGCCCATTTGACAGCTTGCGTCAAACCCTCCAGGCCTGACGGATGATGGATGCAATGACAGTGTCATCTCGTGCGTCACTCGACCATAAGCGGCCAGGTGGAGTGTTGACACAAAGATTGACGCTCATTATGTGACAGCTAAATAAGTAACATAGGTACATGAACACGCGAACGTTTCCCCTTTTGAGGTGATCAGAAAATGTGCTGCAATCACTAAGAAACCTATTATGTTGGTCTGAAATCTGGAACCGATTGTTCCCAAAATATTCAAGCATGAAACGAATAGGTGTAAAGTGATGCCAGAGGTATGTATTTGGTCTACAAGTGTACCTATTGTGTGTAAAAGACTAGGCTTGTGACGTCAGCAACGTGAGGTAATTGGTGGTTCATGTGTAGCCTGAGAATCATACAGAAGTTACATTAATTGACGAAATTAAGTTACCTGTAAATAACACCGTTTTGATACTTTCTAGATTGCGGAGTGAAGCGTGTCGAACGATAGATAAATTAGACTAAACCTACCTACGTAAGGTACATTTAAATATCGATCTACAAAAAGCCGACACGCGATTAGGAGCACATTAAAAACCATTTACTACCGGTATAAACACCATTAAAATTAGATCTCTTCCCGTTCCATTCAACTTAACAATGTCAAAGCCTTCAAATAGAAGCTTAATACAAAAAGGTCAGTTATTTTTAAAAGACCTCTCGGACCACTAAATGACATCATACAGATGAAAGGAACAAGTTTTGTTTAACATATACTTACGTATAATTTCCTCCTTGCGGGTGCCAGAGGTTATAAGTGATTTGGTCAAGGATTTACTACAAGTTTCGGAGATTTAAAAACAAAATTATGTACAGGATACTAGAATCCCACTGCAGGTAAAGGCACGTCTAACTGAGAGACTGTGGGAGACAGTGAAGCAGATAAACAACGTACAGCAGACGGCCTAGCATGCCATGCCTGAAAACGACAAAAATCGAAACGTGCCTCTGGCTGGCTTGTGATCTATGTCTATTATTTTGCGTATGCGAAAGCGCGCTCGTGAATGTTTTCTTTTCTCGTATTGTCCCGTTGTCGTGCGTGGCATGCTAACCCCTCTGGATAGGATTTTGGATGGTTGACCACATTGGTAGTTCTTGAAATTGAGTAGATCTCGCCAAAGCTTTAAAAATTACAAGTAGAAAGAAAAATCTACCAAAACATCCTGAAACCAAAAAATCTTGGCGTAGTTGATAGTTATATAAGAAGGCTTCTATCCAAACTTTTATCCAATCTAAAAGCGAGTACTGTCTTGAGTTTATGTTTGTGTAATAAGAAGAAGAAATTATTAATATAAGCTGTCCACAATCTAGAGGCTGAACTTTGAAACACTAGTTATAAGCAAAGTAAAGAGATGCTAAGGTAGGGTTCTTCTGTTCTGTGCTCTTCTTCTCTCGTGTCAGCATAAGCATGACAATCACTTATGCTTTAGTGTAAAGATTAGCCAGTCAGCAATGGTCGTATAGAGGCTGACAGTCCAGGAAGTGCCAGACGAACTCGGGATTCGTCTTCAGGCTCTTTCCTTGCACTTCTGTGGTATAAGTATAGACATGAGAGAATCTCTGCCGTGTTTTTCATTGGCCTATCTAGCTAAATAAGATCTTTATGCAAATATCCCTCTACCACATCCAAAACTCAGCACATCCAAACCATGTCTTTATGATGAGCACCGACTGAAACATCTGCCATAGCAGCTGGCTTCAAGGTTGTCGCCTTTATTTCGTATTGCGTTCAACTGGCGGGTTGAAAGGATTATTATGGCCGATGAACGATTTTGCAAAAAAATTTTAACCTTGGCGTTGGATGGCGTTGTATTTAACCACGTTTCTAACTATATCATCTAGTCTTTGTTTTTTCTTATAATATAATGCCTGCTTGCTGCTTATCGTGTGGGCAGAGCCCTGGTGTCAGAGTTTTTTTCAGACCGCCCTACGGCCTCTGACGTGGTTTTTATGTAACGAGTACTACCACCAGAGATAGTAGCCGGGACCAACGGCTTAACATGCCATCCGAAGCATGGAATCTTTTTTTTCAGACAATCGGTTGATTCATTATGAAAATGTATGCTTTTTACAGTAACATAATTATAATTATGTAGGTATATGAGAACTGAACAAAAGAGTTTGTATTTGTAGTTTATTTGCTATGGGCAAAAAAGTGATATTCAATTCAATTTAAATTGTACCAAGGTCAGGCTAACGTTAATTCTGATACGATAAAAATAACCGGAAATATTTTTTTTAAAAGGCCAATATCATACGGAAAAAGGAAATGGACAACTATTATAAAACTGGTGAAACAGGTAAACTCACGTAAATAATGATCATCAGACGAATTAATTTGATTTTACGATTATTCCTCATTCGATTGTGGCAGCGTTCATTAATTTTTGGTAGTCAACCCTGACGCACCGGAAGGATACACTGTGATAGGATATTAATTATACGTTTTTGTTGGCATGCAAATATCTCGTGTCATTTTATTTTTTCTATAAAAAGAAACATAGATACAGGCTGTCCCAAACCTCAAAGTCAAGCAAAAATCTGGAAAACGATCAAACTTAGAATTTATAAACCTATCTCCTGTTTTCGGCTTGGTCTGACTTTTAAAAGCAATGCTCAACTCAGATTATAGTTTCAGTTTAGTGCACATGTTTCATCATCAGCCTATAAACGTCTCGCTGCAGGGCACAGGCCTACTCTCAGGGAGGGTGTATGGGCCACCACGTGTGCCCAATGCGGATTGGTAGACTTCACATACATTATCAGAATTTCTTTTTCAGCGTATGCAGGTTTCCTCACGATGTTTTCCTTCACCGTTTGGAGCAGTCGGTATTACGTACATAAGTTAGAAAAACTCATTGGTACATGGCATGTTGTCCGTGCGGATTTGAAGCCGGACCCCCATAATTGTGTGTCCATCCTAAATTTCATCGCAGGTCCATACCCTCCGCGCAACGCGCCAACTGCGCTCTTTTATTAATCTAACTAAATAATCTATAAAATAGCAGCTGCACGACAATCCCCAAAAATCAGAGAAAGACTCTATACTACATGACGAAGCGTGTGGGGGTAGTGATGTGTGTAATCGATTATTAATAATCAATAAATCGATTATAATGATAATCGGTTGCAATCGATTACCATTTAAAATCCATCGATTATAATCGATTTTTAGGAAACTGTTGGTCTCTAGTTCTATTGTGGGTAACCTTATAGGGGAACTCCCAAAATATTATTGAGTTTGGGTTTTGTAATGATTATGTTCCAAAATTGGTCAGTTGACTAATTTAATTGTATCATTCATTATGTATGTTTAAACGCAAACTAGGCACTGCTTGGCGATATCATAATCTGATTAACTAATAGGTATCTGTTGTGTTGACCATAGTGATTGTAGTCTCTTTGGTGTTGACGTGTGTCACAGTATAAATGTCTTTGGCCCAATACGTCTTTAATTGAAAAGTATCAATTCAATAATGTGTCTCTCTGTCACAATCATCAATTTTAATCATACCCAACGTTCAAAAATATTATGAAAGCACAAAATTGTCCCTTTTGTAACTTTTTTGAAATACCTGCTGATGAATCTTAATCAGTAATTTAATATAATACCAACTTAAGTATCTTTTTAATTTCATGTTTTTTTTTCTTATATTAATGGACTCTTGCTTGTGCGTTAGCACTGCATTTCCGCCAGTGTCACGTGTTTATGGGAGAATCTATCCCAATCTCAGGGATTGTTTTTGGTCAAGAACAAGAAGAGATTGAGGATTGCGGAGCCTCGTGGCAGGAAAAAACGCGACGCGCGAAATCCACGCGAGACGTGTGCTCGGGTCAGAACCTGCAACGTGACTCCAATTTCATGTTTTTATCAGGATTCCTAGACATGAGAAATGAGAATTACCTACATGAGATGATTAGATTTTCGATGCATTTTGACTATTTTTTTATTTCCTTTTCAATAATCGGTTAACATCGATTAATAATCGATTAATGATCGATTACGATTATTTTTATAATCGATTAGCAAAATAATCGAATCGGCACATCACTAGTGTGGGGGATTTTACTTTGGTAAAGTTGACGAAGCATGATGCGGATCTCTAACTATCTAATATTTTGACATGTTGCTGATTACTGGCTGTTGTGTTATGAATTATTATTGACGAAGCATGTGTCGACTGCTTGTTTTGTGTAAACTTTAACGAATTATTTGTATTATCAATAAATGGAATATACTACATGTTAGCGCTCTATGTTTTTACCAATTTATTACCCTTCGTCCCTTCTCATCCACACCAAAATAACCTAAACCTTGTATATTTACTAATCAATCTACACATGCACTAAACACGTAGGTATAGAACGCATCTGAATGTAAACATTCGATGTGATGACGCCATGTTTCATGGAAACCAAACACTAGGGTAACGTGGTACCGCGCCGTCTGACTAACTCGCTTTGTCTGCTATCTCTGTAGGTATATTTGATTATTTTTTATGGATATGCGCATCTGTGGTTACGTCACTCTATAGTAAGTTAGCTAACGACGTATGATGTATTTATTGTTGGTGTCTCTCAAAAACACGGATTACTGATATGTAGCATGCTATAGATGCGACAGTGAAAATTGCACTTAGTTCCTACATTTCCGTTCTGGCGCTGCCATCGTCAAGCAAATGTGTCTAGAACTTGTAGTTATAGGTATGTATACACTGATTCCAGAATGCAAAAATGGAGATATTTGACCAAGGAACAAACTACTCAACGATATTATTATGTCATACAACAGAGAAGAACAGGCTTCTTAAGGATTCTCAACTCAAGCGAAAATACCTCGAAAATCACAAGATATACTTAAGCTTCTGACGCAATAAAACGGCATGATGTCCTTAAATACTATAGACTCAAAGTGTAATAAATCTTCAATCAATCAATTTTGACAAATCAAGTATGCATGTTGTTAGGTGATACTAATGCATAATGCGTTGTATTTCTGTACCGTTGCATTTCTTTGTTTCTGCACCTTTACCATTTTCAGGTCATCAGCACACAAGTGCATTTCTTTCTTTAACAAACCTATTATTAAGTGATTCATATAAGAACAACAAACATAATGAGGCCAAGACATGTCCCTTTTTGGACCTGAAATTAAAAAGAACAAATTGCCTCTTCCAATTTCCAATTATCCACACGATTGACAATGACAGAACACGTTAAACATTTGGTAATCAGCCAGAGGGTAGATTCAAATGTCCGTTAACCACCAACACAGAATAGATATCCTACCAGAAATACACCTTCACACAAGCCCACGGAGGCGATATTTCTACAAAATTGCCGCTCATTCTACGTACGTGAACGTTCACTTATTGCCGCACGTAGTGGTGTACCGCCGCGAGCTTGTATGAAGCTGTTTTTCTGGTTGGATATCTATTCGGTGCCACCAATGCGGGTCGAAGGTGCGCATGGTCATCGTTTATAAAGCAGGTGTCTTTACCCTCATTTAATGTTCTAAAAGGGTCTACTTTGTTTAGGCCCTGTCGGACAATCAGGATGTCGTATCTTTTAACATTAATCTGCTTCTTTTTGTAGGGCAATTAAAGTAGAATTTCGGTTTGCAAGCTGCTTAAAATTGTCTGGTTTTTTTGCTGTATCCAGTCGTGTTTAAAGTGATTGTCAATATACAGGGTGTAACAAGACATCATAGCAATACTTAAGGGATGTTCCAAACCATCAAACTGAACAACTTTCACTATGGAGCCAACTTCGAAATCGCGAAATAAAAATCAGCAGTTTCATACAAAACTCAAATACCGGCTCGACTCAAATGTATGAGACAGCAATTTTTTTTTATTTGTTCTAGATGTTAAGATAAGATAAGAATGAATGAGAATGAGATGAGAATGTTTATTTTTAACTTTTGCTTAAAACTATGGTTATACTGTTGGCTCCATAGTGAAAGTCGTTCAGTTTGATGGTCTGAAGCACGTCCTTAAGTATTACTAGGGTGTTTTGTTACACACTGTAGTATCAGTTTCTTTTTTCGAACTTAGCAGCTTTTTTTATTACTGTGGACTATAGGAGGGACCACGAAGGGTTTACTGAGCCGGTGAAGAACTTAAGCAACCGACCAAAAGGCACCCAGAATAGGTACGGCCCTCAGCATAAGACGTTGCTGATGATAATTTAATATGTACTTATTGGGTACACCTTAACTAATGATCACGACGCTTCCTACGCGTATACTGCTTTGACGGGTCTACAGTATGAAGCTTCATTCAAGTTTGGAGAACGAAGAGGAGACCATGGAACATATCCTTTGTGACTGCGATGTCATGGCGGCTTGACGCATGAGCCTCTCCGGAGATGGATATCCAAAACCGAGAGATCTTAGGTTTCTTCCGCTGAATGGTACTGCATCGTTCATCGACCATATATTTGAAGGGTGAAGAAAATAAAAATAAGATAAGATAAGTTTGGACAGACACGATATATTTCATCCGCAAATGTCTCTAGTGCGCATCAATATTCATAACTTCTTTAGTCAACCATGAAAACACGCACATACCAAACATTCTTCCACAAATATACTAAAAAAACCAAATCAGAAATTCCTCAAAAGGCTCACAATAAATCGCGAGTACCGCACCCTAATCTAGTAAGCAGGTCACGCGGCACCAAGGCAGTATAGGCAGTACAGAGCATTCACTGCCACATTAGTATGCAGTCCGAGCGACTGCGTGAACATTGTTGGTATTCGCTAAACGTAGGGACACTACGTCATGCGACAAGGTGTGTGGTTGTGTTGGGGGGGACGGATTTGGGGCATTAGAGTTAGGATTTTAATAATGTTGAGTATATAATGGTTCGCAGAACAAAGGTGGTTGATATCGCGAAGTGGATTTCGACTCTGAAGTAGAGGTGAACGGGACGAGGGCAGTGACAGAGTGGCGGCCGTGGGAGGCGGAACGGTCAGTGGGCAGACCAGCAGCAGAGTAGCCGGCAAACAGTGGATGAGAATAGCGTGGGATCGTTCTGGTTCGCGTGAAAATAAAGAGACCTATACCCAGCAGTGGGGTTTAACGGGCTGATGATGATATAATGGTTCAAGCGTCGGAGCGTTAGGACGTCGTGGCGCGTTGCGGAGGAGTTTTTACTCATGAGGGTCCGGGTTCAAATCCGTAAGGACGACATGCCATGTACTAATGAGATTTTTTAACTTATGTACGTAATACCAACTGCTCTCAAACGGTGAAGGAGAACATCGTAAGGAAAACTGCATACCTACGTTGATGAAGAAAGTCTGATCCGTATGTGTATTCAGTCAATACACATTCAGATTCCGACTACATGGCTCTCATTGGATTTGCAACCATTTTACAAAAAAAAGTCCGGTTGACAACTTCATCATCTCAGCGTCTTTCATCTGCACTACACTCAAGGACGGATGTGCGATTGCAGCTTATTCACTGAATTTCGATGTAGATAATCTATCTGGTTCTCAACGGGGAATCCTATTATGTACTTTATTATAATTGATGTAGTGAGCAACATTTACAATGACTAACTTGATGCCTCATTGCAGCTAGAATGGAAGTGCGGGCGTTGATTTGTTTAGCACAGTTTTATAGTTGATCTGGTGGATCTGCTCAATCGTTTGCGCCCACGTGCTTCCGTTCGTCTCTCGTCAAACTGTTAATTACAGATCGTTTGTTATTTTAGCGACTCCGTCGATTAGATTCTGTTGTTGATTTAAATTTATTATAGTTAGCGTAATTGCTTTTGTTCTACTTCTGCTAGCACGCGTAAACCGATTGATTTCGCATGGTTTGATGCATTTTAGAAGTCACATTGTAGAATTTATAAAGCCGATATTATGGTTATCGAATTGATTTGCTTTTCTGCATTGAATGGGTTATGTTGGCCTGAATTTCTTTGCTAAGATTATAAATTTTCACGTTACGAAGATTTCCTTAAGTCCTCCTTATACCATATTATTTTCTATTCATATGTACCTACTACCTTTGTAATGTATTGTTCAGATGAAATAAATGAGTTATCTTCTATCTATCTAAGTTAAAAAAGGCAGGAAGCAGAATTTCAAATATAAAGTACACATTTTTGTTGGATCAAATAATCGGATTTCTTCAATTTGTAAAGGTGCTATACTAATTGTCTAATTCTAAGACTTGGTATTCAATTCCTATACTTACTTTGTCAGTAACAAAAATCTGTGTTTTACTTGTTTCTTCTTTGGCTGTAAAAGCAAATTCTAACATGTTTGAAATATATTACTTCACATAAACTGAGCATTACAAGATGTGTCATCGAATGGTCGGCAAGTCGGTAGTAACATTTTATAGTCGCATTTATTGGAAACAGACCGCATCTGCCGCCCACATTGAGTATCTGAACATAATTGACTTGTCCATTCGATCTTTGGCTATGATGCAATGACTTGCAATTATATATCGGTTTTATTTGCATCTCGAAGACCGCGCGTATGCGATGTTATATTGACTGATGGATGTAGGTGGGATACTTGAAGCGGTATGGCAAGTATAGCTAAAATGAGTTCACATAAACCAACTGCACGTGTAATTTTTATCATGAATCAGCCTATATACATTTTCCATTGTAGGACACAGGCCGCCTTTCACAAATAAGGGCAACTGTTCTAAAGATACTTACGTTTCGTATCAAGTGTTTCAGATTTCTACAGATCTTTCAACCCGGAACATTCTGCTTTAAAATTCTTCAACCAGAGTCAAGATTGTCGATTGTTACAAATGCTTAAACGTTAAAGGTATTTCTTGATTAAGTATCGGACGGAGCTGACGTATCGGTCACCTTAGAACATCATCCAAATATGCACACTTGAGAAACTGTGACTCATGGTTCAGTGAAGATTTTCTCGAATGCAAATAATTCCTCACTAATAGCAGAAGTAATTTGAAGAAAAAACGGAAGCACCTCATGAACTAGACCATCTCGAACGTCAGATAAGAGGGAAATAACCGTTCTGTTTACGTTGAACCGCGAAAATATTTCTAAACAACGCCTTGCGTCATGCTCTGTATGCATAGCGTTTAGCGAACCAAAGCAAACCAACGCCAACTTCCATACTGAGCTGTATCATTTACGTCAAAAAAATTAATAAGCAAACGCGAAAATTGTACCCAAATCATTTTGTCACGAGACACTTTTCGCAATACATGTACTTTGTCATGTTAACGAATCGTGACATAAACTTAAACGGAATATAATTTTTCACTAGATGCTCACTCTTGTGTTAATTCTAGTACACACCCTTGTTTGGTTTAGTGATTTTTGGTCGTGTTTTCCTGTTCTCACTGAATCTTACTTTCAAAAGAGACTGAGAGGGGGATGACCAAGAACAGTCCAGTCTCCAGAGATTTTTTTTTTTAATTCTTTTGTTTTTTTTTTTTGGAGCTTTTAACCTTGAGGTTACGTCAGCCCTGAGAGAAGAGAAGAAACGAAGACGTGACAAGGTTACTAGGGGCAATTTCAAGTAACTGTAAATGCTGAATTCATACTCTCTCTTTGTGAGAGATAAACTATTTAATTTTGACGTCTTGTCTACGCAAATACCTTTCACACAGCTTTTGCCGCAGATAGATCTGAGCAACTTGGATAATACTTCGATATATTTTTAAAAAACTAGCAATATTGACCCGTCTGCTACAAGACTTCCCATCAGGTGAGATGAAGCCAAGCGCAAACCCATTATGAATAAAAAAAAAAAAAAAAGATGCACTCTGTGGAAAGAAAGGATACCTTTACCAGCTTAGTTTCCCCACAGGAACAAATATCTCCTGGGCACAATATGCAATTCCCAGTGATCGGCTTCGCACTCAGGTCGCTGCAGACTAAAATTAGGTAATCGGGGGTATAGGGATCCTGGAATAATACTGTGTGATTGCGGCGAACCTACCCAGTCGATGGGTCATCTGCTAGAATGTCCCTTGTGCCCGAACACGAGGCAGGACTTGAAATAATACAGATACACCTGACACTATCAAGCTCGCCGGTTACCTGGCCAGTGAATAAAAAAACACCACCTTAAGAACCATTGACACGAAAAGAAGAAAGGACACTGATTGCATTTGGCATCGTCTTCAGGATGCTATTGCTACCATCCCAGCGCAACAGCTTTTAGCGTTTAGAGTAGAATGGCATATAAAGTGGTAAAAGAATAGAATTTATTGAAAGACCATGGTTACTTGATGGTAATTTAGCCCAAGCTCCTGCACCAGCGAACTGTGAAAAGGGTTGCAATTGCAAGTTACAATGCAAACGTTGATTTCGTTTGTCTTTTAAAAAAGGTAGACAGAGACGTGTAAACAAGACGCATGATAAGCGGAACATATTTAAAAAGGCTTTAGCAAAAAAAAAGGAAACTGCAATAAATGAATATGGAAAACAAACAAACTAGTATTTTTATTGAATACCCTACTATCAGCGATTAACCAAAGAGTAATATAATAACATGCTATTACATGCATTCTGCATTTATTTATAGAATGTAGGTATTGTTGTTTTGAACGTAGATAGTTTGTTTACGCATGCTAGCATCCTAAACTATCCCCGTATAGTAATAGTATGATTTTTCCGTAAGGCCGAACAACCTTTGAAAATCTGGAAATTTTCGCTTACAAGACCAGAAAGATGGGGATTTTTGCCACCATAAATTGCAATAAATTATGTTATTATGACATGATTTTCGCGTCACATTAAAACAATGTCTGCTTGTTTTGTGTGTACGTTTAATGGCCAATAAAGATTTTTCTTTCTTTCTTTATATATCGGTGGACCTACCTACAGGAGAAGGGCATGAAATTTAATCCTTCGTAATAGATGAAACGATCGTTTTCTTGGACTAGTCTCCTTGTCATAAGCGAGTATTAAAAAATCATAGCTTTTAGTAGACCAGAAGCTATTGCTGGACGTATAGTACTTTTTACATGAAATTGACGAGTAGAATTGTAGCACAGCAGACAGAACCCAAGTCCGTCCCATTTGTTCCCGTACGGTATTCCCTGCACGTTTGCACGAAGGACGCGGGAGCACGGCCCGGCAGATGCGCTCGAGTAAATCGTGATACGTACCCACCTACCCACCCACCCGCTGGCCGGTGTGAGGGAGGGAGACCTCATACTCGGGACTGGGCACTTTGTGTCAATGTTATAGGTACGTATGGCTGGATGGAAGGGACGATATACCCGCATGAATGCGGGAGCGTTTTATGAAGCTATGTCATCATCATCTATACCGGATTTTTTTTACCGTTCCGAGACTTTCAGAAACAGTAAAGTCTGAACCACCCCCTATGTAATACATTTGAGTTTTCATCTTGTAGTAGTGTAAACCGATACGACTGAAATAATTGGACCTAAAGATGTACCAAACAAAAGCTTATAACAAACCATTGTACCATCCAAACATTTGAGTCACAAAGGATGCAAAGAGAAAGTCACTAGAAAGGATCTTTTGAAACAGGAATTTGAAGTAACAGATGTTTATGCAACAAAAGATAATTTATTGGGTTACGTAACTGTATTTAAGTTAATAATGGGACTATTGAGAAAGGTGTACGTGAGATGAATAGAAATGATACCTATAGTATAGTATATGCATATATCTACAGGATGCAAGTGACAGCCTAGCAAATACTGAAACGGTGAATTCAGACCATCAAACTAAACAACTTTCACTATGGAGCCTACTTCAGGAGACGCGAAAAAAATCAGCTGTCCCATAAGAAACTGCTGTACCTAACCGACTTAAATGTATGGGAAGCTAATTTTTTTTCTCGTCTCCTGAGGTAGGCTCCATAGTGAAAGTTGTTCAGTTTGATGGTCTGAGTTCAGCGTTTCAGAATTTGCTAGGCTGTCACTTACACCCTGAATATAAAACTGTAAAAAAGTTCTGTCTGTACATTGTGTCTATACATTGAAGATATACAGGATGTAAACTTTAAATAATACTTGGCTGACTGGGGGTGCTTCAGAACGTGATGTTTTCCATACAATTGGGTCGAGTAGCCAATTGACTATGAGACACAATAATTGTTTTTGTCGCGATTTCAGTTTTGGCTCGGTCGTGAAAGTTGTTCAGTTTGATGGTCTGAAGCACCCCATCAATTATGTAATGTACATATTACGTTTACACCGTGTATGTCTTTTATTTCAAAACGGACGGCCGGCAGGGCAGGCCAACGAAGCAAAACCCTTTCCTTCAAAATTTATTTTTCGCCCACCTACTAAACCGTTTCACGCAAAAATTACAGAACCGATTTCTCTAATGTATCCTTACCTTTCTTTTTTTACTAGCCTATTTCATCCCACTGCTGGGCAAAAGCCTCCCCTTTAAACCTCCAAGCAACGCTGTCTTGGGCATGCTATGGCCACGCGTCATAGAAAGACGATCAGTGTGTGGTACAGGAGGTGGAGTAAAAATGCGCTCTTCCATCGGTTTCTTTATCTATCTATACTATTATAAAACTGTAACAGGAAGTTTGTCTGTACATTGAAGATATTAACAAAAAAAAGTTACGATATGGTTTTTAGGTGTCCCTGATTCCATTTCACTAATTTTTGGATTTTTTGTCTGTCTGTTTGTTTGTTTGTTTGAACGAGTATCACGCAAAAATTACTGAACCGATTTTGATGAAACTTTTTTTGTTTGATAGCTTATGATCTGACTTAAAATCTGGTATATAATTTGTGCGGACGAAGTCGCGGGTTAACGCTCGTACTATTATAAAACTGTAACAGAAAGTTTGTCTGTACATTGAAGATATTAACAAAAAAAAGTTACGATATGGTTTTTAGGTGTCCCTGATAACATTTCACCAATTTTTGGATTTTTTGTCTGTCAGTTTGTTTGTTTGAACGAGTATCACGCAAAAACATTTTTGTTTGATAGCTTATGATCTGACTTAAAATCTGGTATATAATTTGTGCGGACGAAGTCGCGGGTTAACGCTCGTATTTCAATAAAATTATAATAAGATGCCCTGGTGGTCCAGTGGGGAGTAACTACTACTAGTGAAACGTGGATGTTCTGAGGTTTCAGAATATCTCTGACTAACCTCTCGGTGAATATAGTCGTGAGCATATGCTTATTATAATAACAGAAAACACAGCCGTTGAACGTGGAACTATTGATGCAGAAAGACAGAGCCAGAGACAAAAAGATAGAAAACCATTACGCGTGTTGGGAATGTTGGGATACCAAACATGCTGGCCCCTTTCAAAGCTTACATAAACATCTTCCTATAGATTTAATATGCATACGTCATAAGATCAATGCAAAATCGAAGGGAGACCTTTTCCTATCAGTAGATAGTCGGAAAAAAGCTAAAAAAAATAGTACTTAATAACTTCTATTCATAACAGTCATTTACATCTACTACAAGCAAAAAAGTCACAATTATCCTCGTGGAAGAAAACCGAACATAAAGGCGTCCCCACACGGTCCGGCGACTCGGTCAGTGGCGTGGTGGCGCGGCGTGGCGTGGCGTCCCGGCCCAGGGGCTACGGTCCGCGAGCCAAGCGAGAAGATGCGCTTTCTAACGCCGAGACTATAATATGTTGATATGTGGGGTAAGATCACGATGATCATTTATCATAATGCCTTGAGAAAAGGCCAAGGTCTAATGCGATCGTTGTATTTTTTATTTTTAGGCAGTGCAGGGGTTACAAAGATATTACAGGTAACTGTTCATAGGGTTCAGCGTTTATGGGCAACAATTGTATGATATGAGCTTTTGACCCGCGACGTCGTCCGCGTGGATTACCCCTTTATGGGTCAATTTTCGAAAAACCCTTCTTAGTGCACTCTTACATCCTATGTAGAATATATATAATCTAAATTTAATGTTTCTATCTTCAGCGGTTTAGGCTGTGCGTTGTCTGTCAGTCAGTCAGGGAGCATGCCGCCCCTGACAAAACGAGAAAAATCGAGATGTGCTTCTGTCTTTGTTAGTTTACGTGTGCCAAAATGAGCATGCATGGCAGTTTTTTCGTTTTATCGCTTTGTCAATCTAAAAAAGAGCCTGCTCAAAAATCGGAATTGAATTATGTTTCAGAAGAGAATTTTAGATTGTCAACTGATACGCTGTAGAAAGCAAGCCTGATTTTTATCAAATTCAAATCCGCTTTTTGAGCAGGCTCTTTTTCAGGGCCATGAATATGCGAATTCCTATCAGAAGGAAGTCGCATATCCGTATATGGCCCTCGACCTGCCGACCGACTGCATGTGGGCTTTCTACGACAGTTAACAAATTGAGTAAACCCGAAACAACACATCAGGTTTTCAGCATGGCATTACGGATTTAAGAGGACGAAATGGATTACTGCGTGAGGTATCCATCCGTTCATCTTTCAAAGCATATGTTACAGCACAACATTCACAATTTCGTAACAAAAATTAAAGCAATCGCAGACCAAATACAATTAGTTTCCGTTTCTTACGTTATGCACGATAGTTGCAGTTTGAGAGCAGGGTCACGCTCGGCGGATCGGCGGCGGTAATTAGCGAGAATTTCCTATTACAACAAAGACGGCGCTGTTTTTTATGCAAATATTTATTGCCGAGGCTAAATTTGGTAGTTAAACATCTTGTCTAATTTGAGGTTTGAGTGTGGACGTCAAATTCAAGAAGAAAATTATTTTCCATTGTATTCAAAATTTTTAAAGTATCTAAGATCACACTATAGAGTCCAATTAGGTTTTATTTTTTGTTTTGTACAGTACAACCAGGAAAATTATTCCGCTCTTCCATCTTCGTTTGCGCAGAGCACACCCAAGTCCCCCGTCAAAACCCGAAGTCATTTAGTAATCAAAGAGTGCGAAGTCGGATAGCAGCGAAAAGCGCGCGAAAACTATTAGCCAATAGCGTCAAAGGATTGAAGGAAGCAAATCTAATCCTGATTGTTCAATATAATTTCGCGCGCTATTAAAATTTGACAACTGCGCAAGTACATCGGTGAGACTTATAAATCTGGTACTGATGTACCTAAATATCCGATTTAATCATTATCAAATGGACGTGGTGTTTTTGAAACTTCTTGGAGATTCTGCTTCTTAATATTTAGTTAATCACTTTCAGACCATAGATAATAGGAGCAACACAATATTACTTAAAATTGCCCAGTTAAGTCATAAATACTTCATCGATCTTGTAACGATACCTAATGGGCTAATGGCCTACTGATCCCACCGTAAATATTACCTTCGTACTTAAAAGTCAAACAAAATTTACAAAACCGATGAGTCTGTATGAAACAGGCTATGAATATTGAAGAGACTGGCACACTGCTTACGAGTATGCTGGACAAAGTGTATTAGGATTTAGTTATCTTACTTTACGAGGGTGGTAGGATGTGGGCCCATGCACCTAGTACTCCCCTAAGATGACCCAATGCAGATGGATTACTTGAAAACAAGTAACAAAAAAATTAAAACCGCCTTAAAAAAACATTAAAGTTAAAAAATAATATTGTCAGCGACTTCGATAAAACAAATTAATGTTCTTATGATGCGAACGAAAGTCATCGGCTGCAATATTATTTTTTAACTTTTATGTTTTTTTGAAGGCGGTTTTAATTTTTTGTTAAAATTTTGTTTATTACATAATTTTCAGTGGTGAATTCATTAGTTCAGTTTAAAAGTAGTGCTTTAAATTAACAAACGCACTAGCCGGCACTACGATTTTCAAAGGTTCCCCTCGATTTCTCTGGGATGCCATCATCAGATCCTGGTTTCCTTATCATGGTACCACCCTCGGAATATCTTCTTTCCAACAAAAAAAGAATCATCAAAATCGGTTCATAAACGACAAAGTTATCCGCGAACACACATAAAAAATAAATAAAATATATACGGTCGAATTGGGAAACCTCCTCTTTTTTTGAAGTCGGTTAATAAAAACACCTATAACCGATATCCATAATCTCTCTTACCGACAATCCAAAGCTTACCGGTTTAAAAGCGAGTTTCCAACGGCTACACACAAAAAAGTAAGCCGATGTCTGTCCGATGAAGTATGCGAGTCATCGTGCCGCGAACGGAACGGTCACGCGCGGCGACCAAGCGTGACGTCACGGGACGTGACGCTCTCGTCCCGCGGCCGTCGCGGTCGGCGCCCGCCACGCACCGCTGCCTCGGTGTGAACGCGCCTTTACATTTGCATAAGATGATTGTAGATTTGTAATTCGAGAATGGAACGGAACGACGGACTTGATGGACATTTCAATGATAGAATATAGAGTTACTTTATAGCAAAAACGAAAACATTAATTTGAGACAACAATTTTTTATACAGAGTGTAAGGAAAAGTATCATTAGCCTTTAAACCACATACTCTACCCATCAAACTGAACAACTTTTACTGGGAATAAACCTGTCAGAACAAAAAAATCGGTTCCATACGTTTTAGTCGAGTAGGCATTATATCATATGGAACTGCAGATTTTTTTGTTCTGACAAGTTTGTTCCCGTAGTAAAAGTTGTTCTGTGTGATGGGTAGAGTATGTAGTTTAAACACTTTTCCATACACCGCGTATATTCCGTGCCACAGTGTGCTTTTACCACATGAGTAAATACCGCACAGAGAGAAAACTCATAATCGCTTGTGGACAATCTATGGGGAGACATTGGACAAGTTGATTACGTGATCATTTTGGGACACCTCTGTCGCCTTTTAGTCCAGTCATTTTACGGAGTTTTGTTAAGCGGGGTAGGTAGTAATTATTAATTGGACTTTTAAACTGTAATCGGCACCATTTAGTGACAAAAAGACTATCTTAAAACATATTAAAATATAAATCGCTACACAACATAGAAATCAAAATTGTGTTTCCCAGAATCCTTTTTAATTAATAATATTATTACCAATGCACTCATTTGACTTAGATTTAACAATATACATTATTTTTAGCAATAAAATAGGCATTGAAATTAAAAAAATGAGATTTATTAGAAAATACGAATGGATTTTTCAAAACCTTGTAAGTAGCCAAAAATATTTACGCCATGTTTGAAGTATCTAATAATGGTAAAGCCTAAAATATGTGAAAAAAAAATTACCATCAGGTTTTTCTTAACGAGATAATAGCTAAATTTTAAAATTGGAACTGTTGCTGACGTGATTTTTTTTTATTTACTATATTATAACAAAAAAAAATATCTATCATTAATTAGTCCCGGCTCAAACCGTAAAATGACTGGGCTATTTGCCCCACAGCCCCCACCGAGAAAAAGGTTAAAAGGTTGAGAAAAGCGCACAAAATGATCACGTATTGCGCTCACCCAATGTCTCCCATAGATTGTCCATGTCCACTACCGTGATTGTGTCGAAGCTTATACTGTCTGTGTGATATTTACTCATGTACTTTTACTTCGAGATCAACTATGTTAACCCAAAGTTTACGTTTAAGTACACAGTTTAGTTAGAAGTTACTTACAGCTAATTAAATAACCCGCTTTCTGGCGCAGTCGGGTAAAAAAAAATTATAAAAAAAAATAATAAAGAACAAAAAAAGAAAAATAAAGAATATTTATGTTATGTTACTAGAAGAATCACTATGCCTGCCTTACTTAATATATGCTCTCTCTCTTTCACGGGTTTGCTGGAAGAAATCTCTTTAGAGATAAGCTCGCCCTTTGTAATTGTCTATTATGCTGTTTTCATTTATATTTCCGTGTGTACAATAAAGTGTTAAAATAAATAAATAAATAAATCATGGATCTGGCCAATTGATCTACTGAGATTGATCGTAGTTTTTGACCGCCCTGTATACAAATAGGGTTCTTTCTAATATGCTGACAGTATTTAAAGGGGATGGATGGCCAGACCACAAAACTAAACAAATTTCTCTATGGGACAAACAAAGAAATCTTTTTAAAAAAATCAGCTGTCCCATACATGTGGGACGTAGGATTGCAGTTTTGTATGGAACAGCGAATATTTTTTTTAGATTTCGATGTTTGTCCCATGAGTTGAGTCTGATCATCCCCATCCTTTGTGGTGTCAGAATAGCACCATCCCATTTCCTCCCGTGGGTGTCGTAAAAGGCGACTTAGGGATCTACTGAAGGATGGGCAGCAGCATCCTCTGATTACACACATTGATTCGATCCAACTGCGATCGCCAACCCGCCTGTCAAGCGTGGCGATTATGGCAAATCCCCCCAATTTTGGGGGAAGCTTATGTCCAGCAGTGGACGTTTGGTGGCTGATATGATGATGATGATGATCCCCTTAAAAACCGTGAGCATATGAAGAAAAACTCTATATGCGTAAGAAATTATTGCAATCCTCCGAAATAATGATCTAATCTTGTTATCATCATTCCATACTGATATTCTGAATTAGATTACAGTAAGCATAACAAATTATAACTAAGTACTTACTATTTGATGCACACATAAAAAAGTATTTAATAGTTTATATATAATTGTATACATATATTAATATATATTGTATGTTGTAGGTATATATTACATTTATTTATTTATTTATACTGTTTGCTTGTACACAATAAGTTTGCCTTGTAATTGTTAACTGTCTCTTCTACGGGTCTGCTGGAAGAAATCTCTTCAGAGATAAGCTCGCCCTTTGTACATGTTTTCTCAACTTTGTGTATTATTATGTCCGTGTGTACAATAAAGTGTTATAATAATAATAATATAATAATAATAGTCATTGCAAAGTATCAGATCAGACCTTTCCGAAAGGGCATCTTGTGCTGATTTTATGTATGTATTGTAGTAATATAAAGGTTTGCATCGTACCTACCGGGATATATCAGGACTAAAGGTTAAGGACGGGCTGACGTAACCTCAGGGTTAAAAGCTCCAAAAAAAAACAAAAGAATTAAAAAAAAAAAAGGTTAAGGACGTTTTTTGGTAAATTACCGAATATCCAGTCGATAGGACACTTGCTGGAATCCCAACTGGCACAATTTTACTGCATAAAAGCTTTAGAGCCAATCCGTTTGTAAATGAAGGTATATAATTAAGGTCTAACAAAATTAGGTGAAACTATTTTAAGGGGATGATCAGACCATCAAACTGAACAAATTTTTCTATGGGACCAATATTGAAATCGCGAAAAAAAAATCTGCTGTCCCATACATTTAGGTCGAGTAGGTTTGTATGTTACAGCTGATTTTTTTTTTCGCGATTTCAATATCGGTCCCATAGAAAAAGTTGTTCAGTTTGATGGTCTGATCATCCCCTTAATAGTTTCACCTAATTTTGTTAGACCTTATATACCGCTACAGAGGGCATTGACAACCACTATGGCGTCGAAGGGACGCTTTTAATGCAGCCTACAAGGTCCATAATTATGGTCCATTGAAACTGTAAATAAGAGAAAAAAAAAGTATGTCGCGTCGATAATGCTCATTGCTCAGTCAGATGTGACCTCTGGCGAAGAAAAAGCACGCTACCCGACCCGTTTGTCCCCCCCTCGGAAAGCCTTCCCCCAGGACATGAACTGCCCAGGCCGATTTGGAGGTCTTTAAACAGACTCAAGTCGGCCGGAGTAAGGAGAACCTGTCCAAATGGGGTTTTATCGATGGATCAGACCTGAGGTGTGAGTGTGGTGTTGCCCCTCAGACTATGGCCCATCTCATATCTTGCCCTTCCTGCCCGCAAACTTGCACGCGAATGGAGCTTATGGACGCTGCTGGTAGGGCTATACGCGTGGCAAAATACTGGGCTGGAAAAATATAAAATGACATGCCATCGACTCGATAGAAGAAGAAGATTGCTCAGTCAACGCCTGTGCTTAAAAATATCGGTGATTCCTTTGACGATGTCACAGCGATGCAGTTGCGACGTCATTTTGGTGCACTTGCGACATTGCTCGCTCAAAAATCACTTGTTTGATAGGGCTCGTAACTGCCAGTAAAACACAGGGTGTAAAGTAAACTTTAATGCGTTACATTACATACTTTAAGGTGTGCTTCAGCCCATCAAACTGAACAACTTTCACTATGTGACCATTCAAATCGCGACAAAACATCTGCTGTTCTGTACATTCAGGTAGAGTACCTACCTAACCGTTGACATTTTTTATGGAACAGCTGATTCTTTTAACCATTTTGTTTCTAAAGTTCCAAACCAAATTCTAATGTAGGTACACGCACAGTACATGCTTCTTACAAAACCTCACTAATGAAATACTTATGTAAATAGAGATTCGTGAACTTTGAATAACAATGACGAGGAACAATGATACGACAGTGCATTGAATTGATAAGATAATTGGAACATTCTACAACGGCTACACGGATAATGAAGGCAAGCATGGAACAATAGATAAAGTTACAAAAAGACTAGTTACTAAGAGTGTTTCAGAATGAGATGAAGAAAACGTAAACGTCAGCCTGCTGATTCTTTACCACAGAGGTGGCCTGCAATGAATATTATTTCAAGTGTCTGTGTTATTAATAAAATAAGCATATTAATAAAATAAGCATAGATACTTAAGTAGAAAATCACGGGTCATCTAGGTGGACCACGCGGGTCAGTGTAAATTTAGGTTCCTATAGCTCATTACTCATTTCTACTACTATAACTCTTGTAAACCAGGATCAACAACGGTGACCACTAACTAGAGACAATGAGCGAGCGAGGGATAATTCTGTAACGGAACACGCAACCATCATCATCTCAGCCGATGGACGTCCACTGCTGGACATAGGCCTCCCCCAAGGATCGCCACAACGACCGGTCCTGTGCTGTCCCAGACGTCTCATCTGCGTCTTTCGGAACTAGAATAGGATCACCTGTTCACTATTCATAGGTGTTGTAGCGACTTACAGATTCCCAAGGAATGGACGGTGACGTTAATTTGCTTCCAGACGTGAAGGCTATAGAAAACTCCTTATGTGATTGTGAGGCCCAGTTTATTCCTTCTCTTCTCCAGAATCAAGTCAGTAACAACTGCACGCTTAATAATACGGTTTGTAGTCTATGTCAAAACGGGAATACGGCCATGACTTAACGCTTTATGTAGTTATATGTAGGTTAGGTACGTTTGTGTTTACGTTATATTAATTGAATTCTGATACTGAGTTCAGTTCAGCTATGAGAACACACGCTGTGTACACATCTACGTCATCACGAAATAATTCGTGTGCCGACGCGCGAGCTGGTATGCGCTGAACAAATATGTGCTCACGGCATTTTACGATAAGATACTAAATTGCTGATAATTTTTACACCCGAAGGCAGGATATCTGGAGTCACATGATTGCCACTCACGAATTCTTTAATTATCGTCGCGGACAATAAACTACCAACAACAAAAAACGACGTTAGTCGTGTTATTAATCGTTAGATTAGGAAGAGCTGCCATTTACCTACTCCTAAGTTACAGGATGTGAAGGGAAACTGGTAAAGCATTTTTTGCTTAACCAGAATCTGGTTTAGCAGTTGTATACATAATATTGCTTTCGACGCTATCTTTTAAAGACGTCAGTGATATTTTTTGAAGTGCGCAGCGACGTATAAATCCCTATACAATGTTTCTTGAAGAGAGTTTTAGGATGGGACAGAAAGACAGTCGTAAGTAGACAGACAATAGATTATGAAGGGAAGATGCCATGTTCCACCAATTCAAAATGATGGATGGTAGGAGGATGGTGATGATCTAATTAAATAAATAAATTAAATCTTTATTTATTAAGATAACTATGTGATCCATACAGGGTTAGTACAAACGAAATAAAACAACGTTACAAACGAAGTTAGTACTTGGTGGCCCTAAAAAAACATTGTTTATCCCAAATCCTTTAAAACCAAAGGAAGCTAAAGAAGAACTGAGAATTGCAACGAAAATCAAAGTATTACTAACAAAGAGACAACTTGGAGCCACATCCTTATCACCTCACCTAATAACAAAGATAAACAACAAAGTATGGCACAGATAAGCAAATCACTCATTGAATATTTACACAAACCGGAAGATAGTGAAATTCCAAGTAAATGAGACAACAATGAAGAAGTTATTAAGTATGAAAACAGCGAACCAATCGTCTACACCTTTAGCAATCTTTGTCATTATCTAAACAGCCTTGCATTCCACGTAAACAACAAGAATCTTAATCGAAGATTTAGAAATAAAATTTTCGACATAGTATCAATAAATCAGCGTCTTGTGTAATTCGTGTTAATGGAAGAATAATTTAACTTCTAAAGCATCTCACGCATATGTTCATAAAAATAATGGGCGTGTATCACGTCAGTGTAACACGGAATCTTTCTCGTGCATTGTAAAGAAAAATTACTACTAGAAAAACAATGTATTCTTATAAGAACGCAAATACTAACACAACTTCTATCTACACTTTAGGAGATATTGTGTGTTGTAATCAAGGTTGTAATGATTTATCAAAATTATAATAAATGACTATCTTGAATTTATCTGCAAGTTAACTCAATGTCCAAAAGTCTTGGCCTCCAGTCAATTCCTCGTGCAAATCTTGATCTTGAAGTGCATGCGGATCTTTCTGTACCTCGTCATTCCAACGATACCTTCTTGGATGTGTCATCCATCTTCAGGTCATAAGCATAACGGACTCAATCAATTACTAGTTTAGTATTCAAATATGAATAACTTGGACGTAACATCATAAACCTTCTGTGAACAACTTTGCCGAGATTACGTACCACCGCTAAATGCTCAAAATGTCCAAAGAAACAACTTTTTATTTATCCTCTTACGTATAAATAAATCTTGAAGCGTAAATTTCCTTGAACTAGCGTTCACGTCGCATAGACGCACGTCAGCTTCGTCGGAAGCGGTCCGACGAGAGGTGTATAAGAAATAAAAAAGAAAGTCTGGTACCGTTCGTCGACCCACATGCCTCGTGCCTGAGCGCAGCCGAGCGGCGAGCACCGTGGATAAACGGACATACGTGACTCGGGATAAAAACGAAATTGAAAATTGTTGAGAGAATTAATTTGGTTCCCGTAGGAATGCCTCTTAACCAGTATTTTGAGGAGCAACACTGCTGTTGCAACAGGATCTTCTAAGTGGGTCTAAAAAGATTGCAGAACCATGAAGAAACTGCGTAGTAAAATCCAAACATTTGTAATTACGAAACGCATTTACATTTGGTCAGATGCAAAAAGCATTTTTGTAACCACCAACAAGATTGTAGCAAATTATCCTTATACGCCGCACGGAATTCATGACCAAATCAGGTATTCTGCGAATCACCAAGTTTAAGTCGCTAAGTCAGCTACCCGTTTCAGAACGGACTCATTTAGTCGACGCCGCAGTCTGGAACCAATTGAAGCAGTAAATCCTAATCCGAATGGTTCCACTTGAACTCTCTTGCTATATTTAGCTAAAAGCATTTTTAACTGAAGAGCCAGTCTTGAAATAGCGCAGTGAACATAGTTTTATGTCTTTGGAAGCATTAGGTTACGTGGTAATAAATCTACAATCAGACGTGAGGCGCCAGTAATTGTAAAGTTTTGATGACTTCAGTTCATAGATTGGGTTACATCTTTTACGCTTATTTTAGTCGAGGGGTTATTTAGTGTAGATTGTTGTTCGTTGTGGAATCCTTCAGAGAGCTGGCCCAATGCTTTTTATTATTTTGGATTATTATTTTTGTTTTAGCACTATACATTTGCTCAGTCGACATTTTTGGAGTGAAGGTTTACGAAAATTTCAGACTGCTGATCAATCTTTATTGACATTTTTGAAACCGGCGTTTTTATGTGGCGTCCTTAAATTTATTCCTTCATCTTTATATCTGTAGCTTACTTAAGTCACTCAGTAAATTACGCTATGCTTGTCAACCAATACCAGAACATAAAACACTTAGCAAATACATACAGACATCACAGCCGTATTCCACCCCGAGAGTGGCGATGAAAAGAAATTTCCCCACACTCTGCCCTTTTCTGTGTAACAGATACAGATACATGTAAATAAAGTGTAATCCTTTCATGAATTGAAAACAATTTGGCATACTTTAAGGTTCTAGACAAAACAAATGGTACAGTACGACCAGGAAACTAATTACTCGTCAATCTTCGTTTGTGCAGTCCCCCGACAAAACCCGAAACCGTTTAGTAACCAAAGGGTGCAAAGTCAGATAGCAGTGAAAAGGGCGCGAAAACAATTAGCCAATTGTGGCAAGGGAATGAAGGAGGCATATCCTGATAGGTCAATATAATTTCGCGCACTATTAAAATTTGTCAACTGCGCAGTTCAGGTACATCGGGGAGACTTATAAACCTGGTACTACTGTAGCCCTCGATTGTCCAATCACCGGACAGCCAATCAAAGCGCGGGATAATCGCCCTTGTACTGAAGCAGATATTTAAAGCGGCATCCCATACAGCAGAGCAGCGACCGGCCTTAACCAGAATGCCGGTGCGCTGACGTCGAAGGTGGTTAGAAAGTTGCTTGCTTGCGTCACGGCGCATCGGGGTCGAAGACCTTACACACGCGCCGTGCTAGGGATGACAACTTGACAATGTTACTTGGTGAAAAAAAAACATAAAGCTTATCACACAAAAAAAATACATTTTTATCTAGTCCCATTTAAAGTACCAGAATCAAGGCCCCAGACTATGATACCACAGTTTCAGAATATGGCACAATATTCAGAGAAATGAAGTGTACAACGTCAAAAGTCAAGCAAACTGGCAAGGCTGTATGGCTTTGTCCGCCTCGAAGAACAAGAAATGCCTGCGTGTCGAAGCGAATTTTGGAATAACAACACGGAAGATAAGCAGCGTTGAATCCATAGATACTAGTGTATTAAAATATGGGGCTGATCTGATATACGGGGTGAAATTGATATCATTAGCGTCCTTGAGTCTACCCATCAAACTGAACAACTTTTACTATGGGAGCGAACCAATCGGAGCACCAAAAAAATCTGCTGTTGCATACATTTGAGTCGTTTCGGAACGGCACGGCACTGTAGTTTAGTATGGAACATCTGTTTTTTTTTGTTCCGATCGGTTTGCTCCCATAGTAAAAGTTGTTCAGTTTGATGGGTAGACTCTTAGTCTCATATATAAAAATGTACTCTGTGACTCTTAGTTTAAAAGGATGCTAATGATATCAATTTCACCCTGTATAGATTTGTTTCTGTTCTGAGCATGAGGTCCTTGGATGTGATTCTCAAAGCAAGGGCTAGTCCAGTAACATAATAACTACAGATCTTAATTTGGCTAGGCAGAACATTAGCAACATTAATAAATTCTCCATGTTTTTATGGTTGTGTACTTTTCGGTGAAACAATTTTGTTGTCATGAGGACAAAGAATACCTACATAAACGGAAAATTATGTTGTTGTTTTTTCTGGTTGACATTTTAGAAGGACTGTTGACTTGTTGTCTGTCGTGCAGGTTTAATTATCACGTACATGATTCACGTGTTTATTTGTTTGGTTCACTTATTTTATTTATTGCACATTCATAGCATTATTAATTAGCACTGATTCCTCAAAAACTTGTGATCTATTGGCTAGCTCTTTTAAAACTGTTACTAAGTAAGTATAGTAAAGAAGGAGAAAACCATGGAACATATATCCTGTGTGACTGCGAAGGCGGCTAAACACATGTGCCTCCTTGAAGATGGATATCCAAACCAGATTTCTTACCCTGAACGGTATTGCGTCCGTCTTCATTTGCAATGTTTTCAGGTCATTTCATGAGGTCAGCACAAAAGATCCCATTGGGTCGAAGTGTTGCCGGCGTGGCAGGCCCCATACTAAGATAAGTTAGATAAGTATGTATATTATGTATGTTAAGCTAATACTTTTATCCACGATGTCTTTCTCGGCGGTGTAACTGAAATATTTGTATCTCTAATTCCATATACCACCGTCAAGATTTATTCAGTTTGTGAAAACCACCTTCTATTAGGTTTACTAAGTTAAAAGGTTTAAAAATAATGAAGTTCAGTGAAGTGTCAACCCTGTTATCATCACGTAGACTGCCGACGCAGCGACCTCGTTCGGTCGCGGACGCGTCGCCGTTCTCCAACGTAACCAGCTGTTGTATTACACTTGTACAACTTGCATCCTACTAGTAAGTTTGATAGTGATAATAGGAAACATTCATAATAGGCGATTGGAAGTCAAATTTAAGAGAGTTGTCTCTTGTCGGTGGAGTATTCGCCAATCCTGCATCTCCGCTAGTGCCTTGAGTTCTTGATACGGCAAGATTTCAATCTTTTCCTTCATTTGGGCTAGATAACTATGTCTAGGTCTTCCTCTGCCTCTCTTCCCCTCTATCTTAGTGGTTGATTGGTATTGGTAGTTAGGTTTCGACACGTTCATTCAAATCTGTCAAATACAATACCTGTACCTGATACATTTTGTAAGACCTTTTTAGTAGTCTAGGTGCATTTTATTTTTGTAAACCTAACCTAGCCTAAGAATGTTGGAAAGAAAATCGCCGAATTGAATTCGGATTGGGCCGGCGATGGTGGTCGATTGCACCCGGATGGGATAAGGTCTAACACAGTGGGGATCCTGGAGAATGGTAGTCGCCGTCAGTGTCGAATTTGGAAGAGATTGAGGGCCGACCTGGATACCTTCAGTGATGGGTGTGTGAAGCTGACTCAAGACAGGGATGCATGGATGATAAACACGCTCAACTCTGCACCAAACATCATCAAGCGACATTGTTTTGAACAATGATTCCATGGTTGAATCTGACGTAATTTCTAAAAAGGATTCATTGACAAAATTGTATATTTATTATGCTGCGTGTCGCCTCATTTTCGGCTAATATGTGACAAGACTTGATGTGCTTCGTTCATTAGGTAAACCTTACATATAATATAAATATTATATAGCCGGAGCCCTCGCAGAGATCTTGTATAGCTGAGATGTGTTCACTACCTTTGGGTGCGGTTGTTTTTTCAACTCGCTTTATGGTAAGGAACGACCACGCCAATTTTTCAACTCGCTATGAGGTACGGAACGATCACGGTTGTTTTATAACCTCAAATTTTGATTTTGTCAGTAATGTGGACTTCCAGGGCTTCTATCATTTCCAAATACAATAAAAAAACTCATCTTCCATGTTAGCGAATCAAAAAGTGAAAAAATAAAATTTAAAAACAAACTTTTATTCAAAACGAGCGAAAAGTCAAGTAACCACAGATAATCAAAACGTCAGAGTGTTTTTTAACCATCGAATTTGATGGTTAAAAGTTGGTACCCGTCAAGAGGTCCGGAACGGTTGAGTTGTGACAACCGAGTTGCAATAGAACGTTTTTCACCGAGGCTCGGAACGGCGTTAGTGTGAAAAGTTGCACTCGGGGTGCAGTGCACCTGGGGCGTAGGTTCGGAACGCAGCCCTTACATATACAATATTAAACTGTACCATGTGATTGCAATAAATATATGAAGGAACTGATAGTGGTGGCCTTTAGCCCAAAAGAAAAAGACTAAAAGCAACCTTATCCCTGAGTCAACAAGAAAGAAATTGTGTGATCTTTTCTAACCCACACAGTAAAGAGAATTGAAAAGTGTTTGATTTCAATTTCAATAGGATTTCATGATGGAATTGCACGTGCCAAAAGAGTTCTGTTCTGTCTGTTAAACGACGTAGATTTTTACATAATACTGTATTGTACAGTAATTTCCTTATGTCACTTACATAACAGAGTTTTAAACATATTTTATGATTCCTAAAGTTGTCTTAATATCAACTCATAAACTAAAACAAGTTTCAGTACAGCCTACCTTTCTCTTTTGCTTGCATTCGGTTCCTTTCAGTTGCTATGCATAACGACCAATCTAACTAGACATACCTCGCTTCTGTGGATTATAGTTAAATAGGGAGTGACAGGGTAAGAAGGGTGGTAGTCTACGAGTCTTGTTAGGTTGGTTGGATGGTAAATAAGTTCGACGGCCGGCCTTAGCCCAGTTGAGTGACGTGAAGGGGCCTACTGCGCTTGCGTCTGTCTGTATGCTGCTCTGGGAACGTTCTCAGGTCGAAGGAGTTCAATGAAACAGGGTAACATTGTTGGAAATACGCTAATGATTTATACAGAACGTTATACATAGCCATTAAAAAGAGATGAAAGACGAAGGAAAAGACGTATAGTATTTTTAACAGGCATAGTTAAACCACGAGGTGAATGTTGTTAGTGAGCCCCCAAAAGGTCGACCGAGGCCCTAGTGAAGGCGGCGGGAATCCGTTGGATGAGGGCAGCGCAGAACCAGACGTTGTGGTGATCCTTGAGGGAGGCCTATGTCCAGCAGTGGACTTATACAGTCTGAGATGATGATGATAAGGGCGGCCAATGGAATGCTGGCTCAGAAAAATAACGCGGAGTAGAAGCCGCCAGAAACATAGCAGAATATTTTAATTTTTTTCTCGTTGTTGGCTTCATAGTGAAAATTGTTCAGTTTGATGGTCTAAACCTCCCCTTTAATATAACTAGGTTGCTTTGTTACACCCACAGCAAAACGTTAACCCAGGGTGAAATTGATGTCATTAGCATCCTTTTTATACTAAGAGTCTACCCCATCAAACTGAACAATTTTTACAAAGGGAGCAAACAATAAAATCTGCTGTTGCATATATTTGAGTCGAATAGGCAATTAGGCATAGCAAGTTAGTTAGTAGTAGTTAGCTCCCAATTCCATAGTAAAAGCTGTTCAGTTTGATGGGTAGACTCTTAGTTTAAAAGGAAGCTAGTGATATTAATTTCACCCTGTATTAAACTAAGTGAAACAAACAACAGTAAAGCCAACAAAACGTTCACAACAAGTCAAGCATAATATTACGCAATAAGGTCTAAACTCGTGTGTCAGTTATCTAACCAACCACCATGGGAAACACTAAAGTAAATATCTCACGAGAAATACGCAATTCGCGCTCTATCTGCTAACTAAAATCTTTATTAAGAAAGCCCGGTTGATTGTTTATTGCGTTAAATTATAAAACCCGTGAAAAGAATGGCTTCGCAAATTGTCTTGTCTTACTAGAATTTAAAATTCAATTCTAACGGTACCACAGTACGAGCTACGTTTACTCTCGTATTTATTACGTAATACCGACAACTCTCCAATGGTGAAGGAAAACATCTTGAGGAAACTTAAGATGTTTTTAAGATGCGTTGCCCTGGTTCCAAAATGGCAATAAAAAAGCAAGGTAATTGTCCGGCTTCAACAAATAGTCACGCGCCGTCTAGTGTAAGGGCTACATGTCACTTAAGGGTTGAACCTCATCTGGCAGCACCGCATCGCCTTTTTCTGTCACTCCATGCTTTTCTGTCACTCAGGAACGTCATTTGCTAGAGCAAATAATGGACTAAGAGATAAGTGTACTTTTTGCAACCATCAGCAGCAAGGCTGATTCAGTGTTTATGGGGTGTAGAGCATTTCTGTGATGGAGATGAACTAGGTCTGCCTGCATAACTTCAGTCGGTTTAGGAGTTACAGACGTTTAAAGGTTAGTAAAAAATTATATATATGTATATAGTATGATATTATTGTAGTGTGCACTGTAGCTATGTAAACAGTACAAAAAGCCGGACCTTTGAACGGCTGTAACTCCTAAACCGACTGATGAACTATGTCAGTTTTAGTACTGTTTACATAGGTACAGTGCATACTACAATAATATGATACGATCAGCCTTGCAGTTTATTGTTAATTGTTTACTGACCTTTAAACATCAGTAACTTCTAAACTGAGTGGAGTTATGCAGGCAGACCTGGTCCATCCCCATCACAGAGATGCTCTACACCTAATAAACACTGAATCAGCCTTGCAGCTGATGGTTGCAAAAAGTACACTTATCTCTTAGTCTATAAGATAGACGGAATGCGACCGCACGCGGCGGTGCTGCGGCGAATTCCGGCAGAAAAAGGCGATGCGGTGCTGCAAGATGAGGTTCAACCCTTAGTAAGGATGTTGGCGTATGACGCGTCTATTTGCAAAACGTCATTGCAGGAAACGTATATACGCCGAAGAAGAAATTATGATGTGTATGTGTAGTCCACCAATCCATTCTGCATTGGGCATGCATGGTGGACTAACTCCCAATGCTTAGGGTAGGTCTGTGCCCTGCATTAGGATGTATAAAGGCTAATGATGATGAATTAAGCAAAGAGTTAAACAAATAAATGTTAGCTGAATAATATGTGGTGGTAGGTGGGTAGGTAATAGCAATAGGTACACAAAGTACAACAAAACACCGAAGGAAAATGTAAAGCTATATTATAGTATGATGTAAAGACCTCACACAATAAATACAGACAGTATAAGACATGGATGAAATGTGTAGGTATACATCTTATCGTATGTACACACGGCGACACATCAAGCTATACAAAATTAACATAAGCTGGCCTCGCGTAGGTTGCATTACGTATAACGTCGCGCGGCCAGCTTATGTTGGTTTTGTATAGCTTGATGTGTCGCCGTGTGTACAGTAAAATTGTGAGCGTATGTACGTAATATACATAATAAGTTAAATGTTAATTTTGTAAACCTAGACTAATTGAAATGCAAAGTTTTACACACGATCAAAGAACTATGCTGTATCCTAATGAAACGACAAACAAGAACAACCTTGTGTCTACCTACGAGTAACACCAAATTTACATTACACTTCTTCTAAAACCCGTAAAATTAAAACAACTCTCTTTCAAAGTACAACAAGGTCGACATTGAAAAGAAAACAATTTTCGCAAGTGCAAATATAAAATTGTTAAGCTAGTAGGTATCGAACCATGAGTCATGGCTGCGACCTTGGCAAAGACAAAGGCGCACCATTGTGACAAACAAAATACAGTTTCCACTATACAAAGACTCACGAAACAAGGGAGTTTAGCACTTAATTCGAATGAGCTAGAGTTATATCAGAGGATATGTTTACGAAGAATGAACTATCGATAAACTGTACCTAAAGGCGTGTATCGCGAATAGTAATTACCGATGCGTAGTTTGTACTGAAAGCGTTTACTACTCAAGGTGCAAATAGCAGAGGAGCTGGATAACCCGTAATTTTAATAGTTTATTTGTATTTCGACTCCAATCATCAATAGGTGAAAGGAAAACATCGTAAAGAAACCTGCATTCGCTGAAGCACTAATTCCGATGCGTATGTAAAGTCTACCAATTCGCATTGGGCAAGCGTGGTGGACTAACGCCCATACGCTCCTTGAGGGTAGGCCTGTGCCCTGCAGTGGGACGTATAATATATGGTGATGATAATGATGATTTAAGTATACCTTATGCTGTGCTATGCTGCTAAAAGAGCCATGGAGCGAGCTGTGATTGGCATCAAGCTCATCAAGCAATAAGGTCCAAGATGTCGGTAAGAGAGTCATGGAGCTCAAACGGAAATAGGCAAGGCGAGGTGACTGCAGAGCCGAGCAAAGCATTGTGCGAGTGGTGGCCGAAGGAAGGGAAGCAAAGTGTCGGTTGTCCGGCGTCGTGTTGACGATATAAAGATAATCACGGGAGCTATGCAGATGTGAGATGCTTAGGACAGAGAAAGGTGGCATAAACAAATGGAGGCCTATACCCGGCAGTGGGTAGATACAGGCTGTGGATGATGATGATGATTCTTGGCGTGCAAATAAAGAATATTTATGTTATTTACTTCGATTTTCTAGGCAATTTTATATTGTGTTTCTGACGTTATTTTCTTTTGAGGTTTCTGTCTCAGTAAATTTGTGTCACTAATGGTAGCACCTTAAGGAATTAATTATTGATAACAAAAGAATATTTAAATGTATTTTGCCATTGTTTTAGACGGACACGGAATTTTCGATGATGATACGGTTCAGAATTTAGGCACGTGTTGCACTCGCTGCGCACGTGCGGGGCTTTCGTAAATGTTCACGAAAAAAAAGGTTAAAAGCCAATGAGCGGTTTGAACAATCGCAGAAAGTATTTTATTAACATTAAGAACAGAAGAAGCTTCCAAATTGGTGAAAAAATAAATCTGGGTGGGTGCACGAGGTAACTTAGTTTTCTGGTAGGATATCTATATTCTGTGGTCTTTCATAGATAGAAAATTGCTTCTAAAGACACCAATCGGATAAGATAAGTCGGTCAATCTACTTATTCTAAGCAAGTAATCATACGGCACGGTTGACACGTCATTTCGTCCTTGAACCAAACAAACTCTTATTAAAGCACCAAAACACAACATTTATCTACACATTTCGTCAACCATGTCAACGTTTTAAAGTAAATATACATTAGTATTGCATAGATGTAAATAGCTAGCTCGCATACACATATTATATGCAGTTACGTAACTCTTGACATTGCATTATTTTCCTTCTATTCTTTGCACTTGTGTATATCTTGGTAGATTGTTATTTAATTGCGTGTCTGTCTCCTCACGATTCTTGTTGTGTTTTTATCTAGATTCTTAGATAAAATCCATTTATACTAAACTAACTGTGCTGTGCCCGGCATACGATGCAATGTAATACCGTTTTTTTAGAGCTCTGCTCAGAACAGGAGTGACCGGTAGGTTAAAAAGAAGATGCTACCCAGATAGAAGTAGGAAATACAAATGAAAGTATTTTAGAAAGCCAGGAAGGAATCCGTTTGGGCCTCGACCTGAAACCGAAAATCCTGGATTCGAGAGAGTTAAAACCGCAATATATTATGCGTCAGGGGATTACGAATGTGTTAAGACAAGTGAAAGCAAAAGCACTTAAAATTACGGACAAACACAGCAGGAACCCAACAAGAGCTAACCTAAACCGGTCACTCAAAGGTTTACAACTGTTTACAAGTCTCAGCTCCATTCACCTTGTTTTGGAGTTCTCAGAAACTTACAACACTTCCGCTATTAACAAATGACCACGTGTCCGAAATGTAAACAAGACACCAATAACACTTGGAATTAGCAACCTTGTTTGTTTTAGCTTGTCGGTGATTGATGTGCGACCCTTAAACCGAGGTAAATAATCGCTTATTTATATCGATTGTCAACATATTTATTTCCCTACAGAATCTTTTGAATACTTGATATTGCAATTTTGCAATGAGTAACCATTGCAAAATTGCAATATCAAGTATTAAGAGATCATCTAAGTGTAGTAGAATGCAACTCAAAGATAAGGCTACGTTACGTTTGCAGAATGCTTGTGGGCACGTGTCGTTCCATCCAGAAATACTGAAAATTTTAAAACAAAAGCTTTCTACAACTACACATTTGAAAAGATAATTGGAAGCGAAGTTCCATTTACCTAAAAATGGGAACAACCATTATGAACATCATGATTTTAAAAAGATTTAGTTTAGGTACCATTAATGAATTGCAGATTCGACTATTATCAATAATATCATGTTACTGAACTCTTTTCACTTCTTTGCATAGTTAAAGATGAGTGCGAAACTGCGAAGCACGCGTGTTCTCATAAAAGTCATTTCCAGAAACTAGATTTATCTCCAGAAATAATTATAAACTTCAAATTCAAATCCCCAATCTCGTCATTAAACCATTGATCAACACAACTCCTTACACAGCATCTCCCGTATTCGCAAGACCCATTCAAGACCGAATGGTTTTTCATTTATCTTCTGTGAGCAATTCGGAGGGTCCCTCCATCTCAGACCATCTTGCAACATCCGGCCAACTTAAAAACTAAGCAGTGACGTATTCAGGACGCCAGAACGTGGTGTTTAACTCGTGCAATGTCACTGCCAAGGTTGCCGATAAGGCGGTCCGTCACGGCGCACGTTTAATTGCATTCCGCCGATATCGCTGGTTGCATCATCGCAACGTGATCGAAATACATTTTTTTTACTGCCTCGTGTTATGGCGTTTCTCCATTGACAATTCGTCATGGAGATGGACATATGACTTCGAGATTTCTGATGCGTTGATATGAACATATTAAATCTAGAATCTTAATTCCATCACCATTGTCTCCTCAAGAAATGTCTCCCTAATAAAGATGGGATTTGACATAATCGTCACGCTCGGCCTGTGGATTGATGTCGATTGCAGTTAGATAAAGGTAATTCAGAAGTGAAAGCTGTTGCCCATTTCTTAATCCCTTGGATACCTTGAACAAAACCCAGGTTTAGTGCCAGGGTGGGTATCGTCAAATCCGGAACTAAACGGAGCATTTAGATGAAGGCAACACAATTCAATGCTGTTGCCTATTTCTTGGTAAACACCTCTCCAAAAAAAACCAGGTGTAGCGAGGGGTGGCTGTCTTTAAGCTCGGGACCACACGGATTCCTCTCACTTCCACAGTGTTCAGGTTTTTATCCACGTGCAAGAAAAGGCATTATCGGTGACATTCCGTCAGTTTGGCCTTTCTAACTCACATTGCATCACTCAGCTGTATGTGCCGTTCAAAGTCACCTTGCTTTCAAAAGGTGGCGTGTCGTAGTCTCGTAGTAACTACTCACACTACCTGAGTAGAGAATCAGATCAGACGTTCGTCTTGTCTGGCATGATTATGACGTGACTGTAATAGGATGTAAATAATTGCCGTGTACATTAGATAGTAAGGTCATGTTGAGACTTGAAACTTATTATGTAGGCTAGTATTAGGTATCTTGGGCTGCAAAATAGAGTTTTGGATGCTAGAGAATGTAAATGATGATTCTTGCTACAACTGTACGTTTTAGAAAGTGGCTGGTAGTTTTAGAAAAGATTAGAGAATGATTCTGAAAAACCTGGAAGAAC
Organism: Agonopterix arenella; assembly: GCA_927399405.1. Classification (NCBI taxonomy): domain Eukaryota; kingdom Metazoa; phylum Arthropoda; class Insecta; order Lepidoptera; family Depressariidae; genus Agonopterix; species Agonopterix arenella. The sequence continues at coordinate 901,097 of OV656704.1, forward strand.
TGGAACAAAGGAACAACCGTAACCTAAACCACAAACAACTTGGAAAACAAGGAAGCTTTATGTGTCGTTGTATCTAGGTTTTGTTAATAGTCCTGACTGCCTAGGGCACAAGAAATCTAGCATTAGGCAAACACTCTCTGATGAAGAATGTCAAGATTGACACTACATAGTCTACAAACTTTATATCCGACTAAGGTTGAAGAATCCCAGATGATAAAATCATAGCTCATAAATTCATAACATGCTACCGGTTTCATACAATAGTAGCAGTGAATTTTTGTAATTAACAAAAATGTAAACTCAATTATATCATGTGTAATTTCAGCTGATCTGATTATAATTTACCAGACCAGTAGGCCTCGCATGCCATCCCCGAGAAAACGATAAAAATCGAGATGTGCCTCCATTCTTATTATATTACGTATGCCAGAGAGAGCGCGCATGAAGAAAAAATCATATTATAAAATTGAAGACTTTCTTTCTGAGATCTGATTTCTAGCTACTCAAATTATTATACATACCTATACCTACTATTCTCGTTCTCAACCTCACGGTCCCCACTGATTTAGATTTAAATTTATTAATTGATGATTTGATTGATTTTGATTTATTTAATTGATTTTAATTTACTTGTAAACAATTTGATTTGATTTTATTTTATTTGTTATGTAATACATTTTAGTTACCCTTTATTATTTATGTTGCCGTGCCCAGAGGGTATCATATGTAGATCAAAATTTGTTACATTTAAGACCTAACTGTACCATGTGATTGCAATAAATATATGAATATGAATATGAATATGAATATAAAATACAATATAAGATTTTCTCGATTAAACGCTTTGTCGTGAGTGGCATGCTAGCCGTGCAGGTAGGATTCATAAACTACAGCGTACTACTACGTAGTTGATAGCCTCCCCGAGTGACGAAACCTGAGTTCGTCTGACGCAACTCTGGGCAGTGGGCAGGGCAGTCAGCTTCGATACGAACGTTTGTATGAAAAGCCGAAATTTTCTTTTGGGAATTTCGTATAGGTTTCCTGGGGAAAGTTGTTCAGAATCATGGGTACATTCACCCCTTAAAGTAGTGCAACTGTTTACCCTAACACCATGCATAATATAACTTCAGCTCAGCATCAGCAAGTTACGCAATACCGCTGCAGGTTCATGTATATGTAGCCCGTTATGTCACGAGTTCGCAACGCATTCCGATCGGCTACATGTGCAATTCGATACGCCGCACCGCCGCCCGCGCCGCAGTCATCCGATATGCACTTTGTAATGTAAACGTGTCGTGACTTTCTACGTTTTACCTTACACTTGAAAAGCGTGGGTAAGATGGTTGGCTCCAAACAACCTTGTGCTCGGAATTTTAACGGAGATCAGCTGGGAAACTTTGTAAAACATAGATCATTTTCATCGTTTACAAAAGTATAGCTTCGGTGGCTCGTTGCGGAGAGGTATGGACACCCAATTCTGGGGCTCCGGGTTCGAATCCGCACGGACAACATGCCATGTACCGTACCGTAATAATTACTGCTCTCAAACGGTGAAGGAAAACATCATGAGGAAACCTGCATACACTGAAGAAGAAATTCTGATGTGTATGTGAAGTCTACCAATCCGCATTGGGCACGCGTGGTGGACTTATCCCCATACACCCTGTCCATAATCACTGTTAAGGTTTAAAATGGACCACATGATGTTCGAGGAGACAAGGGAGATAAGGTTTCCTATGCTGATGACAAGTTTTGCTACATGGGGCTGTCATAACCAGCATAGCCATAGGTTAAAAGCCCTATAAAAATAAAGAATAAAAGAAAAAAATTTTTGCTACAATTACAAGCTTACAGTAAATAATTAATACTGTCAGTTTTATGTAGCAACATTTCTGACCACCCTAATATTATAGTTTAAGATCGTGAGTCAATCTATGTATATGTATGCTTTGTCACAGTGCTTTTAATAATTCTACAAAACTATCGAGCTTATTCTGGGAGTCCAAAAAGAGGAGTCGAAACGAAAAATTCTACCAGAAATTTCCACATAACAGATGATTGGGGTGAAGGTTTACAGTCAACATTAGGAGAAAAACATATTCTTCTTTCAACTTTTGTTCTTTTGCAAAACTGTCTCAAAGAGAACCAACACTATTTAAAAATCCAAACATGACTTCACAATTTTCTCCTTCTAAAACTTCACGTCATCACCATTATTTTCCCATCAGAATCTAAATGCCCCATTATTCTAGCATCTTAACTGAAATTGAAATCGACCGTCACGTGCCTAGTTCGTTTTAATAGCATCGCCGTGAGCTGCTTATAAAGACTGTCAATTATGAACGTCGGAAGTTGGGATGCCATTGTGGAAGTGGAGTACTTGATGTGACTGGTAATTAGTTGATCCAACAACCTTGTACTCGGAGGAATACGCAAGAGAACTAACAAGCTGAAGTCGCAACGGGCTGGTCATATCTGCCAAAGAACTGACGATCGATGTGATGGGGTCTGGGTTCTAGAATGTAGACCACAAACTGGCAGGCTTAGCGTCGGATGTCCTCCAGTCCTGGGCTGACGACATGAGAGCGGAGATAACGGAGAGCGACTGGATGGGGAAGGCCAAGGATAGTTTTGTGGTGCGCCTTCGGAAAGGCCTATATTCAGCAGTGGACGATGACAGGCTGATTATGATGTAAACCTTGTACTTGCTGGGACTTGGGCTTTAGTTCTTTGTATTATTTAGATATGATTAAATGTGTTGATAATGGTTTGGTCATTTGGAAAGACTGAATGAGAGTACAAATGCAATCTCTAAGGCAAGTTTAAGTGGAAGTGCTGGAAGGGGAAGGAAAGCCGCGTATGTTGACCAAATTGGTGACATACTTGACGAGGGTCAGGTCAAATGTACCAGGAACCGGCGAGCATGCATGAAGATGCTTATGAAAGTTTATGAAGCTATAGATCGTAGCAGGTGCGATCTGTCTTCTCTGCTTACCTCAATAGGAGAAAGACGTATGTATGTATGTATTTAGACAAAAAGCTATTCAAGTATTTAGTTTCCACAGACGGTTTCGTTCATAAAGATACATACACATATTAGGCTAGGCTTGTTCAATACACTTTCACAAAGTCATGTACAAGCAGCTCTCGGCTTTCAGCTTCAATGACGATACACCTTTTTTGCCAAAACTAAAATATACATTTAATGCAGAGGTCATGCACGCCTGTCTGCGTCCTTCAAGGCAACACAATGGGGGGTAAAACCTCACGATTCCTTAAGGACACATTTGGATGGATGCCAAGTTTAAGACTAAGTTTTAGTGGAAGAAATAAGCGGGTAGATGAAAAAATATTCGTAGGTACACTCTACAATTAAAAGTATTTTAGTCTAGATGAAGCAAGGGACATTCTTGAAGATACAATGTAACACTCTTTTTCTATGAGTATTCATGACATTGAAAAACTAAATCAGTAAAAATTTGTAAGATCTCGGCAAAGGCCTTCTCTGGCTAAAGAAAGACAGAGGAAGTGAGCTAAAATACCATACAATGCCGGCGCAGAAAAATATGCTGTTCCATACTACTGCAATGCCTACTCGACTCAAACGTATGGAACAGCAGATTTGTATTGTTCTGAAAGGTTTGCTCCCATAGTAAAAGTTGTTCATTTGATGGGTAGAGTATGTGGCTTAAAGGTTAATGATACTTTTCCATATACGTTGTAGATTGCAATCAAGGTGCACTTTTCAAAAGACAGACTATAGGATACTTGAAGACCGAGCACACTCTTTCTACCATTGAAATAATTTCAACAAAATACTATAAACGCTAATCGCCGTTCTGCAGAGCGAACAAACCAAATTGTAAGTCGACAGGCGCCGCTATCGCCTATCCAACTAGGTACCCAACTACGTGAGTACATTACAAACTGTTGATTGGTATTCCCCCGATATCTGCGGTTGTCGGTGCAAAATGGACAGACGGGATATTTACGGAGATACTTCGTGAAAATACTCCTTATTTTCTTTAATAATTGGCTGAATGTTGTTGCATAGTGTGTGAATAGGTGACCAAAAGATGGGGTTCTTTTGTAGTGTTTTTATGGTCGAAAAACCATCTGTTACCTCATACAGATCATCAAATCCTGAAGCATTAAATATGCACAATGAAACCCATCCCCATCGTGTATACAACAAACCATCAAAAATTCATCGCAATCGGACGAACTGTTTAGGAACGCATAAGGGGCAAACAGGCAGACTGCCATTGATTTTTATAGTAAAATAATTGAATAAGTTACATACCTTTGCCCACTATGGGCCAACATCGAAATGGCTAAGAAAAAATCTGCTGTTCCATACATTTCTCTTGACAAACGGGCGGGGGTGAGGGGTATGCGCAGTAGCGGTTGCACGCACAAATTTTATTCTGCGCAGCCAATGCTCAAGATGTTTGCCGGCATTGTAACCGCTGACGTTTTCTATTGATCAGTCGATTTTTGTCGCGATTTCTATGTTGGCCCCATAGTGAAAGTTGTTCAGTTTGATGGTCTGGAGTAAACCTTTAGGTATGTAACTTATTAATTTTACACCTAGTATCAATAGTATAGAAAATAATTTATCTTTACCGTTAATTTTTTTTTCACGATTCTGACATTAGTGCTATGGAGAAAGTAGTTCAGTTTGATGTTCTGATCATCCTCTTAAAACACCCCCAGCATGATATTAAGTTGGACCGTGTAGACCACAGAGAAATTACACGCGTGTAGACATAGTAGACGAGGCATGAAAATGTTTCATTTTTCTATGAATAAATGAAAACCTTAAATTCCTTATCATTGTTTTATTTCTAAAAATATTTATCACCGAGTCTTCAGTTTCTTTTTTTCATTCTCCATCTCTTCCTAGTTCTGACTGAAGATCTTTCCTAATTACATTCAGTTCATTCTGTAGGTTCCTCTTTTATTATCAAATCAAATTCTTGTGTACTTTCGCTAAGTTTTCTCTTTCTGGAAGATGTTTCTCCAGAAACGGTCGCTACAGTTTGGGGATTCTCTATTTTGATTACCATTTTGTCTGTTTGTGTAGACTTTACAATATTTTCGTCATCATCAGGTTCTTTTTTTATATTCCAAATAATGTTAACCTCTTCGTAAGCCAACGAATAGTTCTACCTGCGCTACCCCTCTCAAAGACAAGCTATTTCGTAACTCTAGAACCTTCATTGTCGATTAGCATGACGGCAGCGTAATCGCAGAATCGCAATTCAGAATCACGTCTAGTCCGATCACCCTGCGAATGTAAATGTTGGCAGTTGCCGTCCTCGGCCGTATCCCGTGACTGGATTACAATTCGCTATTATGCACGGCCGTCTCGCTGTTGGTATTGGTATCCTTCGAGTAATAGACAGCCTTGAATATGAAGTGAGGATCGTTGAAGCTCTAACGTGTTTTTGAATCGACCAATTAAAGCAGCCTATATAAATGGAATAGAAATATACAGGGTATAAGGACAAGGACAAGTATCATTAACCAACATACTCTACCCATCAAATTGAACAACTTTAACGATGGGAGGAAACCTGTCAGAGCAAAATAAATCAGCTTTTCCATACTAAAGTGCAATACCTACACGACTCAAATGTATGAGATTTTTTGTTCTGACTGGTCCCATAGTAAAAGTTGTTCAGTTTGACGGGTAGACTACGTGGTTTATACGTTAATGACACTTTTCCTTGCAGGGGGTAGTCCGTATAGAGTCCTTCTTAATATGCTGACAATATTTAAGGAGATGATCAGAGCATCAAACTAAACAACATGCTCTATGGGAGCAAAGCCGTATTCGCGATAAAAAAATCAGCTCTTCCATACCAAACTGCAATCCTACTCGAGCCAAATGTATGGGACAGCAGATTTTTTTTCGCGATTTCCATGTAAATCCCATACAAAAAGTTGTTCGTTTTCATGGTCTGATCATCGTCTTCAAAAACCGTCTGCATATTAAGTTGGACCCTGTGTAAGCCATGTGGTTTCAGGCTCAGACCACCGGATTTCTTTCAGTGTCCCGTGTGTGTACGGCGACACATCAAGCTATTTATATTTTTTTTTTCAAACTAATCATTTCGAAAATATGCATGCATGCATAGCATAGCATATTTTATGCTCCCGACTATTTTCCCGAGGGGGTAATCAAGAGATATTCCGAAACCTCAGAACATATAATTTTCACTAGTAGTACCAAAACTCTGTCCAGTGTGACGGGGAGCATGCAGGTTTCCTCACGATGTTTTCCTTCACCGAAAAGCCAGTGGTGTTTATTATTTGGTTATAAGGGCTTGGTCAATGACCAAATAGCTAGTGCGACCTGGATAGATCTATTGTAGCTGTCACCCTAGACCTAAAGGTCATTTCCTAGGCCCACGGACTTCATGGTGTTAAGCCAGTGGTGTTACAAATCGTACATACATTCCGAAAAACTCATTTGGTACTAGTCGGCCTGGACGGGGATCGAACCATCACCTCCTGCACGGCAGGCAAGGCTACTCGCCACTGGACCACCACGGCTATATCCACTAGACCACTAAGGCTACACAGGGTGAAATTTATGTCATTAGCATCCTTTTAAACTAAGAGTCTACCCATCAAACTGAATAACTTTTACTATGGGGGCAAACCGATCGGAGCAAAACAAAAATCAGCTGTTGCATACATTTCAGTCGAGTAGAGATTGCAGTTTAGTATGGAACAGCTGATTTTTTTTTGCTCCGTTCAGTTTGCTCCCTTAGTAAAAGTTGTTCAGTTTGATGGGTAGACTCTTAGTATAAAAGGATGCCAATGATATCAATTTCACCCTGTATAATTTCGAAAATGAGACTAGGATCGTCTCATTTTGTACACGTACGTCGGAACACCTGTACTCCAAACGACAAATTACCAATTTATTCTTGGTAATTTAGATTGGAGACCAGAGGTCCTTCAATTAAGTAACCAATAATGTACCAATTAGCCTTAAGTAAGACCGAAAAAAATAATGTTTAGGAGGGATCCTAAACATTATTTTTTTTGGTCAATAAATAACTCTTTATTTTATTTTATTTTTTACATGAATTTTGTTTGAAAAAATTACAAGTGGAAAGTTGCCAGGCATACCACGAAATCTTCTAAATTGAATGATAATAATTGATAAACTCCTTTTAGAAGAAATAACAAGTTACTGAAACAGACTTCGTAGAACTGATAACCGTTGCGTTGTTATTTGAAAATGTATGGCAGACTTTATAATATAATGATCATAATAACAAAATTCATCGGAATTCTCTTCTCTATTTGCCAAAGGCATAGAGATAACATTGCATTGTAGTCTGACTCATTACTGCCTAAGCTCCGATACCTATAATGGAGATTTCTTCTTAGGGCAAGCTTGTATTAAAACGAAGGGAATAGTAATGCATTAAGGTTTCCTTATGATTGAAATATAGTAAGGAAACCTACATGGACCTTCACTGAAAAGCCAGTGGTGTTACAAATCGTACGTGTCACTGGTTTTTAGGTTCCTAAACTCATGTAGGTACGCGTCGAGCTAGGCGGAAATCGAACCTTTGCTCCCTGCATGAAAAGTGAAGTTAACATTCATAATACCTTACGTTGCATGGTTTTTTGAAAAAAGCCGTGGTGGTCGAGTGGCGAGAAACCTTGCCTGCCATGCAGGAGGTGATGGTTCGACCGACTCGTACCAATGAGTTGTTCGGAATTTATGTACGATTTGTTACACCATAGGCTTTTCGGTGAAGGAAAACATCGTGAAGAAACCTGCATGCTTCAATTTCGAGTCATGTATTGTACCTACTGTCCATTACAAGTGGCGACGGCCTCACTCCCCGTCACACTGGACAGAATTTCGGTACTAGTGAAACGTGGATGTTCTGAGGTTTCAGAATATCTCTGACTACCCCCTCGGGGAATATAGTCGTGAGCATATGCTTATGCTAATCTTGCCAGAACTAGGGTACTAGTGAAAGCACAATAAGTGTACCCAGGCGAATTAAAAAAACATTTTCATTTTGTGCTGGACAATTTGAGGACAGAAAAGCCTTCGTTCAAGTATCTAATAGCTAAATATTGTAATCGTTGGACAAATTGTTTATAAAATGTGTTATGAGTATTTTTTATCGATTGCATATGATCTACATTAAAATTGGAATGTTGCGGTGATATAAGAGTAGTAAAACTTTTTATAGTGTTGCCTTTGAACTTGAAATTATGTTTTATTTATCGCCAGCCATTTGTTATGTATCGAACAATGGAAGTGATAATAAATTATGATTAGGTTTTATTTAGCTCGATAAAGGCGCACAGTTCCAAAACTAAGGATTAAGAATTACGATTTTGTACAGATTTGCCCTCACTAGAATTTCGTTAGGAATCACGGGGAGGCATCAAACCCATTCAAAATCACATTTTTCGAAAGCGCGAAAAAAATAACAGCTGTCCCATACATTTAATTTGCAGTTTTATCTGGAACAGCTAATTTCTTTTCATGATTCTGGCGTTAGTGCTATAGAGAAAGTTGTTCAGTTTGATAGTCTGATCATCCTCTTAAAACACCCCCAGCATGATATTAAGTTGGACCGTGTAGACCACAGAGAAATTACACGCGTGTAGACATAGTAGACGAGGCATGAAAATGTTTCATTGTTCTATGAATAAATGAAAATCTTAAATTCCTTATCATTGTTTTATTTCTAAAAATATTTATCACCGAGTCTTCAGTTTCATTTTTTCATTCTCCATCTCTTCCTAGTTCTGACTGAATATCTTTCCTAATTACATCCAGTTCATTCTGTAGGTTCCTCTTTTATTATCAAATCAAATTCCTGTGTACTTTCGCTAAGTTTTCTTTTTCTGGAAGATGTTTCTTCAGAAACGGTCGCTACAGTTTGGGGATTCTCTATTTTGATTAACATTTTGTCTGTTTGTGTAGACTTTACAATATTTTCGTCATCATCAGGTTCTTTTTTTATATTCCAAATAATGTCCGAATCGTCAGTTTGGGTGGCTTGGTCGCATGAAGTGGATTTCTGTGCATATTTTGTAGGGAGCGCATCAGGCTTCAACTGAGGTTTGTAGATGATCGAAGATTTATCAAAGTGTTTGGAACAGACCACATAACCTTTTGGTTTGAAATCAGGTTTTATTAGATCACTTCTATCAATAATTTCCAACCACTTCTTGAGCCTGAAAAACAAAGATAAAGGCAATAAAGTAGGTAAAGAAAAGACATTGCTATTGACATTCCATCCCATCTAGTACAGGATTGCGATTTTTAAATCTCATACGTTTAACTCAGCAGTTGAAAATGTATGGAGATACGCATTTTTCTACTGCTGATTAGACTTTAAAAAATCGCACTCCTGGAGTATGATTTTTGAATGTCAAATCAGCAGTAGAAAGATGCATATCTCCATGGTAATATTGACATTTTCAACTGCTGAGCTCAGCGAATGAGATTCAAAAATCGCAATCCTGTACTAGATGGGCGACGGAATATGGTTCCCGTACCGCATTGATGTTATGAGAGCCTAGTTCACTTAGTTCATGTTGTTTCTATCAACGTGCTTGTCTTTTAGTGTAAGTCAATGGACATTCCGGAAAAAATGTTAGCGTTGCTACGTTTCATAACATGTAGTAATCACTCGGGGTGCGAATGCGAAAGAAAAAAGCATACGAAGATTATGTATCTTAGAGTGAGAAAGAGACTACCCCGAGTGATTTCCACACGTTATGAAACGTAGCTAAAGAAAATACGTACCTACCCTGTAGAGCTATTGAATTGAGTACCATCCTACCGGGCAATTTTTAAAGTAATGTTTCGTTTTTGTGATCATCATATCAATTTTCTGAAATTAATTAACTAAATACGTAGGTTATTAAGTAGACTCGCTAACAACTGCCAAAAAGCACAATGTCCATTTGATACTGGTTTTCTTTGATCTAAGTTTGATACCGATTGAATCGGGTAGTTACACAATAAGAAGCGACTAGAAGTACCTACCTATCCAAGATGTGCAAAGAACGTTTAATTTTAACAGAAATGAAACTTACCTTTCCTTATCCGCAGGCAATGTAAAAAACGAAACATTGTCTTTCTGTCTCGCCAAACAACCATAAGCAGCACAATATTTACCACCACCTTTCCCCATACTCAATTATTAATAGGTAAACAACTACAATAACACAAAGTATACCAGAAGAACGACGCGACGTTGCGCACGTGCGAGTGGCAACCGACTGAATAGCGCATCGCTTACGATGCGCAAAGGGCGGGGCGGGGAAAATGGCGGCCCGAGTTGGCATGCGAGATTCTATCCGGCACGCGATCGATATCAGGAGGGCGATCGCGCTAATTTAAAACATTTAAGTTCAATCCTAATCCAATTTCAGTTCTAATCACATTGCAATCCAATTACTATTCAACTGTGTTTAATTCCGTATCGCGCTAAACTGTACTTATTTACCATGTGACTGACAGCCTTTAACGTCTGAGCGATCTGTCTGAATATTGAAGAGTACTTTAGTTGCGATTTATTTAGCGCGATTTCTCTCCAGCCATCTATACAGGGTGTAAGTGTAGACGGTAATTCTAGGTACATACATATACATGAATATAATGATACTGAACATTGAACATCTTTCCCAAAGGAACCTGTAGGAAATAAGCAAAAATTTGGACTTGCCATTTAAATCTATACTTATATAAAAGAGTTCCGTGACTGACTAACTACTGACTGACAGACAACGCACAGCCTAAACCGCTGAAGAAAGAAACGTGAAATTTGGATCAAATAGGTACCCTACAGAGGATGTAGGTGTACACTAAGAAAGGGGTAATCCACGCGGACGAAGTCGCGGATCAAAAGCTCGTTTATCTATAAAGCTTGTCGTAAATATTGTCTGATAAAATGAGGGTAATCTCTGTTACTTCATCAAGCTGTATGTGGATTGTGGATTTCCCTATGTCTATATTAACAATGGATTTTCCTTAATAAAAGTTGATTGGTGTCTTGACTGCATTAAATGTATCCAATTACTTTTATATGCAAAACAGCTGTGTATGAATCATTGCGCAGTGACAAAAGAGAATCAAACAAAACGTTTTACATTATTATCCTAGCACATAATTTTACAATGTTTTGTAACACCTTGTACAGGGTGTAAAGTCACAGAATAGGTAATAGTATATAGTTTTACATACAGAACGGTCACTCCCCGGTCTCCCCGCCCGTCTCTGACTTCAGATACCCCACCTCATGACCTCACCTCACACTTTCTGGGGACATTTTAGGAGAGCCGAGCAAGGGAATGCAGTCAGGCGCGCGCACCCATTTGACTACATAAAATATATTTGATTTTCATCCTCTCAGTAAAAATAAACGTTGGAAAACAACACTAAATTCACATTTTCAGTGATTCTTTAGCTTAAATACTATTTTAATTAACAGAATAAACTACAAAAAGTAACGAAATATATAATGATGTTTATACGATGCGTAGAAAGTCAACCCTACACATATGCCTTGCACAATTTTCGCAAAGTGCGCATCTAAAACGTTATTTGAAGTGCCGGACCTGTGGTAAAGTGGTAAAGGTGTGCTTCGGAAGTTCAGACCACAGAACATTAATGGTTCAGACAGATCAAACTGAACCACTTTCACTATGGAACCAAATGTATGCTTCAAAAGATGGTATTATTTTTATTATTTGGTTATAAGGGCTTGGTCGATGACCAAAAAGCTACAGCGACCTGGATAGATCTATTGTAGCTGTCACCCTAGACCTAAAGGTCATTTCCTAGGCCCACGGACTTCATGAACCGTGTTATGCTTTTGGAGGGAAGGTCCCTAATGTCAGTAGGTGTTATTATGTATCCACCTAGATGGCGACTTCTGCTGTGAATGAGCACTTCGCATTCGCAGAGGAGGTGTATGGGCGTTTCCTCTGCTTCACAGCAGAATCTGCAAGTGGGTGAATCTACAAGCCCCATTCTGTGTAGGTGTTTGTTTAACTTGCAGTGTCCTGTTAAGGCTCGTACTAAGAGCCTTAAGTCGTTGCGGTTTGAATTGATGGCATCCGAGGTATGTCTGTTTGAAAAGCCGGTCACAAGTTCTTTCGCATGCCTCAAAAGATGGTAGTTGTAGTTATAGCTTCCCCACCCCGATAGGGATTATGGTCGTGTGTTTATGTTTGTATGTATGTATGTATGTCTACACTATTAACTAACAGAAGTGTGTCCGTACATTGAAGATATTTAAATAATAAAGTTCCGTTATGATGGTATTTAGGTGTCTGACTCCAAATCACCGATTCTTGGATTTTTTTCTGTTTGTTTGTTCGAGCATCACGCAAAAATACTCGACCGATTTCATTCTTCATCATTCATTAGTATGAACATTTAGATTATTGTTGATCCTCACCAACCAGGCCCTGCGTCTAGTGTGGGATCACAGCTTAAAACTTTTAATGTACTTACCTATTATATATCCAATGTGCTATGTATAGTTAATCTAATATTGTTAATCATAAGGTGTCCTGAAAACCTGTACCGCACATTGCGCATTGGTTCAATAAATATTTTGTATTTGTATTTTGTTTTTTCTATAAAACACATGTCATCACATCAATACACTTGATTACTCGTTTACAGTAATGTCGTTACGCGACCGAGGCATCACGGCATGCCGTGCTTGATGCAGAGATGAAGGTCAACATAGCTATCATTGCCTGTTTGCTTTCATTACTGGAATGCCCATTTATAAATTGACTATTGTTTAGATGCTATACAAAATGAACGGTATACAAAGTTCTGATTGATTCAAAACTGATGTAATAGATAACTAATGTACCTAGTCAGCTTTGGTATAAAAGCGAACATCGAAATCGAATCGCGAAAAAAAAATTGGCTGTTCCATAAAAAACTTCAACGGCTTCTCGACCCAAATGTATGAAAGTCTTCCCCGATTTCGAAGTTAGCTCGAAGTTTCCTCTGCTTCACAGCAGAATCTGCAAGTGGGTAAATGTACAAGCCCCATTCTGTGTAGATGTTGATTGTTGACCCCTACAGTATCACCAAAGCATAACAATAGCGAAAAATAGTTTCGAATACTGTAACTAAACGAATATTGTATAATAGTAACAATGACCGCCGTGTAGACAGGTCACGATCTTACATGATGGAATCTGGTACAATGATTCGAGTCTACCTTTCTCTTGTATTCGGTCAAATTGGCTTTTTCACGATCAAGGTAATATTCAAACCAGGAATGGTTTTTTTACTTCACTAGGATGGAATGACGTATTAGTTAGGTGGTAGATAAATGGCTTATCCTATATCGAAAAACAATCTGTTGTCTCATACATTTTAGTCGATTAGGTATTGCAGTTTAGTATGGTACAGCTGTTTTTTTTTTTGGCACCGATCGATTTGCTCCCATATTAAAAGTTGTCCAGTTTGATGAGTAGAGTATGTGGTTTAAAGGTTAATAACACTTTTTCTTATCTTATCTTATCTTGTTGTGGGGGGCTGCAAGCCAGCAACACTTCGACCAAGTGGGATCTTTAGTGTTAGCCCCAATACTTTTTGCTTTCTTCACCCTTCAAAAACATGGTCGACGAAGGAGGCAATACCATTGAGGGGAAGAAACCTAAGATCTCCCGGTTTTGGTTATCCATCTCCGAGGAGGCACATGCGTTTTGCCGCCAGGACCTTTTCTTGCACGATAGTAGTAAAAAAACAAATAATAAAAGCCGGACAAGTGTGTGTCGGACTCGCGCTAAGGATAACATAAACACTTTATTTTTTGTTTGTTTTAAATTTGGTGAAGCCCTCTGTGCTTGAGTCCGACTCGCACTTGGCAAGTTTTTTTTCTCCGTGTCTTCTTGTAAGTTGTAAGATTTCACTGTAAGGTAAAAGTTTCCTTTCGCAAAATGAAGCCAACCACCCTTATAAACTACTCAGTCTATTTTTTTGCTCTAAATAAAAGCCGCCTACATGGAGAAAAAACAATGTAGATCTACCTACATTAGTCGCCACTCGCTCGCCAGTACACGTGACGTCCTCTCCATGCTTGTCACGTTGACTGTTCCCGATTTCTTCGAGAACTTTCTAGGAGAAGTTTCCGAAGCACGTGAACTGTGGACGTGACACGAAATTTGGGCGAGTTTTAGTAAAATTCTCTCGAGGGTTGTCGTAGGGTGACGGTGCGGTGTTTTAAAGGGGTACGTGAGCTTCACTCACGTTTTATGATATTGGCAAATCCTTTGGGACTCCTGCATGTATAATCTAACACTGCAAAATGACAACACGAATCCCAAAGTTCAAAGTGAACAACAGCAGGAACAAAGCTCGTACCATCGTCGGAGCCCTTACCGAGCACTACGCCACAGGCACGAAGATGCACAAGATGAAGCTCACCATAGACCCCAGCTGCCGAGCGCGCGGAGAGGAGGAGGAAACCATGGAACATAATTATGTGTGTGGCTGCGATGTCTTGGCGGCTAAACGCTTGTACCTCTTTGGAGATGAATATCCAAATGCGGCAAATTACTGGTTTCTTCCCCTAGGATTGAATCTTGAGTGGTCGTACTGCAATTCCTAAGGAGTGTTAAGTTATCCTCAGTTAAACTTGGATTTTAATTATTATCCAATTCTCTCTGTCGATGCCAGTCTCATGGAAGAAACCACTTTATAAGCTCGCACTGTCTACTCTACTCTTAGGCCCGCTTGCGCCTAGCAGGGTCATCGTTATTAACTCGGAACTAGACGCTAATTTGGAATTAAATTATAATTATGTCTTGCACCATCCTGTTTTAGGGGCTAAACTTGTGTTATATTTATACCGCCGATGTGGTAGGTTTAAGTCACTTAACTACGTGCTAAAATTTAGGCAACAGCTGTTTTTACAGTTTTGTCGTATTCCTTTGAACGGTTGCACACGTTTCATACATTCTGGATAATCGGTCACGACCAGTTTTTAGTATGGAAGTCCCGACTCATAACGTAGTGTGTTACATGCTCATTGATAATATGAATGAACGATGAAAACGAAATGTCATTGCCAAAATAAAACAAATGAGACAGACAAATACAAAGAGATGCAGTGTGAAAGAGACGTGCATATATTATGTTCATTCATCATTCACTTTTCATATTTTGTCGGATTACATAAACTCTATGGTAATTTAGGATGTTGCCAACGAAAAACAGAGAACTGTCAGGTTAGTTAA
Organism: Agonopterix arenella; assembly: GCA_927399405.1. Classification (NCBI taxonomy): domain Eukaryota; kingdom Metazoa; phylum Arthropoda; class Insecta; order Lepidoptera; family Depressariidae; genus Agonopterix; species Agonopterix arenella. The sequence continues at coordinate 916,373 of OV656704.1, forward strand.
CTATGAACTAGCTTTCATTGGAGCAAGACTATCTTCGATAACACTCGTTCAATCTTTAGGTCGGTGCTACTAAAGACGGGGTTACGCAATTTAACCCAACATTTGGCGCAAGTGCGCCTTATTCTTCTACATATTTTTTGTGATTTTAACACAGTGTTAAATAAATAAATAGATGCAAACTAATTCCAATCAGAAATGTCATAGAGGTTAATGTTAAAGTACAATCCGGTATTCTTTCTTGAATTCTGGCAACCCTATCTTTAGAGAAACCTAAAAATACAAAAGTTTCAGCTGTCGACTTGTCGAGTCCATCTCGAGGCTCCTCCTCGTACAAATATAGAATAAAATAAACGTGACCGAAAGAAGCAAAATACTGGGTACATTTAAGTATTTTTTTTCTATTGTTAAACTTTTTCTTTTAGGAACTCTTACGAACGATGGAAAGGTTCATGCGCAGTAATTTAAAAGGTTAAAGGTGACTAGGGGAAAAAATAACCACAAAAGTAATTTTTAAAGCAATTTAAATCAATGTTGGCGTATAGTATACTAACTTCACTGGCTTAGCGAATCAAAGTAGGTCTTGGGCTCCGAAACGAGAGAACGCCACATTTCCCGATCCTGTGCAACTTCTCGCCAGTAGCAGGCTTGAAGCTCACGTAGATCAGCGTCCACTACGTCGTTTCAGCGATACCTGGAGCGACCCACCGGACGTCGTCCTGTTGGAATCGCATAGTAAAGTCCTTCGCTGGAATTTTGACTCTTTTGAATATCGCGTCTTGAAAATACTCTGGCAGTAAGTTTACCCTTACTTGTCTCCACTCAATTCGTGAGATGCCTTTGCCCAGCAGTGTTGTTCCTACAGGCAACTTACACATACTGTACCTTACTTACATCTCATAATGTTTTGGTCTGCAAATAAAATAATGATATTGTATTGTATCTCTTCGAAAGCAAATTACTCTAAGCCCACGTAGGTACGTAATATCATTGTTTCTTGTAGCTGTAGAACATAACAAATGAAACTAAAAACCAAATTCCCAACAAATTGCAAGCCTCGTCCAGCGCGTACCCTTCGTGACTGGTTCTTACCAAGGAAACCAAACGAGGAGGCCATGTTTCATACCTATCCCGTAGAAAATAGGACTTAAGTAAAAACTTAGGAACTAGACACTATTTTGTTCCCAACACTTTTGGAGCCTCGAAAGTTAAGTAATTTTCTAATCTATCCCGTAGACAATAGGAATTATATAAAGGGACTTGGTAGAATACTATGAGGACGATACAGGCACTATTTTGTTCCTTACCCAAGTCCCAAGAATCAATCCGTTTTCTGACCTATCTCGTAGACATAGGACTTATTATGTGAGAACTTCAGAGTTCTTTACTAGTAAAACACACGATTTTGTTCTCTATCCCAGTCCCAAGAATCAATCAATTTTCTCTTCTATCTCGCAGACAAAGAACTTATGTAGGGGGACTCAGAAACTTGCACAATAAGGTGCATCGAGTGGCGGGGAAGGGAAGCTGCGCAGGAGTCGGCGACCCGGTCGGTGACCGCGGGGCGTGCCCTTCGTGCATTATGCGGTTGTGGTACCTTGATCTAAGAACATTGTATGCAGAATTGTTTCTTAGGAAATGTATCTTTAATTCATGACCACTCTCGACCTAATCTCCTTTCGGTGTGGTCAGAAACTTTCATACCACCACTCTTGCACAATGCGCATTGGTAGACTTCAGACATACGGATCAGAATTTCTTCCACAGCGTATGCAGGTTTCCTCACGATGTTTTCATTTACCGAAAGCATGTACCATATACCATTAAAACGTTGGTTGGAAACGTTACTGCAACTATATTTTAAGCGTTCAGTTGTAGCAGGGCTCACTTTTAGCATATTGAAGGTTTGACGTGCAAATTTAACGATTGTACTAAAATAAAAACGTAATCACAACCGTTTTCTTCAACGGGGAGGATCAGAGCCCTTGCTTCAACCTTTTTAGGCTGCATTATCAGAATGTTTTTTTGGATTTTTGGATTGTCAATGCGCTCCCTGCTTAGTATGTGTGGTGTGACTTTCAAGGACCGGTTACGGTATAGTGTGATTAGAGAAAGATGTGGTCTGAAAGAAGATGTAGTGAACAGGACTGAAAAAGGCATGTTGAGGTGGTTTGACCATGTGGAAAGAATTAGCGAAATTAGGTTGACGTATAAAATTTACAAGGCATGTGTGAATGGAATGGTTGAACGGGGTCGCCCTAGGTGCACGTACGCTGACTAAATCGCGTACTGAAGAAGGGCCAAATAAAATGTACCAGGAACCGACGAGCTTGTATGAAGAAACTTATTGATGTTGAGGAGGCGAAAGATGTGTGTCAGAATCGTAGAATGTGTGCGACCTGTTGTCTCTGCCTACTGATAGTGGCGATGGATAGTTAGCCTTTCCTTTTGCAAACAAAACACTGCTTGAGAAACAACACCGAGCATATAATAAAGTAATTTAATCTTCCCTAACGTTACTGAGATGAGACCTAAAACAAAAGGAACCGTCCTTTATTTTCACGAAAACTGAACAAATATTCCGAGAATACTTTACAAGGGATCTACGTACCATCTATCTGCACCGGTTGCACCGTTTAGTGCCACGGTCGTGACTTACACAAGCTGCAGCTACGTGGTTATGCAACTCTTGTAACCTCAGTATACTTACCTAGATGTACACCACGGTAGATTACTAAGTACTTATTAGGAGGTAGGTAGATAACAGGTAAAAGAACCTATAGCTAAAAGAAAACGAACGAATTTCAAAGGCTTTTAGAAACTATGGAAGCAAAAGCAAACCTGTAATTGCAAAAAATAATGTTTCATTTCAGTCGAATAGGCATTGCAGTTTAGTGTGTTGCAGCTTTTTTTTATTGTGATTTCACAATTTTTGCTCCAATAAAAAAAGTGGTTCAGTTTGATGGTCTCACGAGCTCTTGCCCTTTTACCCTCTTAGGGGTAGATTTTCTAATAATCCTTTCTTAGTACATCTTCTGTAGAATATATTATATTCCAAATGTCATGTTTCTGTCATCAGCGGTTTCGGCTGTGCGTTGTCTGTCACTTCTTCCTGCCCTTATCCCATTATTTGGGGTCGGCGCAATATGTCGTCCTCCTCCATTCATCTCTTTTGGCCGTCATTTCTGCGCACACTCCCTTTTTACACATGTCATGCTTCACACAATCCATCCATCTTTTCTTTGGTCATCCTCTCTTCATGCAGCTATCCACATTCATATTCAACATTCGTCTTGTAATATGAAACTCATCTCTTCTCATCACATTGTCCATACCACAATAATCGATTACCGCGTAGCTTTTCATTCACAGGAGCCACTTTCAAACTTCCTCTAATGTACACACGGCGACACATCAAGCTATACAAAACCAAAATAAGCTGGCGACGCGTAGGTCGAGTAACGATAACGTGGCGCGGCCAGCTTATATTGGTTTTGTATAGCTTGATGTGTCGCCGTGTGTACTCATTCTTAATCTTGTCCATTCTTGTAACTTGTGTCTGTCAGTCAGTCAATGAATACTGAATTTCAATGAGTATTGAACTATTTTATAAGTATAAATAATAGAAGATGTGCCCTGAATATGCACTGCTTGAACTTGCTTTGTATTCCTTGTCGGAACGCAAGCATGACAAACCAAACGCCAATAAATACAAACTAATAGGTATCAGAATTACATGCATACCTGCATATTAATAAAATGACGTTAATTTCATTCAGCACCACGTTACACACTACGTCGGTCCAAATATCTGCAACACTCGGCCGTTGCCCTAATACGGTCAGTCAGGGGGACAGATCAATTGCCAAGATCTGTGACGTCAGCGGAGTGTGATGACGTCAATATTTATCAATCATGTTCTGGCTTTAAATAGTTGTGGCTTATCTTTGTTTTTGTTTACTTCTTGCCGATATTTTTACTACGATTTGTAGACTGGTTTAAATGCGAAGTGCCTTTTCTGTTTATCAGAATACAAAGATCATCTTATTGTGCGGGTAGAGTTGTTTCAGACCGCCTTACGGCCTCTGACGTGGTTTTTATTATGTAACGACTACTACCACCAGAGATAGTAGCCGGGACCAAAGGCTTAATGTGCCATCCGAAGCAAATCATCTTTCTTTTCAGACAATCTGGTGAATCAGCCTGCAATGTCCTAACCAACAGTGTAACCAACAATTAGTGCACTAACAAATAATTTTTCAAAAATCAACACCTTAAGGAGTGTAACGCAGGTATACTACAGTGTTCAAGAGTTTTTAGATGATAAGACAAATATTTAATCGGTGTATAATTTAACTGACATAAAGAATGACTGTAATTACAAATTAATCATTGATATCTCAGAAAAGTAACACATTTTAATAAATAGATTTAATTAAAATAATTTAATGAATGCCCTTATTTGTTTTACATTACATTATATTAAATAGAATTCAATTAATTTATAAATAAATAAAACAGTAAATCGGTCAGCACATGCGTCGTCAAAAACAAAAACAGTCATAAATCAGCAACATGCTTCGTCAAAGCAATGAAATACAAGCTCAGTCAAATAACCCGCCCCTGGACGATCCCGGCGCAAAGGAGCCCATTATGCTAGCCAGCTAGATTTAATTGTATCAAATCATAGTTATATTGTCGACTTAATAGGACTAACGGGATGTTGAAGTTTGTCCAGAAAATCGTATGAAGCGGTCAGTATTACGTACATAAGTAAGAAAAACTCATTTGTACATGGCATGTCGTTCGTGCAGATTCTAACCCTCACGATTTAGTGTCCATGCCTTTCTGCAACGCGCCACCGACTCTCTCGCACCGAAGCAATGATTCAGCCAATTAAAATGGTCTCCCAAAAAGCAGACACAGTCTACTATACAAATAGTTAAGCAATCATCTCCCTGAGTCACCAACTTCATCATTCATAACCCTTGCAATTTGGCGACACTAAACATGTCTCAAGTGAATTAAGCTTTCCGCCGTTAACTGGTTCAATTCATTCAGTTGTCAATTACCGAGGTATAGTAGATCGTATCAAGTGTATTCCGAAAATAGGCTGGCGGTGCGCCAGCGCAGGGCAGCGGAAATGACGCGCCGGACGTCATACGATACGGCGTGGCTTTGTTGTCATTATTTTATTTGTTGTCTGTGCTTATAGTGCAAACCAAAAGGGTTTGTAGTTACTAGAGGACGGAAAACTATTAGTATACAGAGTGAAACTGATATCATTAGCATCCTTTTAAACTAAAAGTCTACCCATCAATCTGAACAACTTTTACTATGGGAGCAAAACGATCGGAGCAAAAAAATATTTGCTGTTGCATACATTTGAACGTAGGCATTGCAGTCAGGGTTGCCAGACGTACGAGAAATCTCGTACCATTACGAGATTTAGAGGGTCTGTACGAGATTCAAGATTAACAAAAATCTCGTACACTTTTTTACGAGATTTTAACAATGACGACTTCTTTCGCATATCGATACAGTAAATGGTACAACTTTTAGCTTCCGAAAGCGCTAAAGGCCCAAATCGCAAAGGTAATTGCGTAAATTTCGAACAATCAAAAGAAATGTACGCCAGAATGACAGCTGAAAAGCTATACTCTAAAAATAAAGATGATTTTACTAACATCCCTGATGTCGAATATAATTAATAAAAAATATGATTTTTAATTGTTTAGTTTGAATTTAACAGCCCCAAGCGCAAAGAATATGACTACACAAGTTACATAGTACAGTAAAATCATTAATTTTATTTGAGTATTTCTTTAAATTTATGCTTTTACGAGATTATCTGTTGAAATTACGAGATATTTAGCAACCCTGGTACGAGAAAAAAAAATTGTCATCTGGCAACCCTGATTGCAGTATTTGCAGTTTAGTCTGGTGGTAGTAGTCGTTACATAAAAACCACGTCAGAGGCCATATGGCGGTCTGAAAAAATTCTAACAACAGGGCTCACACGATAAGAAGAAGAAGCTTAGTATGGAACAGCTACAGCTTTTTTTTTGCTTCGATCGGTTTGCTCCCATATAAAAAGTTGTTCAGTTTGATGGGTAAACTCTTAGTTTAAAAGGATGCTAACGATATTCATTTCACCCCAAAATCTTCTCTACGGGTCCAAAAGAATCAACTTTTCCATACTAAACATGCAATCCTACTCTACCCAAATGTATGAGAAAAATCTACTGTATTTTTATCGCGATTTTGACACTCGCGCTAAAGGTCCCATAAAGTTGTTCAGTTTGATGGCCTGACCATCCCCTTAAAAAACCTTCAGCATATTAAGCTGGAACCTGTATAGGCAAATAGTTGCAATACAGTTTTTCTTTTTGCATCGAGAGATTCCTTAAATTTTGTACTGTATCTGGACAATGCCCCTTGTTAAAGGCCTATGTCGAAAAATAATTGAAGCGAAATGGGTGTGTGATAGCTTATATTACTGCCTTATACGAAAGAAAGAGATGGGGCGGCGCGCGCGCCTCAAACGACGCAAGCGTAAAACAAACTTTATTTAATTGTGATTGTACTATTTATGTAAGTTCAATTCTGCTCTAATCACACTTTATAAAATATCAATCTCTTTTTTTTCAATCAAGTCTCGCGTTTTTTTTTATTATTCACCGTTTAGCATTTCCAAGCGTTTATCGATAAAGAAGCAGGCTAGTTTGGCTTGTTTTTCTATCGAGAAAATGTGGCTAATCAAAACTTCAATTATATGTTCAATTTACACATATCCGCAAATCATACTCCTACTGTTAGTACTTCATGATATATGACGCTTTGAAGAATCCTATTTTTTTTCACATATCCTCTTAACAAGACGGTTTTATGACGGGGCTATAGACGGCTGTAAACCGGGCATACGTCCGGTCGTCAGTTATTGTGGAGGTAAGTATGTTATGTTAATGAGCCAGCACAAACCGGCAGAACTGTTCATTAAGAGGATATTCCGTCTAGCGCGCTCAATACAAACAAAGTTTAATTAAATTTTGCATATTTAGGGGCCATAGGTTTAGACGAATATTTTCTATGAGAAACGCGATTGAATACGCGCCCTCCGAAAAGAGCGTGTGTGTGTCGTATTTTCGATTAAAAATAATTAACAAAATAACTTTTAATTGATTTTTTTTTATGTTTTCTACTTTCTTTTTACTAGATAAACTAATGGCGAATATGTGAGTAAAAATACCAAAAATCTGAAACTATTTTAAGTTCAAATATTATTGATTTTTAAACATGTTACAGCCATGTTGTGCTATTTCGAATCAAATTAAAGATTGAAAAATTTGTCTCGGGCGGGACTATTTTAAGTTCTTCTAAAACGAGAAAAATGTTTAAAAATACAAGAAAATACGTCATCTTTGTGACGATTTTCTATCGAGTGAAGTAATTCCAATCGTGTATTCAATTTTGATGATTTCACTAGATAAACTATCCAAGAATACTGAGGTATGACTTTGGTTTCGATAAATTGTAGAAATCTAGTCGAAAAATGAAAAATAAAAGATGCCTCCAAGGTGTTTCGTCCTACCATAGGGCCTTAAGGGCCTGTTTCACCACTTCTTAGCTTATCCGACAAATATTTTGACATATCTTTAATACAAAACATGTCAAACGTCGGATGGGCTAGCGGGAGCTTACTTGGAGGTGGTGAAACAGGCCCTAAACCAATTAAATTTTAATTGGTAAGTGTTGAAAATAGGATCGAACTTCGTTTTTATGCAGTGCGCTCGGGCGCGCTGCAAGGACTATTTGACATTTCATTCCATATCTGAAACTTAAGTTCCTATAAATGTGAGCATCGCTACAACTACATTCTTAAACAGAAAGTAGGTAATTGTAGAAATGTTTCTGACCACACAGAAAGGGATTGCGGTCGTGAGTTTATGTATGTGTATGTATGTATTTTATTTCCGTGAACATCACATTCATTCAAATTAAAGATTGAAGAATTTGTCTCGGGCGGGACTTGAACTCGCACTTTTCCAAACCGGGGAACTTCGTTTTCCAATGCGTTATGTCTGCGTTTTTCAATCTTCAATTTGATTCGAAATAGCACAACATGGCTGTAACATGTTTAAAAATCAATAATATTTGAAATCACATTCATTGTCTGAAATTAATTAACAAAACATTTAGAAGCAGAATAGCAAAGACCTACCAAAAAAACACCACGCTGGTTTGATACCCATTGAATCGGTAGTTACACAATAAGATCCCAGTTCACTACCAGGCTATCGGGTTCAAGAAATCGATATTTCTCACACCCAAATAAATCGTTGCAAAAAATGTTACCGACATAACAGAATAACTACGAAAAAAGGGCATGGGAATCGAACCTGAGAAGTATAATTATGACACCAAACATTCCCGTTTACGGGCGACCCGGTGGGCGGGAACATAACTGTTAGAAGGAACAGGTAAAAGTAACGGTTCCGATCTAACTGTTTCGTAGGGATGGGTGCTTTGACTTTTTATTATAAGGACTAGCCTTGCGGTAGCATTTCCCCTCTGCCACGGTATAAGATTAATTGATCATGTGCATTTACATTCAATTTTATACCTTATCACTAAACTCTCGTTTAATATATCAGCCTATAACAAAAACAATAAACAATAATTTCGAACTTAGAACGTTTGGGGTTCACACGAGACTTCTTTTCATTATTTTTAACGTTCAAAATTAGAATCTAAAGTTATGGTGAATAAAATCCAATGTTTCGGATTTCATGTTACCTCGCCCCCCCCAAAAAGTGTCAGAAATGTTTGTTCGTGGAATTACACGCGTAACTAGTCCCTATATAAGTAAAAATAAAAATATCTTGGACATTATCACACAAATAGTAAAAGGGATGGGATGGCCAATAATAAATAGTAGCACTATTTATTATTGGAGTGTTTGTTGTGGTTGTGGGGTATCTTGGAATATGTGGAAAAAATTACGAGAATGGTTTTTTAGGGTTCCGTACCCAAAGGGTAAAAACGGGACCCTATTACTAAGACTCCACTGTCCGTCTGTCATTGGGCTGTATCTCATAAACCGTGATAGCTAGACAGATGAAAATTTCACAGATGATGTATTTCTATTGCCGCTATAACAACAAATACACTACAAAAAAACAAAATAAAATTAATAATATTTTAACGTTACTACATTATAGGATATGACTAGGTACGTGATACAACAAGCGTGATTTTTTTGCAGTTTTTTGCTCGATAATGGTACGGAACCCTTCGTGCGCGAGTCGGACTAGTCTCCTACTTCATTCCACTGATGGGATTCCCTTTACTCTTCCATTAATTTGTTTTTGAGAGAGGATGAAAGACAGCAGATGTGAAAAAGAGATTTATTGTGCGAATCTGGATCGAAGTTTCGGTAGACAGCACCCTCAATAGGACGTAAACTGGCCAAATCGTGGTCAAGAGTCCCCTCTTGTGCGGAGTACTCGAAACCGACGGCCATGTATGAAGAGATGTATGGATGTGATTAAGGCGAAGGAGGTAAGTAAGGAGCATAGTAATTGGCGCGCCTTGGGCTCTGCCTACCCCTTTGGGAGAGAGGCGTGACGTTATAGATATAGATGATACATGATTTCTTTTTAGGGAAGCTCTGGCAGTTTAGCTACTTAGTAAACGCCTCCATAAAGTGACAACACGTTTTTATCTAATTCTACGGGTGCATTCGAAAAACTCGAACCCAGTCATTCAGTCATCTCGACAAAGAAGAACTTAAGTTCATTGAACTGAAAACTTTTTGTGTCCAAGGAAAATACTAAAGAAATTTAACCTTTCTTGTTCTTAGGAAAATACAATGCGTAAACTTAACTTAAGAGTTAGTTAAGTGTAATTTGCATCCACTCAACGACTTCTCGAAATTAATTCCTTAGGGGCGTCCAAATAGGGGTGACAGTTTGTATGGGAATTGTGTAACAAAGTAAGTATAATGTGAATGATAGTTATTATTACTTTATCATTAAATCTCAATCTCATTTAAAAATAATTTAAAAATCTAAAATATTAGATTTTAGCAAACTAATTTCAGAGGCATTCGAAGCATAAAAAAAACAAAAATGAAATGATAAGGATGCCTCCTGTGAGGATTGAACTCACGACCCCTGGTTTACGAGACCAGTGCTCTACCACTGAGCTAAAGAGGCGATGCGAGGACGCGCGAAATAGTCCTGCCCTTGCTATAAGCCTTACTAGGAGATAATAAATTGATGAAAAAAGTTAGAAGAAAAGGCAAGGGAATTTTTTCATACTGCCAGCAGTACGTATGAAAAGTTTACGGGTTTTAGAATTTTAAAACCGTTATCCTTGCACCTATATTGGATATGACGTCATTAAACAATTTTACTCTGAAATAAATCATTTTTATTTTATTTATTTTTATTAATAAGGATGCAAGACTGTATAGTTAGGTCTCAAAAGTTTACTAGATTTTTTTCAACTTATTTAGGGCCAGGTTTACACTTTTTTATAATTTATCTTTGGTTGGTAGAACAAACTCCAGTCCTCTCTCACGAGCACCTCCCTGCAATATTGTCTTGCTTGACCACCTACCTACTAATACGAGCCTCAATAACAGACTCAATAACCAATTCTAGGTCTTGCTCTACCTCGAATTCTTCGTTTTAATTAGTGTAATATGGTACGAATTTATACAGGGTCTTAATATGCTGACGGTTATAAGGGGATGACTAGACCAAACTGAACAACTTACTGTATGGGAGCAACATCGAATCGCGAAAAAAATAGCAAATCTACTCGACCCAAATGTATGGGAAAGCAGATTTTTTTATTCGCGATTTCTGATTTGATGGTCTGGTCATCCCCTTAAAGATCGTCAGCACATCATGAAAGACACATTATGTCTGCTTCTCTTTTATTTAACTTCACCGTTGCGGGTTTGCTGGAAGAAATCTCTTAAGAGATAAGCTCGCCCTTTTTACATGTCTTTTCTATTGTCTGTGTGAACAATAAACTGTTATAATATAATAAAATACCCTGTTTAAATAACTACATAATAATAAACGTTATCAACCGATTTTCTAGGGTATTCCCTAGCTAAAAAAAATACTAACTTTAGTTAACAATCCCTAATACCTTTCCACCTACTTATTTGTAGACAAAGTTTGACTAAGTACTCTTTCTTATACCTACTGTGGTGTCATATTCTGACTAATTTTTCAGAGAACATCATAAAAACTAATATCCTAAAATATTTAAAATTAATATTTTAAATTATTTATGCCCTATGTGGTAGAACATAAGAACTGAATTAAATAAATTCATTACGTCACCTGAAACATGCTATGTTCTTACAAATAAAGTTCAGATTTCTTAATTATATTAAACTTACCTTAAAGCCAGTTCTTTATCTGAAACCAAACAAAACAATTGTTAAAACAGCGCAAATAAAAAAAGCAAAAGAATTGCCGAAACCAGGGATCGAACCAGGGACCTTTAGATCTTCAGTCTAACGCTCTCCCAACTGAGCTATTTCGGCCGGTTGATTACCCTCTCGAATTTACGTACACTATACTTGAATCACTACTTTCCTACTAGCTTAGTACAATATTATTACCAGTAATATAATCGATGCATTTTTATTAACAGAAATGCTGATACATAAGTACTGTAGAACTAAATAACGACAGTTTGGGTGAGAAATTAATAATTCAATAGCACGCAAAAATAATGTTCATTTGAGAACACCTAACGCCATCTGACGGAAGCTCGCGGAACTAGCTGTAGGGCGCCGCAGCTGGTGTCGACGATTTTCCATAACTATCTAGGTCCAGCAGCTAGCGACTTCCTTAGTAGGCAGCAGAAAGTTCCGCAAATCGCAACATTCTGAGATTTACAATGCCCAATTACTTTTTCCTGGAATATCTTTAATAAAAATCTTTAAAAATAAGGATTTGCTAAAATAATGATAATAAATAAAAAACATTTCAAATTAAACTGTAATATTAATTAAAACTGTATATTTAATTGCTGATGACCCGATAGCTCAGTTGGTAGTAGCTTGCTGATCCGAAGGGATGTGGGTTCGAATCCCGTAAGGGGCAATATATTTGCATGATGAATATGAAAATTTATATGGTTTGTTGTACCCATGTCTTCGATGTTTGTATCGATGCTGGTGATTTTTAGGGTTAGTGATATATTGAGCATTAAAACGAAAATTTTTGTTAGAGTCAAGTCCTTCAAGTCCTCTCCCGGCTAAACAGTTGTAGTTGGATACGTGAAAAAATTCACGGCAATAGTATTTAAATAATGAATTTAAAAGGAAAACTATCATGGCTAAGTAATCTTTACAAGTTAACGAGTATTAGTCGACCAATTTAAAAAATGAACTCAGAGACGATTAATCAAAACAAAAATCTCCCTTCTCAGTCCATAATTGTGACTGGCAACTCCAACTACGGAACCCTACACTGCGCGTGGCCCGACACGCATTTGGCCAGTTTTTTAATTACTTTTAAAATTTTTAGGGTTGGTGCACACCATCAAACTGAACAACACACACAACACCAACTTACTATAAGGGAGCAAACCTGTAATTGCAAAAAAATAATCTGCTGTTCTATACTAAACTACAATGCCTACTCGAATCGAATTTATTATTATTATATAATGATACACTAGCAGCTCAAAGCTGATGCGTGTATATCACTGCACTTGTTTAGTTTTTTAAATATTTGTCCAGTCTATTTTTGAAAGAGTTCACTGAAGGCGCTTTGTTCCACTCGCAAACTATATGGTTGGGCAAAAAATGTTTCCGGGGGTTGCTTGTACAAAACGTGCCATCAATTTTGAGAGAGTGACCTCTGAGATTTTGGTTCTGGTTCATCCGGTATATATCTTGAATTCCTTATATGTCTCTATGAGGTCACCACGTTGACGCCGTTGTTCAAGTGTTGTTAACCCAAGCTCCTTGAAATGAAACTTTTTTCAAATTTTAGATTTTAATCTCATAGAAAAGATTTGTTTTTCATGGTCTGATCTCAACCATAACTGATTTTGAAATTAATTAAAAAATCGCCAAGAAAGTTACATACATATTATATACCTCATCATCATACAAAAACTTTTCACTATCGGGTTTTTAACAGGGCTGGGCGGGGCGGGGTTACTGGGCCGTATTTAAATAAACTGGGCCGGAATAACAATGATACCTTCAACAGCATCCTCAGCTTGCACGGCTTTATCAACAGCGACCTGGCCCGCATCATCGAACACCACACCGCAGCTCTTGTAGAGGCGGGCACGCATTCTCATTAACTTTTCCGTCTCATTGTATGCTTTTATTTCTTCCTGGAAAGAGATAAGATATTTTTTATTTGTAAGTATTTTTTTAAGTAATAATTTCATATACAGGGTGAAATTGATATCATTAGCATCCTTTTAAACTAAGAGTCTACCTATCGAACTGAACAACTTTTACTATGGAGCAAACCGATCAGAGAAAAAAGAATAATCAGCTGTTCCATACTAAACTGCAATGCCTACTCGACTCAAATGTATGCAACAGCTGATTACGTTTTTGCCCCCAATCGGTTTGTTCCCATAATAAAAGTTGTTTAGTTTGATGTGAAAACTCTTAGTTTAAAAGTATGAATCATCAAACTGAACAAGTTTTACTATGGGAGCAAACCGATCGGAGCAAATAAAAATCTGCTGTTCCAAACTAAACTGCGATCTCGCGCGAGTTCACCACTCAAATGTATGCAACAGCTGATTAACTATGCAGTTACCAGTTGCATAAATTGACACCACAAGTGACACGCTAGAATTTATGTTATGGATAAAAACTCTTTTTGAATAGACGGGTGTAAAAGCATTTTTTTTTCTCTTTTTTTGAGGCTTTTGTCACGTATGGTGACAATGTCAGCCTCATAAGTTTATACATTTTTTTTAACGATCTGGGGAAGGGACAGCCCAACAAACTGGTATAAGCCTACTGCTCTGCTAGACAGAGGGTCAGCCAAGCAGCAGTATTTACGAAAAAGTTATGTACCGCACGCAGTTAAAATTATTGCAGCCCTAGCCTCCATTTCACATGTGCTGATGCCATCTTGTCAATTTCTGTTTTTTGTAAGCAGTGTCAGGGGTGTGCTTTCGCTCATGTAAACACTGCATAAGAAAACTTTAATCCCTTAGTCACCACATTAAGAATTAGGGTGGTCTACTAAGCAGTAAGGACACTACATGTTCTAAATCAATCTTGACCTCACTCCCTCTTGGGTACGTGGGCGTACTCCTCTCTCACTCACACTCGCTTAGCAAACAATTATGCTATCCTCTTCATCAGTGTGAGCCCCTTTGTATGCAGTGTCCAGGGTTTTGCCGAGAACAGCTTTGCAATCGCCTATGTTCAGCAGTGGACACTGGACAATGATACTAATTACAATGTGCAAGACTATGTCTAGGTAGAAACAACTTCGACAAGGAGGCCGCTAGGCGCATCTAACTAGGATAGGTTGCTTTCGGAAAACTCCGCCATACATTTTCCTCGGTTCTACCACAATGCCTCAAAACGAATGGTGTGGCAACATGGACCCTGACGATAGGACTAGTTCATCAATTCAAGGTCACGCAGCGAGCTATGGAGAGAGCTATGCTTGGTGTTTCTCTGAGAGATCACATCAGAAATGAAGTTATACGTCAGAGAACAAAGGTGGTTGTGATAGCTCAGAAAATTAGCAAGCTGAAGTGGCAATGGGCTGGTCATATCTGCCGAAGAACTGACAACCGGTGGGGTGTCAGGGTTCTGGAGTGGAGACCGCAAACTGGTAGACGTAGTGTGGGATGTCCTGCTGCCCGCTGGACAGACGACCTAAAAAAGGTAGCAGGGAGCGACTGGATGAGGAAGGCCGAGGACAGAGTTTTGTGGCGCGCCTTGGGAGAGGCCTATGTCCAGCAGTGGACGATAATAGGCTGATAATGATACTAATGAACTTCCTATAACTAGTATTTCAAACAAATGGAAACCATCCTTTCCATCTTATAATGTTCTGTGGTCCTTACCTTTAACTCCTTCAATCTAGTATGAGACCTACTAGAATAGCACTGTTTAACGTGAGAATCAGCCCATCCCTCTCCTTTGCGGCTCACTACCGATGGTAAAGAGCGAGGCACCTTTATATTACCCACTTCCCGATTTTCACGAACTTTTTTCAACATCCCCGGCGGCGATTTCGCGGGGTCCAAGGACTTTACTGTCCGCCTTGGCCTTACTACTTTAGTCTTTTTAACAACTTCACGACTCGATTCAGGCTCATAATCGTTTAAAACTGTAGGAAGTTCACTAAAAACACCAGAACTAACGTTGGAAACAGAAGGTTTAGCGCCAACGCGAGCAGAAGACGGTATTTCGTGCCGTGTTACTATGGAATCAGACTTTAAGCTGGTGCGCGAACGATTATAAACACGCGACATAACTCTATCGTAATTTTTGCAACGATTTTTATTCATTAAAACTTGAATGAAAAGGTAAAGGTACAAGATTTTTTGAAAAATTTGTTTGTAAACTATGGCATTGGCATATATGCAGTGTTGCCAGCCGGATCTTGTCAAAAGTAAACGGAAATAGAAAAAAAAGTAACCTTTTGGTGTGAAAAGTAACCTTTCATATATTTTTCCAGCTAATAAGGTATTATAAGTTGATAGACAGATGTTTATTGTATTATTAACAGAAATATAAACAATTCAGTAGCGTTTTCCATTTTAGGTTGCACTTTTCATCCGATTAATTGATCGAGCGAGTATGTGAGACGCTCGCTTTAGTAATTTATGATTTGGTCTCAGATTTGGTATGTACATTAGTGCAAGAGAGTGAAACGTGTTTTAGGAGTTGCACTCACTACGTTACGAACGTTTTGCATTATAAAACATTGCAAATAATATGAAAAAGCGTTCCTTTTAACGGAAAAACAATAATTTTAAAATTGATTATAAAAATTATAAAAATCTACTAAAACCTAACCTAACCTAACCTGACAGAGCTAAAAATCACCTAAAAGGTTACAAAAGTAACCTTCTGGCAACACTGCATATATGTCAAATGTCGTTTTCTTTTTTCAATAATCTCTTTTGGCTCTAGATTCATGTCTTTTTGACCCTTGGCTAGGGCAATGGGATAGTTTATTTAATCATCTTTAACGGCTCTGGATACTGGTCTTTATAAGCCATTCGTTAAGTAATTTATTAATCTAACTTTCTTCGTCCACAGTTTCCTCTACACAAAGGTTGTTTGAAGAAATAGCTTCTTAGCGATAAGACCGCCTTATTTTATTTTTATCATTTACCTGAGTTAAGAATACAGGGTAAGGAACAGGTCATTAACCTTTAAACTCTACCTATCAAACTGAATAACTTATATTGATCTATAAACTGCCATGCCTACTCGACTCAAATGTATGAGACAGAAATTTTTTTTTCGTTCCGACTATTTTGCTCCCATTGCTGTCCCATAGCAAAAGTTGTTCAGTTTGATGGATTTCCTAACATTCTGTATGTCAGTGATCTGAGTGAATACACATAGGATACTATATACAATGTTCTTGATAAATAAGTGTCCACCCAATATCTATGCCAGCTTCCTGGTGTCAAATCAAATCCATGAATCCTAAGATAAGATAAATATTATTTTTTTCTTATTTCTAAACTCTTTTTAAATTTTTATCAGCCATAGCTATTCATTGCTATCGATATTGAAATAAGGCCTCCATTTAATCTTATTTCAAACTGTAAAAATATAAAACACATTTCAAGAAATAACGATATATTATTATGCCTAAATCTAATATTAATAAACTGCAAGAATAATATTCAAATGCATATTACAGACTTTTCAAAATAATTCAAACTATTTGCCGAGAAGTTCAGAATGTTTTGCCTCAAAAACATTCTTGGCTTCCACTTGATAATCCTCGCACATTGCCGATATCTGCTTTGTTACGTTAAATATAGTATCCTCTGATACTCCCTCCTGCTTTTTAACTTTTTTTAAATAGTCATTCTGGACATCCTTAAGGGCATCTCTACACTTAATGTATAAAGCTTTAGCATTCTTCGCTAATGCCTCCCTATGCTCTTTTGTAACTTTAGGCACAGGAACAAACAATGTGGTGCCGTCTTGCTGAGGATTCAAATTAAGACCAGAGTTCTGAATAGCTTTTAAAGCATCTGGTATAGCTTGTGGGAAAGAACTAAAGTTTATGACGATAGTTTTGGGGTTTTTCCTAACAAGCTGGGCTAATTCTTGTAGCTCATATTGTTTCCCTTCAAACTTTACTGGGAGAGATTCTATTGAGCCGGTAGTGGAGCGTAGAGAAAGGTTTTTGGCGAAGTCATCTTTCATTTTTTCTATAGCAGCATTGCATCGCTCTTTCAGTTTTTCTACAGAGACTAGTTCTGATATCATGGAGGGGTTGATCTCCACTTTCGCTCCTTTACCTTTTTTGTCCTTTCCTCGGTCTTTATTCTTTGCATAGTTTCGGATTGTAACAAAGTTGGTGTTCGCACAAACTATTCTTTCACTGCGACAGGTTTTTGGAGGGAAATGTTTTATAGAATTAGTGAACACAGGCAGCAGTCTATTTAATATTCTTGTAGCCATCGTTTATGTTATAAGCTTTGAGTTAAATATATTTTCAGTGTTTTGAACGAGACGAGATCCAAAATAATAACCTCAAAAAATATTGGCAGATTTGACGTTTGATTTTTTTTTAATTCTGCGTTTTGTTCCAAATATGGAACGACAATTTTAAGACTTCAAATTCAAATGCAATCTTTTTAAAGAGCAAAACTAAACGCATTTATACGTTGCGCTTTTATTTCCTGTTATTTTACATCAACAATGAGCTAAACAAAGACAGCGTCCTACAAAACATTAACTTTTTTTTTCTTTTCTATAGAGTGGTTGGTGTAAAAATTGAACTAATTTTGACATTTCATTTTTCTCTGATTATTTGAAGTTGAAGTGGGTCAGAAAATCTGAAAATTTTTGAAAATGTCTGTCCTTTTTCAGGCATTAATAAATACGGGGAAACTTTATCCATTTCGGAAAACCTTAAATGCTTCCCTATCGTCATGTAACTGTTTACTTTTTCGAAAATATTCAGGTAGTATTGAGGTTAAAAGTAAGTTCTTGCAATATTTGAAGGTGGCTAAGGTTATGTATTTTTTCAGATGTTCCTAAAAAGTTCCTTACTTTTGATGAGGTGATGAGTCAAAGAAGAGCTGAGGCGAGCCGGAGCGTCGTGGTCCAAGTGAATTCTGAATCTTCATTCAATGAACTGTATGGGTACTGTACGAAATATGCTTCTATCAATGGAATACATCATTACAAAAACTCTGGAGATGAGGTATGAATTAGAATTTTATAAACTTGGCGGAGGTCCAACAATTTTATGCAATTTATTTGTATTTTTGTCAACTTCCCAAATGCATCTCATCAGACTATCTTAGACCTGGTACGTATGACATGAATGTGTTATGAGCAGAGGTCAGATTCTGCCGGTTCTTCCAGGGCCGCATTGAAATGTTTATATGGACCCTCTTTTAGAAATTATAACGTGACAATGAATGAAACGCAGAAAATAGATCTCCTTAGCATCAAATCTCTATGAAAACTAGCAAATAAGCGTACTTTTTAACAAAATAAACCTTCAACCTCATTCACAATTAATTTATGAGAGATTGAATGAATGAATTATATTTATTGTAATGACTGTGGTACATTGAGATATTACATTACAGATAAATAAGCAGAGACTCACACATTTATGACTTATGTTATAGAAATATTATGAGGTGGAGTCTTTAATTACAACTATCTGGTAATTGCAACTATGAAGCAATTACACTTATAAGAATCACAATTCAGTCCTTCTCTTTATACCAACACCTGCCTTCTAGATGACTAGACATAAGAATATTGAGAGAAGAACTGAATCGTGATTCTTATAAGTGCATTTGTATTAAGTATGTATGTATTACGTTTCTATTATTCTATTACGGATCCCTTTCTTTGGGTAAAAGTCTCCTCCATCTTGTTCCATGTTACTCTACTTTGTGCCTTCCTCATCCAGTCATCTTCTGCCACCTCTACGATGTCATCAGACCATCTTTTCTTAGGTCTTCCTACCCTTCTCCTTCCTACTGGACCTTGCCACTGAGTAACCCGGAGTGTCCACTAAGTAACATTTACTAGCATTGTAAATCATTCAAAATTTTTTACATTCACATTTTTATTATAGGACCATGTGAACATAAAAACAATACGGCCCTGGAATCACCGGCAAAATCTGACCTCTGGTTATGAGAATGAATGTTCATAATGTTTTCAAGGTTAAATTTGTGCCTCAAAATGGGATTCAATTCAGGGTAGAGCATAACGAGATCTTAAGAGAATAGTCCTTGTAGGCACTCTGCTTACAAACCAAGTTTGATTCTATTTTCAATACTGACTAATTGAAAGTCAATCAATCAAATCAATCAAATATACTTTATTTTACACCAAAAACATAAACAGTAAAATACAGAAATAAAATACAAGAGGCACAAAATAAGAGAAAAAAATATCAAAAATCAGCAGTTATTAGTAAAAACAAAAAATAAATATACAAAATAAACCTATTATAAATACATATATAATATACATACTCATATAAATATATATATATATATATACACACATACATCATACATAAATACGCGTACTACACAACAAAATACTATAGGAAAACATGAACCACAGACATAGGAAAAGATGTACCTATGAAAACAGATCGAGGGTCAGTTCAGTTATCAAGGAAATGAGACTTAACTTTCGACTTAAAAACATTCAAGGAAGGTGCACGTCTGATCGACTCTGGCAATAAGTTCCAAAGCCGAACGGCATGCACGGAGAAAGAATAGGTGTAGAAATTAGTGGAGTGGATGGGCATATTGAGGGAGAGGTTTTCAGAGGAACGCAGATGACGGCCAGTGAAAGTCGATGAAATTATTAAAATATAGTTTAGTTATTAGGGTCATTATTTTATTCAGGGTACCATAATCCGGTCCCCTGCAGTTAGTAAAAGTAAAAGTAGATTTTGTTAGTAAAATAGGTAAATTCCTATATAAAATATCGATAGCTACCGAATAAGAAACCAGTCTTAGAAAAATGCAGGAAGTAAAGTAAAGTACAATACGTTTTTTGCAAATTACTGTAACTGAGTTGTTTGTGTAAGCAACGCAATATAATTTTGAGGGACGGTAACACAGTGGTTATTTTGCTGAAAAAACATCAATGAATGTAAGTAGTAGCAAGAAAACATAGCTGCAAATGTCTTTAATGATTACTATAAACAATGATGAACAAAAATTGGCATAAAACAGTAAAAAAAAGACATAGAATTTATACAATAAAAGAAAATAAAATTTTATCCAAATTGTACCCTGAATAAAATAATGGCTCTTTGCCTGTGGTTTGTCAGATTTCCGTGAAAACATATAGTTGCAATGCCAGCATTAATTGAAGATTTGTGTGAAATGAGCCACTGTAACTTTAACTATATATTTTAACGAAAATCTGACTAACCACAGGCACTCCTATTAGTTTCTAGATCATGTTTAAAAAAATGTCATTGACTTTAATTGGTTACTTCGTTCGTATGGAGCACACTCACAGTTCACCTCTTTGTGAACGATAAAATTATTATTAGAATATATTTGAAAATTAATTATAACGGCCTTATTATTATTGATGGCGCGGTAGCACAGTCTGTGTTGAACCTGCCTGCTGTGCCGAAGGTCGCGGGTTCAAATCCCGTAAGGGGCAAATATTTATAAGATGAATGTGAATATTTGTACCCAAGTCATGGATGTTTGTATCTATATATGTATTCTATATCCTTGTCTAGTCATCATAATACAAGTCCAGTAGGCCTCGCATGCCACCCTGAGAAAACAATAAAAATCGAGATGTGCCTCCATCTTTATTGTTTTACGTAGGCTAGAAAGAGTGCGCATGACATTTTTCTCATTTTTTTAAACATGATCTAGAAACTAATAGGAGTGCCTGTGGTTAGTCAGATTTTCGTTAACCCCTTACCGCATGGATTATTGTAACTTTGCGGGAAAAAAATATGTTGTATTTCTGAGTTTAAGGAACCCATAAAAAATATTTAAAAAAATTTAGCAGTCTTCCTGAATTTTTTATTTACGAAATAAAAAATGTGCATATATGGTACGTTATGCATTACATACAAAATATGGCAATGTACCAAATATGGGACGACATGTGGTAAAAGTTTATTATCGTGCGGCATGATTTGGGGAGGGGGGGAGGGGGTACTCCCTCCCTCCCAAATTGAAGCTGTGTGGTACTAAGAAAACCTTCATTTTTGCTTATCATAACCTCAAATTCGTTCCCCCCCCCCCACTTTTAGGGGTGGATTCGGGGGACCCTACCCTACCCTCTATTCCCCCCCCCCCCCCACCCCTTAAATTCGTGCCGCGCGATACTAAACCCACTTAATCGAACGTCAAATCGCGCGCGATGTATGAAAAATTGTACTAAATAGGTACTAACAAGTTACATCATCAAAATTTCATTACTTCATCATGCAATTAAAAATAGTATTCTAGCTAAAAAAACTAAAAATGCGAGTATATCATTATTTTCAAATGTTTTTTTTACTAAGAAGAGAAAACTAAAATATATTTTATGCAGTCCGCTCCCCTATTATACTATGCTTTGAAAAATTATTTATTTTTAAGTTAGATCTACAGAATATGACTATACTTATTACACGTTTTATTTAAATTTTCAAGATTTCCTATCTTCCTGCCGCCGGGAACAAGAGGCAGGCTTGTAAACTACTTATACATCTCAAAAGGTGAAATGAACTTCTGTTATAGTAACTTTCATGTTGGCCTTATCAATAAAACAATAGTCAATATCAACAACCCTCTTTATTGGCAACAACACATAACATCAACCTGCCACTACATTTATTGGATCTGGAGGAGCATGGTACTCTAGAAAACAGTTCCTTTTTTTGTTTATGCATAAATACATTTTACATTTGATACACCAAATGAAAGTTTGACTGCCACATTCATTCCTGCATCTCTGCCTGGATTCCGTCCAGTCAGGAAAATGATGGAAACCATCTTCTGCGACTTCTCTTGCAGGCATCTCAATCTTACGCTTACTTTTTTTTGCTGGAGTTGGTTCATGTCTGTCAATTGCAGGCCTGCCTCGGGTCCTGGGCGTGAAAATCTGGCAATCTTTTTTGGTTAAAACGTCGGCGATTGCCAATTTAAAATCGAGAAGTGACATATATACTTCCTCGTTGCATCTGCGCCACAGGAGCCATGAATTTACATACCAGGTCGATCATGTGGAAGAAAACTCTAAGGTACCATTTCTTGGAACGCACTTTGATTCGGTAGTACCCTAGCATCGAATCCAAGGTGTCGACACCACCCATGTGCCTATTATAAAGCTGTACCGCTTTTGGGCAACTCACATCATGGTACATTTTTCTTTTTCTATCATATCGCCTGACTGTGGTGGTCGGATTAACTCCAACATAGGTGGAACATAGGTGGACTACTGTGTTATCCAACCACGCCACCACAGCCAAAGTTGTGTCATCAACAGTGGTATGAAGTTCTGCTGTAGATCCTCTTCCCTGTCGGGACAGTTCTTTTTTTGTAGGAATTTTAGCCCCTCCAAGCCTGTTAGCCCGAACGGTCCCCAGCGGTAAAATTCCTTTGTTATGCATGCACACCATAAGGTCTACGCTTGTAAACCAGTTGTCAAAGAATAGTTTGTAATTTAAATGTGTGGGGACACTTTCTGTCAAACGTAGAACTACATTGCTGCTGACACCTAGGTTTGGGTCATTTTCAGGGACTCTATCACTTTGTTTGCCTGCATATAGGTCAAAATCGTAAGAAAAGCCTGAAACTCCACTGAGGACATGAATTTTGTAGCCCCATTTGTGAGGTTTTTTGGGGTTGTATTGTTTCAGGCTGCTTTTGCAAGTCTTTGTGGGCACGATTTGCTCGTCCACCGCCAAGTATTCTTCTTTTGGCACTTGTAATAGCATCTGTCTAATCATTGTCAACACTGGACGGATTTTCTGTAATTTATCGAAATCAGGATTATCAGGTTGTAGCATATCATCATTGTTGATAAAATGAAGGAATCTTTTAATTTCTTCGAATCTGTTGCAAGACATTGTCATGACGATTGGCTCGAATTCCATTCCCGATTTCCAGTAGTGTCTAGTAGTTGGATAAGGTATTACTGACATGTATATTAGTATGCCAATAAATTGTTTTATTTCTGTTTGAGAAGTTGTATATTCTTTGCCCAGCTGTGTTGCATATCTCATACTCTCGCAAACAATGATTTCCATGAGGTCATTTGGGAAAAAAAATCAAACAGCTGAACAGGTGTTTTAAGAGCTTTGAGTGCGTCAGTAGGTTGCATATCACCCAAAAATCTGCAGTCTTCTTCACTATACTCCATTGTACCTGGCGTCCAATGATATTTAGATGATCTTTCAGTATTTTCAGGTCGTCTCGATGTAGATGGAGCAGGCGCAGATGAAGCGGTCGAATCATCGTTGCTGTCATCACTTTCTTCGTCCACTTCTGAAAGTCCCAACGGATCTTTATCTGGATGGTATTCGTCATCGTCATCGCCGGATAGACCTTCATCTTCACTAGCTGACGGTATATCTTCAGAATAATTGTTAGTCATCGTTCATTCAGTGGCAAGCAAGTAAGGAGCCGAATCTGTTAGAAGCATAATAAACATAATAAGCAAAAACCATGCAAACATCCAACAAAATCCCAAACCTTAGGAGTTATTATGAGTGAGGGTGTGGACATGGCGAGAGACTAACGAAGCAGATGAACAAGGGAAACATCAATGTAAAGTTCCAGAAAAGCAGGATTCGAAATTATCAAGACAATTATTTTCTTTGATAATTATTCAAGCTTATTCTTTGTTTTGAAGGAAATTCCTAACAAAAAGTTCTAAAATTGTTGTTTTTGCTTTAATATACTCTTATCCAGACTAAATAGCACATATTCTTTGACATTATAGTTTCTCATCACTATGAATAACAAATAATTGATAAAAAGAACAGAAAACTGTCAGTAAAATGATTTCATGTTTGTGAGCTTCTTTTTACGCGAACCATGATCCGAAATACATCGCGTTACATTGCTAGCGCAAGCTTTTTGTGTTTCCAGTAAATTTTATAGTTATCAAGATAATTATCAACGCATAATTGTCATGATAATTATCACTTCGAACCCTTCAGAAAAGGTACCTAGGCATGAAAGGAGAGATTAGAGGACAAAAGAACTGTAGGTACCTAAGTGCCGGCACTTCGTGGAAGAACATTTTGAAAGATTGACTGAGAGAGGTGAAGAGTCAAAAGAAAGCTCTGTAAAATCAATAAAAAGTGACTTTCAATGACGTAGTATGAATGAAAGTATAAAATTAGGTACATAATGCTGCTGGGCGAAGCTGTATCTCTTTTTTTTAAACTATGTTGTACTTGCACGAACGGAAAAGTAGGTCAAGAAGACCTATTATAAGACTGTCATGCAAAGATGCTGGCTGATTGAAAGAATAAGTGCACAAGTTGCGTTGGACTTGGAAAATGAATGAGATGCAGGAGTCTGGCCTTTTCCTTGCGGTGCCAGAATGACAATGTTTAGGCTAGTGAAAAAATTTCAATTACCTATCCAAATGCCTATTTACCTACCTATAAATGCTGAAATTAATGTGCAGAAAACAAAATGAACAATAACTCGGTACTGGGACACGCACACCCCGCCCCCGCTCACCGCGCACGATTGACCTGGCGCGATCGCCGAGCGTGACCACTAGTTTAATTACACTATGCTTACATTATTGCATATCGATTCATAAGTGAACAATAGCACTTTATCCGCTATCTGCATACGGTCCCATATATGGACCGTACAACTAAGACTCCTCTGCATGTTGTCACGAATATGCACACAACAAAAAAGCAGAATATATTTTGCAATCAATGATGATCTGGGGTAGTTTCTTAAATTTGTATGTTCACATGAGATGGTTTTATGTAAAGAAAAATATACAAGCTGAAATATTCATAGGATTTTGAGAAATATGGGTTCAAATACAGAGCAACTCACCTTCCTGGAACGTTTGAGTTCAAACTGACTTTATTCTTTTTCCAACAAGGCTGCCAACATTTCACCGTTACTAACGTCAAAAGTACACATCTAGTCTATGGTTTTTAATGTTGCTATAACTCAAAACGTGAAAATAATTTAACTTTATGTCAAAAAACATTGGTGTGCAAATATGGGACGTAATGCGGTAAGGGGTTAAAATATATAGTTAAAGTTACAGTGGCTCATTTCAAAGCGTTTGCTTTGTCGTGGGTGGCATGCTAGCCGTGCT
The DNA here is from genome assembly GCA_927399405.1 of Agonopterix arenella. Lineage (NCBI taxonomy): Eukaryota > Metazoa > Arthropoda > Insecta > Lepidoptera > Depressariidae > Agonopterix > Agonopterix arenella. The sequence continues at coordinate 941,913 of OV656704.1, forward strand.
GGTACTTTAAATGTGACTAGGTAATTGTGTGACAATGTCCAAGACATATTTATTTATTTATTTATAACTCTAATTATTATCTGACTCATAATTTATTAGTAATACTAGAAAATTTATTATATCTCTAATCTTAGTCATTATTTATTAAACTATTTATTCCAGCACTTCATGCTAATAGAATTCAGTACCAAAGAAAACCTAAAAGATGTCCTACGCACCTGCAGCGCACACCACAAAGACATTGAAGTCATTGCATTACAATCTCCCTTCCTTTGGTTCCGAGCGGTGTCCGGCAAGAAAGACCAACTTACAATACCAACTGTACCGTTGGTTACAAAGGAAGGGACGATGCCCGTCGATGAAGATAGACTGTTTAAGGAACTGACGGGTTGTAAGACAGTGTCGGAGCAGATACAGCTGCTGTATGATAGGACCATGTTGAACGATTTGGGAGTGCGATTGAGGTTTATGGTGGCGCGGCAGGTAAGGTTTTAGTGATACCTACGTACAACATAAATTCATGACTATGATTAACTTTAAACTGGTCTGAAAGCATAATATAACTACCAACAATCTTTCTAAGTTTGCAAGCAAGTATGCTTCTGTAGTAAGGTTGCTTTAAGCACATTTGAAGGTAGGATGATATAATGTGTCTGATGATATATGTGGCAAGACTTTCGCCAAATAATCCACTGGAAAAGAAACTATCCCTCAGTCGAGACTTGTGCCCTGGGCGGCACTTTACCAGGGGCGGCTAATTCGGGAAAGATATGAATTGAGCTCTGTCTATACCAATTTGTAGAGCAGAGAAAAGTCGAGCCCGTTTCGCTCGCTCTAAGTTTCTGTTTTGATTCTAAGATGTGCTAAAAATTTCTCTCGATTCATAGTTGTTACTAAGGTTACTTTGCACATGTTTTGTACGTAAATGGCTCTGGCTCTCACCGATTCGTATTGAGAAGAAAAATCGAGCTCGCTGCGCTCGCTCTAAGTGTTTATTTTCGCATGGATAGACCAAAAGATGTGTAACCAACAAACCGAATAGAAGTGCAAAAAATTTCGAGCTTGCTCTGTTATTTTTTGTGTCCATCTTCTTGCAAAAATAAGGGTACGGCATAATTAATCTGTGCCCGGGGCGGCAGACACCTACACTGCGCCACTGTTTAGTGTGCTTGTGACAGACGAGGGATTAATTCTCTGGTAGCAAATCCCCCATTTATGTGGCCAGTGTTGCCAACAAATTATAAAATAAAATAGTGCACTATTGTTTCAGCTAGAAATGGTATTTGAGAGCCTGTATGCCAACGTATCAGTGAAACCGTTTGGTTCCTCTGTTAATGGCTTCGGCAGAATGGGCTGTGACTTAGACCTCGTCCTCACAAACTTACTTACTGAAGATATGGTAAGTTTTCACGCAATAAAGAGTTTATGTTATATTGGAATGTATTCAAGATGTGGATCTAAGATCCAGGTTTATTGGACCTTCCACTTGTTACAATGGGATACACAACTGCTGGTTTTCAGACCTACTATCAAGCAGACCAGTGAGCTTATACCAATTTGTTCGGCTGTCCTTTGCCAGAAATTACGAATCTTATTGGAATTATTAGTAACAATATGCATGGTTTATTATTATTTATTTATTTATTTTTCAATTTTGGACACAAACAGTCTTAATAAAAACAATAAATAAAAAAAAATACAAAATTATCAAGGTACAACAGTGCTGAAAGGGTGTGCGGAAAACATAAATGCGATGCAAACTTTAGGGGGTGCTTTAGACTATCAAATTGAACAACTACTCTGGCCGATGGGGCCGAAAAGTTCTCGAGTGGCGACCGCGTACCGGAAAGCGCATCGTGGGTATGCCCCGCACACGGTGGACCGACGACCTTGTGAAGGCGGCGGGAACCCATTGGATGAGGGCAGCGCAGGACCGGTCGTTATGGCGATCCTTCGGGGAGGCCTATGTCCAGCAGTGGACGTCCATCGGCTGAGATGATGATGATGATGATGATGACTCTGGCTAATATTAAAATCGCGAAAAAAAATCTCGTCGCTCGTAAATTCACAGGTTTGCCACCATAGAGAAATTACGCGCTCCCCTAGGTTTGCCACGGTAGAATATGTCTCCCGTGACAGTTATTCGCAAGTAGTACGCATACGCAGTGCTTGTTGCGTGTTTCAACATTTAAGGGTTTGCCGCGCATAATGAATGGCTTAAAAACGACTTCTTTCTTTAAAATTGCAGATCGATCCGTCGAAGCGTCTGGTGTACCAGGAGAAGAAATGTGAAGGCGGCCGCAGTCCGTGGCAGCGCCACATGGAGCTGGTCGCGGAGCTGGTGGAGCTGCGCGTGCCCGGCGCCGCGCGCGTCGCACGCATCCTGCACGCGCGCGTGCCCATCGTCAAGTACAAGCACGAGCTGGCGGCCGTGGACTGCGACCTGTGCTACAGCAACATGTGAGTATTGTGATATCAGCCGGTGGAGCTGCATACTGCACGCATCCTGCACGCGCGCGTGCCCATCGTCAAGTACAAGCACGAGTCGGTCGTCAAGTTATTGGTTTTAATGTGAAGTGGGCGATGGGAACTATCAAGTCGAAAGCAGCGTATGATGTGGCAGAAATTTACAATTTCTCCCCCAAAAGCTGTATCTTCGCTTCAATGTATGCAAATCTATTTATACAAAACTCCATCTTAAAATGTTACATGAATACAGTCTATTATCATTTAGGTGCTTACATAAAAAGGATTTTTCGCAATTCAACCCCCAAAGGTGAGAAAACAGAGGGGAAAGTTAAGAAATTCGTAGCAAAGAACGGGGATTCCAGCTAGTTAGGTATTATAATATTTTTGATATCGATAATATCGCTCATTTCTTTAGTTTATCCTTTATTTTATGTACAAACGAGCTTTTACCCGCGACTTCGTCTGCGTGAAATTTGAATTGTGAAATCCTTCTTTAGTGCACCTCTATACCATACAATATATACCATACAGAGCGAAGGACGAAGTAAACAATGCAGCCTATTAAACCACATATAAATAACATTCTTTTTAAACAAATTTCATTTCATTTCGGTATCTTTTTATAGTATTGATACCCATTCACACACATACACACAAACACAATTGTTTACACACATAAAACATTAACATACTCGACAAACAATTCGGTCATTAAATAGAAGCACATTAGTCTTTTTATTTGTCCAAATCTTTCATATTTTTTACGTTTTGTCCTTTGTACCTTAAACAGTTTTTAAAACGTGTTATCATGTAATTGGCGCTGTAAAATTTAAATGTTGCTGTATTAGAGATTAAGTAATTTGCTGTTTGATAACCAAATAAATAAATAAATATGTTTTCCATATTTCATGTTTCCATCTTCAGCAGTTTAGGCTGTGCGTTGTCTGTCAGTCAATCACTAATCTGTTTAGTGAGTATAGACCACAGATTACCCCCAAAAGATACCGTATGATGGAAATTTTGTACAGGCCCGAAGTCACCATTTTTGTCGGTAGGTGCGGGCAGCGGGGCACGAAACAATGCAACATGATTGGCCATTTCAAGGTCACACTACTTCGAGCTCGCTCACTCGCGTTGCTTATATCAGTGCAAAATCATAGATGTGTGGCGCGCGTCGGCGGCCTTGTATGCGGTATCTATTGGAGGTAATCTGTGGGATAGATGAACGAGCTTTTGACCCACGACTTCGTCCCCTTTAGGGAGCGATTTTCGAAAAATAATTTCTTATTGCACACCTACATCTTCTGTAGAATATCATGTTTTTATCTTCAGCGGTTTGGGCTGTGCGTTCAGTCACGGTCATCATCAGTCAGTAATTCAATTATAAGTAGGTATAGATAATTCACGGCTCCACGATGCGCTAGATCCTAGTTTCGAGCACACAGCCTGTAGGAGCGATGTGTGACTTCTACACTATTTATGTTGAATGTTTTATGTTTATGTTATCGAAGGAAACGGGATGTTAAATAAAACTGTTTTGTGTCCGTCTCACAGTCGAGTGTATATTGCACTAAATTAGGTTGCGGGTCGAGCGTATGGATTCGCTATGTTAGCAAGATCGATATAATTATAATAATAAAGTAAATTATAAAATAATGTCGAGTAAACTCGTACACAGCCAATAATTTCCCATAACTTGCAGGTCCGGGGTCTACATGTCGGAGTTGCTGTGGCTGTTCGGTGCCCTGGACCCCAGGGTCCGTCCCCTCACGTTCGTGGTCCGGCACTGGGCACAGACCGTCGGTCTTACGAACCCTCACCCAGGCCGGTGGATCACCAACTTCCCTTTGACGCTGATGGTGTTGTTCTTTCTTCAGCAGAAGAATAAAGAAGGCTGTGTTTTGCCTTCGCTGAAATATTTAATTAGGAAAGCTGGTAGGTCCTATTTTTCTCATATCTTATAGATTTCATATTTCATTTATTGCCATCACACAAGTACATACAATGTTAGATACAAAACATGCACTCATATAATACCCTGTAAGGGCACCGCAATAGGAGTTATATTAATTACATTTCATTTCACTAAATTAAATTACATTCATTCCATTATAATACATCACATTCCATTAGAATTTATTAAAATACAATAAAATAAAATACATTACATCAAAAATACTACATAAAAACATTGCAATAACTACATCAAATTATCATTATTATAAAATATATTACATTTAATCACATATTATAATTTTTTAACAATTCTATTAACATAATATGAGATTGTGGAGATAGCGATAGAGGTAATTTATAATGTCATATTATATGTAATGTCATGTTGTGAAGGATCAAAATTTATCGATTACTTTTATCAACTTATGAGATTTAAGGTAGGTTACTATAATTTTCAAACAATATTTTTATCGTCTAAAAATTCATCTACAGAGTAATAACACTTTTCTAATAGGATCTGTTTTAGTAGGTTGCGGAAGGAATTAAATTTGGATTCACTTCGTAAAGCGTCAGGCAGTTTGTTATACATTCTTATCGCGGAACAATAAGGACTGGTTTTGAATAACTTCAGTCTTGTGCGCGGGGCCTGAAGGTCGTTTTTTCGTCGCAAATTTCTTTGGATTACTTCACCTTTTTCTGTAAATAGTCCTTAGATTGTTTTATCTTATCATCTAGTCAGACCATAAACTTAATATAAAAAAATATAATAAATAAACTTAATTGTATTTGTATCGTAATAGACCAACCATCTCCTCATGATCGCATCACCGAAACCGGAATGTCAATATGTGCGAAATTGATACGTGTGTAAGTTTTAGTGATAGATTTTGGAAATCAATCTCTATGCGAAATGGTTTCTTTTTTATGTATACAATATTTTTTGATCTTACACATAATTTCCAATATTATTGATTTTTAAACATGTTACAGCCATGTTGTGCTATTTCGAATCAAATTAAAGATTGAAAAATTTGTCTAGGGCGGGACTTGAACCCGCACTCTTCCAAACCGGGGAACTGCGTTATCCAATTTCGCCACCGAGCCCACGACCAGAGAACAATATTTTCAATCTGTTGCATCTTAAGGTGGTTTCAGTCCATACAAAAGTTTGACGCACAATACGCGTAGACGGAATTTCACGGAATTAATAAAAGTAATATTTTACATATGGAAAAATTGTTTAGAAAATCTAGTTGCCGCGTCACAAATAACATTTGCAATCTATAAAATAATTACGAAGATATAAAGCTTTGAAATTTTTCATACAAAATTTTAAAAGCTTTATATGAAATAAAAGCTTTATATATCTATATAAGGTCTAACAAAATTAGGTGAAACTATTTTAAGGGGATGATTAGACCATCAAACTGAAAAACTTTCTCTATGGGACCAATATTGAAATCGTGAAAAAAAAATCTGCTGTCCCATACATTTAGGTCGAGTCGGTTTGTATGGAAGAGCTGATTTTTTTTTCGCGATTTCGATATTGGTCCCATAGAGAAAGTTGTTAAGTTTGATGGTCTGATCATCCCCTTAAAATAGTTTCACCTAATTTTGTTAGAATTTATATATTTATATAGCTTTATATGAAAAAAAGTATTATGAAAGTAGTACTGTACTAATGGTAACCTTTGAAACTTCTCTGTATTTGATATGCTGGTACAAGTTACACTGCATTCCAACACAGAATATGATACTGTAATGATTTTTTATATTTGTCTGATAAAACACAATATGAATTATAAAGAAAATCATAAAATATAATAAGTGATAATTTTTTGACAGGATACCAACCGAGACTTCATTGTTTAAAAGTTGTTTTACGGCTATTATATTATAATCTCTTTAGCCCGCGTAGGTTTTTCGGTAAGGTCGGAATCTCATTCGCACACTGTGTTGGTCTACTTACGGTAGTAATATTAAGTTAATGAGTCAGACTCTTGCGGAACATCTCTGCCCGATGCTTGCTTGCTTATCGTAAGAATTGTTTGTACAGGGTCCTTCTTAATATGCTCACTTTTTTAAGGGGATTATCAGACCGTCAATCAACATCGAAATCGCGAAAAAAATATCTGTTGTTCTTAAAATAAACTTACTCGAGCCAAATGTATGGGACAGCCGATTTTTTTCTCGCGTTTACGATGTTCCATAGAGTGGTTCAGTTTGACAGTCTGATCATCCCTTTAAAAAGTGTCAGCATATTAAGACGGACCTTGTATATTGCGTCTGGAATACAGGATGTTAGGGTAAATACTTACTTTAAGGGATGATTGTACATGTACATGATACTGATCAACTTTCTCTAAGAAACCTATAGGGAATTCTCAAACTAAATTTTGCACTTTCCATACTAAATGCAATCAGCTGACCCAACGTTCGTATGAAAAGCTTAGGGAAAGGTGATCAGTATCACGGGTAAAGTCACCCCTTAAAGTAATGCAACTGTTAACCCTAACACCCTTTGACGTGCTAAGAAACTGCAGTTTTCATAATTTCCTTTATTTCAATATGAATTCAGAAATTATGTACTTTTTATTTTCACAGGCAAAGAAGACATCAGAATGGCCGAAGACAATCTTAACTGCACATTCCTTAGAGATCTAAACCAGTTGCCCACCGACAGTTACTCTCAAAACACTTCCAGTCTCGAAACACTTCTGTTACAATTCTTCGAATTTTACTCACAATTCGACTTCCAAGATAAAGCAATTTCCATAAACGAAGGAATCGCCGTACGGAAACCAAACGCGCTACCTTTATACATAGTCAATCCTTTAGAACAAGGTTTGAATGTCAGTAGAAATGTCAGCTTCGAAGAATGCGAGAGATTAAGAATGGAAGTCAGAAACGCTGCGTGGCAATTAGAATCTTGTCTCGAAGGCGAAAGGAGCGAAGATTGGGGCCTACTAAGTTTAATAGAAAAACGGTCGACCAGAGGTCTCAAAAAATTGCTTAGAGTTGGCAATTCTCATAGATTAGTGTCTGTAAAAGACCTCTTTAATGATAAAGAGGAGAAAATAGAAGAGGGATTCAGAAGTAAGCTGCAGAGACTGACGCAGAAGGGAGATAAAGAAGAAGTTAAGAGTGAGGTGAAAAAGGAACCTAGAATGAAGTTTAAAAACAGTCAGGTTGCTAGTGAAGTGTATAGGATACGCAGGGATAAGATGGTTTGATTGTGCGAGATTGTTTGTTTGTGCGAGATCGTTGGATTGTATGAGACTGTTTGATTGTGCGAGATTGCGTACGTAGTTCTTGTATATAATATTGTAATTGAGGTTTTTATAGTCCCGTTTGTGTGACAAAAAGCTTGGTACAGTACGACCAGGAAAATAATTCCGCTCGTCAATCTTCGTTTGCGCAGAGCAGGCCCGAGTCCCCTATAAAACCCGAAGTCATTTAGTAATTAAGGGGTGCAAAGTCGGATAGCAGCGAAAAGGGCGCGAAAACAAATTAGCCAATAGCGTAAATGGATTGAAGTTGGCACATCCTGGTTGGTCAAAATAATTTCGCGCGCTATTAAAATTTGTCAACTGCGCAGGTACATCGGTAAGACTTATAAACCTGGTACTACTGTACTGAGAAGTTTAGTAATTTCTACCTTTTGGGCTATTGTGGAAGTTTCAGTTATATCGTTTGCAAGATCGGTAACGTATTGACTGTCCTACGCAATTTTCAAGTAATATTTTGATTCTGTGATCCTCAAATTTAACTATTTAGTTAAATTTATACAATCGACCTAATCTGGCAATCAGGTTTAGAAAAAAATATTTTTTTCTGATCAAAGTTTGATAGTGAAATTGACTGTCAGAAAAAAATAAATAATTATTATGGAGACACTATCATAGACGTGTCTGACAGGCTCTTGGTTGGTTTTTCTCGTTAAAGAATGTGATATTCTACAAAAATCCGAAAATAAATAATAGTACGGTAGCCACGGGACTTTTTAATTACAAAAAAGATTACCGATTGCCGTTTTGATATTGTTGTAGGGTACGAAATTACTAATATAAAAACCCAAGTCTTAGAGATCACAACCCGCCGTAGCATAAAAAAAATTGTCTTAATTTTTTAAATTTCGATGTTACCTTTTTTTTCCATACTTTCATGTTCTTTACCTTAGTTCAATACCCATACGTAATAGTAAGATGAAAAAGTAAATTTTGATGTGTCTTATAGCTTTGTATGGCAAGTTTAGACAGTCTTACTATTACGTATGGGTATTGAACTAAAGTGAAGAACACGACAGTATAGAAAAAAAACGGTAACACCGAAATTTAAAAATTTAAGACAATTTTTTTTGTGCTACGGCGGGTTATGATATGTAAGATTTGGGTTTTTATATTAATAATTTCGGTACCCTACAACAATATCAAAACGGCAATCGGTAATCTTTTTTGTAATTAAAAAGTCCCGTGGCTACAGTACTATAAATTGTTAGTGTTAAGTATGTTTCTATTGAAATATAATCTATCTAACATAACTGTGTAAAGGAATATTTTTCCACAGTACCAAACAATATTATTTGTAGTTTATATTTGTTTATAATCATTGAATGAATGATAAAACTTGTAAATAAAACGTCTGACCTTATTTGTAACACATCTTTTATTTAATTAATTATTCCTTACTTTTAGTAAAATGTAAATTTATCAGCTGTATAACATGTAATAAATATTTACATAAATTGACATAAAAGCAAACCTTGACAATAAAATATATAAAATAAAAACAGTTTTGGGGTCGCTACAATCGACCTTTGTGTTGTAAGTAAACGAAATTAGAAATTAAATACTGGCTTTTCGGTGAAGGAAAACATCGTAAAGAAACCTGCAATCCTCAATTTCGAAGCATGTATTGTGCCCACTGTTCATTATAAGTGGCGACGGGCTCACTCCCCGTCACACTGGACAGAGTTTCGGTACTACTAGTGAAACGTGGATGTTCTGAGGTTTCAGAATATCTCTGACTACCCCCTCGGGGAATATAGTCGTGAGCATATGCTCTTGTATTTAATACACAGGGTGTGTACACTTGCTACGACGGACACATCTATCAATTAATTTACTTAGGGCCAGTTTCACCACTTCTGAATAAATTACTAATAGCTTATATGACAGACCATTCATCATAAATATGACAAATGTTTTTTTTCAGATAAGCTATTAAGAATTTATCCAGAACTGGTGAAACAGGCCCTTACAATTGTATACTTGCTTTGACTGACAGATCTATCGATCAATTTTATTTTTTTAAGTTTTTAGAATTACCCAGGGTACAAATTACTTTTCACCCCTCCGGGAGGAAAGCGTCAACTTTCGTCCCGCTGCGCTAAACGAAGTTGCCGCTTTCCGCCTCCGTCGAGGAGAAAAATAGTATATTAACCTCGGGCAGTAAATAAGAAAGCCTCAGATCACATGTTTTTTGACCTCGGCTTCGCCTCAACAATTCCTTGGTGTGTAATCTACTATTACTTTTCACCAAACTGCAGAACAGTATGTTGTCGAAAGACATCACACTCAACTTTAAAAAAAATTGTCCTTAATCTTACCTAGACAATATAGTTTAGTTAATAAAATTATGATAAAGTACAAAGATCATCATCATCATCTCAGCCGATGGACGTCCACTGCTGGACATAGGCCTCCCCCAAGGATCGCCATCACGACCGGTCCTGCGCTGCCCTCATCCAATGGGTTCCCGCCGCCTTCACAAGGTCGTCGGTCCACCGTGTGGCCTTCCCACGCTGCGCTTTCCGGTACGCGGTCGCCACTCGAGAACTTTTCGGCCCCATCGACTATCGGTTCTGCGAGCAATGTGTATGTACAAAGATAATATCACAAATAAAAAAATTACTTACATATTCTACTAATAAATAGCTCTATCTTAGGATTAATGGCATCACCTTTACTTATTACACCATATTGAATCATATTCTCAAACAAATAAACGTTACTATTGCACAATTTCTCAAAAGCTCTCCTATAAATAGGGTTTTTAACAATATCTTGTACGAACTCAGCTACATTTCCATCGGGGTTGTTGTAAATTTGTAGTATTTTGTTGGCGCATTCGTTCGTCCAAACAGTTTCTTCTAAGAATATGTTGTATCTCTCATTTTGGTCGAATACGCGACACTGAAATAAAAGGAGAATAACATTAATATTTTGGTTATTGTTATGTATATTATTTATTATGTATGAAACGACTTATGACTGTGGAAAACGCGAAAGAGGTGTGCCAGGATCGTAGCCGATGGCGACAATTACTAGTTAAACTAAATGACAGCGTATCCGGTTCGACGTCGGTTAAGGGCCTATGTCGAAAAATAATTGAAGCGAAATGGGCGTGTGATAGCTTATATTACTGTCTGATGCGAGAGAAAGATATGGGGCGGCGCGCGCGACTGAAACGACGCAAGCGTAAAACAAACTTTATTTAATTGTGATTGTATTATTTATGTAAGTTCAATTCTGCTCTAATCAAAATTTCTAAAATATCAATCTCTTTTTTTAAATCAAGTCTTGTGTTTCTATTATTCGCCGTGTAGCAGTTCCAAGCGTTTATAAATAAAAACGGAGGCTACTTTGGCTTGTTTTTTTATCAAGAAAATGTGTCTTAATCGTGTTTTGGCTCTAATCAAAACTTCAATTATATGTTCAATTTACACATATCCGCAATTCATACTCCTACTGTTAGTACTTCATGACATATGACGCTTTGAAGAATCCTATTTTTTTCACATATCCGCTTAAGGCGGTTGCAGAGGGGTCAATTTTATACAAAACTTTGACGCATAATACGCGTAGACGGTATTAATATAAGTCACTTTGTATATATGAATAAATAGTTTAGAAAATGTAGATACCGCGTAACAAATAACATTTGCAATTTATAAAATAATTACGAAGATATAAAACTTTGAAATTTTTCATACAAAATTTTAAAAGCCTTATATCTTCGAAATTATATTATAAATTGCAAATGTTATTTGTTACGCGGCAACTAGATTTTCTAAACTATTTTTCCGTATATAAAATATTACTTTTATTAATTCCGTCTACGCGTATTGTGCGTCAAACGTTTGTATGGACTGAAACCACCTTAATATTTTGCCTTCATGCTCGTGAACGGCTGCCTAAAATACTATAGCACAGCATCTTCGCTTCTTTTTCCTAAACACTTCACATAATTTTTAAGGTTGCACCGAGCCTATTGTGCTGCCCCCAAACGTATTTTTTTATTTCTTAACGATTAAACAATATTTCCAAATAACAAGAATATCACATTGTAGTCATTGCTGATTTTCAATTTATCAGGTCACTGCGGATTTGTTTTTATAATCTTTGTAGTTATATTTAAAACGGTAACGTTTTAATGATAATAGCTACAAGCATAAAACATAATAATCCGTAATGTTTCGATAAATTGAAAGCCAATCAGGTCCAGCCAATGTGAATTTTGGTTTTTGGAAATGTTTTTTAATCATTTTACAGTTTGAGCCGGGGCTAATTAATAATTGACATTTTTTCGGTAAAATATTGAAGAGCCAATTTGAGCCTAGAAATGTATCAAAATTAAATAAAAATCAATCAGCAACAGTTCCTATTTTAAAATTTAGCTATTATCTCGTTCTAAAAAACATGATGGTAATTTTTTTTGCACATATTTAAGGCTTTACCATTATACATACTAAAACAAGGTGTGAATATTTTTGTCTACTTAGAAGGTTTTGAAAAATACATTCGTATTTTCTTATAAATACCTCATTTTTTAAATTTCAATGCCTATTTTATTGCTCAAAAATAATTTATATTGTTAAATCTAAGTCAAATGAGTGCATTGGTATTAATATTAATAATTTGAAATCCTACTGGGACACATAATTTTAATTTCTATGTTGCGTAGCGATTTTTTTTAATATGCTTTAAGATAGTCCTTTTTTCACTTAATGGTTCCGGTTACAATTTAAAAGTCCAATTAGTAATTACTCCCTACCCCGCCTAACAAAACTCCGTAAAATGACTGGGCTAAATAAAAAAAATACGATTGTGGGCAGCACAATTGGCTCGGTAGGCTCAAATACACGAAAACTTCGTAAAACAGACGTGCATCGGCTGAGATGATGATGATGATGATCTGAATAAGCATTGAAAAAAATAGGACCTACCTCGTCATTAACATCGTCCGTCATACAAACTTCCGATCTAAAATCCAATAGCGCCATCACTATAAACAATGGTACCGCCTCACCATCCCTGCCCACCATATCTCTCAACAACTCTCCGGCTTTGTTTGAAATCACGTACGCACTTCGAGAGTTATTTGTTAGGTTTTCGTCTAATTCTTCAGGATTTGAAGCTTGTGTGTTTGTGTGTAGATTGGTAATGGCGTTGGATGTGCGTTGACGTAGGACCGTGTCGTCGTCTTCGAGGACTGTTATTAGGGTAGCTAAGAGTGTTGCTTTGAGTTCGACTGTGAAAGAAAAAAATATCTGTTATTTTGGAAAAAAAAAAGAATAAAAGCACGTCTTTAACACTTCATAACTAGCTCGTACTGAAAAGAAGATGTTAAGAGGAAAGGCGGGTGCCGTTTAGTCCATACAAACGTATTCCCCTGTTTCCTCCCTGGATATTGACACTAAAGCAAATATTGAGGTCAAGAGCAAACCCATACTTACGTAATAAAAAAAAAATTATACCATCTATGTTACGTCTGCCATGTCTGTATGTTTTTTCTTTCTTCATAAATTATTTACTATAAGAACTAGGAACCTTCGGAACATGACGAAATAGGTACGTACCCAGACTTTTGTTTGGGGGGGGGGGGGGCTAAATACCACCTATCCCCCCCCCCCCCCTGGATACGTGCCTGTGACGAAAAATTGCTTAATTGTACTGCTGACGAATATATACAGTAAATTTCAAATATTATTGATTTTTAAACATGCTACAGCCATGTTGTGCTATTTCGAATCAAATTAAAGATTGAAGTTTTTGTCCCACCCGAGACAAATTTTTCAATCTTTAATCTAATTTCTAGAAAAATAAAAATCCTCGCCATGTTGCGGAAAATCACTGGAACTTTTTGTACTTCGAACACTGACATTAAAGGGTATAGTCGATTGTAGCGCCCCCAAACCAGGTTGGTTATTTTCCTGGTCAGTCTTTAAAAGGAAAACATACAGATAGCTTTTAATAAGTCTTGCTCATTATTATTCTTGAAATAATTATTAAAATCGATTTAGTTTTGGAGGAGGAAACAGGGGAATACCAAATATTAATTTCGTATGTTGAGAAACTTACATGTGTGTTCGTCACTCAAAGTATCACATCTCAGCTTCCACAATAGCTCCAAGTTCTTCTCCAAGAAGCCAACAACTACGTTTCTAGTACTATCGCTATTATTGGACGAACAGCACACGAATATCACCGTTATTATATTCATTATTGTACTCTCTCTCAAACTAGAATCCTTTAACTTTTTCGTCACAAAATTCGATAAGCTTTCCAGGTATACATGGGTGAAATTATCATGTTCTTTATCTATACCATCGAATAACATATTTATTATGATTTCGTCGGTTATTTTTAGATTTTTATAATTTATTTTTGTTTCTGCGATGTATTTTTCTGTATCTTTCTCCAATATAAGCACTTTCAAAGTTTTCTGTGTGCATTCTAAATATGTATTATTCTTTAATACATTGCAAAGTAATTTTATGTATTTTTTGTTGTCGTGTAACGTTTGCAATACATCTTTGTCCAAAGTTAGAGATAGGTGCTCTTGAAATTTGTTCTCTATGTCCAAATTTTCGTGTAAAATAAGCAAATAATTTAATGTAGATAAAACTACTTCGTACGATTTGTGTGATAAACCTTTACATATCACATCATATGTATCTTGCGATTTGTATTTTTGTATTAAAATAAAATACAAATAAAGTGCGTTGGATAGACAGATATCTCTTCCTGAATTTATTTTTGTATTTTTCCTGTCGAATATTAGTAGTTTCATGTATGTCAACATTTTATTTGCCATTTCTTCGTGTATCAGGGATGGAAACCTGCAAAGATAATTTTAAACTTTACAAAGCTACATAGGTACAACAATACTAATTAGTCAGGTAGGTACGGTCAGCATAAAAAAGATGTACAAACAGTTTAGTTACACCCTGGACTTTGCTATCACTTCATACAAATGAGAAAAACTGACAAGAGGCATAGAGTAGAGGTAAGCATGTACGATATTGAGTGAGTGCGAGAGAGCGGACTATACTTTTTTTTTTTAGCCTGTTTCATCCCACTGCTGGGCAAAGGCTTCCCCTTTTATCCTCCAAGCAACCCTGTCCTGACTATACTATACTGTCAAAGAAAAATATCCTCTAAGGGTTGCTATACACATAAGCCTTTGACTATTTATATATGGACTGGTTACGCGTTACATTTTTGCCACTTTTTGCGGGGGGCGAGGTAACATGAAATCCGCAAAATGTTAGATTTTATTCCCTATAACTTTAGATTCTAATTTTGAATGTCAAAAATCATAATAATTAGTCTCGTGTGAACCCCAAACGTCATAAGTTCAAGTTCTTGTTTCGCAATTATAGGCTATCTCGGGTAGTGATAACAGTGATAAGGTATAAAATTATATGTAAATGCAAGTGAAAAATTTATCTTGTACCGTGGCAGAGGGGAAATGCTACCACAAGGCTGGTCCCTATATAAATAGTCAAAGACATCCGGGCGGTAAAATAGAATATGTGTAAATGAATGTTCGGGAAAAAAGCCACTCGTCTTTGCCGGGCAAAGCCGGATGGAACAAACGACAAAGCCGGGCGGTAAAATGAAATGTATGTAGATGAATGTCCGAATGATGCGTCTACTCGAACGAACTACCCGATCGGCACAAGCCGAATGAAGCCGAACATGTACAGTGATTGCTTCGGATCCGCTTTGTTGATCGACAAACACTGCCGAACCGACAGTGCCGACCCGCTTATGTGTAATTTTCCCGCCATCAACACGTTATTTCTGATGTTCATGATCTTTTTCAGATTTTATACGGCTATATTTTTTGAAATAGAGGCGTGGACAGCAATTTCTGGGATTTAATTGAAGATTTTGTTATGAAACAAAGTTTTAATTAAAAATTTGAAAAATATATTTTTAGACTCGACTTCTCGTAAACTTTCAATTGATACCCCACATCATAGGGTAGACATTTTTTTTATTTACACTTTCTACCTCCCCAAATTGCCTCCTGCTCACGCATGCAGCGCGCGATGCGGGGCCGGGGGTGCAGGGAGCGGGGGTGCAGGGAGCGGGGGTGCAGGGAGCGGGGGGGCAGGGAGCGGGGGTGCAGGGAGCGGGGGTGCAGGGAGCGGGGGTGCAGGGAGCGGGGGTGCAGGGAGCGGGGGGGCAGGGAGCGGGGGGGGCAGGGAGCGGGGGGCAGGGAGCGGGGGTGCAGGGAGCGGGGGTGCAGGGAGCGGGGGTGCAGGGAGCGGGGGTACAGGGAGCGGGGGTGCAGGGAGCGGGGCCTCGTCATCGTCAGCGCGCCGCATCAATCGCAACACAACCCTATAACCGAATAGCTCACGCATGCGTGACCCTATTTCCAAGATACATCTATACGTGTATACCTATGTCTATGTTGGTTGAATATTACATTCAAAATTAGTCTGAACGAGTGTTTCATTAAAATACGACCGTCTAGTACCCTATCAGACACCCCCCAATATAAAAATTAAGCATTTTTTTACTTCATGTATGATATTGGTCCAGCAATTGCTATATCTGTGCCCGAGTTTCAGCTTCCGATGTCTTACGGCCTCTGAGAAAAATGCCTGTGACAGACGGACGCACGGACGGACAGACACCGAGCCGATTCCATAAGTGTTCCGTTTTAATATTTCGCTATTCATATTTCACATTTAAGCAAAATGACTCCAAATAAATCATTATTAACCCAAAAGTAGTAAATGATAACCAAAATGAAAACAGCATTTTAATGTAAAATTATACCCTAAGTTTTTACATCTTGCTATCCTATTTAAGCAAATTGACTCCAAAAAAATAATTGTTAACCTAAAAATGAGCGGCGCTGACGTCATATCTAAAAATAGACAATTTCTAAAAATAGGCACGAGAGCAATGACATGTCGAAACGTGCATGCTCCGCTACGCTCCGCGGTTAGGAATTACACCCCTTACTTCTGTCAGCGAGGGGCCGGGCCTCCGCCGCACCGCTACGGCCCGGTGCCAATGCCAGTACAGATAGGTTTTTTGGTAGCATTTGAAATTAAACAAGTAATGAATTAGATGAATCTTTAATTAGCACGAAAATTATCTTTATCTTTATCTTATATTTATTTTATTTTATTATATATATATATATATATTTATTCTCTATCTTATCTTTCTTTTCTGGGGGCATATAATGCCCTCTCTACTCTACTTCCCACTCTCTAAAATGTTGCTCTTTGTATTCGTCAAAGGTCTCCCACGGCTTTTCATAATTTTTGCAGTCTACAAACGTAACTTAATATGGCGTCATAATACTTTATTTGGTAATAAGCCTACATTTTATGGCGATCATAGTGGTTTATTTAGGCAGAAATATCGCATTAATTTGCTCGCTAAGAATTGATGATCATTTACTACATTTGGTGCTCGAATACAATTTGAAGTGCAGTCGTGACTAAAATAGCTAGTACTATTGTAATTTTAGACTTTATTTTTCTGGTGTTAAGTATATATTTTTGGTAAAAGAACTAAGGGTATCAAAGCATTTTATGGTGGTCATTATATTTAACCCCTAAAAGAAACGCTCACCTCCAAACAATCAAGTTGATAACCTTTACATATTCATCAGTAAGTAGATAACAAGGTATTGCACCCGCAGCCTGCTCCTGGATCCAACACGTATCTCTAATGATATCCACGAGTCTATCGTTTGATTCTTGATCCGCGGTGACGCTGTCCGGCTTTGCTTCTAGTAGTCTTGTAAGCTGAAAGTGAAACAGATTAGGAAAGATCTTTGAAAGAGCTGTACCGCCATCATCATCATCATCTCAGCCGATGGACGTCCACTGCTGGACATAGGACTCCCCCAAGGATTGCCACAACGACCGGTCCTGCGCTGCCCTCATCCAACGGGTCCCCGCCGCCTTCACCAGGTCGTCAGTCCACAGCCTACCCACCGCCGCCTACCAGTCGCCACTCAAGAACTCTTCCCCCCATCGCCCATTGGTTCTGCGAGCAGTATAGTACGACCAGAAAAATAATTCCGCTAGTCAATCTTCGTTTGCGCAGAGCAGACCCGAGTCCCCGTCAAAACCCGAAGTCATTTAGTAATCAAAGGGTGTAAAGGCGGATAGCAGCGAAAAAGGCGCTGTAACTATTAGCCGATCGCGGCAAGGTATTGAAGGTATTAAAATTTGTCAACTGCGCAGGTATTTGTATTTTTTATTTATTTATTTACCAGACACATGAACTGACACGACTTAAATAATACATCACATAAACCAAAAGAGATTTTTAGGATTAATAGGTAAACAATAAACGTTACATTAACTACATACTAGGTACGTCGGTAAGACTTATAAATCTGGTACTCCTGTAAGTGTCAATTCCCTCTGAAAGAGCAACGGTCGGCATCGCGACATTTTACCTAGCATATTGAACTTTATCTACAGTCAGATAAGATAAAATGTCAATTGGCGGGATGGAATGACAGTTCAACCGCCGCGGTGTGGCTTCTGTCATTTCAACTTATTTCACTGTAGATAAAGTTCACAATAGGGAATCGGACAATTAGTCAAATTAGCAACTTTTAATCGAACGTCAAAACGCGCGCGATGTATGAAAAATTGTACTAAATACCAACTAGTGACGTCATCACATAATTATAATAAAAATATACAATATAATAAACATTTTATTTATGTATTAATACTTATTTATAATATTATTCAAATTCTTTTTACACTTTCTTCCATGACTATATTTTATTTGAACTTACACTTACTTATTTATTATCACTCATTTTATTGGTTGCTGCGTCTGACTACTACTAAAAAGATTTCATCTGAAATTTCAATGGGAATTGAACATAATGGATATTTATTTTGTTTCCCAGTTTGATTGTCTGAAGCATAGGTAAAAAGAACCTCCTTTGTTAAGTCGGCTAAAAAAGGTAGTAATTGAGTGCAATAACACTTACTTGCAAGAGAATGCCGTGGCAGTAGTTTCTTTTGATATTCTTATCACAAATCAACGTTAACATTGCTTCTAGATGTGGAATGTATCTGCAAATATAATGTAATATTAATTATTTTTTTTAATTTTAGATCCTAAAAAATTCAACAGATGGCATGTTTATTGCTCCATAGAGACGTTCGTGAGATTCTGTCAAAACCATGTCAAGACTGTGCCTGCCATTTTTTTAAGGCCAAGGGATCGAGCCCGTACAACCATGTCAGAAGTAAACAGTTTCAAATTTTCGATCAAAATGATTCGCAAATAAAGAAATATTATATTAAAAGATGCGTTGGCATCTTTTTGCACATCTTTTCCCTCTTTATTATTTTAAAGAAACCCTTTTTGAAATTTTGACCTTTACTCGCACAGACCGTAGCGCCATCTATTGATCTCCAAGAAAACAAAAAAAAAACGCTCATTATGTTCCTTCTAAAGATAGAAATATATTTTAATTTCATTTTGTAATTGTTGTTTCTGTGCCTTTTGTATTTCCTGATTGTTTGCTCTCTGTATACTCTGTTTTTTTGATGTCAAATAAAGTATAATTGACTGATTGATTGTTTCCCGCGACTTTTTCTGCGTGGAATTTTTATTCCTGTCATTCCGCCTAAAATAAGAATGATTCCTGAAGTGATGCCTGAATGAGATATAATTGCGCTGACCCCGAGTAATAGGAAGGCAGGAAGTTAATTATCTTCTCTCATATCTTGTAATCACCAGTTTATGAATAAATTATTAATTGATCGATTAAAATGTTCTAAGAAGTAATCAATTTAATCATGCGTTGCTTTGCGGAAATCGATGACTAATAGGTAGTAAATTGTATCGAGACCTCCGCTTCTAAATACCGAAGCAGTTCATTATTAGCGGGTAACCGGGATTGGTACGCGCGGTTTTAATAATAATCAACTGCGTACATCGGTAATACTTATAAACCTGGAGGGCAATTGCGGTAAATAAATTGCAACTGAACCATGATTGGACTGCATGCGAAGCTTAGCTTTTTACACATTTGGTATTGCGCTAATCGCGGTACAGCTCATGACAGCTGTTAGAGCCGTTTTGACAGATAGATGGCTCAAACGTAAGAATAGGGATGATGAAAAAAATTTTATTACATTTTTAAAAATTTTTTGATATATCAAACAATAAAGTGAAATTAATTTTTGAATATGTTTAAAAGTGACTGCATTATAAGTATTCAAAATTTACGATTAGAGCGAGACGCATAGATAACAAAAGTGACGTCATAATTGAGTATTCGACGGCCCGGTAGCACAGTTTGCAGTGAACCTGCCTGCTGTGCCGAGAGTCGCGGTTTCGAATCCCGTAAGGGGCAAATATTTATATGATGAATATATATATTTATACCCGAGTCATGGATGTCTGTATCTATATATGTATTCTATATCGTTGTCTAGTTATCATAATTTCATAATACAAGTCCAGGTACTTTAAATGTGACTAGACAATTTGTGTGATAATGTCCAAAATATTTATTTATTTATTATTGTCATACGAATCACGACGAATGATAAAAACATTTGTCAATAGCTTATACATACATACATACATATTCTCACGCCTGTCTCCCACTGGGGTAGGCAGAGATAACGGAACGCCACCTGCTACGATCCTGACATACCTCTCTAGCTTCGTCTACATTCATAACTTATAACTGTTTGTTTTCTATTCAATTGTAATTTCGTTTGAACATTTTGCTATTAAATTTAGCCTATTTCTGTAATTCGTCAAAATATATGGATTTCCAGGATCAGTCATCATCCCTATTGCCCTTGGTACTGGTAACTAGAAGTTAAAGGCTATCAGTCACATCTATACTATTATAAAACTGTAACAGGAAGTTTGTCTGTACATTGAAGATAGTAACAAAAAAAAGTTACGATATGGTTTTTAGGTGTCCCTGATTCCATTTCACCAATTTTTGGATTTTTTATCTGTCTGTTTGTTTGTGTGTTTGTTTTGGTGTTTGTTTGTTTGTTTGTTTGAACGAGTATCACGCAAAAACTACTGAACCGATTTTGATTAAACTTTTTTGTTTGATAGCTTATGATCTGACTTAAAATCTGGTATATAATTTGTGCGGACGAAGTCGCGGATTAACGCTCGTAGTAAATAAATCAAGTTTAGCTCGATACGGAATTAACACAGTTGAATAGTATTTGCATTGCAATGTGATTAGAACTGAAATTGGATTATGATTGAACTTGGATGGACCCCCGGTACTACATTTACTGTACTTACTGTTCAGGCGATATCAAGGGCACCATAGCTTTAGCCGCGAGCTGCCTCGTCTTCAGCACCCCGCTCTGCGCACACGCCAGCACGTGCGGGATGTACGCCACCAACTGACAAACATAATGTAATACAGTTTTTGAGAGTTACGCGGTTATTATTTAATCTAGAAATAAACATTTTTACGGGTTCTTACCGCGTTTTGGTATATTTGATTTTCCGATATTTCGGCAGTGTTACAACTGCCATGATCACGGGATGACTGAGGAACTGCAGGTAAGAATCCGTTAAAATGTTTATTTCTAGATAAAAGAAAATGTAACTCACTATGTTATAGGAGTCGGGACTAACATACTAAAAACTGGTCGTGACCGATGATCCAGAATGTTTGAAACGTGTGCTATCGTTCAAAGGAATTTAAAAGCGTTAGTCAATGCCTTTCTATAACCATCATTTTTTAAGGGGATGATCAGACTATCAAACTGAACAACTTTCTCTGTGGAACCAACTTCAAAAACGCAAAAAAAAAATCTGCTGTCCCATACATTTGGTTCGAGTAGGTTTGCAGTTTTGTATGGAACATAATGTCGCGATTTCGATGTTGGTGCCAAAGAGAAAGTTGTTCAGTTTGACGGTCTGATCATGCCCTTACGAAAGTGTCAGCATATTAAGAAGGACCTAATACATGGTGTAAGTGACGGCCTGGCAAATACTGAAACGGTGAATATAAACCATCCAACTGAACAACTTTCACTATGGAGCTACCCACAGGGAACGCCAAAAAAATTTCTGCTGCTTCACACAAAACAGCTATAAACTAGTCGACTTAAATGTGTGAAACAGCAGATTTTTTTCCACAGTTCCTAAGATGTTACACGCATATCCTTTGTGACGATTTTGTACTTTATTGCTACAATAGTAAAGGTCATATCAAAATGTATATTTTTTCATAAGTAAAAACTGAAACAAATAGCTTACGACGTTATTACTGAGCATTAAGGTCTATGTTAAAATGAAAGGCTGAAGAGCTAGGTATATACCGTATTTATATCTATATAAGTAAGAATTGACACGGGGTCGCAGATCGGGCTTGATTTTGAATGAGATTGTTGATCTACCCTATATTTCATCGCAGTGAGATATATATATATATATATATATATACAGGGGGGGAAAAAATGCCGTGGTCGGAGGGAAAGTACCCTTAAAATATTTATGATGGCAAATTTTACTGAAAGGAAACATTCCTTTATTTTCAAATTTAATTAAAACTACATTTAAAGATTTTTGAAAAATCATCTGCTTGAGCCGGGAATCGAACCGGTGAAACGTGAAAAAAAAAACATCCTGTATTTTATGATACCAACCGAAAGAGTCATTCATAAGGATCAATTTCTTTTAAACAACATAGTATATTAAATTAAAGAAAGACCAAGAAAAAATGATTTTTTTATTGTTAAACTTACTATCTAAAGAAAATTCTATACTTAACTTATAAATTGCTCAAAATGAGACCCATTTTCACGTATGCACGTATTCTTCGAATAAATTCGCTACGTGTCGCCTTTTGTATTGAATTATGGTGAACATTTGAAATAATATTTTGTACTTCCATTTTTAATTCCTCTACTGACCTGTAGTTTCTTTTATACACCAGATTTACTTTAAAGTATTTTCTTTAGATAGTGAGTAAGTTTAACAATGTAAAAATCATTTTTATTGGTCTTTCTTTAATTTAAGATTCTATGTTGTTTAAAAGAAATTGATCCTTATGAATGACTCTTTCGGTTGGTATCATAAAATACAGGATGTTTTTTTTCACATTTCACCGGTTCGATTCCCGGCTCAAGCAGATGATTTTTTAAAAATCTTTAAATGCAGTTTTAATTATTTTTGAAAATAAAGGAATGGTTCCTTTCAGTAAAATTTGCCATCATAAATATTAAGGGTACTTTCCCTCCAACCACGGCCTTTTTTTTCCACCCTGTATATGCTACAGGTGTACAGAGATGTGTAGTACACTCATTGTATAATAATTTCAAAAAACAAACAAACCTTTAGGTTGGACACGGTCCCCTCCAGAGAAGAAGGGTAAAGCCTAGCCAGCAGCAGAAGTACTGGGTATAGAGACGGACGTAGCAGTTGCGAGTTTTGACTACTACTCACTTCTTTCAGTTTATTCTGCAAGAAATATAAAAAAAGAAATAGAAAGAAGAAGATAGACATATCAATAACAATCGTTAAGGACAATCGAAATTGACACCTCTGCAACCGGCAGAGGTGTCAATTTCTTACAAAAGTTTGACGCATAATACGCGTAGACGGTGTTAATATAAGTAATATTTTATATATGGAAAAATAGTTCAGAAAATCTAGATGCCGCGTCACAAATAACATTTGCAATTTATATTATAATTACGAAGATATAAAGCTTTGAAATTTTCCATAGAAAATTCATTAATAATTTAAAAGCTTTATATCTTCGTAGTTATATTATAAAATGCAAAGGTTATTTGTGAGGCGGCATCTAGATTTTCTGAACAATTTTTCCATATATAAAATATTACTTATATTAATACCGTCTACGCGTATTATGCGTCAAACGTTTGTATGAAATTGACAACTCTCGAACCACCTTAAAGTAAAACCATTTATTTGTTCTCTTAGGTAGTACTTAAGATCTTACTTATGCTGTATTTGTTGAAAGAAAATAAAAATACTTTTATTTATTTAATTTAAATAGGTACAGGGTGGAAAGAACGAACCACACACCACACTATATCAGAGTCAAATTAAATTTTTATATTTCAATACTGAAAATAAGCATATGCTTACGACTATTTTCCCCGAGGGGGTAGTCAGAGATATTCTGAAATCTCAGAACATTCACGTTTCATTAGTGTTACCGAAACTCTGTCCAGTGTGACGGGGAGTGAGCCAATTGCCACTGAAAATAATAAATAAATAATGCTCACAGGCACATACATTGTAATGATCCCAAGCAAGCACTATAGGCTTTTTATTATGGAAACCATACAACAGCACACGCATATAAACATCCATGACCGAACCGGGATTCGAACCCAGGACACTGGTTTCGCAGTCCGGCGTGGCAACGATTACACCAACCGGGTCGTCGAGTCAAGAGAAATAATAAATATTTAATGAAATTAAGAATGTATAAATAAAATTGTTATCTTTGTTATTATAATAACATTTGCGTTAATCGACCCATAACATACTTAGGTATAAAGTCATTATCATTTGCGAGTTAAAGTTAACTCATTATCTCACATTGACCTATAAATACGTGACAAATCATAAACACAGCTATATAACTTGTGATTCTCTCTGTGAACGCTTGTTAAATATTAACAAAGAAATATAACAATGAAATTAATAACTATATTAATTCTCATTATTGCGGCTGTAACAGCAGAACTTGTAAGAGAGCATTACGACTTGGAAGAAGCAGTTAATATATTTGAGAAATATATAAAGGATTACAACAAAGTGTACAAGGACGCCGAAGACAAGGTTGCTCATTTCGAAACGTTTAAGAAAACTTTGAAGACCATTAATGAGCATAACGCAAATCTTTCTCATTCGTATACATTGGGTATAAACCAATTCGCGGATATGACAGAAGAGGAGTTTAGAAGATATGCATAATTAGTTAGTGAGTTAATCGTTATCAATTCCGTATCTCAAGTTTTTTTGGTATTTGTTTTATGTTTTTTACGAATAGAAGACATCATTAACCCCCCCCCCCCCCCCCCCGGGGGTGCGTCGGGACGCAAAAAGGTGTGTAAAACGGTGTTATAATTTTGACGGCTGTGTCGGTCTGTCTGTCTGTGGCATCGTAGCTCCCAAACGGGTGGACCGATTTCGATGCGGTTTTTTTTTCAATAGAAAGCTAATTCTTGCGAGAGTGTTTCATGAAAATCGGTTCAGTAGTTTCCAAGTAACTTTAAAAATTACGAAATAACATTAAATTACAAATATCAAAAACATTTAAAAGTGAAAAAATAAGTCGGTCACCTATTATTTTTGATGAAGGCAAATGTATGTTTTACTTTTTAACTCTCTTTACAATATTTTAGGTCAATTAATGTGTAAGGGACCGCAAGTAATTGTCGAATAAAAAAATGAATAGTCATTTCATAGCGGTCCCCTACGCATTAATTGACCTAAAATATCGTGGAGAGAGTAAAAAAGTAAAACATACATTTGCTTACATCAAAAATCTAATTTAATTTGTTTGGCGTTTCATCGTGTTTATCAGTATACATTATTTTGATCCGTAATCTAAATTCGAAAATGGTCGGAAAACATTTGCTTAAATTTAAATCACCTGCCTTCTCTGTCTAACTCTATGCTGGAAACAGAAACTGCAACATTAAAAGTCATTTCGTAATGGCCAGTTAGGTATTTTAAATTTACCATTGAGTTAGTCATTCGAGCAAGTCACTCGACGACTCGCTACATTATTTATTATATAAGGTCTATCAAAATTAGCTGAAACTATTTTAAGAGGATGATCAGACCATCAAACTGAACAACTTTCTCTATGGGACCAATATAGAAATCGCGAGAAAAAAACCTCTGTCTCATACATTTGAGTCAACTCGACTCAAATGTATGCGACAGAGGTTTTTTTCTAATTAATCCTTTCATTAAAAGAAATTTCAAGAGGTTATAATCACTAAATAACATAGAAATATTGTGATTGAGACAATTATCTCGAACTGAATTTCGATTCAGCACTCCAAAAAAGAAACTTGACATACGGAATTAAACACAGTAGTCATTTGAAATGTTCAATAATTTGGTGCGTAAAATTTGTTAACCTATAATTTAACAAGGTGGTAATTATTACTCTGTTTTAAAGTGTTAAAATTGTGTGTAGTAGTAGGTTTAGGTTACATTTAAATATAATTCATTTATTTGTGTATTTGTTTTTTTTTAGTTTATTGAAAAACGACCCGATAGCTCAGTCGGTAGTGAACCTGCCTGCTGTGCGGAGTGACGCGGGTTCGAATCCCGTAAGGGACAAATATTTGGATGATGAATATGAATATTTGTACCAGAGTCATTGATGTTTTATTTTATTGCAGTTTTGTATGGAACATAATGTCGCGATTTCGATGTTGATGCCAAAGAGAAAGTTGTTCAGTTTGACGGTCTGATCATGCCCTTACAAAAGTGTCAGCATATTAAGAAGAATCTAATACAGGGTGTAAGTGACAGCCTAGCAAATACTATAACGGGGAACTCCGACCATCAAACTGAACAACAAAACTGCTGTTACTACCAGATTTAAACGTATGGGAGAGCTGATTTTTTTTTTCGAGTCTCCTGAGGTAGGCTCCATAACTATGTATTCTATATCGTTGTCTAGTCATCACAATACAAATCCGAACTGTCCATTACATTATGTGTCTGGACCACGCTTTGTATAAACGTCATCTACATTTCAACAATTTTATTGTTCGTTCTGTTATTAAAAATAGTATTTGAGGTAAATACTGAATTACTGAAAATGTGAATTAAGCTTTATTTGCCAACGTTTTTTTAGCATTTTATTTGCCAAAGATACAATTTTATGTGATCAAATCCCCCTGCATTCCCTTGCAAGGCTCCCGTCAAGTGTCACCAGAAAGTGTGAGGTGAGGTGGGGGTATCTGAAGTCAGAAAGGGGCGGGAAATGGCCGTTCTGTATGTAGAACTATACAGGGTGTTACAAAAGTAAAAAAAAATTGAAAACTTTTAAGTGGGTGGTTTAGACCAACAAACTGAGCAACTTTTACTATAGTACCAACATCGAAACCACGAAAAAAATCTTTTGTCCCATACATTTAGCTCGAGTAAATCTGTAGTTTAGTATGGAACATCGCAAACGCATCGCATCATGCCGATTATGGCCAATCTCCTCATTTAGGGGGAGGCCTATGTCCAGCAGTGGACGTCTATCGGCTGATATGATGATGATGATGGAACATCGAATATTTTTTTCGCCATTTCGATATTGTTCCCATAGTGAAAGTTGTTCAGTTTGATGGTCTTAATCTATACTATTATAAAACTGTAACAGGAAGTTTGTCTGTACATTGAAGATATTAACAAAAAAAAAGTTACGATATGGTTTTTAGGTGTCCCTGATTCGATTTCACCAATTTTTGGATTTTTTTTCAGTCTGTTTGTTTGTGTGTTTGATTCGGTGTTTGTTTGTTTGAACGAGTATCACGCAAAAACTACTGAACCGATTTTGATGAAACTTTTTTGTTTGATAGCTTACGATCTGACTTAAAATCTGGTATATAATTTGTGCGGACGAAGTCGCGGGTTAACGCTCGTATTAAATATTCTGTCTAAACTCACCAGCATAAAGTCGTAGATCCTCGGGTACCTGAGGAAGAATATCCGCCCGGTCATTCTGTTCCTGACGCAGAGGTTGTCGGTGTCCTTGGACCGTTGCACTCCGAAGATGCGGACCATCAGCGCGCTGAATAGTAGCGTTGAAGAGTTGCGCTCCTAAAACAAATTATCAATCAATCAATCAAATATACTTTATTTTACACCAAAACATAAACAGTAAAATACAGAAATAAAAATACAAGAGGCACAAAATAAGGCGGTCTTATCGCTAAGAAGCGATTTCTTCCACACAACCTTAGGGTAGAGGAAACGGTGAAAAGAAGAAAGGTAGGCGGTGTTTCCAGAAAAAAAGGATCAAAAATGAACATATAATTAAAGTTTTGATCAGAGCCAAAACACGATTAAGACACATTTTCTCGATAGAAAAACAAGCCAAAGTAGCCTCCACCTTGGGTGCGTTCATGACCTTTAGGTGCGGTTGTTTTTCAACTCGCTCTAAGGTACGGAACGACCGCGCCAATTTTTAACTCGCTATGAGGTACGGAACGATCCCGGTTGTTTTATAACCTCAAATTTTGAAATTTAAAGTAATATGGGCTTCCAGGGCTTCCATCATTTCCAAATACAATAAAAAAACTCATTTTCCATGTTAGCAAATCAAAAAGTGAATAAAAATAGTTTGAAAAACAAACTTTAATTCAAAACGCGCGAAAAGTCAAGTAACCACAGATAATTAAAACGTCAGAGTGTTTTTTAACCATCGAATTTGATGGTTAAAAGTTGCAACCCGTCAGAGGTTCGGAACGGTTGGGTTGTGACAACCGAGTTGCAAAGAGCGTTTTTCACCGAGCCTCGGAACGGCGTTAGTGCGAAAAGTTGCACTCGGGGTGCACCTGGGGCGTAGGTTCTGAACGCAGCTCTTTATCGATAAACGCTTGGAACTGCTAAACGGTGAATAATAGAAACACAAGACTTGATTTAAAAAAAAGAGATTGATATTTTACAAATTTTGATTAGAGAAGAATTTAACTTACATAAATAATACAATCACAATTAAATAAAGTTTGTTATACGCTTGCGTCGTTTCAGGCGCGCGCGCCGCCCCATCTCTTTCTCTCACATCAGGCAGTCATATAAGCTATCACACGCCCATTTCACATCAATTATTTTTCGACACATTATTTTAAGAAGCTACGTTTACGCTAGTGGCCAGAACGTCAGCATAACGCTTTGACTACTTATATGTGGACTAGTTACGCGTGAAATTCTACTAACAAACATTTCTGCCACTTTTTGCGGGGGGCGAGGTAACATGATATCCGCAAATTTGGATTTTATTCCCCATAACTTTAGATTCTAATTTTGATTGTTAAAAATCATGAAAAGTAGCCTCGTGTGAATCCCAAACGTCATAAGTTCGTAGTTATTGTTTCGCAATTAGGCTATCTCGTTTAGTGATAAGGTATAAAATTGAATGTTAATGCACATGATCAGTTGTTCTTATACCGTGGCAGAGGGGAAATGCTACCACATGGCTAGTCCTTATAATAAATAGTCAAAGGCGTAATGGCGAGTGATATAGCCATACAGGGAGCTAAAACAGGGTAAACAGTTGCATTACTTTAAGGGATGATTGTACCCATAATACTGAACAACTTTCCATAAGAAATCTATAGAAAATTCGTTATGTTTATTTTCTTTTGATGATATTATTGTATTTAACATTAGGATAATCTGTGAACTGCGAATAAACGTTTTTAAAGTATGGGAGTCTCCTCAGAACACTTTCCTGCTCTTAACTTACTTCTAGAAAAAGCCAATCGATTACGAACTCTATTTCAACACTATTAAAGTCTACTCACCATCCAAGTACCACCTTCAAAGCCCATCAACGCCAATATCAATCCATCTCCAACATAAGTAGCGACACTTTCATCCAACGACGCGTTTCTGAACAGAGCTCGCAGTATATTGATACTGTGTGTTCGAGTCTCTATAGCCGTCTCTGTCTGTTCCGTGTCGGGTGCGGGCGGGCGAGCGAGACGGAGGAGCGTTGTCATGCACTGGTGGAAGTATTTAGGGTTGCCGTGGACTTGTAGTTCTGTTGTCACTAGTGCCTGGGAAGTATAGAAAAATAATCTTAACTATTATAAAACTGTAACAGAAGTGTGTCTGTACATTGAAGATATTAACAACAACAAAAATTACTATATGGTTTTTACGTTCCCCACAGAACATTATAAGATGGGTTAGAAGTGCAAAGTAGGCGTGGAACGTGTCGCCACAGATTATACAATGATTTGCATAACAGCATAAGGCGCGCGGCGTGGTGCGAGCGAGAGGGCATGAGTAATTGTAGCGTGAGCGGGAAGACAAATGGCGACAGCCATCTCCGAAGCAAAAGCGCTACTTTGCATTTCTAACCCCTCTTATAATGTTCTGTGGGTGTCCCTGATTCCAAATCACCAATTTTTGGATTTTTTTCGGTTTGTTTGTTGGAACGAGCATCAGCCAAAAACTGCTGAAGCGATTTTGATGAAACTTTTTTTATTTGATAGCTTATGATCTGACTTTATATCTGGTATATAATATGTCCGGAAAAAGTCGCGGGATAACTCTAGTAGAATATAGAACTGACATTAAAATAATAATAGTCGTGAAAACGCCACTCCACAACTTAATGCAACTTTAGTTTAGCAATTCTATGGGCTATGTCAGCTTCTTTAGTTCTTCATGATTTATCGTTGTGAATTCCGGTAAGGAACGGTAGGCCGGAGCTCGTCCTGTCGCTAGACTCGATCATCATCATCATCATATCAGCCATTAAACGTCCACTGCTGGACATAAGCCTACCCCAAAATGGGGGGATTTGCCATAATCGCCACGCTTGGCAGGCGGGTAGGCGATCTGCCCATCCTTCAGTAGATCCCTTAGTCGCCTTTTACGACACCCACGGGAGGAAATGGGATGGTGCTATTCTTAGCCGACACCACACGGCCACGGCTAGACTCGATGGTGGCGGTCATTTCCGACCGCCACGTGTGTAGCGACGAGCTAATAGCATAGCCTACAAGTATGATATGATACCCACAACCACCTCTGTACATAATAGTTGAATGAACACCAAAACAAACCTGTATCATGAACGGTAAAGAAAACTCGATGGCGGCGGTCAGTTACAACAGCTACGTGCGTAGCGACGGGTTTATAGCATAGCCTACAAGTGTCGTGATTCTTTACTAAATTAAGTGAAATTTTGTTACTAAATCTTTATTTTGTACTAGTAACACGTTTAATATTCTATTACATTCAAGTTACATGTAAAATAACCAATGAATGGCTTATAAA
This sequence comes from Agonopterix arenella, assembly GCA_927399405.1. Taxonomy (NCBI): domain Eukaryota; kingdom Metazoa; phylum Arthropoda; class Insecta; order Lepidoptera; family Depressariidae; genus Agonopterix; species Agonopterix arenella. Next base: position 972,638 of record OV656704.1, read on the forward strand.
GGACTTGTATCCAGAGCCGTTAAATATTTTATTAACGATTTATTCATATGGCAATACAGACTTTTGTGACTGGCTGTCGCTGGACCAATCAAACGCCAGGAGCGTTTGGTTGACACAGTGAACTAAAAGAGTGGGGAGGACGATCGAAGTGGGGGGAAAAGGGATCGAACAGCCAACTCTCGGCCGGTACTCGGGGGTGATTACACGCATTTGTCAAGTGATTGTTTTATATTTCAAATTTAGTAAAAATATGCATATATAAGGTCTAACAAAATTAGGTGAAACTATTTTAAGGGGATGATCAGACCATCAAACTGAACAACTTTCTCTATGGGACTAATATCGAAATCGCGAAAAAAAATCTGCTGTCCCATACATTTAGGTCGAGTGCGTTTGTATGGAACAGCTGATTTTTTTTCTGGTCCCATAGAGAAAGTTGTTCAGTTTGATGGTCTGATAATCCCCTTAAAATAGTTTCAGCTAGTTTTGTTAGAACTTATATATTTAATTATGCAGTAAAAGTAATAAATAATGTTCTAAAAGTCTATCGAGGTTTAATTTCGTCACACAAGTATGATATGATACTCACAACCACCTCTAGTACATAATAGTTGAATGAACACTAAAACAAACCTGTATCATGAACGGAAGGCCGGCGCTCCTTCTAGTGGCGCAGAGGCCGCGCCGGTCGCCAGACTCTATGGCGGCGGTCAGTTCCGACAGCCAAGTGTGCGGCAGCGAGTGTAGCGACGGGCTTATACACTTCCATAACCTGTAGGTGTGATATTAATCAGTCAAATCATTCATTCATAATAATATTCTACAGGGTGTTACAGAAGTAAAAATAAAAATTGATAACTTTTAAGGGGGTGGTTTAGACCAACAAACTGAACAACATTCACTATGGGACCAACATCGAAATAGCAAAAAAAATTTTTTTTCATTTGTTCCATACATTTAGCTCGAGTAGATCTGTAGTTTAGTATGGAACATCGCAAACGCATCGCATCAGGGCGATTATGGCAAATCTCCTCATTTTAGAGGAGGCCTATGTCCAGCAGTGGACGTCTATCGGCTGATATGATGATGATGATGGAACATCTGATTTTTTTCGCGATTTCTATATTGGTCCCATAGTGAAAGTTGTTCAGTTTGATGGTCTTAACCTACCTAGACCATTTGCCCTGAAGTGGAACCCTACAGATTTATAAAAGCTTTTAAACTCAAATGATCTCGGAATTTAATGAAAGACTGAACAATAATAAATGCAGGTTGAATTTGATTAAATGCATTTTATTCAATTTAGAGCAGATTTTTAACATTTGATATAGACAAATTGGGAAGACAGAAGAAAGATTGGGTTGCCAGCACACAAAAATACAATTTAGTGTGACAACTTTATAAACTGAAATTACCACAATATTATCTGTTTAATATTTCCTTATTTAATACGAGCGTTAACCCGCGACTTTGTCCGCACAAATTATATACCAGATTTTAAGTCAGATAATAAGCTATCAAACAAAAAAAATTTCATCAAAATCGGTTTAGTCGTTTTTGCGTGATGCTCGTTCAAACAAACAAACAGACAAAAAAATCCAAAAATTTGTGATATGGAATAAGGGATATCTAAAAACCATAACGTAACTTTTTTTTGTTAATATCTTCAATGTACAGACAAACTTGCTGTTACAGTTTTATAATAGTTTAGATTTGAACCTTACCTCGCGAGTAGCTTGGTGAAGCCGACATAAGCCTGTTCGAATGCGCCGCGGTGTTTAGTCTCCGCGAGCAGCTCCGTGAAGTGTTCCCCGATCTGACACATCTGAGCGTGCTGCAAAGTGCCGGAGGGCCGGCCCTCCCCCACTATAGTGAGGCGAGAGGAGATCTCGCCTAGGAGGAGGGATACCTGCAACAAATACCTACGTTATTCATGAAATAAACAAACAACACGACAAATAACGATCAAAATTAAATTGCTTTATTTACGATTCAGCAATTCGCACTAAGAAGTTTGCTTCTTCTTTTATAATGCGCACGGCTAAAGAGTGGAACGCACTGCCTGCGGACCTGTTCCCTGAGCAATACAACTTGGGCCTCTTCAAGGCGAGAGTGAATAGGCACTTTTCTAGGTAAGCATGCTACATCTTCGGCCTCATCGTCACTTAACATCAGGTGAGATCGGGGTCAAATGCTTACCTATCAGACATAAAAAAAAAAAAAAAAAAAGGTGCTACTGAACACAGGTTTGCCATTTTTATAGACTTTGCTCCAAAAAATTGCCCGCATCGATTTCCGTCATAGTAGCAAAATAATATTTATACCAGTTAGCCTCCAGTGCTGCCGTTAATAATATTTATCTTTTTTTTTTATTTCTCGGCAATTAAATTTGTTTAAAGAAAACTATAATGTCACATTTTAGTCATTGTTAGTCATCTACTATGTTTTTGTATGTTTGTAGTTATTACTAAATAAAAATATAATGTACGAGCTAATAACCCGCGACTTCGTCCGCACAAATTATATACCAGTTACCAAAAAATACAAAATGTATTTTCAAAACATATCAAGTTTGGGTTCCTCCAGGTAGGAAACGGCTGAATAAATTTTTGTAAAACATACGCCAAGTGACTTATAATATCTTCATATCAAACGTTCGCAATTCAAAAATGTTTATGTTTACTAGTTTTTATAATATTTTTTATTACTTTTCAACTTTATATATAACGAGCGTTAACCCGCGACTTCGTCCGCACAAATTATATACCAGATTTTAAGTCAGATCATAAGCTATCAAACAAAAAAAGTTTCATCAAAATCGGTTCAGTAGTTTTTGCGTGATACTCGTTCAAACAAACAAACAAACAGACAGACAAAAAATCCAAAAATTAGTGAAATGGAATCAGGGACACCTAAAAACCATATCGTAACTTTTTTTTGTTAATATCTTCAATGTACAGACAAACTTCCTGTTACAGTTTTATAATAGTTTTATTGATTGGAATTAATTTAAACAGTAAATCGGTCAGCATAAGCGTCGTCAAAAACAAAGATACAAAATCAGACATAAATCAGCCACATGCTTCGTCAAATCAATGGAATACAAGCTCAGTCAAATAACCCGCCCCTGGTCGATCCCGGTGCAAAGGAGCCCATTATGCTAGCAACGTGCCACGTTGAATTGCTATGGCTAGCCTTTGCACCAGAAACGACCCGGAAGAGGGGTCACAATTTCGCTCCCTCAGTCCACGGACAACCTGCGCAACGAAGGTCTTAGCTTCTCAGTCTCTATTACTAAATCGATTTTGATTGTCTTTCAAAGGTGTAATTCAATTTAAGACTGATTAAACACGAACTACACGGTAAATAATTGACACTCTTATAACGAAAGTGTTTACGTGTGTGTTCATAATCATCGCTAATCGTAACATATTATATACCTCTTTGACAGATCTCCATGCACAAAGCAGCACCATTTGAGCAGTCACTTGTCGCCCGTCGCGCAACCGGACACCACTGGAATCAACATTTTAGCTTATCACAACAAGGCTGTGCTAATTTTTCAATACTTTTTTATATTTTTTACATTTATATTCAACGAGCGTTAACCCGCGACTTCGTCCGCACAAATAATATACCAGATTTTAAGTCAGATCATAAGCTATCAAACAAAAAAAGTTTCATGAAAATCGGTTCAGTAGTTTTTGCGTGATACTCGTTCAAACAAACAAACAAACACCCAAACAAACAGACAGAAAAAAAATCCAAAAATTGGTGAAATGGAATCAGGGACACGTAAAAACCGTATCGTAACTTTTTTTTTGTTAATATCTTCAATGTACAGACAAACTTCCATTTACAGTTTTATAATAGTACGAGCGTTAACCCGCGACTTTTTCCGCACAAATTATATACCAGATTTTAAGTCAGATCATAAGCTATCAAACAAAAAAAGTTTCATGAAAATCGGTTCAGTAGTTTTTGCGTGATACTCGTTCAAACAAACAAACAAACACACAAACAAACAGACAGAAAAAAAATCCAAAAATTGGTGAAATGGAATCAGGGACACGTAAAAACCGTATCGTAACTTTTTTTTTGTTAATATCTTCAATGTACAGACAAACTTCCATTTACAGTTTTATAATAGTACGAGCGTTAACCCGCGACTTTTTCCGCACAAATTATATACCAGATTTTAAGTCAGATCATAAGCTATCAAACACAAAAAGTTTCATCAAAATCGGTTCAGTGGTTTTTGCGTGATACTCGTTCAAACAAACAAACAAACACACAAACAAACAGACAGATAAAAAATCCAAAAATTGGTGAAATGGAATCAGGGAGACCTAAAAACCATATCGTAACTTTTTTTTTGTTAATATCTTCAATGTACAGACAAACTTTCTGTTACAGCTTTATAATAGTATAGATATATATTTTGTATTACAGTATGTTTGTATTTGTATAACTTTATTGTGTTTGTTATCTATAAGGTCTAACAAAATTAGGTGAAACTATTTTAAGGGGATGATCAGACCATCAAACTGAACAACTTTCTCTATGGGACCAATATTGAAATCGCGAAAAAAAATCTGCAGTCCCATACATTTAGGTCGAGTAGGTTTGTATGGAACAGCTGATTTTTTTCGCGATTTCGATATTAGTCCCATAGAGAAAGTTGTTCAGTTTGATGGTCTGATCATCCCCTTAAAATAGTTTTACCATATTTTCTAGAGACAGACTAGATATTGTGTTATTGTGATCATACCGCCTACCAATCTTCTTTCACTATTTGCTCTACCCTAAGGTTGTCTAGAAGAAATCGCTTTTTAGCGATAAGACCGCCTGTTTTTGTGCCTTTTGTATTTCTTGATTGTTTGCTCTCTGTATACTCTTGTTTTTGGTGTCAAATAAAGTATAATTGATTGATTGATAACTACATAATAGGTAAGTACGTATGAGTTTACTACTACTATTTATGTACGATTGTATTTATCATTTACTAGCTCGGCGATGAAGGAAAACATCGTGAGGAAACCTGCATTCCCGAGAATGAAAAGAAAATACCATAAGTTCGGAGGTATGCGTAAAATATGGGTGAGCTTGGGGCGAACACGATAGATCAGCGATGGTCGCAGTGTTACATAACGACCCTTGCTTGCAATAGCCCAGCCACAAATAATAATGAGTTTACTAAATATTTATTAATGGGTAAATTTTGTGTTTTCTTAGGGTTTCATCATTTAGGAATTCGTCGAGATTATAGTAACATTTCTCTAGTAAAAGTTCTTTAAATTTTTTATTAAAAGTAACCTCCTTAGTTACTTGCTTCAATTTTCCTACACGTTTGAACATTCCCACTTTATTTTTATTGGAAACCATAACATTAAACACTGAATGAAAAACATAAATACTTTACAGGATCCATGCTGACTGTTTTTTATGGGCATGATCAGACCAACTAACTAAACATTTTTCCTTTATGGGACTGACATCAAAATCGCAAATGTCCCATAGATTTGGGTTGAGTAGCTTTATAGTTTTGTATGGAACAGCAGATTTATTCGATTTTAGTCTCATAGATAATGTCTCCTGCATAAATTAATCATCATTGTCTTGCCCATTTCCCATTATTTGGGGTCGGCGCAATATGTCATCCTCTTCCATTCATCTCTCTTAGCCGTCGTTTCAACACTCACTCCTTTTTTACACATATCATCCTTCACACAATCCATCCATCTTTTCTTCGGCCTCCCTCTCCTACTACAGCCATCCACATTCCTGCATAAATTAATAAAAAATGAAAATCTGAAATTCAAGTTTATGTAAATGTAAAACATAACCAGTCGTAAAAATAAACATTTTAACGGGTTCTTACCGCGTTTTGGTATATTTGAGTTCCCGATATTCCCAAAACGCGGTAAGAACCCGTTAAAATGTTTATTTCTAGATTAAATAATAAACGCGTAACTCTCAAAAACTGTATAATCAGTCGTAATCAGTTTTACATTATATATTTAATTATCTTACCCCATTGCATTTCCACTTTGCATGAAATATTAATTAAACATTTGTTAAGTCCTGCATTCTTTTAACTTAAATATTAAACTTAACGAGAAATTCTTAAGGTATTATCGCGGACTTTTCCACCTGACCACCACTAGGCTCATTTTTCCTTTCATACTAAAATAAAAACCCCGTCTAGCCCCTCCCTATTGATGAATAGACCAATGAATGAATAGTTTCCAAACAATAAATTATGCGAAAAAAAATTTAAGTGATCAGGCGGAAAAGTCCGCGATAGCACAGAATAAATACTAGTACGTGATAGTACGTTATGTACACCACAATTTTTTAATTAAGTGCTAGAAAAATGTTAAGGTTGTATGCAGATAATGAAACTAAACCACTTCAACAACAACAGCTTCTATCAAGTCGATGGCATGCCAAATTTTCCCTCGTTCCTCATGGATTATTGTTTAGTTTCATTATCTGAATAAATACACCCTTAAAAGTTTCTTGTAATTGAAAAATAGTGGTGTATAAAACTTCCATACAACCTGAAAGGTACAAAATCTACATTCTGGACACATACCCAGTATTGCCGTGGTCATCAACAGCTATCCCCATGTCCATGGGCAGGTGACCTTCAGGCGAGGAGTTGTTGACAACTCGACCGACGCACGCGTTCACCTCCACGCACGTGTTTATTATATCTGCTATCAGACGCGTCCAGTTCTCGTCCGACGATATTGCACTGTAATAAGGTTTAGTTTTCAATGACAAGAGTCATAAAGGCGCTTTTAGGTGGGGTTTTTAAGGCGCCAATAAGGCCAGAAGCAATGTATTTATCATCTCAGCCGATGGATGTCCACTGCTGGACATAGGCCTCCGTCCTGCGCTGCCCTCATCCAACGGGTCCCCGCCGCCTTCACCAGGTCTACGGTCCACTTGTGGGCCTACCCACGCTGCGCTTTCCGGTACGCGGTCGCCACTCGAGAACTTTTCGGCCCCATCGGCCATCGGTTCTGCGAGGAATGTGCCCCGCCCACTGCCACCTTAGTTTAGCAATTCTTTGGGCAGCAGTTACTCTGCTTCTTCTGCGAATCTCTTCATTTCTGATTCGATCTCGCAGGGAAACTCCGAGCATAGCCCTCTCCATTGCCCTTTGCTGCCCTAATCTAAGAATAAAATTTACTCGCGTTTGTTCGAATCAGGCCTTAAGACTCCTAACCGCCTGGCCACGGGGCAGGGCGAACTGAGGCGCGAAAAGCGATTTTTCAATACACTGAGCGTTGTGTCCCTACTATTACGCAAACACACAGCTGCGCGTACGCAGTGAATTGAAAATTCGCTTTTCGCGCCGCAGTTCGCGCTGTCCCATGGAGGCCGCAAGGCGGCGTTGAGTATTTGATTGAGAAAAAATGATTCCCTGTGTACCTGGCATCGAGCCTAGTAACTAGGTGCCCCATACAATGCAGCAGCCCGTACATGGGACCCTCCACCGCGCCGCTCACTATACTGCGCTGACAGACGGACAGTTCCACCAGCAGAGTTGTGTGTAGACGTTGTAGTAACGCGTAGGTCACTGGCTCTGATGTTGTGCTGCAATAATAATATTGTCGTCAAGGCAGAAGAGACTTCGTCCGCATCGGCTCTCTTCATCGTAACGAGAAAATATAGCAGTTTTACCCGACTGCACGACGCAATGGAAGGGTAATGTGTTTATCAGCCTATGTCTACAGAATATTACAGAAGTAAAAATAAAAATTGAAAACTTTTAAGGGGTGCTTTAGACCTGAACTGAAACTGAACACCTTTCACTATGGAACCAACAACTTGTTAATTCTTTTTTATCGAAAATACGGCACATGCACGCACTTTTCGGAGGGCTGGACAATTGCGTTTTTCATAAAAAATATCGTCTGAAACTATGGCCCCTTAAACTATGTAAACAATGCCCGCATAATAAGTCATCATCATCTCAGCCGATGGACGTCCACTGCTGGACATAGGCCTCCCCCAAGGATCGCCATCACGATCGGTCCTGCGCTGCCCTCATCCAACGGGTTCCCGCCGCCTTCACAAGGTCGTCGGCCCTCCGTGTGGGGGGCCTTCCCACGCTGCGCTTTCCGGTACGCGGTCGCCACTCGAGAACTTTTCGGCCCCATCGGCCATCGGTTCTGCGAGCAATAAGCCCCGCCCACTGCCACTTTAATTTAGCAATTCTTTGGGCTATGTCAGTTGCTCTGGTTCTTCTGCGGATCTCTTCATTTCTGATTCGATCTCGCAGGGAAACTCCGAGCATAAGAAGTACTTACATATATTTCTCCGCTTCTAAAACATATTCAGGCAGTTTATTCTGCAGTAAATTCAATTTGTACGCAGCGGATATGCAGTCTGTCGGCTTCAGAGATGACGCTTGCTGCAATATGTCCTCTATTCTCGTACTAATAGCGTAGTTATTATCCTGCAAGAAAATTTTCACTTTTACATATTCTCTAAAACAATATTTCGAATCAGCGCTAATTTTAGGCGAAAGAACCAATGCCATTCTATAGACAAGGACTTCGCATCAGCGCGCTGTAAACGGGACGGAAAAACTGTGCTTGATTGTTTTACATTACTGCCTATTGGCCGAGGGGATGTCAGCGGCAATGTATGGAAGCAGAGAACAACTGAAGCATACTAAGGTGACATTAGAGACACGAGACATTTTTCAGTTTTTTTATTTTATGACGTGGACGTGGCGAGTCCATATGTATAGACTGTCATTGCAGTATGATTTAGAATCAGTATATACGTTACCTTTATCAATTCCACGGGACATTTCTGCAATATTTCGAGCGCAAAAGCTTTATTATTTTCATAGCTGTCTTCCAAATGCAGTAGAAGTTTTTCCACGTACTCCCGTTTCCAAATCCTGCAAAATTAATTACATTACATTTAATACAAGGCTTAAATTGTGAAAAAAGTATATAGCCTGTAAGAAATCACTGAATCAACCGCTTGTCGGCATGGGTTCCTGTCATCGTAGCGAGATAAATGATATACTAGATTTTAAATCGAAAGGCCTACTGGTACAGAGATATCGGCACCCAATACCACTTTATGGGTTTAGGAGTCGAAACTCTCCGACCCTGGGGACCTAATGCACAGGCGCTTTTCAAAGACCTATCAAAGCGATTGAAAGACTCGACAGGGGAACCGAAGGGCTGGCGCTTTCCTCGCTCAACGGATCAGCATAGCCATTCAGCGAGGGGATGCGGCCAGCTTTTTGGCTACCCTCCCACAAGGACCGAACCTGCACCACATCCTAGGTTAGTTTGGTTTTAAGTCACTTTATTTGTAAATATTGTTTTAATGTAACTATTTTATGTATCTGTTGTAAATAAATAAATTTATATATTTTACATACAATCATAAACTTTCAAACACAAAAAGTTTCATCAAAATCGGTCCAGTAGCTTTCACGTGATGCGCGAACAAACAAACAAATAGACAGATAAAAAATAGGTGATTTGGAATCAGGGACACCTAAAAATAAAAACCACATCGTAACTTCTTTTTACTTTTTTTTATATCTTCAATGTACGGAACAGACACACTTCTGTTATAGTTGTATAATAGTTATAACTTTTATAATCGTATACGATTATTTTGGATTTGCTGACAAATTTATAAAAACTGGTCAAGTGGGTGTCGGGCTCGCTTCCCATCCCCACCCACTGGGTAGTGGGGCTACCCAATCGTAGTCCACGTAGTCCCAGCAACGCCCATTGCCGAGGTCCGTACCCCCTTGGGCAGGTTGCTTAAGCTCATGCATTTGTTCGGTAGATCTTCCAGGGCGCTTCGCCGTCACTGGTGTGGTCCCCCCATAGCCCGCAGTAATAAGCAGTCGATGCTCCCTGAGTAATGCTTTATTGGTCAATTCGAAAAAAAAAATGTCGGGCTCGCGCTAAGGGTCCCGGCTTTTGGTAATATAATAAAGTGGTACGGAACCCTCCGTGCGTGAATCCGACTCGCACTTGGCGGGTTTTTACTATCTAGCGTTTTTACATACCTATTATATCCCTCCAAATGCATCCGTTCGCACCACGACAAAAGCTGCAAGGCTACGAATCTCCTACTATAGTTGGCTCCGGGCAGCAAGCTATCGAAACAAAGCCCTCTCAATTGTTCCATAAAGGTCAAGTAGTAGTCATTCTCTGATTGGTCCTTGTTTGATCTTTTCATCACCTTGTAGCTATCTTCTAGGCGTTTTACGAACTACAATAGAATAAAATAACAATAGTTAAACGTTATAGAAAACAGTTGCACTCTAAAGTGATTCATCATCATCATATCAGCCGATAGACGTCCACTGCTGGACATAAGCCTCCCCCAAAATGGGGGGATTTTCCATAACCGCCACGCTTGGCAGGCGGGTTGGCGATCGCAGTTGGATTGAATGTGTGTACTCAGAGGATACTGCTGCCCATCCTCCGGTAGATCCCTTAGTCGCCTTTTACGACACCCACGGGAGGAAATGGGGTGGTGCTATTCTTAGCCGACACTACACGGCAAAATGATTGTACCCGTATAATACAATTGTTTTATAATTCAATTGGACGATCATGTTATGAGCGGACATTTTATGTAAAGTATTCATGTTAGAATGTGACATGTTATAATGTAAAAAATAAATGAATCTAATCTAATCATGATTCTGAACATGTTTGCCAAAGAAATCTATAGAAGATTCGCCAAAAAAATTTTTTACTTGGAGCGATCGAAAGAACCAATTTATTTCAGAATCTTACATCTAAGTTATTTCAGAATCTTACATCTAAGTTTATAATTTTTGATATCGCCAAACTGCCGAGCAGTTTTATGTTTTTTTATTATTTGTTGGAAAATGCGCCTTAATAACGGATATTCTGTGAAAATTTAAACCGTCTATACCCCATTCACGGAGTCCGTGTGGCATGGGGCTATCTCTGTCCCACATTTGCATACAAATGACAAGGACAACAAATGAGACTGCCCCGCCCATAAGCTTAACCAACCGATTTAAAATCATGGCCTGTTCATACTGTGTACTCATGATATTAAAAAAATGATTTTTTTTAAGAGGTAGTTTTTCAAAATTAATTTTGGTACATTTAAATGTAAACATTTATGACTAAACAAATGTAGAATTTTTGATCTCAACTGTAATACTGATTTAATAACAATAAATAATAAGATATCTCTTCAGAGATAAGCTCGCCCTTTGTACATGTTTTCTCAACTTTGTGTATTATTATGTCCGTGTGTACAATAAAGTGTTATAATAATATAATAATAATAATAAGAAATAAACTCGAAATTTACTAAACTTTAAGTTTAACTTTAAATTAAATTAAATAGTACAACATAACAAATATAAACAAGGCAAGGCAAGTTCATCCCAGGTCAAAGATTCACAACTATCGCAGTGATGAGTACGTAGGAGACGTCTGAACGGTACGAAGCGCATGAACAGACTAAAGAGGACTCGCAATGTGAACGCGGCCTGTGCGCCTTATCTTCGTCCAATCACAGGCAAGATTAATTTTTCGGTACCACATCGACACGCTGAACGGGGTTTAGCATAGTTCCGTTTGATAAAGTTAAAAAAATACAGCCATATTATAGGACGGACAGAGAGACAGACAGAAGGACGAACAGACGGACAGCGTATGCTTATAAATAGGGTCCCATTGGCACCCTTTGGTTACCATAAAAAGAAAGAAAGGAAACAGTATAGACGGATGCTCGATCAACAAGAGCGTACAGTGGATCAAAAAACAAAGAAAGAAACAAACCTTCTTCATCAGTGAGAGCGTGAGTTGCCTGAAGTTAGGCGACTGCGCATTGATGTTATACTTCAAGTAGCATAGTACGTAGGAGAGGTCCCCCCGTGTGAACACCTCCGTCGTCTTCGGCGACTCCACTATCAGCGATAGGGACAGGATTCGAGTCTGCGTTCAAAAAATATTTTGTTAATAACCAGTGGCGACAACTAGTGTCTGACTGAAGGTTTGGCTTCGACCACATTTGGCCAAAAAAACACCGAAAGGCCGAAGCATAAACTTTGTATTCAGCCACCTGGTTTGTTACTCATATTTTAATGAATAAATATGAATAAAATGTGGTATTTAATTAAAATATTTTGAAGGATACCAGGACATACCAACCTTCTTTCACTATTTCCTCTACCCTAAGGTTGTCTGGAAGAAATCGCTTCTTAGCGATAAGACCGCCTGTTTTTGTGCCTTTTGTATTTCCTGATTGTTTGCTCGCTGTATACTCTGTTTTTTTGGTGTCAAATAAAGTATAATTGATTGACATACTTTAGGTTTTGAGGCGAGGAGTGGTTTACGTGTAGAGGAGATGCTAAGAAAAAAATAGTATGTATAGATAGATAATAATATCCTACACCTTCGACAGCATTCACAGCGGCAGCTTGCAGCACCAGATGGCTGATTCCACCGAGTTATTTGAGGCAAGCTTAGGGTTCACGTGTAATGTAAATATGATAGATGTAAATATGATACCTCTTCGACAGCATCTACAGCAGCAGCCTCCAGCACCAGATAGCTGACTGCGCCGCGTTATTTGAGGCAAGCTGTGAGTCCACGTGTAGAGGAGATGCTTAGAACTAGATAGATGTGAATATGGTACCTCTTCGACAGCATCGACAGCAGCAGCCTCAAGCAGCAGGTAGGTGTTTGCGTCGCGCCACATGCCCTCGAGCGGCTCCAGCGCGCCTGCGCCCGCGCCCGCGCCCGCGCCCGCGCCCGCGCCCGCGCCCGCGCCCGCGCCCGCGCCGGACTTGCGCGCCGCGCGCACCAGCACCAGGATACACTTGAGGTCTTGAGGCGACGTGGGGTACTGCTTTATTTGTGCCAAGCTACGGGTGTAAAGGAGATGGTTAGAAAAGCTTTTATCTCATTATGTCGTGTGGGCAGCAAGCCCTGGCGTCAGAGCTTTTCAGACCGCCTTACGGCCTCTGACGTTCTTCTTCTTACCGTGTTGGCAAGCCCTGGTGCCAGAGTTTTTCTGACCGCCTTACGGCCTCAGACGTGATTTTTATGTAAAGACTACTACCACCAGAGATAGTAGCCGGGAAACGTGCCATCCGAAGCACAGAATCATCTATCTTTTCAGACAATCAGGTGAATCAGCCTACAATGTCCTAACCAACTGGGCAAAAACGCAGACATATCACCGGGGGAATCGAACACACGACCTCCGTGTCAAGAGCCCAATGCTCTTAATCATTAGACCACAGAGGCATAGAGGTTAATTTATAAAAATATCATAAATACAGGAAATCGAAGATGACGGCCTATACATACATATACGGACCAAAGCAGCGACGTGCTTAAAAAGGTCCAGGTCAGATTTACCCAAAACCGACGAGCATGCATGAAAGGACTAATGAATGTTGAGGAAGGAGGTGGCGTTCCGTTGTCTCTGCCTACCCCGGTAGGACACAGGGGCACTTTTTGCGGGGGGAGGGGGGGGGGGGGGAGCGAGGCCCCCGAGGACCGAGGAAACGTCATAAGTTCGTAGTTATTGATTCGCTATTATAGGCTGTCTCGTTTAGTGATAAGGTATAAAATTGAATGTAAATGCACATGATCAATTGATCTTATACCGTGGCAAAGTGGGGAAATACTACCGCAAGGCCAGTCCTTATAATAAATAGCCAAAGGGACACAATGATATGCTCAGCAGTAATGCGTTGCAGCGGCGTCAGCAGTTTGGCTGACGACCGACAGTTGTTCCCGGCCCCACGCTCTCTCTACACGTATTTGTAACGCCCATTTAATATCCTTCTGTAATTCTGTACCTATGTAATTAATGACAATTAGTGAAGTCAACGTAATACGCATTTCATAAACTACATAGCAACGCCCAGCATAATATAAAGAAGGCTAGGGCTTGGTTACGCGGTATGTGCACTCGGTGACGTTCTCTTGTAGACTGAACTGAACCAAAGAGAATGGAATCACTACGTTTTAAGAGTCGACACTGCCTAACTAGCTTCGAAATCCAAAATAGTATGAAGCTAGTGTAAAGCTATTAAATCTTTGGAGCCCATACAATCTAGTGTAGTTCATACAATTACGATTTTGTTCTGAGTGTCGCGGCACTGGACTGAACCAAAAAGAATGTAACTCACTACGTTATAATAGTCGGGACTTCCATACTAAAACTGTTCGTGACCGATACCTAGAATGTATTAAACGTGTGCTACCGTTCAAAGGAATTTAATGGCGTCAGTGCACGTTTCATGTAACATTATTTTGTTAGGGAGTTGCGCGAGTCTGGACTGAACAGAGCCTTTTTTTTTTTTTTTTTTGAAAGTGACTATTACAGCTTTGCTCCGGGAGCAACTACTGCTTTTTACTGCGGGCTATTGGGGGGACCACGAAGGGTCACCGAGCCAATTGAATGAACTTAAGCAACCGACCTAGGGGCACCCAGCGGGGTACGGACCTCGGCCAAGGACGTTGCTGGGGCTACGCGGCGGATTGTGTAGCTGGGATAGGTGAGAAGCGGCCTGGGATTGGCCTATAGCGTCTGTAGGCGCCTGAATTGAAGGGAGTGTGCAGTGGTCGCGGCTGTCTCCGCCGGCGGGGACGTCGATTACTGTGTCGGCGTGTTGTTGTCGTGTGTTGTGAATTTGCGATTGTTAGTCGTGTCTGTTGGGCCGCCTGTACGGCAACCGTGATCTCATCGTCTGGATCGACCAGTACATTGCGGGGTCGACGTCTATTCGTCCTAGTAGTATCACAAGGATAGATGGCGTTTGCCCTAATTAGAGGGTTGGAGTGGCGGGGGGTGGTGGCGAAATAGTCCGCCACCATGCATTTGAGTAGTTGCTTGATGGTAGGCAACTCTAAGTCGAGATTAAGGTTTTTGTTGCGTACGAACCATGGCGCACCAGTGGCCGTACGCATGAACCTATTCTGGATGACTTCCAATAGGTGGATGTTGGTGGGGGCGGCGTGCGCGAAGCACACTCCGGCATACGTGATTATCGGTCTGATGCAAGTTTTCCAAATTGTCAGCTTATTTCTAAGTGTCAATTTGGAACGCTTGTTCAGGACCGGATAAAGACGATGCATCACATGCAGCGCATTCTTTCGAACGCGCTGGATGTGAGGCCGGAATGTCATCCCGCGGTCTAGGGTGACACCCAAGTATTTGACCGTATTCACCCAGGGGATTGTACGGTCGAATAGCTTGATCGGGGGTAGGCCAGAGTGTGCGTCCCTCCGGAAAAAGAACACTGCCGCGCTTTTTTCCGGATTGACTTCGATCCTCCATTTCCGACACCAGTTCCCGAGGGCGCTGGTTGCGGATTGGAGTCTCTTACACACTAGGGCTTTGTTCCGATTCGAGGTGTATAGCGCAGTGTCGTCTGCGAATAGGGCTAACTGGCAGTCCCGGGGACGCGGGATGTCATTGATAAAAAGTGAAAAGAGTAGGGGGGATAGGGCGGAGCCCTGCGGGACTCCGGCGGTAAGGGGGCGAGGGGACGAGTGCGTACCCTCTACTCGATAGCGAAAGCTACGATTCGACAGAAAATCTCGTATGATGTGAACGAGACGGTCTGGCACTTGAAGTACTAACAGTTTGTAAATCAAACCGTTATGCCAGACCTTGTCGAAGGCTTTCGCTACGTCGAAGAAGAGTGCGCCCGTCCCGTGTGGGTGGCGCGTGTGCATGTATTTGAGAATGTGCTCCGTGAGGCGGTGCACTTTTGAACAGAGCCTCGCTCGACTCTGTTATTTATAGTGCACGATCGATGGTGGAGGCAACGAGATCTCGCTCGGCAACTTCAGTGCACCTGCGCGTACTGCGCGCCTCATTAGACCGTCCGTACTCATGACTATCTCCGACACGTAAATTAAATTATAATAGTTTTGGAAAATCTATAAATATATAGGACACTAGAGTTAAGTCAGTTATTTTAAGTCAGATCATAAGCTATCAAAATCGGTTCAGTAGTTTTTACGTGATGCTCGATCAAACAAACAGACAGACAAAAAATAAAAAAATTGGTGATATGGAATCAGGAACACCTAAAAACCATAACGTGCTTTTTTTTAAATATCTTCAATGCACAGACACACTTGTGTTACAGTGTTATAATAGTATAGATTAATCCTAATAATATTATAAACGCGAAAGTTTGTAAGTATAGATGGATGTTTGTTACTTTTTCACGTAAAAACTACTGAATGGATTTTAATGGATGAAACTTTACAATAATATAGCTTATACATCAGAATAACGCATAGGCTACAATTTATAAAGATATTGTGTGAATTGTCCAGACGAAGCGCAGACGAAGTCGCGGGCACCAGCTAGTTAGGTTTATAAAACTTACATGTAACTCATGACATTTTCATCCAATTTGACAGCCTTAGCGAGTATGTTCTCCAGTATGCTCAGCACGCCCGAATCGAGAGTGTTAGCTGCCACGTATGACATTATAGGTTCGATCCAGTGCTTGTATATTGTCTCTGTATTCGAGAATAGCGCTTGCTTTTCTAGGAGAGTCTCTAGAGTTGTTGTTGCCTGCAATAGATTAAAAAAATAAATTTCCTTTTCACAAATTCTTTAATATTTGGGTATTGTGTTTCACGCAGTTTATGCCTGGCTATGGCAGAATAACAGAAGCAGCTGATTTATTCAACTGTCGCTGAGCCGTAGACCTTTTTGTCTTGTGTAGTTTTATATTAATTACGAGCGTTAACCCGCGACTTCGTCCGCACAAATTATATACCAGATTTTAAGTCAGATCATAAGCTATCAAACAAAAAAAGTTTTTTTTGTTAATATCTTCAATGTACAGACAAACTTCCTGTTACAGTTTTATAATAGTATAGATAGATTATTCTAGTGGTACTTCCCTCGGAGTATATGTACACAACCAAACTTGTTTGTGTATAGATTCTCTGGGGAGGTATCATTATCGTACTAACAACAGAAAACAACACTTTTATTTTTAATGTCCTTCTGTCTTGTATTACCTATACCTACTTCTTTTTGTGTACAAATGTAAAAGACAAATAAACGATTTTTAATTTAATACGGAATTAAATTTCTTAAAAATTCAAAATTGTCATAGAAAATTAACCTTGTCGATGGTAACATGGTGGGCGAATTATAATGTTCATTTTAAAAAACTAGGATGTGTTACAGAAAGGTTTTTATGCGTATAAATCTTATGGCAGTAGATAATTGTGTGTATAGAATATAGAAATTAGGAATAACGCCTAAATAATTTATTTGCTTGTGCTGGCTGTTGCTGAATACGTCGAATTTAGTTATGCGCCGTTAAATTGTCTTTGAATTTGATGCGGCCCAATTTGGACCTACTGTACTTGACTTTTACTTTACGTTTTAGAGTCAATAAGCGCAAGATAATTATTGCGTCCTAGCAGCATGACTCGAGAAGGGTCAGGAATCCAGTACAGTACGACCAGGAAAATAATTCCGCCCGTCAATCTTCGTTTGCGCAGAGCAGTGCAAAACCGGGTATTCTCTATCTGGCTTCAACTCAAATAGCAGACTATGGATGCTTCGGCAGCTAAAAGGGCGCGAAAGCAAAAGGCCAATAGCGGCAAGGTGTCACATCCTGATTAGTCAATATAATATCGCGCGCTTTTAAAGTTTGTCAACTGCGCAGGTACATCGGTGAGACTTATAAACCTGGCACTACTGTACATTCTGTGGACGTTACTTCGCCTGCGCTACCAGTGACTACACACACATACCGACACTGGCCTGTACACATGTACACACGCACACGCGCGCACTCACACTGGCCTGTACGGGCTGGAGGCTGAGCGCGGCGATGCAGTGCGGCACTACATTCGGCAACGCGACGGCGACGCCCCCGCCGACCTGCGCCGCCAGTGACGTCACACACACGTAGTAGCTCCGTAGCGTGCGCGGCACCGAGGCCAGCGCTGTGTACAGGCTGGCAAGGGCTGCGGGGTTACCTGCAATAGGTGCAATCAGTTTCAAATGTTAACAAATCTACATGGTGTTGTGACAGTTTACTTAGCTGTAATAAGTTCAAAATTACCATCAGATACTTGAAAGCTAAAACTTCAAGAGAGTTCCATTACAAAAACATGGCTTCTAATATCTTTAACAGTTACATTGCGGTGGTGACAGGTGCTATGGGAAATAATTCTATACAATGGGGTTCATTCATAGTGTGGGATTTTGTAAGTACTTGATTGGTGTCGGGGTTTTTCTTATAGTACATATGGTTTTTCATTGATTTAAGAAGTGTGACTGTGATTTAAGTCTTAAGAATATAGTATCGCACAGTTCAGGTCAGTTTGATACTTAATTACTTGCTCAAATAATTAGGGGCGCTGTGCTCGCGATTGCTTACGCGCAGATCACTGACATATGTACTGAACTTTAATATCTCATAACTTTTGACTGAGTGAGCCGATTGCAATGGATTAAGAACTAAATATTACTTCAAACTTAGTCCTTTGCTTTTGTGAAAACAGTATTTTGATTTGTTTGTTTGGCGATTCTGCTTCCTAATATTTAATTAATTGCAGACAATGGACATGATCACAAATACAATATGATACTCATCCTCATCACGTCATAATACGTTATCGATCTTGTAAACGATATAATAGGAAACTAACACAATATACAAAACAACAGGTTTATATTTTCAGATTATTTGGACTTTCATGACAGGTTTTTAGATAAGACAAGGTTTCGAAATTTTCAAGATAATTATTTTCTTTGATAATTCTCATGATCACGAAAAAAATATATATATCAGCGATATTTGCATTAAAGTTTCTTATCATCCCGAAAGGGATTCTGGTCGTGAGTTTACTTATATACATATTATAAAATCTTACCTTCCGTCTCCAACCTCGTACAATACTTGACGACGTAGCCCAGCGCCTGCGCAGTGAGATGTCTCACGCTATCCATGTAGTGCTCCAAGTGAGCCCATATGAATACGAGCAGGCTATCGACCAGTTTGAGTCCAACTTCACTGTCCTTGACACGGTCTAGGTTCTTACTTAGTTGTACTAGGGTACGGGTCACGCCGAGAATGAATATGGATTCTGATGAGCTTCTGTAATGTAATGATAGTTGTGTTAATAAGGTAAAACACGGATTTTCATGAAAGTTTGTTAACAGTACATTATGAGCTAAGTTAGTCATTACAATCGAGGCTGGATTGCAGCACGAGCCGCAGGCGAGGGCTAAAAACGAGTCGAGACTCGATCAACCAACGCTCACGCATTGTATGCGACATTTTTCAACACACTTGCGAGAAAAAAATAAATAAAATTTCACATTTTCAAGGTTATTTCGAAAGGAATACGCATAATCCCGTTTCGTCTCAAAACAGATAAATTTGAATTTTATAAAAAATGCTACAATAGAAAAGGATAATTTCCATTTCCTTGGGGAGTATGATATTCCTCCTATTTTGTGTATAATTTTAGCTATCATACTATTTGTATGTGTTCTTTGATCATACTCATTCGTTAGTTTTGAACCGAATACATTTCGTCACGTGGGCAATGTCTTTTGCCATTTTGAATATACTAAGGCAAGGTTTATACAGAAGAGACGTGTGGCGGTGACGGATAGTCAAAGTAACACAATATAAACCTTATAGTACGTAGCATAGCGTCGTTTTTGTCGTAAAGGTGAATCGCGCGCTGGAGGCGCGGGCGTAATTGTTTAAACGACGCTATACTACGTACTAAAAGGTTTATATTGCTGCACCCCGCCCGCGCCACGTCTCTTCTATATAAACCGCGCCTTAGATATTTTGTCACTAACCAACTTGCATTGTAATTGTAACAGTATGATATTTTGAGATACGTGTTTACTTCAAGTTTTAAACCGCTAGGCATAAATGCTCATTTTCGTTGGTCGATGGTTCGCGCCCGCATGTACGGTGCGGGAGATTTCAATGCAACGCATGCCATGCGACCCTCTATCGTTCACATGCTGGATATAAACTGATGAATTCCATCGGTCGTTACCCCGCCTGCGGGGAGACCCTGCATGCTCCGTATCTTAGTATCGACAGAGCTATCGACCAATGAAACTAAGCCTTAAACAAACACCTACACAGAATGGGGCTTGTAGATTCACCCACTTGCACATTCTGCTGTGAAGCAGAGGAAACGCACATACACCTCCTCTGCGAATGCGAAGTGCTCATTCACAGCTGGAGTCGCCATCTAGGTGGATACATAATAACACCTACTGACATTAGGGACCTCCCCTCCAAAAGCATAACACGGTTCATGAAGTCCGTGGGCCTAGGAAATGACCTTTAGGTCTAGGGTGACAGCTACAATAGATCTGTCCAGGTCGCAGTAGCTATTTGGTGATTGACCCAGCCCTTGTAACCAAATAATAATAATAACTAAGCCTTTACAAACCTACAACATTTTACAACAACCACTATAATAGTAATAACCATTACCGTTCAGCATAATCCAATATCTTCAGTGTCAACACGAGTATACCCGGCTGGCCGTCTATGATCTGATCCTGCAACTTATCCACCGACACTACGATGGCTACAGCTGAGTACAATGCTAGTTCCGACGCTTCGTGCGAAAGCAGCATTGTCAAACTTTCGTTTTGGTTCGGCTGCAGGACCTGGAAGATTTACATTATTATATTATAGAGCTCTCGTATTTATTTATATTGTTTACTTTTAGGTTACTGTTAATAGTTTGATGTTGTGGATTGTACTTCTAATATATTCATGAAAATACTCTTAAAAGTGCGTCGGTGGCGCGTTGTGGAGGTATGGAATGGACACACAATGTACGGCATGTCATGTGCCAATGAGTTTTTCTAACTTATGTATGTAATACCAACTGCTCTCAAACGGTGAAGGAAAACATCGTGCGGAAACCTGCATACACTAAAGAAAAAATCTCATGCGCATTTGTAGTCTACCAATCCGCATTGGGCATGCGTGGTGGACTAACTCCCAAACACCCTCCATGAGGGTAGGCCTGTGGCAGTGGTACATATAATAGGCTGACAGATAGATTTGTCTTTGGACTTGGCGTGATATCTATCCAACACACAGAAAGTAGCCATATTAAGAGGCAATATTGTTGTTTAATAGTCATGGCTACGGTACGACCAGGAATAGTACATTATGGTACAAGTGTGTAATGTTGGTGATTACCGCTGAGGCGCCATTAAGAGAGTGTGAAAAGAACACGTGTATCATACGACGTTTTTCAACACACTTGTGAAGAAAATAATAATAAAAAATCATTTTATTTAGTAAATAAAAAGTTTATTTAGAGAATTTATTTGTACTATTGAATATGATCTTTTTTGTATCGAAACTTTTTTAAGAACAAAGCAACTCAAGAACTCAACCAAGAAGTTTAGATACCTACTATAAAAAACCTATAACTCACTTGTGAATAATAGTAATGAAAAAGTCACAGTTTGATTATAGGTGTCATTATGTGCCTAATTGCGGTGAAATAAGGGCCATTTTATTCCAAAAAACCAGAAGTCGTTCAGTAATCAAAGGGTGCAAAATCGGATAATAAATATACTTACATCTATCCAGGAATCAGGTCCATTTTCCAAAACGTGCATAGACAAGTACAATATACCACAAACTGACTTTGTATCCATAGGTACATCATTATCAAACACTAGCTCCTTGATTATCAACCTTATGTCTCCAAACATAAGGGTGATATCGCCGACGTGGTCGTTGCTTATCTTTTGTATGATAAATAGGAGTAATCGTAGAGCAAGGTGGGCTAGGTTGAATACTTCGTTTTTCTCTGTAGGTGATAGTGAATTTGTATCTCTGAAATAATAGTACATTATGGTACAAGTGTGTAATGTTGTTGATTACCGCTGAGGCGCCATTGAGAGCCGAGGACGGTAATCATCAATACACACGTGTATCATACGACGTTTTTAAACACACTTGTGAAGAAAATAATAATAAAAAATCATTTTATTTAGTAAATAAAAAGTTTATTTAGAGAATTTATTTGTACTATTGAATATGATCTTTTTTGTATCGAAACTTTTTTAAGAACAAAGCAACTCAAGAACTCAACCAAGAAGTTTAGATACCTACTATCTAAACTTCTTGAACTCAACCAATAAGAAAAAACCTATAACTCACTTGTGAATAATAGTAATGAAAAAGTCACAGTTGGATTATAGGTGTCATTATGTGCCTAATTGCGGTGAAATAAGGGCCATTTTATGAGCAAGTGTGTTGAAAAATATTTAATAGTTTAATAACAGAATTACCTACTACATGCAGAATATTTGAAAAAGCACGATAAAAACCTGTTACAGTTGATTGACCCAAATCTGTCAGCCCGGAATCGATATTTTTTTATGCTGTATCCTTTTCGGTCGCTCAGGAGCGATATTTGCTAGAGCGAGAAAGATCGCAGCATCCGATGCTGCCGCGCGATAGCATTCACGGTATATTTCTCGCTCTAGCAAATGACGTTCCTGCAGAAAAGCATAGAGCATGAAAAAATGCAATTCTTACTTTTATCACCGTTCAATCAACAAGCGTGAAACCGCGAGTCTCAACTTTGACATTGTATAGAAGCATCGACAAACCGATGGGAGCCATAATCTCCAAATTAGAAACAGATTCCGTGCGTGGGTCAACCCGAAAGGCCAGGCCACGCAGAGGCGGTTTAGCGGGAAAGCGGGCCGGAGGCGGACCTGCGGGAAGCGAATATCTCCGGACCCGCGCATATTTCTGTCATTCCGGATTCGAACCCGGACCCCCATAATTGAGTGTCCATACCTCTCCGCAACGCGCCACCGATGCTCTCAGAATTCCCATATTGACTAAAATTTAAATGACCTATCATCATCACCTTTAGTAAATTTCTGATCTTGTTGTGGGGGCTGGCAAGCCAGCAACACTTCGACCCAGTGGGATCTTTTGTGTTAGCCCCAATACTTTTTGTTTTCTTCACCCTTCAAATACATGGTCAATGAAGGAGGCAACACCATTGAGGGGAAGAAACCTAAGATCTCCCGGTTTCGGGTATCCATCTCCGAGGAGGCACATGCGTTTTACCGCCAGGACATCACAGTCACAAAGAACATGCTCCATAGTCTCTTCATCCTCTCCGCATGCTCTGCAGCTGGGATCCAGGGTGAGTTTCATTTTGTGCATCATCGCGCCTGTAGCGACTACGCTACATACTCGGAGCCCTCACTGGGCACTAGCCCAGTGAGGGCTCCGAGTGTGGCACGGGCCTTGCTCCTGCTATTATTCAGTATGAATCTTGAGACGCGAGTTGTCACATTGCTGATAAAGTTTTTGGAGTGTTGTAGGCCTACAAGGCTAGACCACTCCAGTTTGTGTGCTTTATCAGCCCAATCCCTAATTGCCATTCTTATACTGCATGCCGGGATTCCCACACTTGGTCAATTTGGGCCTAGGGCATTTAGAATTTCAGTCATTATGGGACTAAGGCATTTAAAGAATTTGGGCAAGGCCATCTGAACTTGAGTCAGTATGGGAAATAGACAATTTGGGTTTTGATTGTACTGTACCGGAGGCCACCAACTACAGGGTGAAATTGATATCATTAGCATCCTTTTAAACTAAGAGTCTACCCATCAACCTGAACAACCTTTACTATGGGAGTAAACCGATCGGAGCAACAAAAAAAATCTGCTGTTGCATACATTCGAGTCGAGTGGCCACTGCAGTTAAGTATGGAGCTGCTGATTTTTTTGTTGCTCCGATCGGTTTGCTCCCATAGTAAAAGTTGTTCAGTTTGATGGGTAGACTCTTAGTTTAAAAGGATGCTAATGATATCAATTTCACCCTGTATACATACCTTAAAGTACAAACACAGCAATCCAGACATCTCTTGAAGTACTCTCCCAACGTAACTTCCAATGCTTTAACAGCAGCAACACCAGTCGGAAAGTTTTCTATACACGTAGCTATTTTAGACACAACATCTATGTAGTGTCTGTACGTTTCTTTGTGTGATATTGAAGAGCTCAGGAGGTTTGTCAGGTTGGTCGTGAACGGATCTTGGAGGGACTGGTTCTTTGTTACGTGCCTGAAATTAAAGTTTTCATATGGTAATTACAGTCAAAGTGACACCGAATCCAATAAAATAAAGTAATGTTCTGATATGGATGGAGGAAGTAACGGAATGGTATCCCAGAGATGGCATACGCAGTAGAGGCAGACCGGTACGACGGTGGGAGGATGATTTCCCAAAGGGTTCGAGAATTAGTTCAAATGAAAGAACGAGTGGAGAATGTTGGAGGAGGCCTAAATGTAGGATTAAGATATGTTAAGTAAAGTGATATACGACTCCGAGTACCAATGTGGAGGTTCTACGACGTGTCAGGAAATCCCGGGAGCTGTTGCAAACCGTTAAAAGGAGGAAAGTCGCCTACCTCGGTCATATTTTGAGGAATGAGCGATACCAACTGCTCCAGACTATAATAATGGGCAAAGTGGAGGGCACAAGAAGCGTCGATAGGCCACGAATGTCATGGCTCGCGAACCTTAAAGAGTGGACAGGCATCGCCAGCGTCGAAGAGCTGTTTCGTTTGGCGAGAGATAGACAGGGATATGCAGAGCTGACTGCCAACCTCCAGTAATGGAGAGGAGCCCGAAGAAGAAGAAGAAGAAGAAGTAAAGTGTAGAATAAGGAAAATATTGTGTCGGTGAATAAAGGCTATTTTATTTTATTTATTTAATGTTCTGATAGATGCAAAAGTAAAAGACAATTGGCTGTATTATATTACATTTTTTTTTTATACGTTTTGAATAAGGTTTTAATTTTTTTTTGTTTATTTAATGATTTTCATAATGTAGTTATAATATATTGGTTCGACTCAGATATCAGTTACACACGCAAGGGGTACATCTATATGAAGCAAATGTTTCAATTGCCGATGTTTTTCTATTAACTTTTGAAGAGTTCTATTGTATAGCTCCGAAGCAGGTCATCAGATCGTCACGAAATCAGGAGACTAATTCAAACGACAAAATATTTTTTAAATTGGCCGCACTAAGTGACGAAAATATCGGTGAACGTACATAAAAAAACACTCTGGCGAACATAGAACCTATAGAAGTTATATGTCAAGATTGTCAGTCGAAGCTACGAACGAGTCGAAAAAAATATCAGTATACACGCACACTGCGCCGTACAACTTATCTTGGATAAGTTGTATGGCGCCTCACGCACACCAACCTTAGAATGTTGGCCACTTTTGTTTTATACCGTAGAAGCGTGAGGCTCCATCTATATATAGGTAGGCAAACGAATATTAAATCTTACCGTGTAAGAAAACATTTGACAGGATGTTTAGCATCTGCATTGAAGAATACAATAACTAAAAATATATTGGTCTCTTCACTGCTACCATCTTTGTTTCCGTCCAGGATTTGCTTCAATACGGACAACTGTTCATCTGCATTTGTGGATTTTTGAAACTTCTCCAATAATATGTTATCTCCTTAAAAGAGAGCGAATAATAATAAATATAGTTAATTTGTTTAACTAAACAAAGTATTTAAATAACAAATATAATTGATTTTTAAACATGTTACAGCCATGTTGTGCTAATTCGAATCAAATTAAAGATTGAAAAATTTGTCTCGGGCGGGACTTGACCCCGCACTTAAAATAATATATTATGCTTACTTATTATACTGTTATTTAAATAACATACAAAAAACGAACGACAACCACAACAATTGACAAAGCATGTTGCAGGTATAGGGGATGTATTTATAGACGACATTATTTTCTTTGGCAAAGCCTGTCGTAGTATTTATTCTGTGGTCGTGGCAAATTTCATAATTAGACATGTGGAAAAATAAACTTCTTATTATTATTATTATTATAACACTTTATTGTACACACGGACAGAATAATACACAAAGTAGAGAAAACATGTACAAAGGGCCTCTGGGGGCCTCTTGTTGGGAAGGTGTCTTCTTCTAATAGACTAAGAGATAAGTCTACGGATAATTCAGTGTTTATGGGGTGTAGAGCATATCTGTGATGGGGATGGATAACTCCAGTTGGTTTAGAAGTTACTGATGTTTAAAGGTCAGTAAAAAATTAACGATGTATCGTTCGATCATATCGATCGTATGATATTATTGTAGTATGCATTGTAGCTATGTGAACAGTACAAAAACTGACATGGATCATCAGTCGGTTTAGGAGTTACAGCCATTCAGGGGTCCGACCTTTGAACGGCTGTATCCTCTAAACAGACTGGCAGTTCATGTCAGTTTTTGTACTGTTCACATAGCTACAGTGCACACTACAATAATATCATACGATCATAACTCTTATACCGACTGAAGTTATGCAGGCAGACCTTGTCTATCCCCATCACAGAGATGCTCTACACCCCATAAACACTAAATCAACCTTGCTGCTGATGGTTGCAAAAAGTACACTATTTCTTATAATTTAAAAGGTCATGTGTGGCCATACCCAGACCAAAAGCGGCATTTCTCCGCTGCGCAGCTAAGGACAGTATTTTGGACTAAATATGAACCAGAGCAGGGCTGCAATCGCGGTAAATATTTGGTGATTGAATTTCTAACTTTTTAATTAATTCGTAACAAATTCCAGGAATCGTTTTACAAATTGCCTTATAACTTTTACTAAACCATACCGTGTAGGCTTATACCAATTATTATTTAGTTTAGGTTCAGTATTATCGCTGAGCTCAGCAGTTGAAAATGACAACATTACTATGGAGATATGCATCTTTCTGCTGCTCATTTGACATTCAGGAGTGCAATTTTTAAAAGTCAAATCAGCGGTAGAAAGATGCGTATCTCCACACATTTTCAACTGCTGAGTTCAACATATGAGATTAAAAAATCGCACTCCTGTACCTTTAGTGTATATATGTATTAGACCTACAATATTAAGTAGTAAGTAGTATCGAACGTATCAAATAAATACTTTATATTTACCGTTATTACAAATATTGGAAACCTCTATCAAAACATATAGTGCCTCAGTCCACACATATTTAATTCTGAGAATAATATTTTTATTACTTTGAAAGACAGCATTCATCCATGTAAATTGCAAAAACGTACAGAAAATATACGTAGGTGGGGTTTTATAAAAAAAAAAAAAATCCGTATTTTTGTTCGAAAAATACGATTTACGGTTGAAAAGAGGAGTATAAACAAATCAACATTACACGATTGGACCAAATTGTGCGTCAAAAAAGTTACTGAACCGATTTTTACCCCCACGACCATAGAGTTAGGAATACATTGAAAACAGATTACCAGGGCTGCAATCGCGGTAAATATTCGGTGATTGAACCGTGATTAGACTACGAACGAACCATAACTTTTGACACATTTGGTATTGTGCTAATCGCGGTACTGCTCATGACAGCCGTTAGAGCCGTTTTGACAGATCGCTCAGACGTTATTGGCTGTCAGTTACATAGAGTTTAGCGCGATGCGGAATTCAGCACAGTTGAATAGTAATTGGATTGCAATGTGATTATAACTGAAATTGGATAAGAATAGAACTTCAATGTTTTAACTTAGCGCAATCGGGCACCAGGGGTCACAACACAACCTTTATAAGACCACACAGATCCCTAAAGAACGCATGATTAGAAACCCTAATCCCCATGGTCCTGCTGCCTACAGCAAAAGTCACAAATAGGTCGCTTTGCACCAACATCCACTATAAGTACTTCAAAGGCTATCCATGTTGTAAATTAACTGTATCATGCTCCTTGATGCATACTAAGGATGCATATGCCTGTTGTCTAGTCATCATAATACCAGTCCCTGATTCCATAATTCACCAATTTTTTTGAATTTTTTGTCTGTCTGTTTGTTTGTTTGTTTAAACAAGCATCATGCAAAAACTACTGAACCGATTTCGATGAAACTTTTTTTATTTGATAGCTAATGATGTGACGAAAATCTGGCATATAATTTGTGAAGTCGCGGGTTAACTCTAGTAATAATAATAATAATAAGAAATTTATTTATCGGCAAGCAAGTAAATCTGTAGTCCCCGTGGCCCGAACTTTGCCTGCGGGCCGTAGTTTGGAGACCCCTGCTTTAGAACAAAGATTGTCAGATAGGAGAAAATAATTGTTTTACGACCTTCCAATCCACCGAAAAACCATCCAATCTTACCCGAGTATACCTTATGTACAGACAATTCTTGCCCCCCACTAATTTTTTACCTCACCCCCGCTGGGCAGACGGAGTCAAACAACAGTAGGCATTAGAGTATATTTTATCTGAGGGAAACCAATGCAATAAGCCCAATAAGCGGTTGATTAATCTTCCTCTTATTGTGTGGGCAGAGCCCTGGTGTCAGAGTTTTTTCAGACCGCCTTACGACCTCTGACTTGGTTTTTATGAAACGACTACTACCATCAGAGATAGTAGCCGGGACCAACGGCTTAACGTGTCATCCGAAGCACGGAATCATTTTTCTTTTCAGACAATCAGGTGATTCAACCTGCAATGTCCTAACCAACTGGGGAAAAACGCACAATGTCACATATCACTAGGTGTCAGGTGGAATCGAACCCACGATCTCCGTGTCGAGAGCCCAATGCTCTTAACCATTAGACCACGGAGGCAGAGGTTGATCAATAAAAAAATATTAGTGAAACTAAAGAAAAGTTAGATTTTACCAAACAGGAATCTAGCTTTTCAGTTCTAATGTACCATTGTCAAGTAAGATGACACTCTGACCGTATATTGTGTGAAAGCTTGCTATGCTTTTGAAATATTACTTATAAATCAATACTTACCGAAAGTTTGCTTCGTAAAATTGGGTATCCTTAGGGGAGAATAGCCGATCGAATTCCTCGACTTTTTGCCTCCTCCTTTACTTATTCTCAATGCTAATCCGTTCATGATGAATAAAGTAGAATATTTCAATTAATTTGATTCAAGAATTCATCTTCGAAATTCACGAAGTTTTAACCTGTATCTCGCGTGCAACTCGCGTGTAAACAACACCACAGATCACTGAACAAGTAAGTGATTACTTGTTCAGTGCCACAGACCAATTAGAATATGTCCAAAACAACACCAAAGAGAACATGCTATGCACAGATCAATTAGAATATGTCCTGCTATGTTTGTACGTAGTACTTACTATTCTAATATACTTATATTACTCTTTGTTACTATATCTATGGGAATCACTAGCGGGAACTGCGGGAAAAGAAAATGTCAAATCAAGGCTGCCACTTCAAAAATCGATTGGGCGCTAAAACTGTGAAAAAAGCGCTAGATTCACAGACTAAGGCCGGATTCGACCAAACTTTGATTTATCGAAGAGTAACTATACAAGGAACAGTTTTACTCTTAGCGTTTACTCCGAAATAACTTCATTTGTGTTCTACCATACTAAACTCATACTAAAAGAACGAATGTATAATCCACCCAAAGAAAGAGGACGTTGTATCTGTACTTATTGCAATGTGAGTAACAGTTTTAATTTGTAAGTTTTCTTTTTATGAATCTTTTTTAATTACGTGACATTGACATTAGTCTCGGTATAAGCTTTACACCGTCAAAATTGGCCGTGTAAAATTTACTCTCAACTTATTCATAGATGAATATAATAATTTTATTAAAGTCAAATAAAGGAAGGTAAGTAGATAGATTAGGGTTGGTAAAACGCAAAATTAGTTTACTCTAAAGTAGCCGGCGACTTAAACTTAGAATAAAATTTACTGGCGTTTTTTGGTGGAATCGGGCCTTAGTGACTTGATTCCAAAATTTCTTCCATTCTTTAATTTTTAATCGAAAACGCGCTAGATTCGGCGCTTAATTCTTATCACATAATTAAAAAGGCATTTAAAGGTCTCTAAATAGTCTTATTCGTAGGTCCCTTGTAAAATCAATGATAACACTTCAGATAAGCGTTCTTAGTTGAATCTCTCGAACACTGCACACTCTATGAACATGTTTTCACTACAATAATGCTATCAATATTTTTAATGTATTCCAATAAAAAAAACACAAAATATAGCATATTCTAACACAAATAATGTTGCTTTATTAAAAGTTAAAAAAGCGCTAGATTCTCCGCTAGGCGCTAAATTCCGAGATACGGCGCTAAATATGCCAAAAATGCGTTAGATCTAGCGCCGAAAGCGCTAAGGTGGCGGCACTGTAAATGCGTTCCGAAGACTGATCATTGATCAATCAATTCCTTGACTAATCTTCAAAATAAAACTTTTTATTTAACTTTAATTTTTTTTTAACTGACCAGAAGCCGTAGCATGCTATACGTGATACGGCTGTATCACGTCTTTTATCTCGTTCGTTCGCGCACAAATAGAAAGAGAGCGAAGGTGTGATACCGCTGTATCACGGTGGCATGCTACCCTTGCTGAGGTGTTTCTCCCCTAGGGGAGCGCGTAATTTCTCTATGGTTTCTCCTAACGATCTTAGTCTGAATCAGGCGGAGGACAGTCGCCTTTTGGTGGCTTTTTCCGATTCAGTTTGTATAGAATGTGCTGCCATCTATTAAATACTTCGCAGAACTATGAAAAAAAAAGATTGTACTGTCTATGTCAATGTCTAATTGACAAATTCATAAAATGGCTACCTATCTTGCGTAATGTGCGGGTTGTTTGTAGTCGTGCCAATTTAGTGATGTTCTGGAAATTCTCTTGTTCTCTTATCAATGTTTAGATTACAGGAATAGTAAGGATACTGGAATTTCACTCGATCGTTGCGGGATTGAACGAAATCTAGCATTCAAAACAATAATATCCATCGGTATGAGTAGATATCAGTAGGTATGTATAGTATAGGTTGAATTATTGTTGGTGAAACATAGATGGCGCTAGCTAGTCTTTAATTTGACATAAGGTGGATGCATAATACTCTCTCTATGGCATAATGTTGCCACGAGTGGGTTCTCTTTTCTAATATACTTATATTACTCTTTGGTCTGAATCCTCTAAGACTGTATTATTATTCTCTACTATATTATTTTATTGTTTTCTTCATAGTTTTTTTTATTTATAATTAATGGACTCTTGCTTGTGCGTAAGCACTGCATTTCCGCCAGGGTCAAGTAGTTTATGGGAGAATCTATCCCAATCTCACGAATGGTTTTTAGTCAAGAACAAGAAGAGATTAAGGATTGCGGAACCTCGTGGCAGGTGAAAACGCGACGGGCGAAAACCACGCGAGACAAGTGCTCGGGTCAGAACCTGCAACGTAGTCGTCTTGATAGTTTTATTTATGACAGAAGTCTGTGGTACTGTTTTATGAAGCAATAATGCGTAGAAAAAGAAGGTACTAAGCGAGAAAAATTCGTCTATGCAATAATGCTTTCAATAAGGATTTTGAACGCATCTGCAAACGTTAATAAGGAGTTTTCTGACAGCTAGTCAAGCGTAGTTCAACATACCGTCGATAGATAGCGTTGACCAGAGACGGGTCCAAAGACGAAAATTTTAGGCTAAAAAGTTAACAGTAATGCATGTCACTGAGTCAGACGCATCCGTTGACGAAATATATGTTCATATTTTGCTGTTTACTTAAAAACACAAATTCTTACTATTCTATTTATACTTGCAGATCTTGATCTGCAACCTTGGTCGCTCACCCCTGTCTCGTCACCGCCATCTATCGAACCATTAGGAACTATTTTTTTCTTTTTTGGCTTTTGGAAAATCCCTCATGAGGGATTTTCCAAAAGCAAAAAGAAAAAATAAATAAAAAAGTTAGTTCCTAATTTTTCGATAGATGGCGTTGACCAGACAGGGGTCCAATAGGTATGAGCAAATATATTAATTAATATTAATAGTAAAAATACACGGTACAAACCCTTTCTTATTGTTGTTGGTTTATTATTTAGCAATCTCGGAGTTAATGTCCGTCAACAACGAATCCGTATCCGTTGTGAATATACGAACAATAAACGAGAAACAATAACAAACTACAAAAACCTAACAGAAACTGTGAATATTAATAATAATAAACCGGAAATATTTAAATCGTATGTCAGATTCCGTGAATGAAAAGCAAAGCCATAGACGAAAAATTTCGATCTTAGATTATTAGCAAAGCAATTTCAATATTCTTTATATTGAAAAGTGGAGTGACCAATTTAAATATTGCTCGTATATTCAAAATGGATACGAAGCCCATGCAGCCAAGTCTGATACTTTATTCGTTTTTGTCAGACAATAAATATATAATAAATAACGCTCCCAGGCACATACTTTGTAATGATCCTTTGGAGAACGCTCGTGCGGCGTGTGTGAGGGTTGCTTTGGTGGCTAGGGCAGTTGCAGTGAAAGGTTCGAGTATCGGTGCGTACTGATTTATTCAATGAAATGTTCCAAATTTTATACAGATCAGCGGTTCCCTACTTGCTGGTGAACCGCCGAGTTAAATGCAAATGTGGGTACCCCACAGATCCCAAGTAAGCCTTAGGCTTTTTGTTATGGGAACCATTCAACAACGGCACAAACAAATATAACATCCATGATAGAATCGGGACTCGAACCCAGGACCCTGGTTTGACAGTCTGGCGTGGCAATCATTACACCAACCGGGTCGTCAATAACACCCAGATTGTTAATAACTTTAACGTACTGTGAATTTTTATTATTAATATTAATTAATATATTTGCTCATAGCTAATTGACCCCTCTCTGGTCAACGCCATCTATTGAGAAATTAGGAACTAACTTTTTTCTTCTGGAAAATCCCTCATTAGTTTGTGAATTTTTTGCTTAGATACGTTTGGAACACTTTCGATCAGAAGCAAAGAGAATGGAATCACTAGCGTTTATCAGAAGGCCTACTACGAGCTTTTACATAACTGGCCTTATTCCAGGCAGTTCAATGAGGGATTTTCCAAAAGCAAAAAAAATAAAAAAGTTAGTTCTTAATTTCTCGATAGATGGCGATGATCGGAGAGGGGTCCAATAGGTATGAATTATATTAATTAATATTAATAGTAAAAATACACTGTACGAACCCTCTCTTATTGTTGTTGGTTTATTATTTAGCAATCTCGGTGTTGTTGTCCGTCAACAACGAATCGAGTATCGGACGTGGCTGTATGGGCTACGTATCCGTTTTGAATATACGAACAATAAACGAGAAACAATAACAAACTACAAAAACCTAACAGAAACTGAGAATTTCAATAAAAATAAACCGGAAATATTTAAATCGTTTGCAGATTCCGTGAATGAAAAGCAAAGCCATAGACGAAAAATTTCACTCTTTATTAGCAAAGCAATTTCAATATTCTTTATATTGAAAAGTAAAGCTTGACCAATTTAAGTATTGTTCGTATATTCAAAATGGATACGAAGCCCATGCAGCCCAAGTCTGATACTTTATTCGTTTTTGACAGACAATAAATAAATAATAAATAACGCTCACAGGCACATACTTTGTAATGATCCCAAGTAAGCCTTACGCTTTTTCTTATGGGAACCATTCAACAACGGCACAAACATATAACATCCATGACCGAAGCGGGACTCGAACCCAGGACCCTGGTTTGACAGGGGCAATCATTACACCAACCGGGTCGTCAATAACACCCAGATTGGTAATAACTTGTACTTGTGTGTTTTTATTATTAATATATTTGCTCATACCCGCCGACCCCAAATAATGGGAAATGGGCAAGACAATGATGATGATGATATTTTCTCATACCTATTGGACCCCTCTCTGGTTAACGCCATCTATTGAGAAATTAGGAACTAACTTTTTTTTCTTCTGGAAAATCCCTCAATGGCTTTATTTCCTACCATGACGTCCCGAAAGTGCACGACAAGTGCACGATTATTGCGCTGCTCGGTGATGGGTTGAATTTCATTAATCTGAGGGTTGAATAGTTAAAAATTTTATTTTTGTCTCTGGCCTGTTACTACTCAATGAAAGAACGATATGGAGATATACAAGAATCCATTGGAAAGAACGTGAAGGAACTATGCCATGATCTCTCCACGACCGTTCTGAAACATGTTTGTTTTTTTAACCGGCTTCAAAAAAATTCTCAATTCGACCGTATATTATTATTTTTTTTGTTATGTTATGTGTGTTCGCGGATAACTTCCTCGTTTATGGACCGATATTGATGATTCTTTTTTTGTTGGAAAGAAGATATTACAAGGGTGGTACCTTGATAAGGAAAGCAGTATCTGATAATGGCATCATAGAGAAATAGATATTAAACTAATGACTACTACTAAATTGAACTAATGAATTCACCACTGACAATTTTGAAATAAACAAAATTTTAACAAAAAATTTAAACCGCCTTCAAAAAAACTAAAAAGTCAAAAAAATAATATTGCAGCATGACTTTTCGTTCGCATCATAAAAACATTAAATTGATTTATAGAAGTCGGTGTCAAGCCAAGGCAAAAAACTAATGCAAGCCCTGTCGCGAATCGTACCGGGTTGACAGCGACTTCGATAAAACAAATTCATGTTCAGATGCGAACGAAAAAGTCATGCTGCAATATTATTTTTTAACTTTTTAGTTTTTTTGAAGGCGGTTTCAATTTTTTGTTATGTTCGGATATTATGGTTTTTACGAAAGATCAAATTATTTGATTGAAATTGAATTACGCGTCTCATGGTACGATTTTAGTATGGAAAAAAAGGTACACGACTATTGAAAGCTGAAACGTTTTTGGAACGTAAACTGCCCTGCTATTATTGAGGTCATGGTACAAAACTGCTGTGCCTGCTCGACTTATGGGAATGTATGGAACAGCTGATTTTTTTCGCGTTTCCTGAAGTATTCTCAATAGTGAAAGTTGTTCAGTTTGATGGTCTGTGTTCACCGTTTCAGTATTTGCGAGGCTGTCACTTACACCTTACTTACACCCTGTATTATTAGCTTCGACTCCGGGTGGGGCAAATGCTCCACCTTGCTCGTGGGTACGCCCATGGTAGAAGCGAACCAAGCACGTGTCCATCGCGAATATCCCCCGCGAAATCCAAATGAGTGTCCCCCATGGTGTCCCCCCCCCCCCCCCCCCCCGAACCCAAACTCTGAATACATGCTTGCAGCGAACTCATGGTAGCTCTGCCTACTTTCTTCCATGACTATATTTTATTTGAACTTACACTTACTTATTTATTATCACTCATTTCATTGGTTGCTGCGTCTGACTACTATTAAAAAGGTTTCATCTGAAAATCAACACCCTGCTTTCGGGCAAGGTCTTTGTTGAGCTGGGACCTATTCGCTGCTGTAGCATACAATAAATTACATGTGGTTCTATTGATGTTTCGTTGTAATCTTGTTTTGTAAACTTGTTGTGAACTGTAATATTATGTGTGTGTTACTTATGCAAATAAATTGTTTATCTATCTATCTACTTTACATCCCATATCATCAGGAAAACACAATTAAAGTAGTACTTTTGTCATTTATTTACATTAAAAAATAAATTACTTAATTAGTTAGTTTAAATCTTATATCACACTACGACTCATTCAGTCTTCTCTAGCACCTCTACAGGCTTAACGTCTTCCTTCTCGGCTTCTTTCAGGACCTCTACTGATTCAACGACAGGCTCCTTCTCTGCTAGCCCGCTGCTGTGCTCGTTATTATCCCCTGAAAGGAGAATGGAAACTTTAAATATGTAATCATCATCATCAGCGTGTATTGGCTGTGGAGCACTGGAGGATGTATGAGCGTTAATAGACTTGGTGGTAGCGTGTGGAAGCCTGCATATACTGAAGAAAGAAATCTGCTGCGTAAGTAGGTATGTGAAGTCAACCTGCAGTACAGGCCAGGGTTTACAGTTTTTTAAAAACACGTTAATCATATTCATAATCATTGATATCTAAGGACTCTATAGAAAATGTACATTTTACGTTTCATTACATATAGTGCAAGATAGTGCAAGAAAAGACGAAAACAAAAAATATTATTTTAATATTCCGCGAAAACGCTTTTCTTGACAATATAATATACGTGTCACTCATACTCTACACGCAACTGTCTACATGCAGTTGACGTCATCAACCATTCGGCCAATCACAGTCGTTTACGATCACGTGACTAAAGTAGACAAAACAATATTTTCTTTGTAGATTTTTTAATTAAACTGGTGAAACGTGGATGTTCTGAGGTTTCAGAATGTCTCTGACTACCCCCTCGGGGAATTTAGTCGTGAGCATATGCTATGCTATGCTATTTTTTAACAAATAAACAAAATTGATAAGGAGTATGTTCTGACCATGACTACCGTTTTCACTAAAACCATTAAAAGCTAGACATAATATCATAACAATGTTATATTACATACATTTACATAACCTATGTATTTAAACAGACAATTAAATCAATTGGATACAGCACATGCAACGCTTGGTTAGTTACTCAGACAAGTTTTTATTACCAATGCAGGTTTAGACTTAAAAATAGTACGACTAGTTTTTTTGTTATCTACAGGATGAAGTTTCAAATCTTGCTGCTATTCAATACTAGGTGAAGTGAAGATTGGCACAATTCGTACAATGGGGCACATAAGTATAATTACGCTATGTATGTCTGTACATATTCATATATTCATTTATTTTATTGCAGATCATAGATCCATAGTGTTAGTAACAATGACTTAAAACTATGTTAGTGACGAAATTTTTTAACTCTTATTTAACATTAACAAAATGGGGCCTAGAGCCCCTATGCAGGCTATTCCAATGCCCAATGATGGGACATTGGAACCGCTCTGCAATGGGCTCGAAGAGGGTGTCGGTGCTGCCCCGTACCCTGCGCAGCAGGGAGGCGGCTCGTTTGCGTATAATGGCTGCAAAGCTATCTACTCGCGCCGCCGCAAACATGCCCGATGCGCTGCAGAAAGGAGGCAGCCCCAACAACATCCTCAGCCCATTGTTGTATTGCACGCGCAGCGCACTGAGCGACTTCTGCGTGTAACTGACCCACAGGCACATAGCGTCATTATAATAATTATAATTATTACGAAGATATTTAAAGAAGAAAGGCACTCTTAGAGGGAGCGTTCTATAAAACTAAGTAATAAGTACGTGTGGAGTGAAACAAAACTAACAAAAAAGTATATTGGTTGTAACTAATCTGTAGAAGTTGGAGGAAAGGTATTTTCTCCTTATGATACCTTTTGTACGAAGCGTCTGAAACTCATTATGATTCTTATTAGATAATCCACGTCATCTTCTTCGAATTCCTTTTTTTTTAATTCTTTATTAAAGAGCTTGGCCTGAGGCCATGTCGCTCTGTGCTCTCATTTTCTACTGGGTAAGTTCACAGACATTATAATCACAATAAAAAAACTAGTAACTACACAGTGACGAAATAGAAAAATAAATAACTACAAATTTAATGATTTTTTGTAGATGGAGTACAGTATCTTAGCAGCAGCCGAGGTCGGTGCACAAGGCACAATTACAACCACTGGTATTAAGAGACGGCAAGCCGTCAAACACATGTCTCCTGTAGGCCTCGCCCCACCTACACTCCGTCAGGACATGGTAGACGTCCTCAATTACCCCACAGTCCTCACAATTGGGGGATGCATTTTAATGAAAATTCACGATAACCTCACAAAATTATCATAAATGAAGAAAATGAAATCACACACCCTCAGTTCAACCAAGCCTACTTTCCGTAACGATAAAAAATACCATAATGATAATATTCGATGAAAATAGCTGTCATGCATGGTTGCATTTTACTACTGTTTTGAGATAAAATAAATGTTTATTATTTATTATAACATTATATTTTTCTCTTTCAGGTAATTCTCTCGCCGGATTGTGAGCACCCTGTATACACGAGGTCATCGTACAAGTAATGGACCGTGTATTAAAGTAATGTGGATTCCATAACTCGTGTAACCTGATGCAATCGATTCACGGGATACTGCTTTTAGTTTTTGTTTATTTCTCGATGGTTTTTACCCGACTGCGCCAGAAGGAGGGTTATGTTTTTTGAGCGTATGTATGTATGTTTGTATGTCTATTTCTTTGGAACGCCCTACAGCCTAAACGGATTGATGGATTTAAACGTATGAGGTGCCGTTAGATTCGTTAAAATCGTGAGGGTGACATAGGCCATATTATTATAAAATTATATATTTCTCAAATAAATTTGTTATAGTTGATTAGTGATACAGAGCTTGTTTTTATCTTTTTAGTTACCTAATAGTTTTATTTAGGCTAGCAGTTGCTGCTACATCTGCACTTTGCAATTCTTGTGTTAAAAAGGTAGGTATATAGAAATAGATTTCGGAAACGGCTGTAACGATTTGGATGAAATTGTACATTTAGATAGTATCTAGATCGTGAATAAACATTTTTATTGAATTTAATTGGAATTATTTAAAATAGGATCGAACTTCGTTTGCTTAGACTATCCCCTTAAGTACAAAACACACTATGTATGTAATAAAACATTTTCCAAGACAGAAGCAGATTTAAGACATGTCCACTGACCACGTACCAATCCCGTTAACACGACCTAAATACTAAACAAACCTAGATTCACTTTGCAACTAGCACACAACAAAAGTCACCTAAACCAAGTAATTTTCATTCTTACCATCTTTGACTTAAAATTTACATATAGAGGCTTCGAAAATAACTTTAGCATCTACTTTCGCGTTAGTACACATGGAGACAATGAAAGCGGTTCTTTTATCCGACTGCGCCAGAAGGAGAGTAATGTTTTTGTACCTGTATGTTAGTGCCTAAGGTATTAATGGCACTGTTAACAGCAGTCGATACGGTGGTAGCTGTACCATTTATAACAGCACTTATTGAACCTATGAGTCCCGTGACGAAATTGCTCCAGGCAGTTGCTGATTGGAAATGTAATAAACAAATAAATAAATATAAATGAATGATAATTATTAAACAAATTACTTTTAAGAATAAGGAGAGTCAAGGAAAATAATTAGTACAGAATAGAATAGTACAGAATATAGAAGTCTAGTTTCCAGTATAAAATTTACGTAATGGTATCTGAAATCTGTATTAGGAGGAGACTATTAGAAAAGTAGGGGAAAGAGTTAAAATTTTCCAGCGTTGTCATAAATATTGCTAACTGTAGCAAGTCACATCTTTATAGTATTTATGACTGCAAAAGAAACCTTATAGTTCCAATGGAACAAACCTAATTTTTATCAATAGCTTTAAAGAAATATGTTTAACATACCTGATGCAGCGTTATTCGACCCACCACCGTGGCCATAGCCGGTTTCTAGAAGAAGTCCCTTTTCAGCATCAACGTCGGCATCTCTGGGTTTTTCTGGGTTATTGACGGTGTGCTGTATCCTCTGGACAGCACCAGCTATACCCTGCACGATCGGGTTCTTCTCTATCAGCTGTTTAATGGGACCACTTTGAACAGTCTGCGTTACAACAGGCTTCTCCTTCTCTTGCTCTTTAACAGGCTTAGATTCTGTAGGGACAGCGTTACTGCCTTCTTGACTGGCCTCTGGTTTTGGATCTTCAGGCTTTTGAGTCACTTGGGGCTCTTGAGCCGGTTGGTTTGATTGTGGGTTGATGAAGTTAGCCACACCTTGAAACAGCGGGATTTGTTGAATGGCATTTAGGATAGGGCGGTTGTTAGCTGGCTGGCTGACAGGTGTGTCGCTCTGGACTCCACTGCCGCCATTTGGGCGGAAGTAGTTCTGAATGTTGTTCTGTATGTTGCCCCAAAGTGTTGTCGGGGTCTGTGCTGCGCCTTCATCAGACTGAACCGGTGTCCCTGTGGATGTCTGGTTGGTAGCCTGAGGTCTGAAAACGTTAAAAACACCCCCAATGTTTTGCCAGACGTTACCTCCGTCAGCTGCCGTCGCATTGTTTCCATTGTTGGAGTTCTGAGTCGTATTGCCGTAATTTGACTGGATGTTGTTGGTGAGGTTCTGGAACCCTTGTTGTATTGTCGCTGTAAAAGATTGAAAGTATTGTTGCCAAGGGCGTTCAGGTGGTTTTTGTGTTTGCTCTTCAGGTTTGTTTTCTTGTCGTACACTCGAGATAGCCTCTACTCCGTCAGACAGCGCCTTGACTCCAGATTTTACGTTGGTGTCAAGATATTGCAGACTGGATGCAACGTTTGACTTGATCGATGGAACGCTGGCCGAATAAGGTTGCCAGATTCTCTGGACAGTTTCGTTTAGCTTGCTAATCTGATTCTGGAAGCCTGTCTGCAATTCTTCGATGCTTTTTCGGATCTGTTGAAGCGATTCGTTGTCGCTTTCAGCCCACCAGGTCTGAATTTGATCTTGGATACCCTGCACGCCACCTTGGAACACGTTCTGAGAGTTGATAACTTCTTGTTTGACGGCAGTTAACCCTTCCTGACCGTCAGTGAAATGTTCGGGGCTTTGACTGTCATGTTCCTGGCGCTGAGGCTCACCGGGATTCTTAAGGTCAATTTCCACCCTCTTAATATCCACATTTTCTTCGTTTTCAGGAGCGACTTCGTTTGTCTCTTTTTCACTGTCACTCTTCAGTACAGGTTTAACATCTTCGACGACAACTTTAACTGGAATGTCGGCCACTTGGACTCTGTTACGGAGATTGTTCTCGACATCCTTTACGCTGTTAGCTTGATCGATGAGCTCCTGTTCACTGGACGAATTCTCCGGGACCTTTTCCTCACTTAGAACATCTTTGATGACTTCTGTAATTTTTCTCTCGAATTCGACGTCTTTCTCGGGGATGGTGGCGGCGCGAGAGGTGATGACGAAGAGGGTGAATATAAGCACGTGTGGCCTCATGGCGAGTTTGTGAGATAAACTAAGGTGGGCGGGTGGGGCTCCTACCTTTATACGAGTGGGCTAACGGTGTTCGTCGCGGGCGCAGGTTCTGTGTTTACGCTTTCCGTGCGTCCGGCGCTAAACGTTTCTGTCATTATTTGTATTTAAATTGTAAAGCTTTGGCTGTCCGTCGCAAATTAACTGTTAAAGATACGAAATGTTAATGTTGGTTGTTAAATCGGTTGTTACTGTAATTTTATTGGTTCGGATAAGATGTGGCAATAACCTCTTTAAACTAGTTTTAATCCTTTGATTTTGATAATGATTTTATATAACAAGAAAGAGGATAATGTAGACATTTATTAACCTTATTTTCTGGTTGTGGAAAAGTTCTACTAATCATGATCAGAGGATCAAAAATGTATGAGTTTTCTATTCAGATTCAGTTATTTATCAAAACCAATGTTAAAAACTGGTGTCGATTAAATTTAATTCTTCAATTAGGTATGTAGATAAATTACGGCTTACTTATGTACTTACCTACCTAGGTAACACTATTTTATTGAATTATCAGTCTACTCTCGTATAGCACTTAGTCTAGATCTAGAATATAGATTGCAAATCTAAGGCGATAGGCGCTTCAAGAATGCCATAGTTAACTATCGCGTTTCTTGTAGATATTACTATACAGGGTGAAATTGATATCTAGCATCCTTTTAAAACTAAGAGTCTACCCATCAAACTGAACTACTTTTACTATGGGAGCAAATCAATCGGAGCAAAAAAAAAAAATTGCTGTTCCATACTAAACTGTACCCGCCGCCGCTGCCTACTCGACTCAAATGTATGCAACAGCTGTTTTTTTTGCTCCGATTGGTTTGCTCCCATACTAAAAGTTGTTCAGTATGATGGGTAGACTCTTAGTTTAAAAGGATGCTAATGATATCAATTTCACTCTGCATATGGCAGTCGGTATAATCAAAAAGTCAAGTCAAAATAATTTTATTTCAGACACAGACCATAGATTGTTAGTATATACTTAAATACTATGTTAGTACAGTACAGTATAATACACAATAGGCCTATAATTTATACATAGCCTATTTTCTGATAGAAGGGGCAGCGGAGAGGTGTAGTTCCCTCCAGTGAATCCAGAAGGGACAGTGTGGCCGGTATAGAAATCATAGAATTTTTATAGATTTTTTAAATTTTTTGTAAAATTTGTCCTGAGCATCATTTCTAGATACCTATAGTTAGATTTAAAGAATTTAACTCAAATTTGTTTATTCAATATAACGTCACTATAACTTACCTAGATTTATTATAAAAACCACGTCAGAGGCCGTAACGCGGTGTGAAAAAACTCTGACTCCTGGGGTAGACCCCGGACATTCGAACTTCGCAATTGCGTGACCGTTTTCGTTCCAATGTCAACTCTATTACTATGAAGTTCGGACCGAACGAAACAGTCACGTTATATCGATAATCGAAAGACCGGGT
The DNA here is from genome assembly GCA_927399405.1 of Agonopterix arenella. Classification (NCBI taxonomy): domain Eukaryota; kingdom Metazoa; phylum Arthropoda; class Insecta; order Lepidoptera; family Depressariidae; genus Agonopterix; species Agonopterix arenella. Next base: position 1,014,989 of record OV656704.1, read on the forward strand.
ACATGGCTAGGGCGATCTTCTTCTTATCGTGTATGCAGAGCTCTGGTGTCAAAGTTTTTTCAGACCGCCTTACGGCCTCTGACGTGGTTTTTATGTAACTACTACTACCACCAGAGATAGTAGCCGGGACCAACGGCTTAACGTGCCATCCGAAGCACGGAATCATTTCTCTTTTCAGACAATCAGGCGATTCAGCCGCAATGTCCTAACCAACTGGGGAAAATGCACAAAGTGACATTTCACTAGGTGTCCCCCGTGGGAATCGAACCCACGACCGCCGTGTCGAGAGCCAATGCTCTTAACCATTAGACCACGGAGGCAGTTCTAGGGCGATAAGAAGAAGGAGAACTTACCTAGATTCCCTTTCTGACGTAATTTTTTGACTCTACCACCGCGTCGGAAGGAGTTCCTTTGTTAAGAAGATTCGGCCAGCTTCGTCGTACTAGGAATCTAATAATACAATCATGTATACAAACTCACGACCATGTTCTCTTTCGGGGTCAGACACTGTTACAACAACCAGCTACCTTTTAAGGGAATATAATTGCTAAAAGACATTCTAAGTGTTTCAAGATGAATGAAGCATGAAATGATAATTTTATGTTAGGTGGCCGGCGCGTGTCGAACATATTAACATAAAACGTATTTGAAGTTTCTACGGAGAAAATATGCAGGAAATGTGCCAAACGTATAACGGACTATGTGATTTGTTCTATGAAACCTAGCAATGTTACATGCTCGGATTATTTTCTCCAAGGGGGGGTAGCCCGAAATATTCTAAACGTATTTACTAGACTAGATGTCCTCTTCAGGGTTCAAGCTATCTCTATACCACATTTCTTCAAAAATTTCTTCGTACCTCACACGACTATCGAGCACATTGGAAATGAATCTACGGAATTCGAAAAAATGTTCTCTTTTTCAGGTTTTAGGCTCAAATTGTAGTGACTAAATTGTCCAGAGGAATTTTTCTCAAATTTTTGATATCATTCTTCGTTTGTAAAATATCGAGCGCCAAAATAAAAAATTCAGAAAAAACTATTTTTTTTTTACTATTTCGACCATAACTTTTTCGTTTTTGAATTTCTCGAATATTTCTTTTTGCACCTTACAGCTCTCGCGAATACGCGTCTTTTGGGCCTTTTTTGAATATCATATCTTCACAACTCACCGAGATATAAGGGGATCGCACTTTTTCTCGAAATCGGGGCCTATACTGGAGCGAACGAAAAGACATTTCCAATGTCAAAACAGTTCAGCGGCTTTAGCCGTGAAGACGTGACAGACAGACAGAGAAACTCCATCGCATTTGTAATTTTGTTATGGATTCATTCACAAAATCCATCTAGTGTAATACATGCCTACATAGGTACGTGTATAACCACGCCTGTTTTGAACAGTTGCGGTAGGCAGATAGCGTACTGAGATTAATCGGACGCAGAAGTCGCAAGCTAGTGATGTCATAGTAAAACTTTCCATTTCTAACGACATCGCAAATCTATTGTCAAAAGTGACCTTTAAAGTCGCGACAATGGGACGAGATTCATTACTTATTCATAAGAGAAAAGTTCGAGAGTAATGGCGAGTAAGGAAAGGACTAAATTGTTTGTAATTTCGAGATCTTTTGGAGATTGGAGTCCTAACTAGTGCTGCTCGATATTCGATATCGATAGTAAGAGTACCTATCGATAGCCAAGTTGTTTCAATAGCACCTATCAAAAGTTGAGAATATTGGCCATACTATTAATTATAAGTATTGTTAAATATTTCTAATACATACAGGATGCTTCTTAATACATTCCGGCCGGCACAGTGACCGGCTATAGCAATGATAATAATAAAAGTTCTATTGTGTCTCGTTCACTGTCCGCGAACGTGTTAATATGCTGACACCTGATACTTTTTTAATGGCACGATTAGACCATCAAACTGATCAACTTTCTCTATGGGTCCAACATCGAAATCGCGAAAAATAATCAGCTGTGTCATACATTTGCCTCCTGTTTGCTGTATGGGACAGCTGATTATTTTTTTTCGCGACTTCGACATTGGTCCCATAGAAAAAGTGGTTCAGTTTGATGGTCTGATCATCCTCTTTGAAAAGTGACAGCAAATTAAGAAAAACCCTGTATAGGCAAGCAGATTTTAAAGAGACAATTAGTATGGAGACACAAACGTTTGTCGCAGATTACCGAGCTAAATAATTAGCTACCCACTTAGCCTTTCGTCCTGAGACTCCTCAGGGGAACAAAACTCGCTTGTAACAGTCTAAGCTAAATAGGAAACGTTTGCCTACGTTGCGAAATGCAAATGGAAGTCGACAAAAAGAATATTCTAAACCTCGCTGTTGTACCTACCTACTTAAAATCTGTCAACCTCCATTATTATGGACCACGCCATTTTTTTATTCCCGTCGGAATCGTCCAATTTGGAATAGGGTTTCTTATGCAGTGTGTTCTATGTGTTAAAGGCCATAATGACCATAGCCACCTATCCACTATAGATAAATAAATAAATAACGCTCACAGGCACATACATTGTATTGATCCCAATCAAGCACTAATAGGCTGTTTATTATGGAAACCATTTCGATATTGGTCCCATATCGAAAGTTGTTCAGTTTGATGGTCTGATCATCTCCTTAAAATAGTTTCAGATAATTTTTTTAGACCTTATAATATACGTCCCACTGCAGGGCACAGGCCTTCCCTCAGGTTGTACTCTTATACATTCCGTGCATCAGGGAGGGTGTATGTACGTTATTCCATCATCCGTGCACAATGCGGATTGTTGGACTGCACATACGCATCAGAAATTTCTCCTTCAGCGTATACAGGTTTTTTCACAATGTTTTCCTTCACCGTCCGAGCAGTCATTATTATGTACATAAGTTACAAAACCCTCATTGGTACAGTACATGGCATATCGTCTGACTGTGCACATTCGTACCCAGACCCCCATGTTTGAGTGTTCATACCTGTCCACAATAGCCGCTCTAATATTTTACTGCTTGCTGGCGGAATGGCTCACTCCCCGTCACACTGGACAGAGTTTCAGTAACACTAGTGAAATCTCTTACTACCCTCTCGGGGAATATAGTCGTGAGCATATACGTGCGTGCATGCATGTATGCATGTACATAGGTACTATGTACTATGTACGAGATGATTGCTAAAAAGCACAGGCGGACTGCTCGCGGGCCATCATTCGCAAAAAGCAATCATGTTGCGCCGGGTCCGGTAGTGGCAATAGCATCCTGAAAGCCATTGCTGAAAGGATCCAGTGGGGTATGCATGATGCGCGCGATAACGCTATATCGTTTCTTTTATCTCGTTTATCGCGCACAAATAGAAAGAGAGCTAGACAGACTTCAAAATGCCTATAAATTTTTTTTTTCAGGTTTCTGTACATAAAAGCATAGATTATAAAGGTGAAAACGGGACAAATACTACGCCTACTACGCGATAACTTCGGCATTTCTTGTTTTAATGTCACATAGGTCAATAAAATAAATAAAATATTTTCCTTTTGACAACATTTTTAAATTTTCCTGGAATCATCAAGCTTTTTTACACCTCATAAAACTTCGATGAGATCACTGAACTCTTTCCACCAAACCAGTAACACAAAGTTAATTAATTAATTCCAAATTAAACATATTTATTCAAATGTCGTGCTCATATTAACTAAGGCTATGCAAATATTTGGTCGGGATTATTGGAATTCTTAAACAGAAATATTTTAATTTTGAACTGAACCGTTATTGACACTGGGATGATGTTTAGTTAAGACAAAATATCAAATAAAATAAGCATATGCTCACGACTGTATTCCCCGAGGGGATAAGACAGAGATATTCTGAAAACTCAGAACATCCACGTTTCACTAGTACCGAAACTCTGTCTAGTGTGACGGGGAGTAAGACCGTCGCCACTTGTAATGGATAACGGGTACATTACATGCCTCGAAATTAAACCATTCAGGTACATAGTAAAAAACAGTAGGTATTCGGTACTCCGCATTGGTTCTACTTCTGCACTGCCGATCCTTATATTTGTGTGCCATTATTTTATATTTGTACCTGGCTGAATATAAGCGTTACCTCTTCAGAACAGGAAAAAAGTAAAACTTACCGAAACAAAACACTCTCGTGCCCAGGTCACTAAACTCGAGTGCACTTGCAAGACCTTGATCTGGTTGTAGTATTGGGGGACATTCACTGCCCAGCATACCGGACGTATAATTAAAAAATCTCATGAAATGGCATAGCTTTCTTACTTTTTGTTCTGCTATATGTTTTTTAGCCGAAAGGATCCCATAATAATGTAGGACAAAATGACTTCTCTTACGAATTAGTATCAAAGGGAGTAATAAAATCACGATCTTCTGTTCTACTAAGCATGTCTGGAGCAGATTGGTAGAGTTCCAGCTATAATATAAGGGTTTTAGTACAACCACACTTGATATAATACAAATGAGCTCGCACTGACAAGAAGATACTAGCCCGTATGTAAGCTGAGTGTGTGTAAGTGAAAGAGGAATACACCACTGCATAATTTCGTCCATCTCCCGTACCACCGAGAGGAGGTGAGGTCTAAATACGTTATAGTTAGTACCTGCTCTTTCTTATACTGTGGCACAACAAACATCGTACTAAGCGTGTTGTTATGGTCATCACCATGAGCCTATAGGTATACGTTCCACTGCAGGGCACAGGAATATCTTTAAGGAGGGTGTACCTTTGTAGGTAAGTCCACCACGCGTGCCCAATAGACTTCACAAAGATTATATTTTTTAGCAGACTACTCTGACTGTCTAGCATACATGACCAAAATCTGAATCTGAACCTTGCATGACTAGTATGCATGGCCAAAAACTGAACCTTGCGTGACTACAGTGCATGACCAAAATCGGAGCCTTTCATAGCTAGCATGCATGGCCAAAATCGAGCCTTCCATGGCAAGCATGCATGGCCATCATGATCGGTAATGAATGGACCATCATACCGTTATTAGCAGCTAGTTTTGGGCAAGTTTTTTGTCGTATTTTATCGACTTTTTTATCCAGAATCAAAGACGGCGCCATCATGATAATGATTGTCTAACGGAATTTAGTTGATGAAGCGATTCATTCGAGTTTTATTTGACAGTTATTAGAGCTTTACTTTTGCTACACTTTAAAAAAATATAATTATAATGAAGACGTGTGGTTCATCAGTTCATCACTTAATAAAATAGACCACCATTATCTTCCTGTGGGTTTCGTATACAACGTGTTAATGAATTAACGTAAAACTAGAAAGTAGTTTCTTTAGAATCGAGAGCAGAATCGAAATATCATGGTTTCAACATAGGTATTTTTTTTCAAAATATTAAATTTTTTGTTTGAAAATTTTTAATTTTCTGAACCCGATGTCAACCTACCGCACGGGCATACTCACCCTACTTACTACCAAAACAAGATTATTAAAATGTATCCATGAGTACGTTAGCGCTTTCATTTATTGCTGAAATGATAACAAATAATTTTTGAATCAAATTAAAGATTGGACTTGAACCCGCACTTTTTCAAACCGGGGAACTGCGTTATCCAATTTCGCCACCAAGCCCACTACCCAGGGAACGAAATTTTCAATCTGTTGCGTCTTAAGGGGACGTGAGCGTCATCTACTGGTAGTTATTACAAACTAACCAACCCGCAAGTCCAGCATTACAACTGGAATTCATACGATATAGATCGTTCGATCGATCGTTTCGTTCTGTGGGTAGTGGGCTCGGTGGCGAAATTGGATAACACAGTTCCCCGGTTTGGAAAAGTGCGGGTTCAAGTCCCGGCCGAGACAAATTTTTCAATCTTTAATTTGATTCGAAATAGCACAACATGGCTGTAACATGTTTAAAAATCAATAATATTTGAAATAATTTTTTCAAATATTATTAATAGTTTTTAAAACTTAAAACGCGAATAACTTTAAATTTTAACTATAAAAATAATGAAATTATTGTTTCAATTTAATTATTTTGTTATAAATCAGTTGTGGTGTATGAGGTTTTGCGCTAATTCATTAACACGTTGTATACAAGGAGATGATTTCACATGACATTCCATCATGAAATCTGTAATATGCTAAGAGTGAGCCTTGCTATACACATACAGGGTGTAAGGAAAAGTATCATTAACCTTTAAACCACATACTCTACCCATCAAACTGAACAACTTTTTCTATGGGGGCAAACCTGTCATTTGCGTCGAGTAGTTATTGCAATTTAGTATGGAACAGCAGATTTTTTTTGTTCTGACAGGTTTGCTCCCATAGTAAAACTTGTTCAGTTTGATGGGTAGAGTATGTGGTTTAAAGGTTAATGATACTTTTCCTTACACTCTGTATACAAGCTGCAACTGCACGTTTGAAGAGATGGTTAGTAGGTATAATGTGGAAAGAAAGGTAGTTGGGACTGCCTTGAAAGCTATTGTGCTTGCTTGGGATCATTACAATGAATGTGCCTGTGAGCGATTATTATTATTACTTAGGGATTTTCCATCAATACAGATCTTATAATTAAAGGGATTATGTTCGTGAGTTCGCATGTATAAAGACTTCTGAATCTGACGGAGTGAAATCTGCTGTTCCATGCAAAGCTGGAAGCCTACTCAAATCAAAATGAGACTGTCTGAGAAATCAGACTGATTTTTATATGCGATTTCGATGTGGGTCCCATGGTTAAACTTGTTCAGTTTGATGGTCTAAAAATCCGTCAGATATACCCTGTATAGATGGAAGTGTTTATAGATATGTTAGGAATCGTAAACCTTGTCTGGACCGGTCATGTGTACCGTTATGCCTACCTACCGTACCGACTCACGCATGGCAGTCGACACTCTGTGATTTATATCTATTTACTTACACTTATCTATAATGATGAGCATGCTAAACCTCCCAACTTCTGGAATACTGTTAAGGGCCTATGTAGAAAAATAATTGAAGCGAAATGGGCGTGCGATAGCTTATATTACTGCCTGATGCGAGAGAAAGAGATGGGGCGGCGCGCGCGCTTGAAATGACGCAAGCGTAAAACAAACTTTATTTTATTGTGATTGTACTATTTATGTAAGTTCAATTCTGCTCTAATCAAACTTTATAAAAGTCAATCTCTTTTTTTTAAATCAAGTCTCGTGTTTCTATTATTCACCGTGTAGCAGTTCCAAGCGTTTATCCATAAAGACGGAGGCTACTTTGGCTTGTTTTTCTATCCATAGATTAATAAGTATATTGGATGTTACTATCGAGAAAATGTGTCTTAATCGCGTTTTGCGCTCTAATCAAAACATCGATTATATTATGTTCAATTTACACTTATTCGTAAATAATACTCCTACTGTTAGTACTTCATGATATATGACGCTTTGAAGAATCCTATTTTTTCACATAGCCTCTTACTGACTGCCTCCGTGGTGGTCTAATGGTTAAGAGCATTGGGCTCTCGACACGGAGGTCGTGGGTTCGATTCCCACGGGGGACACTTAGTGATATTTTGGATTTTTTTTTATTACTTATGGGTCCGCTCTTGACCTCAATCCAGTTCTCAGGACGAAGATGGGGTCGAAGATGTAGCGAGCTTTCCCAGAAGAAGCCTATTCACTCGTACTTTAAAGGAATTCGGGTTGTATTAGGTTGTTATTTAATTGTTTAGAAATAAAAAAAATACGATTGAGGGCAGCACAATAGGCTAGGTAGGCTCTTAAAAACCCGTCAGGATATTTAGAAAGACTCCTACAGATGTGATGAACACGCTAAAGAAGAAATTCTGATGATGTGTAGTCAAACAATCCACATTGTGGACTCGTGTTGCACTAACGCCCAATATACCATTCTTGAGGCTTGAAGGCCTGTGCCCTGCTGTGGGACTTATATACAGGATGAAATTGATATCAATAGCATTCTTTTAAACTAAGAGTCTACCCATCGAACTAAACAACTTTTACTACGGAAGCAAACCGATCGGAGCAAAAAAAAAAAATCTGCTGTTGCATACATTTGAGTAGCGAACTCGCGCGTCAACATTGCAGTTTAGTACGGAACAGCAGATTTTTTATTTGCTCCGATCGGTTTGCTCCCATAGCAAAAGTTGTTCAGTTTTATGGATAAACTCTTAGTTTAAAAGGATGCTAATGATATCAATTTCACCCTGTATAGTCTTGATGTAGGTAGGTATAAGGTTAAAGGAGCTTGAAGGAAGGGTAGAACATCCCATAAACGGATTGACTCGACTGTTAAATAATTTGTTTACTATATGAAAGACGTCGACAAGTGGATTAGCACCTTATTAAAATATAATAAGTACCTCTAAATATCTAAAGTAAACTTTCAGTGAAAGTAAAACTTTCTTTAGAGGAAATTTTACTGAAATGTTATACAGGGTTCAAGATAATATGTTAACGGTTTTTTAAGAGGATGATCAGACCATCAAACTGATAAACTTTCTCTAGGGGACCAACGTCCAAATTCCAAAAAAATAATCAGCGGTTGAGTAGGGTGCAGTTTGGTATGGCGGATTTTTTTCCCAATTTCGTCGTTGGTCTCATAGAATAATGTTGCTCAGTTTAATAATCTAATCACCCCTTAAAAACCCGATCATTTAAAATAGGACCCTATATGCAGGGTGCAAAATTAAATGCGTCATATCGATATGTACCAACCAAAACTAAACCATAACTGTTCGATAACAGTTTTGGTTTCGTAGAACACTCTTGAAAAACGCCTCATTGGTTGGTAGTTGTTGGAAATTTGGAATGTGTCTATGCACCCCAAAAACACTGCGTATATGATGTTACTAGCTTTTGCCCTCAACTTCGTCCGCGTGAAATGAGAATATCGTAAAATCCTTTTCGTGCGTGCACCCTATAGGGTGAAATTGATATCATTAGCATCCTTTTAAACTAAGAGTCTACCCATCAAACTGAACTACTTTTACTATGGGAGCATATCGATCGGAGCAAATAAAAAATCAGCTGTTCCATACTAAACTGCAATCTCGACGCATGAGTTCGCGACTCGAATGTATGCAACAGCAGATTTTTTTTTGCTCCGATCGGTGTGCCCCCATAGTAAAAGTTGTTCAGTTTGATGCGTAGACTCTTAGTTTAAAAGAATGCTAATGATATCAATTTCACCCTGTAGAATCTAAGTATATTCAAAGGGAGTCAATTTATTGTAGGCCCACAAATGGTTACGTTTATTTAAAGTATTCCACTTTAAAAACATAATTTAAATTACTATAGTAATCGGACGAAAGATTGGGTAAAAATGCAAACGAAATTATGAAATAAATATGAAAATTCACAGTTTTGACTTTTTTTGCTTATTAGTGTTCCGTATACCAAAATTGGCAAAACGAAACACTTATGGAATCAGCTCGGTGTCTGTCCGTTCGTCCGTCCTTCCGTCTGTCACAGGCATTTTTCTCAGAGGCCGTAAGACGTCCGTCTGTCACAGGCATTTTTCTCAGAGGCCGTAAGACATAGGAAGCTGAAACTTCGCACAGATATAGCAATTGCTAGTCCAATATCATAAAGGAAGTAAAAAAAAGCTTAATTTCTATATTGAGGGGCAATTCGGGGAGGTAGAAAGGGTAAATAAAAAAGGTTTTTAATTTGCACTGGTATCAATTGAAAGCTTATGAAAATACGAGTCTACACAAGTTTTTCAATTTTTTAACAAAACTTTCAATTAAATCCGAGAAGTTGCTGTCCCCACCCTCTATTTCAAAGAATAAAGCCGTATACAATCGGCAAAAAATCATGAACATCAGAAATAACGTGAAGAAGTCAGGAAAATTATCAGGGTGGCACTAACTTAGATAGTTTTTTTTTCTATGCCCAAAAAACTACCACCAGTGTAAAATGATCTTCAGTTACTATGTGACCACATACTATACTAAGTAAGTGTCAATTTATAGTGGTTGTCATCAATGACCCATGTTAAACAACTGGTAGGAGTCGCGCTGCAAGTCTGACGGAGGGCGGACGCGTGCGTATTGGCATCTGTTAGGCTTGCACGTGGCTCCGCCATTTTGTAAACTCTTTTGTGTTTTAACTATAAAACTCTAACTTGAGATTATAATAATATCCTCAACACTTGATACTGGCGAAATCATAAAGGAAACGCCATTACATAAGACTAGAATAGAAACAACTGGTAGTACGAAACACTAATTGCCCGAGTCCCAACTCGTACTTGACCGGTTTTTCCTATTAAAACGGCAATGTGTGTGTTAAAACGGCATGAACATCCTAGATGTTAATACGAAAATAAAAATAAAGAACCAAAATTTATCTTACCAGGACAAGATGTGCGCCAACTGCGATTACGCGACACTCCGTTGAGTTCTATAACTATACGCTAACATTTTTACCGTAGAGATCTAGAGAGATGCCAACCAACGCGCTGAGTACGAAACCAGTGTCGCATCACCACCAGTACCACGCGATAGAAAGTATTTTGTTAGCTTGAATGTGCTCAGTATCCATTGCGGTATCAGAACTCAACGTTCGAATAATCTTTAGTACTACGCAAGCATTGTAAACTATTTACACATAATATCTCGACTGGCTTTCAGCCTCATTGTATCATTACTGTCGCCAGCAATGTGTTCCGTTTTTGCGCATATTGCTGCGACACTGGCCCCGCTCCCTTTTCACATCTCCCTTTAGTTTTTGTGATCTGTGATTTTTACGTTAGCTTATTTCCCATGCTAAGATTAAGGATCTCTTTTTATGTTTCTCTATCTTCAGCGGTTTAGGCTGTGCGTCGCTGTCGGTCAGTCAGCCATTCAGTCAACTAGTCACGGAACTGTTTATAAGTAAGTATAGAATAGATAAATAGATAGATGTAATGTACAGTAGAGAGAGAACAAGCAATACAAGACAAACAGTGACTACGTTCCATCAAAGTAAACATGAACCGGTAGCCAAAGTTATAAGGGCCACAAACATTTGTGTAACGGTATTACTTGCTGTGATTGTGAATTCAAAGCCAGGGCCTTATTCTTATGGCGTCATCATCATCATATCGTATGGCTTTTTTTTTTATCTTCCTGGTTGGATCCGGGGAGGTCTAAATTTCAAGGTCAAGGTGTTTTAGCCAGTCTTCCGCTGCCGGGGGTAAATCTATGGAGTTCCTTAATTCCACCGGAGAAACGGCGCAAGGTGTACTCATTTACCACATCGGTGAGGGTTTGGTCAGGTGCCCCGCAGTCGCACATCGGTGACTCCCTCAGGTCCCACTTGTAGAGATGGTGGTTGGTCCTTCCATGGTCAGATTTTCTTATGGTCTTAGTTACGGATTAAGGCTAGCTGTCCACCAAAGAATTGCTATGTAGCTGTGTGCGAGCGAGGAAAAAAATAAACGATAAATTTTCATACATAGAATTTATCGTTTCCAGCGATATATCTGTTACGAAGTAACTAGTAATCTATGCTCTTGAGAGAAGCCTTGGGAAGATATGGGGTGGCCCCACGTAATATCGAAAAAAAAACAACATTTGCTAAAAGCGCCTATAGGATTAACCATAGCAATTACTCGTACGCAACAAAACCACGTCCGTATATAAGGTCCGTAAGCACTTTGGCAAGGCATCTTTATTCTTAATTTCAATTTAATTTTCGATTGCAATATTTCACGCATATTATGAATATGCACATAAATAAATCAGAGTTTTGCTAAGGTGGAATCTTGTGATTGCAACTATGGAGCAATTGCACTTATAAGAATCACGATCTCACCGATCCCCGCTACCCAATCCGCCGAGTAGCCCCAGCAACGTCATATGCCGAGGTCCGTACCCCTCTGGGTGCCCTTAGGTCGGTTGCTTAAGTTCATTCATTTGGCTCGGTAGACCCTTCGTGGTCCCTCCAATAGTTCGCAGTAAAAAGCAGTAGTTGCTCCCTGAGCAGAGCTGTAATAGTCACCTCAAAAAAAAAAATGAATCACGATATTCAGTTCTTTTCTCAATAGACTTAAGTCTAGTCATCTAGAAGGCAGATGTCGGTATAAAGAGAAGGACTGAATTGTGATTCTTATAAGTGCAATTGCTCCATAGATGCAATTACCAGATAGTTGCAATAACAAGACTCCACCTTATAACTACTTATCTACCAAGTACTAACATCTTGACAGACGTTCAGTTGTTGCAAGACGTGTGGCAACTGGCATGGGTCAGAAGTTGCATGTTTTAGGGTAGAATGATTTTATACCTAGCATAAAATTAAGGGCATTTTACAGAAGTAAAAGTAAAAATTGTATTAAAATGTTTAATTATTGTTCTTACCGAAAACTATACAATCACAATACAAATATAAAGAAAACTTAATCCTAAAAACGTTTGGGTGTCATTCCCCATTTGTGGTAATATTATATTTATTGTAAACTGATATTATGAATAGAAACTAAGCAAATAAATAGGACAGAAGATGATAAAGTTTATGTAAGAGAGCTTCAATGCAATGTGATCTTTATGACATCTTACACAGATTTCATGATTAACAAACCTTCAGCTATTTCAAATGTTTCGCGAGGTACCTGTTTTCTATTCTTTCTTCCCCACGTGTCGTATGCTTAGTTTCGTACTTATACTACCTATACCTATCACAACAGCTATTCTTCCAAACAAAACCAAAAAAATTTCGTCTCTATCTTACTTTACAACAATAGCACAGGCTAGACAGTGACAACATGTATATCACTTGCTAAACACGAACTGTACAGAAGTTTGGCATTAAAATGCTAGTATCTGTTCCTCCTTGACTTGTTGCGGGCGTGGTTCGCGAGACAGAGACCGAAGACTACGCCTACCAGCTGTTGGAAGTAGAAAAAAGATAGTTTAACAATAGTGAAATACTACACCAAGAAGTATCCAAATGTTCGTTTCCTCTGGCCATCTAAAGCCTGACCAGAAAAATAAAAAGTGGCGGGGGGGGGGGGGGGGGGGGGGTGCAATCGACTACAACCTTATACCTATGCCAGCGTCCTGCTCATTCATTTGCAAGATTTGCAAGACTGTCCTTTTTGCCATTATCTCTGCACCGAACGTGGTATGTCTTTGGGTGATTTTACTGCATTAGAAATAGACCGCGATTGGTGCATCCTATCGCAGATAAAAGTGTCTCAAAGAGGCCTCTACGTGTTGGACCTGTGCTGTCTCCACGCAAGGCTTCCAAAGGTCCGGGTTATGGCCCGTGAGCCGTGAGTAAATATTTTACAGAGATACATATTATAAAAAAGGATTACCTCAACAGCACCGATTCCAATCGCCACGATACCGATCACCAAGGCGTAGGTATTGTAGAAGTGCTGCAGCACTTCGATGCAGCCATCGAATGAGTTGCCAGGAGTGCAGGCGATCACGTTAGACTCGCAGCAAGAGGGGGGGAGGGACAGGTTTGTGAGGGTTATGTAGGAGTTGGCGCCTGTCGTGCCGCAGCATTGGAACTGGAAACAAAAAGTGCTGGAGTTAGAAATGAATTGTGTATTGAGCTGAAACTCCTCGGTAGGTTCGAAAAAGATAGTATCAGTAGTCTCACAGAATATTATAAGAGAGGTTAGAAGTCCGAAGTAGGCGTGGAACGTGTCACCACAGGTTATGCAATGATTTGCATAGCACCATAAGGAGCGCGGCCTGGTAGCAGGGGGAGCGGGAAGACAAGTGGCGACAGCCGTCTCCGAAGCAAAAGCGCTGCTTTGCATTTCTAACCCCTCTTATAATGTTCTGTGAGTAGTCTATCATCGTACATACTGAACACAGGCCATTCTCAAGGCACACCCAAAAATTCACAGATTTCGCAGTCCCCGCAAGAATCGGAGCATTGAAAATGAATACAAAAATTTACAAAAAAAACATTATTTTATTTTGAATTACAAGTTACAACATATTTTACCAAGACAAGATGTGTGCAAACTGCGATTACGCGACACTCCGTTAAGATAAGGTATAGCTAATATCACTATAATCTAGAGATTATGACAAACAAATCGACATGAGTTCCATAACTATACGCCAACTATAAGCTAACAGTTTTTGGTGGCCTATTTCCCATAGCTGGAGAAATTGACTCCTTTATTTACCGATTTTCAAAATTCCAACTCGAAAGCATTTCTCGCCTGCATCCGCATCTTTTAACACCATTAATTAACATGACCATCGGTCAATAATTATATAAGCTACATCACTTTTTATACGGAAATACCCGTTTTTCTACAATACCAAATCTAAAGGGACCACCGACCGGCACCACCGACCGGCACCACCGGTCACAGTTAGTAACCGATTTTTATTTTTTTTTTGCCATTTTTTCTCGTCGGTTTTTTTTTTCGAAATATTTACTATTTAGTAAACAAACACCCCGACTTTTTTTACATTTTTAAAAATATCAAAAAAGATACCAGCCGATTTTCAAAATTCAATCGCTCACACGTGTCTCGATAAATTGATCAACTCTACCATGAGTTGATCAATATAAATATTCCCTTCTGAATCCTCCCAAATCCTCGGAGCTATGGCCAAAAATACGTCTCAGGCGATTTGCATCTGAAAACCATTTTCAATGGTAATTCGGCCTTCCTGTATGGGAAAAGCGGCCTTGCTCGCTGCCAGCTTCCTCGGAGAGAATAGCCACTTGGTACACATTCGTGATTTCCATTCTAGAACTTGGACTCACCATCGGTTGTCAGTTCTTCGGCAGATATATTCAGCGTAATATACTTGAGCTTACTTTTCGTTACTTTATTTCTCTGTCTTGTCCAGGACTTGTCCCATCACTTCTGATGTGATCTACATAGCTGAAGTCATACACTCATTCGTGGGCTCTGCGCAAATTCGTCGAGGCAAGACAGTCTTTCATTCGTAGTCTATTCGAGTTTCAACAATAGGCCTCTTACATTAATGAATGTTGTACTTACGTTTCATCATCACAAGTATTTCACGCAGAAAACGAGAACACTTTTCCAATAGTTGGACTCAGGTACTAGGTATGGTAGCTAGATACTACCTAAGACCAACTGTTAGAAAAGCGTATAGCTTTCTTTATAAAAAACAAAACCTTACCGCTCTTTCGATGTCGTGGAAGGTAGTTTTGTTTTGGTTGAAAGCTTCTGTGAGGATTCTGGGAACTTCGTTGATGAAGGCGTCTTTCTTCACGAAGAGCAAGGTGGCGAGAGTCACCTTCAAGATCATCAGGACCAGCATGAAGATCGCGTACTGAAACATTAAAACTATTCATGTTGAAACTGAGTCGCGTGTCTCTATATTGGAAATATTAAAAATAAATAATTTTATTCCCACTGTGACTTCTGTAAATCAGGATCTAGACCGTTCAAAACACTAGATAATGAAGTCCAGCGGGTCCAGAGAATAATTCAAATAATTCTTGGAACCTATTACGAATTTAATCGAAGAAAATAGGAGGAATCCATTTGCAAACGGTACCAAACGCTACCTAGACAGCAATAGAAAAAACAAGATTATACAATGGTGTTAGGGTAAGCAGATGCATTTAAGGGGTTGTTTCACGATACTGAAAAAACTTTCCCTGAGAAACCAACCTATAAAAAAACATATATAAATTATTATTATCATTATAAGAAATGAGAAAAAAATTTAACTTTCAATTAACTCTTTTATTCTTTTTTAGCTAAATAATACAATCAGCTGAACGAACGTTTGTATGAAAAGTTGAAAATTTGCGAATTTCCCTTTTTTTGATTCTTTGGGAAAGTTGTTCAGTATCATGGGTACAATCACCCCTCAAAGTGCAAATGCAACTGTTTTATGCCCTGATTGTTACGCTGAACCTGTTTATGCTGAACTGTTTAATACGTTAGCTTTCTTTTCTTAATGCATTCTACAAAGCTAAAATTTTCAAAATGAAATCCAAAATAGCAAACAGAATCTTCTTTCATGATTGAGAAACGCAAATTTCTTTTAACTTTACTAATCAATAAGGAAACCAATACTCACAGTGACCAACATACAATTGCTCTCCCTGATAGCTCCACAGCAGCCGAGGAATGCGATGAAGAAGACCACACCTCCTATGACCATGGCACTGATGGGTGCTATTTCGAAGCCCTGGATGATATCCGTTATGGCTGAGATCTGCAGCTGGACTGATATTCCTATACCCAGGAGACTTAGACCTGCCAACTGTAATTAAAATAATATATCCTATCAAACATATGTCCAGTAAAAATTGGCTAAAACTCACAATCCTTTCAGTAATAAAAAGCAAAATTAGATCTCATCTTCACCGAAGCAGAAACCTCCTCAAGGCTATTTTTTGGTCAAAGGAAGTTAATTATAGGATTGGACGCTTAGTGAATTTATGGCAAATAAGCATAGCGTTCGCATTTCATGAAGCTAACAGCAAAAGAGTAGCTTCTGTTTCCCAAATATGTGGTTTATTTTGATTCTTGGGCAGTTTAAGACTTTCTGAGCGAGGACATGGGAAAGATAGTCTTGGTAAGATAACACTCTGTTCTTTCTTTATTCTTTACTTTCTTTTTTCGGATGTTTCGGAATTAAAAAGAGTAGAGACCACAGATTGGTTAAAAATACAGGCCCAAAATGTTTCTGAACCAAACGATAAATCCTTTCTGTTGGTTATGTACCTATTATCCTAAAACAAAATAATGATTAACCCTTGACGGCAAATCATATCCAAAACGGATATGAAACATATTGTGTAAATGCCATTTCAAAGTCATTTGCCAATCGAAAAAGTATTTTTAAATATGATCCAAATTGTATTATTTGGAATAATGATTATGTGTCCTATAAAACGCAGCTTATCTCTGGCCAATGAGAGTAGGTCTCTCTTATCATCGCTATCTGTCTGTGTAGTGAAGGCGCGGTTTATGCAAAGTGCGACCAGGCCCGTCTAATATGATTTCTCTGCATCCGCGGGACAGATTTTTTCAATACTACTTGTCGCATCAAGCACAACGTTCTTTGTCTAAAAACGCGTCGAATTAGAGAAATCATACTAGGGCTGCAGCACATCTTGAATGACCTCTACCCGCGATTTACAGTCGCGCTTGCTGCGACGAGTAGAATGGGAAGAGGCTGAGTCGCGCGTGAGTAGAGAAATCATATTAGACGGGCCAGTAGGCCTCGCATGCCACCCCCGAGAAAATGACAAAAATCGAGATGTGCCTCCATCCTCTGGTGTCTAGCATGGCAAAAGATATCTTTGAGCATGGCTGCGCGACGCTTATAGCCTAAAAAGTACAACTTACTTAACGAATATTACCTACTATAGCTTCTACCCGCGACTTAGTCCATGTGGATTAAAAACGTTTCACCCTATTTCAGCCCCTTACGAGAGGATTTTTGAAAAATACTCTCTTAGTGCACTCCTACGTCCTCTAGAAATAAATTCCATACTATCTTCAGAGGTTTAGGTAAGATTAAGGCTTTAGGCTGTGCGTTTTCTGTCAGTCAGTCGAGAAATGGTCAAGAAACTGTTTCATATTTATAAGATTACTCAGGAAAGATACGACCGTCACCTCCCCCGCCAATTTGACTACCCCAAAGGGGTTTCAGAGTGATATTACGTGTCAAGGTGTCAAGTGCCTAACACAGGCGACTAGCATTAACACAGAACGAAAATTTAAGTATGCTAGGTCCAATAATTCAGCATAGCACACGTTCACAAAGTATCTTTCCAGATATTCTAAATATGCCGTATTCACAATATCCACATTTTACTAACAATGTCAAAACTTCCAATCTGAAATAAGGCCTTGAAACTCAAAGTATAACATTCACAGAGTTCTCAAGATGTTTTCCACCATCGAAAAGTCTGTGGCATTACAAAACCTACAAGTTTATAAAATACATTGGTACGCGTCTGATTCAGGGTACGTTTTGACCATAATAATTTAGATTATGATACTTCACAGAAAATATCATTCTAGATAGTAAATCTGAAACAAAAGATAAACTAACACTCATCTCTGGTTGGGAAGTGATTCATGATATGAGTCACTCTGTTATTCTGTACAATTTGTCCTGATAATCGAATTTGTAGAGTTTGTTCTCTCACGGATCATGACACCCAGAACACACACAATACCTACAAGGATTGAGATTGGTAGGGAGTCATGTTACAAAACTGGAAAATTTTATCATCATTATCACTTTTACCTTACTAGATAGATACAGTTATCAAAACAGACAGATCCGCGTCATTACTCTATTTTTCTTCTTTGCATCTTTGCTGCTTATTACTGCCAGCAATGTTACGACCAGTGACGACGACAAAGCCTTTCTGTTAGGTCAACCGAACCAGTGAATGAACTTAAGCATCCAGCCTTAGGGCACTAAGATGGGGTACGGGCCTCGGCATAAATGGCGTTGTTTGGGTTATGTATATTGTAGATTAGTGAAACTTTACCAACTAATACCTACTCGATAAGAAGCAACTGAAGTATAATTCAATAACGTCGTAGAGAAAACATGGAAAAGAGGAAGTATCAACTGCACTTACCGCAAAGAATAAGTTGACGAAAAACAAAATATATTTCACTAAAAATTCACCGCACCCCATTTTGATAGTTTTTTTTTAATTCACGTTATAGAGAAATAAAAGCGCGTCCGCGATACCAGGCCGTTATCGGAGTTCTGCGGTACTGAAAAATATAGTTAATATTTTATCAGTAGATAAAAAGGGTTATCGGTGAAAACGAATCGGTTTTCGATATGAAAGTGTGTTATTTTAGTCTTTATTTTGCAACTACTTTCATGGAAGATGTTTTAGTTCCATCATACAAGAAAAAAAAATTTAATGATCTAGGCCTAGGTATCTACCATAAGTTGACAAAGTGTACTGTGTTACTGTGTACTGTGTGACGCCCATTTTTTTTGTATTGGATTTGTTTTGAGGAAAACTTTGAGCAGTATAAACATAGCATAACAATAAACTATTCATCATCATATCAGCCATTAAACGTCCACTGCTGGACATAAGCCTCCCCCAAGATGGGGGGATTGGCCATAATCGCCACGCTTGGCAGGCGGGTTGGCGATCGCAGTTGGATCGAATCAATGTGTATACTTAGAGGATGCTGCTGCCCATCCTTCAGTAGATCCCTTAGTCGCCTTTTACGACACCCACGGGAGGAAATGGGATGGTGCTATTCTTAGCCGACACCACACGGATAGATAAACTATTATAATTTAAAAAATGCATTGGGTTTTGGATGATCCTTTTTTCTGTTCTAAAGGAGTAACTGCCGAGATCTGATGAAGCGCTCTTGATATAGATAATGGAACTCCTTAAAAGTTGATAGCAAATCATCGGCGATTGAACCAATTGTTTCTTGTTAAAATATTTAACTAATCTTTATTATTCTTATCGTGTGGGCAGAGCCCTGGGGTCAAAGTTTTTTCAGACCGCCTTACGGCCTCTGACGTGGTTTTTATGTAACGACTACTACTACCAGAGATAGTAGCCGGGACCAACGGCTTAACGTGCCAATCAGGTGATTCAGCCTGCAATGTCTTAACCTTGACATTTCACTAGGTGTCCCCCGTCATCCGTGGGAATCGAACCCACGACCTCCGTGTCGAGAATGCTCTTAACCATTTGACCACGGAGGCAGTTACTAATAATAATCATAATCCCTTTTGTTTTCTTTCAAAACAATATTAATGACTTATAGAAACTTTGCAGGTTTAAATATCAGAATTCATCAATATTAATTAAACGGAGGATGTCAAAACAAAGCTTCCTTAGCAGAGTCAAGTTATAATTAAATTAAAGAGAACATATGCCAGAATGGATTAGATTAACAAAATATTCTAATAGAAATGATGGAAGTTTTCAAACAATGTTAATTGGAAAAGTTTCCTTTGACATACTTTACGGGGTTTCGTTTTAATGAAGCCGTGGGTTTGTTAAACTATTAGGATATCTTTTTATACATAAGTTCACAACGCTTCCCATTTGGTGTGGTCAGAAACTTTGAAACCAACCAATAGCTTAAATAAGCATTCAACGTCCAGGTATCATCAACAAATCCATCAGCCTGTCACCATCCACTGCTGAAAATAGGCCTCTCTCACGGCGCGTCACGAAACTCTATCCTCAACCTTCCTCGTCCAGGTCCAGTCGCGCCCCTCTACTTTTTTTAGGTCTTCGGTTCATCGGGCCGCAGGGCATCCCACCCCACACCATGCCCGTCAGCTTTTTCAAATTCCGCCTAGGGCTCCCACACAAAACTGCGATGCGATGCGATGCGACGCCGCATCGCAGCAACTTGCGATGCGAATTACTCCGATACGATTTCGTGCGGTAAAGCGCATGGTTCAGGTGACCATACCCAGTCTAGCGCAACTAGGAAAAAATAATATTGTAGGGAGTTTACATGGCAATCAATGGCGGATACTGTCGTCGCACTTACTCAGTACAGTTTCTCTTTCTTCTCATAGGTTCCGTAGGTAGTGGTGCGGTGCAGGAGGGTGTGAAATCCGCATCGCTCCCCTAAGGAACTTACGCAGTCAAGATTAAACCTAATACAAGGGTAAAATAAATGTGCACTGTAGGGTGGCTGAGAGAAAGAGGATGATGGTTTAACTGCATACAATATTGGTACATCAAACACATACAAACATCCCTAGCTATGCATCAGAGTGGACTGCGTGGCTATCTCACTCTTCTGCTTAGAAGACATAGGTTTTGGAACGGATTGCGTGGCTATCTCGATCCTCGACCTGGCCCGCACCTGATGACTGCAGTGGTTATGCACGCCACTGCAGATACTACAGTACAGTAGATATGGAGAGGGCGGTGACAAGGGCAGCTAGATGTGTGCGAGCGAGAAAGCATTCGGGTCCGTGCGCCTCTCGCTACAGCACACAAATAATAATGTCAAATTTTAAAGATAACCAGTGGCGTCTTTCCCTTACGCTGTCTCAGCGGAATAAGTGGTCACCAAGTGAGATGTAATATCGCAGGAATGCGCGATGCGAATCAGATCGGAAGTTCTTGCGTTGCATTCGTGCGAGCTCGCAGATATTTGCAATGCGATGCGACGATTGCGACGTCGCAGTTATGTGTGGGAGCTCATAACATAATGCAGTTTCAAAATGGTCTAAGCCTTTCAAAACATGTCGTCATTATCATAAAATCAGGAATAATAGATTTGATCACTCTTAAGAAGTTTTTAAATGATTACCCGACTGCATTAGAAGGATGGTTATTTTGGATTAAATATAGCATATGTCCAGTGAGGATCGATTCACACCAAAGGAGCAGTGAAGCGCATTTGTTCGTAGCGGCAATCTTAACACATAAACGTCAAATTTATTTGGAGCGAGCCATACGCCTTTGTGACGCGCAAATAAATTTGACCTTTATTCACTAGTGATAATATTGCTGCTGCGAGCAAATCGAGAAGTGAATCTACCCTAATGGAGACGAACCCGAAGAAGAAGAAGGAAGTATATCTTGGATCTCGTGGAGCTGGAGTTGCCCAAAAGGACTGAGGTCTGAGGTGCTCAGAAAAGAGGTAAATGGCGTGTTTTGTTGTCGGAGGTCAATACATACCTCGGGTCTCTGAGCTAGCACAGTATTTAGATCTTGAATGATTTGTCATAGATTCATAATGCTTTCTGGAAAAGCAGTGACTGATAAAAATTTAAGGTAATGTCTAATTAATGACTCAACTGAGGATGTTACGCAGGTATTTACATTGCATCACAAGACAGTGATTGTGCCATTTTTCCTTTTCTGTAAATTTACAATTTCACAGATAGAATATAACTTAGCCTACATGACTAAACTAACCCTAAGTAGGTCTTAGCCTACTGAAAAATCTCAAATAAAAAAAAATAATAATAATAAGTCGGTCACCTATTATTTTTGTGTGATGCAAATGTAGGTAGGTTTTACTTTTTAATTCTCTATAAGATATTTTGGAGATCGATTGTGCGGCGTGTGTGAGGGTTGCTTTGGTGGCTAGGGCAGTTATAGTGAAAGGTTTTGAGTATCGGTGCATGCTATGTTATCTTAGTACAAACTAAATGGAACGCAGATTTTCCATAGACAGCTTCCGCCATCTATCGATTATGTTTCGAAGCACTAAGTGTTGAACTAGGGTTCATATCGGAGTAACAGCGCACTACACCTCACGCGCTGCGCTGTAGTAGTGAGAGATTTCGCCCATATCTATCACTGTCTTGTTGATGTAGAGGTCTAGACAACCGGCTTACGATCCGGGTAGCTAAGGTTCGATCCTCGTGTCGGCAGATCGTCTTTTTCAATTTATTTCATAATATGGCGCCCCCTAGTGCTAATAAGCGGCAACGCAATTAAGACATCCTAAAATTAAAGGCGAGATACCTATCTATATCCAATATACATATTAATCTATGGTGTGAGCTGAGCACACAGTCTGGTACTCCAGTTTTATATGAAATAGCAGATTTTTCTCGATGTTTGCATAGTGAAAGTTGTTCAGTTTGACCATCCCTTTAAATATTACTAGGGTGTTTTGTTACACCCTGTATAACCAAACCTTTCTGTTACACCCTGGGCCTGGGTATGACATGCAAATCGTTAATGGCGTCCTCCATGCGCGGTCCTTTGATAAAATTGCCTGACAGCGTCCGATGCACGTGATTTAATTGACAGGACGTGAGTCCTGACGACCCCAATCATCCCTGACGTGCTGATAAAGTCGGCTGAAGCTATAGACATGACTTTATTTTAACTGAAATTATATAAACAGCACGGTATTAATGATTGATTCAACTGGCAGTTGTAGCAGTGGTCTCCGTATATAAGATACTCCACCAATCATTTATAGCCCAGTCATTTTACGGTTTGAGCCGGGACTAATTAATAATTGATATTTTTTTCGGTATATAATATTGAAGAGCCAATTTGATCCTAGAAATGTAAAAAATAAAAATAAAAAATACGTCAGCAACAGTCCCAATTTTAAAATTTTGCTATTATCTCGTTCTAAAAACGTGATGATAAATTTTTTTTTGCACTTATTTAAGGCTTTACCATTATACATACTTGAAACATGTGTGACGGGGTTATTGAAATTAAAACTGTATCTTCCATAATTTGTTTATATTCAGTATTACAACAATTTCGCTGTCACATGTGTCGCCGAGTGCGTACGGAAACAGTCTGCCCTCGGGTCGGACTATGGGCCCGCCCGCTAGAATGCATCTTGAGATATTTAAAATACAATATACTTGTAACTTTGTTAATATAGGTACGTTATACAAAAATAGATGGATAGATGTGAGTAGGTATAATATTATAGACGTGTGGCGGTTGTAGATGAAGCGCTTGTAACACATGGTGTAAACAATATTTTTGTCTACTTAGAAGGTTTTGAAAAATACATTCGTATTTTCTAATAAATACCTCTTTTTTTTATTTCAATGCCTATTTTATTGCTCAATTTTTTTTTTATTGTATTAAGTTAAATGAGTGCATTTTATTATTAATTTAAAAGCCTTCTGGGACACAATTTTGATTTCTATGTTGCGTAATGAATAATTAAAATATGTTTTAAGATAGTCTTTTCGTCACTAAATGGTGCCGGTTACAGTTTAAAAGTCCAATTAATAATTACTCCCTACCCTGCCTAACAAAACTCCGTAAAATGACTGGGCTATTACATATTTTTTGTGGGTGAATCATGTCGTATTTGGTATTCATTTTTTTAAATTTGTTATTATACATGGTGAAAATGAAAATTTTAAACTAAGAGTCTACCCATCGAACTGAACAACTTTCACTATGGGAGCAAACAGATCGGAGCAAAAAACAAATAAGCTGTTGCATACCTACATTTCAGACGTGTTGGCATTGCAGTTTAGTATGGAACAGCTGATTATTTTTTTGCTCCGATCGGTTTGCTCCTATAGTGAAAGTTGTTCAGTTTAATGGATAGACTCTGAGTTTAAAAGGATGCTAATGATATCAATTTCACCGTGTATTTATTTATTTATCTCAGGCAGATAAACTGAATTTATGATTCAGGCCCATATTATTAATCTCCTCAGGAACCTCTTCAGGTGAGCGGCGGAAACTCGGAGCTTGTAAGCCTTGAAATCCGAAGACCTGCTTTCCAGCTCCTGCACCTACACCGGCTGAGGCCCGTCGTCCCGAACATGGATCAGAGGTGACGCAGGATGTCGTCTCTCTGTCCAGGCGTGAGATGTACACACTTATGGTTGGTTGATGCGCTTTTTGGTATTCATTTAATCATTTAGCTATTTATAGTTAATTCATGTTGTGTTTGGTATTCATTTAAGGTGGAGTCTTGTAATTGCAACGATGGAGCAATTGCACTTATAAGAATCACAATTCACTCCCTCTCTTTATAACAACACCTGCCTTCTAGATGACTAGACATAAGTCTAATGAGAGAAGAACTCAATCGTGATTCTTATAAGTAAGCAATTCTCCATAGTTGCCATTACCAGATAGTTGCAATTACAAGACTCCACCTTACCTATTTACGGTTGGTTTATGTTGTGTTCGGTAATCGTACGTAGGTATACCTCAAGAAAATACATAAGAGGTACTTTCAAGATGGTCTGAAATTTTTCCAAATAGTCTCCTTTTCAAGATAACAACTGTAGAAAATGTACAATACTGTTAGGTACTGGAGCCCGATTGCGTTAATTCAAAACATCGAACTTCTATTCTTATCCAATTTCAGTTCTAATCACATTGCAATCAAATTATTATTCAACTGTGCTGAATTCCGCATCGCGCTGAACTCCATGTAACTGAGAGCCTTTAAGGTGGTTTCAGTCCATACAAACGTTTGACGCACAATACGCGTAGACGGAATTAATAAAAGTAATATTTTATATATGGAAAAATAGTTTAGAAAATCTAGTTGCCGCGTAACAAATAACATTTGCATTTTATAATATAATTACGAAGATATAAAGCTTTATATCTTCGTAATTATTTTATAAATTGCAAATGTTATTTGTGACGCGGCATCTAGATTTTCCAATCTATTTTTCCATATATACAAAGTTACTTATATTAATACCGTTTACGCGTATTGTGCGTCAAAGTTTTGTATAAAATTGACCCCTCTGCAACCGCCTTAACGTCTGAGCGATCTGTCAAAACGGCTCTAACGGCTGTCATGAGCTGTACCGCGATTAGCGCAATACCAATTGTGTCAAAAGCTATGGTTCGTACGTAGTCTAACACGGTTCAATCACCGAATATTTACCGCGATTGCAGCCCTGGTAATCTGTTCTCAATGTATTCCTAACTCTATGGTCGTGGGGGTAAAAATCGGTTCAGTAACATTTTTGACGCACGATTTGGTCCAATCGTGTAATGTTGATTTGTTTATACTCCTCTTTTCAACCGTAAATCGTATTTATCGAACAAAAATACGGATTCTTTTTTTTTATAAAACTCCACCTACGTATATTTTCTGTACATTTTTGGCAATTTACATGGATGAATGCTGTCTTTCAAAGTAATAAAAATATTATTCTCACAATTAAATATGTGTGGACTGAGGCACTATATTTTTTGATAGAGGTTTTCAATATTTGTAATAACGGTAAATATAAAGTATTTATTTGATACGTTCGATACTACTTACTACTTAATATTGTAGGTCTAATACATATATACACTAAAGGTACAGGAGTGCGATTTTTGAATCTCATACGTTGAACTCAGCAGTTGAAAATGTGTGGAGATCGCATATTTCTACCGCTGATTTGGCTTTTAAAAATTGCACTCCTGAATGTCAAATGAGCAGCAGAAAGATCAGTCCTAGTAAATTAAGTGGTATTGTAGCATGTATGATATATGTTCATATATATATATATATATAATTATATATTATGTTTATAATAGGTATTTATGATAACAAATATCTATTTATTTGTTATGTACTTAAATAAGAATTATATGTTTATCTATTTACGTTAGGTATTTATATCATTGTTTTTCTTTTTAATTTTTCTTTGTAACAACGACCCGTATTCTTAGTTGATATTTCCTCTACCCCAAGGTTGTCTGGAAGAAATCGCTTTTTAGCGATAAGACCGCCTTATTTGTACCATAATTATTTTTGTGACCTGCTCTGTACTGTATTTATGTGTTTGGTGTAAATAAAGTATATTTCATTCATTCAAAGATGCATATCTCCATAGTAATGTTGTCATTTTCAACTGCTGAGCTCAGCGAATGAGATTCGAAAATCGCACTCCAGGTACAATAATACATAAAATTTGTAAAATACTTAACCTAAACTAAATAATAATTGGTATAAGCCTACACGGTATGGTTTAGTAAAAGTTATAAGGCAATTTGTAAAACGATTCCTGGAATTTGTTACGAATTAATTAAAAAGTTAGTTATAGAAATATTCTTTATTTGTTTTTTCTTTATTCTTTCTTTTTTTCTTTCATAACGTCACGTCTCTTTCCCAGTGGGGTAGGCAGAGACCAGGGCGCGCCATTTTCTACGATCCTTACATACGTCTTTTGCCTCATGCACATCCATAACATCTTTTCATACATGCCCGTCGGTTCCGAGTACTCCGCACCTCCCTAGGCATCTCCCCTTTTTGTAGGACGCAACTGATTTGATCATCATACGTTTTTCTTTTAGTACTCTGTGGTTATACGGACTAAAGGCTGGTTCACACACCTGAACAATGCTCAGCTCACACCATAGATTAATATGTATATTGAATATACATAGGTGACTCGCCTTGAATTTTAGGACGTCCTAATTGTGTTGCCGCTTATTAGTACTAGGGGGCGCCACATTATGAAATAAATTGAAAAAGACGATCGGCTGACACGAGGATCGAACCTTAAATACCCGGATCCTTGTCTAGACCGCTAGACCAACAAGACAGTGATTGATATGGGCGAAATCTCTCACTACTACAGCGTAGCGCGTGAGGTGTGTAGTGCCCTGTTACTCCGATATGAACCCTAGTTCAACACATAGTGCTGCGAAACATAACCGATAGATGGCGGAAGCTGTCTATGGAAAATCAGCGTTCCACTTAGTTTGTACTAAGATAACATAGCATGGTTCACACACTTGGACTTCCAACTATGGGCAAGTATTTTACAGGCACGGTTTACATTTACGGGACCCCAAAAAAAATCATTTTTCAGTGACATAAATGTGTAAACCGCAAAATATAAGGTCTAACAAAATTAGCTGAAACTATTTTAAGGGCATGATCAGCCCATCAAATTGAACAACTTTCTCTATATGACCAATATCGAAATCGCGAAAAACATAATCTGCAGTCCCATACAAAACTGCAAACATAACTCGACTCAAATGTATGAGACAGCTGATTTTTTTTTCGTGATTTCGATATTGGTCCCATAGAGAAACTTGTTCAGTTTGATGGTCTGATCATCCCCTTAAAATAGTTTCAGCTAATTTTGTTAGACCTTATATACGAACGTGGTCTAGTGAACAATACAGTTTTTATGTTTTCATTCGTTCTAATGAATGAACCCTTTGATCAAGAACGATTGGAGTGAAATCCAATTATTTAAATACAACACCTGCGTCTATTTGTTTAGGCTGATTACGGAGGACATCCATGAAAGTAATCAATCTGGTTACCATTAGAAGAAACTCTGATTTGTTGGAATAAATACGCCCTTGATTAGGTTCCGTAGCCATTCCTAGATACAGTTTTTTTAATTTTTCTTCCAGATACTGTTTCCTGTATAGGTAGGTAAGTGTAACAAAACACGGGGTCCAACTTAATAACGCTGACCATTATACTGAATAACTTTTTCTATGGCACCAACATCGAAATAGCGAAAAACAAATTAGGTGTCCCATACATTTGGTTCGAGTAGGTTTGCATAATGCTTTTCCTCGGTCCTGGGGGGGAACTTGGAGAACAATTATGTCAATCAGTCAGTGAGTCAGTGAGTGAGTGGGGTTTCAGCTTTAAATAATATAATAATAAAAAAAAATCGTATTGTTTTTGTTTCGAAAATACATATTATGCTAAAAGGTTATTGCAATTTTAAAAGTGTGGTACTAAGTTTTGAAGGCCAGTGTAGTTAATGTCAATGGTGATTCGACCCAAATGTATGGAATACTTTTTTTTAACGATAAAGTTGTTCAGTTTGATGGTCTGAAACACCTCCTCACGCATAACAATTATACAAGTTACTATAATACGATATTATAGGCCATATCAAGCAGTTCGAACGCTTTTTATTATTGTGTAAATTCTTCGCCACTTCCATTCAAACTCGGAGAATATTTTCAACTCTCAGAAGGTTTTTCTCAATAAATTCAATCACGCTCTTTCACTTCCATTGTACGATGTGACATTAACATTTTTCTTCAGTCGATCGGATCTTGGAGAGAATGGAAATTGGTACGGTAAGGTTTCAAAGGCTCACAATATAAAACGAAAGATGTTGCATTGACGCTTGGTCAGCTTGCCCTTGGTCTAAAGTTTGAAGAAGAAAGTAATGCACTAAGAATCCTAGGCGAGTGTGGATAACCAACTACTTTCACTATGAGACTGAAATAGAGAAAACAATTCAGTTCTCTCATTTTCATAACACACACATTATTTTGGGTCGATTACGTGAGATGATGATGATGAAGCATTGAAAAGGGTGAAAGATTTAACTATATGGAATAGAACAGGATGATTTTTTCACGATCTCTGTGTAAGCTAAAAAGAATGTTGTTTAAATTGATGATCTTCTACCCTCTGACCACGCTAACATGGAGTACCAAAAATATTTGATTGCAACTGCAAATTGAACCAATTTTTTACCCAGTCCCAAATAAATTATTCGTGACCACATCTTGCCGTCTGGCCAATACATTAATCAAGTAGTAGTTCACACACAATATCTACATATTTTTTCATTTTCAGATGTTGGTCCCGTTCCATTCAATTTCTTGCAAAAACTGGCGAATTTGGAGCCAGTTCACACGGCACCACACATTGCCACCACAACGCACATTCCCACTACTGTAATTTCTGTAAATAAACCAAGATTAACAGCGGCGACCAATCACAACACTAGACCATAGAGTCCAGCAAGATCGAGGAATGATCTTCCTGTAGGAAGGCGGGTCTTCTTATATCCTGTCCTTCCTTTCCGGACACCTGCACGCGAACGGAGCGTATGGACGCAAAGGTAGTCTTTGTGGAAATATACTAAGCTGGAAAAATATAGAATGCCATCAATAATCCTCATCTGTCTTGGAACCCGGACAATAGATATTTTAATCAAGTTGGAAAAATGAATATCCGACTTCAGTTGGCAATGCTTTTGACATTGGAAATGTCTTTTCGTTCGCTCCAGTATAGGCCCCGATTTCACGATAAAGTGCGATCCCCTTATATCTCGGAGAGTTGTGAAGATATGATATTAAAAAAGCGTATTTCCGAGAGCAGAAAAGTGCAAAAAGAATTATTCGAGAAAATCAAACACGAAAAAAGTTATGGCCGAAAAAGTGAAAAAAAAAAATTCCGAATTTTTTATTTTGGCGCTCGATATTTTGGAAACGAAGAATGATATCAAAAATTTGAGAAAAATTCCTTTGGACAATTTAGTCAGCTACAATTTGAGCCTAAAACAAAGACGATCGGGTTAAGGGTTTGCCCTTTAGCCTAACCTTTTTGAGACAATATTTTTTCTAATTCCGTAGATTCAGTTCCAATGTGCTCGATAGTCGTGTGAGGCACAAAATCTGTGAATTTTTGGAAGTTACAAGAGAAGTCTTGTGTTAATCATTAGGAGACATACAATGCAAAAAACGTAGATATAGTAAACAAAATCCAAATTAATCAGCTCATCATCATCATACATAAAAACGGAGGTCTCGGAGGGTATAGAAGATAATGGTTTTCGATGCGCGGATTTGTGTCCATTAAATTGCTATAAATCGAGAGTGTGATAAAAATCTCCAACACCTGAGTAGTGTCAATACTGCTAGTTAACTGTATAGGTATTGTCGCGAAGGTTTCGGACACGGCAATCTGCTGAAATACGATTTCCTTTCCAAACAAATAAGTGCTGTGAGTCAAACCATTTTCGTATCTATTACCTTGACATGAGAGTCACAATATGGGACTTTTTATTGTGTTCTGACCGTTAGTAACATTGTTATGCAAAAAGGCCTGACCCCAAAGCCCGACCTTCATCGATTTGGAAACTTCAAACAAGCGTAAAGATGGTGGGAATTTTTAGGTGAAATTGGCGAACTGAAAAGTGATCTATCTTAAACGTACGCATATACTCACTACTTTACTCCTCTTTCAGGATGGTAAGAATCTTTGCTACAACTATCAACTATTTTAGTGCTCCGTACCAAAATTGTCAAAACGAAACACTTATGGAATCAGCTCAGTGTCTGTCCACCAGTCACAGGCATTTTTCTCAGAGACCGAAGGTCCGCCACACACATACGGAATTGCAATCCGGAATCCTGAATCAGTATAACGGTTACGTATGGATGTCCCTCCAAAATTTCGTTCGGAATTGCGTAGGTATCAAATCCTTTACAAAACCACAATTCTGATTCGGAATTCCGGATTGCAATCCCGTATGCGTGTGGCGGACCTAAGACATAGGAAGCTGAAACTTAGAAATATCATAAATGAAGTTAAAAAAGCTTTATTTCTATATTGGGGGAAATTTTGGGAGGTAGATAGGGTAAACAACAAAAAAATTGATTTTCTACCCTATCTGCTGCTCTCAGGTGGCTGGTGTAGACTATCTTGGCCTTAAAAGTGCTTCCGTACAGGCTACATGTCATTTTACCATTAAGATCTGTATTGGATGGCCGCGAGTGGTGGATCGCTTGGCATCACGATCAGCCCTACGCTTAGCCTCAAAACTTTTATTTATGACAGTGTTCCTCCATCCTGGTCGATTTAGCAAGCATAGCATAGCATAGCATTTTATGCTCACGACTATATTCCCCGATGGAGTAGTCAGAGATATTCTGAAAACTCAGAATATCCACGTTTTACTGGTAGTACCGAAACCCTGTCCAGTGTGACGGGGAGTGAGCCCGTCGGCACTTATAATGGACAATGAGTACAACTCATGCCTCCAAATTGAAGCATGCAGGTTGCCTCACGATGTTTTCCGTCTAGACTAAGAGATAAGTGTACTTTTTGCAATCATCAGCTGCAAGGCTGATTCTGTGTTTATGTGGTGTAGAACATCTCTGTGAAGGGGATGGACCAGGTCTGCCTGCATAACTTCAGTCGGTTTAGGATTTACAAACGATTAAAGGTCAGTACAAAATTAACGATCAGCTGCAAGGCTGATCGTATAATATTATTGTAGTATGCACTGTAGCTATGTGAACAATACAAAAATTTACATGGTTCATCAGTCGGTTTAGGAGATACAGCCGTTCAAAGGTCGGACCTTTCACATAGCTACAGTGCACACTACAATAATATCATACGATCAGCCTTGCAGCTGATCGTAAATTTTTTACTGACCTTTAAACATCAGTAACTTTTAAACCGACTGGAGTTATGCAGGCAGACCTGGTCCATCCCCATCACATAGATGTTCTACACCCCGTAAACACTGAATCAGCCTTGCAGCTGATGGTTGCAAAAAGTACACTTATCTCTTAGTCTATTCACCGAAAAGCCAGTGGGGTTCTAGGCCCCCTTTGGTTAATGTTAAATAAGTGGAAAAAAAATGTGTCACTATGGATCAATGATCTGAAATAAAATAAATGAATTGAATTGTTACAAATCGTACATAAAATCCGAAAAACACATTGGTACGAGTCGAATTGGACGGGGATCGAACCATCGGCCTCCTGCACGGCAGGCAAGGTTACTCGCCACTGGATCACGACGGCTTTAGTAAGCACCTCCCTATAACTCGGATCAATCCCCCAACTGACCCCTATAGTACATCCATTTTTGGTTTAGGGGTCAGAGTTTTTTTAAGCAAAAAAGTGTATCAGCCGCTTGTATAACGTGTATTATTAAGAATTTGTGTAAATGTAAGTAGGCTAAATTAAAAGCAAATAAAAAAAAAAAAATCTCGCAAAATGTGGCGTGGCAAAAAGAGCAGGCATGCTACAAATTGCTCCACTTACTAGCCCAACCAAACCTAATTCAAATCGGATCGACATCAACATGTAGGTATGTTGCCTACCTAAGCCGTTGTCAGCGGAAGAGTTCATAACTTTGGAGCCTGAATATAAATAACATTTTTCTTTTTATTGCCGAAAAAATTGGTAACAGGAATTACTTTTTTAATCGAAAACAGCGGAGTTAAGGCGATGAAGCACATCCGGGACACTACACTGTCACTACCAATCATAAAAATCATAGTTATGGCAGTGAAATGTCCAGGCTCGCACTGACAAAATGAGGTTTCAAATCTACTGTCCCATACGTTTTATTTGAGTCGAGTAGGTACTGCAGTTTTGTATGAAACAACAATTTTTTTTCACGATATTGACTCCATAGTGAAATGAAAGTAGTTCAGTGTGGTGGTAAACCACCCCTTTATATTATATTACTTGGTTTTGTAATTGCGTGAACGTTTTCGTTCAACTCTATTACAATGAAGTTCGTACCGAAACGGTCGCGATATATCAAAAATCGAAAATCCAGGTACAAGGCCTGGTTTTTTACGCAATTTCGATATTAGACCTTATTTGAAAATCGATTCTTTTTTCAGTTGCAACTATTGTTGCCAAACGTACTATATAATATAGTTTCCTACAATATTATGAGGGACTACTATAATTAAATGAAGAATAATTTGGCTTACTACTATAATTCAGAGAAAAATATATAGTAGGTATATTTTGATGAGCAAATAATTTATAGAGAATTTAAATATATTGGTACCAATCCAATAAAAATGACTTATTAACATTATTTTAACAATTTTCTTTCACTTCATCACATTTGTTTCAATTAATTCTTTAACAATTTTCTACTAAATCTTCTACTGAAAAGTGACTAGAAGTTTTCCTAAAGTCAGATTTATCAAATTTTTTAGAAATTATATTATTTCTGTATCGAATCGACCGATTTCTGCATTTACAGGACTATTTTCTATAACGAATACGAAATAGAGAAACGATTGTTCCTTTAAAATAGGAACTTGGTACACACGGCGACACATCAAGCTATACAAAACCAATATAAGCTGGTCGCGAGACGTTATACGTTACTCGTCCTACGCGCGGCCAGCTTATTTTGGTTTTGTATAGCTTGATGTGTCGCCGTGCGTACATTCAACCCAAAAATAGTATCAATAAAATGTCTTTAAAAAAATTAAATTAACAAATTCGAGAAACACTAAATTTTTTTTTCTTATTTTTCCCCTCTCTATGAAATATTTTTTTTGGGCACTAGACTCGAAATACTATATTTGGTCTAAAAAAAGTTGGCAACCCTAGTAGCAACTAGCAAGTAAGTCGCCTTAAGAAATTCTTAAAATGGTAGTACAAAAATTATTCTCTACGATGACTTTGGGAGCTGGTTTAGGAAACGTAATAAAAATTCCTTGAGATGAATAAAGGACTATACAGATCATTTTATGAAATTCACGGAAAACGTTACACATTTTATCTACTCGTACAGCCGGGCTAAGGTACATTGTTATTAATGGAACTCACTGTATTTTCACTTTAAATTAGCAAAAATAAGTAATGCACAAATGTTTTTTTCTATATCTTTATTGGAATTTTTAGGCTTAAAGCTATGGGTAGTCCCATTTGTCTTCATCTTGTAAGCTAACACAAAATAAAGAAGCATTATACAAATAAAAAAAATGTTGCAGAGGTGTGATTAAGATTATATTGGCCATAAAAAAAAATATTCACTTGTTTTGGCTGCAAAATAGGTAGTTGTAGCCGGATTTCTGACAGGTCCAGTAGGAATTGTGGACGTGAGCTTATATTGATATAAGTGTGTTGGTAAAAAAACGTTATGAGTGAAACTTTGATGTTTGAAACGATTGTATAAGTTATTCAACGACGATCGATCGATAGATGTCTTTAGATTGGGTGACTTTACAATAATCTGACAGCAAGCTTGTTTGCAATCCACAGACATGCGTAGAGTATGCCTCAGTCCATTTTACTGTTATTCATGAGAGGATTCTAGCAGTAGGACACGTGAATGTTTTAAATCAACGTGAGAAAGTTTTTATTCTATTGGCAAACGATGGCAGATCAGTTTCTCTATTGTTTGTGAGTTTTAACTATGGGTGATCTTGATTCGAGACCACCTCTTAAGTCGTATCTTCTCATTGAAATTGTACACATTTCTGGCCAATTTGTAGTGTGTCCTTTGAGCCTTTTTTTGTATCTTACACAAAACTTTTTGAACTCGTTGATATTTGGGATTTCCAGGTATTCATGTATTTTTTGTTATTCCTTGTGAACCAAACTTGTGTTGTTTGGAAACATGAGAAAGTTGGCGAGAAAATAGTGAAAACCAATGGTACCGCTGCTGTAGTGAAATTTTGTCGGATAAAATAATTTTCTATTCTATGCGTGCCCTGAAAAGGGGCAAAGCAACTAAATTGATGCTACAGCCCATGATAAAACAATAAATTTGTCGTATATGTAAAACAATATCTAGTCCTGCCATCTATCATTGTCCGTCAGAAATGTCACATACAAGATACATAAATGTTTTTTCGTTGTTTTTCTTGACAGTGGACTATGCTTTTGCAATTTGGGTCAAGTCAAGATTAAGGAGAAGTTGGCAATTATAAACGTACCTATTTATCAAAATACCCAAAAATAATGTTTTTGGATCTACATATTCCGATCGGATACCATACTTAGAGGGTTCCATTAGGTGTAGTCTGGAGTAGAGAAAACATCACAGAACATTATAAGAGGGATTAGAAATGCAAAGTAGGCGTAGAACGTCTCGCCACTGGTTATGCAATGATTTGCATAACACCATAAGGCGCGCGGCGTGGTGCGAGCGAGAGGGCATGAGTAATTGTAGCAGCGTGCGCGGGAAGACAAATGGCGGCAGCCGTCTCCGAAGCAAAAGTGCTACTTTGCATTTCTAACCCCTCTTATAATGTTCTGTGGAAAACATACAAGCCGTAATTATTGGAACACTGCGATCAGTCTCTGATGAATAAAATTGGGCTTGTTTCCGATTTTCGATTAATGTTACAAGACAAATAAGATTCTTTTGTGTTACTTACAGGTTTATTATAGTTTTTGTTCAATTTTAGTTTAATAAAACTTCATCAAAGTGCTGGGCAAATGTGCTTGAGAAATATTTTGTAAAATGACGCTCAGCTTCTTGGAATCTTTCTAACTAGGTAGTAAACTTAGGTAGTAGTCAACACATCTTCCATGGGGCACTGTATACGCTACTATAATAAGATACCAGAGGATATTCTAAACTTGCCAGACAAAAAGTTTAAGTCCCATGTTAAACAAGTCCTCTGTAAAAAAGGCTACTATAAACTCGATGACTATTTGAATGACCAAAATGTCTGGTCTTGACAATGTTACTCTATGTAATGCAATATTGTATTTTAATTGTACTTTGTATTATTTTAATGTGTGTTGTAGAGTTTCTGGCCGCATCTTCTCTCAACGGAACACCTTCCGACGCGGTGGTAGAGTCAAAAAATCACGTCAAAAAGCTATCTGTGTGATATTATTTTGAATAAAAATTTTTGATTGATTTGATTTGAGCAGCAGCTACTTCTTTTGCCAACAGTACTTTAAAAAGTTATATTCAATATTAATATTCAAATAAGAAGTATTAATCCCAATATCTTTTAAAGTGGCCTCTGTTCGTAGAGCGTCACGTGACTCCGTGTCCGAGTTACGCCTTCAGACGACGTTACGACGTCAGAGTTACGTCTACCTCTATGCCTCTGTTAATAAGCGATTTCATATTGATTAGTTTTATTTTGCGAAATAGGTCAGAGAGGTTTTAACTGTTGACATTACTAATTGTAATAGACGAAGAGAACAAGCGAGAAGCAGAAATACAAGTATGAAAGAGACACAACAAAAATATGTTTTGTGTTAATTTTGCTACTTGTGCAAAAGTATAGTACTTTTGTACAAAATCAAGGCCTTCATCATCTATCTATACTATGATAAAACTGTAACAGAAGTGTGTCTGTACATTGAAGATATTAACAAAAAAAAAGTTTCGATTGGGTTTCCCTGATTCCATAACACCAATTTTTTGATTTTTTGTCTTTCTGTTTGTTTGTTTTTGTGTTTGTTTGTTTGTTTGAACGAGCATCATGCAAAAACTACTGAACCGATTTTGATGAAACTTTTTTTGTTTGATAGCTTATGATCTGACTTAAAATCTGGTATATAATTTGTGCGGACAAAGACGCGGGTTAACTCTAGTCAATTCATAAAGTCACGCAAAAACTACTGAACCGATTTTGATGAAACTTTTTTTGTTTGATAGCTTATGATCTGACTTAAAATCTGGTATATAATTTGTGCGGACAAAGTCGCGGGTTAACTCTAGTCAATTCATAAAGTTAATCATTTTGACGGATTCTTACGTACAGACAACAGATTGCCACTTGCTACTATCCTTACACATTTCAAGACATAAATCCATTTTCTATAACAAATTCCGACCTTCATCATCAATTCATAAGTAAGGATGTAAACCTCTTATTCGTAATAGAATAGGACTCAATTTGGCGTAACTCAGTCTGAAGGTAGAGGAAGTTAAGTAATTTCATTACTGAAACATGAACGTATATCCTTTTAGAGGTGCGGATGTTCTATTCAGATAAAATTGTTTATAAAATTAATGTTTTTTAAAGTCCAGACTATTATAATATGTAAAACGGATAAACATACACACACACATAAACTCACGACCATTATTTTCTTTTGAGGTAGTCAGAAACACGATAGAAGTTCACTAACTAAAATGAAAAATGTCAACCAACCAAATAGCACGAAAGGGTTATACTCTAAGATTCCACCGCATGATTTCTCCAAGTTTTGTTTTGGCATTATTCCAGTAGATTGGTTATAGTTTAGGGATTCTTAAAAAAAATACGCGTTCCTCCTTAGTCATGTCGCAACCTCCTGGCAGACGCAAGGAAAAATGGAATTTAAAAATTCTGTAAATTATTTATATATCACGTGATGTATGGACGCTTTCGAATACACAAATTCAAACTAGCCTCTTCTACTTTCAGGTTTGAAAGAGAAAACGAAAAGGAAACAGTCTTGGAGGTTAAAGACGAAGCCCTTTATCCAAGACCCAATCTATTTCTTACAAAGATTCTCCCCAATTTTCTTTCCCGTCTAACTACTTGGATATTTTTTCCTAAACGCACACACAAAATGGTCATGCCTAATTGCGTTCCACACTAGCGACCGAAACAGTCATTATGGCACGGTGTCGCCCTATATTACATTAACATAATATACTACGCTGAAAAATTGTGCTGATTAAGGGTAATATTCATTAGTTTAGTACTTTCAAAATTAGATAGATTTTAGAATGAGTAATCGCTTTCAGCTCCTTTGATAGCACCAGCAATAGGCTGGTCCTAATTACCTGCCGAAGAACTGACAACCGATGGGAGGTCAGAGTTCTAGAGTGGAGACCACGAACAGGCATTGTGTGGGACGCCCTGCGGCTCTTAGGCACAGATTACTATCGTTACTACCTAACAGATACATCACTTTCTTAGAAAACGATAAATTCCAACACACTTTAATTATCTACTGCCTGACGGTACCGCAAAAGCTTGATTCAGCGTTGTTATTACTTCATACAGAGCGGGACCTATACTCGACGTTGCTGTCGGCAAGTGGCGGAAATCAAGCAATCGCAAGGATGCGTCAAAGTGTAGGTGCTTATATCGGTAATTCAGTACCTACGGCCGAGTGACGGAGGCCTACCGCTGGACCAACGATCTAGAAAGGTAGCGGGGAGTAACTGGATGATGAAGGCTGGAGAATTGGAGATAGAGTTTTATGACGCGCCTTGGGAAAGAGCTACGCTCAGCTAAAGTTGGTTTAGCACTGGATGATGATTAAGTTAAATAAACATCATTTGTAAAGAGGGTGCTGGTAATAAAGTTCTCTTAATGTTTATTAACTTCCAACTTGTTAATTTAAATTTATTCTGCAGCCACGTTAACTTTGTCAACAAATTTTCATCAGAAAAGTATTCAGCTCGTTTTCTCCGAAAAGGGGATAAGCGAAATTTCTTGATGCGTCTGGGGAAATCGGGGTTACATTCATGTTCGTCGACCCCTATTTATGTAGATTCGTGATTGGAGCTATTTATACACATTCAGTGCTTGGTTTACCATTTTAGGCGAAAGGCTTTCTTGACACATCAAATATTATTAAACATTAAATATTATACAGAGTGTGATGAGAAACGGTGAACTCAGACCATCAAACTGAATAACTTTCACTATGGAGCCTACCTCAGGAAACACGAAAAAAATCTTCTGTCCCTTACAAATCCGCTGTACCTACCCGACTAAAATGTATGGGACAGCTGATTTTTTTTCGCGTTTCCTGAGGTAGGCTCTATAGTAAATGTTGTTTAGTTTGATGGTCTGTGTTCACCGTTTCAGTATTTGCTAGGCTGTCACTTACACTCTGTATAAGAAAAAATATCGTCTACCTTCGTACACCATAATTACGGTCACTCACTGCCCTCCAAAAATGTTGACTTCACCCCTCCCGGTGGTACGGGAGGAAGCAGACAGTTCCTCTCTCTCTCTATACAAGTTGGAACAAAACACTCTAGTAAAATTTAAAGTGGTGGTTAAGACAACAGAACAACTTTCGAAAAAAAACCGCTGTCCCGTAGCTACATTCGAGTCGAGTAGGTACTGCAGTTTTGTATGAAATAGCAGACTTTTTCAATTTTTTCTCACCCATGTTTGATGGTCCTATCCACCCCTTTAAATATGTCTAGGGTGTTTTGTTAAGAATCAGAATCAGAAAAAAAACATTTTTTTTTTTTTTTTTTTTTTATATTTGATAGGTAAACATTTGACCCCGATCTCACCTGATGTTAAGTGACGATGAGGCCGAAGATGTAGCATGCTTACCTAGAAAAATGCCTATTCACTCTCGCCTTGAAGAGGCCCAAGTTGTATTGCTCAGGGAACAGGTCCGCAGGCAGTGCGTTCCACTCTTTAGACGTGCGCATTATAAAAGAAGTAAACTTCTTCGTGCGAATTGCTGGTAGGTCAACAACATAAGGGTGGAAACCCAGCCTGCGTCTCGTCCCTCGCAAATGAAAGACGCATTTGTTGAAACCCTGTAATGAGCGTTTTTCTTTTGGTTTTCTAGGGGATCGATAGATGGCGCTACGGTCTGTGCGAATAAAGGTCAATATTTCAAAAAGGGTTGCTTTAAAATAATAAAGAGGGAAAAGATGATCAAAAAGATGCCAACGCATCTTTTGATGGAATATTTCATTATTCGCGAATCATTTTGATCGAAAATTTGAAACTGTTTATTTCTGACATGGTTGTATGGGCTCGATCCCTTGGCCTTTAAAAAAAGGCAGGCACAGTCTTGACATGATTTTGACAGAATCTCACGAACGTCTCTATGGAGCAATATACATGCCATCTGTTGAGTTTTTTAGGAACTAAAATTAAAAAAGAAAAGAAAAACGCTCAATACTTGCTAATCTTTTCTTGTCAGTACGAGCATAGAATAACTAATACACTATAGAATGGAATCTCCTTTGTGCGTGCTCCAACAGCCGCCCTATAAATACCTACTTCCCCCCTCAGCCCGCCCGCAACGCCCCGCTGTCGCACACGGGGGCCGCCAGGGTTGTTACATAAAATAACTAATTTCTTAGGCTGTTATTTAATTCGTATTTTATAGCTACTAAGTTATTCTATGATGTACTTAATTATGTGCTACAATTTATTAACCGAATTCAACAAAAGAAGAAGGTTCTTAGATTTCTTTTATTTTTAAGATTTTCAGTGGTAAAATAAGTAATATTAGTTTGACTTAGATAGCAGTCATTTTATACACCCAAATACTGCAATGAGAAGACATGGTGAAAATCGATAATTCAAATCGGTCGGAACGCGCGGGGCGACCGACGCAAGCCCCGGCTGATTTCTCTGCTAAGCAGAGGCAAGACTTGCTGGCTGGCTATTAACGTGACTTTGAACGCATCTGGCGCGCAAGTTTCGTTTCTATAGAGTATTAATTATTCTTATGGTACGAGCTCGTTTGCAGTGACGCAGTCTGGGATCGAATCACGACCCCATCCCATAAACGCACTTCGAGGCTACAACAGTTATTATTAATCTGTGCTACTACCCCTATACCTGACCACAACAATGGCTTTAGGAGAATAAAAATCTTATACAATTTTATGATTTTAGCTTTTAGCCCAGTCATTTTACGGAGTTTTGTTAAGTGGGGTAGGGAGTAATTATTAATTGGACTTTTAAACTGTAACCGGCACCATTTAGTGATAAAAGACTATCTTAAAACATATTTTAAAAAAAATCGCTAACTAACATAGAAATCAAAATTGTGAGTCCCACAAGGCTTTTAAATTAATAATATTAATACTAATGCACTCATTTGACTTATTTAACAATATACATTATTTTTGAGCAATAAAATAGGCCTTGAAATTTAAAAAATTAGGTGTTTATTAGAAAATACGAATATGTTTTTCAAAATCTTTTAAGTAGACAAAAATATTTACATCATAGTTGAAGTATGTATAATGGTAAAACCTTAAATATGTACAAAAAAATTTACTGTCAAGTTTTTTAGAACGAGATAGAATAGCTAAATTTTAAAATTGGAAATGTTGCTGACGTGACTTTTTTTAAATTTTGGTACATTTCTAGGCTCAAATTGTCTCTTCAATATTATAATGAAAAAAAATCAATTATAAATTAGTCCCGGCTGAAACCGTAAAATGACTGGGCTATTTGTAATAAGATTATTAATGCGGTTTTACATTGCAAATTAAGAAAATGAATTCAGACAGTCTTGTAAAATTAATCAAATTATGTATTTTAATGAGATGTAAAGTACACAGTGTTTCAAATTTTGTACGTAATTGCTCTCTGTTTAATTAATCACGTTATTTGAAAAGGAATTCGTCTAAGGGGACTTACATGAGGTCGGCAACCAAAGTTGATTTATAATGTCATAGGAAATAAAGGTTTTACAAAATACTTAACGTTAACCAATTTTTCACATTTATTTCTTAGTAATAATTATACTGACGGTTTTTGAAGCGGATTATTAGACTGTCAAACTGAACAACTTTGACTGTAACCTGTAAACTTTATTTGTATAGGTGTATCTTATATTATTTCTTATTTTATAGGTATTCATTTTACTATCTCATAATTAAGTAGATTTTTATTTGTGTGCACACTTATTTTACCCAAACATATTAGTTTTCCTCTCACTCAACGGTTTGCTGGAAGAAAACTCTTTTAGAGTTAAGTTCGCCTTTGTACATCACGACTTACTGTAATTTTTTTTCATAATTATGTTTTTGTGTACAATAAAGAATCTAAAGAACAACTTTGGCTATGGGACTCACACCAATAATGCACCAAAAGTCCTACTTATGTGCATTTGAGACATATCCCAAGTTGTCCAATTTGATGGATGGAGGGATGGACTATTATATTATTAATAATGCCAATTCAGGTTACATTGCTGAGAACGTTTGGATACATTACCTACTGCACGTTTAGCGTCATTAGTAACAAGCAATGAACCCTGAATTGTCATTGTAAATGACAAATGTCATGTTCATGAAAAGGGGCCTTGATCCTGAACACCCCCTTAAAAAACTTTCAGCATGTTATGAAACACCCTGTAGGTATTAACAATTTATTTTTCATTTGCAACTTTCAGATTTTCCTTTGTAAAAAAGCCTGTTTTCTCATATATCCTGTCAGGTTTGTCCAGCTCCGTTGTTCGCTGACTCCTCATAACCAATAACGAGGTTCTCCAGTATAAATTTAATGGTCATTTTGTAAATGTTTTCTATGTTGGGCGTGTATCTATCTCCGAGTGTCGTCTTAGCTGCTTCTAGGAATGGCTGCTCGATTTTCTGAAAAAAAAAGAGTGAACGAATGAATGAATGAAATATACTTTTGTCACAACTAACACAACGATATAGAGGGCAAAGATCGAGGGGTGCCTCCACAGATCACAAAAACTAAAGGGAGATGTGAAAAGGGGACGGGATCAGTTTCGCAGCATATGCGCAAAAACGGAACATATTGCTCGCGACAGTAATGATTAAATATATTATGAGGCTGAAAGCCAGTCGAGATATTATGTGTAAATAGTTTGCAATGCTTGCGTAGTACTAAAGATTATTAGAACGTTGAGTTCTGATACCGCAATGGATAATGAGCACATTCAAGCTAACAAAATACTTTCTACAGCGTGGTACTGGTGGTGATGCGACACTAAGTTATGTACTCAGCGCGTTGGTTGGCATCTCTCTAGATCTGTATGGGTGCCTCTTTCTTTAAGCATGCCAAAATGCTTCATGATTCGCGCATAATTATGTCGTTTTGTCACAGATTATTTAATAGGTTTTGTTGCTTTTTCGTGCGTGCTTATAAAAGTTGCCTTGAGGTATACAGTACATATAAAGGGTACAGGTATATGCTTTCCATATTTAAAAGGTGTGCTGCAGACCATCAAACTGCGAGCAACTTTTACGATGGGACCAATGATGAAATAGATAATAGGACATCAAGAAAATAATTTTATTTTTCTAAAGAAAACGTCAGTGGTAGGTAACTCGACCCAAATGTATGGAACTGCAGAATTTTTTTTGCGTTTTCTATGTTGTTCAGTTTTATAGCCAGAAACACCTCTGAAAAATATATTCAAATTTTAGGTATACAGGGTGAAATTGATACCATTAGCATCCTTTTAAACTAAGAAGTTACCCATCAAACTGAACAACTTTTACTATGGGAGCAAACCGATCGGAACAAATATAAAATCTGGTGTTCCATACTAAATTGCAATGTCGACGCGCGAGTTCGCGACTCAAATTTATGCAACAGCAGATTTTTTTTTGCTCCGATCTGTTTGCTCCCATAGTAAAAGTTGTTCAGTTCGATGGGTGGACTCTTAGTTTAAAAGGATGCTAATACTATCAATTTCACCCTGTACAGCGCATTTAATAAAAAAATAAATAGCCACAAAACCTTCAGTCTGATAGTATACTATCTACTAATCATCTCTACTTTTTCGATTTCTTGAAAAAAATGAGCCTCAGTCATTATTTATTTGAATGAAACATCAAAAAGATCGAGATAGGTACTGATTGGGTCTTTC
Organism: Agonopterix arenella; assembly: GCA_927399405.1. Lineage (NCBI taxonomy): Eukaryota > Metazoa > Arthropoda > Insecta > Lepidoptera > Depressariidae > Agonopterix > Agonopterix arenella. The sequence continues at coordinate 1,058,399 of OV656704.1, forward strand.
CATTTCAATGTTCATTCCAATCACTCTTTTGCTTGCAACTTCATGAGCGAAAGAAAAATTTTACTGAGACAGTTCTTTGAACAAATGGGTTTAATTTTGGTACTTTTAAAAAGTTATTATGTCACCTCGTTTGTACTAAAACCCCAATACGTACCGCCGTAGGGAGAAGGCATATAGGTCAGTACGTGTTTTATCCTATTAACTCAATTATGCCGGATTCGACCAAACTTTGATTTATATTAATTATACAAGGAACAATTTTACTCTTAGTGTTTACTCCGAAATAATTTCATTTGTGCTCAACCACACTAAACCCATACTAAATCAACGAATGTATAATCCACCTAAAGAAAGAGGTCGTTTTATCCGTACTTATTGCAATGTGAGGTTATCCAGTTTTAATTTATTAGGTTACTTTTTATTAATTTTTTTTTAATTATGTGACATTGACACTTACTATCTCTATGCATTGACATTTCATTAGTCTCTGTATAATCTTTACACCGCGCACCGTTAAAATTGACCGTGTAAAATTTACTCTCAACTTATTCATTGGATTAGGGTTGGTAAAACCCAAAATCATTTTAATCTAGAGTAACCAGCGACTTAATCTAAGAATATAATTTACTCGCGTTTAGTCGAATCGGGCCTTAGACATACATATAGCCTTAGATTAACCCTTACATTACCCTAAGCGTTTTAGCTTTGCTCTAGTTCAAAAAGAAGATCGGTACCTACTGCGCTTATTTCGTAACCATATTTATGTACTTACTGGGCACATACACACATAAAGGGCAACAATAAACGAATGAATGAATGAACTTTTTACAATTCACTCAGTTTGACTCAAATGTTTGTTGACTGCCTTCCATAGGGATTTCTTACTCTATGTATAATTTCATTCTTGAACGAAATATTTTATAGAGTGAGGGAGGCAGGACAAAAAGATTTTAATTAGTCATCCCTTTCCTTCAGAGTATTTTTGTTTCGTAATTGGCAATTAACTTTGCATTGAGAAGCCTTTTTAAATAACAAGCGTTATTACTTCGACTTAGAAAGTAATCTTGAGTTCTGATACCGCAATGGATAATGAGCACATTCAAGCTAACAAAATATTTTCTAGCGCGTGGTACTGGTGGTGATGCGACACTAGGTTTCGTTCTCAGCGCGTTGGTTGGCATCTCTCTAGATCTCTATGTTATTAACCCACCGCTGGGGCATAATGTTTCTTTTATATTGCCCCATTTTTCACAGTTCTGTTATAATACCTATGTGGTTAATTATAGTCTATTTTTAGCCTGTGACACAGATTAAATGAGTATAAAGTTATTATACAGGGTGAACAGGGTGCAAACTTAAATGCGTTACTTATTTACTACTTAGCATGGGACCCAGTTTGCTATTTGCAGATTTGCTTGGTCTAACTCGAACCCTGTTTTTACCTGACTGCGTCTGAAGGAGGGTAAAGTTTTCAATCCTTATAAAAACAGTCAAAGAACCTGCTTACCCAAAAATTCTCAGCTTTAAACCCGGGGACCTGATGATGCGTAGCGCCTACATGCCTCACGTAAGCGAAGAAGGTGTCCACATCGGCCATGCCCTTGATGCCCTCGTCCAGGGTATGCATGACCTGGGTGGCGTGTTCGGCCAGCTCAGCAGACGTCGTCAGCTCGTGCTTGGTTAAGCCAAGCTCTCTGAACTTCTCAAATAAGTGGAGGAGATCTTCGTTCTCTTCGAAGAGTCTGGAATTAATTGTTGTTTTAATAAGAACGAGCGTTAACCCGCGACTTCGTCCGCACCAATTATATACCAGATTTTAAGTCAGATCATAAGCTATCAAACAAAAAAGTTTCATCAAAATCGGTTCAGTAGTTTTTGCGAGATACTCGTTCAAACAAACAAACAAACAAACACACAAACAAACAGACACACAAAAAATCCAAAAATTGGTGAAATGGAATCAGGGACACCTAAAAACCATATCGTAACTTTTTTTTTGTTAATATCTTCAATGTACAGACAAACTTCCTGTTACAGTGTTATAATAGTATAGATAGATAGATAGATACATCAGAATAACGCTGACCAAGTCGAGAAGAGAAGACAAGAAGAGAAGTCAAGAATAAAAAATAAATAAAATAAAATAAACACATAGGCTACAATTTATAAAGATATTGTGTGAATTGTCCAGACGAAGCGCAGACGAAGTCGCGGGCACCAGCTAGTGGTGACATAACAGCCGTTTTCGAAGCAAAAGCGCTACTTTGCATTTCTAACCCCTCTTATAATGTTCTGTGGGTAGTATTGTTGAGGGTTTCAGGAAAGAATAATAAAGTGGTCATTTGTGGCAATTTTTGTCATTTTTGTCTTCTACTCCGTTTCTTCCATTACCAAGGTACCATTTCGAGTCCTTTTCGCTCATCATTTAACTCATAATTTTGACGGTCAAATCCTAAATATGATAAAATCTAAAATAACGCCTAGCAAAAGTTCCTGTAAAGGAAATATTCAAAATCGCATTTAACACCCCAAACAAGTCTAGCGCGTAGCATAGGTAACAAGCTGCAAACGCATTCGCTCCGATGACCAATCTATTCATGCACAATTGGACGAAGAGTTCGAAAACGGGAAAGTAGTGCTCGTTCGAATGAAATAATAAACATGAAAGCTTTCAGATGAACGAGTCTATGCATTGCCTTGAAGTCCATTCATTTTACGGTTTGAGCCGGGACTAATTAACAATTGTCACTTTTTTTTCGGTACTATATTGAAGAGCCAATTTGAGCCAAGAAATGTATCAAAATTAAAAAAAGTCACGTCAGCAACAGTTCCAATTTTAAAATATAGCTATTATCTCGTTCTGAAAAACCTGGTGGTAAATTTTTTTTTGCACGTATTGTGTGAATATTTTTGTCTACTTAGAAGGTTTTGAAAAATACATTCGTATTTTCTAATAAATACCTCACTTTTTAAATTTTAATGCCTATTTTATTGTTTAAAAATAATTTATATTGTCAAATGAGTGCATTGGTTTTAATATTATTAATTTAAAAGCCTTCTGGGACACACAATTTTGATTTCTATGTTGCGTAGCAATTTTTTTTTAATATGTTTTAAGATAGTCTTTTAGTCACTGTCGGTGCCGGTTACAGTTTAAAAGTCCAATTAATAATTACTCCCCAACCCTAATAACAAAACTCCGTAAAATTACTGGGCTATTGTATTATTACAAAATTGTTGGTTGAAAAATATGTTCATGTTCGCTTCGCTCGCTCTAAGTTTCTATTTATAAACCGAAAGATGTCTCACCATTACCTGAATAGTTGTGCTAAAAAACTTCGAGCACGCTTCGCTCGGTCCGTTAGTTTTGTGTAGGTCTTCTTATGAAGATAAGGGGGTGGCTAAATGGCTGGCCGGTTGCCTCCCTTATGGAAAATCCCTAAATACGCCAATGACAGACGTTGACAGAGGGCCTATGTCGAAAAATAATTGAAGCGAAATGGGCGTGTGATAGCTTATATTACTGCCTAATGCGAGAGAAAGAGATGGGGCGGCGCGCGCGCCTGAAACGAAAGCGAAAACAATCATTATTTAATTGTGATTGTACTATTTATGTAAGTTCAATTCTGCTCTTATCAAAATTTGTAAAATATCAATCTCTTTTTTTTAAATCAAGTCTCGTGTTTCTATTATTCAAAGTTTAGCAGTTCCAAGCGTTTATAAATAAAAACGGAGGCTACTTTGGTTTTTTTTCTATCAAGAAAATGTGTCTTAATCGTGTTTTGGCTCTTGTCAAAGCTTCAATTATATGTTCAATTTACACATATCGGCTAATCATACTCCTACTGTTAGTACTTCATGGTATATGACGCTTTGAAGAATCCTATTTTTTTTACATAGCCTCCTAACCTATTGGAGGCCCGCGACTCTCGGCACAGCAGGCAGGTTCACTACCGATGTGCTATCGACTCGTCACTATGATATAAATATGACAAAAAATTATTTGATTAATAACATTCAAAAGGAAGTAGGCAAGGAAAATTCTAGATTTAGACCCACAAGTTGTAGGTATGTCACCAAATTGTTGCCACTGTTCATCAGGCCCCTAGTTTATATATACAAATAACCAAAAAAACTTATATTTTCGGAAAATAAAATGAAAATGAAAAATGAAATGAAAAAAAACTTTATTGTCACGTTTCAATAAGGAGACTGGACAAAACAGAACTTATAATGCTAAAATGTGACAAAAGGGCCAGACTCAGCATAATGCTGACCGACTTGGTCAGCGTTGTTTTTCTATTTGGCCCTCTACAAAGGTGGTCAATCATAAGAGTGGCCATGAATGATGCTGTGAGCCATTTTGTCAGCATAGAAAGGAAAAATAGAAAATAAAAAAAAAAAAATTTTTTTTATCTTAATTTAAACATACCAAACTCTTAAATTAACATAGTAGTATATGTAAGCGAACTTATCAAATGTAAATATAATTTATAGCCATATCAAACCGAGTTATCAATGGTATTTATCGGTAATATCGGTTATCGGTTGGTTATCGGGCAGGAACTAGGGGGGCCCCATCGATCGAGGGGTCCAGAGTGCCCAGTGGAAAAGATGGGCCTGGACGTTGAATACACCGTTAGGTTAGGTCACATGGTTAACTTTTAATTTGGTCAACTATATGTAGTAACGCAGTATGTAAAGTCATAAATTACCTGCGTTAAGGTGGTTGCAGAGGGGTCAATTTTAAACAAAACTTTTACGCACAATACGCGTAGACGGTATTAATATAAATAACTTTGTATATATGGAAAAATAGTTTAGAAAATATAGTCAGAAATAACATTTGCAATTTATAAAATAATTACGACGATACAATAAATATAAGCTTTGAAATTTTACATACAACATTTATATCGACTCATATCAGGTTTATCAATGCTTTTAGTTCATAAGATATTTGTTTATGTATTTGATAAATAAATTAAGAAAAAAAATGTATGTTATAAATTGCAAATGTTATTTGTGACGCGGCAACTAGATTTTCTAAACTATTTTTCCATATATAAAATAATACTTTTATTAATTCCGTCTACGGGTATTGTGCGTCAAACTTTTGTATGGACTGAAACCACCTTAAGCTTACATACAACACCAGGTAATATCAGTTCGGTGCGGACAAACAAACTTTCCTAATGATCTTCTGCTTCATTGAACCAATTTAACTTTAGTGCGAGAGTAATCAAAACTTGCTGGATTATCCTTATGGTTTATCTATATGGCATTATGGTTATGGATGCCCCTCGTATGCCGGAGCACGGATCCGTACGACGAAACAATTGATTTCTATTATGTCTGTAATTTCCGGCATACGAGGGGTTAATGTATGTTGATTATGAAGTAATGAAATGACGGGTTAATCTTGAAGCACATAATTATACAACGTGTTAATGAATAAGATTGCCTTCGTGGTCTAACGGTTAAGAGTATTGGCTCTCGACACGGAGGTCGTGGGCTCAATTCCCACGGGGGACACCTAGTGATATGTCACTTTGTGCGTTTTTCCCCAGTTGGTTAGGACATTGCAGGCTGAATCACCTTATTGTCAGAAAAGAAAGATGATTTCGTGCTTCGGATGGCACGTTAAGCCGTTGGTCCCGCTTACTATCTCTGGTGGTAGTAGTCGTTACATAAAAACCACGTCAGAGGCCGTAAGGCGGTCTGAAAAAACTCTGACACCAGGGCTCTGCCCACACGACAAGAAGAATGAATAAGCGCAAAACCTCATACACCCCAATTGATTTATAACAAAATAATTAGATTGAAACAATAACTTCATTATTTTGATTGTTAAAATTTTAAGTTATTCGCATTTTAAGTTTTGAGGCAAAAATGATTTGTTATCATTACAGCAATGAATGAAACCGCTAACGTACTCATAGTAAGTAGGGTGAGTGTACCCGTGCGGTGGGTTGACATCGGGTTCAGTAAATTTTAAATTTTACAAACAAATTATTCAATATTTTGAAAAAAAAATTACCTATGTTGAAACCATGCTAATTCGATTCTGTTCTCGATTCTGTTTCTAGTTTTGCGTTAATTCATTAACACGTATAGATATACAGGGTGTAAGGAAAAAAGTATCATTATCTTTTATACCTCGACCCATCAAACTGAGCAACTTTTACCATAGGAGTAAACCTGTCAGCGCAAAAAAAAAACAGCTGTTCCATACGTTTGAGTCGAGTATGTATTACAGTTTAGTATGGGAGAGCCAAGGGAGAGCAGATTTTTTTTGTTCTGACAGGTTTGCGCCTATAGTAAAAGTTGTTCAGTTTGAAGGGTAGAGTATATTATGTGGTTTAAAGGTTAATGATACTTTTTCTTAGGTATACTACAAAAGTATATCTCATCTTTCTACTGCTGAATTTGACTTTCAAAAATCGCACTCCTGGAGTATGATTTTTGAAAGACAAATCAGCAGTAGAAATATGCATATCTTCATAGTAATTTTGATATTTTCAACAGCTGAGCTCAGCGAATGAGATTCAAAAATCGCACTCCTGTTCTCGAAGTGATTCGGCCTTTTTATGTAATTCACTTCGAATATGTAATTCAGATTAATATTCCGTTTTCGCTTACCCTCACTTTATTCGTAAGAGGTTTGATGTGTCCTATACACTGGGACCTTTTTGGGATGATTGCGATGGCACGAAACCTAAACAGTTTTAAACTCTTTTACAATAGTCATAAGGTATATCAAACTTAGTTCTACATGAGATCACAAAACAAAACGACGAAGTTTTGCTCTTCACAGATTTATTATCTGCTAAGCTTCTAGCTTTAGTAGCTTCACTAACTTTAGTAGACTTCACTAACTATAAGAAGACTCAAGGATCACGCGAATATAATTTGTATTGTCTTGCAATAAGAGTTATCATAGGGGATGTTATGTTTTGAGTGAACAGTAATATTTGTGGAGGAAGCAAATTATTTGTGGTTGTATGTTTAGGACCAAATGTTGTGCGACATAAGGTTTAGTTTCGAACCATGGAATAAAATCTAACTAGAAGAGTGTTGTGATTTAATTATACATTTACATATAAGTATTTCGAAAACAAAGCACCGATTCCATTACCCTACATTTAGGGCCGATTTCGGCATACATTGCTTGCTTTGGTAGCTACACTTTAAAATACAGAGAACAAATCCGGCAATGTATGCCGAAATCGGCTCTAAATAGCCCAGTCATTTTACGGAGTTTTGTTAGGCGGGGTAAGGTGTAATTATTAATTGGACTTTTAAACTGTAACAGGCACCATTTAGTGACAAAAAGACTATATGAAAACGTATTAAAATAAAAATCGCTACGCAACATATAAATCAAAATTGTGTTTGCTTTCTATTTAATAATATAAATACCAATGCACTCATTTGACTCAGATTTAACAATATACATTATATTTGAGCAATAAAAAAGGCGTTGAAATTTAAAAAATGAGGTATTTATTAGAAAATTCGAATGTATTTTTCAAAACCTTCTAAATAGACATAAATATTTACATCATGTTTCAAGTATGTATAATGGTAAAGGGTTGAATATGTGCCAAAAAAAAATTACCAGCAGGTTTTTTAGAACGGGATGAAAGCTAAATTTTTAAATTGGAACTGTTGCAGACGTAATTTTTTTCTTAATTTTGGTACATTTCTAGGCTTAAATTGGTTCTTCAATATTAAACCGAAAAAAAATATAATTTATTAATTAGTCCCGCCTCAAACCGTATAATCACTGGGCTATTAGAAAAGCCCACCTGAAACTCGTAATAAACTAATCCCAAGTGCTCATGGGATCTTAGGGTCCCTTTTTAGCGCTAGACGGCTGAAGAACATGCAAGAGTTTTTATTTGGTTTATAAATCGTTATGTATCTTTTTGTGAAGCCTTGTCACGAACAAATCTAGGCTTTTTCTCCCCCTTAAACAAGCTTGTTAAAGGATTTAATGCACTGTTTAAGGAGTCTGCACGGCTAGCATGCCACCCACGACAAAGCGTTTAAACGAGAAAAACAACATGCGCGCTCTTTCTGGCATACGTAAAATAATAAGGATGGAGGCACATCTCGATTTATATCGTTTTCTCGGGGGTGGCATGCGAGGCCTACAGATATCGATATTTTCTCTAGTAGCATCCATAAATTTAAACGCACTGCGTATCGTGCATTGGAAAAAGGCTCATAACTCTCTCTTTGATATTGATATTGTTGTTCCTACTTATTTAATAATACTACCTTATAATTATAGTTATATAAGACTCTAAATGTGCTCTAAATTTGGGAAGAGGAGGAAGGAAAAAGAATACTGTTTAATTACCCATTCTAACCTGGAATAACTTTGGCGCTGCTATATGTTTTTCTTTCTTTTTTCCTTTTTTCTCTGGAATTTTTCATTTTTGTTGTATTTTAACTAACCTCAAGCCTGCGTGGCACACGCCTTTTGTCTGTCAATGTATTTGTTATTAATACTGTGTTCACCTTGTCGGCGATCCTGAAGAAATAAAATAAATAAATAAACGGACTTTTTAGAGGCTACATGGAGTTGATACGGCTTCCGTACAGCTTTGTCTCCTTTTCAAATTGACGCCAACTTTGTGATGACTTGCTTGCGTAAAGTTACACTCGTAAATTATATCTCTGTCAACTTCTGATTGAAATTATGCTTGGGCTGACGTAACCTCAGGGTTAAAAGCTCCAAAAAAACAAAAGAATAAAAAAATATATTATGCTTCTAGAAAGCTAGACATAAATATGTGCGGTGGTGCCGGTGTCACCCTGTGGAGAGGTATGACACTCAATCATGGGGGACCGGTGCCGGTGTCGCGCTGTGGAGAGGTATGGACACTCAATTATTGGGGACCGGTGCCGGTGCAAGCTGTGGAGAGGTATAGACACTCAATCATGGAGGACCGGTGCCGGTGCAAGCTGTGGAGAGGTATGGACACTCAATCATGGGGGACCGGTGCCGGTGTCACGCTGTGGAGAGGTATGGACACTCAATCATGGGGGACCGATGCTGGTGTCACGCTGTGGAGAGGTATGGACACTTAATCATTGGGGACCAGTGCCGGTGTCACGCTGTGGAGATGTATGGACACTCAATCATGGGGGACCAGTGCCGGTGTCGCGCTGTGGAGAGGTAGGGACACTCACACACTCTTTTTCTAACTTAAGAGGATAGGCGAGCTGAAATGCTAATTTGAAGAATAGGTCACTTTCCGACTGTATACGTATTTAACAGGTCCGCCCCACCCATACACCCCCGACTAGAGTGCGAAAGAGACAACTGCAGCTCGGACCGATTTTATATACAAAAAATCTCCGAAATCAGCATTTTGTATTTCCCTGTTTCCTCCTCCAAAAGGAATCCAGTTTTAATAATTCTTTCAAAAAGAATATGTAAAAGACTTTGGCTACGTCTGTATGTTTTGCTTTTTTTGTTTATATTCGTCAAATTTGTTTACTGGATGTCTGAAAACGGGCGGTAAAATTGGTCATTTTCGAAGGTCCCTATTAGTTCTTACAATAATTAATTAATTCAAAAAAGAAAGTTATAGGGAGATGGCAGAGGTGACATACATTGTATGATAAAAAAATATTTGCTCTAGTGTTATTATCTAGAGAGAAAACAGGGGAATACGATTGTATGGGGAAAACCGTACTGGTCTATCCTCTTAAGTACGTAATACCAACTGCTATCGAATGGTGAGGAAAACATCGTCAGATTTGCGAGGAAACCTGCGTACGCTGATGAATAAATTCTGATGTGTATGTGAAGCATATCAATCCGCAAAGGGGACGCATGGTGGACGCCTTTGCACCTGAGGGAAGGCTTGTGCTGGCCTGTGTCAGTGGGACGCAGATGATGATGATATTGAAAGCTGGTAAATGTAGAATTGTTTGTGATCGACCTAATTTCAAATAAAATACCTGCGCTATCAACATTCAAGCCGATGTGCAAGTTAATTACGTATTCGGTGCAGTTGTGACAGTCGAGCGGACAGGACAGAACAGACTGTCGGCGCTTTGTTATAGTTACGATGTTGGGGAAGTGTAAACAAGTGGCGAGAGTTACAGAGTGCTAGGTGAGAGCGTAGTTTTAATAGTTAGTCTGTTCTGCATACGTCGTTTGAATTTGAAGGCTTATGTCAAAGTAAAATTAATGGGTAGGCCCAAAGGGCATTAAGTTGAAGCACACAACTAGTACACTTGGTCCATACAAACTAGCACACTTGTGAGTCATCTCGGTACATTGGCTATGTGCATGACACTAGCGCCCCCAGCGGTTTCGGACATTCGTGATTTCAAGTAAATTGTTTGTTAAAATTTTTTAATTTTAGAGTAAAATAATGTAAAAACTAAAGAAACAAGCAACATTACCGATATTAAAAATATTAAAATACCTATTCGCTAGAATCCATGATTTTTGAACAAACTTTTACCTTTTTTTTTATTTTTTTTTTATTTTCACACCTTTGGGGATTGAATTTCGAAAAACCCTTTTTAAGAGGCTATGTGAAAAAAATAGGATTCTTCAAAGCGTCATATATCATGAAGTACTAACAGTAGGAGTATGATTAGCGGATATGTGTAAATTTAACATATGATTGAAGTTTTGATTAGGGCCAAAACACGATTAAGTTAAGTCACACATTAAGTCAAACATTTCCTCGATAGAAAAACAAGCCAAAGTAGCCTCCGTCTTTATCGATAAACGCTTGGAACTGCTAAACGGTGAATAATAGAAACACGAGACTTGATTTAAAAAATAAGAGTTTGATATTTTACAAATTTTGATTAGAGCAGAATTGAACTTACATAAATACAGTACAATCACAATTAAATAAAGTTTGTTTTACGCTTGCTGCGTTTCAGGCGCGCGCGCCGCCCCATCTCTTTCTCTCGGATCAGGCAGTTATATAAGCTATCACACGCCCATTTCGCTTCAATTATTTTTCGACATAGGCCCTTAATGAGCACCTAGATAATAGAAACATCCATGCCAAAATTTAACTTTGTAGTCTTTACAGTGTTGGAGATTTCGTGTTGAGTTAGTGTGTGGATTTACATAGATACCGGCATATTTTACACAGCTTGTCCGACAAAAGTACAAACTGCTACCCCGGCCGCTACGATCGATTTGACAGCTCCCATCACCCACTTCGCACATAGCCAATATGTCATTTGTTTTGCTTAATTTTTCGGCGCATATTGAGTTTCTGAGTTCGCCAGATGGCCACAGGCTTTTCCAAAACTTGTTCATAAATAAAAAAAAAGGTAAGTTATAGTCTGTAGGATCCCTTTGCAGGGCAAAGGCCCACTCATAAATACCCTTATTCCAGTCCAGTGTGCTGGTCCAGTGCGGAGTGGTGCAGGCAAGAAATTGTTCAGAGAATCAAGCCTTATTAAGTCTTCTGACCTTGCTTAACAAATAGTTACATCGGCATCTAACAGAACTATTCGTGACCAACTGATTATCGTGCCTAATAAATAAAAAATGTCTTCTAAATTGTAACGGCAAGGTGCCCAGGAGGCTGGCAGCGTTACCTCTTTGTATGGCCAGGCTGATGCGCTGACAAAGGTAGCTGCCAGCCCTCTGGTCACCGGAGACCTCGATTAGGCGTGCCGATAATTCTTTAAATAATCGGCGCGCCTCTGACTCCCACGGACCCAATGTCTCAACCCCAAACGGTGCAAATATGTAAGCCTCGCCGAGGTTAAAAAGTGAACAAAACTTGATATTCTGGGAAACAATAGATATCTAAACTACTTTTCATTTATGCTTAGATGGTTCGGTCACGTAGAGAGAATGGATGAAAGAAGAATGTATCAAGTAAAGGTGAGCGGAAGTATTGGGAGAGATACCAGTTCGATGAAACCATATACAGGTAAGTGACAACCTAAAAAATACTGAAACGGCGTGAACTCAAACCAACAAACTGAACAACTTTCACCATGGAGACTACGAAACGCAACGACAGGAAACGCAAAAAAAAATCAGCTGTCCCATACAAAACTGCTGTACCTACCCGACTAAAATGTATGGGACAGCAGATTTTTTTTCGCGTTTCCTGAGGTAGGTTCCATAGCGAAAGTTATTCAGTTTGATGGTCTGAGTTCGCCGTTTCAGTATTTGCTAGGCTGTCATTTGCACCCTGTATACCATGAATCATGATCAAATCGATGATATTTTCCGAAAAGGGCAAGTGCGCAGCACCTTCAATCGACGGAAGTGCATAAAAAGATGTATGAATGTGAATGAGGCTAAAGAGGTGTGTCAGAGTCGTAACGTGTTGCGGTCTGTGGTCTCTGCCTACCCCCATGAGATAATGGCGTTATAGGATTTTTATACTGACAGTTTTAAGGACCATCCTTGAAGAATTAATTCACGCTAAAATGCACCTTTCGTACTACACTTATGTAAGCGCCAAAGTGGTTGATAATTATTATGAAGCCACTTCACTGGCAGTGTGCCCAAACTCTGTCCAGCGTGCCAGTAACCAAGTGTGCCTATTTTACATACAATACTGTTAAACAAGCAACATTTGTTTGTATGTTAGTAATCGCGTTTTAGAAAACTGTTCTTAGAATTATGATAAAATTTTCAGAATTATTTGAGTTAAAGGCAAACATTCGATTTTGGGAAAAAACTTTTAACGAGCAGAGCTCAGTCGCTCTGGTACTACAATCTTTTCCACATTCACCATCATCATCATCTCAGCCGATGGACGTCCACGATGCTGGGCATTGGCCTCCCCCAAGGATCGCCACACCGACCAGTCCTGCGCAGTCCAACGGGTTCCCGCAGCCGTCACCAGGTGGTCGCGGTCCACCCACGCTGCGCTTTCCGGTACGCGGTTGCCACTCGAGAACTCTTCGGCTCCATCGGCCAATGGTTCTGCGAGGAATGTGCACCGCGCATTGCCACTTTAATTTAGTATTTCTTTGGGCTAGTTCGGCTACTTCTGGTTCTTCTGCGAATCCTTTTACTAATTGTGACTGACAGAGGAGCGTGTGCACATAATCTTATCCAAATTGTAGCACTGTAAACATACATTGTATGAGATATGCATGAGTATATGAGAGGGTGGAATAACTAAGTCTCGTGCATCTAAACAAGAATAGAACTAAGCAACTTTATCATAATATCTCTCAACAAGAACATTCATATTCAATATCATACGAGTATGTTGCAGACAGGGTGGCACCGCTCACACCCCAACACCCCCTAAAGGGGTGCAAACGGGCTTAAAAACGCCCCCGTGCCGCTTACATGTCTTTGTCCCGCTTATTGTTTGGTAGAGGAATTTTGCTGGCATTTTTTCTGACGCTGAGTAGCTATACGTATAGTTATAACGTTATGTGATTATGTTTATTTGTGGTGTCTAGTCAAAGGAAAGAACTAGACCTTTTACCCGCGACAACGTCCGCGCTGGCTGCCGTCATAATAGCGACATAAAATATAAGGTACAACCAAATTAGGTGTAACTATTTTAAGGGGGTGATCAGACCATCAAACTGAATAACTTTTTCTATGAGACCAACATCGAAATCGCGAAAAAACAGCTTATACATTCGGTTGAATAGGACAGCAAATTTTTTTTCGCGATTCCGACTTTGGTCCCATAGAGAAAGTTGTTCAGTTTGATGGTCTGATTATCCCGTAGAAAGAGAAGGTACTAGAAGGAAGCACGTATCTTGTTATATTCGCTCAATAAGAGATGCACATAGCAAATTTGCTCTAGTTAAAAAATGAGATCGCTACCTTATTACTGTCCTTATCGGCGTAACCCATAGAGAAATTACGCGCGTAACCACTTTTTTGTACTGACTCCACCTGACTCCGACATGTCACTTCATATAAATTGTATAGGATTTTATGACCATCGCTATCTCATACCCGGTTACACTGATATTCCGTCTACCAGCGTAAGCGGAAAATTCTTTGTCTATGGATTATCCCTTTAAAAAAAACCGTCTGTGAGTATATTAAGAAAGACCTTGTATAGGCTGCTGGCTGATCGTTGATCCTTTAGGTACTTAGTTTGCTCTTGCAAAGCTCTCTAAATCCAAACATCAAAAGGGACCTAAGAGGAGGGTATAAAAATATTATGCCAATGTGAAGTCCTATACAAGCAAAGCCTTAGGTTTGCCCCTGTAGGCCTTTATGTACCTTCCGATTAATAGTCGAAGCCTGTTTGAGATCTAACAAATTATCAGACCATTTGCATTTTGAGGGTTGAAATTATCATGTGTTTGTGAAACGGTCGCGATATATCAAGGATCGAGGGTCCGGGTACTGGGCCAGTACCAGCACATCGTTTCGGATGATCTCAATATTATTTAGGATTTAGCACCGTTTTTTGAATTTACTTCAAGTATAGCTTTTGTTGCACTCTCATTGCAACTGTAGTGTCGTATCGTTATCTCATACTGGTAATCGTATTCCTGCCCTCCGCATGGCCAGGCTTAGTCTAGTGTACTACCGTTAAATTGTAGATACCTGATAAAGTTCAGAGTTGTCAATGTGCAAGCCTGTACCCTGATTGCTGTGAACTAATTTTAAACGTAAAGTAAGTGCTCATTGGAAATAAATAATTTTGTATTTTTTTTTAGGCCGCGTACTACGTCATTTCAAAACACGACATGAACGTTTTTCCATAAATTTTTTGGTGATCGCGAAATGGCGCCCCAGAACTTTGGTAATCATTAACTACCTGCAATACCATTTAAAAGCGTCACGACTCCTTTCAAGCAATTCAACCCACTTCAAGGTGGCTGGATTGAATAGTTTTCATTGCACTTTCTTGGCGATAAAGGTACAAATGTTCAAACTCAGGGTACATTTAGTACAAATGGCGTAGATTAGTTACTATGTTATCGATATGCTAAATTTTGTATCGGATGCCCTGCCATCTTTATGTTCACTTCTTAACCTTAGACCTAGGACACAATGTCGGTTCTCTGTATACTATTTCTTCTTCTTTCGTGTCGGCATGAACCATATCACATGACGATGACTCATGGTGTAGTGAATAGGTATATTAACATAGACTTAAGCATAAGCATAGCATATGCTCACGACTACATTCCCCGAGGAGGTAGTCAGAGATATTCTGAAACCTCAGAACATCCACGTTTCACTAGTACCGAAACTCTGTCCAGTGTGACGGGGAGTGAGCCCGTCGCCACATGTAATGGCCAGTAGGTACAATACATGTCTCGAAGTTGAAACATGCAGGTTTCCTCACGATGTTTTCCTTCACCGAAAATCCAGTGGTGTTACAAATCGTACATAAATTCCGAAAACCCCACGGGGACATAGACATAGATACTTAATATCTAACCTAATCTAACTCTGGAACAAGAAAATAAAACAAGAACTAAAACAAACAAAAAAAAAAACACTTAGAAAAAAGGATAGACGGGCCAGATTAGTAATGGGAGTTGAGCCTGCAACTGGAATGCCGATCGTAGATTCGTCGGCAGACCATCTACAGGTAGAACACTCCATCAAAGCTGCTGCCGTGCTGGAGTGTCTCTTTGGATGGCGATGCTAATGCGCTGCCCGAGGTACGCGCCAGTCCTCGTTTCGCCTGTGGCGTCGATCGGTTTGTGTAAGCATATGCTCACGACTATATTCCCCAAGGGGGTAGAAGAAATATGAAGATATTGTGTTGGAATTATAAAAATTAGAAAAAACTGCTATGGCTCATTCTTTGATTAGACTGTTGTATGAAAATGTAAATTATGACCATTAGGTATTTGAACAAAGCACAAACAATGGAAACAAACGAAATAATTGTATTAAGGCCCCAAAATTGGGCCTCGGGCTGTAAAAGCGGAAATATGTCATCGTACAAAATGTAAACATACCTACTTACATACAGAGTATCTTGTCTGCTAGACAGATAGGGTGGATGTCATGTAGTGTCCGGCTCCGGATAGCCTGATTAGAGTACTCTACCGTTCAACGCGGTTAATGCCACGGAAATTTTTAGATTTTGCTGTTTTTCGACAATAGGGTATTTGACAGGTTTTTAAAAACTGCTCTACGTTAATCACTGATTCTAAGAACTGTATAGAAAATGTATATTTTATATTCCATTACATATTATTATAGTGGAAGAAAAAGCGAAAACAAAAAATATTATTTAAATATCCCGCAAAAACGCTTGCAAAAACGCAGAGTTTAATTAAACTACAGAATAGATTTGATGATGATGACCAATGCTGACGTCGATTTCAACCACAGCGACTGCTTCATTACAAAAGCAGTCAGTCACACCAGAGTATCGGTTAACCTTAAAAATGCCGCAAAAGACAGACACAATAGAAATAAATTGTTTCGTCGTACGGATCAGAGCTTTGGCATACGAGAGGTTAAACAAGGCATATTTTTGTAAAGAACTGACTAATGTTATTAAAATGTCCACTCAACAAATTAGTTCGCCTTCGTAAAGTATGTCTATGCTTCGGTATCAGATCCTTCAATAAACATTATAAAACCAAAATCTAGTGAAAGTGTCTTTTGTGTCAGGTGCCAACAGCAGGCACTTCTACCCTGTCTGAACAAAACCCCTTTGTTCCCGCTGTCGTAGAGACAATGAGGCCACGGTAATGATGGAGGCTTTAATTCAAGTTTCTGTTTAACCCTAAACCGAAGCGGTTGTCGAATTAGAGGGATTCGACGCGTGGATTACATTATTTTGTACTCCAATTTTATTACTAGAATCATGTTCCATGGGAAAACGAAACAACTTTCCTTATGGAACATGATTCGAAAAACGATAATTTTTTTTGACCTCCCATCTCTCCTCCTCATTTTTCCCATGGCAAAAAATAGATTGGCTGATCCGCACTTTTGTATGGAACATCTAAAAACTTTATAATGAACTATTTTGAACACAGTACATTCTATACGAAGGCGCCCTCTACCGACACATCAGTCATTTAGCACTATACAGGGTGAACTTGATATCATTAGCATCTTTTTTAACTAAGAGTCTACCCATCAAACTCAACAACTTTCACTATGGGAGCAAATCGGTCGGAGCAACAAAAAATCTACTGTTCCATACTAAACTGCAATGCCTATGCGACACAAATGTATGCAACAGCCGATTAGTTTTGCTCCGATTGGTTTGCTCCAATAGTAAAAGTTGTTCAGTTTGATGGGTAGACTCTTAGTTCAAAAGGATGCTTATGATATTCATTTCACCCTGTATAGGTACAGGGAGTAAATGTAAATGTGCTACATAAGCAAACAAGGTTTTCAGACTGAGACAGAGAACGTTTTTTTTAGTTTGCTGGCGTAGCACCACTAGCACTCGCTGATTATCACTTCGAGTAATATACAGGGTGGTAGGTTAAACAGTTGCATTACTTCAAGGGACCCACCCCCCTTCATCATCCCTTCCTCATCCCTTTCTTTGTACCCATGATACTGAACAACTTTTCCTAAGAAATCTACAGGAAATTCGCAATTTTTTTTTGACTTTTCATTATAAACGTTCAACTGCCTCCATGGTCTAATGGTTAAGAGCATTGGCTCTCGACACGGAGGTCGTGGGTTCGATTCCCACGGAGGACACCTGGTGAAATGTCACTTTGTGCGTTTTTCCCCAGTTGGTTAGGACATCGCAGGCTGAATCGCCTGATTGTCTGAAAAGAGAAATGATTCCGTGCTTCGGAATCTTCGGATGGCACGTTAAGCCGTTGGTCCCGGCTACTATCTCTGGTGGTAGTAGTCGTTACATAAAAACCACGTCAGAGGCCGTAAGGCGATCTGAAAAAACTCTGACACCAGGGCTCTGCCCACACGATAAGAAGAAGATTATAAACGTTCGGTCAGCTGATAACATTTAGTATGGAAAGTCGACAAATTGTTTTTTGCGAATTTCCTGTAATATAATTCTTTAGAAAAGTCGTTCAGTATCATGGGTACACTCACCTCTGAGAGTAATACAACTATTTACCCTAACACCCTGTAGTTGTAAGCATGAGTCGCCTTTATTAGTGTTGTGGAGTACAATAGTACTCCGCTCGCCAATTTAACGGTTAATAGGAATATTTGCTCTTAATTAGGCCTTTTAGTTGTTATTGAACTTTATTAACCGTTAATTAGGGTGGTGTTTTCCAAAACGAGTTAGAATGGAGTTCTACTTCGACATCTTAACATCAACCTAATTGATATTGATGCGCTTGTTAGAATATTAGATTTTATTTAATTGAATGATTCGTGAGTCGAGTCATGAGTCGTATCATGAGTTTGAATCTAAATTATTAATATTAATCTAGTCATCTACATTTCATTTTTTGACTGGCAACATCTATTAAAAACCAAACCATTGTTGACAATGTTTAGTAACTTATTTTGGTGAATCTTGTTGTAATTGTGATATTAATTATACAGTTATAATCATCCTAAAATCATAGTATAATTTGTGAAGTAATAATTATAATTTAGAAATGATTAAGTACGTATTATAATACTGTAAACAAACTTCATTTCCTGGATGGATTTGCCGCCATTCCGAACCATCGTGAAGTGTGGTGGTAAATCTATAAAAGAGGTGGTTTGTAATAAAAGTGAGGAATTCTACCAAAGATCACAGAGGTGTTCACGCTGCCCAAGTGTAAGTGTTACGCCATATTTATTATTTGTTCAGTTTAAGTAACTTGTGTTTGCTACCGAATAATTATGGTTAATTTATAATACCTAATTCTTATGTGTGATTTTCTATAATGTGTTTTGGTTGTCCTATATGGAGTTTCTTTGTCTGGTTCTTCTCCATATGCCCTATGGTTTAGATAGGAGGACACTAGTGAACCAGAAGTAATGTAGAATCAAAGATATAAAATATATTCAAAGATATATTAAGGATAGTCAAAGAATTAAATAATATTCGACTATTCTGATTCTGGCCTTTCATTTGAAATCATTTCTGTACATATACTTTCCTCATCCTCATTGTAGACCAGTGTCCTGAACTGGGGACGGCAGATGGGATGACGATGGTATCATGATAACCTTTCCTTTTCTTATGGGGCATCAGGTCCAACATACACAACATACACATACACATAATATGATAGGTTCGATACGATGTAGGAACACTATCAGAATATATTAAGCCTTGATTTGCTTTAACTATATGATAAATTGGTCGAATAGTTTATGAACCTAATCCTGACAATATGCCATGAATATTATAGCCCCTAGCTCTCCCTATAATCTGACATCAGAAGTGGGATCCGGTCTAGGATCTTATCCATGACTTCCATGCTCACATACTTTTTGTTTTTCATGGCATCATCACGAGGACCGCTGCTCCAGCTGCGAAATGAAAATGCATCACGATGATGACCCTGGTCATCTGGAGACAACCCGCAAAGAATCATCCAGAAACCATTGAAAACTACAAGAATCCAAGATGAAGATTTGAAAA
This sequence comes from Agonopterix arenella, assembly GCA_927399405.1. Classification (NCBI taxonomy): domain Eukaryota; kingdom Metazoa; phylum Arthropoda; class Insecta; order Lepidoptera; family Depressariidae; genus Agonopterix; species Agonopterix arenella. The sequence continues at coordinate 1,077,901 of OV656704.1, forward strand.
TTTTGCGAGGTAACGGCAAAAGCCGAATAAGATTTTAGTTTGTAAAAAAACTTAAGTGGGTACTTTAGTTAAATTATAAATCAGTATGGCCGAGCGGTTTTTTTTTAGTAATTTTATTGAATCTTAAGTTTTACGATTGTGATAATCGTAAAACTTACGTAATTCAATCTTAAAATTTTGTAATTTGAAAGGATTCGAGTATATTTTAATCTAGCTTTCTGTTTTGATCACGACTGGTAGTCAAATTAGTTTAAAAGTGATACCGACTTAATATGTCCAAGCTGTTCCATGTTTTTCAAGCGGTCTGTTGTCAAAATGATGTGAGTTGACCGAAAGGTTTGAGTTGACCGAAGGGTGTGAGTTGACCTAAGGTGTGAGTTGACCTAAGGTGTGAGTAGACCTAAGGGTGTGAGTAGACCCAAGGGCGTGAGTAGACCCAAGGGTGTGAGATGACCCAAGGGTGTGAGTTGACCCAAATAGTGTGAATTGGCCCAAATGACGTGAGTTGACCCAATGGTGTGAGATGACCCAATGTTCTGAGATGCCCAAATTGACCGTTGTTACTTGTCACCATAATGTAAGATGTGTGGCTGTAGCAATGCTCAAATGAAATACATTGCTTTAAGATTACAGTAAATTACAAATGCTATTATGACAATAACAATGCTATGTAGTAGATAATAAGCTATATTATGATTTGATCATGAACTGATTAAGTGACTTAACTGACTAGTACCCTCTTGGTATAAAGCGGTCTTTTTTTAATGATAAAACCTCCGTTTATGACCAACTGGGCAATGACAGACTTTAAATTCAAATAATTTCAATTACTGTTTTTTGTTTATCGTAACTTACGAAACATTGTTATAGAATCAGTAATGTAGCTAATTATGTCTTGCTTATTTCTCTAAATGTTTTAGATAAGAAGTTTTTTGGTAATGTTTGGTATTGCTGTTTTGTTATGCTTTGGTTTACAATTATTTTATCAGTTTGTATTTTGGTTGACAATATTTTTTATTAGAATCAATATGGTCATTGTATATATTTATCTTTCTTTAATTATATACTTCGAGAACGAAGTATTTGTCAGTATGGCCGTGTTAGAATATTAGATTTTATTTAATTGAATGATTCGTGAGTCGAGTCATGAGTCGTATCATGAGTTTGAATCTAAATTATTAATATTAATCTAGTCATCTACATTTCATTTTTTGACTGGCAACATCTATTAAAAACCAAACCATTGTTGACAATGTTTAGTAACTTATTTTGGTGAATCTTGTTGTAATTGTGATATTAATTATACAGTTATAATCATCCTAAAATCATAGTATAATTTGTGAAGTAATAATTATAATTTAGAAATGATTAAGTACGTATTATAATACTGTAAACAAACTTCATTTCCTGGATGGATTTGCCGCCATTCCGAACCATCGTGAAGTGTGGTGGTAAATCTATAAAAGAGGTGGTTTGTAATAAAAGTGAGGAATTCTACCAAAGATCACAGAGGTGGTCACGCTGCCCAAGTGTAAGTGTTACGCCATATTTATTATTTGTTCAGTTTAAGTAACTTGTGTTTGCTACCGAATAATTATGGTTAATTTATAATACCTAATTCTTATGTGTGATTTTCTATAATGTGTTTTGGTTGTCCTATATGGAGTTTCTTTGTCTGGTTCTTCTCCATATGCCCTATGGTTTAGATAGGAGGACACTAGTGAACCAGAAGTAATGTAGAATCAAAGATATAAAATATATTCAAAGATATATTAAGGATAGTCAAAGAATTAAATAATATTCGACTATTCTGATTCTGGCCTTTCATTTGAAATCATTTCTGTACATATACTTTCCTCATCCTCATTGTAGACCAGTGTCCTGAACTGGGGACGGCAGATGGGATGACGATGGTATCATGATAACCTTTCCTTTTCTTATGGGGCATCAGGTCCAACATACACAACATACACATACACATAATATGATAGGTTCGATACGATGTAGGAACACTATCAGAATATATTTAGCCTTGATTTGCTTTAACTATATGATAAATTGGTCGAATAGTTTATGAACCTAATCCTGACAATATGCCATGAATATTATAGCCCCTAGCTCTCCCTATAATCTGACACGCTCATACAAGCCAAGCTGATGATTTGACTTTCAAAAATCATACTTCAGGAGTGCAATTTTTGAAAGTCAAATCAGCAGTAGAAAGCATATCTCCATAGTAATTTTGACATTTTCAATTGCTGAGTTCAGCGTATGAGTTTCAAAAATCGCACTCCGGGCTGCAATCGCGGTAAATATTTGGTGATTGAACCGTTATGGGACTACGTACGAACCATAACTTTTGACATATTTGGTATTGCGCTAATCGCGGTACAGCCGTTAGAGCCGTTTTGACAGATCGCTCGGACGTTATTGTTACTTACATAGAGTTTAGCGCGATGCGGAATTCAGCACAGTTGAATAGTAATTGGATTGCAATGTGCTTAGAACTGAAATTGGATAAGAATAGAACTTCGATGTTTTAACTTAGCGCAATCGGGCACCTGGTGTGGTGTAGTAAATAAAATTGGCAGCCACGTGAAGGCAAAGATCTATTTTTTGACGATGCCCTTTACTACTTCTGGGTTGGTGCTACCCAAAGCTTTTCGCCGTAGTCGGAAGGCTATAATATAGCCCAGTCATTTTATACGGAGTTTGGTTAGGAAGGGTGGGGAGTAATTATGAATTGGACTTTTAAACTGTAACCAGTATCATTTAGGGACAATAAGACTATCTGAAAACATATTAAAAAAAAATTCGCTATGCAACATAGAAATCAAAATTGTGTGTCCCAGAAGGCTTTTAAATTAATAATATTAATACCAATGCATTCATTTGACTTAGATTTAACAATATAAATTATTTTTGAGCAATAAAATAGGCAAAGAAATTTAAAAATGAGATATGTAATAGAAAATACTAATGAATTTTATAAGCCTTGTAAGTAGAAAAAAATATTAACACCATCTTTGAAGTATGTATAAAAGCTTGAAAAAAAAATTTATCATTCGTTTTTTTTAGAACGAGATAAAATGCTAAATTTAAAATTTGTGTCTGTTGCTGACGTATTATTTTTTGATTTTGGTACATTTCTAAGCTCAAATTGGCTCTTAAATACAATACCGAAAAAAAAATCTATTATTAATTAGTCCCGTCTCAAACCGTAAAATGATTACAAACAAGAACAGCAGTTCGAGCGGCACAAACAACAACAGTTTGTATTGAATTTATTATAAGTAACTGCGTTTCAAATATCTCTCTGAATAACATTATGTCTAATGTCGTTACTTAGCTGTAGTGGATGTAAATAGAATCTTAGAGGGCGTCTTCACAGCATTTTGATTAGAGCCAACGAATATTCGAACGCTCGGATTACACGGGAGGTTTTTTCGGGCATCGTCAAACAACACTTTCCCACCACTGTACAGTAGTACCAGGTTTATTAAAAAGGGTTATTACACTACGCGGTATTCACACAGTCTTAGTACGACTGTCTTAAAATCTAACTAGGCAAGCTCGCTATTACACTGGGCTGAATTTTTTTTTTTTTTTTATTACGTATGGGTTTGCTCTTGACCTCAATCTAGTCCTCAGGACGAAGATGGGGTCGAAGATGTAGCGAGCTCACCCAGAAGAAGCCTATTCACTCGTACTTTAAAGGAATTCGGGTTGTAAGCACTCGGAAATACTGACGCAGGTAGGGCGTTCCACTCCTTGGCTGTGCGCATTATAAAAGATTCAGAAAGGCGCTTGGTGCGGATATGTGGTATGTCAACCAAAAAGGTGTGATATCCCGCGGTGCGTCTGGAAGTCCGATAGTAGAAAGGGGAAGGCGGGATGAGCTCATGTAGCTCTTGGGCACACTCACCGAAGTACAATCTGTAGAAGACCGATAAGCAGGCTACTCTGCGGCGGTGGGATAGGCTATGAAGCTTGGTCTCCACCAGCCTACTGTCGCCAATGAGCCTCCTGGCTCTGCGTTCAACCGAGTCGAGTGCGGCAAGTTGATACTTGGCTGAGCCATGCCACAAGTGGCAGCAGTACTCCATACAGGATCGGACCTGAGCTTTATACAACATTAAAAGCTGTCCAGGAGTGAAGTACCGCTTCACCTTGTTTAAGATGTCAGCGCCGAAGTTGAGTTTCGTGGTCAACCTCATGCCCAGAAGCTCAAGACGGTCGGAAACAGTGACAGATGTACTCCGGAAAGTGGGAGTCAGATTAATCGGACTCCTTTTGGCGGTGAACAGACAAGCCTGTGTTTTACCGCATGCTAACTCATTTGCAAAGCGTACGTAGTCGGTGACGGTTGTCGCGCGATGGGAAAAGAAAAAAAAGAAAAGAAAAATATAGGTGAAAGAGTATTTACTTTTGAGAGAAAAATTATCAAATATGCAAATACTGAGTGTTTTGGAACCATGTGACTTAAGAAACTACCTTAGAGTAGGAGTTGGCCACGCCATGCCATGGTGCACGCGGCCACAGCAAACAAACGTATACGACCGTCTTTGCTCTGCGGCTGCCGCGCGCTGACTGAACGGTCTAAGCGTGCTAATTTTTTTTTTTAATTGTACCTGTTATCTACCTACCCTCTGTAACTAACGTTATTTGCCGATTACCTGAGACTGGCTAAATTGCTTCATAGCAAAAAACAAATTAAAAAAAAAAAAAAAAAAAGTCTTATTACACTACGCGGTATTCAGCAAGCAAGCGAGTAAGCACGGCCGAACCCATTCGGTCAGTCTAATTAGACAGGCTAACTTGCTAGCTCTTATTACATTAAGCTAAATCTTAGTAAGACTGTCTGAATATCGCATAGTGTAATAAGCCCTTAAGTCTTACCGATGTACCTGCGCAGTCGACAAATTTTAATAGCGCGCGAAATTATATTGACCAATCAGGATGCGCCAACTTCAATCCTTTTACGCTATTGCCTTAGTTTTTTCGCATCCTTTTCGTTGCTATCCGACTTTCCACCCTTTGACTGTCCCGAAGTCATTTAGATGACTTCGGGTTTCGTCGGGGACTCGGTCCTGGTTGCAATTTTTTCCACGTTTTCGTATCTTCGACTGTGAATCTTTTTTTTTTTTTTGGAGCTTTTAACCCTGAGGTTACGTCAGCCCCATCGTGCCTTAACCCTTAAGACTCTACAAAATAAAACAATTTTACAATGAAATAAAAACCTAACACTACCAAACGAATATACAAACAAACGCACATATTAAACACTAGTACTATAAATAAAAAGGTACACCATTTTAGCCTCTCCCGACGTAGGGGCGGCTAAAATGGTGACAAAAGAGCCTACATTCGCAATATCTTGGTATATAACTTATCCAAGGGTTAGACTTCATAATTACGCATCCGAATTTCGTCTTCAGCGTACGTAGGGCTGCGTTCAGAACCTACGCCCCAGGTGCACCCCGAGTGCAACTTTTCGCACTAACGCCGTTCCGAGCTTCGGTGGACGGTTCCGTACCATAGAGCTTGTTGAAAAAACAACCACACCCAAAGGTCGTGAACGCAGCCCTGGAAGCAAACAAATGCTTTGATGGTTTCCAGTTCTATGTAAGTCTAATGTTCACAAACGAATGCTTCTGGTGAGAACGTGAGGTTAGGAATGAGCGTTTTTCTTTTAGTTTTCTAGGGGATCGATAGATGGGCACTACGGTCTGTGCGAATAAAGGTAAAAATTTCAAAAAGGGTTTCCTTAAAATAATAAAGAGGGAAAAGAATGAAATATTCCATCAAAATATTTCATTATTTGCTAATAATGTTAATCGAAAATATGAAACTGTTTGCGTATGACATGGTGTTATGGGCTCGATCCCTAGGCCTTTACAAAAAAGGCAGGCACAGTCTTGACATGATTTTGACAGAACCTCACTAACGTCTCTATGGAGCAATAAACATGGCATCTGTTGAGTTTTTTAGGAACAAAAATTAAAAAAGAAAAGAAAAACGCTCATTGTAACTAATCTATCTATTCTAAACTATTATAAAACTGTAGCGGGAAGTTTGTCTGTACATTGAAGATATTAACAAAAAAAAAGTTACGATATGTTTTTTAGGTGTCCCTGATTCCATTTCACCAATTTTTGGATTTTTTGTCTGTCTGTTTGTTTGTGTGTTTGTTTGTTTGTTTGTTTATTTGTTTGTTTGTTTGTTTGAACGAGTACTACGCAAAAACTACTGAACCGATTTTGATGAAACTTTTTTTGTTTGATTGCTTATGATCTGACTTAAAATCTGGTATATAATTTATCTCGCTACATTGACGGGAGCCGGAGATATAAACATATAACCGCAAGTGCAACCAATGTACGGTGCCATTTCAATTTCAAGTAAGTAACACTAATTAAAATTAAAAGACTTATAATAAAGTAAGCTGATTCTGAAGACTGTTTGATTTATAAATAGCGAAAATAACAACAAATTACAAAATAAATACCAATAATTATAAATTTTATCATTGTCCAGTGCTGATGACTGCACCGGTTGTTAGTGTAACATTGTTCTTCTTTTTGGCGATAAAATCTTTCAAACTCCATGGAGAAAACCTTTGCATAACAAAAAAAACCTTAGTACTGGCCACAAGAAAAAAAGATTCGAACTTCAAATTTCTTGACATTTTGTAGAATTACAGTGCAACCAAAGCAGGAGTAATTATTTAAAAAAAAAACTGCACGCCAATTTCAAACAAAGAGAATATAATCATGATTTCAAATCAGCAGCCGAAAGATGTCTAAAACTCGATTTTTAATTCGGAATATTTTTATTTACGGTGTAATCACACAGTGTGATGTAATACACAGTTTAAGCAAGACTGGATAATAGTTAATATTTTAAAGCAATTATAAGACAGGTAAGAAACTATTTTGAAATACCGTAAATTATTACTAAAATACAAACGAACGAACTCTAACAAATTAATAAGGATCGGTTTTTTATGCCGCCGATGCGATGTGCCGCCGTGCATTTTGCGCCCGATTCGATTAAGAGGATAATTTATTTTTCTACGGGCTCCATACAAAACGAAGCTTAGTTTGAACATTTAGTAATTAAAGTAAAAAATTAATGGTTTTAAAACAATCTAGAAGCCAACATCTGTGATTTCCTTTTAAATGTTTAGTTCTAAAGTTATCTTGACTCAAAGTTTGTAGTCCGTGCTGCGGTCCGTCCGTGTCGTATGTCGTCCACCATTTGGGCTCTCTCTGAGGAACCTGCCACAGCCCTACGGACTGTCGCTTGATATGAGCTTTACATAAATTAATGTAACATTTGGCAATAGCCGACTGCGTTCTTCCGGACGAAATTATTCGCTGGAATCCAGGCGCATACGTGTTGCCGTTGTTTCAAATGCACGCAAATTGACAGCGAGTGCTGACCAGGCCATGTACCCGGACTTTAGATTTTCGATATAACGCGACCGTTTCGGTTCCGGTCCGAACTTCATTGTAATAGAGTTGACATTGGAACGATAACTTTCATGCAATTGCGACGTTCGAATGTCCGGGTCAAGAACAAAGAACATTGTATATAGTATTCGTCCGGGTCCCCTGCTGTCAAACGTCAAACGGTGACGTTGCAGTAAAATGCGGCCGGCACCGATTTCGCGCGCATCTGACCGAATTGCAAGATGTATATGGTCCTTCTTATATGCAGACAGTTTTTTAAGGGGATGATCAGACCATCATACTGAACAACTTTCTGTATGGGACCAAAGTCGAAATCACGAAAAAAAATCAACTGTTCCATACAAAACTGCAATCCTACTCTACAAAAATGTATGGGGCAGAAGATTTTTTTTCGCGATTTCGATGTTAGTCCCATAGAAAAAGCTGTTTGATGGTCTGATCATCCTCTTAAAAAAGTGTCAGCATATTAAGTTAAATAAATAAATAATATTATTATTCTTTTTTATTCTTAATACTTAAAAAATAATTTAGTATCACTTGATTGTTTTCAGTAATGAAAAATGTCATCACGAAGAAGAACTAATAATCTCACTAATATTATAAAGGTGAACGTTTGTGACGATGTTTGTAAGGTTGTAATGTTGTATGTTTGTGGCGCAATCACGCATAAACGTTATCGTGTCGACTTCAAATTCTGAAGTCGCTAAATAGTAGCAGAATCGGGCAACCGATACTGCACCGTTGCTAGCGGTCATGAGCTCCTCCTGCGTGCAGATGTAAGGGCACGCAGGGCACGATGTGAGATGGGCCATCGTTTGTGGAGTTCCACACAAGCAAGTCACATTTTGCGCATCCGAGTATCCCCACCTGACCATGTTGTCCTTACTGCGACCGACCTGGGTTCGAAGTCGGTTTAAAGACTTCCAGGTCGCCCAAGGCAAGTCATGTCTAGGCGGGACACAAACGGCTCTCAGACGGCGACACAAATGGAGTTGGGAGGGACACTTTTTGTCGCCACAGAGTACACCTTGCTTGCGCTGGGCCAGTATTCAGGGGGTCGACACACTTCATAAAGCTGCCTCGGCTTGGCAGCCTTTGCGGCGCAGGAATAAAGCCATGCATGGGATGTCGTGTGTCGTCCACCATTTGGGCTCTCTCTGAGGAACCTGCCACAGCCGTACTTACATCTGGGGGCGCTATGCCAGTCAGTGGGTAAAGCAACTGTACCGGAGTCGGTTTCAAGCAACCAGTTATAATCCGACACGTTTCGTTTAGTGCCGGTATCCACCAGCTTGGCGTGGGCAGATCGGCCCCACACCGGGCACGCGTATTCTCCAGCGGAGAACGCGAGAAAAATAATTAAACAAATAAATAAATAACGCTCACAGGCACAAACATTATTTTAATTATCCCAAACAATCAATAAAGGCTTTTTATTGTGGAAACCATACAACAACGGCATAAACATATAACATCCAAGACCGAACCGGGACTCGAACCCAGGACTCTGGTTTGGCAGTCCGGCGTGGTAACCATTACACCAACCGGGTAGGCAAATACTAAAAATCCTCTTTCTTTTAACCTTTTCTAAAGTTAGTGTTCATAATTTTATCGTAGTATTGTTTTCATCTTAATAACGTTGGGTGTTGGGTGTTTTTTTGAAGCAAGTACCATACTTAATTCACGCTCAAGACATCTCAGATATTCGGTCTTACAGATTTGATTGTATAGTTACTTACCGGCTGAATTCGAAAAATAATTAAATAAATAAATAACGCTTACAGGAACATTGTTATGATTCCAAGCAAGCACTATAGGCTTTTTATTATAGAAACCATACAACAACGGCACAAACATTTATAACATCCATGACCGAACCGGGTTTCGAACCCAGGACCCTGGTTTGGCAGTCCGGCGAGGTAACCATTACACCAACCGGGTCGTCAACTATCGAAAATCAAGTTTTCAAAAATTTTATCGTAGTAATTTAATCGTAGTATTGTTTTCATCTTAATAGATGGCGTTGGGAGTTTTTTTAAAGCAAGTATGCTACAATTATTAATTCAAAAACTTAGCTATAGCAGGAGCTTACAAATTTAGTTGATTATATAAGGTCTAAAAAAATTAGGTGAAACTGTTTTAAGGGTATGCTCATACCATTAAACTGAACAACTTTCTCTACGGGACCAATATCGAAATCTCGAAAAAAAATCTTCTGCCCCATACATTTGTGTTTGCAGTTTTGTATTGGACATCAATTTTTTTTTCGCGATTTCCATATTAGTCCCATAGAGAAAGTTGTTCAGTTTGATGGTCTGAGCATACCCTTAAAATAGTTTCAGCTAATTTTGTTAGACCTTATATTATCGTTGTAATACATCGTTGTAAGTATATTGATTGTTTGAGTCCAATCTGAGCCAATGCTACGGAATGATAAACTTATTTTACAGAAAGGATGAATTTTGTTGCAGTAAGTCTTGCCAAATTTTTGTTTTGTTTGATTTTCGGTCTCAATTATGATTTTTTGAGGGTTTGTGCAACTTAACTATAGAACATCATTCTACCACAACGTATAAAAAGGTACCTACGTATCTAAAAGGTCCTTCTTATACTATAACACCACAGGTCGGTAATGTAGCTACTTACATAATTGAAAATCTTTTTTAGCAAATTGACCATTAGCTTGCTAGAATATTATTATTTTAGCTCTTGCCTTCACCATTTTACTTACACTAGCCCGCGTGGTAGAGTATCCTCTAACGTTTATACGTGAGTGGAGGTCTGTGACCCGCAGTGGGTCGTAAGATGATTATTATGCTGTTCGACATAAATGAAAAACTAATAAACGACGAACAGTAGAAAAATTAAAGTGATGGATCCAGTGAATGACTTTTAAATCTGATACCTACAGAATTACTTGGGGTACTTTCTGATTTTGATTTAGCTTAACACGTTCCGGGACAGTGAACGAGACACAATAGAACTTTTATTGTTATCACGGCTATAGGCGGTCACTGTCCCGGAACGTGTTAAGTTCATGACTTTCTTATCTTATTATGGGAAATGGCAAGCCAGCAACACTTCGACCCAATGGTATCTTTTGTATTGACCCCTACATATTATTTTCTTCATCCTTGAAAAACTTGGAAAATGAGGGAGGCAATAGCGTTCAGGGTAAGAAACATGTAATGAATAACCATCTCTCAGGAGGTTTACCCACCTAGACATCGCAGTCACACAGTACAAATGTTCCATGGTTTCCTCCTCCTCTCCACACGCTCGGCAACCGGGATCTAGAGTGAGCTTTATCGTGCCTGTTGCGTAGTGCCCGGTGAGGGCTCCAACGATGGCACGAGCTTTGCTCCTGCTGTTGTTCAGTATGAACTGTGGGATTCGTGGTGTTATATTGCTGTTATACTCTGACACCAGGGCTTTGCCCACATGATAATAAGAAGATTGCTGATGAATTTCCTGCAGTGTTGCAGACCCGAGAGGCCAGAGCATTCTAGCCTGTGACTTTTATTAGCCCATTCCTTAATCGCCATTCTAATGTTACATGCCAGGATTCCTAGACTTGGTTCGGACCATGACCTTCATGACCTTAGACGAGACATAAGACAAAATTACATGTCCACGCAGACGAAGTCGCGGGCAAAAGCTAGTACTATTATAAAACTGTAACAGAAGTGTGTCTGTACATTGAAGATATTAACAAAAAAAAAGTTACGATATGGTTTTTAGGTGTCCCTGATTCCATATCAGCAATTTTTAGCTTTTTTGTCTGTCTGTTTGTTTGTCTGAGTGTTTGTTTGTGTGTTTGTTTGTTTGAACGAGCATCACGCAAACTACTAAACCGATTACGATGATTTTTTTTTTGATAGCTTATGATCTGACTTAAAATCTGGTATATAATTTGTGCAGACGAAGTCGCGGGTTAAAGCTCTTGATTATTAAATATGAATTCAAGATTTCGATTAAGTATTCGTTCAGTATACATGATTTATGTTATAATATTATTTGAGGGTGTTCTGATATATTATACAATTAGTGGCAATCAGGTTGAATTTAATTAACTGTTGAACTATTGGTTCTCGAACAAAACTCGCTTCTTTTTGTAGTAATTGTATCTCAAATATATATATCAAATAGGTATCTTGAAAGAAGTCGTGGTGGTACATACAAGTTACAAAAATACAAATAAACATTTAAGGGGGTGGTTAAGACCATCAAACTGAACAACTTTCACTATGGGACCAATATTGGTTTTGTAAGTACAGTAGTACCAGGTTTATAAGTCCCACACATGTACCTGCGCAGTTGGCAAATTATAAAAGCGCGCGAAATTATATTGACCAATCAGGATGTGACACCTTGCCGCTATTGGTTTGCTATTGGCTATTGCTTTCGCGCCCTTTTTTCTGCCGAAGCATCCATAGTCTGCTATTCGATTTGGAACGAGATAGAGAATACCCGATTTTGCACTGCTCTGCGCAAACGAAGATTGACGAGCGGAATTATTTTCCTGGTCATACTGTAAGCAGTCGCTCTAGTCGAAATGGACTAGAATTAATTAATTATCATCATCATCATCATCATCATCAATAGTATTGTCACCACGTTTTATCGGTAAATCAGTAGAGCGGTACCTTGTGACTATCCACGAGTTCGTCGTTCGACTTATTCTCGAAACTACATAATTTCATGACCGATAGTACCGCTGCGCTCCAGTTCAATTAATATCACATTTAAGGAAGCATGTTGTACATTAATATTGTGGAATCCTACATCGTCTGACTGATGGGATATTAATGACTTTCCACTGGGCTACGTATTTAGGACAACATCCATGTTAAGAGCTGATAAATATTGATTCGTAAACACATAAGTTTACGTGCCAGGAATACCTTTTTCTACCAGGCATTCATCTTCCTAAAATTTTCCCCTGCAGAATAATTATGGAGAATTCGTATTGTTCGTTTCTCTTAATGTGACCGGTAGGTACTGTAGTTTCCGAGTTTGTATCGTTTTAGGATTTCAACTCTCTTATTAATCCGCAGCGGGACCGCTTCGTTGCTAATTCTGTGTGTCCATGATAACTTCAACATCAGCACCCACATTTCAAATGCCTCGTTTGTGTTAATTTGTTAAGTAAAATGTAACTACATAGTGACATCTATGAATATTAGCCCAGTCATTTTACGGTTTTAGCCGGGACTAATTAGTAATTGACATTTTTTTCGGTATAATATTGAAGAGCCAATTTGAGCCTAGAAATGTACCAAAATTGAAAAAAAATCACGTCAGCAACAGTTCCAATTTTAAAATTTAGCTATTATCTAGTTCTAAAAAACCTGATGGAACATTTTTTTTGCACATATTTAAGGTTTACCATTATACACACCACAAACAAGGTGTGAATATTTTTGTCTGCTTAGAAGGTTTCGAAAAATACATTCGTATTTTCTAATAAATACCTCATTTTTTTAAATTTCATTGCCTATTTTATTGCAGAAAAATAATTTATATTTTTAAATCTAAGTCAAATGAATTGCATTGGTATTAATCTTAATAATTTAAAAGCTTTCTGGGACTCATAATTTTGGTTTCTATGTTGCGAAGCGAATTTTTTTTAATATGCTTTAAGATAGTCCTTTTTACACTTAATGGTTCCGGTTACAGTTTAAAAGTCCAATTAGTAATCCTCCCTACCCCTCCTAACAAATCTCCGTAAAATGACTGGGCTCTTGGTTGTCACTTTATTAAAGTGTCACCGTCAGTCTACGACATAAAGTTAATATCGTAGAAAGAGAAGGTAATAGAAGGAAGCACGTGTCTTGTCATATTCACACAATAAGAGATGCAAATAGCAAATTCGCTCTAGTTAAAAAAGGAGATCGCTACCTTATCGGCGTAACCACTTTATTGCACTGAGTGCACCTGACTCCGACATGTCACTTCATACAAATTGTATAGGATTTTATGTATATCGCTATCTCATACCCGGTTACACTGATATTCCGTCTACCAGCGTAAGCGAAATATTCTTCGTCTGTGGTTAATATACATATTAATCTATGGTTATTATACCTTAAGGTGGTTGCAGAGGGGTCAATTTTATAAAAAACTTTGACGCTGGATACGCGTAGACGGTATTAAAATAAGTTACTATATGGAAAAATAGTTTAGAAAATCTAGATGCCGCGTCACAAATAATATTTGCAATTTATAAAATAATTACGAAGATATAAAGCTTTGAAATTTTTCATACAAAATTTTAAAAGCTTTATATCTTCGTAATTATATTATAAATAAAAGTTTATTTAGAGAATGCTATTATTCAGTTGTTCACAAAAAAGAGGTCAGCACAAGCGTCGTCAAATATAAAGTTACAAAAAAAAAAAAAAAAAAAATACAGACATATATCAGCAACATGCTTCGTCAAAACAATGAAATACAAACTCAGTCAAATAACCCGCCCCTTGTCGATCCCAGCGCAAAGGAGCCCATAATGCTAGCAGCGTTTCCACGTTGAATTGCTATGGCTAGCCTCTGCACCAGAAACGACCCGGAACGGGGGTCACAATTTCTCTCCCTCAGTCGACGGCCAACCTCCGCAACGAAGGTCTTAGCCTCGGCACCCCAAACCCCCGTGGTCTCAACGGCGACAGGCACAAAAAGAGACCAGCTGAGACCAGGCGGCTCCAGTACGCACGGGACGTTGGCAGATATTATAAATTGCAAATGTTATATGTGACGCGGCAACTAGATTTTCTAAACTATTTTTCCATATATAAAATATTACTTTTATTAATTCCGTCTACGCGTATTGTGCGTCAAACTTTTGTATGGACTGAAACCGCCTTAATATAGGGTTATTATACCTTACACTACGGTCTTTCAGTAATAGTGGAACTGACATGAGTTGTCAAATGAAACCGTTTTTGGGGGTTTTCAGGAGATTATCGGCAGGCAAAAATTCAAGCACTGTCTATAATACGGAGACAAGGAGTCAAACGTGAAATCGTAGATTATTTAATGAAATAGTGTTTAGTATATTTCACAAATTATCTACGATTTCACTTTCGATTCGCAATTATTCACAGAAACCGAATTTTTACCCTGCGATAAGTTCCCCAAAATCGGTTCTATTGCCTCGCGACACGTATCCCTTTCTATTATACGGTGGTACCGCTAGGTAGGTACATCTCTCTCTCTCAGCTGTCAGTTCCTCTATTCCGTAAGGTATAATATCTTTATAGTCTACAAAAAACTTAGTCTATAAAACTCAAGCTGTTTTATTGCTGCACATGGTTTGAGTGAGTGTCCAGGATTCAACACCATACCATTGCGTAAATACAGGGTGAAATTAATTATTTATATTATTTTTTTTATTTTTATTATATTTATTATTTCTTTTTTATTATTATTATTTTTTTTTTAAATTATTATTTTTGTTTATTATTTCATTAGCATCCTTTTAAACATCCTTTGTCTACCCATCAAACTGGACAACTTTTACTATGGAAGCAAACCAATTGGAGCAACAAAAAATTAGCTGTTGCGTACATTTGAGTCGAGAAGGCAGCGGCGGCGGGTGCAGTTTAGTACGGAACAGCAGATTTTTTTGCTCTGATCGGTTTGCTGCCATAGTAAAAGCTGTTCAGTTTGATGGGTAGACTCTTAGTTTCAAAGGATGCTAATGATATCAATTTCACCCTGTATACTTTAGAAGTGTACATACTGTACATACAGAAGGATGGAGACTACGTAACACTTTACAAGACGATCGATGAATGACATGAAGATGTAGTGACAAGAATAGAGAAAGGTATGCTTCGTTGGTTTGGTCATGTGGAGAGGATGAGTGATAGCAGATGTACGAAAGATATATATGTTGCTAATGTGAGTGAAAGCGTCGGCAGAGGGCGCCCTCGTTGGACGTATGCTGCCGACGGGCATGTATGAAGAAAGGTATGGATGTCCATGAGGCAAAAGAAGTATGTAAGGATCGTAGTAAGTGGCGCGCCCTGGTCTCCGCCTACCCCACTGGGAAAGAGGCGTGACGTTATAGATAGATAGATAGATCGATGAATTGAAGGGGCTATGCAGCAAAATATTAATGCAATTTTGAACCTTCATAACGAAATTAACAATAATTATACATGGCTTATGTAAGTTAATCAACACAATCGAATTTCGGTCGCTAATACAGAACGAAGCCAAATCAAATATTAAATTTCCTAAATAACATATTTGTTTAGTACCCAATTTGTAACGATTGAACAAGCAATGTTTGCTATTTGTATTTGTATTCTGAAATTATAATAACATGGAGTTTATTGCCATTAAAATTTGATTGCAGTATGTATATTTATCTAATTAGATAAATTTAAAGATTAAGTTGGAAAAAAAGGGTAAAAGTTACTCAATGGAGGGGGCTATGCTTGGAGTTTTCTTGCAAGATGGAATCAGATTTGAAGAGTTCCGCAGAAGAACCACGGTAGCTGACATGGCCTGAAGAATTGCCTAACTCGAGTAGCAATGTCATACAAAACCCGCTCGCAACCCGGCTTTAAGATCACAATAGATAAACAAGGGGTGGTTCAATAATATCGCGTCCATGGGAGTTCAAGGGTTCGGAATCCTGAAAAACAGGGTTGCCCCATTATAATAGGTCTTTGTTAGGTGTGGCAAATTGGAACGAACTGACTAACTACGACTGACGGCGTTTAAACGAGAAAAACGTCGTGCGCGCTCTTTTTGGCGTACGTAAAATAATAAAGATGAAGGCACGTGTCGATTTTTGTCGTTTTCTCGGGGGTGGTATGCGAGGCCTACAGATTCGGAATAAAATGCCGTATGGACTGTTTCCGCTTTCAGAGACTTCTCTAGATCTAGTGATTTTTTGATGTCTTAGGTGGAATATTTTAAAGTGATTTTTGAGCGTAGGCGTTGATAGAACGATATCGTATCGTGACGGTGCAGTTGCGACGTCGTTGCGGCATTGTTTCGAAATCACCTACGCTCAAAAACCGCTTGTGTGATAATGGTTCATGCCATTTTGTATGCAGATTATGTCTAGTGTTAAAACTATCGATAGTCTTTTGATATAGTTGCATTAATATAGGAATACAATTTACGAACCATCATCGCAACATTCATAACGTCATGACCTCATCACATTATAGTAATTATCATGTATAGAAATTGTTTGTTTTGTTCTAATAAATACCTAAAAATGCAATTATTGTCATTCATTTGGCGTTTCATAAATTTTTATTTTAGGCATTTTTTAAACAACACTAGTATTTTTTGTAACTATAGTTAACTATTGAAGTCCCGAAAGTTGACTACTGAATCCTGAATCAGGATTCCGGATCGCAATTCCATCTGTGTGTGGCGGACCTTATAAAGGTTTCGTATTGGACTAGGGAACCCTGAAAATGCAGACACAACCTCGTAAACCCTAAACTTTTAAAATCCAGCGCAAGCAAAATGAACAATATAAAAGTTTTTACTGCATTACTTTTGTGAATCTCTTATAAATTTACGTTATTTTAACGACTTCGAAACAATTTTATGCACTTAAAGGTTTTTTCATCTAAATTATGGGTAGGTAGTAAAAGAAGAACCAGGGATTGGTGGAGGCTAGTTTCTTTTTTAACGGGCATGCCCCACCGTACATATCTACAACTGTAACCACCTACACGCATCTCTTGCTCGTGTTGCATGTAAAAAGAATTCTATCAGCTAAACGAGTTCGAGTAGACCAATCACAATACTAGACAGTGAAGTTTAGCGAACCTAGGGGAAGTTAGTGGAAATCTTTCTGTTCTCAGACTTTCGATTTTCGATACATCGGGACCGTTTCGGTCCGAAGTTCATTGTAAGAGAGTTGGTATTGAAACGGAAACGTTCATGCAATTGCGAAGTTCGAATGTCCGGGTAGACCACCATAGTATTTTCAACCACTATTAGACGTGCCACACTCATACGGAATTTCGATCCGGAATTCCGAATCAAGGGTTGTGATTTTGAATAGGATTTGATACCTCCGCAATTCCGAACGCAATTATGGAGAGGGAAAATCATAACGAAACCGTAATCCTGATTCGGAATTCCGTATCTAAATTCCGTATGTATGTGGCAGACCTTAGACTGGCTGCCCACTAGATATGTTCGATGTAGCTCAAGCTATGTGCGAGGAAAAAATAGCCAACCAGATTACTCTATTTTCTTACCTCAGCTTAGCGCAGTTCAGGTGGACGAGGGTTTAGCTAAGCGAGTTTACATAAAACTCGAGCGAGAGATGCATGTTAGGGCTCTTACAGACGAGCTATACCCCGCGATCGCCGTGTGTCGCAAAGGGTCGCGCTCATAGACTTTACGGTCGCGCGCGACCCTCTGCGACCGCAAAGTGTCGCTCGTCGTCGAGGGATGTGTGCTAATGATGTTTGCTAAGGATGCGTAAAAGGTACAAGGAGAAAAGAGCTATTGTGGTCACAGGTATCTAGTTAGGTAATTAACCTAAAGTTCTTCTTCTTATTGTGTTGACTTCAAATTATGAACAAAGTCGCTAAATAGTAGCTTGCCAGAATTGGGCAACCGATGCTGCAACGTCGCTAGCGGTCATGAGCTCCTCCTGCGTGCAGGTGTTAGGGCACGCAGGGCACGGTGTGAGATGGGCCATCGTTTGTGGAGCTCCACACAAGCAAGTCACATTTTGCGCATCCGAGAATCCCCACCTGACCATGTTGTCCTTACTGCGACCGACCTGGGTTTGGGTAACCTAAAGTAACTAAGCTAAGCTACATGGGCGTGCCGGCAGAATTATTTTTAGAAGGTGCATCTGGCTGGATTCATACATTATTCCTACTAGAGTGATTATAATTAAAGAAAATTAGGTAGGCATTTGCGTTAGGTTCATGTTGCGCAGTTTTGAATATGGGTCTTTTCTGACTCCAAAATTTGTCCTTCTTTATCTTTTTCTTGTTTTGTCTTCCAAGCCAGGGGGTGCAAGTGCACACCCTTGCACTCCCTCCTGGCGCCCATCTAGCTTTCTAGGCTAAGCTTTAGCTATCGCATCTTCACATCGCTCATCAAACTCGCATAACTGTGGTGGACGCGAGCACATAGTTAATATAGCTTCGCTACACATCCTCGCACAGCTTAGCTACATCGCACATCTCTGGTGGACAGCCAGCCCTAATTCGCATCTGTTAACTGCCCAACTAACAATTTGGTCGTATAGGTGTCGTATAGTCGAACACCAGACGCATAAAGCACCATTATATGACGAAAATACCGTAATATAACTTTTATAAGTCAAAATAGTCATATAAATGTGGGCCTAATACGACCAAATTGTTTGCGTGAGGAGAATTACTTAGCCTCTCTTCTCTTCTCGTCTTTCTCTATTAGTCTCTACGCGCCTTGTGTAAATGTAGGTACGTATGTAAAATACTACTTACTTGACAAATAAGATGATACCAGTCTTCTCAATCTGCCTGAAGATGCCTTTCCAGGAGGCAAGCATGCAGTACTGCTGCTTAGCTGTCAGTGGTGACCTCGGGTCTGATGGGGGCGGCGGTCGATGCAGTGGGTCCTGGTTCAATTCCGACGCTGCCAACTTTGTTAGCTCGCAACCCATTTTTTAATTTTTTTTAATGTCTGTTTTGATTTTTGTAAAAATGCAAATGTTAATAATTTTTTCGTTTTACACGACAAAAAAACATTTTAAATTGTTTTTTTACTTAAATACGCTGTGTCACACTTCCAAGAAAATAATTTAACTGGTAATTAAATTCTAACCTAATAACTCGTTTTAATTAAAAAACGATTTAAAGTTATTTTCCACTATATTTTGTTAATTGCTAGTGTTGTTACGAGTCTTCGATAACTAAAACTATGCGCTAGTGAATCTCTCGCTAGTGCTGTGAAACTTTTAACGAGTTGCTTCTAAATAACGTTAACTAAGTTGGCGAGGAGTTTTTTAACTCATCTAGTTATTTATCACGATGTACGTGCCCTCATTTAAAATGCAGTGGCTGTTGACTTTGAGATGTGATGTGAGTGAACTTATTTTGTATAGTTTTAAAAAATATATTAGTAAAAGTATCGAATATAATCAAGAGCATAAATTACAGCTTGGCCAAAAAGAGTAAAAAAGGATGACAGTAGAAACTAAATACTAATCGGTCAAGATTTCTTGCCAAGTAAATGCTAAACTTTGACGTTCTTGAAAAGAAAGTGGCGCCCTAATTTTTTTTCAACTTTTCATGACCAAGCAATAATGTATTGTATGTAATGTATTGGCATTAAGAAATAAGAAACAGTCTGATTAAATTTTAGCATAAATGCAGGATGAAATTGATATCATTACATCAGCAAACAGATCGGAGCAAAAAAATGCTGCTGTTCCATTTTGTTGTTGTTAGTTTATAAGGATGCTAATGATATCAATTTCACCCTATAGACACTATGTTTATATCATACATTTTAAGATGGTTGCAGACGAGTCAATTTTATACAAAACTTTGACGCACAATACGCGTAGACGGTATTAATATAACTAACTTTGTATATATGAAAAAATAGTTTAGAAAATCTAAATGCCGCGTCAGAAATAACATTTGCAATTTATAAAATAATTACGAAGATATAAAGCTTTTAAAATTTTGTATGAAAAATTTCAAAGCTTTATATCTTCGTAATTATATTATAAATTGCAAATGTTATTTGTAACACGGCAACTAGATTTTCTAAACAATTTTTCCATATATAAAATATTACTTTTATTAATTCCGTCTACGCGTATTGTGCGTCAAACTTTTGAATGGACTGAAACCACCTTAAGTCATAATTATTACACACACCCAGAGCATCAATGTTAATAAAACTTTTAGCTGATAACGTAGGTAACAACCTCTAGGATATAACTAACGTGTTATAACGAAGTGTCCCATCCCTAGTCTCATACAATTTTATGACGCTCATAGCAATTGTATGATAATGTCTTTCCTTTTTTGAAATTATGGCCATCACACGTCATTATGGTTCCAATTCGCGAACCTTAATAGGATTGTAAGCTTTATTGTACGGTCATAAGGATTAATTTGTTTATGTAGATGTTATCTTTGGGAGGTGAATGCCATATGAATTTTATATTGTCGTTATGCGTAATAGACTTGTTACTTTAATTTTGAGACCTATTATTAAAATAAATAAAAGGACCTACCAACTTTTGCGATAACCACCAAAAATAGATCTGTTTTTTGTTTAATAAATATTTTGGACATTGTCAATTTGTCACACAAAATACTGGAACAAAGCCAGGCTTACGTACCTATATTATGATGACTAGGTAGATAACGATAAAAAGTACCTAACAAAATTTACTAAAAATTCTAGAACTTACGCAAATAAAAAAAAACTTGCCCGCACCTCAGTTGCCGGCTCCCTAAGCAAGCGTATAAAGAAAGTGGTTAACGAAAACTCGGCAGACAGCTGGGAACAACTACTCACATTTTCGTACTATACACTACATGCATCAAAACATGAGAGCAACAGCAGCAGCTCCCTTACCCAAAAAATCAAAGATAATTGTTTTAATCCTCCGTGCGCACTCCCCCTGTCCTGTTCGCCAAATTCCACAAAAAAGACCTTCAACATTATAAAAAAAATAGAAAGCAAAATTAGTGACGGCGACCTAAAGGGAGCTGCCCAGCTGCTCTTTTCCGACGACGAAGTCGCTCCCGACTCTGCAGAGACTCTGTTAGCCCTGCAGAGTAAACACCCCCAGCCGGCAGACTCTCTTCAACTTCCCGTTCCCCCACGGGCAAACGACCCTCCACCACAAGCCACACCAGAGGATGTACTTGCAGCAATTATGTCTTTTAAAAATGGATCAGCTGGCGGCCTCGATGGTCTCTCTCCCCAGCATTACAAAGACCTTGTATGTGGCTCCACGGGAGACACCGGTAGGGCCCTTCTGATGGACCTTACGTGCCTGTGCAATGTTATGCTGGCGGGTAAAGTACCCGTCCCCATAACCAGCCTGCTTTATGGTGCAAACCTGTGTGCGCTAAAGAAGAAGGATGGCGGCATCCGCCCAATTGCAGTGGGCACCACAATCCGGCGCATAGTGTCCAAAATCTGCTGCAAATACATCCTACCACAATTGAAATCAACCTTCCAGCCCGTCCAACTCGGTTTCGGTTCGAAGGGAGGTTGTGAGGCCGCCGTACATGCGACCCGCACCCTGCTCCTGAACAATGGAGCCGAGGTGCTGTTGAAGGTAGATGTCAAAAATGCATTCAACTCCGTAGACCGAGGTACACTACTCACGGAAATTCAAACTAACGTCCCACAGATCTACCCGTACCTTTGGCAATGTTACAGCTCCCCTTCCACTCTGATACATAAACAACATCTTCTACATTCCGCTGTCGGCTGCCAACAGGGGGATCCCCTCGGCCCTGCCATTTTTAGTCTTGCCATCCATCCGATTATTTCAAAACTAAATTCCAAATTTAATGTCTGGTATTTAGACGACGGAACCATTGGGGGCGACGTGTCATCAGTACTGACCGACTTACAGACTTTAATCACGGAGTTTGCCTCCATTGGCCTCGAACTAAATTTTTCTAAATGTGAAATTTTTATTCCCCAATCAATTGACCCCACTAAAAAATCTGAAATTATTTCTAAATTTAACGTTTTGGCCCCCAACATAAGTACGGTCGATGAACAATGCCTCAAACTTCTAGGAGCCCCTATCTTTGGCAGTGCTGTCCCCACCTTTTTATCGGACCAAATGTTTAAATTTACTCATTCATCGAACCGTCTTCACCAAATTAATTCACACATGGCTCTCTCTATCATCCGCTTCTGCCTTTTCGTACCAAAATTCACATACATCCTCCGGTGCTCTCCTATTTGGCAACACAATGAACTTCTAACATCTTTAGACAAAATGATTCAAAATTGCCTCACCGAAATTCTAAATTGCAACATTGAAGAGAGAGCCTGGACCCAGGCGTCCCTTCCGATCCGCCTCGGCGGCCTGGGCATCCGTAAAATTTCAAGCGTTTCATTGCCTGCGTTTTTGTCATCGGTCCACAGTACGCACAACCTCTTCGGGAGAATCATTAACCCGTCACTGGGTTCCGTAGAGGCGGCTTACTTGGCCGAGGCCAAACTCGCCTGGTCAATAGCATGCCCGAGCGTGCAACCGGTTGCTCCTCAGTCCCAGAGACAGTGGGATGAGCCGCTCTGCCTCCAGATCCAGCGCGATCTTCTTTCGACTGCCGAGAACGAGACGGACCGCGCTCGCCTACTCGCTGTCTCTGAGAAAGAGTCAGGCTACTGGTTGCAGGCACTACCCTCCCCAAATCTGGGCACCCTACTGAGCAACTCATACCTGTCAGTTTTAGTTGGTCTCCGTCTGGGCGTTCGGACATGTAGAGTTCACCGCTGCCAATGCGGTGAGGCCGTCAACGAACTCGGCCACCACGGACTCTCCTGCTCCCGGAGCGCTGGCCGCTGGTCACGCCACGCAACATTGAACGACGTTATCCGTCGGGCCCTTGTTACTGCCAATGTACCCGCCATCTTAGAACCTAGAGGTCTAATACGGAGCGATGGGAAGAGGACCGACGGAATAACGCTCGTTCCATGGAAATTGGGGAGGTCGCTGGTCTGGGACGCTACCTGTGTAGATACACTGGCACCGTCCCACGTCCATGCGACCTCATCCAATGCGGGTGCGGCGGCGGCTAACGCGGAAAACCTCAAACGGCGCTTATATGTAAACCTCGGCGAGGCTTACATATTTGCACCGTTTGGGGTCGAGACATTGGGTCCGTGGGGGCCAGAG
Source organism: Agonopterix arenella (assembly GCA_927399405.1). Taxonomy (NCBI): domain Eukaryota; kingdom Metazoa; phylum Arthropoda; class Insecta; order Lepidoptera; family Depressariidae; genus Agonopterix; species Agonopterix arenella. Next base: position 1,101,253 of record OV656704.1, read on the forward strand.
GCGCGCCGATTATTTAAAGAATTATCGGCGCGCCTAATCGAGGTCTTCGGTGACCAGAGGGCTGGCAGCTACCTCGGTCAGCGCATCAGCCTGGCCATACAAAGAGGTAACGCTGCCAGCCTCCTGGGCACCTTGCCGCCAAGCGGCGGAAATTTCGAGGACATTTTTTATTTGTAAGTAGTATTAGTTTTGTTTTTTTTTTTTTGTTTTTATTTTAGGTTAATGGTTATTGATGTAGTGCTTTAATATGTGTATAATAAATTGATTTTGAGTTCAGAATTAAATAATGTATCCAATGTGAAAAAAAACTTTTATTCCCCTGTGTTTTACCCATTGTAATTTTTTTTAATATTGTGGATTTTGGCAAAAAATAACAAGGTTTTTTTTAAATAATATTTTATTTTTAAATCAAATTAACACTTTTATAACACCGATCTTATACAACACTTTATTTATTATTACAACACATTCATAATTTACATCTATTTTTTGTAATAAATACATCTTATTTTAATTTTACAGTATAACCATAAGTTCATGTTGAACTTTGTTCGTAGGTGGTTCTGCATTCCTTCAAAAACTCAATTTTTTTTGGACAAAATAAGAATTTGTTAGAATGTGAATTATAACATGAAACCTAAATAAAATGTCTCGTTGAAGAACACCGTTAGCAAGATGCAACAAAAATGTAAGATAATAAACATTTTTTAAAATATTTTGAAGATATCTAAGATGATAGCCTGAGCCCAATGAACAATCATCTTATTACATCTTCATTGATAAATTAAAATTAGTGTTGAAACAAAATTTAAAATTATAAGTAGCCTAGGACTATTTTCCACCACCTCGCTACCTCGCACATCTCTGGTGGACCGATCCACACTGGTACCAACCCTGTGTTTTGTCATATACACTGCACACATCACATCACAACGTCCCACTGCAGGGCACAGCCCTACCCTCCTAGTATGGGAGTTGGTCACCCACGCGTGCCCAAATCGGATTGGTAGACTTCACGCCTTGGACTTTCTTTTCAGTGTATGCAGGTTTCCTCACGATGTTTTCCTTCACCGTTTGAGAGCAGTCGGTATTAATACGTACTTAAGTCAGAAAAACTCATTGGTACATGGCATGCCGTCCGTGCGGATTCGAACCTGGACCTCAAGATTGAGTTTCCATAGCTCTGCAACGCGCCACCGACGCTCTCGCATATGCACTACCTATGGTTTTGTAATATCCATGTCCGAATAGGGATTTGCAGTAGGACCTTCGAATCCGAAATAAACAGCGCACCAGATCGATAATATTATTTACCTACCCAATTCTTTGTTTCACTGCTAGATTGGAAAACGAGAACCTTTCTCGTTTTCCAATCCAAGCGCAGAATCGTAAATTAAAAACAATAAACTTTTTCAAAAAAAACAACAGCAATAGTAATACAAAAGCCTGTAGCTTGTTTGAAGAGAATAAAACGAAACAATTTTTAATGTTTGGATTTTCAGCGGAAACCCTGTCGTTTTCCGTCGAAATCTGTTCGTTCGTTTTTAGTTGGAAAAATTCGGATATAATTCCGACAGTTGACCTAAAAGCTTGCATGCCCCAAACCGAGAGAAAATTGAAAACGAAAAGTCTTGGTGATTCAGTTATAAATTTGGATTTTGTGAAAAGTGTATAGAGAGGTCAAAACGTGGTTTTATTTATTTACTATTACTATACCGGTTGCGCTGATTTTCTGTCTTGAAACCGTTAGCAGGCACTACATTCTCGCCAAGAACAGACGAGAAAGGCCGAGAACGAGAGTGTGCTTATTTTGTTTTGGAAGTTCTTGCCGAGAATTATCGCCGAGAAGTTCTCACGAGATTGTAGTGCCTGTTTTAGAGTGACGTATACTGTACCCTCGATACGTCCACGTCCAGCATACCCTAGGTGATCAGCAAAAGCACGATGTCAAACTCAATGAGTACCTAATGATATGCCAATGACAGAAGAAGACACTATAAAAAATTACCCTCCTCCAGGCGCAGTCGAGTAAAAAAGATTTTTAGGAATATGCAGAACCACATAATATTGGGATGTTACTATAGCAGATTGATTTTCATAGTATTTTGTCAAAATTGTATTCTCGAATGGCTTCTTTTCAATTCGTTATTGTAACATCGTCGATTTGCCAATCTGTTACTACTCTTCTATCGATGCCTTTTGTTTAGCTAGCTTATATTTTGTTCTTGGTTTTCTTTGTTGTTCCCTCATTATGTGACAGTGACTGCAATAAGCTTGCATGTACTCTCTTTGGGTGTAATATTATGAGCAATCTGGAAAAGTATTTCTGTAGTTGACTTGTTTATCTAACCGCAAACTATCTTTTTATGTATTCTAAATATTTATGTTTACTGATCGTGTTTGTATTTGAATTGAAGAAAGGTTTCTATTTGTGAAAACTTCCACCACATCATCATTATCTACCACTTTTCAAATTTTCTGAAAATTTAATTTAGGTAGTATGTAATTTAATTTTTGACTTCTATCTTCTTATTTTCTTCTTCTTCTTCATTACAATGTATGTGTCTGTGAGCGTTATTTATTTATATTCTTCGTCTTTGGGATAATTAAAAGAGTACATAAAATATATTGACTTTACAAGACTACAATTTTGACTTTTAAGACCGACAAATTTTGCTCTACATAGTATTTTTGTTTTTAGTTACACAAACATCGTCTTCCACAATGATACCTATTGAACTGAAATATAAAACTATTTTACTTCTCTAAATACACAATAGTTTGTTCCGAAATGTGAAAAAGATTTAGTTAGTTTTAAAATTATCAAAAATATACCTTTTTATAAAAAAACATGTTAAACAGATTTTTTTGTAGTTATCGAAAATATTACAGTTCCATTTGAGTTTTAGTTTACTTACAAGTTATAACTACTCGCTTAAATGAAAAATAGGATTGGTTGAAAGTTACTATCTATGCATCTTGATCTTGATCAAATGAAAATTTTTTTTTAATTATGAGCAAGATGGATAATAGTTTTAGCTAAAAGGAAGGATCTCTTTTGCTTTAGAATAAAGAGGTCCTTCCTCTTAGAGTTTTATCGATTTCGACCTATCCCATTCTTTTTTTTCGACGGTTATAATTAATTTTGTGCTTAAACATTTGCGCATAAATAGAAACAATGAAGAAATTGCGTCAGTCGCTTATAATTAAATACAGTTAAAGATCTTGTGCTTTACAATAATTCTATAATATATTATGACTTTGTCAGAGACAATTAAAATAAATAGAAAACCATTGATACACAAAATCGGAAGACGCAATTCATGAATATATTTTTTAATTAAATGTAACGGCTAGGAACCAACAAAGTTTAACTTAAAGGAACTTATAAATAAATGAATATGAGTATGAATATGAATAATTTAAAACAGACTACTCCTTATTTGTAATTGATTTCTGTTCTTAAGCGATAAGATTCAGTAAGAATGTCTGACTTTAGATTCAATAAAAATATTTATAAAGAAAACGATAGAGATGCTAGTAATGTGAGCACCTTAATAGCTAAAATTAAAAAACCTGCACCAAAAATGGACCAGCCATATCTTAAAGGTTAGATTTAAGTAAAACTTAATAATAAACAACAAATAAATTATTAAAAATTAGTAGTTAAGCATCTTTTGACATACAATAAAGGTTTGAAAATTGTTGACAAATATATTATTTTCTTTCACATACATTCAAAAACTTGCATAATAATACTATTTAAATAAGCTACAATTGTTTCTAAATCCACTTAAAATAATAAATACTTTTAAAAAGCATCTTAATTACAATTTAATAAAGGTCCATAGTAAACGATTAATCCATGATATTTCACAAAATATTTTTGGTCTTGAAGTTTTTGCAGATCACTAAATAAGTATACAGACGTTTATACTGATAAATACAACTATAATCCATTTCACATAAGAAGGAGATTGAAAAAACTAATTTTCGCGCATATAATTTTGGAAAAAGAGACCTGTCAGAACCCTTCCTATGTGAAAAGCAGTATGCATAACAAATTGATTTGAAACATCTTACACATTTACAGTTGAAGTTTTCAATTAAATTGACACTTTTAATTCACTTAGCACTTAGAAATTGAACTATTCAATTCCATAGTTCCGTCGACAAGATTTGCTTCTTTCATTTCGTTAACGTTAACCATTCATGTTACTACAAGCGGCTTTGCTCACGTAGAGTTAGGTACGTTACCGCCCTTCTCGAAGCCATCAACAAGGGTTTCTAGTATGAATTTGATAGTTATTTTGTAAATGTTTTCCACGTTTGGCGTGTATCGGTCGCCGAGCGTTGATTCTACTGCTGCTAGGAATGGCGTCTCAATTTTCTGAAAAATAAAACGAAATACATACTTAATTAAATTCTTAATATAAAAAAAATAATAATTGCAGTCATAGTCCAGTAGACCACGTCATTTCTCCCCATGAGCGTCGTCGTCGTTGATATATTTAGCGTACAAATGAAGAATATTCCTTATGTTATAAAAGTACATCAGGTGATGAGCAAAACAAATTGATACAATATTTAAAATATGTGGGTTCAATTACCAGGGAAAATGGAGAGGGAAAGCAAGCCCGGCCTCATTTCCGGTCACCTAAAGGACTGACCTACTGAAATATTGTTACGGTCATATTTTATTCCCATTTTCTCATGACATAGGTGAAAACGTACAAAAATATGGTTTTTGCATGAAGAATTTTAGTCGAGAAACATTGGGATCTCCTGGAAATTTTATCAATGACACTAATTTTAAGGTAAGGCCACTCCATCACTAATTTTAAGCGTGTATTCAGATAATGAATCGAAACAACTTTACCCAAGGAATATGGGTTGAGAAAAGACAAAAATTTCTTGATCCCTCATTGAAAATCACAACACACACAACGCATCAGGAACAAATCATCGTTTTATACTGCAAGGCACTGGCCTGTCCTCATTATAATAAAAAAATAAAAACGGAAGTACCAGTTGATGAAAAAAATCGGTAAAAATGAGACGCTTATAAATGCAGTGTTATATTTCAACTGGCTATTATAGTGATATTAATTCCACTTTATTCCACTCCATAAGTCATATTGGACATCATGTCTTCGATTACATTGTCAGAACGAATATCTTTTTGCGGAACTTTGTACATCGCTCCCAATATATCTTAGTGAGCTCATGAATGGATGTGATCGATCTTCGATCCCGGGATCTCTGATGGATTTTATTACCGTTAAGAATATATTTTTGTTAGGTTGTCGTCACACTAGGCCTTAACTAGACACTGGTTTGTGGGACTGTTACCTGCCTACTACCTAGACCATCGCTTTTTTGGTATATGCCTGTAGTTTATAAAATTATAAGTATTGTATAATGTCTTTCTTAACATGCTGGCGGTTTTTTCGGTAGGGGATAATCAGACCATGAAACTGGACAACTTTCTCCATGAACCAACATCAAAATCGGGAAAAAAATCACCTGTTCCACACAAAACTGCAAACCAAGTCGACCCAAATGTATGGGAAAGCAAAATTTCAATGTTGATTCCATAAAGAAAGTTTTTCAGTTTGATGGACGCCCTCTTGAAAAACCGTCAGCAGACCCTGTATGTCTATGTCTATCTACGGATATGAACATGGATGAAGCGAGAGAACTGTGTAAAAATCGGTAAAAACTTTACACCCATGTCTCTGCCTACCCAATTAGAAATGAGGCGTTAAATTATAGATAAATAGACGGTAATATTCTTTATTATAATACAAGAGCTTCGCCCACGTACAGCTCGTAAACATTATGAGACATTTTTGTTGAGTAATGAATTTAGGAGAATCTACTGAGTGGATTACTATGTCATAGATGGAATATCTTCTTTATTGTCATGTTTATTGCGACTAAAGAAGCTTACAAGGTTTTCTGGCTCTGAAATCTCAATTGTTGAGTAGATTATTCACGGAGAAAAATATATCTAGTAGTTTATATGACAATCTTTATGTTAGTAGACTAGAAAATTTGCATGCATGTTACAAATCGTACGTAATTCAAGAAACATAGCCAACAACACTTACACAAAAACTAGCTTTCGGTTACAAAAAACCGTATTGAAATCAGTCTACTCTTTAGGGAGCTATCTTCATAGCTCCCTAAAGAGGCCAAACATAAACGTCCAATTTATAACACCTCTTTTTTTGCGTTAGGGATTAAAATAAATTAAAACATCGTGTGGCGCTTGTGGGCTGCGTAGCGCTATCAACCTCTAAAGCCCTCACTGGTGCCTCCAGCAGCTGGAGATAGATGTACTATTTATTATTGGTCTCTGTGACCATTAGAGGTAACACATACAAACGTGAGATATATGTGGGACTTATAAGTGTCATTACTCCGAAATTTTATATTTTGGTGTTGAAATCAAAGTTCTTTATGTGTGCTATCAACTTTATCTGTTATTAAATTTATTTGATAGTAAGTCGCAGAAAGTTTATTGAAGAGTATTGATAGAGACATATTTACTTAATCCTCAGTTATGTTTACATGAGTAATAGTATATTAATATTTCCATAAAAGAAGTACGGCATCGGTATTTATTTCACTTCGATTAAAGTCAATTACATTAGAAAGTCATTGATTAAAGTAAAATCAATGGATAGGCTCATAGCGCATTTAGTTGAAGCACACAAAATAGAACACTTGGTCGACCCACACAAAGTAATACACTTAGTCTGTCATCTCAACTCATCTCGTATATTTGAAAGTTTCGTCAAAGTAAAGGCAATATTAGCTTGCAACTGTTCGCGTAATTTCCATCTATTCATTTTACTTTGATTTAAGCCTATTTTAGAAATAACCCGTTCTATACAAACATAATCAATTTATAAATTATTACACAAATATTCGCTTCACATAAACAAAGCAATCATCCATATAACTTACCCAAAAATATTCAACTTTAAACCCAGGTATTCTCCGATGGCTGGCCCCAACCTGATGTATGTACTCGAAGAAGTTGTCCAGGTCATCCAGCCCTTTAATTCCCTCGTCGAGCGTGTTCATAACATTGTTAGCATGCTCCGCTAACTCCATGGAATTGAATTGTTCCTCCTTCGTCCGACATTGTCGGAATTTCTCGAACATATTCAGTAAGTCTTGATTTTCTTCGAATAATCTGTGGAGAAGGAAAATGTTTTCGTTATTCCGATTGTTCAGATAGTATAAAGACACATGTAACTTAGTGGTAAATATCTTTTCGACTTCGGTATTTTGTTGAGACGGTATGTGTACAAAGGGGATCCACTAGCGCGTCAGTATTATTTGATTTTTTTACTATATCCACCCACTACTGGGCAAAAGCATTCCCTTCCTCTTCAACTCGTTCTTGTTTTGAAACTTTGGCTCACATCAGTATAACAGGGTGTAAACTACCGGTGTAAAGGGGTGTTTCAAACTATAAAACTGATCAATTTTCACTATGGGCCAAATATTTAAACCGCGAAAAGAAATGTGTTGTTCGATGGAAAAAGTCTACAGGTTGGTTGGTTACAACCCAGATGTACGAAACAGCTGATTTTTTTTCGCCATTTCGGATTTGGTCTCATATTAAAAGTTGTTCAGCTTCAGTTCGATGGCCTAACTAATTTAAAGCATCCCCTTAAGTATGTAACGCATTTAAATTTACATGTATAATGTAATGTATAATGCTTAAATTCTTCAGAAAACTACCACGAGGAGAAATCGCGTGGTCAAGCCTGGAACCACTAAAGCTCAAAATAAAAACACCTCCCTTTTATTGCAGTTGGTTAAGTGATAAAGTAGGTATTAAGTATCCACCTTATTGAAACTCCCGCCTATTCGATCGTTGATCGAATACGTCTTAACGTTTAACGTATTTGGGTTCATACGGTTTCAGTACGTGAGAATGGTCTACGAGGCCGTAAATAAACTGGATCGATTTCTTTTCAGACTTCAAATAGCTGGAAACACTTAGATGAAACAAGTAAAGGAAGATGCAAAAATTTTGTATCTAATTAAATGTTGTTTTTATTTTGCAGTTGTTCTTTGTATATTTTGTTTTGTTTAATCGATATTTGATGTAGAGTTTCTGGCCGCATCTTCACTTTAATTTAATCTTCAATTTAATGTTTGGTACACCAAACTTGACTGAGAAAACGCGTATTACTTCAGAACCGCCTAGATAAGTTAAAACACATCGCACCCAATCTAATTTAGCTCAATGATCGGCAAGATACACCCTTCAGTCTGTTGGCGTTTATTTCATCAGCCTATATACGACAACATAATATAACAGCCTATCGTGAGTCCAATTGCTTGCATTCCTGTAACGTGAAATTGCGCAATGTATCAGCAATCCGCATCTTCGTCCGTTTGGTTTTATCTAAGTGGAAAGCATAATAATTCCATTTTCATTCAACTTCGTAAGATTCCATTGAATTTGCATAATTGCTTCGGTAAACGGTCACCGAGGGATCGAGGAAATCTGTTGAAATTTCATCAATCATCAGTTAAAAAAGGAGGTCTAATATTGAATTGGATTTTTATTTACGGAATAGACTCTGACGATTTGTATAGTACCTGGAGTGTGATTTTTGAACATCGCACTTTTAAATCAGCATTAGAAAGATGCATGATATCCATAGTAATTTTGACATTTTCTACTGCTGATTTCTACGTTTGATATTCATAAATCGCACTTCTGTATGATTTTATAGAAATATTTTAGTGGTATATTTTTAATGCCCTTTTTTAATAGGTTTACAAATAGATAGCGCATTCATGCCTGATTCAGGGTTTGACTGGAGGGGAAGATACTATATTAAGGGGTTGTATAGATAGGGAGAGACTATAGGACTTTAACTATGGAGACAACACAACACCTAAAACCTAAAACTCGAAAAAAACAGATTCAATTTTACCCCTGAGTCGATTTTTATAACACCCAGAAGAGGAAGAAGAAGTTGAATAGTAATAATGTATAAGAATTAATGACAGAGGATATGCTGCTAAAATGCAGGGCTCTACTCGCGGACATTCGAACTTCGCAATTGCGTGAACGTTTTCATTCCAATGTCAACTAAGCTCTATTACAATGAAGTTCGTACCTAAACGGTCGCGATATATCGAAAATCTAAAGCCCTGGTACAAAGCCAGAGCTGTTATAGGATTATGTAAACTGCCAATTTTGTGTTTTTTATCAGTGTCGCTATGTGTCTGTAAATAATATTTTAGGATTTTTTGTTATTGTTGACATAATAAAAAAAAAATAGAAAGAAATAAAAAAATGAAAAACAAAAATAAATATTGTATTAATTTGTTTAACTTGTTTACAATTTCAATGACATTTGTTTAGTAGTTGTATTGTATGCATAATTATTTTGTATTTTAATGTTTTTTTTTGTGCAAGTCTGGAAAGACAGGGTTCGGTGAGCCATATTACTTTATCGCAATGTGAACAGAATAATGTATCTGAATACCATACACAATAAATGATTTTAATTTGATTTGATTTGAAAAAATTCAAAAAATTTAAAATGACTTGCCATCGATTGACTCCATAGAAGAATGTCATGAATGGTTATCATATTTACATAACTGAAACAACAAAACTGCAGATATTAACTTAAACTAAAACAACAAAATAATTCCAATAAAACATGACAATTTAACTTCGCTTTTCATTTAAATTCAAATAAAAAAATAGCTCCAATAAGATCACAGTCCAATTCAATGAATTGCAAATCATTCAATTTTTAACGAACCGCCCGCCCCCACTCAACTTGTCAGCTTTATTTATATTATTATGTAGTTTGTACGGGGCATTAAATCTGCTGAAATTATTTCCCAAAGGAGAGATATTCTAAGTTAATAGTTTTGTAATAGAAATATCATTTGGTTTGCTTTCTTCTTCTTTCTTTTCCGTGCACTAAAAAATCATTTCTAAGTGCACCCCTACCCTATATCCTCTTTAGAATATTTTGGGCTATGCGTTGTCTGTCAGTCTGTCAGTTACGGACTTCTTTTTATATGAAAAGAAGATTTAAAAGACTCTTCATAACAATAAAAACTATGAAGTTTAGTCATCTGCACAAATTATTTCGGGAATGTATGGACCTATCAGCAAGTAATCAATCAATCAATTATGCTTTATTTGACACCAAAAAAAACAGAGTATACAGAGAACAAACAATCAGGAAATACAAAAGGCACAAAAACAGGCGGTCTTATCGCTAAAAAGCGATTTCTTCCAGACAACCTTATTTCTTCCAGACAACCTTAGTAATCATCATTATAAAGTGAATGTGGTAAACCAAATTCCACGCTCATGTAAAGTAAACCAATTGAAAGGGATGAATGAAAACAGAGCACGGGACTGAAATCGATGACAATGACTTCAATTGACTTCAATTAACATTGACTTCATTTCATTTATCAATTAACGACATTGTATTTTTTGAAAACACGGTCCCTCTCCTTCTTATGACCGTGTTGTATTTTTTACTTTTTTTTTTAATGATAGAAATATTTATTCTGTAGCGCTCTCAGCGAAGCCTCGTTCAATATTGACATTTGTTTTGGACCCACTTTAAGACGCTAATTCCGGTGGCATTGGCGACACTTGGGATTTCATACCTTCTACAGGGCAATAATAAAATGTTTAGCAACATTTTCAGGGCTGGTTCAGACCATAAAACTGAACCACTTTTACTTTGGAAGCAAAACTGAAATCGAAAAAAAAATATCTGCTGTTTCTAGCTGTTTCATAAATTTGAGTCGGGTAGGGATTGCACTTTAGTACGGATGGTTTGAACCACCCCTGTATAATGAATTAATGATGCAGAATCAGATGTCTCAGTTGATTTTGATCATTGAATTGGACCATTTGAGAAATCGACTTTTAGCATTGATCCATTTGATAATTGGAACATTTCCGAATCCATTACATTAGAAATAAAAAAAAACTTGTTATTTTTGTTTGTTTGTTATAGCCGTGGTGGTCCAGTGGCGAGTAACCTTGCCTGCCGTGCAGGAGGCGATGGTTCGATCCCCGTCCAGGCCGACTCGTACCAATGAGGTTTTCGGAATTTATGTACGATTTCTAACTCCACTGGCTTTTTCGGTGAAGAAAATCATCTTGAGGAAACCTGCATGCTTCAATTTCGAGGCATGTATTGTACCTACTGTCCATTACAAGTGGCGACGGGCTCACTCCCCGTCACACTGGACAGAGTTTCGGTACTACTAGTGAAACGTTGATGTTCTGAGGTTTCAGAAAATCTCTGACTACCCCCTCGGGGAATATAGTCGTGAGCATATGCTATGCTTGTAATATAATTATTCATTACAAACAACAACAAACAAGGACCTAAATCTGTTATACACATTAATATGTATCAAGGGCCCGGGGTGCAATGAGAAAAATAAAAATTCTATAGGTATTATTAATCGAAGCAAAATTATTATTATTCAATCTCTATTAAAACACACCTACCCTAAATGTTGCCTTAAGTAACTAAAAGTCAAACCACTTGATATAAAATGTCATCACTTAAATACTATCGTGTAACTTGAAGCCTAGACTCATATCTAGCTATGTCACGAACATCCCTTAGGTCCTATTTCAGTGCTCTACCTTAGGCTTTTAGGACTAAAAAGTTACAAACGATATAAGCCTCAAGGGGCTGGCTTTACAACCTACGCTACGTGTAGAAAACTAAAATAGATATTGGCACAAAAGAGTAACATTAGAGAAATGACTAATATAGTATTCAAATTCGAGGCATGTATTCTACCCATTGTCCATTATAAGTGGCGACAGGCTCACTCCCCGTCACTGGACTGGACAGAGTTTCGGTACTACTAGTGAAACGTGAATGTTCTGAGGTTTCTTAATATCTCTGACTACCTCGGGGAATATAGTCGTGAGCATATACCAATAATATCGCACGTTTCCAATTCATAAGATATTGGAGTTTCGTGTTGACCTAGTTATGAGGGCTGAAAAGAGGGGGAGAGAACATGGTTACCCAATTTAATGCCTTTATTATGAGGTATACAACGTGTAATGTAACAGAATTCAATAGGAGGCAGGAAGTTCAATTTGATCAGAATCATTAACTGATCGACATTTGATGTTCTGACAAGAAGAAAGGCGGAAGGCTGTTTTTAAGAACCAGTCTTGGAGGTACTGTACATAAATGAAACTTAGCTATATAAATGTAGATTGTAATAAAATAAAACTATATTTTTTTGTAGTTATGTTTATGCACTGTTATTGGTAGGTATTACCTGTTATCCACCTGGTCTAGAGTCGGAGAGGCTGTAAATCTGTAATACATATTGGTTGGTACGGATACAAATATATAATTAATAAATGTAATATGTACTCTTATCTTATAACTGTTTTTTATTGTCTGTGTGAGAGATCAAAATAAAGTATTTTGTATTTTTTGTATTAATATTATCTTTATAGTATCTTTTTTGTATTTTGTACTTTTTTTGTCTGACGACACTTTGTTTATTTGTTAGTAGCAGTAGAATATGTAGCAAGCATAATTGAGCAATACCTAGCTTAGGTTCGTCGGAGACCTTATACATAATTTTACTTGGCAAGCATCAAATTAAGTAAATATCTAATAATTTGTAACCTGTTGTAAACTGTACTATTATGTGTGTGTTACTTATGCAAATAAATTGTTTATCTATCTATCTAACCTGAATATGAAAATTCGAATAAGAGCCAAAATTTGCATGCTGTCATTCAAGTAATTGTCAAAGTGGGCGTGAAAATATGTTAAACCATGCCATAACCCTTCAGTATGAATGTGAAGTGGGGACCCACTTCAAGCGATCGAGACGACCGACTGACTATACGAGTATTTTACTCGTTGGTCCAGTTTGCATTGGTACCTATTTAAGTAAAATACGTCAAAATGAATGTAAACGAGGCTAAAATAAAAAGATGTGTCAGGATTTGGTCAGGATGGTAGCGTGTGGTCTCTGCCTAGCCTACCCCCATGGGATAATGATTTTTTTTTTAATTCTTTTGTTTTTTTTTGGAGCTTTTAACCCTGAGGTTACGTCAGCCCGGGATAATGATGTAAGTGTATTTGTGTGCCTGTTTAATTTTAATTTTTTTATAATTACTAAAAACTTTTGTATGCAGTTATTACAGGGTTTACTTTGAGTATAGTTAGTGTAAAAACTTTTGTTTTAGGCTGCCGAAATATAAAATAATAATATTAAACAGACTATGACGTTTTGTATTCGATTTGTCTGTAGCTGTACGACTGTGCTTGTATTTTCTTTGCGTAGTTCGTCGTGTAAAAATACTCATGAGCATTGTGCATTCAGATATTAATAAAAGGTTTTAAGCTGCATGTCACACATTGCCCTATTTAAAGTTTCATGGAATGGTCACCCTGTATCTGGTAGGATACAGGTCTACCCTCAAAACAGGTGTTCCTTCTATATGTGTTAGCCAACCAGACTTGCCTAATGCGGTTTGATGACGCGTCATAATAGTTTCTACTTTAGCGCACAGCTTTTTAGGGTTGTACCTCATCTGACAGCTCAGAATCATATTTTTTGATGCTCCGTCCTTTTCTGTCGCTAAGGAAAGTGATTTCCTAGAGCGAGAAAGACAGCGAGAATGCAACAGCACGCGGCCGCACCGGCAGTGCTGCGTCATTTCTCGCTCTAGCCAGTGACATTCCTGAGCGACAAAAAAGGATAGCGCGTGAAAAATGCGATTCCGTGCTGCCAGATGAGGCTCAACTCAACCAATACTCGCTAAAACTGTGCCCCCACCCTTACTTAAGGGGCAATTGAACATAGTACTTTTTCGTCACGTCCCATAACGCGTGCTTGTTCGAAACCCGTGGAGATTCGAACTGCCATGTTTTGTTGTATTATAAATGTTTAGGTCGTACCTTTTTGCCTTGTTTTAGAAGATAAAGGGATATTAGGGGATTTTGCAGCTACAGTTTGTCAGTTTTACTACCTATTTGGTGTTTTATTATGTACGTTTTATCTAGAATATTCAAATAAGTTTTTTGTTATTAATCCTAGAGATATTATTATATCTTCGTATTAAATACATACATTCACTAAGGTAAATTACAATGAATTACTCGTATTATTTAAAAAAAAGGGGAGTTTATTATGGAAATGAAGGAGTCAATTTATTGTAGGCTCACAAACGCAAACGGTTAAGTTTATTGATGGTTTTATAAATATATATAAGGTCTAACAAAATTAGGTGAAACTATATTAAGGCGGTGATCAGCCCATCAAACTGAACAACTTTCTCTATGGGACCAATATCGAAATCGCGAAAAAAATCATCTGTTCCATACAAACCTACTCGACCTAAATGTATGGGACAGCAGTTTTTTTTTTCTCGATTTCAATATTGGTCCCATAGAGAAAGTTGTTCAGTTTGATGGTCTGATCATCCCCTTAAAATAGTTTCACCTAATTTTGTTAGACCTTATATATATATAAAACCATAACTATACGCCAACTATACGCTGACATTTTTATGTTAGCCTATTTCCCATACTAAGATTGAGGATCTTCTTTTATGGTTTTTATTATTTGTCTTCAATCTTCATACACAAAAAAAAAGGTTAGCGTTTTCATAAACCGGTAGTTTCATTAGATTTTCATTAGACCTGTATTCTTGACATTACCGCTTGTGTGTTTTGATGATTTCTAATATGATTTTATGCCTAATCTTATAATAAGTATTGTTAATTTTATTAGGGATGTCATCTAACCGACACACAATCTATCTACAATTTTTACATTTTTCATTTGTCTTCACTTAAGGCCAGGCCACACAGAGGCGGTTTTGCGGGAAAGCGGGCCGGGCCTGTGGGAAGCTAATATCTCCGGACCCGCTCGGTTTTCGATGTCTTTTGTTGTGTATGGTGTGATGTGGTGGTAATGTTCAAGTTTGTATGTATCTTACCACACAAAAATACGCGCGAGTCCGGAGATATTCGCTTCCCGCAGGTCCGCCTCCAGCCCGCTTTCCCGCAAAACCGCCACTGTGTGGCGTGGCCTTTATTGTTATTATAATTTAATAATGCAGTATAACCTACCTAACATCCCATATTTTTTGTAAAATAATATTTGTACACCAAATGGTTGAGTTTAGGGACATTTCAATCCAATTTTCTACAAATATTTCTAATTTCAGCAAGAACAAAAGTCTAATTGAAAAACTAAAATTGTTGAATCTATTTTCATAATTGGACAAGAAGATTGATAACATGTTTTAGTTTTAAAAACTATATTATTTAAAGTCTAAAGTGCCTAGCAGTTTAAAGTAGCAAATGTTATTTAAAATTCATTCAGGCGTAGGCGTCGTAACCAGACGTTGTTCCATTCAGTTCATTTCAGCGGTTTATGATGACTACATTAAGGTGGTTTCAGTCCATACAAAAGTTTGACGGACAATACGCGTAGACGGAATTAATAAGAGTAATATTTTATATATGGAAAAATAGTTAAGAAAATCTAGTTGCCGCGTAACAAATAACATTTGCTATTTATAATATTATTACGAAGATATAAAGCTTTTAAAATTTTGTATGATAAATTTCAAAACTTTATATCTTCGTAATTATTTTTTAAATTGCAGATGTTATTGATTACGCGGCATCTAGATTTTCTAAACTATTTTTCCATATATACAAAGTTACTTATATTAATACCGTCTACGCATATTGTGCGTCAAAGTTTTGTATAAAATTGACCCCTCTGCAACCGCCTTAATTAATAAATTTAATAATACTTAAAATGGATATTGCCTCTTCTGGAATTAATCAGTTCTAGAATTATCACTTGATGGTGGTTAATAATTGGATTCGTTATTGAATTTCCAACATAATATAAGTTGTTCATGAATAAATATAATACCAGTATATTCGTTATTGAATTTCCAACATAATATAAGTTGTTCATGAATAAATATAATACCAGTATATTCGTTATTGAATTTCCAACATAATATAAGTTGTTCATGAATAAATATAATACCAGTATATTCGTTATTGAATTCTAATCTAGCTTAAAACAATCTACAGTATGGCGTTATATTTTTCTTTCTATTTTTGACCCGCTACTGTAACCATCCTATGCAATTATTATCAAAGACATCGAGAAAGAAAAATCATCTTTTCGATATAAAACGTCAATGTCGACTCGATCCAAATGTATGGAATAGCTGTTTTATTTCACCATTTCAATGTTAGCCCCATAGTGAAAGATTTGATGGTGTAAAACACCCCCACGACAAAAAGTCATGTTCGAACTGTACAAACAGACGAAATGAAGATGTTTAGGTGGATGTGCGGTGTCACGAGGCGCGATAGAATCCGCAACGAGTATGTGCGAGGTAGCCTGGGGTACACACGGCGACACATCAAGCTATACAATCCACCATAAGCTGGCCCTGTACCCGGACTTTCGGTTTTCAATATATCGAAACCGTTTCGGTCCGAACTTCATTGTAATAGAGTTGACATTAGAACGAAAACGTTCAATTGCGAAGTTCGAATGTCCGGGTAGATCCTCTGGCCGCGCGACGTTATACGTTACTCGCCCTATGCGCGGCCAGCTTATGCTGGTTTTTTATAGCTTGATGTGTCGCCGTGTGTACGTGACATTGTAGATTAACTTCAAGAGTATAGGCTTAGGTGGTTTGGACACGTGAAACGAAAGCCACCCGAATATGTAGGAAGTATGGTACTGCAACTGTCAATTCCAGTAGGCCTCGCATGCCACCCCCGAGAAAACGATAAAAATCGAGATGTGCCTCCATCCTTATTATATTAGGTATTACAGAGAGAGCGCACATGACGATTTTCTCGTTTAAACGCTTCGTCTTGGGTGGCATGCTAGCCGTGCTGGACCAAGAAGACGTCTGAAGACTAGATGGATGAACACAGTTATTAGTGATATGACCGAGTGCAATGTCTCCGAAGACGACGTCAGAAATAGGGCAAGGTGACACAGAACAGACGCGGAAGGCTGATCCCACCACCATTTGGGATTCAAAGCCAGGAAGAGAGAGAGGTGTTATTATTTTTTTATTATTTGGTTTTAAGGGCTTGGTCAATGACTTATAGCTACTGCGACCTGGAAAGATCTATTGTAGCTGTCACCCTAGACTTAAAGGTCATTTCTTAGGCCCATGGACTTCATGAACCGTGTTATGCTTTTGGAGGGGAGGTCCCTAATGTCAGTAGGTGTTATTATGTATCCACCTAGATGGCGACTCCTGCTGTGAATGAGCACTTCGCATTCGCAGAGGAGGTGTATGGGCGTTTCCTCTGCGTCACAGCAGAATCTGCAAGTGGGTGAATCTACAAGCCCCATTCTGTGTAGGTGTTTGTTTAACTTGCAGTGTCCTGTTAAGGCTCGTACTAAGAGCCTTAAGTCGTTGCGGTTTGAATAGAGAGAGAGAGGTGTTAAACAGCCCCTAAAGCAAGTTTACGCCCTGTATTAAGTACAACTGCAATTTAAAACTTGTCCTGGATTTACTTAGTTTGTTAGCTGATACCGTGCTTTATGTATAACGGTAAATACACTTTCAGGCACTTCAGGAAAGCCTTCAAGCGTCACTTGAAACCCTTTTATTATAAAAGCTTTCAGTTTATTGTTTCACTTTAAGCTTTAACTCTGAAGTGACACAGTTTAAATTTGTTTAGCAACTTATTTTCGAAATAATAAGCTTAGAATTCTTATTATGGTGCCGTAAAAAGTTTTATAGGGTAGAGTAGAGGCTTAGGAGCTTAGATGAAACAAATAGAGGAAGCGGCGATTCTGATCGCATTTGCCTGTTGAACACGGTGTCATACCTACCTACATAATGGACGCAAAAATTGCAATTCATATGCTTTAGTTTAAAACTGAATAACTTTCCCCAAGGAAACTAACGTGGATTAAAATAAAAAAACTCTACTTTTCACACAAACGTTCAATTAGCTGATTTAATTTAGTACTTATAGGTAGAGCAATTTTTTTATTGTGCAGAGTTTAATGTGAGTGTTCTTTCAAAATTAGTGTCTTCCTGGATATTTGCACCTAATTTATTAATTAGACGTAGGTAAATGCAATTGGAACTGGTAGCTTGATTGAACTAACTATATCGCCCATAGTCAGGAATCACATCTAGTGGCGGCAGATCTTCCCATTCATCATGACACAAATGCAAAATAACATCTCTTTACATTAAGATCGGCATTGAGAACATTTCCTCGCCGCTTCTTCCTCGTTCTGGTTTCATCTATGGGTATTCTATAGTGCGAGGTGCTCTCGTGGGGTGAATTAGGGTGGTTTAGGTTTTATGGGGTCGGATTTGGCAGAAATATGGGGTCATTTTATTTTAATAACTGGCGATTCAAGATCTGCTCGGGTATGAATATAAGACGCCTGTTTTTTATCGATAGCAATAAATAAATATTTAAAAAACGCTCACAATGTAATATTTGAAAGCCGTGTAAATACTTTCTATAATGTAGGGTCCTTATAAATATGCTGACACTTTTTTAAGGGGGTGATCAGACCATCTAACTGAAAAAACTTTCTAGAGAAAGTTTTTCAGTGCCATAGATGGCACCAAAATTCGTAATCGCGGAAAAAAATCTGCTCGTCCATGCAAAAATGCAAACCTACTCGAGCCAAATGTATGGGAGAGCTGATTTTCTTTCGCAATTTCGATGTTGGTCCCATAGAGAAAGTTGTTCAGTTTCATGGTCTGATCATTATCCCCATTATCCCCAAGGACCCTGTATATTAAAACTAGAGTTTACCCGCGACTTTGCCCGCACGGGTTCCCGTCATCGTAGCGAGATAAATAACATACCTACCAACCAGATTTTAAGTCTAAACATAAGCTTTCAAACACAAAAAATAATTTGATCAAAATTGGTCCAGTAGTTTTCGAATGATGCGCGAACAAACAGACAGACAAAAATCCAGAAATTCGTGGTTTGGAGTCAGGGACTTCTAAAAACCATACCGTAAAATTTTTTTTTGGAAATATGTTCAATGTACAGACACACTTCTGTTACAGTTTTATAATAGTTGAGATACCTATGTACCTAACCTAACAACCTATACCTACTAGATTAATAGAACCACAGAGTACTATACTAGAACTAGAACTATAATTATATTTTGATGATTTAGTTAGAGATACATATTTTAACTATAATTTTAACCAGAGGTAGGTGAATATTTAAAACTGACTAATGTAGTGTAGGTTACTAGTAGTTCATAAGGAATTGTACCGCATTTTATTAGATAGTATTAAATCATACACTTAACTGTCCACACGTCTATTGATTTATAAATAACCCGCATCCTTACACTAATTCGTATGGACAATTTTTTTTATTTGTCTTAATAGAGATCATCATCTTATTTATAAACTGCCTCCGTGGTCTAATGGTTAAGGGCATTGGATCTCGACACGGAGGTCGAGGGTTCGATTCCCACGGGGGACACCTAGTGAAATGTCACTTTGTGCGTTTTTCCCCAGTTGGTTAGGACATTGCAGGCTGAATCACCTGATTGTCTGAAAAGAAAGATGAGGATGGCATGTTAAGCCGTTGGTCCCAGTTACTATCTCTGGTGGTAGTAGTCGTTACATAAAAACCACGCCAGAGGCGGTCTGAAAAAACCTCAGATCCAAACCAGGGCTCTGCCCACACGATGAGAAGAAGATCTTATTTATAGCGAGTTATTTACTGTACACATAATTTTTGTGGTGAATGAAAATGATCCATTTAGATGGAAAAAGAATTGCGTCAAAATGAATTAGTAAATATTCACCCAGGTAGTTAATTTTGAAGTATTCAGAAGAAAAATAAATCCAAGTTGTAGCACAGTTCAGTATTAAAATAATTACCATAGCTTTTGCCATGTGACAAAATGATCGAACAATCGAATAGTGTTCTGTCGAAGGTAATGTCTGCAGAAAGGGAGTAGATGGTAGTAGGGTCAGCTTAGCCACGTAATGTGAGCAAGACTAAATTACAAAGCACGTCACCTTAACTTTACAGTTGAATTTTTTATGCGAGTGATGAAAATGAAGGTTGAAGTTTAAGCGAGAACTTTAAACAAGTTAGGGAGATCGAGTTCCACGCTTTCGTACTATAAGGTTACTTGAAAACTGAACTGAAGCTTACAGGGATTTTAAAGGTATACGGTAACAACTAGAAAGGTATAGGTCCTGTTAAGTGTCGACATAGATCAACATATTCACCTAAAAATTATGTTTTTTTCCGAGACGTAGGTACTAAGTGTGAGTTCGACACACACTTGGCTGGTTTTAACTTTTTTTTGTGATACTTTTGATTATGCTCCATAATCACACACTATTGCCGTTTTTACGATAGGGTAAAAACAAAAACCCTGGAAAAGCACGTTTCTTGTACGAGGACCCCCTCAATTTAATTTTTTTTAAAGTATTTATTAGAAAATCCGCCACAATAACGCATATCCTGTGAAAATTTCAACTCGCTACCTATTACGGTTCAAAAGATACATCCCTTTACAGTACGACCAGGAAAATCTTCGTTTGCGCAGAGCAGGACCGAGTCTCCGTCAAAACCCGAAGTCATTTAGTAATCAAAGGGTGCAAAGTCGGATAGCAGCGAATAGGTAGTGAGAACAATTAGCCAATAGCGCCAACGGATTCAAGGTGACACATCCTAATTGGTCAATATAATTTCGCGCGCTATTAAAATTTGTCTACTGCACAGGTACATCGGTAAGACTTTTAAACCTGGTACTATTGTACAGTTAGGAAGGATGGACGGACAACGTAGGATTTGCAATTGCATCCCGATGGCACCCTATACAGGGTGTAAGTGACAGCCTAGAAAATACTGAAACGGTGAACTCAGACCATCAAACTGAACAAGTTTCACTATGGAGCCTACCTCAGGAAATGCAAAAAAATATCAGCTGTCCCATTCAAAACTGCTGTACCTACCAGACCAAAATGTATGGGACAGCTGACTTTTTTTCGCGTTTCCTGAGGTAGGCTCCATAGAGAAAGTTGTTCAGTTTGATGGTCTGAGTTCACCGTTTCAGTATTTGCTAGGCTGTCACATTCACCCTGTAGGTGTTCCTTACAACATTAAGCTAACCATGTATACATCCCTGGTTGAATCCATCATGTCCTATGGACTGAGTAGTTACGGACGCGCTTTTATAACGCATCTAGATCATATATACAGATTACAGATAAGAATTTTGAAGCTAATAGTTCCTTAGAAAATAAAAACAAAATTAAACGACACTGATTTATTCAAATACTGCAAAGTTCTACCTATACAATCTTTATTCATGCTAAATATTTTAAAGGAACAATATCATAGAACCGAAATACAACACGTTAAAATACACACATTTAATTCTAGACAGGCCAAAAATAAAACTCTCTTAAAACCACGTTATAACAATTTTTACGGCAAAAGGACATCCGATTTTATAATACAAGATTTAATTAACAAACTTCCGGAAGAAATAAAAAACCAAATTAATTCAAAAAACATAGCCTACCACATTAAAAATATCTGCTCCAAACTATAGACTGACTTACTTAACGTAGAATGTGAAGCAACCTGTATATCTGCCATCTGATCACGCGCCGACCGACTGACAAAGAACTGCCTATGCAGTTTTTTTCGATGCAAGTACGCGATAAGAACTTGTAACTGGCCGGTGCGATGTACGAGTGTACTGTAGTTATGTACCTATCTACCTGTTTGCCTACTCTTGCTATCGATGTTATTATGACTGATGTTTCTGCATTGGGACAAACCTAATATCAGGTTTATCAATGCTTTTAGTTCATAAGATGTTTGTTCATGTATTTGATAAATAAATAAAAAAAAAAAAAAAAAACTTACGGAACCCCAAAAACAAGCATGCTTATTACTGCCACTTCACCCAACAAGCTTCAGCTTTGACAAATGAGCTTCAATACCTTTCTGCAGCTATTTTTATAACAAAGGCTATAATCTGCGGACCGTACCAGAGGGTCTCTTGACCCATATCTGGGTACAGGTAAATAGCCACTTCTGCCGCTTTCTGTAGGGTTATGTGTTCTAGGGAAGATTGGATTTTTCTATATTTGCTAGTATCTTGAAGTCGGGGGACAAATTGGATTGGAAACGGTATAGAGGCTCAAATATTCGCTTAGCTTGGAATAGGTTGAATTGGTCTTTATGGATGCTTTTATTTTTTTGCTAGCCGTTACAGTTTCACCCTCTTATCGGCGAAGGGGATAGTAGGAGATATTCAAATGTAGCATATTCACATCCACATTTAGTAGTGTGTGAACTTTCATTTGTGGCGGGTATATTTTAATGGACAGGATAGCCTCAAAAATAAAACATAGATTTGTCACAATGTTTTCCTTTACTAAAAATACAGTGATACCGTATATATTTGTATGTATGTATGTAAGTATATATATACCTGTATCTTTATATAATACGAGCGTTAACCCGCGACTTCGTCCGCACAAATTATAAACCAGATTTTAAGTCAGATCATAAGCTATCAAACAAAAAAAGTGTCATCAAAATCGGTTCAGTAGTTTTTGCGTGATACTCGTTCAAACAAACAAACAAACAAACACCAAAACAAACACACAAACAAACAGACAGACAAAAAATCCAAAATTTGGTGAAATGTAATCAGGGACACCTAAAAACTATATCGTAACTTTTTTTTTGTTAATATCTTCAATGTACAGACAAACTTCCTGTTACAGTTTTATAATAGTATAGATATATTTATTTATTAGTCTTAAATACCTACTGTTTTATTAGTTAAATGTGCACACTATGCCTGCCTCACTTTCTATGCTCTCTCTCTGTCTCGGGTTTGCTGGAAGAAATCTCTTTAGAGATAAGCTCGCCCTTTGTAATTGTCTATTATGTTGTTTTCATGTATATTTCCGTATGTACAATAAAGTGTTTAAATAAATAATGATATTACAAATCTTCTTGTGTCGAGGCTATGGCATATCATTTAGTTTGTCTTGGTATCACATTGAAGTGATTTGCTAATCAGCGTTGGGTCTGATTGTCCAGGATGCGCCGAAATTATAGGGAATTCAATAAATCACTCAGGGAGGCTCTCGTCGTAAAATATCATGAGATCCTAAAAACATCAATCCCAGTATGATATAAAAAAGAAAGTTATTTATTGACCATAATAAAAAAACAATGTTTAGGAGGGACTTAAGGCTAATTGGTACATTATTGGTTACTTAATTGAAGGATCTCTGGCCTCCGATCTAAATTACCAAAAATAAATTGGTAATTTGTCGTTTGGAGTACAGGTGTTCCGACGTACGTGTACAGCAGCCTCATGATGTATAGGTTGGGAACCATTGGAAACCTTAAACCGTCGCCTCCTACACTAAAAGAGCGAAACTTCTGCACCACCGCGGTAATTTTTTGTTGTTCTATCTATGCTACATAGAGGTAGGCGTAACTCGTATCAACGCCCCGACAGGAGTCACGTGACGCTCCATGCTATGCTATAAAATCATGACAGGCTTAATTTTTGATGGATTGTGTGAAAGATGACAATGTGTAAAAAAGGAATAAGCGCATGGAGGAAGACGACATATTGCGCCGACCCCAAGTAATGGGATAAGGGCAGGGAGATGATGATGAGAAGGCGTAATTTTTGTGTTCCTGCAATAGGTGCCAATGTCTTACCCGACTAGTTGATAATAGCAAAAATAGAGGGCATCGCAGCCCCTGCACGGTAGAAATAGATTGACAATCAGACAGTTCCGTGACAATGTATCACCCTAGGCATAAAATATTTTAGTAATATGATAGAACCCTAAAAACCCAGGTCGTAAGCAAGCAATCCAGTTATCCGTTATCACTTGGAGCCACTCCCCATTTCCCGCAAAGTGTATTTGAGTCTCGAACCCTCAGCTCAGCCCTCAAGGAGTAAGATTTCATTATCAGTTATTTTCACATCACTAACTTTTGCCCTCTTTCCGATAAAAATATGAGACTAGACGTCTACTTATTTCGTAAATTTATCTAAGTTGATAATATTTAGGTACAATTTGGAATTAACTTTAGCTATGGCGCACAAGGTTTCTTTTTGAGTGTTTTTTTGTTTGTAATGACGACCCGGTTGGTGTAATGCTTACCACGCCAGACTGCCAAACCAGAGTCCTGGGTTCGAATCCCGGTTCGGTCATAGATGTTATAATGTTCGTTCCGTGTGCCTAACTTGGGATCATTACAATGCCTGTGAGCGTTATTTATTGTGGTCGAAAACTCGAAACCGATATGAGACGCCACGCCGCACTACAACCTGACTGCACAAAAAGACCGGTGTTAGTTGTAAGAACTGCCTCCGTGGTCTAATGGCGACACGGAGGTAGTGGGTTCGATTCCCACGGGGGAATGCTTCCCAAGTGAAATGTCACTTTGTGCGTTTTTCCCCAGTTGGTTAGGACATTGCCGGCTGAATCGCCTGATTGTCTGAAAAGAGAAATGATTCCGTGCTTCGGATGGATCGTTAAGCCGTTGGTCCCGGTTACTATCTCTGGTGGTATTACGACTGCTAAGTCGTCACATAAAAACCACGTCAGAGGCCGTAAGGCGGTCTGAAAAAACTCTGACACCAGGGCTCTGCCCACAAGATAAGAAAGAGAAGAAGAAGTTGTAAGAAAGGTTTTGATCACTACGAAAGAGGTGGTAGTGAATTTTGTGTTAGAACCATGTCAACTTCTTGCCCTGATTGGTAATTTGCAAGGTTAGTAACCACTATACTAGATTTAAAAACTTTACTATTTGTAATTGCATTGCTATTTCCTATCGTGCCAAACTTTCTACGTCCCGTATTTTCAGAGAAATAACGTAGGTACTACCACAGATTATTGAATAGTTACTTTCGTAACAGATAGTTCACTCAACCTGATTTTCGAATTTCGAACTTATTTTTCAGGAACGAAAAATAAAATGCGCCTCATGTCAATGAGCGACGATGCACCCCACGGTGGGGTCCGGCTGTCAAACGTACCTGAGCTGTGTAGGACGTATGACAAACTGACGGATAGATGGATTGATGCTGTGCTGACTACATCTATAAGTTTCCAATTTAGTATGGAACAATAAGATATTCTTGTGTTACATACATTCGATTCATCACATATATTCAGCTTTTGTGTGGATTTGCCCCCTCCTGAATTCCGTTCGGAACTACGGAGGCAACTCATCTAGCAGAATCCTAATTCTGTGACGCGATTCCGGATGTATGTGGCCAGCCTAACTTGTCTTGAATATACCTAGAACTAGATATAGCTAGATTTTTTCAGTAGACGAAGAAAATCCTAGCTGTTATTCTGGAATCTTTATTTAGCCTATAAAACCTCCATCCCAACCTTAAGCGTTAGATACATCATAGATTTATACCGGCCCTGAAACTCGGCTAAAAGGGTACTTTGTAACAACGCCGTAAACCCAAAGTTATCACTTTACTAGATCCAGGTGTTCTAGAACGTGCTGAGTCACATAAATTGAACTGACTCATCTTTATTCAATCAACACTGTCACATCAATTGTATTACTTTCTAAATAGAATCAAATAAAGTGCTCTAAAAGCAATGATATCGACGCGAAGAGAATTGAGAGTCAATGGAGGCGAAACATCTAAGAAAAATTGTTGCACTGAAGGTTTTATTTCATTTCGAAGAAAATAGGGATGTCCATGATTCATAATGATTAAGATCAGTTCTTCAATTAATTTTAATAATACTCTTTAACTATTTGTTATAAGGACTGGCCTTGCGGCAGCATTTCCCCTCTGCCACGGTATAAAAACAATTGATCATCTGCATTTACATTAAATTTTATACCTTATCACTATCCGCCTGTTTTTGTGCCTTTTGTATTTCCTGATTGTTTGCTCTCTGTATACTCTGTTTTTTGGTGTCAAATAAAGTATAATTGATTGATTGGTTGATTGAGACAGCCTGTAATTGCAAAACAATAAGTACGAACTTATGACGTTTGGGGTTCACACGAGACTACTTGACACTATTTTTAACATTTTAAATTACAATTTTAAGTTATGGGGAATTAAATCCAAAGTTGTGAAAGTATTTCATGTTAAGAGGATATGTGAAAAAAATAGGATTCTTCAAAGCGTCGTATATCATGAAGTACTAACAGTAGGAGTATGAATTGCGGAAATGTGTAAATAGAACATATAATTGAAGGTTTGATAAGAGCCAAAACATGATTAAGACACATTTTCTCGATAGAAAAACAAGCCAAAGTAGCCTCCGTTTTTATTTATAAACGCTTGGAACTGCTAAACGGTGAATAATAGAAACACGAGACTTGATTGAAAGTAAAGAGATTGATATTTTACAAATTTTGATTAGAGCAGATTTGAACTAAATAGTACAATCAAAATTAAATAAAGTGTGTTATACGCTTGCGTCGTTTCAGTCGCGCGTGTCAGAGGTAGAATGTTAAGTATAATTACCAATAAATTAACGTATATTCGAGTTGGCACCATTGACTAGTATCCAGAGCCGTTAAAGATATTAAAAACAACAACAACCAACTGGTCTTGACAGTCGAGTTTTGTGACTAATTATTGGTAATTATAATCGAAGTGAGATATAAGTTATGTTAATATTATGTGTTTGAATTATAATAAATATCCATAATGATTTAAATACTATTTATTAAGCATATTCGATTGTTTATCTAACACGTTTTGTCGTTGGATGTGGTTGGTTTGGCCGCCATTGACAGTTTGATATCAAAAGACGTGCCTGGTCATTAGAGAGGATGATTCCATTGATTCCTTTACTACTTGTCCAGCTAGGACGTTACGCTGCCCAAAGTTAAGTATAACTTGTGTGTTACTGTAATTACTGTTCATTTAACTTGTGTTTTAAATGTCGAATCGAAAGTAAATTAAAGATAATAAGTAGACCGATTCTCATGTTTCATTATAAATAATCCCCGTTCCCACTTATTCTACTCTAACACGCGCGCCGCCCCGTCTCTTTCTCTCGCATCAGGCAATAATATAAGCTATCACACGCCCATTTCGCTTCAATTATTTTTCGACACATGCCCTTAGCTCGCCCCCCGCAAAAAGTGGCAGAAATGTTTGTTAGTAGAATGACACGCGTAACTAGTCCCTATACAGGGTGAAATTGATATCATTAGCATTCTTTTAAACTAAGAGTCTACCCATCAAACTGAACAACTTTTACTATGGGAGCAAACCAATCGGAGCACAACAAAAATTTGCTGTTGCATACATTTGAGTCGAGACGGCACGGCACGGCACTGTAGTTTAGTATGGAACATCTGATTTTTTTTGCTCCGACCGGTTTGCTCCCATAGCAAAAGTTGATCGGTTTGATGGGTAGACTCTTAGTTTAAAAGGAAGCTAGTGATATCGATTTCACCCTGTATAAGTAGTCAAAGATAACCTATAACTGGGACGTGAGGTGTAATTAGATGAACAAAGAGAAATATAATTATTAAAGCCTGAAAGTATCTAGTGTTAGAGGAAAAATAAACGAAGATGGAAGAGTACCTATTTCAATATTCTCTGAAAAAAGAATACTATACATGCATTCAAAAATAAAAATTACTTTTTATAATTAGTAATTTCTACTTAGGTCTACCAGAATCTTATGCAGTTCGAAAAATTAGACAGCTAACTGATATAGCTACTGAAAGACTTGTATACTTCAGCTACTTCCATAGTATCATGTCTTATGGTATTTTGCTGTGGGGCCGTGCTGCAGATGTTGAGGCGATCTTTATCCTAAAAGAGGGCAATTCGAGCCATTTATAATCTGCGTTGTCGAGATTCACTACGAGATCTTTTTAAAGATATCAGTATCTTGACTTTCTACAGTCAATATATTTACGAAAATATTTTATACGTTTGGAAAAATTTGTATCTCTTTCCCAAAAACAGTGACGTTCATAATTAAAATACAAGAAATAAAAATAAATTAGTATTCCCACATTTTCGACTCAGTAAGGTCAACACATCTTTCATGGGGCACTGTATACGCTATTATAATAAGATACCAGAGGATATTCTAAACTTGCCAGACAAAAAGTTTTAGTCACATGTTAACAAGCCCTCTGTAAAAAAGGCTACTATAAACTCGATGACTATTTGAATGACCAAAATGTCTGGTCTTGACAATTTTACTCTATGTAATGCAATACTGTATTTTTGTATATTTTGTTTTGTTTAAAAGATGTGTGTTGTAGAGTTTCTGGCCGCATCTTCTCTCAACGGAACACCTTCCGACGCGGTGGTAGAGTCAAAAAATGACGTCAAAAAGCTATCTATGTGATATTATTTTGAGTAAAAAATTTTGATTTTGATTTTTTGATTTTGATTTCTGATGGCATAAAAAAAATCGGCCTAGTACGAGTCTTCACTTGTGGTAGTTTTTGGGTATAGAAAAAAAACTATCTAAGTTATTGCCAGCCTGATAATTTTTCCTTCGTCTACGCGTTATTTTTGACGTTCATGATTTTTTTCAGATTATGTACAGCTAGGTTTTTTGAAATAGAGGTGGGGACAGAAATTTCTCTGATTTAATTGAAAATTTTGTTAAACAAAGTTTTAATTTAAAATCTGAAAAATATATTTTTAGAGTCGAATTTTCATAAGCTTTAAATTGATACCCCACACCATAGGGTACAAAAAAAATTTTTTTAGTTGCATTTTCTACCTCTCCAAATTGCCCTTGAAAAAATTTCGCAAAAATTCGCAAAAAAATCATATAATTAAATTTGTAACCATTTTCAGTTGAGGTGATCTAGAATCAATTGGTAGAGTAACTCAGTTTGTAAGAAACACGTCTCAACTCTAAGAAGTATCGGATCCTATTTGCTGGGATTGCGAAGAATATTATTAAATAAAGGCGGCAAGGAATGACTTCCACAACCTCAGTATTGTTATTGTCTGCCTAGATATTTTTTTCTACTGAATTTAAGGTATTTCTAAGAGTACATTGAGTCTTAAATGAACGAATGAAAAGTTATACACAAGACTCGACGTGTAAATATTCAAGTGCAGATAGATAGAAGCTGATAATGATAAGATAAGATATTTTATTTACACACCAAAAATAAGATTAAGTTTTGTATTTTTTAATCTTATATGCCTATAAGAAAGTGAAATTAAATTTATAGTTACAGTACCTATGTATAAAACAAGACTTAAAATTTTTTTTGTTGTGTAATGCAAATTTTTCTTTAAAAAGGTAGCGGGGAGCGACTGGGTAAAGAAAGGCCGAGGATAGAATTTTGTGGCGCATCTTGGGAGAGGCCTATGTCACGGAATATTATATGTTTATGTTCAGCAGTGGATGATGATAAGCTGATGATGATAGTTTCTGCAATAACTTGCATAAATTTAGTAATCTAGATTAAAAATTATCCGGATTAAACCTTACAAACACAAAACAAATTATTTGTGCCGTAGGTAATTTCTAATAATTTTAATATAATTATGTTATTGATTCATGAACAATTACTAATTAAATTTAAACAATATTTTTCCTATCTCTTTGCCTTAACAAAATAGAATATCATTTTAGCAATAGAAGTTGCTTGTGAGATGGCTTTTTAAAAGCACTCGTAATAGCCCAGTCATTTTACGGTTTGAGCAGGGACTAATTAATAATTGATATTTTTTTCGGTATAATATTGAAGAGCCAATTTAAGGCTAGAAATGTACCAAAATTAAAAATAAATCACGTCACCCAGTACCAATTTTAAAATTTAGCTATTATCTCGTTCTAAAAAACTTGATGGTAAATTTTTTTTTCTAATATTTAAGGCTTTATCATTATTACATACTTCAAACATGGTGTAAATATTTTTGGCTACTTAGAAGGTTTTGAAAAATCCATTCGTTTTCTAATAAACACCGCATTTTTTTAAATTTCAATGCCTATTTTATTGCAAAAAATAATGTATATTGTTAAATCTAAGACAAATAAGTGCATTGGTATTAATATTATTAATCAAAAAGCATTCTGGGAAACACAATTTTCATTTCTATGTTGCGTAGCGATTTTTATTTTAATATGTGTTAAGATAGTTTTTTTGTCACTAAATGGTGCCGGTTACAGTTTAAAAGCCCAATTAATACTTCCTACCCCGCCTAACTAAACTCCGTAAAATGACTGGGCTATAAGATATGAAGTGGTGAAGAGTGGAAGATTTATTTAATTTGGTTTGAAGTGTGCGCCGCCTAAATGGAGACATTCTACGAGTACTTTTATGTCAAATTTACTTATTTTTGGCTCTTTCAGACATCTTTCATTCCAAATTAGATTTACAATTTGTTATTTTAGGAATTCTCACAACTTATATTTCGCAAAAATAAATATAGATCGACTTTCTTTAAAGAGTTTTCTGAGTATTGTCCCGAAAGGGCATTCCATTCTGAATCAATCAATTTGATAAAATAAACAGTTCGTTGTTATGGAAATGTTGTATCTACGCCGGAAGGAATTATGGGAGTTTACGTGTGTACATTGCATATACAAAACCGTTTTTATAGTAATATTATTTTACGAGCGTTAATCCGCGACTTCGTCCGCACAAATTATATACCAGATTTTAAGTCAGATCATAAGCTATCAACCAAAAAAAGTTTCATCAAAATCGGTTCAGTAGTTTTTGCGTGATACTCGTTCAAACAAACAAACAAACAAACACACAAACAAACAGACAGACAAAAAATCCAAAAATTGGTGAAATGGAATCAGGGACACCTGAAAACCATATCGTAACTTTTTTTTTGTTAATATCTTCAATGTACAGACAAACTTCCTGTTACAGTTTTATAATAGTATAGATAGATTTAAGTTACGTTTACTGTTTCTGTGCAAGTGACTTGAGTTTTTGATAACACTCTCCATCAATCAGCTCTACCTAAACCTAAACGGGGTCCAAGTTAATATGCTGCCGAATTTTTAATACGATAAACCACAGAACATTATAAGAGGGTTTAGAAGTGCAAAGTAGGCATGGAACGTGTCGCCAAAGGCTATGCAATGATTTGCATAACACCATAAGGCGTTCGGCGTGGTGCGAGCGAGAGGGCATGAGTAATTGTAGCAGCGTGAGCGAGAAGACAAGTGGCGATCCGTCTCCGAAGCAAAAGCGCTACTTTGCATTTCTAATCCCTCTTATAATGTTCTGTGGGATGAACAACAACTTTCTCTATTGGACCAAAATCGAAATCCCGAAGTAGCGGTAGCGAGTAGGTTTGCAGCTTTGTATGGGTCAGCAGTTTTTTTGCAATTTCGACTTTGGTCCCATAGAAAAAGTTGTTCAATTTGATGATCTAATCATCCCCTTAAAAACCGTCAGCATATTAAGAAGGACCTTGCATGTGTATTATTTTTTAAATTTTTATTTTATTGGAAAACCAACAGCAATATAATACAGTTGTTAAATAAGTATAAAGCAGAAAGTCAATAACAGGTTTTCACTGGTAGATACAGGAATAGTTGAGAAAAAACAAATGGTTATATTATGTTTTATTCACATCGATACCGAAGTCATTATGCCACTTTGACTACTTATATAGGGACTAGTTACGCGTGTAATTCTACTAACAAACGTTTCTGCGGGGGGCGAGGTAACATGAAATCTGCAACTTTGGATTTTATTCATATAAATTTAGATTCTAATTTTGAACGTTAAAAATCATGAAAAGTAGTCTCGCGTGAACCCCAAACGTTCTAAGTTCGAAATTATTGTTTCGCAATTATAGGCTGTCTCTTTTAGTGATAAGGTATAAAATTGAATGTAAATGCACATGATTAATTGATCTTATACCGTGGCAGACGGGAAATGCTACCGCAAGGCTAGTCCTTATAATAAATAGTCAAAGTTATGCCAACGTTATGCCTTCAAAGTTATTCGTCCAAGCTTCAAAGGTACTAAATATAGACTGAACTGAATTTCATTACCCTTTGCGTACACTAAACTATCACAGACGTGGGCGTAATGTAATTACGGAGATGGTCACGTAACACGGAGACTGTACGCGTGGAATGATCGAGCTTCATTACCTGAGTGACGTACCACAGAGTACTATAATATTAATAGACGTACTATATCCGCGACAGACCCGTCACTCGATCGTACCTTCCGCGTTACATCCCTACACTTTCGAGTCCGTCCATCCGTCACTCGACCAGACCTATCGCGATAAGTGTATTAATAAAAACTATACCTATAGGCATCGTCTTAATAGAACGCGAATGCGCGGTCATCGTCGGTTCGCGCGAATTTTACTCGTACGAACGCGCGGTCAAACATATTGAACTCGAATAGGTGTCCTGACTGATAATCGCACCACGCGGTCGCGCGATTTATATTAGTTCGTACGAACGCGCGATTAAACATATTGAATTCGAATAGGTGTCCTAATTGAAATTTGCGCAATAATTTGTCGGGGGGCACCGTGCCACTACCCTAGTCCACTGTCGCTCGCTCGCTCGCTTCGACAATTCGCGCGATGATAGGACACCCAGTTTTTGCCATCGCACGAACACGCGATGGTCGCATAGCCTACTCGCGCGATTATCGCGCATTCGCTTTCTATTAGGACGATGCCTCAGGTTATTAGCGGTTGCGGCGGCAGGTTTATGCTCGCGCGGTGTGCGGGGGACGGGGCACTGGCAAAGTCGGTACCGCGCGCAGGTAAGTCGGCACAGTAGTACCAGATTTATAAGTTCCCCCGATGTACCAGCGCAGTTGACAAATTTTTATTCCTTGCAACGATTGGCTAATTGTTTTCACGCCCTTTTAGCTGCTATCTGACTTTGCACCCTTTGATTACTAAACGACTTCGGGTTTTGTCGGGGGACTATGCGCAAACGAAGATTGACGAGGGTAATTATTTTCCTGGTCGTACTGTACTGGGACACGCTCCCCTTGGTCCCCGCACACGCCGCACGATTGACCTGTCAATGTCACGACCGCCGAACTAAACCACTAGTTTTTATTACACTTCGGGCAGTGCCGGACACGTCCACGCTCGTCGATTGCCACGAGCGCAAGAGAGAGCGCAAAACAAAATGTCACAGCGAGAAAGAGAGGTAGTTAAAGCGTGGGAATTTAGCGTTGTATAAGGGAGTGATGTATCTGTTACGCATTAACTCATTAATCTGTGCCCCCGATACGTACGCACCCTGAGCACATGAGTAAACACTCCACAGAGACAATAGCTTCATAGAGCCGCGCGTCGATAGGTAATCTACTAATGGCATAGCGCGGCGCAGCGACTCGCAATCGCAGACTCGCACAACACGACCTGCCTACCTATTGTGTAAGTTTTCGGTTATGTTGACAAATTTACAGTGCATATTACAATACATGCATATTAATTTTTTGCAATCATAACTGACCTTTGAACGGCTGTAACTCCGTCTGGAGTAATGCAGGCAGACCTGAGAAGCTCTACACCCTATACAGGATCCTTCTTAATATGCTGACACGTTTTTAAGGGGATGATCAGACCGTCAAACTGAACAACTTTCTCTATGACACCAACATCGAGAACGCGAAAAAAATATCAGCCGTTCAATACAAACCTTCTTGCATGTAGATGACACGATTGTATCAAGACCTCCGCTTCCAAGTACCTAGTAGACAAAGTTGTATTACGTTATGTAACACAACCTGCCCACCAAATAATTTCTACTCTACACGTGTTTCGCTCCACCAAGAAGCATCCTCAGGAGTTAGACCGACGAACGTTCGAAACAGAGTTGTTACTCCGCCGAGCGTCCGACACCGAGTCTCGGTGTCGGACGCTCGGCTCGGCTCCTTGGTGGAGCAAAACACGTGTAGAGTAGAAATTATTTGGTGGGCAGGTTGTGTTGCATAACGTAATACAACTTTGTCTACTAGGTACTTGGAAGCGGAGGTCTTGATACAATCGTGTCATCTACATATTAGTCATGGATTCCCGCAAAGTAACGTCTGATTCAATTAATTAAACCTTCTTGCGCCAAATGTATGGGACGGTTGATTTTTTTTTCGCGATTTTGATGTTGGTCCTAGTGTTGGTCCCATAAAGAAAGTTGTTCAGTTTGATGATCTGATCATCCCCTTAAAAAAGTGTCAGCATATTTAGAAGGACCCTTTATTATACTGAATCAGCATCTCCTATAACAGTACGTACCTACCAGGCACTCGGGTACTGAATACAAAAGAGGAAAGCACACGAAGATTTGTATGCTAGAGCAGCTAGAGTGAGATAAATAAACTCCCCGAGTTATTTTTACACGTTTCGAAATTGACTCTACGCTATGTTAGGCTTTGCTCGATCATAAGGTTTTGTTACTCTAAAATTACCCTATACAAATGTTAAACATCGAAATCATTATCCCCTCTCTTTATATCGAATGTGCACTGACAGTGTTTATAAGAGAATGAAAATCGAGGTACTATGCGAATCACGGAATGTGAATGTTATTTTATTCGATGCTAGAACATGTCTGAACATGGAAAATAGGCCCTGATTAAACGGACGGGTGAATCCCAAATTGGTAAAGCTTTCACAAATCTGCTTCTCGTTTCGATAAACAGCAGATTTGTTAATTCATTCATTATTAAACATGCACGCGTAGAGTATACAATGTTAAACAAATTGAACTCAAATTCTGAAACAGTTTGTACGGAAGCACACGCAAATGAGACAAACAACACGGGCGTACGTTATGTGAACAATGAGGCTGATGATGATAGTCGATGTATAGTGTTAGGGCACATCAAGTTCGGTAGAATACTGTCCTTTATTCAGATAAGCATATGATATTATATAATGCAATAGGCACGGTGTGTATGTACACCACAGATGAACAGGATGGCATTCTAAGAACGTCTAACACCCAGTTGCAGAAACGCTCATTAAAGTTAATCTTCCATTAAATCTCTTGCTGTCACTTTTTGCCCTGTTGACGTAGTAAAAGCTAGCAAGAGATTTAATGGAGGATTAATTGTAATGACCGTTTCTGCAACTGAGTGTAAATGACCTTTAGGCCCTGTTCGCACAGGCGTAATTCAATCGCTTTTCTATTTCATTTTTTTATTTTTACCGTCTGGCTTTGCTACCAGGCTGCCAGCTGCAATCGTTTGGAAAAAATAAAAAAAATAGCCTCATTGCTCGATAGAATTACACTCGTGCGAATGAGGCCTCAATTAACATAACATAATATGATTTGATTAGACACTGATTAGATACATTTGATTTGAATAGATTGATTGATTTGATTGTTTAGTACTTATCTACATACCTATACTATGTATTATATATATATATCGTGATGCCCAGGTGCTCACAGGACATGGCTGTTTTGGTGAGTATCTGAATAGGATCGGGAGAGAAGCCACACCACAGTGCCACTACTGCGGAGCCGACTAGGACTCTGCGCAGCAAAAGCTCGAGAAGTGCCTAGCGTGGCATTCTGAGCAGCAGACCCTGGTTTAAATGACTGGAAATGACCTCTCCCCACCGGCCCCAGTAGCAGCGATGTTGGGGAACCGGGCGGCATGTGACGCCGCGGTCACCTTCTGTGAGACCGTCATGGTCCAGAAGGAGAACGCAGAGTGAGACCGCGAGCGGGCTAATCCTGCCCGAGTAGGCCGCCCAAGGCGTCACAACAACGCCCCTGGATAGGGGCGTCCAGGGTCGTGGACGGTCGGAGAAGGGGCTCAGGCCGTCCATTCCCATGCGACCACTGGAAGGCAGCGGTAGTTAAAATAAATAAAAAATAAACAATGTTTATTGAGCAGAAAAAACTATTGGCTCGGCCGTGGACGCACATGACTTTTCCATAGTCGGGGGGAGGGGGGGGGGGGGGGGGGTTTAAATCCCACATAACCCGACTCCTCCCCAAGGAGCCGGGTATCTTTCGAAGATTGCCCCCCTAAAAAACCAGTCTAGATTCTGATGCCTACTTAGTACTTTAAACGTGACTAGATAAACCTGTGTGGCAATGTCCAAGGCAACAAAGGCATTAATTTATGTACTTTGCCCACATTAAGAGTAATATTTTTTTAAATAAAAATGCCAAATGTAGCTATTCTAAAGCAAACCAAGGGCAACCAGTTTCAATTATTTGAAACAGGCGCGCTGCTTTTGATTGATTGATTGATTTTTGCTGATTATTCTAGCCTATAGCACACTGTGACTACGTACTAATTCTAGGTACTATTACTTGTTAACACTAGGTTCATAAAGTATATAAGGTCTAACAAAATTAGGTGAAACTATTTTAAGGGGATGATCAGACCATCAAACTGAACAACATTCTCTATGGGACCAATATCGAAATCGCGAAAAAAAAATCTGCTGTCCCATACATTTAGGTCGAGTACATTTGTATGAAACAGCAGATTTTTTTTCGCCATTTCGATATTGGTCCCATAGAGAAAGTTGTTCAGTTTGATGGTCTGATCATCCCCTTAAAATAGTTTCAGCTAGTTTTGTTAGACCTTATATATTAGTAGATAGGTACTACTAAAGTGAATAAACCACAGTTTGCCTGAAACACGTCTTTAGTTAGAAGCTGTACAAGCCGAAGTTGCACATGAGATGTGTTGTTAGTGACCGTCACATAAGCGGGACTACCGGTGTTTCGATTATTTAGCGCTATGATCCGAAGACAGCTTCCGTTCTCCAACACTTTCGTTTATTTTATTTTGGCTTATTTACATTTTATTTTCTATTTGGTTATCTATCTAAACTATTATAAAACTGTAGCGGGAAGTTTGTCTGTACATTGAAGATATTAACAAAAAAAAAGTTACGATATGGTTTTTAGGTGTCCCTGATTCCATTTCACCAATTTTTGGATTTTTTGTCTGTCTGTTTGTTTGTGTGTTTGTTTGTTTGTTTATTTGTTTGTTTGAACGAGTATCACGCAAAAACTACTGAACCGATTTTGATGAAACTTTTTTTGTTTGATTGCTTATGATCTAACTTAAAATCTGGTATATAATTTATCTCGCTATATTGACGGGAGCCGGAGATATAAACATATAACCGCAAGTGCAACCAATGTACGGTGCCATTTCAATTTCAAGTAAGTAACACTAATTAAAATTAAAAGACTTGTAATAAAGTAAGCTGATTCTGAAGACTGTTTGATTTATAAATAGCGAAAATAACAACAAATTACAAAATAAATACCAATAATTATAAATTTTATCATTGTCCAGTGCTGATGACTGCACCGGTTGTTAGTGTAACATTGTTCTTCTTTTTGGCGATAAAATCTTTCAAACTCCATGGAGAAAACCTTTGCATAACAAAAAAAACCTTAGTACTGGCAACAAGAAAAAAAGATTCGAACTTCAAATTTCTTGACATTTTGTAGAATTACAGTGCAACCAAAGCAGGAGTAATTATTTAAAAAAAAAACTGCACGCCAATTTCAAACAAAGAGAATATAATCATGATTTCAAATCAGCAGCCGAAAGATGTCTAAAACTCGATTTTTAATTCGGAATGTTTTTATTTACGGTGTAATCACACAGTGTGATGTAATACACATTTTAAGCAAGACTGGATAATAGTTAATATTTTAAAGCAATTATAAGACAGGTAAGAAACTATTTTAAAATACCGTAAATTATTACTAAAATACAAACGAACGAACTCTAACAAATTAATAAGGATCGGTTTTTTATGCCGCCGATGCGATGTGCCGCCGTGCATTTTGCGCCCGATTCGATTAAGAGGATAATTTATTTTTCTACGGGCTCCATACAAAACGAAGCTTAGTTTGAACATTTAGTAATTAAAGTAAAAAATTAATGGTTTTAAAACAATCTAGAAGCCAATATCTGTGATTTCCTTTTAAATGTTTAGTTCTAAAGTTATCTTGACTCAAAGTTTGTAGTCCGTGCTGCGGTCCGTACGTGTCGTATGTCGTCCACCATTTGGGCTCTCTCTGAGGAACCTGCCACAGCCCTACGGACTGTCGCTTGATATGAGCTTTACATAAATTAATGTAACATTCGGCAATAGCCGACTGCGTTCTTTCGGACGAAATTATTCGCTGGAATCCAGGCGCATACGTGTTGCCGTTGTTTCAAATGCACGCAAATTGACAGCGAGTGCTGACCAGGCCATGTACCCGGACTTTAGATTTTCGATATAACGCGACCGTTTCGGTTCCGGTCCGAACTTCATTGTAATAGAGTTGACATTGGAACGATAACTTTCATGCAATTGCGACGTTCGAATGTCCGGGACAAGAACAAAGAACATTGTATATAGTATTCGTCCGGGTAGACCCCTGCTGTCAAACGTCAAACGTTGACGTTGCAGTAAAATGCGGCCGGCACCGATTTCGCGCGCATCTGACCGAATTGCAAGATGTATATGGTCCTTCTTATATGCAGACAGTTTTTTAAGGGGATGATCAGACCATCATACTGAACAACTTTCCGTATGGGACCAAAGTCGAAATCACGAAAAAAATCAACTGTTCCATACAAAACTGCAATCCTACTCTACAAAAATGTATGGGGCAGAAGATTTTTTTTCGCGATTTCGATGTTAGTCCCATAGAAAAAGCTGTTTGATGGTCTGATCGTCCTCTTAAAAAAGTGTCAGCATATTAAGTTAAATAAATAAAAAATAAAGTAATATAATATATATAATGCACCCCGACGCGTTCCGTTCAGTGATAAAAATACTTAAAAAATAATTTTGTATCTGCCAGTACACTTGATTGTTTTCAGTAATGAAAAATGTCATCACGAAGAAGAACTAATAATCTCACTAATATTATAAACGTGAACGTTTGTGACGATGTTTGTAAGGTTGTAATGTTGTATGTTTGTGGCGCAATCACGCATAAACGTTATCGTGTCGACTTCAAATTCTGAAGTCGCTAAATAGTAGCTTGCCAGAATCGGGCACCTGCGTGCAGATGTAAGGGCACGCAGGGCACGATGTGAGATGGGCCATCGTTTGTGGAGTTCCACACAAGCAAGTCACATTTTGCGCATCCGAGTATCCCCACCTGACCATGTTGTCCTTACTGCGACCGACCTGGGTTCGAAGTCGGTTTAAAGACTTCCAGGTCGCCCAAGGCAAGTCATGTCTAGGCTCTCAGACGGCGACACAAATGGAGTTGGGAGGGACACTTTTTGTCGCCATAGAGTACACCTTGCTTGCGCTGGGCCAGTGTTCAGGGGGTCGACACACTTCATAAAGCTGCGTCGGCTTGGCAGCCTTTGCGGCGCAGGAATAAAGCCATGCATGGGATGTCGTGTGTAGTCCGCCATTTGGGCTCTCTCTGAGGAACCTGCCACAGCCCTACTTACATCTGGGGGCGCTATGCCAGCCAGTGGGTAAAGCAACTGTACCGGAGTCGGTTTCAAGCAACCAGTTATAATCCGAAACGTTTCGTTCAGTGCCGGTATCCACCAGCTTGGCGTGGGCAGATCGGCCCCACACCGGGCACGCGTATTCTCCAGCGGAGAACGCGAGAAAAATAATTAAACAAATAAATAAATAACGCTCACAGGCACAAACATTATTTTAATTATCCCAAACAAGCAATAAAGGCTTTTTATTGTGGAAACCATATAACAACGGCATAAACATATAACATCCAAGACCGAACCGGGACTCGAACCCAGGACTCTGGTTTGGCAGTCCGGCGTGGTAACCATTACACCAACCGGGTCGGCAAATACTAAAAATCCTCTTTCTTTTAACCTTTTCTAAAGTTAGTGTTCATAATTTTATCGTAGTATTGTTTTCATCTTAATAGATGGCGTTGGGTGTTTTTTTGAAGCAAGTACCATATTTAATTCACGCTCAAGACATCTCAGATATTCGGTCTTACAGATTTGATTGTATAGTTACTTACCGGCTGAATTCGAAAAATAATTAAATAAATAAATAACGCTTACAGGAACATTGTTATGATTCCAAGCAAGCACTATAGGCTTTTTATTATAGAAACCATACAACAACGGCACAAACATTTATAACATCCATGACCGAACCGGGTTTCGAACCCAGGACCCTGGTTTGGCAGTCCGGCGAGGTAACCATTACACCAACCGGGTCGT
The DNA here is from genome assembly GCA_927399405.1 of Agonopterix arenella. Classification (NCBI taxonomy): domain Eukaryota; kingdom Metazoa; phylum Arthropoda; class Insecta; order Lepidoptera; family Depressariidae; genus Agonopterix; species Agonopterix arenella. The sequence goes on from OV656704.1 coordinate 1,141,506, forward strand.
CAACTATCAAAAATCAAGTTTTTAAAAATTTTATCGTAGTAATTTAATGGTAGTATTGTTTTCATCTTAATAGATGGCGTTGGGAGTTTTTTTAAAGCAAGTATGCTACAATTATTAATTCAAAAACTTAGCTATAGCAGGAGCTTACAAATTTAGTTGATTATATAAGGTCTAAAAAAATTAGTTGAAACTGTTTTAAGGGTATGCTCATACCATTAAACTGAACAACTTTCTCTACGGGACCAATATCGAAATCTCGAAAAAAAATCTTCTGCCCCATACATTTGTGTTTGTAGTTTTGTATTGGACATCAATTTTTTTTTCGCGATTTCCATATAAGTCCCATAGAGAAAGTTGTTCAGTTTGATGGTCTGAGCATACCCTTAAAATAGTTTCAGCTAATTTTGTTAGACATTATATTATCGTTGTAATACATCGTTGTAAGTATATTGATTGTTTGAGTCCAATCTGAGCCAATGCTACGGAATGATAACCTTATTTTACAGAAAGGATGAATTTTGTTGCAGTAAGTCTTGCCAAATTTTTGTTTTGTTTGATTTTCGGTCTCAATTATGATTTTTTGAGGGTTTGTGCAACTTAACTATAGAACATCATTCTACCACAACGTATAAAAAGGTACTTACGTATCTAAAAGGTCCTTCTTATACTATAACACCACAGGTCGGTAATGTAGCTACTTACATAATTGAAAATCTTTTTTAGCAAATTGACCATTAGCTTGCTAGAATATTATTATTTTAGCTCTTGCCTTCACCATTTTACACTAGCCCGCGTGGTAGAGTATCCTCTAACGTTTATACGTGAGTGGAGGTCTGTGACCCGCAGTGGGTCGTAAGATGATTATTATGCTGCTCGACATAAATGAAAAACTAATAAACGACGAACAGTAGAAAAATTAAAGTGATGGATCCAGTGAATGACTTTTAAATCTGATACCTACAGAATTACTTGGGGTACTTTCTGATTTTGATTTAGCTTAAGTTCATGACTTTCTTATCTTATTATGGGAAATGGCAAGCCAGCAACACTTCGACCCAATGGTATCTTTTGTATTGACCCCTACATATTATTTTCTTCATCCTTGAAAAACTTGGAAAATGAGGGAGGCAATAGCGTTCAGGGTAAGAAACATGTAATGAATAACCATCTCTCAGGAATCACATACGTTTACCCACCAAGACATCGCAGTCACACAGTACAAATGTTCCATGGTTTCCTCCTCCTCTCCACACGCTCGGCAACCGGGATCTAGAGTGAGCTTTATCGTGCCTGTTGCGTAGTGCCCGGTGAGGGCTCCAACGATGGCACGAGCTTTGCTCCTGCTGTTGTTCAGTATGAACTGTGGGATTCGTGGTGTTATATTGCTGTTATACTCTGACACCAGGGCTTTGCCCACATGATAATAAGAAGATTGCTGATGAATTTCCTGCAGTGTTGCAGACCCGAGAGGCCAGAGCATTCTAGCCTGTGACTTTTATTAGCCCATTCCTTAATCGCCATTCTAATGTTACATGCCAGGATTCCTAGACTTGGTTCGGACCATGACCTTCATGACCTTAGACGAGACATAAGACAAAATTACATGTCCACGCAGACGAAGTCGCGGGCAAAAGCTAGTACTATTATAAAACTGTAACAGGAAGTTTGTCTGTACATTGAAGATATTAACATAAAAAAAATTACGATATGGTTTTTAGGTGTCCCTGATTCCATTTCACCAATTTTTGGATTTTTTGTCTGTCTGTTTGTTTGTGTGTTTGTTTGTTTGAACGAGTATCACGCAAAAACTACTAAACCGATTTTGATGAAACTTTTTTTGTTTGATAGCTTATGATCTGACTTAAAATCTGGTATATAATTTGTGCGGACGAAGTCGCGGGTTAACGCTCGTTTTGACATAAAGTTGTAACGATTTCTATTTTATTTAAATGTATTTCTATATTGTTAGATTATTTGTTTTCTGGGATCAATTGTGTTTCGGCTGATCTTTCCACTATCTACACTATTATAGATTTAGCTCAAATTGGTGTCGATCTAGCTCTACCTATTTCATCATCAGAAAATTTAGTTTCCCAATAGATGGTACTGGCTAAGCGAACAAACAAGGACAAATAACAAAACTGTTTTTCAGTAACTATATTTTAGTAACATCAACTACAACTAACATGCCTATTAATGACTGATACAGCTAAAAATCACTTCTTAAAGGTATTATAAATTGTTCGTTCGGTGCTTCGCTTTTAGGTCAGTAATATATTAGGTCTAACAAAATTAGCTGAAACTATTTTAAGGGGATGATCAGACCATCAAACTGAACAACTTTCTCTATGAGACCAATATCGAAATCGCGAAAAAAAATCTGCTGTTCCATACAAACCAACTCGACCTAAATGTATTGGACAGCTGATTTTTTTTTTGCGATTTCAATGTTGGTCCCATAGAGAAAGTGGTTCAGTTTGATGGTCTGATCATTCCCTTAAAATAGTTTCACCTAATTTTGTTAGAATGGGTTATAAGCATGTTACTTGCAAAATCTAATTCTTTTTTCCTTCAATCAATCAAGTGGAATAAGCTGGAGCTCACATGTAAATGTAGTCATGCACCTATCAACGTTATAATATGAGCATGTTAAAAGCACTGGACGCACAGGGCCTCTACCCGGACATTCAAACTTCGCAATTGCGTGAACGTTTTCGCTCCAATGTGAACTCTATTACAATGAAGTTCGGACCAAAACGGTCTCGATACATCGAACATCGAAAGTCCGGGTACAGGGCCTGATTGTAGGCGATACTGATTGGCTTAGATGCCGTGGCCGGTATGTGATGAAGTTAGCAGGCGGGTGAATTCAAGTAATGCCAACCTAACGATTTTGCTGCACCAAATGCACAGTTAAATGAAACGGAATTCTGGTCAATGAATGGTGGTCCTGTGGCTGTGACGCACACTGTTATACTACAAATTAAATTTTGTGTTCACAACGTTGTTTGCGACAACGTTAATCCTTTGAGTTGGAACTTTATGTAAGATGGAGCTATGTTACTGATGCTTACGTTGATTAAGCAACCATAGCTCTTAACGGCTATGATAGAGGGCTCTGTTTCTATTGGCAGAGTTACGTTTGAGTAATACTTAGTAGAATAATTAATTAAAGGAAATGAAATGAACACCTTTCTTACTCTGTAAGGAAAATGAATTAATTTTTCCTGTCCGTGCAATTTTTAACCGACTTCAAAAAAGGAGGAGGTATCTCATTTTTTTTTCGAATTGACAAATACAGCATTACTCAGGGAGCATCGACTGCTTGTTACTGCGAACTATGGGGGGACCACACCAGTGACGGCGAAGCGCCCTGGTAGGTCTACCGAACCAATGCATGAGCTTGGTAGGTCTACCGAACATTGGTTCGGTATGCATCATGCTCATATGCTCATGCATTGGCATGAGCTTCTACCGAACCAATGCATGAGCTGGAGGTTTCTCAATTCGACCGTATATATAATTATTTTGGATGTGTGTTCGCGGATAACTTCGTCGTTTATGAACCGATTTAGATGATTCTTTTTTTGTTGGAAAGAAGCTATTCCAACGGTGGTACCATGATAAGGAAACCAGGATCTGATGATGGCATCCCAGAGAAATCGAGGGGAAATTTTTGAAACTCGTAGTGCCGGCTAGTGCGTTTGTTAATTTAAAATACTACTATTAAATTGAACTAATGAATTCACCACTGAAAATTGTGAAATAAACAAAATTTTAACAAAAAATTAAAACCGTCTTCAAAAAAACTTTTTCGTTCGCATCATAAGAACATTTACTTGTTTTATAGAAGTCGGTGTCAAGCCAAGCCAAAAAACTAATGCAAGCCCTGTCGCGAATCGCACCGGCTTGACAGCGACTTCGATAAAACAAATTAATGTTCTTATGATGCGAACAAAAAAGTCATCGGCTGCAATATTATTTTTTAACTTTTAAGTTTTTTTGAAGGCGGTTTTAATTTTTTGTTATTGAACGATTAGTTTTACAGTAGGATAAAATAATAAAGGGTCCTTCTTAATATGCTGACACTTTTTAAGGGAACGATCAGACCGTCAAACTGATCAACTTTCTCTATAGCACCAACATCGAAATCTCAAAAAAAAAAAAACAGCTCTACCATACAAAACTGCAAACCTACTCGAACCAAATGTATGGGACAGTTGATTTTTTTTTCGCGATTTCGATGTTGGTCCCAGTTGTTCAGTTTGATGGTCTGATCATCCCCTTAAAAAAGTGTCAGCATATTAAGAAGGACCCTGTATAACAATAGGTAATAACAATATTTTATACACCCTAAAATTTATTTTTCGTTATTAAAAACTAATGGTGCATAATGAAATTTCCGATACCATACACATGTATCTATGTGTATATCATATTATGTAGCGTAATATAAAATTATTTTACAATTCAGCTACACCCTACAAGCCGTCAATCTTCCGTCAAGTGACGTGGATCGTACTTGACCTACTTCCGGGAAGGCAGTGTTCACGAAAAACACCTTTAATGTCAGGTTAAATTAACTAAAGGTTTATAGGTCAAATCAAGTTGAGTTTCTATCACGCTATAGAGCTATAGTGGTAGGCTTTCAACTACATATAGCACGGCTAGCATGCCACCCACGACAATGCGTTTACGGCTCTGTAGGATATTATACGGCTACAACTGGGGAGAAACGCACAAAGTGGCATAATATCACTAGGTGTGTCCCCTGTGGGAATCGAACCCACGACCTCCGTGTTAAGCCCAATGCTCTTAATCATTAAACCACAATGGCCTATTGTGGAGCTGTAAGATATTATTTTAACTTTTACAAACTTTTATGAAAGATTTTCACAATGAATATAAGAAAATGGTTAATAAAGAGAGTGAAGGACGCTTTAGAAAAGTTTTTTGTAAATCTGTGAATAATTTCTCAGAACTTTGAGGACAGTGTTGTTTTATGCCGATTTAAGTAATTTACTTTGATTGGGGTTTTCCTTAAAGTTTTTTTTTATCTGTTATTTTATGATAGAAGTTTGAAAATATTATATTTATTTACAACTTTCCTTTTAGCATAAAAATACAGTTATCTTCTGGATCCAGATGTTCAGTAAACTTTTCTGTTATTTTTTAACTTGTTGCTATCCATGAAATCTATAGGTACATAGGTTTATACATCAGTTTCATTTATAACATAGAGATCTAAAGAGATGCCAACCAACGGGCTGAGTACGAAACGTAGTGTCGCATCACCACAAGTACATCGCGATAGAAAATATTTTGTTAGCTTCTTCTTCTTCTTCTTCTTATCGTGTGGGTAGAGCCCTGGTGTCAGAGTTTTTTCAGACCGCCTTATGGCTTCTGACGTGGTTTTTATGTAACGAATACTAACCACCAGAGATAGTAGCCGGGACCAACGGCTTAACGTGCCATCCGAAGCACGGGATCATTTCTCTTTTCAGACAATCAGGCGATGTCATCAGCCTGCAATGTCCTAACCAACTGGGCAAAAATGCACAAATTGACATTTCACTAGGTGTCCCCCGTGGGAATCGAACCCACGACCTTCGTGTCGAGAGCCAATGCTCTTAACCATTAGACCACGGAGGCTGTTGTTAGCTTTAATGTGTTAATTATCTATTGCGGTATCAGAACTCAACGTTCGAATAATCTTTTAGTACGTCGCAAGCATTGTAAACTATTTACACATAATATCTCGACTGGCTTTCAGCCTCATAATATATTGAATACTTAATGTCACGAGCAATGAGTTCCGTTTTTGCGCATATTGCTGCGATACTGGCCCCGCCCCCTTTTCACATCTCCCTTCAGTTTCTGTGATTTATAACTTGGACTATTATAAAGTTATAAGTTATATATTATACCTTTTAAAGATAAGGTCTTTTTGACTTTTCTAAATAAAATGTCGCGATTTCGATGTTGGTCCCATAGAGAAAGTTGTTCAGTTTGATGGTCTGATCAAAAACCGTCAGCATATTAAGAAGGACCATGTATATGCACGCAACAATTCACAAAGAAGTCAAAGGAAAGTTCTTTGCAATGGCACAAAGAATATCAAGATATGAAACTACAACATATTCGTGACATTTATGTATGGCAAAGGAAATAAAATGTTGCATGTCATGTTAGTGCCTTAAAAGAAAAACTTCTGTAAGATATCAGTGTAAACAAACTTTTACAACTCGTAAAATAACCATACCATTGTGGTTTGAGGAAGCATGAATTTATTATATTGTGAGGTCTTTGCCCAGAAGTGAGACACAAAATAGGCAAAATAAAATAAAAATAAAAGAGGCAAAATCTTTTTCTATTTCAATTTCAATTTGTATTGACTGGATAGGCTATATTTTCGTTTGTGACGTCATCACTTGCCGTACTATGGAAAAAATCAGAAACAATTAGAGTTTTGCAGTTGGCAGAGGATGTCAAGAGATTGGATTTGTTCGCCATTTTCTATGGTAATGAGACTTAACTGTTTCATTTTTAGTAAAATATGGGACAGCTGATTTTATTTTTTCTCGGTGTTGGCTCCATAGTGAAAGTTGTTCAGTTTGATGGTCTGAAGCACCCCTTCAAGTATTACTAGGGTGTTTTGTTACATCCTGTATAAACATAACGAAGCACGGATCTGCACTGGGATCTCAGCTAGTCAAGAATAACCTTTCACTAAAATATACAAAGAAATATCTAAAAATACCTTTTATGTGGAAAAAATTCAACACACCCACACTGATCCAATATTTTTACAAGCTACAGGGAAAGGTCAAAAATAAACGTGGGAAGCGTGAGGTGCCATTATTACAGAAATTTATGGTTATCGATGATAACTCTCTTTTCTTTTTGAATTATTTTGCGTTTGCACGAACTTATAGATTGTTGCGTGACCTTCTAGCCTAGGACTGCCATCACCAAAAACGCCGTTCTGCCAGGCAAAGACTTTAAAAACCCCGGACATTGCAGTAGAATCTGACTTTATCTGACATTTACCCCGGAAAACCACGGAAAATAAATATTTTGACAATATAGGGCCCTTCTTTTCTAGAAAAAACTGGCCAAGAGCGTGTCGGACTCGCCCAAGAGAGGGTTCCGTAGTCATTAGATAAAAAGCTTATTCTGACAAAGCTTAAATAACATACGAAATTTTCAAAAGCAAACGATAGTGCTATTTAATTGACTTCTTCTTTGTATGTGTTAGATATGTGTATAAATTAGGTATATAAATATTCCCAGCATTATTAGATACATTTGCTTTTACTTAGATTTGATATTTAAATAACGCTTATGAATACAGTTGTCGGATTGATTTCATTGGTACAATGGTTTACAACTTGAACAATTGTAAAAGTGGGGTTGAACCGAGAACGTATAAAAGCGAGTGATTAGCTTAGCTCGGTTCAGTCTGACTTTGTAATTCATTGTGAAAAGATCGAATAAAGACTAAAGTACTGAAAGTCTGACTTTTGATTCACAGTCTGTGCGTGCTATACTCGACGACCTGCACCAGTTCAGGCGGATTCCCTGCTGGAAGTTATCATATGGGTGTTTTGTTTCAGGAGCTATCCACCGACACCTCCCTCGACAAACGACAAAAAAATCCTTTTCGTTGTATGGGAGGGTCGAAACAATTGTTTTTCTTTTTTACTACCTACCACGTTTCTGTTTTTGGGTTACTGTTATCAGTCTTCATGCTAAATTTTGATTCAATAGGTGCAATAATGAGCGAGTAATTAAGCCGGGCCTACAGACAGACAGACACAGAGAACGGATGAAAGTATAAGGGTTCCTTGTTTGACTATGGAACCCTAAAAAGTAAACGTGTCACGTCTCTGAAACGATCTGTCATAATAACGACGTTATCTTGCACGCACTATAACACTTGATTAATGGAATAACGCTTAATCGTCCGTCTAATAGATCGATGGTCGTTCAATGAGAAACGTGCAAGAAACAGCTCGCTCGTTCCTACTCATCAATAACGTTTCTCTGCTGTAGAACTTTGTGAACAGTTGGTATTCTTTCATAATGAATGGAACGGTAGTTATACAGGGTGAAATTGATATCATTAAGGATCTACCCATCAAACTGAACATCTTTTACTATGGGAGCAAACCGATCGGAGCACAAAAATAATCTGCTGGATAACGCAGTTCCCCGGTTTGGAAAAGTGCGGGTTCAAGTCCCGCACGAGACAAATTTTTCAATCTTTAATTTGAATAATCTGCTGTTTCAACTGCAATCTGTAATGCCTCCTACTCGACTCAAATGTATGCAACAGCAGATTTTTTGTTTACTCCGATCGGTTTGCTCCCATAGTAAAAGTTGTTCACTTTGATGGGTAGATTCTTAATTTATAAGGAAAAGGATGCTAATGATATCAATTTCACCCTGTATAAGGTCCTTTTCTATGGGACTAACATCAAAATAGCGAAAAAATAGTGTGCTCTCCCATACATTTGACTCGAGTAGGTTTACAGTTTTGTATGGAGCAGCTGATATTTTTTCGCGATTTCGATGTTTGTCCCATAGTGAAATTTGTTCAGTTTGATGGTCTGATCATCCCCTTAAAAAAGTGTCAGCATATTAAGAAGGACCCCGTATAAAATATTTCATGATTAGTTCCTTTCGCCATACAAGCGCAGCACACAACACACACCACACACACACAGAAGTATTAATCGGCCGTCTTTCTGAAAATATTTGCGCAATCAAAACATTATGTATTGTATGCAATTATAATACGAAAAATTTTGGTTAATTTTTCTTGTAGCTACTATTCATTTTACTAATAATCTGAGACTTATAATAGAAGGGAAAAAATGTAAAAATGAAAACAAGAATAAAAAGGTATAAAAATGAGATGTTAGGGATAAAAAGGTCGTCGGGTGCATCCCCGCAAGACATGATGCCAAGCATACTGGCATCGTTCCCCCTTTAAGTGGTCAAGCTGAAATATACGAAATTACGAAAAATATCGACATTATTATTTCAGTCGCCGCGCCGTTTCAAAGTCAAGTCATCCGACCCAGTTCCTAATAACGAAGCTATGTTGGATGTACATCGGAAGGACTTTGCCTCCCCCAACACTCATCTATACAGAACAACCGATACCTTACGGTAAACTGTTACTTTCAGGTTCACATTGTTTTATATTTTCCGTTTCGTGTTTCGATCGTAAAAAGCTATTGATTAATCTCGTCCCGCCATCGTCTGGGTTTGCCTCAACGCAGTAATTAGTTTTGACTGGGACCACTTGATATGTCTATTCTAGTTTATAGATCAATTCACATTAAGATCTAATTGGGAAGTCTTATGCAAGTTTTACATGGACAGATTGATGACTTTATCACTGTACTAACTGTGTTTATTGTTCCAAAATAGATGGATAAGATAAGGTATAAGAAAGAGTATCTATTACTAGATTACAGTATGGATACTCCCTTCCTCCCACCAACTTTTTACCCCGCTCTATAGCTCTCTGGTTACCCGGCAGTTACCTACGAAGAAGACTTAGGGCCTGTTTCACCACTTCTGAGTAAGTTCTTGTTAGCTTATCCGATATTATTCATATTTTGACATATATTTCATACAAAATATGTCAAATTATCAGTCGGATAAGCTAACAAGAACTTACTCAGAAGCGGTGAAAATTTCTTTGGTTTCGCATGTGCTGACGCCATCTTGTCAATTCAATTTTTTGTATGCAGTGTCCAGGCTATGACGGTACAGAATAAATACTAGTACTACCGTGACGGTATCTAGCCAAAGTGAAGGGAAATGTTGATTTCGTACCTGATTGTAACTCAAGACGCTAGGTGAAAAGATACAGTGTAGGGATCCTAACAAATAAGATGGTGACGCATATGGTAACGCTATGAAAATTCAATTTGCTTTTGAACATTCTTAAACAGACAGTTGGTAGTTGTAGCAATATTTGACCACCCCGGAACGGTTTTACGGTCGTGAGTGTATGAAAACTCGTATTTTAGTAATTGGAACATATAATACATAAATAACACTTTTTTATTTCTGATGGAGAGGGCCGAGCCTCAGATGTACACAAAAGCGGACACCAAAACGACAAAATTTGCAAAGGCTAGCAAGTTTTCATTTCATGTATGTCCCAACTTGTCGCCTAAAACAGGATGGAACATCTTTCCAAGTCTATTTTGCAGCAGATTCATTCTCTGGTTTTCCTAAGAAAAAGTCCCTAACTACTCATCATCATAATTATACAACGTGTTAATGAATAAGCGCAAAACCTCATACACCATAACTGATTTCTTAATAATCACTTTAAAGTACGAGTGAATAGGATTCTTCAGGGTTAGCTCTCTTCATTGTCCTTTCATCATTGTCCTAAGGACTGGATTGAGGTCAAGAGCAAACCCATATTTAATAAAAAAAAGCTTCTTTAAATATCAAAAAGTGCTTGACATTGTACGTTAGTAAATAATGGCCTGCACAAAAACAAACACCCATATCACCATCATATGTTGGAGCCACTTGGCCACTTAACCCGCGTATCATACGAAAGACTTCTACTAGTCTATCTCTAGCACCCTCTAGCCACGTGACTGCCATCTTTACACCTTACACAAAATTAAATAAAAACAGTTTAAATACTTACTTAATAAACATACAAATGCCAGTCTTCTCCATTGCTCTGGAGATGCCCTTCCATGAGGCAAGCATGGAGTATTTCTGCTTCGCAGTCAGTGGCAGTCTAGGATCCGTAGACGGAGGTGGCCCATCAGCCAGGTCTGGTGCCCCAGTGTTGCCACGACGCTCCGACGCCGCCAGTTTTCCTAACTGGCAACCCATTTTATCTTCTTTTTAATTTGGCATCACTATTAAAAGAGATTTTGCGCGCTTTGAGTTTTTTAGAATCACTTCACTATCATTTGGTTTTTTGAACACCGTTTTATTGTCACTATCAATAGTTTATCTTTCACTGTTTAAATAACTGAGATAGTAGGTTTTACGACACGATTTCAAGCACATAATCTAACCTAATTTTTTCTACAACACTTTGACTAGAATGAACACTTGTTTCTATTATTAAAATATTTGGTTAAAAACTCTTGTTATCTGTAAATTTTTGTGTAATTCGTTTTAGATTGCATGTTGACTGGTTAACACTGTTGGATCATTTCGTTCTTATCACATCTTTGCTATCTAATCTTATTTGGTCTGTGGCTACCTGAAACAAAAAGAATTGGGAAATTAGTAACACGAAATATAGTAAGTACATACTTAAACTCTAAACTCACCCGCTCCTAAACTCACTCCTTTCGGGAAGTCAAAAATTTTGTTTTAAGGGAATACAGGGTGTAAGAAAAAGTATCATAACCCTTTAAACGAAGTCTGGTGATATTTTCAACCAATTAAAGTCAATGAATTTTTTTAGAATCAATCTAGAAATTAATCTCTATGTTTGTATGAAGTCAGAATTTCGTTAAAATGTATAGTTTCAAAGTTACAGTGCCTCAAAGATTTCCATTCAAATCTTAAATTAATTCTAGCATTAAAACTGTATCATCATCTCAGCCGATGGACATCCACTGCTGGCCATATGCCTCCCCCAAGGATCGCCATAACGACCATCCAAGCATTAAAACATAGAGATTAGTTTCTAGATTGTTTCTGAAAAAAATCATTGAGTTTAATTGGATAATATTGAAAATATTATCACCAGACTTTGTATGCAGCGCGCATTTGCGCTGTCGGAATCATAGAGGAAGGCGTAACTCGTGTTAACGTCGGAATAAACTTCTAAGGCCCACTTGCGCCAAATGCTGGGTTAAATTGTTTACCCCGTTTTTAGTAGCACCGACCTAAAGTGTTATCGAAGATTGTCTTGCGCCAATGAAAACTAGTTCATAGTTAACTAACCTGAGAGTTCTCTATTTTTTGCTGGCAACATCCTAAACGACCATAGAGTTTATGTAATCCGACAAAATATGAAAAGTGAATGATGAATGAACATAATATATGCACGTCTCTATCACACTGCATCTCTTTGTATTTTTCTGTCTCATTTGTTTTATTTTGGCAATGACATTTCGTTTTCATCGTTCATTCATGTTATCAAAGAGAATGTAACACACTAACTTATAAGAGTCGGGACTTCCATACTAAAAAACTGGTCGTGGCCGATTATCCAGAATATATAAAACGTGTGCAACCGTTCAAAGGAATTAAATGGCGTCGGTGCACGTTTCATATAACATTTTTTTGTTAGAGAGTCGCGCGATCCTACAACAAAACTGTAAAAACAGCTACTGCCTCAATTTTGACATTTAGCACGTAGTTTAGTGACTTAAACCTACATCATCGGCGGTTTAAATATAAGACAAGTTTAGCCCCTAAAACAGGATGGTGAAAGACATAATTATAATTTAATTCCAAATTAGCGTCTAGTTCCGAGTTAATAACGATAACCCTGCTTGGCGCAAGCGGGCCTAGTCATCTTTTCCCATTCATATAAATTTGCCCTTATATTCAGCACTTTTCCGTTCATCTCTAAAACACCATGTATTGTATAAATAGAAGCTCAAATTGACGATGAAGTTCGGTTATTTACACAATATTGCCAATTTCAATTACAACAGAGAGGCAATCAAAGATGCCACAAGATATCCAAACCACAAACGTTTACTGGTGGTCACGGAGAGGTTTTGGGTGGCATCAGGCATGTGAACGTGTGTTTATATGTAACGTTTACTACATATTAATTGCTTTGCGGTTTGTCTCCGTGTGTACCGATATGCAAGCCTATGTGTAGTAAGCTTGGTAATCTATGGGTTGATTAGATGCAAATTGACAATTTGATGTTTGTCTATCTGTACTATACTATTATAAAACTGTAACAGGAAGTTTGTCTGTACATTGAAGATATTAACAAAAAAAAAAGTTACCATATGGTTTTTAAGTGTCCCTGATTCCATTTCACCAATTTTTGGATTTTTTGTCTGTCTTTTTGTTTGTGTGTTTGTTTGGGTGTTTGTTTGTTTGAACGAGTATCACGCAAAAACTACTGAACCGATTTTGATGACACTTTTTTTGTTTGATAGCTTATGATCTGACTTAAAATCTGGTATATAATTTGTGCGGACGAAGTCGCGGGTTAACGCTCGTTGATTAATATAATTGTTATAACGCAATCATCTCCTGTCGAGTCGATGGCTTATCAGTTTATGTTTTTTAATCCGATCGTTTTTGGACAGATTCACCTTAATCCGGCCGACTTGTGTTCGGAGCCTATTTCAAGATCTCCAAATCAGCATAGTCACGGATTATTCAATAGTGCTAAAAGTTTTGAGAAATATTTAGTCTCAAAACTTCATTGCAATCGGGTCATTCAATCAAAGTTATGGGTATTTAAAGTCTTCTTTCAAGTCTATGGCATTTCATTCAATATTTTTTTCTAACCCAGTAAGAAGAAGTGGCGGGATGATCTGGATGCTTTTGACGACAAGTGGCCAGAGCTTGCCCAGGATAGAGATGGTTGGAAGATTAAACGGGAGGCCTTTGCCCAGCAGTGGGATGAAATAGGCTAGTAGAAAAAAAAGCGTTTTAGTAATTTTGTCTATGGTCTGCGTACCTACAAAGGTACTAACGAGCTAACTCGAGATTCAACGTGAAAATTTATTTAAACCTAGAATGGACGTAAAATATAATTCTCAGTGTTAGCTAAACCTTTCTTGCAGACGGTGGTGTCGACATATTTCACAGTTAGTTGGGCTTTTAGCACGTTCCCAAGCAGACTCAGCACTCTAGCAATGTCCAATCTTTTACAGTCGAGCTGGTTAACATTTTTATAAGTTTTCTTATGTTCTTGACAATGTCATTGGCCTTTCTTTCTTTCTTTTTTTTACTTCTGAACCATTATTTTAATGCTCCTTTTGTGAAGAAACGCTTTTTAAAGTAAAATAGTCGAGCTTTTACCCGCGACTCCGTCTACATCGCTCCAGTCATTGTTGCGAGACAAAATATGTACTTGTTTGATTTTAAACCAAAAAGTTTCATCCAAATCGATGCAGTAGTTTTTGCGTGATGCTCGAACAAACAAACAGACAAAATACACATTGTCACATTTGTTATTTGGACACCTAAGCACCATTATCGTACGTAAATATATATTCAATGTAAGTAAGTTCTTTACTTGTAAAGTGTGTTGTGTGTAAACGTAAGTTTACACGTTTCTGTTACAGTTTTATTATCTATCGCGCGTACTAAGTATAACAATTTTAAATACAAAACAACTCGATATCAAACTAACAGAGAACTAAAGGTATTTCTCTCGAATTGATAATATCTATACTATTATAAAACAGTAACAGGAAGTTTGTCTGTACATTGAAGATATTAACAAAAAAAAAGTTACGATATGGTTTTAAGATGTCCCTTATTCCATTTCACCAATTTTTGGATTTTTTGTCTTTCTGTTTGTTTGTGTGTTTGTTTGTTTGTTTGTTTGTTTGTTTGAACGAGTATCACGCAAAAACTACTGAACCGATTTTGATGAAACTTTTTTTATTTGATAGCTTATGATCTGACTTAAAATCTGGTATATAATTGGTACCTGAAGGGATTCGAACCCGCAACCCTTGGCACAACAGGGAGACTCACTACCGAAATATCGGGCCGTCGAAATAGTAATTTAATAGTATTCTTTTTAGGGTTCCGTAGTCAAACAAGGAACCCTTATACTTTCGTCCATTCTGTCTGTCTGTATGCCCCCAATAACTCGCTCATTTTTGCACCTGTATTAAATATGTAAATATTTTATGTACGGAAAAATAGTTTAGAAAATCTAGTTGCCGCGTCACAAATAACATTTGCAATTTATAATATAATTACAAATATTTGTAATTGTTTTATAAATTGCAAATGTTATTTGTGACGCGCCATCTAGATTTTCTAAACTATTTTTCCGTATATACAATGTCACTTATATTAATACCGTCTACGTGTATTGTGCGTCAAAGTTTTGTATAAAATTTACCCCTCTGCAACCACCTTAAGGCACATAACAGTAACCCAAAACAGTAAGTATACAATGGCTACGGAACTCTACAGACTCACGAATTGGCGGTCCGTTGAATCATGTATATACAGTCACAAAAAAGTTATCAAAAGTTAGATAATATCGTTGTAATACCATATAGGTAAACTGAAAAACTAATTATAAAGGCACTATACCTATAATATTACTGTTTGCTTAGACCTCTGATTTTCCATAACATCGTGAGACTAAACTAGATACAAAATCCACCTTGACAGTAAGCTGTCACAGGGATGAGACGAGATAACGTAATATCCGTGGGAACATCTATAATCTATCTCAGAATGCTATCTTCTGGAGAAATCGTATATAAATAAGAGGGTTCTCAATCTATGAAGGAAATAATCGTGCATTTGACCTTGACCTTTTGCGGAAGATCAAATGAATGATATTTTTTTTGCGAAAACGATTATTATTGTTTTTTTTTAAATAACTTAGGTTAGGGTCGTAAATGTTAACGGTATGAAAACTTTACCGTCATTGATATTTTTTTTAGCTCGTAGGTATATTAATTGGGAAGATGTGATGAATAATATACAACACTATATTAAGTTTATTTTGGACTGTGACTGTACGATAGGAAGATTAGGCAGGAATCATCATCATCATCTGCCGATGTCAACCACTGCAATATCCTCCCCCCATTTATGTCATTCTTCCCATTCCCATGCCATTATCAAAAACATGTTTTTACTTGACTGTATCCAATAATATAATAATAATAATAAATAGTTTATTTCAGACATGGTGTCCATAAAATTTGTTAGTATACATAATAAAACTTAGAAAACTAATACCAATAACCAATCCCCAACTAATTTTATGGTATCCGAACGCTGAATATATAGCCGAATGTATGTTGTTTAAACCTGAAATTTAATTGTATGTAGTTATTGCCAGGAGTGCGATTTTTGAATCTCATACGTTGAACTCAGCAGTTGAAAACGTATGGAGATACGCATCTTTCTACTGCTGACTTTCAAAAATCGCACTCCTGGAGTATGATTTTTGAAAGTCAAATCAGCAGTAGAAAGATGCGTATCTCCATAGTAATTTTGACATTTTCAACTGCTGAGCTCAGCGAATGAAATTCAAAAATCGCACTCCTGACCTGAAGTATAACCGACATTCACGAAAAGTGCAAGCTTAAGACAAACTTACTCTCTTAAATAAATACTTTGTCCAGCATAAAAAACAGTCTACTTTAATTGAAGGGAACACTGACACTATGACCTAGCCTCTGACCTAGAATTTAAGGGTAAACGTTGGTTGACGAGACATTCTGAATACGTGTAGTGTAAAAGTGTAACAAAATAATACTGCCTAGCACGTACTGCCTAGTGGATTTTTTCAATGCCTGTCTGTAGTTTCGTGACCGCGTGCGTGCGTGCGTACACTAACGCATTCACACGAAGGTAATGTTTGAGAAGCTCAGGTAGAAATAAATCCTCACATAAGTTATTCATGATCGATTCTCTTCGGAGTTGTTCGTAACAAAATCTTTTCTTTATTTCCACACATAGAGTAAATCTGTGATTGGTATGTAAAGGCAATGTAGATATTTCGTTCTATAGAAAACTATACTTTTTGACCTTAGACAATAATGTCACTGCAAAGAGACTCGCCGTAAAGAGAATCACTGCAGAGACAATGGTGTGAGGAATGACGTCTTGCACTGTTTTGCTATCCTGGTACATCTCAGATTAAGCTCTGGTAGCACCAATAATTTTTATATTAGTTTCCTAGTAGGTGATAATAAATAAAGTGAATAAGGATAATAATTCTGACTGCATAATTTTTGTTATAAAAGAGAAAGTCACTGCAGAGAGACTTACCGTAAAGAGAATCACTGCAGAGAGACTAACCGCAGAG
The DNA here is from genome assembly GCA_927399405.1 of Agonopterix arenella. Lineage (NCBI taxonomy): Eukaryota > Metazoa > Arthropoda > Insecta > Lepidoptera > Depressariidae > Agonopterix > Agonopterix arenella. Next base: position 1,158,508 of record OV656704.1, read on the forward strand.
AGAATCACTGCAGAGAGAATTCGATGCAGTGAGAAATAACTGCAAAGGTAACAACTCCATTTAACTAAGAACGTGTTACGCGACGTGTAATTCCACTGACAAACTTTACTACAACTTTTTGCGAGGGACGGACGTGGTAGTATGAAATCCGTAACTTTGGATTTTATTCCATTACTTTTATTTAGATTCTAATTTAGATTGTTAAAAATAGTCTCGTGTGAACCCTAAACGAGACTAGTTTGAAGTTATTGTTCCGCAATTATAGGCAATCTCTTTCAGTGATAAGGTATAAAATTGTATGTTAATGCACATGATCAATTGATCGTGTAACTTGGCAGAAGGGAATGCTAACGCAAGGCTGATCCCTAGTTATTATGGTCTAAGTTTTAACATACATCACGTAAACTCACAACCCGTATGGCTTTCGAGGCGGTCACAAACTTTGCTATAACTACGAACAGCACTATTCAAGCCAACTATGTAAAATCCGCAAATACAGTCTTTGAATAAAATTCACAGATTTTATTTTATGCCTCACACGACTATCGAGCACATTGGAAATGAATCTACGGAAATCGAAAAAATATTGTCTTAAAAAGGTTAGGCTTCAGGGCAAGCCCTTAACCCGATCGTCCCTGTTTTAGGCTCAAATTGTAGCTGACTAAATTGTCCAGAGGACTTTTGCTCAAATTTTTGATATCATTCTTCGCTTCCAAAATATCGAGCGCCAAAATCAATAATTCGGAAAAAAATGATTTTTTTTTCACTATTTTGGCCATAACTTTTTCGTTTTTGTCTTTCTCGAATAACTCTTTTTGCACATTACAGCTCTTGTAAATACGCGTTTTTAGAGCCTTTTTAAATATCATATCTTCACAACTCTCCGAGACATAAGGGGATCGCACTTTTCCGTGAAATCGGGGCCTATATTGGAGCGAAAGAAAAGATTTTCAATGTCAAAAACTATTAATTTTCATGAAAATACAAAGTGCGTATCCACGATAGGCTTTGTCAAAGTTAATAAATATGTAAGGTCTAACAAAATTAGGTGACACTATTTTAAGGGGATGATCAGACCATCAAACTGAACAACTTTCTCTATGGGACCAATATTGAAATCGCGAAAAAAAAACTGCTGTCCCCTACATTTAGGTCGAGTCGGTTTGTATGGAACAGCTGATTTTTTTTTCGCGATTTCGATATTGGTCTCATAGAGAAAGTTGTTTAGTTTGATGGTCTGATCATCCCCTTAAAATAGTTTCACCTTATTATGTTAGACCTTATACATCACTCACATTCACTATAGGCTTCGTCAAAGAAAATAAACCACCCAGATCCACAAATCGTTTCGTCAATAAATACATTCCGTATATCACAACAAGCTTCGTAGTAGTTTTTAGTTAGGTAGTTATATATTTATTGCACCAATAAACCCAAGGGAGCTTGTAACATCATTTAAACATAATTTAGTACCTAACCTAATAACCAAATTATTCCGACTATGTACTCAGTGAATATTGAAATCGAATTACTTTGTTTAAATTCTAAAACATTTCAACCGCCAAAGTTTTCTCTCCTTTAATGAGCGCAAAACGCTTTTTTAACTGTTATAATACGATATTCAACACAATAATGTTCCAAAACTTTTTCAACAATGGCCCGGGCAGCTTTTAAATGGTGAAAAAAACTTGTTTATCCCCTATTTAAGCTACACGAAATTTCCCAGTCGCTTTAACATAATTTTTTCTCCCGTACTCATAAAGAACAATTGATTCGAACCTATATAATATTCGCTTGTATTGTTCGTGGTCGCTATTTCAATTACAATAATACTCGTAGCTCATTACTGAGATGTTCTTTCCGTCGCGTCGCGTCCTGGATGTACGCGGCGACTCAAGGATATGAGTAAAAGGAAAAGGTTTTGACATTGGAAATGTCTTTTCGTTTGCTCCAGTATAAGCTCCGATTTCACGAAAAAGTGCGATCCCCTTATATCTCGGAGAGTTGTGAAGATATGATATTCAAAAAAGTCTAAAACGAAAAAGTGCAAAAAGAGATATTCAAAAAAGTCAAAAACGAAAAAGTTATTGCCGAAATAGTGAAAAAAAAAAACAGAATTTTGGATTTTGGCGCTCGATATTTTGGAAACGAGGAATGATATCAAAAATTTGAGCAAAATTCCTCGGGACAATTTAGTCAGCTACAATTTGAGCTTAAAAGAAAGACGATCGGGTTAAGGGTTTGCCCTGTAGCCTAACCCTTTTGAGTCAATATTTTTTCGAATTCCCTAGATTCGTTTCCAATGTGGTCAATAGTCGTGTGAGGCACGAAATATGTGAATTTTTTTAGGAGATAGCTCATCTTCATCTTGTAATCGTTGAGACAAAGTTTTTATTAAGACTTTGTCAGTACCCAAGTTAGAACGGATGCAAGAAAACAGCCTCCCCGTATGAAGAAACCTGTGTTCATCTGGCGCACCCTATGGGCAGTCAGCCTCTATACAACCATTACTGACTGTCTATTCTTTATATACACTACAGCATGAGTAATTGTCATGCGATATAGCTTATGCTGACACGAGGGAAGAACGCGAATGTTTAGAAATCGTGAACGGAGCCCTCGTGGGCACTTATCTATTAGGATAAGTGAAGACTACTGTATTATATTGCTGTTGACGTTACAATAAAAAAAAAGACCCTCCCACATCACTCATCATCCTCCCACTCCCTGAAAGGGATTATACGCCGAAAAAACTCCCGAAATGGACCAGCAAGCATTTTTACCCAACCATAATTTTTCCTCAAAAAGTTTTTTTTTTAATTCTTTTTTTTTTTTGGAGCTTTTAACCCTGAGGTTACGTCAGCCCCATCGTGGACATAAAAGTCGTACCTATTCGTTCCACTGGGCACAACAAAGTATGTCATTGCCCGGGGCTCAGCTAAATTGTTTTAGTCTCACATGAGAAGGTCAGGTTTTGTTAACAAAATTATCCTCAGGTCCTTGTGGACCAGTTAGGGTTAGGACGTGAAATTGCAATTTGAAATTAGGATTGAAGGTTTTCTGACGGATGCAAAAGAAGAATGGTGAATTTGAACCCAGTCTTTTTATTACAAGTCGTATACATGGTATCGGGCTTTGACTATTTATTATAAGGACTGGTCTAGCACTGTCACGATTTAAGAACAATTGATCATGTAATCACATTCAATTTTATACCTTATCACTAAACGAGATAGCCTATAATTGCGAAACAATGACTACGAACTTATGACGTTTGGGGTTCACACGAGACTACTTTTCATGATTTATAACATTGTATGACGTAACCTCAGTGTTAAAAGCTCCAAAAAACAAAAGAATTAAAAAAAAAGAAAAATGATTTTTAACATTCAAAATTAGAACCTAAAGTGATGGGGAATAAAATCCAAAGTTGCGGATATCATGTTACCTCGCCCCCCGCAAAAAGTTGCAGAAATATTTGTTAGTAGAATATCACGGGTAACTAGTCCCTATATAAGTATTCAAAGGTATCGGGTCATAATTAAACACTTAACATTAACGTAACTTAACACAAGTTAAGGTACTTTAATGAATTTTCTAAAAACTTTCCACATCGTTAAAACTTGGGTTTAAAATTTTTTTTTGATTTTCCTAATTACGATGACGGGTTTTACGGGGATCACATCAGACCATCACATTCAATAATTTTTCTATTGATTAGACTATCGTCTAAATCGCGAAAAAACTAAATCAGCTGTCCCATACATTTGCTTCGAGCAGGTTTGCAGTTTATATTAATGTAACAGCAGCTTTGTATTTTGCGATTTAGATGTTGGTCCCATAGAGAAAGTTAATCAAGCACATACACACATTGAAATTAAGTGATACGACCGGCTGCAGATTTTGCAATTAGGAGATGAAAACTCCTTTGCACCTTCTATGTGACTGTGGCCCCTGATGCAGCTTCCGCCATCTATCTGTTATGTTTCGAAGCACTATGTCTTGAACTAGGGTTCATATCGCAGCGACAGTGCGCTACACCTCACCGCTCCGCTGTATATATAGTGCGAGATTTCACCCATATGAATCACTGTCTTGTTGGTCCAGCGGTCTAGACAACCGGCTCACGATACGGGTACCTATGGTTCGATCCTCGTGTCGGCCGGGTCGTCTTTTTCAAGTTTATTTCATAATGTGGCTCCCCCGGTGCTAATAAGCGACAACGCTAATAATTAGGACGTCCTAAAATTCAAGGCGACTTACCTATCCTATATGTTACCTATAATGTCTTGTGTATAATTCTTGTCGTGTCCCCTTTCTTGTAATAATTTATTACTTGATTTTATCTGTATAATTCCTACTTAGTACATAGCTGCAATAATAAAATAGATTTTAGTTATTTAGTTATAAGTTAATATTTAATTTTAATTTCCCACACAATGTACATTGTTTTAATGGAATAAATAAATGAATGAAATGAAATATCTATATCCAATATACTTATTAATCTATCCCCTGATGTACAAACGCAGTACTTATCTAGGTAGACAGGTATTGACACCAGATGAGATACAAACCATCCCGATCAAAAACCTTCTACGTTTTCTGGCCGCAGAAGGGATTAGCAGGGAACTGTAAAAAAGGGCTTTTACAAAAGACCAGCGATCAGTGTTGCCAGACATGCAATAATTATCCTAGATCCACGATATTTTTGAGGGGCATACGATAGAAAATAAAAGTCGGGTGTCGCACGATAAGTCTGATCATCACCTTAAAAACCGTCGGCACATTAAAGGGATCCTGTATAGGGAATTAGGGATAGGTACCTTCTTTATATAGCATTTTCCATTTTAACTGAAAATATTTTGTTACTAAATATATTTCCAAGCCATATTTGTTCTCCTAACAAAATACAATGCACTGAATAAAATTAAATCTATTATTTATCTAACCTTGCGACATTGAAATCTATTATCATTTTAAATAGAATGTCATTGATTTTAAAATATTTTTAAAACTGATTCGTCGCGTGATTGTCAATAGTGATACAAAAGCATTTACGTTCATGCTATTTTTATTCCTAAAGTATTCCAAAGTAAGCTATTATCGCACTTAGCAAGTTTTTTATAAGAGCTCTGTTTAGAGACTTCTTTACGTGGATTTATTCTTTACTTTAGACGTGGACGTGGATATCTTGACGGGAGTCGTGACGAGTGTGTCATGCATGTATGTAACTATGTCATGTTTTATAGTTGTATAGTCAAACTGAAAAAAAAATCTGCTGTTGTTGATCGTAATCATTCGGTAAGAAGTCAGAGATCCTATCTTCTTTGATTAAATCCACAATGGGTTCCGAGAGTGCGAATTTTGAAAAGGCAGCATAGAAAATAGTAAAATTACTGTGGAGATTATGCGTCATTCGATCATGATTTTGAACGTGTGACTTGAAGACCGATTTAGAGTCACTTCATCATATAAATATTTGTCCCTTACGGGATTCGAACCTCCTCGATTCACTACAGACTGCTACCGGGCCGTCGACCATACAAGCATCTATACCTACTATTATAAAACTGTAACAGAAGATTGTCCGTACAATGAAGATATTAACAAAAATACGATATGGTTTTTAGGTGTCCCTGATTCCATATCACCAACTTTTGGATTTTTTGTCTGTCTGTTTGTTTGTGTGTTTGTTTGTTTGAACGAGCATCACGCAAAAACTGCTGAACCGATTTTGATGAAACTTTTTTTGTTTGATAGCTTATTATCTGACTTAAAATCTGATACGAAGTACACACAAGTAGACATATTTCTGTATAAATATATATATATACTTGTAATTCGGAGCCCGCTCTATACAAACGAAGTCTGGTTATATTTTTAATACTAACCAAATGAAGACTAACTAAGAACAATTTAAAAACTAATCTCTTCTCTATGCTTGCATGTTGTCAGATTTTCGTGCAAAATATACAGTTTCAAAAGCTCCAAAAAAAAACAAAAGAATTCAAAACAAAAAAAAAATGCTAGGATTAATTTAAGATTTGCATAGAAATGTTTGAGGCATTGCACATAAACAATCGTTTCGTTATAAATAGCATGACTTTTTGCTATTTATATACAAACGTTTGGTTATGTGCTACAACAGTTTGGAAGTCATTAAAGTTTGGTTATATTTTGGTTGGCAAAACATTTTTTTCAATTTACTGGAGTCATTTAGTGATTATTTTGTTGTCAGAGAAGTTTCAAATAGCCTTTATTAGAATATGCACTTGCTTGCGTTAAATGTTGGTAAAGGTCTGAGAAATTATTTATTCATCGGCTTCATCTATAAAAGAAAGTGAAGGTAAAAAAGTGGATGGAAATTGCTATACCCAAGAGGGTTCTTTAAATCTATGACGCTGAAAATTACGGTTCAAGATGAAAAATATTCTTTCTTTTTTCTCAAAACGAAAGCCAAATTTGTGTAACCTTTCTACTTCGAATTTTCATTTATTTATAGCTATTGAATTGTATACTTATAGCAAAGTTTCAGACCAGTCTTGATTGTATGATATATATAGGGTGTGTATAGACAATACTTTACAGGATGATTGCACTCACGGTACTGAACAACCTTCCCCAAGTAACCTAAAGGAAAATAGCAAAAAAAAAATTAGGCTGGTCGAAAGTTTGTATCAAAAGATGATTTTTGGGGAAAGTTATTCAGTAATGAAACTTCTACACTTACAACCCTGTTTCAGCTTTCAGTTTCAGAAGGTGGGTAATTGATAAATAAATTGATAAAAAAAATTACAAATTAGAATTACTTATTACAATATTATAACGTAATAGAATAAAATAAAAAAAGATTTACTATGATTGCCAGGTTAAAATAATAGTCTAACACAAATACATTCTATAGGGTGAAATTGATATCATTAGCATCCTTTTGAACTAAGAGTCTACCCATCGAAATGAACAACTTTAAAAAAAATATATAAAAAAAAAATTAAACATCATAGCATCAATTGACAAAAAGGATTTTTTCTCAAGATGGAGTACCAAATTTTGCGTCTTAAGATCTTGTTAATTCTGTATCCGACTGTACTTATTGTTGGGTACATTTAGCACGGCTCTAATACGAATTGTAAACAATGTAAATGTAAATGTGTCCTTGAATATACAATTTTTAAAATTCAGCCTTTATGTTTATTTTGAAATGCCTTTTGTAATGTTTATGTAGATGACATTATATCTGTGTTAAACATTTTTAGTTCATACTTTTAGCTTTTGTTTTTATGTTTTGTTTGAGTTTAGGTAATATTAGCCTTAGTACTGACTGCTCTCAAACGGTGAAGGAAAATATCATGAGAAAACCTGCATATGCTGAAGAAGAAATTCCGATGCGCACCTATGTGAAGTCTACCAATCGGCATTGGGCACGCGTGGTGGACAAACGCCCATACTCAGTCCTGCTTGTGCCCTGCAGTGGGATGATGATATCATCATCATCAGCCTGTCATCGTCCACTGCTTGAACATATAGGTCTCTTCCAAAGCGGGCCACAAACTCTATCTTCGTTCTTCCTCATCCAGTCGCTCCCTTCTACCTGTCTCAGGTAGTCCCGTACATTTGAATCGAGTTGTTACAGCTGTTTTGTATGAAACAGCAGATTTTTATTATTTTAAGTGCTACTTCAGACTGCCAAACTGAACAACTTTTACTATGGAGCCAAAATCAAAATTAAATCTTGTTCCACTCTCGCAGAGTTGTTCATAATCCATTTCAGATTAATTCAGGTCAGGGAAATTTTCAAATCTGCTATTATTTCAAGCAAGCAAAAATGCAAATGTAGCAAAGTATTTTTAGTACTCTACCTACTGAAAGTGTCAGAATGTATACAGTAGGTCGCTATAGTTTTTCGCTCACAAAAATACTACATAAAAATCGTTAGTAACGTCCTTAGTAACTTCGTACACAATATCCTGTCTTGGAAATAACTAAGTATTAAATTAAAAATTTCCTCGAAACCACCATCCGATAATAAACAGTATAAACCTTACAATAATATAAAGTTAACTTCAAACTAGAAACTAGTGTTGGTTAACCACGGATACGAAACGAATAGTTTTATTATCGATAGACGATCTATTAATCGTATCGATAGTAAAAAAATCATCCAGCATCGTTCGGCACACCCTGGGTAGTAATTGTGTAGTAATTGAAATATTTTTTTCTTTTGCAAAATAATGTTTCTAGCGCATTTCGATGTTGGCTCTATTTTCGGTGCTTCGGTCTTCGGTCTTTACCTAATTAAAATTATTTAGTTTTTTGCTGTTCTGAAGCACTCCTGATAAAATAATTAAATCAAAAAGACATTGTAAAAATTAAATTATTATTAATTTGAATGGCACAATCAAATTGAAATTCCTTGATAGTCGACTTGTGAGAAGTGGCGCAATAGAAGGGAGGCCTATGCCTACGCCCAGCAGTGGGTTGATGTGGCCTGATTTAATTGATTGAGTGGACTATCTATCGATAAACTGTCGACCAACACTATTACAAGCAACCCTTTGCAACCCGACCGGGACGTTTACTTATGTAGGATCCTTTGTGAAACCTTCCGCTCAAAGGTAAATTTTGTAAGTGTACTTACTACACGGTGAGGTGGGTATCATTTGAAATGGTTTTAGAGGAATCGAGGTCAGAATTTGTGTAAAATAGGACTGAAAATCATCTCAAAAGATATTTAAATACCTGAATTTTAGAATGTATCCAAGCCTGGATTCGAGCCCAAAGAATTCAAGAATTTACACGTATACGTAAAACGTGCCTTTGCTCTACTTATTGATTTGATTTAGTTGGACTTCTAGATGAAAATTGATGCCAGTAATAGTACAGCCATTCGCGTTCAATTAAAATTGATCCCAGTAATAGATCAGCCATTCGCGTTCAGTTAAAATTGATCCCAGCAATAGATCAGCCATTTGCGTTCAATTAAAATTGATCCCAGCAATAGATCAGCCATTCGCGTTCAATTAAAATTGTTCCCAGCAATAGATCAGCCATTCGCGTTCAATTAAAATTGATCCCAATAATAGATCAGCCATTCGCGTTCAATTAAAATTGATCGAATTTTATAAGAAAATAATTGAACTTGAGTTTTATAAGAAATGCCAGGATAGAAGGATAATTTCCATTTCCTTGGGAAGCACGATATTCCTCCTATCCTGTGTATAATTTCAGCCATCATACGATTTGTATGTGTTCTTTGATCATACACATTCGCCAGCTGCGAAACGACCCGAAACGAATATACTTCGTCACGTGGGCAATGTTTTTTGGGGGTCATTCAAATGATCAAGCTGATCAATATTCACTTTGGTACCAACAAAATCGTGAAAAAAGGGCTTCTGTTCCACACATAACTGCAAATATACTCGATCAAAATGTATGGGAAAGTTGTTTTTTTTGCAATTCGGTGTTATTCCCATAGATAAAGTTGTTCAGTTTAATGGTCTGATCATGCCGTTAAAAAAAGCATATTATTATGATCCCTTTTATTATAATATACCTTATTATTATAAGTTTTACCGACACCTGCCACTGCCACCAATTAGACACAGAATTTTAATGTAGCACTCTACGAAATAGTACAATAAATTGCCAGTTATAAACTACAAAATAGACATTAAAGAACAATGTTCGAACATCACGCAATGCCTGCTATACTACAGGGTGAAATTAATATCATTAGCATCCTTTTAAACTAAGAGTCTACCCATCGAACTGAACAACTTTTACTATGGGACTAAACCGATCGGAGCTAAAAAAAAAAACCAGCTCAACCAACCAAAACGCGACTCAAATGTATGTTGCATACATTTGAGTCGCGGACTCGCGCGTCGAGATTGCAGTTTAGTATGGAACAGCTGATTTTTTATTTGCTCCGATCGGTTTGCTGCCATAGTAAAATTTGTTCAGTTTGATGGGTAGACTCATAGTTTAAAAGGATGCTAATGATATCAATTTCACCCTGTATATCCATTCAAATACCCACTTTCGTCATTACCACAAACTCATTGCTAACGACGCGACGTGTCATTACCAGATAGTACACAGAATGACTATTTATAACAGAAATGAAATCTGATTTAATGAAATAATAAGTCTCTCATGCTTTTAAGGGTCAGTCAAAGAAGGACTTATATTTTCGTCCATTCTGTCTGTCTGTTGACGTCTCATTATTAGCCCAGTCATTTTACGGAGTTTTGTTAGGCGGGGTAGGGAGTAATTACTAATTGGACTTTTAAACAGTAACCGGAACCATTAAGTGACAAAAAGACTATCTTAAAGGATATTAAAAAAAATTCGCTACGCAACATAGAAATCAAAATTACGTGTCCCAGAAGGATTTTAAATTATTAATACCAATGCACTCATTTGACTTAGATTTAACAATATACATTATTTTAGAGCAGTAACATAGGCAATGAAATTTAAAAAATGAGGTATTTATTAGAAAATACGAATGTATTTTTCAAAACCTTTTAAGTAGACAAAAATATTCACACCATGTTTGTAGTATGTTTAATGGTAAAGCCAGGTTAGACCATATGTGCAAAAAAAATTTCCGTCAGGTTTTTTAGAACGAGATAATAACTTAATTTTAAAATTGGAACTGTTGCTGACGTGATTTTTGTTAATATTGGTATATTTCTAGGCTCAAATTGGCTCTTCAATATTATACTGAAAAAAAATGTCAATTACTAATTAGTCCCGGCTCAAACCGTTAAATGACTGGGCTATATCAGATAGTACACAAAATGGCTATTTATAACAGAAATGAAACTGCCGGACTTATGTATTATTTTTAAGTACTTATATAGCTTTTCTCAGGGTCCATCGACTGTTTGTTATTGCAAGACATTGCGGGCAACTGCCCAGTTTCAAAGTCGGCGGAATAATTAAAACCCTGCACATCTACCATCAATTTGAATGGATGGTCTAAAGCACGCCCTAAGATAGGTAAATGCAAGGACGGGAAAAGACCTGATGGTCTCACCCTTGTACCGTGGCAGAGAGGCCGCAGTCTTCTGTAGGATGCCACTTGTGTGTGCACTTTTGCGGCATCTCACGTTAGGGGTACTATGCGTGCGGCCGGGTCAAAGAGCGGCAGAATGGGCGGCATGTGAGATACGCGATTTTGGAGTTCCAGTAAATTTTTGTGCCGATGGCAGTGGAGACTTCCGGAACGTGGGGGGTGGAGGCAAAGGTGTTTGTGAGAGATCTGGGCAGTTGGATGATGGAGAATGACAACGATGTCCGCCCAGGGTCGTATCTGGTGCAGAGGATTTCATTGGCAATCCAGCGCGGGAACGCAGCTGGTGTGATGGGATCCTTTGTGCCTGGTACGATTAATAACGAGAGACTCGTTTAGTGTGTACGTTTTTTTTTATTTTTTGTTATTTCGCCGACGAAACGTATTGTGGATTTTTTTGTACCTTTCTTGTGACGAAGCTTGACGTGGGTTTTTTTACTGTACATCCTTTGGATGAGGCATGTTGCCAAATTAAAATGAACTGTTTAGTAATGATCTAATATTAATTTTGTAATTATGTTTGCACAATAATATGAGATTTAATAACTTAGATGATAATATAATATAAAGGGAACAAGAAAAAACAAAACAAACAGAAAAAAAACACCTAGGCTACTTAAAGGTAAAAAATGACCTCTAAAGACCCTACTCGGGGCAGCGTTGCCTCTTTGGATCGCAAGGCTGATCCTTTGCGCAAAATAGCTGCCAGCCCTCCGGTCGCCTATAGCCTTGAATAGGCGCTTTGAGAGGCATTATGTTTGCGATAATAAATTAATGGGATTTAAGTTAACACCCTGTATAAATCATAAAATATGAATATAATGACCTGGTCTCCCGGTAGACATAATCATGCTCAACTTAAACAACCACAATTAACGTTCCCATTTCACCCTTTCTATCTTTTATTTCAAAATTCTGTGGCATTCGTAGTCATTACCAACACTTGATACAAAGTTAGAATTTGTAACTGTGTATGCGCGATGGGGGTTGTGGTAATGAAATTTAATTAGGCCCGTGGCGAGGGGTTGAATGGCGGGATTAATGTTTAAACTGAACCCGCAACAAGGGTTAGTTAGACACGTAGAAGGCTTCAAAGCTTAGGTAGGGCATAGGTATTGTGAAACATGCTGATCATCTATTCACATGAATCGAGTTATGTTTTAGCCGACTTTATTTAAACTGGACGAAATTGATATCATTAGCATCCTTTTAAACTATGAGTCTACCCATCAAACTGAACAACTTTCACTATGGGAGCAAACCGATCGGAGCAAAAAAAAAAATCAGCTGTTGCATACATTTGAGTCGAGTTGGCATTGCAGTTTAGTATGGAACAGCTGATAATTTTTTTGCTCCGATCGGTTTGCTTCCATAGTGAAAGTTGTTCAGTTTGATGGGTAGACTCTTAGTTTCAAAGGATGCTAATGATTTCAATTTCACCCTGTAGTTTCAAGTCTTGTTGGTCTCTTCCCGTAAGGTTCGGTCGAGGTGGCTACGGGAAAAGGTTTTCAAGGCCTTTTACAATTTGAACTAATATGAGTTATGAGTTAGGAAGGGTGGGATTTTTCCCCTCTCCTAAACCCTAATATATAAGTTCTAACAAAATTAGGTCAAACTATTTTAAGGGGATGATCAGACCATCAAACTGAACAACTTCTCTATGGGACCAATATCGAAATCGCGAAAAAGAAATCTGCTGTTCCATACATTTAGGTCGAGTACATACAATAATGATTACAGGTATTTTTTCAATGAATATTATGCAAACTACCGACCGATTGATGACAAACGGTGAAGGAAAACATCTTGAGGAAACCTGAATACGCTGAAGAAGAAATTCTGATACATATGTGAAGTCTACCAATCCGCATTGGGCACGCGTGGTGGATTAACGCCCATACACCCTCCCTGAGGGTAGGCCTGTGCCCTGCAGTGGGACGTACAAAGGCTGATGATGAGCTATATCAGTTTCTATAGTGTAAGAAGTCAAAAAAAAGGTTATGCTAATGTTTGGTAGCTGATTAAATTAAATGGAATAACGAAGAATTTATAATGCGGTTCCAAAAAATATTAAATGTTTAAATGACATTAGTTTTAAAAAAATACTGAAAATGTGGCTAATTGAAAATGTATTTTATAACTTAGAGGAATTTTATGCTAAAACGACTACATATCGCTCATCCGCAGAAACAATGACCTAAATGCAAAATCAAACAATTTACAGGAAACGCGTTTAAAGTTCAAAATAACGTTCACAGGCAACGCGTTTAAAATTTTAATTAACTTTCAACCCAAGAATATGACTTTAAATCAAAACTTATTTCAGTTTTTTTGAAATTTTCATAATGCTGTGATTTTTAAAAAATATTCTGACATTGTTAAATCAATTTTGCATTTTATGCCAATATGTCACTGTTTCTGCGGATGAGCGATATGTAAATGCTGTTAAATTATAATATTTTATTGTTGATCTTGACTTGTTGACATTTTTGAACATTATAATTCTAATCTTATTGATATTGAGTGTGTTGTGTTTATTGGCAATTATCTGACATTTTGACGAATTTATGACATTATATTATTTTTTATTTATTGAAATTAAATGTATTTTTTGGTAATTGAAGCTGCTTGCTTTTTTAATGTAATGTACATATCCAAAGGTGTCTTAAATGTCATTTAAGTTTTGTTGTTGCGTATAAATTTTGATATATTTGCATGTGAGATAATATGTTTTAAATATTTGTATTGTATGCCTGAAATAGGTAAGAGCTGCTTGTTCATGTAATTATTATGTAAGACCTTTATGTACCAGTTCTAACAATAAAGTTATTCTTATTCTTATTCGAAATTAAAATCCGATGGTGCAATTCTACCTAATTATTACTGTGATACTATCAGAGACATTTAGACCAGTCATTTAACGGAGTTTTGTTAGGAGAGGTGGGAAGTAATTATTAATTGGACTTTTAAAGTGTAAGCGGCACCATTAAGTGACAAAAAGACTATCTGAAAACATATTAAAAATAAAATCGCTACGCAACATAGATATCAAAATGTTGAGTCCCAGAAGGCTTTTAAATTAATAATATTAATACCAATGCACTCATTTGAATTAAATTCAACAATATAAATTATTTTTGAGAATAAAATAGGCATTTACATTTTATAAATTAATTTTTTATTAGAAAATACGAATATATTTTTCAAAACCTTCTAAGTAGACAAAAATATTTACACCATGTTTGAAGTATGTATGTAATGCCTTAAATATGTGCAAAAAAATACACCGTCAGGTTTTTTTACAACGAGATAATAGCTAAATTTTAAATTTGGAACTGTTGCTGACGGGATTTTTTTTTTATTTTGGTACATTTTTAAGCTCAAATTGGCTCTTAAATACTATACCGAAAAAAATATAATTATTAATTAGTCCCTGCTCAAACCGTAAAATGACTGGGCTAATTGCGTGCCTTACGATTCAACCCATTATAGTCTAAGACCCATTTAGTCATGCACCTACTACCTTTGCTTAACTTTAAATTTAAGTCTACACCCTTTATAACCCATACATAACATTATCCGTAAAAAAAAAGCCCAGGGTCCTAAGGTAACTCTTACAGTAAATAAAAGTCTCTAACTAAAAGCCTGTAAGTCCTTTCACGTAAAGATTAACTACTCCATCTCGATAAACTAAATAAGTTCAACAAAGCACTTTGGTGCATTGTACTAAGCTTAGCTTTTCACACCCTTGTGTGACAAGAGGTACTATTAAAACTCACATTATTTTCTCTTTGTCTCTCTGCTCATTTTAAAACACCTGAAAGAGAGAACGTCAGGCTTACTAAAGAAAGCTCTCAACACAAGGCCTTACGTTTTCTACTGGTATAAAAAAAAATTAAGTCCCCATCATCATCAGCCTTTACAGGGTCCAACTTAATATGCTGATTTTTTTAAAAAGAATGTTCATACTATCAAACTGAACAACTTTCTCTATCGAAGCAACATTGAAATCGCAAAAAAACACGTGTATAATCTATTAATACATTTTGGAGTAGCTATTGAGATTTACTATGGAACAGCAATATTTTTTTTCAATTTCTGTGTTGTTTCCCTAGATAAATTTGTTCAGTTTGATTGTCTGATCATGCCCTTACAAATCTGGCAGCATATTAAGAAGGACCCTATTTACCTATAAGTCAAATATGCCCAAATTCAAATGGTCTCTAGAGGAAAGTGTGGAAAGCATTTCCGGATACCCAGTTTGTAGGTACTTTAAACAAGCGAACACCCATATAATGACTAAAATGTAAATGTTTAAAAATAGCATTTATATGTAGATTGAGTGCAGTCAATGATTAATTAAATTATTAAAAAAAAAACTACAAAAGATTCGTCAAAACAAAAAAAATGAGCCTAAACTCGACGGGTTTACTAGTAGCCATTTAAGAGTTCCAGTATCTACCTCTTGGGTCCATCTTCAAATCAGTTCGATGCAATTGTATTGTCATCCGAATCGCATATGCTTGCAAAGTTTCAAATCGATACGACAACAATAGAAGTTAGGTTAATATCGACTTCCTGGATTTTCTTTCAAACTTATAGGTAGTTTGTTAGTTACATACAGGTGAAGATAATACACGCTCACTTTTTGCAATAAAAAAAAAACAATTTAAACCAAATATAAGCCACAAAAGAATCAAGTTTTCTGTAGAGATCTCTTTTACCTCCTTACCCTGTCCCACTTACCGTACACAGCGCATAAGCGTTCCACATAAATTATTACGTTTTCGTTCCATTTGCAGTAATCCAACATCAAACGGTGCTTCCTTTGAGCAAGGTTTAGTCTTCAAGAGCGTTAAGCCTAAACTTAGTTCAAGAGACTTACTAAAACGCTTCGTTCGAGAATTGAGTGAGATCCATTAGTAGAACTTCATCGATTACGAAGAGGAGGGTGATTAATCGATAGTTTGGTTATATTTACTTGTATAGTTAGTAGTGGTGTAGTTTGGAAGTTTTATGTTGGGTTGTAGTTTGAAAGGGTGCAAGTTCAGTAACGATTTCTCGGTACTAGAATAAACGTTTGCAGCACGGCTAGCATGCCACCCACGACAAAGCGTTTAAATGAGAAAAACGCCATGCGCGCTCTTTCTGGCTGGAAATTTTATGTTGGGTTGTAGTATGAAGGGGTGCAAATTCAGTAACGATTTCTCGATACTAGAATAGACGTTTGCAGCACGGCTAGCATGCCACCCACGACAAAGCGTTTAAATGAGAAAAACGCCATGCGCAATCTTTCTGGCATAAGGCACATCTCGATTTTTATCGTTTTCTCGGGGATGGCATGCGTGGCATAGACGATTAAACTATTGAGACAAAAGTCTAATCAACTATAAAAAAACGGGCCAAGTGCGAGTCGGACTCGCGTACCGATTATGTTTTCTCCGCGGGATGCTTAGTGCGAGCCACATGGCTAGTTTTTATTTTTTGTTGTTTTACTTTAGAGTATGCTCTATAATCAGATAATCACATCAAATTTGACGCCTTTATGTATTGCCGTTTTTAAGACACATTAAAAACTTATCAAAAACAAAAAAACCTTAAAAAGAAACACGTTTCTTGTACCTTCATTTTCAACTAATTTATGTTTTTTTTGCAAACAAAACCCAATAATTTATTTGTATTTAAATGCATAAGAAAGAACAAGCGTCAAATCTGCAACACGCAGCGTTATTTATATAAGGTCTAACAAAATTAGGTGAAACTATCTTTCTCTATGGGATCAATATCGAAATCGCGAAAAAAAAATCTGCTGTCCCATACATTTAGGTCGAGTACGATTGTATGGAACAGCTGATTTTTTTTTTGCGATTTCGATATTGGTCCCATAGAGGTCTGATCATCCCCTTAAAATAGTTTAAGCTTGTTTTGTTAGACCTTATACATATAATCAGATAATCACACCAAGTTTGACGCCTTTACGTATTGCCGTTTTTAAGACACATAAAAAAAAACAAAACCTTTAAAAAAAATCATGTTTCTTATACCTTCATTTTCAGTTTTTTTTTTTTTGCGAACCAGACCCAAACATTTATTTGTATTTCTAAGCATAAGAAAGAACAAGCGTCAAATCTGCAACACGCTACGTTATTTATATTACAATTTAATACAAATTATTATTGCAAATATACAAAATAATATTCGAAAGATCCATAAAATAGTAACATTAAATAAAATTATAAATAAAGAGACTTAAAACTAAACTAACCTAGGATGTGGTGCAGGTTCGGTCCTTGTGGGAGGGTACCCAGAACGCTGGCCGCATTTCCTCGCTGAATGGCTATGCTGATCCGTTGAGCGAGGAAAGTGCCAGCTCTTGGGTCCCCTGTCGAGTCTATCAGGCGCTTTGACAGGTCTTTAAAAAGCGCCTGCGCATTAGGTCCCCACGGCCCAAGAGTTTCGACACCAAAACCCATAAAATGGTATTGGGGGCCGATATCCCGGTACCAGTAGGCCTTTCGTTTTTCGGCCGCCTCCGCCGCTGCGCCAGCCCTTCGACTCGTGCCCTGTAAGTGAGACGGGGCCAGTGTGTCCACGCAGGTAGCGTCCCACACTAGCGCCCGACCCATCTTCCAGGGGACGAGAGACATCCCGTCTGGTCTCTTGCCATCGCTCCGTATGATGCCAGTCGGCTCGAGAATGGCAGGAACGTTGACTGTGGCAAGAGACCTACGTATGATGTCGTTAAGGGTGATATGGCGAGGGAATCTGCCGGCACTCTTTTGACACGAGAGTCCGTGGTGACCCAAGCGATCGACGGCCGCACCACAAGGACATTGGTGGCGGATGCAAATTTCTGCGCCGACTCGAAGCCCGATAGCCACGCGCAAGGTGTTGGAGTCCAGGTAGGTTCCTGTGTTGACCGAAGGATAGGCGTGTAGCCAATACCCGGACTCCTTTGTGGTCGATGCTAGGAGTCTGGCGCGGTCGTGGCCTTCTGTGTTGGTGACAAGTGTTTCAAAGGTGATTTTGCTAGTAATGTCGTCCCAGCTCCTCTGTATTTT
Organism: Agonopterix arenella; assembly: GCA_927399405.1. Lineage (NCBI taxonomy): Eukaryota > Metazoa > Arthropoda > Insecta > Lepidoptera > Depressariidae > Agonopterix > Agonopterix arenella. The sequence continues at coordinate 1,176,655 of OV656704.1, forward strand.
CGGATCGGAAGGGAAATTTTGATTCGGGCCAGCAGTAACCCAGGCTTGTCTTGCCTCATCCAAACACGCGACCTCATAGTTTGAGGATACACCTAGGATATTTCCTATGAGGTCTGACGTGCTGTGGATGGAGGAAAGAAAGGCTGGCAGTGCGATGCTACTGGTGTTGCGCATCCCTATGCCGCCGTGTCTTATGGGAAGGGATGCCTGCGTCCAAGAACGATCACTGAACTGAATATTGAGAATTTTTTCCACTTGTGTTTTGAGCGTTTGATCTACAAAAAGGAGTAAACTTTGAAATTTCCATACAGGACAGCAGCGCAGTAGGTACGTAAATTTCGGAACCAAAAGACAGAATTTTAATAGAAAGATAGCCGAGTGTGTGTTAATTTTCAGTAACCGGTCAGAATTTTGATGAAATTTTGTAACTGAATTATTTATGAAGGGTTCTATGGCCTCGTCGAAAATTGGGGAGCCTAGGAGAGTCAGGTTGTTCTTTGAGAGAACTTTAATTTTGGGTGTCAAAACGTTAAACTTATCCACTATTTCGCTTCTGTTGGTTGCCGCGTCAGAGATATATAATTCACACTTGTCAAAATTTAAATCTAAACCGATGGAATGAAATTCGTTTGTTATAAGTGTGAGATCCGATAGAACCGTGTCCGTGTCTCCTCCTAGGGTCCCGTCGTCGAGATACCATAAATTAAATTTTGAGCGGAGAGACTGGATTATTGGATTGATGGCCAAACTGAATATTGCTGGCCCGAGGGGATCGCCTTGCTGACAACCGACAGCCGAAAGGATTTCATTGTTTTTATGCATTAATTTTGACGGATGGTAATAACATTGAGCCAAATAATTATAAATCTCTGGAGCTTTTGAATTTACCTCTCTAAGTAGGGTGTCCCGGTTGACCGAGTTGAAAGCATTTTTGACATCAATTTTGACCAACACCTCGTGGCTGTTGTCGCTTAGGAAGGTCCGGAGAGCGTGGATGGCAGCTTCGCACCCACCCTTTGTACCGAAACCGAGCTGGACCGGCTGGAATGTGGGTTGTAATTTTGAAACAATATGTTTCACACATATTTTGGATGTCAACCGCCTTAAGGTGGAACCAACCGCTATAGGCCTAACTCCACCGTCTTTTTTTGATAAGGCAATGAGGTTTGCTCCATAAAGTACGCTGGTTACCTCGGGGTTGACGTCGCCGGCCAGCATCTTGTTTACTAAAAGGGTAAGTGCTGCGGCCACCTGCTTTCCGGACTCCCCTGCGCTGAGCGACGTTAGATCTTTTAAATAATAACCCATATTCTGTGAAAATTTCTAACTCTTTACCGATTACGGTTCAGTAGATGCAGGCTTTTAAAGTTAGGACGGACAGACTGACGAACAGCTTAGGCTTAGTATTAGGGTTCTGTTGGCATTGTTTGGGTACGAAACCCTAAAAAAACAAGTATTTCTGTCGATGAGTAAAGTTTATAATTTTTTTTGCGACATTACTCTCTGAAAACTAAGAAATAATAAATAATAATAATTAAGAAGATATAAAGCTTTTAAAATTTTTCATACAAAATTTTAATCGCAATTATTTTATAAATTGCAAATGTTATTTGAGACGCGGCAACTAGATTTTCTAAACTGTTTTTCCATATATAAGGTCTAACTAAATTAGGTGAAACTATTTTAAGGGGATTACCAGACCATCAAACTGAACAACTTTTTTTAGGGAACCAATATCGAAAATGCGAAAAAGAAATCTGCTGTCCCATACATTTGAATCGAGTAGGTTTGTATGGAACTGCTGATTTTTATTGGGCGATTTCAATGTTGGTCACATAGAGAAAGTTGTTCGGTTTGATGGTCTGATCATCCCCTTAAAATAGTTTCACCTAATTTTGTTAGACCTTATATACAAAGTTACTTATATTAATACCGTCTACGCGTATTGTGCGTCAAAGTTTTGTATAAAATTGACCCCTCTGCAACCACCTTAACACTGCAAATACAATTTAGAACGGCTGTCGAAAAGTCAAATCCTAAATGCAATTTTAAACCTAAAATAGCTGGTTCACTATTTCTATTTGCAGACGACAATGCCAGTGCCAATCACCCTGACAGTTAATTCCGAACTAAAATCCATTCTTGCTAACGTCTGCATCGGTTTGTGCGAGCTAGAACATCCACCCTAACTCAATTAGCAACACAAACTGACTTATGCTTTAGTTCAACTGAGTTTAAGTTTAATTACATTGCCTATAGGGATGATAGTCGAAAGTAATTAACTTTGTTACTAAATGTTGACTTATACAAGGGTGTCTACGAGCATCGGATTTCTGTGTCGTTCGGGTAGTACAGTAGTACCAGGTTTATAAGTCTCACCGATGTACCTGCGCAGTTGACTAATTTTAAAAGCGCGCGAAATTATATTGACCAATCAGGATGTGACACATTGTCGCTATTGGCTTATTGCTTTCGCGCCCTTTTCGCTGCCGAAGCATCCATAAGTCTGCTATTCGAGTTGGAGCGAGATAGAGAATACCCGATTTTGCACTGCGCTGCGCAACGAAGACTGACGTGCGGAATTATTTTCCTGGTCGTACTGTACAGGTTTTTGCATGTAGTATAGGCACAGAAGATAAATTATGCAATTCGCTCCACAGAAGAACCAGGGTAGCTGATCTAGCCTGTAGAATTACTAAACTCAAGTGAAAATGGGCGGGGAGCATTATTCGCAGAGCAGATATGGTCGATAGAGCCGAATGCTCGAGTGGCGACCGTAAGGCACAGCGTGGGTAGGCCACAAGGTAGACCGACAACCTGGTGAAGGCGACGCCGGCGCCGGCGGGAACCCAATGGTTGAGGGCAGCACAGGTACGGTCGTTGTGGCGTTCCTTGGGGGAGGCCTATGTACAGTAGTGGACGTCCATCGGCTGAGATGATGATTATCAAAAGAGGATCAATTAAATGAATCTTCAATTTACTGTTAACTTTTGATCATCATCATCATTATTTATCAGAGGGAGAGTAGCAATCTCCACTAGTTGAGCTTAGTTCTGATTGAAACCAGTTCGAGGAGGCAAAAAATTCGAGCTACCTCTACATTATTTACCTTACTGCCAGGACCTTAAAAACAGCTATGCTTATCAAAAGAAAGAAATACATCGTTTTTAATTCCAAAGCTCTACGCTACAAAACGTCTCGCCAAAGCCACAACTTTGAAGCATCGACTTAAAAACCTTTCACTATAGTAACTTAGTTTTCCAGCGATCTTCGCGATTCAATCCAGTCTTCATTCGCTACGGTTGATTCAACTGATATAACTATAAATTTACGCTCTTGCGTGTGTCGCACCTTTATCGATCGAACCTAATAACCCAAATATTAATAAAGGTTTGTCAGCTATGTCAATAAACAGAACAGACACACAATTCCACTATGCCCTCATTCATGACTGATCAAATGGCCTCAAATCATAATAGACCGCCCTTTAACAGCCCAAATGATTACCCGTAACTACGTGATACGGGTCAGCGCGTCACGTGAAACTACGTCGTGTTGTTATAACTATTGTCATTGTTGATTTATGGTGAAGGGTATCTTGGGGCTTCAAGACCATTGTTGCAACTGACATGACTGTAATTTCGGTACAATTGTTCCTATTAAAGCCGGAAAGACAGTCATAAATTGACTGGAAGCAAACTAGGTTATAGTGTCAGTACAATAGGTTTAGGTTTCGCCTTTGTTTTAACCATAAAATTAATATACTATCGAGTAATATTAAGTTTACGTGGATGTTCTGAGGTTTCAGAATATCTCTGACTACCCCCTCGGGGAATATAGTCGTGAGCATATGCTTATGCTATTATTAAGTTTATGGTTTTAACAGACTTAAAAACGGGCATAGGCCCACCACACATTCCCACCGCTGTAACTCCTGTAAGCCAGGATCAACAGTGGCGACCTTTCACAACACAGGACAATGAAGTCCAGCGAGCCCGGGGGATGACTCTAATCTGTCTTGGAACCCGCAATGAATTAATAAAGAAGATAGGAGGAGTAGGAAAACGAAATATCCGACTTCCCTCCATTGCAAGCGGGAGTTTTAACAGACTTCTTGCATTGGTATTTAATTGATGCTTTTGCGGTAGGTTCTTTATCTGCCATAAATTAAATTAACTCTGGAGTTGGTTTACTAATGGTCATGCTTTTCTTATTGCTGATTCCCTTTTGCAATGGAGGGAAGTAGGATATTTATTTTTCCAACTATCTCTTTGATTAAATTCGTACCTTGTGTAGGTATTTTATTGGTTAGGTTTTCTCCCACAAAAACATTACCAGAACAAACTGTTATTCTCCTTTCCCTACCGAATTTAAGAGCGCCTCAAAAAGTTACGTCGTATCCAAAGTTCTAAACATAGCTATGTGTGCTTCCTCTCCGATACATACAAAATTCAACGAGTGCATCTGAAGGAGACTGCCAGTAAAAGCATTGGAAATTGTACTCACTCTTGAGGTAAACTGCAGTTTATTTGACTACACACAACATACAATACAACCTTTAGCATTTCTCGAAACTTTAATTTCGTGAGAGAAGGTTTTGCGTTTTAGTATACTCATGAAATAACTTTTCTAAAAATAAAAAAAAGGTTAGGTGAAGTAACTAGACAACCTGTTATTTCCATTTTCTTAAAGAACCGAGTAATCAACATACATAGGAAGGTAAAGGGTAATTGTTTGTTAAAATAGGGATAAAACATGAATTATTATTCACAATTATACCTTTGTAGGTAAACTATTATACACTAAACTAAATCTCGTGAGAGAGAACTACACCACTGCCTGTTTACTATTCCCTACAACAAAGAGGAGGTGATGTCGAAATCTGATGGGGGACAGGGTCGGTTCTATGTAGAAAAAATACTCTTTCTTATATAGTTTTCAACTTTCGCGATTTCTGGATTGGTCCCTTAGAGTAAGTTGTTCAGTATGATAGTCTAATCATCCCCTTAAAAACTGTTGGACCCTGTATACTGAATGCTGATAATGGTGAGGGCGTATGGACGTCAGTTCGCCACGCCCATTCAATGCTATCCGCATTGATCTGGAGGACTTTTATCGCCTAAGAATTTCTTCTATATCATATTATTTATTATAAAATATTGAGATTAAAATAAAGTACTTTTTGCAATCAATCGTTGTTTGTTTGAAGCCGCAGCGTAACGTAAATAAATAGTGGAGTGCGACTGATAGAAACCATTGCTTCTTACGTACTTGTGCTCTATTCTTGTAACTTTAGCTATCGATTCGATTGGTTTCTGCGAATTACTCCTTTCCTTATTACAACTGATGAGGACTAATATTTGTGTCATTATTATTTATGTTTGTAATATATTCACCGAAGAATCTCAGAAATGTCGTATAAGAAAGGGGGCCTATTTCTTATGCTATTTTAGGTACCTATTGAAGGAAGAAGGGTGTATTGTAACTGGTTGGAAATGAAATCGTTAGCAGAAAGACAATGCGGGATTTTGTATGGAAGGTGGCGCCTTATATTTCGTCTAATTTTTTGGCGTGGCCAGCAACCAAACTTGCATATTTTAGTTCAGAATAAAGTAACAAACAAAACTTGTTGTTGAACAAAAATAGGCAAAAAGAAAAAGGCGCCATTTTTAGGCATTGGCTTTTTGAGGGGTAGTTCAGGCCATTGAACAACTTTTACTAGGCAAACCAGCAAATCTTAAACCGAAGGTTTGCTAATAGTAGCGGTGCATGGAAAAGTTTGAAAAAGAATGTTAGTAACTTACTCTAAGGTGAAAGCAGCAATGCAATTTAAATATTATTAAAAAAAATTATCATCATCATCATCATCATCATCACCCTATCATCGTCCACTGCTGAACATAGGCCTCTCCCAAGGCGCGCCACAAAACTCTGTCCTCGGCCTTCCTCATCCAGTCGCTCCCCGCTACTTTTTTTAGGTCGTCTGTCCAGCGGGCAGCAGGACGTCCCACACTACGTCTACCAAAAACCAGTCTAAAAAAAATTATATTATTATTTATTATTTCAATTTGAATTTTTTTTTATTTAATGCAATTTTTATTACCCAGAATTTACTGTGTACTTTTAATCTGTGTCTGTATACAAAAAGTTACTTAGCAAGAAATTAGTCCGCCAGAGCGAAAGATAGCAGACAGTTTTTCAAACAATGTTACTTAGCAAGGGGTGCAAGGAAAGAGCGGGAATCTCTTTCGGGTGTGACGAAACCTGAGTTCGTCTGGCGCACCCTGGGCAGTCAGCCTCGGTACGACCATTGCTGGCTGGCCATCTTTACACTACAGCATGAGTGATTGTCATGTGATATAGCTCATGCTGTCGCGAAACGAAGACTTCGCAAGAAATTGGTCTACTAGAGCGATAGATGGCGGGCAGTATTTCTACTCTAACTAAGAACTTGGTCTTGTGTATGAATGGGAATATGGCGATTGAAGTATATGCCTTAGTCATCTATTCTATGCCATAGTCTCGGCCTACCCTCATGGGACAATGGGGTAAGCATTATGAATGTGTGTTTAAAAAACATAAAAGAATTCGATAACCCAAAAAAACACCGCTTGACTGCCTCCATACCTATTTGTAACGGCTTACAGTCAATTCGAGATTGCTTTTTCCCCTGTTGTTGTATCCTGTAATCAGACTGCCAACCCTAATCAGGGCAGGGGATGTTATTGGACGTAATGAGAAGCTTCAAATGCGACCTGATTACAAGTATTGTTGTTTACAAGTCGAAAATTATGTTGTGGTTCTAGGTAATAAGCTAACTAGGAAAGCGAAACCCGGACAAGTGCGAGTCGACTCGCCTACCGAGAGTTCGGTACCACATCTCTTCTTCTTATCGTGTGGGCAGAGCCCTGGATTCAGAGAACCACTTCACGATACAGGGTGTTAAATTAAATGCGTTACATACCGAACGAGGGGCAACAATACATCCTAGTAATATTTAAGGCGAAACAACTTTCACTATGGAACCAACTTCGAAATCACGGAAAAAGAAAAGTTTTCTTATACATTTGAGCCTAGTCGGTTCGGTACTTTGACTACTTATATAGGGAATGTAATTCTACTAACAAACATTTCTGGCACTTTTTGCGGGGGGCGAGGTAACATGAAATCTGCAACTTTGGATTTTATTACCCATAACTTTAGATTCTAATTTTGAACGTTAAAAATCACGAAAAGAAGTCTTGTGTGAACCCCGAACGTTCTAAGTTCGAAATTACTGTTTCGCAATTATAGGCTGTCTCGTTTAGTGATAAGGTATAAAATTGAATGTAAATGCACATGATTAATTAATCTTATACCGTGGCAGAGGGGAAATGCTACCGCAAGGCTAGTCCTTATAATAAATAGTCAAAGGTTCGGTACTATTAAATTAAATTAAATTAAAAATCGTTTATTTGTCTTTTACATTTGTACACAAACAGAAGTAGATAATACGAGACAGAAGGAAATTAAAATAAAAGTGTTTTTTTTTTGTTATTAGTATGGTAATGATACCTCCTCAGAGTACTTATACACAAACAAGTACTGCAGTTTTGTAAGAAACAGTATTTTTAGATGAAAACTATCCATTAATTCGGCAACACTACGAGTGAAACATAAAAGCTAGGTATACAAAGCTTAGCAAGCCAGCCGCAGCAGCTGGCACTATCCATTTGGACCATATGTGATTTTATGTGCATACGTAACACCGAATTTCGCGCTTCCATTGGAGTAGGAAAAGCGACATATTTCCACCTCATTCACACGTCTCGACTCTGGATTCATAAATTATTGCGTCCACGTTCGCTGGTTTCGAACAAATTTGCATTAAAAAGAACGTACTTTGAAGCCTCAGTTACTAATACATACCTACATAAACATAACAACCCGACAAATTTTCTTTTCTCTGCTTTTGTTTACTTCGGAATGCAAATGAGAGTGGAGAAGGGAATGCTTAGATTAATTTGTACAAAAGTATGAATGACGGTCCACTTACGAAATAGATACAAGCGTGGATGGACAGATTACCAGTTACTACGTAAGACATCTAGAAGAAAGTACCTAGACCAGTTTACGAAGAATGTATGACATGATGCCTGTCATACATTCATACATGGTATGTCTTTTGATAGGCCACAGAGATACATTTTCCTACTGTTACCTATATTATATCTTTACCTGTGTGTCACAATTAAAACTTTTTTTATTTTATGCATAAATATAAATATAGATTATAGGAAGCGAGAGAGGTATGTAAGGACCGCCCAACATGGAGATCTATGGTATGATACCCATATGGGAAACAGCGCGTGATAATTAACATACTTATAAAAGTAATTGTATATATTTATATTATAGTTTGGTACCCCTACCAAATAGTCCCAAAGTCTTGTCTTGTTGCCTTCCCGAATTGGCTTAGACATCCACGAACGTCAATGTGTAGTCTAGTCTAATCCAAAGAGACATTGCTTGAATCATCTAGTTAGACAGTAAAAGGCCTATGAGTACAATCAACTATATTTTTAAGCATGCAGTTATCTTATCTTATCTAGATGTGGGGGCTGGCAAGCCAGCAACACTTCGATCCAATGGGATCTTTTGTGTTATCACCAATACTTTTTGTTTTCTTCACCCTTCAAATATATGGTCAATGAAGGAGGCAATACCATTGAGGGGAAGAAACCTAAGATCTTCCGGTTTTGGATATCCATCTCTGAGGAGGCACGAAAGGCTTTTAGTATATTGTGAAAGCAATTTATATTTTATTGATGTACCTAATAGTGCAATGATTTGGCTAAATGTCTTTTAATGTATTTTGAGAACATTATCTTCGGGGCAATATAATAGGGTCTACACAGGGCAGGTTTTCCGTCCGGTACGCTGTGACGGAAAGGATTAGAAAAAAGGGTTTTGCAGCATATTTATAGTTCAATAAGCTTGCTACGCGAATGACCTTGGAAATTGATCCAGGTGTGACGCAGCTTTATGCTATAATAAATAAAAGAGAAGGTCAAATAGTATTTAGCCTTAATATTTTGCTCTCGAAGACTAGGATAAAACCAAAAAGAGAAGATGATGTTATGCTTTGATTTGGGATATGAGGCTGCGAGATCTGTCACATGGAGGTGTACACACGGCGACACATCAAGCTATACATGCAGAGTGAACCTCCATGTATACCCTGGTTCAGTGGTGCCTGTATTAGTAATAGGAAATTAGTTAAAGTAGCTTTTACACTCAATTGCGTTTTGAATGTAAAAGGCACCCTCACCTAATTGATGTACAACAGTTACTAGTGGTATGTGCCCGAAATCAATCGCAGAGGCTTTTTCTGTATAATAGTTTAAAAATAAACCTTTTGGACGTAGGCTACCCCTACAGTAGCAGTAGCAGCCCCTACTACGTCGGGAGAGGCCAAAATGGCGTATCTTTTTGTCTATAATAATAGTGTTTATGTTTTATTGTTTTGTAGAGACTCTAGGTTAAGGCACGATGAGGCTGACATAACCTCAGGGTACCAAATAAATAAAGAAAAAATTAAAACCAACATAAGCTGGCTGGGCGTAGGATGAACAACGTATAACTTCGCGCGGCCAGCTTATAGACTAAGAGATATGTGTACTTTTTTCAACAATTAGCTGCAAGGCTGATTCAGTGTTTAGGTGTCGAGCATCTTTGTGATGGGGATGGACCAGGTCTGCCGACATAACTCCAGTCGGTTTAGAAGTTACGATCAGCTGAAAGGCTGATCGTATGATATTATTATTGTAGTATTCACTGTAGCTATGTGAACAGTACTAAAACTGACATGGTTCATCAGTCGGTTTACGAGATACAGCCGAACATCTAAAGGTCCGACCTTTGAACGTCTGTATCTCTTAAACCGACTGGCAGTTCATGTCAGTTTTTGTACTTTTTACATAGCTACAGTGCACACTACAATAATATCATACGATCAGCCTTTCAGCTGATCGTTAATTTTTTACTGACCTTTAAACGTTTGTAACTCCTAAACTGACTGAAGTTATGCAGGCTGAACTGGTCCATCCCCATCACAGAGATGCTCTACACCCCATAAACACTGAATCGACCTTGCTGCTGATGGTTGCAAAAAGTACACTTATCTCTTAGTCTATTATTTTGGTTTTGTAAAGATTGATGTGTCGCCGTAACCTTTTCGTTAGAAACCAGTGAAATGTAAGAACTTAAAAACTAACATTGCTGTAAAGTGGTTGGTAGATTTGTCAAAGTTTCAGACAGAAGAGTCATACAATCTCAAAAGGACCTCAAAAACATGTCCGTAACTAACCTAATAGTGAACTAATCCGCAGTGTTGTAACATTATAATTGAAAATCTAACCCAAACCCTGCCCTACATAGAAACTTATCAGATTTGAATATTAATCATCACCACAGACTAAGAGGCAATTAGACGCTCGTAAATCCGTGTCAAACGGGTGCCGCACTTTTTTATACTCTGTGACTACTAAATACAGGGTGATACAGCGTAAAATTAATTGCGTTACTACAAGGTTACTACGGCAGTTACTATTAAAATAATCTGTGGCGTTACATATAGGGGACGCTTCAGACTATCAAACTGAAACACTTTTACTATGGAACTTATCTTTATACGGTGTGAAACATAACCTACACAAAAAATTACGGAGCGAACGAAGCGAGCTCGAAATTTTTTGCACAACTATGGCCAGATATTTTTTGGTTTATCCATGCAAAAATAGAAATTTAGAGCGAGGGTTGCGTGGGACACCGCCTGCCTAATGGCAAGATATCGTTATTGTTTAAAAACTTAAATCTAAATATTAGTGTGACAAATTGGAACTCGAATCATATAAATCGTAATAATAACAGAAGTATGAATAGCGTATGCCTAATTAGTAATCACAGATCCACAGGAAAGGGTAGGTAGGTAGGTCATAAGCCTTCCAAAAAGTTAACACGCTACGACCAGGGTTGCCAGATGTAGAAAATTTTTCCCCGTATAAAAGCAAGAAAAATCTCGTACTTTGCCTGTTAAACCTCGTACATTAGTATAAAGTGTGAAAAAACGAAAAATTATGCTTGAATTAGGCATATAACACAATTTAATTTTAGACGTTTCATAGGGCATCAAAATTATTTTGAAAATAAGCTATTATTTTACAATATTATTATTATTATTTTTAAATTTGTTTTCTATCTAACACAAGGAACAAATCTAAGCGGTGATCGGTTTCTTAAGGATTTCCCGGCAAACTACAATCTAACCATTAACTTCTAATAGTCTTTGATAGTTAAAATATTCATTTATTCTACAAAACGACGCCTGCAATGGGAAATCATGCCAAAATTTCCCTAAAAGGCATAACCTCGTACAAATTTGTACGTGGCGGACAGCCTCGTACCTCGTACGAGAGACACCGAATCTCGTATTTGTACGAGAAACCTCTTACGTCTGGCAACCCTCGACGACCCACAGAAAAGAATCAAGCCCTAGTAGTAGCATGCCACGCTCTACGAAGCAACAAAATGAGAAAACCTTCATATGCGCTCATTTTAGCATGCATAAAGGAACAAAGACAGGGGAACATCTTGATTTTTCTCGTTTCTCGTTTTGTAGGGGGTGGAATACTATAGGCGATACTGTTTTGAAATAGCGAAGTCAGAGATTTTTAACCGACTTCAAGAAAAAGAATGTGTTTGTCCGCGATTATCTCGCGTTCGGCTGGACCGATTTTGATGCGGTTTTCAGAAAAGTATTCGTTACATTTAGGAAAAGGTTTTGGGTATTTTAACTATGACTTTACCAACTTAATTTAGTGTTTCAATCACATAGTAATGTAAGACAACCCAACTAACAATTTGGTCGTATAGGTGTCGTATACTCGAACATTAGACGCATAAAGCACCAGTATATGATGAAATTACCGTAATATAACTTTTATAAGTCAAAATAGTCATATAAATACGACTAAGTCGTTTGCTGGGAATGGCACGATCCCATACTGTTTTTGTTTTCCAAAAACCATCTAGATAGCTTCACATAAGTTTAAAAAAAAGCCTTATTCCAATAATAAAATAACTTAGTTATCGTTGGTTAATAAAAACGGCAAAACTCCTTAAAATGCCAGAACGAAAGAAGGCAATAAAAACGTTTTCTTCGTGAATAATTCAACTGTTATTCATAAATAAGGCTATAAAATCTAGATTTTACTACCTGTTCTGTTTACTGTGTATCTGAAATAGATTCGAATACAACTGATTGCAATGTTAATGTTACCTACGTAAATGTAGGTATTTATGAGTTTTCTATACCTAGTGCTATATTTATTACGTCAAAAGAATAAACCTATTTGTATCAGAATAAGAAAAAAGGTACAGAAGGTCGAACGCGCTAAAAAAAGCCTGCAAAATAAAAAGTCACTGAACCGCTACCGAATCACAACTTTTTACACATTCGGTATTACGATAAATCTACCGCAACTTGAGCCGTAACTTGATCGCTACTGATTCGTTACCGCTGTCAATCCCCTTAATAAATCCTACTATCCTACTTATATTATAAACGCGAAAGTTTGTAAGTATGGATGGATGTTTGTTACTATTTCACGTAAAAACTACTGAATAGATTTTTATGAAACTGTACAATAATATAGCTTATACATCAGAATAACACATAGGCTATTTATAAAGATATTGTATGAATTGTCCAGACGAAGCGCAGACGAAGTCGCGGGCACCAGCTAGTAAGTCAATATTAGCGTGATATCAAATCACAGCACAGTTGAATCGACACTGGATTTGACTGCCAACAAATTGATCTGCAGTTTGGCAGATAAATAGTGTAATAAAATTGTATTATTGTTCTGAAATAAAATAAATTGAAAAAAAAAAAAAACTGCACCATAACGTCCATAACATCATAAGTCACATTCTTTTAAGTTACCACGATTTGTCCCCAACATTTTAAATGCATTGAATCACGTTAAAAAGTAAAAAGAATGACCAAGCACGTATCCAGGGAGGTAGATAGGTGGGATTTAATCTCCCCCTCCGACGGACGCTCTGTATACAAGTGAGTACTAATTTCAGTGATAAATATTCCCTTATCGCTTCAAAAATGATCACCTAACCGTGAAAATAAGACATAAACCAATAAATTTCTCATCTTCCAATACACTAATAAATAATAACAGAGTGTATAAACAAAATTGATTTATTTTCCGAACCCCTGAAATGTTTATTAGCTTGTTTTGAAACCAATGGCATCGGCAGATTTTACGATGAAATTACAGGAAAATGTTACATCTTATGACTAGTATTGAAATTTTAGTAGTACCTACTTCTTAAGAGGATAGGCGGGCTGAAATGATAATTTGGAGAATAAATCACTTTTCCGACTGTTTACGTATCTGTCCCCATACACCCCACTAGAGTGCGAAAGTGACAACTGTAGCTCGGACCAATTTTATCGACAAAAAATCGATGAAATCAGCATTTCGTAATCCCCTGTTTCCTCCTCCACAACTTTTTCTTAACCTTCTTCGTCCCCCTGCTGGGCAAAGGTCTCCCCTAATCTCTTCCATATATCTCTATCCAAAGCGGTATCCCTCCATTCGTTACAATAGGCATCCAACTCATCGCGCCACCTTTTCCGGGGTCTGCCTCGACCTCGACTACCATCATTAGGCACCAAACAGATTTTAATGATTCTTTCAAGAATAATATGCGAAAGACTTGAAAGGCTATGCCTGCATGTTTTACTTTTTATTTGTTTATATTCGTCAAATTTGTTTGTTTGAAAACTGGCGATAAAAGTGGTAATTTTCGAAGGTCACTAGTTCTAACAGTAATTCATTAAAGCAAAAAAGCAAAACATAGGGAGATAGCAGAGATAAAATAGATTGTAGGGTAAAAAATTTTTGCTCTATATCATTTTCCAGGGAGGAAACAGGGGAATACGTTTGTATGGAAAAAACCGTATCCGCCTATCCTTTTAATCAGAAAACAACTTTTCATGTTGTTTTTAAATCGATGATTCAAAAATTATCTATCAAGGAAACGTCACAGCCCCACTGCAGGTCAAGAGCTATCATATTATCATAAATAGGTACACGACCAGGAAAATAATTACCCTTGTCAATCTTCGTTTGTCCCGAAAAAACCCGAAGTCGTTTAGTAATCAAACGGTGCATAGTCGGACAGCAGTGAAAAGGGCGCGGAAACAATTAGCCAATTGTGTGATTGGTCAATATAATTTCGCGTCAACTGCACAGGTACATCGTGGGAATTTATAAATCTGGTACTATACTGGCACATCAGGATTTCTTCTCTAAGTGTGCAGGATTCCTCACGTTGAATGTGTGGATTGGAGGAGGAAAGTTAGTGGTCAAATATACGAGTATCAGCTTATTTATTTTCACTAGTTCTAACAGTAATTCATTAAAGCAAAAAAGCAAAACATAGGGAGATAGCAGAGATAAAATAGATTGTAGGGTAAAAATTTTTTGCTCTATATCATTTTCCAGGGAGGAAACAGGGGAATACGTTTGTATGGAAAAAACCGTATCCGCCTATCCTTTTAATCAGAAAACAACTTTTCATGTTGTTTTTAAATCGATGATTCAAAAATTATCTATCAAGGAAACGTCACAGCCCCACTGCAGGTCAAGAGCTATCATATTATCATAAATAGGTACACGACCAGGAAAATAATTACCCTTGTCAATCTTCGTTTGTCCCGAAAAAACCCGAAGTCGTTTAGTAATCAAACGGTGCATAGTCGGACAGCAGTGAAAAGGGCGCGGAAACAATTAGCCAATTGTGTGATTGGTCAATATAATTTCGCGTCAACTGCACAGGTACATCGTGGGAATTTATAAATCTGGTACTATACTGGCACATCAGGATTTCTTCTCTAAGTGTGCAGGATTCCTCACGTTGAATGTGTGGATTGGAGGAGGAAAGTTAGTGGTCAAATATACGAGTATCAGCTTATTTATTTTCACTAGTTCTAACAGTAATTCATTAAAGCAAAAAAGCAAAACATAGGGAGATAGCAGAGATAAAATAGATTGTAGGGTAAAAATTTTTTGCTCTATATCATTTTCCAGGGAGGAAACAGGGGAATACGTTTGTATGGAAAAAACCGTATCCGCCTATCCTTTTAATCAGAAAACAACTTTTCATGTTGTTTTTAAATCGATGATTCAAAAATTATCTATCAAGGAAACGTCACAGCCCCACTGCAGGTCAAGAGCTATCATATTATCATAAATAGGTACACGACCAGGAAAATAATTACCCTTGTCAATCTTCGTTTGTCCCGAAAAAACCCGAAGTCGTTTAGTAATCAAACGGTGCATAGTCGGACAGCAGTGAAAAGGGCGCGGAAACAATTAGCCAATTGTGTGATTGGTCAATATAATTTCGCGTCAACTGCACAGGTACATCGTGGGAATTTATAAATCTGGTACTATACTGGCACATCAGGATTTCTTCTCTAAGTGTGCAGGATTCCTCACGTTGAATGTGTGGATTGGAGGAGGAAAGTTAGTGGTCAAATATACGAGTATCAGCTTATTTATTTTCAAGGTATTTCAGTTTGCTTTATAATACGGAAGTATCAGAAAGCAACGATGCATGTTTGGAGGTTTGTGACTCAATCACGCATAAGCTGAACGGACTTTAATGTTTTGTAAACAGTTAAATTATGTTCTGAATGTGTTTCATGAGATTCTTTTATAAAGTCATCGCCAACGAAGCCACGGGCAACAGCTAGTACATTGATAAATACAGCACAGTCGCAAAATTAAACGTTCTTATGAAAAATGGAAACGGTTGTAATTCAAAACGGTCGTGCGCTGAAGTTTAACCCTTTTAAATTAACTCGTGAACGAACAAACGCTTTAGACTTTACTGCTTTGAGAATTGCTAACAAGAAACGTGGACTGAGAATACTGATTAATGTTTACGCTTGTAAAGTATCATAAAATGAGTTTAAAATGTCCATAAAACTTCCATTTAAGGATTTGTGTTACCAAAGTGCCGTTCCTTCCTTAAAACCACCCTAAACCGAGAATTTGGGGTCTGGCTGGACACATTTGGTACAATTTCCACATTCGTAAAATTCTGCAAAAAAAAATATCCTTCTGGGAAACATTGGAATAAAAAAATTACCTTTAGAGGTTAAATTTAAAAAAAAAATATTTCTTAGCAAACCAAGAGAATAGTTTCAAATTCGTGCTTCATAGTTTTGAATATTTCGTACACTGAAATAAATAGGGATTTCAAAAATAGTTATACCTACAATAATTGTACAATGACTACGTAACACACTCTTTACTTTACAGGTTTTTGTTAATACATAGGTACTTATTGGTATACTAGATATACCTGACTGATTTAGTAACCTAGCTGTAGTGGAAATATCTTAGCAGCATATAATGCAACTTAATATGCTGATGGTTTTTTAACAGGATGATCAGACCATCAAACTGAACAACTTTCCCTATGGGACCAAGATCGAAATCGCGAAAAAAAGCTGTCACATAGGATCCTTCTTAAAATCCTGACGGTTTGTAAGAAGAAAATCAGATCAAACCATCAAACTGAACAACTTTCTCTATGGGACCAATAAAGTCGAAACCGCGAAATAAAAGTCAGCCGTTCCATAAAATACTGCAATTCTACTCGACCCAAATGTATCCCGATTTCGATATTGGTGCCGTAGAGAAAGTTGTTCAGTTTTATGGTCTGATCATCTCCTTTAAAAAGTGTCAGCATATTAAGAAGGGCCTTAAACTTAACATACAAAAGACACCTATTGAATTGCGTTATTCAAACCTACCAGCCATTTATAAATCAGTGTACCCATGTAAGAAGAATTTACAAGCGGGAGCTCTTTTGTGTGCTCATCTACATTGTACGGCCATAGACAGTTACAGAACGGATTCAGACGTTCACTCGGACAGTTAAAAGAACTAAAATGAATATCGGAAAGTTCGTAGTGAAATGAACGTTGTCCCTTTGAAATAAGACTCCCCCGTTGATAATGGATTCGGAGTTCAGTTTGTTCAAATAAGAGGGAACTGGCAAAAAAGGTTTTTGGCTTAATGACTCCTTGCTGGAGAGTCTGACAAAAGTGCTGGTTCGAAATGTAGAAAGTTTTTTGTGATTCTGTGTCCCTCTACAGCCTAGAAAGGTGTCACCATGTTTAAAATGATGGTTTATACTATAAAGGATTGGCGTGAAACAGGGAATTAGCCAAACCAATTTAAGAGCGTCACACTCTACTTAAATAGTTTAATATCTAAAATATAAGATATCAATGTTTTTGTCTTATTGATTCTCTCATTAAAGATTCTCGATTGTCAAATTGAAATCACAAAAAAAACCTGCTGTACCTATACTAGACTGCAACGTCTACTCGACTCAATTTTTAGAGAGCTTTTACTCAATAGTGAAAATTTTTCAGTTTGCTCGTCTAAAACTCTAAACCACCCCTTTAAATTAGAGTTACACCTTGTATATTGTTTTAGTTCAACCGACTCGAAATATAAAAAAAAAGCATTACACATTCTCTCTATTTACATAATTATTTTATTATGATGGCATTCAGAAAACTTTTAAATTACGACGGGATTTTCATCAGCAAAACTACGGCCAGGATTTCACTATGCAAAAATATGCAACGAGAGAGTCAAAACAATATTGAAAAATCTAACTCCCGTTTCGTTCCGACCCGTCCGTTCGGATTGAAAAACATTGTGATGAAATTATTTATCAGAAAACAACATTTTTTTTTACTATTGCTAAATTATAACTGCTACTCAGGTCTACTTGGTACAGGTTATAATACTGCGGTATAAGCCGACTTCAGGATGAGATCCTCGATCTTTTAAAGTGTTTCGTACCCAAATTGGCAAAACGGAACACTTATGGAATCAGCTCAGTGTCTGTCCGTCCGTCCGTCCGTCTGTCTCAGGCATTTTTCTCAGACGCCGTAAGACATAGGAAGCTGAAACTTGGCACAGATATTGCAATTGCTGGTCCAATATCGTAAATTAAGTAAAAAAAAAGCTTGATTTCTGTATAAGGGGGCAATTTGGGGAGGTAGAAAGGGTAAATAAAAAAATATTCTACCCTATAGTGTGGGGTATCAATTGAAAGCTTATGAAAATGCGAGTCTAATAATATGTTTTTCAAATTTTTTTAAATCTGAGAAATTGCTGTCCCACACCTCTATTTCATAAAATATAACCGTTTACAATCTGAATAAAATCATGAACATCAAAAATAACGTGTAGATGGCGGGAAAGTTATCAGGGTGGGACTAACTTGGATAGTTATTTTTCTATACCCAAAAAACTACCTGCAGTGAAAAATGATCTTCAGTTACTATGTGACCACAAAATATAGAAGATAATACGGTCATGATGACCATGGTAAGTATAGGCAGGTACGTGTTTGATTACAACAAAAATACCAAGTCCCTAGACTAATATGTATATTAGATATGTAACTCGCCTTGAATTTTACGACGTCCTAATTGCGTTGCCGCTTATTAGCACTAGGGGGCGCCACATCTATCTATACTATTATAAAACTGTAACAGGAAGTTTGTCTGTACATTGAAGATATTAACAAAAAAAAGTTACGATATGGTTTTTAGGTGTCCCTGATTCCATTTCACCAATTTTTGGATTTTTTGTCTGTCTGTTTGTTTGTGTGTTTGTTTGTTTGAACGAGTATCACGCAAAAACTACTGAACCGATTTTGATGAAACTTTTGTTGTTTGATAGCTTATGATCTGACTTAAAATCTGGTATATAATTTGTGCGGACAAAGTCGCGGGTTAATGCTCGTTATGATATAAATTGAAAAAGACGATCGGCCGACACGAGGATCAAACCTTAGCTACCCGGATCGTAAGCCGGTTGTCTAGACCGCTAGACCAACAAGACAGTGCTTGATATGGGCGAAATCTCTCACTACTACCAGCGCAGCGTGTGAGGTGTAGTGCGCGTTACTCCGATATGAACCCTAGTTCAACACATAGTGCTTCGAAACATAACCGATAGATGGCGGAAGCTGTCTATGGAAAATCAGCGTTCCATTTAGTTTGTACTAAGATAACATAGTATGACCAAGTCGTTGGTATACTCTAAGATGTTGAACCGGGATCTGTTTTTCTTTCTGGCATGTGTTTTGCGCCAGACATAAATATTAGAGAATTTTAACATGTACGTGGGCGATATAATAACCCCTCACACTTTGTGGGATACCCCACAAAACTTTGTGAATTTATAAACAACACACATCTTTGCGCCTCTCATTCACGAAACATCTCAAAAGCTAAACTGACAGACAACTGGATAGATGGACAGTTTGACAGACAATTTGATAAACAATGGAAATGACTTCCCGACAGCAATTTTGTACGAAGTCACGTCACATTATCTCATGTAAAATATCATTTACTTAAGGTAGTTTCAGTCCATACAAAAGTTTGACGCACAATACACGTAGACGGAATTAATATAAGTAACTTTGTATATATGGAAAAATAGTTTAGAAAATCTAGATGCCGCGTCACAAATAACATTTGCAATTTATAGTATAATTACGAAAATATAAAGCTTTTAACATTTTGTATGAAAAATTTCAAATCTTCGTAATTATTTTATAAATTGCAAATGTTATTTGTGACGCGGCATCTAGATTTTCTAAACTATTTTTCCACATAAGTATATAAAGGTACTTAAATTAAATAATATTTAATTACTTTAAAATAAAATTGACCCCTCTGCATCCGCCTTAAGACACAGCATCATCGCTAAATATTTGTCCAATAAAATATAGAAACACAATTGTAGAATCATTGTCACGAAAAGAAGAATCATCACAACTAAATCCGCAACCATTGATGGGTAATACATTTACCTAATTGACATTTTTTCTTCTTCTTATATTTCGCTGCAGTGTAATGGTGTAAGCCTCCTTCAGTTTATGCCATCCTTTTCGGTCTTGTGTCTTCTCTATTCATTTCACTCCAGCTTTTCTTTTGATATCGTCATAGTTGTATTTATTTTGTATTTGCTTTTGCAGTTTTCCTCTTGGGCGTTATTCTGCCCACGGACAAGTATTCTTTTCTTTTGTTCTTGGGTTGGGCAAGTAGATGTGTTAGCTGGCCCAAACCCTTCAGAAACTGGAAAATTGACACTGATATGTTTGATAAGTTCAAATTCGGGAAAAATATCGATTGATTGAGCTCTGTCTATTTACAATTCGTAGAGCAGAGAAAAGTCGAGCTCGCTTCGCTCGCTTTAAGTTTCTGTTTTAATTAATGTCATCATTATCATCATCATATCAGCCGACAGACGTCCACTGCTGGACATAAGCCTCCCCCAAAATGGGGGGATTTGCCATAATCGCCACGCCATAATTAATGTGCCTACACATAAAATTGTTACTAACAGAATATGGATGAATAATCTAAAAAAAAAATTTTTAATAATCCTAAAGAGTTCTGACCACAGTTAAGACGTGGTGCTAAAAATTTCGAGCTTGCTTCGCTCAACCCATAGCTTTTACTTAGGTTACTTTGCACAATGCTTTGTACGTAAAAAGCTGTGGGGCTCTACCTGGTTTTCGTTCCAATTTCAACTGTATTACACTGAAGTTCGGACCGAAACAGTCTCGATATATCAAAAATCGAAAATCCGGATACAGGGCCTGGCTCTAACCGATTCATATTGAGGAGAAAAGTCAAGCTCGCTTCGCTCGTTCTAAGTTTCTATTTTTGCATGAATAAACCAAAAGATGTCTGACTACAACTCGAATAGATGTGCAAAAAAATTTCGAGCTTCGAAGCAGAAACCCACGCTTCGCCCCCAGTGTTACTGTTTGCTTGGTCCACTCGAAAATATAATTTTGACTAAGGGCATCTCTTCGGTCAAAACCACTTTTGTCTGATTTTTGCAGTCAAAAGTGGTTGTGACCGGTTATGAGTTTTGACTGCTGTGAAGCAGAGGAAACGCCCTCCTACACCTCCTCTGCAAATGCGAAGTGCTCATTCACAGGAGGAGTCGCCATCTAGGTGGATACATAATAACACCTACTGACATTAGGGACCTCCCCTCCAAAAGCATAACACGGTTCATGAAGTCCGTGGGCCTAGGAAATGACCTTTAGGTCTAGGGTGACAGCTACAATAGATCTGTCCAGGTCGCAGTAGCTATTTGGTCATTGACCAAGCCCTTATAACCAAATAATAATAATAATAATTCACCACGCAGCTCCTCGCCGTAATGACAAAGGGATTCATAAAAATGATTAGCATAATGTGTTCATTTACCTAAACCGCTTGACTGTGTTACGTATTATCTGCTTATAGCAACGATACTAAAATTCATGAGGTTTCCTTATTCATCGTTTTTATGACGTCATCCGTAGTAAGAATAAGTACCTACTATTTACTGAGTATTATTTTTATTTTCCGTGTTGTTCTGACTTAGTATCTTCGTTAATAAATATTAAAATTAGATCAGTGCTTCTCAAACTACAGGGTGAAATTGATATTATTAGCATCCTCCCAATGAGTTTTTCTAACTTATGTACGTTATACCGACTGCTCTCAAACGCTGAAGGAAAACATCGTGAGGAAATGATGAAAAGGAGGATGATGATTATAAGCATCCTTTTAAACTAAGAGTCTACCCATCAAACTGAACAACTTTTACAATGGGAGCAAACCGATCGGAGCAACAAAAAAATATGCTGTTGCATACATTTTGAGTGGAGTAGGCATTGCAGTTTACTATGGAACAGCTGATTTTTTTGTTGCTCCGATCGGTTTGCTCTTATAGTAAAAGTTGATCAGTTTGATGGGTAGACTCTAAGTTTAAAAGGATGCTAATGATGTCAATTTCAACCTGTATAGTCCGCGACCCCCTGGGGGGTCGTGCCTGATCCTATCATAGGTACATCAGCTAGTAGCAAAAAAAAAGTGATCTCGCTTCGCCCGATCCTGGTTTCTATTTAAGCTTTTGCTCTGCATGCATAAACCAAGAAACTTATTATTAATCTGTGCAAGAGCGTTTTTACTACGGCAAAGAAAGTCGTAGTTCTGCAAATTTTGCTTCACTCCCTCCAAAGTTTTTATTTTGGTGTTACACAACAGATACAGTTTTGTTTATAATAAATTCGTATATTGCTAGGAAAATAATGTCGAGCTCGCTCCAAAAAATAATTATTATTATAGGCGCCAGCGGTTTTCGTTGTAGAGTGTAAGTAAACCGATGGAATATAGCGCTGCGTATACTTCAGGGGATGAATCCGTTTATTAGAGTCACAGTTCAAATAAGTTTAAATCGGCTTCTTCTGGGTTAGCTCGCTACATCTTCGAACCCATCTTTGTCCTAAGGACTGGATTGAGGTAAAGAGCAAACCCATCTTTAATAATTAAAAAAAAAAACGTTTGAAAAACACTGAACAAAATTAACACCTAATGGGTTCCGTACCACCACACAATATAACATTATTTGTGTTATGTACCCTTTACAACAAAAAACTACTTCTTTTTTGTTCAGTATCATGAGTATTATCAGTTTATCACCCTTTTTAACCTACGACGCAAAAAGAGGGGTGTTATTAATAAATCACACTAAATCGAAGGCGCGGAATCCGTCCTGTTTATTCACAAACCTTGTATATTCTGTTCATATTTTATTATCTAATTCCTTTTGACGCTGAACCATTGCTAAATCTCCATTTATCTCGGAAGGCTTTACGAATTCACTCTTATCTAGTAGGCTTTGCAAATTTAGGATAAATTCAATTTTCTACGTGCCCGGCTGCGGGGGACTGGGTTTTTGATTAATCTTTTTGGCTATAGCGGAGAATTTACCTACTACATACCTACATACTTATATAATATTAAAGAGCATAATTGGCACGTTGCGAAAAAGTCACATACTGGACATAATGGACACTCAGTCATGAGGGTCCGGGTTCGAATCCGCACGTATGACATGCCATGTACATGCCGACCAGGAAAATAATTCTGCTCATCAATCTTCGTTTGTGCAGAGCAGCCTAGCTAGCATGCCACCCCCGAGAAAACGACAAAAATCGAGATGTGCCTCCATCTTTATTATTTTACGTAGGCCAGAAAGAGCGCGCATGACGTTTTTCTCATTTAATCGCTTTGTCGTGGGTGGCATGCTAGCTAGGCAGGCCCGAGTCCTCGACAAAACACGAAGTCATTTAGTAATCAAAGGGTGCAAAGTCGGATAGCAGCGAAAAGGGCGCGAAACAAATAAGCCAATAGCGTTAACGGATTGAAGGTGGCAATTAAAATTTGTCAACTGCGCAGGTACATCGGGGAGATTTATAAACCTGGTACTATTGTACCAATAGGTATTCCTTGAGGGTATGCATGTGCCCTGCAGTAGGATTATTAGGAAGTTAGTTTGTTATACATAAAATTACCATTCACTGCACAAAAAGTAGATGAATTCAAAGTATAAAAACAACTTCCATATTAAAAAAAATTGCTCCTTAAAATTAGGGAATTGAGAAAAACACTGAACAATTTTGATCTTCAACAAAGTGCTGTCATCTTTCAGTTTCTTTAAAAAACAACTCTCCTTAATTATAGATTTTGAGTGTAGGAGCCTTAAATTAACTTCACTTTAAGCTTATAAATAAATATCACATAATAATTTTGAAAGTTAATTTTGTCATTATTTACTTTTGATGTTGATTGTACATATCTACTAAGTCCTTATCAGTTCTATATTTTTAGATTTCTTTTTCCTGTTATTTTTCCCTGCTCATTCTTTAATTGACGAGAAAATTACAGATCGTTGGAAATATTAATGGATTTTATGAATTAAGGTATGCAACAATTTGTTCCTTTGTATGGGAAGCAAAACTGTGTAATTGCCGTCGTTGTACTGAAAGGCAAAATAATATAGAACCTCTTTTGTCACTAAATAGAACTATTACTTTTTATGAACGGTTCGGTTCGGTTTTCTTAAAAACGATTTATGAAGAAAAAAATAAAATTTATTATTTTTTAATTTCTTCTTTATCAAAGTTCAATTAAAAAGATAATGCTTAATGCTTTTATGATTTTTTTTTTCATTTAATAGCTCAGCGTCAAACAACTTGATCTGTGCCCGCGACATAACGCCGCGTTAAACGTTTTATCGCGCCTGCGAACTCTTTCGTTCTAAAAAGAAAAAAGTTAGGGCGCGACGGCGTTTCATCGCGCCGCCATGCCGCGGGCACTGTTACATTTCATACATACACACATAAAGTCATGACCGTAGACTATGAGTTCATGAGGTAGTCAGGAACCTTGCTACAATAGCTACAACAACCGAATCATCATTCAAAGCCATCATTGAAGCAATGCACTTTTTCAACGAAGCCATTTGAATCAAAAGAGAAAAATTATTAATTTCCAGTGGCGACTATGCCTTATCCCCTGTTTTTTACTGTTATGGAAGAAAGAGAAACCACCTATTAATTAATACATAACATATGACTGCAAAACTGCTTGCAAGGAAAATGAACAAATAAAAAAAATATATACTTACCTCAAAGGAGATTATTCGATCCCAAACCTAGTTACAGGAAAATGTCAATAAAATATACTTTCCATACCTCTATAACTTTAATTATAAATCAAACGCAAACGCTTTTGAAATGTAATTGCCACAAATCCTCATTAAAAACCACAAACCTGTACGAAAAAAAAAACATCAATACAACGAAAGAACCTAATCCACTACCCTATACAAAAATAATCAAAGAATAATATTCCACTCACCACAAAAGAAGCCACAATCCAAAAAAAAACACAAACACTACACAGTAGCACTATAAACACGCTTACTATAGAGTTTTTCATGGATTTCAGCTGAAACAAACGCCCGTGGAGGCGGACCGATTGAGACTGGGCAAAGCCACTGATAACGTCAAAGATTATGCAAATAGGCAAAATACGCAGATGCGACGTTATGAAAATTGAGCGGATTATTTTTTATTGGTTATTAAATCTTTCGTAATGGTTTGTTTTGCTTTTGTCGGATTATTTTAGACGTAGATTATTATTATTGTTTATTTAAATTAATAATTATTAGTTTGATTGTTCGGAATTATTCGGTGTAATTGCTTGTTTATTAATATTATGTTTTTTCTTTGTTTTCTGTAGGTCTGTTAACAAAGAAAAACGTTTTTTTACGAAAATGTATCTTTTTAGTCCCGATCTTAGCTTTTTCAAAGATTCGATCGATCCGAAGATATGAGAGCGACCATCTCCGTGCCAAATAATAAAATGTATCGATTTTTGATGATATTTTTTTGAATTTATTTTAGGCCGAGACTTAGAGAAGTCTTTTTGGCGTCTTTTTGGTCGAGAATGTAGGAGAGTTTAACCTTAGACTCGCATAAATCTATTTTTGGACAACGTTGTAAACCCCGGTGTCCCAAAAATTGCCTTAAACAGCAAAAGTAGTAGATTTACCCACAACAAAACTGTATAAGTCTATTAATAATCCATACAAGAGGTCAGTAGACAGTGAATCAATGAAGAGAAATCATCTATAAATAACGTAATTGTATTTAGATGTACACCTTTAATTGTAGCCATTGTGTGTCTTGTTCTATGTCGTTCATTGTTTTATTAAATCGTACCTTTTCAACGTTTACTAGTCACTGTGTAGAGAACTATGATGATAATGATTGCTTGTGATATTTTAAAGTGCCTGAATTTGTATACTAAACACAGATGCGCACTCTCGTTCTTGAACCTGATAGGTAAAGAAACTTATGAGATCAGAAGTAGTCAGATGTAGTTACATCTTCTAGACTTATAAGTAGAATGGGAATAGTCTTTGAATGGTCCATCCAAAGAAGTTGGCATTTCGAGATGTTGCCAAAGTTGACATTATGAGCTGATGTCCATTTCTGCCCATATTATGCGAATAAGGGATGAAATTTCCTGTGTGTGAAATTTGTGGACGATTATTATTATTTGGTTGGAAGGGCTTGCTCAATGACCAATAGCTACTGCGACCTGAATAGATCTATTGTAGCTGTCACCTTGTAGCTAAAGGTCATTTCCTAGGCCTACGGACTTCATGATCCGTGTTATGCTCATTTCATCCTGAAACTGTAGTAAGACTTCTGACCACCCTGAATAGGATTACGATCGTGAGTTTATGTATAAAGGGATGATTTAAACATCATCTTTCTCTACGGGACAAACATCAAAATTGCAAAAAGCTGTTCCATACAAAACTGCAAACATACTCGATCTAAATGTTGGGATAGCAGATTTTTTTATCGCGATTTCGGTGTTGGTCCCATAGAGAAAGTTGTTCAGTTTGACGGTCTGATCATCCCCTCTAAAAACTGGCATCATATTAAGAAAGAACCTGTATGTACGTACATATACCAGACTATATGTACCTATATCCATGATCCAGTCTAATTTCTATTTTCCTTTATATCCGTACCAGGCAATCGATATGAATAGTTAGTGGCAACATAATAATCGTTAATTATTTACAGGACCACAAACAATGTAAACAATGGAGAACATAAAATTTACGAGCAATTGTTAAACCAGAGTTTACTATCCATCAGTTAATTTCACCGTAAACCCCTCTAATTTATGGCAGCACTTTTTTACCTAACTTCGAAGCGTAAATTTTCAAGGATTTTATTACTAATGATGGAAAGTTAAGACGAGACATCGTCAGCGTGAAATTTTGAAAGAATTTGATACCCTATTTTCCTTCTAACACTCCTTTTTAATTGAAAGAATACTAGTGCAGTTAGTACACTAGTTAAATAAATAAATAACACTCAAATACTTTTTATGATCACAAACGTTAGCTACGGTGCTTTTTATTACTGAAAACATGGAACAACGACGCAAAAATAATTGTAGCATCCAAGATCGAACCTGGATTAGAACCCAGGATATCTGCTTTGGCAGTCCATCGTAGTGACCATCACACCAAACTAGGTCGTCGAAACATGGTAATTTGGACTTTAAGTTGGAAATAATCAGACTACAAGATAGGTAGCATTCCATTTCTAAATTATAATTTATAATAATGTATCTATCTTATAAAATTATAACTTATAATCATCAGCCACGTATAAGATAATTATCATAGGCTTTCCATCTGAATTGGGGATTTCAAAGTCTATTACAGGGTGTAAGTGACAGCCTAGCAAATACTGAAACGGTGAACTCAGACCATCGGCCTGAACAACTTTCACTATGGAGCCTACCTCAGGAAACGCGAAAAAAAAATCATGTGTCCCATACATTTCAGTCCGGTATGTACAGCAGTTTTGTATGTGACGGCTGATTTTTTTCGCGTAGGCTCCATAGTGAAAGTCGTTCACTTTGATGGTCTGAGTTCACCGTTTCAGTATTTGCTAGGCTGTCACTTACACCCTGTATTATTCCGTATGTGTAAATAAAATAAAAATATGATTAAAATTGTTATCTGAAGTATTTAATCAAACATATTATGCTGATTGCTGTCATTGAAGGTAATAAACATGGGCTTAGTCTAATTACTGTTCGATTAGTAGGTATATGATTGGGTATATGCCGATACTGCCGATATCGATTTTCAGGTTTTTTGTTACAAAATGTTAAAAAGTAATGTGAATGTTGATAATTATAACCTCTACATTTTAACGACAGAATACCTATGTAACATGTAGAGGTAAATTTAAATATAGTTATATAATTTCCAGGTATCTAAGTAAATTGAACATAACATTAAGCAAAAACACGCTATAAGAAATCACAAAAATTATTTCCACTTTGATTGGTTCGTCAAAAGCCTCTGAGAGACAAAATTTTCCAACCCACAAACTGTTAACTTCAACCGCATACTCCAAGTCAAGGTTTTCTCTACCCTCTCCTTTCCTCCCTTACACCTTTGTAACACCGTCTCTCTCGCACGCACTCAAACGATTGACGTGTACAAGAACGCGGGAAAATGAGTACAAGCCCGCTTCAAGGTTCCTGCTTTCCTGTAGGAGACATTAAACTGCACTGTCTTGTCTATTATAATTATTTACTTTGATTACTTATATAGGGACTAGTTACGCGTGTAATTCTACTAACAAACATTTCTGCCACTTTTTGCGGGGGGCGAGGGAACACGAAATCCGCAACTTTGGTTTTTATTCCCCATAACTTTAGATTCAAATTTTTATTGTTAAAAATCATGAAAATTAGTCTCGTGTGAACCGAAAAAGTTATAAGTTCGTAGTTATCGTTCCGCAATTAGTGTCTCGTTTAGTGATAAGGTAAAAAATTGAATGTAAATGCACATGATCAATTGTTCTTATACCCTGGCAGAGGGGAAATGCTACCGCAAGGACAGTCCAATAGTCAAAGAATTATTAGCATAGTCTTCATTTGATGACGTTATTATTTTAGACACGATAATATCTTGTCAAGTATCTTGTAGATTAGAGGAGAAAGAGATGTAGGTAACTAGGTATCTCTTTTAGATAAGAGGAGTACTACAAGGAGGGTAATCTACAAGGAAATTACCTACAAGTAAGGATCGTAGCAGACGAATGAACAACATAACATTGTTTTCAACACACTTGCTCATAAAATGGCCCTTATTTCACCGCAATTAGGCACATAATGACACCTATAATCAAACTGTGACTTTTTCATTACTATTATTCACAAGGGAGTTATAGGTTTTTTATAGTAGGTATCTAAACTTCTTGGTTGAGTTCTTGAGTTGCTTTGTTCTTAAAAAAGTTTCGATACAAAAAAAATCATATTCAATAGTACAAATAAATTCTCTAAATAAACTTTTTTTTATTAAGTAATATGATTTCTTATTATTATTTTCTTCACAAGTGTGTTGAAAAACGTCGTATGATACACGTGTGTATTGATGATTACCGTCCTCGGCTCTCTTAAGACCCTCGCCTGCCGTACTTGTACCATAATGTACTATTTTATCATTCTATTTTATTGAAAAAAAGTGGTTAAGTATTAAGTAAACAGGGTGTAAAATTAAATAGGAAAGGAGATAGAGAGGACTTACTTCCTCTATGGGACCAATATCGAAATCGCGAAAAAAAATCAGCTGTCCCATACATTTCAATCGAGTTATATTTGCAGTTTTGTATGGGAGAGCGGAATTTGTTTTCGCGATTTCAGTGTTGGTCCCAAGGTTAAAGTTGTTCAGTTTGATGGTCTAGGAGCAGTATTTTATCGATTTATTTATAAGGATAAAAATAAATTAAAAACCGGCTGCATTTATTTAAATTTTTTTTCTAAAATTATGTTTCTTACTTAGTGTTTTTGTGGGTGAAAGGCTATAGCCACTTTTCACCACTTAATACGTCCTAGGTGATCCTTGCTTCAACTAAACATATAACAAACATAATTTGGTAATTTTAGCAGTTCTCGAAGGTCGTTATCTCAAAAATAGTAAAGGCTCTGTAATCCGGCTCGAAGGACCAAAAGATATAAGGGCTTTCCGTGGTTCACGTAGGCCTCGTAGTTGAGTTGTAGGTATGATGTAGAAGTTGTAGTTAAAGACACCGTAACTAGTTGACGTAAGTTTAGTGTCAAAAGTAAGTTAGTTAAAGTTAGTTAGTTAAAGTTAGTTAGTTAGTAAAAGTTAGTCAAGAGCGATGATAGCCCATACGGAAGAGAGCTAGCGCCTCAATCCTGAGGACGTGGTTCGATTCCTGGCCTGTACCACTAAGTTCTTCGGAATTTATGTACGGTTGTATTTATCATTTACTAGCTCGGCGGTGAAGGAAAACATCGTGAGGAAACCTGCATTCCCGAGAATGAAAAGAAAATACCATAAGTTCGGAGGTATGCGTAAAATATGGGTGAGCTTGGCGCTGGTCTCCGTGTTACATAACGACCCTTGCTTGCAATAGCCCAACCACAAATAATCAAAGTTAGTTCGGTTACCTGAGCCGCTTAGTTGAATGTTGTAAAACGACTTACCACGAGTGTATTATTTAAGCGCCTCATTATGAATATCATTATACTACTCATTAATACACTCATCAATATACTAGACTAAATGTATGGAATTTGTTCCGTACATTTCTTACTACCCCGAAAAGGATTATGGTCGTGTATACGCTATTATAATAAGATACCAGAGGATATTCTAAGCTTGCCAGACAACAAGTTTAAGTCCCATGTTAAACAAGTCCTCTGTAAAAAAGGCTACTATAAACTCGATGACTATTTGAATGACCAAAATGTCTGGTCTTGACAATGTTACTCTATGTAATGCAATATTGTATTTTAATTGTACTTTGTATATTTTGTTTTGTTTAAAAGATGTGTGTTGTAGAGTTTCTGGCCGCATCTTCTCTCAACGGAACACCTTCCGACGCGGTGGTAGAGTCAAAAATTGACTTCAAAAAGCTATCTATGTGATATTATTTTGAATAAAAAAATTTTGGTTTTGATTTTGAGTTTATGTATGTATGAATGTACGAGTACCTACTCGTGTAATATTATCTCTGACTTAAGATGTATTCTAGTATATATGTGCTTAAGAATATTATCAACAAGTGAACAAAATCAAATGATAACCATTTTTTGTTTACAATGTTAAAAGGAGCGCAGACAATTTTTTCGAGTGGTTTGTTACTTCGCACTTGAATGATGTTGACCCAATTCCTCTTCCGACCGAATAACGAGCTACTGTGTTATAGGCAAATACATATTTATAGGGTGTTTTGAAGAGCTGAGTAACTCTGGGGGATTACCTCATAAATCTGAAATTTATTATTTTATGTGTAAGTTGAAGGATTTGACGACCCGGTAGCAGAGTCTGTAGTGAACCTGCATACTGTGCCGAGGGTCGCGGGTTCGAATCCAGTAAGGGACAATTATTTATATGATGAATATAAACATTTGTATCCGAGTCATGGATGTTTGTATCTATATATGTATTCTATATCGTTGTCTAGTCATCATAATACAAGTCCAGGTACTTTAAGTGTGACTAGATAATTTGTGTGAAAATGTCCAATATACCTATATACCTATATAAGGATGGCGTGGTGACCAGGATTGAAAGAGGTATGATTAGATGGCACGGTCACGTACAGACGATGAATGAGAGAAGACTTATTGGAGATTTAACGGTTCAATGTTAGCGCCACAGTCGAGGACGTCCGAGGAGAACTTACCACGACCAAATAAATCGTCTTCTCCGAAAAGGACAAGTGCAGCACGATCAACCGATGAAAGTGCATGAAGAGATGTATGAGAGTGGATGAGGCGAGAAAAGTATGTCAGACTGAATCGTAGTGTCTGACGAGCCGTAGTCTCTGCCTACTGCTGTGGGATAATGGCGTGAGTATAATAAAATTGTATGTATGTATTATTTTAGGATTTTTCAGAAATACTTGTAGCGGATCTACGAAAGAGCTTACTAAGCTACAATGGCAAGACATAGAATCCAATAGATGTAAACAACAGATCTAGGCCAGCGCATGCGACACAGCACGTCACACGTGACAGCCAATCAGAAGGGATCAGTCCATCGCGTCATAGCGCGTCTCAAGCAATAAGCCAATCAGGTGCCGAAGACGATACAGCACGTTACGAATATTGACCAATCATACGGCGAGTCCTAAATCGCACTATTAAAATTATCAAGATACTTTGCATAAATACAACAAGGCCGTAGAAGACCTTCCATATTCCTCCTAATTGGTATCCATTATATTTAGAATTTCAAACAATAATGTTTGAAATTCTAAATATATGAATATATATATATATATATATATTTTTATATATTTATAAAAATAGCATAGCCATAGCATAGCATAGCATATGCTCACGACTATATTCCCCGAGAGGGTAGTCAGAGATATTCTGAAACCTCAGAATATCCACGTTTCACTAGTACCGAAATTCTGTCCAGTGTGACGGGGAGTGAGCCCGTCGCCACTTGTAATGGACAGTGGGTACAATACATGCCTCGAAATTGATGCATGCAGGTTTCCTCACGATGTTTTCCTTCACCGCACACGCTTGCACTTCACATTATAAATAGGCGTAATATAAAAGACATAAACTCACGACTACATCCCATATTGTGGTTAGTCTTTAGCTATTAAACTTTAGTAAGTGTAATGAATGATTTTTCCTCAAGGAACGAATGATGTTATATTGACTTTGGGTTAGTAGGTACCTATAATTTATGATTATTGTGTAAATATATTGTGTTATAAATTTATAATGTTTGTTTAAAAAATATAAACTTTATTACAGGCCTCATTTTGTTATTTTTTATGTTTCACTATTTATTTATTTAATAAATAAATAAATTGTGAAATAGTTTACTCTAAGTAGTAAATTCAATTAAAATTAATTTAACCTACTATATTATTTTTCGGGTAAAATGTAGATATATGTACAAATATAGAATATTGAAAGTAAGTAATTTACAATAGAGTTTCTGGCCACCTCTTCTCCTGACTTATAGAGGTAAAATAAAAAATAAAAACTGAGCAAAATTCAGCTTCCTATGTATTATCTCTGAGAAAAATGCCAGTGACGGACGGACTGACGGATATCTAGGATTTTCCATTTTGCCAATTCTGGTACGGAACACTTAATATTGAATAAGTGGGCTTCAAGTTCCTATATTGAGTAAATGATTATGAATCTATACTATTATAAAACTGTAACAGGAAGTTTGTCTGTACATTGAAGATATTAACAAAAAAAAAGTTACGATATGGTTTTTAGGTGTCCCTGATTCCATTACACCAATTTTTGGATTTTTTGTCTGTCTGTTTGTTTGTGTGTTTGTTTGTTTGTTTGAACGAGTATCACGCAAAAACTACTGAATCGATTTTGATGAAACTTTTTTTGTTTGATAGCTTATGATCTGACTTAAAATCTGGTATATAATTTGTGCGGACGAAGTCGCGGGTTAACGCTCGTAAATAATAAAACCTGCGCGCAACTATAACTATAAACTTGAGGATTGTCCACCATCCAAGACATGTCCATGATCCTGGTTGCGCTACATCGTTGTATGGCTAATAAATTAAATGACTATAAATTCCCCGAGTCAAAATCAGTGATATTCTGAAAACTCAGAACATCCACCATCCATTCATCTTAAGCTATTATGATCTGACTTAAAATCTGGTATATAATTTGTGCGGACGAAGTCGCGGGTTAACGCTCGTTATGAATAATATTACGATTATGACTTGATTACCTATCGACGGCGAAGTGTCAGGACCTCCTAACTTACATTTTGGCGTTTTTGAGTATTCTAATGCAGAACAACTCGATTTTCATTACTTCTCGCCCAATTAAAAGACAACGTGAGATTTTTGATACTTATTGAGATGTATTAGTCCAGAACGCGCTTAAGGTGTTCAAGACAGAAATTTTAAAAAAATATTATTGAGTTTCTTTCATCCCCTGCAAAATCAGGTTTTTGAAGATAAGGAGGTCCTGACACCGTCGCTATGCAAATTATTTTTGACGCCAAATTTTCAGGGGTTATTAAGATGAGCAAACTAAACAACTTGTAAAAAACTACAAGAAAAACCTGCAAATCGAAAAAAAACCGTTGTTTCTGTTTTGGATGTTCATATATGTCATATTTAGAGTACCTAACTCTGACTAACCCTCTGCGAAAACAGTCTTGAGCATATGGTACGCTATGCCATCAAAGCTGCCAACATATTAAAAGTTGAACCATTCTGACTGATCCCTGAAAGTTTGGCCCAATACTTTTCCTGTATTTGCGCTCCACAAACAAATGAAACGAGGCTGAAAGAGCTAAATGGCTATACGAATAGCTTCACATATTGACATACAATGCGTGGCCATTAGTGGCCGTAAAACATGCATTATTTGTTTACCTCATAAATGTGATGTAAACACCGTTCTTTCATATACATGGTGAAATTGATATCATTAGCATCCTTTTAATCTAAGAGTCTACCCATCAAACTGAACAACTTTTATTATGGGAGCAAACCGATCGGAGCAAATAAAAATTTGCTGTTCCATAATAAACTGCAATCTCGACGCGCGAGTTTGCGACTCAAATGTATGCAACAGCTGATTTTTTTTGCTCCGTTCGGTTTGCTCCCATAGTAAAAGTTATTCTGTTTGATGGGTAGACTCTTAGTTTAAAAGGATGCTAATGATATCAATTCACCCTGTAGAGATAATAAAAAAAACACACACTCATACCACCCACACATACACAACACAATACCGTAACTGGAGTGCAATCTAATAGTGCAATTCTCTATGCGTCACATCGCTGTCAAAAACATCGACGAGCTCACAAACATAACATCCATCCTGCATCCTTCAGATCGTCGAAGTTTTTATATGAGTTTGACACATGGCATAATCATAGCGAATACCGAATTGACAGCTCGCCGATGTTTCAACGACGAATTTAAGGTTGTGACGATGTTCACGCTTAGAGAATTGCGTTGCTGAAGAGATAAGAAATTTGTACCTAGTAGAAATTAGTACCTACTGTAGCCCGAACGGCTATTTCCTCGTACGGGGGAATTTTTATAAATATTTGTATGTATGTATTTATATTCCTACGGGGTTTAACAAAACACCCTAGTAATACTTAAAGTGGTACTACAGGCCATTCTTCTTATCGTGTGGGCAGAGCCCTGGTGTCAGAGTTTTCTCAATCCTCCTTACGGCCTCTGACATGGTTTACTACACGACGGACCATCAAACTGAACAAGTTTCACAAGTCGAGACGGTAAAGCAGTTTTGCTGGAAACAGCCGATTTCTTTTCGCGATTTCGAAGTTGGCTCCCTGTTGAAAGTTTTTCTGTTTGATGGTCTGATCATCCTCTAAAAACACCGCCAGCATCTTAAGTTGGACCCTGGATATTTACCAAAAAAACCTTTTCCATCTTTTTCTAAACTCTGTCGTTGTCCCATGTTTTGAAAATAATCGGTAGCTAAAATTCTACTCAAGCTACTAAAATATACATGTAGACTGGATTTAATATCTGGTCAGACCAGTTATCCTATACTTAACGCTACGTTGCGTTGGTCCCGTTTTCGGATCTCAAAATTAGGTTATCTCCCATATTGCAGTGCGAGCCATTTCTGCCTCCAAATTAATAATTCCCATTTCGAATTGAATTTCAATATTTTTTGTGTGACGTGCCGCTTTTAGATTTATGTTTGATCGCACATGCCTATCCTAATAAGGCAATTGACGTCCACTGCTGGACATAGGCCTACTTCAAGGATCGCCACAAGGTCCGGCCCTGTGCTGCCATCATCCAACTGGTTCCTGCCACCTTTACCAGGAGTGCAATTCTCTAAGCCACACATCGGTTTAAACATCGGAGTTGTCAATTCGGTATGCGTTGTGTCAAACTTAATATGAAAACTTTAACGATCTGAAGGATGCAAGAAGGATGTTACCTTAAAGAAATGCACTCCTGGTCATCGATCTACCCTGTCGCCACTCTAAAACTCTTCGACTACATTGTCAATTTGTTCTACGAGCAATGTGCACCGCCCATTGCCACTTCAAAATACCTTCAGCAATTCTTCGAGCTTTGTCGGCTACCCTGGCAGATCCTTCGGCAGTAGTTACCGAGATAAGTACCGTACATACACTTTGGCGCATCGTTAGCGATGCGCTCGCTCCAGACGGCAACGTCGGATACGTCGCGCGCGTAATAGTGCACTTAATGGAAATAAAGTTCACTTCACGATATCAGCACCAAATTTTTGTATGTTGTTAGGTATGTTCTCTAGACCCTAAAACTACCGGGAGACAGTCCCTAAGGTGTCTGGGTCTCCAGTTAAAACGTCATAAAATTGTTGTATGGGATTAAAAAAAATATTTGATCTAAAACCTATAGTGGGGGGTATCAAATGAAAGGGCTCCATGAGCCGGTTCTAAGAGTATACTACACTATTACCTTTCAGCCAACTGTTTTTAAAAAATTCAAAAAGTATTTTCAAAACATATCAAGTTTGGGTTCCTCCAGGTAGGAAACGGCTAAATAAATTTTTGTAAAACATACGCCAAACGACTTATAATATCCTCATATCAAACGTCAATAAAGCAATTTAAAAAATGTTTATGTATACAATTTTTTATAAATTTTGTCATCTATCTATATACTATTATAAAACTGTAACAGGAAGTTTGTCTGTACGTTGAAGATATTAACAAAAAAAAAGTTACGATATGGTTTTTAGGTGTCCCTGATTCCATTTCACCAATTTTTGGATTTTTTGCCTGTCTGTTTGTTTGTGTGTTTGTTTGTTTGTTTGAACGAGTATCACGCAAAAACTACTGAACCGATTTTGATGAAACTTTTTTTGTTTGATAGCTTATGATCTGACTTAAAATCTGGTATATAATTTGTGCGGACGAAGTCGCGGGTTAACGCTCGTACTATTATAAAACTGTAACAGGAAGTTTGTCTGTACATTGAAGATATTAACAAAAAAAAAGTTACGATATGGTTTTTAGGTGTCCCTGATTCCATTTCACAAATTTTTGGATTTTTTGTCTGTCTGTTTGTTGTGTGTTTGTTTGAACGAGTATCACGCAAAAACTACTGAACCGATTTTAATGAAACTTTTTTTGTTTGATAGCTTATGATCTGAATTAAAATCTGGTATATAATTTTGACGAAGTCGCGGGTTAACGCTCGTTATATATAAAGTTGAAAAGTAATAAAAAATATTATAAAAACTAGTAAACATAAACATTTTTGAATTGCGAACGTTTGATATGAAGATATTATAAGTCACTTGGCGTATGTTTTACAAAAATTTATTCAGCCGTTTCCTACCTGGAGGAACCCAAACTTGATATGTTTTGAAAATACATTTTGTATTTTTTTTTAAAGTGGCTGACAGGTAATGGTGTAGTATATTTTTAAAACCGGCTCATTAAGCCCTTTCATTTTATACCGCACACGATAGGTTTCAGAACAATTTTTGAAATCCCATACACAAAATTAATGACGTCATAACTGAAGACCCCGACACTTTAAAGACTGTCTCCTGGCAGTTTTGGGGTCTAGAGAACATACCTAACAACATACTAAAATTTGGTGCTGGTATCCGGAAGTGAACTTTTTCAGCCTTTTTTGACCGTAAGGCAGTGCACTATAAGGTCTAACAAAATTAAGTGAAACTATTTTAAGGGGATGATCAGATCATTAAACTGAACTACTTTCTCTATGGGACCGATATTGAAATCGCGAAAAAAAATCAGCTGTTCCATACAAACCTACTCGACCTAAATGTATGGGATAGAAGATTTTTTTTTCGCGATTTCAGTATTGGTCCCATAGAGAAAGTTGTTCAGTTTGATGGTCTGATCATCCCCTTAAAATAGTTTCACCTAATTTTGTTAGACCTTATATAATACCAACGCTGTTGTGAGCTTCACACATTTTTGGGCGTACCATCTGGCAGTAATTAAAGCATGATAATATTGATAATTTATCGTTTTTTAAGCAAGTGTCTATCTGTTATGAAGTAACTAGAATCTGTAACCCTTAGTAACTACCATTTGTTGTCAACTAATTCTGTATAAATGACTCTCAGAATATTGCTTTAACGTTTTCACAGAAAAGGGAAAGTTTGTACATTCAATATAACTTTTAACAGGTCTCGCATATTTCTAAGACTTTTTTTTTCACTCCAAAAGTATCGAAGCTGGGCTAATCGAATTTATGAACGAAGCCTCCACTCTGGGGGTTCGCAAATTGCGTTACTTTTTTTTATGTCACCTACGAATATACCATGTTCCGTTCCGAATTGAGTTATGCTTCAATTTTTCGCGACTCGACATGTTTATTTTATTATTTTAACCATATTAATTGTTATCTTTTCTTAAAAATATTAAATTAACAATACACCATTACATAAACTCAAAGTTTTTTTTTTTCATATTGGGTTTGCGCTTGGCTAAGTTGTCTTGATCTAGCATTGAAATAGCCTCATCTTCCATACATGAAACGGTTTGATTCGACGTAATAGCCCAGTCATTTTACGGTTTGAGCCGGGACTAATTACTAATTGACATTTTTTTTCGGTATAATATTGTAGAGCCAATTTTAGCCTAGAAATGTACCAAAATAAAAATTCCAATTTTAAAATTTTGCTATTATCACGTTCTAAAAAACCTGATGGTTATTTTTTTTTGCCCATATTTAAGGCGTTACCATTATACATACTACAAACATGGTGTGTATATTTTTGTCTACTTAGAAGGTTTTGAAAAATACATTTGTATTTCTAATAAATACCTAATTTCTTAAATCTCCTTGCCTATTTCGTTGCTAAAAAAAAATTTATATTGTTAAATCTAAGTCAAATGAGTGCATTGGTATTAATATTAATAATTTAAAATCCTTCTGGG
Source organism: Agonopterix arenella (assembly GCA_927399405.1). Taxonomy (NCBI): domain Eukaryota; kingdom Metazoa; phylum Arthropoda; class Insecta; order Lepidoptera; family Depressariidae; genus Agonopterix; species Agonopterix arenella. The sequence continues at coordinate 1,215,180 of OV656704.1, forward strand.
ACACATAATTTTGATTTCAATGTTGCGTAGCGTTTTTTTTTAATATGCTTTAAGATTCTTTTAATCACTAAATTTAAAAGTTTAAAAGTCCAATTAATAATTACTCCCTACCCCGCCTAACAAAACTCCGTAAAATGACTGGGCTATAATTTCAGATCCGAGGACGTAATATTACGTTTTGTAACAAAAATTGGCTTTTAGGTCAATTAAAACATAGGAGAACATCGACAGGTAAATCTACTAGTATTTTGCTTTTATTTTGTTTGTAGAAATGGGATTTTGATGGAAAAAAGGTGCAGTCGAAAAACTTACCAAGTTCTTTGACTTGTTTAGTTCAGGGACTGAACTTCAGGCATAAGAATAATAAAAATTCAGGCGCGATTTGCCTATTGCTAGAGTATCAATAGATGCAAAAATGAGAGAGTAAGCTGGGGCATACAAAGACGGACTGACAGATTCGGATGAAACTATTATTAATAATAAATATCTGAAGGTGTCAAGGGCTGAATCGGGAGCGTGGTTACATGCACTGCCTTCACCACACATGGGAACCCTGCTCGACGGCGACTCAATGCGTGTGGCGGTAGCTCTCCGCCTGGGCTGCGATGTTTGTCAACCACATCAATGCATCTGCGGGTCCACAGTGGAAGCGAACGGCCATCATGCGCTGAGCTGCCGTCGATGCTTGGGGAGATTCCCACGTCACCACGCACTCAACGACATCGTTCGAAGAGCACTGATTTCAGCCAACATACCCTGCAGGCTGGAACCGCCAGGCTTCAGTCGCACGGATGGGAAAAGGCCTGACGGTCTAACGCTGGTGCCATGGCAGAGAGGAAAGTGCCTGGTATGGGACGCCACGTGCGTCAGCACTCTCGCTGCCTCGTACCTCAGCCGCACGGTTCGCTCTGCAAGGGCCGCCGCCGAAGTAGCGGCTGACAAAAAGCGGGACATTTACTGCAACTTGGTACCACATTATTATTTCGTGCCTCTGGCCTTTGAGACCACGGGCTGCTGGGGGTCTGAAGCTTTGAGTTTTGTCAAAGAGCTTGGTCGTCGACTCCAGGAGAGGGGAAATGACGCTCGCTCCGGGTACTACTTGATGCAAAGGTTGTCCATCGCCATCCAACGCGGAAACGCGAGAAGCGTCATGGGAACCTTTGCATCCGGTATGACCCGGGGCGGGCTTTTTGACTGATAAAACGGTTTTCAGATTGTTAGTTTTATATAAATATCTAGGACATAGTCACATAGTTAATGCTGTCCCATTGAAAGTACCAGAAACTAACGAAGTATAAAAGTTCCTTATTTGGCTACGAAAGAATCTAACAATAACAAAGTTCGAGAATACGAAACAAAGAAATCTCAGAGTCCTAACAAAACATCTGGATACAAAGTTTTGTTGATTAATTGAGATTAAGTAAAGATCTTCAAACAACCGTCGATAGAGCCTCGACAACTTTATTGTGTACCTGAACAACTCAACTAGACAACTTTGCCGATGATATTGTAGACTCTACGAGAGATCTTCAAAGAGTTGTCGTCGCGCTTGATTGAGGTGTCCGGTGACCGAAGGGCTGGCGCGTACCTCGCCATCCAACGAGGTAACGTAGCCAGCGTCCTGGGCACCCTCCCGCAGGACGGTGGCCTCGAGCACGTCTTCTGTTTAGTGTAAGTCGAACGGAAGTCGTGCTCGATATAGTGGCTCATTTTTTCTTCACCTACTTTATTTGTTTTTATTTTTATTTTTAATTATAGCCATATTTAGCCATAAGTTGTACATAATGTTTTAATTGTAAATACCTATACCGTTAATAAAAAGTAGAACGAGTCAAGTATCTATTTCTATATTATCTAGTAGTTTGTTTTCTTCTACGTATGTATAGTTCTGTTCAATGTTCATTGCAGTTCAAGCATCGGAAGCTTTCGGGTTTCAATGATTACCGACAATTTCTGTAAAACTAAAATCAATCTATCTATACTATCTACAAGGTGTAACGAACGGACGACGGGACAAAACGAAATGGGAGCTAGATTTTTCATATTGAATATTGTTTTGACTCTCTCGTTGCATATTTTTGCATAGTGAAAACTTGAATGCGTTTTTGATAAACTCGCCGTAATTTTAAAGTTTTCTGCTTTTCATATTATGTACAAAGTGAAAGAAAACATCCTAGTAATATTCAAAAGGGTGTTTAAGACCATCGCACTGAACATCTATGAAGACCTCGTTTGAAAAATAGAAAAAAATGCAGCTGTCCTATACATCTGAGTCGAGTCGGAACATGAGGAAATTTGTAATTAGCTTACAGTTATTTAAGGATGTGTTTAGTATGTAATCAATGTTGCTAATCTTCCTAAGAATAATAAAATAAAAAATAAATTGAAGTTTTGTTGTTGAAACAGATAGACCCATATAGACCCACATATCCGCACCAAGCGCCTTTCTGAATCTTTTATAATGCGCACAGCCAAGGAGTGGAATGCCCTGCCTGCGTCAGTATTTCCGAGCGCTTACAACCCGGATTCCTTTAAAGTACGAGTGAATAGGCATCTTCTGTGTAAGCTCGCTACATCTTCGACCCCATCTTGGTCCAGAGGACTGCATTGAGGTCAAGAGCAAACCCATCATTAATTAAAAAAAAAACAGCATTGTTTTTTCTCTATGTTGGCATACATACGTACATAGTAAAAATTTTTCAATTTATACTTTATATATTTGTAGGGTGTTTTTATAACCTCGCTTCTTTTACAGTGGGGAAGGCAGAGACTAGAGCATGCTACGCTCATTCATAGATCTCCTGCCTGCCGGTTTCGAGTACTCCGCACCTCACCTTTCTGTAGTAACCGATTTGATCAAAGTACTTCATACGAGGACGCCACGCCGACACTTTCATTCAAAGTAGCTCTTATTCGTACATCATATCATCATCATACCAGCCGACAGACGTCCACTGCTGGACATAAGCCTCCTCCAAAATGGGGGGATTTGCCATAATCGCCAGCATTTGCTTGGCAGGCGGGTTGGCGATCGCAGTTGGATTGAATGTGTGTACTCAGAGGATGCTGCTGCCCATCCTCCGGTAGATCCTTTAGTCGCCTTTTACGACACCCACGGGAGGAAATGGGATGGTGCTATTCTTAGCCGACACAACGCGGCAACTTATTCGTACATCTGCTATTATTCATAGGTTCTCTTCTTTTTCATCTTCGGCTTTTAATACGTAAATAATCATAAAAAAATGACTTCGGAACCCTATAATACCAATGGATGTGTTCGACACACGTTTACCCGGATTTTCACCATATTGTCCCACCCTAAAAATTGAAGCGTAGCAGTGACGCGACAGTATTCATTCCATCAAGAAAACAGCATGTCGAAAAATCCCGTTTTCCAGTCCACTTCCCCGTTCATGCGACGTACACGGAATTCCTGATATTTCCGTCCGGGATTCCTAAATTATCCCAGGGGATTCAGTGACCCAAATGGGCGTTTTGCGAGCCTTACAAATGGGATTACACATTTTATACAGTATTAATATTTTGAATTAGGTTTTATCGTTCTTGAAATTTGGGATGGTTGGTATGAGTTATCTATGACTAAGTAACAAACAATTTTAAAATACCTACTATTGGATTACCCATTCTTCTCTACAGAATTTCCATAAAAACGTCCATCCCCCCGTTTTCACACCTTTAGATGTTTTATTGCGTAATAGTATATTACACACCGAGGGCAGGAAAGTAAGAAAGGTCGCAGATCTCATGTAATCATGAGACATGTGGTCTAAGGCTTTCTTATTTACTGCCCGAGGTTAGTATACTATTTTTCACCCCCCATGTGAGCCTTTTCTGGACAAGTTGTGTCAGCTTTAATCGATGCAAATTCACACATTCGCTCAACATGAAATCTCCAAAACCTTAGTCACAAAAAGTATTTTTCACCCCTCTCCAAGCGGAAAGCGTCAACTTTCGTCCCGCTGCGCTAAACGAAGTTCCCGCTTTCCGCCTCCGTTGAGGAGAAATAGTAGATTACACAGCACAGGTTTTGGAGATTTCATGTTGAGCGAGTGTGTGGATTTGCATCGATTTAAGCTGACAACTTGTCCAGAAAAGGCTCATATTTTGGCCATGTTATGCACTGCAATCGATATGACTGTTCCCGCCCTAGGTAATTTCTCGGTTGTTCTCACCATGCACTTCGCACATCGCCATAGGTGAGCGCCGTGAGCGTTGTTACAGATTTTTTTATCTATCGCCAATGAAGATTATTGATTCATGATTTTTTATGCATACAGGGTGAAATTGATATCATTGGCATCCTTTTAAACTAAGGGTCTACCCAAGAAACTGAAGAACTATTGCTATGAGAGAAAACCGATTGTAGCAAAAAAAAAATCTGTTGTTCCATACTAAACTGCAGTGCCTCTGCTTACTCGACTCAAATGAATGCAACAGTTGATTTTTTTTTGCTACGATCGGCTTGTTTCCATAGTCATATTAATCTGTGCCCATAGTAAAAGCACAAATAAGATACGACAAATATACTTTATTTGCACACCAAGAACATACAAATACAATTTATAACAAGAATCAGAAGGGTACAAATTGAGGTCTTATCATTAAAAGCGATTTCTTCCAGACAACCATTGGATGGAAGAACTATTTACAGAGACAAATGCTACGGCGGTGCTCTATTAGGTACCTATGTACATAATAATATGTTACGTAAAAGCACAGATTAATATGTGGTAAAAGTTGTTCAGTTTGATGGGTGATATCAATTTCACCCTGTAGAGATTTAAGAAAAAAAATTTCTGCTAATGCCTAACAATTATTTCACTTGAAACCCGAATCCTTTGATCAGTGACTTTTTTGTTGAACTGTGGTTAAATGCCTTTCAGTTGTGAACCTTTGGTCCCTCTGCCCGCATCACAGTGCGAAATCTTGTTCGAAAATCCCTTTCACTTGCAAATTTAATAATGGTATAGAAATAGAATCTGGGTTTTCATATGAGAAATGAGAATGTTGTAAAAAATTCGGTGGCAACAAATATGGACTATTTGAGGAATAATCTCAACAGTTAAATCTTCTTATGGCGTGGGCAGCAAACCCTGGGGTTCGAGTCTTTTTAAACCGCCTTACGGCAACAAATAACACAATTATTCTATAGAAAATATTTTATTATAATCGCCATTTCGTGATAAGTAAAAATGCTTATTGCAATTTTTGGTGCCTTACTGAATGAATCATCATATGCTTTCGACCACAGCGACCGCTATTAGAAGAGTCAGGTACGGTACGCACGATATTTTTAGTGCATAAAGTATGTGTGCTAAACACAGAATGCACTCTCTCGTCTTTATCCTTCTGCATCTCATGGAACGGGAAACCGATACCATCAGAAGTGGAGCAGAATGATTTGGCTGTAACTTGTAGCCACACGGTGCGGGCATCACGATGTCTTTAGGTAACCTTACTATGCTAAAGATAAATGTACTCTTGTTGACGATGGCTGTTGAGATAAGTTGCCTCTTATGACACCTGTCTGACGAAGGATCCGCATGTCTGGAGAGCATTATCAAGGTCGACCTAGTTGACGTCTAGTGAGATTTTAATTTTTAATTTTTTTAAAGGTTTGCTAACGATACATTCACAATTTTACATATTCTAACACACAGTGGTTCTAAAGTAGATGAAAACATCACTTATAAGCAAACACACAATTCGCTATAAAAAAACATAAGACAAAGCAAAGAAGAACAAAAATAAAAATAAATACAACAACTGAAAAAAAAAAACGTACAATGTCATTTGGAAAACGATTGCAAGGTAGCAGCCGTCAACCATGGGTTGGTTTTCACAATAAAAAATTTGAATTTATTTACTGAGTCTGCAAATATATCAATACTATGGCTCTGTGAGTGCACATTGTTATAATAAATTATCATTCTATTTATGGGACATGTCAAGCGTAAATTTGTGCGGAATGTAATTAAATGGAATAGTATACGCCTTTTTGAACATCTAACATTGCAATTTCGGGGGACGACTATTACTTACTTCGACGACTTGACTTAATTCGGGCCAATAGCTTGCTGTTGATAATCTTATGAAAGGTTACTAGGTCTTAAAGGTCCCTACGGTGTTCCACTGAACTCATTTTAAAGTGTGATAATCTTGCCACATAATCTGAGTCTTTGGGACATGCTCTGTCTTTGTATCTCATGTACCTCGTAAACTTTCGTTGGACCTTTTCAATACGCTCGATATGGTTCTTGTAGTAGGGGTTTCACACTGGAGACGCATATACAATTCAGATGCCACAGGTATCGCTGGAATGACGTAGTGGAAGCCTTCACTGTCGCCAGTTGCTGGCTTGAAGCTCACATAGCTCAGCTGACCTGCTTGAGCTTCAAGCCAGCAACTAGTGACATACACAACATCTGAAAAAGGGGTGTTCTCTTGTTTCAGAAACCAAGACGCATTTTGGATCGCTTAGTCGGCGAAGTTCGAGATAGAACATCTATCTGAATTTGTGCTATTCATGTATCTGTGGATGGTTGGCAAAGTAATACAAGCACTACAGATTGGATGCCCACGTCATACACAAATCATTCAGATAGCTCTTATCATAATACATTATGACAGATAATGTAATAGTATCCATCAAAGTGATAGTGCTACCCAATATTATGGGTTTAGCATCACCGATATCTCGTACAGAATGACTGGCTAATCTGTCTAGTGTGATTACGGATTGAGTACTTTAACCAGTAAGGCGATAATAGCTAAAGTAGAGCTAATAGCCCACTACTGTGCAAATTGAATGGTGTGCGTATTTCAGTCAAATAGACGCAATATACTACTTTGACTAACGTCTTGGAGTCATGGAGTTTTGGCGAAATATGCAGGAGGCCTATGTCAAAAGACTGATCTTCTTCTTGTATCGAGTCGATGACAAGTCATTATAAATTTTTCCAGCCCAGTACTTTGCCACATGGATAGCACTGCCGGCAGCGTCCATAAGCTCCGTTCGCGTGCAGGTGTCAAGGCAGGAAGGGCAGGATATGAGGTGGGCCACAGTCTGTGGGGAAACTGATCAAGACTGATGAAGGGCTGTGATGGATATCATCATCATCATCATCTCAGCCGATGGACGTCCACTGCTGAACACAGGCCTTCCCCAAGGATCGCCATAACGACCGGTCCTGCGCTGCCCTCATCCAACGGGTTCCCGTCGCCTTCATCAGATCGTCGGTCCACCGTGTGGTCACTGCCTGTGCCCACCCACGCTGCGCGTTCCGGTACGCGGTCGCCACTCGAGAACTTTTCGGCCCCATCGGCCATCGGTTCTGCGAGCAATGCCCCGCCCACTGCCACTTCAGTTTAGAAATTCTTTGGGCAATTCTCTGACATAGCCCAAAGAATTGTGGACTACTTTAAATAGTCAAGTAATTTGTATAATATGTATAACGAACACTGAAAAAGAAAAAAGTTGGGAGTGAAAACTGGGAAGGGAAGAGAGGCAGTTGAAGACCTCTAGTCAGAGTTAATTAGCACATGGGAAAGAAAAGGTCGATGTTTTGTCTAATCAGGAATTCAAGGCACTTTTGCGAAGGAGACAGGATTGGGATATATTTTCTTTTGAATAAGATGATGATGATGAACATCGCTGAGTGTCAAAATTACGTTTTAATTAATAATGTTTGGAAGTTAGTTGCTAATTATTTGTCAGTGTTTATTAGCAATTTGTTGAGATTTTCATGAGACCGCTCATGAAAATCTCAACAAGTTGCTAATAAACGCACAAAGTCGCATAATTTAACACAACGAACTAAGAATATTACGTTTTTTTGCATGAAAAATTACACGCTAGACGTGTTTTATGTAGTAGACCCAGGAAGCTGGCATAGATAATTCTAAAATCTTACGAGGTGACCGATAAATAAAAACCGATAATCTGAAATAAATAAAATAGATGTCTATTTTGGATGCAAACGTAATAATATTTTACTACACATTCAAGAAAAAAAACTACCTAAATCTATTTATATTTCAATTCATAATAACTTCAAATATTTACATTGTCTGTCTGTCTGTCGGCACAAGTCAACCACGTGGCGGATCTCATCTTCACAGCAAGATTGTTTGTTTATTTTTTTATATTTATATTCAGTTTTTAGAGGAAGCTGGCTTTAAATAAAACATTATACGTCATTATTTGATCTTGATCGAGCTCTTTCCTAATATTTTTATATGTATTTCAAATCTTCACACATTTTTATACAATTTTGTATGTTTTGGACACCGTCATTCCGTCCTGAAACGTCCAATAAGGATAGTTAGTAGTTATAGAAATGTGTCTGACCACCCCAAAAGGGTAGGGTCGTGTCTTCTTTCGTGTATGTCTATGAGACTAGAACTTTTGTTCTAAATCTAAAGTATTTACATGAGATATAAACAAAAACTTTCCCATTTTTCCAGCGGTCGGAAAATTGCTTCATGTAAATTAAACGAGGAATTTAAAAAACAAAGAGAACCATTTTATTCTACGTATTAGACGAGATTAAATCTAAATGCTGAAAATTTCACGAATACAGTGAAGGCAGCTTTTATCGGGTCGTCGACCTTTCAACAAAGCCATTGTGAAAATAAATTTTATCTCCGAAGATTATAAACATGTTTTCACTTTATTTACAAAAGATTTTTCCTTTATAAATTACTAGCTTTTGCCCGCGATTTTGTCCGCATCGATTCACGTCATGTAGCGAGATAAAATATACCAGATAAACAAACTTACCTATGTAGAAGTTATATTTCTATCATAAATTATATTATACCATACGATAACACCGCTTCTACCGAAAGTGTTCCGTTGTAGAGAAGATGCGGCCAGAAACTCTACAACACACATCTTTTAAACAAAACAAAAACTCAACATAGCACAACATGGCTGTAACTAAATATTATTTGAAAAATGTACAAAATGAATACAATATTGAATACATAACGTAACACGTAACGTGTTACGTTAACGTAACGTAACATGCATTTTGGTCATTCATATTATTATAATCATCGAGTTTATAATAAGTCTTACACTTAATGTCAAACAAATTTAGAATATCCTCTGGTACCTTACTATACAGGGCCCTATAAAAGATGACTTTTGACCTTACTGAGCCGAAAACGTGGAAGTACTAATTTATTCTTATATTTTGTGTTGTAATTGTAATATTATTATGTATTCTATATCGTTGTCTAGTCATCATAATACCAGTCCAGGCTAGTATCTAGTCACATTTAAAGTACCAGATTACTTTAAATGTGACTAGATATAATTAGTGTGACATTGTCCAAGATAAATATTTACGTCAATGCATTGTGGACTTCACCGTCGCTACACGCATCAGAGTTTCTCCTTCAGGGTATGCAAGTTTCCTCACTATATTTTCCTTTACCGATTGAGAGCAGTCTGTAGTTTTATAACCTGAAATATATGTATCTAAAATTCACCACTGAAACGATTTACATCATTTAATATTTTAAAGGGTCTAAAACGGTCTGGCATCCGTTCCCGCTCAGAACGTCAAAGTTACGGATTCAGCGATTAAAATAGTTATCGCCCATCAGCCGCCAGATGGCGACTCGAAAGTTTTTAATATCGTCAGAGTTCAAATATTGTCTGAACATCGATTATGATTCTAACAATATGCTCGATAGAAAGACACCACGTGTTTTATATCAGAAACTATCTGCAACTAACTTTGATAGCGCGAAAATTTATATACCTGTATTCTTCCTCAAGGTTCAACCTATCCCTATACAGAACTTCATCAAAATACCTGTGAAAATCAACACAAGAAAGACAGAAAGGATACATAAATAAACTCACAATCCTTTTCTAAGTTTATAGCCCAGTCATTTTACGGAGTTTTGTTAGGCGGGGTAGGGAGTAATTATTAGTTGGACTTTTAAACTGTAACCGGCACCATTTAGTGACAAAAAGATCTTAAAACATACAAAAAAAAAATTCCAAGCCACATAGAAATCAAAATTATGTGTCCCAGAAGACTTTTAAATTAATAATATTAATTCCAACGCACTCATTTGACTAAGATTTAACAATATAAATTATTTTTGAGAAATAATATAAGCATAGAAATTTTAAAAAAGAGGTATTTATTAGAAAATACGAATGTATTTTTCAAAACCTTCTAAGTAGACAAAAATATTTACACCATGTTTGAAGTATGTATAAAGGTAGAGACTTAAATTTGTACAAAAACAAATTTACCATCAGGTTTTTTTTGTAAATAAGTAAATAAAATATTTTTTATTTCGGATTACTTGATTCATATTACATTTTACAATAATAGATAAAATAGCAATTTCAATTACAATAAATATTACACAGTTCATAATAATAAAATTACAATACAATTACAATAATACAATTTATGTTTGTTAGTAACGACGCAACACTTAAATAACTACGTTAGTACAAACACTTAAATGAAGAACGAGATAATAGCTAAAATTTAAAATTGGAACTGTTGCTGAAGTATTTTTTTTATTTTTGGTACATTTCTAGGCTCAAATTGGCTCTTCAATATTATAGCGAAAAAAAATATCAATTATTAATTAGTCCCGGCTCAAACCGTAAAATGACTAGGCTATGAGAAACATTGCTACACCTACCAAGCGATACTCCATACACCTACCTGATTTAAGCGAGCAGTTGTAGCAGGCTCACTTAGGCCACTTAGTTGCAGTTTTCCCATAGGAATTTTGTTAAAATCAATAATAATTCATTGCTAAGAGTGAATATAAAGCGAGTGTGATTGGAACACTGGATATACGACTCCGAATAAGAATGTTCCAGTGTTACATATGGTCAATAGTTATATACGGTAGCGAGGCATGGATGGAAGATACTCTTCAGAAACTAGAGGCTATAGAAATGTGGTTCTACCGAAGAATGCAGCGAATTAGTTGGGTTCAACGAGTCACCAATGTGGAAGTTCTACGACGTGTCAGGAAGTCCCGGGAGCTGTTGCAAACCCTTAAAAGGAGGAAATTCGCCTACCTTGGTCATATTTTGAGGAATGAGCGATACCAACTGCTCCAGACTATAATAATGGGCAAAGTAGAGGGCACAAGAAGCGTCGTCGGTAGGCCACTAATGTCATGGCTCACGAACTTAAAAGAGTGGACAGATATCGGAATCGTCGAAGAGCTGTTTTGTTTGGCGAGAGATAGATAGGGATATGCAGAGCTGACTGCCAACCTCCAGTAATGGAGAGGAACCCGAAGAAGAAGAAGAGTGGAAAAAGTTGAAAGGGGACGCCCTAGACGTACGTATGTGGACCTAATTGGCAGCGTTCTTATGCGATTGCGCTAATTTAAGACTTCAAAGTCAAATCCTAATCCAATTTTAGGTCTAATCACATTGCAATTCAATTACTATTCAACTGTGCTGAATTCTGTATCGCGCTAATCTTGACTTATTTACTATGTGACTGACAACCATTACCGTCCGAACGATATGTTAAAAAGGCTGTCAAATGATTAGCGCAATACCGATTGTTTTAAAAGTTGTGGTTCGCACGCGGTCCAATCTTGATTCAGTTAAGATTTATTTAGCGCGATTGCTCTCCTGGTCAACGACACCGACGAGCGTGTAAGAAACGACTTATGACTGTGGAGGAGGCAAAAGAGGTGTGTCAGGATCGTAGAATATGGCGATCAATTGTCTTTGCCTACCCCAATGGGCCACAGGCGTGAGTATATGTAGGTATGTATGTTAATCGTTGTGGATATTCTTTTCGACACACTGGACAAACAATTTTCCACAAGCTTTTGAAGCTGCAAGTTTTTATAACTTTTACATTTCATAAAATGTTTTTTTCAAACACAAAATGCCCAAACAATGATTAACAAAGAATGAAAAAACGCCATTAAATGTTTGCTCACAACTCTTAATGACATCGTAACGTTTTTAACGTGATCTTGATGTTGTTTTTACGTCGCGCGCCGTAAACACCACGTAGACTTTGTTTAAACGTAATAATGACATTAATGTCTACGAGTTACGCTAGAATGTTTCTATTGGAAAGATAACTGGAGAAGTAAATCTTACTATTAGAAGCATTACCTGTTCTGGGGAAATAAATACATTGCTCTTTCTACAAAGAGTTTGGTTGTTGTAGCAATGTTTCTGACCATCCCTAAAGATATTACGATTGTATGTTTGGGTGTACAGGGTGTCAGGGTTTACACCCTTTTATTACCAAAACAGTTTAGTAATATTTAAAGGGGAGCTTCAAACCATCAAACTGAACAACAGACTTTCACTATGGAAACCACTTTAAAATCGCGAAAAAATTAAATCATTTATATAAGATTTAAAGAAGATTATTATTATGATTATTGATTATTTTAGATTTATTTTATTTTTTATTTCTTTTTATATATTTTTTTTATTATTTTTTTATTTATTTTTTTATTTTTTTTTTTATTATTTTTTTTTTTTTCAAAATTAGGTGAAACTATTTTAAGGGGATGATCAGACCATCAAACTGAACAACTTTCTCTATGGGACCAATACTGAAATCGCGAAAAAAAATCAGCTGTCCCATACATTTAGGTCTAGTAGGTTTGTATGGAACAGCAGATTTTTTTTTTCGCGATTTCAGTATTGGTCCCATAGAAAAAGTTGTTCAGTTTGATGGTCTGATCATCTCCTTAAAATAGTTTCACCTAATTTTGTTAAACCTTATATTCAAACTGTAATATCTGACTCGACTCAAATGTATAGGACAGCTGTTTTTATTTTTATTTTCTCTCGATGTTTGCTCCATAGTGAACGTTGTTCAGTTTGATGGTTTAAACTAAACCAACCCTTTAACTATTACTAGGGTGTTTTGTTACACCATGTATATGTTTGAAGGAAAAGGGAAGATCTTCTACAGGTTGTTGGAATGCCCGGGATCGCGGTCCAATTGGTCTCAGTCGGATGTTGTATTTATGCAAAAAAATATCTTGACAACTTTGATAGCGCGATTTAGGACTCGCCGTATGATTGGTTAGGTTAGGTGCCGTGCTTTCGTAACGTGCCGTATCGTCTTCGTCATCTTATTGGCTAATAACACGAGCCGCTATGACGCGTTGGACAGATTCATCTTCTGATTGGCTATCAATAAGTGTGACGTGCTGTTTGTATAGTTGTATACGCTGACCTAGATCTGTTGTTAACATCGACTAGATCGATGCCTCGGCCTTGTTCCTTAGTCAGCTCCCTCGTCGCTCCGCTACATTTATGTATCAGATTTGATGCTTGTGGTACTTTGGTAGACCTAAACCAAAAGACCGTTAACAACAATAGAAAATAAAGTTCAGTGATCCCGGGGAGAAATTCCGATGCGTATGTTAGGTCTACCAATCCCCATTGAGCCCGCGTGGTAGACTAACGCCCATACACCCTCCCTGAGGGTAGGAGTGCCGTGCAGTGGGACGTATACATATAGGCTGTGATGATGATGATCCCGAGGATTTGATCTAAACTGTCTTGGATCTTGGAACCAGCACCGAGTTTAATATAGGATCTGCCTATAATTGTCCACTTCTGAAGATAAGTTTCTACCATCCTCTATGCTACCCTTGCAAGGTTGTCAGTCCAGCATATAGCAGAGAATTTTAAACTACGCCAGTCAGATCGTGGTCTCCATTCTAGTACTCGGCTCCCCATCGGTTGTCAGTTTTTCGGCAGAAATGAACAGCCATTGCAACTTCATTCCTGATGTGATCCCTCAGAGAGACACCGAGCATCTCTTTCCACAAGGAGCATAGCTCTCTCAAAGAGAAACCGCTATAGGGAAACCACTCTATTGGCCAGAAGGGAATACGATCGGTGGACTAATTAATTTGGCAAAATGCACGCGTTTGATGAGCCGGTACTCAGTCAAGTGGCATAATAAAAGGGAGGCCTAAGACCAGCGAAGTGGGTGGAAAGATTGATCGAAAGTTATTAAAGAAATTCTCAGAACATAATTATCCAAACCCACGATTAGGACCTGAAAGGGAAACCTTATTTACTATTAAAGTAAAAGGTCAATATCCCTCAACCGAAATTAATTCCTTTCCCATAGCATCCATAATTCCTGTTAGTAATTAAGTCGGTCAAATGAGCACGAAAGTTTCCGGTTTTGGAAGTTTCGACAACAAAGAACATTGTTTCGAACTTTGGTCTTTCTCATAAAGTTTTGTTATTATTTGTATAGAGCTAATGCGAGGTTAGAAGCTTAACTGGAGATGAAGACCCAGTACAAATAAGTAACGCCAATGAATTGATGTTCTTAGCCAATTTCTTTATTTACAAAATCTTTTATTCCTTACATTTGATCCATTGACGTTTTCTATGAAACAACACTTGGCTCCATAGTAAAAGTTGTTCAGTTTGATTGTTTGAATCACTCCCTAAAATATTGTATTTCAGTTTATAATTTACACGTAGTTATTGTTTGGCGCTCAATAGTTAGCCAGTCTACAGGGTGAAATTGATATCATTAGCATCCTTTTAAACAAAGAGTCTACCCTTCAAACTGAACAACTTTTACTATAGCCCAGTCATTTTACGGTTTGAGCCGGGACTAATTAGTAATTGACATATTTTCGGTATAATATTGAAGAGCCTATTTGAGCCTAGAAATGTATCAAAATTAAAAAAATCTCATGTCAGCAACAGTTCCAATTTTAAAATTTAGCTATTATCTCGTTCTGAAAAAACTTGATGGTAAATTTTTTTGCACATATTTAAGGCTTTACCATTATACATACTTCAAACATGGTGTGAATATTTTTGTCTACTTAGAAAGTTTTGAAAAATACATTCGTATTTTCTAATAAATACCTCATTTTTTAAAATGTTATTGCCCATTTTATTGCTCAAAAATTATTTATATTGTTAAATCTAAGTCAAATGAGTGCATTGGTATTTATATTAATAATTTAAAATCCTTCTGGGATACATAATTTTGATTTCTATGTTGCGTAGCATTTTTTTCCAGTTTATTTATTTATTTATTTAAAAGTCCAATTAGTAATTACTCCCTACCCCGCCTAACAAAACTCCGTAAAATGACTGGGCTACTATGGGAGCAAACCGATCGAAGCAAAAAAATATCTGCTGTTCCATACTAAACTCACAATGTCTACTTGACTCAAATGTATGCAACAGAAGATTTTTTGGTTTGCTCCTATAGTAAAAGTTGTTCAGTTTGATGGGTAGACTAGACTCTTAGTTTAAAAGGATGCTTAATGATATCAATTTCACCCTGTATAGTCTATACTCTTGATGGCTGGGTTAAGCTGTCTACAATAGACAAATTCTATACAAAACATCTGTACAAAAATACCTAGTTATCAGATAGTAAATAACCTCATACTAAATGTGTTAGAGCTTTCCAACGTACGGATGTATTTATTGTGTAAATGTACGTATGTACCTTATTTATGAGGTTTTAGCATTACGAATGTTAACATCTGCTCGTGTAAGTAATAATCTATTGAAACATTGTTTTAGCTAGCAACTATATTACGTATTCTGTGGTTGTTGAGGTATGTAGTGTGACGGGTGAATGTGAGGTGGAAGTTGAAATGTGTATAGCATTAACATAAATAATACATAATTTATGCTGTATACTTAGTCTAGATTGTAATATATGTTAAGTCAAAATTGTAGTATGTAAAGTCTAGATTGAGCCTCACGCTTCTACCGTATAAAAATAAATGGGCCAACTTTCTTAGGTGTGCGTGAGGCGTCATACAAATTATGTCTGAGTGATGCATAGCTAGCGATAGGGCTTCGACCAAAGAATATATATAGTAACGTAACTTTGAGGCCAGTGCTGGCTGCAATTTTTTCCGACACGTTCGTAGCTTCGACTGTCTGCCATTATGTATAACTTATCGAAGGATGTATACTTACTTTTAAAAGTGTGACTATAACATGCATACACATACATAAGCTCACACCATTTTCCCATGGGGTTAGGTAGAGACCATGGACCGCCACATTCATACATCTTTTCATGCATGCCGATTGAGGGTGCTAAGCACTTGTCCTTTTCGGAAAAGATCATTGATTTGATCATGGTATGTTTTCTTCGGACGGCCTCTCCCAAAACTTCCGCTCAACTTTGCTTGATGTATTTCATTCAGTATGTCTTCTTTCATTCATTCTCTCTACGTGACCGAACCATCTAAGCATACCCCTCTCAATCCTTGCTTCTACATCATCCATCAACTGACACCAATCCCTTATCACACTGTTCTTGATTTGGTCTACCAAAGTATTACGAATACAACGTATACAAGGTGTTAAGGCAAAACGCACGATATTTGTCTCTGGGATTGTTAATATCAGTTTAGGTAAGGTACCTATTTTGTGAAAGGTGATGATGGCAAAAACACGTTCCGTTCCGATCGCTATCACTTCGTACATCGTATTGTGATAAATAATTGAAATTATTATAGTAGCATTCAACAGAGGAAGGATGCGCGGTTCTCACGATATACAAGGTGTAAACTTGAATCTGAGTTTTACTATGGCACCAACTTTGAGATGGCGAAATAATACTGTTCCATACATTTGGCTCGAGTCATCATTGACATTTTCTATGGAAGAGCTGATATTTTTTCGCGATATCAATGTTTGTCCCTTAAAGTATGTAACGCGCATTTATGTTTACATATCAAGGGGATGATCAGACCATCAAACTGAACAACTTTCTCTATGGGACCAACATTGAAATCGCGAAAAATTAACACCTGTTCCATGCAAAACTGCAAACCAAACCGAGCCAAATGTATGGGACAGCAGATTTTTATTTCGCGATTTCAATGTTGGTCCCATAGAGAAAGTTGTTCAGTTTGATAGTCTGGTCATCCCCTTAAAAAAGTATCATACTGTATTTATGACTTTGATTAACGGCCATCTACAATATATTCTCCCAACCAAATTGTCAAATGATACAAAGTCTCCGGTCAAATGTCATAATTTTGGACAACAATAATTGACATAGACACGACAAAGTTTTCCTCGCAGTTGCGGCTATCAATCAAACTGACAATTTTGATACAAACTCTTATAATATTCCGTTCTATTCCGAGATGTAGAGTTCAAAGTGTGCGCCTGCTTTATTTAGGTCCGCCACACACGGACGGAATTGCGATCCGAATCCTGAATCAGGCCTTGTACCCGAACTTTCGATGCTCGATATATGGCGAATTCTATATATTCGGATGTGCGGGTAGAGGCCCAGGATTCAGTGTTGTAAACTATGGTTACAAAAAATACTAGAGTGCTGTTTAAAAAATGCCTAAAATAAAAATGTATGAAACGCCAAATGAATGACAATAATAGCATTTTAGGTATTCATTAAAACAAAACAAACAATTTCTATACATCGACGTTCCCGACGAAAAATCCCGTAAAGCGCTCTTACGGGGTTCTTGCTTTTATGATTAATTAGGCATGTAGATGTCCTATTATACTATGTGATTTTTTTTCTTACCTTTCCTAAGTCAAATTACGGAGATAAGTTTTTTTACCGGTTTATTCTATTACTTTTTATATGTCCATGTTTTAGACGAAAAACCCTGTAATGTAAGTTTACGTAAATAATTTAAAGTAGCTTAAACGGCATAACACTTATACGATAATGTTCGCGGGAAAATATACGAGCAGTAACATCGTACAAGCTATTACGATATTATTCGCGGGAGAAATACAAAAGTAATACAATAGTTAGAGTGATTACGATATTATTCGTGTAAAAAAATGTTTCATGAGCTTCCAGTAAAAGCAATAACGATGGTAGTCGTGTAAAAAAATGTTCGATGAGTTTACAGTAATGGCTTTTACATAACGTTTTTGTATTTTCTTCTTGAAATTCTTTACAGTAACATGTCATTATTATACATTTATTTCGAAAATCACAAATCCTATAGATATATTACGATGCGTTTTGGTATTTTGTAAATTGCAGTACAAGCAGTTGGTCAATACTGAACACAATTTCGTTGTTATGTAGTCCGAAGACGTCGAGAGCACGGAAAATGTTAGAGAAAGTGAACGTGACAAGCAATATGGAATAGAAGAGAGAGCAAGCGTAGATATAGAAGTTGTACGTTTAGAAGCAGATGATAATAGGATCAATGAAGACGTCGAGAGCACTGAAAATGATAGAGAAAGTGAATGTGACAAGCAATGTCAAGAAGAAAGAGCAAGCGTAATAGAAGTTGTACGTTCAGAATCAGGATCACCTGATTCTTTATCGATCCTATTATTAAATAGGATCGAAGAAAACACTGAAAATGTTAAAGAATTGAAGAAATTGTTAAAGAAAATGTTTAAAAACAATATTAAATTGCAGTACACGCAGTTGGTCAATACTGAACAATACTGACAAGCAATGTGAAATAGAAGAGAGAGCAAGCGTAATAGAAGTTGTACGTTCAGAATCAGGATCACCTGATTCTTTATCGATCCTATTATCAAATAGGATCGATAAAGATGTAGAAAACACTGAAAATGTTAAAGAATTGAAGAAATTGTTAAAAAAAATTTAAATTGCAGTACACGCAGTTGGTCAATACTGAACACAATTCATTGTTTTGTAGTCCGGAGACGTTGAGAGCACTGAAAATGATAGAGAAAGTGAATATGACAAGCAATTTCGAATAGAAGAGAGAGCATGCGTAGATATAGAAGTTGTACGTTTAGAAGCAGGTGATAATGGGATCGATGAAGACGTAGAAAACACTGAAAATGATAAAAAAAGTGAATGTGACAAACAATGTGAAATAGAAGAGAGAGCAAACGTAGATATAGAAGTTGAAATGCATACCCAGACTAAGTTACCAGAAAATGATGATCCTTTGGATTTGAGCGAAGAATCTACAGTTCATAGTCCGGAGAAAAAAAATGGTGAGCAATGTGAAACAGAAGAGAGACCAGGCTTAGATAATATAAAAGTTGTACGTATAGAAGCAGGTGATAACAGGATTGATGAAAATTTAGAAAACGTTTACAATGATGAAGAAAATACCTCTGAGCCCGAAAACGAAAACACAGAACCAAAAAAATTTACTAGAAAACGTAAAAGAGACGAAAGGGAATGGAGAGGCTTATGAAAGTAGATCGAAAAAAAACATGACTTAAGAATACTATAAAACCTATTTGTGCCTGTAAAAAAGGATGTGGTGACAAGTTTACCGAGGCACAAAGAGCATTAATATTTAAATAAAAATTATAATTTTGGTAGTCGTGAACTTCAATGGCAATTCATTTCCAGACATGTGAAAACCAAACCTGTATTAAAAAATTACAGTTATGAGGAAAAGTACGCGCACGCAGACTATAAAATATTATTTGAGTTCAGAAGACTGGAAAGAAATTCAAGTTTGGAAAGTATTTTTTTTAAATAAACTCGATATTACAGAGCAGGTGGTTTTCACGACATTAGAAAAGCTTGAAAAAGATGAAAGTCTAATTGACAACAGAGCTAAACATGACAACAGACCAAAGAAAGTAAAACCTGATACAGAAGAGAGTGTAATTACACATATTAAAGGTTTTCCAACTGTAGAGTCACACTACACACGGAAAGATTCAAAACGAGAGTATCTATCAGAGCACCTTAACATTTCGAAAATGTACCGTTTATATAAAACATGGTTTGCAGGACAATGTCGTTATGATAATATCAATAAACAAAACGGCAATACGAACGCATTTTCAATACAAGCTTCAATTATTCCTTCCATAAACCTAAAAAGGATCAATGTGCGCTGTGTGCCAAATACAAGCAAGCTGATTCTGCAGATAAAGCGATTCTGGAATATGAATATACAGCATAATAATGAACGCAAAAGTTACTGGACATAAGTATGATCTGAAGGAAATGGACCAGACCGAAATCTTTGACATAAAGCCCCTTGTTGTAGACAAAAAATGGAAAGAATATATAAAAGGTGAAGTCATCCACTGGTCTGAGGCGATGGAAATCAGCGTTTCAAAAGAAACACCAGATCGCCTCGTTTTTAAATATGTCTTTGATGATGGTCCATATTCCGAGTTAGACATT
Source organism: Agonopterix arenella (assembly GCA_927399405.1). Taxonomy (NCBI): domain Eukaryota; kingdom Metazoa; phylum Arthropoda; class Insecta; order Lepidoptera; family Depressariidae; genus Agonopterix; species Agonopterix arenella. The sequence goes on from OV656704.1 coordinate 1,235,333, forward strand.
TCTGGACCGACTACGGTGCCATGTCGTGTTCGTGGTCGAGGTGAAAATAGAAGCCGAGGTAGAGGCTCCAGATCTTCAAGCCTGTTACAGTCAGAAACACTGCCTAATTTAAAACAAGCATACAACCGGTTATTACCTATTTCCAAGGAACTTTACAATGACTTGCAAAGTTTGTGTCATTCAGGGGCGATTGCTCGATATTATCACGGATTTTACAATGCCTTACGATTTTAGAGCACTACAAATGATGATGAAACTGATGAAAGTGATTGATACTATACTGAGTTGATTTATATACTTTTTTAAATCATGTTAACAATTTAACTAAAATTCCTTACTGTAATGATTACTCACTTTCTTTATATAAAGCTATTTAAGTAACTATTTTTCGTTTTATTAACATTTAGCGTAATTATAACAATGTAACAATATTACATTTATTTTTCAGCATTATTTACTTACGTGTCAATATTTTAAAAAATACTGCATGTAAAATCCCGTTACAATCCATTACAGATCACAAATAGTGCCGATTCGACACGAATAAAACCGTAAGAAACTAGTGCGTTAAAGCAGTTGATGGAAATATACCGTAGAAAAACATCGTAATGTAATCTTACTGATCAATGTCTATGTGACATTTTACACGAATAATATCGTAAAGGTCATTATCATGACAGATTTTTTATTTAATTTCCGGTATTATCTTTTTTCCTTCATATCTCAGATTACGCCTACAATAAACGAATGATGTTTTAATACAACGATAGCAAAAAAAATAACTTTGGTTTGGTATATAAAGGATCCTTGTAGATTTAATATTGACAAATTTATTAAAGAAATATAGTTTTTAGCCTCTCCTGAACAATTTCGTTTTTCCTAGTACGATATTTTTCGTGGGGGACGTCGACATGATAATTACTATCATGTGATGAGTTCATGACGTTACGAATGTTGCGCTTATGGTTCGTAAATTGTATTCCTATATTAATGCAATTATATCAAAAGACTATCGATAGTTTTAACACTAGACATAATCTGCATACAAAATGGCATGAACCATTATCACACAAGCGGGTTTTGAGCGTAGGTGATTTCACAACTATGCCGCAACGACGTCGCAACTGCACCGTCACGGTATGGTATCGTTCCATCACGATCAAAAATCAATTTAAAATATGTCACCTAAGACATCAAAAAATCACTAGATCTAGTGAAAAAGTCTCTGAAAGCGGCAACACTCCATCCAGAATCTATTTCCGAATCAGGTTTATTCCGGATGTATGTAGCGGACCTTACAGTACCTATAATAATATTAACTTTACGGTATCTATCTATCTATACTATTATAAAACTGTAACAGGAAGTTTGTCTGTACATTGAAGATATTAACAAAAAAAAAGTTAGGATATGGTTTTTAGGTGTCCCTGATTCCATTTCACAAATTTTTGGATTTTTTGTCTGTCTGTTTGTTTGTGTGTTTGTTTGGGTGTTTGTTTGTTTGTTTATTTGTTTGTTTGAACGAGTATCACGCAAAAACTACAGAACCGATTTTGATGAAACTTTTTTTGTTTGATAGCTTATGATCTGACTTAAAATCTGGTATATAATTTGTGCGGACGAAGTCGCGGGTTAACGCTCGTACTATTATAAAACTGTAACAGGAAGTTTGTCTGTACATTGAAGATATTAACAAAAAAAAAGTTACGATATGGTTTTTAGGTGTCCCTGATTCCATTTCACCAATTTTTGGATTTTTTGTCTGTCTGTTTGTTTGTATGTTTGTTTGTTTGTTTGAACGAGTATCACGCAAAAACTACTGAACCGATTTTGATGAAACTTTTTTGTTTGATAGCTAATGATCTGACTTAAAATCGGGTATGTAATCTGTGCGGACAAAATCGCGGGTTAACCCTAGTAACAAATAAAATCTTTAAACGGTTGTTGTTAGTTGTATCAAAGTTTTAGACCACCCCCAAAGCGATTGTGGTCTTGACTATATCCAGAATACTGAGTTTTATAACATAGGTACCTACGGAATAAAACCTACCCACAAATTCCCATTACACCCCAAACGCTAAAAATGTAACTCACCATCAGAAAGAAACGAGAAACGTAAAATCCACAAAACACTTCACACACAACAGCTGTTAAGCCTGCTACACACCCGGCACGGTTTCATTTGTCAGGTCTATGTCTATGGCAGACGAGTGCCGCGGCGTAGCGGCCAGCACACACTGAAAGCGTAGGCTTCAGTGGAGGCTAGTAGGGCCGTGGTACACCTGGTGCGTTCGATTATGTCCCTGGAATAGAATAAAGGCATTGTCTAACTAAAATGAAGGAAGGGATTGGGCAGATGTAATGTGGGGCCATAACCCTCTGCTTCGAGATCTTCTTAACCCACGATGGAACTTAGTGGTATTTGATTTCTCTTAGCAATTCAATGGAAGTGCAATAAAGAATCCCGACGACGTGAGGAAATTTACATGCTTATGTTTTGAGGCATAGATCGTGTCCATCTTTCTATTAGAATATGACTTACTGCCTTTTCAGTGAAGGAAAACGTCTATCTGTACATAAACGAGCTCACTAAGTCAATATCTGTCACAGAGAGTGCGGACTATTGCCAGTGAAATGTGTATAATAATCTAAATTATGTTATTTTGTTTAACTTTTCGTAAGGATCAACGACCTATTTTAAGCACATACGTTAGTGAATAGCTATTATTTTAGATGTAAACAACTACAAAACAACAACTAACACAACATAAATGTATTATGGTACTTCTTTTACAAAAGAAAAATGTTCTTAGGCCTTACAAGACCAGGTAGAATATGGGCTACTCCCTGGTGAACAAATATAGCACTGAATTCATAGGACATAAAATACATGCATACAGTCATACAAATAAACAAAGGATCTCTTTCTTTATAGGTCAAAAATATACTATGAGACAATCATTTAAAAATTATACCCCTCTCAGTGTAGCCCCAGAGCATCTCAAAGCGCAGTGGGGTGAGGTGTGTCGACGGCCGACACAACCCACTGAGTTGTGATGTGTTCAATGTTTATCATTAGCCCCTGTCTTACCTTGGCTGCTATGCCTATCACAATAGAGTTTAATATCACCTTGAAAATATGGAAGGTAACAATACGGAAACATGGGCTGTATAGGAACTAACTATTTCTGAAACACATGCAACTGTACCCTACTCTTTCAGGGTGGACAGAACTGCCTCCATAGTCTAATGGTTAAGAGCAATGGCTTTCGACACGGAGGTTGTGGGTTCGATTCCCACGGGGGACACCTAGCGATGTGTCACTTTGTGCGTTTTTCCCCGTTTTTCTTGTTGGTTAGGACATTGAAGGCTGAATTACCTGATTGTCTGAAAAAGAAAAATGATTCCGTGCTTCGGATGACACGTTACGCCGTTGGTCCCGGCTACTATCTCTGGCGGTAGCAGTCGCTACATAAAAACCACGTCAGAGGCCGTAAGGCGGTCTGAAAAATCTCTGACACCAGGGCTCTGCCCACACGATAAGAAAGAAAGAAAGGGTTGACTGAAATATTGCTATTTACTTCTAACCATCTTTTTAGGGTGCAATTTTGCTATGTCAGCTACTCTGGTTCTTCTGCGAATTTCTTCAATTCTGATTTGTTCTCGCAGGGAGATTCCCAGCATATTCCTTTTTTTCCTCCCTTAGGGTGACTTTCCGCCTTTATAAGAGGCCTTAAGAGAGCGACCACGTCTCAATTTCGTATGACATCACTGGTAAAGACTTTCGTCTTGAGACACTTGAGGATGAAAAGATACTACGTAGTTTCTCCAACGCTGCCCAGCCGAGTTGGATTATACGGTTGATCTCTTTATCGAAGTTGAACATATCTAACTGGATCGTTTGTCCCAGGTAAACATAATCGTCAACAACTTCAAGCGCAGAGCACATCCTGATTAATCAATATCATTTCGCGCGCTAAATTTATCAATGAGCGTTTTTCTTTCCTTTTTTAAATTTAGTTCCTAAAAAACTCGACAGATGACATGTTTATCGCTCCATAGAGACGTTCTCGAGATCCTGTCAAAATCATGTCAAGACTGTGCCAGCCTTTTTTTAAAGGTCAAGGGATCGAGCCCATACAACCATATCAGTCGTAAAAAGTTTTATATGTTCGATTAAAATGATTCGTAAATAATGAATTAATGAAATATTCAATCTAAAGACGCGTTGGCATCTTTTTGATCATCTTCTCCCTCTTTATTATTTTAATGAAACACTTTTTGGAATTTTGACCTTTATTCGCACTGACCGTAACGCCATCTATCGATGAGCTAGAAAATCAAAAGAAAAACACTCATTGCGCATGTAAATAAGATTTATTGAAACCTGGTATTGCTGTACTACACAGATCCAGGCAGAGATCGAACCGCAACCGCCTTCACGGGAGGCAAGGTGCTCTCTCTCGCGTGCAAGTCACACAAACAATACCACTATCGCTGCTTTTGACATGTTATCAGTGAAACAATCATCACGCTATTACATTACATACCAATCTGATTCATTACAAAAAACCGTGAGAACTGTCTCGCTTGGTTACCATTAAAGTTTTAGAGTTCAGTACTTTGAATTTTAGCTTACTTAGGAGTCGTTGAGAATGCCTTTGCGCCTTTCTGAATCTTTTATAATACGCACAGCCAAGGAGTGGAATGCCCTGACTGGGCAGTATTTTCGAGCGCTTACAACCCGAATTACTTTAAAGTACGAGTGAATAGGCTTCTTCTGGGTAAGCTCGCTACATCTTCGACCCCATCTTCGTCCTGAGAACTGGAATGAGGTAAACAGCAAGCCCATACGAAATAAAAAGGAAAAAAAAACGCTCGGGCGTAGTTTTGCGTCGCGACTGTATTGGAAACTAATATTGTGACAAGTTTTTGGACTACATGCAGTATGAAATCGGCCTTACATAATACGGTATAAATTAGGTTCCTATATCTATGTTTTTCCATTCCCATTTCCTCCCGTGGGTGTCGTAAAAGGCGACTAAGGGATCTACTGAAGGATGGGCAGCAGCATCCTCTGAGTACACACATTGATTCGATCCAACTGCGATCGCCAACCCGCCTGCTTTTGGGGGAGGCTTATGTCCAGCATTGGACGTTTAATGGCTGATGTGATGATGATGATGATGATGTATATTTTTATAGTGACAATAAAACCAATATTCACCAAAAGGTTCTCAATTTTATACAAACGGAACTCTAAAAGGCGTGTGAAAACTCTTGGATTCGCTTTATAATTTTAATTGTTGCCTCATGGTGTTTCAATACGCGTCTGGTAAAAAGATCATAAATTCTTCTTCATTAAATAACATTCCAAGAAATGATAGCTCTTAGCAAATTCTTTTAGAATTCATAGTGTTAGAGTTTGCCGTGTGATTTTTCTTTGGGAAAGACCACCCATTTCTTCCCGTCCTAGGTATACGACGACTTAGGCCTGGTATCCACAAACGCGGAGCGAAGTAGGTGTGTAAAATCTGCCAAACAAATTGCTAAATTTTACTCGTTTTTCCGATTCAACCTATTTTTATTTACAGGTTGATTTTCCACATCCCCGCTCCCTATATGTATTGGTAGCTTGAACAGAGATGTTACAGGCTCCCCTGCAGCTAGACAGATCGCGATAACGCACTGATGCAAAAAAGATAACATGCATGATTATGATTACATACATGCATACATATGCTCACGATTATGTTCCCCGAGGGGGTAGTCAGAGATATTCTGAAACTTCAGAACATCCACGTTTCACTAGTACCGAAACTCTGTCCAGTGTGACGGGGAGTGAGCCCGATGATTATGATTATGTATTTCAGCAATTATTTTTATAGTACCTACTTACCTTCCTTTATTTTCAATTCAATTTTGCATTTTAGCAATCTAGATAAAGTTTAAAATGCTATGCAACTGAAACTGCGCTGCCAGTTGCTGACAATTTGGTGTCAAGAAATAGAAATCGACATCACGATAATATTTTCCTTCAACGTATACCTTCTTGTAGTGCCATCTCCTATCGTAGGTTGGCTATTATTAGGGCTAGGGCTATTCGGACCCTGGAGACTGCTATCCTAGTGAGGTAGAGTACCGAATAGTGAGGAAGAGTTCATATCGAACCATTCACACAGGTTCTTAAGCCAGGGAGTCCTTCTTGTACCAGGCATTCGTCTTCCCAAAATGTTTCCCTGCAGAATAATTTGAAGACGTTGGTTTATTTCACTTCTCATAATATTACTTAGGTTTCCTTATTGATGTTTCCAGGTTTTTCCTAACGCAAACCTAGCTAGTGATAAACTTCATACAGTATCCAAAACGTCAGAGGTACAATCTCAGGGTCCAAACCCCGACCTAAAATTAGACGAATCACTAAGCCCACTTAATATAGCTGGAGTAAAATAGCTGTGAGGGGAAATAGACGAGGATTTCAGGAAGGAGATCGACATCGGCACAATCAGGTGACTAATGTGAAACGTGTTGGCTCTCAGTTTAGTATGTGGGCTAAGATACAAGCTGACATTTAAATTGACTGTATTATATAATTATCCTTTTGAAAGCAATGTCAGATCTATTTATTCTTGTAGGTCATAGTTTCAGTACAATGTTAGGTTCCTATTGGTTTATTTTATATTTTTGGTGCTTTTGCGGTTGGGTCTTCAACACTGCCATAAATAATCTCTGAAATTGGCTCTCCAATAGCCATGTTTTTCTTTCTTATTGCTGTTTCCCGTTTGCAATGGAGGGAAGTCGGATATTTCTTTTTCCTACTCCTATCTTCTTTGATTACTTCATTGCGGGTCCCAAGGTAGATTAGAGTCATCCCCGGGCTCGCGGGACTTCATTGTCTAGTGTTGTGAATGGTCGCCGCTGTTGATCCTGGCTTACAGGAGTTACAGCGGTGGGAATGTGTGGTGGGCCTATGCCCGAAAAAAATAAGATCTATTGATTCAAAGTCATAAAGCTTCAAAATTATCCCACTAGTTTGGTTACTCACCTTCGCTTTTTATGTGAGGGAAGGTCTGTGTCCTACAATGCGACGTCTACAGATCATTCTACTCATAGTTGACCTTCGCCTCCATGATCATGGACATAGAGTTAGGTACTTACAGGAAGCTGGAAATAGGATTGTCTATACCTGGAGTACAGACTGCCTTACAAGCGGTGAAACATGGAACTACTCCTTGGCGGATGGTAATGTTCCTCCTTCTTTCGTAAGTTCCCGTTGTTGTTTCTGAAGTCTCAACTTTGTCAACAAAAACAAAAAAGACAAAACATTATTTTTTGTTTTGATCACCGTGGCCGGTTTTCGTGTTTGGCAAGATGTCAATCTTATAGAATAGTTGCTAAACAAATCTTTTAGTATGCAAAAGTCAAACTATTGCTGTTCCATGTGCGGCCACGATATGGCTTAATCTATAGTGTAAATCTATGCCAACAACAAAAAGTACTTCATTGGATAGAAAGGGACAAAGTAAACACGTTGGAAACATCGATGGCGCATACGAAAGAAGGACGAACATTACCGACTGCCTTGGTAAATTTTCGTGTTTCGATGCTTGTAAGGAGGTTATGGATCCATTAGTTAATATCCATGGGTATATCTATGTACTCACGGCGACAGATCAACAACGGACTAAGCCCGTCAGAGGCCCGGGGCGTATAGCGTCATATCTACGATTCTTTCGAGCCGTGGCAAGATCTTGACATCGGAGCCCCTTCCTTCCATGGGCGTATTTACGACCTACAATCTGGAACGAGCAAAGCAAGCTCGAGCTTTTACTTCAATATGAAATCATACACGATCGAAAACCTAGAGCGAGCAAAGCGAGCTCGAAATTTTACTGAATTCTGGAACGAGCGAAGCTAAGTGAGTTCGAGATTTTACTGCAATGTAATGAAATCAGTCTTATAAGATTTAAATCCTGTAGCGAGCGAAGCGAGCTCGAGATTTCACTGAATTCTGGAGCGAGCGTAGTGAGCTCGAGATTTTACCCCCGTTAGTCCGCCAGTGTTAACACACAACGCACGTGTGGTATCTATATATACAGCCTACAGCAGTTGAGGTTAGATACGTATTAATTAAGGTATCCAATTCTTTATTGTGCATATAAATCAAATCGCTCCCACCTATGATGTACACCAAAACCAGAAAGGGTATGACATTGACGAATAACGGAATAACCGTAGATTGAATGTCCTCGGAAATGGAAGCCTTTAATTTGAGTTTCTAGTAATTCCAGAAACTCAAATCAACTCAAAATTAGCCTAGTGTGTGGTGCAGGTTCGGTCCTTGTAGGAAGGTACCCAAAACGCTGGCAGCATTTCATCGCTGAATGTCTATGCTGGTAGGTTGAGCGTGGAAAGCTCCAGCTCTTGGATGCTGTCAAGTCTAGCAGGCGCTTTGATAGGTCTTTAATGCTTTAATTTCAACATAGCTGCAAATATTATTTTATTTATTTATTGGTAAGTCGGAATTGAAGCATATAGATTTCATACACAATTTCCTTTACCTAAAAGCCAGTTGTTTTTTTATACAAATCATGGATGGACTCTAAAATTCTCATTGTTAGGAGTATTCAGACTACAGAACTAGTGTTTTTAGATCATAATAATAAATAGTGCCTACATTATCCACGGGGTACTTATCCTCATTCATTAAAACATTTCTAGATAAACAAACCAAGTAATTAGTCGAATAATTACATCACAATTAGTATTCCTCAGTTATTTCTGTTTACACTAAGAAATCCCTTAAAATAGCTTTTATAACAACTAGTTAAGTACGAAAATGGTTTGGTTAGAGGGACTTCATTATGTGTAACGAACTAGTACAATGATTTCCCACGATATCTCGTCTGTGCAGATCTTGCTATTGTTTTGTACGTTCTACTCTAATCGAAAAGACTTAAGATGTAAACAAAAAATTTACCTCAATATTTAAATTAACTTTAAATCAAACCATCATAATACACTATGAAATGTTCCCTAGTAAATAAAAATGTCAAATGAATGAAATTCCATTAAAATTTAGAATTTCTTACTGCTTTCTTAATTTAGTTAGTATCTGAGTTCTCGATATTTCCTCTATCCTGTGACCACTGACCTTACGACTAAATACATAAAACCTTAGATAAAAGTAAGCCAGTAATCTTTTCCCAGAAGAACCAGTAATATAAAACTGCTCAATTCAGTAAATCAAATTATATGTACTTTATTTTACACCAAAAAAATAAGCTGCAAAAATACAGAGCGAAAATATAAAAGGCAAAAAATAAGCCAAATAAATATCTTCTCTGTTCAAGAAGTCATTAGAATTTTTTTTTTAATAGTTAAGTGTAAATTTCAGACAGTGCATGAACTTACATAATGATTTAAAAAATCAGAGATTTAAAATAAATCAGTTTTGAAGTTAGTTTGATGTTTACATCTTAACTCATTTCTCTTGGACTAAGGTATAGATCATTGCGCTGTATCTTTGCGGTAAGTAATTAAGTATTAAAATTGGTGTTTAATTTTTTTGGCTCATTTTTTGTTGATTCAATGTGTTGTTGCGATGTTATGATAAACTTTGATTTTGTTTGGTATGCGAGCAATTTCGAATACATCTTCATAGCCCAGTCATTTTACGGAATTTTGTTAGGAGGGGTGGGGAGTAATTATCGGCATATTAAACCGGCATCATTTAGTGTCAAAAAGACTATCTGAAAACATATAAAAAAAATCGCTACGCAACACAGAAATCAAAATTGTATCTCCCAGAAGGCTTTTAAATTAATAATATTCATGCCAATGCACTCATTTTGATTAGATTTAACAATATTTATTATTTTTGAGCAATAAAATAGGCATTGCCTATTTTATTGCTTATTTAAAAAATTAGGTATTTAATAGAAAACACAAATGTATTTTTCAAAGCCTAAGCAAAAGTCAAAAAACAAATGTTTGAAGTATGTATAATGGTAAATCCTTAAAAGCTTGCAAAAAAAAATTTACCATTCGTTTTTTAGAAGGAGATAAATGATAAATTAAAATTTTAGGGCTGTTGCTGACGTGATATTTTTTTAATTTTGGTACATTTCTAAACTTAAATTGGCTCTTAAATACTATACCGAAAAGAATATCAATTATTAATTAGTCCCGACTCTAACCGTAAAATGACTGGGCTATTCAGGTAAGTAATCGTTTTATATAGCATAACATTTCTGAAGGGCCAGTATAATATACTAAAATATAAATTAAACATATTTTTAAGCGGAAGGCTTGCCAGGGAAAAGGTTAAACAGCTACCTGAAAATGTATACCTACACTGGAAAAAATCTTTTGTTAAATATTGTCAAACGTTTTGCTATCTATAACCCTTTATACTATAGCATATTTATATACAACTTTGTATTTAACAGCTGTAACAGAAGTTTGTCTGTACATTGAAGATATTAACAAAAAATAAGTTACGATATGGTTTTTAGGTATCCCTGATTCCATATCACCATTTTTTTTATTTTTTGTCTGTCTGTTTGTTTGGGTGTTTGTTTGAACGAGCATCACGTAAAAAGTACAGAACCGATTTTGATGAAACTTTTTTTGTTTGATAGCTTATGATCTGACTTAAAATCTGGTATATAATTTGTGGGGACGAAGTCGCGGGTTAACGCTCGTATAATATAATCCGATAGATAATAAAAAACGATAGAGGTAGAGTTTCTGACCGCATCTTCTCTACAACGAAACCTTTCGACCTGGTGGTAGAGTCAAAAAAAAATAACGACAGAAAGCTATGAATAATAATGTTGAGCTTAGGTCTTAAAATTTTTACCGTTTTTTCAGGTGTCCATGTGAAAAAATTGATAAAAGGAATGATAGGGGCCGCCATAACAATAGGAAGTACTATAATTACGGGGGCCTGTCGGTTTTTTCAGAGGATGATCAGACCATCAAACTATACCTTTTCTGTGGGACCAACATCGTAAACGCGAAAAAGAAATCAGCTGTTTCATATAAAACTGCAATCCTACTCGACCCAAATATATGGGGCACCAGATTTTTTTTTGCAATTTCAATGTTAGTGCCATAAACAAAGTTCAGTTGTCTGATCCCGAGGTCTGATCATCCTATTAAAAACCGTCAGCATTTTGAGTTGTACTTCATTTTCATTATAGTTACTACTATGAGCTAAAATTTATTATTGACTTACAAATTAATAATTATTTTGACATCGGTAATTATATTTAATCTATCTATACTATTATAAAACTGTAACAGGAAGTTCGTCTGTACATTGAAGATATTAACAAAAAAAAGTTACGATATGGTTTTTAGGTATCCCTGATTCCATTTCACCAATATTTGGATTTTTTGTCTGTCTGTTTGTTTGTGTGTTTGTTTGGGTGTTTGTTTGTTTGAACGAGTATCACGCAAAAACTACTGAACCGATTTTGATGAAACTTTTTTGTTTGATAGCTTATGATCTGACTTAAAATCTGGTATATAATTTGTGCGGACGAAGTCGCGGGTTAACGCTCGTTCATAATAATTCTATAAATTGTAATTTTTATCTAGGTCTATTTTGAATCAAATTAAAGATTGAAAAATTTGTCCCGCCCGAGACAAACATGTTTAAAAATCAATAATATTTGAAATAGGTCTATTTTATTTTAGTGTAGTTATGTGATGTTCAGACACAATGTATTTATTGTTATTGAATAAATGAAATGAAATGGACCTCATGTCTTTGGATATTCCTAATAAGCTTATGAATACTGTACTTAACCTAATAAACAAAGTCAGAAATACTAAAATAAAATATAAACATAAATACATGAAAGATTTCCATCCGAAGTCTATAACAATTTACTATAACGTCTCACGAGAGCACTTTACGATAAAACATAACATAAATCACAACAATTTATGAATACATACATAATAAATTATTCGCAAAGTGTTCGGTAAACTAAATTGTTACTACAATGGTTCCTGGTTAGAACAATGCTTTCTATTATTAGGATGCTACGGGTAGGTACAGTTTGCTGAGCAAGCTTCCTGCTTATGGCATCCCCGCTGATCTCTGCAGCTGGATATCTGATTTCCTGAGTGAACGGTCGATTAGAGTAGTCATTGACAGCTGCTCTTCTGACCTCATGGCAATTGGTGCTGGGGTTCCCTAGGGGTCTGTTCTCTCTGCGACACTTTTCCTGCTACACATCAATGACCTCCTTGTGTCAGGTATTGTTGGGTATGCAGATGATAGTACTGTCACAGAGAGATATCTATCCGGCGCGGGGGCCAGCGGGGATGAAATACGTTCGTAGAGGGAGGCCATGGTGGAGCGTTCAAACTTGACTTTAAGTCTTGTCTCCCAGTGGGGTGACAATAATCTAGTCAATTTCAACGCCGCCAAAACACAGGCTTGTCTTTTCACCGCCAAAAGGAGCTTGTTTAATCTGGCTCCTACTTTCCGGGGTACATCTGTCCCTGTTTCCGACAGTCTTGAGCTTCTTGGCATGAGGTTGACTACAAAACTCAACTTCGGCGCTGACATCGAGTCGAAGGCTCAAACTGCGGCGAAAAAGCTGGGCATCTTAAACAAAGTGAAGCGGTACTTCACTCCTGGACAGCTCCTAATGCTGTACAAAGCCCAGGTCCGATCTTGTATGGAGTATTGCTGTCACATGTGGGATGGCTCAGCCAAGTATCAACTAGACGCACTCGACTCGGTTGAACGCAGAGCCAGGAGACTCATTGCCGACAGTAAGCTGGTTGAGACCAAGCTTCAAAGCCTAGCCCACCGCCGCAGAGTAGCGTGCTTGTCGGTCTTCTACAGATTGTACTTCGTTAAATTAAAAGTTGACTTAGGCCCGATTCGACCAAACGCGAGTAAATTTTATTCTTAGATTAAGTCTCCGGTTACTCTAGAGTAAACTGATTTTGCGTTTTACCAACCCTAATCTATGAATAAGTTGAGTGTAAATTTTATACGGCCATTTTTGACGGTGTAAAGCTTAACCAGTGCCGCGACACTCAGAACAAAATCGTAATTGTATGAACTACACTTGATTGTATGGGCTCCAAAGATTTAATACCCTAGCTCTACACTAGCTTCATACTATTTTGGATTTCAAAACTAGTTAGGCAGTGCCGACTCTTAAAACGTAGTGATTCCATTCTCTTTGGCTTATACCGTGACTAATGAAATGTCAATGACACAAAATTAAAAAAAATTTAATAAAAAGAAACCTAACAAATTAAAACTATACTAACCTCACATTGCAATAAGTACGGATACAACAACCTCTTTCTTTAGGTGGATAATACATTCGTTCTTTTATTGTGGGTTTAGTGTGGTGGAGCACAAATGAAGTTATTTCGGAGTAAATAACAAGAGTAACATTGTTACTTGTATTAACTATACAAGAAACAATGTTATATAAATCAAAGTTTGGTCGAATCCGGCCTGAATGGGCAAAATCGTTCCCAAATTATACCTAGGCCGACGACTTAGTCCATACAAAAGCTTCAGCTTTGGTGTACCTACACCTGATAGCTGCTCTCCTTATTACGAGGATCCGAGGAGTTGCACACGAGTAGGCTGCATAGAAAACGAAATTTGAACCTATTTTCAATACTAAGCAATTAAAGTCAATGAAATTTATACATATACATATATTTAAACACGATCAGAAGTAATCTATACTATTATAAAACTGTAACAGGAAGTTTGTCTGTACATTGAAGATATTTACAAAAAAAAAGTTACGGTATGGTTTTTAGGTATCCCTGATTCCATTTCACCAATTTTTGGATTTTTTGTCTGTCTGTTTGTTTGTGTGTTTGTTTGTATGTTTGTTTGTTTGTTTGAACGAGTATCACGCAAAAACTACTGAACCGATTTTGTTTGATAGCTTATGATCTGACTTAAAATCTGGTATATAATTTGTGCGGACGAAGTCGCGGGTTAACGCTCGTAAATAAATAAAATTCTTTATTTGATTACAATTTAGTAGAATACAAATAATTGAGTCCCTGACTCCCAAAGTCTAAATGGGTGTGGTCTAGTAGGTGCTATTCTAGCCATAACAACACTACAAATTCTGAAATCGTTTCAGACCCCAAGACGCAATAGGTAAACCCCATTATCCGTATCACTCAAGCATAACATCCAACGGCCTATGAAAGTAATAACAATACAAAATTGCCCTGAACTGATCGTCGTGGGCTATAAAAAAGGCTATTATAGCGAACAATTTTGTTCTAATTTGAGTCAGATCGATGGCCATAATACGTCGCGTGTCTGAAGGCAGTGAAGGAATTCAAGTGGAAGCGCATATCGGACAATGAAAAGTTACATGAGGAAAAAGTGGAAAGATTAATTTTTATTTGATGCTATTAATTTGGTTGGCTGAAATTGTGAGGCTTAATTTCATTCTTGTTCAGATTTTGGGGGTAGTTTTAACTATACATTTAAGTTGACGATGGAATTACTGACTTCATGTACAGTATTACTTCTTGATTAAAGAACAAGGGGCAGAATGGGCCCAGCACTGTAGCACTTTTTTATCTACTTTAAATTAACAAAACTCTTTTAGAGTTAAGCTCGCCTTTGTACATCACGACTTGTTGTAATTTTTTTTTTCATAATTATCTTTTTGTGTACAATAAAGAATCTAAGAATCTAAGATGAATAAGACCAACATTTTATTATACGGCAGCATAACTGTAACGCGTTAAATAAAAACGTTACAGCCGTTTAAAAATTCAATTAATTACCCATATGAATGCTCATACATTTGCCGTGTGGTGTGGTGTCGGCTATGAATAGCACCATCCCATTTCCTCCCGTGGGTGTCGTAAAAGGCGACTAAGGGATCTACTGAAGGATGGGCAGCAGCAGCTCTGAGTACACACATTGATTCGATCCAACTGCGATCGCAGACCCGCCTGCCAAGCATGGCGATTATGGCAAATCCCCCCATTTTGAGGGAGGCTTATGTCCAGCAGTGGACGTTTAATGGCTGATATGATGAATGCCCATACAGTAGAAGAAACGGTGTTAATTAATTGAATCAGGCCCTACTTCGCAGAAATACAAAATCCGGTATCGATACAATCGTGTCTCTAGGAGCTAGCAAGCTAGTGGGTGTTGCCTGGTGGATGGTGGGCGTTGGGTATTGTGTGTTGGGTGGTGGGTGTTAGGTGATGGGTGTTGGGTGGTCGGTGTTGCCTGGTGGTTAGTAGGTGATGCCTGGTGGTTAGTGGGTGGTGCCTGGTGTGGTGGGTGTTGGGCGTTGGATGTTTGGTTGTGGGTCTTGGGCGGTTTATGTTTGCTTTTGGCAAGCTCCCACAGTACCATACTCTTTCTTCTACTGTATGGGCATTATTAGGTTAAAAAAATTAGCATTCATATAGGGAATTGATTGACTTTTTAAACGGCTGTATCTTTTTTATTTAGCGCGTTACAGTTATGGTGCCAAATAATAAAATGTTAGTATTATTCAGGTCTTTAATTTAAAGTAGGCAAGAAACTGCTACAGTACTGGGCCCCGGGTCCATACAAAACTGCCCATTGTTCTTTAATGCAATTCAATTTACACGATATAAAAACTAATATTTGTGTCTGTGGTTTGTTAGATTTTCGTTAAAATTTATAGTTTCGAAGTTACAGGGGCTCAAAGATTTCAATGCATATCTTACCTATATCAATCATAGTTACATTAACATAGTGAGGGTGGCTACTCGAGATCCTCTCGAAGCGAGAATTCTGGTCAAGACGAGAAAAATTTCCCAGCAAATCGAGAACTCGAGAAATCAACTCAAAGAACACTAAACTAAAGAAACGTGTGTCGTTACTATTAAAATAATCTGTAGTGCTAAGTCTGTTTTTTTTTGTCTTATTTAGGGCTAATTTTTCAGTTGTCAGTTATTTCCTATGAATAAATTATATTTGTTGAAAAAAATATAATTTACCATACCATAGGAAAAACATAGTTTACTTGCTCTAAGGGAAAACTTTTTAATTCGGTTTGCAAAATAGGCGCCAAAGAGACGTTATAGGGATTATTTGGGATTTTGTAATAAAAAACTATTTTTTTATTCTGGCAAGGTGTCTTGGAAAAAAAAATCAAAAGCCATAAAAATTATAAAGGAAAAAAATTTTTTCCTTTTAATTGGAGTATTGGGCGAAAAGTCATTTTTTCTTGTACGATAGCTGCCAGTTCTGTATTTCTTAGATGTAATGAAAACTCTTTGGTTTTATGAAAAATATATATATATTTTTTTACCTTATTTCATCCCACTGCTGGCCTCCCCTTTTATAAATATAAATATATAAACGAGAAATAAAAACTTTTTGGATTAACAAAATATATGTATGCACGTGCGGGGAGTCGGCCGATCAAACGAAGACTGGCGCGTAATTGTTAGTATGTAAAGGTGTTGTAACTCTTTTGGTTCGGACACTTTTGAGCGCGGACGTCCAGGTAGTTGGTAAGTCAATGATTCTAGGTCTATTCTAAGCAGAAAACCACGTGACGCGCCTATTATTCTTCATTAGAGTAATATTTGGATTTATCCAAAAGATATTACTACCGGATTTATTCAAAAGACCTACAGATCCGATAATAACGTAAACAATTCACATTAATTCATGCTCGTATTATGAGTAAAAGAACAATCCTGTAAATTCCTCACTTATCCACTTACATTATAATACCTTAGATACAGATACAGATTCAGACAATATATGCGACCTAGATTTTATACACATTCCCAAACATTCGTCGATAGAATTATGCAAATGCTGAAACCTATTTCCAGTCCAGTATAACTCGAAAAGTTTTATTTAGGTAGTATGCGTTTTATATTAGAGTCACACCCTTCGGTATTGTATCTCTTTCTGTTAACACAAGGTGCTAACAAAATATGAAAGCATCATCATCATCAGCCTATAAACGTCCCACTGCAGGGCACAGGTCCTACCCTCAGGGAGGGTGTATACTGTATCGGCATTATTCCTCCACTCCCTCCACCGTGGTCTAATGGTTAAGAGCATTGGGCTCTCGACACGGAGGTCGTGGGTTCGATTCCCACTGGGGACACCTAGTAGTAGATATGTCACTTTGTGCGTTTTTCCCCAGTTAATTAGGACATTGCAGGCTGAAAACACTTGACGATTTAAGTTTTAAGAAAGTTGTTAATAATTGACTTCTGAGGTAATTATTCTATACTGCAAATGAGTTTTTTGAAAATAAAGGAAAAGTGTAGTAATGAAAGTATTATTCGAACATTGTAAACTTGTTGTCTATTGGGTATATGAAATTGTAAGTGTATTTAGTTTGTTGACATGTGAAATTGGCTGTAATGTAACTAGTCATTTAATTAATTTATAATTGACATTCCGAATGTATTAATTTAATGTAAGTATTGAACACCTTTACCGGTAAACTGTAGCGCTCTTATGTAATTGATGTAACCTTGACGCACCTATAGTTTTACAATAAATGCTTTTGACTTTGACTTTGACTTTGAATCACCTGATTGTCTGAAAAGAAAGATGTGCTTCGGATGGCACGTTAAGCCGTTGGTCCCGGCTACTATCTCTGGTGGTAGTAGTCGTTACATAAAAACCACGTCAGAGGCCGTAAGGCGGTCTGAAAAAACTCTGACACCAGGGCTCTGCCCACACGATAAGAAGAAGATTCCTCCACGCATGCCCAATGCGGATTTGTAGACTTCACATACACATCAGAATTTCTTCTTCAGTTTATGCAGGCAAAACAAAATGTAAAAGCAAATCTTGAAAACCTTTTTTTTATACATAAACGATCACAGATCGACATAATTATTTTGAAGCAAAACTTTTAAATTAACTGTACGTTGAGTAAAGCAATTTCCTTCGCGTGTCTTTGACAGAGTGTATCTACACTTCTTCTTATCGTGTTCGCAGAGCCCTGGTGTCAGAGTTTTTCAGACCGCCTTACGGCCTCTATCTACACTGAATAACGTATATGATATGTTGCAACCATAGAGGTAGGCGTAACTCGTGTCAACGCCCAAGAGTCACGTGACGCTCTACAGTTGCGACTTATCACCTTAGATCAACGTAAAATTAATGGATAGGCCCAAAGCGCGTTAATTTGAAGCTCTCAACTAGTACACTTGGTCCATACAAACTAGCACACTTGGTCTGTCATCTCGGTACATATTTAAAGTAAAACTGTCTTGCCTCTTTTTTCTGGTTTGAAATGTTCGCGTAAGGCCTATCCATTAATTTTACTTTGATCTAAGCATGTCACCAGTCAATTATTGGCTAGCATAAGCTGTTTGTGCTCATTAATTTGGAGGATGTTCTCAACTCTCTATCGCTAGAATTATGCGGCATAACAACGGCGCTACAAATTTTAAATTAGAATATAATTCCACTGCCTTCAATATACGTGTCCCGTCCATCGCCACTTTCAGTAAATAATTCGAATTATCGGATTGTACAAGTACGACGTTCGAATAAGAACCATCCAGTTAGATGCCAGAAGGTCTTATTTACTTTTCCTCCTACAGATATATCAAATAACATTATTAAGGTTTTAAATGACATCCCACATATCCGCACCAAGCGCCTTTCTGAATCTTTTATAATGCGCACAGCCAGGGAGTGGAATGCCTTGCGTCAGTATTTCCGAGCGCTTACAACCCGAATTCCTTTAAAGTACGAGTGAATAGGCATCTTCTGGGTAAGCTCCCTACATCTTCGACCCCATCTTCGTCCTGAGGACTGGATCGAGGTCAAGAGGTCAACCCATCCTTAATAAAAAAATACGTGATCCACTTTAAATCGAAACACTGGCTATCTATCACTGCTAATTTCATCCTGAAATTAAACTATCCCTACTGAACTCTTAAAAAATGGTCCGTAGTTGTAGCAAAGTTTCTATCCACCCCCAAATAGAATACGGACCTGAATGTATGTCATCGTCCTGTGTGACAATGTCCAAGATATCCTTACAAGATTATAGTATACGAGCGTCAACCCGCGACTTTGTCCGCACAAATTATATACCAGATTTTAAGCCAGATCATAAGCTTTCAAACAAAAAAAGTTTCATCAAAATCGACTCAGTAGTTTTTGCGTGATGCTCGTTCACACAAACAAACACACAAACAAAAAGACAAAAAATAAAAAAATTTATGATATGGAATCAGGGATACCTAAAAACCATATCGTACCTTTTTTTTTTGTTAATATCTTCAATGTACACATGGCGACACATCAAGCTATACAAAACCAACATAAGCTGACCGCGCAAGGTCCGCGATAGGTTGAGTAACGTATAGCATCGCGCGGCCAGCTTATATTGGTTTTGTATAGCTTGATGAGTCGCCGTGTATACAGACAAACTTCCTGTCATAGTTTGATAATAGTTTAGATTAATGTTGAAATTGAAATCTATTTGCGTCAGTGTCTCGTGTAGGTAGTCCCATAGGCATTTTCCTTCCCAAAGCATGTCCTTTTGATGTAGTTATTTTATTTGTAAGCTTTTTCGAGGCGGATTTATCACGTATTCGTTTGGACGTGATCCTTTCTGCTTTGTTTGTTTCTCTTGTCGCAACAGTGGATCTGGTTAATATTATTGTTAACTGTGTATATCTAATTTGAATAGGACTTCCAAACAAAACCTGTAGGTATCTTTATATTGTAGTTGTGTTTACGTTATTATCTCTATTCTGAGGTATATTCAAGGTTGAATACTGGTAATGAGCTGTATTATTTGGAAATTATACATTATGTTGCTTTTGCACTTATTGTAAAAAATTTATGTTTGTTGGTCCGAATGTATCGAAATTAAGTTTACATTCTGTGTACAATGTGTAGCATTAAATAAGTTACATATCTTAGGGGGTAACATAAAACTGAAAAACTTTCTCTATGGAGCCAAAATCTAAATCGCACGCTCTTTGGATAAGCAATTTTTTTCTTTCTAGATTTTGATGTTGGATTCGTATTGAAATTTGTTCAGTTTGATGATCTGAGTAAGGTATTGACTATGGGAGCAAAATCTGCTGTCCCATACATTTGAGTCGTGTAGGTATTGCAGTTTAGTATGGAGCAGCTGATTCTTTTTTGCGATTTAGATGCTGGTCCCATACAGAAAGTTGTTCAGTTTTATGGTCTGGTCATCCTCTTAAAAAAGTGAATCTAATGTAATCTATATAGTATTAAGTAAGCATTTACAGCTAAATAGAAATAAAATTCCGTTTATTGACACTGCAAAAAACCTTTCCCCTTCTAAAACACAAGTGGCAAAGTGTAAAAGGTAATAGGAAAAAATTCAATTTCCCACCAGGATTCCGATGCGATAAAAAATGCGTTCCATTTTTCACGGCATCTTCTCCGTTCGATTGGAAAAATAAACTGGTAGGTATTATGAAGTCACAAAGGGAGGTCATTTATCAAAGTCTACGAGGTACTTACATACTTGTGGTCGGCAGGTGCGGATATAATAAAAAACCGGTCAAGTGTGAGTCGGACTCACGCACCGGTTCTGTTCCAGACATTTGTTTTTTTTATTCTTAGGCCTGTCACATACATCCGGAATCGTGTAACGGAATTCTGATTCGGAATTGTGATTTTGTATAGGATTGATACCTCCGTAATTCGAAACGGAATTCTGGAGGGGGCAAATCCATACACAATCCTAATTCCGAATCAGAATTCCATTACTGAATCCAGCGCAAGCCCGACTTACCCTTGGCCAGTTTTTTTACTTGTACAACATTTACAGAGTCACACCATGCAAAAATATCACACTATGTTTGACGGTTGTGTCTATTTTTTTATGATATAGCAAAAACTAAAAACGAAGAAACTATTTTTTGTTACCCATTTTTATATTATTCTTTATTAAATCCTCAATAATAACACTCGATACCTGTTATTCCTACTACAGTTCAAAAGATCAGACGGAACGACGGACGGCGGAGGCCTAGTAATAATTGATGAATGAATTTTATTGTTAGTTGCGACGTTGGCAGCATTAATCTGTTTTGTTTAACACCTGGTACAAACCTACTTCTAAATTTTCTAATTTACTTTTGGCCCAGTCATTTTACGGTTTGAGCCGGGACTAATTACTAATTGACATTTTTTTTCGATGTAATATTGAAATGCCAATTTGAGCCTAAAAATTTAAAAAAAAATCACGTCAGTAACAGTACCAATTTTAAAATTTAGCTAATACATCGTTCTAAAAAACCTAAAGGTTAATTTTTTTTGCACATATTTAAGGCTTTACCATAATACATACTTCAAACATGGTGTAAATATTGTTGTCTACTTAGAAGGTTTTGAAAAGTACATTTGTATTTTCTAATAAATACCTCATTTTTAAATTTAATTGCCTATTTTATTCCTCAAAAATAATTTATATTCTTAAATATGAGTCAAATGAGTGCATTGGTCTTAATATTAATAATGTAAAGTCCTTTTAGGACACATAATTTTGATTTCTATGTTGCGTAGCGATTTTTTTTAATATGCTTTAAGATAGTCCTTTTGTCACTTAATGGTTCCACTTACAGTTAAAAAGTCCAATTAGTAATTACTCCCTACCCTCCCTTTTTATTTTTAATTATAGCCATATTTAGCCATAAGTTGTACATAATATTTTAATTGTAAATATCTATACCGTTAATAAAAACTTCGTCCCCCTCCCTACCAGGCCTAACAAAACTCCGTAAAATGACTGGGCTACTTAACATTGTGTCATATTCATAAAATATAATACAGTATATTGGTAAAGTTGAAAAGTAGTTTCGAAACTCAACGTGAATGTAAAAAAATACCCTCCCCAACATATCGGATAAAGTTCCAGAGAAGAGAATTTCAGAATCGATATCTGAAACTCGTTTTTATTAAATACGTGAGCATTTTCAGAATTTATTGTATCGTAGTCGGAGACATTCGACGTATGTCTGTCTATTTGTTAAATAGTTTTATTATTTGTAGGATAAAAAGACAATTCGAAGATCCTTTTGTATTTTGTCTTTTATTTCTTTGTTCAATCCGATCAGGATCCTATTATGACAACAGAGAACGCTAATGTACAAAAATGTTACCAAAATATTACAACCGACTTCAAAACTGTTATAAGGGCCTATGTCGAAAAATAATGGAAGCGAAATGGGCGTGTAATCTATCTAATCTAAACTATTATAAAACTGTAGCGGGAAGTTTGTCTGTACATTGAAGATATTAACAAAAAAAAAGTTACGATATGGTTTTTAGGTGTCCCTGATTCCATTTCACAAATTTTTGGATTTTTTGTCTGTCTGTTTGTTTGTGTGTTTGTTTGTTTGTTTGTTTATTTGTTTGTTTGTTTGTTTGTTTGAACGAGTATCACGCAAAAACTACTGAACCGATTTTGATGAAACTTTTTTTGTTTGATTGCTTATGATCTGACTTAAAATCTGGTATATAATTTATCTCGCTACATTGACGGGAGCCGGAGATATAAACATATAACCGCAAATGCAACCAATGTACGGTGCCATTTCAATTTCAAGTAAGTAACACTAATTAAATTAAAATTAAAAGACTTGTAATAAAGTAAGCTGATTCTGAAGACTGTTTGATTTATAAATAGCGATTTCCTACTCCTCCTATCTTCTTTGATTAATTCATTGCGGGTTAGATTAGAGTCATCCCCCGGGCTCGCTGGACTTCATTGTCCAGTGTTGTGAATGGTCGCCGCTGTTGATCCTGGCTTACAGGAGTTACAGCGGTGGGAATGTGTGGTGGGCCTATGCCCGATAGCAATTATAAATAGCGAAAATAACAACAAATTACAAAATAAATACCAATAATTATAAATTTTATCATTGTCCAGTGCTGATGACTGCACCGGTTGTTAGTGTAACATTGTTCTTCTTTTTGGCGATAAAATCTTTCAAACTCCATGGTGAAAACCTTTGCATAACAAAAAAAACCTTAGTACTGGCCACAAGAAAAAAAGATTCGAACTACAAATTTCTTGACATTTTGTAGAATTACAGTGCAACCAAAGCAGGAGTAATTATTTAAAAAATAACTGCACGCCAATTTTAAACAAAGAGAATATAATCATGATTTCAAATCAGCAGCCGAAAGATGTCTAAAACTCGATTTTTAATTCGGAATGTTAAAAACATTCCGAAATAACGGTGTAATCACACAGTGTGATGTGATACACATTTTAAGCAAGACTGGATAATAGTTAATATTTTAAAGCAATTATAAGACAGGTAAGAAACTATTTTGAAATACCGTAAATTATTACTAAAATACAAACGAACGAACTCTAACAAATTAATAAGGATCGGTTTTTTATGCCGCCGATGCGATGTGCCGCCGTGCATTTTGCGCCCGATTCGATTAAGAGGATAATATATTTTTCTACGGGCTCCATACAAAACGAAGCTTAGTTTGAACATTTAGTAATTAAAGTAAAAAATTAATGGTTTTAAAACAATCTAGAAGCCAATATCTGTGATTTCCTTTTAAATGTTTAGTTCTAAAGTTATCTTGACTCAATGTTTGTAGTCCGTGCTGCGCTCCGTCCGTGTCGTATGTCGTCCACCATTTGGGCTCTCTCTGAGGAACCTGCCACAGCCCTACGGACTGTCGCTTGATATGAGCTTTACATAAATTAATGTAACATTCGGCAATAGCCGACTGCGTTCTTCCGGACGAAATTATTCGCTGGAATCCAGGCGCATACGTGTTGCCGTTGTTTCAAATGCACGCAAATTGACAGCGAGTGCTGACCAGGCCATGTACCCGGACTTAAGATTTTCGATATAACGCGACCGTTTCGGTTCCGGTCCGAACTTCATTGTAATAGAGTTGACATTGGAACGATAACTTTCATGCAATTGCAACGTTCGAATGTCCGGGTCAAGAACAAAGAACATTGTATATAGTATTCGTCCGGGTAGACCCCTGCTGTCAAACGTCAAACGGTGACGTTGCAGTAAAATGCGGCCGGCACCGATTTCGCGCGCATCTGACCGAATTGCAAGATGTATATGGCCTTCTTATATGCAGACAGTTTTTTAAGGGGATGATCAGACCATCATACTGAACAACTTTCTGTATGGGACCAAAGTCGAAATCACGAAAAAAAATCAACTGTTCCATACAAAACTGCAATCCTACTCTACAAAAATGTATGGGGCAGAAGATTTTTTTTCGCGATTTCGATGTTAGTCCCATAGAAAAAGCTGTTTGATGGTCTGATCATCCTCTTAAAAAAGTGTCAGCATATTAAGTTAAATAAATAAAAAATAAAGTAATATAATATATATAATGCACCCCGACGCGTTCCGTTCAGTGATAAAAATACTTAAAAAATAATTTTGTATCTGCCAGTACACTTGATTGTTTTCAGTAATGAAAAATGTCATCACGAAGAAGAACTAATAATCTCACTAATATTATAACCGTGGACGTTTGTGACGATGTTTGTAAGGTTGTAATGTTGTATGTTTGTGGCGCAATCACGCATAAACGTTATCGTGTCGACTTCAAATTCTGAAGTCGCTAAATAGTAGCTTGCCAGAATCGGGCAACCGATACTGCACCGTCGCTAGCGGTCATGAGCTCCTCCTGCATGCAGATGTAAGGGCACGCAGGGCACGATGTGAGATGGGCCATCGTTTGTGGAGTTCCACACAAGCAAGTCACATTTTGCGCATCCGAGTATCCCCACCTGACCATGTTGTCCTTACTGCGACCGACCTGGGTTCGAAGTCGGTTTAAAGACTTCCAGGTCGCCCAAGGCAAGTCATGTCTAGGCGGGACACAAATGGCTCTCAGACGGCGACACAAATGGAGTTGGGAGGGACACTTTTTGTCGCCATAGAGTACACCTTGCTTGCGCTGGGCCAGTATTCAGGGGGTCGACACACTTCATAAAGCTGCGTCGGCTTGGCAGCCTTTGCGGCGCAGGAATAAAGCCATGCATGGGATGTCGTGTGTCGTCCACCATTTGGGCTCTCTCTGAGGAACCTGCCACAGCCCTACTTACATCTGGGGGCGCTATGCCAGCCAGTGGGTAAAGCAACTGTACCGGAGTCGGTTTCAAGCAACCAGTTATAATCCGACACGTTTCGTTTAGTGCCGGTATCCACCAGCTTGGCGTGGGCAGATCGGCCCCACACCGGGCACGCGTATTCTCCAGCGGAGAACGCGAGAAAAATAATTAAACAAATAAATAAATAACGCTCAAAGGCACAAACATTATTTTAATTATCCCAAACAAGCAATAAAGGCTTTTTATTGTGGAAACCATACAACAACGGCATAAACATATAACATCCAAGACCGAACCGGGACTCGAACCCAGGACTCTGGTTTGGCAGTCCGGCGTGGTAACCATTACACCAACCGGGTCGGCAAATACTAAAAATCCTCTTTCTTTTAACCTTTTCTAAAGTTAGTGTTCATAATTTTATCGTAGTATTGTTTTCATCTTAATAGATGGCGTTGGGTGTTTTTTTGAAGCAAGTACCATACTTAATTCACGCTCAAGACATCTCAGATATTCGGTCTTACAGATTTGATTGTATAGTTACTTACCGGCTGAATTCGAAAAATAATTAAATAAATAAATAACGCTTACAGGAACATTGTTATGATTCCAAGCAAGCACTATAGGCTTTTTATTATAGAAACCATACAACAACGGCACAGACATTTATAACATCCATGACCGAACCGGGTTTCGAACCCAGGACCCTGGTTTGGCAGTCCGGCGAGGTAACCATTACACCAACCGGGTCGTCAAATATTAAATATAAAGTGTTCAAAAATTTTATCGTAGTATTGTTTTCATCTTAATAGATGGCGTTGGGAGTTTTTTTAAAGCAAGTATGCTACAATTATTAATTCAAAAACTTAGCTATACCAGGAGCTTACAAATTTAGTTGATTATGTAAGTTCTAAAAAAATTAGGTGAAACTGTTTTAAGGGTATGCTCATACCATTAAACTGAACAACTTTCTCTACGGGACCAATATCGAAATCTCGAAAAAAAATCTTCTGCCCCATACATTTGTGTTTGCAGTTTTGTATTGGACATCAATTTTTTTTTTCGCGATTTCCATATTAGTCCCTTAGAGAAAGTTGTTCAGTTTGATGGTCTGAGCATACCCTTAAAATAGTTTCAGCTAATTTTGTTAGACCTTATATTATCGTTGTAATACATCGTTGTAAGTATATTGATTGTTTGAGTCCAATCTGAGCCAATGCTACGGAATGATAACCTTATTTTACAGAAAGGATTAATTTTGTTGCAGTAAGTCTTGCCAAATTTTTGTTTTGTTTGATTTTCGGTCTCAATTATGATTTTTTGAGGATTTGTGCAACTTAACTATAGAACATCATTCTACCACAACGTATAAAAAGGTACCTACGTATCTAAAAGGTCCTTCTTATACTATAACACCACAGGTCGGTAATGTAGCTACTTACATAATTGAAAATCTTTTTTAGCAAATTGACCATTAGCTTGCTAGAATATTATTATTTTAGCTCTTGCCTTCACCATTTTACACTAGCCCGCGTGGTAGAGTATCCTCTAACGTTTATACGTGAGTGGAGGTCTGTGACCCGCAGTGGGTCGTAAGATGATTATTATGCTGCTCGACATTAATGAAAAACTAATAAACGACGAACAGTAGAAAAATTAAAGTGATGGATCCAGTGAATGACTTTTAAATCTGATACCTACAGACTTACTTGGGGTACTTTCTGATTTTGATTTAGCTTAAGTTCATGACTTTCTTATCTTATTATGGGAAATGGCAAGCCAGCAACACTTCAACCCAATGGTATCTTTTGTATTGACCCCTACATATTATTTTCTTCATCCTTGAAAAACTTGGAAAATGTGGGAGGCAATAGCGTTCAGGGTAAGAAACATGTAATGAATAACCATCTCTCAGGAATCACATACGTTTACCCACCTAGACATCGCAGTCACACAGTACAAATGTTCCATGGTTTCCTCCTCCTCTCCACACGCTCGGCAACCGGGATCTAGAGTGAACTTTATCGTGCCTGTTGCGTAGTGCCCGGTGAGGGCTCCAACGATGGCACGAGCTTTGCTCCTGCTGTTGTTCAGTACGAACTGTGGGATTCGTGGTGTTATATTGCTGTTATACTCTGACACCAGGGCTTTGCCCACATGATAATAAGAAGATTGCTGATGAATTTCCTGCAGTGTTGCAGACCCGAGAGGCCAGAGCATTCTAGCCTGTGACTTTTATTAGCCCATTCCTTAATCGCCATTCTAATGTTACATGCCAGGATTCCTAGACTTGGTTCGGACCATGACCTTCATGACCTTAGACGAGACATAAGACAAAATTACATGTCCACGCAGACGAAGTCGCGGGCAAAAGCTAGTACTATTATAAAACTGTAACAGGAAGTTTGTCTGTACATTGAAGATATTAACAAAAAAAAGTTACGATATGGTTTTTAGGTGTCCCTGATTCCTTATCACCAATTTTTGGATTTTTTGTCTGTCTGTTTGTTTGTGTGTTTGTTTGTTTGAACGAGTATCACGCAAAAACTACTGAACCGATTTTGATGAAACTTTTTTTGTTTAATACCTTATGATCTGACTTAAAATCTGGTATGTAATTTGTGCGGACGAAGTCGCGGGTTAACGCTCGTAGCTTATTATAGCCTGCGAGAGAAAGAAATGGGGCGGCGCGCGCGCCTGAAACGAAAGCGTAAAACAAACTTTATTATTTATGTAAGTTCAATTCTGCTCTAATCAAACTTTATAAAATATCAATCTTTTTTTTTAAATCAAGTCTCGTGTTTCTATTATTCACCGTTAAGCAGTTCCAAGCGATTATCGATAAAGGCGGAGGTTAATTTGGCTTGTTTTTCTGTCGATTTAGTTTTGGCTCTAATCAAAACTTCAATTATAGGTTAAATTTACACATATCCGCAAATCATACTCCTACTGATAGTACTTCATGATATATTATGCTTTGAAGAATCCATTTTTTTCTCATATCTTCTTAATAATCCAACAATAATGATTTCAAACGATGAAGGAAAACATCGTAAGGAAACCTGCATACGCTGTTGTATCTACATAATGTAGAAGAAATTCAGACGGGTTTGTGAAGTCTACCAATTCGCATTGGGCACGACCCATGCCCACTGCTGAATATGGCCATGGCTGAAACTTCCAATCATGCACGGGACTACGCGGATTGAAAGATTGGTTTGGGATATGCACGCTGTTTTTTACCGTGTCAAGGAAATCAAGTTTGAGAACCGGACACATCATTCGAATTCAATAAAGATTATAAAAATTTGT
Organism: Agonopterix arenella; assembly: GCA_927399405.1. Classification (NCBI taxonomy): domain Eukaryota; kingdom Metazoa; phylum Arthropoda; class Insecta; order Lepidoptera; family Depressariidae; genus Agonopterix; species Agonopterix arenella. The sequence goes on from OV656704.1 coordinate 1,263,751, forward strand.
GTAAGATCCTTCAAAGAGGGTTTAGCGTGGCGAGATTCAAAATGCCCTGCAGTGATACGTATATGTAATAAGGTCCAACAGAATTAGGTGAAACTATTTTAAGGGGATGATCAGACCTTCAAACTGAACAACTTTCTCTATGGGACCAATATTGAAATCGCGAAAACAAAATCTGCTGTCCCATACATTTAGGTCGAGTAGGTTTGTATGGAACAGCAAATTTTTTTCGTGATTTCGATATTGGTCCGATAGAGAAAGTTGTTCAGTTTGATGGTCTGATCATCCCCTTAAAATAGTTTCACCTAATTTTGTTAGACCTTATATAGGCTGATTCAGTGCCGCGACACTCGGAACAAAATCGTAATTGTATGAACACTAGATTGTATGGGCTCCAAAGATCTAATACCCTAGGCTAGGCAGTGCCGACTCTTAAAACTTAGTGATTCCATTCTCTTTGGGCTGATTACGACGATGATGATGATCATAATACGGTACAATCAACGATTTGTATAAAAACCTTTTTTTATCATAATTATTCCATAGAGATTTGAGTCACTCGACTCAATTAACGGCCATATTGACGTTTTATATCGTAACCGAAAAAAAATATTTGTCTTTTTTTTGTCGATGTTTTCTACATATATTTTTCGCAATTTTGATTTTGGCTCCTTTCCGACCCAGAATGGAAGTTGTTCAGTTTGACGATCTGAAGCACCATCTAAAATGTGTAAATATGCTTACATCCTATCCTCTGTTATAGAATTAAATACTTTTTGGGTTCCTTATCATGAAGGTAATACCTAAACCTTCTCAAAAAATATAGAATACTTGTGAAACTGTAAATAATATGTTAGAAGCACATGAAAACCTTTAAAGCCCGAACTTCCTTACGAAGTAAAATGATCCAACATGCGTGGGAAGGGAACTCATGTAATAAAGTCTTGATAGTCCAACAGCTGATGTCCACTTTATTATCACACTCATTAACACTTTCGCGGACACTGAACGAGACACAATAGAACTTTTATTGTTATCACTGCTATAGCATGTCACTGTCCGCGAACGTGTTAACCAGGACATGATAGACGCTCATAATGGAATCAAATTAAAGATTGAAAAATTTGTCTCTGGCGGGACATGAACCCGCACTTTTCCAAACCGGGGAATTGCGTTATCCAATTTCGCCACCGAGCCCACTACCCAGAGCTCATAATGGAGTTTAGGTGGTTCAAATGACCGATAACTGTATTGTGGTAATTTTTAGGTAACAAGATTATATAACAGACAAACTCGTATATTATTTTATACCAGTCAGTTTGTGGGTTCCGAAATGTTTTTAAGAACTTATATTAGACCAGAGACTTTTCAGTGAGGGTAACCATCGTAAAGAAACCTTGACGTTTCAATTTTGGACCACTGTCGAGTTTAGACACTGCTAGTGAAATTGGGATATTTATGGCCTTACATATTTTTTGATTTATTAGCATCATCATTAGCCTATTAATACGTCCCACTGTAGGGCAAAGGTTTACCCTCAGAGAAGATATAAAACTTTTTTTAATACGTGTATTATCTTTAATATTATACAAAATGCTATACTTAAACTAGTAATATTATAGTTTTTAAGAGTTACGCGGTTATTATTTAATCTAGAATTAAACATTAACATAATTTTTTTATAATAATATGATTGCCTCTTCAACGCTGTTAATTAAAAATACGTCTTCTTCTTCTTATCGTGTGGGCAGAGCCCTGGTGTCAGTTTTTTCAGACCACCTTACGGCCTCTGACGTGGTTTTTATGTAACGACTACTACCACCAGAGATAGTAGCCGGGACCAACGGTTTAAAGTGCCATCCGACGCACGGAATCATTTCTCTTTTCAGACAATCAGGCGATTCAGCCTGCAATGTCCTAACCAACTGGGGAAAACACAAAGTGACATTTCACTAGGTGTCCCCCGTGGGAATCGAACCCACGACCTCCGTGTCGAGAGCCAATGCTCTTAACAATTAGACCACGGAGGCAGATAAAAATTCTGGTAACCTAATGTGTTTTATTAGTGAACACGGGCTGACAAACTATTAAAGCACTTACCAATATTCTATGTAATAAGACCCGTGTTAGAAGTTTTATGTTTACGTCTTAACCATGAAAATACATTGATTCCTGGTACTTCGTTTAAACTTGATGTATCGGGGTTGTACCTACTTTATTGAATAGAAAAGCGAAGTAGGTCCGCCACACACAGACGGAATTGCGATCCGGAATCCTGATTCAGATTATGACTATGGTTACAAAAAATACTAGATTGCTGTTTAAAAAATGCCTAAAATAAAAATGTATGAAACGCCAAAAGAATGACAATTGCATTTTTAAGTAGGTATTTATTAAAACGAAACAAACAATTTCTATACATGATGATTTCTATCATGTGATGAGGTCATGACGTTACGATGATGATTTGTAAATTGTATTTCAATATTATGCAACTATATCAAAAGACTATAGATAGTTTTAACATTAGACATAATCTGCATACAAAATGGCATGAACCATTATCACACAAGCTATTTTTGAGAGTAAGCGATTACGCAACTATACCGCAACGACGTCGCATCTGCACCATCACGAAACGGTATCGTCCCAACGCCTACGCTCAAAAATCACTTGTGTGATATGACTGTTAATCTTTAAAAAATCCAATCTAAGACAAAAAAATCACTAGATCTAGTGAAAAAGTCTCTGAAAGTGGCAACACTCCATCCGGAACCAATTCCGGGTCAGGTTAATTCCGTATGTATGTGGCGGACCTAAGCGTGTTATTGATTATTTATTTAGTAGTAAGTAGTTTTTGCCCGCGACGTCGCGTCGTCTGCGATGATTCTATCGGAGTGCAAAATTATATCCAAATTCGTTTAGCCGTTTAAGCGTGATTGAGTCACAAACATCCAAAAACCATCCAAATCTTTCACCGCTATCATCACCTCATTATTAGCCTAGTAAACCCCACTGCTGGTCTCTTAGGCCTCTTCAATTCCACGACAACTAAAACAACGCAACGGTCCCACGCTAGTCTCATCCACTGTTTGGTCATCCGACCATCTGGCTGCTGGGCCCTATTTTTAATAAACGTGACAATGCTGAGCAGGTTTTGTTACTATTAATTTCATTCAATAAATACTATTTTTTTCAGTAGGTGAACGAAATAAAATGAAAAAAAAAACATTTGACAATGACAATTCAGAGTACATTGCTGAGAATGCTAGGACACATGCTACCTTCTGCAAGTTTAGCGTCATCGTCATCAGTATCTTATCTTATCTTATCTTGTTGTGGGGGCTGGCAAGCCAGCAACACTTCAACCCAGTGGGATCTTTTGTGTTACCCCAATACTTTTTGTTTTCTTCACCCTTCAAATACATGGTCAATGAAGGAGGCAACACCATTGAGGGGAAGAAACCTAAGATCTCCCGGTTTCGGGTATCCATCTCCGAGGAGGCACATGCGTTTTACCGCCAGGACATCACAGTCACAAAGAACATGCTCCATAGTCTCTTTATCCTCTCCGTATGCTCTGCAGCTGGGATCCAGGGTGAGTTTCATTTTGTGCATCATCGCGCCTGTAGCGTAGTGCCCAGTGAGGACTCCGACTATGGCATGAGCCTTGCTCCTGCCTGCCTCCTCCTATTATTCAGTATGAATCTTGAGACGCGAGTTGTCACATTGCTGATAAAGTTTTTGGAGTGTTGTAGGCCTACAAGGCTAGACCACTCCAGTTTGTGTGCTTTATCAGCCCAATCCCTAATGGCCATTCTTATACTGCATGCCGGGATTCCCACACTTGGTTCTGGGCCAACCATCTTTCGTTCTGACCCAGCCCTCGCCAGCTCGTCAGCATTCTCATTACCCTGGACGCCGGTATGTCCCGGAACCCAAACTAATCTTACGGTATTGTGAAGACCAAGCTTGTTAAGGGTCTTCACTCCGTTCAGAATTAGCTTGGAACTTACATAGTAGGAGTTCAAGGCTTTGAGAGCTGCTTGGCTGTCACTGAGGATATATATAGTCTTGTTGGTTACCTTCCTATATATATTCTCCTGCGCACATGCTATGATAGCATATGTCTCTGTTTGAAAGACAGTTGCAAATTCTCCTAGACACTTTCGCTATAGTCTTTATCTCCCTCTTTCTCACTGTTCACTAGGTAGGTATAAGTGGTATAGGTACATAATTTACAATGAATAATACTTTTTTAGACAGCAGCGAAGGAAAACATTGAGAGGAAACCTGCATACGCTAAAGAAATTCTGATGCGTACCTATACCTACATGTAAAGTCTACCAATACGCATGGGGCACGCGTGGTGGACTAACGCCTTTTCAACCTCCATGAGGGTAAGCTTGTGCCTAGTACGTAGCTGATGATGATGAGTACTTTTTCTTGTTTATTGGAGTGGCACTAAAATTATTAATGTTAGCTATAGAAGACAGTATTAGCTCCTTCATTTATAATCCGAAAAACATCCCTAAAGAATCGTTAAGGCACTTGGCCATTTATCTTTTTAAATAATAGCACCCCTAGCTCACTGTCAGTAACTATCTTATCATAGTGGATACGTCACAGAGTAATAGATGGACGTACCTAACGTCTGCAGGAACGTTTAATTTTATCACTCTGTGACGGTTACTAATGTTGTACCTACTTGAAGGGTTGTCACAGGAAGCTTTGTTTAGACCCAGAGGCTCAATTTATTTTATGTTTAAACTTAACTGTTTGTTACTGATCTATTGTACACTTTGGCTAAGTTATGTTATTATTTTTCAATAATTCTTATTCTTATAGGAATGTCGGGAACTTGAACAATAAAAAAAACAGGAAGAAGACTTAGAAGGCAAGTCTTCCGCATCTGTGGATCACTAAACCATTCTTCTTCTTCTTCGGGTTCCTCTCCATTACTGGAGGTTGGCAGTCAGCTCTGCATATCCCTGTCTATCTCTCGCCAAACGAAACAGCTCTTCGACGCTGGCGATGCCACTCCACTCAGGTCCACTCTTTAAGGTTCGCGAGCCATGACATTCGTGGCCTACCGACGCTTCTTGTGCCCTCTAAACTAAACCATTAGACCAGAAAAAAAAAACCAACCAATTGTTTCATTTGTTTGTGAATTCGTTTTTCACCGCGGATTTTCGTTTTAAAAGAATAATATTCATAAAACAGGGTGTAAAATTAAATGTTATATATTAGGGGGTGCTACAGGTCTTTAACTATGGTATTGACACAGAAACGATAAAAAAATCTGCTTTTCCATAGAAAAAGTCAACGACTTTTTTCGCGATTTGGATGTTGATCGAAAGTTGTTCAGTTTGTAACATATTTAATTTTACATGGCAAGAAAATCCTGACATACCTTCTTAGGTACTGACAATCGAAACGTCTGACCTACTATTTAATTATTTAAACAATGTGCTTCCCTGACTGCTTTTCTAATAAAATAGTTGCTGTAGTCAAAACTATGAGAATTATTATAATTCATTCTAGCTACAAGAACTAAATTAAAATATCACCAAAAGTGTCATAACCCCCGATAGTTCCTGCAATATCGTCGGAAGTACAAAGTTTCAGAACAATATTGACTTCCATATTGCCGACCCCTGGATATTATAAAATACACAGTATAAAATAAAGTCTCTTTTCACGTCTGTTTGTTTGTTCCTACAGGGTGTAACAAAACACCCTAAATACATAAGGGGGTAGTTTAGACCATCAATCTGACCACCTTTCACTATGGAGCCAACATCTACAAATAATAAAAAAAATCTGCTGTCCCGTACAAAACTGCAGCACCGACTCGACTAAAATGTATAGGACAGCAGATTTTTATAATTTTTTCTCTTTGTTACTACGTTGTTATCTTCTCCTATATACCACGCAACGGATTTAGACACGGTTTTCACTGTCATTTAGACAATTTCTTCCAGCACGGCTAGCATGCCACCCACGACAAAGCGTTTAAACGAGAAAAACGTCATGCGCGCTCTTTCTGGAATACGTAAAATAATAAAGATGGAGGCACATCTCGATTTTTGTCGTTTTCTCGGGGGTGGCATGCTAGCTAGGCAGTAGGCCTTGCATGCCACCCCCGAGAAAACGACAAAAATCGAGATGTGCCTCCATCTTTATTATTTTACGTATTCCAGAAAGAGCGCGCATGACGTTTTTCTCGTTTAAACGCTTTGTCAATCAATCAATCAATCAAATCAATCAAATATACTTTATTTTACACCAAAACATAAACAGTACAATACAGAAATAAAATACAAGAGGCACAAAATAAGGCGGTCTTATCGCTAAGAAGCGATTTCTTCCAGACAACCTTAGGCTTTGTCGTGGGTGGCATGCTAGCTAGGCTGGAGTGCGATTGAAAGTCACACATTCAAATCAGCAGTAGAAGATGTCAGGATCTCCTTGTAATTTTGATATTTTCTACTGCCGATTTCAATATGTGACTTTTAAAAAAAGCACTCCTGACAGATCGTGCATAATTATATTCACCCGGGCAAAGCTGGGGCGGGTCGCTAGTACTTAATAAGGATTTGTGGTAAACGACAAAACCTTAAGCCAATTACGACTTTATTTAAACGGTTTAGAGATCGGTCTGCCTTGATAAGCCGACATAATAATAACAGAATAGAGATAACCACCGTCCAATTTTGTTCACAATGATTAGGGGTTTAATTTATAATTATCAACCCTCTGAAGTAGGCTTACTACCTATTATGTAATGACCGGCTAGAGAGTCATATAATTCGCAGCGCGTTTCATACAAACAACAAAGTCTAGTTATATTTTTAATTAAATTTCAATTAAAGTCAATGAATTTTTTCAGAAACAATCTAGAAACTAATATATATATCATCATCATCATATCAGCCGATAGACGTCCACTGCTGGACATAGGCCTCCCCCAAAATGGGGGGGATTTGCCATAATCGCCACGCTTGGCAGGCGGATTGGCGATCGCAGTTGGATTGAATGTGTGTACTCAGAGGATGCTGCTGCCCATACTGCCCATATATATATATGCTTGTACTTAATGAGTCAGATTTTCGTTAAAGTTAGAGTGCCTCAAAGATTTCCATACAAATCCTAAATTGTGAAACTAAAACTAATTCATTATAAGCATAGAGATAAGTTTCTAAATAGTTCCTGAAAAAAAATCATTGACTTTAATTGATTAATATTGAAACTACGACCAAACTTCGTTTGTATGCAGCGCGCATAAGCGCTTTAAAAACAAATTTATATAGTAGAGCAGACTCCACTAAGTTCTACGACGAAAATGTTAACATTGTCAAACATAAGGGAGAAATGAATCGATTGAACCCGTCTTAACATTAGTAATTCATTGAATGAAATAAACGTTCTAACAGGGACCGGGACAGCCGTAAATTTTGTCCGTTTTCATCGTCTTGGACGTTTTGACAAAAGGCTTGTTTTATTATCTTTCGCTACGAAATTGCTTGAAAGAAGTAAGTATTTCTTGAAAGTACAGTCAAATAGGCAAAGCAAAAATAATGTTTAAAACAAACTTTATTGAAGAGTGTGCCCTGAGGCCATGCCATGGTGTTTCTCAAGTGTTATGGAGTGAAAAATTAAATTATGCAGGTGCACGATCTATTTACCTAAGCATTATTTTTCATAACAAACGTCAAAAGCAGTTAAGGTGGTTTCAGTCCATACAAAAGTTTGACGCACAATACGCGTAGACGAAATTTATAAAAGGTATATTTTATATATGGAAAAATAGTTTAGAAAATCTAGTTGCCGCTTAACAAATAACATTTGCAATTTATAATATAATTACGAAGATATAAAGCTTTTAAAATTTTGTATGAAAAATTTCAAAGCTTTATATCTTCGTAATTATTTTATAAATTGCAAATGTTATTAGTGACGCGGCATCTAGATTTTCTAATCTATTTTTCCATATATAAGGTCTAACAAAAGTAGGTGAAACTATTTTAAGGGGATGATCAGACCATCAAACTGAACAACTTTCTCTATGGGACCAATATCGTAATCGCGAAAAAAATTCAGCTGTTCCATACAAACCTACTCGACCTAAATGTACGGGAGAGCAGATTTTTTTTTCGCGATTTCTATATTTGTCCCATAGAGAAAGTTGTTCAGTTTGATGATCTGATCATCCCCTTAAAATAGTTTCACCTAATTTTGTTAGACCTTATATACAAAGTTACTTATATTAATACCGTCTACGCGTATTGTGCGTCAAAGTTTTGTATAAAATTGACCCCTCTGCAACCGCCTTAACAGAAAAGCAACACGGCATCCACAACATGCTTCGTCAAGTTAGTAAACCTTACCTAATCGTATAACCACTCCGAGCCAAGCCCGTACCAAACATTCCCATAACGCTTGCCTCATTGCCTCGTTGAATGATCAAGGAAATACGCTGCACAAGAAGTGACCCATAGCCCATCTTTACCCCTCTCTCTCTCTCATCCAGCGATCCAAGTCCTTGACACGCTAAAAAAATTGATCTACTGTCCTATACATTCGAATCAGAAATGAAGATATCCGCAGAAGAACCAGAGTAGCTGACAAAGCCCAAAGAATTGCTAAACTAAAGTGGCAATCATAGATTAATATTATGTATTATTGGCTAGTGGCAATGGGCGGGGCACATTGCTCGCAGAACCGATGGCCGGTGGGGCCGAAGGGTTCTTGAGTGGGGACCGCGTACTGGTAAGCGGAAGGCTCCCCACGAGGTGGATCGACGACCTGGTGAAGGCAGCAGGAACCCGTTGGATGAGGGCAGCGCAGGACCGGTCATTGTGGCGATCCTTGGGAGAGGCCTATGTCCAGCAGTGGATGCCCATGAGCTGAGATGATGAGTAGTATATACCTACAGAATCACCCCCTGCCTCTCACTAACTTTACCGCACCTCATTCCGTTCTTGAAGAGAGGTTTGAGTAGCGACGCATGTGTGTGTGTGTGTGTCATTACTTGAAGGCGTGTAGGCAATAATCGTTCAATACTCATCATGAAGTACACACAAAAATTGATATCTAACTAATGACAAACTTACTAACAAGAAAATTCTCTTAACTTTCTCAATTTATAAATAAACTTTTTCAATGTACATTGGGAGATCGTAGACCTTTGAGACAACCTTCAGGGGGTCAAAGATCTACTCGGGTCGCACTCTGGTACTTGCAGACCTAATTACATTTTTTACTTGGATATTTAGACTAGAGGGCGTTGAGTGCATAGACCCTCGTAGCCCTGAACTCCTTGCCATATACAGACACGACCATATACAGGGTGAAATTGATATCATTAGCATCCGTTTAAGCTAAGAGTCTACCCATCGAACTGAACAACTTTCACTATAAGAGCAAACAGATCGGATCAAAAAAATAATCAGCTGTTGAATACATTTGAGTCCAGTAGGCATTGCAGTTTAATATGGAACAGCTGATTATTTTTTTGCTCTGATCGGTTTTCTCCCATAGTGAAAGTTGTTCAGTTTGCTGGGTAGACTCTTAGTTTAAAAGGATACTAATGATATCAATTTCACCCTGTAGTACTTCTTCGGAAAGCAGAGTGGGTAAAACATCATTAGCAGAAATATTATGAGAAAACCCTCATTTTCAAGTACCAATATTCCAAGTAAATTTACGCTTTAGTTCATTACCAGCCGTCGATTAAAACTCTTCGCTGTCTATTCCACAAAGTTGGAGGCAAATGTTGTAAGTTGTAACTTTGAATCAACCCCCTCTAATTCACAACTTTTCGAATTAGGTTACCTTCGATTGGAGTCACGTAAATTAACGTAAGTTTAACGTTCACGGAAAGTTAAGTATTGATTCTTTTGTGGGAAAGTTTTCGTTATCGACCATTGCGTAAGTTACTTTGATTAACAATTTTACAATTATGTTTTATTTATAATTGGTAACATTTTTTCATAGCCCACTCATTTTGCGGTTTGAGCCGGGACTAATCAATAATTGATATTTTCGGCATGATATTGAAGAGCCAATTTGAGCCGAGAAATGTACCAACATAAAAAAAAATCACGTCGGCAACAGTTCCAATTTTAAAATTTTGCTGTTATCACGTTCTAAAAAAACTGATGGTAAACTTTTTTTTTGCTTGGTGTAAAAATTATTGTCTACTTAGAAGGTTTTGAAAAATACATTCTTATTTTCTAATAAATACTTACGTTATTTTTCAAATTTTAATGCCTATGTTATTGCTCAAAAATAACTTATATTGTGTGTTAATATTATTAATTTAAAAGCCTCCTGGGACACAATTATGATTTCTATGTCGCGTAGCGATTTTTTTTTAAATATTTTTTAAGATAGTGTTTTTGTCACTAAATGGTGCCGATTACAGTTTAAAACTCCACCCTGCTACACTCTACCCTGCCTAACAAAACTTCGTAAAATGACTGGTTTACTTGTTTTTCGGTTTAGCAAAATATCGTGGTATATAGGACATGCTTCGATTCCACCTCATTTCATTTCATTTATTTATTCAGCCTTAAATTGCATGTATGTACAGAAGTGTGGTGTTACATTATTTGATTGGGTTCCAATGCAATTTTACCCAGAGGTGTAGCTTAAGAATAACTTATTAAATAACAATATTAAATTTACAATGTCAGCTACGAAATACAAAACAATAATTAGGATACAGTGATGTCAATGAATTAATTGATACAATTTCTAATGTCCATAAGTTTAATTAATTGGAATATAAGTTCAACAGTTACAATAGCGACAGCACCGATATTTAATAAATTCAATTCAAATAGGTATCTAAACACTTAGTCATTTATTAAGAAATTCATTTAAATTATATGGACACATTGTTACAAGCATGGATTTTAACTTCTTCATAAATTTACTGCCACTGAGAGACTTGACATCCTCGGGCAACCTATTGTACACAATAACAGCGTTATACATTGCAGTACGCTGATACGAGGCTGTCCTACACATGGGCACCTGTAGTTCAGGTTTATGAATCTGATTTAGTCTGCTACTTTTAAATTCTGGTCTGTTAGGGAATTTAACGGGATAACGCCGTACCAGTTTACACAACTCCAAAATATATAAGGCGGTAATAGTGTGTATTTTCAAGTCTACAAATGAAGATCGGCATGATTCCCTGCTCAAACGTATCCCATTCAGGACTCTAATGCATCTTTTTTGCACAATAAATAATCTTTCAAAATTCACAGAACCGCCCCATATTGCCAGACCATACAGGACTCTGGACTGAAAGAAAGCATAGTAAGCCTGGAGTGCAGCTTTTTTGGTAGATATTTGAGCTAAATTTTTCAAAGCAAAGCTGAAACTGCTCAATTTTCCCTCCAGGTCCTCAACATGCATTTTCCAGTCCAGGTATACATCAGTATTTAGGCCAAGGAATTTAGCGTTATGTACAAGTTCTACCTTATTTCCATTCATACCAATGTCAATATCTAAGCCCTTTGTGTTGTAGTTTCTAAAATGTAACATCTTTGTCTTACCAATATTCGTTTTAAGTTTAAGTGATTTGAAATAGTTAACAATGTTTGTTAGCGTGTCAGTTATATCACTTTTCAAATCACTTACAGAATTTCTTTTAAATTTGAAAAACACAGATACGTCATCTGCGAACATAACGATTTTTTTTGATGTTACGTGAGGTAAGTGGTTAACATAAAGTAAAAACAGAATAGGGCCCAGTATGCTACCTTGAGGTACCCCACATTCAATATTGAAACTGTCTGACTCAATATCCCGTACAGTTGACGATTTTTCATCAACCGTAGAGATGACGACACACTGCTCGCGGTTTTTTAGATACGACTTAAACCATATGTTTGACGTGTCTCGTATACCGTATCTTTCCAAGATGTTTAGCAATATGACATGATCAACACAGTCGAAAGCTTTAGATAAGTCTAACAATACAGCTACTACGTTTTCATCGCCATCTAAAGTACTTGTTACGTAATCCGTCATGTCATAGATTGCGTCCGAAGTTGACACTCCTTTCTGGAACCCAAATTGCTCTCTTACAATAATTTTGTTCTCCGCTAGGAAAGCACGCAGTCGATCAGCCATAGCCTTCTCGAATATTTTCGATAGAATCGGCAGCAACGAAATCGGTCTGTAGTTGCTTACGTCGTGCACATCACCTTTTTTGTAAATGGGCTTAATACGGGCTTTTTTTAGATTATCCGGAAAAATACCGTTACTAAGCGAAAGATTTACTATGTACAACAATGGATCAGCAATTTCATTAATTATGTATTTGACAACCTTCACAGATAAACCATCATAACCACAGGATTTTTTATTTTTTAGGCTTTTGGTTAACTTCATAAGTTCATCCCTGTTTAGAGGCGTAGCAAACATAGTATTTGATTCGAAGGAAGGTAACGAGGGACCGCCTTCATAATTCGATGTTTGAACTGCATTCTCTAGAAAAATTTTAAACATTCTCAAGGCCTCGCGATCGGAGTGTGCTACGGAATTTCCATCCCTAAGACCTACGAAACTATTTATAGTTTCGGGTCTCCGTCCAGAAATATTTTCATTAACTAATTTCCAGGTGGAGCGTACCTTATCTGATGATTTTAGAATTTTACCCTCGTTGTACTGCCGCTTAGCCGTGATAACTACTTTATTTAAAATGGCACAATAGTGTTTGTATTCTTTCTCAACTTTTTTGTAGGCTTCATTTTTAGAATGGTTCATTTTAATAAACATATTCCTTTTAGTGTCACAAGATTTTTTTATCCCTTGGGTGATCCAGCCTTTATCTGTTTTATTAGAGTCGCCTCTAACTTTTATTTTTGGAACGTTAGCATTAAAAGCCCCAATCAAGATACCGTGAAATGCGTCAAAACTTTTGTTAGTATCATCGGATTCGTAAACTAAACCCCACGACGTTTGCGCTAGCTCGTCCCTGAGAAGTTGCAGGTTGACATTGCTTAAATCTCTGACCCATACATAGTATTTGTTAGTGCATTCTTTTACTAGTCCAGGAAGAACTACACACTGTAAAGTGTGATCTGAGATAGCCAGTTCTATAACCGTAGGATTTTTTATCCTAACGTTACCAATGATGTTATCTATACAAGTGCAACTATGGTTTGTTATTCTAGTCGGCTCGTTGATAAAACGCTTTAGGTTGTAAGACTCGAGCAAGCTAATAAATGTACTTGATTCAGTGCTTTTAGATAAAGTATCGATGTTGAAATCGCCGCAGATCACAACTTTCTTTTTGGCTATATTCAGAAACGAGGTTAACATATTCTCCATATTACCTATAAAGTTATCCTCTTTTAATGTTTTTGGTCTGTAAATACATAGAATGTTTATTTTGTTGAAATATATCCCGCAAACTTCAAATATCTGCTGGATTGAGTGTTCTTTTACTTTTGGAATGTTATGAAATATTACGTTTTTACGAACAAATATGCATACTCCTCCACTATCCTTCTTCGAGCTTCGACAATAGCTATCTGCCAGAACAAAGCCCCGTAAAGTTAGAAGTTTCAGATCTGCACTCTTTCTGTGGTGCTCCGTGATGCACAACACCTTTACGTCACGACCCTCCATTCCATCGAGCCATACCTCCAATAATGCAATTTTCCGTGTGTTTAGACTGCGTACATTTATATGAGCTATTTTATTTTGTTTTTTAAATAAAAATTTACTGTTTTTCGGAAGCACAGGGTGGACTATATCTCGTCTATTGGGCGAAATCCGGGTGAGAAAAAAGAGGGGTCAACTGTTTCACTAGGATTTACCTCCCCTGTACATGAGATAGACTTTTTTTTTACAATGGGATAATAGTAAGGCAAAGTGCCTCTGCTCCAAGCAGTGCCCTTTGAAGAAGAGGGGTCGATTGTTTCACTAGGCTTTTCCTCCGCAGTACATAAGATAGGTTTTTTTACAATGGGATAATAGTAAGGCAAAGTGCCTCTGTTCCAAGTGGAGCTCCTTGGAACAGGAGATGATTTTCGTCGATTTTTTTCAATTTGATTTTGAATTACTGATCTGCGAAGATGATCCTTAACTTTTCTAATATATTTATTTTCGTAGTCAGTCGAGTCCTGTCACCTGTCAATCCTGTCAATCCTATTACACACGGGCACTGTTGCAGTAGGTATGCAGCCTGTATTTTTCACTACGATATATTGCTGACTCGAAAGGCCAGTTGTGTTAAAATCTGTGTCTTCTCGTTCTCTTTCTTTTTTTTATTAATGTGGTCGATGTACAGCAGCAATAAGTTATACAGGGTCCTACTTAACATGCTGACGCTTTTTTAAGGGGATGATCAGACCGTCAAACAGAGAAACTTTCTCTATGGGACCAACATCGAAATCGCGAAATAAAAAACCAGCCGTCCCATAAATTTGGCTAGAATAGGTTTACAGTTTTGTATGGGACAGCTGATTTATTTTTCGCGATTTCAATGTTGGTTCCATAAAGAAAGTTGTTCAGTTTAATGGTCTGATCATCCCCTTAAATATCCTATGAATATCCCCTTGAATCCTATTCGCTCTCTCTCTCGATTTTTGAATCTCAGTGGAACTCAGCAGTTGAAAATGTCAAAATTACTATGGAGATATGCATCTTTCTACTGCTGAGTTCAACTAAGATTCAAAAATTGCACTCCAGACAAAATAAAAAAAGGAACAAAATTTCTCGATTTGAAAAAGATGTAAACATCTATGCTAAATAACGAAATAAATATCTATGCTACCCCATACATTTGGAACGACTAGGATTGCAGTTTAGTATGGAAAAGGAGATTTATTATTTCGCGATTTAGATGTTGGTCCCATAGAGAAAATTGTTCAGTATATGATGACCATCCTGTTAACAACACGTCAGTGTAGTTAGTGTGATCTGTGAAGTGCAAACAGTGAAAAAAGTTAATGTGATTGTAAATTTCGTTCGAGGTCATGTCGGAAAAAACTCGAAATCAAAATTTGATTTGAATCAAAAAAATTGATAATTCTATTTGAATATCAGGTACGTAATTTAGCTCTCATATAACATAATATCACTGTGGCAAATATTGTGAGCTTTCCATTGATATTTTTTTTATACCATAGGGTCAAACATAACCTCCACAAATAATCATTTTTTCAGTTCAGTATAATAATAATGAATCATTATTATTATACTGAACTGAGGGATTTATACAGAGTCCTTCTTAACCCGTTTCGTGTCGACCTCCCGCGCAAAAAAAGTGCCCCAAATGTCTGGGAATATTACGTCATTTGTTTTATTTTCGACTACCTTTAGAAAATAATTATTTGTGGAGGTTATGTTTGACTCTATGGTATAAAAAAAATATCAATAATGATGATGATGATGATGATAAACATTTTTGTTTTAAAAGTTTTGTGTAATCGATTATTAACTTTAAAGACAAATATTTAAATTCTTTTACTAATTATGTTTCATAATATTTATTTTATGAAATCCCACTAATTCCTTTAATCTCACTTGTTTAAATCTACATTGTTGTACACTAAAATAAGACGTATGGTTGTGAACATAAGTATTTTATTTGCGTGGCAAAATGATTTGTTCGGAAAGTGGGCTTTGCGGCGGTTTTGTGGAATTTTAATTAATATTTAATCCAGGTTCTAAGCTTTATTTGAAGGTTTTGGTATCATCCGACTGCTCTCAAACGGTGAAGGAAAACATCGTGAGGAATCCTGCATACGCTGAAGAAGAAATTCCGATCACGTATGTATGAAGTCTACCAATAGCATTGGGCACGCGTGGTTGACTAACGCCCATATCCCTGAGGGTACGCCTGTGCCAGGTAGTGGGTTGTACGTGAGTATGATGATGAATAGGCTAATAACAGGTTAAAAAATTGTTTTGAAACGAACTGAAAAATTCAAAAAATTAAATAAAATCAAAGTCAAAAACAATTTTCAGAGCAGATCTGCCATTGAATAGCAATTAACATTATTTCGTAACATTTTCCCCTCGTCTCGTTACGGGGAAATCTGAGTAAAGAAGAAAAAAATATGTTCTCATTCTATTTGGAAACTTTTTCAATTTGGCATTCAAATGAAATGAAAATAACATCGTCGATGGAAAAGTATGTTTTCTAATTGGAAAATTAATAATTGAGAAACAAATTAAAACAAGGAAAATGAGGGATTTAGTATGACGATCTGATATGGAAACGGTATTATTAATTAAGATTTGTTAATAAGCATCCGTAGCATGTTACGCGTGATAAGTCTGTATTAAGCCTATGTCCAGCAGTGGACGTCCATCAGCTGTGATGATGATGACGCCTTTTTATCTGGTTCGTTCGCGCGCAAATAGAAAGAGAGTGAAGGTGCGATAGAGATATATCACGCTGCCATACTATGGCCGCAGATCGTTATCAATAGAGTTGGTGCCGGTGGCGTGTTGCGGAGAGGCATGAACCCTCAATCGTGAGGGTCCGGGTTCGAATCCGCACGGAAGACTTACCATGTAGCATGTACCAATGAGTTTTTCTAACTAATGTACGTAATACCGATTGCTCTCAAACGGTGAAAAACATCGTGAGGAAACCTGCATACGCTGAAGAAGAAATTCTGATGCGTATATGAAGTCTCCGCATGCGTGGTGGCCTGACGCACATGCACCCTTTAGGGCTGATGATGATGATGATGATCCGGGTCGTCGGTGACGTAGTGCGTAGCGGCGTGGGCTTTCAATCATGAGGATTCCGGTTCGAACCCGTATGTTTAACATCGTTGACAACGAGACCCTAAGCCTGGCCGCACCGCACACTAGTCACTCGCGACAGCTACTAAACGAGCTGCCGATTGCATTTTTAGGGCTCTGTATCCAAAGGGTGCCAACTGGGCCCTATTCATATGCCTACGCGGTCCGTCCGTCCGTCCGTCCTAGCTTTAAAAGCCTAGCTAAAAAAAACAGTTTGCTACAGCTACAAAATGTATGAAAAAGCGTGTCACATGGTTTTGGCGAGACGAAAAGCCGGCTAATAACCCTTCCACACTGGCGATTTGACCGGCGATTTCATAGCGATTTCATACAAATGACACGCCCGCAGTTTCGTCCCGCCAAGAAATCGCCGATAAAATCGCTAGTGTGGAAGGGCTCTAAAAGTGCTGCGTGGGAAAAAGCTCTACAACAGTAGCTGAAACCACTCCGAACCAGTACAAACCAATTTCTTTAAGCCCCATTATCACCCCGACCCGAATATTTTGTACGTATCAAATATCCATTGCTTTTAACTGACTCTCATTGCTTTTTACTGAGCTTTTCGCGCGAGAATTTCACAAGTGTCCGACAAAATTGGTATTGGTTGTGTGGTATTTGAGCAAGTTACTAGGTATTTGATAGGAGCAAAGCTCGTGCCATCGTCGGAGCCCTCACTGGGCACTACGCCACAGGCACAATGATACACAAGATGAAGCTCACCCTAGACCTCAGCTGCCGAGTGTGCGGAGAGGACTTGGTTGACATCCCACATATTCGCACTAAGTGCCTTTCAGAATCTTTTGCAATGCGCACAGCAAAGGGGTGGAATGTTTGTTTGTTTCCGAACGCTTACAACCCGAATTCCTTTAAAGTACGAGTGAATAGGCTTCTTCTGGGTAAGCTCGCTACATCTTCGACCCCATCTTTGTCCTGTGGACTGGATCGAGGTCAAGAGCAAACGGAGCAAAAGAAGGAAACCATGGAACATATCCTTTGTGACTGCGATGTCTTGGCGGCTAAACGTAAGTGCCTCCTTGAAGATGGATATCCAAAACCGGTTCCCTGAACGTTATTGCCTCCTCATTTAGCATGTTTCTGAATGCCACCCCCGAGTAAATGACGAAAATCGAGACGATTTCTGTCTTTGCGAAAGCAAAAGCGCGCATGACAATTTTTTGGTTTTGTCACAATATTGTGCATGGCATGCTAGCCCTGCTTTAAAGGTACTGTGCCAGTACTGCACCCATTAACCATGTCACTGTGAATAATGTAGCGACAACTCTACTACGGAAGAGTAACTCTTGTGCTTTACGAAATAAGAATCAAAATGTCTCGATTCGTGAGGCAATTATATGTAATAGAATACTTAGGAAGAGGAAAGTCCGTATTGCTTTGAACCAACCGCAGTTTTTAATTAAAAGTTTGAAGTCCGCATCCGTCCGCAATAAACATTGTTTTGTTTGGGAATTAAATTATACTTATTATTAATTTTAGAACCTAGGTTTTATTTTTGTTGTGAGTTTTTAATGTTGTCCAGTGATTAGCGTTATTGGAAATATCATAAATTTGTTATCCCTTTAAAGTGTGCATGCATGAAAATGAACAACTTTCATTTCTTCTTCTATCGAGTCGATGACAAGTCATTCTAAATTTTTCGAGCCCAGTATTTTGCCATACGGATAGCACTGCCGGCAGCGTCCATACCATAAGCTCCGTTCGCGTGCAGGTGTCAGGGCAGGAAGGGCAGGATATGAGGTGGGCCATAGTCTGTTGAGAAACACCGCATTCACACTAGAGGTCAGACCCGTTTATGTAACCCCACTTGAACAGGTTGTCTTTACTACGGCCGACCTCCGTTCGGAGTCTATTTAAACACCTCCAAATTGGCCAATTTGGAGGTGGGCAGCTCTTGGCCTGGAGGGAGGCTCTCCATAAGTGGGACAAATGGGTCAGGGAGAGTGGTGTTTTCCAGCCAGAGACCGCGTCTAGCTTAAGGAGCCTCACCTTGAATTGGGTCGACACACTTCAGGAAGTTCTTACGGCTCTTGAGCACAACTTTCACTATGGGACACGTTATGGGACAAAATTAAAAAAGCAAAAAAAAGAAACTGCCGTTTCTGTCCCATGCGAAACCTTTTTTTTTTCATTTCCTCTAAAATCAAATTTTCATAGTTTAAATAGAAGTTCATGCCAGTTCGTCGTCGATATGCATCTTCCGGTCTGTTAGAACTGGAATAAATTTTTGCCTCAGTCACTGGGGGAAGGAAACATGATAAACGGGTATGAAGTGTGGCAATGTGGCAGAAAATATAGGCAATGACGTATTACTGTCTCACTCGCTCTCACACATCAGTTTTTCCCATTTAGCAAATCCCATTTAGCCAAGTGTCCTAGGTTGTGGTAAGGGGGTCCAAGTGTGTTAAAATGTTTTCTCTAACTCAACACTCACCAATTTTTACCATACAAACGTTGGCTGCAAGGCTGATTCAGTATTTATGTGGTGTAGAGCATCCCTGTGATGGGGATGGACCAGGTCTGCCTGCATAACTTCAGTCGGTTTAGGAGTTACAAACGTTTAAAGGTCAGTAAAAAATTAACGATAAGCTACAAGGCTGATCGTATGATATTATTGTAGTTTGCACTGTAGCTATGTGAACAGTACAAAAATTGACATGAACTGCCAGTCGGTTTAGGAGATACAGCCCTTCAAAGGTCGGACCTTTGAATGGCTGTAACTCCTAAACCGACTGACGAACCATGTCAGTTTTTGTACTGTTCACATAGCTACAGTGCAAACTACAATAATATCATACGATCAGCCTTGTAGCTGATCGTTAATTTTTTACTGACCTTTAAACATCAGTAATTTTTAAACTGGCTGGAGTTATGCAGGCAGACCTGGTCCATCCCCATCACAGAGATGTTCTACACCTCATTAACACTGAATCAGCCTTGCAGCTGATGGTTGCAAAAAGTACACTTATCTCTTAGTCTAAAATGTAAGTGAACTCTTCACTGATAAACCGTGTATGTATACACGCACACAGATATAAGTTGTATGGCGCCTCACGCATACCAACATATGAATGTTCGCCACTTTTGTTTTAATACGGTAGAAGCGTGAGGGATGCTCCATCTACAATTATACTTTGTCTAAGGTTTTCCCATAAAATCTACGTTGCCTCTGCTACTTATGTCCCTATGTTTTGCTTTTTTGCTTAAAGTAATTAGGTACAGTAAGAACTGGGGACCTTCGAATATGGGTACCCAATTTTACCGCCCATTTTCAGACATCCAGCAAACTTTGACGAATGTAATAAAAAATATATATATATACCACAGAGCACTATAATTACCACAGACATAGCCAAAGCCTTTCTCAATCAATCAATCAATCAATTATACTTTATTACAATTATTCTTTTTTACTTTACTTTCTCATATTATTCTTGACACAATTATTGGAATCGGTTTAGTTTTGGAGGAGGAAACAGAGGAATACGAAATGCTGGTTTTGTCCATTTTATTTAGATAATTTCAGTCCGAGCTTCAGTTATCTCTTTCGCAGTCTAATCGGCGGGGTGTGCAGGAGAGGCGGATCGGACAAATACGTATACCTAGAGTCGGTAAAGTATTCTCGTTCTTTGAGAGCCCGTCTATACTCTTAACACTGTCCAAGTTACGAAGGAAAGTTAAATTTTAAAAGCTAACTGAAAGCTACAAAGTAGGTTTCGATATGGTGTTATAAACTTTGTGAAAAGCTGAATATTTTCTTTGAAACGAATTATAGAACTTTCTACTTAGCTTTAACCTAGAGGTTCTCTTGATATAATCATAAGTTTATTCGGATGCAACGAACGCCTCGATTCTCGATCGGTAATAAAATTAATTTAACTTCCATTTAACAAGTATCTAGTTTTTATCATTTGTGCTGTACACATTTTGTCTGCCTCACACTTCAGAACTGTCTCTGTTGCGGGTTTGCTGGAAGAGATCTCTTTAGAGATAAGCTCGCCCTTTGTACATGTCTACTTTAATTGTTTTTTCTGTATTGTTATGTGTACAATAAAGTGTTAAATAATAATAATAATAATTAATTATGATAATAATGTCTTCCTCGCCGACATCGCTTCGGCGACTGTTGCTGGTATGATGGCCTTCGCTGATGTGCCCGGATGTGGCTTATGTAGCCAATCTTTGCGGTGAAAGTACTTCCGCATATGGCACACTTGAGCGTGCCATTCTCATAGTTGTATTGTATAGCTGCAGGTGGTCGGGCTTTGATTTGGTATCGACATCCACTCTTCTCTTTTCCCATAGAGATCTAGAGAGATGCCAACTAACGCGCTGAGTACGAAACCTAGTGTCGCATTACCGCCAGTACCACATGATAGAAAGTATTTTGTTAGCTTGAATGTGCTCATTATCCATTGCGGTATCAGAACTCAACGTTCGAATAATCTTTAGTACTAAGCAAGCATTGTAAACTATTTACACATAATATCTCGACTGGCTTTCAGCCTCATAATATATTGAATCCTTACTGTCCCGAGCAATGTGTTCCGTTTTTGCGCATATTGCTGCGACACTGGCCCCGCCCCCTTTTCACATCTCCCTTTAGTTTTTGTGATCTGTGTCTTTTCCTCAAAAGTGGAAACATTAATAGTTAATATAGAATGGGGCCTACGGTGCTGACAATGTAGGAATGCTTAGAATTTTTACCTAACGGAATGGGCCAACGTTGGTAACGGGTTGGGCGTAATGATAATATTATATTGCATTGGGCGAATATTAGTTTCATTTGGGCAAACTAACAACAATATCCCAACGAATTCCCTACTGTTGGCCAATGGATGCCAACGGAAAATGCTACTAGGGTAGCCTTTAGTCATCTCGTACACTGAAAATGAAAAAATATTTATTCCATTCTGAAATTGCCGTTATAGTCAAAGTGAGCCATATTACTGTTGCACGCTTAATAATAAGTTGTCGCTAAGTGTCTGATGACCCCGAAAGAGACAACATCTTTTGGACCATAATATAAAAAATTACTTTCAATCAAGGCCCCATCAAAATTCTGAAAATAACACACTGTATCTTTTTTTTCGAAAATATTTTGATGCCCCTTGTCTACCATGTATACGTTTGGGATGGTTTGGGTATCCTCTAACTGTCACTAAATGTGCCATAGCGGGGGCTCTTGGACCAGTGGCCTTTTGTTTCATATCACATAAGTACCTACCTATCTACAAGCTGTAGGTACTTATACAGGGTGTAAAATTAAATGGGACACTTACTTAAAGTGGTGCTTCAGACCGTCAAACTGAACAACTTTCTCTATGGGACCAATATCGAAATCGCGAAAAAAAATCTGCTGTCCCATACATTTCAGTCGAGTTATGTTTGCAGTTTTGTATGGTACAGCGGATTTTTTTTTCGCGATTTTAGTGTTAGTCCCATAATAAAAGTTGTTCAGTTTGATGGTCTGAAGCACCCATTTACGTAAGTGTCCTATTTAATTTTAACCCCTGTATTTCTTTCCCGTTTCAATTTCAAAGCCTTTAAATAAATAAACGCTTCTTCTGAGAAAATAAATAGAGCAATTATTTCGTTGCGACACTTTGCTAATGTTTATTTATCAGGCGTTCTGCGTTAATATGACTGACCTGACCTCTGACCTTTGAGAATAGCTACGTATTATTTTGTTTTATTGAATTGAATGCACATTGACTAACAAATTGTTCGCTTACGCTAGAAATAGCTCACGTCCGTATCCCCTACGGAGTGGACACAAACAATAACTGCTATTATGCCTATAGAGCAGAGTATAGTTTCTTTGGTATGGTTTCGGATTAACTTAAAATAAACCACACCATTTCGTCCTGTGGGTGTCGTACTAGGCGACTAAGGGATAAGGTTTCTTTTGCGCAAAATTATATGCCCTTCTTTTTGCATAACGTCGGCGTCGACAAACGTTGCCGATAGACGACCACCTAATGGATATCCCCCATGGATCGCCACAACTACTGGTCCTGCGCTGCCCTCATCTCAAGCAACTGCGGGGTCCACCGCCTTCACCAGGTCATCTGTCCACCTTGTGGCCTCGGGCCTAACCACGCTGCGCTTTCCGGTACGCGGTCACCACACTGAAAAAAATGTTTTGTTAATATAACCGAACTTTAGTGACTGCCAAACTGTTTGTAGCACATAACCAAACGTTTGGTTAAAATAGCATAACTTTTTGCTATTTTAACCAAACGTTTGGTTATGTGCTACAAACAGTTTGGGAGTCACTAAAGTTCGGTTATATTAACAAAACATTTTTTTCAGTGCACTCGGAACTCTTCTAACCCATCGGCCTTCGGTTCTGCGAGCAATTGTGCCCTGCCCATTGCTACTTTAGTTAAGCGGATCTCTTCATCTCTGACTCGATCTTGCAGGGAAACTCCGAGAATAGCTGTCCTTGCCCTTTGGATGACTTTCTGCCTTTTTACAAGGACTTTAGCGAGCGACCACGTCTCAGTTTCGTATGGCATCACACTGGTCAAAGACTTTCGTCTTGAGACACGGCGATATATTTATAGTTTAACGTTTAACGTTTCGGTACTAGTGAAACGTGGATGTTCTGAGGTTTTAGAATATCTCTGAGTACCCCCTCGGGGAATATAGTCGTGAGCATATGTTATGATATAACGTTTAATACTATTTACAGAGATAATAATAATTTTTAGTAGATACAGATTTTTTATGGTTACGAAATTATAAGCTGCCAATCCGCATTGGACACGAGTGTTGGACTAACGCCCGTACACTCTCCCTGAGGGTAGGTATGTGCCCTGCAGTGGGGACCTATACCGGGTCCTTCTTAATATGCTGACACTTTTTAAGGGGGATGCCCAGACCATCAAACTGAACAACTTTCTCTATGGGACATACATTTCCCATGCATTTGGTTCGAGTAAGCTTGCAGTTTTGTATGGAACATCTGATTTTTTTTCGCGATTTCGAAGTTGGTGCCATAGAGAAAGTGGTTCAATTCGACGGTCTGATCATCCCCTTAAAAAAGTGTCAGCTTACTAAAAAGGGCCCTTTATAGGCTAGTGGTGGTGATGATTAAAACACTTCATTTCTGCAGACTTCAAACTTACTTTCATAACATAATCAACATTAATTCCAAAGTTGGTTAAACTTAACCCCACAAGCTGCGTACGCGTCGACCGGAAGCCGACCGGTTGCACCGGAAGTGGCTTCGCGCCGCGAGCATTGTTTATGAAATCTCTTTCATTTTAGGGTTACTTAGTTCTTCCATGGTGTCAAAATTATAGTAGTCAAATCATATTTAGGTCATACACGTGATCTTGAAGCCAGCAACAGACGATCAGGATAAGTGACGTTTTCTCGTTTCAAATCTCAAGACCCACTTTGGGTCGCTGAGCAAGCTGAATTAGGTATCAATTATTTAGATTAAGTTTAATATTTAAGCAGTGTAGTTACACTGCTTATAGTAAGTTTGTAATATTCTGCAGGATCCCAGTGTAAGGCAAACACCTTTTCACACAAAGACACCTCAGAGAGGGTCATTGCTCTCAAACGGTGAAGGAAAACATCGTGAGGAAACCGGCATACACTGAAGGAGAAATTCTGATTCGTATGTAAAGTCTACTAAATCCGCATTGAGCACGCGTGGTGGACTAACGCCAATACAAGAGGATAGGGCTGTGCTCTGTACTGGGACATATACACCGTGAAAGCCGAAACAGGGTGCTTCAGACATCAAACTTATACTATTGAACCAAGTTTGAAACCGCGAAAAAAATCAGCTGTTCAGCACGTTTTTGTCGAGAAGCTATTGAAATTTTCTATGGAACAGCAGTTTTTTTGGCTCCATTGTGAAAGTTGTTTAGTTTGATGGTCTGATCGTCATGATCTGAAAATCTGAAGCACCCTTTTTCGGCTTCAAAACGACCCCGATTCCAACGTGTATACAGGGTGTAAGTGATAGCCTAGCAAATACTGAAACGGTGAACTCAGACCATCAAACTGAATAACTTTTACTCCTTTACATTTACAACATTACAACACTACATCCTTTAAAACATTACCTCAGGAGACGCGAAAACAAATCAGCTCTCCCATACATCTGATTTTTTTTTCGCGTCTCCTGCGGTAGGCAAAAAAAGTGAAAGTTATGTTTGATGGTCAGAGTTCACCGTTTCAGTATTTGCTAGGCTGTCTCGGCTGTATAGGCTGATGATTATGATAAGATTGTTGTGATGATATGATAATTATAATATGATGTGATAATTACATGACGTGATGATTGTGATGCAAGCAGCGTTTCCTGAGGGGATGGTAGCTAGGATTTATCCCTATCCTAAATTACATTCTTTAAAAGTGTAATAAACAAACATAGAGTACGGAACCCTGTTTTTTATCACGCCCTGATGTAACTTAGCTACACAAATAAATCGCCATCGGTTGTAATCAGATAAGATCTCCAAGACAGATAGAGATTACATTTATTTTTGTTTAAACTTTTATTTATTTTAATGCTTTATTATTGCATTTTATTAAGTACGAGCGTTAACCCGTGACTTCGTTCGCACAAATTATATACCAGATTTTAAGTCAGATCATAAGCTATCAAACAAAAAAAGTTTCATCAAAATCGGTTCAGTAGTTTTTGCGTGATACTCGTTCAAACAAACAAACAAACACCCAAAAAAACTCACAAACAAACAGACAGACAAAAAATCCAAAAATTGGTGAAATGGAATCAGGGACACCTAAAAACCATATCCTAACTTTTTTTTGTACAGACAAGCTTCCTGTTACAGTTTTATAATAGTACAGACTAGCTGCTGCCCGCGATTTCATCTGCGTCGACTTTAAAAAAGTATCCTATACCTACAGGAGTGAATTTTCTAAGCGTCACATCTCTGTCATAAATGTCGACGAGCTCACAAATGTAACATCCTTCTTGCATCCTTCAGATCGTCGAAGTTTTTATATGAGTTTGACACATGACATAACCATAGCGATTACCGAATTGACATCTCGCCGATGTTTCAATGACGAATTTAATAGACTAAGAGATAAGTGTACTTTTTGCAACCAAAAAGTACTGCTGCTGGCAAGGCTGATTCAGTGTTTATGGGGTGTAGAGCATCTTTGTGATGGGGATGGACCAGGTCTGCCTGCATAACTTCAGTCGGTTTAGGAGTTACAGACGTTTAAAAGTCAGTAAAAAATTAACGATCAGCTGCAAGGCTGATCGTATGTTATTATTGTAGTGTGCACTGTAGGTTTGTAAAAAGTACAAAAACTGACTTGAACTGCCAGTCGGTTTAGGAGATACAGCCGTTCAAAATTCGGACCTTTGAACGGCTGTATCTCCTAAACCGACTGATGAACCATGTCAATTTTAGTACTGTTCCCATAGCTACAGTGCATACTACAATAATATGATACGAGCAGCGTTACAGCTGATCGTTAATTTTTAACTGACCTTTAAATATCTGTAACTTCTAAACCGACTGAAGTTATGCAGGCAGACCCGGTCCATCCCTATCGCAGAGATGCTCTACACCTCATAAACACTGAATCAGTCTTGCAGCTGATGGTTGCAAAAGTACACTTATCTCTTAGTCTATAAGGTTTTGGCGAAGTTTGCGCTTAGTGAATTGCATTGCTTGTTCTGTTTTAATATAAATAAATTTAAAAAAAAAAAATTTTAAATAAAAACTTTTTATTACGGACAACAAAGATCCAATGTGTTAGTAGCAATAAGACTTATGAAAAACTATGGTTAGTACACAATTACAAAAACGGAACTTGTGATTTGGGACATGTGTCGCAGCCATGGACACTGGTTACTATCAGCAATGGCCTTCAGGATGCTATTACCACTATTCCGGGCCCGCCGTAACAGAGATGCTGCCTTTTTGCGAATTATGGCCTGCGAGCAGTCCACCTGCGCCTTAGCAAACATCTCTGAGGCTCCACAAAATCGGGGCAGTCCCAACAGCATCCTGAATTCATTGTAGTATTGAACTCGCAGAGCGCTGTACGATTTTTGAGTATATCTGTTCCATAGGCTGCTCGTGTAAAAAGATGTACAAAAAGCTTGAAAAAGTGTTATTTTTACCGAGTTTGAACAACGAGCAAACCTACGAACCAGCATGTTCGCTCTTATCGACAACGCTCTGCGCTCCCTCTCCATATCAGCATGTATGCTGACGTTTTTTTAAGGGGATGATACGACCATTAAACGAAAAAAATTATGTATGGGATGGAACCAATATTTAAATCGAAAAAAAAACTGCTGTTCCATACACAACTGCAAACCTACTCGACTATAAAATGTGGACAGCTGATTTTTTCGCGATTTCGATGTATGTCCCATAGAGAAAGATGCTCAGTTTTATGGTCTGATAATCCTTTTAAAAAGCGTACAATTGCAGCATTAAAAAACCGTTATAAAACCAAATTGAATCTCGTGATTGCCATAAACATCTAAACTTATAAAAAGCAGGTACCGTCACTGACTGATTGACAACGCACAGCTTAAAACCACTAAAAGAACATCAAGGGGTGCACTATGAAAGGATTTTTCGATAATTCGCGGTACACAAAGTCGCGGGCAAAATCTAGTATTGGCACAAGTCAATTCAACAAATAACAAAAAAGTTGGTCTGTCTGTTGATGAAACCTTTGCTTGGTGTTCCAGGTCGAAGTTTATTCAGATTGTCGCACAACTTTTATTGGACGAGGTGAAAAAAATAAAAAGTTCTTACGGAATTCGAACGATAGGTAAAGGAGGCTGGAGGTTGATTTTATGATTCATGAGTTAAATTGCTTATGTTTTTTATATTAAATAGATGGCCTGGTAGCACAGTCTGTAGTGAACCTGCCTGCTGTGCCGAGTGTCGCGGGTTCGAATCCCGTAAGGTACAAATATTTATATGATGAATATGAATATTTGTACCCGAGTCATGGATGTTTGTATATATGTATTCTATATCGTTGTCTAGTCATCATAATACAAGTCCAGGTACTTTAAATGTTACTAGATAATTTGTGTGACAATGTCCAAGATATTTATTTATTATTATTTATAATAATTGAAACGTAATTTTATTTGAATCTCAGCCGATAGACGACACTAAAAGTTATGGTACATAAATGTACTTGTGCCGGTATTTAAGTAAAATGCTTTGCAAAAGAGGAAGAGGAAATTTTATATTTTGTGTTGACTTTGTGTACATTTTAAATAAAAGTGTAATGTGAAAACTGAATATAATTATGTATAATTAAAAATTTTGAATATTGCATGAATAATGAAATTGAATCTATGTTAACTGTTAACAGTAATTTTATAATGTAAATTTATCTGGTAAGGAATGAATAAAGCTTATCTTATCTTGTGTACATTTTGAGGAATGAGCGTTATCAGCTGCTCCTAATAATGGGCAAAGTAGAGGTAAGAAGAAACGTCGGTAGGCCACGAATGTAGTGGCGTGTGAAAGAGTGGATCACCAGTCGAAGAGCTGTTTCATTTGTCAAGAGATATACAGGGATATGCAAAGCTGACTGTCAACCTCCAGTAATGGAGAGGAACCGAAAGAAGAAGATTTTGGCATTGGAAATGTCTTTTCGTTCGCTCCAGTCTAGGCCCCGATTTCACGAAAAAGTGCGATCCCCTTATATCTCAGAGAGTTGAGGAGATATGATATTAAAAAAAGCTCAAAAGACGCGTATTTACGAGAGCTGTAAGGTGCAAAAAGAATTATTACCAATTTTTTCCAGATTTTTTATTTTGGCGCCCGATATTTTGGAAATGAAGAATGATATCAAAAATTTGATAAACAAACCTCTGGACAATTTAGTCAACTACAATTTGAGCCTAAAACAAAGACGATCGGGTTAAGGGTTTGCCCTGTAGCCTAACCTTTTTGAGACATGATTTTTTCGAAGTCCTTAGATTCATTCCCAATGTGCTCGATAGTCGTATGAGGTACGAAATCTGTGAATTTTTTGAATCCATACACAGTATCATAAATAAGAAAGTATGTTTTGTCCGTTACGTGTCTACACTCACTCTATTGAACCAAAATCGAAATCGCGAAAAAAATCAGCTGTCCCTTACAAATAATTATGGGTCGAGTAACATTGCAATATCATTGCAATATTTTTTGACACTACCACCGCGTCGGAAGGTGTTCCGTTGAGAGAAGATGCGGCCAGAAACTCTACTCTATAAAAAGTACAATTAAAATACAATATTGCATTACATAGAGTAACATTGTCAAGACCAGACATTTTGGTCATTCAAATAGTCATCGAGTTTATAGTAGTACCTATTGAATGTAAGGTCAATGATTATTGCTTTCTGTTATCTCTCGTCTTTTTCCATTTACTCACAGATAAAGTCCAATAAGAACCAATTAACAAAACCCTTTGTTATTTTGAATCCTTGCAGGTGTGTTTCTCACGCTCCCTGGTTCATAAACCAAGCTTCATTTTTAATTTTTCCATTTGCACAGATAATTTATTTCTTCCTATTACCGTTTCTCGGATGCTGGGTTCATTAGCAATAGTGTTCTAGTAAAATGTGCATTCAGTGTTTGTTATTACAGGGTGTAACAAAAGACACATGGTTTAATTAA
Source organism: Agonopterix arenella (assembly GCA_927399405.1). Taxonomy (NCBI): domain Eukaryota; kingdom Metazoa; phylum Arthropoda; class Insecta; order Lepidoptera; family Depressariidae; genus Agonopterix; species Agonopterix arenella. Next base: position 1,293,204 of record OV656704.1, read on the forward strand.
CCATGAAACTATGATCAAACTGAGCAATGTTCACTATGTAGCCAATATCGAAATGCTGTAGATTTATTTTAAATGCGAAAAGGACATGCTGAAAAATAGGTCTAAGGATACAATCATAGCCATGAGATGAATATTCAAATTGCTGATGTTACAACATACATAACCACATGATCATAATCCCTTTCAGGGTGGTCAGAGCCTGCTGATGTTACAACATACATAACCACATGATCATAATCCCTTTCAGGGTGGTCAGAGCTTGCTGATGTTACAACATACATAACCACATGATCATAATCCCTTTCAGGGTGGTCAGAGCTTGCTGATGTTACAACATACATAACCACATGATCATAATCCCTTTCAGGGTGGTCAGAGCTTGCTGATGTTACAACATACATAACCACATGATCATAATCCCTTTCAGGGTGGTCAGAGCTTGCTGATGTTACAACATACATAACCACATGATCATAATCCCTTTCAGGGTGGTCAGAGCTTGCTGATGTTACAACATACATAACCACATGATCATAATCCCTTTCAGGGTGGTCAGAGCTTGCTGATGTTACAACATACATAACCACATGATCATAATCCCTTTCAGGGTGGTCAGAGCTTGCTGATGTTACAACATACATAAATACATAACCATAATCCCTTTCAGGGTGGTCAGAACCTTTATTAGAACTATCAACAAAATTATTAGCCCAAAAAAAAAATTGAAAAAAAAAATGTTAAAATGTTTATTTCTAGATTAAATAACAACCGCGTAACTCTCAAAAACTGTATTATTAGCCCAGTTGGAGCAAGGCTCACTTATTACAAGAATACCTAAAAAATAAATACATTCAGAAACGATGAGAAAACTCTATGATGGTGCGGTACATGGCCGGACTTTTCTAGTTTACGTCATTAATTTAAAAAAAATCGCGATGCAAAATCTGAGGTTCCATACATTTGGGTCAAGTAACCATTTTCTAAAGCGAGATCGAATCAGAAATGAGGAGATCCGCAAAAGAACCAGAGTAACTGACATAGCCCAAAGAATTGCTAAACTAAAGTGGAAGTGGGCGGGGCACATTGCTCGCAGAACCGATGGCCGATGGGGCCGAAAAGTTTTCGAGTGGCGACCGTGTACCGGAAAGCGCAGCGTGGGTAGGCCTCTCACACGGTGGACCGACGACCTGGTGAAGGCGGCGGGGACCCGTTGGATGAGGGCAGCGCAGGACCGATCGTTATGGCGATCCTTGGGGGAGGCCTATGTCCAGCAGTGGACGTCCATCGGCTGAGATGATGATGATGATGATGAACCATTTTCTATAGAATAACCATTTCAAAGTATTTAGTTTGCTGATCTGAAGCACCTCCAAAAGTATGTAGGAAACTCATTTAAGTTTAAACCCGGTATAAATATGTCAAGTGACCTAACCAAGCATCATGTTCTCTATTCATATTTACAGATGCTATAATTTCTGAAAAAAATACATATAGATAAGTTTGTCTAATAAATAGTGTAACGTGAACTTAGAACTTCAGGCCTAACGAAGTCTTACTTATTACATCCTTGACGCGACCGATCCTGAAAAAAATTACTAGCTAGCTAGGCTAAGAGAGTTTAGGAATATTTCTGTCTGGGTCATTCCATCCATCTTATCTTTAGACGTGGGTCAATATAGACACACGTGGAAAGTTTGTTGGCAGTTCATCAATCATTATTTCTAACTAAGAGTTTGCGCATCGGTTGCTCTTAGAAACTGCAAATTGAATTATTGTACTAAGAGCCCCGAAGACGGTCGTCGACGTCCAGTAGGGCTAGCATGCGGCGCACGACAAAGCAACCAAACGAGATAACCTATATGCTCGCTCGCTTTCGCATACCTACGCAAAGAAATGAAGACACGAGAAAATGACAAAATCGAAAGGCACGTCTTGCTAAAGGAAAAGCGCAGCAGCCTAGCTAGCATGCCACCCACGACAAAGCGTTTAAACGAGAAAAACGTCATGCGCGCTCTTTTTGGCCTACGTAAAATAATAAAGATGGAGGCACATCTCGATTTTTGTCGTTTTCTCGGGGGTGGCATGCTAGCTAGGCAGGAATAGAATGGGCAGTGATCTGTCAATCCATCTCCTATTCAATTACGTTTACGTGGCGATGCATCAATCTCGATCACGCGCAGGCTTCGCGCCAAAATGACGTAGGTACCAATGTTTTTCGAAGATAACTCGAAAAACTATTTTTTTTTTTCTATTCATGTGGAATTTTAGATTTAATTATCTTGGTCTGCAAATGAGTCGGAAGGGGGGGGGGGGGGAGACCTTTGCCCAATAGTGGGACAAAAAAAACATGATCTAATTAAATCTGCAGATTGAATATGACAATTTACATCCAGTCCACAGAACGAATTTGGGATCGAAGATGTAGCTAGCTTACCCAGAAGAAGCCTATTCACTCTAATTTTAAAGGAATTCGGGTTGTAAGCGCTCGGCGCTCGGAAATACTGACGCAGGCAGGGCATTCCACTCCCTGGAAGTGCGCATTATATAAGACGAGCATTAACCCGCGACTTTGTCCGCACAAATTATATACCAGATTTTAAGTCAGATCATAAGCTATCAAACAAAAAAAGTTTAATCAAAATCGGTTCAGTAGTTTTTGCGTGATACTCGTTCAAACAAACAAACACACAAACAAACACCCAAACAAACACACAAACAAACAAACAGACAGACTAAAAATCCAAAAATTGGTGAAATGGAATCGGGGACACCTAAAAACCATATCGTAACTTTTTTTTTGTTAATATCTTCAATGTACAGACAAACTTTCTGCTACAGTTTTATAATAGTTTAGATTCAGAAAGGCGCTTGGTGCGGATATATGGACATCAATTTGGACTCCACAAACTAGCAGCAACACTTCAGCTCCCTTGACCGATGATTTGAGAAATACTTTTTAAGCTCTGGCAAAGCTTACAGATGTGTTCAATATTATTTTATGACCTTTTTTCATCACTATCCATACTCGAACAATTGTCGACAGAGTTAATAGTAATGGTAGTCAATTTTCCGATTGATTGAGAATACCAAAAGACCCCTCTGTTAACGATTAATGAGAATGTCTTCAGAGGTATATGCTCACAACTATAAAGTAAAGTAAAAGCTAAAGTATATTTCATTCATTCATTAATTCAACTATTATTATTACAGGGTTCCGAAACGTGAACAAAAATGTACGGCTTTTCAACCAAGAAATTTTGGTGAAGGTAGTACCTAATTTTATTGTTATTCGCGTCGGATTCGAGTAACTGTTGAAGTAAAATAATATGCCGGTACCTACCTACTTACCTATAAATAAAATTAATTCTCTGATAGATTAAAAATTAAACATCATAATTAAACGTGGTCTCTGTCCTTGGCACGCTCTGGCCACGCGTCTTCGAATACATTCATATCCAAGATCTGGATGCAGAGATAGTTGGAGGATTTGCCCAGCCGTGGGATTAAAAGGGCTAAAAAAAACGCGATTGTGTAGTGTGTGCCTAGTCTATCACAAACACTTGTTTCATTACATTGCAATCATCATCATCGTCTTCTCAGCCGATGAACGTCCACTGCTGGACATAAACCTCCCCCAAGGATCGCCACAACGACCAGTCCTGCGCTGCCCTCATCCAACGAGTTCCCGCCGCTCTCGGTCGTCGGTCCACCTTGGACCCACGCTGCACTTTCCTGTACCTTATCATCCTAATCAGCTCTAACCATCAGATAATGCGTATTCAAAATTTTCTAAAACACAGCACGCAAGAACAAATATAAAAACAGTCATCTAAATTAAACATCTAGCCGTGTGGTGTCGGCTAAGAATATCACCATCCCATTTCCTCCCGTAGGTGTCGTAAAAGGCGACTAAGGGATTTACAGGAGGACCACTACACCGCCTCCGTGGACTAATGGTTAAGAGCATTGGCTCTCGACACGGAGGTCGTGGGTTCGATTCCCACGGGGGACACCTAGTGATATGTCACTTTGTGCGTTTTTCCCTAGTTGGTTAGGACATTGCAGGCTGAATCGCCTGATTGTCTGAAAAGAGAAATGATTCCGTGCTTCGGATGGCACGTTAAGCCGTTGGTCCCGGTTACTATCTCTGGTGGTAGTAGTCGTTACATAAAAACCACGTCAGAGGCCGTAAGGCGGTCTGAGAAAACTCTGACACCAGGGCTCTGCCCACACGATAAGAAGAAGACAGGAGGATGGGCAGCAGCATCCTCTGAGTACACACATTCAATCCAACTGCGATTGCCAACCCGCCTCCCAAGCGTGGCGATTATGGCGAATCCCCCCATTTTGGGGGGAGGCTTATGTCCAGCAGTGGACGTCTATCGGTTGATATGACGAAATTCAACAAATCGTATGGTCTTATCAAAATTATCAAATAGCATTTTATTTTCATCACACTGTTTCTAGAAATCGCGGATGTAAATATTTTATAACTAAAAGTTCTTTGACCATTCACAACGATGATAATAGTTATCGTTAGGAAGGGTACACACTCCCCTCTTAAAAGATATTGTGTATTTAATCTAGAAATAAACATTTTAACAGGTTCTTACCGCGTTTTGGTATATTTGAGTTCCCGATATCTCCTGCAGTTCCTCAGTCATCCCGTGATCATGGTAGTGGTAACACTGCCTAAATATCGGGAACTCAAATATACCAAAACGCGATAAGAGCCCGTTAAAATGTTTATTTCTAGATTAAATAATAACCGCGTAACTCTCAAAAACTGTTCTCAAACACTGTATTGTGTATTTTTCTTCTTGTCACTTACATTTTCGTCGTTATCATCCTCTATTACAAGTATCCATCCACATAAATATAGCATTCTCCCCATTTTCTTACCCTTTTCAGATCTGCACCAATCGCATCTGGGTCTGACAGATGCTTGTCCTGATGTCGTCAACCCACTGGCCACCAGATGAACCACTCCTCTTTTTCCTAATCTCGGCGACCACTCTGTTAAAGCTTTACTCCATCTGCTATTACTTCGCCTAGCACGTGTCCTGCCCAGCGAACTATTCAGTGCCCGACGACAGACGTCTTGAACCTTAGTCCGACCTCAGAGTACCCGACGTTGGATTTCGACGCATTTGACGCGCGTCGTGCGGCCAGATGTAGAGTGAACGTTCTGAATATATGAAAGAACAAAACGTAGACAAAATATGTTGAACCATACGAATAAGAATGTATAGAAATGTAAATCAAGCTCAAAAACTGGCACCAAAAAAACTCGACCGCGTTCTAAATTTGTTCTCAACCTTGCCGCCAAAACTCATACAAAATGTCATTTTTCATTAGGTGCCAAAAAAGTGGCACCAAAAAAACTCGACCGTGTTCTAAATTTGTTCTTTGAAAACTTAACCTTGCCGCCAAAACTCATACAAAATGTCATTTTTCATTAGGTGCCAAAAAATACGTGGCTTTCGTTTAGAGTTATTCTTCTATAGTTATTCTTATTCATAGGTTGAACCCATCAGCAACATTATCTTGGTATACGTGGTATAGCAGCAAAATACTTCCCTCTCTCACAAAGAAAATCTCGAGTTTAATCCCAAAAGGATAAGAATTGACAAATTGAGTTTAGCTACCAATATGGTATACAACTTTAAAACGCCATATTAACGGAACACGACTCAGTTTTACCCCGACTAAAGAGAAGCTAAGAGGGCAATATTCCCATGGACTCCCAAAAACCCTCCAGGGTTTATTCACATTTTTATTTTAATGAAGCTGACAACCGTGTACCTTTCCACCGAGTTTTGCGAAGGTAATTCAATTATGAAACCTTGTGAAAAATGCTAAACTCAAAATACATTTTTGCGTGCAATTATGTAAAGGTTGTCGTAGCAAGAATAATATAAACACACAGACAAAACAGTATGGATTTTGTTTATCTAACACTCAGTTGCAGAAACGGTCATTAGAGTTGATCCTCCATTAAATCTGTTGCTGGCTTTTACTACGACAACAAGACAAAAAGTGACAGCAAGAAATTTAATGAAGGATTAACTTTGATGAGCGTTTCCTGATCATCCCCTTAAAATAGTTTCAGCAAATCTTGTTAGACCTTATATACAGGGTTAAATTGATATCATTAGCATCCTTTTAAACTAAGAGTCTACCCATCAAACTGAACAACTTTCACTATGGGAGCAAACCGATCGGAGCAAAAAAATAATCAGCTGTTGCATACACTTGAGTCGAGTAGGCATTTCTTAGTTTAAAAGGATGCTAATGATATCAATTTCACCCTGTAGAGCTCGTCAAAAGGATTCTGGAAACATATACTACAACCCTACCAAAAAATACTTGCTGCAGTCTTGGTGAACACGGCGCAGTGCATGGCCCAGGCACAATATTTGAATAAGCGTGACATAGGTACTCCACAAGACGATTGGTGGAGGTAAGTTAGTGGTCATCTGTCTGCCCTATCCTTAACTATTCAATATGCGTAATGCGCAGCTCGAACTATATGTTTGATTGTCTCTGATTTAGCACGGACACCCTAACTGAATGTTAATTTATTTAAACACGTGTTGGATAACCGTTTGAACCACGCCTTGTTGTGTTTGGCTTGATAGTTTTAGTTTGGGATCTACAAACGAAGTTAGACAAAGTGAGACACTCTTGGTTCTGTATTAGGGAATCGATACAATCGTCTGAAGTCCTGCGCTCAAGTATGCAGATCGCGTCAAGGATGTAATAAGTAGTACACCTTTAAGACTTCGTTAGGCCTGAAGTTCTAAGTTCACGTTACACTATTTATTAGACAAACTTATCTATATGTATTTTTTTCAAAAATTATAGCATCTGTAAATATGAGTACAGAACATGATCCTTGGTTAGGTCACTTGACATATTTATACCGGGTGTAAACTTAAATGAGTTTCCTACATACTTTTGGAGGTGCTTCAGATCAGCAAACTAAAAACTTTGAAATGGTTATTCTATAGAAAATGGTTCATCATCATCATCATCATCATCTCAGCCGATGGACGTCCACTGCTGGACATAGGCCTCCCCCAAGGATCGCCATAATGACCGGTCCTGCGCTGCCCTCATCCAACGGGTCTAGTATGCAGATCTTCGAAGTATATTCGATATTTTTCCCATTGAGAAAGTTTTGTTCAGTTGGATGGAATGATCAATTGATCATGGCTGACAAGATTCGTTGTTGAAAACGATCATCGATAAATAAATAATAAATGGGTAGGTTATTGAATTTCATTGCATGTCTTCGTTACCTATATTAGTCGAAATTTCATTTTCTGTAGGTAAGTATTAAAAATTTCTTTGTTAAATTGTTTCAAATGTTAAATCTCATTATCATCACAAGGAGTATTATCATGTTTCACCGCTTTTTAGGCAGTCTGTACGCCAAGGTATAGACAATACCTATGCCAGTTTCCTCTTCCAACCTTATAATGCTGACGGTTTTTTCATACGATGATCATTCCATTCATTCCAACTGAACAAACTTTCTCAATGGGTCAAACATCGAATATACAAGTTTTTGGCGGGGATTCGTTAGCTACGTTTGGAGTCCACATATTTTGTCGAATTTTAATAGTTTATAGTGAGTTTTGGTGATGTTTTGCGTAACAAAGCGCCGTGCAAGTGAACAATATACAGTTCAGTGAAATATGATGGTGTATGGGTCGTAAACAGGAAAAGTGTTCCGTCATTTGTAGCGCGGCAAAGCGGTCGGTTCACCTCTTTCCTGTGGACTTCTCGGCGTTTTCTCCGTCTTTCGATTGTCTCCAAAAACTGCAAAGAAGCGTCAAAACGTCGAACACTAACGTTTTAATTGCTATAAATAAGAGAATTTTATTGAAGAAATCGGTTGTATGGGATTTTTAACCCTTTACCTTGAATTGTACAAAAAAAAACATCGAATATAAAAATAAAATAAATAACGCTCACAGGCACATACATTGTAATGATCCCAAGCAAGCACTAGGCTGTTTATTATGGAAACCATACAACAACGGCACAAACATATAAACATCCATGACCGAATCGGGATTCGATCCCAGGGCCCTGGTTTGGCAGTCTGGCGTGGTAACCATTACACATACTTCGACGATCTGCATACTCGAGCGCAGGACTTCAGACGATTGTATCGATTCCCTAAAAACTCAAAGTCACGTATCTGTCAGGACGATTAAAAATGCAACCCAACTGCATTTGACATTTAAAATGCATCTCACCTCCCAAACCTATTAATTACCCTAAATTCCCACGCTCATCCAAAAAGAGACAGGATAATAAAAACTCAATTTTATTGATATAACCCACCTTCCATACAACGCTTCCAGTAAATCACGTCATGTTACGTAAAATAACGTGACGTGAATTCCAGTTAATACTAATTATGTAGGGGCGTGCGTGCGTCATTATTTACCAAGTTGTCCATCGCCAACGCAAATTGGTTAAGGGTGCATACTTGACACAAAATTAATAGAGCTTTATTGGCTAAAAGGGCTTGTATTTCAGTATATTCCCATCTAAATTCCAGTCCATAACAATAAGAAAGGAGTGAGTGCAGGAATGCAATTCTCTAAGCGCAAACATCGTCACAACCTAAAATTCGTTGTTGAAACATCGGCGAGCTTTCAATTCTGTATTTCGCTAAGGATATGTTTTTTTTTCGAATTGACAAATACAGCATTACTCAGGGAGCAGCTACTGCTTATAACTGCGGACTATGGGGGGACCACACCAGACGGCGAATAGCCCTGGTAGGTCTACCGAATCAGTGAGTGAACTTAAACAACCTGCCCAAGGGGTACCCCTAAGGAGTACGGACCTCGGTAATGGGCATTGCTGGGGCTACGGGGACTACGATTGGGTAGTCGGGATCGGTGAGATCTAAAGTTATGTCATTTGTCAAACTTATATTAAATCTTCGACGATCTGAAAAAAGCAAGAGGGATGTTATATTTTGTGAGCTCGTCGATGTTTTTAACAGAGATGTGTCGCTTAGAGAATTGCACTTCTGAAATGAATGTATAAATAAAGATGAAATATTGCTTCGACCTCAATTAATGGGATAAGATAATGATGATGATGATTGATGACAGTCATAGCTAGACCCTGCATTAGAAAGTACTCCCCTGGTAAGCAGGTAATTGATACCACCACCCCAATTCTTGCCATGCGTGTCGACGAGGCAGGGATTATGCAGCGTGAGATAAGTGTACTTTTTGCAACCATCAGCAGCAAGGCTGATTCAGTGTTTATCGGGTGTAGAGCATCTCTGTGATATAGATGAACTAGGTCTGCCTGCATAACTTCAGTCGGTTTAGGAGTCTCAAATTAGCTGTCCCATACATTTGGCTCGAGCTGGTTTGCAGTTTAGTATGGAAGAGCAGATTTTTTTCGCGATTTCGATGTTAGTGCCATAGAGAAAGTTGTTCAGTTTGACGGTCTGATCATCCCCTTAAAAAAGTGTCAGCATATTAAGAAGGACCCTTTATGTATGAAAATATAACTGCTTTCCATAATTATGTCCCTTACACCTTGCATTTGGTCCAGCCCTTGGTTAGGTTGTGTATGGGTATGAAACTAATCTAGACTAAACAGAACGTTTAGTCTAGATTAGGGTCAAGCTGTTCCTTATTTTTAGAGTAAAGTTAGAGTGACCTTGGCAGGATTGCGTGTGGAACTCAAATAACTATCAAGAGTCAGAGGCAAGTGACCGACCGTGACGCCATTTTTATCGGCTCAAATAAATGGGGAACCGCAACCATCCGATCTGATCTATTCGTTTAGTAATGACGGACAGACGTTTATGCGTATTTGATGGAGGTATTTTTGTCTGTCTCGATTTAAGCGGTGGGGAGAGATAGGGAGAATTTGGAGTGTGAGTTATGGGTAGAATCACAGATCACAAAAACTAAAGGGAGATGTGAAAAGTGGTCGGGGCCAGTGTCGCAGCAATATGCGCAAAAACGGTACACATTGCTCGCGACAGTAAGGGTTCAATATATTGTGAGGCTGAAAGCCAGTCGAGATATTATGTGTAAATAGTTTACAATGCTTGCGTAGTACTAAAGATTATTTGAACATTGAGTTCTGATACCGCAATGGATAATGAGCACATTCAAGCTAAAAAATACTTTCTATCGCGTGGTACTGGTTGTAATACGACACTCGGTTTCGTACTCAGCGCGTTGGTTGGCATCTCTCTAGATCTCTATGGGTAGAATGAATATAATCATTCATTTCATTTATTCATACATGACAAATATATCTCAAATGTGCCAAGTCTTGCACGAATCTTGCACAGTACACTTAACCTCTCGTATGCTGGAAATACAGACACAATAGAAATATATTGTTTCGTCGCGCGGATCCGTGCCATACCAAAGGATAAAGAGGTATTTTTTAGCAAAGTGTTACATGAATACAAGAGTACATGACATGGTTGATGATGATGATTGATGAATATCTTTTGTTAAGAGGATAGCTCTTGGAGAGTGCACGAGTATGCGGCATTCAAACGAAGTTAGATCCCATTTTCAATACTAACCACATAAAGTCTATGAGATTTATAAACACGTTCAAGATCTCTGTGCCTGTGGTTTGTCCTATTAAAATATACAGTTTTAATACTAGAATTAATTTAAGATTTGTATGGAAATTTTTGAGTCTATGTAACTTTGAAAATGCATTTTAAAGAAAATCTAAAAAAACTACAAACACAGAAATTAGTTTCTACTTAGATCGTAAAGAAAGAATAAAAAAGAATAAAAGAAAAAGAAGAAAAAAAAGAAGAAAGAATATTTATCTTATCTTATCGCGTTTGAAAAATGACATTGACTGTAATTGGTTGATATCCAATCCAATATAGACCCAAACTTCGTTTATATGGAATGCGGTAACGGATTCAGATAAGGGAAGACGTTTTGTCACAATTTTTATTTGTTCATTCAAAAACCAACCTTACAAGAACACGCCACAAACAAACAATGCCTAAAATTCCAAACAAAAGCTGCAAACAATTCAAAGAAACCAATCACAATCTGCACCACATGTGCTGGAACGAGAAAGCAAAAAAAAAATTAAAAAACCAGGAAGAAGCTTCGGCCTCTTAGACCGTAAATCCCCATCCACGATAAACTGGCTTCCTCCCACCATTACTGTTATATCTCTAGCCACGTATATTTATCCCCTGATTTTGAACCTTAAAACTAAGGGATTAATAACAAGGGTGGTTTTTAGTGACTGTAAAAGTAAAATGGCAAAAGGTATTAGATTACTTCCTTACGCTGGACTGTAAGAATGATGAGCAATTACAAAACGTTTTCGGACATTTTTATTTTTAGCTTTCGATAAGATTGTTTTGTTTAGAGAGTTTTTGTTTTTCAACGAACACAAATATCTACACGCCACGATGTTTAATTAAATTAAATTAAATTAAATACTCATTTATTTCGCAACACAAAAGAAAATCTATAATTTCGTTAGCAGGTTGATTATAGTAACAATGTTTACTTAAAATTATGTTAGTGTATGTTAATTTGAAGAGCATCGGTGGCGCGTTGCGGAGAGGTATGGACACCCAATTATGGGGGTCCGGATTCGAATCCGCACGGACAACATGCCATGTACCAATGAGTTTTTCTAACTTATGTACGAAATACCGACTGCTCTCAAACGGTGACGGAAAACATCGTGAGGAAACCTGCATACACTGAAGAAGAAATTCTGATGAGTATGTGAAGTCTACTAATCTGCATTGGGCACGCGTGGTGGACTAATGCCCATACACCCTCCCTGAGGGTAGGCCTGTGCCCTGCAGTGGGACGTTTATAGGCTGATGATGATGGTGATGTTAATTTGGTATCGACAATAATATTATATTAATTATTAAGTGGTCTAACAAAATAGGTTTATTGGATAACAATATAAGTAACAATATAAATTAATATTAATAGAACAAGAAATAACAAAACAAACAGAAAAAAGAAAAACACCTAGGCTACTTAAAGGTAAAAAATGTCCTCTAAAGCCCCTACTCGGGGCAGAGTGCCTAGGAGGCTGGCAGCGTTGCCTCTTTGGATCGCAAGGCTGATCCTTTGCACAAAATAGCTGCCAGCCACATTAAGTACATATATTATCTTTTATTTGACTGTCCCAATCACTAGTGCTTTTGTATGGGACAGTCAAATCTGGCAGCAGTCGCCTATATGACACCCACAGATCACTGGAGTAAAAGGAATGACAAAAAGCCCTAAAGAGCGTCACCTTTACTGGCGTCGTACATCTTGAAGCATGGAGACTTTTCTGGCGATATTTCCACACTGCTACATTGACTAACATTCATATACAGCTTAACTAAATATTTTCTTTTGTCTTATCACAAGGTAATGCAACGTCTGCAAAGAATTTAGCGTCCCCAATTGTTTTAATTACTTTATACGGCCAGGCTACCAATAACTCAAGACCACATGATTGTAACGCGGATTCTCTTCCAACTGAGCTGTCACATCTCCATCTATTACAATTTTATTTATTGGAGTAATTTGCATTTGCATTTTTTTTTTTTGCATTTGGTGTGGAAATCCAAGGGCCAAGCGTGGGCTCATCGTCGGATCTATCACGCAGAGGTGCTTGCTAAAGATCTTTTCCCTAATTGACTCGAACGGGCCCAAGGGCTGGCGAGCAGCGAGGAAATGCCGCTATATTAGCCCAGTCATTTTACGGTTTGAGCCGGAACTAATTAATAATTGATTTTTTTTTTCGGTATAGTATTTAAGAGCCAATTTGAGCTTAGAAATGTACCAAAATAAAAAAAATCCCGTCTGCAACAGTTCCAAATTTTAAATTTAGCTATTATCTCGCTATAAAAAACCTGATGGTAATTTTTTTTGCACATCTATTTAAGGCATTAACATTATACATACTTCAAACATGGTGTATATATTTTTGCCTACTTAGAAGGCTTTGAAAAACACATTCGTATTTTTTAATAAAAGCAATTTTTTTAAATTTCAATGTCTGTTTTATTGCTCAAAAATAATTTATATTGTTAAATCTAATTCAAATGAATGCATCGGTATTAATATTATTAATTTAAAAGCCTTCTGGGACTCACACTTTTGATTTCTATGTTGCGAGGTAAATTTTTTTAATATGTTTTAAGATAGTCTTTTTGTTACTAAATGGTGCTGGTTACAGTTTAAAAGTCCAAGTAATAATTACTTCCCACCTCTCCTAACAAAACTTCGTAAAATGACTCGGCTATATAGCATCTTGGGGTATCCTTTTCTCCTTGGGCCTTGGATTGGGTCCTTGTGCATGGTAGGAGAGGGTTCTGCACCATATTCGTTAAGTTTGTTATATCATCTTAACTTGTAATTTTATTTAGTGTCACCGTAAATATTTCATTTGTTTGTATAATAAACGGTTGTAATTTATGAAATTCTTCTATCGACACTTGAAGTATCGATCTGTATTTTGATTATACAAGTACAGTAACCGTACCGGACAGTAACTTTACACAAGTAAATAATTCATCAATGTCATAAACAGTTCAAACAGAAATCAGTCATTTTGTTTGTCCCTAAAGTATTTTGTAATTTTCTGAAAAGCATTATTGCTAATATCTTTTAGCATTGGCACGAATATAAATTGTGCTGTAATTTTATTTCCAGCGCCCTTAGCAAGCAAGCAAGCTATACAGCGTGTAAGGAAAAGTATCATTAACCTTTACACCACATACTCTACCCATCAAACAGAACAACTTTTACTATAGGAGCAAACCTGTCAGAACATACTAAACTGCAATACCTACTCGACTCAAACGTATAGAACAGCTGATTTTTTTTTTGTTTTGACACGATTGCTCTCATGTCAAAACAAACTATACAACTGTAACAGGAAGTTTGTCTGTACATTGAAGATATTAACAAAAAAAAAATTACGATATGGTTTTTAGGTGTCCCTGATTCCATTTCACCAATTTTTGGATTTTTTGTCTGTCTGTTTGTTTGTGTGTTTGTTTGTGTGTTTGTTTGTGTGTTTGTTTGTGTGTTTGTTTGTGTGTTTGTTTGTTTGTTTGAACGAGTATCACGCAAAAACTACTGAACCGATTTTGATGAAACTTTTTTTGTTTGATAGCTTATGATCTGACTTAAAATCTGGTATATTATTTGTGCGGACGAAGTTGCGGGTTAACGCTCGTAGTATAGTAAAATTGTTCAGTTTGATGGGTATAGTATGTGGTTCAAAGGTTAATGATACTTTTCCATACATATACAGGGGTATAGGCGTTAAATACGTAAAGCGTATTTAGATAGATAGATAACTCATTTAGTTCACCAGAACAATACAAGATAAACAGTGACAGACAAAGGCAGTAGGTAACATTTTAGAGTCCGCATAAGGAGATCCGTGTAAAGCCGCAACAGCAACTGGGAGCTCCCATGACGGACCAATCAATGAAAACAAACAACAATATATTATAGGTGTTGGAATATGACACCGACTCTGACTCAGCATTTACGCTGAAGCAAAAGCTGCAGCGCTGTTAATTCTGCCAGAACACTACGGTTCAAGCGTGCGTTCGCGCAGCAGCGCGAGACAAACTGTTAAATTACTTAGGTAAGGGTGGGTAAGGTATCCAAGTGCAAAAAGTATGTTTGTGTGTAATAAATATGTTTATAAGATTTTTGTTAAAAGTAGATAATAAAACTACATTAAGTACGAACACTCCCTGCCCTCCATCAATTTCTTTCCTCCTCCCTCTGGCAGGATCGTGGCGTAAAATGTAATGCGTATTCCTGTTTCGCTCTCACATACGCAGTATCGCAAATGCTTACCTCTTCAATAAATTTTGTATGAAACGACAGCCAAGTATCCAAAGTGTAACCAGCCAGCGACGCTGACGGCCTTGCGCTTGGGAGGGCCTCGTAAACATAACCTACTGTTCAATTTCTCAGCCCCGGGTATTAGATAAAGATAACCATCTAGGTCTCCCTCTGCTGGAGAAGAAGTAAATAATCGGACACCATCATCATCATCAGTTTATCATCGTCCAATGTTGAGATCAGACCATCAAACTGAACAACTGTCATTTCAATCACGTGAATCAAAAAAATATTTAACAATTTTATTGCAATTTCATGTTTGTTCCTATATTAAAAGTTGTTTGGTCTGAACAGCCCCTAAAAATTCGCCGTAATCAATTTCATATTGAAAGTTTTTTTTAACCCGTTTTGTCCCACTGCTAGGCAAAGGTCTCCCCCAAACCGTTCCACTTCTCTCTGTTGGTACATATTGGAAGTTAAACTTAAAAAAAAAACAATAATAATAAAAATAATGCAAATTCCACAGGGTTTTCTTAGAAATACGTTTCAAACTAAAAGAAAAATTGTTATTTCCCAAACAATTTCTTTCATCGTCGGAAGATATTTTTGCATTTTAATTTGAATAGAGGCCGGGTCGGCTTGCTATCCAAAGAAACTTAAATTCAACATTGAAAGAAAGTGGGACAACAACGTTGAGCTTCGCTTAATGTTGGTTCAGTATAACGATTTTACTTTGTTTTATTCAGATATTATTTTTATTTCATTCTTCTATCGAGTAGATTGCAAACGTTCGAAAATAGTCTCAATGCATTTAATTTCCTAAACGCAGCCAATTTGACGACCCGTTTGGTGTAATGGTTACCACGTCACTGCTAAAGCTGGGTCCAGGGTCCGAATCCCGGTTCGGTCATGGATGTTATATGTTCATGCCGTTGTTGTATGGTTACTTGGGATCATTAATATGTATGTGCCTGTGAGCGTTATTGATTTATTATTTATTTAATTAATATTTTTGCAATATTACTTAAATTTACATCAACGCCAACTTTTACAATTTTACTATTATGATGCCATTGCGCAATTTCTACTTTTATTGATATTGGCTACGGAATGCTAAAACAGGTTTTACAATTTCACTCGGAATCTAGAGAAGGGATTACAGCATCTAACCCCAACTTATATTGGATCGAGCGAAGGATTTCAACTATCAAATATCATGGAACATTCAAATCCTTTGGGAAAGCTTCGTTGAGATCGGGTTTAAATTAGGACTGAGGCATAGAATAACTGAGGTTACAGCATTGGTTGAAGGATCGGTCACTTTGAGCATTCGATCTACTACTAGCTAGACCACTAGAATACCAAAATCTAACCGGGACTTCTGTTATGATGATTGGACAACAGGATACAGGCTGCGTATTCAATATCTGAGAAAAAAGCATAGCATATGCTCACGACTATATTCCCCGCGGAGGTAGTCAGAGATATTCTGAAACCTCAGAAACTCAGAGAAAAAAACCGTCAGTATTTTAAGTTGGACCTTGCTCACTGACATTATTAGTTATACAATAAAACTAAATTATGAAGACAATCATCATTAATCATAAGCCTATATTTGTCCAGTGCTGATCATAGGCCTCTTCCAAAGCGCGCCACAAAAATCTGTACTCGGCCTTCCTCATCCAGTCGCCAGAATACCGAATCAGGATTGTGATTTTGTATAGGATTTGATACCTGCGCAATTGCGAACGGAATTATCGAAGGGGGAAATCCATACGAAATCGTAATCCAGGCCCTGTACCCGGACTTTCGATGTGCGGGTAGAGGCCCTGGGCCGTCTTCGTCCCAATGTCAACTCTATTACAATGAAGTGCGGACCGAAACAGTGGCGATATAATCGAACATAGAAAGTCCGGGTACAGGGCCTGTTTCGGAATTCCGGATCGCAATTTCGCAATTTAGATTCCGCCATGACGAGAATGTCATCGGCAAAATACAAAAAAGACAATGTAACTGTTTATTTATTTAATAGTTACACAAACAGTTTAACGTATTTCGAATTACAAATAAAATTTCCACATAAATCTAGTCGCTAATACATAGGCCAATTGTATATAATTGTAATGACTTGTAGCTCCCACATACAAACCGAGCAATTGGTTTTGTGGGATTCTTTGTCATTTAGTGTTCACTGTAACTTATGTATAGATAAATAAAATAAAAATTAGAGGTATACATAACATTCAAAAACCACGTGGTATAACAAACATGATTAAATCTAGAAGTAGTAGAAATTAGAACATAACAATTTAGATGAAGACGATATTTATCAATAGTAAGCAAACACTAATCATAATTTAGAATTTTGGTAGTGAAGTTAGTGGGTGAAATACTTTCGTATTGCATTTTTTTATTTATTGGTCGAGTTAAGTCAAGTAACTGTTAAATCAAGATAATATTATAATGGCTATGTGTATGGCGGATGTGACACTCTGAGAATATCCTGACAGGACGGCCACTTGGCCAGTGAACCGGAACTTCCTGTGGCGGTCGCAGCACTTTGTTTTTTTTTCTTTTTTTATCAATCAATCACTCGACTTGTTACTTCAAAATTATGATCTTGCCAGAAAAAAGCCTAGATCTTCTTTTATAATAATGAGGCGTTTTCCAAAGGAAGTTAACATAAAAATCTGCAGATGGCGTTAGTAAAGATAAAAAATAATTATTTCATTTGAAGGTTGGTTTGTTTATCGACTGACATTTACATTTTCTAGTGTTGCCATAGACAAAAAACACAGACAACTGCTCATTACCAAAAAATGGCCTCAAGGTATCTAAATGTGATGGGTTGAGAGGTAGTTTGGGCCTGGTAAGAAACAGCTGAATGAATGAATTTGGTGTGTTTTGAATTTTTGGACTATAAAATCTTGCCGGCAACATGAATAATATACATCCTTGTGTCCTTCAGAATACATTACAGAAGTCTAACCGCGGTACGCATATAGTATTTCAAACGAAATCCTTCATGGCGCCTGGCCCTGTACCCGGACTTTCGTCCGCACTTCATTGTAAATTGTAATAGAGTTGACATTGGAACGAAAATGTTCACGCATTTGCGAAGTAGGAATGTGCGGGTAGCGGCTCAGCTCTACAGGGTGAAATTGATATCATTAGCATCCTTTTCAACTAAGATTCTACCCATAAAACTGAACAACTTTTACAGCAAACCGATCAGAGCAAATAAAGAATCAGCTGTTCCTTACTAAACTGCAATATCGACGCGCGAGTTCGCGACTCAGCTGATTTTTTTCTCTCCGATCGGTTTGCTGCCGTAGTAAAAGTTTTTCAGTTTGATGGGTAGACTCTTACTTTAAAAGGATGCTAATGATATCAATTTCACCTTGTATAAAATTCAAAAATAAAAAATTTTTATTCAAAATAATATCACATAGATAGCTTTTTGACGTCATTTTTTTAATCTACCACCGCGTCGGAAGGTGTTCCGTTGAGAGAAGATGCGGCCAGAAACTCTACAATACACATCTTTTAAACAAAACAAAATATACAAAGTACAATTAAATACAATATTGCATTACATAGAGTAATATTGTCAAGACCAGATATTTTGGTCATTCAAATAATCATCGAGTTTATAGTAGCCTTTTTTACAGAGGACTTGTTTAACATAGGATTTAAACTTTTTGTCTGGCAAGTTTAGAATCTCTGGTATCTTATTATAATAGCGTATACAGTGCCCCATGAAAGATGTGTTTACCTTACTGAGTCAATATATCGATCTGAACATAAGAAGTCAATGATAGTAACGTTATGTTTCCCGTGTCATGGATTTTTTTAAATGCAAACCCCTCATTACAGCGCTCTCTTTTGGAACTGTATCTTCCCAGTTAAACTTACCTAAACTAGGTCAACATAAACGTTATGAAGGACACGGTGACATATTTAGATGACTACGACCCTACTCTGTCCCACATTTGTCCAGTCCTTTGGCTCGAGTCATTTCAGGTCATTTACTTTAACAAGCCTTACTTACGGAGATTGCTTTAGAAATGTGACCTATTTCTTTTGGGAGTTTAGGGAAATGTTATGAGGTTGGGAATAATTTCTGGGTCGAATGAAGTTTTGTTTTGAAGAATTTCTTATTTTGTAATCTTTGACGCACATAAATGGGATGTTCTAAGTATGAGGGATTGAGGAATGTCTGTCTGTGCGCCTACTAGTTTAAATAAAACTAATCTAATCAAAACGATTGCCAGCATCGCCAGCGTCGAAGAGCTGTTTCGTTTGGCGAGAGATAGACAGGGATATGCAGAGCTGACTGCCAACCTCCAGTAATGGAGAGGAACCCGAAGAAGAAGAAGAATCAAAACGATTATGTAAAACTGAAGCCAAGACTCCAGTCAATCCTTTTATTATGAAAAAGTTAATGAGATTTCATGTCGACCCAAACCTTAGGTAAATCTACGTCGTCTTGGTTAAATTAAACAGCACCCTGTATACAGAAGTAAGAATATAAATTTAAAACTTTTAAGGGGGTTGTTTAGACCAACAAACTGAACAACTTTCACTATGGGACCAACATCGAAATCGCGAATAAAAAATCTTTTGTCCCATACATTTAGCTCGAGTAGATCTGTAGTTTAGTATGGAACATCGCAAACGCATCGCATCATGGTGATTATGGCAAATTTCCTCATTTTGGAGCAGGCCTATTACAAGCAGTCGACGTCTATTGGCTGATATGATGACGATGATGATGGAACATCCGATTTTTTTTCGCGATTTCGATATTGGTCCCGTAGTGAAAGTTGTTCAGTTTGATGGTCTAAACCACCCCCTTAAATGTTTATTTGTATTTTTGTAACACCCTGTATAATAGAAAGTTATCTAAACTATTATAAAACTGTAACAGGAACTTTGTCTGTACATTGAAGATATTAACAAAAAAAAAAGATAAACTGAAATACACGGTGTCCACTTAAAAAGTCCCCTACCTTGAAATTGAGGAACGAGCGGTACTAACAGCTCCAGACTACAGCAATGGGGGGTAATGGGGAAAGAACTTAGATGGATAGATAAAATAAGAGAAGCACGACTACGCCTTCACAAACAAATCAGAATTCTTCACCTTATACTATCCGGATACTATCTGTACAATTACTTAACAGTGACCCCTGACTTTTGGGCTGGAATTGTCAAAAATGTTTGAACCTTCCATTTAGGTAGGTACTGAAATATTAAACCATGGAAAGATCAGAGGCTTACTTTACTAATTAAATTATTACTCTAAAAATGTGTTTCTCGATTCGTGGTGACGGCATTTGTATTATGTGAAAAATTAAATGGGACAGTTACTTAAAGGGTTGCTTCAGACCATCAAACTGAACAACTTTCTCAAAGCTACCAATATCGAAATCGCGAAAAAAAACCTGCCGTCCCATACATTTCAGTCGAGGTATGTTTGCAGTTTTGTATGGGACGGCGGATTTTTTTTTGCGATTTCAGTATTGGTCTCATAGTAAAAGTTATTCAGTTTGATGGTCTGAAGCACCCCTTTAAGTAAGGTTTCCATTTAATTATACACCCTGTATAAATTCATTATGATCATCTCAGCCATAAAACGTAGGTACATTGCCGGACATAGGCCGAGGATCGCCATAACAACAATATATTAATTTAATGGAAAGTTACTGAAAGGGTTGCTTCAGACCACCAAACTGAACAACTTTATCAAAGCTACCAATATCGAAATCGCGAAAAAAAATCTGCCGTCCCATACATTTCAGTCGAGGTATGTTTGCAGTTTTGTATGGGACAGCGGAATTTTTTTTTTTGCGATTTCAGTGTTGGTCCCATAGTAAAAGTTATTCAGTTTGATGGTCTGAAGCACCCCTTTAAGTAAGGTTTCCATTTAATTATACACCCTGTATAAATTCATTATGATCATCTCAGCCATAAAACGTAGGTACATTGCCGGACATAGGCCGAGGATCGCCATAACAACAATAAATACATTTTATGTAATTTTGAGATTTTGTAAGCCCGGTCTTTCTAGATAATACCGTCTGGAGCGTCCGGACCCTGCTCTTTGCCTCTCGCCAATTTTTACCACACCTTACCCCCTCGTGGAAGACGTTCAAACGTTAAAATATGAGGTCCAACAAAATTACCAACTACACCTGCAAAACTAAGTACTACACTTTTAATATTTAAATTTTTTCTAAACTATAGAAAGTAGAGATTTAAAATAAAAAACGTTTTATAGCAAATGTCATCAGCTTTATTTGTAACTATTCTTTTTAAATTAAACTCTTTTTCGAGTCCTTTTTATTTCGAAAGTATATTTTATGTACTTAAAAAGTTATTGCAATTTTAAAAGTGTGATACTTAGTTTTGCAGGCCAGTGTATTTTAAGGGGACTATTCACATTAAATATCTATTATAATTAGTTTATAATTTTGTATTGTCTTTTAAGGGGATGATCAAGACCATCAAACTAAACAACTTTCCCTATCGGACCAATGTCTAAATCATGAAAAAAAAATGTGCTGTTCCATACAAAACACTCGATACCAACGTATGAGACAACCGATTTTATTTTCGATGTTGGTCTCGACGATTTTTTTTTCAGTTTGGTGGTCTGATTATCACCTTAAAATTAGTTACTGCTAATTTTATTGGTAGTTTCTTCGGGATAGGCCCACCATACATTCCCACAGCCTGTGACTCGTGTAAACCGGGATCAAAAGCGGTTAGCAATCACAACACTAGACAATCAAGTCCAGCGAGTCCGGGGATGACTCTAATCTGTCTTTGAACCCGCTATAAAGAAATAACAAATAGCTCATAGTTGGTAGTTGTACCAACGTTTCTGTCCACCCCAAAAGCGATAAAAAGTCGTGAGAATATACATAGAAAAGTCTTTCTAGAACTAAAAATATCACCCCAAAAGATTCCCAACTATAACTCAAAGCTCGCAGTAGTGATTGTGCGCGCGAAAGCTACGGTCGCGTTCTACGAAGTGCGCGCACGCATGCGTGATCCGAAAACTGATTCGATGCGCGCGCAGGTGTTTAGTGTGTTTGTGTGTGTGCTTGATTTATGTGCAGGAGCGCTAGGATTTGGTGAGTTTTGTCTAGGATTATTATAATAAAATTAAAATAAATATTTTGTACATTGTCACACAAATTGTCTAGTCTCTAGTCACATTTATCTGCCTAGCTAGCATGCCACCCACGACAAAGCGTTTAAACGAGAAAAACGTCGTGCGCGCTCTTTCTGGACTACGTAAAATAATAAAGACGGAGGCACATCTCGATTTTTGTCGTTTTCTCGGGGGTGGCATGCTAGCTAGGCTGGTCTAATGGTATAAACATAATACTCACTATCATATTCTCTCAGTAAAGGGGTAGTCAAATACATACTTAAGAGAATAGAGAGCAGAGCGCCCGAGCACGCTGCATAGAAACGAAGTAACATCCTATATTGATGATTTGTAGTCAGCAATTATCTCCTTCTACCTTTATCCCACTATTTGAAGATCAGCGCTAAATAATTATGATCTCTTTCATTCATTTTTATCCTTTCACTATTCGTAGTCGTAGTTAAAACACCTAAATAAATATCTTGGAATATTATCAAACAAATTATCTATAATCGTCCACTGCTGAACATAGGCCTCTCCCAAGGCGCGCCACAAATCTCTATCCTCGTCCGTCCTCAACCAGTCGCTCCCCGTTACCTTTTTTAGGTCGTCTGTTCAGTGGGCCGCAGGGCTTCCCACTACGCCAGTTCATGGTCTCCACTCTAGAACTCTGACCCATCGGTTGTCAGTTCTTCGGCAGATATGACCAACCCATTGCCACTTCAGCTTGCAAATTTTCTGAGCCACCAACCACCAAACCACTACCAACAATGGTTTATATCAACCACTTCAGTTCTCTGACAAATTATCTAGTCACATTTAAAGTACCAGAATCTAGTTTGAACTTGTATTATGATAACTAGACAACGATAAGGAATAAAACATAAATTAAATTTGGCTACAAACATCCATCATAAATCATAGCGTTAATAAAATATAGGGAGTGCCCTCTATGGTCGCAAACTTACAACAGGTCTATCGTGTGCGGGTATATCTATCTATCTATACTATACTATTATAAAACTATAACAGGAAGTTTGTCTGTACATTGAAGATATGAACAAAAAAAAGTTACGATATGGTTTTTAGGTGTCCCTGATTCCATTTCACCAATTTTTGGATATTTTGTCTATTCTCGTATACTTATAACTTATAAGGTATCTTCGCTATAGGGTACAAATATTCATATTCATCTTTAATCAAATAATTATACAAATATTTGTTCCTTACGGGATTCGAAGCCGCGATCCTCGGCACAGCAGGCAGGTTCAATTTCAACTGAGCTACCGGGCCGTCGATTAAACCACAGATTAAACCAAACAAGTAGTTCAATTATAATATCACTGTTTAAAAAAAGAACTCCAAACAAAATCTGGTTTTCAAGCGGTTACGGTGGATGATCGTTGGAAACCACGCCCTAATAACCCATTTTTAACCGATATACAGGCTGTAAAATTAGATGTGTTATATATTAAACAGGGTGCTTCAGTAGCAGGATCAAATATAACAACATTCAGTATGGGCCCACGGGGAACAACACTGAAATATCGAAAAAAAAAATGCAGTTTTAATGGAACCGCAGATTTATTTCACGATTTCGATGTTTGTCCCATAGAGAAAGTTGTTCAGTTTGATGGTCTGATCATCCCCTTAAAAACCGTCAGCATATTAAGAGCTACCCTAAAGTGCAAGTCGGATCTATCTAGTAACAGAAGTAACGGTAAACTATTATAAAACTGTAACAGGAAGTTTGTCTGTAAGTGAAGATATTAACAAAAAAAAAAGTTACGATATGGTTTTTAGGTGTCCCTGATTGCATATCATCACCTTTTGGATTTTTTGTCTGTCTGTTTGTTTGTGTGTTGTTTGTTTGATCGATCATCATGCAAAAACTACAGAACCAATTTTGATGAAACTTTTTTTGTTTGATAGCTTATGATCTGACTTAAAATCTAGTAAGTATATAAATTGTGCAGACGAAGTCGCGGTTTAACGCTAGTACTATTTTAAAACTGTAAATTAAAAATAAAAATTTCTTTGTTGGTTTGTTTGAACGAGCATCACGCAAAAACTACTGAATCGATTTTGATGAAACTTTTTTTGTTTGATAGCTTATGATCTGACTTAAAATCTGGTATATAATTTGTGCGGACGAAGACGCGGGCTAACGCTAGTACAATCTGTAAAACCAAGCTTTTTTTTAATTCGTATAAAGATTTTGTGATCTAAGATGTTTATTAGATAAGATAGTGTAGATAAAGATGACGATTTTTTTAAATGCATAAAAATAAATAAACATAAAATGTGTTTATCCGATTATTATGTGGTATAAATTTTAATTATATTTTTCCATACACCCTGTATAATACGATGTGTAATGTAGCCGAGATATACCTGGGAAGAATTAAGAATTACCAACTATCTTTATCCAGTAATAAGTACTTGGATGTCGTTGATGTGAGAATGTAATAGATATGCCTTCGTGAGCTATTTACAGAACGTTAAGACCGGATACGGTGGTGAGGATGTGAAAAGGGTAGAAGAAATGGTTAACGAGTTTTTATGAATAGATTAAACAAATATTTTGCTTACTGGTTTTTATTCACTTCGAACGTGTAAAATACTTCTCGTTTTCCTTATAAAAAGACTTTTAAGGCCATTCTGACCTTACAAGCTATAATCTATGTCAAATATAATTAAAAATTGGTTCTATTATTTACAAGACAAATCTTGGTTCTATTATACATACAGACACACTTAACATCCATAATATTTCATCAAAACATATTCGTGTAAATATGGATTATGATTTTTTATATATTTTTGTTTATAAATCCGCAGTAAAAATATTATTCCATAAAAAAAACTTTGAAAGAATAACGTCGTCGTCTAATCATTTTATTTGAATAAAAATAAATAAAAACTACTTATTCAACATTTTTCTTATTGAATGAATGAATGAAATATACTTTATTTACACAAAAAAAAACCACAGAACGTTATAAGAGGGGTTAGAAAAACAAAGTAGCGCTATTTGCATCGGAGACGGCTGTCGCCACTTGTCTTCCCGCTCACGCTGCTACAATTACTCATGCCCTCTCGCTCGTACCACGCCGCGCGCGCCTTATGGTGTTATGCAAATCATTGCATAACCTGTGGCGACATGTTCCACGCCTACTTTGCACTTCTAACCCTTCTTATAATGTTCTGTGCAAAATAAAATGCACAATAAGAAACATTAACATATCTTATTCATAAAGATCACAAAAAAAACATCCAGTAACACTTTATTACTTTTACAAGGCCCCGTCTGTCGGCACTATAGTGTCGGTCAGTCGTTCACCGGATGCCGTATCTATTGTTTTCTCATATCGATGTTATTCTGAAGACACTGTGTGAATTCTAATTGTTATAGGTTCTGCATTCTTTCGTCTCTAGTTTGTAATAACCTTAATATTTCATGCTCAGCAATTTGCATTCTTCTAGACACGGTAATTAAGGTTTATTTTCGAAAAAGATAAAATAAGAGTGAGATTGATCTGACGACACTCATTATAATAATAGTGCCTATTTTATTTTGCTTAATTAACGCTCAAATAACTTTAAAAGTTAAACTTTTATTAGTTACCGTTAGCATGCTCCATACAAACGAAGTTAAATCTATCTATCTAATCTAAATTATTATAAAACTGTAACAAAAAGTGTGTCTGTACATTGAAGATATTAACAAAAAAAAAGTTACGATATGGTTTTTAGGTATCCCTGATTCCATATCACCAATTTTTGGATTTTTTTGTCTGTCTGTTTGTTTGTTTGTTTGAACGAGCATCACGCAAAAACTACTGAACCGATTTTGATGAAACTTTTTTGTTTGATAGCTTATGATCTGACTTAAAATCTGGTATATAATTTGTGCGGACAAAGTCGCGGGTTAACGCTAGTACTATCATAAAACTGTGAATTTAAAAAAAGAAGTTTGTTTGTTTGATCGAGCATCACGCAAAAACTACTGAACCGATTTCAATGTAACTTTTTTCGTTTGATAGCTTATAATCTGACTTAAAATCTGGTGTATAATTTGTGCGGACGAAGTCGCGGGTTAACGCTAGTTATTTATATTTTAGATTTTAATCAATTAAAGTAAATGCATTTTTTTTAACACAATTTTTAAACTATTATCTGTGCCTGTGGTGTGTCAGATTTTCGTTACCCAGTTTGAGATTTTACTTGGTTACTATTGAAAAACATATACAGGGTGTAAAATAAAATGCGTTACATTTATTTATTTATTATTATTTATTGATATATGAAAATACAATGTTTAGTACGACACACGACGTATGTTAACATACTTTCAATATTGGTCCCATAGTGACAGTTGTTCAGTTTGATGGTATGAAGCACTCCCTTAAGTATGCAACGCATTTTAGTTTACATTCCGTATACTATACAAAAAACTTTGAATTTATATAAAAAAAAAGAATCATCAAAGTCGGTTCACTAGTTTTCGAGTAAATCGCAAACATACAAACAGACATAATACGAGTCAAAAACACTGCTTCCTTTTTTGAAGTCAGTTTCTATGAACCACAATTTTAGGTAATTTCCGACTTTGGATAAGAAGGAAAATCTCTCATACATACTATATGACCCGGTTAATGCAATGCGTAGCAATTTACAGCAAGCTTTTAACAAAACAAAAGATTTCTCGCATGATAAAATACAGTGAGAAAATTGCTAATGAATTTTTAATGTGAAAGTAAGAATAACAACTGCATTTCCTTTTTTTAATTCTCTGCTTTTTTATTAACTAAATGAAAAAGATAAGAAAACATGTTTTAAAATTGAAATCGTGCGAAAGTTTAAAAACAGATTGTGTTAACCTTAGACCACTTGTAAATAAGCATTTTTTAGGGTTCCGTAACCAAAGGGTGAAAACGGGACCCTATTCATAAGCCTAAGTTGTCCGTCCGTCTGTCCTACCTATCATCATCATCATATCAGCCGACAGACGTCAACTGCTGGACATAAGCCTCCCCCAAAATGGGGGGATTTGCCATAATCGCCACGCTTGGCAGGCGGGTTGGCGATCGCAGTTGGATTGAATGTGTGAACTCAGAGGATGCTGCTGCCCATCCTCCGGTAGATCCCTTAGTCGCCTTTTACGACACCCACGGAAGGAAATGGGATGGTGCTATTCTTAGCCGACACCACACGGCAGTCTGTCCTACCTATACATGGCTGTAACTTTTTTTTAGACAGTTGAAATTTACACAGAATGTGCGTTATCACAGCGGACGACCCGGTTGGTGTAATGGTTACCACGCCGGACTGCCAAACCAGGGTCCTGGGTTTGAATCCAGGTTCGGTCATGGATGTTTATATGTTTGTGCCGTTGTTGCATAGTTCCATAATAAACAGCCTATAGTGCTTGCTTGGGATCATTACAATGTGCCTGTGAGCGTTAATTATTTGCTAAAAAACAAAGTATAAAAGTTAAAAATTCGGGGTCCTCTTACAAGAAACTAGTTTTTATCTACGTTTTTCTTTTCGTTCTATGGTAAAAATCGTAATACATATAAGCGTCAAACTTGGTGAGATTATAGAACAAACTCTACAGTATAACAGCAAATAATAAAAAAACGACCAAGTGTGAGCTGCCGAGCTTGCGAAGAGGATGAGGTGACCATGGAACATATCCTTTGTGACTGTGATGTCTTGGCGGCAAAACGCATGAGCCTTCTCGGAAATGGATATCCAAAACCGGAAGACCTTAGGTTTCTTCCCCTCAATGGTATCCACGTATTTGAAGGGTGAAGAAAATGAAAAGTATTGGGGCCAACACAAAAGATCCCACTGGGTCGAAGTGTTGCTGGCTTGCCAGCCCCCACAACAAGATAAGATAAGATAAGTGCGAGTTGGTCTCGCGTTAAAGGTCCCGGACAAAACAAAACTTTTTTGTAAGACTATTTTGTGTTGTGGGTTAGTGTGGTACGGAACCCTCGTCGGTGCGCGAGTAGCCCGACTTACACTTGACCGGTTTTTTTAATTATTACCTCAGCATTGAACCGTAAGGGATAAAAGTCAATAGTTATTACTATTCTTTCTTTTAAATTTGCTGACCATCTTATAGAGGTAACAACCTCTTCTACACATTTTGAAAGCTTGACCTTTCCTCGCGAAGACCGAGGCGCCATCTAGCGATCAATCAATCAATCATTAATTGGTCGAAAGTAGGTCTTCTTCTTATCGTGTGGGCAGAGCCCTGGTGTCAGAGTTTTTTCAGACCGCCTTACGGCCTCTGACGTGGTTTTTATGTAACGACTACTACCACCAGCGATAGTAGCCGGGAACAACGGCTTAAATCGGTTGCAGAGGGGTAAATTTTATACAACAGTTTGACGCACAATACGCGTAGACCTTATTAATATAAGTAACTTTGTATATATGGAAAAATAGTTTAGAAAATCAAGATGCCGCGTCACAAATAACATTTGCAATTTATAAAATAATTACGAAGATATAAAGCTTTTAAGTTTGTCATACAAAATTTTAAAAGCTTTATATCTTCGTAATTATATTATAAATTGCAAATTTTATTCATGACGCGGCAACTAGATTTTCTAAACTATTGTTCCAAATATACAATAATACTTTTATTAATTCCGACTACGCGTATTGTGCGTCAAACTTTTGTATGGACTGAAACCACCTTAACGTGCCATCCGAAGCACGGAATCATTTTTCTTTTCAGACAATCAGGTGATTCAGCCTGCAATATCCTAACTAACTGGGAAAAAAACGCACAAAGTGCCATTGCACGAGGTGTCCCCCATGGGAATCGAACCCGCGACCTCCGTGTCGAGAGCCAATGTTCTTAACCATTAGACCACGGAGGCAGATAAAGATAAATTAGGGCGAAAGTAGGTAAAATGGAAAAACGCTCATTAGTCATCCATAATACTAAAAAAGATCATAGATTTTAATCGTAGCAGTTAACTAATAAAAACACAGCGTAACAATGACCGAAGAGCTACGAATTACAACTATTATTATTATTGGGTGATTGGGGCCTTAACAGATTTGCGTCTGTGCCACTTCGACCATCGCTGATCTTTTGTGAACGCCCGCGCCCCTTCCTACAGTTCCCTGTTAATCCCTACAGCGGTTAGGTATCGCAGTAGGTTTTTAACAGGGAGTTCTTGTATCTCATCTGGAGCCAGTACCTGTTTGCCAAGATGAATACTTCGTTTGTACATTAATGGACCACAATCGCAGAGAATGTGCAGGGAAGTTTCTATGTCCTCTCCGCAGAACCTGCAGCAGGTGGAGTCGCTTAGTTTCAAGGTGTGCATGTGTTTGTTTAATTTGCAGTGACCTGTGAGTGATCTCACTATTGTACATAGTTTGTCTTTTTTAAGAGCTAGTAAGCTGTTCGTATGTTTACTATTATACCCTTTGATAAGTGCTTTGGAGTGATTTAGGCCAGGAGCATTCCTCCATGTTTTGATTGCCTCTGTATAGCTATACTTATTATATAGCTATAATTACAACTAAATGATAAACTATAAACACTTCAACAGAGCACACTGGGAAAACAGTTTTGTTTCAAAATGAGCTATGATGTTTGTCTAGACTATTATAAAACTGTAGCAGAAAGTTTGTCTGTACATTGAAGATATTAACAAAAAAAAAGTTACGATATGGTTTTTAGGTGTTCCTGATTCCATTTCACCAATTTTTGGATTTTTTGTCTGTCCGTTTGTGTGTTTGTTTGTGTGTTTGTTTGGGTGTTTGTTTGTTTGAACGAGCATCACGCAAAAACTACTGAACCGATTTTGATGAAACTTTTTTTGTTTGATAGCTTATGATCTGACTTAAAATCTGGTATATAATTTGTGCGGACAAAGTCGCGGGTTAACGCTCGTACAACATAAATGTAATCAACCATAGTAATAGTTGTTCAGTTTGATAGATAGACTCTTAGTTTAAAACGATGCAAATAATATCAATTTCACTCTGTATGCAAGGTTTAATATAAAATGGGAGTCACTTAAAGGGGTGCTTCAGACCATCAAACCGAACAACTTTTACTATACGGGAATAATATTGAATTCGCGAAAAAAAATCGCTGTTTCACAAAACTGCAAACATAACTCGATTGAAATTTATTGGACAGCCGATTTATTTTTCGCGATTTCAATGTTGTTCCTACAGAGAAAGTTGTTCAGTTTTATGGTCTGAAGCACCCCTTTAAGTAACTTCCCATTTTATGTTACACCCTGTATTATTTTGTTTACTCCAATGTTTTCTACCAATAATTTCTTACGTTCTTCACTGAGGCCACTTTTCCCTTATTATATAAAACCCTCGCATCTTCACTACAATTACGTGCCAGTGTAAACTGTGCTTAATCACGATTTGGACTAATCCCGGCTCATGGCGTGGCCGAGGTAGTTTTGTGAATGGAATGACCCTTAATTGGCCCCGGGGCTATTACGTTGAGGTAGCTAACCTAACTAAGGAGTTAACAATTGTTTAGAAGTGGCCTTGTGAGGTACAGCTTAGCTTATCTTAAGTTAGGCCTGTTTCTTATCTTAGCCATCGCTTAAAAGGATGTACAGGGTGAAATTGATATCATTAGCATCCTTTAAAACTAAGAGTCTACCCATCGAAATGAACAACTTTTGCAAATCCAAACCGATCGGAGCAAAAAAAAAATCTGCTGTTGCATACATTTGAGTCGCGAACTCGCGCGTCAAGATTGCAGTTTAGTATGCAACAGCTGAACGGTTTGCTCCCATAGTAAAAGTTGTTCAGTTCGATGGGTAGACTCTTAGTTTGGATGGAAGGATGTTAAAGGTCCTTGAAGCGCGCTCCATACAAACGATGTTTAGCCACGAGCCATTAAACGTCCACTGCTGGACATAAGCCTGCCCCAAAATGGGGGGGGACTTGCCATAATCGCCACGCTTGGCAGGCGGGTTGGCGATTGCTGTTGGATTGAATCAATGTGTGTACTCAGAGGATGCTGCTGCCCATCCTTCAGTAGATCTCTTAGTCTCCTTTTACGACACCCACTGGAGGAAATAGGATGGTGCTATTCATAGCCGCACTTACATCCTATATCGATCCCCTATATAGAAAACCACTAGAAAATCGCTCACGATAAATAACAGTATATTTTATTCATTCATAGTTCATACATACTTAGAGAGAATTAGAACATGCCACCTCTATAAGTTGACTTAGTCTATAAAGATAACCCTATGTAGCTCTATATAATTGTTGGAGAGTTAGCGTGAAAAGGGGCGTTAGAGATGCATTTTTTGGGATACATTGTTTTAGGGCGCTTTCTTTGACTTTTGGTTTCTGTTTTGATGGTGCTGGTAATTTTTTGAGGAAAGGGTATTTTTAAATTGGCTTGTTAGTTCAGATTTTGAGAGATAATTATACAGAAAATATAGTTTTTTTTCAAATTTTTTCCCAATTATCGTTTTAAAATCAAAGACTTAAAAGTCGATACACTTAGACATTCAAATAAGAATTTTGAATGCATAATGAGCTTGTAAAATGAACGACGAATTATTATTATTGTTATATGTATATGATACACTAGCATTTTGTGTATTTTTTTATTCATTATCGTTTCAAAATCAATGACATTGACATAAAGTTAAATACATTTAGACATTCAAATAATAATTACGAAATGAGCTTGTAAAAAACTATGGAAAAATAATAGAAAATCATCATCGTCTCGTCATATCAGCTATTAAACGTCCACTGCTGGACATAAGTCTCCCCCAAAATGGGGGGGATTTGCCATAATCGCCACGCTTGGCAGGCGGGTTGGCGATCGCAGTTGGATCGAATCAATGTTTGTACCCAAAGGAGGCTGCTGCCCATCCTACAGTAGATCCCTTAGTTGCCTTTTACGACACCCACGGGAGGAAATGGGATGGTGCTATTCTTAGCCGACACCACACACGGACGTAGTTTTTATGAACGACTGAAATGTTTTTGGTGTAATCGTTAAATAGGTTCATTAATTAAATTATATTTCATAGACATCATTATGTAGCGATCGACATTATTGTTGGTATTTTGATTTATAATTTTTTAATCATATATCTTTTGAAACCTACCTAAATACAACCTTGTACTCTTCTCTTATCTATCTAAACTATTATAAAACTGTAACAGAAAGTGTGTCTAAACTAATGAACCGATTTTGATGAAACTTCTTTGTTTGATAGCTTATGATCTGACATAAAATCTGGTATATAATTTGTGCGGACGAAGTCGCGGGTTAACTGTAGTACTATTATAAAACTGTAAATTTAAAAAAAGAAGTTTGTTTGTTTGATCGAGCATCACGCGAAAACTACTAACCGACTTTGATAAAACTTTTTTGTTTGATAGCTTATGACCTGACTTAAAATCTGGTATATAAGGTCTAACAACTAACTGAAACTATTTTAAGGGGATGATCAGACCATCTAACTGAACAACTTTCTGTATGGGACCAATATCGAAACGCGAAAAAAAATCTGCTGTTCCATACAAACGTACTTGACCTTAATGTATGGGGCAGCAGATTTTTTTTCGCGATTTCGATATTGGTCCCATAGAGAAAGTTGTTCAGTTTGATGGTCTGATCATCCCCTTAAAATAGTTTCACCTAATTTTGTTGGACCTTATATAATTTGTGCGGACGAAGTCGCGGGTTAACGCTAGTACCGACATATATTAAGTGATACAACTATGTGTATTCTATTCTAATTCACGTCTAGATTTACGACTGAGAGCCAGATAGGGGTTATTATTGCCACCTACTACAATCTCGACTTACCTCTCGAACTCTACCTTCATACTCACTCACTTACTAGCTCATTAATTTCAGGTATACCTACCTAAATAAATTTTAGCCCTGTAAGTGAGTAGGTACACTCTTAACATGATCCAATTACTTAATGAAACTAATAAAATAATTAATTAGCTAACATCTTCATTAACGTTAGCTTCCTTGTAGGCTTGTACACAAGCCCATACATGTTTGTTGTTTATTTTAGTGCAGTGTTATCGATTTATCGATAGTTCGTATGATCATACGTTGTTCGTAAAATCAGTCACAGAATTAGAATTCGTTTTAATGGTTTCGGTTGTGTTTGAATAATAAAATAGAAATAATGTAGGTATTCAACGCATTAAAAAATATAATTCAAGATTTTTAACCGCGTGGGGTTTCGGCACAATGTCAACACAATGTCAATGATCACAACATTTCACTATCTATTCTGCAAATGTTTTATATCTCTAACCACCCCCTTGAGGAATATAGTGTATGCAACGGTCATGATAAAACCATAAAAATCTATAAGGGGTAGGCACGGCAGAGATTGGATTATTATCTGTCTTGCTTCGGCTACTTTGGTTTGACATAGAATTTACCAACAAAACTTTAAGACTTCCTGATAAATCTGTTTCATACATATTTCATTTCATGTTCGATATAACCACGACCATAATTCCTTTCGGGCTGGTCCAATCCCAGCTTTTGCTAGGATGATGGTCGTGAGTGTATGTATATCTCAGCCGATGGACGTCCACTACTGGGCATAGGACTAGACATTGGGGGGAGGCCCCAAGGATCGCCATAACGACTGGTCCTGCGCTGCCCTCATCCAACGGGTTCCCGTGGCAGTGGGCGGGGCATATTGCTCGCAGAACCGATGGCCGATGGGGCCGAAAAGTTCTCGAGTGGCGACGTCGTACCGGAAAGCACATCGTGGGTAGGCCCCGCACACGGTGGACCGACGACCTTTATGTATATATACGTGTATTATTATTTTATTGCCTATGTATTCCTACTAGGTATCTAGCAACCTACAGATAAAATAAATAGTATCATTAGTACACACGGCGACACATCAAGCTATACAAAACCAACATAAGCTGGCCGCGCGATGCTATACGTTACTCGACCTACGCGCGGTCAGCTTATGTTGATTTTGTATAGCTTGATGTGTCGCCGTGTGTACATACATTATTTACTAATTTACTAAAATATTATAAAGAGGAAAGATTTGGTTTTTTGTTTATTTCTTTGTTTTGTTTGTATTGAATAGGCTCCGAAAATACTGGACCGATCTGAATAGTTCTTTCACCAAGAGAATGCTACATTAACCATGATGAAAAAAGGCTAAAACACGGCCATGTGTGTGTCGGGAAGATACTAAGGCGGACCGAAGTTCGCCGCGGTCATCTAGTTTATATTATAATTAGGTATAGTACCTAATTTCTCTTTTAGCGCTATTCGTTATTTAATGCTATTTAATCGATATGTGTCGTTACTACCGATATTAGTAAAAATATCAGTTTTCAAAGTATCGATAACAATATCCATATAATACTTGGTAGCTTGGAACCCACCTATTTGCTCGCAAAATAATGTTTCAATTTTGAAGTATCGATAATACTATCTATTTGTTCCCATCACTAATTTATGATGTGCGAGAAACCTTGTCGATAACGAGTGCAAACCACTTTTGTAGAAAGGCCGTGGGAATCCACCGATATAGCTGATTTTCTAAGACTTTACCTCTTGTTCTTGTTGAATAGAAGAGGTAACGTGTGTTTTTTACTCGATTACGGTTATAATTATAACAATAGGTATGTTGTGATTTACCGATCACTATCGATATGGAATCGCTTACCTAGCACTTGTTCAAATACGCATTTCGTTCGATACGCAGTTCGTCCATATGCATTTTGTCAAGCACGCATTTCGTCGAAGCACAACAGGTGAAAAAAACATAGAATTGAAAAATTATTTTTGACCGACTTCAAAAAAAGAAGAGCTTCGTCTCTTTTATCTAAGTAATTTTTGTTTTGCTAATCCACCTTCCCTTTTGCCTTTGCCCAGAAGTGGGATGAAATAGGCTAAAAAAATTACAAAAAATCTACCTTGATCTACAATGATCCTTACCCTTCTGAAACTGATGAAACGGGAGACCGATACGATCAGAGGTGGAGTCGGATGCAGTGGATATAACCGGCAGACACTACATACTACACAGTGAGGACATCAGAGATGCTGCTATGATGAATGTAGGTCTAGCATGCCCTGCATGCCACGCACGCAAAGCAATAAAACAAGAAAACCGTCATGCATGCTCATTTTGGCATGCGTAAAGTAACAAAGACAGAGGCACATCTCTAATCTTTCGCCTATTTCGGAGGACGCACACTGAAAAAAATGTTTTGTTAATATAACCGAACTTTAGTGACTCCCAAACTGTTTTGTAGCACATAACCAAACGTTTGGTTAAAATAGCAAAAAGTTATGCTATTTTAACCAAACGTTTGGTTATGTGCTACAAAACAGTTTGGCAGTCACTAAAGTTCGGTTATATTAACAAAACATTTTTTTCTGTGCATGCTAGACACACAGAAGGAGCTAGTCACCTCTTGCGACATCCATCTGGTGTCGAATGCACTCGGTTTTTACACTGGAATCAATATGATATGTTACCTTTATAGATAGTGGCGTGCGAAACTGTGCCGTGCCACAGCCGTCTCACTCGTAGCATTGCTTGACGCGGACTATTGAAAAACAAAATAAAATTAAAATACGAAAATATCCCACTTGGTTCTTTTTCGAGTAAATATTCCTTTTGCGCGCGCTTAGTAACATTATCAGTGGAAGTAAAATCATTATATAAATTAAAATTATTTATTTCCGACATTACATCCATATGTTGTTATTATCACACTTAAATAGCTATGTTAGTACAAACACTTAAGTGTAGACCGATCCAGTGCTTAATAAAACTACTGCCACAGTATCTACTGGAGACCATGTTCAGGATGCTATTGGTACTGGCGAGAACCCTCTGCAGTGCGGCGGCACAACGTTGGCGGAGCGTGGTGGGAAACACATCGACATGAGCGTCCGCGAACATGCCAGACGCACTGCAGAAGCGCGGCAGCCCCAGTAGCATCCTGAAGGCGTTATTATATTGGGTGCGCAGGGCGCGTGCAGTATACGCTCTAACCAGCGTTATTTTTACTTGAGCTGAGCAATGCCTGAATCTGTGGACTATCATATTGGCCCTGACCGCTAGCGCCCTGCGCTCCCTTTCTATGTCTGCCCCAGATATTTAAACTGTGACACTCTTTTTAGAGGGGTTCCATTCAGAGCTAAGATAGGTATGTATGAAGGACACTATTTACCAGCCTTAAATAGCATGAATTCACTTTTCGTTGTATTATAGCATAAATAGTAAAGTTGCAACATCATAAACCTTAGTGCAATCTCTCTCTTGATTGGAAATGTAGACAGTAACAAATATTGATAGGCAGTGGTTTACCGTCGACACATGTTTTCTCAACCGGTGGGTTGTCTCGTTAATCCCCCTGTATAAGGCTGTATAAGGCACCGATCGTGACCAGGAGCTGAGCGAAGTCAACTTTAACTGTCGGTTAATTAACCTGCCTTTCTAGGTTTAAATGTTTATGTGATGTTGTTTCATTTCATATCTGGGTTTCTAGTTACGTAGAAGGTGTAAAAAATTTGATGAGATAAATATACTAATATACCATTTATAATCTGCGTTGTCGAGATTCACTACGAGATCTTTTTGAAGATATCAGTATTTTAACTTTCTATAGTCAATACATTTACGAAAATATTTTATACGTTCGGAAAAGTCTCTCTTTCCCAATAACAGTGACGTTCATAATTACAATACAAGAAATAAAAATAAATTAGTATTCCCACATTTTCGACTCAATAAGGTCAACATGGGGCACTGTATACGCTATTTATAATAAGATACCACAGGATATTCTAAACTTGCCAGACAAAAAGTTTAAGTCCCATGTTAAACAAGTCCTTTGTAAAAAAAAAGGTAACTATAAACTCGATGACTATTTGAATGACCAAAATGTCTGGTCTTGACAATGTTACTCTATGTAATGCAATATTGTATTTTAATTGAACTTTGTATATTATGTGTGTTGTAGAGTTTCTGGCCGCATCTTCTCTCAACGCAACACCTATTCCGACGCTGTGGTAGAGTCGAAAAAATTACGTCAAAAAGCTATATTACTTTAATAAAAAAAAATTGGTTGATATATACCACAATCGGATGTCCATCCAGTGTGAGATTGTGAGCTCGTTGATCGTCACTTTTTAATGAACCATGAACCAACACACGCTTCGAAATTAAAGCATGTATGTTTCTTCACGATGTTTTCCTTTACCAAAAAGCCAGTGTTAGCATGCAGGTTTCCTCACGACGTTTTCCTTCATCCATTGGTAAACCTAACTACTGGAAGATTAACTTCAAATCGTCTGGTCAAACAAACAGTCCTAAGAAAATACAGATGTCCTTGGAAATAATGTCAGTAGATAAAAAGGGCCTCGATACTTCGGAATTCAAGAAGGTAATTTTTCTTCCCAATTCTTCGTGCCCAACTTCGTGAGACAAATCCTCAACACTACAGGTGGACGGATTATTCTACGTTGGATGATAGGTATTATTGACCCTTATATAACATCCTCGTCGTCGTCGCCAGTGGGAAAATGCCGGGACACGACACGCGTCAGTTCATTCGGTAATTTGTCACATGTAAAATTACAACTATAGCCACGTACTAGCACTGCATACATCACAATTACCGGTATCCACACGGTATGGTATCCTGTAATGATCGGAAACTCTGCGCTCGAAGTTGTTGACGATTATGTTTACCTGGGACAAACTATTCAGTTAGGTAGGTCCAACTTCGAGAAAGAGATCAACCGTCGAATCCAACTCGGTTGGGCAGCATTCGGGAAGCTACGGAGTATCTTCACGTCCCAAATACCACAGTGTCTTAAAACGAAAGTCTTCGATCAGAGGAACAGAGACGGTCGTTCACTCAAGGCCTCATAAAAAGGCTGAAAGTCACCCAAAGGGCAATGGAGAGGGCTATGCTCGGAGTTTCCCTGCGAGATCGAATCAGAAATGAAGAGATCCGCAGAAGAACCAGAGTAACTGACATAGCCCAAAGAATTGCTAAATTAGAGTGGCAGTGGGCGGGGCATATTGCCCCGCACACGGTGGACCGACGACCTTGTGAAGGCGGCGGGAACCCGTTTGGATGAGGGCAGCGCAGGACCGGTCGTTATGGCGATCCTTGGGGGAGGCCTATGTCCAGCAGTGGACGTCCATCGGCTGAGATGATGATGATGATGATGACACGGTATGGGCATCAGAAGTGTGACGTGTGTGTGTGTGTGTGTGTGTGTGTGTGTGTGTGTGTGAGTGTGTGTGTGTGAGTGTGTTGACAGTCATCTCCTTCAATCAAACCTCTTACGACGCCCCTTTGGGTTGCTGCTATGCTGAGCATAGGACACCTAGGCTTGGCCAAATAGTTAATATTGTATTATGGATTTAAGGTGGTTGCAGAAGGGTCAATTTTATACAAATCTTGGCGCACAATACGCGAAGACGGTATTAATATAAGTAACTTTGTATATAAGGTCTAACAAAATTAGCTGAAACTATTTTAAGGGCATGATCAGACCATCAAATTGAACAACTTTCTCTATGGGACCAATATCGAAATCGCGAAAAAAAAATCTGCTGTCCCATACAAAACTGCAAACAAACAAACAAACAAACAGACTCGAATGTATGAGACAGCTGATTTTTTTTTCGTGATTTCGATATTGGTCCCATAGAAAAAGTTGTTCAGTTTGATGGTCTGAGCATACCCTTAAAATAGTTTCAGCTAATTTTGTTAGACCTTATATATGGAAAAATAGTTTAGAAAATCTAGATGCCGCGTCACAAATAACATTTGCAATTTATGAAATAATTACGAAGATATAAAGCTTTGATATTTTTCATACAAAATTTTAAAAGCTTTATATCTTCGTAATTATATTATAAATTGCAAATTTTATTTGTGACGCGGCAACTAGATTTTCATAACTATTTTTCCATATATAAAATATTACTTTTATTAATTCCGTCTACGCGTATTGTGCGTTAAACTTTTGTATGTACTGAAACCACCGTAAGCTAAGTTAGCTTAGATTTTTCACCGTTTATCTAGTTCTATAATTATTATAAGCTTTATTTACTGTTGTATTATTTAAAGTTTCATTTATGTGATAGGCGATTGAAATAGTCATATTATAGAAGTCTGATATATCGGGGTTAGACTGTAAATAGTGGGTAGATACAAACAGTAGGTAGGTACAACACAAGGACGATGGATCGATATTTCGGTCTCGCTCGCCCATAAGCCACACTGACCACATCCTGTATTTTATTTCTTTTACTCCCAAGGGGAGCTATGGGCTAGTTTTTTTTTTTTTTAGTCTGACTAGTGTTCGTATCGTATCGAGTTCATAGTTTTTTTATTGATAATGTATTTTTGGTTTAACTTTTCTATAAGAATGTATTTTTGACAAAAATCACGTAATATAAAAAATGTCTAAGAAAACCATTAAAAGAATGGTAGATCATCAAACTGACTTCCCCATTTCTTTCCGTGGCAATTTTGTATGGAAAAGCTTGTTATTGGTCGCATAGAGTCCCATTCTAAAAGTTACTATATAGTTGTAGTTACTATATAGTTACCACCACAGATCACAAAAACTAAAGGGAGATGTGAAAAGGGGGCGGGGCCAGTGTCGCAGCAATATGCGCAAAAACGGAACACATTGCTCGCGACAGTAACGATTCAATATATTATGAGGCTGAAAGCCAGTCGAGATATTATGTGTAAATAATTTACAATGCTTGCGTAGTACTAAAGATTATTCGAAACGTTGAGTTCTGATACCGCAATGGATAATAAGCACATTCAAGCTAACAAAATACTTTCTATCGCGTGGTACTAGTGGTAATGCGACACTAGGTTTCGTACTCTGCGCGTTGGTTGGAATTTCTCTACATCTCTATGGTTACCAGCCAGAATGGGATTACGGTCGTGATTTTATCATCATCATCATCATCTCAGCCGATGGACTTCCACTGCTGGACATAGGCCTCCCCCGAGGATCGTCATAACGACCGGTCCTGCGCTGCCCTCATCCAACGGGTTCCCGCCGCCTTCACAAGGTCGTCGGTCCACCGTGTGCGGGGCCTACCCACGCTGCGCTTTCCGGTACGCGGTCGCCACTCGAGAACTTTTCGGCCCCATCGGCCATCGGTTCGTCGTGATTTAATATATAGATGGATTGAGTTCCATAGAGCAAATTGGTCAGTTTGATGGTCTGATCATCTTCATAAAAACCATTAGTACCTATTAGCTGTGTGCACGATACTAGCGCCACACTAAGCGCAGCGTACTGCCAGAACTTTTTCGGACAGTTTTTCTGTAAAAGTTTGTTAGAGGATTCTACCAAATCTACTGGACCGATTTTGATAAAACTTTTTATATTTAAATGCATATTATTATTCTTAAAAGCTAGCTTATATTTTATCCAGATACAATGATGGGAGCGGATGCGGACGAAGCCACAAAATCTAATTTGTATCGGAATTCCCATTCAAACTTTTACCTCAGTTTTAACACCTTTGGGGGTTGAAATGCAACAAACCTTTTTTAAGTGAGCATCTAGATGGCAACAGAAACTTTCATTCCACATTTTAAGTTTGTATTCTTAACAGTTTTGGAGATTTCGCGTTAAGTTAGTGTGTGGATTTGCATAAATTCAAGCATATTTTTACAGCTTGTCCGGAAAAAGTACAAATTTCTGCCACCATGGGCGCTGCGATCGATTTGACAGTTTATATTAGCCACTTCGCCCATAGCCAAAATTATAAAACGAATCTGTAAGAGTGACTATGCAATGTTTTTATAGGCAGAATGGCCAAAAGGCTAGTAGCCCAGTCATTTTACGGAGTTTTGTTAGGAGAGGTGGGAAGTAATTATTAATTGGACTTTTAAACTGTCACCCGCACCATTTAGTGACAAAAAGACTATCTGAAAACATATTTAAAAAAAAATCACTACGCAACATAGAAATCAAAATTGTGAGTCCCAGAAGGCTTTCAAATTAATAATATTAATACCAATGCACTCATTTGATATACATTATTTTTGAGCAATAAAATAGACAGTGAAATTTAAGAATGTGGTTTTTATTAGAAAATTTTATAGGATGCGGTTTTCAAAACCGTAAACAAAAATATTTACACCATGTTTGAAGTAAGTATGTATAATGGTAATGCCTATAATATGTGCAAAAAAAAATCCCATCAGGTTTTTTTATAACGAGATATAATAGCTAAATTTTAAAATTGGAACTGTTGCTGACTGGATTTTTTTTTAATTTTGGTTTATTTCGAAGTTCAAATTGGCTCTTAAATACTATACCGAAAAAAAATATCAATTATTAATTAGTCCCAGCTCGAACCGTAAAATGACTGGGCTATAGCCCCACCAAAGAGTAATATAAGTATATTAGAAAAGAGAACCCACTCGTGGCAATATTATGCATCCACCTTATGTCAAATTGAAGGCTAGCTAGCGCCATCTATGTTTCACTCACAATAATTTCGGGCAGTTGAGTCGTAAGGAAAAGACTGAAAAACAGCAGTAAATGCTGAGACTCTATCCTGTTCTACTGCACTTGCAAAAATGTGTAACTTTTAGTTATTTTTTTTTTAAATATTGTACCTACTTTTGTAACTGTAAGTGTGGTTGAATAAACGTCTTTTATTATTTATTTATTATAATTCAACCTATACTATACATACCTCTTATATCTACTCATACCGATGCATATTATTGTTTTGAATGCTAGTTTTCGTTCAATCCCGCACCGATCGAGTGAAATTCCAGTATCTTTACTATTCCTGTAATCTAAACATTGGTAAGAGAAAAACAGAAACTCCAGAACATCACTAAATCGGCACGAAATTGAACGAAAACTATAACAATTCGCGCATTACGCAAGATACGTAGCCATTTTGTGAATCTGTCATCTGTCAATTAGACATTGACATAGACAATAAATTGTTTTCTTTTCATAGTTCTGTGAAGTAGTTAATAGATGGCAGCACATTATAGGCAAACTGAATCGGAAAAAGCCACCAAAAGGCGACTGTCCTCCGCCTGAGCCCCACCTACTTGTCCTCATTACATCCTGATTCTTGAAATCTTCATAGAAATAAAAGTAAGATTTACTACACATACTATATACTTTGTAGTTAGGTATAACAAGATTTATTGCAAATTTTCCTACAGTTTTCACACTATAGCGTTTCTAATATACATTCAACTATTTCTACGCAAATCCTACCGTAAATCA
This sequence comes from Agonopterix arenella, assembly GCA_927399405.1. Lineage (NCBI taxonomy): Eukaryota > Metazoa > Arthropoda > Insecta > Lepidoptera > Depressariidae > Agonopterix > Agonopterix arenella. The sequence continues at coordinate 1,335,565 of OV656704.1, forward strand.
AACTTTAGTACAATACTTTCAACATAAACTGACGTGTTTAAACTTAAAAACAATGGAAAATTGGCATTGTCACCTAGGAGATAGAGTAGATATTGAAATGTTAAGGTTTGGCGGTTATGGCGTTTTGTTTCGAGCCGTTTCGAAAGCTTCAGCAGCAAGTTTAGTTCGTGATAGGAGTTTTAATCATTTTCACAGCATCATTGTATGAAGGATTTTGCTTTTAACGATTTTTTTGGTCATAAAACTACATGTGATAGAGCTCATTTTATCTTTTAATTATTAAGTTTAGTTGTTAAAATTAAACGCAAAACATTTTCAAGTACCTTACTTACTTGCAAATAACTAGAAATTATGGAGTCATTAGCCCAGAAAAACATTTAAAAAAAAACCATTCCCTTTATGCTCATTATTATATTTCGGATCCCAGCGTCCAGCAAGATATCGGTCAAATGAACTAAATATTTCTGCAAGTTGTAACAAAACTCCCTAGTAGGTAATCTTTAAAGGATTTTAGACCATCAAATAGAACAAATTTCACTAACTATGGAGAAAATGTCGAAAAAACCAGGCAGGTAAGGTAGCTCCATAGGTATAGTGAAAGTTGTTCAGTTTGATGGTTCAAACCGAAACCAACCCTTTAAATATAACTACGGTTTTTTGTACCCCTATCTGAGAAGTTAAGTTGCCTCGAGTCATTATATTATACCACGAGCGTTAACCCGCGACTTCGTCCGTACAAATTATATACCAGATTTTTAGTCAGATCATAAGCTATCAAACAAAAAAAGTTTCATCGAAATCGGTTCATTAGTTCTTGCGTGATACTCGTTCAAACAAACAAACAAACAAACAAACAAACAAAAAAATAAACAAACAAACAAACAAACACACAAACAAACAGACAGACAAAAAATCCAAAAATTGGTGATATGGAATCAGGGACACCTAAAAACCATATCGTAACTTTTTTTTTGTTAATATCTTCAATGTACAGACAAACTTCCTGTTACAGTTTTATAATAGTATAGATAATTATAATAACATACAGAATAAAGACTGATTCAGTAAATTATGAATATTTCTGGCAATTAACTTCCGACACTTCAGCCATGACCTATTTAAAAAATAAAATTAATGGTTAAATTAAAGCGGTTTGCGGTCTGAGTTTCAATGCGATATTCTCTGTTATAATTTATCAGCGATCGTTATTATGGCGTTATTACAGGGTGTAAGGAAAAGTATCATTAACCTTTAAACCACATGCTCTACACATCAAACTGAACAACTTTTACTATGGGAGCAAAGGCAAACCGATCAGAACAATAAAAAATCTGATGTCCTATACATTTGAGTCGTTGTAGGCGCTGCAGTTTTAAATATCTTGGACATTGTCACACAAAGGGTCTAGCAGGCTAAGGAAGGAGAAGTGGCCCCTGTGACGAATATAGGATTTTTATAATGTCATTTGTTGGCTATCTCATAATATAGAAACACCCTAACTTTCAGCCCCCTATCTTGAACCGTCACCGAGATACTGTCAAAAACGTCATTTTATGGATAAATTTTTCAAAGTCGTTTTTCTCCTGTACTATATAAGGTAGAGCAATCAAACCAAATCATAGCTACAAAGGATGGGTAGGAGTATAACTATGATTTTTTTAAATATTTAATTCTATGAAAAAATATTGATTAAAATGTCAGAGAAATTTTTGACAGCACTTTTCAACTCGTATTTGTAAAGGTACAGCTATGGAAAAAAACACATAAACTGTTAATAGTATTAGCTAGTACCATGTGAAAAATCAATTCAATATAATTGGTGCAACATACTTAAAAAAAATTAAATGTCAAAGAAAGCGTTAAATGAGTCTTTCATTCTGAAGGAGATTTTGCGATCCAATGAGGTTTAATTTCGTTGCCTAGCAACAGAATGTTTATTTTGAACTTATACGTATACGTATGTATCGAAGAGGTTTAGAGCTATCAAATAAACTGAAAATGCAAAGTGAAATACTTTCTTTGACATTTTTTTTAAGTATGTTGCACCAATTATATTGAATTGATTTTTCACATGGTACTAGCTAATACTATTAATAGTTTATGTGATTTTTTCCATAGCTGTACCTTTACAAATACGAGTTGAAAAGTGCTGTCAAAAATTTCTCTGACATTTTAATCAATATTTTTTCATGGGATTAAATATTTTAAAAAATCAAAGTTATACTCCCACCCATCCTTTGTAGCTATGATTTAGTTTGATTGCTCTACCTTATATAGATCAGGAGAAAAACGACTTAGAAAAATGTATCCATAAAATGACGTTTTTGACAGCATCTCGGTGACGGTTCAAGATAGGGGGCTGAAAGTTAGGGTGTTTCTATATTATGAGATAGCCAACAAATGACATTATAAAAATCCGATATTCGTCACAGGGGCCACTTCTCCTTCCTTGGCCTGCTAGACCCTTTGTTTAGTATGGAACAGTTGATATTTTTTTTGTTCTGATCGGTTTGGTCCCATAGTAAATGTTGGTCATTTTGATGGGTAGAGTATGTGGTCTAAAGGTTGATGATACTTTTCCTTACACTCTATACTAGCGGCACCCGCGACTTCGTACGCGCAGACCTCTATCTTTAAATACTCATAATTTTTGATTCAGTAAACTGATTGCATTGGAATAAAACCTAAATGTTAATCCAAAGGCCCTATCTTTGTTTGAAAACCCCATTTAAATCAGTTCAGTAGTTTTTGAGTGATGCGTTACAAATATATTCGTATTCGCCGTACAAATATTTGCACCTCGCTTTTCGAACCCTAGACCCTCAACTCAGCAGGCAGGTTCACTACCATCTAGTGTTGCTTAACAATAGTAAAACTATGTTGATCGATAATTCGTTACTATAGCGACTTTGAAAAATAGAAACAAAATCGATAGTGTCTACTTTAAAACAAATTAAATAAAAAACCACATTCAGAGGCCGTAAGGCGGTTTGAAAAAACTGTGACACCAGGGCTCGACGACAGACACGACGACAACTTATTGTAATTTTTTTCATAATTATGTTTTTGTGTACAATACAGAATCTAACTGAATCTAAGAAGAAGACAAATTGATACAATCGATATAGTAATTGAGAATCAATAGAATCCAGAGTACGAACCAGTAGGAACAGGATTCTGCAAACTGTTGTTAAAGTTGGGATAGCCCCAACGGTGGCTGCAGCTGCACCCCAGCCTGTAGATCTTCCCAATGTTGGGTAAAGTTACATATTTAAAAAATGTACTGTTTTAGTAACAATAGGGTAAGTTTCTCTGTTTGTAACACTTTTTTGGACTAACTGTCCTAAATAAAGAATTATTTAATTTAATTTTAATTTTAATACTTACTATCTGTAGCATAGCATAAGGTCAACTATCTATAACTCAACTATGCGATAGTTAGGTAACACTTCATGCACACAATTGACCGCATACCGCTTTGACTTATAAATAATTTTAAGAATCAACCGAAAGAAACATCAAAGCGTAATGTTACAAACTCAATCACGATTTGCTTTTGAGATATTTTTTCATTTTGTTTCAGGCGGGGCGTAGCCCCGGGAGATGAAAATGCAAACCAAAAACATAAACCTGAGTCAAGATCAAACGAATAAAAATTACGACGACATTCCAGTAAGTATAATAAATAATAATTCACAAATACTTTATTATCTACTTACTACCACAGAGTACTACAGGGTGTTAGGGTAAACAGTTGCACTCTTATTAGTTATATGCCAAGATAGAGCCTTACGCGTCTAACGTACTAAAACAAACGGGCCAACTTTCTTATGATGGTGTGTGTGAGACGTCATACAACTTATATCTCTGTTTGCGTGCGTAGTGATAGGGCTTACCACGCATTACTATAGGGGATAATTATTTATATTTGAAACAGAGTTAAATAATTGCTTACCAATTGCTTATATAAATCTGCCATCATGATAAGCAAATATAAGCAATTGGTAAGCAATTATTTAACTCTGTTTCAAATATAAACATGAGCAATTATTTAACTCTGTTTCAATTATAAACATGAGCGTTGACCCGCCATTCAGACGATCACCATGATACTCATTAGGCACTGGCTGGACAACGGAATCGAAACTATACTTAAAATCGGTAAGCAATGATACAACTGCATGCTTCAAAAGACAGTTGAGTTGGTTGATAGGTTAGGTACCTAGTTGTAGCAAAGTGTGTTAAAATCACTTTGCATCATAGATTTTCTTTCCTTCAGGCGGTTGCACAGGGGTCAATCAATTTTATTATTCTTAAAAAATCAATATTTTTTAAGAATAAGTTCAAAAGTTTTGAACTTTGTTTGGCCATCTTAATAATAAAGTAGATCTAATTACATAGTGTAACAGTAACACTGTTAGAGTGAATACTTCTCAATTTTTTATGCATTAAAGTGGTTGCAGAGGGGTCAATTTTATACAAAACTTTGACGCACAATACGCGTAGACGGTATTAATATAAGTAACTTTGTATATATGGAAAAATAGTTTAGAAAATCTAGATGCCGCGTCACAAATAACATTTGCAATTTATAAAATAATTACGAAGATATAAAGCTTTGAAATCTTTAAAAAAAAATTGTAAAAGCTTTATTTCTTCGTAATTATATTATAAAATGCAAATGTTATTTGTTACGCGGCAACTAGATTTTCTTAACTATTATTCCATATATAAAATATTACTTTTATTAATTCCGTCTACGCGTATTGTGCGTCAACTGAAACCACCTTAATAACTCCGATTTTAATATCTGGAGTCATATGTTGAACTCAGCGGTTGTAAATGTATGAAGATACGCATCTTTCTACTTGCTAATTTGACTTTCAAAAATGGCACTCCTGGATTATGATTTTTCATGTCAAATCAGCAGTCCAAAGATGCATATCTCCATAATAATATTGACATTTTCAACTGCTGAGTTCAAAGAATGAGATTCAAAAATCGCACTCCCGGATTGCTGAGCACAGCGAATGAGATTCAAAAATCGCACTCCAGGAATTCTTTGAACTCAGCAGTTGAAAATGTCAATATTACTATGGAGATATGCATCTTTCTACTGCCGATTAGACATTCAAATATCATACTCCAGGAGTGCTATTTTTAAAAGTCAAATCAGCGGTAGAAAGATGCGTATCTCCATACATTTTCAACTGCTGAGTTCGACGTATATGATTAAAAATCGCACTCCTGGTCTGAAACATAGCAACAAGAACTTGGCCAGTTTAGGTATTAGTAGGTAGTAATTATAATTAGTAATTATTAGTATTATAGTGATATTTTAGTTACGCTCAGGGGTACGATTTTTGAATCTCATTCGCTGAGCTCAGCAGTTGAAAATGTCAAAATTACTATGGAGATATGCATCTTTCTACTGCTGATTTGACTTTAAAAAATCATACTCCAGGAGTGCGATTTTTAAAGTGAAATCAGCAGTAGAAAGATGGGTATCTCCATACATTTTCAACTGCTGAGTTCAATGTATGAGATTCAAAAATCGCTCTCCTGAACTCAGTCTTAGAACAACATTTTTGCTGAATCCTCTTCGGTAAAGTTGAGTCTACTGCCATCTATTGACTATCGCCGTTATTACTTATTTATTAGTAAGAGAGCGACAGCAGTAACATCGGTTAAAGTTCACTCCGTGTTTCATAGATGGCGCTTTAGTTAGTTCAGAAGCAGGGTTCAGAAGCTTTCTTGAAAAGTTCTCTCCTAGTGCTTTCACATGCGTAATAATTTGTATATTTTGTAAATTCATTGTGAAATTTTTTGTTCAATGTGACTAAATTGCAAATTTACATAAAATGCAGAATTTTAAGGTGCATCTTTGCCAATATCTGTTTCATTGAGGTTTTGCCGGTCTCTTCTAAGATAGGGCTGATAAAAATACTACCATCATTCACGCCTGTCTCACATTGGGGTAGGCAGAGAACCCTGATCGCAACATGCTACGATACTGAGAGATCTCTAAGGACTCTTCAACTTTCATTAGTCTCTTCGTGCGACTCTTCAACTTTCATTAGTCTCTTCGTGCATAAGTATTTACTCGTCGGTTTCGGGTAAATCTGTCCCGAAATTTTTCAAGCATAGGTATCTTGATTAATTTGGTTTTGTCGCGTCACAATTATGTATGTGATCGGCTCTAAAACGGTTGAAACTCTATCCACAGAAAATGGGCCGCCAAGAGCAGCTAACCGTTGAAGGGTCCCTGGTTCCATTCCCGACTCCAGTCACGGCGCCAAGCATCGGTTCCACGTATCTCGGTCAGTATGCAATATGAATTGAGCATTGTTATCGATTCGTAGACATCGGACAAGGTGACTTGGGCTTCCTGGAAGAGTAGGGTCAAACTGACCTCTGTGTCTTAGCTACTAGCTTTTTCCTTGGCTTTGCCCTCGTAAGTTACCTTTTTTAGGATAGTTTTTTTACAAAAAACTGGGCTCTGTTTGCTTGTTAAATTTTATTGTCATTACTTCCGAACCGAGTAAAATAAATAGAGCTATTTTAAAGAAAATCTAATCTCAATTACGCAGGCAGGAAAAACCGCAGTACAAGCTAGTCTGAAATTAATTTTTGACAACTTTGTTCTGGTAGTCATGGTAGTTCACAATACTTTGTAACGGCAATGAAATTTGATTAAGGTACTTACAACTTGTCACCTATATATTTTATAAGAATAAGTTCAAAAGTTTTGAACTTTGTTTGGCCATCTTAATAATAAAGTAGATCTCATTACATAGTGTAACAGTAACACTGTTAGAGTGAATACTCTTCAATTTTTTATGCATTAAAGTGGTTGCAGAGGGGTCAATTTTATACAAAACTTTGACGCACAATCCGCGTAGACGGTATTAATATAAGTAACTTTGTATATATGGAAACATTGTTTAGAAAATGTAGATGCCGCGTAACAAATAACATTTGCAATTTATAATATAATTACGAAAATATAAAGCTTTTAAAATTTTGCATGAAAAATTTCAAAGCTTCAACTAGATTTTCTAAACTATTTTTCAATTTATAAAATATTACTTTTATTAATTCCGTCTACGCGTATTGTGCGTTAAACTTTTGTATGGACTGAAACCACCTTAAGTAACTATGTAACATATTATTGAAGCTCTAGTACTAGTAAAAGACTAAAAGATCTCCGCATGCTACGACTATGACACTTCTTTTGACCAGATAATCCATTGAAATACTTATTGGTTATTTTATTACAATAAAAAATTCCAAACTTCAAATTTTTACCGAAACCACTTAATTATCCTACCTGATTTTTTCCTTACAAAAAACTGCGTCTGACAAGGACAACACAACCTCCACATACCGCTTCACGCATGTGCGAGCAAGATGTAATCACGAATGCGTGTATGTGATTTCCTACTAGCGCACAGTGTTACAATGTCATAACTGGTGTAGGCCAAACTTGGACAGACAAATTACACAGTGATTTTCTGTGTTGATTGTGTGGGAGGGACTGAATCATCCGTTAGAGGTAGACACCTGTGAACCGTGATGTGAAAACCAAACAGATCAAAATCTTGCGTTCATTGAAACGTGTCGCTGTTAAACAAAGAAAAATAAATTAAAAATTTAACTTTCTTCGCGGATTTTTCAAAGTTTTCGTTATTGGAATACTATTTTGATATTTAGACCCAAGTTATCGTTTCAAATTAGACATTTTAGTGCAATAATGTGAATTGAAAGTGAAAGTGCTCAATACAACAGCCGGTTTTAAGTGTATTTGTGTATTTTCGAGTTTACAAACAATTTTATCAAACTGGATCCGAGAAGGAGAGGAATTCTGGGATCTCCCACGTTATCTCATATCAGTAAGTAATTTATTAACTATCATTATCAAACAGATAACTTAAGTCTTTATTTTATAACCTCAAAATGTAATTCACTTACACTCAGTTGCAAAAAAACTCTTAGGGTTAATCCTCCATTAAACCTCTAGCTTTTACTACGTCAACAAGACAAAAAGTGACAGCAAGAGATTTAATGGCAGATTAACTTTAATGAACGTTTCTGCAACTGAGCGTCAAGAGTTTAGTCTAGGTAGGTAACTTAGGTGATCTAGTTGGAAAGTTTTTAATACAAGACTTATAGCACAGATGGCGCTAGATGTAATCTATTTTTTCTGAGCTTGTGACCACAGTGCGTACTATAATTAGGTACATTTTATATTTTCTTTTTAAAGTTAATGCGTATTTGATTGTAGTCCCTTATTAAAACACCTTGTGAACAACAATATTTCCCTACCTACATTGTCCATGTTAGGTACCTTTGTATGTGTCATTAGTTCCTTCCTAATTATAAAGCTTTTGGCGCTCTTTGCTTACGTTTTTCGTATGAAATTAACATGTTTAACTACCTACCGAGTCATTGTATGATAATAACGTGGAGTTAGGTTACTGTCTAATAATAAAAGGTACCCATGTAGTATTGGCAAGGATGGATGTTTGGATGGGGTCCATGTTTGTTGCTTCATCTATCTAAAACGACTGACTAGACCTCAATGAAACTTTATAAGGACTTTGTTCAAAACGTAGATATAGACATGTTTTTTGTGAGTACACGAAACAACGGGCATCATCATAGCAATCATCATAATCAGCCTGTTTTAAAAAAATTTAAACTGTGTACCATAGAAAGTCATTGCTGTGTACCAATTATGTTTACAGTACGACCAGGAAAATAATTCCGCTCGTCAATCTTCGTTTGCACAGAGCTGGGCCTCTACCCGCGCATTTGAACTTCGCAATTGCGTGAACGTTTTGTTCGAATGTCAACTCTATTACAATGAAGTGCGGTGGCGATATCACAGGCGATATGTCGTACATCGAAAGTCCGGGTACAGGGCCCGGCCCGAGTCCCTAACAAAACCCGAAGTCATTTAGTAATCAAAGGGTGCAAAGTCGGATAGCAGCGAAAAGGGCGCGAAAACAAATTAGCCAATAGCGTAAACGGATTGAAGGTGGCACATCCTGATTGGGCAATATAATTTCGCGCGCTATTAAAATTTGTCAACTGCCCAGGTACACACGGCGACACGCCGTACATCATTCAGGATGTGCTCTCTTGATCAAAACAAAGTGGTACAGTAGTACCAGGTTTATAAGTCTTACCGATGTACACAAAGCGACACATCAAGCTAATCAAAACCAACATAAGCTGGCCGCGCTACGTTATACGTTATGCAACCAACGCGCGGCCAGCTTATATTGGTTTTGTATAGCTTGATGTGTCGCCGTGTGTACATCGGTAAGACTTATAAACCTGGTACTACTGTACCACTTTGTTTTGATCAAGAGAGCACATCCTGAATGACTTGTCAAATTAGGCCAGCTTGACAGCAACTGGTATATCTTGGGGCTACTGATGTGAACGTCCTCTGTTGAACATAGGTCTCTTCCAAGTTGTGCACCAAAACTCTATCCTCTGCCTTCTTCATCCATTTACTCCTATCCTGCAACCTGTCTCAGGTAACGCTACATCATATAACCCAGGGAAAACACGTATCTATACGGGACACACATATTTAGGACACAGTATAGGAAAGAGTATCTAGTACTACCACAGATTACAAAAACTAAAGGGAACTAAATATGCGCAAAAACGGAACACATTGCTCGCGACAGTAGTGATTCAATATATTATGAGGCTGAAAGCCAGCCGAGATATTATGTGTAAATATTTTACAATGCTTGCGTAGTACTAAAGATTATTCGAATGTTGAGTTCTGATACCGCAATGGATAATGAGCAAATTCAAGTTAAAAAAATACTTTCTATCGCGTGGTACTGGTGGTGATGCGACACTAGGTTTCGTACTCAGCACGTTGGTTGGCATATCTCTATGAGTACTACATACTTGGGATTTATCCAAACTTAATTAAGTATAGTAGGTAATATAAGTAGGTAGGTAAGTAGGTAGGTATCTAAAGTCAGAGACTACAGCGATTTTTTCACATTGTTGTTTCCATGAAGAGCCCAGAAATTGAAATTTAAAAAATGAGATATTTATCAAAATGTACGAATGTATTTTTCAAAACCTTCTAGGTAGACAAAAATATTTACACATATTTTGAAGTATGTATAATGGTAAAACCTTAAATATGTGCAAAAAAAAATTACCATCAGGTTTTTTAGAACGACATAATAGCTAAATTTTAAAATTAAAACTGTTACTGACGTGATTTTTGATTAATTTTGGTACATTTCTATGCTCAAATTGGCTCTTCAATGTTATACCGAAAAAAAATATCACTTATTAATTAGTCCCGGCTCAAACAGTAAAATGACTGGGCTAGAATATTATCCCCGAACCAAAAGTCTGAATACGTGCTTGCTTACATGATCATTCATTTTGTATTTAAGAAAGAAGTCCTAAAAATAAAGTAATAAAATAATACGAAAGTAGGTAGGTAATTTAGATGTGTTGCGTGTAGTTAAGTGAGATCGCCCTTCGGATCTGCGCATGCGATCCTTTGTAACTACACGAAATTATAGTGTATGGGTTAAAGAATAAGCTTTTGAAAATAATCGGGAGGCATTGCTTCGAATAAATGGACAATCTCGGTTGATAACCACACCCTCACACACACACACACCCACACACACACACACACACACACACACACACACGCGCACACACACACACACACGCACATACACCCCCCACACTCACACACACACACATCTGATGAGTTTGTCTTTTGATGTGGTTATCTCAAATTCAAATTAATTTGTCTTTTTTTTGTTAATTGTTTTCATTATGTATAATTATTTATCCTTATAAATTATGTATCCTCGAACGTTTAATGTTAATTCATCTATTATTGTGGCTTGAACGAAGAGGCCAGTACCTAGTAGCACAGGGTTCTTCCCTGCTGATAATATAAGATTTGTAAAAATTGTAAACAGTAGCATTATCTAGTGATATTGTACTAGGCTGTTTTTGTGTTAAATAAACATTCATTCCTTCATTCATAAAACAATCGATGTTGAATTTGCCACGAGAAAGGAAAAAAAAAGAAATGAGCTTAGTCTTGCAAAGACAAACCAAAATGGTTTCATAGCTGTAAATTTTCTGTAAGCAAAGTGTAAGTTCTGTTTCAAAATAAATAAAAATTATTACTTAATTTATTCAACAACTTACACTAACAGTATAGACACAAATTAATATTAAAACTGAAATATCCTAAAATTTATTGCAATTTGAGTTTCATCACAACAAAAAAATATTTGATTTTTGTTTTCATTTTATAAACAGTAAAACATCGTAGGCATGTGGATGTTACTTACCATATTGTGCGACAATATAACTTATCCTACACTTCACTTCTGAATAAAAAAAAATGCTAAATTGAGTTGTTAATCTATCTATAACGTCACGCCTCTTTCCCAGTGGGGTAGGCGATGGATTTTCCATTGTTTCTGGATTTTATGTCCGTTTTTTATCCCAAACATCTCATCTGACAGATTTTTATGTATGATTATTATATCAGATAAGCTATTAATAACTTATCCAGTTTGGTGAAACATTTCCTCAGTCGGATAGTTTTAACAGATATCATTTTGATAATAGGTCTAAAATCGCTACTCAAAATTGTTTTCCCTTTTGGCAATTTCAGAACCGAATACAACATGACTGATTTTAATTTATGACCCAATTACATTCCGACGATTGACTATAACTTAAACCAGCGTCTAAGTTAAGGAATTTATAAAAAATAGCTCCACGCTTTAATAAGATAAGTGCAGTGCAATACAATGACCTAAGATGCGCTTGCGCTACTGTCGGTCAAACTTGGACATGCTAAATTATGTTCTACATGATCCTTTTCTTAATATGCTAGCAGTTTATAACCAGATCATCAAACTGAACAACTTTTCATATGGTACCAAGGTCAAAATCACGAAAAAAAACAGCTGTTTCATACAAAACAGCAAACTTATTCGACCCGAATTCAGGAGTGCGATTTTTGAATCTCATTCGCTGAGCTCAGCAGTTGAAAATGTCAAAATTACTATGGAGATATGCATCTTTCTACTTCTGATTTGACTTTCAATGTCGCACTATGATTTTTGAAAGTCAAATCAGCTGTAGAAAGATGCATATCTCCATAGTAGAATTATTGTCATTTTCAACTGCTGAGTTCAAAGTATCAGTTTCAAAAATCGCATTCCCGTAGTGAACAAATTATGATTACCTGTCTTCGTCCACTTCTGAACATAAGCCTCTCCCAAGCACGTCACATCACTCTTCGGTTTTCTTCTTCCAGGTGATCCAAGATACTTGTCTAAGTTCGTTGGTTCAATCCTAGCGGTCCGGAAGGCAGGCCAGTTCGTGGTCTTCATTTTAGAACTCAGACATGAGTAAACTAAAAAAAAATATTTTTCATTTTTTCTTCCTCTTTTTTTCTTTTTCTTTTTTTCTCTTTTTCTTCTTTTTAACTTAAGTTAAGAGCATCATGAGAACAGACAATCTGCAATTTTACGATTTTTAACATAATATGGGAAAATAAGCTTAAAGCTACTATTGAATTAACCTTAAAACTCATGTCCTTCCAATTTTGTCATTATTTATAGCATTTATAAAGTTCATAACAGTTTAGCTACTTTAGTTACTGGGTTTACCTAGATATAACTTAACAAAGAAGACACTGCCTTTTTAGGTACACGTAACTATAATTAGAATTGATGTCTGTTTATCTGTTTGTTTGTGCACGCGTCACTTGTTTACTACTGAACCGACTCGGATACGGCTTTAAAAATCCTAGGCTTAGTTTGCCGATGATGATGATGGAGCTTTATTTCATAGCAACTGGTTCTTTCAACAGTTATGTTTACTTATCTTCAACTCACCTTTGTCCTAAGGACTGGATTGAGGTCAAGGGCAACCCCATCAGCAATAAAAAAAATATTTAACTACAGCATCTACCCGTTTTTCGTTTTATCTGAGGCTTTACCGATGGCTTTATAAGGTTCAAATAGTGGGCGTCTAAAAGCCTTTGTTTCTTCGAATGCATCACTTTTGTACCATTTTCGGGATGCCATATATGGTAACTTTGCGTGTGTGTTTATACATTTTTAAGGATAAAAAATTGTGCAATTTGTATGAAGTGCATTATTGCACGTTTACGTGGGATCAAAATGAGTTTAACTGGAAAATATTTATTTACTTTTTACGGCATACAAAATACCTACTTCTGTTCAGTGAAGTCGGTAAAGTTCAATGAAAAACAACTTCAGAATTTGTTTCGAATCGTTTACTGTAAATGAAATTAATACTTAGGTAATATAAAACCATTTTTAATTTTACGCCATGACGATATGTAAGTATACGAATTATGAGGTAAAATGATTGCCTCAATTTTTTCTTATTATTTTATTAATAACGAGCGTTAACCCGCGACTTCGTCCGCACAAATTATATACCAGATTTTAAGTCAGATCATAAGCTACCAAACAAAAAAAGTTTCATCAAAATCGGTTCAGTAGTTTTTGCGTGATACTCGTTCAAACAAACAAACAGACAGACAAAAAATCCAAAAATTGGTGAAATGGAATCAGGGACACCTAAAAACCATATCGTAACTTTTTTTTTGTTAATATCTTCAATGTACAGACAAATTTCCTGTTACAGTTTTATAATAGTATAGATTAATATTTTATTTATAATAATATTGTATGAATTATTTCCGTCTTAGGTACAATTAAAATATTAGCTTAATTATTTATTGAATGAAATTAATAGAAACAAAATCTGCTTCAGCAACATGCGTCGTCAACATTGCTTACAAATACCCCTTCAGCAACATGCGTCGCCAAATTTCCTACCCTAAATAAACCTAATCCTAAAGGTCCTGTCCTAATTTTTTTTCTTATTAACACGTTTCGGGACAGTGGCCGGCTATAGCAGTGATAACAATAAAAGTTCTATTGTGTCTCGTACACTGCCCGGGAACGTGTTAAATTTTTTGGTAAAGGTGAATTTTTTAATCATTAAATTAAAGGTATTTTCCTATATCGAACTACATCTGAATTTATTTTTAAATAATGATTTTGACTGGACTACTATTTCCTGTAATCCGATATCTTGTAGTACACCTCACTTGACACATAATTTCATCCTAATAACTAATTTTGCTAACTGAAAACACGGAATAATTATATCAGAGAAGTCACGTTGCACGTTCTGACCCGAGCACTTGTCTCGCTTAGTTTTCGCGCATCGCGTTTTTGCCTGCCACGAGGCTGCGCAATCCTCAATCTCTTCTTGTTCTTAAAGTGGTTTCAGTCCATACAAAACTTTGACGTACAATACGCGTAGACGGAATTAATAAAAGTAATATTTTATATATGGAATAATAGTTTAGAAAATCAAGATGCCGCGCCATAAATAACATTTGCAATTCATAATATGATTACGAAGATATTATAAAGTTTTTAAAATTTTGTATGAAAAATTTCAAAGCTTTATATCTTCGAAATCATTTTATAAATTGCAAATGTTATTTGTGACGCGGCATCTGGATTTTATAAACTATTTTTCCATATATACAAAGTTACTTATATTATTACCGTCTACGCGTATTGTGCGTCAAAGTTTTGTATAAAATTGACCCCTCTGCAACCACCTTAACCAAAACAATCCCTGAGATTGGAATATATTCTCCCATTAACTACTTGACACTGGCGGAAATGCAGTGCTAACGCGCACAAACAAGAGTACATTAATTATAAATAAAAAAAAATTATGTAAGAGCTGAAAACAAGGTTTCTAACCCAGGATAATGTTTTCTTACAAAGTTTTGTTAAGTGTCAATCGAAGGCAGACACACGGAAATCATTAAAACTGTCAATCTAAGCACGTAATGATTAATAACAATTTAATTTAAAAGTACTTAATATAAAACACTAACTAATAAAGTGGGTGGACAGAGTTAGCAAAATCGATCGATTAAAATCTTTCCAACACATCGATTTATAATCG
This sequence comes from Agonopterix arenella, assembly GCA_927399405.1. Lineage (NCBI taxonomy): Eukaryota > Metazoa > Arthropoda > Insecta > Lepidoptera > Depressariidae > Agonopterix > Agonopterix arenella. The sequence continues at coordinate 1,350,628 of OV656704.1, forward strand.
TTTCCTACTAAGTACCTACTTGTATGGTACATGCTCTATTTGATATGTTTTTAACGAGTTAATCTGGTTACACCCACTCTTGGCGGGTTAAGGTTAAATTGTATGTACTAACACTTACATGTTTAATCGTTTTTTGTGAGGCCGATTGTCACAGTGATTATTTTAGTTGCTGATGAGCTTTTGTCCGCGACTTTGTCCGCACCGGCTCCCGATATCGTAAGGAGATAAAATATATACCAGTTTTTATGTTTAATTGTAAGCTTGCAAACACAAAAAGGTTCACCGAAATCGGTTAAGGTGGTTTCAGTCCATACAAAAGTTTGACGCACAATACGCGTAGACGGAATTAATAAAAGCAATATTTTATATATGGAAAAATAGTTTAGAAAATCTAGTTGCCGCGTAACAAATAACATTTGCAATTTATAATATAATTACGAAGATATAAAACTTTTAAAATGTTGTATGAAACATTTTAAAGCTTTATATCTTCGTAATTATTTTATAAATTGCAAATGTTATTTGTGACGCGGCATCTAGATTTCCTTAATTATTTTTCCATATATACAAAGTTACTTATATTAATACCGTCTACGCGTATTGTGCGTCAAAGTTTTGTATAAAATTAACCCCTCTGCAACCACCTTAACACCATAAATTATCGTAACCTTTATGTGTAAATATCTTCAATGAAGGTTACTTCCAGACCTTTGATTAAATTAAATCAAAGTTCCAGACATACTTCTGATTCAGTTTATAATAATGTAGAGATACTTTCCAACATCAATTTCTAGATAAACATTTTTAAGGATATAACACTCGTTAATTTTTTTATAGTATTTCATAGATTCATAGAGTGTTTACAATAAATGTACACAAAAACATAATTATCAAAAAAATTACAATTAGTCGTAATGTACAAAGGCGATTTACTTTATTCAAATTATTAAAAACAAAAGAAGGAAAACATCGTGAGGAAACCTGCATGCTTCAATTTCGAGGCGTGTATTGTACGTACTGTCCATTACAAGTGGCGACGGGCTCACTCCCCGTCACACTGGACAGAGTTTCTGTACTACTCGTGAAACGTGGATGTTCTAAAGTTTCAGAATATCTCTGACTACCCCCTCGGGGAATGTAGTCGTAAGCATATGCGTATGCAAATTAAAATACAATATAAACTCGTACTAAACGTCGTGAATGACCAATGTCGAAATCGCGAAAAAACAATCAACTGTTCCGTAGAAAACTGCGAAATGTATGGGAGATTTATTAGGCAGATTTATTTTTCGCTATTTCGCTGTTGGTACCATAGAGAAAGTTGTTCAGTTTAATGGTCTGACCCTGTACCCGGCCTTTCGATTTTCGATATATCAAGACCGTTTCGGTGCGAACTTCATTGTAATAGAGTTGGCATTGGATCGAAAACGTTCACGCAATTGCGAAGTTCGAATGTCCGGGTAAAGGCCCTGATCATCCCCTTAAAAAACTGTCAGCATGTTAAGTTGGACCATGTATTATAAAGACGCTGACCATTAGCTTAGACCACAAAATTATAAGACTTTATCTTACATGCTAACCTACATTTAGCAATTACTGCAAAAAACATAATGTCTGCCTAACATTTACAGTTCACTCTCCACATGTTAAGCAAGTCCCAGCTTAAAACTCTTATTACAAAAGTTCTAAGTATCAAATTGGTTTGATTTGTGAGACTTCATGTGGATGACCTATAATCTTAAGTTTGTAGTCTAGGAACTGACAGTAAGATTTAAATCCTTTCATATTTATCAAAATTTAAATGAAAGAGTTCGGACTCGGGTTACAAAAAAATTACAAGTAATTATTAAATCATCAAATCCGTTTGTTAAGGAAACCCCACGTAAAAAAACAAAAAAAGGTACTTATTATTTTTGATGTTCATCCAATGTTTAATCAATTGGTCACATGAAGCACTGTAATTTTAGCGTCATTAATAACTAGCAATGAACTCTGAATTGTCATTGTCAATTGTCGTGTTTAATAAACAGAGCCCTGCTGTATATTTAAACTCAATTGAAATAAATGTTTTGACATTGGAAATGTCTTTTCGTTCGCTACAGTACAGGCCCCGATTTCACGAAAAAGTGCGATTCCCTTATATCTCGGAGAGTTGTGAAGATATGATATTTCAGAAAAGCTCAAAAGACGCGTATTTAAGAGAGCTGTAAGGTGCAAAAAGAATTATTCGAGAAAATCAAATACGAAAAAAGTTATGGCTGTAATAGTGAAAATTTTTTTATTTTTTATTTTGTCGCTCGATATTTTGGAAACGAAGAATGATATCAAAAATTTGAGAAACACTCCTCTGGACAATTTAGCCTACAATTTGAGCCTAAAACAAAGACGATCGGGTTAAGGGTTTGCCCTGTAGCCTAACCTTTTGAGACAATATTTTTTCGAATTTAATTTCTAATGTGCTCGATAGTCGTGTGAGGCACGAAATCTGTGAATTTTTTATATGCATCCATGATCGAACAGCGCTTCTTGTAGCTGTAGCAGATTCGGATGTTTCTGCTGGATCCTATACTATAAACTCAAGGTGTCCTACAGATACTAAGGTGCCAATTAAACTAAATAATAACACAGTTCAAAAATAGTAACATTTCACGCACTTTCATTATGAGCCAGTTCGTAACTGAAGTTTATTATTATAAGTATATTTTTATGTTAGACAGATGATTATGTTTGATGTATTTAAGATAATTATATTAAAATGTCCTTAGGCTTTTGAAGATATTATTTTGCAGATGCATATCTCAGGGTCAAAGGTCAAATTTAGCGTTACCTAGGTATACAGGTATTTAGGAGAGTCAAAAAGTAGGTATGTTGCAATTTTAGATGGAAAATAGGCCAACCAATGATATTATGTTAGTCTTTGTACCTAATTTAGGTACCTGTATTATTTTAGCAACTTATGTAAGACCAGCTCTCCCCGCAACTTCGACTGCGTGGATTACCCCTTTAGGGGCCGATTATCGAAAAAAAAGACATCAACTGCTGGACATATAGTCCTGCGCTGCCTTCATACATTGGGTTTCTGCCGCCTTCACCAGGTCATCAGGCCACCTTGTGTGAGCCTACCGACACTGCGCTTTTCAGTGCGCAGTCGCCACTCGAGAACTCTTCGGCCCCATCGGCCATCAGTTCTGCGAGCAATATGTGCCCCGCCCATTGCCGAACAGAACGAACGGATACCATGCCATCATGCGGAAAAAAGCCGTCTCGCTCGGTCAGCCGGTTGCGTGCAAGCCACAAGAGCATTCTGGAGATGGTAGCAGGCAGGTTTGACTGCCCCATCATCACACACTGCGTGCAAGTGATGATATAGTGCCTACGGCTATGTACCTTACTGTCTTATGTTGTATTTTATTTTATGTTTTGTGTGTACCTACTAACATAGTTCTTAAGTCAAACCCTGTTACTAACACGTGGACCATGGGTTTTGTTATCTGAATTTGAATACATATTATTATTATTGCCACTTCAGTTTAGCAATTCCTTTTGCTATGTCAGCTACATAGTTACATAGTTCTTCTGCGGATCTCTTTATTTCTGATTCAATATCGCAGGGAAATTCCGAACATAGCCCTCTCTTCCCTTTGGGTGACTTTCAGCCTTTTTATTTATGAGGCCTTGAGTGAGCGACAACATCTCTGTTCTATATAATATTATCACTGGCAATACACACTGGTCAAAGACTTTCGTTTTAAGACACTGCGGTATTTGGGACGTGAAGATACTAAGTAGCTTCCCGAACGCTGCTCAGCCGAGTTGGATTCGATGGTTCTTGAAAATTAATGTAGGAATTCATACTCCATCAACTACTATTTAATATGATAAGTTAAAGCGTGTGTATGTCACTGTAAACACAATTTTCTCATCGTACTAAAAGTACACTTACTCGGTCTGTAGTTGCCCGTTTCCCATGGGAACACTAATGTGTTAAATATGTCTGCACTTATGTCATTACTATCATTATATCCTTTCTTCAAGGGAACCAGGCGCGGATCCAGCCTTTAGATTAGGCGAATAATACATACTATGCTACTATATTATCGTGTATCCTATACGGAGCGGTACAGCCTTTGAATTTAGACAAGGTACAGTACAAGCAGTAGATTTTTTTGAATTGATAAAGTGGCTGCAATGTGAACCAACATCATACTTCTCCTTCTTATCGTGTGGGCAGAGCCTCTGACGTGGTTTTTATGTGACGACTACTACCAACAGAGATAGTAGCCGGGACCAAGGGCTTAACGTGCTTTCGGAAGCATGGAATCATCTTTTTTTCATACAATCAGGTGACTCAGCTTGCAATGTCCTAACCAACTGGGGAGAAACGTACAAAGTGACATATCCCTAGGTGTCCCCCGTGCGAATCGAACCCACGACCATCGTGTCGAGAGCCCATGCTCTTAACCATTAGATCATGGAGGCAGTTGATTAACTTTACAATGGTAGCCAAGATTTTCTTGATCTCAGCTTTGCTGCCATTGTAAAGCTTTTTAGTTCGGTGAAAACCACCCTTTGTCCTTTCCTGTTGTTGAGGATAGTTCTTGGACTAACCTCAAGGGGTGGTTTTCGGGGTCGTTTTCTTTTATATGCCCTTGCAGTTACATTATCCTCCTATATGACAACACCTTCCTATTTTACACCATGTATAATCTTTTCGGGCTATGAGAACTACGTGCTTACGTGCCCGCTATGTGCGAGGATCTTCTCTAAGAAGATTAGCTATGTTAGCCACATGAGAGCTCATCATCGCCAACAACGGAGTCCCTGTGACCGAAATCTGTCAGGAGCAATAAAATACAAAAAAATACAATCTTTTTGAAGCCGAAAGACGAGGGTTACTCTGGCTGGCTGGCTGCAATGAGTGAAAAGAGTTAATTAGATTGAAACTTGAAATTCCACACATTGTAACTTATTACTCAAAGTAGCAAACGTTTGAAAACAAAGGCAATTTTGTAACCGTCCATTAGACATCTGCTAGATGGGGTCGCAAATACCAAGGCCGCGTGCACATGCGCCGGCGCGCATGGTGCGAGGGGCGGAAACGATGCACCTGTGCACACACCCCATGGTTAGTAGGGCTAAGAAACACGCGGTGGGTTTTTGTGACCGCATATTTTATTTGCGAGGTAAATAAATGTTTTTTAACCGACTTCATAAAGGGAGGTTTTTTTAGTAGGCAGAAAATTTTTTTTTTTTTAAAAAGGCTATCTAATGTAAAGTGATTCTTTTTTCTTATTTAAATAGCTTGGAAAAAGTCACACAAATTATCTAGTCTCAGTTTTTTAGGGTACCGTAGTCAAACAAGGAACGCTTATACCTTCGTCCATTCTGTTTGTCTGTCTGTTTATATGCCCCGCCTTAATTACTCGCGCATTATTGCACCTATTGAATCGATATTTAGCATGAAGACAAATAACAGTAACCCATAAACAGAAATGTATGGCAGTAAAGAAGAAAACATTTTTTCGACCCCTCATCATACGACCAGAGATATAGAGTGATGAAACTCTTCCATTTAACTGGCCACACAGTTAGAAAGTTGAAAACGTAAAGACCGTTAAAGTTGATTGACCAGAGGGAAGCAGCTTTGACCTGGGGACCCTAGGACACTCAACGCGAAAAAGCTGTATCATGCATTTTATTTCGACCAGCGAGTGATCATGACGCGCGAAATAGCTCAGTCATTTTACGGAGTTTTGTTAGGCGGGGTAGCGAGTAATTATTAATTGGACTTTTAAACTGTAACCAGCACCATTTAGTGACAAAAAGACTATCTTAAAACATAATATTTAAAATTTAACAAATTTAAAATCGCTACGCAACATAGAAATCAAAATTGTGTGTCCCAGAAGGATTTTAAATTAATAATATTATAGGCATTGAAATTTAAAAAAATAAGGTATTTATTAGAAAATTTTAATAAATTTTTTAACACCTAAGTAGACAAAAATATTTACACCATGTTTCAAGTATGTATATAGTAAAGCCTTATTTAAGGTTTTATAAATATGTTATGTATGCACATAAACATGTGCAAAAATAATCTACCATGAGGTTTTTTAGAACGAGATGATAGCTAAATTTTAAAAATTGGAACCGTTGCTGACGTGATTTTTTTTTAATTTTGGTAAATTTCTAGGCTCAAATTGGCTCTTCAATATTATACCGAAAAAAATATCAATTATTAATTAGTCCCGGCTCAAACCGTTCTTAGGTTTCTTCCCCTCAATGGTATTGCCTCCTTCATTGACCATGTATTTGAAGGGTAAAGAAAACAAAAAGTATTGGGACTAACACAAAAGATCCCACTGAGTCGAAGTGTTGCTGGCTTGCCAGCCCCCACAACAAGATAAGGTAGTCCCGGCTCAAACCGTAAAATGACTGGGCTAAAATAAAAGTCACGTTGACGGAATGGGAGGACCATTTCAGCCTTTGATGGACGGGGCATGAAGCCAAAGCGTATTTCAGTTGAAGCACACACAAAGTAGGGCACTTGGTCCCCACATAGTATTAGTAGGTACACTTGGTCTGTCATCTCAGGTATTTGTTGATGATATTTGACATTTTGAAGTAAACATGACGTTCATAAAAGTAAATAGCATTTTTATTTTATTTTAAGGCAGTATAATGTTTTAATGAAATACCAGTTACTTTCATCTTGAGCGCTTCCTTGCTTCGGAAGGCACGCTGAAGATTCGGTCCTATTTGAGTTATGTCCACCATGTGCCGGCAAGTTTTGCTAGTTTGCACAACTTTCTGAAAGACATTTAAAGTAATAAAATTATTTTCGATTAATTGGTACGAGTTGAAAGTAACTGTTTTACTTTCACTGTTATAAAAACTGATTTTATAGATGTTTTAATATTTTTTTTTATTAAGCAAAGGTAGTAAAGTTTACTGCTTAGAAAGTAAATATTTGACCTTAAGTTTATGTCCTTTTTAACTAGAATACATAATTTTTAGCTTAGAGATTTTAGGTTAACACAACTGGCTTTTCGGTGAAGGAAAACATCGTGAGGAAACCTACATGCTTGAATTTGGAGATATGTATTTTTTTTTAAATAAATAAATATCTTGGACATTATCACACAAATTATCTAGTCGCATTTAAAGTACCTGGACTTGTATTATGATGACTAGACAACGATATAGAATAAATATATAGATACAAACATCCATGACTCAGATACAAATATTCATATTCATCATATAAATATTCGTCCCTTACGGGATTCGAACCCGCGACCCTCGGCACAGCAGGCAGGTTCACTACAGACTGTGCTACCGGGCCGTCATTGTACCCACTGTCCATTATAAGTGGCGAGGAGCTCACTCCCCGTCACACTGGACAGAATTTCGGTACTGCTAATGAAACGTGGATGTTTTGAGTTGTCTGAATATCTCTGACTAAACTCTCGGGGAATATAGTCGTGACCATAAAAGCATATTATTTGCTATGCTGTGGTAATATTTGGACCTATCTACCTACCACTGTAGGGCACAGGCCTACACTCAGGGAGAGTGTATGAGCGTTAGTCCACCACGCGTGCCCAATTCCAATGCGGATTGGTAGACTTCTCAGACGCAACCGAATTTCTTCTTCAGCGTAATTATGCAGGTTTCCTCACGATGTTTACCCTCACCGTTTGAGAGTAAGTTGAAATTGAAATTGAACTGAAATTGAAAAAAGTTTTATTGTGCAAATACCTAGTTAGTATCACTAATGAGAAATCTTATTGTTATAATAATTACAATAATTATACTTATTATACAGGGTCTGAGGTTATAAGGCGTTCTGAAAAAACTCTGACACCAGGGCTCTGCCCACACGATAAGAAGAAGATACAGGGTGTAAGTGACAGCCTAGCAAATACTGAAACAGTGAACTCAGACCATCAAACTGAACAACTTTCACTATGGAGCATACCTCAGGAATAGCGAAAAAAAATCAGCTGTCCCATACATTTTAGTCTAGTAGGTACAGCAGTTTTGTATGAGACAGCAGATTTTTTTTACGTTTCCTGAGGTATGCTCCATAGTGAAAGTTGTTCAGTTTGATGGTCTGAGTTCACCGTTTCAGTATTTGCTAGGCTGTCATTTACTTACACCCTGTATAGAGAACTACACAACATAGTCTGTTTGCGACAAAAGGGATCAGCTCAGTGTTGTGACGGCCGATCTGGAGTGCGATTTTTGAATCTCATGCGTTGAACTCAGCAGTTGAAAATGTAAGGAGAAACGCATCTTTCTACTGCTGATTTGAATTTAAAAAATCGCACTCCTGAAGTATGATTTTTGAAAGTCAAATCAGCAGTAGAAAGATGCCTATCTCCATAGTAATTTTGACATATTCAACTGCTTTGCTCAGCGAATGAGATTCAAAAATCAGAGAGTGACTACTTGATAAAACTTTACTCGTTAAGTAGTCAGTATTACGTCAGTAAGTTAGAAAACGATATACTTATACTTACATACGTATTTAGTATCTAGAAGTCAGTCAAAATATTGCTAGATTGTATTTTAAACTAGTCAGGTATTAATGAATCATAGTGTAATAAATTGATAGATAATTACAAAGTATTTTAACATACAATGGCCTCGCTCGTTTCACAGTCGGTCAAACAAGGGCAAGTGCTTTGTTTGAATGAGGCATTTGTTTAGTTTAGTGGGTTATGACTCGTTTGAATTAGTTTAATTACACTCTTGAATGCATAACCTTTGTTTGATAATAACATGCTATTTGTTATTTCTCGTTATTATAAACCCACGACGATTTTGTTTTTTCGGGCATCTATGGTTACCATGGGGTAGGTCTGTGCCCAGCAGTGGGACGTTTATAGACTGATTATGATGATGATTACCATCCAAATTTCGTTTTTTTTTTTGTTCTGACCGGTTTGCCGACATAGTAAAAGTTGTACAGTTTGATGGGTAGAGCATGTGATTTATGGAGGTGCTACTGGGAATGTTCCTCCATTGAAAAGGGAAGATCTTCCACCAGGCTATGTGTGAAGGGGACCGGCCGTGGTCCAACAGTTCTTAGTTGGACCTTGTATATGTATCGAATCTCTGTGATTATTTCTCTTGCGCGATGTATGTCTCGCATTCGATTGTGAACCTTATTTGTAGTAAGTTACGAGTTACATATTCACGGTGAACGTTGTCTATGTATGGAGCATATTTCCGAGAGCGACGGTATCGCCATCTGTTAGCATCTTTGCTATAACTTGTGGGTGCGGACATCTGTAGCAAGTCCCCACATGATTTAAAGGTTAATAACATTTTTACCGTGTTGGTACGAGAATAAACTCTAAAAAATTGCATCCAGTATTTTACATTAAAATTAATATAGATATGTACGAAAGGTTAATTATACTAATCCTTACACATAAAAACAAAAAGTTGCCTACTTGGTCTATACCAAGTAGTTTTTGCGTGATGATCGAAAAAAGCAGACAGACAGAAAAAAAAACAAAAATCTACGATTTGGAGTCAGGGACCATTTCCTAAGCTTTTTTAATAATAATAATAATAAGTACGCAGGGCAGCTTATGGCGAGCTGTTGGTGATTGACGACACCATGGACCCGATTCCAGAGGGCCCGGATTGATTTGGCCCTTACCTCCTGCCTTGCCTTAACCGGCCGGCTAGGAGTGGAGTCGCAAGAGCGGAACCTATGCTCCAGGTTGGAAGTGTAAAATGTCATAACGCCGGGACCTGCTGACTGGTGCGCTTAGCACCGGGAACCGGCGCCCGCAGACTCACCTCTCTAAAACCTTAGCCGCTAACTAGATGTTGCCGCCTTGTCGCTCCTTGCGAGCGGCCTTTTTGGGGGCCCATCAAATGAGTTGGCAAGTCACCGCCTGCCATTTTTGACAAACTAGAGACATTTGTTACGGCAGGCGTTCCGAGTCTCTCCGCAATAACCCAGATTTCCCGGCCCACCCAGTTCACCCCCCATAACCCTAGTAGTTTTCTGTCCTTTCTACAATAGTCTCTGCACTTAACGTGGTATGTCTTCTGGTGCATTTCCATAATGACATAGACCACGCTTGGTGCATCCCATCGCATTTAGATAAAAGTGTCTCAAAGGGCTCCGTGTCGGACCTGTGTCCCCACGCAAGCCTTCCAATAGTCCGGGCTACGGCCCGTGAGTAAGCCTTTTACAGAGATACATAATAATAATATTTTCAATGTACAGAGCAGGCAGACATCCTATACAGTTTTACCTATAGGTAAATAATATAGTGTTCGATGTAAATAATTTAGTCTGCAGAAACAACAAAGTAAAAAAAATCAAAGGATAAATTATCATTACTTATCATTAGGTCTACAATAACTTTTGAAGGCATTTAATTATTTTTTACGACTAATACCACGCACCGCATCGGAAATTCGGAACATCGGAAGGCGTTACTGGAACTGGTGGACCGGTGGACTGGAAAGGGCTAGGCATCAATATAAACGGCGAGTACATCAGTCACCTTCGGTTTGCCGATGATATAGTCATCATGGCGGAGACTATGGAGGAGCTCAGTCAAATGCTCGATGATCTTAGCAGAGCCTCCGAACGAGTTGGTCTGAAGATGAACATGGACAAAACGAAGATCATGTCAAATGCCCATGTTGTACCTACTCCTGTAATGATCGGAAACTCTGCGCTCGAAGTTGTTGACGATTATGTTTACCTGGGACAAAATATTCAGTTAGGTAGGTCCAACTTCGAGAAAGACATCAACCGTCGAATCCAACTCGGTTGGGCAGCATTCGGGAAGCTACGTAGTATCTTCTCGTCCCAAATACCGCAGTGTCTTAAAACGAAAGTCTTCGATCAGTGTGTGTTGCCAGTGATGACATATGGAACAGAGACGTGGTCGTTCACTCAAGGCCTCATAAAAAGGCTGAAAGTCACCCAAAGGGCAATGGAGAGGGCTATGCTCGGAGTTTCCCTGCGAGATCGAATCAGAAATGAAGAGATCCGTAGAAGAACCAGAGTAACTGACATAGCCCAAAAAGTTGCTAAATTGAAGTTGCAGTGGGCGGGGCATATTGCTCGCAGAACCGATGGCCGATGGGGCCGAAAAGTTCTCGAGTAGCGACCGCGTACCGGAAAGCGCAGCGTGGGTAGGCCCCGCACACGGTGGACCGACGACCTTATGAAGGCGGCGGGAACCCGTTGGATGAGGGCAGCGCAGGACCGGTCGTTATGGCGATCCTTGGGGGAGGCCTATGTCCCGCAGTGGACGTCCATCGGCTGAGATGATGGAAGGCGTTATCGCCAGAAACTGAACCAACAGCACAACTTTTTATACCCTCTATCATCATCATTGTCTTGCCCATTTCCCATTATTTGGGGTCGGCGCAATATGTCATCCTCTACCATTCATCCCTCTTAGCCGTCGTTTCAAAACTCACTCCTTTTTTATACATCCCAGCAAACAATTTGGTCGTATAAGGCCCCCATTTATATGAATATTTTGACTTAAAAAAGTTATATTATAGTAATTTTGACATATACTTTATTATTATTTTTTTTTTATTCATAATGGGTTTGCGCTTGGCTTCATCTCACCTGATGGGAAGTGTAGACGAAGCCGAGGATGTAGCGCGCTCACCCAGGAAAATCCTATTAACTATTCTTTTGAAAATATCCTGATTGTATTTGCTTGGAACCACAGACGCAGGGAGTGAGTTCCAAACCTTACCGGTTCTCATTATAAAAGAGGATGCGAATACTGGTGCTTTATGCGTCTAATGATCGACTATACGACACCTATACGACCAAATTGTTAGTTGGGATATCATCCTTCACACAATCCATCCATCTTTTCTTCCTCTCCTGCCTGCCTGCCTCTCCTTTTTATACCCTCTATAATTACCACAAATTAAATACGAAAAGTATACCACATCTCATTAAATTATAAATAATTTCACATTACGTGTCTAAACATCTATTTACCTCACGACTTAATAGATCCACGGCTAATATTACACAACTTGCTATAATTTAAGTTTCAATAATTATATTGATCAAGCTCACTCGTAAGAGCTCTTGTAATTATTTTAATTTCATTTCGTAACTTTAAACTTGTAAGAAATAATTTTGAAAGTGTTCATCAATGGTTATTAGAAAGTTGATATAAACAAAGCGTGTTTAATGAATTAATTCATTAATAGGCGATTAAATTAGGTGATTAGACACTTGAAAAAACCGTATCTTTTTCGGTATGGTGATAAATCGACTACTTAAAATCTCTACTACTATAAAACATAGGGTTAACCCGCGACTTCGTCCGCACAAATTATATACCAGATTTTAAGTCAGATCTTTCTCCTTATCGTATGGGCAGAGCCCTGGTGTCAGAGTTTTTTCAGACCGCCTTACGGCCTCTGACGTGGTTTTTATGTAACGACTACTACCACCAGAGATAGTAGCCGGGACCAACGGCTTTACGTGCCATCCGAAGCAAGGAATCATTTTTCTTTTCAGACAATCAGGTGATTCAGCCTGCAATGTCCTAACCAACTGGGGAAAAAGCACAAAGTGACATTTTACTAGGTGTCCCCCGTGGGCATCGAACCCACGACCTCCGTGTCGACAGCCAATGCTTTTAACCATTAGACCATAGAGGCAGTATAAGTCAAAAAATAAGCTATCAAACAAAAAAAGTTTCATAAAAATCAGTTTAGTACTTTTTGCGTGATGCTCGATTAAAAAAACAAACAAAGACACAAACAAAACGACTGACAAAAAATCCGAAAAATTGTTGATATGGAATCAGGGACACCTAAAAACCATATCGTAACTTTTTTTTTGTTAATATCTTCAATTACAGACAAACTTCCTGTTACAGTTTTATAATAGTTTAGAGAGAGTTTCGGTACTACTTAGTGAAATGTGGATGTTCTGAGGTTTCAGAATATCTCTGACTACCCCTTCGAGGAATATAGTCGTGAGCATATGCTTAATATTATAAAACTGTAAAAGTGTGTCTGTACGTTGAAGATATTTACAAAAGAATAGTTACGATATGGATTTCAGGTGTCCCTGATTCCAACACACAATTGTTTGTTTGTTCGCGTATCACGCGAAAACTACTGGACCAATTTTGATAAAACTTACTGTGTTTGAAAGCTTATAATTAGACTTAAAATCTGGTTTATCATTTATATAAGGTCTAACAAAATTAGGTGAAACTATTTTAAGGGGATGATCAGACCATCAAACTGAACAACTTTCTCTGTGGGACCAATATCAAAATCGTGAAAAAACATCAGCTGTTCCATACAAACCTACTCGACCTAAATGAATGGGACAGCTGATTTTTTTTCTCGATTTCAATATTGGTCCCATATAGAAAGTTGTTCAGTTTGATGGTCTGATCATCGCCTTAAAATAGTTTCACCTGATTTTGTTAGACCTTATATATCGCTTTGATGACGGGAACCCGTGCGGAGGAAGTCGCGAGAAAATTCTAGTACCTTGCTAGTACTTATAATTGATACAACTTTCTTAATTTTTCGCACTTGGCCGGTTTTTTTGTATGTTACAGCAAAAGTGGTACTGAACCACTCTTCGGAGGTACAGTTAACAGCAAAAGTATTGTATCTGCCAAGAACAAATCTAGCTTTATGTCAGAAAAATGTATTTTGCATGTTTTTAATGCGCTACCACGTAATATTAAGGAATTACCACTACCTGTATTTAAAAACAAATTGAAGCAATATTTAATTGAAAATTGTTTTTATTCCGTTGACGAATATTTACAATCAAATAGCATTATGACATTTTAGGAATTATTGTTGATTTATTTGTGATTATTAATTTTATTGATCTGTATAATTTTTTGACATGACATGTGATAATTATAATGATTTTTAATTTGATTATCTTCATGATAAATTTCGTTAATTAAATTTGGGATGTCATATTATAATTCAAATTTTTTGCACAGTTTCCACTTATTATTAATGAAATAATGTTAGCAATGCAAATTTAACCTAAATACTTACATGAACTGCATGAGGTTTATTAAATAATAATATTCGTACACCATATGGTTGAGTATAAGGACATTGTAAATACCTATAAGAACTTATGTACTACTCTTGAAAGAATAAACGAATTTCATTTTATTTCATTTCAAAGTCAATAAACTTTAGCGAAATTCAAATTGCAATTAATCTCAAACACAGTCATTATCAATATATTACTAAGTTATAGATGTGTCATGAAAGAGCATGGATTAAACTTTATAAAAAGCTAAAAAATTCTAATCGTCTGTTAATAATTTTGAAAGATGCTTTCGTCATCATTTACTTTTGATGTTGACTGTACCTACTATGGGAAATTATTTAATCCATTACCGCGGAAAACCTCAAACGGCGCTTATATGTAAACCTCCGCGAGGCTTACATACTTGCATCGTTTGGGGTCGAGACGTTGGTTCCGTGGGGGCCAGAGGCGCGCCGATTATTTAAGGTCTCCGGTGACCAGAGGGCTGGCAGCTACCTCGGTCAGCGCATCAGCCTGGCCATACAAAGAGGTAACGCTGCCAGCCTCCAGCACAGCTAGCATGCCACCCACGACAAAGCGTTTAAACGAGAAAAACGTCATGCGCGCTCTTTCTGGCATACGTAAAATAATAAAAATGGAGGCACATCTCGATTTTTATCGTTTTCTCGGGGGTGGCATGCTAGGCCTACTGGGCACATTGCGCCGCCAAACGGCGGCAATTTCGAAGATATTTTTTATTTGTAAGTAGTTTTAGTTTTGTTTCGTTTTTGTTTTTTTCTTTAGGATAATTATTGAATATTTTAATAAACAAAAGGATGTATTCAATCCGTGACTGAGAGTAGATTCAGCTAAGTGCTGTTTAATCCAAGTATAAATTAAAAGAGCCGTATATCATCATCATCATTACCAATTTTGGTCTCTTGACATTTTATCAAAATAATCAAGTGACACAAGCTCATCAATTTTGACATTTGGCATTCATTGCCATTACCTCTCACCTATTTAAAATGACCTGTCAACACCAGATGGCTGACCAAAACTGGCCGAATAGCCTTGATTCCTTTGCCGATTGCCACATAACACAATAACATCGCGACCATTTTCCCATTTCGGGGTAGTCAGTAAGTAATATCTAGCCCAGTCATTTTACGGAGTTTTGTGAGGCGGGGTAGGGAGTAATTATTAATTGGACTTTTAAACTGTAACCAGCACCATTTAGTGACAAAAAGACTATTTTAAAACATATTTTAAAAAAATCGCTACGCAACATAGAAATCAAAATTGTGTTCCAGAAGGCTTTTAAAATAATAATTTTAATACCAATGCACTCACTTGACTTAGATTTAACAATATAAATTATTTTTGAGCAATACAAAAGGCATTCAAAGTTAAAAAATGATGTATTTATTAGAAAATACGAATGTATTTTTCAAAACCTTTTAATAAGACAAAAATGTTAACACCATGTTTGAAGTATGTATAATGGTGAAAATGAAATGAAAATTCACTTTATTGCCACACAAAATACAAAAAAAGAAAAGGTACAGAAACAATAGACAGATTAATCAAATAGAAAAAAAATCAAATATATATAAAAACACACATTGTGGCAATGGGTTAGGACTCAGTGTCCGCTGGCAGGACCTAATAAGATCTGCTGCTCAGCACTGATTTGCAGTCCCAACCTGCTCTTATATCAGCATACAGACATCGAGGCCTAAAGCCTTAAATAAATTACCATCCCGTTTTTAAACCGAGATAAGAGCTAAATTTTGAAAGCAACAGGTCTACGTGTTGCTGACGTTATATTTTTTTTATTTTGGTACTTTTCTAGGCTCAAATAGCTCTATGTCCTTATCATAATATTTGTGATTCTGAATAATTCGTCATCATCATCTCAGCCGATGGACGTCCACTGCAGAACATACAATAGGTCTCCCCCAAGGATCGCCATAACGACCGGACCTGAGCTTCCCTCATCCATCATCTGTCTTAATTCATTATCAAAGGATAATTGTATTTAGGATAGCAAGTGAGTATACAGCGGCGACTCCAAGTCAACCGCACACATGTAACTTTGTATTACTTCACAACACCAACACTGTTACGCCACGTCACGCTTAGCGACGCGTGGAGAGCTGCTTCCATATTGAAGGGTCCATGATTTTTAAGACTTCGTAGATTTGTACGCGATATGGTTTTTAGGTGTCCCAGATTCCATTTCACCAATTTTTGAATTTTTTGTCTGTCTGTTTGTTTGTGTGTTTGTTTGTTTGAACGA
The DNA here is from genome assembly GCA_927399405.1 of Agonopterix arenella. Lineage (NCBI taxonomy): Eukaryota > Metazoa > Arthropoda > Insecta > Lepidoptera > Depressariidae > Agonopterix > Agonopterix arenella. The sequence goes on from OV656704.1 coordinate 1,366,983, forward strand.
GTATCACGCAAAAACTACTGAACCGATTTTGATTAAACTTTTTTTGTTTGATAGCTTATGATCTGACTTAAAATCTGGTATATAATTTGTGCGGACGAAGTCGCGGGTTAACGCTCGTAGTTGAATAAACTTGACTTCTTATGTCTTGATGATAAGATGTCTTACTCCTCATCCTGAACTTAGATTACAGCAACAAGGTCCTGAATGTCATGGATCCATAATGTGTTCTAATTTCAGGTTAACAGAGGGTGTAAACTAGATTTTTTTTTATTAATCCACAAAAGCCATTTTACAGACGGAATTCTTATAAAAATAATTGATGCACTAAATGTTAAAATATGCCATGAAAGGCAGGAACTACCTGCCTGAGCTATTGACATCAGCTATAACCTACGCTATAACTGTTGTAATAAGTTACATTTCTGTTATACAAATAAAATTTATTGCAAATTAAATTTCAAAAACTTTAATGCGTTTTCAAAAGGATCCAGTGTGGTTTAATAAAAAAAAGTTTAAGGTCCAAAGAACAAGGGGCAGAATGGGCCCAGCACTGTAGCACTTTTTTATCTACTTTAAATTAAAGGTCTGAATAAGACCAACATTTTATTATACGGCAGCATAACTGGGTGTTGGGTGGTGGGTATTGCCTGGTGGTTAGTGGGTGATGCCTGGTGTGGTGGGTGTTAGGCGTTAGATGTTTGGTTGTGGGTCTTGAGCGGTTTGTGTTTGGTTTTGGCAAGCTCCCATAGTCCCATAGTACCTAATAATGCCCAAACAGTAGAAGAAAGAGTACCATACTCTTTCTTCTACTGTTTGGGCATTATTAGGTAACAAAATATTAGCATTCATATAGGTAATTGATTGAATATTTAAACGGCTGTAACTTTTTTATTTAACGCGTTACAGTTATGCTGCCAAATAATAAAATGTTAGTATTATTCAGGTCTTTAATTTATAGTAGGTAAGAAAGTGCTACAGTACTGGGCCCAGGGTCCATACAAAACTGCCCATTGTTCTTTAGACCATCAAACTTAATATCTATTACTAGGTTAACACCTAATCGGGGAAAAAACATCACACCTAATCATCTGATAGAAATAATCAATAAACGTCTCGTTGTCGCGACCTGTATCTTTGTTTTGTCATCACAAAGTCCGGGCTAGATTCTGATATTTTAATTGGACTAGATTGTCCGTGTGATATTGTCCAAGACATTCATTACTCGTTTTAGCACAACCAGTTAAAACAGTTATCCTGTGTATAATCCTGCCTATCATCAATAAATATTCATTTCATTTTTTTATGTAAATTTTTTGCCTGTAGTGCATAATTCCATTCTTATGGATTACGGCGGCGCCGGCGGTTCGGCTGGCAGTGGCACCGATTGCAAAAATTATTTTATAAAATAAGAATGTATATTTTTCAGTGCTTCTAGTCGCGCTTTAAAGTTATGTCTACACTAATTACCAAACAATGGTCACCCCACAAGGAATCTTCAATACAACACTACGATGTGGAACGTGCGAGTTTTTGTAACTGTCTTCCACTCCATACAAACAATCCACACAACTGCTTGATGGAGAAATAATGGTGCAGTTATAGCGATGCCGGAGAAAGATTGCTTTATTCTTTTCGTTTGATTGTCTACATTGATTCTAAAAACCCGGCCTAGAATTAAACCATCTTTTCTTCCTAGCTTTTTGGTGAAGGAAAACATTGTGATGAAACCGGCATGCTACGGTTTTGAGGCATATTGTACCCACTGTCCATCATAAGTGGCGACAGGCTCACTCACCATCACACTGGACATAGTTTTGGTACTACAAGTGTAACGTGGATGTTCTGAGGTTTCAGAATATCTCTGACTACCACCCCCTCGGGGATTATAGTCGTGAGCATATGATATGCTATGATATTTAGGTCTTCCTGTGGTATTTCAAAGGGCGACTGCAAGTTTCCTACACCCTGTTTAGGCCATATTAATACATATTCCAGTTGAAAGGTCATATTTTAATGGTTTTAATAAATATTAGGGTTGCCACCCTAAAGCCTGACGCAACCCCCTCGCAGCTGGATGCAAAAATCGTGTTCCTGTTGATTTCTTGTTTGTTTATTGAAGCTTAACTGATTAGCAAGTAGATTGGATTGGATCGCTACATTGTTACCTGTTTTACGAATAGGGAAGATATATATGTAATTGTATACTCAAAAACTAGTGATGAATGCTACTTTTACGAAAACAAGAAGCAAGAAGAGCTTAGACCAATGTAAACTTTCTTTTTCGCAAGAACGAAGATAGACTTAAATGATCCAGAATCTGGTGAAACAAATGAACCAAAACTCTTTCAGAAGAAAGGTGGCCTTGAAAATGTATGCATTGAACTAAGTCAGTCTCTAAATCATTCGGGTACATTTATTCCAAGAATGTACCCGGTAAGGGTTGATGGTGATAATTGACCCATTTTGGTCGGAAATGAAAACTTTTCATTGAATCTTTTTAATTTCTGTAAGAATTTGTCCCCAAATTTGCAGCCCCTAAAATCACGTACCCTGCTGGCATTGCCGCCAGTGACATTCACCGCGAATATCTTCCCGATTGTCGCCGAATACGAATATTCGGTAATCTGTTGTTATTCAGCGAATACCTACGAATATTTTTATTCGTTTCGTCGCATCACTATCTAAAACTATTGATTTTCGACATGTGAAATCTCATATTTTCTGGGAAGATTTTAATGAATACAGGATGTAATTGACAAAACTGCTGTACCTACCCAAACTAAATTGTATGGGACAGCTGATTTTCTTTCGCGTCTCCTGAGGTACGCTAAGTTCACGGTTTCAGTATTTGCTAGGCTGTCACTTACACCCTGTATGATATACTTAATAGTAAAACACAAGTAAAACAGCACAACATGATCAAAATTTTCGCAACCCAATTTTATGATCACGAAAGGAGATAGATACGAATTATTTCGTTAAAGTGAATGAACATTGACGTACTACAACTTATATTTACTGGACTGTTACAAAATGGCCATAGGCGTAAGCTACCATAATGTAACAATTTACATACAATTATGTACCTTCCTGCATCGACATAAAAGCTAAAAGCAATATATTAAACCAACGCTTCCTACACATCCCACTTCACCTAATCAAGTTGTTAATTAGCAACAATTATAAATCTTTTGTAACGATTATCGCCTATTGGTATTAAGTATCGAGAATCAGACGATTTTTATATGTATTACATTGGCAAAAGGGTTATGTGATGCGACTTCAACAATTGTTGTACAACTAGGGTTGTACATACAGGATTTCAGATAATACAAAACGCAAAAAATTGCTTTCGCATTGCTTTTGCTTTTTGTTAACACCGTTGTGTTCCTTTTTTCTTAGTGTCGCATTTCTATCAATCAAGCCCAAATGAACTCACAATTGGGCATAGGACTCCTTATTATAGCGTGATTCAGTCCTGTGCCAATCTGAATCGCTTTTTTTGACTTGGAGCGCATAATTATATCTCGAGATACAAGCATTGGACCGACTTAGTTTGTATGGGTATGTTCCACGTTAACAAAGCTAATTGAGTTGGAGCAGACAGAATGGAGGAAAAGGGTTTTTTGTTTGACTACGGAACCCTAAAAGGTATAATAGAAGATAATAAAGCATATATAATTTTGTGCCTCTAAAATTACTGGCTATTCAAACCGTTAATTATTATTCAGAAAGATACAGATAATGTAATATTTTTAATGTTGAGATTAATTCACCTTTTTAATGGCCTACAAATAAAACGATTTCCTTTTTTTTATTCCAATAATCACAATCATAATCATTTATATCATAAAGATATTTTTACATGTCAAATGCACTCCTTATAATTATATTATTTATACTAGCTTTTGCCCGCGACTTCGTCTGCGTGGACAAGTAATTTTGTTTTATGTCTCGTCTAAGGTCATGAAGGTCATGGTCCGAACCAAGTCTAGGAATCCTGGCATGTAACATTAGAATGGCGATTAAGGAATGGGCTAATAAAAGTCACAGGCTAGAATGCTCTGGCCTCTCGGGTCTGCAACACTGCAGGAAATTCATCAGCAATCTTCTTATTATCATGTGGGCAAAGCCCTGGTGTCAGAGTATAACAGCAATATAACACCACGAATCCCACAGTTCATACTAAACAACAGCAGGAGCAAAGCTCGTGCCATCGTTGGAGCCCTCACCGGGCACTACGCAACAGGTACGATAAAGCTCACTCTAGATCCCGGTTGCCGAGCGTGTGGAGAGGAGGAGGAAACCATGGAACATTTGTACTGTGTGACTGCGATGTCTTGGTGGGTAAACGTATGTGATTCCTGAGAGATGGTTATTCATTACATGTTTCTTACCCTGAACGCTATTGCCTCCCTCATTTTCCAAGTTTTTCAAGGATGAAGAAAATAATATGTAGGGGTCAATACAAAAGATACCATTGGGTCGAAGTGTTGCTGGCTTGCCATTTCCCATAATAAGTTAAGAAAGTCATGAACTTAAGCTAAATCAAAATCAGAAAGTACCCCAAGTAATTCTGTAGGTATCAGATTTAAAAGTCATTCACTGGATCCATCACTTTAATTTTTCTACTGTTCGTCGTTTATTAGTTTTTCATTTATGTCGAGCAGCATAATAATCATCTTACGACCCACTGCGGGTCACAGACCTCCACTCACGTATAAACGTTAGAGGATACTCTACCACGCGGGCTAGTGTAAAATGGTGAAGGCAAGAGCTAAAATAATAATATTCTAGCAAGCTAATGGTCAATTTGCTAAAAAAGATTTTCAATTATGTAAGTAGCTACATTACCGACCTGTGGTGTTATAGTATAAGAAGGACCTTTTAGATACGTAGGTACCTTTTTATACGTTGTGGTAGAATGATGTTCTATAGTTAAGTTGCACAAACCCTCAAAAAATCATAATTGAGACCGAAAATCAAACAAAACAAAAATTTGGCAAGACTTACTGCAACAAAATTCATCCTTTCTGTAAAATAAGGTTATCATTCCGTAGCATTGGCTCAGATTGGACTCAAACAATCAATATACTTACAACGATGTATTACAACGATAATATAAGGTCTAACAAAATTAGCTGAAACTATTTTAAGGGTATGCTCAGACCATCAAACTGAACAACTTTCTCTATGGGACTAATATGGAAATCGCGAAAAAAAAATTGATGTCCAATACAAAACTGCAAACACAAATGTATGGGGCAGAAGATTTTTTTTCGAGATTTCGATATTGGTCCCGTAGAGAAAGTTGTTCAGTTTAATGGTATGAGCATACCCTTAAAACAGTTTCACCTAATTTTTTTAGACCTTATATAATCAACTAAATTTGTAAGCTCCTGCTAAGCATAGCTAAGTTTTTAAATTAATAATTGTAGCATACTTGCTTTAAAAAAACTCCCAACGCCATCTATTAAGATGAAAACAATACTACGATTAAATTACTACGATTAAATTTTTGAAAACTTGATTTTTGATAGTTGACGACCCGGTTGGTGTAATGGTTACCTCGCCGGACTGCCAAACCAGGGTCCTGGGTTCGAAACCCGGTTCGGTCATGGATGTTATATATGTTTGTGCCGTTGTTGTATGGTTTCTATAATAAAAAGCCTATAGTGCTTGCTTGGAATCATAACAATGTTCCTGTAAGCGTTATTTATTTATTTAATTATTTTTCGAATTCAGCCAGTAAGTAACTATACAATCAAATCTGTAAGACCGAATATCTGAGATGTCTTGAGCGTGAATTAAGTATGGTACTTGCTTCAAAAAAACACCCAACGCCATCTATTAAGATGAAAACAATACTACGATAAAATTATGAACACTAACTTTAGAAAAGGTTAAAAGAAAGAGGATTTTTAGTATTTGCCGACCCGGTTGGTGTAATGGTTACCACGCCGGACTGCCAAACCAGAGTCCTGGGTTCGAGTCCCGGTTCGGTCTTGGATGTTATATGTTTATGCTGTTGTTGTATGGTTTCCACAATAAAAAGCCTTTATTGCTTGTTTGGGATAATTAAAATAATGTTTGTGCCTGTGAGCGTTATTTATTTATTTGTTTAATTATTTTTCTCGCGTTCTCCGCTGGAGGATACGCGTACCCGGTGTGGGGCCGATCTGCCCACGCCAAGCTGGTGGATACCGGCACTAAACGAAACGTGTCGGATTATAACTGGTTGCTTGAAACCGACTCCGGTACAGTTGCTTTACCCACTTGCTGGCATAGCGCCCCCAGATGTAAGTAGGGCTGTGGCAGGTTCCTCAGAGAGAGCCCAAATGGTGGACGACACACGACATCCCATGCATGGCTTTATTCCTGCGCCGCAAAGGCTGCCAAGCCGACGCAGCTTTATGAAGTGTGTCGACCCCCTGAATACTGGCCCAGCGCAAGCAAGGTGTACTCTATGGCGACAAAAAGTGTCCCTCCCAACTCCATTTGTGTCGCCGTCTGAGAGCCGATTGTGTCCCGCCTAGACATGACTTGCCTTGGGCGACCTGGAAGTCTTTAAACCGACTTCGAACCCAGGTCGGTCGCAGTAAGGACAACATGGTCAGGTGGGGATACTCGGATGCGCAAAATGTGACTTGCTTGTGTGGAACTCCACAAACGATGGCCCATCTCACATCGTGCCCTGCGTGCCCTTACATCTGCACGCAGGAGGAGCTCATGACCGCTAGCGACGGTGCAGTATCGGTTGCCCGATTCTGGCAAGCTACTATTTAGCGACTTCAGAATTTGAAGTCGACACGATAACGTTTATGCGTGATTGCGCCACAAACATACAACATTACAACCTTACAAACATCGTCACAAACGTCCACGTTTATAATATTAGTGAGATTATTAGTTCTTCTTCGTGATGACATTTTTCATTACTGAAAACAATCAAGTGTACTGGCAGATACAAAATTATTTTTTAAGTATTTTTATCACTGAACGGAACGCGTCGGGGTGCATTATATATATTATATTACTTTATTATTTATTTATTTAACTTAATATGCTGACACTTTTTTAAGAGGATGATCAGACCATCAAACAGCTTTTTCTATGGGACTAACATCGAAATCGCGAAAAAAAATCTTCTGCCCCATACATTTTTGTAGAGTAGGATTGCAGTTTTGTATGGAACAGTTGATTTTTTTTCGTGATTTCGACTTTGGTCCCATACAGAAAGTTGTTCAGTATGATGGTCTGATCATCCCCTTAAAAAACTGTCTGCATATAAGAAGGACCATACCCATCTTGCAATTCGGTCAGATGCGCGCGAAATCGGTGCCGGCCGCATTTTACTGCAACGTCACCGTTTGACGTTTGACAGCAGGGGTCTACCCGGACGAATACTATATACAATGTTCTTCGTTCTTGACCCGGACATTCGAACGTCGCAATTGCATGAAAATTATCGTTCCAATGTCAACTCTATTACAATGAAGTTCGGACCGGAACCGAAACGGTCGCGTTATATCGAAAATCTAAAGTCCGGGTACATGGCCTGGTCAGCACTCGCTGTCAATTTGCGTGCATTTGAAACAACGGCAACACGTTTGCGTGCATTTGAAACAACGGCAAGCCTGGATTCCAGCGAATAATTTCGTCCGGAAGAACGCAGTCGGCTATTGCCGAATGTTACATTATATCATTATATGTTAAAAATCCCGCAAGTTCCCTTTTGTCACTTTGGTTATCAGATCATAATACCGCCCAATATCTAAGATTCCCAGTTAAATATAAAAAAAAAAATTCCTAGATACATATATGGGTACAAACGGTGTTACTCTGCAGAAAATATTAACAAATTTCGAAAATATTTACAAATGTTGTCATTTACAGACATGTATTGTAAGACTGATTTTAACTCAGCGTTTAATGAATTTTATGATTTATTCTGTCTGTTGTATAAACTCTGCTTTCCGATAGTTAGACACAAGACCACTCTATTAACTAAAATAAAGTGGATATCGAAAGGGCTGAAAAAGAGTTGTAAAACAAAAAAAAACCTGCGTTATAAATACTACTCTAGTAAAACTATGCATGACAAAAATAAATATTTAGGGTACAGTAAACTGTTAAAAAAGTGCTTATCGTCTGCTAAAAAAAATATGAACCACAAATTCATCACCAGCAGTAAAAACATATGTAAAGCTACATGGAGTGTCATCAAAAATGAAACTGGTGTTTTGTATTCCAATAACTACATAAGTAAAATAGTCAATAATGGAATGGATGTGACAGAGCCACTAGCTATTGCGTCCACTTTTAATAATCATTTTATAAATAAATCTAATCAAATTAATCACAATATTGTAATGACAAATGTAAGAAATAAACGTGACAATTCAATATTTTTGACACCTGTAGATGAAAACGACATGAAAAAGGTTATAATCTCACTGAAACAGACTAATTCCGAGGGTTACGACTGTATTTGCACTAAGGTTATAAAAGCATGTAAAGATGAACTCAGTCTTGTTATGTCATTCCTAGTCAACCTATCAATGGAGACTGGAACCTTCCCGGAAAAACTTAAAACTTCCATTGTCAAGCCCTTACATAAAAAAGGAGATAAATCTGACGTAAATAATTACCGTCCAATTACTCTAATACCTATATTTTCTAAAATTTTCGAAAGAGTTATGCTTGGTAAGCTTACATCATTTTTTGGCCGTTTTAAAATTATAAATAAAAACCAGTATGGCTTTCAAGAGAAAAAATCAACGGCGCAAGCCGCTTTTCATTTAGTAAACGAAATTCTGCATAGTGTAAATAGCAAAAACTATACTACTGCTATTTTCCTAGATATGTCATGTGCTTTTGACTCGGTATCGCATGATCTACTCTTGGGAAAGCTGGAACACAACGGTGTTAGGGGCCCAGCTCTAAACTGGGTAAAATCTTATCTGAGTAGGAGGCTACAATGTGTTGAAGTATCCCAATTAAATACAAAGTTTACCACTGAAACCTACAGATCTGAACTTAAACAAAATAAGTTTGGTGTTCCACAGGGTAGCGTTCTAGGCCCTTTATTATTTTTGATATATATCAATGACCTACCTGATGTGACTGACCATAAAACAATTTTATTCGCGGATGATGCTTCAGTTATTGTAACTTCAGAGAAGAAAATTACACTTGACGAACACAAACTTGACATAAACAAAACACTGACATTAATAATAAATTGGTTAAATAATAATAATCTACAAATTAATCTATCTAAGACAAATATAATTAATTTTAATAATTTCAAAAATCAATCTGTTAATATCACTCATAACGGACATTCTATATTGACGGCAAAGAGTGTCATTTTTCTTGGACTAGTTGTAGAGCCAACATTTAACTGGCAAGAGCAAATAAAGAAGGTACGCGGTAAAGTAAGTGGGTTTTCATATGCACTTTACCAGCTTTCAAAAATAGCAAGTAGAAATGCAGCTGTAACTGCATACTACGCCTACGTGGAATCGATTCTCCGATATGGTCTTGTGATATGGGGTAATGGTACCGGAATAGACAGTGTATTCATTGCACAAAAGAGCTGTATACGAGCCCTATGTGGTATTGCACCTGATGTGTCGTGTCGACCCTATTTTAAGAGCTTAAATATACTACCTTTGCCCTGCCTGTATATCCTTGAAGTAGGTAAATTTGTTAAACAAAACAATCACTTATTCATACAGGCTAAAGATGTTATACAGAGAAGGATGAGATATCCAAATCGTATCGTTCTTGGGACGGTGCCTAAAACTCAGCGTTTTCTAAACAACTGCTATGCAATGTGTAGGGCTATATTTAATAAATTACCATCAGGCATGAAAGAGCTGCCCTTTAATAGGTTTAAGTCATCATTATACAGATGGCTCCTTGATAAAACATTCTACTCGGTAGACGAATTTTTGATGTACACTGATCTTGACGGTAACAGATAGTCGATGCATGGTTTAACCCTAGTAAGAAAGCCCTAGTCTTGTTCTGACATGATAATAATGTATAAATTTAATTATATTTCTCAATTACCTTAATATTTGCATGCTACTGACATGGCTAAATAGGCGTGATCAAAATTTTATCTAATTACATCTGAATTGTACCTACCCTATTTATTGGCAAATAAATTATTTGTATTTGTATTTGTATTAATTTATGTAAAGCTCATATCAAGCGACAGTCCGTAGGGCTGTGGCAGGTTCCTCAGAGAGAGCCCAAATGGTGGACGACATACGACACGGACGGACCGCAGCACGGACTACAAACTTTGAGTCAAGATAACTTTAGAATTAAACATTTAAAAGGAAATCACAGATGTTGGCTTCTAGATTGTTTTAAAACCATTAATTTTTTACTTTAATTACTAAATGTTCAAACTAAGCTTCGTTTTGTATGGAGCCCGTAGAAAAATAAATTATCCTCTTAATCGAATCGGGCGCAAAATGCACGGCGGCACATCGCATCGGCGGCATAAAAAACCGATCCTTATTAATTTGTTAGAGTTCGTTCGTTTGTATTTTAGTAATAATTTACGGTATTTCAAAATAGTTTCTTACCTGTCTTATAATTGCTTTAAAATATTAACTATTATCCAGTCTTGCTTAAAATGTGTATTGCATCACACTGTGTGATTACACCGTAAATAAAAACATTCCGAATTAAAAATCGAGTTTTAGACATCTTTCGGCTGCTGATTTGAAATCATGATTATATTCTCTTTGTTTGAAATTGGCGTGCAGTTTTTTTTTAAATAATTACTCCTGCTTTGGTTGCACTGTAATTCTACAAAATGTCAAGAAATTTGTAGTTCGAATCTTTTTTTCTTGTGGCCAGTACTAAGGTTTTTTTGTTATGCAAAGGTTTTCTCCATGGAGTTTGAAAGATTTTATCGCCAAAAAGAAGAACAATGTTACACTAACAACCGGTGCAGTCATCAGCACTGGACAATGATAAAATTTATAATTATTGGTATTTATTTTGTAATTTGTTGTTATTTTCGCTATTTATAAATCAAACAGTCTTCAGAATCAGCTTACTTTATTACAAGTCTTTTAATTTTAATTAGTGTTACTTACTTGAAATTGAAATGGCACCGTACATTGGTTGCACTTGCGGTTATATGTTTATATCTCCGGCTCCCGTCAATGTAGCGAGATAAATTATATACCAGATTTTAAGTCAGATCATAAGCAATCAAACAAAAAAAGTTTCATCAAAATCGGTTCAGTAGTTTTTGCGTGATACTCGTTCAAACAAACAAACAAACAAACAAATAAACAAACAAACAAACACACAAACAAACAGACAGACAAAAAATCCAAAAATTGGTGAAATGGAATCAGGGACACCTAAAAACCATATCGTAACTTTTTTTTTGTTAATATCTTCAATGTACAGACAAACTTCCCGCTACAGTTTTATAATTATTTATATTACAGTCCGGTTACATTCCAATAACATTAGGTACAAAGTTATAAAATTCATCAATGTCATAGAAAGCACGATCTATAAGCCATGTTTTTAATTTACGTTCAAAGGTACAATTTTCTTTGCACTGTTTGATATCGTTGGGGAGTTTATTGTAAATTTTAGGGCCTATTATATATATGGATTTAGTAGATTTTTCTAGTCTACAATTTGTAACTATTAAGTCCGATTTATTTCGAAGTGAATACTTGTTAAACCCAGTTTTATCTGGAAATTTGTCTATATTTTTTCTCACAAATTTAGAAATGTCTAGTATGTACTGAGAGGTGAGTGTTAGAATATCTTTGCTATCTACAAGCAACCCTAGTAAGAAGCTATGCATTATTGATCGATGAGGAATTGATGTACAGTTTTAGATAGATTTACGGTTACATATTGGGTCCATATCGGTAGGTACTTAACTTTAGGATGGAACCCATTTCATACAAATATGCCAGCCTTTTTGTATCAATCAGATTTTGGAGCTCTTGTATGATTTACGGCTTTTCAGTAAATAAACAATCATTTCAAAAAATATAGGAGTATGACACTGGACCAAAGAGTAATATAAGTATATTAGAAAAGAGAACCCACTCGTGGCAACATTATGCATCCACCTTATGTCAAATTGAAGGCTAGCTAGCGCCATCTATGTTTCATCGACAATAATTCAACCTATACTATACATACATACTTATATCTATCTATCTTACCAATGGATATTATTGTTTTTAATGCTAGTTTTCGTTCAAGTATCCTTACTATTCCTGTAATCTAAACATTGGTAAGAGAACAACAGAAACTCCAGAACATCACTAAATCGGCACGAAATTGAACGAAAACTACAAACAACCACAACACACAAGATAGATAGCCATTTTGTGATTTTGTCAATTTGACATTGACATAGACAATAAAATCTTTTTTTTTCATAGTTCTGCGAAATATTTAATAGATGGCAGCACATTCTATGCAAACTGAATCGGAAAAAGCCACCAAAAGGCGACTGTCCTCCGCCTGCACTGGACTGTAGAGCAATTGACACGAAAAGAAGTGAATTCTTCTTCTTCTTATCGTGTGGGCAAGCCATGGTGTCTGGTGGTGAAAACCTACGCATGCTTCAATTTAGAGGCGAGTTGTTTTCAATGTACCAAACTATACTTGCATCTCTGGGATGATTTGCATGAGGCAAAACCAGAAAGCGTTAGACGTGGCTTCGTTCAGTAGGCCTAGCATGCCACCCCCGAGAAAACGATAAAAATCGAGATGTGCCTGCATCTTTATTATTTTACGTACGCCACGTACCTCTGACGTAGTTTTTATATAAAGACTACTACCACCAGAGATAGTAGCCGGGCCCAACGGCTTAACGTGCCATCCGAAGCATGCAATCATCTTTCTTTTCAGACAATCAGGTGATTCAGCCTGTAATGTCCTAACCCTAACCAACTGTGGAAAAACGCACAAAGTGTCATATCACTAGGGGTCCCCCGTGGGAATCGAACCTTCGACCTCCGTGTCAAGAGCCCATGCTCTTAACCATTAGACCACGGAGGCAGAGCTCTTAGTAGTTCCTTGACTAGTTTCATTATGGAACATATGCATGGACTCGCGGAATTCATATCGATATGAAAAGATGATCACGAAAACGAAACTACACTACACGGATGAAGCAACAGCCCAAGGGTATGACGGCCACGGAGCAATAACTAAATATATATTACACATTAAAATCAATTTACTTATGCCCCGAAGATAAACCATGACTATTAACGCTTTCAACTTTCCCAAGAATCGTCCCACCTACCATTAGAAAGAAACCCGGTGGTTGGTGGTTCAACATCCTCATTTCCCTGGCTCCGTCTTGGCCGGTGAACTGACCACTGGACCCCGACACATTATGTGAAGCAGCCACGTGTGACAGACGGTATTGTACCATTATTGAAGTGCTATTTATGGGTAGAATTGACGTAAACAAAAGAGTAGGTAGTGAGGAAGAAGTCAAATATACCTTATAATTCGGCAACTAAAAGCCAAGCTTGCCTCGCATCTGGAAAGAGAGAGCGCTGCTTTTTCTGATCCTGCGCTGACTCTAGCCAGTAACTGCTCTCACCAGATTTCAGAAATGTCGCTAAAAATATATATTCAAGTTTTTTATTCAGACAACCAATTAAAAACAAATGTCCTAATATCTCGATAAATGGTATTGATGAGGGGTTGTGCCTTGTGCCAAACCAAACGACCTGGCAATTTATAAAATAGTAAGAAAATAACCCTCCTTCTCACGCTGTGTCGGGTGATGTATAAGCAGGAACGCATGAAAAGGTATTTCGTCAACGCATGCGTCAGTTTTAGTGACAATATTTTTTTAACTTCTGTTTTGCCTATAAACAATTATTATCATCTCTTTAGACCCATGTCATTTCAAAGCTATCAAGCTTTTATCAAGGCATATTGAACGACTCCTTTTTCTTTTTTCCGCTTTAAGTTGAAATCATAAGACCGCCATTAGTACCTTTACGTTCTTTTTATTCGTTTTTGTTATTGTATATGTTAAAGAATATTTATGTTATGTTAATTATGTTATCACTTGACAAATTACTAACGTTGAAAAATTAAAACAGTCACCTAAAGCTAAAAAGCTTAAGTCAAACAATAGCTTTATTAAACCGTTGCACAACTAAAGCAAACAATCGTAAGGCCATGTCTGTATTCTCTCAGGTCTACGTCATAAGGCTACGAAAGCGAATCTCTGCCCGAAGGCACAAAAGAGTTCAGTGTAATTTGTGCGCTTGCCGCCTCTACGTGCTTTACTTGTCCCTTCTATGGTGATGTTGACAGTCTTCTTAATTCAAAAATTATTAATCCCCGGAAAATATAGCACGCGCGAAATTAAAAAAAAATGTGAATTCGAATTTTGAATGTTTTGTGAATCTGTGGGTGTTTTTTTTAGTGTTGTGCTAGTTTATTAAGCATTATCGATAGAAACGCATACTTAATTTTAAGTATGCGTTTACAAATAATTGTTTAATTAGAAATTATGAATTTTCGTAAGATACACATGGTAGACCTTATGATGGAATGATGAGTGTTTGCATGCTAAGTTCATATAACGGTATTTATGAGCGTCTTTGTAAACATTTCATAACCATTACTGTCTGTTTTTTGAGGCCTTCATTATATTTTTTCTATTGATTACGTACCTCATACTTTGTTAAGAGATGAATTATTGAAAGTATATAAATTGTGACAACCCTAAATAAGGTCAAGAGGGTGATGATGTTTCTGAACGGTATTTAAAACGGTCTCTATGTCGCATCCATGTTTTTCCAGTGATCTTCGCAACGTCAGCCAACTGGACGATAGACTTATATTTAAAAAAAAATCTGCCAAGAGCGTGTCGCACTCGCCCATGACAGGGTTCCATATACAAGAATAGACAATAGATGAAAAGCTTATCATAATAATCATAAAGGAATCTTCAAAAGCAATCAATAGCGCGATTTCATTTCGTTTCGCCATTATTATTTCCGGGAAAATAAATTTTTATGTTACAGTTTTTAAACAGACAGAATAGTCGAAAGTGTAAGGGTTCCTTGTTTGACTGCGGACCCCTAAAAATGTATGAAAACTAATTGCGAAGCTATATATATTACGAGCGTTAACCCGCGACTTCGTCCGCACAAATTATATACCAGATTTTAAGTCAGACCATAAGCTATCAAACAAAAAAAGTTTCATCAAAATCGGTTCAGTAGTTTTTGCGTGATACTCGTTCAAACAAACAAACAAACAAACACACAAACAAACAGACAGACAAAAAATCCAAAAATTGGTTAAATGGAATCAGGGACACCTGAAAACAATATCGTAACTTTTTTTTTGTTAATATCTTCAATGTACAGACAAACTTCCTGTTACAGTTTAATAATAGTATAGATTAAGACAGTGCCTTCATAGAGTCAATGTCCTATGAAAATTTTGAGAAATAATTTAAGTAAAGAAGCGGAATCACAGACGGTTGACTTAAAACAAAGAGGTGTAGACAAACAATTAAACATTCACTTAATTAAACTAACAATGGTTTACCGTTGATGTAACCTTACTATTTAACCTATAATTTACAACTCATTTAATGTCTAATTAGGACTGCATAAGAAAAGATAATTTTTATTTACATCCCCTCCCTGAAATAGGGATGTATTTTATTAATTGTATTAACCGTCAGTTAAGGCTGCACCGAGCCTATTGTGCTGCACCCAATCGTATTTTTTTTATTTCTTAACAATTAAACAATATTTCCAAAAAACAAGAATGTCACATTGTAGTCATTTCTGATTTGCAATTTATTGGGTCACTGCATGCGGATTTGTTTTTATAATGTTTGTAGTAATCTATACTATTATAAAACTGTAACAGGAAGTTTGTCTGTACATTGAAGATATTAACAAAAAAAAAGTTACGATATGGTTTTTAGGTGTCCCTGATTCCATTTCACCAATTTTTGGATTTTTTGTCTGTCTGTTTGTTTGTGTGTTTGTTTGTTTGTTTGAACGAGTATAACGCAAAAACTACTGAACTGATTTTGATGAAACTTTTTTGTTTGATAGCTTATGATCTGACTTAAAATCTGGTATATAATTTGTGCGGACGAAGTCGCGGGTTAACGCTCGTTATCTTTAAAACCGCAAAAAGTGGCTTTAAAGATAATAAAGTTTTAACAATAATAGCTTTATGCATAAAACATTATAATCCGTAATTTTTCGATAAATTTAAAGCCAATCAGGACAACAATGTGACATTCTTGTTTTTTGGAAATGCTGTTTAATTGTTTAGAAATAAAAAAATACGATTGAGGGCAGCACAATAGGCTCGGTACCCTCTTAACTAACAAAGAACTAATCTATATGTCTGTATTAGGTATACATGTCCGATTTTCTTTGAAAGGTATCGATCGTCTCAAAGTAACAGTGGCTCTAAGATTTCCATACAAATCTAAAATTAAGCCAAGCACTGAAACTGTACAGGGTGAAATTGATACTGAACAACTTTTACTATGGGAGCAAAACAATAAGAAATACATTGAGTCGAGTAGGCATAACAGTTTAGTATGGAACAGCAGATTTTTTTTTTGCTCAGATCGGTTTTTTTTTTATTACGTATGACTTTGCTCTTGACCTCAATTGTTTGCTCCCATAGTAAAAGTTGTCCAGTTTGATGGGTAGACTCTTAGTTTGAAAGGATGCTAATGATATCAATTTCACCCTGTATACATATTTTAGGTGAAATCGGACAAAACACAGACGCAGAAATTAATTTATAGATGGTCCCGGCAACTATCTCTGGTAGTAGCCCAACTAACAATTTGGTCATATAAGTGTCGTATAGTCGAACATTAGACGCATAAAGCACCACTATATGACGAAATTACCGTAATATAACTTTTATAAGTCAAAATAGTCATATAAATGGGGCCATAATACGACCAAATTGTTTGCGTTTTTTGGTTTTTATGTTACTACTCCCAGTAACATAAAAACCACGTCAGAGGCCGTAAGTCGGTCTCACCAGGGCTCTGCCCACACGATAAGAAGAGAATTTATAGATTGTATGTAAAAAAATGTATTGACCTTAATTGTTTAGAACTTCGAACTTCGTTAGTTTGGAGCGCACTGCAAGAACCCTTTTGCAAACAAAGCTTATCAAAGCCTCGTTATATACAAACTTACTATATAAGGTCAAACAAAATTAGGTGAAACTATTTTAAGGGGATGATCAGACCATAAAACTGAACAACTTTCTCTATGGGACCAATATTGAAATCGCGAAAAAAAAATCTGCTGTCCCATACATTTAGGTCGAGTAGATTTGTATGGAACAGCTGATTTTTTTCGCGATTTCAATATTGGTCCCATAGAGAAAGTTGTTCAGTTTTATGGTCTGATCATCCCCTTAAAATAGTTTCACCTAATTTTGTTAGACCTTATATACAAATAGTAAATCAAAATATCTTACTAAATAAGCCCATAATAAAATTTCCCGTATAAAGTAAACTAAACTATTTCATAATAGCACGTTACAAACCCAACTGTTCGTAACACAATACTGCGCACGGACTATTTGAATTGGAAATTGAATGAATCATAACGCCTAGTTATGTTCATTTTAGCACAGTTCCATTGTTATAGAATAACACCAAACTATGGTATCGTAAAGGACGACTTACTCCTTCAGCAATAGTCGACATCTCTGATGCCCATACCACAGGATAAGAAAGAATATCTAGTATCTACTACATACGAGTAATAGGGTGTTCCACTTTTGTGATATTTTTTCTGACTTCTCTCGGCTTTCGTTTTAGCTTATCTTAATAGTATATTTGCTTAATTTTAAGTGGATTGAACCATATTAAGAGGATGCACAGAATGAACAATTAAACCGTCTCGAGTAACCAAATTCCTCGTCTACTATTCATATATACTTTAAAATATGCTGGAATATTAAACGATACACTTAAATCACTTACTACCCTCCACTTCAGATAATAAACTTCAAATATTTCCACTAGACCAATATCAATTAGATGACATAGAACCCATCAAACTGTGCAACCTTTAGATTATAATCGATTTTACCGATTTTTGGCGTATGAACTTCGAGACACTTTTATCTAAATGCAGTGGGCACCAATCGTGAACCTAACCCTGAATGCATTATGCAAATACACTCATAGACAGACGATTGGCGCAAAGACTATTGTGGGAAGGACAGAATTTTACTTGGGGGGTGAACTAGGTGGGCCGGGAAATCTGGGTTATTGTGGACGCCTGCCTTGACCAATGTCTCAAGTTTGTTCAAAATGGCAGACAGTGTCTTACCAACTCATTTGATGGGCCTCCCGGTCGCAAGGTGGCAACATCTAGTGACCGGCTAAGGTGAGGTGAAAGAGTCTGCGGGCGCCAGTTCCCGGTGCTAAGCGTACCAAGTCAGCAGGCCCCCGGCATTGTAACATTATACACTTCCAACCTGGAACACAGGTTCCGCTCTTGTAACTCCACTCCTGGCCGGCCGGTTAAAGCAAGACAGGAGGTGAGGGCCAAAGGGCCCGCTCTGGAGAATCGGGTCCGTGGTGTCGCCAATCAACAAAAGCTCGCCACAAGCAGTCCTGCGTGTTTATTATTATTATTTATAAAAACTGTCAGCGTAATAAGTTAGACCCTGTATAAATCACATCTCGAACGAAAGCATCTGTATGTTGATCTGTATGTCCTTAATCGGCTCCTCTAAAATCTACCCTGATATGCGGGGCAGTGCAGGTGAGGTTCGGTAGTTAAAGTTATAGAGGATTATAGGGAATGGCCATTCTGAATGCAGTAGGTACTATTGTTTATATCCTACGCTTACGCCTATACTACGGTTTTAACAGTAAACTATTACGGTAATAAATTGGACACCAGGTGTTAAATCTGACAAAGACATGCACAAGCCGTGTCGCGGGAGCCGTAAATACAGTAGTAATCAGATACTGGACGTAAAACCTTTCCTATAGGGCCGAGCGAAATTATGTTGCGAAATATTATATGATACCGTTAGTTCCACTAGTGGAATTTACTGTAATTTTATTCGAAGAAGCGTTTTTCTTTTGGTTTTCTAGGGGATCGATAGATGGCGCTACGGTCTGGGCGATTAAAAGTCAAAATTTCAAAATGTGTTTCTTTAAAATAAAAAACAGGGAAAAGATTATGAAGAAGATGCCAACGCATCTTTTAATGGAATATTTTATTATTTACGAATAGTTTTAATCGAAAATTGAATGCTGTTTACGTCTGACATGGCTGTATGGCTTGATCCCTTGGTCTTTCTTGACATGATCTCGCACACTTCTCGATACAATGAATATGCCATTATTATGTTGAGTTTTTAAGGAAGTAAATTAAACCAATTTGGGTTTTATTGACTTCCCTTAGCTTCTTCTGATCTAGAGTCTATTTAGTTTCATGCTCTCTTCGGTTTAGATTTTTAATTCAATCAAATTGGTTAAAAAACCAATGTTCAAAGTACTGTTTTTACTTTAAAAATTACTACAGTTTACCCGCGACTTCGTCCGCACAAATTATATACCCAACAGATTTATAGTCAAATGATAAGCTAATAATCAAAAAAGTTTCATCTAAATCGGTTGAGTAGTTTTTGCAAACACAACAAACAAACATAATTAATTAATAATTAATTAGTACTCAATACATTTTTAATCTTTAACCCGATATGTAAATAAAATAGACAGGTGACATAATAATTTATGGATTATTTTTATTACGTAAGGTAGGTACTTAACTTAGGTACCTACTTAAAAAAATTTAAGCAAAGTATCTTGATACTATAAGTAATAACTAAAAAAATCTCACACGCCTTTATTCCAAGACCAATAAGGTTAAATACTCTACTTGCTTCATTTATTTCGCAAGTAAATAATATGTTTGTTGAACTACATGCAAATGTGTTTCAAGTCAAGCTGTCACTTGAAATAGTTCACACACACAATGTCAAACATATCAAAGATTTGTAATAAATTATGTATCGACTTTTTTATTACACAGGGGGCGGTGTGTTAGACCATCAAACTGAACTGAACACTATGGACTATGGGACCAACATTGAATTCGGAAAAAAATATCTGCTGTTCCATTCATTGGGTCTAGTAGCCGTTGACGTTTAATGGAACAACAGATTTTATTTTTCGCGATTTCAATGTTGGTCCCATAATGAATTTTGTTAAGTTTGATGGTCTGAAGCACCCCAATTAATAAGGTATATTGCATAGGCATAGATAGGTAGCGGGTTAATTTTACACCCTTTTACAAAATCATATATATGAAGAAAAAAATTGCAATTTTCGGGGAATGTGGCAAGGAGAATATGCAAACCAACTTTTCTATAATCTTAAATTTACACGAACGTTAAGAGCCTACCGAGCCTATAGTGCTGCCCTTAATCGTTATTTTTTTTCAATTTCAGTACTATTAAATAACATTATTTTCCAAAAAACGAGAATTGTAATTGTAGTCCTGATTGGCTTTCAATTTATCGAAACATTACGGATTATTATGTTTTATGCTATACAAAAATTATAAAAACAAATCCGCAGTGACCCGATAAATTGAAAATCAACAATGACTACAATGTGACATCCTTGTTTATTGAAAATATTGTTTAATTGTTTTTTTTTTTCTAGCCTATTTCATCCCACTGCTGGGCAAAGGCCTCCCGTTTAATCTTCCAACCATCTCTATTCTGGGCAAGCTCTGGCCACTTGTCGTCAAAAGCATCCAGATCATCCCGCCACCTCTTCCTAGGACGACCCGGGCGCCGACGACCGTTTTCTGGTATCCAGGGCGTAAAAATTTTTACCCACCTCTCCTGGTGCATTCGACAGACATGGCCGGCCATGTCTGTCGAATGTTTAATTGTAAAAAAAATTAAAAATTATACGATTGCGGGCAGCACAATAGGCTCGGTGCAGCCTTAACTCAACATTTGTGCGTAAAGTATTTTTTGAAGTAGCAAAAGCTGACAATCAAATGTTAAGTACCTATTTAGTTCTCAATTGAAACCATTCTGAGACAATCACTACAAAGAATGACATACCTACCAACTTACTTCTTATTACATATTTCCTAAGCCACTATACTACATTTGTTTATAGACCTGTGTAAACAGTACAATAAGTTAGAAATACATTTTCTCACATACATACCTGCATGTGCTTTGTTATGTAGTATTGTGAATTGTGTTTTTTTCTCACTATTGATACATTATGCCTTCAAGAACGAAACGAACGTAATAACAATATTTTTATTTAAATTATGTTTCAAAGAAACGCCCGCCTTAGTCTCTGTCTACACCACTGGAAAAGTGGCGTGACAGTATAGATAGAAACGATTGGTAAATACCATTTCATATATCATGTATCTTTTTTCTGTTATAACAAACGTAAAAATATATGAAAAATGATATGTAACTCTTCGAATGAGGTATTATGTTTGGTACAGTATAGGCTCGACTCGGGATGGGTTATTCGATTAGATGGCTACTTTACTTCAATTTATTTTTTATCAGTCAATCAAATCAGCCCACATCAATCCACCGCTGGGCATAGGCTTCCTGTTATTGCACCATTCCTAACGGTCCTGTGCTTATCTGACCTATTTCTGACCCGTAACCCATTATGACGTAATTTAGGTAAAATCCATTGTATGTGCCTGTGTGTGTGCGAGGTTGTGGGGGTGTGTTTGTGTGCGTGTGCGTGGGTGTAGTTAAGTTTATAATATTATACTCAATCAAAGAATAACTTTTAATATAATTCTTGATAGAGATAGATACATTTGTCATCACATTCTCAACATCCTTGAAATTACCACCCACTAATAAAATCTAAGGCAATGAGGAACTAAAATTGATTAAACTTTTCCAAGTAACTCCATCAAAACCACTTTGTTTCTTCTCTATTTGGCTAACTTAATGACCACCCTACGCAAAATAGCTTCACGTAAACGATTGTGTCATAAAACTTAATCCATCCAATCAATAAGAATTGAAAGCCTCTAAAACAGATAATAATAGTCATTTAATGTTTTACTTTAACACGATCCAATTATTCTTAAAAAATAAAATTTACTTCAGGTGTTAAACATGTGATAAAAACAGAAGCAATCATCGGATTAACAATGTAATGGCAAGCAGGATTGTAAGGAAAATAAAACGAAAAGCCAATTCCATAAAAGAAACTCTCCCATCGATTGTTGTTACTCCCCCCGATCTTACAGACATGAAGGTCAAAGCCAAGAATCAGGCTGAAGACAAAAATGATAATGTAGCGAAAGCGAATATAAACGAAGCAGAAATGAATGAGGCAAGCACGTCTCAAATTCCTGCACAAACCATGGCAGGCATTAACGTAAGCCAACTTATTGCGGAACTGACAGAAAATTCACGAGCTTCAAAAGGAGAAATCGAAAACATCCAAAGGCGATTGCTTCAGCAAGCTAATGAAATACTGAAAGTAAACGCTTTTGCTAACCATCCCGTACCAGAACCTAGAATAGTAGACAGCAAACAAAAATACTCAAACAAACCAGTATACGGTAGAATACCAGTTCTATTACCAAGAAATAACGTACCAAATCAGGCGCTCAATCAAGGTATAGAGATTTCGCGCCAAAACCTGACTAATCCAAACATGGCCGCATTGAAGGCCGATGTTCGACCGGACAATCAACTCGAAACACAACTAGTTCCAGAGAAGTTGCAAGAGAGCCTGGGTAATGGTGCAATGATAAATGGTGCCCAGGGAAATATGCAAAGGGTCGCCATGCCTGTGGACGCGGGAAGAGGTGTTTTTTTCTACGAAACGGGTTCTGCGGGCCGCTCGATTGCCAGTCCGCGCGCCGCTCCGACGAGAGGTAAATGTCTCGTTCATTCCAAATTTCAAATAATTTAAACTCAATCTTTATTTCTTCGTTCGTGTGAGTTTCCATTCATTGTAGAGTATGTGAACTTGTGTTTGGGCATTCCAATTTGTTTTAAACGTTTCAATAGTGTGATGTGAACGGGCGAAAGTTGAAAGCTCTGGTCTTGATGCCGATGACTTGGGTATTGTGCTCCTAACCG
Source organism: Agonopterix arenella (assembly GCA_927399405.1). NCBI lineage: Eukaryota > Metazoa > Arthropoda > Insecta > Lepidoptera > Depressariidae > Agonopterix > Agonopterix arenella. The sequence continues at coordinate 1,390,167 of OV656704.1, forward strand.
TTACATTCATCTAGTGCATTATTATTCTGGTATGTACGAGTACGTCCTTGATATAACTATGCTTTATTTTCTGCTTTCGTATTATGCTCTTGGTTATAATGTTTTAACCTTTTTTAAATGCTTAGGATTATGCAGAATACGGAATACTTACCTGGTTTAATAGAATATCTTGCGATGCAACTGCATAAGTGTCATCATCATCATCAGCCTATCCCAGTGCAGGGCACAGGCCTATCCTCAGGAAGAGTGAATGGACGTTAGTTCATAAGTATAAATTTGATTATTTATGAAGTCTGTTTAGTCTCCGCTTAGGCAAATGAAGTTCTGAAGAAAACAAGGTATACCTAAACAAAGAACAAACAATGTGTTATTCAAACTATCAGTTTCAATCTTATAATGCTTATAACCAATGATATATATGCTTATAACCCTAAAATGGACAAAATACTTTAGTTTTTTTTAATAATGAGGCTCGATTTGGCCCCTGCAGAATTCCGCTTGGAACCCCTTCCGTCCGGGATAATTCTGCATGTATATGGCGGGCCTTAGACACAATGTGTTTAATAGTTGTAGCGAAGATTTTGGACACTCTAAAAAGGACTTCGGTCGTGAGTTTATGACGTTTTATACATAGGTAGGGACTGTACAGTCACTATTTTCATAATCGTCTAACTTTTATGATTATGTTTTAGTGTCGTGTCCATAAAATGCAAATGAATGTAATACTGTATCTGCGATATCCGGATTTGATATTACGCAACCTTATCTTTAAGTTGAATTTATAATCGTTGCTCGCACCAACATATCGAACAGAAGAAAAAGTTTCTTTTCTAGAAAAAACACTTATTAACGTCAAATACAACACAAATATGCAGTCGAAATCTATTGATATGCAATTAACTTTGCTTAAATACCTTTCTTTAGGCTATATGTTAAGATCCTGACAAATATCTATATACTCTACATGCATCTATATTATGATTGGCGGGTCTCGGTTACGTACTCAGTAGGTACCATTATTTCGTTGCAGGAATTCCTACTATATCGCCTTTAGTTGACTTTCAAATATTTTCGTACAATCAGTTGCAAAACGACAATAATAATTATAATCGATTAGAAATCGTGTCCCTCTCCCAATATGTCACCTGCAACGCCTGGCGTCAGAATATCCCTTTCGCAGAATATTCTTTTCCCAAAAAATCAATTTTCACGGAATGTCCTTTTCCCGGAACATACTTTTTCTAAAGTGTCCTTTTCAATGACATTCTATACACATGAACTCACCAGGTCATACAATAACCCAAAAATGACACATGTCTCTAATGTTCTTAACCTTAGTATGCTTCAATCAATCAATCAATCAATTATACTTTATTTGACACCAAAAAACATAGTATACAGAGAGCAAACTATCAGGAAATACAAAAGGCACAAAAACTGGAGGTCTTATCGCTAAAAAGCGCTTCAGTTGTGCTCTACTGTCAACCATTGCCGCTAACATTCCAGTCATATGAAAATGTCCTCGGTCACTAAGCAGTAATGTAAATCAAGCACTCTTCGAAGAACTTGTGTATCATTCTATGAATAGATACATTCATTGGTCCTTTCCCAAAAAAAAATCCCTTCCCTAGAATGTCCTATTCCATAATGTTCCAAAGTTCACTAATCCGCTATACTGTCTTCTTATCATAAGTCTTGCCCAACAGACACGACTAACAATCGCAAACTCACAACACACGACAACAACACGTCGACACAGTAATCAACGTCACCGCCGGCGGAGACAGCCGCGACCACTGCACACTCCCTTCAATTCTGGCGCCTACAGACGCTACAGGCCAATCCCAGGCCGCTTCTCACCTATCCCAGCTACACAATCCGCCGCGTAGCCCCAGCAACGTCCTAGGCCGAGGTCCGTACCCCTCTGGGTGCCCCTAGGTCGGTTGCTTAAGTTCATTCAATTGGCTCGGTGACCTTCGTGGTCCCTCCAATAGCCCGCAGCAGAGCAGAGCAGGAGTGTAATAGTCCCGGAGCAGAGCTGTAATAGTCATCTCAAAAAAAAAAAAATCATAAGTCTTCGCAATTTCGAGCATGCGACGCCCAATGAGAATTTATGATCTCGAACCATTGGTTTACAAACCGTTCAAATACTTCTCTGTATCTAATCACAGTGACATTTCAAATCAAGTGTGTAAGATAGACAATGGAGGTCACGGAGTATTGTCTGGCGTCGGTCTGTCAGTTGTTTCAAACAACAATGGTTCAGGTCCCTTTTAACGGTTGACAGGTCAACCTGATCGGTTGGTTCGGTTTCTATTGTACTTATTTCCTCTTATAGGTAAAAGTGTGAAGGAAGTCAAGGACTTTGTAGTTTTTTTGGTGTAATTCTAACATACTTTGACCAAGATATTTTATTTATGTATTTATTGATACATGACAATACATTGTTTACTTAAATTAACAAATATCAACGCACTATAAATCATAACTGGTTTGTTGGTAAGCCGTTAGGGACTCATCCTTATTATTAAGAGACCTTATTATTATTTTTCCTTTATGTAAGGTCTAACAAAATTAGGTGAAACTATTTTAAAGGGATGATCAGACCATCAAACTGATCAACTTTCTTTATGGGACCAATATTGAAATCGCGAAAAAAAATCAGCTGTTCCATACAAACCTACTCGACCTAAATGTATGGGATAACAGATTTTTTTTTCGCGATTTCAATATTGGTCCCATAGAGAAAGTTGTTCAGTTTGATGGTCTGATCATCCCCTTAAAATAGTTTCAGCTGATTTTGTTAGACCTTATATAGACTAACATAAGATATTATAACATTTCAAGAGACCTGGCAATATGAAATGTTATAACTTTGCAAATAATTATGATAACAACTATATTTTTTAAATGAGTTCTATTATACATAAGGCGGTCCTGCCTGCCGTTTAGGAGGCGATGGTTCGATCCCCGTCCAAGCCGACTCGTACCAATGAGTTTTTCAGAATTTATATACGATTTGTAACACCACTGGCTTTTTGGTGAAGGAAAACATCGTGAGGAAACCTGCATGCTTCAATTTCGAGTGACCACGGGCTCACTCCCCGTCACACTTGACAGAGTTTCGGTACAAACCCGGCGTGGTAACCATTACACCAATCGGGTTGTCAATATAAAAGACATCAACGAGTCAGACAGCGCTACGTTGTTTATGAATAGAACTAAAAGTGTGTACGAACACTTTAATTGAAAGATTTTATAATTAAAACAGGTACTTTATTGACTAATTATGATTATTTTATTTCCTAAGTACATTGACGAATACCGTAAAGTTTATACCATAGACATAGGTAAATAAGTACTTATTTTTAGTATAAACCAAGAAGAGAGAAAGTAAGATGAAGCCAAGCGCAAACCCATTATGAATAAAAAAAATAAAAAAAAAACCTAAAATAAATTATCATTGGTGTTATTTATATTTTGGACATTAAAGAATCAGAAAAAAACTTTTTATATTTTAACTTTCCCGAGGTCTGAAGTTAATTTGATTTAACTTTACGACTTGTCATTACATTAACTGCAAAAACATTGGCCTTTAAAAGAAATTTACTCGAGCAATCAAATATTCTACCATTGAGGAGATTGAGGCAGGGATATGCCTGAAGCACCTTTTTCAATATTTAAGGAATGTTTGTACAGAAACCTATACACTTTCAAAATTCTGAGAATGTTACAGGCTGACTAAATCCCTCGGGAAACTATGTGGATATATTTTATAATTATAAATTGTTTGTTCAGAATTTGAAGTCGACACGATAAGAAGAAGAATTAAAAATTAATTTATACAGGATGAAATTGATATCATTAGCATCCGTTTAAACTAAAAGTCTACCCATCAAACTGGGAGCAAACCAATCGGAGCAACAAAAAAATTTGCTGGTCCATACTAAACTGCAATTCCTACTCGACTCAAATGTATGCAACAGCTGATTTTTTTGTTGCTCCGATCGGTTTGCTCCCATAGTAAAAGTTGTCCAGTTTGATGGGTAGACTTTTAGTTTAAAAGGATGCTAATGATATCAATTTCACCCTGTAGATCCATCATCTTTAAATCCCCACACCTTGTTTTCCTCGATTTCACGCGAACGAAACGAAACCACCATCCTAGCATCCACCTCTTTATCATGGGCGATTCCCACCGGTCAGCCAACATTCAAACAGCTAGAAATTATACAAATCGGTTGAGGGAATTTCTATCGATAATTGTTGCTCTCAGAATGCTCTTTTTCGAGTGAATAAGTACTGGATTTCGAATTCGAATCATTCTACCGGCAACGGTCCGGTCTTTAAATTCAACCTTTTGACAGGCACATACTTAAAACAAAAACAGATGGCTTTTGTAATAAAAAACGTGCACCTGTCGTAAGGACCCCTCGGGCCTTTGAACGTTTTACAAGTTTGAACTCTAGTTGTAAAGGGAGAAAGAAAGAGTTTGTTTGACAAGGTTGCAACGTAATCTTTCCGACTATCTTTTTTATGGATTTCCAGTTGTATTTTATGCTATGCAGTGCCACAGCATAAGAAAGAGTATCTTACTAATACAGTACGGCCATACTAATTTTTATCTCACCCTCTCGTAGAAAATGGGATACGACAGTTAGTTCCTGACGGACCCACCATAGGTGGTAGGGTGGGACCCAACCATACCTCTATAGTGTAACCCATTGAATTGAATTGAATTGAAGTAGTGATGTGAACATCATGTGTACCAACTTGTACCTACACCACGGACTACACGTCTGAGCATTGAGATGTACCAGGAGAGCAAAAGTGTACAAGAGGTCAGTTAGGTCTGTAGTCCTCTCACGCGCACTCACTCAGCATCGCACGTTCTTATCTCTTCTTGTCAGGGTGAGCCAGATTGTATGAATTATCAATCCAACTATCCATCAATCTTATGTTTAATAAAACGATTTTCATTTCTTAAATCGTTAAAATAGTTACTAGATAAAATAGTCCATCACCAAAGCAGTCCATGATGGCAAAGAATGGATCTTAAACCAAAGACCTTATACGGGTAAAGAGGCAAACACCTCATAAAAAACCTTGTATAAAACCACAAAATGACTCCCAAGATTCCCATGTCGAAGTATTTTATCATTCAATTGTTACAATGTACTACATTACAATGTTCTCGTGTGAAATCGATTGTAAATTGTTACAAGGCTTTTATAGACTGTAACCTTTTTAATTAGGTAGGTACACACTTGTACTATATCACTAGTGATTTGGACCACAATTAAGTTACTCAATTAACTATTAAATGACCCTATACAAATGATACTTTGGTGGGAAATTGTAGCTAGGTGTCTGAAAACCTTTAAAAGTATTATGATTGCAAGTTTATGAGTTTATTTACCTACACATCAAAATATTATACAGGGTGGAAAAAAAGGCCGTGGTTGGAGGGAAAGTACCCTTAATATTTATGATGGCAAATTTTACTGAAAAGAAACATTCCGTTATTTTCAAAAATAATTAAAACTGCATTTAAAGATTTTTGAAAAATCATCTGCTTGAGCCGGGAATCGAACCGGTGAAAAGTGAAAAAAAAAACATTCTGTATTTTATGATACCAACCGAAAGAGTCATTCATAAGGATCAATTTCTTTTAAACAACATAGTACATATCTTAAATTAAAGAAAGACCAAGAAAAAATGATTTTTTCATTGTTAAACTTACTCACTATCTAAAGAAAACTGTACTGTATTGAGTATTTTTGCTGTGCCCATAAATGGGTATCATATGAGATACAACAAATTATGTATACCACCTTTATGAACTTTACCATATTATATAATGCAATAAATGAATTATGAATTATTAAAAAAAAGGTAGTTATAAAAACTTTGTGCTATGCAGCAAAGGCTAAAACAATTAATAAGTATAAAGGTTTACAATGACTTTTTCTTATCTTTGTTTCCGCCAGAAAATTTTTTGGTAAAGTTGATTTCTTTTTGTTTGCTGAAAAGCAAAGCCTGACCAGCCAAGTCTGACCAAACTGATAAGTATATTACGACATTATCATAGTCCTCAAATCTTCTTTCAACAGTGCACCCGATATACATATACTCATGCCTTTGAGACTACATTTCGCCACACTCTACAAACCTAAAAAAACCAATCAATCAATTATACTTTATTTGACACCAAAAAAACAGAGTATACAAAATGTATACAAAATGCACAAAAACAGGCGGTCTTATCGCTAAAAAGCGATTTCTTCCAGACAACCTTAGGTTAGAGGAAATAGTGAAAGAAGATTGGTAGGCGGTGTAGATCACAATAACACAATATAGATAACATACACAAATAAAGCTATACAAATACAAACATACTGTAATATAAAATATATATATAATATAAAAACCTCTTTCGCTTTACCCACATTCATACATAATTTCACGAATTTCTTTTTAGACGACCTCTCTCGACCCTTCCGCTCATTATTTTCCTGATATTATTTGTTAGTAGGTCTTCTTTTCGAATTCGCATTCTGAAATTAGCAATAATAATTAGTCTACATTCGAAAACTTTTCCCATTGTCTCAAAATTTAGTTCACTTACATAACACGACACGATTATCTAAGAACGACCGACTTACATTAAAAAAAAAGATACATTAACAGAAGATCGTCTACCGCATCGAATTGTAATTTATCGATTAATTAATCAGTTCCCGTATCGATTCTTTATTATTTCGACGTTTGGTAATCGAGTTTTTTTGTTACTTAAATTTAATTAATCCTTAATTCGATTAGACAAGGGAGCTTAAGTTACGTAAAAGATTTTAATGGTAACAGTCCGTAGTTCTGTAACAAACGGCCAAATACCTATTTTTTTTCTTAAAATTTTGGACTAAAACTCGGTGGCCATTTTTCTACAATCTACACTTTAGTAGGTACTACATGTACCTACACACGGCGAGACATCAAGCTATGCTAAACCAAAATAAGCTGGCCGCGCGTAGCCAGTGTAATGTATAACGTCGCCAAAGAAAATATATAAGGCCTAACAAAATTAGCTGAAACTATTTTAAGGGGATGATCAGACCATCAAACTGAACAACTTTCTCTATGGGAACAATATCGAAATCGCAAAAAAAAAATCTGCTGTCCCATACATTTGGGTCGAGTAGGTTTGTATAGAACAGCTGATTTTTTTTTCGCGATTTCGATATTGGTCCCATACAGGAAGTTGTTCAGTTTGATGGTCTGATCATCCCCTTAAAATAGTTTCAGCTAATTTTGTTAGACCTTATATACACTAATCGCGCAACCAGCGTATGTTTGTTTTGCGTAGCTTGATGTGTCGCCGTGTGTACGAAAAATCGTTGATATTCATTTTGAATGTATTTTATGATCACTGACACTTCATAAGACTTCTAAAACAGTATTATGTAACTTCCAAATCATAAAATCTGTTCTAGACGAATCATTATTAATATTGTATACCTACTGCAGAGGCATCCTTTCACGAAGGATTAGAGGTAGTAGGCAATACTTAGCCACGCGGATCCAGTGGTGGTAAATTAGTAGTCAACTTGCTGTCAGATAATTTTCAAGCCGTCTTAGGCCTCTTTTACGCCGCCATTTAAAAAAACTATCCAGGACCAACTTGCTTAACTTGCCTTCAGAAGCACGAAGTCTCTCGTGATGAAATACCAAAACGGTCACCCATCCAACAACTGACCGGACTTGACGTTGCTTAACTTCAGAGATCATTTCTAATACCGAAGTTTCACCTCGCCAATGAGCACCCCAATGGGCATATTAAATTGAGGCGAAGAGATAAGCGTTAGTAACCATCAGCTGCAAGGCTGATTCAGTATTCATTGGGAGAGCATATCCGTGATGGACCAATAATATCATACGATCAGCTGCAAGACCCGGTCCATCACCAACACAGAGATTCTCTTCACCCTATGAACACTAAATCAGCCTAGCAGCTGATGGTTGCGAAAAGTACGGTTATCTCTTATACTAATACGATCTACATTCCAAAGTTAACTCCACACCATCACACATAGCGGAATGCCTCTCGGATGAATTTCCTCGTGAATTTTTTCAATTACGCTCAAAACCAATAATTTTGTGAGCTACATCTCCAAACGTAACACTTTTATTCAATGACTTGACTAATCTTAGTTATATGAACGTAACTTATATGACTGTACAGTCGGTAACATATAAAACTAAATATACGCATGAAAATGTAATAAGAGTTGCCTTGTGGTTCCGGCTTCGAATGGATCACCCCATCTCCGCCAGTGGGTGTGGTACGAAGCAACTAAGGGATAGGAGTTTTTTGGGCGAAAGGTCCTCAAACCATCAATATACCTAAAGTGAGCCTTGCTACAACAGCACGTTTCAGAAGATGATTGGTAGTTACAGCAATGTTTCTTACCACCCCGCAAGAGATTATGGTCGTGAGTATGTATGTTCATACATACATACAAGAGCTAATGAATATGATTGACCAAAATGCCTGATCGTGACAATGGGTGTTGTATTTATTTTGTAGTTGTACTTTGTTTAGGTATAGGGTCCTTCTTAATATGCTGACACTGTTTTAAGGGGATGATCAGACCATCAAACTGAACACCTTTCTCTACTGCACCAATATCGAAATCACGAAAAAAGAGTCAGCTCTTCCATACAAAACTGTAAACCTACGCGAGCCAAATTTATGGGACAGCTGATGTTTTCTTCGCGATTTGGTTCCATAGAGAAAGTTGTTCAGTTTGATGGTCTGACCATCATCTTTAAAAAGTGTCAGATGAACGCTGTATATTGCTTTGTTTAAAAGATTGTTTTGTAGAGTTTCTGGCCGCATCATCTCTATAACGAAACACTTCCCGACGCAAAAAATTACGTCAAAAAGGTGTCTGTGTGATATTATTTTGAGTAAATAATTTTTTTTTATTTTGATTTGTGAAATGAAAAATCTATGGTAATAATACTAATTATGACATTTATTACGAACAATATTATGTAAAAATCTTGTGATCATAAGAAAGGAAATAAAAAATGGTTTATTTTATTATATTATATGTACACAAAAACAATAAAAAGAAAGTAGTATTTTAATATAACAGTAAAGCAGTAATTTGTATACATTTCAAAGACATATATTACAAGGACATTACTTAAATTTAAAAGGAATCTTCAAAGGAAATAAAATGAATGAAGGAGGTTTCCTCTTACGAATAAAGGTAAGACGAAATAGGCCATACTCCACCACACACGCCCAAAGTTGACCACTTCACAAATAAAAATCCCTTTTATTTAGACACCAATTTGTTTTTTTTTTTTTTTTAGTTTGAGTGTAGTCGAAACGGTATTAATTAATAGTCGATCTGCACAGACGCCCGTGCGGATGTACACACTATACCGTTACGAAACCGGTAACCGGTTCACAGCTGACTTGCCAAAACTACGGACAGAGTGAATGTTTCAAGCTGAAAAGAGGATATGTGAAAAAAAAGGCTTTTTCAATGCGTCATTTATCATGAAGTACTAACAGTAGGAGTATGAATTGCGGGTATGTGTAAATTGAACATATAATTGAAGTTTTGATTAGAGCCAAAACACGATTAAGACACATGTTCTCGATAAAAAAACAAGTCAAAGTAGCCTCCGTTTTTATTTATAAACGCTTGGAACTGCTAAACGGTGAATAATAGAAACACGAGACTTGATTTTAAAAAAAAGAGATTGATATTTTACAAATTTTGATTATAGCAGAATTGAACTTACATAAATAGTACAATCACAATTAAATAAAGTGTGTTGCTTGCGTCGTTTCAGTCGCGCGCGCCGCCCCATCTCTTTCTCTCGCATCAGACAGTAATATAAGCTATCTCACGCCCATTTCGCTTCAATTATTTTTCGACATAGGCCCTTATATTAAATGTTTGTGACACTTTTGATCATTTGCTAATTGGTAGCAAACATACCAGACGCTAACCTGGTACGCTGAAGAAGAAATTCTGCTGCGTCTGTGAAGTCTAGCAATCCGCATTGCGCACGCGTGTGTGGACTAACGCCGCGCCCGTACAATGTACAGGCCGCGCTCTGCAGTGAGACGTATATAGGCTGATGATGACTGTTGTGTAACACTACGAACTAACCCTATCTTATGCAGACAGATGCGAGAGATTGGCTATCGAATTAAAACGGCATAAAAATTGATTCTTTAGTTCTTCCTTGATGGTCGAAGAAATTACCAAACAAAATTTACTGCATTGAAATTAGTTCCACTCCGACTCTGCATATAATATTCGCAAAACACCATGTTCGCAAAACACTACATTCTCAAGTTACCATATTCACAATACACCCCTTTCGCAAACTACCTATAGTATTTCCGTGATGAAAGAAAAACAGAAAAAACTATGTTTGGGTTCGGACATAAATATTTTTTATTTGCACACCTATACCATTTATAACAAGTGTGAGAAGGCTCTTATCACTCAATTCTATTTCTTCCAGACAACCATTGGATGGTAAGAACTACATCCTATCCAGAGTATTTTTTATGGAATATCTTAAACAAAAAAAAAATATATATATGTGCGGTCGAATTGAGAAACCTCCTCCTTTTTTGAAGTCGGTTAAAAACAGTTCTTTTCGATTAACATAATAATAGACACAATTTTTTGTCTTTTTTCTCAAATTATCATCCATAACCTTATTTCTTGTCTGGCAAAAACCCGTACATATTAAAATAAGGATCGTCCTAACCATGAATCTTAAAATAGTTAAATACCGTTTATCATAAATTAACCGTAACTATGTGATCATTAATCCGGTTAAAAGCGGATAAATAACATTATATTTAACGGTCCTTATTACCGATATCCGTTCACTTGACTGAACAGCATCCGTTTGAAGAATATACTTATTTTCATACTTTGCCAATCGACAAATTCTTGTTTTGTACTTTTTTACTAAACAGATGACCCTGCTGTATGGTATACTTTAATGTACACATTTGGTAGGTACATTCTTCTTCTCCGGTCATGTTGTTTCTTCTCCAGTCGTATCTATGGCATGTTATCGAGATTGACTTAGCATCTTGATGAAGATATTTGGCGATCGGCATTATAGGCTTGTTGATTGTCCAGGGTGCACCAAATGCATCGGGGGTTCAGTACGTCACTCGAGAAGGCGCTTCTTGTGTCTTTTGCTGTTTATCTACGAGACCTCAATAAAGCCACGCTGGACGCTGTCAGGCTCGCCGAATATCTGGCTAATAAAATCTAGTACAGTCATGACATTACAAGACCGGTAATGTCATGACTGTACTAGAAAATTTTCAAATAATATTTTGTCTTCTGTGATCATCATATTTTATCTTATCTTATCTCATCTTGTTGTGGGGGCTGGCAAGCCAGCAACATTTCGACCCAGTGGGATCTTTTGTGTTAGCCCCAATACTTTTTGTTTTCTTCGCCCTTCAAATACATGGTCAATGAAGGAGGCAATACCATTGAGGGGAAGAAACCTAAGATCTCCCGGTTTTGGGTATCCATCTCCGAGGAGGCACATGCATTTTGCCGCCAGGACATCACAGTCACAAAGAACATGCTCCATGGTCTCTGCATCCTCTCCGCATGCTCGGCAGCTGGAATCCAGGGTGAGTTTCATTTTGTGCATCATCGTGCCTGTGGCGTACTGCCCAGTGAGGGCTTCGACTATGGCACGAGCCTTGAGACACGAGGTGTCACATTGCCGATTTCTTGGAGTGTTGTAGGCCTACAAGGCTAGACCACTCCAGCCTGTGTGTTTTATCAGCCTAATCCCTAATGGCCATTCTTATACTGCATGCCGGGATTCCCACACTTGGTTCTGGGCCAACCATCTTTCGTTCGTGATCATCATAACTAAACACTTAGAAAATGAATCGCTAAGAACTGCCAAAAATCACTATGTCGGTTTGATACCGATTGAATCTGGTAGTTACACAATAAGACCCGTAATTTGATTGGGTACATTATTTTTTCTAAAAAAGTTAACTTTCAACAGTGAAAGTAGGATTATTATTTAGGTATCTCATTCATTTAAAAAGCCCGTGCATCCGTGGTCTCCGTGGTCTAATGGTTAAGAGCATTAGCTCTCGACACGGAGGTCGTGGGTTCGATTCCCACGGGGGACACCAAGTGATATGTCATTTTGTGCGTTTTTCTCCAGTTGGTTAGGACATTGCAGGCTGAATCACCTGATTGTCTGAAAAGATAAATGATTCCGTGCTTCGGATGGCACGTTAAGCCGTTGGTCCTGACTACTATCTCTGGTAGTAGTAGTCGTTACATAAAAACCAAGTCAGAGGCCGTAAGGCCGTCTAAAAAACTCTGACACCAAGGCTATGCCCACACGATAAGAAGAAGAAGATTCATTTATAAATAACAACTTCAAACAGTCATACTTTTTATAAATTGCTAAATTATTTTGTATGAAACCAGTCCAAGAATGTAGAGGCAATTTTCTCGGATCAAGTGAAAGATGAGAGTTGAGATAAAGTGTCATCCATCGTACGCAGGAAATGAGCGAATGTCTCAGAGGTAAGCTGTTACCTTTGAGTGGTATAACCAATAAGCTTTTGGCGATTAATAAAAGATTCAAAAATAAAACACCATACATTGATACACCCATGCTAGTGTCTCTAATGGAGAGAGAATAGCCTCAGATATATACCAAAATGTATTCTGTGCACTTCTGTGTATGTAGTCACTTGTGACAAAATTGGCACTGAAAAGGAAGCATTTGTTATGACAGCACGTACGTACGTTACGTACAGCTACTGTGAATATATAATATGTACCTATGCATCAAAGAATAGTTATTCAAAGTAGCTGTTAAGCAAAAAGTTAAACATCTCAAAGTCCAGCAGTCGTAGGCAGTCACTTTGTTACAAATACTAAAATTAACAGTTCATACATGCAGCCACAATGAAGATAACTTTTAGAATAAGTCCTGTGCTAACAGCCAAGCCAGTGGGCTGGGATGCGAATGAATGAATGAAGCGCTCTTTGCTGCTATTATTTGGCTGCTATATATCTGTTCTTACTAGAACACAGTCACAATTATATTTATTCACCTATCGCCGCTCTATCTATATCTGTCTTGGATACACTATTGAATCCATTAACTTAATTGGTGTCAACAGTTCTAAATGTTTCTCATTTGTCTCGCTTTTACTGTCGAAGACTGTTTTGTGCTTAGATTTTCGTCTATTCTTCTGTCATGTGAATGGAACAAATTTTTATTTTTTTCTAATATTCTCCACAAGGGTAGCACTAACGGCAGCATTTATAATTATAAGCTCTGTTAGCGTGAATGTTTCTGGGCAGGGCAGCCCGGATACTGCATACAAAAAATTTTAATTGACAAGATGACGTCAGCTCATGCGAAACCAAAAAAATTTAACCTTGAGTCCTGTTCTTAGGTAACTGGAGGGCGATAGAGGGGGTGAAGTAAAAAGTTAGTGGGAAGCAGGGAGTGTCCGTACTGTATGTAGTAATAGATACTCTTTCCTATACTGTGCCCATAGTCAGAGGAGCATCACTACCGTTTAAAATGATTGTAAAATATCCGCTTGGCTCTCATAGCTTCCACTCTAATACAGCTTAACTATGAGAACGAAGCACTTGGAGCAGCATCCGTATTATTGTTATCTTTCGCAGAGGGAAAACTTTATCAAATTGTGTAACGTGATTTCTTCATAAATTAATGTTTATGGGTTTATTATTACGCTATTTTGTTTACAATTTTATGTAATTGAATACATAATTTCCTGCCCAAATTAGAAGCTTTTTGAAATTTACAGGGCCATCCATATCTATTTCATATAGGTAGCTAGCCCTTTTGCAGGCAGAGGTAACAATTTTTATCACAAAAATTTTTGAATTCCATGAAATGAAGATCCCTTTTCAGTTTTTTTTTCTTTTTTCCTTCTTCTAAGGTTGACATTGACTTCTAAGGTTGAAATTTAATTTAAATTAATTTATGAAATAATTATTAATAATCATTAAATTAAATTAATTTTTTTAATAACATTTTTTTAATGGCACACTTTTTTAAGCTAATAAAGTATCCCAAAACCAGAAAGTTTTTATTTTCATTCGCTCGATCGTTATGCCCGTTAAAGGGTTAAAAACGATATCTATCTACAGGGTGACTGGTAATTCGACCTATTCCTTGAAAGGGGTTATACTAGAGTTCATTTGCAACAATTTTGACCCAGTTAACTGGGGGTCGAAAATCGCTTGTTTTCGAGTTATCTCATTTTTAAGATTTTTTTGAAAAAATCCATTTTTCCACCTAAAACTGACAATTGTGAAAAAAATACTCCACTCTCTGCACTAAGTAAGCATTTTTCTAATAGCTGATGAATGAGCGACTACATTAAACTAAAATACATGTGTAAAATACCCGAAACCACTGAAATAAAAGGTTATAAACCGCACGACAAAATTTTTTTATTTGGATTTCGTTTCAATCCAAAGAGGATTACTTAAAAAAAATGTATCACACTTGGCGTACAAATTACGGAAATAACTTCCTCAATTCCTAAACTTTCCAAAAAGGTGCAAATGTTGTCTACTTTGACAAGAGTTTGAAAAAAATTGTTAACAATGGCAGAGCAGGTAGCGGATTTCCTAGAAGCGAACCTTACAAGATGCCGATTTGCTTTTGTCTCTTTCATTTTATTGCTTACATTGTTTCTCTTTTGTAAGTATTCGGGAATGTTTGTACTAAGGTTCACAATCGAGGCCCACTCATTCGCTCAATTCATTAAGTAATCAGTTAGTTTCAACCATCTTGGAGTTCGGACGTGTCGTTGTTAACTAACTTAAATTCTGCGCTAAAACAGCTTCCTTTTCAAATGGCTGCTTACCAAAATGAAGAATACGCGGATATCATGTATTGTTACGGGTTTTGTGATGGTGACGCTGCTGCTGCTCGAAGAGACTATCAAAGACGTTTTCCTACCCGCCGTTTACCTGATGTCAGCGTGTTTGGTACGACATATCGGCGCATTCGAGAAACGGGATCGGTTCGACGTCGCCAAACCGACGCTGGTAGACCTAGCGTTAGTGATCCAATCGAAGAGGAGCAAATTTTGCAGTGTTTTCAAGCAGACGGCACTACTTCAACAAAAATTGTGGCTAGGCAGCTTGGTATGTCTCAGTGGAAAGTCTGGTTCACTCAGCACACAGCACGGCAGTATCCATTCCATTACACGCCAGTACAAGCTATCGAGGAGGGAGATCCTGTCAGAAGGATGGATTTCTGCAGATTTCTAATAAATGCAGACATTGAAGACCCTGAGTATCTAAAAACAATCTTGTGGACAGATGAATCGAACTTCGACCGTGATGGTATTACAAACTATCATAATCTGCATTTTTGGGCCCCTAAAGGTCAGAATCCGAGAAAATCTAACGAAGGAGCTCACCAGCACAGATTCTCACTTAATGTGTGGATGGGAATCGTGCACAATAATTTAATCGGGCCATTCTTTCTGCCGGCACGCCTAACCGGCATCGCCTATGAAAACTTTTTAAGAGAAGAGTTACGTCCGCTGCTGGAGGATGTGCCGCTTACCACAAGAACAGCTTTGGTGTATCAACATGATGGCTGCCCAGCCCACTATTACCGGGGCGTGCGACAGTGGATGGATGAGAACTATCCACTGAGATGGATTGGTCGAGGCGGCCCGATCCCTTGGCCGGCTAGGAGTCCCGATCTAACCCCATGCGACTTCTACATTTGGGGTCATATGAAGACATTGGTGTATCGTACACCTATCTCTTCTCAAGAAGAATTAAGAGAGAGGATTTTGGCAGCTGCCCAACAAATTAAAGACACGCTTTCAACTCGAGTGACAGTAAGCGAAGTACGTCGCAGGCTTCGTGCTTGCATACGTAACGGAGGAAGACAATTTGAGCAAGACTTGTGATTTTTAAATGTAAAACTTTAAAACAAAATTTGTAATTTCATATGATTAGGTACTAAACATTATTATTTTACTCTTTTTTTTATTTTCACCAAACCAATAACTTTTTGAATAAAATTCACATCTGCGTGTTTAATAAGGTTTATTTTCCAAACTTGAACTAAAGTACACAACTTTTGCATCTTTTTGGAAAGCTTAGGAATTGAGGAAGTTATTTCCGCAATTTGTACGCCAAGTGTCATAAATTTTTTTTGAGTAATCCTCTTTGGATTGAAACAAAATCCAAATAAAAAATTGTTGTCTTGCGGTTTATAACCTTTTATTTCGGTGGTTTTGGGTATTTTTCACATGTATTTTAGTTTAAAGTAGTCTCTCATTCATCAGCTACTAGAAAAATGCTTACAGAGTGCAGAGAGTGGAGTATTTTTTTCACAATTGTCATTTTTAGGTCGAAAAACGGAAATATTCAAAAAATTCTTAAAAATGAGAGAACTCGAAAACAAGCGATTTTCGACCCCCAGTTAACTGGGGAAAAATTGTTGCAAATGAACTCTAGTATAACCCCTTTCAAGGAATAGGTCGAATTACCAGTCACCCTGTATACTATTATAAAACTGTAACAGGAAGTTTGTCTGTACATTGAAGATATTAACAAAAAAAAAGTTACGATATGGTTTTTAGGTGTCCCTGATTCCATTTCACCAATTTTTGGATTTTTTGTCTGTCTGTTTGTTTGTGTGTTTTTTTGTTTGTTTGTTTGTTTGTTTGTTTGAACGAGTATCACCCAAAAACTACTGAACCGATTTTGATGAAACTTTTTGTGTTTGATAGCTTATGATCTGACTTAAAATCTGGTATATAATTTGTGCGGACGAAGTCGCGGGTTAACGCTCGTATTAAATATTATAAAATGAAATTAGTTTCATTTTAAAGGGTCCTTCAGACCATATAATACAGACAAGTTTCAATTCGGAGCCAACTTAGAAAACAAAGTGAAGTTTCATAGACAAGATCCTCCTCAAACAGGCCCCTCGACCTAAATCCGAAATGTATGAGACAGCTGATATTTTTTCGCGCTTTCGACCCTGGTCCCGCATAGAAAGATGTTCAATTTGATGGTCTGATCATTCCCGAAACTGTCAGCATATTAAGAGGGATCCTATACAGCTACCGAATAGAGTTACTGTATCTCATACCTACGTCTCCTCTGCTCGTAGGTATTATTTCCCCAATCCATCAGTCTGTATTCTAGAAGGAAAGAACAAAAGAATGCAGCTGTGTCCAACACAGATAAACTATGTACATAAACAAACCAGCATAACTGTTCGTTTCTCCAAGAACTCCAACCGTTCTCACCAACTCTCCTTGCCCACAGGTGGACTGGAAGCTGGCCCGCCGTACAGGATGCCGCCTGCCCCCGACGCGGCCCTCCCCGGCGCGCCGGCCCCCTCTCCCGCCCTGCACACACACTCCAACAAGTTCCCCGTAAGTATTTGTGGTCTGCGACGATTTGGGACAACTCCAGATTGTTGCCGGGAAACTCCACGATAAGGCGTAACAAACGCGAATGTGGACGATTTTCGTGAATGTTTGTGGGCTTCGCGCCTTATTTACAGATTGGAGTCAACATTTTTTACCGCGACAAAGGGTTCTCAATTCTCATTTGCAGGTCCAGAAGGAGCCAGGAGTAAAAAATCAAGTTTGCGGCCCATGGTCAGCCAAAAACATGATTTTTTTCCAAATTCACTGTCATACCGTGAAGCTATTATAAATAGCTGTAGGGCACTCAGATGATCTTAAAATGTATCTACGTCATTATTATTGACGACCCGGTTGGTGTAATGGTTACCACGCCGGACTGCCAAACCAGGGTCCTGGGTTCGAATCCCGATTCGGTCATGGATGTTTATATGCTTGTGCCGTTGTTGTATAGTTTCCACAATAAACAGCCTATAGTGCTTGCTAATTATAAAATTGGCAACATGCCTCGTCCACAAAAACGTACAGTCAAAAATCCACAACCGGCTTCGTCACAAGAGAATACATATAAATATCCACGACACGTTTCGTCAGCAAAAAAATAAATAAACCTACACTAAACGGCATCGTCTAAAATCGTACCCGGTACAAAGGATCCCATCACACTAACTTCGTTCTCGCGCTGGATAGCTAACGAAATCCTCTGCACCAGATACGACCCATAGCGGACATCGCTGCCATAGTGCTTGCTTGGGATAATTACAATGTATGTGCCTGTGAGCGTTATTTATTGTTCTTCAGTTTTTTTCATGTTAAAGATTTACTTATCAGGTGTATTGCATTCGTTTTATGTTCAAACTATAAGAATGTGACACCACATTTGTGAAAATTCAAACCTTTTGGGATATCATTTTCAGTTCCACACCATCTATTGGCAAATATATGGTATCAAAAGTCTATTGAACCAGCATTCCACAATTCCTTTTTTTGCAAATTCTATTTGCTAGTTACAAGATTTATAACCAAAGTCAGGTTTATTTACGAGGCGCGGAGTTATTTATACACATACAAGGACAATTTATCCTTGTCGGTCTGTCCGTCCTTCCGTCACAGCTGTCATTAGCCACAACTACGAGCAAACCTGATGGGCAAGGTGAGGTTGATGACATTTTCTTTCCATTTTATATTTATTATGTTGTATCAAGTCAATTGTATGATATACATACATATATATTTATATATATATAATTATATGTTATGTTTATAATAGGTATTTATGATAACAAATATCTATTTATTTATTATGTAAATAAGAATTATATGTTTATCTATTTATGTTAGGTATTTATATCATTGTTTTTCTTTTAATTTTTCTTTGTAACACCGACCCGTATTCTTAGGTGATATTTCCTCTACCCCAAGGTTGTCTGGAAGATATCGCTTTTTAGCGATAAGACTGCCTTATTTGTACCATAATTATTTTTGTGACGTGCTCTGTACTGTATTTATGTGTTTGGTGTAAATAAAGTATATTTCATTAATTTTTCGTTGTATTATAATAATAAATAAATTATAAATATCTTCGACACTGGCACACAAGATTATCTAGTCTCATTTCAAGTACAAGAATCTAGCCCGGCTGATTAGGCTCGCGAAACTCTCTAACAAAAAACGTTATATATGAAACGTGCACCGCGGCCATTAAAATTCTTTGAACGGTTGCACACGTTTCATACATTCTGGATCATCGGTCACGACCAGTTTTTAGTATGGAAGTCCCGACTCTTATAACATAGTGAGTTACATTCTCTTTGCTTGTGATAACATGACCGGTTAAGAAAGGTTATGCCCGGAAACGGAGCGGCGAGGTGAGATCAGCAATGCAATTCAATAAGCGCAAACATCGTCATAACAAAGTCTTCGTTGAAACATCGGTGAGCTGACAATTCGATATTTACTATGGTTATGTCATGTGTCAAACTCATAAAAACTTCGACGATCTGAGGAATGCAAGACGGATGTTTTGAAAGTGATGTTAGTGAATTGCACTCCTGAGATGTTTCCGATGCCTGAAGGAATTACTCGCCTGTCTGGGTCGGTGCTATTCTAAACCACGTAGCGAGATTAGGAAATATGTGGCGAATCTGCAGATTGGCCAGTTGTCAGTTTGGCCAGTTGTCAGTTGTCACAAAATGTTGTCTTCTGTAGTGTTAATGGAATTTTCATTGAATTTGACTTGCCATCTTGGTGAAGAAATTTGCCTGTGTTAGAAGCTTGCTGATTGCCCAGGCTACATCAGATGATTCCACACTTTGCCTGCTGCCAGTTCGCATTCTCGATTCTAGAACTCTGACTCCCCATAAGTTGTCAGTTCTTCGGCAGATATGACCAGCTCATTGCCACTTCAGCTTGCTCATTTTCTGAGCAACGTCAACCACTTTAGTTCTCTCACGTATTCAGCCCATTCCTGATGTGATCTCTCAGAGAAAAACGGTGTTCCTCTGAGACTCTCTCCATAGCTTGCTGAGCGACTGTGAAGTTAATAGATAAATTATTCATATCGTCAGGTTCCACGTGTGAAACGATAACGTCCCTAACGATATGAATAATTTATCATTAATTTCAAAGTCGCTCAGCTAGCTATGGAGAGAGTCTCAGACGAAAACCGAAAATAGCTCTATTGTCCACTACTGAACGTATGAACTGTCTCAAAGCACACCAAAACCTATCTTCTTTCTTTTCTGTCACTCTCCGATGCCGAAGGGCATCCCATACTGTGCCTGCAAATTCGTAGTTTCTATTAAATAATGCGGGACTCTCATCGTTTATGAGTTCTTCGGAGGATATGATAGCCCATTGCCACTTAAGTTTGTAAATTTTCGCCGGACACCACAAGGCATACAAATGTATCTCCCTGCAAGTTTTTTACACCCACATATTAAGGCAATGATATACAGGGTGTAAGTGACAGCCTTGCAAATACTGAAACGGTGAACTCAGACCATCAAACTGAGCAACTTTCAATATGGAGCCTACCTCAGGAAACGCGAAAAAAAATCAGCTGTCCCATACGAAACTGCTTTACCTACCCGACTAAAATGTATGGGACAGCTGATTTTTTTTTCGCGTTTCCTGATGTAGGCTCCATAGTGAAAGTTGTTCAGTTTGATGGTCTGACTTCACCGTTTCAGTATTTGCTAGGCTGCTACTTACACCCTGGTCAGTCTTATTTTTTCGTGTTGCTGATACCTGTAGCTTCAATTTTGTATGCATATAATTTATTGCCTAAACAAATGAGGGTACAGAAAATCAAAATGAACAATTTTTACATCTGGCTTACAGGGTGATGCTTTAGGACTCCTAATTTATGCCCTTTCAACTGGAATATTTGTATCATTGCCTAAACTAGGGTGGGAATTTGCAGTGGGATCTTGGAGTATTACGATCGTAAATTGGTATCAAGTCCACTTTACATTCTCAGGCGAGAAACCAATCAAGCGAACAGAGAGATAGTAATTTGCCTCGTACATGTATTTATCTTTAACGTAATGGGTTCTCAAAGCTGTAAGAAATGTGTGGTGAAAGTGATCATTGTTGCCATTTTTATCGGTTGTGTTGACGCGTGTTCTTGTGTTTTGGTCGAGATTAAAAATATAGATTAAAAATAAAACAGTCAAGTGCTAGTAGAGCTTAGAAACAGTGTTCCGTATCGAAAGAAAAATAAAGTTTGTTTTTATTTGACAAACTATCAAAGGTAAAGTTAATTACTATGTACTACTACTAGTGATAGGTATCTTTTATCTATTTAATAATTTTCTTACACGTCTTGTAGAAGTTCTTTATTATCTGCGGACAAACCAATAACCAACAAATATGATTCGTATTTTTTTTTGTCGGCCTGCAATACATTATAAGCATTCCAGTAATATTTTAAATGCTATAAGTAAACTAATTTTTAACCGACTTCAAAAAAGGACGATTTCTCAATTCGACCGTATATTATATATATATATATAAATTTTTTAGAGCTTTTTTTTTCTCTTTTCAGTTAGAATTTTTTTCGCCCTGTCGTGTTTTCTTTTTAAACAATTTTTGATATTTCTTTTGGAAATAGTTTAGGACCTAAATCTAGACAATCATTTCATACCTATTGATTAAGTATGAAAATAATATATTTAACTACCATCCATAAGCTCTATTATGAAAAAAAATCGCTCGTGACAGACTAGACTGATAAACGGGCGATAAAGAGATTCCTAAACGTTTATGACGGATATGTGCTAGGTCTGCAATTTCGATAGACAGACATAGGTACGAGGTGCTCTTTAACTAAGGAGGTGCTAAGTTATCCGTTTTTTAAGTTTTGATACAGAACACTAATAAAGTCACGACTGACCAATGTTTTAACGCGTTACAAATTGAACTGTGGGTTACATAAGTGTTAGTTACGTATGTAATTTTGTTCAGACGTTATCTAAATAATATATCACCAATAGTATCATTATTTATCTATGGTTCTTACAAAACAATCAATAAAAACAATAAGTGTTAAGTGTCAATAACATAGTATATTTTGAGTTTTTGTAAACTAATACTGTTAAGCCCAATAAATGTGCATAAATTGTACCTAATATGTTTTTAATTACCTTATTATGTAAGTCTTATGAAATGTAAATATTTTTTACGGAGTTTGTTAAAAAAAAGAGTTGTATAACAAACCTTTAATTATTTGCTGTACCTATACATTTTAATGTATGTTGTTTAACATAATGCTCATGGAAAATTATATTCCCCAAGCGGATTAGCATTATTCTAAATACGGTGTTTACAAAAAAAATTGTTTATTAATCAGAAAAATGTGTTTCGGAGTGATCAGTAAACGGGCAACAACAACCATCTATATTTTTAAGCGTGCTATCGAAGTAAAAAGTAATTCCTCCACTCGTCACAAATCAAACATGTTACAAGTTTGTTCGCTCGCTTTTAGTATAACATTATTTTTCTTAACCTATATCATCCCACTGCTAGGCAAATGCCTCTCATTTAATTCTCTAACCATCGCATCACTGTCCTGGGCATGCAACTTAATATTATTATCTTTTAAACCAACAGATCGAAAGAGAAGTGATCCTGT
The DNA here is from genome assembly GCA_927399405.1 of Agonopterix arenella. Taxonomy (NCBI): domain Eukaryota; kingdom Metazoa; phylum Arthropoda; class Insecta; order Lepidoptera; family Depressariidae; genus Agonopterix; species Agonopterix arenella. Next base: position 1,412,804 of record OV656704.1, read on the forward strand.
CATCAGGTGACAAAAACTCGAAGGTGCCTATCCTGCAGGAAGCAAGGAAAAGGGGCAGGCTTGGAGCCGTTGCACCTGATACGCCGCCGAAAGCTTTGTCAGCTTGGACCCATGCTGAGGTAGGTCATAGTACTTTTATGTTTTATTGAGATGATCAAATACCTAAGAGATAACCTGCAATTTGACGATTAATAACAAATTTAGTACCTAAAGTAAACAGTACAACCACAGATCACAAAAACTAAAGGGAGATGTGAAAAGGGGGCGGGGCCAGTGTCGCAGCAATATGCGCAAAAACGGAACGCATTAAGTCGCGACAGTAATGATTCAGTATATTATGAGGCTGAAAGCCAGTCGAGATATTATGTGTTAATAGTTTACAATGCTTGCGTAGTACTAAAGATTAATCGAATGTTGAGTTCTGATACCGCAATGGATAATGAGCACATTCAAGCTAACAAAACACTTTCTATCGCGTGGTACTGGTGGTGATGCGACACTAGGTTTCGTACTCAGCGCGTTGGTTGGCATCTCTCTATAAGGTCTAACAAAATTAGGTGACATTATTTTAAGGGGATGATCAGACCATCAAACTGAACAACTTTCTCTAAGGGACCAATATTGAAATCGCGAAAAAGAAATCTGCTGTCCCATACATTTAGGTCGAGTAGGTTTGTATGGAACAGCTGATTTTTTTTTCGCGAGTTAAATATCGGTCCCATAGAGAAAGTTGTTCAGTTTGATGGTCTGATCATCCCATTAAAATAGTTTCACCTAATTTTGTTAGACCTTATATATCTCTATGAGTACAACATTTTCCCGTTCTGTCTGAGCCAGATATGGTTATCCAAAATGGGGAGATATTTTTCGTTCTTGAAGAGTAAAGAAATATAATTATAATGTAGGGGTCAACATAAATAATCCTATTGGGTCGAAGTATAGCTGGGTTGCCAGCCCTCATAATAAGATAAGAGCCTGAGATAAATTATCGCAGATACTTATAAAAAAACGTATTTTTGTGTTCATTCATATTCATTCACAGTTTAACTTTTAATTAAATCTGTTCTAAATTAGAACAATGAAATCCATATAGGTATGTATGTACCTACTTATACTACTTAGATTTTCCAACAACATAGAAATCATTAATTAGGTAGGTAAGTGAAAAGCTCACCTAGATGATTCCTCTCTGGTTCATGTTTTTCTCTCTTTGATAAATAATTGTTGTTTTAGTACTCTTTTATGTATGATATGTATTTGTAGGTATGAATATGTATTTGTTATAGGTATTTATATTATATATATATTTTTATGTTACAGTATGTTTGTATTTGTATAACATTATTTGTGTATGTTATCTATATTGTGTTATTATGATCTACACCGCCTACCAATCTTCTTTCACTATTTCCTCTACCCTAAGGTTGTCTGGAAGAAATCGCTTTTTAGCGATAAGACCGCCTGTTTTTGTGCCTTTTGTATTTCCTCATTGTTTGCTCTCTGTATACTCTGTTTTTTTGGTGTCAAATAAAGTATAATTGATTGATTGATGATTTTAATCCTAACTTAATAACACGCTTAGAGAAAACTACATTTTAATAAGATTATAATAGCATATGCATAAATTATATCAAGTCAATACACTGCCGTTGATTTCTTGTAAACTATAAGGGAACGTTTACATTAATCGATAAAGCAGCGCTGCTATACAGGGTCTTTTTTAATATCATGACACGTTTTTAAGGGGATGATCAGACCGTCAAACTGAACATTTTTCTCTTTGGCAACAACATGGAAATCGCAAAAAGTAAATTAGCTCTTCCATAAAAAACTGCAAACTTATACTCGAGCCAAAGGTGTGGGACAACAGATTTTTTTTCACGATTTCGATGTTGGCCCCATAGAGAAAGTTGTTCAGTTTGATGGTCTGATCATCCTCTTGAAAAAGTGTCAGCATATTAAGAAGGAACCTGTATTTAAACACGTTCATTTTTTTTTTTAAATCTATACGAATTACAAAAAGCTACACATCTAAAGTAAAGTTTGGATTTGGTTATGGATTTATACTTTTAGGTTTAGTCTTCATTTGTTAACATTTAGTATAATATTATAACAACCATCTCAACCCAACCAACCACAGCCGCGCTGCTCCAATCTAATGTGAAGTCACTTTAACAACCAGTTACATACTTTCGTTCTGGTTCTATATTTCATCAACTTTGTACTAGGTTAGGTACAATAATCTAGAGTAAATTGTTGGACCTACTTACACGTAATAACTGTCCATACTGTCACAGATACCGTTTATTACCGTCCAGGAATGCCAACTAGCGCTTTTGGCGCCAGATCTAGTGATTTCTTCCATTTTGGTGCTTTTATTATTCAATAATGGTCTCAAATGGTGAAGGCAGGACCACCCCATTTTTCTCGACCTAATGTTCTCGACCCAATGAAACGAGAGAGCATTGGAAATGGCGGAAATTTCCCAATCCTGCGCAAGCTCTCGTCAGTCCTTAGATGACATGTCACTCTATGGATATCCTGGGGATAATTTTATATAATATTGATGTTCATAAAAACTTCAATTTTCAAATCTTATCTTTTATTGGATTTTACTTTTTCGTGAAAAACATTATTTTGTTCCATGGAAACATACCTATTATGCAGTAAAAATTAATTTCTTGTATCTGTTTTACTCGAAAACGATACCAGACAAGCCCTAGTAGCTTACACATATACTTATGCTTCACCCCCCTCCCCCGCGCACAGGCGACGAATCAGAATTTTTTTTTTTTAAATTATTTAATAAAAAGTTTGAAGTACATACATGTTTTACTTATAGTCCTACAAAACCATATTTTATGGTTTGGGTGTAGGAAACAGAGAATCACAGTCTCGCATTACATAGGCGCAAAATATAGTCTATTTTTATACGTTACATGACTGGCGTACTGAGTACATACTTATTATTATTACTAATCATTGATGACATTCAATAGCAACAATTCCTTCAACATTCTACAGAATTTCGCCTTCTTCACCTCATTTCTAATATCGGCCGGTAGCTCGTTGTACAGCTTTGGAACTCACCTACTTAGGGTCCTATACCCGAAGTAGTTCTGCGCTCGCGGCACTTCGAACTTACCAGCCGATATCGCTCTCGTTTCGTGGTTATGAGCCAAGTGTGACCAGTGTGTGTGTGGGTTGCCATGGTTATTAGCGCCCCCCACATCTCCCCACATCTTCAAATGATCGCCGAGGAACATCCTATCCATGGTAGTTTAATGCTTTTAACCCGAAGCGCTCAATTATCGAGCGAAAAAGCTGTACTGTCAATTTAACGCATTTATTGAAAATGTCGCTAGCGCTTTATTAGATTTTTCGCTTGGCAGCGCGTTTCCGCTCAGTAGAGTGGGCATCACTAATCCGGCCATGACTGTCATTTAAAGATTTAGATCGTAACGGATGATAAATTGCAGACAAGTCTATATTTTAACATGAAGAATGATGGAATTTCTCTTGATGTAAACTTGCTTTTGAAGTAAGCTTTCTAGACTTTATAGTATTTTCTCTTCATGCCTGGAGGCTGGTTTAGAGAACTGCTGGTGCGAAGTATCGAATATGATGTGTTCAATCATCGCCAGCCCTATAGTATTTAACGAATGCAAAGCCGCGATGATAGTGAAGATTTATAACGTCTCATAGTTGAAGAAGAAAACGAAGAAAAGAAAGAAGTGACATTGTTTATAATGTCACTTCTTTCTTCTTTTCTTCGTTTTCTTCTTTAACTATGCGACGTTATAAATCTTCACTATACAACGACATACTTCTACAGTGCGTAACAAAACTCTCTAGTAATATTTAAACTTTCAATATGGAGTAAGTATGAAGAAAAAAAAACCCGCTGATTCATACAAAACTGCAGGTACGAAGTACTCGACTCATATCCCATATAATATGAGTCGAGTACCTCGTACCTGCAGTTTTGTATGAATCAGCGATATATTTATATCTCATATGTATGGGACGGAACTGAACAATTTTCAACATGGAGACATCATCCTATGTTAATTGTTAGTTGTTGTTGAAAAAGTTAGATGGTCTAAACTTTAGACCATCTAACTGAAGAATTTTCACAGGGGTGGTTTCGACTCTAAACCACCCCTTTAAATATTACTAAGGAGTTTGGTTACACCTTGTACAGCCTATAATACAGTGTGTAATGAAACATATCATCAACCTTTAAACCACATACTCTACCCATCAAACTGAACAACTTTTGCTATGGGAGCAAACTCATCGGAGAAAAAAAAATCTGCTAGCTGTTCATACTAAACTGCAATGCCTACTCGACTCAAATGTATGAGAAAGCAGATTTTTTTTTGCTCCATTCGGTTTGCTCCACAGATCACAAGTTTGCTCCCATAGTAAAAGTTGTTCAGTTTGATGGGTAGTGTATATGGTTTAAAGGTTAATGATACTTTTCCTTACACCCTGTATAGGCTAATGATGATGACATACTAGCGCTCATTTTCACAAATGAAAAGAACAGAATTCATCATCAGGAGTACACCAAAGCGAGCATCGGAACCACTTTCGACAAAACTTATTTGGGCAAGTTGCTATCTTGTTATAACTGAACCAGAATGAAACCATAAACAAGTGACCATTACATGAATACATTATAGACATGTGCCTACAGGGCAAGGAACTCGATCGTTATGCCTGGCCTGTCGTCATGCTCATTAACCTCCAGGAAGACTGTACACTTGTGCCTTTTTGCCATAGCCACTGACCATTCAGATTATCCCACTTTAGATTTAAATGCTCTAATAGCCCAGTCATTTTACTGTTTGAGCTGGGACTAATTAATAATTGATATTTTTTTTCGGTATAATATTAAAGAGCCAATTCGAGCCTAGAAATGTACCAAAATAAAAAAAAAATCACGTCAGCAACAGTTCCAATTTTAAAATGTAGCTATTATCTTGTTCTAAAAAAACTGATGGTAAATTTTTCTTTGCATATATTTCAGGCTTTACCATTATAAATACTTTAAACGCGGTGTTAATATTTTTGTCTACTTAAAAGGTTTGAATGAATGAATGAATGAATGAAATATACTTTATTTACACCAAAAGAAAATACAATGCACGATAGGAAACATAAACTGAATATGGTTTAAGGTTTTTAAAAATACATTTGTATTTTCTAATAAACACCTCATTTTTTAAATTCCAATGCCTATTTTATTGCTCAAAAATTATTTATATTGTTAAATCTAAATCAAATGAATAGTATTATTAATTTAAAAGCCTTCTGAGACACACAATTGTGATTTCTATGTTGTGTAGCGATTTTTTTTTAAATATTGTTGTGGCAAGATAAGATAGTCTTTTTGTCACTAAACGGTGCCGGTTTCAGTTTAAAAGTCCAATAAGTAATTACTCCCTACCCCGCCTAACAAAACTCCGTAAAATGACTCGGCTATAAAGTCTTAACTTTTTTGAATCTTTTCGGATCACGCGATCAATTTTCTATGGGAGGTCCAAAATGTTTTTCTTTTTTCGACCCATGTTCCTCAGGGACGGTTCTTTTGTTTCATTGTCTAAATTAATATTATTATATCAGCCGTCGCTATCCCATTGTTGGGCAAAGGACTCCCTCCGCCGTTCTCTCCATGCGTCCCGGTTTTGCGCTTCGTTAGGCCAGTTTGCCAATACAGAGGAAGTCGTAGATGGATCTTGCTCAGGTAACCTTGGAGAAATCTTAATCAGATGTAACAATGTTTTATACGTAAGAAGGTATGAGTAGGAAGATGAGGAGGGTGAAATGAAGGAATAATACTATGTTACATTATCATAAGTTACGTTAAGTTCTTCAAGAAGAACTGTCTGAATAGTGAATACAAACTTGAATTTTTTTTTAAATTTAAAACTTCCTAATAGTTCTTAAAGAAGAGCCGTAGTGGTCCAAAGAGCCGTGGTGGTCCAGTGGCGAGTAGCCTTGCCTTCCGTGCAGGAGGCGATGGTTCGATCTCCGTCCAGGCCGACTCGTACCAATGAGTTTTTCGGAATTTATGTACGATTTGTAACACCACTGGCTTTTTCGGTGAAAGAAAACATCGTGAGGAAACCTGCATGCTTCAATTTCGAGGCATGTATTGTACCTAATGTCCATTACAAGTGGCGACGGGCTCAGTCCCTGTTACACTGGACAGAGTTTCGGTACTACTAGTGAAACGTGGATGTTCTGAGGTTTCAGAATATCTTTGACTACCCCCTCGGGGAATATAGTCGTGAGCATATGCTTATATGCTTATGCTTATGCTAAAAACTTCTTAATAGTGTATACATACAGGGTGTAAACTTAAATGCGTTACTTATGTTACATACTTGTGGGGGTGCTCCAGACCAACACTGAAAGCAACGGAAGCAACATGGAAATTATTCCATTGTTGTTTCTGTTTTATCCCGATTCGTACCTTCCATTTCTTCACGTTTGATACTTGTTTACTAACATAAGCAATGAATCACAGGTTATGAATCTTTAGAAATTAATGCGTTTATTTACTTGAAGTTCTCGTTTAAAACACCATTGTCTTACTTCATTCATAAGCAAGTCTCGTACAAACTTGAATAAACAATACTTTTTCCTCAACATTCTTTACAAAAAACCATTGTTTATACAAAATACTTCGACGGTCGCTGCTACTCGCCAACTTCATTTGCTCTTCCAAACAATTTTCCCTCTTAAACAGTAAAAGCTGAAGTTTATTTTGCAAAAGTTTGCAAAGCTTTGTTTTGGAGATGAGTAATGCGAGATTGTGGATCTGGATTGCAGAACCGCGTCACAATACCAGACATAAACAAAGAAGGTAGGAAGGCATAGCCTTTTACATTATATACGCACACTGAGAACGATAACGTCATTATACAAAATCTATCAATTTTTTGAAATCAACACCATCTATTTTATTATTATTTGAACTACTAAATGCAAAAACCCTCATGAACGTAGTTCGATTAGAAATCACTAGGTGGCGCAGTGACGTTTTGACATAGTTGGTGGCGACGCGCACGCGTAACAGGGACAGTGGCATTTTCTCAGTAATGCCAAGGACGGCGGACGATTAGCTACTAGCTCTGCGAAACATAGTGTCATTTTTAGGATAGTGGCATTCTGCACTGAATTTAACCGGTAAGTTTGCATATTTTGTTTACGATATAGTGTATTTATCCAAAAAGTGACGATATTGCATCAACAATGTATACATTAAAGCAATATTCAGTAATAGTGATAATGACATTTTGCATATAAGGACTTTATGCGATTAAATTTTGTTAAGTTTGTGTAATTCAAAACGACACTAACCTTATAATGCCGTTGTGTATTTAACAAAAGTCGTAGACTTTATTTCTATAGTAACTTTATAAAGTCATTTTTTTATTAGTGTCGATTAAACTGTTCCTAGCTGTATGTAATCTTTTTCAATCATTAATGCAATAGTGTCTTAATTTGCATAGTGTCAGTTAAAATTTAAGTTACAATACAAAGTTATGAAACAAAGTCGTTATGTGTTTACCATGCATAAATCAATTGCTTCAGTTGTAAATTTATAAAGTCATTTTTTTGTTAGTGGCTTTTAAGCGCTAAAGTACAACATGTAATTTTTATAATTTATAACTGCATTAGTGTTTCCTTTTGCGTAAAGTCGGTTTTACGTTTTATATTATGGTACAAATTAGTATAAAAACAGTTTTAGCAATGTTTATACTAACTTGTATCACAACCTAAAATGTTAAACTGTCTTTATTCAAAAAGAAACACTAATGCATATGAAAATTACGAAATCAAATGCGTTGAATAACCGACTAAAAGACATTAATTAAAAAATAATCTTTATAAATTAAACAGATTAATTTTGAAAATTTTAATGGGTTAAATTAATAAATGCATAATTAATTAATTATTTCCCTTGATTTTATATTTATTTGCTTCCTAATGATTGCTTTTACTCGTTTTAATGCTCTAATATTGTTTTAGAAACATGCCACTACCAAATCCAAGAACATTAAAATTTAAGAAAATTATTGAAGAAACTAATAGATCAACTTCCCCGTTGCAACAGCCTGAAAAAGAAAATATACCATTAAATAAAGAACACCGTTTGACTACAAGTGATCCGCCGTCTTCAAAAAATGACTTTGAAAATGTCATAATTCCTATGTCTTCCTGCGAAACAAATAGAAATGATTCTTCTTTACATAATGTTAATGTACAATATTTTAGAAACAGAAAATCTTCATCTTCTTCTACTAGTAGCTCAGAGTCCGCTAAAGATTTTTCACCTGCATCTGATGATGACAAAGATTATAAAGTTTCGGATAAAAGCGACAGTTCCTCATCTAGCAGCACAACTGATAGACAGTGTGCAAGGAAGAAAAAAGCACTCCACCCTAAACAATTAAAAACTTTGGCCAAAGCAAACTCACCTAGGTCTCCAAATTCATCATCTGTACGTTTACGTTCATCATCCAGTTCGTCAAGCTCATCGTCTGGATCCTCAAGTTCTTCATCTGGGTCTTCAAGTTCGTCATCTGGATCTTCTAGTTCAGCATCCAACAGTTTGTCCTCTGACTCTCAACCTCCAGTTAAACAAAAGCCTACATGTATGCAAAGTCGGATATTAGAAACAGCTGTTCCAAACATAATTCAACCCTCCTGTGCTTTACAAAACTTGGCTGTAGATTATTTATCTTCATCAGATTGTGAAATGAATACTTCCCTCCAACCAGATATTAGTCCTGCTGAAATTGAAATAGATTCAGAACCACAACAAAACCACAACATCTGCCATGAAGATTCAGAATCAAAACTAGTCGATGAGGAGATCCCGTTGCCTAATTTTAAAAATAATCGTATGACACTGAAAAGTATTGTAATGCAAACCATAGAAAAGTTAGGATTAAAGCTCCCAACAGATAATAAAAATAAAAAGGTTCCTGAATTAACAGAAGAAGTTATTGATTCAATGAATTCTAAAATTGTACAACCATTGAAAGTATTAGCGATGAAAACAGTGACTGACATAATAAATGGCAATCAAGTTCCTACCCAGTCTACAACTGTATTCCAGCATTCCCTAGATCCACCTGAAAATAAATCACGCAAAAGGAAACGGGGAGTAAACAAAAGAAATCTGGCAAAAACACTACGCAACATGGGTTTACAGTATCAATCAACATCAAAGTCTGTGATTGCTCCTAGAAAGATGGGAAACCCTTGCACCGACCGATGTCGACTTAAATGTAAAGAAAAGCTGTCAATTGAACAACGCAAACTTGTTTTTGATAGATATTGGAACTTAAGAGACTTGTCCAAGCAGAGACATTTTATTGCTAATCACATACAAGAAATCAAACCTAAGTATCAATACAAAAAGATAGACAGTAACAGAAAATCGAAACATGCATTTTATATCACCGTTGAAGGCCAAAAACTAAAAGTATGTAAAACCTACTTCAAAAATACATTAGGCATAAACGACAGGCCAATTCGCACTGTCATAGATAAATTAAATTCTTCAGGAATTGTTGAACCCGACCTTCGTGGAAAACACGAAAAGCACAATCAAGTCCAAAAGGAACTCTTAGAAGAAGTTCACAGACACATTAACAGTATACCAAGGATAGAGAGTCATTATTTAAGGCAACAGACGACAAGGGAATTTATTGATGGAGGCAAAACAGTTACTGATTTATATAGAGATTACAAAAAAAATAGTGAAGAGAAGGGAGAATGTTACGTGAAATTGCACACATATAGAAAGATATTCAACGAAGATTTTAATATTAGCTTTTTTGTACCAAAGAAAGATCAGTGCAGTGATTGTGTAGCGTATGAAAATTCAGATATAGCAGGAAAAGAAAGTCTTGAAGAATCCTACAGAAAGCATTTAGCAGAGAAGAATAAAAGCCGGGAAGAAAAAACTAAAGATAAAGAAGCTATAGATGAGAAAAATATAGTAGCTTGCTATGATCTACAAGCGATATTGCAAGTGCCCAAAGGTGACGTTTCTGGGTTTTATTATAAATCTAGACTCAATTGCTTGAATTTTACTATATGCGAATTAAAAACAGACCACTCAGAGTGTTTTTTCTGGACCGGGGTAGAAGGGAATAAAGGTGCAAACGAAATTGGTTCTTGTCTTTTTAAGTATATGCAAAAAAAAAATACTTCGTCTTCTGGCAAATTAAACATAATTTTTTATAGCGACAATTGTTGTGGCCAACAGAAGAACCAGTTTGTTTTCTCAATGTATATCTACGCTGTTAAACATCTTACCAATATTGATTCCATAACTCATAAATTCTTAATAAAGGGCCACACTCAAAATGAGGGCGATTCAGTTCACTCTACTATAGAAAAACAAGTAAAAAGAACCCTTAAATCTGGGCCTATTTATGTGCCCGATCAATATATAAATGTTATTAAAGAAGCAAAGAAAAAGGGCAAGAAATACATAATAAATGAAATGAGCCACAGTGAATTTTTTGACATTAAAGGTCTACAAGAATTTAAACTACAAAAAAATACCGAAGTAGAGACTATCAGGATAAATGATATAAAAATCATAGCTATTAAAAAGTGAGTGAGCCAAATGGTATCCAAATTTTGTACAAAACATCCTATTTGCAAGAAGAGTTTAAAAAAATTAAATTGCAGAGACAAAGTCGAGCTAGACCCCAACTGAAAAGGTTGTATTCAACAAGAATACCGTTGGCTGAGAGAAAGAAAGAAGATTTAAAGTCTCTTATAAAGCAACGTGCCATTCCGCCGTACTATGCTTCATCTTTCTATAATAGTATTATTAATCATTGATCTCATTTAAGAAGTATTTACCAAAGATGATTATTATTAACATAAAAGAAGATTGTTGGTGTTTATTTTGTATTGAGTGAAAGCTCTGGTTTTGTTTTTTAGAAGATTTATTTTATGTTGTATTTTTGATAAAAAATAAGTTTTAAATGAATAGATACTGATTATTAGATAGAGATGAATACATAATGATACTCATAATTAGAGACTGATTACGGTATTGTAATGCTTGAGACTGAACACTAGGAAACTTAGTTAGTTTTAGTGTTAAGTGATTCAAACTATAGATTTTAAATGAATATCATTTTTGAGAGCAAAGAGGCTAAACGTAAAGCTAAGGGTAAGCTTATGTTCGTAACGTTGGTTGTTAAATCATGAACGTAGTTTAAATCAATAACAACGTACCTAAAGTTAGGAGCATTTTTATTTGTTTTTATTTATAAGGACTTTTATAAAACTTTATTAGTTCTTAGCAACTAAGTTCCCTTAAAAGTTTAATAAATGCTATATTTCTATGATTTTCCTTTTTATTTATATTATATATTGTATATTTTAAATGATTTACCAGATTTTAAAATATTAAAATGTCTTTCTTAGTTAAAATTATTGTTAAAACATACAGTGAAAGTTAAAGTAATAGTGACACAAAACGAAATTTTCAAAAATAGTCCACTCTTTATCAACATAGATTACAAAATGCCCTAGTATCATTGAAATTACAGGTATGTACATTGATTTTCCTGAAAACCGCATTCAGAAACCCCTCTTAGAAAAAGTTTGCAATCATCCCAAATTTAAAAACTTAAAACGATTATTACTTAAAATGACGATTTTTGGATAATGTCACTATCATTCTGAGTGTGCGATAAGTAAAGATACGTTTGTATCTTTCTTCAGAGATATAATACAGATTCCCAGGAAGACAGATATTGAGTTACCTAGTCAGTTTCTTATTTAGCCAGATTTAGACTACCTACGTCAGTTTCAAATATTATTAATTTTTAAACATGTTACAGCCATGTTGTGCGAATTTCGAATCAAATTAAATATTGAAAAATTTGTCTCGGACGGGACTTTATCCAATTTCGCCAGCGAGCCCACTACCCAGAGAACGAAATTTTCTATCTGTTGCGTCTTAAGGAGACGTGAGCGCCATCTACTGGTAGTTATTACAAACTAACCAACCTACACTACAACCTACAACATGCCTACAACTGGAATTCATACGATATAGATGACACACCCTGTACCAATTTCAAATATTATTGATTTTTAAACATGACTAACTTAACTTAACTTACTTACTTTAACTTTTTACTTTTTTGTGTTTCGTCAGATTCTGATTAGGTCAGGTGTTTGTACAGTCATGTAAAAAAACACCTTGGAATTCCTCCGCACTGCTTCGCACCCACCTAAGAGAGAGAGATAGACGAGTCCGGAGGAAAAATCAGAGCATCAAACCGACCATGGGGCCACCACCGAACTCGCAAAAAAAATTGCAATCCCACTCGACATGTGACGTTTCGGTCGAGCAGGATTCCAATTTTTTTTACGGAAAAGCTTTTATTGCAGTTTTAATGTTGACACCATAGTGAAAGTTGTTCAGTTTTATGGTCTAAATCACTCCTTTAAATATTACTGAGGTGTTTTGTTACACCCTGTATTTTTGGATAGAAGCAAAGTTTCAGGATGAAATGTTAATTTACGATAGGTGGTTAATCTTTCTCCCATAAAGATACCTTATCCCTTAGTCGCGTCTTATCACGCCACGCTTAGAAAATAGTGGTCTATTCTAAGCCATCACCCGGTCAACCTTTCCAGCTACTTGAGAACCTTAATAACCGACTTCATAAAAGGAGGAGGTTCTTTCTGCTAATAAATAAATAATTAACAACCACACACCACACGTAGCACAAAGGAAGACCATAAAAATGCATGGTGTGTGGTGTGCCACAAGCACGGGTAGTTAAGCGATATTACTTAGAAACGAACGGTGGGCTGAGTGCGTGCGGACTGCCTGAGACGAATTGATTAAATTGTTATGGTACGCGAATATTGCGTAGGATATTGGAATTATTTTTGTGGATGATTATTATATTCTAATTTTAAAATTACGGCGGCCATTTTGGTTTTAGATGATTAAGCAAATTTTAATGTCTAGTTTATGTAGCAAAAGTGCTTGACGTTGTACAGTTATGCAGGTATTTTGGTGACTTCAAGGGCTGTTTTTATTAGAAAAGAACACTACCCAGAGCCACCACTGGAGCTTCGTTGTAGGGCGGGGAGGAGTGCCAAGGTGTATTGAATCTAGTGGATGAGATGCCAGGGCTGCAAAAGAGATCCATTACTTCTCTGAGAAATGCTTGACTTTAATTGGTTAGTATTGAAAATAGGATGTAACTTTTAATTTTTTAATTTATTTTATTTCAAAACTGTAATACAGTTTTATTACATTATTTATCTGCCAAACTGCAGAGCAGTTTCACACTTGGGTACGATATAACATATATTTTTAATTTAATTTAACACCGAAACATGAACATGCCTTAAAGACACTGAAATTAACACTAAATACTCGTATGACTGGTATGATTCTTTACAAGTTTTCTTCGAAAAATTCAAGCATTATCTTTTTAAGTTTTTTCTTATATGTTGATTTACTTACATCTTCATTTAAAGTTCAAGTTCATTTAAACTTCATTTGTATGCAGCTCGCGCAGGCGCGCTGCAAGGACTAGTCCTCTTAAGTGATTTTTTTAGCATAATAATATATCACGTTTGGGCAAAGGCAATCTTTTACGCTTCCACTCTCATATTTGGCAACTTTTGGTCAGTAGTCGTCAAAATCTGGGCTTCCCACCCACCTCTTATGATATCCTAGATTGACTTGGGGCTTATTTCATAGTGACAACTGTAATTTACAATGGCAATTTCAGATACTTTACTGAGAATGTTAGGACACAGGTTGTTTAACGCCATAAATAACTAGCAATGTACCCTGGATTGTCAATGTTACAATAGTCATGTTTATGAGATAGGCCCCTGGACCTTCTACTATCGAAATTTATTATAGTAAATATTGGAAAAGATTAAGAGACAGGTAAATGCCTCATTCTGTTACGTAACACTAGGCCTCATTAAATACTAATTCATAAAAGTACTATAATATATTGTAAGTATTACACAACACAATTAACACAAGATTTCTACCTCTAGATGTCTATCTTATAACAATTCCACCATGTCATTGCCCTTTCACGGTAAATACGATATAAGAACCATGTGAATCGTACAACTTTGTTACACGTCAGTGAAAGTTGCCGTTCGATGACGAATCGAATATTCGTGTTATTGATAGAAAATGGATTTTATAGAATTCTTATATAAAACTAAAAGTAGCGAGATATAAAATTACTGTGATAATTAGAGCTACACCTTCATTCAGCCAACTATAGTCCTACAAAATCGGCATCGAGGCAGACCTAGGAGAAAGTGGACCCCTTACTCTCACCACTATAACTCCTGTAATCTAGGACTACACTAGCCTTTCGCCCTCAAAAAAACTGCAAAAGAAACCCTTATCCCTTAGTCGCCTCGTACGACACCCAGGGTAAGAAATGGACTGGACTATTCTAAGTCGGAACCACACGGTTCTTTCTATCAATCAAATCAGCCCACATTAAGCGACTATTGGGCATATTGCGCCATTCCTCAGGGTCCTGTGCTAATGAGATCCAATGCGAACTCGTCACCCTCACAATGTCATCGGAGCAACTTGCTGGTGGTCTAACTCCGTCGCTCGGTTCTTCATAACAAAGCTATTTCAACACCATTAATCAATTTGTTAACAAAGTAAGGAGAACACTAAATAACTTCTCTACGGTCCACACAATCGTCGTAACAAGCCCGCACTGCTATGCGCAAGCGCACAATACGACCGACAAGTGTTACGGCGCGCACGCATCCGGTGCACGCCGAGACCGTCGCCGGCGCAGACGTAGAGAAAGATCTATGAGCTTTTGTTTAAAATAGTTTTTGTTTTGTGCTTTCAATATAATAATGTTATTTTGTGTTGTGATATAATAAAAAAGTGATGTCCGTGTAAAGAAAAAACAGTTTTCAGTGAATTCGCGACTCTTCGGAATCCTACCAACGCTAAAACAATTAAATGTTCAAATTAACAATAAAAGAATGGTCCAGATCATAATCGCATGAATGCATTTGAAAATGATGGTGATGAAGTCATAAATATGGATACAGATTTGTATTATTCGAAATTTTTATTTATGTACTTTTACATGGATGACGTTATGGACTAAACGCTGGATGACAAGATGGTTGAATTCGCTTTGGAAAATGTCGGTATTTAAAGCATTTTTACTACAGCCAAATTTTTTAATGCGAATCGAAGAAGGAAGAGTTTCTGTGAAAATGATAAATATTAAGCCTAATAATAAAAATCTTTCTACAAAAAGCAAAAAAGTTGAATGTTGAATCATGCTATTTCAAGTATTTCCTGGCATTGTGGTCAACTTATAAACTACTTATAACTAACATCAACAAATAATAAACCTAAGTTCCTTAATTAAAATCATACAGTTACAAGAAAATTTTACAGTTAGACCCCTTTCGAAAACAATTTGAATTCCATCTATCTACCGAGCCATTGTTTCTTAGATTCTCATGAAACAATGCAACACACCACATAACTAAGTTACTTTAAACTTACTTCACAGAACCAAGCTGGGACATCTGGGGACTTCAGACAATACCACGATAACTACGGGTACGCCATGCATCAGAATCAGAACCAGGCTCTACCAAGAAATATTGGCTACGATTCACCAAAACCACCGGTACCTGCTAAAAACTACGGCCCAAAACAAGACACCCCAAATAACTCACAATTAATAACAGTCACTGTTGAAACTGGGAAAGATAATACAAGAGATGCTCCAAAAAGTAATAAATCTGTCAGTAAAACTTACCATACTCTTAAAGACATGATTTCCAGTCGATTCAAAAGTAAAGATGCGAATGATAATGAGAAAGGAAATGAAGAACCGAGTTTGAATAACAGTGAAGAAAGAAAAAGGCCTGAACCTGAGCAAGTGACTCCAAGAGATACTCCGAGGAAAACGGAGCAGATTTATGGAAGACCAATGGTACAGGCGAGACCAGAAATGCAAAATAGGCCAGAAATTCAAAGCAGACCAGAAATGCAAGCACGACCAGAAATTCAGTCTCGACCAGAAGTACAACCTAGACCAGAAATGCAAAGGCCAGATATGCAGTACAGTCATGGGATGCCCAATAACATGGCTTACCCTAGTCCTTCTCCACACAGGTAAGGATTTAGTTTTTATCAGTTTTATCATTTCGCTATGAAATATTCTGGCAAAGGCTTTATGTTACTTTATGTTTATGATATGTACCTTAATCAAATATGAAGAAAAATATTTAGCCAGCTGTCAGTGCAAAGTTTAGATTACACAATGTTCATTGATTGAACATCTACGATCTACTTCGCCTTTTTTGGTCTTTTTGGTGTTTCAGTACTTCCATATCAGAAGTCCATTCCAATCATAACATATTTATAGACGCGGTAAGAACTAAGAACCAGAAAAAAAGTTTAACTTTAATCGCATTTATTTAAAACTCTTGATAGCAGTATTTTTATTAGTTCTATGCTTCATTATTAAGTATATTTGATTGATTGATTGATTATTACTTTCTGTAGTTTTCCTGCTAAATAAACAAAATTTAGCGTAAGCATAAGCAAACAAAATTTTGTTTTTTAAAATCCAATAAAAACAATAAACCATGTAGCTCGCCCTTTGTACATGTCTTTTCTATTGTCTGTATCAATGTGTCTGTGTGTACAATAAAGTGTTTTACAATAAAATATTTTCCCCAGGCAACTAATGCAGCAGCAGATAGTCCAGCAGCAAATGCTCCTAAGCCACCAAGCCAGATCCCAGGAAATGCTCTCCTCCACCCCTCACTCACGTCCTCAAGCCCTCGGGGCAGACGCCCTCTATCAGCAGTATGGACCACCGGGAAGAAGAAGTGCTCTGTACCAAAGAGACCTGGATGTTAGGTCGATGACGAATTTTACTTCTTTGAAAACTGGACCTCAGGCTCAGGTATTTATTCCTACTGTTTTATTCGGTTATTCACGCAGTTTTTGTTTCGGCACGCATGGTGAATGAATACCCATACATCCTGCTTAAAGACAGGCCTGAGTCATGCAGATGGGCATATAGGCTGATAATGTTGATTTGGTAACTTTAAAATTTACCTAGAAACCTAGTTAAGCTAAATTTCTAGTGCCAGTCCAAAAAAAATTCAACACTCATCGTGAGTTACCAACTGCTAAAGAGTTGACAATTATTATTTGTAGTGGCACGGTGGGGCATTGAACGCCTTTTTCGTTTTATTTTTCAAACCTGCCTTTATAGATTAAACGATTAACTAGCAGACGCAAAAACAATGAAATTTGCTAGGTATATCACTTCGATCACATCTTCAGATACCTATCATACCTATAGTAAGGATAAGATAGATAGATCTATATTAAGCCCGAAACCAGACTATTGGTAGCATACCAAGTTATGATTTAGGGAAAGTAGGAACAACTAACACAAGGAAGACCGCATACATTGTCAGAACATCGAAAAGTACTAACCAAAAAATAGCAATCTCCCCTTTCTTGAGACTTTGTTCTTTCTCACTGCCAGCCTCTTGGAAACAAAGCACAATGGTTCCCAACAATTAAGTAGCTCTTCCCACGGCGTATGCAATAGTAATTATAATAACAAGTGGTGATGCCGTTGAAACTCTGTCTTTAAGAAATTTTTACGTTCGAAGAAACTGATTTACTGAATCATTGTTTTCGTCTTCATAAATAAGTCGATCTTTGCTGTCAGTGGTTTCTCTTTCTTTGACCGTTTGCTACCTTTGAAGTGTTGTTATTGGTTCCGCTATTGAAAAAAGTGATAATATATGTAAGCAAAATGCATTACTCACTTTTGTAAACTCTGTCCTGCTGAAAGAATTATCTTCAGAGATAGGCTAACGCTTGTCTATTGCTATTCTATTGTCTCCATCAAGTGTGCAACGAAGATTCCATTATTTAATTTAAAGTTCTCATCATTTCGAATTTTGTACATTTTACTAATTGTAATGAAATCATAATAATATTATAATCAAAGAAAGAACATTTAGATTACTTTCATTCAAAATGTATTGAAGAGCTTTTAAGTAAAGGTGCTATTTCGTAGCCGACTGCAGACCGCAACTGCAGATTGCACGTTCAGTCGCCAGTGCTAAACCATACTAAACTTAAAATATTTCTACAGATATTGTACTGGCTGTGTAGGTCTATGAACTTGTACCACAGAGTACTATAATTATAATTACCTTGTACCTTTATTCAATACGAGCGTTAACCCGCGACTTCGTCCGCACAAATTATATACCAGATTTTAAGTCAGATCATAAGCTATTAAACAAAAAAAGTTTCATCAAGATCGGTTCAGTAGTTTTTGCGTGATACTCGTTCAAACAAACAAACATCCAAACAAACACACACACAAACAGACAGACAAAAAATCCAAAAATTGGTGAAATGGAATCAGGGACACCTAAAAACCATATCGTAACTTTTTTTTTGTTAATATCTTCAACAGACAAACTTCCTGTTACAGTTTTATAATAGCATAGATTTTCATTAAACGTACTACTAACTGTTATTCATTTGTCTTATTAAATTCAAAGTCACTTAACGTCGATCTTCTCCGAATTTTTAGATATGAATATAATTAACACAGTTCTTTAAAGACTAAATGCCGGTTTTATAAGATGATGAGCTTCACCTTTCGATAAGATCACAGGAAGTTACAAAACATAATGTCCCATGTAATTTATTATGTATTTTTACATAAAATGTACAACCATAACACTCGTAAAGATGGCGATACATACTTTATAGCCTTCTTATTAAAGTTTGAATTTCGCTAGCCCGCAACTTTAATTACCATTACGGTTTTTACTTAATAACAATAAACCGCTACTTATTGCGCAAACGTAATGAAGCTGGTAACCAAAAACAACCGTCTTTATTTGATTACCTCGTACAGTTTACCAAGATTAAATTACATTGCTTAGTTGAACTGATGTGTGGTAATACAAGATTTCAAGCTTGTCCTGATTATACGTTCTTTGAAACGACTATTTTAGCATATTTAATGCCATTTTTGATACAAAAATCCATACAATCATCCAATACAATCCATCCAAAAAAATGAATCAGACTAAAATTCCATTTTCCAATCAAGTGAAAAAATTCCGCTTGTGTTGAATTAAATCTTCTTCTTCGGGTTCCTCTTCATCACTGGAGGTTGGCAGTCAGCTCTGCATATCCCTGTCTATCTCTCGCCAAACGAAACAGCTCTTCGACGCTGGCGATGCCTGTCCACTCTTTAAGGTTCGCGAGCCATGACATTCGTGGCCTACCGACGCTTCTGTTGCCCTCCACTTTGCCCATTATTGAATGTTGAATTAAATACGATTTATATTTCTTTATCTTTTCCAGTTCGAAAATTCTCACTCGAGATCCGATCTAAGAAGTCCACAACAGCTAGAAAGAGAAATCGTAAGACAACGAGGTTTCGTCGAAGGTCGTCGAGCTGCATCGCATCCTCATCTACTAGACGACCCACAACCTAGACCAGAAGTAACCACTCCACAAATCCATGATCGTTCAAGAAGAAACTCTCACGGAAATCTCCTTGATGGTATTCCACATGAAACTCCTCAGAGACATGAAGAAAGAGAATCTGATGATGGAGGATTCAGAGCAAGATTAGCAGCTCAAGGTAGATCCAGTTTTGAAGAACGTATCAGAACCAGCGGACGATCAATAGAATCTCAAAGAGTTCAAGAAAACCTTTACAGAAGAACTCCAGATAGTCATAAAGAGAGAAGAACGCCTGATTCGATTCACAGAAAAGAAGAGGCTTCGACAAGTCAAGCTGAGAGAAACGATGAGAGTGCTAGTCAAAAGTCAGCTGATAGCGTTTATAATTCTAGTGGAAAAGCCGAGGCATATAACCCTCAACCATCATCTTCAAGACATACTCCGAATAGGATAGAAGATTTAAAAGCTCATGGAAAGAAAGGAGCAGGATCTGGTGCTAGTTCAGGTATGGATATTATAATTATTATAGTTTAACTGTTAAATGCCATATAAAAACCAGACCTGAATGCTTAACTTATACATATCTAGAAGACTAACATACTCAAGTCACTAACCCTTACAGATTACGACAAGAATGGTGGACAGTCTTCTAACGTGGATTCTGGGAGAGGAAGCGTGGCGTACTCCAGCGGTCGACGACCAGAGGCAAGCCTCCACGATACGTCAGCAGACTCTGATGCTGTTGGCACTTCGAGGACGCAGCCACAACCTGGGACCAGTCAACAGGCTCCAGGACAAAGTATGCTTTTAGTCTTAATATGTCAAATTAGCTGAAAAATACTTTTTTCAGTCGAAATGTTCTGATGGTGAAAATGCATCCGGACAGCACTGAAAAGTTTTGTTAGGTAGCTAGTTCTGTTTTGACTCAACTTATAAACTAAAAGGATTATTAACTAAAACAATACCAGCTACTGCTGCTGGCTGCCTAGCTGCTTTTATGTAGTGCTTAAAAATATATTTTGTATAAATCCCATAAATATACTACACGAAGTAAAAGCAAGTTATCCTAACTATATAAATCCGCGACAATTGCGACTCTAATCAATGGAGAGGTCAGATACTTTGCTAAAACTGCCAACTAACTAACTAACAACTAACTGGCGATTTTCTTTTTCGAAATAGTTCCTTGTTACTTAAATAAATATTATCTCCAATCTTAATCATTTCAGGTGGTGAAAACGAATGGGCGGACTTAGTCGAATGTGAACTGCGGCAGATCTTGGAGCCTAAACTCGCTGGGATGAGGCTGGACTCCTCGGGAAGCTCTGACAGCTCTGTGACCCCACCTCTACCACCACTCTCACCTTCTTCAGACATGCATAAGAGGAATAGGTACGTCAGACTCTCAACCTTTACCAAATCTTACTCTTATATATTGGTTTTTTTTTGAACACAGTCTCTACAAATAAATTTAATATTCAATTAATGTCTCGCACTAGGCTCACGCACAGTCATAACCCGAAAAAAGTTTAACTCTATCTAACTGTAGAAACTCTACATTCATTTCGTTCCAGGGTTTTATTGTCTCCATGCCTTCTTCTACAATTAACGTAACTCTAACAGTAGGTTAAAGCACTCGCCTTTCGAGTTTAGTTCATTATTCATCCCCCCTCATTTGTAACTTACCTGCCAAATATTTCGTTTTTCAGCCTACCGGGGCGAGCATCAGAGTACCCAGAGGAGCGCAGACGCGGCCGTGACTCTCCTCGCTGGCATTCACACAAGAAACATTCTTCTAAGCGGGATCATCATTATAAGAAACACTGTAAGAAACACAGAGGATCAATGAGAGTAGACTCACTAAGGAGATTTATCGATCCAATGTCAGAAGAGGGCGTCCGAGGAGAACTTACCACGATCAAATAAATAGTCTTCTCCGAAAAGGACAAATGCGTAGCACCCTCAACCGACGGAAGTGTTTGAAAGTGGATGAGGCGAGAGAAGTATGTCAGAATCGTAGTGGGTGGCGAGCCGTAGCCTCTGCCTACTCCTGTGGGATAGTAGCATGAGTATATGTATGTAACTGAAACAAAATACACGGCAACACACAAAAAATTGAAAAAAGGCTGGTTTAATAATCCCCTTTTTTTTGGTCACTTAAAAGTTTCAAAACGATATTCGTTTGTACCCTTTGAATAAATTAAAATAGCGGAAGATACGGTACTAGCTTCTAGTGCATGGACCGCATAAATTGAGCCCCCGTCGCCTAATTTGACTCATTCGCAATACGAGCACCATTCACATGACACGCGTGCGTGATTGGAATTGAGATTACGGCGATACATCGTCTTGGTCGCAAGCCACCTGTTCCCGTAATTAAGTCTCTTTAATAATTGATGTCTAAGATTAACTTTCGTTTGTGTGAGTAAATGTCTCTGTGGTAGAAACAGGTCCATTGTTCGTGTACATAATGTAAGAACGTAACGTATCTTCCGCTATTTTAATTTAATCAAAGTTTTACTGAACTATTACGTACTGGCCCGAGTGAGAAAAGAAAACGGAAGAAAATAATGGGCTTTACTGTTCCAGCAGTGTTTTCGACATAGTTGCTTTTACCCAAAGCTTCACCGGCGCAAAAATCGTTTCGTTTCCTTATTAAAGAGTATCCTTGTATAATATGTCCTCTATAGGATCGTTTTCCGGAATATCTAATCATCTAAAATGTCTTCGCGCCCTTAGATCAAAGTAAAATGCGAGATAGGCTATCCTATCCGCGTTTAAAGGGCATACATTTCTTTTACTCATCAAACATTTTTTTCTACAGTATTCGGCCTCGACACCACCGACATGACTTCCACCACGACCCGGAGCCTGGACCTGTCGTCCCTCCTGGACGGCAGAACAGACAGTGATGCTTCAACTGGAGACGCCAGGGCTATCAGGCGGCAGCTCAGGGGCCTGGAAAATATGTACGCTGAAGTTCTTCAACTGCTGGGCGTGAGGAAGCCAGCAAGTTTGGCTAAGCAACCTACTTGGGAGTCTAGGTAGGATTTTATAAAAGTTTACGAAAGCAGTATCGTTCCGTTCCAACTTGGAATAGACCACCCCATTTCTTCCGTGGGTGTCTTACGAGGCGATTAAGGGTTAAGGTTTCAGCGGTGTTTTTTTAGGGTGAAGGACTAACTACTTAGCACCACTTGCTTTATACGTCATTCCATCTTAAAATCTCAAATAGTTATACTAAAAGTGAACCATAATACAACTGCAGACTACAAAAGATAATTGGTAGTTGTAACGAGGTTTCTATCTACCCAGAAAGGGATTATTATTGTAAGCTCGTTCGATTCGACATTGTAGACCTTTGAATCTTTTTGACAAACTCTTAGGCACCTAGGCAAATTTTTATTCTTTTTTGAACATTTCTAATTTCTCAGGCTATCATCAAAACGTCGGTACGGCAGCATGTCGTCCCTACCCTCAAGCTCAGTCAGCAGTCGACCAGTTCGGGATAAGAGACGCAGTTCCAATGAGCATCGGAAGAAGCATGATTATAAGGTACTTTAGCAGGTTTTCATATGGAAAGGAGCTGCGTTATTTATACCTCACACAATCTAATCTGAAGCTATGTATTTGGACAACAGCGTTCAAAACATAAAAGACTGAACTATACCAAGTAGAACTGGGTATAATTATACTATTACCTATTGTGTACCTAGACTCTGCAGTAGAATGTGTAGGTACGCTGATGATGATGACCTTCAAAACAAATAAGTAACTATTTTGTTACACAGATTATAATTTTATTCCACAGGGCATAAACAAACGTTTCCAACGGCTGGAATCTCACGTGGTGACATTAGCGCGGTCGGTGGCTCACCTGTCTAGTGAGATGAGGACCCAGCACCTCGTCATGCAGGAGATGGACAATATCAGGGCTGAGATTGCTGCGCTTAGGCATATGTACAAGTAAGTATCAGGTTTATACACGCTTCATATAATATAATAAGCCGTGGTGGTCCAGTGGCGAGTAACCTTTCCTGCCGTGCAGGAAGCGATGGTTCGATCCCCATCCAGGCCAATGAATTTTTCGGAATTTATGTACGATTTGTATTACCACTGGCATTTCGGTGAAGAAAAACGTCGTGAGGAAACCTATGTGCTTCAATGTCGAGGCATTATTTTTTTGTATTGTACCTGCTGTCTATTATAAGTGGCGACGGGCTCTCCCCGTCACACAGGACAGAGTTTCGGTACTACTAGTGAAACGTGGATGTTCTGATAGAATAGAATAGAATAGTTCAGAATATCTCTGACTACGCTCTCGGGGAATATAGTCGTGAGCATATGCATGCCTTGATCAGTCCATCTTTGGACAACGGCCTTTTCCCAATTCCTCCATGACGTTTTGTCCGCCGTCTGCAACCATCTGGGTGGCCTAATCTGTTGACAGATCTTCAGGAAGAGTCATTCACAAATCGATACTAACCATTTGGAGATACGAGCTTCGATTTTCTAAAAGATTATATTTGACCAAATTCAATTGTTTACAGATCTCAACAGTTCATCCGTTCAGGCCACCACCGCCACTTGGATCCCTTCTCATTCAGCAACCCTGACAGAGTAAAACGACTTACAAAGTTCTTTGGAGACGAGCCTCCACTAATGAGGCTATTCCTCAAGAAACTTGGATACGAGGTTGGTATTGCGGTATTGGCTTGGTTATCACATAGACAGAAATTGATTCATAGTTTTAAAGTATTTTTTTAATTCTTTATTTTGATAGAGATAGAACAGCTGATACAAGACTTAAATATAAATCTTATTGTTTACTGAAATTTTGCGTAAACAAGGATACTAAGGCTATTGCTCTCGCACTCGCTTCGTGCGTGATCATCAGAGTTTACATGTTACAAGTCGCTTATTATCACATGAACATGACACTAGGTACTTATTTCAAGACCTGTTCATATCTATTATATCTTGTTTACTTACGAGTACATTGAAACAACGCCTGTGTTATTAGTTTATGACCAGTTCTTACTAAAAGAAAGCGAAAGAATTTCTCCTGCATTTGTTTAGATTTTTTTCTCTAGTATTCATCATCGTGACCAGCCAGTATCCACCCATTGCAGGGCATATGAGCCTCCCTATTTTCTCAGTCCTATTCCAATGGCACCATATTTTATCGATACTTTTCCAGATGTCATCAACCCACCTGGCTGCTGGACAACCCATTCCTCTTTTTCATAATCTAGGCTTTGTTTAATCTCTAGTATTATCAAAGAATAAAATATACACTAGGTGTACACTTTTAGTATGGAGTCAACATCCAAACCACGGAATAAAGTTCGCGATTTCAATGTGTAGTAAATGTTTTTTTTGTTGTTGATTAAATTTTAACTTCGTAAAGTCCCATTGCATATTGCAATGTACCTACCTACTTTTTTATGTGTAAAAATTGTTATTATGCAATTGCACTATTTTAGCAATTTAGCAGATATACACTTAGTGTAAATTGTGTAGAGAATTAGATTGTACAGTATCATCATCATCATCATCATCTCTGCCGATGGACGTCCACTGCTGGTCAAAGGCCTTTGAGGCCAAGGATTGCCATAACGACCGGTCCTGTACAAAATCATTTTCATTCATTTATTTATTTACCATAATTTACATGTAGGTATTCTTATACATAGTGATGGTCTTAGGGTTAAAATAGTTCCAATGTAAATTTGCTTTGACAAAGCGTAGTAAAATAGTAGATATTAATTAATAATTACATCAAATTCGACATTATACATATTAAAAGAAAAAAAAAAAAAACAATCACGAATGTCAGGAAACATTAAACCGAAAAATAAATATATGTCAGAAATTAAATTAAAAAATGTCAGAATACAATTTTTTTTCGACTAAAAAGTAAATGACACAAAGAAAACAAGTAATGTCACACGAAATAATAACGCATTATCAGCAATAAAAAAGGAAATTCTGTACTATAGACATAAAATAATTTTAATGATGTCAAATTATGTACTTTATCATAGTCATTAGGTACTTTATTTGACAATGTGGTTGCACCTCCATATCCTACATCATAAGATCATAACATAGTGTTATAGTGGGCAGTTACGAAGTGAAAACTAACAACTGTATGTCTTTTCAGAAATACGCAGCACTTCTGGAAAAGGAGAAAGTCGGTGCTGCTGAGCTGCCTTACGTCGGAGAAGATAAACTTAGAGCTCTGGGCGTACCCCTGGGACCTAGGATGAGGATATTGAAGGAAGCTGGTATCCACCAGGAACTGCACCACATGTCTAGAGATGACAATCATACTACCACTACTACTTTGGCTATAGTTTAATATTATTGAAACATGGTGAGATATGAGCAAGCACGGGAAAATCGGGAATTTGGACCTCAAGATTTAAAACTTGAATTTATTTCTAGTGAATAAAGACACTTGATTGGTCGACGAAGCTGTCTCAATACTCAAAAAGATATAGTTCTGTAGAGGGCTGACTCTCAACATGAGATATTTCGTAAATGGCCAATTGTATGAGTGAAAATTCAGCGTTTCTCAAATTAGAACATCTTTACATAAAGTATAATAAGAAATACCTATATCAAGCAATAATACAATGAGCATGGCACAATCAATAGAACGCTAGTGAGTAGATCACATGACTGTTTTGTCTATAAGTCTATGTATCATTATAATCTTACTACTCTAGTGTATTGGACACTTATAAGCCTGATTGATCTGATCTACAAATAAATTAGAATAAGACATCCTTGTTCAATGCATTAAAGAAATGATTATGCAAAAATCAGTATAGAATTGGCATTGGTAATAATCTGTAAGTTCAAAACAATGTAAATGACTGGACCCATGAAATCCAAAACTCTCTTTGTAAAGGTATTATAGTGAATATTACATTTACATTTAATTAGTATCGAAATCAATAAATAGTTATTGTAATCTAAGATAGATAATATTATATTGATAAGAAATAAGATAAAATACTCAGCAAAAATATTAAATTTTTTTGTAAAGTTTTTCAAATTGAAGATTTGTTTTAATTATTTCGGCAGCTTAAAGTATCATGTGAACTTTCAAAGTGTAAAATATAACAATAATGATAATTTCAGATTAAAGCAGTATTTTATGCCATGGAGGTATAGACACTGTCTGTACCATGCAAAGTTCTTGTTTTATGCACACTGCAATGGTATGCCAAAGAGATTATTCGGCGTGTGTAAAATATTAAACAAAACTTGTATTTTTCATTGTAAAAATTAGTTTTAACTACCTATAATTATAATTTGTAGGTATTTTTATGTAAATACTGAAAATGAACAACGAAATTGAACAACGTACTCAATTTAGTTTAAAATTTTTATTAAATGTAAATATTTGTTAAAATAAACATTTTATACAATATAAATTAACAATTCTTTCTTTTAGTTACTAGTCTTCTTTACTGCAGTCATGATTTCGTGAATCATCGTCAAAGAAGCAGGTATAATTAGCCAAGATGTTAGATTATACAATTTAATTCCTGGCCAATCGCCGGATTGGCTGGCCGGATTATCGCGCATTTTATCTCTATAGGTAATTAAGTAAGTAATAAAGAAATCAAATTAGCATACATATCATTCTGAATAAATTCCTTATCTATCTATTGTGGTTATGGGATCATGTTGAGTGTAGGCACATTTGAGGTATAGATATGTATAGCTCATGGAAAACTATAAAAGTAACAAACAATTAGAAATTCTTATTAATTTGTCCTGGAACAAACAAGAATGCTTATAATAATTTGTAAGTTATTTGTCGTTTGATATTAACCGCTCCCGTGACCGGTTTTGTGACCTTGACGCCCGATTTTGAACGGGGCATATTTTATAACCGGAGAAAAGGAGCCGTTGTTTGTCCGGGGTATGTTTTGTACCGAGGTCTTTCTTGGAGGTTCACACCCCTTCACCCCTGGTTCGATAGTTTTTTTGGAATATCAGTTTCAATCGTCGCGCGGATATCGGTCGGTGTCAAGTTTTAAGTGGGTGTTTTGTGAAGTGATTTATCGTGTTCATTTGTTTAAAGTGGCAGTGTTAATCATCTCTACGGATAAATAAACTACTCCGGATGCCGCAAACCAAAACATACGTGAGTGTTTTGATCTTGTAAATAAATAATCAATTTATAATAAGACCCGAGCCGTTTTTCCCTTCGTAATTGTTTAGACGTATTGTTATACGAAACCACTTGATATTTTGGAACGAAACTAAGTGGATTATAATAATAGAGAATGTTATCTGCAAAGTTTGTCAACATTCGAAGTGCTACAACCATTTTTTATGGTTGTTTTTGTCGTTTTTCGGCCTCTAAGTGTGTGAGCTGCTAGGACAGCTGGAGCTGGTCAAAAGTATCTAGATTTTTCAAGATGGCGGGCAGATAAAACAACAATTTTTGGGGTATGTTTGATGACCGTTAAAGAGGATATTAATAAATGTATTAGAAATCGAAACTTCGAAGCTTGCATGCGGATTTTATATTGTGTGCTGTCATTGACGAAACTTGTAGTGGATATGCAGGGTGAAGTTGATACCATTAGCATCCTTTTAAACTTAGAATCTAACCATGAAACTCAACTACTTTTAGGAACTATGAGAGCAAACCGAACGGAGCAAAAAAAAACAGCTGTTCCTTACTAAACTGCAACTACTCGACTCAAATGTATGCAACAGCAGATTTTTTTTTTTGCTCTCATCTGTTTGCTCCCATAGTGAAAGTTTTTCAGTTATATGGGTAATCTCTTAGTTTAAAAGGATGCTAATGATATAAATTTTACCCTGTAGATGTACGACCGAGTAAGTATGTGATTAAGGTTTGACGAAGCCTGCGTTGCGGATTAGATTATTTTTAGCTTAGGTATATTGGCTATTCTTTTATTAAATAAGTATAAATCTAATTTCAGAGTAAGCACCTACATACAAATAATTGCGCTGCCTAAACAATCAACACCAATTAAAATTACAATAATTATCAAAATTGTCTATAATAATAGAGCTATTATAATACTGCATGTTTCACATAAGGTCAAAAAGTCAAGATAACTTTGGTACCTAGGTACTCAATTATCTTGATTTGACCCAACAAATGTGTTTGTAATATTAGT
Organism: Agonopterix arenella; assembly: GCA_927399405.1. Classification (NCBI taxonomy): domain Eukaryota; kingdom Metazoa; phylum Arthropoda; class Insecta; order Lepidoptera; family Depressariidae; genus Agonopterix; species Agonopterix arenella. The sequence goes on from OV656704.1 coordinate 1,441,565, forward strand.
GCTCAAAACCAGAGCATTTAAGACTTCATCGGAGAGTGTTCATATAAAATTAAATTACCTAGTAAAGAAATGGCGCGTCCAGTTTTCGTGTTGCTCTTAGTTGTATTGCCAATAGTTTTGAGTTTGAAGGTTGATACTCGTAGGTGTACAAATGGTAAGTTATAACATGAATCTAATTTTAAAATTATGGCTCACTAATAATGGCGATGATTGATTGATGATTATGCGAACTTCTAGTTAAAAAAGCACGTGTGCTTGCAATTTTTCCTCACTGTGTTTTTCCAAAGAGGGATTTTCCAAAAGCAAAAAATATAAAAAAGTTAGTTCCTAATTTCTCAATAGATGGCGTTTACCAGAGAGGGGTCCAATAGGTATGAGCAAATATATTAATTGATATTAATAGTAAAAATACACAGTACAAACCCTTTCTTATTGTTGTTGTTTTATTATTTAGCAATCTCGGTGTCATTGTCCGTCAACAACGAATCGAATATCGGACGTGGCTGTATGGGCTACGTATCCGTTTTGAATATACGAACAAAAAACGAGAAACAATAACAATCTACAAAAACCTAACAGAAACTGAGAATTTCAATAAAAATAAACCGGAAATATTTAAATCGTACGTCAGATTCAGTGAATGAAAAGCAAAGCCATAGATGAAAAATTTCGCTCTTTATTAGCAAAGCAATTTCAATATTCTCTAAACTGAAAAGTGAAGTGACCAATTTACATATTGTTCGTATATTCAAAATGGATACGAAGCCCATAGAGTCAAGTCTGATACTTTATTCGTTTTTGACAGAATTTAAATAAATAATAAATAACGCTCACAGGCACATTTTTTTTAATGATCCCACGTAAACCTTAGGCTTTTTGTTATGGGAACCATTCAACAACGGCACAAACATGTAACATCCATGACCAAACCGGGACTCGAACCCAGGACCCAGGTTTGACAGTCCGGCGCCGGCGTGGCAATCATTACACCAACCGGGTCGTCAATAACACCCAGATTGTTAATAACTTGTACTGTGTATTTTTATTATTAATTAATATATTTGCTCATACCTATTGGACCCCTCTCTGGTCAACGCCATCTATTGAGAAATTAGGAACTAACTTTTTTTTTCCTCTGAAAAATCCCTCATTAACGCGGCGTGGTTTACGCGTCTACTGCGCGTACTGGTGTGTCGCTGGTATAGGGAAAAGCATTGCACGCATGTATTTTACGTCGCGTAATGACAGACGTGTTATCAAACTAAACCATTCATATGACATAGGGAGAAGCCATTGGCAAACGCCCAGGGCGCACCGGCCCGTACCTAGGCATATACAGGGTGAAATTGATATCATTAGCATCCTTTTAAACTAGGAGTCTACCCACCGAACTGAACAACTTTTACTATGGGAGCAAACCGATCGGAGCAAAAAAAAAATCTGCTGTCGCTTACATTCAAGTCGCGGACTCGCGCGTCGACATTCCAGTTTAGTATGGAACAGCCGATTTTTTATTTGCTCCGATCGGTTTGCTCCCATAGTAAAAGTTATTCGGTTTGATGGGTAGACTCCTTAGTTTAAAAGGATGCTAATGATATCAATTTCACCCTGTATACTGTTGTTCCTTTGGAATTATCCAAAAATAGGGTGGGAATTTACCAGACTCTGCATCGGCACCCCTACATAAAACTTGTACTTAGTCTTTTTAAAACGATTATTTGCATCTCAAAATTAAACACTTGAATAGGTGATTGATCAGCGATCCTAGTGCTTCTTAAAAAGGTGTAGGTTGGCTTGGCTGCCAAAGATTTTAATCAAAGGTCATTAATTTTCAGTATCAGATCAGTAATGCAAGATAAAAAAAGAATGTGTAGGCTGAAAAAGGGACAAACAACCGAAACCAAATTTACCTTCACTCCAGGTATGTCTTAATTTACCTTAATGCCAAGAGACGAAAAAATCTTCTAAGATTTCGAGTCCTTAACTATACTATCTTTCTTATCGTGTGGGCAGAGCTTGAGCAGAGCCCTGGTGTCAGAGTATACTATAAGTCTATGACACAAAAAAACTAAACGAAAATCGGTTCATCCGTTTGGGAGCTACAATACCCACATACAGATACACAGACAGACACGTTAAACTTATAACAACCCTCTTTTTGCGTCGGGGGTTAATAATAAATAAACAAAAATGTTTTTTAGTATCTAGAGCAAGACTAGATTTCAGCATAATTATGAAAGGATTCAGTTCAGAATTAAGTGTCAAAAGCTTAATAATTTAAGAATTTGGCTAACCATTCGTCCACATAAACGTTTAATTAAAAAAATACTTTCCCCAGAATTTGCGACGTCAGACCTAAAGACTGCAATCCACTGGGAAAGTGGAGCAAAAGATTTGGCCTTCGCTGATTTGGACCCTGATGCGTGTAAGCTGACTACTTGTCCGACTGAGGTCGGCAAGGAACAGGAGTACAATCACTCTAGTCTAGGGGAGGATCTTCCGAGTTGAGGTTAAATCCCCCTGAGGGCTAAAATGTAAATTTCTTTCAAAATATCACCCTTGATCTACAAGATTAACACATTTTTCTACCCTGGGTGAATTTTTAGGGGGAAACTGGACTCACATATTTATAAATACATTTAGTCCAGCAGTGCAATTTTGAAAAGTCATACCTACGTTGAAAGTAGCAGTATGAAATTTGTGTTCATTCGGCCATGATTTTGAATCTCACGATTCAATAAAAATAGCACTTCAGCATTTGGAGAAAGTTTGGCCCACTGGTTAGAAATAATATTGACGATTTCTTATTCTTTTTTTCTTCAGGGTAAATTTCCGTTGAAATGGAAAGTATACGAGGGTAAAAATGAAACAAATGTGTGCTGCTTCAAGACCATGATCTACATCCATACATAATTATTGAGGTTTGTAGGAAAACTGAAAAAAATTAATAAACAAACTAACGGTGTTCGTTTTTTTTTTTTCTACGACATTTTTAATAATGATGGGCGCCATGCCGGAATGCCGAGAATAAGTTTCCTTGATAGGGAAAATCTTTGATAAATTATTTTTTTAATAAACCTTTGAAATACCACAGTTATTTTTCTGACTGTCATATTATACAGGATGTAAGTGACAGCCTAGCAAATACCTACTGAAACGGTGAACTCAGACCATCAAACTGAACAACTTTCACTATGGAGCCTACCTCAGGAGACGCGAAAAAAATCAGCTGTCCCATACAAAACTGCTGTACCTACTCGACTCAAATGTATGGGACAGTTGATTTTTTTCGCGTTTCCTGAGGTAGGCTCCATAGTGAAAGTTGTTCAGTTTGATGGCCTGTGTTCACCATTTTAGTATTTGCTAGGCTGTCACTTACACCCTGTATTATTTTCGTCATTTCACTGAACCAGTTTCGGGATTTGATCAAATCTCTAAAAGAGACTGGGCGTGAGTGGTGTATGAACTAATAAAGATGGGAATGTTGTATATTTGTTGGGTGACCTTACCTCATTACTCATAGAAAGGCGCATCAAAATCGGCTCCGAGGATTTTGAGAAAATCATGTTTCATTTTACTATTAGATTTGAGATGCTCTCAGCGTATTTTTAGTACAGACTGCATTCACTTGAAGACGGAGATGCTTAATCTTCATGGTTTCGGCGCTAGCTGTCACACACGTCCTTCCGAACCATTGTCATGTCATGACAATCCATTGACAACCGATTGGTATGACATGTGTGACGGCTAGCGACGGGACCATGGAGATGAAGCATCTCCATGGTTGAATGAATGCAGTCTCTTTACAAAAAATACGCTGAGAGCTGAGAGTAACTAAAATCTCACAGTAAAATGAAACATGATTTTCTCAAAATCCTCGGAGCCGATTTCGATGCGCCTTTCTATGAGTAATGAGGACAAGAAATATACTTTGTAACGGTAATTTTATATGTAATTTCATTATACTGTGAACATTGTGATATTATACGATCTCCAATATAAGAAATTAAAACTCAACATAAGTCACAAAAACAGGCGGTCTTATCGCTAAAAAGAGATTTCTTCCAGACAATCTTAGGATAGAGGAAATAGTGAAAGAAGATTGGTAATAGCACAATATAGATAACATACACAAATAAAGTTGTACAAATACAAACATACTGTAATATAAAATATATAGGGTCCTTCTTAATCTGCTGACACTTTTTTAAGAGGATGATCAGATCGTCAAACTGAACAACTTTCTCTGAGGGACCCAAATCGAAATCGCGAAAAAAAAATCTGCTCTACCCTACAAAACTGCAAACCTACTCGAGCCAAATATATGGGACAGCGGATATTTTTTTCGCGATTTCGATGTTGGTCCCATAGAAAAAGTTGTTCAGTTTGATGGTCTGACCATCCTTTTAAGAAAGTGTCAGCATATTAAGAATAATACATACATAATATAAATACCTATTACGAATACATATTTCAGACCTACCTACCTAGCTATACAATGCGACATATCTTGGACGTTAGGTACCTACTAAAGCTGTTCTAAGAACAAGTGAGAGTAAAGCGTTTCAAATTTCCATTTCTGTAATTCAAAATAGCCCTATCATTTCATTCCTATTTGAAATAATGGAGTACAAGTGGGTCAAATAACAAACATATTATTGCAAACTTTTTTTACAAATACTACAAATTTCATTGTAAATACAACTAATTACGCTGACTAAACAAACAACATAATTTAATACGATGCATTAAATAATGTGAAATATAGAGCTATTCATACCTAATTATTTCAACTTAATAAGTATTTAAGAACAGTATCTGCCTTCACATTAGGTCAAAAAGTCATGATAAGTTGCTTAATTATCTTCATTTGACACGACTGATATTTTTATAACAATAAATTGTAATGTTCTAAGTCAGAACATTCAAAGATTCTTCGGGAAGTGGTTGTCTACTAAAATACCGTAATAATTTAAATAAAGAAATGGTGCGTCCAGTTTTTGTGTTGCTTTTAGTTGTATTTCCAATAGTTTTGGGATTGACAGTTGAGACGAAGAAATGTACAGATGGTAAGTGCGTCTTTTTAAAAAATAATTAATGGACTCTAGCTTGTGCGTTAGCACTGCATTTCCGCCAATGCCTGTCTATGTATGTCCGTATTGTCTATGCCAGATGAAATGTCTCCGCTTCCGACACCGGTCTAGGCTGGTGCTATTTAAAGCTCGACAAGACTGCTAAGGCATGACATGGAATTTGGCAAGGAGCGAAGATTTGTATGAGGAATATGAATTGAAGCATAAGCATATGCTCATGACTATATTCCCCGAGGGGGTAGCCAGAGATATTCTTAAACTTCAGAACATCCACGTTTCACTAGTAGTACCGAAACTCTGTCCAGTGTGACGGGGAGTGAGCCCGTCGCCACTTGTAATGTAGGTACAATACAAGCCTCGAAATTGAAGCATGCAGGTTCCCTCACGATGTTTTCCTTCACCGAAAAGCCAGTGGTGTTACAAATCGTACATAAATTCTGAAAAACTCAATGGTACGAGTCGGCCTGGACGGGGATCGAACCATCCATCGCCTCCTGCACGGCAGGCAAGGTTACTCGCCACTGGACCACCACGGCATATGAATTGAATATTTGTATTTTTTTATAATAATATGTAAGAGGTATAACAACGTTGGGTATGATAGGGTTAAACACTCTAGAGACGCGACGGAAGCTGCAACTTTTGATGTACTTTTACTTTTTATTTAACAATAAAGTGAACAACCCAACAAATTTGTCACGTATAGGGCTTTACGTGTCTGATCAGTACTTGCGCGTGGGGCTGCGCAGGGCTCGGCCGCTGTTCGCGCAGGCCGGGGTGCGCACTTGTCGCGCCGCAAACGCTCCTTCATCGCGAGCCATTAAGATGTTAAATTTAGTTTTAATGCAGCTTCCTGAAGCTGATGTTTTTAACAATAGTCCTCATTTGTTTTATAGTTATGCAATATCTGTTATCAATAATTTATAAGTTAACTACTTGGTTCTGATCTCATTTAAATAAGTATTACCATTAGTAAGTAGTTATCTTATGTATTTTTGCATGTAAGTATTTTGGAAATTGCTCTGTAAATTTACATGTAATTTTTTATAATAAATAAATAAATAAAATAAATAAATAAACAAGACTGGACTAGGTTCTGAAGTCAATCAGGACTAGAATTTCCAGAAAATTTATTATTCTAGTTCTAACTGAATTATCAGACCGGAAATTGGTCCTGAAGATACTCAAAGCAATAGTAACATTGTCACTATACTATAGATTGGGCTGACGTAACCTCAGGGTTAAAAGCTCCGAAAAAAAAAGAATTAAAAAAATAAACAATACTATAGATTAATCTAGTCCCATTGAAGTGACCAGAGTCTAGCCCGGACTTTTATCCATGGCCGGATACAACATCAAATATTCATATTCATGATACAAATATTAGCTCCTTACGGGATTCGAACTTGCTACCCTCGAATCAACATGCTTTCACTACAAATTGAGCTATAAGGCCATCAATAAATACGTGTCATTTTCCCAAAATGTACCTAACGCGTCCACTAGCAACGTATATGTATTGGTTATCTATTGACGTACGAAAAAGGTTAAATGCTAGGTTAAATGTTACAATGCCGCACAAAGTCTTTCGATAATAGGAGACTGCTTAAGGGGCCATAGGTTCAGGCGAATATTTTCTGTGAGAAACGCGATTGCCCAACCCTCCGAAAAGTGCGTGCACTTCACTTTTCGAAAAGAAATTCTATCGTGTGAAGTAATTTCAATCGTGTATTCAGTTTATGATTTCATTAGATGAACTATCCAAGAAATAGAATTGTAACTATGTAAATAATAGAAATGTATCTATGTATCTTATAGAAAAACGAAAAATAAGAGACCCCTTCACAGGTAATTCCGGGACATAACTGTCTTGAAAATGTTCGATTATAGGCAAAAAACCTGTGTGTTGCTCCGTCCCTGTACCCTGGGCTGCGTTCCGAACTTACGCCCCAGGTGCAGCCCGAGCGAAACTTTTCGCACTAACGCCGTTCCGAGCCTCGGTGAAAAATGTTCTATTGCAACTCGGTTGTCACAACTCAACCGTTCCGAACCTCTGACGGGTTGCAACTTTAAACCATCAAATTCGATGGTTAAAAAACACTCTGACGCTTTGATTATCTGTGGTTACTTGACTTGTCGCTCGTTTTGAATAAAAGTTTGTTTTTCAAATTATTTTTTTTCACTTTTTGATTCGCTAACATGGAAGATGACTTCTACATGGCTTCTACAACTTTATCAAGCACAAGTCCGATCGTGTATGGAGTACTGTTGCCATCTCTGGGACGGGTCTGCCCAATACCAGTTGGCCGCGTTGGACTCAATCGACAGGCGTGCCAGGAAGCTCATAGGTGATCCAACCTCGGTGGCGAAGCTGCAAAGTCTTGAGCATCGTCGCAAGGTAGCCTGTCTGTCCGTTTTTTATAGGATACATTTCGGAGAGTGTGCGACGGAATTACACGATTTAATACCTCCGTCTCCCTTTCATCTGCGAGGGACGAGACGCAGGCTGGGTTTCCATCCTTATGTTGTTGACCTACCAGCAATTCGCACGAAGAAGTTTGCTTCTTCTTTTATAATGCGCACGGCTAAAGAGTGGAACGCACTGCCTGCGGACCTTCAAGGCGAGAGTGAATAGGCATTTTTCTAGGTAAGCATGCTACATCGTCGGCCTCATCGTCACTTAACATCAGGTGAGATCGGGGTCAAATGTTTACCTATCAAATATAAAATTTTTATTGTATTTGGAAATGATGGAAGCCCTGGAAGCCCATATTACTGTCAATGTAAAAATTTGAGGTTATAAAACAACCGTGATCGTTCCGTACCTCATAGCGAGTTGAAAAATTGGCGCGGTCGTTCCGTACCATAGAGCGAGTTGCAAAAACAACCTTTGACACCCTGTACCACACCTTTGACACTGTCAGCTGATAGCTGTCATTTCATAAAAATGGGAAAAATTGAAAATAAGAGCATATGCGATACTGAGGTGTGCGAGCGAGACAGGAATACGCATGCCCTTGAGGTAACCACGAAGTAACAATAAGGGGTGAGGCAAAAAGTTGGTGGGAGGCAAGGAGTATCCATACTGTATGTAGTACCAGATACTCTTTCTTATACTGTGCCCTTTCACTACTTATTTAGGGACTAGTTACTTACGCGTGTAATTCTAATAACAAACATTTTTGACACTTTTTGCAGGGGCGAGGTAATACGAAATCCGCAACTTTGGATTTTATTCCCCATAACTTTAGATTATAATTTTGAACGTTAAAAATTATGAAAAGAAGTCTCGCGTGAACCCCAAACGTTCTAAGTTGGAAATTATTGTTTCGCAATTATAGGCTGTCTCGTTTAGTGATAAGGTATAAAATTGAATGTAAATGCACATGATCAATTAATCTTATACCGTGGCAGAGGGGAAATGCTACCGCAAGGCTAGTCCTTATAATAAATAGTCAAAGACTGTGCCTGTATCACAGCGCTGAATAGAGTATCTTAGGATTTGTTTGTCGGAAAAAATGTATGTCAATTGTACCTACCTTCTTGGGTTATTCCTCAAATTCCAACTGACCGTTCCCACTGTTGGGGAAAAACGGGATTGCCTACTACCTAAAGCACGCAAATCCAATTAGGATTTCAGCAATTTAATGACGACCCGGTTGGTGTAATGGTTATTTCTATATTTTATTGGCCAGATATTCAGCGAGCCTGACAACGTCCAGTGTAGCTTAATTGAGGTCCTCTCTCGTGCAGGTGTTCGGGCAACGGACATTCCAGCAGGTGTGCCATCGACTGAATAGGTTCACCGAAATCGCACTGCATCAGGCCAGGGTCCCTGTGCCCCCAATTGCATTAAATTTGTCTGCAATGGCCAAGTTGAGTGCAAAGCTGATTTGCCTGTGGCCAATAGGGGATCCAGTCCTACACCTCTTTGCTTTCCCAACACCACAAGCGCCTTTAAGATACAGTGGAATTCTTGGCTTCCAAATTTTTTAATCAAAGGTTATTATCAATTTTCAGTATCAGATGAGAAATGCAAGATAAATGAAGTCAACATTACACCGTGCATATTACACAGATCGAAGTGCAAGTTGAAAAAGGGAAAAGACACCGAAATCAAATTTACCTTCACCCCTGGTATGTCTGTAATTTTGTAAGTGCCGTACAGCGGCAATTTTTTTTTATTTTTGTTTTAAGTTAATATTCATTCTAGCTGTATAATATTCGTACCGGCTACGAGGAAAAAGCGAAACTCTTTGAAAAGGATGCTAGCTAAGGAAGGATTTCGCGAGAGCTTTGAAACTACAGTCCTAAAAATCGAAGAATGTACATTTCAGCGCCGTTGTATAACAATTTATCGTTCACTCCGTTTCAAAGGTCCTTTTTTCCTTAAGGTTCCTTTCAAACTTTGCCAAAAATACTGCTTTGTATCTTTGTCGAAGAATATTGTATGTTATGTTTGCTACTACGACCTTTTTTAAGTTTGAGTTTGACTTTCTTTTAGCATACTGATATGGAAGATTTGAGGGTTAGGGCAGCGTTTGAAACCTATTTCTCAATTATTATTTTAATAGTCACTACCTTTTCCCTCAGTGCCCCAATAATATTTTTTAAAACTAAATCATTTCCCCAGAATTTGCAACATCAGACCTAAAGACTGCAGTCTACTGGGAAAGTGGAGCAAAGGATGTGCCCTTCGCTGATTTGGACCCTGATGCGTGTAAGCTGACTACTTGTCCGACCGAGGTCGGCAAGGAACAGGAGTACACTTACTCCTTGTATCTTGGGAAAAAGTTATCAGATGTAAGTATCAACGCACGCACGCAAGTTCCATAAATACTATTATACATACATAGAGAGGCCACGGACTGCCACACGGTTCTACTCTGACACACCTCTTTAGCCTCATTCACTTTCATACATCTTTTCACGCACTTCTGTCGATTGAAAGTGCTACGCACTTGTCTTGTCCTTTTCGGAGATCATTAATTTGATCATGGTATGTTTGATCCTCATCCTCTGAGTACACACATTGATTCGATCCAACTGCGATCGCCAACACGCCTGCCAAGCGTGGCGATTATGGCAAATCCTCCCCATTTTGGGGGAGGCTTGTGTCCAGCAGTGGGCGTTTAATGGCTGATATGATGATGTTTGATTTGGACGGTCCCTCCCAACACTTGCGCTCAACTTCACTTTATACATGGTGGAATTTTTTTAACGCCACCTGGAGGGAAAGTAGGTACTAAAACTGGAGATAGTAAATTTTACTCAAAGGAAATCCTTTATCTTTAAAAAGAAACAAAACTGAATTCAAAGATTTGGGAAAATTAGCTTGCTACACCTGGAAATCAAATCAACTATAATCTGAAAAATAGCAGCCTCTTCTTTTATGGCATCGATCGGTAGGGTCAATCATGCACCAGGTGGCGCTAAAAAATTCCATTCTATATATTTCATTCGTATCTAAGCATACTCCTCTCAATCCTAGTTACATCATCTTTCAAAATACTATTATGGACAGGACAAACGAGATGTTAACTCGAAGAATCGGGATTTCTTCTTCAGCGTATGCAGGTTTCCTCCAATGTTTTTCTTCACCTTTTAAGAGCAGTCTGTATTTAGGTAGAATAATTGGTACATGGCATGTCATCCATTCGGACTTGAACCCAAGCTGGACCTCAGTATTTAGTTTCCAAATTGAATATACCTACTTTGACGATTTATTATTTTTGTTTCAGGGTATTTTCCCGTTGAAATGGAAAGTGTACGATAGTAAAAATGAAACCAATACTTGCTGTTTCCGGTTCACCATTTCTATTAGACGATAATTTTATGTTTTTTTGGTAAAACTTATACTAAATACTAAAATAATTAACTGATTTACCTTTAGTTTTTTATTTCAACGACCATTTTGAGACCACCAGTAGCGTAGCGAAGGGAGACTCGGGGGCGCGGGGCAAATACCTCGGGCGGCACTCTACTAGATAGAGGCGGCAAATTTGGAACAAAGAAGAGTCGAGCTCGCTTCGTTCGATCTGAATTTCTGTTTTAATTACTGTACCTAAAATTAATCCCAAAGAGTTCCTCGGACCAAAGCTAAGACACGCTGCTAAAAATTTCGAGCTTTCTTCTCTCGATCCATAGCTTATACTGTTATTTTGCACAATACATGCTATTACGTAAAAAAAGCCCTGGCTCCAATCGATTTGTAGTTAGGAGAAAAGACGAGCTCGCTTCGCTCGCTTTAAGTTTATATTTTTGCATGGATATTCCAAAAGATACAACCACCAGATGCAACCACAACCCGAATAGAGGTGCAAAAAATTGTCGAGCTCTCTTCGCTCGCTCCATTATTTTTTGTGTAGCTGTATTCTTAATAAAGATAATATAAGTGAGGTTGAAATTGGTCGGACAGGGAGTGTAGTATGTAGTAGATACTAAATACTCTTTCTTATAGTGTGCCTGTGCTATGTACTTCAGGGGTGATTGTACCCATGATACTGAACTACAAAAAACCAATAGGTAATTCTCAAAACAAATTTTGCACTTTCCATACTAAATGCAATCAGCAGATCGAATTTTCCGTATGTTCGTATGGGAAAGTTGTTCAGTATCATAAGTACAATCACCCATAAAAGTAAACTGTCTACCCTAACTATACAGGATAGTTACCTATCTCTCTCTCTTCCTGGTTTGATAATCCCTGATAATCCAGTCAGCCTTCCACGTCTGTTCTCTCCACCTTGCCCTATTTCTGACGCCAACGGAAAGTGGTTCATTATCATAGGTACAATCACCTCTTAAAGTAATGCAATTGTTTATCCTAACACCCTATACAGGGTGTTACAGAAGTAAAAATAAAAGTTAAATACTTTTAAGGGGATGGTTTATATTAGACTAACAAACTGAACAACTTTCACTATGGGACAAACATCGAAACCGCAAAAAAAAACGTTTTCTCCCATACATTTAGCTCGAGTAGATCTGTAGTTTAGTATGTAATCTAAATAAATTATGGCAAATCTCCTCATTTTGGGGGAGGCCTATGTCCTGCAGTGGACGTCTATCGGCTGATATGATGATGATGGAACATCAGATTTTTTTTCGCAATTTCGATATTGGTCCCATAGTGAAAGTTGTTCAGTTTGGTGGTCTTAACCACCCCCTTAAATGTTTATTTTTATTTTTGTAACCTGTATAATATAAACTGCTAGGTACTTTGACACTAACAACCATTACAATAAATATGAACCTATTCACAAATTATTGTTTTAAAACTAATAGTCAATGGTAATTATTAGCACAACTGCTTCTGTTTCTCTTTGTTATCGAATAATTAATGTACAAATGCGTGTTCCAATAAATTAGTGTTGCCAAACTATCGATACTTTACCATCGAAGGTCGGACCTAGATAATACAATACTTTTAACTATCATCAACATCATATCAGCCGACAGACGTCCACTGCTGGACATAAGCCTCCCCCAAAATTGGGGGGATTTGCCATAATCGCCACGCTTGGCAGGCGGGTTGGCGATCGCAGTTGGATTGAATGTGTGTACTCAGAGGATGCTGCTGCCCATCCTCCGGTAGATCCCTTAGTCACCTTTTACGACACCCACGGGAGGAAATGGGATGGTGCTATTCTTAGCCGACACCACACGGCTACTTTTAACTATGAGTTACAATATATATATATATATATATTATATATATATATATATATATATATATAATCAGCCGTCGCTGTCCCATTGTTGGGCAAAGGCCTCCCTCCGATCTCTCCATGCGTCCCGGTTTTGCTCTTCGTTAGGCCAGTTCTTTAGGAAGCTATCGATTTCGTCTCGCCACCTTTTTCTTGGTCTGCCTCGACGCCGATTTCCTTTTGCTGGGGACCAGTTGGTAGTGGTTGTGACCAATCTAAAGTGGGATTGGGCTGGACATGTTTGCCGCATGCCAGACAACCTATGAGTTACAATGAAGAAAAATTATTTATTTGAAAGAATGAAATAGTAAAAGCACAAACAAAACTTACCCTAAACAAAACCCATAAACCCATTCTAAACTACAAAGTTGAGTTAAAATACTATTAAGAATATTGAAACATTCTCAATTTTATTATCGATAATCTGTTTTAGAATTGTGTCAATATTACCTATCTGTAGGGTACACAGGGTGTTAGGATACACAGTTGCATTACTTTAAGGGGTGATTGTACACATGATACTGAATAACTTTCACGATGAAATCTAAAGGGAATTGGTAAAAATATTTTTGGTGTTAAATGATGATCGAACGTTTGTATGAAAAAAATATTTTTTTCGAATTTACTAAGGTTTCTTAGGGAAAGTTGTTCAGTATCATAGGAACAATCATCTCCTAAAGTAATGCAATTGTTAACGCTAACACCCTGTATATCTTAAAAATAATGGCTCCATCTTAGACTCGACGTCTTTGGCGATGTCGTAATTAAATTAAGAGGTTAGTCCTCACACTGCGCTCCATGCAAACGATGTTTGATTATATTTTCAATATTTAACATTTAAATTAGTTTATTAGTTAATATTGAAAATAAAACGAAAGTTCGTTTGTATGCAGCAGCGCGCTCGGGCGCCCTGACGTGTGTATCATATCATATCATATCATATCATATCATATCATATCATATCATATCATATCATATCATATCATATCATATCATATCATATCATATCATATCATATCATATCATATCATATCATATCATATCATATCATATCATATCATATCATATCATATCATATCATATCATATCATATCATATCATATCATATCATATCATATCATATCATATCATATCATATCATATATCATATAGATCAAATCATAACTGAAGGGTTCGAGGTTATCTTTTCAATCTTCCAGTATATTCTCTTATCAGCACCCAGGGTTGCTTCAAGCACGCTGCCTCGAAGATATGGACGACCTCCCACCCCCCGTTCGGGAGGCACTGTCGCTATCGCTACCAACCTTCAGGAAAAAATGTTTCCGGTGGCTATTCATGAAGCAATCCCGGGACGCTGGTGTCCCCCTTTAGGCGTCTTTACGGAAAATTTTATTTATGTATACTGATCGTTTTCACCTATCCATAATTATATAATATTTCACTACTTTGTATCCTGGAACTGGAAGTCATTATACATTCTTTAATATTTAGGTATTGTGTTTCACTCAGTTTATGGCAGAATAACAGAGGCAGCTGATTAATTCAACTATCACTGAGCCTTAGACCTTTTTGTCTTGTATTATTTTAATATTAATTGTTATTCTAGTGACACTTCCCTAGGAGTATATAGACTAAGAGATAAGTGTACTTTTTGCAACCATCAGCTGCAAGGCTGATTCAGTGGTTATGACGTGTAGAGCATCTATGTGATGTGGATGAACCAGGTCTGCCTGCATAACTCCAGTCGGTTTAGAAGTTACTGATGTTTAAAGGTCAGTACAAAATTAAAATAATATGATACGATCAGCCTTGCAGCTGATCGTATCATATTATTATAGTTTGCACTGTAGCTATGTGAACAGTACTAAAACTGATATGGTTTATCGGTCGGTTTAGGAGATACAGCCGTTCAAACGTCCGACCTATGAACGACTATATCTCCTAAACTGACTGGCAGTTCATGTCAGTTTTTGTACTGTTCACATAGCTACAGTGCACACTACAATAATATCATACGATCAGCCTTGCAGCTGATCGTAAATTTTTTACTGACTTTAAAGCATCTGTAACTCCTAAACCGACTGAAGTTATGCAGGCAGACCTAGTTCATCCCCATCCCAGAGATGATCACCCCATAAATACTGAATCAGCCTTGCTGCTGATGGTTGCAAAAAGTACACTTATCTCTTAGTCTAATAAGTGTACAAGCAAACTTTTTTGTGTATAGGTACTCCGGGGAAGTATCATTAACTACACTATTTATATAATTTATTGCGTTATGTGGTTACAAAAGATCTTTATTCTCTTTAGCTATCGATATTCAAGAAACTAAAATCGACAGTCGAGCAACACTAGTTGCAATTATAATTCATTAAGATAGTGTTTAGTTTAGTAGTGACCGAGATACATTGCGAAGATGTTGTTGAAAATATTCTTCTCAATTTTTTTCTTTGTTTGTGTTTATTCAGATAATGTGTTGTGGAGGCCTTGTAAAGGAAGTAAGTAGAGTTATATTCATACTAGTTTGGTGACAAGAAACATAGCAACTGGGTATCAATACCAATGAGGGATTTTCCAAAAAAAGCTAGTTCCTAATTTCTGGATAGATGGCGATGACCAGAGAGGGGTCGATTAGGTATGAGCAAATATATTTATTAATTTTATTAATAAAAATATACAGTACAAACCCTTTCATATTATTGTTGGTTTATTATTAACAATATCTGTGTTATTGGCTGTCAACAACGAATCAAGTATCGGACGTAGCTGTATGGGCTTCGTATCCATTTTGAATATAAGAGCAATAAGCGAAAAACTATAACAAACTACAAGAGTCGCATAGTAGGTCTGCTATTGGGTAGTCATGTCGCTCGTCGATTGTTGGTTGCCCCCTCCCGGGCCTACAACGAAGCTCCAATGGTGGCTCAAGATAGTGTTCTTTTCGAAAAACAATCCTAGAAGTCACCAAAATAAATAAACTACCATACAATGTTAAGCACTCTTGCTAAATAAACTAGATATTGGCAAAATAATCACAACCAAGACAAAAACCTAACAGAAACTGAGAATTTCAATAAAAATAAAGCGGGAAACTTGTAATCGCTACTTCGTCAACGGATACGTCAGATTCCGTGAATGAAAAGCGAAGCCATAGATGAAAAATTTCGCTCTCAAAGCAAAGAAATTAGAAAAGTGAAGTGACCAATTTAAATATTGTTCGTATATTCAAAATACTTTATTCGTTGTTGACAGACAATAACACCCAGATTGTTAATAATTAACCAATAAGAATAAGAAACACACGGCGTTTGTACACACGGCGACACATCAAGCTACGTAAAACCAAAATATGCTGCTCGCGCGTCGTTATACGTTATTCACCCTACGCGCGGTCAGCTTATATAGGTTTTGCGTAGCTCGATGTGTCGCCATGTGTACTGTGTATTTTTATTATTAATATTAATTAATATATGTGCTCATACTTAATCAACCCCTCTCTGGTCAACGCCATCTATTGAGAAATTAGGAACTAACTTTTTTCTTTTTTTTTTCTTTTGGAAAATCCCTCATTGGGATGTCTGTGATTAAAAAATAGCCCTTCTTTCACTATTTGACATGGCATTGCATCCTGAAACCTTTTGTATGAGCAGATGAGAGAAGATGAGCTTTGCTACACTTATTTACGCGAAAAAAAATCGCGTTTTTCGAGTTTCCTGAGGTAGACTCCATAGTGAAAGTTGTTCAGTTTGATGGTCTGAGTTCACCGTTTCAGTATTTGTTGGGCTGTCACTTACCACCCTGTATTTCAATTTGATAATGATTACATTTCATTGGGCACTGGAAAATGCTCGAGCAGTTCTACACCAGATATGCGCTGACCCTTATAGATATAATAAACACAAAGACAAGAAAAAGGACTTTACTATCAAGTATCAACCAACAACAATTCTTAGAAGTCCTTAATGAGAGAAATCTTTATGCGGTTGAACAAATTATCATTGTATGCATCTAATTAGTATGCAGTATATTAATAGATTCGAGTAATTCCTACTAAAACGAAAAATAGCATAATAAATAAAAAAATATGTACAGGGTGAAACTGATATCATTAGCATCCTTTTAAACTAAGAATCTACTCATCGGAGCAAAAAAAAATCTGCTGTTGCATACATTTGAGTCGAGTAGGCACTGCAGTTTAGTATGGAACAGCTGATTTTGTTTTTGCTTCGATCGTTTTGCTCACATAGTAAAAGTTGTTCAGTTTGATGGGTAGATTCTTAGTTTAAAAGGATGTTAATGATATCAGTTTCACCCTGTATATAAAAAAAATAAAAATCATTTATTTCAGAAAAACCATACACAAAGCAATACATAGGTAGTTTGTCAGAAAATCAAGTTATTGTGCTATATTAAATTGAATTAAATTAAATTACATACATTACATAAATTATTATTTATATTAATAATAAATTATATTAATATTAATAATAAAGCAAAATATGCAAAACGTATAAAATAAGGAATTTTTATTTTTAATTTCTTTCAGACCACCCTAAGGTATTGTTAATTAAAGATAGGAACACGTTCTACCCTCGTTGGAGGTAGGCCTGTGCCCTGTAGTGGAACATTTACAGACTGGTGATAATAAGGTGTTATTATGTTTTGTGACATTACATACACACAGAATCACACACCCATAATCCCATTTGGGGTGGTCAGAAACATTGCTACAAGTACCAGCGGTCTTGATAGTTGTAACAAGGCTTACTGCGTTTGAAGGCTTCGAGATGAAAATTACTTGTAAAGTGGAGATAGGTGACAGTTATCATTATATCAGCCGATATACAACCACTGCTGGACATAGGCCTGCCCCAAGGAACGACACAACGACCGGTCCTGCGCAACCAACGGGTTCCCGCTGCCTTTACCAGGTCGTCGCATATAGGGCTTGTTTCACCTCTTCTAGATAAGTTCTTAATAGCTTATAAATCTGACATCCCATTTGACACAATATTTCGTACGAAATATGTCAAACGATCTGTCCGATACGCTATTAATAAATTATCCAGAAGTGTCCAGAAGCGTTGAAACAGTAGGCCCTAAATCTGTTTAATCTCAATAAAGCAATAAACCCAACACAATTGCATGTGTTTTTCAGTTGATATATCACAATGCAAGATTCACAACGTGGAGATGGACTACTGTGGTACTGGATCCAACTTCTGCAGCTTGAAGAGAAGCAAAAGTTACACATTGACCATGGACTTTACCCCTAGTAAGTTTTTATCTAAACTGTTGAATTTGAAGAGGGATAAGGCATAGTACGTTAGAGATGAAAAGGACTGGAGTGCGATTTTTGAACATCACACGTTGTAATCAGCAGTAAAAAATGCCAAAATTACTATGGAGATTATGCATCTTTCTACTGCTGATTAGATCGTATGATGTTCAAAAATCGCACTCCAGATCGCGTCAGAACCACCATTTGCGCAATTAATCGAATCCAGAAACTACCCATTGAAATGGGATTGGCCCAGTGATGTCTGAATGTACCCGGAGAGTGTTTTCCCAGACTTCTCGGAGAATTGTTGTCGCTTCACCAGTTATCTATAGTCCAAGTTAACATCTCTGATCAAACTCTGTAGACCCACGAGGCGGACGACAAACTTCCCCGCACCATTATTCTTTGGAGGAAGGCCGTGCCCAAAAGTGGGATAGGTACAGTTTCTATTCCATTTTCTACTGCAATAGTAAACTCAATTAGAGTAAAGCGCCTACTATAAGCACGATAGCAAATTCTTAGACAGGATTAACTTACAACTGCTTTGTATAAGGCAGCATAGTTTTTTTTAAAACCTGTAATACAGCCGGGACTCAGAAATTCCGCGAAGACTTTGATGGTAAAATAATCATCACCCTCGTTTCTTCCCAATACTGCAGAGGTCTACGCTCTACATGATGAGGGTGAATTTTCTTCCCTTTCTGTCCTGCTAGTAGAACTGAACGGTAGAATGATACGGACTATTTTATCGTTTCGCACACTGCCCAATGCGGAGCGGATAGAAATGTCTTCTGATGGGAAAAGGAAAAAATCGCTCACCTACTTTTCCAGGTTTTGCCGCTTCAAACCTAACACTGGACATATACGGTGACGTAAACAATGACGGCAGCTTCGACAGACCAGTGAAGACACCCGGCGATGCCTGCGCCATGTTGACCTGCCCTATGGAGGCTAGGACCAGGCGGATATTTGACGTCAACTTCGTTTTGGACAAGACATTTGGTGTTGTAAGTAAAACCCATATCGATTCAACATAATACGACCGAATAGATATACAACCAGAAAAACAAGCTCACGGCAGCCCGTACCACAGATATGCATACGCGCCATGCGGCAATAAGTGAACGTTCACGTACGAGAAAGGAAATTTGGTTGGTAGAACCATCGCTGCGGCTGCGTATCTAGAAGATATACTGGCTGCCGCGAGCTTGATTAAAGCTGTATTCTCTATTCTTTGATACTGATAATACTCCCGGATTCTTCTTATCGTGTGGGCAGAGCCCTGGTGTCAGAGTTTTTTCAGACCGCTTTACGGCCTCTGACGTGGTTTTTATGTAACGACTACTACCACCAGAGATAGTAGCCGGGACCAACGGCTTAACGTGCCATCCGAAGCACGGAATCATTTTTCTTTTCAGACAATCAGGTGATTCAGCCTGCAATTTCCTAGCCAACTGGGGAAAAACGCACAAAGTGACATTTCACTAGGTGTCCCCCCGTGGGAATCGAACCCACGACCTTCGTGTCGAGAGCCGATGCTCTTAACCATTAGACCACGGAGGCAGTTAATATACTTAACTCCCGGATAATAACTACCGTAAAACCGGTGATTATTAATTGGTACCAAATTAGTGAACTGATCAATATAAAATTAGTTAAATAATGATCTAGATTTTGAAAAAAGTGATTATTTTACCAAGAACTCGGTAAGAATTAGGTCATTATTTTACTAAGAACTAAGAAGCATTATTTAAAAAAAAATTGTTTAATTTACAGTCAAAATTCCCGGTTGCGGTGATGCTGTGGGAGACAGGACATATGAAGAATACTTGCTGCTTCTCGTTCACTGTCAAAGTTAAGAAATAAAATGTAATTAATAAATGGATCCAATGTTTTCTTTCGCACATTCGATTCTCATTGTGTAGTTCTGTAATTTATTAATTAATGGTAAAACATGGATGAACAGTCGGCGACTGGCATTTTCCTTTAATTCAAACAAAACTTACATTTCTTTCTTACTTTAAGGAAATAGAAATAGTCAACTTTCTTATACAAAAGGTCAGAGCGCAGATTAGGTAATAATAAGTTAATACGCATAGAATCAAAATTACGAGTTAAACCAGAGGGTCTACCCGGACATTCGAACTCCGCAATTGCGTGAACGTTTTCGTTCCAATATCAACTATATTACAATAAAGTTCGGACCGAAACTGTCGCGATATATCGAAAATCGAAAGTCCGAGTATAGGGCCAGGAAATTGAGGTGAACGGATGAACGGATGGACACAATGAGTTAGTATCAACATAATAAGATTATTTTTTCTGGTATGAATTGCTATATTGAATAGGTTTTCTTTTTAAGTTTTAAGGAAGAATCATGGTTTATCAACGAGTGTTTTTAAAATAAATCAACCTTTGACCAATTGACGAAAAAATATAAATCATGCGACAAATTTTGGACAAAGTAAAATTTGATCGAAGGTTCTAAGATATAGGCAAGTTCTTGAGTAACGCTCAGTTGCAGAAACGCTCATTAAAGTTAATCCACCATTATATCTCTTGCTGTCACTTTTTTTATCTTGTTGACGTAGTTAAAGCTAATACCGTATTAAAAACAGAACCCGAGTTAGAACTTTAAAATGTTTATTTCTAGATTAGTTAAAGCTGGCAAGAGATTCAACTCTATTGAACGTTTCTGCAACTGAGTGTGGGTGTTTCGAATAACTGTTCCTGTTCTTAAAATAGCCTTAAAATTCCATCATTATCTGGAACAAAAGTATATAATACCTACTTACCTACCGTTACGAGCCATTGAGAAAGTTTCATTCATTTCTCCAGGTTCTAATCAGACATCCTAATAGGAGTCTTCGAACTTTCTTTTCTACGGCATTTGTACTACAATACCTTCTTTGGTCCGTTATCGCACCATCAGCAATTATGTTGAGGCTCGAGGCCAGTTGCGGCCCCTTCACATCAATGTGTTTAAAAACAGTGCTTCTACAAACGGATTGGTTAGGTCCTATTTATTAACATAAGTTACTCTTGTAGCGGGTTTTTTAGAATCTCGCTTCCTCGATCTGGCGCTTTTTGGTCAGAGGTTATCTTTTCTTTTGCCACCCAAAAGGGGAAATGCCAGCGTTACACTAATTGAGCTTGAGCCTTTGAATGAACCTTAATCGTCAAGTTGACGAAGCTTGTTGTATAATATTTGAAGTTTGGTTCTTAACTTCTCAAATCCCATAATTAAGAAGAACCATAGAAATCTTTTGTTCATCTGACCTGATGTCCGGTCGCGGGAACGAAAGTTCGAGCCATAAATGCTGTATTGGAAAGTATGATGTGCTTCTTCTTATCGTGTGGGCAGCAAGCCCTGATGGTGTCAGAGTTTTTTCAGATCGCCTTACGGCCTCTGACGTCGTTTTCATGTAACGACTACTACCTTCCGAGATCGGTCGAGTCGGGAACAAAGGTTTAACGTGCCATCCGAAGCACGTTATCATTTTTCTTTTCAGACAATCAGGTGATAAAGCCTGCAATGTCCTAACCAACTGGGAAAAAACACACAAAGTGACATATCACTAGGTGTCCCCCATGGGAATCGAATCCACGACTTTCGTGTCGAGAGCCCAATGCTCTAAACCATTATACCACGGAGGCAGATGATGTGCTAAGAGTGATCCTTGTTACCACCGACCGCGGCGAATTTTATGTGCCACCAGTCTAGGTATTACCAGTCGATGGTTTATGTATTTATGTACAAAATGTACTTACAATTAACAGGAATGTGCAGGTGTGACACTAGACGCATACAAGTTGCACTTGCGTTGCGATACGTTATCGGAACGCGTCGAGGCGACACTGATCAGATCGCAAACATTACCGCCACCGGAATGTCGAGTTCGCGTGCGTTTCCAATGTACCACGCCGGCACCGCTTCATCTACTAGTCACTTGTACGATTTACCTACATAGACGAAATTAATATATTTCAGAAAATTCACTAACTACAAAACAATACATACACAGAGACACAGAATTTTGGTACTACTAGTGCATTATGCGCATGTTTAAAAGGATCTTCATCATCTTATTTAAGAGCTACACTCTTGTCGGTGTATTATTCGCCAATCCTGTCTCTTTTCCGCTAGTCTCTTGAGTTCTTGATACGACACGACATCAAACTTTTCTTTCACTTGGGCTAAATAATTCTGTCTAGGTCTTCCTCTGCCTCTCGTCCCCTCTATCTTCCCTTCCAGTATGGTTTTAAAGAAATTGTCGTTTCATATCAAGTGTCCGATCATTTTTCCGCTTCGGTCTTCGATTGTTTCTGTGTTATTCGCAGAAGGATCTTAAACAGGGTAAAGTTGAAGTAGTTTGCAAGCGGTTTCAGGTTTGCTTCAAATAAAAGTTGTTCATAGAGTCTTAGTTTCTCCCTGTATTATGTAAATTAATTTCCTTTAATTTCGTGAATGTGTCGTTGTTGAATTAAAAAAGCTATGGACACAAACCTTAACTCCGGATGTGGTTGCAGCTTGCACTTTTTACAAGCGTAATTCATATCTGCATTGGCAATGCTGTTAGCTAAATGACTACGTTTCTATTTTAAACCATTGCTTATCTAGGAGCATGGGAAAAATGGTATTTACTTTGACAGTTTCCTTTTGCGGTGACACAAGCTCGCGAGAGCTAAGTTTACTCAACATAGCTTTCTTTTAGCACAGAGGATAGGTATACCAAGTAGAAACTTAACTTGACAGTCTAGCACGTATCCAGGGGGATAATTGGGATTTGTCCTGCTAAGCAGTCTGCGAGCTAAACTGAGTTTTTGTGAAAAACCTATTCTGATTCGTTAAATGGTTACATGATGCGTGCACAAACAAACATTCCAAAAACGTTCTTAATTTCTTGATGCATTATTTTATGTTGATCCTAATGCGGTGCATGCATCAAACGGTGAAGGGAAACATCTTGAGGAAACCTGCATACACTGAACAAGAACTTCTGATGCGTATGTGAAAACTACCAATCCTGCTGGACAAGCTGGACGATGATGATGACCTACAGTACAGAAACACAGTTGACAATCTTATTATTACGTAAATGATCTCTGACCAACTGAAAGAATATAAAGGGTCCAACTTAATATGCTGACGGTTTTTGAAGAGGATGATCAGACTATCAAACTGAAGAACTTTCTGAAGGACCAACATCGAAATCGCGAAAACAAATCAGTTGTCTCATACATTTGGGTCCAGTAGGACTACAATTTTGTAAAATCAGCTGTTTTTTTTCGCGATTTCGGCTTTGGTCCCATAAAGAGAATTGTTTAGTTTGATGGTATGATCATTACCTTAAAAAGCCGTCAGCATATTAAGAAGGACCTTCAAATTCGTGAGCTGCATAATGAAATGCTATGACTTCAGGTAATTAGCATCAGAACTAGAAAGAAAGAAAATAATTTTATTTGCAAACACCACAAAACACACTGACATAATTATACATAAAAACTAAACTAAAACAAACAATTTATAAATTACATAATTAAAATCAGTGTGTGCCTAAGTTACGAACTAAGCCAATATTCTTCTTCTTCTTATCATGTGGGCAGCAAGCTCTGGTGTCAGAGTTTTTTCAGACCGCCTTACGGCCTCCGATGTGGTTTTTATGTGACGACTACTACCACCAGAGATAGCAGCCGGGACCAACGGCTTAACGTGCTATCCTAAGCACGGAATCATCTTTCTTTTCAGACAATCAGGTAATTCAGCCTGCAATGCACAGTGACATATCACTAGGTGTCCCCACGACCACGGACCTAAGTCAATATTGATTCCAGTGAAAGCCTACTGGACTCAGGCTACTCGGGGCACAGGCGGTCATTCGCCTCGCATTCCGAGAGAACCTGCGCCGGCGCATTACGAGCCTGTTTGTATCCCGGTTGTGTGGGGTCCACGCTTAGGTGTTGCTAGGATTAGAAGGCTTGTAAACCTTTGATTTTAGTCGAATTTTCTCTCTTTCAATAGAGTTCGATAGAGAGATTTTACAGTAGAGTTTCTGGCCGCATCTTCTCTCAACGGAACACCTTCCGACGCGGTGGTAGATTAAAAAAATGACGTTAAAAAACTATCTATTTGATATTATTTTGAATAAAAAATTTTTGATTTTGATATTGATTGGTTTTGTAAGGTCAAAAATGCAAATGAACGAACGAAAATGTGACGTCTTTGAACGGGGTGACCGAAATTCCGTTGCAACAAACTTGCTTTTGCATTTTGCAGGAGAGCACATTAAAGATTCTAGAAATTGAGATACTATTTTTATTCCTAGATAGTGTTGAAGTGACATGTCATTTCGAGCATCTTCGTACTTCGGAAGGCTCGTTAAGCAGTTTGCCTCGGATAGTTTCATCAGACAGCGGTGGAAAATTACTATTGGTCAAGCCAGGTCAAGGTTAAGGTGACTTGAAAATTGTCTGACAGCAAGTTGACCACTGTCTTCACCAATCCGCGCTAGGCCTGCATGTATGGCCCAATCTTTCTCACTTTTATTCGTGAGAAAGAGGTTTTTGCCCTACAATGGAATCCTTACAATGCCTACCTATTTCCAGCTTCATTCTTCTTCTTATCGTGTGGGAAGCAAACCCTGGTGTCAGAGTTTTTCTGACCGCCTTACGGCCTCTGAAATGGTTTTTATGTAACGACCAGCTCCAGGTCCAGCTTCATGAATCCTTCATACTATACTTATCTAACTTTTTGTTAGTCAATACGTCTCCTAAAACAAACTTTCAAATCTAAGAAACAGCAAATAGCCCAGTCATTTTACGGTTTGAGCCGGGAATAATTAGTAATTGATATTTTTTTTCGGTATAATATTGAAGAGCCAATTTGAGCCTGGGAATGTACCAAAATTAAAAAAAAATCACGTCCTCAACAGATCCAATTTTAAAATTTTGCTATTATCTCGTTCTAAAAAATCTGATGGTAAATTTTTTATTGCACATATTTAAGGCTTTACCATTATACATACTACAAACATGGTGTGAATATTTTTGTCTACTTAGAAGGTTTTGAAAAATACATTCGTATTTTCTAATAAATACCTCATTTTTCAAATTTCATTGCCTATTTTATTGCTCAAAAATAATTATATTGTTAAATCTAAGTCAAATGAGTGCATTGGTATTAATATTAATAATTTAAAATCCTTCTGGGACACACAATTTTGATTTCTATGTTGCGTAGCGATTTTTTTAAAATATGCTTTAAGATAGTCTTTTTGTCACTTAATGGTTCCGGTTACAGTTTAAAAGACCAATTAGTAATTACTCCCTACCCCGCCTAACAAAACTCCGTAAAATGACTGGGCTAAAATCCGTCCAGTAATTAAATTACACACGTTAGCTCCTAGGTATGCGTGGGCAGTGACAGACGGACGAACATAATCATTTGCTCTTATGTTATAGCACTTTCTTCACAATTAATTCTGTTAGAACCATGTTCACGGTCAATAAGTGCGGTTTTGGGACACAGATTATAGAGATGTAGAATGTTTAGAGCTTTGTTTTGTTTTAATAAAGAAATATTTGAATTATCAAAGACGGTTGGCCATTAAATAATATTGTTCATAATAATATGATTTTATGAGGGACAAAAAGATAATCAAGTATTTTTTTTTTAATTTATTATGCCAAACGATTAAACAGTCGACTGTATTTTATGAAATTACCCTACATATTATATATTGCTGTCTTGAATGTTTTAAAAGAACAAGGGGCAGAATGGGCCCAGCACTGTAGCTAGACTAACATTTAAAGTAGGTAAGAAAGTGCTACAGTACTGGGCCCAGGGTCCATACAAAATTGCCCATTGTTCTTTGGATTGTTCTTTTTTATGAATCTTAAATGATAATAATAAATTAATAATGATATGTTTGATGATATGATACATTTGTTAACTATATATTTCGGAATGTTGCTACTATTTTTAAGTACCTAAATACTAGCATATTAAGAATATTAATAAATCATGTACGTACCTAATTAATTAATTTAGTTGGTTTATACCTATTGCAACAGGGGAAGAAACTGTCTCCCAATACACGGTTTTCCGACTTTGGGAGTCAGGGACTCAATCGTTTGTAGGAATTGTAATAAAATAAAGATTTTTTATTTTTATTTTATTTTAGTCTTCATCTTAATATTCCCTCTCTATAGTCTCTCTCAGTCTTAATCTTCCCTCTAGAGTATACTTTATTTATTTATTTATTTTATTTATTTATTTATACATTTATTTATACATACTTAGATAGGTATTTTAGAAGGGAAGTCGTCACCAAAACGAAGTCTTTCATTTATTGAGAAAACCAACAGCCATATTTAAACAGAGTACTTAAAATTAACTAACTATAACATAAGCCAATTATACAGATAGATCTCTTTCAAATAAACAGAAACATTGCGACAGTAAATACAAATACAAATACAAAATCATTTATTTGTGAAACACAGGTTACAAAAAGTTGGTACATAAATTAAGGAAGACCTCTGTGATCAGCCTATTAGGCGTACAAATTTACAATCATTTTTATGGGTATACAATATAATAAAACTATGATTATTTAGGTTTCCATGTCAAGAATTCGTCTACTGAGTAGAATGTATTTTCGATTAAAAATTTACATAATGTCTTTCTAAATGTCAAATTGCATGCCATGTCTCTTATACATTTAGGTACATGATTATATACAGTTGGAGCCATGTAGAGGTAACCATCCTTTAAATAGTTTAAATAATGTAATCGTAAGTAAGTTTCACGATTAGATACGTTATTGTAAAATCTAAAGTTAAATTAGCCAGACCCTTCTTCGATTTTTAAGAGAAGTTAATGAGGGATTTTCCAAAAGCAAAAAAAGTAAAAAAGTTAGTTCCTAATTTCTCGATAGATGGCGTTGACCAGAGAGGGGTCCAATAGGTATGAGCAAATATATTAATCAATATTAATAGTAAAAATACACAGTACAAGTTATTACCAGGCGTTTTTCCTAGCGTTGGCGTTGCCACAATTTTCCTAGGTACTGGAGCTTTCGTTAATCATTTGTTGTATCTGTAACTTTTTTACTCTTTGTTACTTGTTTAGCACATTGAAACCGTATCACTTTCACACTTGGCCCTCTCTGCTCGTTTGTTCGTCCAATTCTCTAACTCTCACTGTTTCTTACAATATATTACTCAGTTAAAACTAACATTGTTGTTAAGATCTTAAGATTATGTTTTGTAATGTTAGGTAAGAGACAAAACTAATGCTTTCCGCCTTCTTAGATAATGCAAATTACGTTCAGTATTAACTTCTCCTGAATTTATAAGAAATTCTGAGTAGGTATACAAAATAAGGATTTTTGGATTAAAGATACACTCAATCATAGGGGTCCGGGTTCGAATCCGATGCCATGTACCGATGAGTATTTCTAACTTATGTACATAATACCGACTGCTCTGAAACGGTAGGAAAACATAGTGAGGAAACCTGCATACGAATTTTTTGCCAATGATATGCAATTGTGACATTTTTAACCTAACATTACATTTTATTTAATTTTGACATTATGTTCAAATTTTATTGCTTTAGTTGACACTGAGTTTGTAAAAATTTTTTGAATTACCTATTTAATACTTATTACAATGACAAAATAATTATGTACCTAAATTGTTTTTATGCTATTTTGTATGCTACATCTTGTTTAGTATATTATTATAATTTCCTGCAGCAGCCATACTATAGACTAAATTTTTAGTTATGTATACCGAATTTGCATGCCATGCTCATGGCGAAACATGCTGTACTAAACAAAAACTGTCCACCTGTACTATGTTACCGTGTTTCCGCAAATAAATGATTTCTATTTCTATAAGGTCTAACAAAATTAGCTGAAACTATTTTAAGGGGATGATCAGACCATCAAACTGAACAACTTTCTCTATGGGACCAATATTGAAATAGCGAAAAAAAAAAAATCTGCTGTCTCACACATTTAGGTTGAGTAGGTTTGTATGGAACAGCTGATTTTTTTTTCGCGATTTCCATATCGGTCCCTTAGAGAAAGTTGTTCAGTTTGATGGTCTGATCATCCCCTTAAAGTAGTTTCACCTAATTTTGATAGACCTTATATATCTACGTTAAACAAGAAATTCAGATGCGTATGATTGTGAAGTCCACCAATCTGCATTGGGCACGTGTGATGGACTAAAGCAACTTTTACGCAGATAAAATCAGTCCAAGCTGCAGTTGTCTCTTTCGCACTCTAGTCGTAGGGTAGTGTGTGGGAGGGGCCGATCGGACAAATACGCATACAGCCGGAAAAGTGACCTATTCTTCAAATTACTTCGATAGCGCGCCTTCAATGATTCGTCTCTATTAACGCAAAATAATTACAACAAATAAATAAGTAACAATTGATTATCTTCAAAACCCACTTGTCCATTTAGAAAGTGTAATTATCGAGCAAGTGATTGGGCTACAATCATTTAGTCTGAGAACAATTGATCACTTATCGCTTCGATAGTTACATTCGATTTAGATTTGATTGTAGTGTAGACAGCTAATAACAGTAGGGCTAGCATGCCACCCCCGAGAAAACAATAAAAATCGAGATGTGCCTCCATCTTTATTATTTTACGTATGCCAGAAAGAGTGCGCATGAGGTTTTTCTCGTTTAAACGCTTTGTCATGGGTGGCATGCTAGCCCTGCTGTTAGGAACATTCGATAGACAAAATTAGAACATCAGAAGATGTGAAACGTGGATGTTCTAAGGTTTCAGAATATCTCTGACTACCCCCTCGGGGAATATAGTCGTGAGCATATGCATGCATGCAGAAGATGTGAAAACTAGGGTTTGGTTTTTTTTTTGGCATTGTCACACAAATTATCTAGTCACATTTAAAGTACCTGGACTTGTAACTTAGTTGTAGTCAAAATAGCTACAAATTATCTACTCATTTTGTTCCTAACATACTAAAAAAAATCGGCCAAGTGCGTGTCGGGCCACGCGCAGGGTACGGTTCCGTGGTTGCCCGTTACTGTATACGGACTTAGAAGGGTGATTTTTGTTTTATACTACGGTTTAACGGCTAATAAAGTCTAAAAAGTACATTTTATAATTTGGTCGACTATTACTCGTAAACTTGTAAAGCCTACTTAGCGGTGATAGTTTTCCTTTTAATTTCGTTATACAGGGTGTAAGTGACAGCCTAGCAAATACTGAAACGGTGAACTCAGACCATCAAACTAAACAACTCTCACTATGGACCCTACCTCGGGAGACGCGAAAAAAAATCAGCTCTCCCATACATTTATGTCGGGGAGGTACAGCAGTTTTGTATGGGACTGTTTTTTTCGCGATTTGATATACCACTGCCGTGAATTTTTCACATATCGAGAAACAACCGTTTAGCTGGCAGGGGGAGGGGGGAGGGACACTTGAATCTAACAAAAAATTGCACTTCAAAGCTTATATTTCGCTAACGGATCCCTTAATCGAAAATTGGTTTACCTAAACCCACAACATTTTTAAAAGACCTATCGAACGATACCCCACCGCACTTCAGGTGTAGGGAAGGAAACCTAATACCACTTTGTCGGCGTTTATACCTATGCCAAATTATAGCTTTATAGTACGAAGCGTCTCTGAGCTAAGCCGCGGACAGACGGACGGAAGGACATGGCGAAACTATGAGGGTTCCTTGTTAACTTCGGAACCCTAAAAAGGACTGGTATAGAGAAGATGCGAGCAAAAACTCTAAAATCCAATCTTTTATAATAATAAATTCCGATAATTTTTCTGATCGATTTTCTATGTGAGATCCTTAGATAAAGTATATGTCTAGATTGAGCTCCACCCTTCTACCGTATAAAACAAAACGGGCCCACTTTCTTAGAGGTTGGTGAAATTAGGTCTGTGTGCGAGCATAGCATAGATTATAATGTTCTGTGGTGCATAGCATGGCGTAGGGTTTGAAGGCCAGTGCTGCAATTTTTTTCAACGCGTTCTTAGCTTCGACTGTCTATCTTGACATAATAACTTATCAAAGGAGAGGTCGTTGGTAATTAAAACTAGAGGTGTGTACTACTTAATTACAAAATCATAAGAAAAGGTAACTCCATGAAATCTCCAGATGCATCACAATTACCTACAGAGTTTATCGACTTTCCTTTGCCTAGCTACGTGCATACGGCATAGGTAGCATAATAAACTTATCAGTATAATAAAGATCCGATCTAGGCAAACCGAACGGCCTTTGTTATCCTTTTGTAGAGAACTTAATGCGCCCAAACCAAACTGGGATAGGTCTGATTCATATAATTCAATACATTCAACAAGCAGTAGTGAAGCGACAGGTGCAAACCGGCACAACTTCAAAAATAAAACATTTAAAGATTTGGGCCCGATATTGCAATTTCAGTCAATATTGGAAATAGGTGATTTGTTTTTACGCATTCGTACAGTCTCGTGCTTATTCAGGAGAGGCCCCACTTTACTTTATTTGTGTATGTTATCTATATTGATTATTACATTTTATTAAAGATAAATAAAGGAAGGTAAGTTAAAAAGGTAAGTTAAAAGGTACATTAAAAATAAATAAAAATATTATGAAAATAATTATCTATATTGTGTTATTTTGATCTACACCGCCTACCAATCTTCTTTCACTATTTCCTCTACCCTAAGGTTGTCTGGAAGAAATCGCTCTTTAGCGATAAGACTGATTGTTTGCTCTCTGTATACTAAGTTTTTTGGTGTCAAATAAAGTGTAATTGATTGATTGATTGAGAGGCTCTGAAATGTAGTGGGTAGAGTTTCCTTAACACGATACACTCCCAAACCACCGAAGCGCACCCGCTGACTTCGTATCTGCCTAATGTCGGTCATTCATCATCATTATCAGCATATAGACGTCCCACTGCTGGACACAGGCCTACAAGAAGGAGACGTTTAAGGAAAGTTTATGGGCGTTAGTCCATTCTACTACGCGTGCACAATGCGGATTGGTACTTATGTGAAGTCTACCAATCCGCATTAGGCACGTGTTAGAAATCAGAATTTCTTCTTCAGCGTATGTAGGTTTCCTTTACTTGTAGAAAAACTCATTGGTACACGGCATGGAGTCCGTGCGGATTTGAACCGGGACCATCATGACTGAGTGTCCATATCTCTCCGCAACGCGCTACCGAGTCCACTATTGTAATATCGATCGGTCATTGAAAGTTAGGAATTCTATTTGTCGATCACGTAGGCTGAGTGAAGGTACTGTTTGTGTAGTGTTTGATCTCGTGACTTATTAGGACAGCTTACATGACGGCCTACTATACTAGATGGATCGACATAATCGGTTCAGCAATTAACTAAAAATGAATCGAAGTAACTATTAGAAGATAATTAAATGGAAATAAATAAGTTAAATGAATTCTACCATGGTAAGAGGGAAAGTCGAAATCTTGGATGTTAAAATGATGGAAATCTGGGTGCTAGGTAAGGAGTTTTCCTGAAACAATGCATCATACGTTAAGTGTGATCACACACGATGATGCATTGACGGAGCGGCAGACGTCAGTCCGTCATTTGCGAAGCAAGGTGTTGTATGAAACCGCACGTACCTAGAAGCACATACGGTGACGGATTCGGGAAAAATATAGATTGATTGAGCTCTGCTGTCTACATATTTCCAATTTGTAGAGATCTGTTCTCATTACTGTATCTAAACGTAATCCTAAAGAGACATGGCGCTAAAAATGTCGAGCTTGCTTCGCTAGATACATAGCTTTTGCGTAGGTAAGATACTCTGCGGTAGTTTTGTACGTAAAAAGCTCTGGCTCCAACCGATTCGTATTGAGGAGAAAAGTCGAGCTCGCTTCGCTCGCTCTAAGTTTTTATTTTTGCATGAATAACCCAAAAGATGAAATTTTGAGCTCCCTTCGTTCGTTCCTTTTTTTGTATAGTTTTTCTTGTAAAGATAAGGGGGCGGCGGCAAAATCGGTCTGTGCCCCGGGCGACAGAAACCCACGCCAGTCTCCACCAATCAGCGCTGGCCGGCGCTGGGCCCGCGTGGTGGACTATGGCTGGGCCACACAAAGTGCGGCTGTGGGCCGGCTGCGGCCGGCTGCGGGACGGCAGTGATTGTAAACTATGGAATTATAATAATGCGAGGTGACACACTAGATGCACTCCGGCACGGCTGAGGAACAGCTGCGGAACGGTAGCCGCAGTGTGACACCTCGCACATAATTCAATAGTTTACATCTACTGCCGGCCCGCAGCCGGTACGCAGCCGGCCCGCAACCGCACTCTGTGTGGCCCAGCCTTTATTCGTGAGAGAAGGCCTTTGCCCTGCAGTGGGATTCTACAGGCTATAACTTTTTAATTTAACAAACTGCAGTAAATAGTAAACTTTACCATCATCAATAAAGCACCATCAATAAAGACATAATAGCCCAGTCATTTTACGGAGTTTTGTTCGGAGAGGTGGGAAGTTATTATTAATTGGACTTTTAAACTGTAACCGGCACCATTTAGTAACAAAAAGACTATCTGAAAACATATTTAAAAAATTCACTACGCAACATAAAAATCAAAATTGTGAGTCCTAGAAGGCTTTTAAATTAATAATTTTAATACCAATGCACTTAATTGAATTAGATTTAACAATAGAAATTATTTTTGGTCAATAAATAAACATTGAAATTTAAAAAATTGGTTTTTATTAAAAAATACGAATGTATTTTTCAAAGCCTTCTAAGTAGACAAAAATATTTACATCATGTTTGAAGTATGTATAATGGTAAAACCTTAAATATGTGCAAAAAAAATTACTCTCAGGTTTTTTATAGCGAAATAATAGCTAAATTTAAAATTTGGAACTGTTTCTGACGGGATTTTTTTTTAATTTTGGTACATTTCTAAGCTCAAATTGGCTCTTAAATACTATACCGAAAAAAAAATCAATTATTAATTAGTTCCGGCTCAAACCGTAAAATGACTGGGCTATAAATTCCTCTATCGCACGTGAATATAAATAAATCTGTCGAGCTATGACATTAAAAGTGAACAAAATTCATCAATTCAACAATTTATAGTGGCACTTGCCCATTAGTTTAAATTTAGAGTAACTAGGTAATAAACGGACCGCCATTTTAATTAAAATAATTTACTTTCCTTTATGCAAATGCATACGCTTTCTATGCAGGTAATTGCATTTACGTTAGATTGGACCTAAATTAAAATGGACTCTATTTCTTTGAAATTACAGTCATTAAAACTTAACTTTTAATTTCAGCTGAAAAACGAGACTACCATAAAAATACATATTATAAGGTCTAACAAAATTAGCTGAAACTATTTTAAGGGGATGATCAGACCATCAAACTGAACAACTTTCTCTATAGGACCAATATCGAAATAGCGAAAAAAAAATCAAATCAGCAGCAGCAGATTTTTTTGGGTGATTTTGATGTTGGTCCCATAGAGAAATTTGTTCGGTTTGATGGTCTGATCATCCCTTTAAAATAGTTTCATCTAGTTTTGTTAGACCTTATATACCGGGTGTTAGGGTGAACAGATGCATTACTTTAAGAGGTGGTACTAAACAACTTTCCCTAAGAAACATAATTATAGGGAATTCGCAAAAAAAAAACATATTTTTCACACAAACTTTCAATCAGTTCATTACGTCTAGCATGAATTGTTCAAAAATTGTTTTGCTTATTCCCTATAGGTTTCATAGGGAAAGTTTTTCAGTATCATGGGTACAATCACCCCTTACAGTAATGCAGCTGTTTACTCTAACACCCTGTATTTTGTACGACTTTGCTACCGAAAATCAACAAAATTGCTTGCATCTCGCAAAGCATAATATGCTCACGACTATATTCCCCGAGGGGATAGTCAGAGATAATGAAATATACCATATTAAGAATATTCATTTCACTACCAATGTCTAAACAGCAGGTCCAATGTAGTGTAGATAGTGATCCCTTACACAGGGTGAAATTGATATCATTAGCATCCTTTTAAACTAAGAGTCTACCCATCAAACTGAACAACTTTTACTATGAGAGCAAACCGATCGGACAAAAAAATCAGCTGTTGCATACATTTGAAACTCGAACTCGCGCGTCGACATTGCAGTTTAGTACGGAACAGCAGATTTTTATTTGCTCCGATCGGTTTGCTTCCAAAGTAAAAGTTGTTCAGTTTGATGGGTAGACTAGACACTTACTTTAAAAGGACCACCCTGTATTTCACCCTGTATAGAATACTATACTATGCTATAGTAATTATACTATAGCTGTTCAGACTCCAGAGCATGTATAAAAATAGAACCTTCTCCTTATTTGAAGTCGATTAAAATATAAGACATACATATATCAACAACATCTAAACCACTTGTGCTAGATTGGGCGCATTGAACAGAGGAACGGATGAGGGAAGTTGGTGCGGTGTGGTGAAAGGTGAAATGTAGAATATGTTATTGGAGGTATCCTCTATCATAAAATATGACTCATGATAAATGTAGACATATCGTGCACAGTGCCAAGGTTAACAAGTAATGCCTAGGCATTTAGCTCTAGCATAGTTTAGTTAGATAGCGTTTATGGTAAAAGTTTTAGTAAGGTTGCTAATGGTACAATGGCACGCCATGGTTTTAAACTTTTAAAGTATGTACTTAGCGGAATTTTAAACAAAAACACTTATTATTTTATTATTTGGTTGTAAAGGCTTGATCTATTGTAGCTGTCACCCTTGACCTAAAGGTCATTACCTAAGCCCACGGACTTCATGAACCGTTTGGAGGGGAGGTTCCTAATGTCAGTAGGTGTTATTATGTATCCACCTAGATGGCGACTCCTGCTGTGAATGAGCACTTCGCATTTACAGAGGGGGTGTATGGGCGTTTCCTCTGCTTCACAGCAGAATCTGAAAGTGGGTGCACCGACAAGCCCCATTCTGTGTAGATGTTTGTTTAACATGCAGTGTCCTGTTAAGCCTCGTACTAAAAGCCTTAAGTCGCTGCGGTTTGAATTGATGGCATCCAAGGTATGTCTGTTTGAGAAGCCGGTCATAAGTTCTTTTGCATGCTTCAGTCCTGTAGGTCTTGCATGCCACCCCCGAGAAAACGACAAAAATCGAAATGTGCCTCCATCTTTATTATTTTACGTAGGCCAGAAAGAGCGCGCAATAATAAGTGTGTTTTTTTAGATTTTAGTTAGCATAAGCAAACAAATATCGAACCAGACTAAATAAGATGTCCATAATAGCGTTACTATCGTTCACTAAGCATTTACTCATCAACATAACTTCCTAGCCCGAGGCTCTGGCCGTCCGTCGGTCATCATTATTGTACTATAAATATATATATAGCGGATGGGAAAGTAAAATAATAGAAAGGTTAACATACAGTAATGATTAATAGAGTTTCTTATGGGTTTGGAGTTGGTTGAGTGCCATTGTTAGCGATTTTACTGCAAGTGCTTTGGTATACGAATTTAGGTAGATAGATAACTCATTTATTTCACCAGAACAATACAGGATAAACAGTGACAGACAAAGGCAGCAGGTAACATTTGGTATACATTTCATACGAAATGCCTCCGGGCAATTGATGATGATGATGAATCCTCAAAGTGACATGGCAAGATCGTGTGCCAAACTCTGAAGTTTTACGGCATAGCCAATCGTATGGCCTTGATAATGAGAGGCCAGCTAAGATGGTGCGGACAGACTTCCTAAAGCAGTGTTTTACTCGGAGCTTCGGGATGGGAAACGAAAGTCTGGCGGTCAGTACCTGCTTTACAAAGATGTCCTGAAACGGCACCTGGCAGCATGCAACATACCGATTAAGGACTGGGAGCATCGTGCTCTGATGAGACCAGAATGGCGCTCCACTGTAAAAAACCGAACTGAGGAGTTCGATGAAATGCGTCTATCAGATCTTGACGCTAAGCGCCAAATTAGGAAGACCCGGCCAAAGCCAAGCTATAACTACACGTATAATGACAGCGGAGAACTTTACTGTTTTACGTGCGATCGGACCTTTAGGTCGACATTTGGGTTCGCTAGTCACATTCGAGCCCACTCTACTAGGTGAAGCCCATGGTGTCGCCATTGACGGATACGTCAAGGAGAACATCATCATTTATAAACTTTTTTAATGTTATACCTTGCTACAATATAATCTCACATAGAGAAGTTGGTAGTTGTAGCAAAGATTCTGAAAACCTTGAATACGGTCATCACTTTTATCGGTAAAAATATTTTAGTTAACATAGAATAAAGATAAAAAATATATGTTAACATTAGCTCAATAAATACATAAGTAACCAATATTTCAGCATGATTGCGGTCTCGGCACATGATGAAGGCCACCCCATTACGACACAATTCCCACCCTACACCTACCCCCGTACCTATACCTACCTTGGTACATTATATCCTACTTTGATACATTAGCGACTTCTAAATGAGCAAATAAGAAAACTAGCGTTCCAAATGAAACAATAAATGAGTGAATAGTGAGAATGCGAAGAAGGTGACTCAGGATTACTAAAAAGTGACAATCTGTTGACTCTGCCTTTCCTACTCCAATAGTATTAAGGCGTAAAGTTAGTTCGTATGTATTCATATCTACTACGTCTAATTCCTATCACCAATCCTGCTGAAGTTAATCCGCTAAAACAAGAGCCCCAACTTTATATAACTGCTACCAACAGAACATGAACATGAAGATCAACGAGCTTTCCAATCGTAAGTGATTCAATTGTTTTCTTTAGTGATAAACAATTTATTTACTTTGTAGTTCCGGGTTCATATGTGAAATGGTTGATGACTTTAGCATCTATGAACTGGTAGTAGAGTCGCACTTTGTTTCTCTGAGATAATGAGGTGATATATACGTCAGAGTGGTCGACATCGCTCTGAAAATTAGTAAGCTGAGATGGCAATGGCCTGGTCATATATCTGCTGTAGAACTAACAACCGATGGGAGGTTTTAGTTGTAGAATGGAATCATACGAACCGGCAGGCGGTGCCAGTGGCTGGCTGGCTGGCTGGCTGGACGCTCCGGCACAGGACCGACGACCTGAGTAAGGTATCGGGGAGCGAAGGGATGAGAAAGGAGGCCTATTCAGCAGTGGATTATAACAGGCTGATGATGATGATGTTTATATGTATAACGTAGGTAATAAGCAAGTACCAAACACAAAAGATCCCACTGGGTCGAAGTGTTGCTGGCTTGCCAGCCCCCTCAACAAGATAAGATAAGTACCACATGGCATCCAAAGTACTTGTGGTACTCTGGTATTAAATACACAATATTATTATGATGAGGTAATATTACAGCCATGTGATAGATAACATTTATAATTTAGCTATCTATAGGTAGGTACGGTACATCTAATAAAATAATATTAAAAAAAAAGACATCATACTGAAAAGATTTGCTGACAAAAGATATGGAGACGAATGCCTGGTAGTAGCCTTCCTTGGTTAAGAACCTGTGTGAATGGCTCGATATGAACACCACCTCACTGTTCAGGGCTGCAGTCTCCAGGGTCCAAATAACCCTAATGATACCCAAGACCCAACCTCCGATAGGCGATGGTACCACAAGAAGAAGACAAAATATCTTCAATCGTCCAAAATATTTCGTTGCAGTTGTAGTATGATTTACTTTTAGTATCATCTACATGATTATAACCCCCCTTTAGGTCGTCAAAAACTATGCTACAACCTCCATGTTTGTGACCGTTGTCGTGACATAGGGCACGAGTGGGCTACAAGCCCCTACATTGAATTCCCTTCTTTGCCTAGCCTTCCGATCTCATTTGCAGTCTACTCTCTTCGTCACTCTTCGCCAGGCGTGTCTGTTCTGGGTTTTCGAGATGTCTTCTTAGGTTTTCTTCCGGTCATTGTTTATGATGGACTTACAAGTTGGAGTGTTCCTCGCTTCTTTGGACCGTTGTCTAGGCTTAGGACTTGTTGGTCATGTGATCTTCAGGTCTTCTCAGTATATGGCCATACCACCTCAAGCATGCTTCAGAAAGTTTTTCTTCAATTGGACGGATCTTAAAGCTTCCACGAATAAACATATCGAATACCTAAATGATTCTGAAGTCTCACTTTTTAGCATAATTATAAAGGGTTCGGATGGAATTACGCAAAACTTTAGTAAAACAAAACACTCCGTACACTGATAATGAAACTGAATATCTCTCCATGTTGACATCAAAACACATGACAAACTAATAATGTTGATAACAATGTTGATTTGAGTTAGTCGTAGTCCTTTAACGCCATGGAATGCTGAATGATCGATTACTTCGATTAGTGACAATAGTTTCCTCTCTATATCTCTGTTCTGTAGCTTGGGTACGAGCTTACTTACTTACCACAAGAGTACCACAGGAATAAGACAGGGACAGGGAAACCACACGGGAAATGAGTATTGAATACAGAGGGAAATTGATATTACTAGCATCCATTTAAACAAAGAGTCTACCCATCAAACTGAACAACTTTTACTATGGGAGCAAACCGATCGGAGCAAATAAAAAATCTGCTGTTCCATACTAAACTGCAATGTCGAGGCGCGAGTTCTAGAATCAAATGTATGCAACAAACAGCTGATTTTTTTTTGCTCCAATCGGTTTGCTGCTATAGTAAAAATTGTTCAGTTCTATGGGTCGACTCTTAGTTTAAAAGGATACTAATGATATAAATTTCACCCTGTACATAAGGCTACGGAACCTATAAGGCTAGAAAATAGAGCCAACTAGTAATCAGTAGTCATTTATTTGCTTTTGAATAGGGTACAAAAAACTCTGATACCAGGACTCTGCCCACACGATAAAAAGAAGAAGAATAGGGTACTATATAGGATATTTTATAACATGATCTCCTGATTCAGCCAACAACAAAAGCATGCAAATATTAATATAACAAAAGAGATTATAATTGATTGAATTTAAGATACTCATGGGTTAATTAATTTTATTACAGACAAATAAGGGAAGGAAAGTATGTACATTAAAAATAAATAAACATATTGAGAAAATAAAACTAACTTCTAATATAAAATATGGTGCAGGTTTGGACCGCGCGGGAGGGTAGCAAGATGCTGGCAGCGTTTCCTCGATGAACGGCTAAACTGATCCGTTGAGCGAGGAAAGCGCCAGCCCTTGGATCCCCGGTCGAGTCTACCAGGCGCTTTGCCTTTAAAAAGCGCCTGGGCGCCGGGACTCCACGAAGGCGCCGGTACCCCACGGAGATACTCATTATATAATGTGTTTGCATTGCACTTTAGTGGTAGTTGATAAAAATTATGCATTTAGTTCAGACTTTTCAGACTATCAACGTATCTAGACGCAAACTTAGGCCAGTTGACCATTATTCAACGAGAAGCAAACTTTCTCAAAAGATCGTAAATATATTTTTATGTTACAAGTATTTAATTGTTATGCCTGTTGGATATTTATGTTTACAAAACAATCGGTAGTATGTCACTTTCCATCAGTGAACGTAACTACGTTCACTGCTTTCCATCGATCGACACAATAGGATATGAGACGTGAATGATTTTTTTTATTGAAAGTCGTCTAGGTAAGCTACTAATAGTTTCTTTACTTTGAAACAGTAAATATGTAGGTATTATAATACCATACTATTAAACACTGAGGCTGAAAGTCACCCAAAGGGTAATGGAGAGGGCTACGCACGGAGTGAGAAATGAAGAGATCCGCAGAAGAACCAGAGTGGCTGACATAGCCCAAAGAATTGCTAAAGTAAAGTGGCAGTGGGCATTTCCTCGAACCGATGGCCGATGGGCTGAAGAGTTCTCGAGTGGCGACCGCGTACCGGAAAGTGCAGCGTGGATAGGCGGAGAAGGTGGACCGATGACCTGGTGAAGGCGGCGGGAACACGTTGGATAAGGGCTGCGTAGTACCGTTCATTATAGCGATTCTGGGGGAGGCCTATGTCCAGTGGACGTACATCAGCTGAGATGATGATGATGAACCGCAAGATTTCACGATGACGATCACGTCTGAAAGATATCGTCGCCATATTGTTCAGTGGCGCACGCGTTATCACGCGTCTATGTTGAATGCAGTACGCCAGTCACGTCTCCTGTTTCTCATGGAATTCTGTACAATTCGTTCCACATTCGAAGTACCACGAATCATGACATTAAGAAACTTAGCTTGCAGTCATAAGACCGTTGCCAGGAAACTTCTTGGTTTGAATGAACTGCATGATGATTCGTTTCACTTTTACAATGTAATTTGTTATGTTTACTTTTCTTTTCTCGGAGTGGACATTGTTGTTTTAGGTGTATGTACTGGTTGGTTTTTCAATGTAATGTAAATACTATACAATATAATTAAACA
Source organism: Agonopterix arenella (assembly GCA_927399405.1). Lineage (NCBI taxonomy): Eukaryota > Metazoa > Arthropoda > Insecta > Lepidoptera > Depressariidae > Agonopterix > Agonopterix arenella. The sequence goes on from OV656704.1 coordinate 1,482,075, forward strand.
ATACAAAGCAAATTCTTATGTATTCTCTGTTACACCGTCACAGAAGTTTCAGAGAGAAAAGCCTCTGTTTCTTTATCTAGCGCAAAAACAGCTCCAATACCATCTCTAGCTCCTACTTTTCTAAGACTCGCTTCAAACATTTCCGTGGTTGAAAAAAACAAACCCAAATTGAGATACATTAGCGGAACCGTGGGGTTAATTTATTCTTACCAAAATTGACCGAGACTAAACGGCGAAAAATTACCTAAAAACCTCAGAGCATTGACTCTAATGATTAGGATATAAAGCTCAAATCACCGTGGCAGATGAATGACAATGGTTACAAAAGCATTTGGTCAAGGTTCTGACCATGGTGGTGTATGGACGGAAGTGAAGCTATGTAGGTCACGATATAATATAAGCTCTAGTAGGTGCCTAGATTCTAGATAAGTGAGTCAGGGTTAGATTGGTGTGGATTGCATAAAGGTAGGTACAATAGGTACCTACAGGGTCCACCTTAATAATGCTGACGTTTTAAGAAGATGATCAGACCATGAAACTGAACAACTTTCTCTATGAGACCAACATTGAAATCGCAAAAAATAAAATCTCTTGTCCCATGCGATTTGGGTAGAGTATCTTTGCAGTTTTGTATCGCGCAGCAGAGCAGCAGTAGCAAGACATTACGAAATATGTTCAACATCCCACAATGCATAAGCAATAAATATAAATATATCAAATTCTTTGCGCAAAGACAGTAAAGCAAGAAATAACAGAATACCGAGCAAAATACCATCGTAAACTATACAATGATCTTGCATCAAAGTTGAGTGGAGATGGTGGCCTGCGGCATATGAGGCAGAAGCGAAGGGACATTCCAGGACCAAGCTTCAGATTCCAATAAGACACCGGGAGAGCTCGTTGAAACAAACCAATGAAGGAAGCTCTCTGGAAGGCAATTTTTCACTTATTGTAGTGGCTTATTGTTAAAAAAAAACAGTTTGGCACGGGGAGCTGCGGAGCAAACACGACAGATAACAGCAAAAAAAGATTTCGATGTTGGTCCCGTAGAGAAATTTGTTCAGTACGATAATCTTATCATCCCATTAAAAACCGTCGGCATATGAAAAAGGATCCTATATACATCCTATATACGTGCACCAGCCAATATGTACACACGGCGACACATCAAAACCAACATAAGCTGGCCGCTCGTAGGTCGAGTAACGTATGAAGTCGCGTGGCCAGCTTATGTTGGTTTTGTATAGCTTGATGTGTCGCCGTGCGTACGTTTCAAAGACCGAAGATCCTTGGCTTAACAAATAACCTTGTGTTATGGCAGATGAGACTCCAAATAAGACCATCAATCAACCAACTTGCCTTAATATAGAATTCAATAAAAACTACAACAGCTGACTGCTAGCATATGGTCAAAGGTTGCTAGTAGACTCGTTGCATCTTTAATTTGTACGGTTTACATTGCTACATTTACCACAATATAAGGTAGACCATCAAACTGAACAACTTTCTCTATGAGACCAATATCGAAATCGCGAAAAAAAAATCTGCTGTCCCATACATTTCGGTCGGGTAGGTTTGTATGGAACAGCTGATTTTTTTTGGGCGATTTCGATGTTGGTCCCATAGAGAAAGTTGTTCGGTTTGATGGTCTGATCATCCCCTTAAAATAGTTTCACCAAATTTTTTTAGACCTTATATATCTATCGGGCATCAGTCGGTACAGTCGACCAATTCTAAATGTACCTTCATCGTCATCACAGTCTATACATAGGATAAGGTAGTAGGTATGGGCCGCCACACACATACGGAATTTAAATCCGGAATTCCGAATCAGGATTGTGATTTTGTATAGGATTTGACAGCTGCGCAATTCCGAACGCAATCGTGGAGGGGGGAAATCCATACGAAATTGTAATCCTGATTCCGTATGTGTGTATTACATAGTTAGGTTCCTATGAAATAATCTTCCATTATGCACGATATGTTCAGGGGATGATCAGACCCACCCACCAACTAAGGACCCTGTACTATATACATAAACAATTTGAAGGTAATTGACTCTAATATGTAGACAAAGATCTGCTTTTTGGTTAATTACGGAAAAAACAATGTAGCAACACAATCGGAAAGACATTGTAGCAACAGGAGATTATTCTCTATCATTTGAAAATATTTATTTCGCACTGCATTCAAATATTTTAAAATTAATTAATTCATCTCACTTCCCGTCACACTGGACAGAATTTCAGTACTACTAGTAAAACGCGAATGTTCTGATGTTTCAGAATATCTCTGATTACCCCTCGGGGAATATAGTCATAAGCATAATGCTATGCTATAGTATGCTATATGCAGCTATTCGCATTCACGACTTCAATCGATCCTTTTTCTAATAAGGATCGACAGCGACTACGGGCAATTTGCATAACGACTAGTCGATAATTTTTCTCCAGCATTTAAAAATAAATCCAACTTTTTTCATTTTCATGTAAGAAACAAATAGAGGCTCATAAAGGAAAAATTAATGTTTCCTTAAAAGTGTAAAAACCAGCAGTGTAAATCAAACGATGCTATCGAAACAAGTATTTTTTTCGAAGGGCACCTCACCTGTTGCCATTTGGTCAGACCCTGTCTTACCTGCTTTCGGTTAAAAAACTAGTTTCCTTAAAAATAGCATCGTGAAGTATCAAACTTGAGTTTTTGGTGTTTTATGGAGTCGAGGCTAAAGTACAGTTTGCTGGAAATAAACTGAAGATCTGGAGATCGATTTTTGAATCTCATACATTGAACTCAGCAGTTGAAAATGTATGGACATATGCATCATTCTACTGATGATTTGACTTTCAAAAATCGCACTCCTGGAGTATGATTTTTGAAAGTCAAATCAGCAGTGGAAAGATGCATATCTCCATAGTAATTTTGACATTTTCAACTGCTGAGCTCAGCGAATGTTATTAAAAAATCGCACTCCTGACCTGATAACTTACCTATCTCATATTCAGTTGAGTTTGGTAATATTTTTTGAGTTAAGTACCATTTTCATGAAACTATTTTATATAAATCTCGAATTGTATGGGGAAAAAATGATATCATGTTAGTGCTAGGCAATGTAATAGTCTAAGAGATAAGAGGAATTTTGGTAGCCATCGGCTGCAAGGTTGATGCAGTATTCATAGGTGTAGAGCATCTCTGTGATGGGGATATGGACAGAGTCTGCCTGCATAACTCCAGTCGGTTTAGGAGTTACAGCCGTTCAAAGGTCTGTATCAAATGAACGATCAGCTGCAAAGCTGATCATAGAATATTATTGTAATATGCACTGTTGCTCTGTGAACAATACAAAAACTGTCCTGTTCTGTCAGCTGGTGGTTACCAAAATTCCTCTTATCTCTTATACTATAAGACATGTGGACAACGTACAAAAATACCTACAAACTTTGTAGTATTGAGACTAATTTTATCTTGAATGGAGATTTGATCTTGAATGGAGAATGAATGAATGAATGAATGGAAGTAAATTACCTCATGGAAAAAGAGACAGCTGTACTTTGAACAAACCTTTGCGGCAGTCTGGTGCAGTCTGGTGTCTGCCTTAGGACGGGTTATTTATTTTTTTGTTAGGTATTATATATTTTTTGGTCTGAATTCCTACTCTGGAATCTGAATAGAATCAAATACTTAAGAATGAAGTAGGATTGTAATACAAGAAACGAAACAAACAAACGAAGGTAATGTCTAAATAAGTTTTTTAGCAAACTTCAAAAATCAAAATATTGTAGAAAATTATTGTGCTACCTGTACAAAATAGTTCCGGTGCGCACCGTCCCGCGCCCGCGCCCCGGGCGCTAGTATCGCAACGGACGTCGAACCAATCGGACGTACGCTCGCTTATCTTCAAAACTCTTTACGTAAAAGTATCGATGTTTTTGAACGAAAACTACATGTTCCGAGGCCGTGATTGTGAAAAACAGTGATCAGTGCATCTAAAAATTGTGTTTAAAACGTTTTGTGCAAGTTTAGTAAAGTTTTCTCGTAATTTTTTAAATAAAAATCACGAGTAAAACACGTATTAACGGAACTTTAGTCGTGTCGGATTGGCTGCGGATCGCGTTACGTTGCTTAGTAAGTAGAATTTTCTATGGTGTTTTAGTTTTTCCTTGGTCTTGGTTGAGCAAAAGAAGCATTGTCAGTTAAAATTTGAATTCAATTTCTTTTTCCTGTAAAACTGGCAAAGGAAAAGGAACCATTGCCCATTCGACCTTCCTTTAAAAAAAATCTTTTTACTAGGCTTTTAGCTAGGGCTAGAACACTCATTTTTTTTACTTTATAAAAATAAAACCTTTTGATTGTGAGTCCTTCTATTTTTATTTTATAACCTTTCCTTTTATCAACCTGTTCTTCATTCTAATGACTAACAAATTATAATACAACAAAAAAATACTTAGATCCGATGGAAAATTGGAAATACCCATTACAAAATCATGTGACAAGAGAAGACAAGGCAAGACTCATCTAAAGTCATTGTCTCCGTAAAGCAGTATCCCTGTACCAACTTACATATTAGTAGCTATGTTGGACCAACCTGTTTGCGCTCCGGAGGTCACCGCACGCGCCCATATTCCTGCCCATAACATAAAGTAAAACAACCTTTCTGCTGGCATCCATAATAAGCAGCATTCTAGGTTACTGATAACATTAACTGCATAGAAACTGCAGTTGCTCTCGAAATAGGCGGCAAATCGATTTAGAAAACATTTTAGGATTTAGCAAGTCTCTTTATTGTTAATTTGTGCGCATAATTATCTATGGTAATTGTTCGGCCTCTTATGGAACTAATTAGGACGTTCCAGAAGCGCTAGCATGCCATGAACGATAAAGCGACAAAACATGAAAAGTGTCATGTGCTCTCATGTTGAGATGCGAAAAGTAGAACAAGCACATCTCGTTCTTTGCCCTTTTTCCGGAAGCAGCTTGCCACAGGCAGGGCAAAAATCTAGGAACCTATCTTCGTCCCATAATGTTGGAGTATCGCTCAACGTTATCATCATCCGAGTCTGTTACAAAAATAGTGATGATGTCCTCAACAACGTATCTTCCGACGACAACCCTCATCAACCTTTGGGTTTCCGATGAAGTTCTTTACTTTTGTGACGCACCATAATGTATGGAATAGTGTGCCAGCCGATGAAGGGCCAACTGTGGTGGTTTTGTCACCTAGTCCGTATTAGATGACTCCAGTCTACCGAAAATATACCATTATCCCGATTTATCCCGTTCAGCGAGATAATATCGTAAGGTCGATGTGTTGAATGTTTTTCCTTTATGGAAGGAACTTCACAGGATGGAAATAAGTTTTCATGCAAACAGTCAATTGTTTTGATGCCTTTCTTACGCTGACAAAACTCACAACCGAGCTACCGACATCCTTCTACGCTTCCACTAACCTACAAGAAAGTACTAAGACTTATTTTGTATGCATTCCATTCTCGCCAATTCAATGAGACTTGACATTGTTTTCCCTTCGTAGCAATGTCAAGTGACCATCTGGCAGATGGAATTTCTGCCGACCTTTGACCTGTTTTGGTCCGCATTCCGCCGTTCACATTTTGTAAGTCCTACCTACATCGTGGCGTAGTGGAGACCTGTTTTTGGTTGGCATTCTGTCATCTCTAGTTTACCTTCTGTAAGTATATTACAGATCGCGATAAAAGCCTGGTTTTACCTATGCACAGAAGCAAACTCTTCAGACAATAGACTACCAACTGCACATCGGAATAAAATTTTTGACACGACCTGTACCCACTGTACTAGAAAGGTATACCATTCATTATGTAGTGGAGTTTTTGGTATTTGAAAGGGTAATCGAAGTTAGAAACGCTGATAACTGCAAATAAAAGATTTACTCATAGGTATTTCATGTTTTGCAACTGAGATGCTAGATCTCATTTCCTTGAAAAGCACGTTAAGGGCCTATGTTGAAAAATAATTGAAGCGAAATGAGCGTGTGATAGCTTATATTACTGCCTGATGCGAGAGAAAGAGATGGGGCGGCGCGCGCGCCTGAAAGGAAGCAAGCGTAAAACAAACTTTATTTAATTGTGATTGTACTATTTATGTAAGTTTAACTCTGCTCTAATCAAAATTTGTAAAATATCCCAATCCCTTTTCTTTAAATCAAGTCTCGTGTTTCTATTATTCATAGTTTAGCAGTTCCAAGCATTTATAAATAAAAACAGAGGCTACTTTGGCTTGTTTTTCTATCAAGAAAATGTGTCTTAATCGTGTTTTGGCTCTTGTCAAAACTTCAATTATATGTTCAATTTACACATATCCGCTAATCATACTCCTACTGTTTGTACTTCTTGATATATGACGCTTTGAAGAATCCAATTTTTTCACATAGCCTCTTAAGCAGCCTTGTTCCCAGATCTGCCTTTATTATGGCGGAATTCACTAATTCAGAAGTATGATGTGACGGCTTGAAGCTTGCGTCAATGTCACCATTAGCCCTGGCACCGCTTGGTGGGTACATCATGGTCCCACATGGTCTCTCAAAGTTATCGTTAGTAGTGTCCTGCATACTACAAATTGTAGAATAGACGGAAAGAAAGGATGGCGTTAAAATTAAATAAACATTTGAAGATGAAGCATAATGTATTAGAATTCCTAGAACATCGACAATAATCTTTATCTAGAAATCGAGCAGTCTCAAATACGGCATCGCAAGACCATTTCTGTCCAAAAGGTCAGTAACGAAACCATTCTAAAGCCAACTGTGACCGGTGACGGTAAAAGCCGAGGTCAATCATACCTCGAGATAAACTATCACTATAATAGCAGCTGGGAACGGTCTCACGCTTGTTAAAGGTACCTAAGAAAACAGGGTTGCCGGAGGACCAAGATTCAATTTTGCTTCTTTAGCATAAAAGATGCGTGAATTCCAAATGCGAAAGAGTACGGAATTTTAAAAATATTAATATCATGAACACGAATCTGCACTGCAAGGTATAAGCTTCCTCCACATTACAGGGCCGAGATTATCTTGATTCCGAGTTTTGGGCCTGTCAAATCTAAGATAATTCAGCAATCTTTGCAATTTCATCAACCCATCTAGCAATTACAAACATTACCCGAAAAGTTCCTGTTGGAATTGATCTCGTTGATGGGCAGCAATATTAGCAGCTGATAGGAATAAACTATATACTACATATTGATTGTTATTCACATCAACGCACAGTTAAAGCAGGTGTAAAGTGAGCGCCCCCTATTGCAAGGTGAGCGATGAGTCATACGTAGGGTGCGTTTATAGCCCCATGCTATATGTGACAAGTCACACCCTGGAAACTCGCGCCAAAACAAATAGAATACTTTTCTCCTACATTAGTAATATAACTGTATGGAGTCGCTCCCTAATCTGTGGTAAAGCTGAGGTGGCGTTGCATTGACAAAGGCCGGGATTCGTGTTCAGATTTTGCTCTATGGAAGACAGATTTTTGTATGTAATGCCCTCATGACACTATCCTAAAATATACTAACTTTTTCCATCCAAAACCGACGATTTTTTAAAGAAGTGCTATGAATTTTGTCCGGTTTGCCAAAAAATTCCTCTATAGTAACCTCGACCTCTATTATAAGGAGTACGCACTGAAATGACTGCTAATAAAGATGAATGGAAGAAGATACGTACTTCGCCGAATCCAAATAATTGGGAAATGGTCAGGCCGGGACAGGAAGATGTGAAGTAGGTAGTTGAAGATAGGGCGTCCGAAAATCTGAGGAAAATAACACTGTTTCTTTTTATAGTTAAGCATATTGGCAACCCTAGAAAGGTACACCACTAGCTGCGCCGGCGCCGACGTGTGAATAAAACCGAGGTTGCTGACCGTTCTCTTATCTATTCGTGAGGTCACGAATAACTGGGTTTTAAACAGTTTTTTTCTATTGAAGAAAGTTCGAAGGATTCTGCAAATTTTTTGTTGCGTTTGTAATGACATTTAGATGTTGGTTTCGGGCAGATAAGTTAGAATTGCGTCTCTTCTGCTGCAAATGCTGCATTTCGATAAGATAATCATAACCAGTATTTATTTTGAGTATTCAGAAGAAGATGTCGGTTCTAGGCAAATAAAGAATTCTATTCTGTTCCAATTTAGACGCTATAGAAAATCAAATTGTTCGTAGCTTAGATCTTAGGTTCCTTCGGCTGTTTGAAGGATACAGCTTCAAAAATATAATTTAAAGCATTTTTTGTTTGTTTGTTGGTCTCTTACACTTATTAAATTAAAATTTATTTTAGACTATCAGTCAATTCTTTTTATTTATGAATCGCATGATTACTGATGAGCTAAAAATAATCCAAAAAAAAAAATTGGTCCTTTAACTCCCTTTATTTTCTGCCTAACCCCATGGGGTAGTGGTGTTTAAGTAAATGTTTATAATATTCCCCACTGACACTAAAGCCACCACAAGATGCCTCTGATAATATCATCAGTTTCAATAAACACTATATTTGCTATAGGCATTACGATAAGATAGTTTTGCTCCTGATAAGTACAAGGCTAACCGACATTTGCGTCACACTTCCTATTATTATATCGATACTAAAATAGCAATTGTTTATGTATATTATTAACATTATGCATACATAATTATTATAGGGAAATTCGATGTGGTGATCGTGAAACGGGTTATTGGCTCCGTCCGTAGTAATAAGTTTAGTTAGGCTTTTTCTTGTTATTAGAAATAACATAAGAAAGGCATCTTGGGTGTAGCTTTATCTTATCCTTAGATATAAATGGATGGAAGATATTGTCCGTTTTAAAGCATTCAGGTAATTATATGCTACAAAACTTAAACTCCAACCAAATATTTGGTGCAACTTACAAGTCTTATAATTTTTTTTAGTTTCTCATCTTTATTTAGTTAAGACTCCTGGTTAAAATGCTAAGAAGAACCAACAATTACTAGGTAGCTAGGTACCCCATTAATCTTGTTACGAAAAATGTATTCCATAATTGTGCATGTTTTGTCCAAGCTTATTTTATTGCTGTTCTTATCGACATACAGTACGAGCAGGAAAATATTTCCGCTCGTCAATCTTAGTTTGCGTAGTCCCCGACAAAACCCGAAGTCATTTAGTAATCAAAGGGTGCAAAGTCGGATAGCAGCGAAAAGGGCGCGAAAACAAATTAGCCAATCGCGTAAACGGATTGAAGGTGACACACCCTGATTGGTCAATATAATTTTGCGCGCTTTTAAAATTTGTCAACTGCGCAGGTACATCGGTAAGACTTATAAACCTGGTACTACGTAAGCGTAACTATATTTTTGTTCTATGGCTGAGCATATCATGTGACCATCCAAGAAGGTCACAGCGATATGAAGTTGGTAACTCCCAATGATTTTATACCTATGCCAGCTTCCTGGTAACTCCATATCGCTATGTCATACATAAATGTTATGCTGAAACTTCTAGGTTTCATCCCAAATAGTTTTCCACCAGGTAGCTGGCTAAGGTTTATGTTTTCCACTGACAAGAGCGTTGCAGTGCAGCAACCCAGAAACATTTAAGTAAAGCTCGACATTTATTGAATAATAAGAGTGTGGGGTATGAAGTAATACTTTCAGGTTTTACCAACATCCGATCACCTCTCGATTATATAGACTAGGAGATAAGTGTACTTTTTGCAACCATCACCAGCAAGGCTGATTCAGTGTTAATGGGGTGTAGAGCATCTCTGTGATGGGAATGAACTAGGTTTGCCTGCATAACTTCAGTCGGTTTAGGAGCTACAGACGTTTAAAGGTCAGTAAAAAATGAAGGCTGATCGTATGGTATTATTTTAGTATGCACTGTAGCTATGTAACAAGTAAAAAAACTGGCATGAACTGCCAGTCGGTTTAGGAGATACAGCTGTTCAAAGGTCGGACCTTTGAACGGCTGTATCTCCTAAACCGACTGATGAACCATGACAGTTTTAGTACTGTTCACATAGCTACGATCAGCTTTGCAGCTGATCGTAAATTTTTTACTCACCTTTAAACATCAGTAACTTCTTAACCGACTGGAGTTATGCAGGCAGACCTGGTCCATCCCCATCACAGAGATGCTCTACACCTCATAAACACTGAATCAGCGTTGCAGCTGATGGTTGCAAAAATTACACTTATCTCTTAGTCTAATAAAACCACTGGTCGACTCTAATTAAAACCAGAATCAACTAGTTTCCCATTTCGACGCCCTCGATTTTAACTTCGACGCATGTTGCAATTCGATTCGCGAAATCGATTTAAATCCAAAAATACTAAAAACAATTATCGAACTAATCCCAGAGTAATCGTAACCTCATCTAGGTGTATCAAATTTACCAATAGGTCAATAAGTATGTAATTACATGTTACGAAAACGATTACAGGCATGTCAACTTACTTTCGTTTTTGCTTTCGAAATTGGTACTCTTAATGTAGGTACTGCCATTCATTTGTTTCGAATTATGTAAAGAGATTGATCGTTTTGATTCGATGGGTTCATGTTTGGATCATTAAGGAGCTGGTGTGGTGCAATGAAGTCATACCATTATTGGATATAATGCAGATTTGCAAGTTGCCCAGATATTCTGAAACACAGTAAGGGTGAAGCCAAACGAGCGTTTTTTTTGTGAGTTGTGATATGAGTCGCGTATTTTGAGTCCGTTTCATATAAAATCCGGGAATGCATTGTCTATGACCTCAGCCTCATGAAACAGACTCAAAACACGCGACTCACAACTCACAAAATTACACTTGTTTGGCTTCATCCTAAACAAAATAAGGAATTGCAAGTTCTGTACAAGTATTGAAGTTTCCTACGTGCATAGAGAAATGGTTTCGATATTTGATTGATTGATGGATTGAATCAACCACAATGATTCAAATCAATGACGGAATCTACCAAAGATCACATATCTTTTCGGGGCTATCAGAATCTTTAGAAGACCCAAACACAAAGATACTCTCACATTTCACCAATAAAATGTGAAACTCTTAATCGAATAACCTTCGTTAACGCGTTTACAACAGAGCAGCGAAATGAAAGGCTTGCCGGTTCGATTCCCGCGTTAGAATGCCCGAGGGGATCTACTTTCGCCATCTGTCACATCTGCATACAATGTGCTGGTAGAAATTGGAGCCATGAGAATCGCTGTTGGGTTTCGAACGATTATAATCTTTGGTGATTTTGCTTAAAGAGTTACCGTAACATCACTCCTGGTTTTATTCTTATGTTCCCAAAGCAATCGTGAGGAAATCAGGAGTGTAACTTACTAAGCGTCACATCGACGAGCTTGAAAGCTCGTCAATGCTTCAACGACGAATTTAAAGATGTCACGATGTTTGCGCTTTGTGAATTGCACTGAAGCATAAGTTGAAGAAGAAATTCTGATGCGTATGTGAAGTCCACCAATGCGCAATGCACACGGGAAGGGGTGGACTTACGTCCAATACATCCTCATCTAGAGGGAAGGCTTTTATCAACCACTCCTACTAATCAACTCACATTGAATAGCTTGCACAACTCGACGAGGTAGATTTTTGAAACGTAAATAAAGATAAGAATTCAGTGTACAATCAAGCAAGGAATAAATTGATTATGATTATCCCAGAGTGGCTGGCGTCTAGAAGCAAATAATGTATCTCAAAGGCTCTTAACTTAAAAGGTTTTATTCTATTCAGGGAAAACTCTGATTTTAGAATGGTTCTTAAGATTTTACGGCAAGATTTATCTTATGCTTAATCTTGGAAGATGAATTCTTGATGACAACGTTGAAAAAGTATGCACGATCTTCTTTAAATGTCAAGATTAAACATTTTGTCGCGATTTTAAATAAGAAGTATGTCTACGGTATACACCTTTGAATTCGATATTAAATTGGCAATGCTAGTGCCAATATACTAGTAGCTCTAATATTTATACTTCGGCATGCGAAAACATTGCTAGAAATAACTTTAAAGTTCTAACATAGAATGAAAATGACTTGGTGACGCTATTGTCCCATAAGATGTAGAATGAGACTTTAGCCTCATCCACATCCTCATTTTCATAAACTCTGTTGGTTGAGGGTGCTACGGACTTATCCTTTTCTTTTTTACAGATCATTCATTTGATCATGGTATGTCCTTCTCCGACGACCGCTACATTTTCGATTGATAAAAATTATGTATAGTTCGTTAATGAGTCTTCTTATATCGGATTATCATAATAGCGATACTTTCTTAGAGCAAATCAGACAACAAAGTCTCCCTTCAGGGCCCAACTAAGTTTCACAGTAGAGAAACTTTGCCCCACGGATAAAAAGCCCCATTCATCCAGCAGGTTGCACGAGATCGCACTCGATTGATTAATGGAATCGCTCTCATTGTTGACGACGGTTGGGCAAGTTGTTGACATGTAGGATGTTGACAAGACGTAGGCCCTGACATACTATCGTGTGTTGTGCCAAGTTGAAATGAGTTAGGCACCTACCTTTTTAATTTGTTTTTGAGAAAGTGAATATGACTGCAGTTGGGAAAGAAAGATTTTCGATTTTATAATAAATATCCTTGTGGTTTATATTATTAGGAAAAAATGCTTTCACAAAACACAACAGGAAAATGTACTTTATGAATATCGATTTTATTGAATGAAAACATTACCTTCGTTCTGATGCAGTCGAGTAAAAAAACCAATTGGATTACCAATATGAAGTTCGAATTAAAGGTGCTGTTGTGCAACGTACCGATAACACACACGACCGATATGCAAAATTCTTATAGGTATATTTCGGAATCACATGAAGATGTGAATAACACATTACAAAATATGAACAGTTTCATATGAAACGGAAATATACGCCGTACCATGCTTGATCGACATGAAATCGATAAGGTAATGGGTTCAAACATAGTTGACAAATATTTAAGGAAAGAGATTCTGATCAGAAAAATACAAAACCCACTTATAAATTGCCTATTAAAGTTGAGGTGGTATTCACATCAATCTATTCACACATGTTCTTAAACCAGGAAGTCAAAAAAGGACTATAGGAATTTTTATATACGTACTAAGTATTTATACGTATGATAATCCTATGAAAGTACCTCTCGATTCGTGTCAGAGACCGAAGGTCGCACCTTCGAATTCCACTGGAGACAAATTTGTCTCGCTCTGTTTGTGATTAGGACACAGTACGCTGAACACTCGCTCTGTTCATCGTAATACCTCTCTTTTCAAGGGGTTATTGTAGTTTATGGTACGAAACTTAAAAAGTGATAGAGCGTTTGCAACAGCTAACTGCTCTCAAACGGTGAAGGAAAACATCGTGAGGAAATCTGTATACGCTGAAGAAGAAATTCCGATGCGTATGTGAAGTCTACCAATCCGCATTGGGCAAGCGTGGTTTACTACCCTCCCTGAGGGTAATGGACTAATTATTATTCTACGATGCACGACACGACAAATTGAGGAAACCTCTCATTTTGGCATGTGCAGAGTGACAAGGACTGTTACATCTCGCACTTTTTCTTACAAGCTGGAGTGCTATTTTTGACACACAGTTGAAAATGTAAAAATTACTATGGAGATACGCATCTTTCTACTGCTGATTTGACATCCAAAAATCATACTCCAGGAGTGCGATTTTTGAAAGTCAAATCAGCAGTAGAAAGATGCGTATCTCCATACATTTTCAACTGCTGAGTTCAACGTATGAGATTCAAAAATCGCACTCCAGATGATTTAATATGTGTGAAATTAAAAAAGGTGTTGCAAGTAACGTGTAATACCCGTAATATCTATTTTTCAAACGAGATTAGCTGTGGATGCCGGTAATTAGATGTTTTTAAATGAGATTCATCTCCGTGTATTCCCAGTTGTCACCAGTGGCGACAAATGGGAAAAAACTCCCAGTCATTACCACTGCTTTGGCGTTTTCACCACTGGGTGCCACTGGCGACAAATGGGAATAAAAAGTTTAGATTTAGTATACTAATAATAATGTAAATGCGCAAAATAAGTAATATAAATGCGCAAAACTTTTGAGATAAAATATGACCTCGTGAGTCCTTTGACAATGACTAATTATGACAAGACAATCCATTTAAAAAGCTTATAAGGATTATCTGCCTACAGACGTCAAGGATACAGGAATATAAGCTCTATGATTAATCTAATACAAAGTTTTTGTTAAATGAACAAAAAACTGGCGCCAACATTGTTTGCTTTTTTTAAATTCCTGGGTGGCTCAATGCACTGCGCCGACGCACCTACCTACGCGTGTATCCTGCGTACAGCCAGGTAGGTAGGGCTGCCACCTTATCGAATTTTTTTTTAATCAAATTTTTATCATTGTTGTTTATTTTTTGTTTATCAAACAGCAAATTCCTAATTTCTAATAAAACAAAATTTAAATTCTACAGTGCCAATAACATGATAACACGTTTAAAGTGCAAGGAACAAAAAGTACAAAAAATGAAGGGCAAATACAAAAGTTACCTAACATTTAAACAAACTGTTCGAGTTACAAATTATAGTACAAAATGTGAATAGGCGGATATTTTTAATAAGCAAAACTTCTTTAATAAGCAAAATATATGAGGAATTAGTTTTTCTCTACTTATTACTTACATTTGGTACAAACAAGAAGGTCTTATCGATAATAAATCGTTTCTCCTCCAAAACCGACTCGTATGCCGTGACGGAAATGGCATGATATGATTCGCTTTTCTTCTGTTTCACATTTGGCGACCGTCCCGAAATGTTCGAAATTCGATAAAAGCGGGCTAGATCGGGAGAGTGCGGTATTTAGAGCTTTCGCATCTGCCGGGCGTCCCGTGACGGTCACTTTTTTTACTGACCTTTTTTTACTTTTCCCCATATGTTTTTGTAGATTCATGTTTTTGGCAGCCCTGCACAAACAGCGTCACCCATGTCGCACGCAGACGGCAGACAATCGGGGGCGTTATAATGACGCAACGTTGCGTTTGTTCATCTGTTTGATAGTAGCTTAGAGCAGAGGTAGCACAAATAGCAGTGTAGCTGTACACTTTATGTGATAGTTGTTTAAGTGCATAGCATATGCTCACGACTACAGTCCCCGAGGGGGTAGTCAGAGATATTCTGAAACCTAAGAACATCCACGTTTGTTTAAGTGTGAATTGAATAATTTGAAGGATTCGCTCTAGATATTTATTAATTTAATTAATTGCATAGAACAGATATAATATCGAAAAGATATCATTGTCATCGTAAGGAAACCTGCACACGTTGAAGGAGACATTTCGTCCCGCTGCGCTAAACGAAATTGCTGCTTTCCGCCTCCTTCGAGGAGAAAAATAGTATACTAACCTCGGTCAGTAAACAAGAAGGCCTCAGATCACATGTTTGTTGACCTCGGCTTCGACTCTGCCAACAATTACATGAGATCTGAGACTTTTCTTACTTTCCTGACCTCGGTGTGTAATCTACTATTACTTGTGCCCTGCAGTGGAATGTATTTAGCCTGATGATGAAGGCAAAAAACGCATTGTGATGCCAATAATATGCGTAGAACTTAAATAATCAGAATACCATAATAATATACTCCATTTGCCTTTAGTAAGAAAACCCCAGATGATTTCACATCATGTCACTTATTTATTTACTTACTCAAATCAAAATAATAAGTTTGACATGTCCGACAAAAACTCCCGGATTTCCGTTAGTTTCAACATGTCTCTTGCTTTCTTTTTTGTATCGGTATTTCGGAATGATTATCAGGACAAGAAAGGATTCTATTATATCTACCTCACTTGCCTCTTTGACATCCATGGGCTGCCTTCGATCTCGGGTACATTTCCTCATTGTGATGTTTTGCTTCACCGTTTGATATGAGACGTCAGTACGATACGTTCATAACACAGAACATTATAAGAGGGATTAGAAAAGTAATTATAAAAAAAGTATTAAAAAGTAATTATAAAAAAGTATTAAAAAAATTATAAGATCCCAAAAATGTAATTTTCTCCATACTAAAAAGAATGGAGAAAATTACATATTTTTGATTTTTTCAAAAACTTCTCCAAAGTTCCCGAACATAAAAAAATCTAGTCGTTGAACTCATTCCAACTATTCAATTGATGTCACTATAAGTTTAAATAAACCTCATTAGATAATAATCTCAAAGATCTAACATCTAAAACATTACGAACGTACATTTTGTTATCAGATATAATGTCATGCGCGTGCGCATTGAGGCGTGCAATGATAATGTTACTGCTTGTTACTTAATGATATCTGAGATTTGAATTATGCCTCTCACTTTATGGTGATTGATTATGTTTGTTTTATATCTTTTCTTTTACTATAGGTATGATCACGACTATATGCCCCGTGGGAGTAGTCTAAGATATTTTAAATAATACCTTTTTAATAGGTTCAGTAAAGGTAAACTAATAAATTAAGATGCTAATAAACTACTTTTTATTATTACTACTTAACTCCACGGTAAATTAAAATTTGTATTCCCATTTATCGCCGGTTGGTGTCAAGGACAAAGCAGTGTGATGCTGATGACTGGGAATATGTCTTCCTATACGTCACCTACCCCTACCACCATTGGTGACAAAAGGAAAATCGTATTCTCAATGATCGCCAGTGGTGACAAACTGGGAACAGAGATTTTAAGTCAGATCATAAGCTATCAAACAAAAAAAGTTTCATCAAAATCGGTTCAGTAGTTTTTGCGTGATACTCGTTCAAACAAACAAACAAACAAACACACAAACAAACAGACAGACAAAAAATCCAAAAATTGGTGAAATGGAATCAGGGACACCTAAAAACCATAACGTAACTTTTTTTTTGTTAATATCTTCAATGTACAGACAAACTTCCTGTTACAGTTTTATAATAGTATAGATAGATACACGATCACGAGCCTTATCTCGGACGGGATTCGTAACATTCATAAAGGCCGCCCGCCCTTATCATTTGTCAGTGACCAGGGCAAAGTGCGATGAATGGGAATTTTTCATCCCATACGTCACCACTGGTGGCAATTCGGAAATTGTATACTCACTTGTCGCCAGTGGTGACAAACTGGGCTTAGAATGGTTATAATTTCGTTTGTTGAATTTCTATTCTTCTTATTTTCGTGTCAGCATGATAATATCGCGTAATTTCTATTGAAAACATTATAAAGGTACCACGAACATTATCTCGGTATTAGTAATTTCAAAAAATTGATAAACATTCCTATAAAGGTCGCCCCTTATCGTTTGTCCACGTTTCAACTGATAGCAACTGAGTAAATAGTATTATCGGAAATTCCTGAATTAGTATACTATGTATGTTATTATAGCCTTTTTTTTTTTTTTTTTTATCAAGTTACAATACTATAAATAAATTAATAACAATTACATTTACATTTCATTTCAGGCATGCAAAAAAATTGAATTTAGATAAATTATTATTAAGTTACATTACATATTTTACATATTTTAGTTATTAAAGGACCTCTCATCGAGTAAAGGCCTCCTCCATATTTCTCCAAATGTTTCTTTCTTTTGCTTTTAAGAACCAGTTCTTCCCAGCTATTTTGTTTACTTCGTCTGCCCGTCATGCTATGTATATATTATATATATATATATATATATATATATATCTACTTATACGTAGATTTTTCCTAAGGGTGAAGCCCAACGAGCGTAATTTTATGAGTTGTGAGTCGCGTATTTTGAGTCCGTTCATATAAAGGCTAACGTCATAGACAATTCCCAGATTTTATATGAAACGGTATCAAAATACGCGACTCACAACTCACAAAATTACGCTCGTTTGGCTTCACCCTAACATTACCTATCATCAACTGTGTCTCAACCATGGGGTTTGTGGTAAGAAAGGATTAATTGCCTAATAGGGGCCTAAAATAATAGCCATTTACTAACAAATGTTTGATAGCTTCGAAGTTACCGTGGCTCAAAGATTTCCATACAAGTCTTAAATCAATCCTAGCATTGAAACTATAAATTTTAACAGAAATCTGACAAACAGACACCGGTCTTGTTTCTAGATCGTTTTCTACCTAAGTCTGTGGTTGGGCTTGGGCCTTATGATGAGGATACGTAATAAATGTAATAATTCACCACGAACTCATTTAAATTTTTTTTTATTTGAGCCAAAGTTTATTATTTATTCGAACTGTGGTCATCCGGCCATGGTACTTATTTGAATTCGCGCATTCCTCTGGAATTCTTAAAACTGGTTTTGTTATGACGCGGAGTTTTGGAATGATGTCGAACTGACCCATTGCGAATCGATTAAAAGTTTTGTTGTCGATTGCTCAATATCGATTCTGTTGCACTCCATTCTTTTGTCAGTTTTAATTAATAAGTATTGCCTTGTTTGCATCAATACTTTTCTCTTGTCTTGAATATGAATACCATTTCCACATTAACTTCTTATTTGGTCGTTCCCGCCACTGTAACTCTTGTTAACCAGGAAAAACAGCAACGACCCCTCACAACACAAGACAATGAAGTCCAGCGAGCCCGGGGATGCTCAATCTGTCTTGGAAGTGGCTATAAATTTAGTCAAAAAATAAAGGAGTTAGGAACAATAAATATCAGACATACCCGCGTTGCAAACGGGAGGCAGCAATAGGAAAATCATTGCTATTAGTAAGCTAATTCAATGGATAATTTATGGCAGTCAAAGACCTTACTGCAAAAGTACCAACAAAAGAGAAACCTGGTTAACTAAACTAAACCTATATCTACCTAACCTAGTTCTGAAACTAGGCAAAAGCAAGCAATACCTTTTTAGATGATCAGGAACCTCGCTACAGTTACTAATTAATTATCCTTTCGCAAGTGCGTGTAGTTTTAGCAGCAGTCCAGCTTTTACAGGGTGAAATTGATGTCATTAGCATCCTTTTAAACTAAGAGTCTACCCATCGAACTGAACAACTTTCACTATGGGAGCAAACAGATCGGAGCAAAAATGTGTGTTGTATAGATTTGAGTCGAGCAGACATTGCAGTTTAGTATGGAACAGCTGATTATTTTTTTGATCCGATCGGTTTGCTCCCATAGTGAAAGTTGTTCAGTTTGATGGGTAGACTAAGAGTTCAAAAGGATGCTAGTGATATCAATTTCACCCTGTATATACGGTTTTGAATGACGGTGATGATAGGTGGCCAGCCTTACGCCCATGCAAACACAGAATAAGAAACCATGGGCATAGTCGCTTACTACGGCAACCACAAAATATCTTGTCGTGGTTCTGCCAAAACTAAAAGGTCAAGAGAGAGAGATTGCATGCTAGTCTAGTATGATACTTAATTGTTTCCTTCTTTCAAGTGAAGTTTTAGCTTGTAGAATCTCACTGCAGGGCAAAGGTCTGCCCAAACTTATCTTCATCATCATCATATATACGTCCCACTGCAGGGCACAGGCCTACCCTCAGGAAGAGTGTATGGGCGTCAGTCCACCACGCGTGTCCACTGCTATGTTATCTTACTACAAACTAAGTGAAACGCCGATTTTCCATAGACAGCTTCTGCCATCTATCGGTTATGTTTCGAAGCACTATGTGCGCACTACACCTCACGCGCTGCGCTGTAGTAGTGAGAGATTTCACCCATATCAATCACTGTTTTGTTGGTCTAGCGGTCTAGACAACCGGCTTACGATTCGGGTAGCTAAGGTTCGATCCTCGTGACGGCCGATCGTCTTTTTCAATTTATTTCATAATATGGCGCCCCCTAGCGCTAATAAGCGGCAACGCAATTAAGACGTCCTAAATTTCAAGGCGAGTTACCTATCTATATCCAATATACTTATTAATCTATGGATTGGTAGACTTCACATACGCATCGGAATTTGTTCTTCAGCGTATGCAGGTAAACTTATCTCAGTCTTAGTTATCCAAAATAACCTCCCATTTAATACCGGTCAATGCCCATTTTGCACCGCACAATATTGTAATGGACATCCATTAAACCAAAACAATTGGACATTGATAAATACCAATTTAACTACTCCTACATAACCGCCGACGCCAGAAACGACGATAAAAACTGACTCATTTCCAACAAAATTCAATTGTTTATCGCCATACAAGATTATGGACCTTTTACAGCCTGAAAGTAATAAGGTTTACCTACAAATGGTTGTTTATAGTCTTTGACTACTTATATAGGGACTAGTTACGCGTTTAATTCTAGTAACAAACATTTCTGCCACTTTTTGCGGGGGGCGAGGTAACATGAAATACGCAACTTTGGATTTTATTCCCATAACTTAAGACTCTAATTTTGAATGTTAAAAATCATGAAAAGTAGTCTCGTGTGAACCCCAAACGTTCTAAGTTCGAAATTATTGTTTCACAATTATAGGCTGTCTCGTTTAGTGATAAGATATAAAATTAAATGTAAATGCACATGATCAATTGATCTTATACCGTGGCAGAGTGGAAATGCTACCGCAAGGCTAGTCGTTATAATAAATAGTCTAAGTTTATAGTACTTACTGTTGCTGGAACAATATGGGTTTTCATTTAAAGAACTGGTACAACGCACAATGTTGATTATGGCTTGAGAAATAGGTACCTACAACCAATACAGCGTGTAAAATTAAATGCGTTACGTATCGAACGCATGCTTCAGACCACAGATCACAGATCACAAAAACTAAAGGGAGATGTGAATAGGGGGCGGGGCCAGTGTCGCAGTAATATGCGCAAAAACGGAACACATTGCTCGCGACAGTAAGGATTCAATATATATTATGAGGCTGAAAGCCAGTCGAGATAATATGCGCAAAAACGGAACACATTGCTCGCGACAGTAAGGATTCAATATATTATGAGGCTGAAAGCCAGTCGAGATATTATGTGTAAATAGTTTACAATGCTTGCGTAGTACTAAAGATTATTCGAACGTTGAGTTCTGATACCGCAATGGATAATTAGCACATTCAAGCTAACAAAATACTTTCTATCGCGTGGTACTGGTGGTGATGCGACACTAGGTTTCGTACTCGGCGCGTTGGTTGGCATCTATCTAGATCTCTATGCTTCAGACCATCAAACTGAACAACTTTCACTATGGAGCCAATATCGAACGCGCGAAAAATAAAAATATTTTTTCGCGATTTCAAAGTTAGTCCCATTATTAAAGTTGTAGTTCTTCCATCCAATTAAAATATGGTGATAAGGCCGAGTTTGGTAGGCTTATCATATTCAAAACAAAAGCGTGTCTGACTGGTTCCATAGGTAGGTTATTATCAGATGTGTAAAATACCAAAATATTTATTTTATTGCATGTTAAGGTGGTTGCAGAGGGGTCAATTTTATACAAAACTTTGACGCACAATACGCGTAGACGGAATTAATAAAATTATAATTTTATACAGGCTGTCCCGTAAACCGACGTCAACCCGGGGGATACTGATAGGTTAGGTCATGAATATGCAGAATATCAAAATTTGAATTTTGTAAAAGTGTCTTTGTTTTCGAGATATTGACAGTTTTAATACAGACATTGCATAGAACATTTGTAGCCGTGGCACTCAAAATAGTGACTAAGGTAAGGTAGTTTCACTTTTCCTAAAGAAAATGATAACAGATTGATTGATTGATTAACAGTTTTTTTTTTTTTAGTATTTTCTGGTTAGGCATGAACTAGCCTATCAGCATCCACCGGGTTGACGTCAGTTCACGGGACAACCTGTATATAGAAAAATAGTTTAGAAAATCTAGATGCCGCGTCACAAATAACATTAAATATTTAAATATGAAGTTAGAAATACGTCCATGCAGAGGCCATGCGGAAGTGCCTATGTATTTTACAGTCTTATGAGTAGAAATTATAATTGTTGAGATGTCACATTCACCAACCAGTCGTGAATTATGAAGCTACTGCCAATAACACCTAGCTTCTTGATTGCACCTATACAATATTGTCGTCTTGGTGATTTCCTCAAATTCTATAGAGATATTTATGCTGCGCTAAACGAGGTTGCCGCTTTCCGCCTCTGTCGAGGAGAAACATAGTATACTAACCTCGGGCAGTATAGATTAGAAAGCCTCAGATCACATGTTTGTTGACCTCGGCTTCGCCTCGGCCAATAATTTCATGAGATCTGAGACCTTTCTTATTACTTTCCTGCCCTCGGTGTGTAATCTACTATTAAAGAAACATAATTTTGGTGAAAACTGTAACTTCTAAAATGCTACTTAAGACATCTGATTACAAGTCTCGTTAATTGATCTTATAATATCAGTTTTCTACATTGATAAAAGACAATAATTTATCAAAAATTACAAATCAACAAAAATGTAATCAAAACTCAAAAGTGATTTTTTTCATTTGGCAGTTTTCTGCTTAACGCCATCCAAGTAATGTTTAGTTGATTAGTTATTTATATTAAAGCACTACATACATAACCATTAACCTAAAAAACAAAAAAAAAAAAAAAACTAATACTACTTACAAATAAAAAATGTCCTCGAAATTTCCGCCGCTTGGCGGCAAGGTGCCCAGGAGGCTGGCAGCGTTACCTCTTTGTATGGCCAGGCTGATGCGCTGACCGAGGTAGCTGCCAGCCCTCTGGTCACCGGAGACCTCGATTAGGCGCGCCGACAATTCTTTAAATAATCGGCGCGCCTCTGGCCCCCACGGACCCAATGTCTCGACCCCAAACGGTGCAAATATGTAAGCCTCGCCGAGGTTTACATATAAGCGCCGTTTGAGGTTTTCCGCGGTAGCCGCCGCCGCACCCGCATTGGATGAGGTCGCATGGACGTGAGACGGTGCCAGTGTATCTACACAGGTAGCGTCCCAGACCAGCAACCTCCCCAATTTCCATGGAACGAGCGTTATGACTTAACTAAATATTAAGAATTGCACTTTTCTAATTGAAATTCTTCTTGTTTACAGATACCTAGTCGCAATGTGGTAATGATACCGCAGTTATGATGAGGCTCGACTCGTCGGAGAAGCAGCATCGCTACCACAACCTGCTGGATGACGACCATGCTAGTAAGTACCTTCTTACTTCTTGATATAAGGTCTTTATCTCCGTGATCGTTTCTTCTATCGAGATATCATCATATCATGATGTTTACTTGCGAACGTGGTGAAGAGTTAGAGGCATAATTTTGAGTGTTCAAGGTGCACTGCGGCTATTTCATAAATATGACTTTTGTAATTTGCAACGACAATTTGAGATACATCACTGAGAATGTCAGGACAGCATAATAGTTTAACACTATAGGTTACCAGCAATGTACCCTGATTTGTCATTGTACATTACAATTTTCATGTTTATGAAATAGATACGTAAAAATTACGTAGGGAGAGTTTCTTTGTGAACCCTACTTATATTTGCAACTGGTTACTGTAAATACCTACTTTTATATCCATTTATTTGTAGGTATTGATTTAAAATTAATTAAGGAATTCATTTCAGGTTATACAAGTCAACCTACAAAATGTTGCAACACTTGTAGAATAACTTGAATTAAATCCAAAACGAGGTACCTATACTTAGAGCTAAGTACCTACAACTAGGTACAGCTTGTAGCAAGATGTTACTTTGAGCACATATACCGTTTTAGTACCTACGGAATAAAGTGCCAACCCACGAAAATACGGAAAAGCAAATAATCACAAAATTAAATAAATTGCACATACAAATTATGATGCCTCTTGTATTCAAGTAGCACTATGATATTCAAGCAAGGATATTCGGTGGGTGCCTGTCTTCCCTTATAAGAATTATCTGTCCTTTACTGGCTTCAGTTCAGACCTTGAGTCTATTTCCTTGATCCTGCATATTATCTCAATAGATTATAAACAAAAGGTCATTGACAAAATTGACAATTTGTCAAAATTTTTAGAAAACAAATTTATAATGATAATAATAGCTGTCGCTTCTGTTCTTCTAGCGTTAATTGTGGATTTTATCCTTTTCTTGTCATCTTTTGTCCAAATTATATGGATGTCTAGGTGATATTCTCTCATCCATCCGATCAATGTTACTTCTTCTATACAAAGTACACAGTTTAACTCTAGCTTTTTCCCAGACTGGTAGGCAGAGACTGGATCCCCACTTTGGGCGGTCCTAACTTGCTCTCCTCTCTCGCTTCCTCTAGATTAGTAGATCTTGTCATTCCTACAGTCTTGTCAGGTTCGGCCACTTTTAACCAGGTATTTCCTCTGATCTTGGGACGTACCTAATGCCTAGGTCTGTCTTTACGACAGAATCCATATTAGTCGTTTACCAACATTTCCTGGGTACTTCTTAAAAACAAAGAACTTAAAGAACAGTAAAACCCGTTTAAAAATCAACGTACGCTTTTAGCATTTTATAATTATTCAACAAACCAAGGCCTACCATTGAGTGGTAAATGAGAAAATTGCTTCAATTGTTATCACGATTCCCATGGTTCTTGCTCAGTTTGCAATGCGTATAGTATAGCATAACACGTATAGTCAGCGATATTGTGTTTTGCTTTTATTTCCTGTGTACTTCTAAAGGTCACAGAGGTCATTTTACCTGTATTGTATTTAATCTTACTAACGGAATGCCTGCAAGTATAATTTTACTTTTTCGCAAAATATTTTTTCCTCAGACGGGGAAAAAGTTCTTTCCTATTGAAGTCGATGTACGTTTTGGTTCTCCATTAAATTGGAAAGGGTGTCTGAAGACAAAGCAAATAGGTAAGCAATAATAGCCTATTGAAAAAAGGTTAAGGAGAAATTATATTTGATAGCGTACATTCTTTTCTGCCATATTCTTTAAAGCATGCTGGAACCTAGAAGCTTGCATGATTGCTGGAACATAACAACTGTACACAAAATGAAAAATTTTCTTTCGGTTTTCTACTTGAATCTTCTTATATAGTTTAGACCAACTATTATGTTTCAGGGTATCCTGATACACATAATTATGTTCTTTAGTAGTGGTGCCTATCTTCATCATTTCATCACAGCCTATATACCTACGTCGCACTGCAGGTGACATGCCTACCCTCAGGGAACTATGAGGGACTCAGGGAGTATGGGCGTTAGTCCACTACGCGTGCCCAATGCAGATTGGTAGACTTCACATACGCATCAGAATTCCTTCTTCACCGTATGCAGGTTTCCTCACGATGATTTCCTTCACCGTTTGATAGCAATCAGTATTACGTACTTAAATAAGAAAAACTCATTGGTACATGGGCATGTCATCCGTGCGGATTCGAACCTGGACCTCATGATTGAGATTCCATCTTAAATGCTAAAAAAAGTTAATCGCCACATTGATGGCAATAGCATCGAAGAAATTCCAGTATACATTGCTCAAACAAACAATACAAATACAACCTCACGTTAAAACAAGTTTAACATTACCTTGTCCTGCGCACACGCCGCACCTGACATCCGGTCGATGACTTCCTGCGTTTTGTGCGGGAAACGTACCTGTGACGTCACGCGTCGCTGACCACGCCATTGGCTTTGAGTATCCAATTATCTGGTTAAATGACCTTCTAGAAGTTTCAGTTTTAGTCTCTCCACTAATGGTTTATATTTGACGAGTTTTTGACCCGCGACTCCGTCCGCTTGGATTACCCCTTTAGGGGTCGATTTTCGATATATCGCGACCGTTTCGTGTCGAACTTCCTTGTAATAGAGTTGATATTGGAACGAAAACGTTCCGACAATTGTCCGAAGTTCGATTGTCCGGGTAGAGGCCCCTGTCCACACGATGGGCTGACTATACAAGTAGATACACTGGAAATCATAGACCATTAAATTCAACGTAACTAGTGACTAGAAAAAATTACCTAGTTTGCAAAGTGACGTTGACTCCTGGGCCTCTACCCGGACATTCGAACTTCGCAATTGCGTGAACGTTTTCGTTCCAATGTCAACTCTATTACAATGAAGTTCGGAGCGAAACGGTCTCGATATATCGTACATCGAAAGTCCGGGTACAGGGCCTGTCGTAGTTGGTCGTCTAACGATACCTACTTTCGCACATACAAACATAGGTGCAAAGTGATTTGTTGTTAGCTGATGTCCCCTCAATATCATAGACAGTGCTGGTCCTAACAAGGGTATTTTAATGGCTTTCATGCCCATAGGATTCATGTTTGACATTTCAGATTTTTTCTATTCTATGCTAAATTCTATGGCATTGTTTAATCCACTGAAAACAGCTATAACTGCAGTAATTACGAATATTGTGACCCTGGCCCGGTAGCCATATTGGCAACATGGCCGCCCACACGCATGCGCTCTGAGGCTTTGATCTTGTCATAGATCGATCCGAATCAATTGATTTGTCAATTTGTCTTTATTTATGAAGGTACAGTAAGCCAGCTATTTTGATGTATTTTGGGAATCCTTGGTAAATGTAAAACAATAAATCTTAGGACGTGTGTAACTTTAAATTGTCTATCATTGACCGATGTTCTGTCTTTAAACGTCTCACTTCAAACCTCATCTTACTTTATCAGGAAGAGGGGGAGTTCCTTATGCTCCACCACGCGGGCACAGTATAGATTAGTGGAAACACCATCTCACCAGGAAGAGGGGAGTTCCCTATTGACACCACGCTGGCGCAGTGTGGATTGGAAAATTTAACAGAAAGATGAGGCAAGCTATTTAGAGTGTGGATAGGTGGAGGATTTAGGATACAATTGGTCGAGGATTATGATAGTTCCAATTCTTCAAGCGGCTTTTAAACGCCCGGTTTTATTAGGCCCATTACTTGTCCGTCTTCTCTCACTCATTCATTACAAGTTATGTCATTATAATTTTTTTTTCTCACAAATTACTTCACCAAACGCCACATCTACGTTATTGCTCTTTGGCCTCTGCGCCGGCGCTTACAACTAATCACTATTGTTTAATACTATGGTAATCTAATCATAGGTATCGAGTTCTATGACATGCAGGAATTTGAACCTTACAGTCATAGGCGAAAATGTGGGATTATTATTAGAATTAAGGTTTGCGTGGGATTAGTTCGTTGGCTCGACATTGGATAAATTATCAATAAGTTTTATTAGTTCCTTCGCGAGGAAACCTGCATAAGCAGAAGAAGAAATTCTGATGGGTATGTAAAGTTTAAGCTCCATGGATCGCAGATGGGCAGGACACATGGCATGTCGGGGTAACTGACGGCAGATTTCCATTTGAGCTCTATGGAGTTCAAATTGAAATGGGCAGGACCATGGCAAGGCGAGGTGACGCTGACGACAGATGGAGCAAAACTTTGTCCGAGTGGTGGCCGAGGGAAGCGAATTGAAGTGTGACTCGTCTGGTGGCACGATGGGTTCACGAAGAAGAGTGAATGCGAGAGGTTCAGGACAAAAGATGACACAAATAAATTGAGACCTGTACCAAAGCAGTGGGTGGATTCGGGCTGTGGATAAATAAATAAATATCTTGGACATTGTCACACAATTCATCTAGTCACATTTTAAGTACCAGAATTAAGCCTGGACTTATATTATGATGCTTAGAGAAACATCCATGACTCGGGTGCGAATATTCATATATTCACCATACACATATTTATATTTACCCCTTACGGGATTTCAAACCGCGACTCTCGGCACAGCAAGCAGTTTCACTACCGATTGAGCTATCGGGCTGTCAATGGACGATGATGTTGATGGTAGTCCATCAATGCTGATTGACATCGGGCACGCGTTTTGGACTGTGGTCTAATAGGACCTTGAGGCCGAGCCCCAAGGTGGTGGGCACGATAAATGCTTCACGATTAGTTGCTATTAGTTACTGGACAAACCACAAACCATCTGGGTTTTAATCTCAGAACAGAGAACCAACAGGGACTAACAGGGTTACATCTGTGGTTCGAATGGTGGAATATGGTCCTCAAAAGTAAATTCTTTGAGGCCTTTTCCTTGCAGTGAGATCTGTAATATTTTTCGATTGAGAATTTTGAAAACTAATTTAACAAAATATAAATGTCACCCGTCTTATTTTTGTAATTTTCCTCTATCCAACCTCTGGACATGATTCAATAAGCATTTGACATTGAATTTACATGAAGCTGCGCAGTTCCTAACCATTAACAATACAATATACTTAAGTACTTAAGTATAACATAAATAAATCTATGAAGGAAAACGTAATATAGATCTTCTACCTGTGTTAGTGTGCATCATCTATACCTACTTGGATAAAGAACTGAATTATCTATAATCATCATTGTTTCAAAGCGATGGCAGTGGTGGACAAATGCAAAATTCATGCGTATGCTCACGAATGTGGCTTTAACATCAGAAATCAGTTTTTTTTTTGCCTTTTAACCGAGAATTCTACACTAGGTACTTAAAACTGAATTTAAACAGATTTTTCCTGAATCATTTAACAAAAACTCATTAAAAAAAATACAGGGTCCTTCTTAATATGCTGACACTTTTTAAGATGATGATCAAACTGAACCACTTTCTCTATGGCACTAACATCGAAATAGTAAACAAAAATCTGCTCTCCCATACATTTGGCTCGCGTAGGTTTGTACTTTTGTATGGAAGAGCTGACTCTTTTTTCGCGATTTCGATGTTGGTGCCATTGAGAAAGTTGTTCAGTTTAACGGTCTGAATCCCCTTAAAAAGTGTCAGCATATTAAAAAGGACCCTGTATTCTGCATCAGCTTGGTGAAATTCTGTGTACTATATTCCAAGCTCCTGTCTGTTTACCCGTTTGCGGCAGAAAAAGCATAATATTTTTTTCTGCAAGTGCCTTCAGTTCCTGATTAAAAATAAAACCATTCTTTGCTTTCACTTGTGCTAGACTGTTTTAAATCTTATAACTCTGTAGCACTTTTGTTTCCTATTGTGCATTGTATTTTGTTTTGGTGTAAATAAAGTATATTTCATTCATTCACTTTATTTAGTAAGAAGTAAATCAATAAAACACAAGATTATAAAATTAGACACGATCTGCACATCATTTCTATTTGTATTTTGTAACCAAGGTCGAAATAAACGTGAATCAGCTAAATCACTTAGCATTAGACGATGCATTTCATCACGTTTCTCGCAATAGTCAATCTAAGAAATAGTAAATCTCTGATCAATTGTAACCTTGGATTCTTGAAAAAGGTTAATTAATTTGATACTTGTTAGTCGTTTGCTTGGTTTAGTTGATTGTCTTTTTCTCAGACATAAGGCGTAATAGATTGTCTTTGTAATACCATACCTTTCCCAGCTTCCTGTTTCAGACACTAGAGTTACGGTAACAACTATTGAATAATCCGTGCCATCCCATTTCCTCCCGTGGGTGTCGTAAAAGGTGACTAAGGGATCTACTGAAGGATGGGCAGCAGCATCCTCTGAGTACACACATTGATTCGATCCAACTGCGGTCGCCAACCCGCCTGCCAAGCGTGGCGATTATGGCAAATCCCCCCCTTTTGGGGGAGGCTTATGTCCAGCAGTGGACGTTTAATGGCTGATATGATGATGATGAATCCGTGCTAGAGTGTCACTGTGTCAGTGTAAGCGCCGAATAGATATTCAACCAGTAAAACAGTTTATACAAGCTTGTGGCAGCCGTCCCGTCGCCTTCTCACCGATCCCCGCTACCCAATCCGCCGCGTAGCCCCAGCAACGTCCTATGCCGAGGTCCATACCCAGGCGGAGGACAGTCGCCTTTTGGTGGCTTTTTCCGATTCAGTTTGGATATAATGTACTGCCATCTATTAAATATTTCGCAGAACTATGAAAAAAAAGATTTTATTGTCTATGTCAATGTCAAATTGACAAAATCACAAAATGGCTACCTATCTTGCGTAATGTACGGGTTGTTTGTAGTTTTCGTTCAATTTCGTGCCGATTTAGTGATGTTCTAGAGTTTCCGTTGTTCTCTTACCAATGTTTAGATTACAGGAATAGTAAGGATACTGGAATTTCACTCGATCGGTGCGGGATTGAACGAAAACTAGCATTCAAATCAATAATATCCATTGGTATGAGTAGATATAAGTAGGTATGTTTAGTATAGGTTGAATTATTGTCGGTGAAACATAGATGGCCCTAGCTAGCCTTCAATTTGACATAAGGTGGATGCATAATTTTGCCACGAGTGGGTTCTCTTTTCTAATATACTTATATTACTCTTTGTCCGTACCCCTCTGGGTGCCCCTAGGTCGGTTGCTTAAGTTCATTCATTTGGCTCGGTAGACCCTTCGTGGTCCTTCCAATAGTCCGCAATAAAAAGCAGTAGTTGCTCCCTGAGCAGAGCTGTAATAGTAATTAAAAAAAAAAACAAAAAAAACCTCCCGTCCCGTCGCGACGGGAGCGTTGCGTTGCGGACGAGTCGCGGGCAATGTCCAGTTCGGTTTTAAAAAAAACGGCCAAGGACGAGTCGGGACGCGGGAAATTAGTGTTCCGGTGTTATAAAGCTGTTTAAAATGGGCCTTTAATAATAACCACTATAAACTGACACTTACTAAGTATTTAGTCACATATTAACTGAAGATCATTTTACACTGTGTTTAGTTTTTTGGGTATAGAAATAAAACTATCCAAATTTGTATCAGCCTGATAACTTTCCCGTCATCTAAACGTTATTTCTAACATTCATGATTTTTTTTAGATTTCCTGTCCTATATTTTTCATACAATCCTCCTCCTCTCCCCCCAGTATAAATATTAAGCTTTTTGACATCCTTTATGATATTGGACCATAAATTGCTACGTCTGTAGCAAGTTTCAGCTTCCTACATCTTGGTACGGAACACTAATAAGATCAAAGTCGCCATAAACAAAATAGCTAGGTGGCTTGACATGGAACACTGGTTATTATGTAAAAACTTTCTGTGATTCGATATCTATTTTTTACCTTACACTAAACATTTTGAATCGACTCGAGCGCCGCGCCGCGCCGCATCGGTCCCACACAGCTCGAGTCAAATCGACTATACAGGGCTGCAATCGCGGTAAATATTCGGTGATTGAACCGTTATTGGACTACGTACGAACCATAACTTTTGACTCATTTGGTATTGCCCTAATCGCGGTACAGCCGTTAGAGCCGTTTTGACAGATCGCTCAGACGTTATAGGCTGTCACTTACATAGAGTTTAGCGCGATGCGGAATTCAGCACAGTTGAATATTAATTTGATTGCAATGTGACTAGAATTGAAGTTGGATAAGAATAGAACTTCGATGTTTTAACTTAGCGCAATCGGGCTCCAGGTCCCACATCAATGTAAATACCTTAAACATTGCAAGCATGTCCCACTTGCCTACTTAGATAAACTTGAAGACTCAGTTCATTGTCATATTGTGCAATATTAATATTCTGAGAGATAACTGTAAGATACCTAATTATCATTAATTAACGAGGAGACCAGACAAAATGTGCTAAACTTGGTATTCGGGCAACAAGAGAAAGAGGCTGCAATTCCCTTGCTATGCCCGAAAAGATCGAAATCTGTATCAAAGGAGACTTATGAGAGTGAGAAATGACAGTGATGGGGTAGTTAATCTAAAATTTAACCTTTTTACCAGGTTCTTACCGCGTTACAAATGCCATGATCAGGGGATGACTTATTCCGTGATCATCGCAGTTGTAATACTGCCGAAATATCGGGAACTCAAATATACCAAAACGCGGACGAAAAACTCATTGGTACATGGCATGTTGTGATTCGAACCCGGACCTCAAGATTGAGTTTCCATAGGTCTCCACGGCGCTCCACCGACGATCTCAAATATAATTATCACTTTTAATTTCCCAGAAACTGCTGATGATATCTATGCAGGCCTTCTACACGAGTACGACTTTATCACGTGAAAAAAGATCACAGAATACTATGCACGCGAACTATAAAAGATCTTGGCTATGTTAATAGATAACCCATTATTTACCTCATCCTAACCGGTCAACCTATCGACCTTGTGGCTAGTATTTGCGTAAACGTCACGTCACCCACCATTGAACGTCTGTCTCAACCGGCTTCCTTTGCACTGCGCCTGCGGTGCTGACGCAATGTCCTCGCATGATAACCATCATAATTACAATGTATCTATGTTATGTATGTATGTACAATGGGTTTGCGTTCTTCAACTCTGCTATAAATGATCTCTGGAAATGGCTCTCTAATAGCCATGCTATTTCTTTTTACTGTCTCCCGTTTGCAATGGAGGGAAGTCGGATATTTGATTTTCCTACTCCCCCTCATCTTCTTTGATTAAATTCACTGCGGGTTCCAAGACAGATTAGTCATCCCCCGGGCTCCCTGGACTTTAGTGTCTAGTGTTTTGAATGGTCGCCGCTGTTGATCCTGGTTTCCAGGAGTTACAGCGGTGGGAATGTGTGGTGGGCCCATGCCCGTTTGTTAAATGGGTTTGTGTTAGGACTTGTAAATTGTCGGCGAACTGTGAAAACCTGGCAATTACCAAAAATCCTCTCGAGACACATTAAACTTTTACTTTACAATTTTAGGCAGATTTTACTTAAGGAATACTTCAAAATGCTTTAGAGAATCATTCCGTAATCAAATGCTAGAAAGGATACTTACAAAAAAACAACAGACTTTTTTTTTTGCTTCTCCTGATAGTTCCTACCTACTAAAGAGAGCTATATTTTTCCAAAAAGAACGTTACTTCCAAATGTGTGCCATTCGATTTATTATGGACATTATTAAATGACAGTAAACGTTTTTCTGTGATTGAAAATATCTTTAAAAGAACAATATCCAATTCTGGAACGAAGTGCGTAGGATGTACTTACATTATTCTTGTCAAAAGACTGCAGATTTCTCATAAACCGTATAAGGGATGTAAATATAACATATTCGAAGGAGACAAACTGTATTATATTTCAAATATTATTGATTTTTAAACATGTTACAGCCATGTTGTGCTATTTCGAATCAAATTAAAGATTGAAAAATTTGTCTCGGGCGGGACTTGAACCCGCACTTTTCCAAACCAGGGAGCTGCGTTATCCAATTTCGCCACCGAGCCCACTACCCAGAGAACGAAATTTTCAATCTGTTGCGTCTTAAGGGGACGTGAGCGTTATATTTGTATACGAATCATGAGTGAAATTTAAGATCTGATCTGTATCTTATCTAATGCTTTACATAAAAACAAGAGATTATAACTTTATCAACTAATATTCAACCAAAAGATTTGCAAATAACATTGAGACGCAATCAGAATATAAGATAAGCAAAGGTTATCGATCAAGATGCGCTGAAGGTCGCCAAGATGATGGTGATGTCAAATATTACATCACCTAACACACCTGTTGTTTAGGATTCTAGTCTCAGAACCAAGTGTTTTGGTTCAGAGTCTGTGTTGAATAGAACATTGTTGATTTAGCTTAGGAATGTCAAAATATTATCTTAGTTCCCCGTCGTGTCAGTGCCGTAACATAAATATGGTGCCAGATGCCAGTGGTGACCAGACCCTCTAGCATAATTTCTCTACTTGGGTGCGATTCGGCTTTTTTCCATACTACAAGTCGCGGCGAGCGCGGCTTTCGCTCTCCGAAAAGCGAGGGAACAGGTTATTTTGTATGCAGCGAAGGCGCGTCGCGCGTGTGTAGAGAAATCATACTAGACATGCAGGAACAGGGCACAGACCCTAGAGGGGTGCAGGAATGACCAGGACCATGTTTTGGGCCATGCATTACTATGCATAGCATAGATACAATATTTTTTAAATGGGTGTAGACTGTATACGCGCTCTACTGTAAATCTATGCAAATCTGTCCGTCCGTCCGTCCTTCAAGGGCTGTATCTTTTAAACCGTAATAGGTAATTAGGTAGAGAGCTGAAATTTTCAAAGAATATGGGTTAACAAATTATAAAAAAAAGTATAAAATTTAGGCCACCCCCAAGATACAAGAATTGTGTTTTTTTTTTATTAAAAAAAAAATTAATCATTATTTATTTCTTTTAATTTAAAAGGTTATTTATTTTAAAGGTCTTTGTTTTTGCTCTACCGTAAAAACGGCAATGCATACAAGCGTCAAACTTGGTGTGAAAATAGAAAATAGAGCATACCTACTCTATGTATAACTTAATTAAAATAAAATAGCAAATAAGAAAAACCGTCCAAGTGTGTGTCGGGTTCGCGCTAAAGATCTTGGAGAATATTTTTCTGGTATATTATATACGTACGTCGGAACCTTCGGAACCCTCAGTGCGCGAGTGCGACTCTTACTTGGCCGATTTTTCTCTCCTAATAACTTCGAATCTGGTTTTTCCCACTAAATTATTGATTTTGTGGAAGTCTTTAAACAAATTTATCATCGATCGTTCGTAACTTTAAATCAAATAGTTGCTTATGTATTCAACTGTTTTACTTATAAATTGTTTTAGGTACTGTTTTCAAATCTTATTCAAACAAAATACTTGAAATTACTGCTTGTCATTACGCATGCGTAGTAATGCTATTCAAAGAAATATAAACTTTGTTAGTTGAATGATACAGTACACAATTGCTTGGACTTCTAATTTCGAAACCCCATTGTCAAATGGCACATGCGCGCTGAAAAGCCTGCCTTACTAAGACATGGTCCCTAACTATTTTCTTTTCCAACTTTCTACTTTCATAATCTGTTTTTAAGGTTGCATTCTACATTTCGTCTAGACTTGGAACTATGTCGTTTCAATATTTGATCAGCTGGCTGCCCCCAATTGATAATTCAGTTAGTATTTTCAGGCAGCCGGTTTCGAACCTATGCCGATTTAAAAAAAGAAACGTAATTAAAAAGTTGAAAATAATTTGTTATCTGTGACTGTGATTGTGTTTTGAATAATTTGAAAATAGAATTCGGTGAAGAATGCCGTTTCAGTGAAAATAAAATAAAAGTGAGGTTATGGTTGTCAAAGCAACTGATTTTTGCGCGTCATTTGTTTTTGTTTTCTTCTATTTCCATAAACAATTTTACGACTTTTATTATTAACTGATTTGGACTGTATTTTCTTTGATAAAGAAGCCATTTTCGCGTGTCTTTCTAATCTAATTTGTGGAACGATCTGGTCAATACATTGCGTAGATTGAACGGAAAGGTCAGGCTCAGGCGGTCTATAGATTGATTGGAAACCTAAAGATAGATAAAATGTTTCTCTGTGTTCGTACCTAAATATAT
This sequence comes from Agonopterix arenella, assembly GCA_927399405.1. Lineage (NCBI taxonomy): Eukaryota > Metazoa > Arthropoda > Insecta > Lepidoptera > Depressariidae > Agonopterix > Agonopterix arenella. The sequence goes on from OV656704.1 coordinate 1,517,204, forward strand.
TATGCGAGCACTACATTCTCGCCGAGAACTGCCGAGAACGAGATGCCCTTCATTGTTCTCGTGGCGTCATAAGCCGTAGTAATTTTCCTTGAAACTTCTCGCCCAGAAGATCTCGCGAGAGTGAAGTGCTTACTTTATGCACTACATTCTCGCCAAGAACGGCCGAGAACGAGAGTGTGGATGCCGTTCATTGTTCTCGCGGCATCGTAACCCACAGTAATTTTCCTTTGGAAGTTCTTGCCGAGAATTCCCGCCGAGAAGTTCTCGCGAGAGTGAAGTGCCTACTTTAGATGGGATTTTAACTTAAAATGGTGTAGAAAAAGATTATAAATCGACAGTGAATCGAGATTAACCCTTTTTGACGTGTAGTTGGTGGAAATAATTTATTTCAGATAAAAACGATCACCAAATTTTCACATTTCCCCGCATTGATATGATGGGTGAAGTGCCTCGGAAGGCACGTTTAGCCTTATTTTAATACACTTGTACAATCCGCGAGTTTCCAACTATAACCAGCAACTCTTTATCAAGCGTCAAAACGTGCGCTTTGTATGAAAAAAAAAAGATCATTGTTTATTGTCGTCGTTGTGATACTTTTTTTATAACAGTGGGTAGTTTCTCCTATTATTTTAAAAAAAATAGTATTCACGTTACATAATTACTGAAAATGTGAGTTTAGCATTATTTTTACCCGACTTCAAAAAAGGAGGAGTTTCTCAATTGGACCGTATATAAGGTCTAACAAAATTAGGTGAAACTATTTTAAGGGGATGATCAGACCATCAAACTGAACCACTTTCTCTATCGGACCAATATCGAAATCGCGAAAAAAAAATCTGCTGTCCCATACATTTAGGTCGAGTACGTTTGTATGGAACAGCTGATTTTTTTTTCGCGATTTCGATATTGGTCTCATAGAGAAAGTTGTTCAGTATGATGGTCTGATCATCCCCTTAAAATAGTTTCAGCTAGTTTTGTTAGACCTTATATATTATTTTTTTTTTAATGTAGTTATGTTCGCGGATAACTTCGTCGTTTATGAACCGATTTTGATGATTCTTTTATTTTTGAAAGAAGATATTCCAAGGGTGGTACCATAATAAGGAAACCAGGATCTGATGATTGCATCCCAGAGAAATCGAGGGTACCTTTGAAAATCGTAGTGCCGACTAGACCGTTTGTTAATTTAAAGCACTACTATTATATTCAACACTGAAAATTGTGAAATAAACAAAATTTTAACAAAAAAATTAAATCCGCCTTTAAAAAAACTAAAAAGTTAAAAAATAATATTGCAGCCGATGACTTTTTCGGTTCGCATCATAAGAACATTAATTTGTTTTATAGAAGCCGGTGTCAAAAACACTAATGCAAGCCCTATCGCGAATCGTACCGGCTTGACAGCGACTTCGATGTTCTTATGATGCGAACGAAAAAGTCATCGGCTGCAATATTATTTTTTAACTTTTTAGTTTTTTCAAACGTTTTTTTTTTAGTGAGAAGATAAAACTAAAATATATCAACTCTTTTCAGCCGTGTCTTTTGCAACTATTCTTTAACATTTTTTAATAGTTAGCAGTTTATTTTATGGACTTATCGTGTGACCTCGCGTGAAGGTTGTTTTTGGGTATATTTGCGAAGGCTAGGTAAATACTAAATAGGTCGCTGATTCTATTTTTGTGACTAAATGAATGTCAGACACATAACTATACCCTGTCCAGTGTGATAAATTAGGTAGTGAGCCCGTCGCCACATGTAATGGACAGTGGTCACAATATAAGGTCTCACAAATTTAGGTGAAACTATTTTAAGATGATGATCAGACCATGAAAATGAACAACTATCTCTATGGGACCAATATTGAAATCGCGAAAAAAAAATCTGCTGTTCAATACATTTAGGTCGAATAGGTTTGTATGGAACAGCTGTGATATTGGTCCCATAGAGAAAGTTGTTCAGTTTGATGGTCTGATCATCACCTTAAAATAGTTAGACCTTATATAATGTCTAACAAAATTAGGTGAAACTATTTTAAGGGGATCATCAGACCATCAATCTGAACAACGTTCTCTCTTTGACCAATATCGAAATCGCGAAAAAAAAAACAGCTGTCCCATACAAAACTACAAACATAACTCGACCGAAATGTATGGGACAGCTGATTTTTTTTTCGCGATTTCGATATTGGTCCCATAGACAAAGTTGTTAAGTTTGATGGTCTGATCATCCCCTTAAAATAGTTTAGTACTCAATCCTTTATTGCGTTTCACAATGGTATATACAACAGGTGGTGTACCTAATCTTAATAATAGTACAACATTGTGAACCCTGTTGGATATCCTGATGGTTTTTTAAGGGGATGATCAAACCATCAAACTGAACAACTTTGTCTATGGGACCAACATCGAAATCGCGAAGAAAAATCTGCTGTGCAACAGCATGTCCCATAGGTACATTTGGTTCAAGGTTTGCAGTTTGGTACGGAACAGCTGATTTTATTACTCCCGTTTTTCAATGGTATCATAGATAAAGTTGTTCAGTTCGATGGTCTGATCATCCCCTTAAAAACTGTAGATATGTGGCCTCGAAGATCTTTTTTGTCTCATTGTTATCAATATGGGTAGTTTTTATTACCAATATCAATAAGTATTGAAAAGTAAATAATTTGAATCTTAATCCAAGTTATCTATTCATAAGCAATAAAACGATTAAGACAACGGATATGAAGTTTAATCATTTGATGGTCATTTATCTACCCATATCAATTAATATCACGATAATGGACAAAATTCCCACAGAAAAGAGAACATTGAAAAACATTTACAAATTGGTTTATGCTTTCATTCGATCAGAAATAAAATTAAACCCAAGACATTTCATTAACTATATCTACTAGTTTTTTGCAATGTTGATCAAATAGAGAAGGTTGTTCAGTTTGAAGATGGTCTGATCATCAACGCGAAAAAAAATCCACTGTTCCATACAAAACTGAAAACCGACTGGATTCAAGTGTGTTTCGATGTTGCCCAAGTGTTGCTCCCAGTATAGGGAAAGTCGTTCAGATTGATTGGTCTGATCATCTCCTTAACAGTGTATATTTCTCTAACAGTGTGCAAACTTTGCTGGAAGCCATTTTCTTAACTTTTTAAAAAATTTGCAATTTCCTATCAATCAACTAACCAGTTTAAGAATAAGTTAAAATGATATATACACCTTATTTATTAAAGACAACTGAGCGTTTAACGAAACATTTGCCGTCAAATAACCTGACTGATATCATCTCATATCTAATCTAGGGCCAAGGACGTTTACTTAACTACGGTAAATATTTAAAGCAAATATTACCCAAGCAATCATTGAACACTATAAATCTGTCTTTTAAGTGGTAGGTAAATACAGGTATACCTATATGGAGGTGCTAGTGCTGCTTGGAATGTTCCTTCATTGAAAAGGGAAGATCTTCCGCCAGGCTATATGTGAAGCCTGGGAACCGGCCGTGGTCCGACAGTTCTTAGTTGGTCCTTGTATATGTATCGAATCTCTGTGAATATATCTCTTGCGCGATTCATGTCTTGTATACTATTGTGAACCTTATGTGTAGCGGCTAACGGGTTACCAATGTGACGTCGCAAGTTGTCTTACACACGTGCACATTTTGCGAGTGCGACGGTATCGACATCTGTTGGCTTCTTCAACACTTGTGGGTGTTGACATCTGTGTCAAGCCCCACACCGACTTATACTATATTTTTCCTTATTTTCTTCATTGAAATTATGTTGTGGTCTCGCTTTTCCTCCCACAACTGCAATGCAAACTCTCCACGGCCCGTCCCTGCCCCTCACTAACTTCAGATACCGCACCTCACTCCCTCACTTCGAGGGTTACTTTAGGGGAGCCAAGCATAAACATGCTTTCAGAACACTCTAAATATAGAACTTGTAATTTAAATGAACAACTTATATGATGGAAACAATATTGAAATCGCGAACAAAAACTGCAGTTCCATAGAAAACGTCAATAGCGACTTGACAAAAAAGAATAGAAAAAAGAAAAAAAGAAAAAACAGAACCAAAAAAAATATATGGGTCAGCTGTTTTTTTTAAGCAATTTCAATATTGGTCCCATAGTGAAAGAAAGTTGTTCAGTTTGATAGTCTGAAGCACCCCCTTCAGTGATGATGATGATGATTATAAAACTGTAACAGAAGTGTGTCTGTACATTGAAGATATAAACAAAAAAAGAGTTACGATATGGTTTTTAGGTGTCCCTGATTCCATATCACCAATTTTTGGATTTTTTGTCTGTCTGTTTGTTTGTGTGTTTGTTGTTTGAACGAGCATCACGCAAAAACTACTGAACCGATTTTGATGGAACTTTTTTTGTTTGATAGCTAATGATCAGACTTAAAATCTGGTATATAATTTGTGTGAACGAAGCGGGTTAAAGCTAAGTTTACTCCCTGTATATGGCATTCTACGGTCGACGTAGCTCGTAGGGGTGTTTGAATGGGTTTTTCGAAAATCTACCTCTAATTTACACCTTTTAGTATGGCGGGATTTGAAGTTTTTCTAAATACACAGTCGCGAAAGCTAAATAAACTAGCTTTTGCGACTGTGTATTTACAGAGCACGCAGAAATCTCCATGTCCATAGCCATAGTTTCCATGTCTATCCGACTAAACAGCGGATATGACGCCATTACAATTTCTAATGCTGCTAGCTCATTGAAAACCTGCGCGTGAGCACGTGAGCTGAATACATCAGTGGGTAAACAGACATGTCCTGGGTGTATGACAATAAATCGCTAATAATAAGCTAGCCTATTGTTCTCCTAGAGCGAATTCAATTACTTATAAATAAATAAATAAATATCTTGGACATTGTCACACAAATTATCTAGTCACATTTAAAGTACCTGGACTTGTATTATGATGACTAGACAACTATATAGAATACATATGTACATACAAACATCCATGACTCGGGTACAAATATTCATATTCATCATATAAATATTTGTCCCTTACGGGATTCAAACCCGCGACCCTCGGCACAGCAGGCAGGTTCACTACTTATACATATACCTAATACTAATTGATACTTACTTGCCAACCAGTAACGCCAAAACATCGAAGATCAATCTTTACTCAATGGGGGGTTTTCCGAAAGCCATTAAAAAAGGAAAAGTTGTTCCAAATGACTCTATAGATGGCGTTGACCAGACATGGATGAGTGACCTTGCAGACAATGAAATACAATTAAATAGTAACAATTTGTGTTTTTGTGTAAGCAGAAAAATATGAACATATACTTCGTCAACGGATCGGATGTGTCTGATTTAGTGGCATGCATTTTTATTACTTTTTAGCCTAAATTTCCATCTTCACATCCATCTCGCGTCAACGCCAATATTCGACTCATAAATTATTATATATTATTGGGTGAATTAAACTGTCCTGAATTCAGTATCGCGTTAAACTTGTCTTATTAACTATGTGATTGACAGCCTGAAACGTCTGAGCGATCTGTCAAACGGCTGTCATGAGCTGTCAAATGAGTAGCGCGTTACCGAATGTGTAAGAAGTTGTGATTCGCATGGGGTTTTGGTAGTGGTGCATTGGTGAGATGTAACGTCCATCGTCCTTTTCTCATCATATCTCATTATCCAAGCTATTCGAAATAAGTCTGTGATTTAACTCCAGGCATCGAAAATAGTAGACTGAATAAGAAGGCCGAAGCATAAGAACAATAAATAAATTACCTCTATTTATTTATTGTTCTTATGCTTCGGCCTTCTTATTCAGTCTCTCTAGAAGATAGACAAGTCACATACAAGTCCAGTCGTAGATTCTGGTACTTGAAAAGTGACTAGATAATTTGTGTGACAATCTCCAAGTTATTTATTTATTTATTTATAGAGTTTTCTGGCGCGCTATATAAGGTCTAAAAAAACTAGGTGAAACTATTTTAAGGGGATTATCAGACCATCAAACTGGACAACTTTCTCTATGGGACCAATATTGAAATCGCTAAAAAAAATCTGCTGTTCCATAGAAACCTACTCGACCTAAATGTACGGGACAGCAGATTTTTTTTTCGCGATTTCAAACTATTTTAAGGGGATGATCAGACCATCAAACTGAACAACTTTCTCTATGGGACCAATATCGAAATCGCAAAAAAAAAATACAAACCTACTCGACCTAAATGTACGGAACAGCAGATTTTTTTTTCGCGATTTCAATATTGGTCCCATAGAGAAAGTTGTTCAGTTTGATGGTCTGATCATCCCCTTAAAATAGTTTCAGCTAATTTGGTTAGACCTTATTATGATGATGATAACCGCTACAACATTTCCAAGGATTTAAATTTTCATTTCAATTTTCACACTTTTAGAGTAAGACTCAAATTTCAAATGTAAGACAGAAATATTGTTGTTGGGTTCAAATAACATGAAAGATGAGACGAGACTAGAAGGCGATGGTGCGGAACCACGCGAGGTAGTGAACCGTAAGATTATAACTTATCCAGACAGAAAGTATAATATAGTCTGGTATTAAGGACCTTTAGTTTCATTATTCTAGACGCTGTGGAGATTCGCTAAATGAGAATTATATATAACAGTGATGGAGACATTGAAAAATAGTATAGAGTACGTGGTGGTCTGGAAGAGGATGTAGTGACAAAGAGAGAAAAGTATGTTGAGATGGTTTGGTCATATGGAAACAATGGAGAACAGCAGATTCACGAGTGCAGTGCAGTAAGTGGAAATTTTGAAAGGGAACAGCCATGACGTACATAAACTAACGAAATTAGCGTGCTTTAAAAGGGCCAGGACAGATCTACTCGAAAACGACGAGCATGCATAAAAGGACAAATAAATGTGCAGGAAGCCAGAGAGGTCTGTCAGGCAGGATCGATGAGGCTTTGGCCTTTGAAATAAGATTGGCTTCAATTACAAAATAAAAGAAACACCGTACAATAGTATCACACATGTTGCTAGTTTCCACAAGTGGAATTTGTATATAACGGTACTCGGCCTCTTAACAGTTAACATTTGCATACGATTCCAATTTATCTATTTGTGCATCCTCTTTACAGAACCGTAAAACTTTATAACCCAAATAGTGTACAACTTGAGAGATGTAACCAAAAACCACTTTGTTCAGAATCATTGACGAGCTAGACAATATTTTGATATGATTACTATAATTTTGATGTTTTACACTCCAAGATCCCACTACTACTCTTCCACTTCTATATAATATTTATCTATACTATTATAAAACTGTAACAAGAACTTTGTCTGTACATTGAAGATATTAACAAAAAAAAAGTTACGATATGGTTTTTAGGTGTCCCTGATTCCATTTCACCAATTTTTTGATTTCTTTTTCTATCTGTTTGTTTGTGTGTTTGTTTGGGTGTTTGTTTGTTTGTTTGAACGAGTATCACGCAAAAACTACTGAACCGATTTTGATGAAACTTTTATGTTTGATAGCTTATGATCTGACTTAAAATCTGGTATATAATTTGTGCGGACGATGTCGCGGGTTAACGCTCGTTTTATATAAAACCAGGGCTCTGCTCAAGCTCTGCCCACACGATAAGAAAAGAAATTTTATATAATGGATAAATAATATTTATTTAGGTATTTATTTCCTGAACAGTAATATACGACATAGGTAAAATGCTACTAGTACAACCATTTTGCATTCACTGTTAAGTCCCTGTCTCCCGATATTGTACATACTACAAGTAGTAGTACTGTGACTCAGGAACCAGAGACTTCCCCAGTTTAATAACAGTTTTGCTATTGAATGAACATGAGAAACATAAAGAAAAGAAAGAAATAAGAAAAACGGTTAGTATAACGATCTTAGGTACAAACATTTTTGAGACAACAAACTTTAGCCAAAATGAAATATTAGCGATTACAAATTTTCAAAGAGTCGTTTTTCAACCATTAAAAGAAAAAATCAGTAGATAGCAATATTAAAAGTTTAGAAATACACCTTGACATTAATGTTTGCACTTGCCATTTATATTTGTTTAGTTAAGGGAATGATAAATACTCCAGAGAGTCCTAGGGTTTCTTTAGGATCCTGAAAGTACGATATTTCCACTGTTAAACAAACAGATACTGTCGAAAACTTGCAGTGAGATCTTAGTCTATTATGGCGAATAGCGATTCCATTATTCTCGAAGGAGATTTTTTTACCAAGTTGATTGATGCTCACACAAAAAGCGAGATTTAAAAAAGTTATTGAATACTGACTACTCTGATTGAATAATGACAATTTGATAACTAAATTGGTACCCTAAAGCTATTACAACTAAAAACATAATGGTATACCATTCAAATTACAAAGTAATTACCATGTCAACATTGTCAACTAATTTGTCCATGTTAAACTGTTACAAACACTTTCATAATGTTGTTACAACATTATTAACGACATTTAGAGGTGTTTAAGCAATAATTACAGTGGTTAAGAAATTATTGAAGAAACTGTTTTGAAAGAAAACAATTTTATAATGATGCCTAATATGTGATGAGATGACTGATGAAGCTTCCTTGTTTGGATCAGTTTGGTGAAAGACATACATACAGGGTCCTTCTTAATAATATGCTAACGTTTTTATAACGAAAGTCTTCGATAAGTGTGTGTTGCCAGTGATGACATATGGAACAGAGACGTGGTCGTTCACTCAAGGCCTCATAAAAAGGCTGAAAGTCACCCAAAGGGCAATGGAGAGGGCTATGCTCGGTGTTTCCCTGCGAGATCGAATCAGAAATGGAGAGATCCGCAGAAGAACCAGAGTAACTGACATAGCCCAAAGAATTGCTAAACTAAAGTGGCAGTGGGCGGGGCACATTGCTCGCAGAACCGATGGCCGATGGGGCCGAAAAGTTATCGAGTGGCGACCGCGTACCAGAAAGCGCAGCGTGGGTAGGCCCCTCACACGGTGGACCGACGACCTGGTGAAGGCGGCGGGAACCCGTTGGATGAGGGCACCGCAGGACCGGTCGTTATGGCGATCCTTGGGGGAGGCCTATGTCCAGCAGTGGACGTTCATCGGCTGAGATGATGATGATGGTTTTTTTGATGAGCTATCCCATACGAGGTCGAATAGGTTGGCAATTCTGAGTGGATCAGCTGATTTTGTTCGGGATTTCCTTGTTAGTCCCATGGAGAAAGTTGTTAAGTTTGATCACAGTATTACTATTACCAAACTACCAAACATAACCAACCAATGGTCGCGTCAAAATCTCGTAATAAACAATCAAAATAATTTCCAAATGTCATGGTCATGGCGTGCTGAAAATCAAAAGTTTAGAGAAAACAGTAACGCTCGCAAACAGGAAGAAAATTATCATAATCGTGTGTTGGAAAAAAACCTGCCAAGTGCGAGTGCATCTTGCGTTCAGAGGGTTCTGTAGGTAACAAACCAAAATTAAACTTTACTAATTTGAGGATGGAGGATGAGTACTAGAAACTGTATCACTGAACAACATTTTAGTGTGTCATTATTTATTAAAGAGCAATGTAAACTTTTGTTAAAGTGCTGAGAAATATACAGGGAATTACACTTTAGTGGTGATTGTACCGATACTGATCAACTTTCCCTAAAAACATTTTTTCACTTGTTTTCCATTTAAAATGCAATCGGCTGATCGAACGTTTGTATGAAAAGATGGAAAACCTAAAAAAAAATCGCGAATATCCTATAGGTTTCTTAGGGAAAATTGTTCAGTATCATGGGTACAATCACCCCTTGAAGTAGTGCAACTGTCTACCCTAAAACAAAACAAACAAACAAACAAATATACTTTATTTTACACGAAAACATAAACAGTAAAAATACAGAAATAAAAATACAAGAGGCACAAAATAAGGCGGTCTTTAAAACCCTGTATTTGTATTTGTAAAAAAAACATGTAAAACTTCTTTAACGAGTTAGTACCGCTTTTATAATTAGGGAACCTAATTGACTTCCAGAATATAGCAAGTAAGTATATTATCAATTTTTTTTTTATTTGGGACTACTTAAATTAGATTATAGCAAATACATAATTAGTATTCCTACATAATATTGCACTTGATTTTACGGGACTTTGTCGTTTATTATAACAGATGTGTTATTGTTTGATATAAAATTAACAAAATGTGATATATCGAGGTGCGCTCCGTTCTTCAAAATTCATTTCAATCCAATATCATATAAACATTTTTGAAACCTTTTGCAATGTGTTGTGCCAAAAATGATCATTAGCCGAGGTAATCAGCTGCGGCTATGTCTTGCTGTGATATACAGACAGACAGATAGATTTTGTTTTCTTTATACGGAACCCTAAAAAGCTTTTTATTTCTCCATTAAAAACACGCTCAGAAGTTCTCACGATTGAGAAAGTTTGCACTTTCGTGGGAAGATCATAGTAAAGTATGATCTTTGTTTACTATAGTTTAAGATTAAGTTATTTGTTTAGGTTTATTGTCTTTATAGTTTTACAAGCGTTAACCCGCGACTTCCTCCGCACAAATTATATACCAGATTTTAAGTCAGATCATAAGCTATCAAACAAAAAAAGTTTCATCAAAATCGGTTCAGTAGTTTTTGCGTGATACTCGTTCAAACAAACAAACAAACAGACAGACAAAAAATAAAAAAAATTGGTGAAATGGAATCAGGGACACCTAAAAACCATATCGTAACTTTTTTTTGTTAATATCTTCAATGTAAATAGTATAGATTCAAAATTTAATGTTTTTAACTTCAGCGGTTTAGGCTGTGCGTACCGTTGTCTGTCAGTCAATACATTTATTTATTTAAATAACCATGATTCATTTTGTTAGTTACATACTTATAAAAACTGTGTTAGTAGGTAGGTACCTACTTAATTATCAAAGTAACGCATTTAAGTTTATTTACAACCTGTATAAGTTAATGTGTCGTACCTGAATAATACGAGTATACCCGTAAATTATGTATTTTGACACTTTTGACTCATTTTCATTAAAAAATGCGATCTTACACTCTTGGCGTAAAACTCCACAAGACAAAACCAATGAAAAAGCAATAAAAGTTTTACGAGATGGCGATTCAATGTTTTTTGGCGACGTTCTGTCTAGACCAGTTTAAAATTTTATTTTGGCAACGACTCTTGGGACAAATACAAGCAATTTAACGGTCATTCATCCACTTATTTTCTCTGCTGTAACTTCTGTAGACAGGGACTTCCCAGCTAATTGACAGAAAAAAAATGTAAACATAAAGAGCACACCCATACCATACCCTGGACATTCATGCAAACGGGCTCGCTCTGACAAGAAGAAGCTGTATGTATGCTGGCTATATAAATTGCGAGAGGAATACAAAACATTACTGCGTATTTACTATCGTCCACCACCCGTATCTCAGAACATGGAACTCGCGACTAATTAGGAGGATCCTGCATTCAAACCTCAAAACATTTTTTATTCAAAATAATATCACATTGTTTTCTGACATAATTGTTTGACTCTACCACCGCACCGCGTCGGAATGTGTTCGTTTAGAAAAGATGCAGCCAGAAACTCTACAACGGACTTCTTTTAAACCACGGGCAATTACAAATACAATATCGAATTACATAGTGTATATTTACAGACAAATAAAGGTAGGTAAGTAGGTACATTAAAAATAAATAAAAATATTGAGAAATAAAACTAACTTACGTAACCTAAAAAAGGTTTGGACCGCGCGGGAGGGTGTAGCCAAGATACTGGCAGCGTTTCCTCGCTGAACGGCTAAACTGATCAGTTGCAAAGTTATAAACATCGTCAAGATCAGACATTTTGGTCATTCATATATTCATCAACTTTATAGTAACCTGTAAATATAGTACTCGGTGGTAACCTTTTTTACAGAGGTCCATTCGAAAAATGTTGTACCTACCTATAGACATTCTAAGAAACAAGCATACTTTGATATTAATAATCGCTCTTTAATGTACCATAATTATTCTGCAATTACTCCATCTTAGATTGAAATAATGTAAATTCATTACCAACAGCAACACATCTCGAGTAATGTAAACATCATTAAAATATCTCTTAATGATATTTTGATGCGTTTCTTTAACTTCTAATGTAAAAACGGTTTTAACTTAGAACTTAGCTAATGAGGGTTTACTAAGTACAAGTTTGCAGTTACCTTGACTCTCGTACCGCCTACCTCACCTCTTGCCTTGCCTGTATAGAAGGTGACAGAAGAGGGAAGGTATGAGGTGCGGGTGAACGAGGTAACTGCAACTCTCTTGTATGTTAATAGAAATGCTTTGATTCATCGTCCTTGTTAAGTTCATTTACTTTCTGACCTTCATAAATGAAGCTACCCTTTCTTAGTTTATCTTCGTTATTTATGTATTAGTGCTATTACTCGTGTTTTCATCCCTATGGAGATGCATTTTGATCTCAATATGTTTCTCTATGTCAGGAGCTATGTCTATCCGAAGATTACTTGAAATCAGTCCTACCGTTTCAGTGTGGGCTGTGAACAACCAACCAAAAACCAAAACTTGACCATTTACCAATGGACGTTACAACTTTTTGCATTCTTACTTTGACAACCAGCCATATAAGTACTAAATAATGTGTTTCTAAAGACGAATTTAATAGACTAAATCTAAAAAAACAATCTGTGATGGAACTGTGCTAAATATTTAAAGTGATATAACTTATGAACCAATATAATGTGTCAATCGAAGTGTAATGGACTTATGAATCAGTATTAAAGACTCGTGTATCAGTGTTATGTGTTGAACCAAGTGGAAGATCGTAATTAACCATGGATCAAGCGGAGCGTGAATCAAGGAGTTCACGGGCGAGTGATTCTCCCGGAGACACAATGAACGATGTGTACGCAGCTTGGCGTAAGTTGGTTTACTGTGTACTTTGTTTATAAACAATCTTTTCTTACCAATCGTACAAAGCTAAGATAAAGAAATTATGTTGATTTAAGAATGGCTTTCCACTGAGCTGTACGGTACGTTAGCAAGGCAGTGGAAAAACCTGCCAATAGAATAGCTTCAATTTCCGTATGACGCGATGTAGCGAGCGATCGATTGGTGAATTTTTCTTCGCTCACAGCCTCTAGCAGCTATAACGTGGAAATCCAGCCGACGATGCTTAAAACAGCGTCAATATTCGTTTAAATTTTATTTTAAAAAATTAATTCTACAAACACTTTGAAATCGATAGTTTTATTGGGTAACATGGCGATGGCGGTCAATTTGGGTATTGACTTTTGACTTTTCTACCGTAACTCGTGGCGTTGATACGAGTTACGCCTTCCTCTATGTTTCTACCAATGTAAGTATTAATAATAAAACACAGTCTAGAATGTAAATTCTTCCTTCTCTTCAACGATATTAATGTCATGTCAGTGCTTCTCTCCCTTATTCTTGAAACAAAGCCTTTGCTCTGCAGTTAGATCCTTACAAACAGCTAGTTACATACTATAACTTAACTTACGTATACTTATTAACTGTTATTATTATTCACCTAAAGCGACAAAACAAATATCAATCGATGAAGTGTACTATTAGCACCAAATTAGCACTATTAGACTAGACTATTTAGTAATAGACTTATTAAAATAAATGGTTTTAATTATTTATCAACTTATAAATAACAGAGAATTCCATAATAAGTATTCTGAACATGCGTCGTCAAAATTCCTATAAAATTTTCCTTCAGCAACATGCGTCGTCAAAACAAAACACTATTCAGCAATTAAAATAAATAGTTTAGTTTTGAAACATTTGTGAAAATCCGTGCGACAGTTTCTAGAGCAAGAGATTTGCATTATTATCGATGTGCACACGCTCTGTGGCGTAAGTTGGTTCACAATGGACTTTTGACAAATTATAGTTTTCTGCTACATATATTATATTGTCTTGGAGATAAGTCTTGAAATAAGGCAAGAGTTCGCGCATAGATGCTGCTGATGACCTAAGTGTTACAGACATCCTATTGTTGACTACGTATCTTAAAACTGAATCTGGAATTAGTAGAGCATCTGCTTTTCAACCAAACTGTAGTGTTGTTGTTTTACTTGCTGATCCACGATCGATATTTGTTATGTAGGCACTTTTATACAGTGCCATGTCCTGATCTAGAATGACACTGGAACCGAAATGATACCCGATATCGCCTATACCACAGTGCCCTGTACCCAAAAATTTTGCAATAAATGTCACTTAGCTATTATATCCTTCGTAGTAGAGGTGACGCGACAAGAAGCTGGCAAAGGTATTGTCTATACCTGGAGAAAAGACTTACAAGCGGTGAAACATAAAAACTGGCCATGGCAATGGCGGTCGGTAATGTTCGTCCTCTTCTTTTATAAATTTCCGTCCATGTTTTCAACGTGTTAATTGTGTCCAATTCTATTATGCATAAAACCTAAGAGGAACGAAATTGCATTGTTGGATAGAAAGGGACAAAGTAAACACGTTGGAAGCATCGACGGAAACGTATACGAAAGAAGGACCGCCATGGCCAATTTTCGTGTTTCGATGCTTGTAAGGAGGATTAGCATCCATTGGTTTATATCCATGTGACGCGAACAAACAAACGTCATTCGTCACATGCAGGTACGGTAAGGAGTGCGGCGATTTTGAATGTGACAGCGTTGAGGTTCAGTGGCATCTCTAGTACGTAATAATTAGCCTGTAATCCGCTCTTGCGAACTTAGGTCTTAATTTAGTCAAAGCACAGAATAAGAATGAGTATCTAGGTCTAGATTTGTTCTCTGTCAGTCTAACTTACAAATTCGACGGTTAAATCGTTCTAAGCTCTCAAAGACACGCATTTCGTCAGAACCAACTCAAAACCAACTAACAAGCAAAACAGTACATCCCTAGTCGGTGTTATACAATTGTGAACGCGAACAGTTCACAACTACACGAGTAAATATGTAGTATTGTATTGTTTGAGGACACAATTGTGTGTCAACGCACGCAACTGTTGAATTCGCAAAACGATTCCGTCTGACCTGAAAGCGTTTCGTCATTGGTCAGCTAATTTGGAATACAAAGGCTTACAGAGATTGCAGATTCGTAAATATGTCAGGTCATCTACTGAATCTGGTTTGGTTTCTCTTTGAAGTGATTTCGTACTTTTTTGGTGGTCCAATCATTACGACATGGTCTTCAACTGTGTCTCATCATAATCATCATCATCTCAGCCGATGGACGTCCACTGCTGGACATAGGCCTCCCCTAAGGATCGCCATAACGACCGGTCCTGCTAACTGTGTCTACCTACACTTATTTGTTTATTTTTTATTGGTAATGGACTTGCTGTTCGCTTCAGCTAACCTGATGGAAAGTGGAGATGAAGCCGAGGATGTAACGCACTCACCCTGAAAAAGTCTATTAAGGTGGTTTCAGTCCATACAAAAGTATGACGCACAATACGCGTAGACGGAATTAATAATAGTGATATTTTATATGCAGAAAAATAGTTAATTAAATCTAGTTGCCGCGTCACAAATAACATTTGCAATTTATAATATAATTACGAAGATATAAAGCTTTTAAAATTTTGTGTGAAAAATTTCAAAAAATATCGAAGAAAAGGAAATGTTTAGACATTTTAAGCTTGAAGAGAGGCTAGAAAGAACTCGCTGGAATATTGTAGTTAGGATGTACTACCATACATTCAATAGAAGTCTATTTTTAGAATGCAATAAACTCAAGTTGTTATTGTTTATTTCTTCTCACTGAATTGTGTCTATACATTTGTACTGTTAAGTAATATCAATTTGTTTATTTAAATTAAATTAAAAAAAATTTCTCATTGAAAATGTTTTATTTGAATAAATAAATAAAAATATACATTAAAGCACTATATACATAACCATTAACCTAAAGAAAAAACAAAAAAGAATCAAAACTAATACTACTTACAAATACTAATACTACTTACTTTCTTCTCATTTATTTCAATAGATGTGAGCTACTTTCATTATTTCTTCACTCACTGATAATTCTTGAACGACACCTTTCGATTTTCGATATATCGTGTCTGTTTCTGTCCGAGCTTCATTGGAATAAAATTGACATTGTCATTATCTAAACTATTTTATACAGTAGGAATTGATTGTAATAGTAGGTGCCTTTTTCGGAAATTTTATATTTTTCCTGTGTTTCCTCTTTGTATTTTTAACCGACTTCAAAAAAGGAGGAGGTTTGTCAATTCGACCGTATATAATTTTTTTTATGTGTGTTCGCGTTTATTCACATCGTTACTATCATATCGTTATGGCATACAGTAAAGACAATATCTATCTACTTCTCTCAACAACAACTCTCGATCGTGCAATACCAGACGTATTTGTGGGTCATTGTAAACCATAACGCGCAGAGCCTTGTATTGTTTGCATTTACAGCAGCCTTAATGGTAGCCCATTACAATGCTAAAGAAAGGACGTAATATTGGTGGCCAAAAGTAGCCGTCATTTAAATAAATGTATGTGTTAAACATTTATTTGTCCGTATGGATAACAGACGATGTTTTGCATGTATTACCAAACAAAAACTAAATAATTTGGGAAATATACGATAGTATTCTATAGCCTCCCCGAGTGACGAAACTTTAATTTGTCTTGCGAACCCTGGGTCTCGTTACAACCATTGACGACTAGCTAATGTTTCCACTACAGCATGAGTGATTCTCATACGACATAGCTCAAGTTGACACGAAAGAAGAAGAATAACGATCGATTTGTCTGTACACGAACAAATGTCGGAACTGAAGTCTCCGTAATACGCGGATCTTCCTCCACGATCCTCCTGGCAAACTGGCTCCTCACGTAGTGACTTGTCACTCCTGGGGGCCCACCCAGCAAGATTGAGAAGGGTAATATATATGCTTAGTGAGCACTATCCTATCAAAGTGCATCCTAGGCAATACAGCATATGTCTACAAGATGGGGCCTACTGATGGGTCATCAAACATCTTCCAATGAGGTCGGTCCAGAACCGTTCTACGATATAGATGAATTTACCATCATACCACGTCTTTTATTGTTCGAATAGCAAAGGAGTCGAATGCCTTCCCTAAAACTATGTTTTTTATAGTTAAATAAATATCTTGGATGACAATGTCCAAAGATTAGAAAGAAGAAAGATATTCTAGTGCGACTCCAGTGTTGGTCCCATCGTGAAAAAAGTGCTGCCATGTTGCCGGGTGATTGAGAAGTAAGACTGAAGTCAACCGTCTATTCATACAACTCATAAACTAATATCTTAAATTTCTTTTATTCCAGATGAAATGCTAGAAGGGGAGGGCGCCGGCCTGGCAGCTAGGGTTGCTGAGTTGGAAGTGAGGTGCGCGCGGCAGGCCGAAGAACTTCTATGTCTGCGCTCAACCCTAGCAGATGCGTTGAGGAGGCTCAACGCTCTTGAGGGCAGAGCTCCTACTGCGACCAGTGGCCAGAGAAATGGTGCTTATACTGGTAAGAGTTTTGTTTTTGTATTGTTTAGGTTTGGTTGATTAGGGTCAATTCACAGCATGTCAGCGTCCGGCAGGGAAACGGTAGCATTACTTTAACTTTCTCTACATTCCTTGCGGCCCGCGGCGCCGGCGTCGCGAAAAATCTGCTGTCCCATACACTTGAGTCGAGTCGGTACTACAGTTTTGTACGAAACAGCGGTTTTTTTGCAATTTCGAAGTTGGCTCCATAGTGAAAGCTGTTTGATTTGATGGTCTGTAGCACCCCCTTAAGTATTACTAGGGTGTTTTGTTACACCCTGTATTTTATTCAAACTGCCAGCCGCTGCCGGCTGCCGCAATCCGCTACCATCTCGGTGTGAATTGAGCTTTATGAAACGATTTAAAAAAAAACCTTGCACTAAAGGTATATAGCAAATTTTTGCACCAATTGAAATTAAATTGTACCTTCCATACTTGCAAAAGTGCGGATCAGCCGATCGATTTCAATTTTTTTTTTCGCTTTTGGACTCATATTTAAAGTTCTGTTAGTAATTAAAAACTAGTAGTGTTATAAGTAATTAAACTTATAGACCCCTCCAAATCTTATAAAATAACCTAACACCAGACTAATGTATAAATTATAAAATTTCCAGGATCAACGGGTACCCCGACACGAGAGCTGAGGTTACGGCAGCCATCATACAGAGAAACTGCTAAGAGAACCTCCAGTTATGGGTCCAGTGCATCTTCATTACCACAGAGGTGAATGTTCTTTCTTCTTTTACGATTTTTCTTAATATTATAACTGGTTTTTAAAAATCTCTGAGTAATGAGGGTCTAATTGAATTGAAACCAGCAACCAGCACGGACCAATTTGTTCGAATTAAAAGTTTACGTTATAGAGTCGCGTGGCAAGTTGGTTCGCGGGGGACTTTCTGTAATAATTTAGTTTTCGTTATTTCAAGCAAATCACAAAAGTGGACATTATTTCAAGTATTTTAGTCTAAGGCATCTAACAGAATTTAATGTAACAGGGGGTCGAAATTTTTTTGTTTTTTGCTTGTCCTGAAAATCTGTATTTACTCTGTTCCTTACACCAATTGAGTTCAAGCCCATTGATATATTAGGCTGTCGTTTATTTCGGTCCAAGGTAAGACCGAAAACCTACTACACTCGTAGATAAGGAATTCACATTATTTATTCTTGAGAAGCCTTGTTAATGACCTAATCTAATCTATTCCAGACGCGGGCCACAGCACCAGTCCACGGGATCCCTCCAGTCAGATTCGCCGGCGTCCTCGTCTTCCCTGTCCCCCGCGCCGTCACCCTCACCCCGTGCGACTCCCGCCCCACACCACACGCCGCACCCACCACAGCCTTACAGGTTGAGATTATGAGAATACTGATTACTGCCAAATAATGATAATATAGGGAGTAGGACAGTCTTACAGACAATAGGCGAAGACCCGGTAAATCCTTTGAGTCGTAAAGTAAAAAAGTATACCTCCAAAGTAAGGAATGCTGTTCTATAAACTACGGAATGCTTAACCGCATGACCGCCATTGTGTGTGCAAAATCCCTAACGCCCGTATTCTACTGACAAGTAGATGACATGTTATTGAGGTTGATCTGCCATTATAAAGAGGTTTGTTGATTCTACAAAGAGCAGCAATCCATGAGCTCTTTGTGCAATAGCTTAGGTGCTCAAACTTAGGTGCTATTTAAAATCGATGCCCTTCGTATAATATCTCAGCTTTTAGGAGCTTGTTTTTAGGTATTGGGAGTTCTGGACGTCTTGTGAGATACCGACTGATGATTTGGTATGATCTTTAATAAAGAAAGAAACGGCATAAAAAAATGACATATATTCGTAGGTCCAAAATATTATCATTCTTTTGGGTTCTGCTCTGCATCAGTCTAGAAATAGAAATAATATTTGAAATAGGCCAATATTGTCCATGTGCCACAAAATGCAGGCACAAGAACATGGACATGCTGTGAAGCCACTGACTGGCTTCGGCGAATTGGAAGCATGAAACTTATTACGATAAAGATATGGGTAGGGAGGTATTTAATAGGACGGAGAGTAACATATGCATGTTTTTGTAAATTCTCTGCGAAGCCGATAGTAAAATCTAGTTACCAATAAAATGTACCCGAATCTGAGCAATACGCATGAAGCGATGTAAATATGTGTATTGTTGAGTCAAAGAGAGGCAAAGAGAGGTGTGTCAACATTGTGACTGTCAATAATGCTAAAAGAACCGGGTCGTATTCCAATCTTTGATGAAATAAACATCATTTTGTATCATTGATTCCAATCTTCTATCACTAAATAAGAAACTAATGCACAAACAACACTCCAAAAATTAATTATTCAAAGTGCAATAGCACATCTGAGGGTTATTTTGTCTTAGGATTGCACCATCTCACTGACCAAATAATAATAAGTATATCAATTCCGACAACAATTTGCTAACATTTTAAAAGAGTCTGTGGTGCATCTAGTTATTTTATTTTGTGATCGATGATTCCAATAGACTTTGCTTCTTTATTTCTTGAACTTCTTAAGGTAACTAGCAATATACACAATAGAATAGCATTGTAGAATCAGCTAGTATTTCACAAACTTATTACCCATTTTGTATAGTCGCTGCATAGCCTGTCTACCAAGCAAGGCGATAAGCGACGAAAAATACTACAGGGTAAGGGTATAAACAGTTGCATTACTTTAACACTTTCGCTGCTAAGCAATAATCTTCGCGCAGAGCTAACACTGTTCTGAATCACCGGGCGAGTCTTGCGCACTGCGGCCCACTTGTTGCTGAGCTGTGACGTAGGTCGTCAGCAGTTAAAGTGTTAAGGGCTGATTGTACTCATTGTACCCACGATACTAAAAAACTGTCCTTAAAAAAATATAGCAAAAAAAAAATCGAACGTTTGTAAAAAGTAAAATCTTTTTTTTGTGAATTTCCCTTTGTTCCATCAGAAAGGTTATTTCGTATCGTGACTTCAATCGCCCATTTTAGTAATGCAACTGTCTTCCCCAACCCTGTATAATATTATCTTTCCCCACTTTCTGTTTGAGAAGCTGTTATGTCTTTACTTTTCCTACTTTTACTGCCCGTCGCACTGGACAGAGTCGCCATGTTTCAACACCCCAAAAACGATTACGGTCGTGTGTGTTTTTGTATGTTTGTTTGTCTTCGCTCACCGCCTCATTGTCTCTCCTAGCTCTGGTAGGCTGGCTTAAGTTGAAAATTAGATTAGTTTATAATTATACAGGGTGTAAGTGACAGCCTAGCAAATACTGAAACGATGAACTCAGACCATCATGATTGACCTCAGATGATTTTTTTTCGCGTTTCCTGAGGTAGGCTCCATGGTGAACGTTGTTCAGTTTGATGGTCTGAGTTCATCGTTTCAGTATTTGCTAAGCAGTCACATACACCCTGCTAGATGGCATAATTATAATCCATATCACATAGGAAGTTGCGTGAATCAAACCTCTTATTATGTCGGCAACCTTTCACATGTGAAATGTAGTATAATCAATGAACTTGCTTTCGCTAAACCCATCTTCAAGTAGAGCTATATCGTAGATGTATACTTAGATCCCGGAATAATTCGACATCGAGCAATCAGAGTGCGTCTCCAGGTGTCAACAATCTGACGAAGAGGTGGAATTCTACGGGCGACTTCAACGCGCAAGGCTTATTGCCCAGTAGCAGGTCAGTATTGGTTGTTTTTGTGGTTATACTGGAATTGATGAATAGGAATTTATCGAGGATAATTTGTGCAGGTTATTCTGAGAATACTTTGTATTTGCTCTGTAGGAAAAACGGTAATTACGTAGTTACATGCACTGAGAAATGACACGGTCCCCTAGGGATTATAGTGAAATTAAAAAAAAAACCGGCCAAGTGTGAATCTGGCTCGCGTTAAGGATCCCGAACTGAATGAAAGACTTTTTTTTGTAAATACATATCCGACTCGCACTTAGCCGGTTTTTAAAACACGCTCTAAGATAGAAAACATGTACCAAATCAACAGCCATAAGACTAGACGAATCTGGCGAATGTTTTATTTCAGGTTCCTGATCATCGAATCAAAAAAAAAAATTAATTATCTACCTATAATATTTCTTCAAAAAAAAATGGAACGATGAATACAATATCGAAGTTTACAATTGCACTTCCTAACTAGGTACCTGGGAGGGTGTCTACTCGGACATTCGAACTTCGCAATTTAGTGAATGTTTTCGTTCCAATGTCAACTATATTACAATGAAGCTCGGACCGAAATGGTCGCGATATATCGAAAATCGAAGGGCCAGTAACTATATAATTTTGATTGTTAGTTCCAGTATAGCCTGATCAATGTGTAGATTGTATTTATTTTCTTTTGCATTTGTTCTTTTATTGTATGTGTCGTGATTTTTAGATTCTAATGTATTTTGTTGGTTTTTCCTTTAGATTTACAACAACAAAATCGTTGCTTAATTTGTATTCTAAGCCGTCTCAAAATGGGCCTATATTGAAACATGGGTAAGTTGAATTTTGGTCTGTTTTAAGGCCATGGTGACTGGGTACGCTTTCTCACTTAAATTCTTGTTTTAGATTTGTTGAGTTGCTTTTAGGAATTCAATTTTGGGTTTAATGAATACTAACTTTCTATGTTATTCTTGTGTTTGCGTTCACTTGGTGTTTGTCATTATTTCACTGCTGGGTTTTGGTCTCACTTGCTTGTTTCCAGGGCTTGGATGTCATAGATTTTTTCGATCTCTTCGTGAACACTGTAATATATTTGTGCGAAGACCTTCCCGTGAGTTCTGTCTTTGTTGAATCTGCCTGCACAGTGTATCCGACAAATCACAATTCGTCAGAAAAGTATGAATTTTGAATGAATGAATGAATGAAATATACTTTATTTACACCAAACACATAAATACAGTACAGAGCAGGTCACAAAAATAATAGTATGAATTTTGACAGAAACAACAGAAACAGAATTAGGTGGGAAACTATTGAAATCCATATACATGGATGATCTGAATCAGAGAAAACAAGGCTCATTCGAAAATGAGCCGTGTTTTCTCTGATTCATCAGATGCAGTGCATTGCACAACCGCTCTTCTCTGGACGCTTGCGCAAATAAGGATGAGATATGAAGGAAAATTTTCAGTTCTCTGATAATGCAAAGGAAGATCTTCCCCGTTTATAATGTTTCCTTTTTATTTAATGTGAAGTTTTAAGTTTCATACTCGTTTCTCTCTGTTGTAAGTTAAATACGCGTAATCTTGTGAGTTAACCCTTGGAGCCTGTACCTATAAAAAACGCGAATCTGTTGTGCACTGGGGCAATATGGTCGTATAGGTGTCGTATAGTCGAACATCAGATGCATAAAGCACCAGTATAGGACGAAATTACCGTAATATAACTTTTATAAGTTAAAATAGTCCTATAAATGTGGGCCTTAAACGACCAAATTGTTTGCTGGGTATGCGTTCATATGATGACCGATCGGATCTTGTAATGCTTCAAGGGTTTGAGTAAGTAAATGGGAAGGAATATCTTCCCTTTTATAATGTGACGGAGGATCTTCCCTTTTAATTGTGAAGTTTTAGGTTTCACACTCGCGTCCCTATGTTGTAAGTTAAATACGCGTCTTGTTAGTTGATGAGAGTGAGGTGATCTAATCCCAAATATGGAGGTAAACAGTAAACACATTCCTGTCAAGTTATAGATAAATGATCTAAGCTGGCCTTCGTTCTCATTGAAGCATGTGTTTCCTCGTACGGTCACATACAGTGTTGAACTGGGTTTAATGATAAAATAATCTGCGCTTATTGTTTCTAAATGAACGTAGGAGTTGGACGTTTTACTTCGGACGGCGTTTTAGGCAAAGCCGCAAAGCCGCATTGTCAGCTTTGTCAGCAATGCCCGTACATTATCTACATTTTAATGACAGCTTTACAAAGTCCGCAGAGATCTAGACAAGGACCCTGTATACATAAATAATAATACTCGATTAGCTGGATTTTTAGTCTTCAGGGTGAAATTGACATCATTAGCATCCTTTTAAACTAAGAGTCTACCCATCGAACTGGAGTGCGATTTTTGAAACTCATTCGCTGAGCTCAGCAGTTGAAAATGTCAAAATTACTATGGAGATGTGCATCTTTATATTACTGATTTGACTTTAAAAAATCGCACTGCTGAAGTATGATTTTTGATAGTCAAATCAGCAGTAGAATGATGTTTATCGCCATATTTATTTTGACATTTTTAACTGCTGAGCTCAGCGAATGAGATTCAAAAATCGCGCTCCTGAACAACTTTTACCATGGTTGCAAACCGATCGGAGCAAAAAAAATCAGCTTTTGCATACATTTGAGTCGCGAACTCGCGCGTCGAGATTGCAGTTTAGTATGGAAAAGCAGATTTTTTATCTGCTCCGATAGGTTTGCTCCCATAGTAAACGTTGTTCAGTTTGATGGGTAGACTCTTAGTTTAAAAGGATGCTAATGATATCAATTTCACCTTGTATATCTTCAGGGTCCAAGCTCTATTTTCATAATACTTAATCGGTTTAGCGATTAAGTTTTGAAAAGGTAACAAATAGTTTCTGGCCGCATCTTCTCTAAAACGGAACACTTTCCGAGGCGGTGGTAGAGTCTAAAAAATGACGTCAAAAAGCTGTTATATTATTTTGCATAAAAAAATTGTTTCCTTAATTTTGATAAACATAATAATTGAAAAAAATTATTAAAAATATTAGTATTAGTATTTTAAAAATTATAAGCTACTAGCGTTAACCCGCGACTTCGTCGGCACAAATTATATACCAGATTTTAAGTCAGATCATTAGCTATCAACCAAAAAAGTTTCATCAAAATCGGTTCAGTAGTTTTTGCGTGATGCTCGTTCAAACAAACAAACACACCAAAAACCTAAAAACCATATCGTAACTTTATTTTTGTTAATATCTTCAATGTACAGACACACTTCTGTTACAGTTTTGTAATAGTGTATAGATAGATAGATTGCAACTATTGTTGCCCCACTATCCAATAACGAATATGTACAGCCCCAATAGGTAGTAGCCCAGTCATTTTACGGTTTGAGCCGGGACTAATCAGTAGTTGATTTTTTTTTCGGTATAATATTGAAGAGCCAATTCGAGCCTAGAAACGTAGGTACCAAAATTTAAAAAAAATCACGTCAGCAACAGTTCCAATTTTAAAATTTAGCTATTATCTCGTTCTAAAAAACCTTATGGTAATTTTTTTTGCACATATTTAAGGCTTTACCATTATACATACTTCAAACATGGTGTAAATATTTTTGTCCACTTAGAAGGTTTTGAAGAATATTATTATATTCGTATTTTCTAATAAATACCGCATTTTTTAAATTTCAATGCCTGTTTTATTGCTCAAAAATAATTTATATTGTTAAACCTAGTCAAATGAGTGCATTGGTATTAATGTTATTAATTTAAAAGCCTTCTCGGACACACAACTTTTATTTCTATTTGCGTAGCGAATATTTTTTTAATATGTTTTAAAATAATCTTTTTGTCACTAAATGAAGGTTACAGTTTAAAAGTCCAATTGATAATTACTCCCTACCCCGCCTAACAAAACTCCGTAAAATGATTGGGCTATAGAGCAAAAATAACTTTTTATTGTACGCACGGCGACATATCAAGCTATACAAAACCAATATAAGCTGGTCGCATGACGTTATACATAACTCGTCCTACGCGCGGCCAGCTTATTTTGGTTTTCTATAGCTTGATGTGTCGCCGTGCGTACATACATCATGCCTACGCGCATATCTGATTGGGTGTAAGTGTTGTGTACAATAGAATACCTGACAGGATAATGGAGAATCTAATTTCTAGCAATTTATGGTCATTTTGAACGGTTACTGTTGTTGAGGTCAGAGGAAAAGTGGGCATGAATATTTTAGCAGTGCCGCCGTCTTGAACTCATTTGTTCAGTTTGTACCTATGTATCAATCTAATGTTCTAGAATATGATTAAGGAGGAAAACAACCCCGTTTAGAACTTTAAGTTAAATGAAATTCTAGAATATAAATGGTCTAGTTGATAAAGGGGGATTTTTTATTGATGTTGACCAATAACTTGCCTCCACCTTGGTGGAGTATGTCTTACTCCCAACCACCCTCACCAGAGACGCTTCCTGCGTTTGCCTTGCAGTGAGATCTATAAGGTCTAACAAAATTAGGTGAAACTATTTTAAGGGTATGATCAGACCATCAAACTGAACAACTTTCTCTATGTGACCAATATTGAAATCGCGAAAAAAAAATTTGCTGTCCCATACATTTGGGTCGAGTAGGTTTGTATGGAACAGCTGGTTTTTTTCGCGATTTCGATATTGGTCCCATAAAGAAAGTTGTTTAGTTTGATGGTCTGATCATCCTCTTAAAATAGTTTCACCTAATTTTGTAAGACCTTATATAAGGTTTAACAAAATTAGGTGAAATTATTTTAAGGGGATGATCAGACCATCAAACTGAACAACTTTCTCTATGGAACCAATATCGAAATCGCGAAAAAAAATCAGCTGTCCCGATACATTTTAGGTCGAGTATGTTTGTATGGAACAGCTGATTTTTTTCCCCAGGCCCCCAGGCCTAGGATGTTGCTTTCTTACTGGACTAAGTGAATCACAATTGTCATGGTGAAGGAGCGCCAAAACCAGTTCTTATAACAACTGAATTGATGTGACCTTGACATTGACCTCTGTATAGACCGGCATTATTACGACATGTGACCATTAGTGCAGCAAAAAAGGCAATTTTCCTCGTTTAGAAATGATCTACCTACTTCAATCTAGTGTCATCAACATTTACTATACCTATACGTATAACATAGCTGACTCAGAAGTCTGAATACCTAACACATGTACTACAAAACTAGATTGCTAAAATATATCTGCATCAAAAACATATGGTACGCGTTCCATTAACGGTTCCCATTCTGTTTTCAAATTACAGTTGCTAAAAACGAGCAATGGAAAACGTATGAAGCGAAAAATTCTATAGCTACGCCATTAAACTCGGTCATGGTTTATTCTGTCTTTTTCTCACGCCAGTCCGCTTGTGTTTTCCTTGGATGCCGGCCGTATGCCAGAATTTTTAAACCAGTTTTAAAAGTAATTTCGCGTTGCGATTTTGTTTTAATCTGTGACCTAAAAAAGTTACATCGTTTTGGCGCCATGTCGGATGACAGGTAATGAGTAATGATAGAAAAATAATGGTTATTATTTTAATTGTATCCTATAAAAAGTTTTGTTTATGCCTTATCTATTATCATTATCAGTATCAGATAATGGCCAATTTGGCCAATTAGTGTACATTTTATATGAAACAGGACAATTTTCGTTTTTAGATTTATTTCGTAGTCTGGTTTTTGGAAGCTTACTGCGTGGGTAAAACTTTTAAAATCTTTGCGGTTGGTGCATTTCTGAAGCTACCTAAAAAGCGTAACAATGCCATTCACCCCGATGTAAGTTGCTTTATTTTATTTCTGCTTTGAAAATTTGGACGTCGATATTGTTTTTATTTTTTCGCATGCTTAAGTATAAAAATAATCTTAAGGATCTTATTATAACGGTTTGTTATGGCAATGGTACTTTTGGTGTTTTTGTACCGTTGGTAAAAAAATATTTCTGCATGAGATGATTTGTTAATGAAGTTGTTAATCAGGGTGTAAAATTTAATGCGACACTTACTTAAAGGGGTGCTCATCAAACTGAACAACTTTCTCTATGGGACCATTATCGAAATCGTGAAAAAAAATCTGCTGTCCCATACATTTGAATCGAGTTATGTTTGCAGTTTTGTATGGGGAAGCAGATTTTTTTCGCGATTTCGATATTGATCCCATAGTAAAAGTTGTTCAGTTTGATGGTCTGAAGCACCCCTTTAAGTGTCGCATTTAATTTCACACCCTGTATAAATATTGGTTTTCGAATTTCGTTTGAGATATAAAAATGACTGAATATTAATATCACAATGGAAAGTGTATTTTATTTACGTTTTAATTTTAATTTAGAAAGCTATCTTACTTGCTGAATGCGAAGCCAGAAAAATCTTACTTATTTTGGGAAATTTTAATTAAAAAATTAAAACCATTGTTTTAGTACTGGTAAACTACTTACTAACATAACTTAAATCTACTTACTAACATTAACTTACTTTATCATAGTTACTTAATAGTTTTAAATCTATAAGTATTCACTAACTTTTTAAGGCATTTTAACCTTATTTCATCTTACTTTGTGGTTGTTTCATACTTAGCACATAATGTGGGATGGTACACTTTTTTTTAATGTTCTTTATACTTAGGTACCTATATTTCATACCTACTACCAACCTACTACCTACCTATTTACATTTTATGTAAAATGGGGTTGCGAATAAGTCAAGTTCGTAATTTGTCGGCCAATGTTGACCTTACTAAAAAAAGATTTCACGTAAAAAGAAAATCCATCGTGAAAAAAGTAAACTAACAAAAAATAAAAAAACAAAATGGCAAAACACAATTAAATAAAATACCAAAGTGCATGAATTAATTTCCTAACTTCCTTCCCAGCACCCACACGTGTCAATACAATGAAGAAGAAGGCAGCATGAGGATGTACCTTCGTGGAAGACCTGTCATACTGTTTGGACCCTCGGACCAGGACAACCTGGACCCTGCGAAGGTAGCCCCGCCTCCGCAGAGCAAGCTCAAGTTAGAGTGGATGTATGGATACCGGTAAGGACATTTTGTAATAAACCACAAAATATAGAAGAGGACAAGTAGGCTACAGAAAAGGCTCAACTGATAAACTATTGCCTCAGAAATATAAAATAAAGCTACTCGTCTTCATACAGAAGGCGAAAATGTTTGTACCCAACTCGAAAGCTGCACCTAAGGTATCATATCAATACCGTATTGAACAATTATTAAAATAGGTTTTACATTTATATTCATAACTTTACAATTATCTGACGTCTGAAGTCTGCGAAATATACCTACTAAATATACCTAATGTGTAACCTGTTATTTTAGGTAACAAAGCAAGTGTTTTTTCTTGCCGTGAAATTCTTCTTCATTATTAAGTCGTTGCATCTTTTTCTTGGTATTATCTTTGCCAGATCTTTAAACAATATTTGAATATCTGTAAACAGAACGAATGCACCAGGAGAGGTGGGCTAAAATTGACGCCCTGGATCCCAGAAAATGGTTTTCAATTTCCACGAGTGCGATTTTTGATACTCATTCTTTGAACTCAGCAGTTGAAAATGTCAATTACTGATTTGACATTCAAAAACCATTCTCCAGGAGTGCGATTTTTGAAAGTCAAATCAGCAGTAGAAAGATGCGTATCGACCTCCATGCATTTTCAACTGCGGAGTTCAAATTATGAGATTCAAAAATCGCACTCCAGGTCCTCCTAAGAATAAGAGGTGGCGGGAGGATTTGGATGCTTTCGATGTCAAGTAGCCGAAGCTTGCCAATGATTGAAATGGTTTGAAGATTAAATAAATAACGCTCACAGGCACATACATTGTAATGATCCCATGAAAGCACTAATAGGCTGTTTATTATGGAAACCATACAACAACGGCACAAACATATAAACATCCATGACCGAACCGGGATTCGAACCCAGGACCCTGGTTTGGCAGTCCGGCGTGGTAACCATTACACCAACCGGGTCGTCAAAGTTAAAGGGGAGGCTTTTACTCAGCAGTGGGATGAAACAGGCTAAAAATATATATATCTCTGTGATTTGGATCACACTAGGTTTTCGGTTTATTTTAGGTTTTGTTTTTGGATAAAAAATTTCATACACTAAGTGAAGGCTACCAAAACTTAAATTCATTAATTGGGCGTTCAGTTTTGCCGTAACTTGTCTTGGTCGCTGATTTATGAATCTGAGTTTATGTATACTTAAAGATATCATTTATTTATATTAAAGCACTACATACATAACCATTAACCTAAAGAAATAAAATCGTACTTAAGAATTTTTCAAGAAGTTCATAGTTCAGCCACAGCCTGGGCACTGCATACAAAAAATTTAAATTGACAAGATGACGTCAGCACATGCGAAACCAAAGAAATTGAACCTTAAGTCTTCTTCTTAGGTAAATGCCGGGTAGCTGGAGGGCGATAGAGGGGGTGAGGTAAAAAGTTGGTGGGAGGCAGGGAGTGTCCGCACTGTATGTAGTAAAATATACTCTTTCTTATACTGTGGTTCAGCTTTAGACAGGCGTAACAAACAGACAAAGACAAGACAAGTGGCGACGGGCTCACTCCCCGTCACACTGACAGAGTTTCGGTACTACTAGTGAAACGTGGATGTTCTGACGTTTCAGAATATCTCTGACTACCCGCTCGGGGAATATAGTCGTGAGCATATGCTATTCTAACAGACAGACAAACACAAATTTTCTACTTTTCAGTTTGCAATTAAGAAATAATAATCCAATATTTCATACAAAACTGCAAACCTACTTGACCGAAATGTAGTACCCACAGAAGATTTTTTTCGCGATTTCGATATTGGTCCCATAGAGAAAGTCGTTTAGTTTTATAGTCTGATGGTACCATAAAAAATCGTCAGCATATAAAGAAGGACCCTAATGAAATACCTATTATACAAAATCCTACTTCCTACTAATATTATAAATGCGAAAGTTTGTGTGGATGGATGTTTGTTACTCTTTCACGCAAAAACTACTTAACGGATTTCGATGAAATTTGACATACAGAAAGACCATGGCCTGTATTAACACATAGGGTACTTTTTATCCGGGTAACGCAGGCGAAGTCGCGGGCAACAGCTAGTAATGCTCTCATAACATAGCCTTTTGCACATATTAATCACCAGTTACTACATCTTCGGTGAATGGCTTCATTACTTATTAAAGTTAAGAGGTAGGTACGTACTTAGTGACTATTATATCGATTATGTGGTATAATGTGTATGTGTGCGGCAAAGCAAGGTCGCAGAAATGGCGATAACGTCAGAATTACTCATGGGGGGCTGATAAAAATGTTATAACGGCCCCACAGTCCACACCCATGGACATTTCTGACAATTATTGTAATTAGTCAATTACGTACAATATAAATAAGACCCTCGTCGTTGACCCTTTATATTATTTTGATATACATTGAGATGACTAAATAAATAATAAATATATAAATAAGTATAAAATGAAAGTATCGTATAGTAATAGTTTGTAAAATGATAAAAATATCAAGGGTCATTTATAAGGTAAAAATAAAAAAAATAAAAATCTTTTTCTTTTCTCTTACTACACTGTTACAGTTACATTCATTGTGCACTTACATAGATACATAAACAAACAGACAAACAAATTTTTATAAAAAAAGAAAAGAAAATGTTTTGAGACCTAGGCAAAAGGTGAGCGACGTCAGCTGTGCTGTTCCGAAACCGTAGGCTCGGGCAGCGCTGTTTTTCAGCTTCAGTACAGTACCCATAAATCGTAGGTATATATTTTTAAATTATCATAATCTATAGCACATACCGTTCAACGTCCAAATTGCTTCAACTATATCGCCAAAAATACCCAAAACGGTGAGCGATCAATTGAAATTAAGCCTCACATGGTGTCCACTTAGGGACCAATTACAGCCTATCAACTGGTTTCAGAAATCCCAATATGGGCTTCATTAATTAATCAAGGTTTGTCACCTAATTTCTTTCCCACGATGCCCCTGTACCACATGATATGAACTTATTTATAAGACAAAGCAATAATATACCAGATATTTTGGTCATTTATAAATCATTTGTATATTGTATTGTATTTATCACTGTTTTTTAGAGACGAAGATTTTCGCATCTCTATAATGGGTCACTTTTTGACTACATTCTGTCACAGTTGACCACGCGAAGCACTCAAGCGTTCCATGCTTTTGTTTTAGACTTTAATAACTAATCATCTGGTTTCCATCCATTTTAAATGTACAGCTACTCTTCTTTCTTATCGTGTGGGCAGAGCCCTGGTGTCAGAGTTTTTTCAGACCGCCTTACGGCCTCTGACGTGGTTTTTATGTAACGACTTACTACCACCAGAGATACAGCTACTTAAATCTAAATACAAAATTAATTCGTGTCAAAGCGATATAAGTATGCCTTTTTTAAGGCTTATAGATTTAGTATTAACTAAACGCAAAGTGTTACCATGTTGGATCACGCAACGAAAAAGAACAAGGACATTTAGGTCAAACGAGTAATTAATAATCTAGGCTAAACTATTCGAATAATAGACTAAATTAAAGGCGGTTAAACACTCGAACCTATTTTATTAACTTGTGGGGATTTAAGTTACAAGAAATTTCGTAATCTCGCTAATTTTTAATTGTATACTTTATGTATCCTTCCAAGGTCCGAAGTTCAACACCATAGTGTCCTGTCCTTGCTCTTTCTGCACATAGCGCGTGCATTGTCCGCAAGTACCTACATTCACAGATAAGTCCCGGTTGATGCATTCCATCCATTCCATCACGTTTAGAACAGTATCTCAAAGATGCTTCTACGCTTTGGACACTATTGTGTCACTTTGCAAGTTTTCCAAAGGGGAATCTCTTTACTGAGACACAATACTTATAGATCTACGAAGTTTACCAATGATTCGCATTTAAATAGGTACCATACTCTCGTATATAGGGTCCTTCTTTATTTTATATCAAAATGAACAAATATCTGTACGGGACAAACATTGAAATCGCGAAATAAAATATGCTGTTCCATACAAAACGGCAAACCAAATAGACTTAAAAAATGTATCGGATAGTAGATCTCTTATTTCGTAATAGGTATCGATGTTGTTGGAACGTGGCTTAGTGGGATGGTCTGATCATCCTCTTAAAAACAATCAGCATATTAAATTGAACCCTGTATAGCCTACTCTCAATACAAACTGTCGTGTCATAGTAAATAGACCATCTTACATGAGCCACTGAAGACTAGTGTATGGTGGGTGATTGATATTTGAATCTTTGAACCTATCGCATGAGGCCACAAGTTTTGTTTTCATCTTAAAAATCCAGAACGCATTTCCGTAAACTATAACAAAAACTAACCTACATCTAGTTCATCCCATCCTAAACAAAGCACGTAATCCAAGGTCAGAATGACATGCAATGTTCGCGCTTGGCTGACCAACTGTGGCGATACTGACTCATTGAGACAGGTCTTTTGAAAGGAAATGCGGTTAGATTATACTGCGGGAAAATTCGGCTTTAAGTTGCAGTGGCTGAGATTAGTTGGGGTAACTATTGGTGGTTGTCTGTCGTAATTTAATGACCTGGTTTGATGAGTACCTCACTTAACTGCTCACCAAACCATGACTCTAACCCAATCGAATGACCTGTAGGCTCCCACTGCAGAGCAAAGGCCTCATATCTGGCCAAAGAGGATGTGATGAATTGAGCCATACTAGAGTATAGCTGTTGACCACGCTGGCCCAATGCCAGTTGATGGAAACAAGATGGTGGTTAAACTACACATAGTAATTTTAAGCGGCCTCAAGAAGCCTCTGAATTGCTCTGAATTGGCTACGATAGCAGAATTCTCTAGATTTAGATTTACCTCAGCTTTGTTTCGAAATTGCAATCCGTGAACCGATTTTCTCTACACAAAGAGTAGGTGTATCTAGGTACCTACTCTTTGTGTAGGGATGTCGTCAATCGACGTTTGATACGCCAATCTGAGGGTTAATGATGCACGGAATAATGTGCACGACTTAGCACGATATACAATCACGACCTTCCGTACACTACTGGTTTGAGTAGGATACCTTATTAGTGGTATTTCTTCTGTGCATCTTGGAGCTTGTTGTGAAATATGTTCCTAGTGGTGTCAGAGTGGTGTTAGAATGGCTTGTTAAAGCTCGGACAACTTCCATTAGCTTCCATTAGTACTAGGCCCATGCTCACAGAGCAAGGAGTCTTCGCACCGTGCCGGCTGGATTCTACCAGCTGGGGCGCGGCGATCCCGTGCTTTGTGCCCAGGCTTCTTCTTTCTCGTGTGAAGGTGATCACACTTTGTCTTTCCAATACATGGCCATCTCTTTTCCTCGAGAGGAAGCCTCTATTAGGCCCAAGCTAATGATGAATCATTTGTTTGTTACAGAGGCAAAGACTGTCGAAGCAACCTCTACCTGCTGCCGACCGGCGAGATCGTGTACTTCGTGGCCGCCGTGGTGGTACTCTTCAACGTGGAGGAACAATGTCAGAGGCACTACACTGGCCACACGGATGACGTCAAGTGCCTGGCTGTGCATCCTAACAAGTTGATTGTGGCTAGTGGACAGTGCGCTGGACATGATCGGCTCGATGCTAGGGTTAGTTGAGATTTGTTTACTGAAAATACTTAATGTGTGATTTTTTAAACACTTCCAATTTTTCAGGGGTGGTTCAGACCATCATATCAAACTGAACAACTTTTAGTATGGGAGAAAACCGGCAGAAATCGTAAAATAAATAAATGAACGAAAGGTGTATCAACTCAAATATTAAAATCCCTACTTCGGATTGTCTGTTCTTCGCTTCAAAATCTATACCTACTTTTTCAATATTCTAATTTTCATAAGTCGCGGGAAAAAGTTAGTTTCCTTATAAACTTTTACCCCCATTTTCACGCATATGAAGTTGCTATATTCCAACAAATTTGACACAGCCTGTCCAGAAATGGTTCACATTTCTAGCACAGCGTGCGCTGCGATCGATTCGACTGTCCATGCCATGCACTTCACACATATCCAAAACTTCTTCGTGTCAGCAAGAGCTATATCGCAAGACAATCACTCATGTTGTAGTGTAAAGATTAGCCAGTCAGCAATAGTCGTATCGAGGCTGACTGCCCAGGGTGTGCCAGATGAACACAGGATTCTTCATACGGGGAGGCTCTTTTCTTGGACCCCAATTTATACTTAAGAATATCTAATAATAAAGAATGTATAACCTTCCAGCCACACGTCCGAGTATGGAACTCGGTCTCCCTAGCGACCCTGGCCGTCATCGGCGCGGGACAGATGGAGCGCGCGGTGGCGTGCGTGACGTTCTCGCGCGCCGACGGCGGAGCCCTACTGGCCTGCGTCGACGAGGGACCCGACCACACCATCTCCGTGTGGGAGTGGCAGCGGAACGATAAGCATTGCCTAGCTGAGACTAAGGTATGTGTGCCTTCTAGCGTGACGACGACGGGACCCTGCTGGCGTGTGTCGACGAGGGCCCCGACCACACCAACTCCGTGTGGGAGTGGCAGCGGAACGATAATCATTGCCTCGCTGAGACTAAGGTATGTGTGCCATCTAGTGTGACGACGGTGGGGCCCTGCTGGCCTGCGTCGACGAGGGACCCGACCACACCATCTCCGTGTGGGAGTGGCAGCGGAACGATAAGCATTGCCTAGCTGAGACTAAGGTATGTGTGCCTTCTAGCGTGACGACGACGGGACCCTGCTGGCGTGTGTCGACGAGGGCCCCGACCACACCAACTCCGTGTGGGAGTGGCAGCGGAACGATAATCATTGCCTCGCTGAGACTAAGGTATGTGTGCCATCTAGTGTGACGACGGCGGGGCCCTGCTGGCCTGCGTCGACGAGGGACCCGACCACACCATCTCCGTGTGGGAGTGGCAGCGGAACGATAAGCATTGCCTAGCTGAGACTAAGGTATGTGTGCCTTCTAGCGTGTCGACTTAGGAGCCCTACTGGCGTGTGTCGACGAGGGCCCCGACCACACCAACTCCGTATGTGAGTGGCAACGGAACGATAGGTATTGCCTCGCTGAGACCAAGGTATGTATGCGTTCTAGCGAGCTGACGGTGAGGCCCTACTGGCGTGTTTCGACGAGGGGCCCGACCACACCATCTCCGTGTGGGAGTGGCAGCGGAACGATAAGCATTGCCTAGCTGAGACTAAGGTATGTGTGCCTTCTAGCGTGACGACGACGGGACCCTGCTGGCGTGTGTCGACGAGGGCCCCGACCACACCAACTCCGTGTGTGAGTGGCAGCGGAACGATAAGCATTGCCTCGCTGAGACTAAGGTATGTGTGCCTTCTAACGTGAGGACGGCGGGGCCCTGCTGGCCTGTGCCACTCGCGTTCGACAGCTACGATAAAGTACCTACGGCGCCGTGTATCTCATGAGACACGGCTGTCGCGCATTGGCATAAGCGCATTAATTTTAGTTCGTCGTTCCTGAAACGCAATCTATGTTGCTTTCGGAGGTTTAAGTTTTCATACATTGCTATCACAAAAACTATGTGGGCACTTAACAGATAATGAGTAAAATAATGACAATCACCCAGTTTATCATTTTGATTACTTCTCCTAAGTGACTACTTTACAAATATGAAAACACCTGTATACCTACTGAAACACTATATTAAATGCTCTGTTCTGAATCTTCCCCAGTGCTCTGTGGACACGGTGGTAGCAGCAGAGTTCCACCCTCTAGACCGCAACCAGATCGTGACCTGCGGCAAGAACCACATCGCGTTCTGGACCCTCGACCAGACCAACATGCTTTATAAACGGATGGGCGTCTTTGAGACCAGGGACAAACCTAAATACGTCACCTGCCTTGGCTTTACGCAGAACGGTTAGTATTTTAAACCAATTTCAAAAATAGGAGGAATTTATAAACCTGTTTACACTGTGTAATTGGAGTCGTTTTGAAGCTGGAACAGGGTGACATAGACCATCAAACAGAACAACTTTTACTTGGCGATTCTGTTTCTTTATTAACCGACTTCAAATAAGGAGGAGGTTTCTCAATTATATATATATTTTTTTTATGTGTGTTCGCGGATAACTTATTCGTTTATGAACCGATTTTGATGATTCTTTTTTTGTTGAAAAGAAGACATTCCAAGGGTGGTACCATGATAAGGAAACCAGGATCTGATGATGGCATCCCAGAGAAATCGCGGCCCACCTTTAAAAATCGTAGTACCGGCCAGTGCGTTTGTTAATTTAAACCACTACGTTAAATTGAACTAATGAATTCACAATTGAAAATTGTGAAATAAACAAAATTTTAACAAAAAATTAAAACCGCCTTAAAAAAACTAAAAAGTTAAAAAATAATATTGCAGCCGATGACTTTTTCGTTCGCATCATAAGAACATTAATTTGTTTTATAGAAGTCGGTGTCAAGAAATATATAAATATAAGTGTCAATAGCCCTACAGAATTGTAACAAACGTCAATTTTTTTATCTGCCTGCCGTAGTAGTGCGACTTACATCTATCTATCTATCTATCTATCTATCTATATTATAAAACTGTAACAGGAAGTTTGTCTGTACATTGAAGATATTAACAAAAAAAAAGTTACGATATGGTTTTTAAGTGTCCCTGATTCCATTTCACCAATTTTTGGATTTTTTGTCTGTCTTGTTTGTTTGTGTGTTTGTTTGTTTGTTTGTTTGTTTGAACGAGTATCACGCAAAAACTACTGAACCGATTTTGATGAAACTTTTTTTGTTTGATAGCTTATGATCTGACTTAAAATCTGGTATATAATTTGTGCGGACGAAGTCGCGGGTTAACGCTCGTATTAAATAAAAGGAAAAATCATTTATTAACAGATTAATTTAACCTAGAATAGCAAAATGTCTGTATCTGCAACATGCTTCGTCAAGAATATATATATTTAAACAGGAACGCAATCAGCAACACGCTTCGTCAAAAACTTAATCATATCCATATTAAATTAGTTACGAGTTTATTATTATTATATTGACTTGAAGTCAAAATCTACGAAATAATCGAGGCAAATTCTAATACCTTTCTTTGCATACACGCCTACATATACTCACACCACTACCCCACAGGGGTAGACGGAGGATAAAGCTCGCCACACACTACGATTCTGACATGCTTCTCTCATTGAGGGTGCTACGCACTTTTTCTTTTCGGAGAAGACCATTTATTTGGTCGTGGTAAGTTCTCCTCGGACGCCCTCTCTCGACTGTTCCACTCACATTAGATCGATAAATCTCCCTAGTGAGTCTACTTTCATTCATCCTCTCTATGTGACCAAACCAAAGCATACCTCTTTCAATCCTGGTACAACATCATCCTTCAACTTAAACCGATCCCTTATCCCACAACCTTCTTTCTTTCATGCATGATAGAAAGGTGTTACAGTAGTCCCAGGTTTAGAAGTCTTACGTACCTGCGCAGTTGACAAATTTTAATAGCGCGCGAAATTATATTGACCAATCAGGATGCGCCAACTTCAATCCGTTTACGCTATTGGCTAATTTGCTTTCGCGCCCTTTTCGTTGCTACCTGACTTTGCACCCTTTGATTACTAAATGACTTCAGGTTTTGTCGGGGACTCGGGCCTGCTCTGCGCAAACGAAGATTGACGAGCGGAATTATTTTCCTGGTCGTACTGTACCTATTGAAATTTTCTGTGGAATAAAAAATGTAGTTTTATCTAGTTCTAAAAATAATCTCTTTCCAGGTGACGTCCTATCAGGGGACTCAAACGGCAGTATAATAGTATGGGGCCGCGGCACCAACACGATACAGAAGTTGGTGCGCGGGGTCCACGAGGGGTCCGTGTTCTCGGTGTGCTGCCTGAAGGAGGGCAACATCGTGAGCGGCGGCGGCAAGGACGGCAGGATCGTCATGTTCGACGCCGATATGAACGCTATGGGCGTCGAGAATGTGGTTAGTTGTGATTTAGTATTTATTTCAAGGGATTTAGAGTCGATAGCCTCTCTTAATGTAGGTATGGACTTATTGCACTGTTCAGGGACCCGAAGCGGGACAATAAAACACGGTCATCTCTCTTCCGTCAAATTGTAATCCGGTCGAGCACTTCCAGCCCTTTAATATCCTAGGTGACCTATCTAGTTATACCTGGGTCTACCCTCCGGAAGATGCCCAAAGGTTCGTCATATTCCTATATATACGCTCTCTTCACCCCAAGATCTTCCGCCATTCATTCATAACGTGTACTTTGGTAAGTGCGGCTCCCTGAGAGCTACCCACCCATACTTATTTATTGTGTCTCGTTTAGCCGGG
This sequence comes from Agonopterix arenella, assembly GCA_927399405.1. NCBI lineage: Eukaryota > Metazoa > Arthropoda > Insecta > Lepidoptera > Depressariidae > Agonopterix > Agonopterix arenella. Next base: position 1,555,797 of record OV656704.1, read on the forward strand.
TACCGAGCTGTCAAGCACGTTTCGAGACTTTAGTTTCGGAGGGGGGGGGGATATTTAATTTTCGAGTGGGGGGGGGGGATAGGGATCATAGAAAAACAATGAAAAAGTAAGTAAGTTGTAATCACTTTTCCATACAAATATTCGGATATTTGGGGGGGGGGGGATAAAACCCACCTATCCCCCTCTGACGTGCGTGCGAGCTGTTCAGTCGAATCCTCTGTTAAGCTCAGCTGTTAAGTTCTCCATCTTTTTAACTATACAACAAAATTCAAATATATTTACTTGACGAGACTTGAACCCGCAACATACCAAATCCGAAGCTATTATATTCATTCTACAATTTGAACAGAATCTGAACAACATAGCTATAACATGTTAATTAAAACTAATAATGTTTGGAAATCCAACGAAATCCTACCAATCGCTGCCGCTGGATTGAAATTGTCTGGAAATCAGCAGCATCATTATAAATCTGCAATGGATTGTTAAAATGCTTTTTGTTGCTTCCAACAGATCGAGGGTCACTACGGGGGAGTGCGTGTGGTGGCGGAGGGTCGCGGCAGTCAGCTGTTCATAGGAACCACCAAGAACTGCATCCTGCACGGAGACCTGCAGCTCGGCTTCTCACCTGCCGTATTAGGTAACGTTGCTGTTTTCGACGAAAGTATGAGGTTTCTTTGTTTGACTACGGAACCCTAAAAATTACAAATTAACGCCATAATCTATACTATTATAAAACTGTAACAGGAAGTTTGTCTGTACATTGAAAATATTAACAAAAAAAAGTTACGATATGGTTTTTAGGTGTCCCTGATTCCATTTCACCAATTTTTGGATTTTTTTGTCTGTCTGTTTGTTTGTGTGTTTGTTTGTTTGTTTGAACGAGTATCACGCAAAAGCTACTGAACCGATTTTGATGAAACTTTTTTTGTTTGATAGCTTATGATCTGACCTAAAATCTGGTATATAATTTGTGCGGACGAAGTCGCGGGTTAACGCTCGTTAATGAATAATTACATTAAACTTTAATGTGGATGTCCAGTGTCATTTTCTGAACACACCCATAAACATTTAGTTGGGATTTAACATGTTACTTGTAACTATGACCTTTTTTAAATTAATTTAATATTGTTTTAAAAATGTTCCACGTTTATTTGACAGGACACGTGGACGAACTGTGGGGTCTGGCTGCTCATCCGTCGCTGCCACAGTTTGTGACAGCTGGCTGGGACCGTCTACTCCAACTGTGGGATGGCCTTAGTCACTCTACTGTCTGGAGCAAGGATATTGAGGTATACACTTGCTAAACTAATATAATCTTAATCCCACATTAGATCAATAAGATCCATAAAAATAAATAAGTAAGGTGTTGTCCTCGTTTATTGCCTTTTTCGTGTTTTAAGGCTGCACCGAGCCTATTGTGCTGCCCCCAATCGTATGTTTTTGTTATTTCTTAACAATTAAACAATATTTCCAAAAAATAAGAATGTCACATTGTATATTAGTTACCTACTGCTGATTTTCAATCTATCGGGTCACTGCGGTTTTGTTTTTATAACGTTTGTAGTTATTATCTTTAAAACCGCCAAAAGTGGCCACTTTTAGCTAAAGCTTTTACAATTTTGTATGAAAAATTTCTTTAAAATTACGCAACGGATATTGGTGCGTTTTTTTTAAATATGTATAGTGATTCAAGAGGAAGGTTTATATGTATATAATACATCAGCATTGCACCCGTGCGAAGCCAGGTCTCGTCGCAAGTAACAAATAATTATGTATTTAACTATGTATATTTGTTATAGGAACGGGCGCAGTGTTGTGCGTGGTCTACGGACGGGGGTGTGATCGCGGTGGGGAGCCTCACCGGCAAGTGGATGGTGTTCGAGCCACACTCCAGAGAACTGCTCGCCCAGCATCAGGACGGGTGAGCATTACGATACATTGGTAGCTAACAATGTGGTTACATCATTTCTTACTATGGGTGTTGCAAAAGGCGATGAAATAGGCTTTATTCCACTATAATTACCTTGGTTATCATAGGGCGTCCATCACGCAAGTGATCAAAGCTGACTCTTCTGTCAAACATATTTGGTATCCCCAAATCACCGTTAGAATAACAGTAGGTAGCTACTTACGATAATGTAATTTATTTTATTTTATTACTTTTTAAGTTCTATTTACTTTTTCCCACATGTGTGTTAAATTGATCATTTTACTCTCGGCTCAATTACGCCCTCGCCTTCAGCTCGGGCTGTGACCCAAGCGTCGAGTGTGATGACCAAGTTAGCTCACTAGTAACCCCTCCTACAGTGTCAGAGGTTCTATAATGGTGCTAATGAAGTAACTTATAACGCCATATACGATATCATAATGTGATAATATTTTCAAATCCTTTTTTGTTTATGAGGTTTGCTACCACAGAACACTATAAGAGGGGTTAGAAATGCAAAGTAGGCATGGAACGCGTGCCACACGGTTATGTAATGATTTGCATAACACCGTAAGGCGCGCGGCGTGGTGCGAGCAAGAGGGTATGAGTAATTGTAGCAGCGTGAGCAGGAAGTTTAGTGGCGACAGTCGCCTCCGAAGCAAAAGCGCTAGGTACTTTGCATTTCTAACCCCTCTCATAATGTTCTGTGTTTGCTATCACTGCCATATGAATAGATAAGTGTGTACTATTACTATCTATTCATATGGCACTGCACGCTTGTTAATAAGGTCGGTGGATGGGTTCGTGCTATGTACCCACATTATTTCACAATTTTCTTTGTTCATCCAGCTCGGAGCCAATCCAAACGATCCAATACTCCCCTGACAACAAGTTCGTGGCGCTGGGCTCTAGGGACAACTTCATCTACGTGTACCAGGTCGACGACAACGGCAGCAGATACTCCAGGCTCGGCAAGTGCTTGGTGAGTTCATTAATTTGCATTTCATTAAGGTGAAGGTGGTGGCAAGGAGAAGACCTGATATAGGAGGTGTAATTACGCCGACGCTTTACATTATGCAATAGATCGCATGCAATCTGAAGTATGTTTCAAGTTTACAAATCGGTTGTATGTCAAAAGTGCAAAGTGCAGCGAGAATCCTTCTCGCGAATGCGCAACGAAGTGAAATTGACGCCTCAGTTTTCTTCTCTTTCGCGAATTACGAGCACGTTTGCCGCGAAAACGTTGCCGTTTCGCGGCATTCTAAATTGACCCTAACCGGTCGATGCACTTAACGAGACCTACCTATCACAAAGGCGACTTTAGAGGGTATGCGATGTCGCAACATCGCAACTTAATCGATTTTTAAGCACAGGCGTTGACTGAGCGCTATCGTCGCGATTCCGCCGCGACACTGATTGACCTTAGGCGTTGTCTCCACCGAGCGAGAGAATCGCGGCGATATCATCGTCGTGCCACGTCGTATTTCTATACACTCTCTATGAACGCGTCTCCACACGGCGATGTTATCGCGGCGATGCGGCTGTATAGAAATACGTGACACGACGATGATATCGCCGCGATTCTCTCGCTCGTGGAGACAACGCCTTAGAAATATAGCGGCGATATCTTGACGATATATCAACGCTGAAAACTGATTTACCTTAGAAATATAACGGGAACATCTTGCTTGACGATATTGTTCCGTGAACGCTGAAAATCGCTTGTATGATTCGGCCCTGAATTGCATGCGATCGATTGCATAGAGTAAGAACTGAAATCGATATATGAAATTAAAAATAAATACCTACTTTAATTACATAACTTCATTGATTGTCTTTATTCTACATAAGATTTTATTTGTCACAAAAATAACTGCTGGAGTGCAATTTTTGAATCTCATTCGCTGAGCTCAGCAGTTGAAAATTTCATACCTGTTCGGCCAACTCATGGTATCATAAAACGATATTATCATACTCATAGATTCATCATTGTCAATAATTTTATTTGTGTTTTTAATATTTTTGTCATCAAATTAACAACTTATTATGAATCATTTCACGCACAGTGCACGGAACGAAAAAGGAGAAGGGTAACAAATATTACAATCATGCATGTACATATCACTCGCTTTATTTAGACTCCATTGCCTGTCCTATGTATATGTAGCATCCTCTAATCAAAATAATAAAGTAGGACCAAGATGATGCATTGATAATATAAGCCTTTTGCTTCCAAAGCTAAATGGTACAGCCTTGGTCGGGCCGAAGGGTGGGATTTATCCTTTGACTACTTATATAAGGTCTAACAAAATCAGCTGAAACTATTTTAAGGGTATGCTCAGACCATCAAACTGAACAACTTTCTCTATGAGACCAATATCGAAATCGCAAAAAAAAATTTGATGTCCCATACAAAACTGCAAACACAACTTGACTCGAATGTATGGGGCAGCAATTTTTTTTTCGAGATTTCGATATTGGTCCCGTAGAGAAAGTGGTTCAGTTTGATGGTCTGAGCATACCCTTAAAATAGTTTCACTTAATTCTGTTAAACCTTATATAGGGACTAGTTACGCGTGTAATTCTACTAACAAACATTTCTGCCACTTTTTGCGGGGGGCGAGGTAACATGAAATCCGCAACTTGCGATTTTATTCCCATAACTTTAGATTCTAATTTTGGACGTTAAAAATCATGAAAAGAATCCCAAAATTTCCCAAAAATTCGTGTGAATCCCAAACGTTCTAAGTTCGAAATTATTGTTTCGCAATTATAGGCTGTCTCGTTTAGTGATAAGGTATAAAATTGAATGTAAATGCACATGATTAATTGATCTTATACCGTGGCAGAGGGGAAATGCTACCGCAAGGCTGGCCCTTTTAATAAATAGTCAAAGGATTTATCTCAAAACACAAATCAAAGAATAGTCTCTTCCTAACTAACTTCCTAGGGTGCTGGTACACTCGGTGAACGAGACACAATCTAGTTCTCTAGTACCTCTGTTTCGACACCGAATTTTAGGTGGTGTCCATTTGTGTCATAAAGAAAACCACCACTTCAAGGCAATGATGCCCATTTTAATATCATCTCAGACAGGTTAAGAGGAACTGCAGCTCTGACTGATTTTATCTACATAAAATGGGCGAAATCAGCATTTCGTATTCCCCTCCAAAACTAAACTGATTTTAATCATTCTTTCAAGAATTATATGAGGAAGACTTTGGCTATGTCTGTATGTTTTGCATTTTTGTTTATTATTAGTCAAATTTTTTTTGCTGGATGGCTGGGTGTCTGAAAACGGGCGTAACATGGATGTAAAATTGGTTATTATCGAAGGTCCCTAGTTTTTACAGTAATTAATTTAGGCAAAAAAGCAAAACATAGGGACATAGACATAGCAGAAGAAATATAGATTGTACTATATGTTAAAAAAAGTTTTGCTTTAGTGTCATTTACCAGGAAACAATGGAAAACGTTTGTATGGAAAAAACGGTACTATTCTATCCTCTTGAGGTGGTTTCAGTCCAAACAAAAGTTTGACGCACAATACGCGTAGACGGAATTAATAAAAGTAATATTGTATATATGGAAAAATAGTTTATAAAATCTAGTTGCCGCGTCACAAATAACATTTACAATTTATAATATAATTACGAAGATATAAAGCTTTTAAAATTTTGTATGAAAAATTTCAAAGCTTTATATCTTAGTAACTATTTTATAAATTGCAAATGTTATTTGTGACGCGGCATCTAGATTATCTAAACTATTTTTCCATATATACAAAGTTACTTATATTAATACCGTCTACGCGTATTGTGCGTCAAAGTTTTGTATAAAATTGACCCTTCTGCAACCACCTTTATCACGAACTAAGCTAGCGTAGCGATACAACAACCCCATACAATAAAGTAATATTGCATGTATGCAACCGCCCTTAGTAAACCTTAGTAAATCAACAACTTTATTTTTCCTATAGGTAACATTATGAATGTGTTTCGCAGGGTCACTCAAGTTATATAACACATTTGGACTGGTCTGAAGACAGCCAGTACATCAGAAGTAACTCTGGGGACTACGAGCTGTTATATTGTAAGTATGATCAGTTATTCGCCCTCCGGACGGAAAGCGTCAACTTTTAGCCCGCTGCGCTAAACGAAGATGCCGCTTTCCGCCTCCGTCGAGGAGACAAATATTATACTTAGCTCGGGCAGTAAATAAGAAAGCCTAAGATCACATGTTTGTTGACCGAACAATTACGTGGGATCTGACTTTTCTTACTTTATCCTGCCCTCGGTGTGTCATCATCATCATCATCTCAGCCGATGGAGGTCCACTGCTGCACATCCCTACTAATCTACTATAAATAGTGAAGTGACCTTTCGTTCAGTTTGATGGTCTGAAGTAAGTATTACTAGGGTGTTTTGTTACATCCAGTATTGCAGTTAAATCTCGACCTCATTTCGCTCGCTCCAGAATTCGGTGAAATATCGAGCTCGCTTCGCTCACTCTAGGTTTTAGATCATATTTCGCCGATCTTTTCATAGTGTAGTAAAATCTCGAGCTTGCTTTGCTCGTTCCAGACTATTCTATTGGTCGTAGAAAACTCGAGCTCTCGTCGCTCGCTCCAGATTTTAGATTTTATTGCAACGACCTAACTTGGGCCTGGCCCTAAAAATCATTGCTACGCCCATGTAGGGGTAGGTAGAGATTGTAGATTTCCGTTTTAGTTATTTTAATATTAAAACCAATTCTCAGGGAACGCAACGACCTGCAGACAAGTGACGTCACCGACATCAATGCGCGACGTCTCATGGGCGACCAACACCTGCCCCATCACCTTCCAGACCATCGGCGTGTGGCCGGAGAACGCGGACGGAACTGACATCAACTCCTGCACCAGGTCTGTGTATGGTCATCATCATCGTCAGTAGGTATCCTCAGCTGCAGTGATGATGATTACATACAGGGTGTAAGTGACAGCCTGGCAAATACTGTGAACAGTGAATTCAGACCATCAAACTTAACAACTTTTACCATGGAGCCACCCTCAGGAAACGTGAAAAAAAAAACCGCTGTTTCATACATTTGAGACGAGTAGGTTTTGTATGGAGCAGCAGTTTTTTTCGTGTTTCCTGAGGGCGATAGTTGTTCAGTTTGGTGGTCTGAATTTAGTTACCGTTTCAGTATTTGCTAGACTGTCACTTACACCCTGTATAGCCTGGTCTGCCTACTGACCTCCTTCCTTCACTAGGTCAACATTCCGATTCTGTCTTAGTCCACCGCGGCCGTCTTCCGGCCAGGTGCTCTCCAACTTTAATTTTGTAATCTGATCTCCAACGTCGTCGTCGATAATAATATTTATTGATAATTAAAAACTGTTTGTTCAGGTCGCACGATGGAAGATTGGTGGCGACCGGAGATGACTTCGGTAAAGTGAAACTCTACGGTTATCCTGTAACACAACCTAAGGTGAGCACAACTTATTTACCTATTGGCTATATGAGAAGTGGGTGATAGGAACTGTCAAGTCGGTATCACGACATCTCGACCCCGACAACTCGTTCTCGACAACTCAACCCCGACAACTCGACCCACGACAAAACAACTAATATACATCGGATACCTACGATGTAGGATACACAATACAGGATGTTACAAAAATACAAGTAAACATTTAAGGGGGTGGTTAAGACTTCAGACCATCAAACTGAACAACTTTCACTATGGGACCAATATCGAAATCGCGAAAAAAAAATCGGATGTTCCATCATCATCATCATATCAGCCGATAGACGTCCACTGCTGGACATAGGCCTCCCCCAAAATGAGGAGATTTGCCATAATCGCCCTGATGCGATGCGTTTGCGATGTTCCATACTAAACTACAGATCTACTCGTGCTAAATGTATGGGTCAAAAAATTAGTTGTTCCCATAGTGAAAGTTATTCAGTTTGTTGGTCTAAACCACCCCCTTAAAAGGTTTTCAATTTTTATTTTTACTTCTGTAACACCCTGTATAATAATAACTACAAGTCTGGTATTGCAGATAAAACAATTTGGCGCCGCATTGATTATCAATTTATAACAGAACTAGCTGTAGTGGACCATGACGAGTGGACCACACAAAATGAAAAAGTATTGTGGTACTCTGACAACCATAACCAACCACCCACCCAATTAGCTCAAAAACTATAGTAAAATGCAACAACAGCAAAAAACAATATTTCATTTAAAATAAGAAATGGTGTACATACCTCTCCTCCCCGTGGCAATCTTTTATGGAATCTTTATGACGATATATTTTATGTTAATCGGGGTTAAAATAACTATTGTAATTGGATTAAGTTGTCAAGGGCAAAGGCTAAAGTTTAAAGGCTGAGTTGTCCGGATCAAGTTGACGGGGTTGAGTTGTTGGGGTCAAGTTGTCACGGAGTTGACTCCTTAATGTATGGAGCTCCGAGTTCTCAGGATCTCCATGCAGCATTGATGCTAAGTCAGATCCCCTCGTTTCTACCTCTATCAATGAATGTACTTATTTGTGTGCAGTCGCTGTGCCACCAGTACGGCGGGCACTCGTCCCACGTGACGTGCGTGCGGTTCCTGCCGGACGACTCGCGCCTCCTCACCACGGGCGGCCTCGACACCAGCGTCATGCAGTGGGTGCTGGACTAATCTAACATTTACCTACTGCTGTTATCGCATCTCAACATGCTCTATTTGAGGCCTTCTTCCTATTGCGTGTTGGATATCATATTCGTGTATCGTGCGTATATGCAAATGCGTTTCCGTTAGTGCAAACGAAGTTTTAATACCTGATGATTATTTCAGGGGTGGTCCAGACCATCAAACTGAACAATTTTTACTATGGGAGCAAACCTCAAGAAAACCCTGAAAATCTCAAAAAAACTACTCTCTCGACGCAAATATTTGAGAATCTTGTATTTTTTTTACGAATTCAGGTTTGCTTCAGTAGTAAAAGTTGTTCAGTTTGATGGTCTGAACTGAACCACCACTGAAAGTTTTGGAACGATAAAAAAATGTTATTATACCCCAGTAGTGGGACATAGGCGTGAGCATATGTATGTATGTACTTACTTAAAGGTGTGCTTCAGACCATCAAACTGAAAAACTTTCTGTATGGGACCAATATCGAAATCGCGAAAAAAAACCTGTCTCATACATTCCAGTCGAATTATGTTTGCAGTTTTGTATGGGACATGGAATTTTTTTCGCAATTTCAGTGTTGGTCCCATTGTAAAAGTTGTTCAGTTTGATGGTACCTACACTAATTTGAACTGCAAGGACTATCTTTTTAAAACGGTGCCCAGATCGCATTGTGTGCGTCCATCCATGCATCCATGTATAAGCTAAGCGCATCATGAACGAAGTGAGCGCACCGAGTCAATTTAGAGAGTGTGATAGGTAGATATACAATTTTTGGAGCGGTCAGGAACTTTGTATTTTTGTGGTCAGGTTGCAGCAACCACTAATTAAATTACTTCTGACTGCCTTTGCATTTGAAATTGAAGATGGCGAAGATTTCAAATTAAAATACTTGGTAGGCGCGTGAATGACAATGGGAAGATGGCCTAACTACAAGCAATTTTTATTCCGTTGTCTGGCTGATAAAGATTTTAGTTCATGATTCATTTTGTTTTAAAAAAGAAGTACAAGCTTCAAACTACCCTTTACAGGGTTCATAAGAAGAATACGGAGATATATGATTTAATTTTAGTGTCCAGTACAAAACGTTGTTTTTATTCATTGCCCAAGTTACATAAGTACATTTTTCATAAAAAACTTTATCATCACCATCACTATAATCTTCACTACGGAAACACGGCCTAACCTAAAGGTATGGGCGTTTACTAAAATCGTTCAAATTGTGATTTACAAAGGAATATGTGTTTTCTGAGCACTGTATTTGAATGCACAATTGCTTGTAATTTTTCTGGCCTAAGTGAAATATCTGTTTTTTTCTTACTATGACGAATGAATTGACAAGGAAAGGATCTGGTGAAAATCGTCATAAAGGACGACCAGGGCCCTATTTAATAAACGCCGCAATTCACAGTACATTGCTAAGTTACTAATGACACAAAACTTGCAGTAGGTAACATTTCTGCTAGCATTCTCAGCAATGTTCTCTGAATTGTCATTTTATTAAATAGGGCCCAGAATATCATGCAAAAGTAGCAAATAAAATTAGTTATTTTGGCATGAAACTGGTCTCATATTATTTAAAAGGGGTGCTAAAAGAATCAAAATGGATGGAATTTTTAAAGTCATCCCTTTTGATCGAGAAATCTATAAGATTTTATGAGTAAATAGAGTTGAAACCCCTATACTATTTTATCACTCTGATTATTTAAACTATTTTATGTATTTCTTTAGTAAAGAATAGAAAACGAATGCACGGTTGTGAAAATGGTCAAGAGCGAGTCAATACTTACACTTTTATCAGCTTACTCCGTCGATTTTAATCTTTTCACGTTTTGTAAATTGGCAACACTGAATTTTAGTGGAACTTTTTACACTTGCAACACTGCGAATATTGTTAATATTGAGCTTTTTAGCTTAACTTTAGTATAAGTATAATAATATTTTTGTGGCACGTGTTTTAATATGTTTAATGATAATTATTTAAGCCATGGAGATCAATTACAAATTAGGTTATGTTTTAACTAAGAATTTAAATGTTATTTTAAGTTTTTCAACATGATTTATGAAGATAGTAACTTCATTCAAAACATTATTTTGTAAAGTCAAAGGCCTAGCAGGGTGCGTGCGACAATATTAATAATATCCCATGCCTTTTATTTCTCGCTCTGATACGCGCAATACCAAAAAGAGATAAGGCGAGACTATATCGCGCTGGCATGCTAGTCTACGGGGCAAAAGTTAAAACCTTTTAATATCTTTGATAAGAATAAAAATGTATAAAAACCAAGGATTTTAGAATCAACAATATCTATGCCAGCTTCCTGATAAAAACTAATTATGTAAATTGGTTGCAAAAGCAAATTTTGAAGTTACAGAGATATTGAAAGTTATTTGCATATGCCCCTGTATACCTATACGCATTTTTCCCTTATCTTAAAATTTGAATACTTAATTAAAATACACTTTAATAATGGATGTAAGCTCATGTACACAAATAATCTATTAAAACCCAGGAGCACCCCTAAAAATAAGGCCAGTGATCTAAAAACTACAACTAAGATTTCTTTCTTTCAAGTTCCTCATTTTCATAAATCATGTTGTCTCTACACAGACTCTTAAACCACAAAGACGCCGCATAGCCGGGCACCAACGGGAACGAACAAATGAGAATGATCTAATTGGTTCGTTCAAGGGCATGTCATTCGAGCAGATCTCCCCCTGCGAGGACCACCTTTAGATGCTTTCATTTTCGTCAATCTTCGTTTGCGCAGAGCAGAACCGATTCCTCGACAAAACCTGAAGGCATTTAGTAATCAAAGGGTGCAAAGTCGGATATTAGCAAAAAGGGCGCGGAAACAATTAGCCAATAGAGCAAAGAGTAATATAAGTATATTAGAAAAGAGAACCCACTCGTGGCAACATTATGCATCCACCTTATGTCAAATTGAAGGCTAGCTAGCGCCATCTATGTTTCACTGACTGATAATATTATGGAGGATTAGAAAAATATGAATTGTAGGTACGGTCAAGAGCATCAAGTTATACACTTGTGTGTCTGCCTCTATGGCGATTGTAATAATAACAGTTGCAAGGCCTTAAATAGAGGCAAGGGATTGAAGGTGTTAGTTACATCGTGATTGGTCAATATAATTTCGCGTGCTAAAATTTGTCAACGCTCAGTTGCAGAAACTCTTGCTAGCTTTTACTACGTCAACAAGACAAAAAGTGACAGCAAGAGATTTAATGGAGGATAAACTTTAATGAGCGTTTCTGCAACTGAGTTTTAGACTTATAAACCTGGTACTACTGTTACAGTAGTTGTTAAAAAAAAAAAAAAAATATATATATATATATATTTATACGGTCGAATTGAGAAACCTCCGCCAAGTCGGTTAAAAAGCGGCGTATTGTTGTTTAATTGTCTGTGTCTATAAGGAATATCTTCGAAGGACACATTCCCTTAGTTCTCTCGTACGGTTTCGCTATAACCTAGTCACAGTTAGACTTTCATTCCATTGCGTTTCTAATTATTTCCATCGCCTAGTTTTTAATTTTTATTGTAAATATTAATGTACGATGGAGTTTGTCCGTCTTTTTGAATGTGCCTCTAATAAAAAAAATGTTTATTGATGTTTTTGTTTAATTTGTTCAGAACCCTTATTTAGAACTTACGGTTAGTTGCAGAAACCCTCATTAAAGTTTATCCTCCATTAAATTTCTTGCTATCACTTTTTGTCACGTTGACGTAGTAAAAGCTAGCAAGAGATTTAATGGAGAATTAACTCTAATGAGCGTTTCTGCAACAGAGTGTTAAATGGTTAAGAAAAATAACCAAAAGCAGAATATCTCATGACGATGTTAATGAAGCATTTGAAGGAACAAAAAGTATAAAAATGTGTGCTTAGTGTTATTCAAATGTTATATAAGGTCTAACAAAATAAGGTGAAACTATTTTAAGGGGATGATGAGACCATCAAACTGAATAACTTTGTCTATGGGACCAATATCGAAATCACAAAAAAAAAACTCAGCTGTTCCATACAAACCTACTCGACCTAAATGTATGGGACAGCAGATTTTTTTTTCGCGATTTCAATATTGGTCCCATAGAGAAAGTGGTTCAGTTTGATGGTCTGATCATCCCCTTAAAATAATTTCACCTAATTTTGTTAGACCTTATATAGAACCGTCACAGAACAGAGAACCCGGCTTCGCTTTAACATAGTATAAGAGATAGACTTACTTTTTGTTATCATCAGCTGCAAGGCTGATTCAGTATTCATAGGGTGTAAAGCATCTCTGTGATCAAGGCCGTCTTAAACTAGGCTGGGGCCCTTGGGCACACACGAATTTGGGGCCCTTTGGAAAGTAAAAAAAGCTAATACAGTTTTTGAGAGTTACGCGGTTATTATTTAATCTAGAACTAAACATTTTAACGGGTTCTTATAGCGTTTTGGTATATTTGAGGGGGGGGGGGGGGGGGTGTTTCAACGGGTCATCCCGTGACTCAAATATACCAAATACCAATACGCGGTAAGAACCCGTTAAAATGTTTAGTTCTAGATTAAAAAAAGCTAATTATAATAACATTTTTTTTCTAAGTATGACCATTTATTATAGGTAATCAAATATAGTATAGTATGATATAATATGTCATTAATGATATTAGAATGCTGCTGGTTTTTTGGTTACGATTACGCTAGATGGTGTACTTAGTAAATTAGGTAGGATGCGTTCGGAAATATTATTAATTAGTACAGTAGGAATAGGCGCAGTCATCGATATAATGGCGTAGTATATGCCTTGTAAATACCTTCTGATAAGATAACTGATTTGTGAAAAAAGTGTAATGTGCCCAACAAAAATGTTTTGAGAATAAGTGTGAGAGAAATTGTCGGTTCCTCGGGGCCCCCTGAGAATGGGGGCCCTGGGCATGGGCCCCGTGTGCCCTTATGGTAAAGACGGTATTGTCTGTGAGTCTGTTTAGGAGTTACCTGGTATGGTTGCTAAAAATGAATATGCAGGTAGTATTGTAATATGCACTGTAGCTATGCGAACAGTACAAAAACTGACATGGTATATCAGACTACAGTGCATATTACAATACTACCTGCATATTCATACATATTCATTTCTAGCAACCACACCAGACCTTTGAACAGTTGTAACTACTAAACCGACCGGAGATATGTAGGCAGACCTAGTCCATCCCCATCACAGAGATGCTCTTCACCCTATGAATAGTGAATCAGCCTTGCAGCTGATGATAACGAAAAGTACGTCTATCTCTTAAACTAATAGAAGTAAGATGCATGTGCAGCCCGCGTACCACTGAATATGTACTTTCTGTTCATACATTTCGTTCAAAACAAAGTCACTATAAAAATGTTATGAAGATTCAGTCTTAAGGCGGTTGCAGAGGGGTCAATTTTATACAAAACTTTGACGCACAATACACGTAGATGGTATTAATATAAGTAACTTTGTATATATGGAAAAATAGTTTAGAAAATCTAGATGCCGCGTAACAAATAACATTTGCAATTTATAAAATAATTACGAAGATATGAAGCTTTGAAATTTTTCATACAAAATTTTAAAAGTTTTATATCTTTGTAATTATATTATAAACTGCAAATGTTATTTGTTTGTTACGCGGCAACTAGATTTTCTAAACTATTTTTCCATATATAAAATATTACTTTTATTAATTCCGTCTACGCGTATTGTGCGTCAAACTTTTGTATGGACTGACACCACCTTAACTACTGCTGTAACTAAAAGTGGCCACTTTTGGCGGTTTTAAAGATAATAACTACAAACGTTATAAAAACAAAACCGCAGTGACCCGATAGATTGATTCCGTCTACGCGTATTGTGCGTCAAACTTTTGTATGGACTGAAACCACCTTAAGACGTGTTGTGTAAAGTTTTTTGACTTTTTTTTGGTCACTAGTTCTCGAACTAAATATTTATCATGCTGTTTTACTGGTTTTCTTTTCTGTGAGAGCCGCCATAGAAGTTGTATAATTTCAGAAATGCGTTTATATGATTGAGGATGCTACATAAATCTACCAGAAATCCGCTGACTACTACTATGCAGGGTGTAAGTGACAGCCTAGCAAATACTGAAACGCTGAACTCAGACCATCAAACTGAACAACTTTCGCTATGGAGCCTACTCAGGAAACGCGAAAAAAAATCATCTGTCCCATACATTTTAGTCGGGTAGGTAGAGCAGTTTTGTATGGGAGAGCTGGTTTATTTTCGCGTTTCCTGAGGTAGGCTCCATAGTGAAGGTGGTTCAGTTTGATGATCTGAGTTCACCGTTTCAGTATTTGCTAGGCTGTCACTTACACCCTGTAGAATCTACAGTATAGAATATAGATAGATGACGTATGATTTTTAAATTATGAGTTTTAGCTCAGATTAGGCGGAGAAATGCTTCTATCTTATCTGCTCTAGCAAATGACGTTCCTGAGTGACAGAAAAGGATGGAGCGACAGAAAAAGGCGATGAGGTGCTACCAGATGAGGTTCAACCCTAACACAGAGTATACAGGGTGTAAGGAAAAGTATCTAACCTAACCTAACCTTTAAACCACATACTGAATAACTTTTACTATGGCAGCAAACCGATTGGAGCGAAAAAATATCTGCTATTCCATACTAAACTCCAATACCGACTCGACTCAAATGTATGGCAACAGCAGATTTTTTTTTCTCTGATCAATTTGCTCGCATAGTAAAACTTGTTCAGTTTGATGAGTAGATTATGTTGTTTTAAGGTTAATGCTACTTTTCCTTACACCCTGTATAATAGTAGTCCCCCTAACTTCAGATATCGCACCTTTACTCTTTTGGAGAGCCCAGCATGGGTACACAGACATAAAGCGATCGGGACGGTTCGTGTGCCGACGCCCGTAGTAGTAAGTACTATTCAAGAATCGTGACATCGTTTTATGGTATGCTGATAGTTAAATTCTAACAAACACCGCTGATAGCTTTTTTTTAATTCATTCAAAAGTAGTAATTTCGACAATGAAAACACCTATGCCTTGCAATTCTAAATCATTCTAAAACTTTGTTACTAAAAGTAAAATAATTTATTAAAATAACATAATAAAACATAATAATTATCAAATTAACTAACATCATTACAAAATAAACATAAAATTATTATTCAAAATAATGAAACTCCCGAAACCCTGGAATGTTTGTGACATTGCCAACGCAATTTCATTGGAATTATAAACTATTTCATCCAATAACGTCAGTTTTAAAATCAATAAAGCGTATAATATTTTAGCTTAAGATTTTCATATTATTTTGATCAACAAAATGCATAATATTTACACTACAGAGTTTCAAGAGTCTAAAAAAACTTAAAACTTAAAATAAAAACAGTATCGAACTGACGAAACAAAAAACCTATTTCCACTTCTGTTAACAAAAATAACTTTTCGTTATGACGGATTATTTACATACGGCATATCGGTAGAAAAAGATAATTCGAGGATAAATTGATGTCATACCTTTTTATCGCTTATTTATACTAAGTCTCTTGCCGCAAAAGTTATAATTATTAAGCGACAATTGACTTAGTTATATTTTTAAACAGGTACCTAATCATCGCCTGATTTGAATCATTTAATCAACAACTTTTCGAACTGACTAAGCAATTTTACATCTTATATGATAAATTATTGCGAATTTCGTGGTCCCGATTGACCTCCTTAAAGTTGCGATGAACTTAAGTACAAGGTCATACGCTCTATTTTCGTCTGACTGCTAGCAGTCAGACCTAGGTCAAAGATACGTGCTCCTGTAATATATACCTAGAAGACGCAAACAACGAAAACTAGTCAAACTAGTAGACAATGCATTGTCGCGCCTTCTATCTTGCTCATACCTACGCAAAAAGATGGAGACATAACACAACTAGTCACGGTTCGAGTTAGAAACATAAATGGACCAATTCGATCTTTTGAATTCATAAAATTTTATGAAATAAGCGATATTAGGATTCGTTGAGTATAAAATACATTTTTATTTAAAAAAATGTTAGATACACAGTGTAATTTAACGAATTTAGAGGGCACAGAATGAGAATTTCAAATAGGAGTCACAAATATGTCAACATGAAAAGGAAATGGTTTTGGTCATTTTCAATCAATCAATAATACATCATTTCATTCATAATTTCATTTTCTATTTATAATATACTTTCTCCAGAAAGATAATCATGTATCTCACGTTCTCCCGTTTACTTTATGTTTCTTACTAAAATTGGTCCATTATAGTTTGTTAAGCCAAAAAGCTATGACATCCAGGATAGGACAAAAGCAGGACCACTACTGAAACATGTTAAAAATCGTTCAACGATTTATTAGTCTACATAACTACACCTAGATCAACTGTTCTACACTATTAGCTGACATCTCGAGTAATCTCCACGCAGCCTTAGGGTTGAGCTCCTGTGGATCCCTACAAAGGACCCATACATAGTTAACCCTCATCACTTTGTCTGGTGAGCCCTCGATAATTTTGTTTTTACCATCTCGAACGCACATTATTTGCTGACACTGGAATGTGATGACTAGTACGGGTCCTTGGTCCATCATTTTGCCCATGACTAACTCTATTTGTTCAATGTCAAGGATTTTTGAGTCTAGATGGTATCCGAGCTGTTTGCACTGTTTTATTGGTGTTGCAAGGATGTTGAAAACGCCTTCGTAACACCAGTCTTTTAGAATTTCAAGGTCCCCGCGTACCATAGCTTCGAGGATGTTGGGTATGATGTCGTTCGCGCAATCTTCTATGAAACTTTGGGAGGTGAAGTTCGGGTCGATTTTGCAGATTTCGGTCAAAGTTTTGGACAGTTCGGTCTTCTCGAATATGTTCCCGAATAGACTGCTCACTTTCTCTGTGACTAGCCGCGATGCTCTTACCACTGGGTTCTCTGATTCTTCGTATCTTATCTTCCAGTCTAATACCTGTTGAAAATTTGTTATTTAGTGTCATTTATTTTGCGAAATCGTCTACAGCTATGCACATTCCATTATTAGCGAGTTCAATGGCATGCCATTTAAATTCGAAAATAGTTTTTTGCTATTATAAACACCACAAAAATGAAAAAGGACTACAATTTCCACTATTATAGCTGATTCTTCTACTCAACCCCAGTGGAACCTAGAGATTATGACTGAGAATAAGATTTCAAGGATGAGTACAGGAATTTTTTGAGGTAGAGTCGAAGCAGAGTTCGAGGAAGCGACTGAGAATATGCGTTAGTGGCCATAGTTGCTTAATGGTATGTGGAATAAGTAAATATGCTATTTGCCATCCTAGTCGAATCAGCAACTCTTTAGCAGCGCTTTGACATTCGATAAAGAGCATATGTATGTATTGCTCCTGACCTATTCCGGCCACGGCGACTGCTTCAACTCCGTTGTTGGCGTTGATGGGCTCTCACGTGGCAAACATAGCCATTCTTCTTGGAGAAAATCCTCGCACATGGCGGGTACGTGGGCACGTCATTTTAGTGATATGGTACAGGCCAGACTCACGTCAGACCATCGACCTGAACAACTTTCACTATGAAGAATACGTCGCAATCGCAAAGAAAAAATCTGTTGTACCATACATTTGAGTTAAGTCGGTACTGCAGTTTTGTATGAATTAGCAGATTTTTTTTCAAGATTTCGAAGTTGGCTCCATAGCAGTTACTCAGTTTGATGATCTGAAGCACCCCGTTAAGTATTACTAGGGTGTTTTGTTACACCCTGTTTAGCCGCTGGTGGTCGGGCTTTCAATTCATCACGTTTGGCATCTAGTTGTGATCGCCTACTCGCTTAAAAATCATAAAAGACAGTGCCCAGTCCCGTTTCGCCTACAAAAATGGTAAATTTGAATTTGAATTTTATAAGAAATGCCACTGTAGAAAACGATAATTTCCATTTCATATGGAGAGGGCTATGCTCGGAGTTTCCCTGCGAGATCGAATGAAAGATCAAAATGAAAAAAATGAAGAGATCCGCAGAAGAACCAGAGTAACTGACATAGCCCAAAGAATTGCTAAATTAAACTGGCAGTGGGCGGGGCATATTGCTCGCAGAACCGATGGCCGATGCGGCCGAAAAGTTCTCGAGTGGCGACCGCGTACCGGAAAGCGCAGCGTGGGTAGGCCCCGCACACGGTGGACCGACGACCTTGTGAAGGCGGCGGGAACCCGTTGGATGAGGGCAGCGCAGGACCGGTCGTTGTGGCGATCCTTGGGGGAGGCCTATGTCCAGCAGTGGACGTCCATCGGCTGAGATGATGATGATGATGGGAAGCACGATATTCCTCCTATCCTGTGTATAATTTCAGCTATCATACGATTTGTATGTGACGAAACGTGTTGTGGATATTTATATATATTCTCTAGTGACGAAGCCTGTTGTTGATTTTTGACTGTACGTTCTTGTGGACGAGGCATGTTGGTAATTTTGTATGTGTTCTTTGATCATATACATTCACCAGCTGCGAAACGACCCGAAACGAATACACTTCGTCACGTGGGTAATGGTTTTTTTACACGACCACGTACCTTGTTGATGTACTGGTTGTTGGACTTGAAGTTCTCCCACTGCTGGTAAAACTTGGAGTCTCGATGCAGTTCCACGCCGACAGTCTCCGTGTCCGGCGCGAACGTTCGCTCGTCGTCCGCCACCTGCACAACCGATACTCAATCAATGAGACGGACCGATAGCACAGTCGGTAGTGAACCTGCCTGCTGTGACGAGAGTCGCGGGTTCGAATCCCGTAAGGCACAAATATCTGTATGATGAATATGAATATTTGTACCCGAGTCATGGCTTTTGTATCTATACATTTATTTTATATCATTGTCTAGCTTTGACTATTTATTAAAAGGACTAGCCTTGCGGTAGCATTTCCCTTCTGCCACGGTATAAGATCAATTAATCATGTGCATTTACATTCAATTTTATACCTTATCACTAAACGAGACAGCCTATAATTGCGAAACAATAATTTCGAACTTAGAACGTTTGGGGTTCACACGAGACTACTTTTCATGATTTTTAACGTTCAAAATTAGAATCTAAAGTTATGGTGAATAAAATTCAAAGTTGCAGATTTCATGTTACCTCTCCCCTCGCAAAAAGTGGCAGAAATGTTTGTTAGTAGAATTACACGCGTGGCTAGTCCCTATATAAGTAGTTAAAGATTTCTCGTGATTTCGATGTAGGCTCCATACTGAAAGTTGTTCAGTTTGATGGCCAGAATTCACCGTTTCATTATTTGCCCGGACATCATTTCATTATTTGCATCATTCTTACACCTGAATGTGAATACATACTTCGACACGTTTCCGAAGACTGACGGGGGACGTGTAGACGCGTCCTTCGAGACCTCGCGCCGCCATTTCGTTCTTCACCACCTCCGTCGCCTGTCAACAGCAGCAACGTTGCAGTAAAAAAACATTTTCGAAAAGTGATTACAGCACTTACTTTTTCATTGTTTTTCTATGAATTATTTTTTTCATTTTCTTTTATAATAGCCCGACAGATGGCATCGTTCATCTATTCTTATCTAAGTTTAAAATTGTGGCTCCATCGTCAAAGTGTTGACGATTTTGCCAATTTCTAGTATAAATAGCAAAAGTGTTTGACGTTGTAAGGTAATAAATATTGTGTGACCTCAAGGATTGTATGCACAAAGCTTGAGCAACCACAAAATGCAAAATGGCGTAACCCCGTGGCAAGCCGGAGAGCAGGCCAACAACAGAATTACATTGCTTCATAGCCTAGCCCACCGCCGCAGAGTGGCCTGCTTGTCGGTCTTCTACAGATTGTACTTCGGTGAGTGTGCCCAAGAGCTGCATGAGCTCATCCCGCCTTCCCCTTTCTACTATAGGACTTCCAGACGCACCGCGAGATACCACCCCTTCTTGGTTGATATCCCACAAATCAGCACTAAGCGCCTTTCCGATTCTTTTATAATGCGCACAGCCAAGGAGTGGAATGCCGTGCCTGCGTCAGTATTTCCGAGCGCATACAATGCAAATTACTTTAAAGTACGAGTGAATAGGCATCTTCTGGGTAAGCTCGCTACATTTTCGACCCCATCTTTGTCCTGAGGACTGGATTGAGGTCAAGAGCAAACCCATTTGAAATAAAAAAAAAAAACTCCGTGGCGCCATCTAGCGATACCCAGGCAAATTGTTTCAAAAACGCACAGTATACAAACTTACTTGTGAAATAGTCCTGAAAGCTGACGTTTGGCCGATGCGTTGACTTTTGTCAGCTATACTCTCTGCGGCATCTTTGGCTGTTTTTGATATATCTTCCGACAACTTGCCTGTAATTTGTATATTTATTTATAACTCTTTACATTTAAATCGATAAATAATAATAATATTTTGAATAAGGTAAAATCTAATTGCAATATAATTAATTAATATAATATATTATTATTATTATATGTCATTTCCTTATCTCGGGACATAAGTGTCCCGGACCTTTGGGAGGCGTGCGTAGGGCCGAAGCCAACACGTAGCGGCCCGTCAGACAATTTTATCTAAATGGTAATGTGACAATATTATTATTTATATTATTTATTTATTTATTTTAATTTTTGGGACCTCCAAGTCTGGTATCTGTTCCCTAGTTATGATTTATTGTTTTTATTAAGACTGTTTGTGTCCTAAACCGAAATATAAAAATATTAGACTTTTTATTTATTTTTTTATTTCATAATTTTTTAGGGACAAGTGTATAAAACACATACATACACATACATACATATCAGTCCTATCATACCCTTGACTTTTTTTACATCAACCAACGAGAAAATAATAAATGCTTTTAAACCCCAATAATTAACTGGTGAAGTCACAAAGCTAGACTGCAAATCAGTGCTGAGCAGCAGATCTTATTAGGTCCTGCCAGCGGACACTGAGTCCTAACCCATTGCCACAATGTGTGTTTTTATATATATTTGATTAATCTGTCTATTGTTTCTGTACCTTTTCTTTTTTTGTATTTTGTGTGGCAATAAAGTGCATTTTATTTATATTTATTTTTTATTTAGACAACTTTTAAGCTTCCAGAACAAATGGTATCTATTCAAAACTTACCAGCTTTCTTAGCGATGTCAGTCTTACTGGCCTCTTCCAGGACATGTTCGACCTTGTCCTTCAGTCCCTCAAACGTGCCCTTGAGTACCTCTGAACTCTTAGACGCTTCCGACTCAACCGCATGGAACTTCCGTCGAGCTGCCTGCAATGGGGAACCATCAGTAAAGATTTGAAGATTAAAATTACGGTTTACTTTAGATATGACTGTGAAGGTAGTAGAACCAATTTTAACGAAATGGTTTGTCGAATTGACTAGTTATTAAGCTAAGGTTAATTTATTAAACAAAATACATCACTCATATCCACAACAGGCTTCGTCATAGGAATATACATCAGTCACATCCACAACAGGCTTCGTCAAAGAAAATACATCACTCAGATCCACAACATGTTTCATCAATAAATACATCCTGAATATCTGCGACAAGCTTCGTCAACTTCCATATAAAAATGTAAAAAAAGGGGGGGGGGGGGGGGTACACCTAAAACCTATAAATCTCCTCCAGCTGTATTGCATCGGGTCCCCATGGTCCCAGGGTCTCCACTCCCAAATGAACAAACATATAACCCTCTCCAATAAAAAAACACATTTCCGGCGCTTCGATGACTCTGCCGATGCCGCAGCAGCACCCGCGCCCAAGAATTCTTTATTTATAATATAGCTAATAAACCCACATTTTCATTGATTCTTTAGCTTGAATACTATTTTTAAAATAACAAGATAAACTATTATAATGAAATGTCGTTTACAGCACTATGCATTGTTGAGTAAATATTTTCATTTTTTCATTCATAGCGCGTGTTTTGACGCCCGTTAAAGAGTTGCTGATTTGATTTTGTCAACTTGCAGATTCACTGAAGTTAGGTTTCTTGCCCATTGGGGCCCGTTGAGTGACCTGCCTCACTCGCCACCGCCGCCGCCTCGTCAATTTATGTTCAATAATGAAATAGTTTCCAGTACATTGTATGTTGCTATTGTATGCTAAGGGACCAAAAGGAAAAGCGGAACAGAGCAATTGAAATTGAGCAGTAGAATGGAAACCGAGAGACTGTAAAAATAAACGTAACAAGAGGACGTCCAAAGAAACGATGGGTAGATGACATCAAAGAAGACACAGGTTCTCTATGGAGTAGACTCATAAAAAAAGATAGAGTGCATCTGGAGAGTGAAGATAACTAATATACAGAGATCGGATAATCGGATGCATACTTACCTAAAGTTGAGGTGTTGGCTATGATGGAGTGGACTTTTGTAACGAAAAAAAAATGTTTATTGTTTAATTGAAGTTGATGCATCCGTCATTCGTTCATTGTTTTAAGTTGCTTCCATACTATGCATTCAATTAGTTATGCATACCCGGATTTTCTGGCATCCCGAAAAATATTTAAAAAAGGCAATTTTAAGAAGCTGCTTCCATAATTTTATAGCCATAAATGAAGTTTAAGTAAATATGCATCCGAATATCCGATCTCTAATAATAGAAGAGTATGTATCTCTGCAAAATAATAATAATAAATACGGGCGTTAACCCGCGACTTTGTCCGCACAAATTATGTACCAGATAATACGCTATCAAAAAAAAAAAGGTTCATCAAATTCGGTTCAGTAGTTTTTGCGTGATACTCGTTCAAACGAACAAAGACACAAACAAACAAACAGACAAAAAATCCAAAAATTGGTGAAATGGAATCAGGGACACCTAAAAATAATAATCAAAAATAATTTAAATTGTAACAGAATCTGCTTCAGCAACATGCGTCGTCGTAATTGCTTACAAATACCCCTTCAGCAACATGCGTCGTCGTTTTTGTTAATATCTTCAATGTACAGACAAACTTCCTGCTACAGTTTTATAATAGTTTAGATTGTATGTTGATTTCAATAGACAGCTCAGCAGAGTCCTTGTCTTGTCATATTCTTATTTTGTTTGTACGTTTTAGTTGTTTCGTATTGTATGTAATTTTAACTTTTTGTATGCTAAATTTTTAATTTTTTTAATCGGGTAAAAGATTTTTTTCATTTTTCATTTTATTTAATTTCAATCCTGGCACTTAAAAGCAGAATGCACAAACCTGCAACGCTTCAGAGTTCTCCAACTTCTGCGCTTCTTCTCTGAACTTCTTGATGTTGTCCTTCATCTCCTTGTTCTTAGCCATGTCCTCCTTGATGTTCTCGATGATGGAAGAGAAGAAGCCCTTCCGAGCAGAGTAGCTGCGGCATTCGTGGAGTGCATGCTGGAATTAGTTCATTGTACTTGCCTTAGACAAATTATACAAGAATTGATGAATAACCAAATATATTATCTGAAAAATTGAACTATGTATGAACTTCAGCAAGTTGAAATTTCGTATTTAAAAAAAAATTGACCCTGAACTCGATGGCGGGCAAAGTAATACTTAATTTTTTAACTTGTATGTAACTAGTACTGACTACAGTCAAATAGTGAAGGAAAACATTAGCATTAAGAGGCTTCCACTATGTATCTTATCTTATCTTGTTGTGGGGGCTGGCAAGCCAGCAACACTTCGACCCAGTGGGATCTTTTGTGTTAGCCCCAATACTTTTTGTTTTCTTCACCCTTCAAATACATGGTCAATGAAGGAGGCAACACCATTGAGGGGAAGAAACCTAAGATCTCCCGGTTTCGGGTATCCATCTCCGAGGAGGCACACACCGCCAGGACATCACAGTCACAAAGAACATGCTCCATAGTCTCTTCATCCTCTCCGAAAGCTCTGCAGCTGGGATCCAGGGTGAGTTTCATTTTTTTCATCGCGCCTGTGGCGTAGTGCCCAGTGAGAGCTCCGACTATGGCACGAGCCTTGCTCCTGCTATTATTCAGTATGAATCTTGAGACGCGAGTTGTCACATAGCTGATAAATTTTTTGGAGTGTTGTAGGCCTACAAGGCTAGACCACTCCAGTTTGTGTGCTTTATCAGCCCAATCCCTAATGGCCATTCTTATACTGCATGCCGGGATTCCCACACTTGGTTCTCAGCCAACCATCTTTCGTTCTGACCCAGCCCTCGCCAGCTCGTCAGCATTCTCATTACCCTGGACGCCGGTATGTCCCGGAACCCAAACTAATCTTACGGTATTGTGAAGACCAAGCTTGTTAAGGGTCTTCACTCCGTTCAGAATTAGCTTGGAACTTACAGAGTAGGAGTTCAAGGCTTTGAGAGCTGCTTGACTGTCACTGAGGATATATAATAGTCTTGTTGGTTACCTTCCTATATATATTCTCCTGCGCACATGCTATGATAGCATATGTCTCTGTTTAAAAGACAGTTGCAAATTCTCCTAGACTAACACTTTCGCTATAGTCTT
Organism: Agonopterix arenella; assembly: GCA_927399405.1. Lineage (NCBI taxonomy): Eukaryota > Metazoa > Arthropoda > Insecta > Lepidoptera > Depressariidae > Agonopterix > Agonopterix arenella. Next base: position 1,580,865 of record OV656704.1, read on the forward strand.
TGGAGTGTATGCCTGCACCTGTACCTGACTCGGTTTTTCCATCAGTGTACCAAACAAGAGTGGTCGCGTCCGGGGTACGCATTCCACGTTTCCATTCATCACTTGTTCCACTATGTAAACGCTACGCTGGGCCGTATTTTGCTGGATTTTAGAAGCTATCTCCTCGTTATTTGAAAGACATAAAAATTAATGAAAAGTATAGTAATGATCTTCAACATCTCGGCTTCATTTGCTATGAAACATATTTCTTATTTTTCTATGAAATACATATAAGGTCTAACAAAATCAGCTGAAACTATTTTAAGGGGATGATCAGACCATCAAACTAAACAACTTTCTCTATGGGACCAATAATGAAATCGCGAAAAAAACATCTGCTCCATACATTTAGGTCGAGTAGGTTTGTGTGGAACAGCAGTTTTTTTTTCGCGATTTCAATATTGTTCCCATAGAGAAAGTTGTTCAGTTTGATGGTCTGATCATCCCTTTAAAATAGTTTCACCTAATTTTGTTAGACCTTATATAAAACCTGTGTTCAAAGGAAAGCCTAAATATTTGAAAAAATCTGTATTATGTGCATCTACTTTATTAGTCAAAGACACTTTTATTTACGACACACACCATTGTGTAGACAATATTAAGATCTAAAATTGCTATAAAGTAAATTTTTTAAGACCAATATTTAATGGACAGAGTTTCGGTACTAGTAGTGAAACGTAGATGTTCTGAAGTTTCAGGATATCTGTGACTACCCCCTCGGGGAATATAGTCGTGAGTATATGCTTATGCTTATGCAATATTTAATGAATATTTAAATAATTTGAAAATTTGGTCTGTAATCTTATGATTTTCGAATTTGATTTCTTTGGATTAGAAGGCACCAGTGACATTATGAAGGACTAGCCAGTCAATAATAGGTATACCTATTGAAATGATGTAGTTCAGTTGAGGTGAGCTGGCACTTAAAGGGTCAAGGTCATTCGGACAGGGGAACATCTTAAACTGAAAATACATTCTGATATGTATGTGAAGTTGTGAAGTCTACCAATCCATAACTAGCCAGATAACAACAAAAACATAACTTTAACATCCTTGATCGAACCAGGATTCAAATCCAGGACCTCTGGATCATCAATCAGACATAGGTATTGAATAAGTAACAAGTAGTAGTGTTATCATTATCTCTAGCAATGACTATGATTGTTCAATGAAATCTTTTATTTATAAAACTGTCCTAAAATTGGTAAAAGTTTAGTATCCTGTGTCACTAAATTATTAAAAAATTATATAAATTTTTTTTTCTGTGTTTTCGCGGATTACTTCACTGTTTATGAGCCGATTTTGATGATTCTTAATTCTTTTTTTGTTCCTTGGAATGTTCTATGACTTATGATCATATAAAATTCCCTTTCCAACGATATATGAATTAATAGAAGCGAGCGAAATAGTGAAGGATAAGGAGCGATTTAGTTGACTCGTTGTAGGGAAGTGCCGGTTTTTATGACTCAAAAATATATCTTTTTCGTTGAAAATGGCCAATTTCTATGATTTCGAAGCCAGATAATTTACGGATATCTATGCCTTGAAAAGTAACAATGTTAACAAAGAGTGAAATTGACCGACTAGAGAGTGTTTTTTAGTGTCGAGTCACGAGCTTGCCGTGTGGTGTTTATTTTGTTGTTTCAGTGCAAAAACAGTAATGTAGTGAATTTGATGTTTATTTCTACTATCTAAATGAGTATAGGTAACGTAAAAACAAAATACAACATGAATTGGTAGCGAGAAGTTGGAGAATTTGACTGATTTCTCCACGCCAGCAGTCCTTGGCGGGGGGGCCCATATTGCCTGTGAAGCGTCGTATCTGCTTTTTTAAAAGGTCTTGTTTTTTTAGAGCTCACCACGTTAAGTCTTCTTCTTAGGTAACTTCCGGGTAACCAGAGAGCGATAGAGGGGGTGAGGTAAAAAGTTGGTGGGAGGAAGGGAGTGTCCGTACTGTATCTAGTAATAGATACTCTTACTTATACTGTGCCTTTGGGGTGTCGGACCCTCCCTCTACCCCTAAATTCGTGTGGCACGATACTAAACCCGACCCGTAAAATTATGTACAAGCTCCTACTTAATGTACATAATTTTAGGATACTCTGACCGGATATAGTTTTAAATATTTCGTAACATAATTTAAATTTTGTATTTCTTACTCACCTGATGTTCATATTTCATGGAAAGTATTTTCGTTTTGGAATTAATTGGCACGGCACATTTCCAACGCGCGGGACTGTATAGTAACTGGCGACAGGCATGCTGCAAAAATACGAAATTCATTATTTCTTTCGGTATAGTTCACAAGGGCAATTCACATAACCTAACATCTGTTACAAATTTTTAGTTACCATATTGTAAAAGCACGAATGAACCACACAGATTTTTGTTAATTAATTATAAATTAGTTTATTTAGTGTTTGTAATTTAGCTGTAAAGCGGAAAAATAGATTTTTTTAACTACGACATTGACGAAAAATCCATTCATAATCCGTGCGATCTGCTGTCAAAAAGAACTAGTTTGTTTTCATTGATGAATTTAGCGATGTCAAGCGAAAAGTAAAAAAAATATGAAAGAGGACTTGTGTCCAAATTCAGTCAAAAAGTGGATAAGATTTCTATTATAAAAGATTTTGATACTGATATGTGTCGCTGAATATTTGCCATAATTTTCCTTGAGAAAAAAAACTCAATTTATGGAGGTGTGATAGAGTAAAGAAGGGCTGATGATGGTTCTTTCTTTCTATTTCTTTAACTTAATATCCTAACGGAAAGAATAAAAATTATTTTTAATGTAATCCTAGCTGAAATATTGGAGAAGGAGCCAATAATAACAGAAATAATAGATAAAGTTATCAATACAAGATATGAGAAACAAGGACAAAATATGTGGCTTGTATTGCGTTGTTTCATTAACCTGTATCATGTAAATCCAAAACCGTACTACATAGGCACAATTTTTATTGAAATGAAAACAGACTAGTGTTTACCCATAAGCAAAATAATTTAAAAGTTTTCCGATTTCCTGTTGACAATTTTATATTTTTTTGGATTTATAGAGTTTTTTTCTATTGTTTCGTGTGAAAACAAAAATTATAAATTTTCGTTACTGCTTTGCTATAAAAGAAATAGAAATGGTATATTTTCACAGCCTAAATTCGCATTTTATAAAATATGTGCTATTCGTTGTTTCAAGTTTAAAAAAATTCTCGTTTCCGGTGTGAAGGCAGGCAGAAACATAAGAAAGTGTACTTTTTCATTTATTTTCTGTCGTCATTTTTAGCCACGGAAACGTGCCGCGTTTGATGAAATTAATTTTTATTTTATGTTCGTCCGTAGTTCGATCGTTAACCGTGTTTTAGTTAGTGTATTCCCCCGCATACTGGGAATCCTCGCTGCATCGTCATAGACAGCGGAAGGTACGTACCTACGTAATATCGAATATCTTCAATCCATATTTACCTTGCGTAGTAGCTATAGAACGTACTCTAGATCCGTGGTGACCACGTTTTTGCCAGCTGGTAGGTTCGTGGAGTTGGAAAAAAATTGGTTAGAATAGTGACAAGTCAGAAGGATTAGTTTTGAGGTTATGGCAGTGTTCTTGGGTGATTCTAGTGATTTTTCGGTATTTTAGGTGGTGCCGGCATCTCGCGGGCAGATTCCCGGTGCCAGCTTCTTCGAAGCCAGAATCTTCAATTCATCGCGACTGTCTGCGCTCGTCCATCGGGGCGTTACCGTTTTATATGACTTTAGTAAGCTATACAGGTAAGTGAATTTTTAAACATCTCTTTTTGTCCTTTTGGAAGGTCCATTGGTCTTTTATAAGAATTTTTGGTCAGAGTGTCATGTTTGGCATTTTCTTGCCTGAAGTAAGTGAAATCATCTATCATGATTAATGGGTAATAAATAAATTGATTGTCAAGCAAAATCTTATCAGAAACCACTTATAGCAGTTTGATAAATATTTGACATTTTTGTTTTTTTTTGGTGACTCTAAATGACAGAATATGAAACAGTGTAATTAGAGAAAGATGTGGATTGAAAGAGGATATAGTAACAAGGATTGAAAAGGGAATGCTGAGATGGTTTGGTCATGTGGAAAGAATGAGTGATAGTAGACCGACGTATGAAATATATAAAGCGAGTGTGAATGGGACAGTCGAAAGGGACTGCCCTAGACGTACATATGCGGACCAAATTGGTAGCGTACTAAAGAAGGGTCAGATCAAATGTACCCAAAACCGACGAGTGTTTATGAAATGACTTATGACTTGGGAATAGGCAAAAGATGCATTTCAGTATCGTAGCTGGTGGCGATCCATTGTTTCTGCCTACCCCAATGGGACAGAGGCGTGAGTATATGTATGTATGTATGTTGTTTTTTTTCTTCAGTATAATTGATTGAACTTGGTACCAATATTTGACTTGCATAAGCTATCGCTAGATCGTTGGAAGATAACTAAAAATCATCAGAGTACGACTATAAAATAAAGGAAGCCTCTTAACACGTTTCGTGGACAGTGAATGAGACACAATACTTATGCTGGCTCAGGGACCCGAAGTGGATCTTGACGAGACACAAAAAAACTTTTATTGTTATCACTGCTATAGCCAGTTACTCTCCACGAATGTGTTAAAATTTAGAGTAATACCTTAACACTTTCGCTGTTAAGCTCAAAACAATGATCTTCGCGTAGTGCTAACTGTAGAATGTGAATGACGTAGGTCATCAGCAGTTAAAGTGTTAATTTTAAGATAAGATAGTAGTTTCATACCTTGAATTTTAAAATAACGCATTACAAAACGGCTGCTGAATCTCTGGGGCAGATTCAATTCCAACATTTTTATGTATTCCAAATAACATCATGCACATAGATTTTAGGTGTAATTTTTTTGACTACTGCCGCATTGGATGTTCTGTTGTAAAGATTTGATCTGAATTGTGCAGTAGCATAGCGAGGGGGGGGGCCAGAGGGGGTGGGCAAATTCCCCGGCCGGCACTTTACTAGGGATGGCAAATTAGGGAAAAATATAGATCTAGTCTAGTCTAGTCTGCGCTTCGTCTGGTCAATTCACACAACATCTTTATAATTTGTAGCCTATGTTTTATTCTGATGTATAAGCTACGAGCGTTAACCCGCGACTTCGCCCGCACAAATTATATACCAGATTTTAAGTCAGATCATAAGCTATCAAACAAAAAAAGTTTCATCAAAATCGGTTCAGTAGTTTTTGCTTGATACTCGTTCAAACAAACAAACAAACACACAAACAAACAGACAAAAAATCCAAAAATTGGTGAAATGGAATCAGGGACACCTAAAAACCATATCGTAACTTTTTTTTGTTAATATCTTCAATGTACAGACAAACTTCCTGTTACAGTTTTATAATAGTAGAGATAATATTGTTCAAGTTTCATTAAAATCCATTCAGTAGTTTTTACGTGAAAGAGTAACAAACATCCATCCATACTTACAAACTTTCGGATTTATAATATTAGTAGGATTGAGCTCAATCTTAGTGGAAACTCACCCTAAACCTCCTCTCGTCTTCAATCAATCAATCCTTAAAGGGGGTGACAATACACCCTAGTAATATTTATAGTGGTGGTTTAGATCATCAAGCTGATCAACTTTCACTTAAGTTTAAAATTCGGATCACACATTGTCATAAGAACACAACCAAAGATCCACAACACGTTTCGTTGTCAACACCATAATAATAAAAAAGAAAAAATATTAATTACATCCTAGTCCTAATCAACCCCTTCACCACGAATCGTACCCTACCACCCTCTCCAACAGTGTGAACGACAGGAAATTTTAAAAATTTAGGAAATAAAAATTTCCTGCCCTTCACACTGGTGTGACCCTTCACACTGGTGTGTGTGTGAAGGTCAGTCAGCCATCAATCCCATCACACTAGCTGCGTTTCCAATGCTGGATGGCCAAAGAAATCTTTTGAACCAGGTACAACCCCGAGCGTACATTGTTGGCTCTCTCAACTTTCACTATGGAGCCCACTTCGAAATCCTGAAATAAAAGTCTGTAGTTGTAGTTGTACATTTTGGTCAAGTAGCCACTGACCTTTTCTATGGAACAATTAAAAAAAATATGGATTTCGATGTTGGTTCCAGAATAAAGAATAAAGAATATTTATGTTTATGTTATGTTATGTTCCATACTTCCATAGTGAAAGAAGATGGTCTTGAAGCACCTTGTTTAATATGTAATTTTACACCCTGTACAGTATATTAAGCATAACACCCTCCTTCTGGCGCAGTCATGTAAGGACTATGTACTAATATATAAATAAATATATACTAGCCAGTCACTCCGTATTATCAGCAATTTTATCTAATTCGATTTTAAACTACCTAAGTGGTCATAAAACTACATTGTAGTAAATTATTGTTAAAATTGCAATAACGCTGTGAATGGAGCATGACGACACGACATTTATGATTAAATTGTAGATGTTCTTTACAAATAAAGAGAGAAATATAATTTTGACACGTATTCCGTGCAAGGAAAGAGCCTTCCCAAGTGACGAAACCCAAGTTCGTCTAGCGCACCCTGGGTAGTCAGCCTCGATACGACCATTACTGACTGGCTAATCTTTTTAAAAACTGAATATAACTTATACTATAATATTCATAATTAACCTATTGTCGATGTACTTTAAAAACTGAAATAATTGAACATATTAAAAAAAAAAACGATGTACCTGTAGAAGTACTAAATAAATACCGAATAATAAACAAAAATGTATCATATAATGTTTTTTTTTATTAAGGATAATAAAAGTTTTATTTTTATTTTATTTATTTAAATTTTTGAAAGAATAGCGGCCCGCAGTACAAGGCATTCTACCTCTAGCATATTGAAGTTTATCTACCTATTCTGAAATACGATAAAATTTCAGTTTGAGGTGACAGAATGGCACTGAACAGCCATGCCGCGGCCTTGGAAACATTTAAAAGAAGAGTTAAGCATGTGCGATACTAAGTGAGTGAGAGCGAGACAGGAATACGCATTTCTTACATTTCACGCCACGATCCAACCAGAGAGCGGTAAAAAGGGAGCCAGAGAGCGGTAAAAAGGGAGCCAGAGAGCGGTAAAAAGTCGGTGGGAGGCAGGGAGTGTCCGAACAGTATAGACTCTTTCTTATGCTGTGCCGCGGCGGATAAACTCATTCTATTCCGTCAATTAGAATTTTATCTAATCTCACTGTAGGTAAAGATCACTATCAAATTAAATCAAATTAAAGATTAAAAAATTTGTCCCTGTCAATTTGTTGTTTTTCTCTGGGTAGTGGGCTCGGTGGCGAAATTGGATAACGCAGTTCCCCGGTTTGGAAAAGTGCGGGTTCAAGTCCCGCCCGAGACAAATTTTTCAATCTTTAACAACATGGCTGTAACATGTTTAAAAATCTATAAAATTTGAAATAAAGTTCACTACGCTAGGTAAAATGCCGTGCGCTGCCATGCCGGCCGCTGCTCTTTCAGCGCGAATTGACCCTAAGTGATTTTTATTTAATATAGGATCATGCTGACATGAAAGAAGATTATACAATTTTCAAAAGGGTAGTTAATAGTTAGGTCTTATGACAACCCCCAAAGGTATCATGGTCGTGAGTTTATGTATGCATTAATCACAAGTAATAACTTTCATGTAAAATTGATGACTTGATATCCTCACCAATTTCCGTATAAATAATGAAATGGAATAAATTACGCCTGAAAATGTAAATTCGCTACTGTAATGCAAAACGTACACCAGGCGACACAGGAAGTAACCTAAATCAAGCAGTTTGTTCCAGTTTACTTGTTCAACTATGCAGCTATCTGTATTCTGTACTGATAACAGTACTAACGTAGTTTTAAAAACGTACGTAATGTCTTATTATTATTTGAGGGGCTTTGGGCCTTGACAGGCTTGCTAAGCCTGTGCCACGTATACCATCGCTGGTCTTTTGTGAACGCCCTTTTTAAAGTTCCTTACCAATCCCCACTGCGGCCAGACATCGCAGTAGATTCTTTATCGGGCCAGTTTGTATCTCATCTGGTGTCTGCCTGCCTCACCTGCCTACCTAGATGAATACTGCGTTTGTACATCAGGGGGCCACAGTCACAAAGGAGGTGCAGAGGAGTTTCCATCTCCTCCTTGCAGAATCTGCAGCTGGTCGTGTCACTTAAATTCAGTGTATGCATGTGCTTGTTTAGTTTGCAGTGGCCTGTGAGTGACCTTGCCATGATGTACAGATTTGATCCTTGCTGAGGGCAAGGAGACCGTTCGCAAGTTTGCGATTGTAGCCTTTGATAAGTGCTTTGGAGTGGCACATGCCCTGGGTGTTGCACCAAAGCTTTATTGCCTCTCCAAAGCTGGCCCTATTCAAAGAATCACGCGTTAGACTATTAGGGATTCCAAGAAAGGGTTCGGGGCCTATGTAGTGCTTTTCAGTGCCTACGTAATGTAACATCTACGGCCTTATCCCAATCATAAAATACATAACAGTATTCCCTACAAAAGATTCACCTGTAACAGCTCTTAGGCTTCGCTCCGGTCACATTCCATCCAAAAAGTTCACACACCTGATGGGGATTACGGCATCCCCCAATTGTGAAGACTGTGGGGTTGTTGAGGACGTCTACCATGTCCTGATGGAGTTTGTGCGGGGCGAGGCCTTCAGGAGACAGGTGTTTGACGGCTTGCCGTCTCTTAATATCGGGCGTTGTAATTGTGCCTTGGCTGCACCTACGTCGGTTGCTGCCAAGGGACTATACTCCATCTACAAAAAAACCTTAAATTTGTAGTTATTTATTTTTCTATTTCTTCACTGTGTAGTTACTAGTTTTTTATTGTTATTATAATGTCTGTGAACTTACCCAATAGAAAATCCTACAGAGCGACATAGCCTCAGGCCAAGCACTTCAATAAAGATTAAAAAAAAAAAAAGATTCACCTTCATGCACATGCTATATGCACATATGCATGCATTTTGTTTTGTTTAAAAGATGTGTGTTTTAGAGTTTCTGGCCGCATCTTCTCTCAACGGAACACCTTCCTACGCGGTGGTAGAGTCAAATAACGACGTTAAAAAGGTATCTATGTGATATTATTTTGAATAAATAATTTAGATTTGATTTTGATTTGATTTGCTATGAAGGCGACAGTGTACCGAATTATTTTGCGTGAGAGCTTCTTTTAGACCAGCCGGACTATATCACGCCTTTTATCTCGTTCGTTTGCGCGCAAATAGAGAGCGAAGACGCTGCCATACTACGGCCGCTGAGTGTTCTGCCAGCACTGCTGCCAAATATGACCTGAAATATGCGGAAATGTAAAAACTATTCATCAAACTGAACAACTTTTACTATGGGACCTGGGAACCTATCAGAACAACAAAAATCAGCTCAAACATTTGAGTCGTGTAGGTATTACAGTTTAGTATGGAGCAGCCTTTGACTATTTATTATAAGAACTAGCCTTGCGGTAGCATTTCCCCTCTGCCACGGTATAAGATCAATTAATCATGTGCATTTACATTTAATTTTATACCTTATCACTAAACGAGACAGCCTATAATTGCGAAACAATAATTACGAACTTAAAACGTTTGGGGTTCACGCGAGACTACTTTTCATGATTTTAACTTTCAAAATTAGAATCTAAAGTTATGGGAATAAAATCCAAAGTTGCGGATTTCATATTACCTCGCCCCCCGCAAAAAGTGGCAGAAATGTTTGTTAGTAGAATTACACGCGTAACTAGTCCCTATATAAGTAGTCAAAGGGAGCAGACGTTTTTTAGCTACCGGTTTGTTCCCTATGCCCAAGACCTAAGATTCGATGGGTAGACCTTTTTTAGTGAAAACAAAAGGATCTAGACCTGTTCCCAATAAATAAAAGCCTTTTTGACCCCCCAATAGTACCTAAAAGCCTATTAGCACTAGCGCTGCATATTGAAGCGGCCATGCGTGCACTTCCCACTTTATTTCCCCGCTCGCTAGTCTGGACAGCGATCGATATGCAATTAGCATTGGATTGCATACTGTTTTGAAATGCTGCTATAATTTGTACACTTGCATTTTGTATGACGCGGATCGAGATGGAATGATCTGAATTTATTTGGGACTATCTGTGGCTATATTATTATCCTTCATTTCCAAACAAATTGGATCTTTAAAATACAATTGGCTGAGAGAAAACATAAACTCCATGGAAAAAACTTAGGCATGAATAAAAAAAACACCTGTCTTCTCTTTCTAACTCTATTCCAAAGACAAAAACATAAAATGACAAAACCTGACATTATTTATTTGTTGTTGCACTGAGTGACTTTCCCTCCCTCACACTCAGTTGCAGAAACGCTCATTAGAGTTAATCCTCCATTAAATCTCTTGCTAGCTTTTACTACGTCAACAAGACAAAAAGTGACAGCAAGAGATTTAATGGAAGATTAACTTTAATGAGCGTTTCTGCAACTGACCATAAGTACTTTAAAAACGACAGCTTTTGCCCGCGACTTCATCCGCGTGGATACCTGGTACTCCTTTAGGGGTAGATTTTCAAAAAAATCGTTGGTGCACCCCTTCATCCTCCGTAGAATCTATATTCCAAATTTCATGTTTCTATCTTCAGTGGTAAGGCTGTGCGTCGTCAGTCAGTCACGGAACTCGTTTATAAGATATCTTTAATCCTTTCATTTTGTAATCTCTATAATTACCTCGAAATAACCCTCAATAAAAAAACTTGACATACTGAATTGCTCCATAGTTGCAATTACTCCGGGAGACCTGGCGCCCGATTACGCTAAGTTAAAACATCGAATTTCTATTCTTATCCAATTTCAGTTCTAATCACATTGCAATCCAATTACTATTCGTCTAAACGTCTAAGCGAATTGTCAAAACGGCTGTTACAGCTGTCAAGATCAGTACCGCGTTTAAGCAATACCAAATGTGTCAAAAGTTATGGTTCGTACGTAGTCCAATAACAGTTCATCCCATCCATCCATAGCTTCTTGTATCTACAATCCATAAGCATAAAGATCAATAGATGCTCAATGATAATGTCGGGCAGTGGATCGAGTAACCCGATATTAGCATCCTGTATTATAGCGCCACTCGATCAACACAATGGCTTCCTTAATAACTATGCATCGAACTAAGTGTACTTCATGTATTCACTTTCAATCAACAAACGCTAAATCTGCATGTCATAGGTCGACTTTGGTTTTGGCCCTGCGAAAACTACATTTGCTAGTTTGAGTTAAATTTTGATGTTGTGATAAACACGATCTTAACGAATTGTGCTTCTCTTTCGTTGCAGCATGAGCTATATTGCATGACAAATTACTCATGCTGTAGGTGTAATGATTAGCCAGTCAGCAATGGTGGTATCGAGGCTGACTGCCCAGGGTGCGCCAGACGAACTCAGGTTTCGTCACACTGGGAAGCTCTTTCCTTGCACGTATTATATTTTTAGTCTTTACAGTTTTGGAGATATCGTGTTGAGTTAGCGCGTGGATTTGCATAGAATCAAGCATATTTGACTAGGCTGGCGCGGATAAAGTACACATGTTCACCCCGGGCCGATCAATTTGCCAGTACCCATCACCCACTTCGCACATGGCCATAATTCTACTTGCCTTTTTTTTTACTATCCCATTTCATCCCACTGCTGGGCAAAGGCCTCCCCTTTCATCCTCCAACCATCTCTGTCCTGGGCATGCTCTGGCCACGCGTTATCGAAAGCATCCAGATCGTCCCGCCACCTCTTCCTAGGACGACCTGGACGCCCACGACCGTTTTATTGGATCCAGGGCGTTACAATCCTTGCGAAAACTCAAAGGGGTGAAAGTATCCATCAATATGAACAACTTTTCCTATTTTACTAAAAGTTGTTCATATTGATGTGTACTTTTATCCCTTTGAGTTTTCGGAAGCGGTTGCAGCGGTTCCCTTACACTTGTGTACCAAAGCTATCTCAAATATGATATTTATAGTCAACAATTTTATTTAAAGTCAGTCATAAAAAAATATTTCTGAAGAGGAGGAGTCCCTGATCGTCTAAACCGTGTCAGTTTCGACAATGTCTCTAGCATCACAGCTGTCCTTCCCAGACGTTACAACTGTTACGTGTCGCGTTACGTTTGCCGAAACGTGACGCGTTGCGTCAGGGGGTCAACGGCCTCGCCTTTCTCGCAGTCCGTCATACATACCTAGTTTTGAAGAAGATCAACATAATCAATCATTTGCGAATTTGTGTTATCTAGGACATTAGAGATTTGCTGGATTTAGAGTTCCGTAGTCAAACAGGAGCCCTAATATTTTCGTCCATTTTGTCTGTTTGTGTCTGTATGCTCCGCCTCAATTACTCGCTCATTTTTGCACCCATTGCATCGAAATTTGGCATAAAGACATAAGTGTCTTCATGCCAAATTTTGGCCTTATTGCCAGATTCGACTAAACTTTCATTTAATTTATCCAAAAGTAAATATGGACAAGGAATAATAAGCATAAAGAAAGAGGTCGTTATATCCGTACTTATTGAAATGTGAGGATATACATTTTTAATTTGTTAGATCACTTGTGGTTTTTATTAAAATCAAATCAACACAAGTAGCATGACAAGTACGGACTTAATCTACGATTGGGCACATCCGGCCTAAACCGCAAATAGAAATGTGGTAGTTAAGCGCATCGTTCTCTTTGATTTCGTCTCTATTTTCGACCCATACAACGAAAAGGAGGTTGGAATAAAATTATTACGAATATTTGTTTTCGAATAAATCGAGTGAAGTGTCGTTAAACAGGTCTTTTAAAATGGAACAAAACACCCATAGAAACTAAGTTGTTATAATGCTTCTTTCTCCTGATAACATGCGCTCAAAGTTAAAAATAGGGCCGGGCGTACACAGAATTGTTAAAACTTTTACTTCTAATACGAGTGCATTCGCTACGGAACCCTATCATGGCGTGTCCGACACGCTCTTGGCGGGTTTTTTTTATATTAGAGAGGCGCAGTGACAGGCGTATTGGTAAACTTAAGTAACGTCCAGTCAGGTCAGTGTTTGGATGGCTTCCGTATAATTTCATCGCGAGCGTCTCCGTGTCTCGGAAGGCTCTTTAAGTCCCGGATAGAGCCACTAAATGGCGATGAAACTTCTGATATTCACAAGCTGTTCCATATTCGTATTTTCAGGTACAGGATGGGAGACCGTTTTAAGGAGGACGCAAGAGCCGAAGGAACTTATTTTTTGTAATTCTATGACATCCGCAGCGAATCGCACGAATCGTCAGAAGAATTAAAAGGAAATTCGTTTCGTTCGGCTTAACCCTTAGTGTTATTTCAGCGTCTCCGTGCCTAGAAAGACACTCTTAAATGGTGGTGAAAATTCTGACATTCGTAAGCCGTTTCAAATTCGTATTTTCGGGTACAATTGACCCGATCCTTTGTCAGTACGTCACCGAGTTGGCAAAGGTCAACGTTATAATTCACGCCTCGTTTGAGTAAATTTCTGTATTGTTATAATACATTACTTTCACACGCACATCCATTGTTCTGATACCTAACTAAGGCTACAATACTCCTTGACCGGTCGAATTATTTACGATTTTACAATAAAAACAGACATACATGCCGCCTCACGCTACGATTCTGACACACTTCTTGCTTTTCGGGATTCCCCGTGGGCCCGTGCTTCGCTAAGAAATTTCCATTCAATTAGACCCCCTTTTTCACACCTTTAGGGTTAGATATTTAAAAAATTCTCATAGTTTTGGAGGAGAGAACAGTAAGTACATGACTAAATATCCCTACAAAACGAAAGTTTTACACAAGCGGCCGCTAATGTCTAGTCTGTCAAGCGTTCGGAAATAAGCAAATTTCTTAAAATTGTGTCGTATATTTTCTTATTGTGCTGATTTTTGGAGTTTCATTTGGCAGTGTCACCAGTTCTTTACGCTTAGCAGAAGAATTGGCGATCCCAGTATCGGTACATCGTGAATGTTTTGTATGAAAATTGTCAACTCTATTCCAAATTCCAATAAAGTTCCGAGCACACCTATTCCAAAAATGAATGCTGCGGAAATTCTTTAACAAAACTCTTTGCAAACTTTCGTGCATTTCAGGACGTGTTTCGGACTTTATAAGAATGCGCACTGTGACTTGACTGTTTGCTTCACGTAACCACATACTCAAGTATGCTGCTTACCTTGCACTTTATTACTTACGTGCTTGAATTCCGAAACGACATTTCCAAAGATTGAACTGTAGTTGGTACTGTAATCAGGATCAAATTGTTCAGTGGTGAAATATGTCAAAAGGGTACACACGGTGACAGATCCCAACTACCCATATAGTTTTAACTCTATTTCCAAGAACATGAGGGTTCAGCCATAGCACAGCCCGGACACTACATACAAAAAATTAAAATTGACAAGATGACCTCAGCACATGCGAAACGGAGTCTAGGGCTGCAATAACTTTAGCTGCGTGCGGTACATGAGTTTTTCGTTAATAAAACGCTTTGACACCCGTCTATTCAAAAAGAGTTTTTATACTTCGTCCTGAGATTATATGCTCTTTGTTTCGAAAACATAAATTCTAGCGTGTCAATTATGGTGTCAGTCTAGGCTACAGGTAACTGCCCGTTGTAACCAGAAGGCGATTGAGGGGGTGAGGTTAAAAGTTGGTGGGAGGAAGGAAGTGTCCGTACTGTATCTAGTAATAGATACTATTATACTGTGACTATGGGTAGATACATGAAATCAAATCTAACTAAACGTACATTACACGAGCTGTGTATGTCATAATATTTAATAGCTTTTTGTTAGATTTTTTGAACGATGTCTACGCAATTTTACGGTAAAGATTTCACATACACACAAAATAGGAACGCTTGAGTTAATAACATAGTTTATAAGATTCTAAGGGTTCCTTATTGTTAAATATCTAATTTGAATAAACTTTTGACGAAAGAGGTAAACGTAAAAAAAAAGGTGAAACAAAACTGTGGTGGAAGCGACATAACCCTCAGATGTTCATACCATGTTATGTTGTGGTTAATCTTTTGTCCAGTGAAACACTGCAAAAGAAAGTATCTTTTAGACCGTATTACCTGCATTTCGAAGACAATTGCTTGTTCCCAGCACTTTGCATTGTGACTGCGCGCAATACTTGCAGCAATGTACTTCAAAACACATTGAGGCTTAGATAGTAACTCTAGTCAGACTAGTCTCATAGTTAGTATCTCAATAATACTCTAACATATAATAAAGTTTTCTCATTACGACCGTCCATTCCCCCAGTGGTATGACAGGACAGGGTGGATCCATTTCTAATTATTTTCCCCCTCAATGAGGCTCTTTGTTCGTTAAGGCTTTTGTCAGACACTTGTCGACTTGGGCTCTATTGTCCGCTTTTTTATATTTCATCATTTTTATACCTTTAAAATATAGGCTGAAATATAATTTTGAAGTTTTTATTTGATGTTGGTTCTTTGTCTTTAGCTGTTGCGTTGAAGAAGTTTGTTGGAATATAATATTGATTGCGTCCGCGTACTTCGTACTCTCAGACCACCGATTAGAAATAATTGTATAACTTTTGATTGAATAAACCGTAAACCGGTTAAAGCCTAAAAGTTAATCCGAACTAAGCCCTATGCTGTGCTTTGTGATAACCCCATCCAAATCGGTTCAGTTGTTTGTATGTGATGCGTGCCTTGCACAAATAAACAGACAAAAGTTAATCCGAAATAAGCCCTACGATATGCTTTTGTGAAAACCCCATCCAAATCGGTTCAATTGTTTTAAAAGTGATGCGTGCACAAATAAACAGACAAACAGGCGCATAATATGCACTCTCGTCAGTACGGAACCCTAAAACGTACCTAATCTTTGTTCATAATTCGATCAGTTCAAAAAGAGTTAAATAAATATAGGAACGATATTTAACATTATTCCAGATTCTTTTGGAATAACTTCGGAGCGTGTTTGAGTTAAGTGTTTACCCTTAGAATGAGAAAAGTTTTCCCATTTAACTTGAATCACTTGTGAACTGAAATTTCTCTCATGTTATGAGGTATTTGAAGAAATTCATTGGGAGTTTACTTTAAAAGGGACCGCGTAAGCGAGCGTGTGTCCTTTCCTTACTTATTTCAGATTTTAAAGAATATTGCCATCCATATTTTGACGAATGTCAGGTACCTTATACGGGATGTTAAACAGTCGTTTGAACCAAGAGGTATGGGGAGAGATCACAGAACATTATAAGAAGGGCTAGAAATGCAAAGTAGCGCTTTTGCTTCAGAGACGGCTGTCGCCACTTGTCTTCCCGCTCACGCTGCTACAATTACTCATGCCCTCTCGCTCGCACCACGCCGCGCGCTTTATGGTGTTATGCAAATCATTGCATAACCTGTGGCGACGCGTTCCACGACTACTTTGCACTTCTAACCCCTCTTATAATGTTCTGTGGGAGAGATAATTTAGAACTTATATGGGCTAATTATCTATGTCCAAGACGCACAACGTCCAAGATGGTGATGTATCAGCTCCATAATTTTTTAATTATCGTTTTCAATATGATGATCCATCTATCATAAAAAAACATTATGAGTTTATACACTCGTAACATAGTAACGAGAGAACAAATTTCTAAAGTTCCGTGCGACTAAGGCCGAAAGGCTCTAATTCTAGGGCCAAAAGTTTCTTATTCTAAATGATCACCCCTACCCGCCTATCTTTGTCCAACCGTCTGCCTAACACCCTGTATATCAAAAAACTTCATATCTGTGACGATCCATTTTTAAAAAATATTCTTGAAAGAACCGTGTTTCAACATAGTAAGCATGGTAAATGTTAATGCATAATTAAAACTCAAGTAAACTTAACGCCTAACAACCTAACCCTCTTCAATTTAACCTCCACCTAAAACCCAGGTGCATAGACTTAAACGTACTATACTTTACTTTAACTTTTAAAGTGCGTTCCGTTGCCTAGGACACTGCACAATCGATACGTTCGACGCATGCGTGCCCTCCCCTCCCCCCACTAGGGCTCCAGCTTTCAGCTACGTACTATGATAAATTGCGTTACGAATGCCTTACTATGATCCTGGGAAGTAGGACGACATTTATTCATGTGTATTGAATGGGCGAATGGTTGGCGCTTTAATATAAAATAAAAATATACTTTATTTCAGACTAAAAAGTTTGTCCATAAGCCATAGCACAAGCTTACAACTATGTTAGTATAATGTAGTAACAATGAGACAAAGATTATACTGGATAACTTTTTTGTCAATCGTATTTCGTATTTTAAAACAGACTTGATCCCGTTTCTTTACTCGCAAATAGATCACATTTGCCAAATGGAATCGACCTTGTTACATGTCACTTTATCCTAAATATTTCCACTTCTTTCCGGTTGGTTAACCACTTGCGATTCAATGTTTCCATTCGCAGAGTATGACGCTGCATCTAAACCCACCTTTGATCGTTACGGTCGGTCTCCCGTTCCAAATCATATTTATTGTGCTTAATTTGCTTATCTTTTCTTGACCTCTTAATAGCCATCCATCTTGAACATCAATTCTTTGAATTGGGGTTTATGTAGTCTACGTATACGATCAATCCCCGATCTTTGTCAGTTTATACCATTAGCGGTGTGAAATATTTTAATCAACATTACGATTCTAAACCTAAGTTAATATCTACAGGGAAATTAGTTTTTTCTGAGTTTAAACCCCTAGAATTAAAAACCCAAACGATTTTTCGACGCTTCTTTTGGAAACTCAGTCATTTCTTTCTGTTCTCTGTTTTTTCTGGTCGTAATCTCTGCTTACATTGGAAACCATTAATTGCTGAACAAAGAAGGTAATCTATTTGAAAAAATGTTCCGTACGTCGGAATACCAGCTTCTTCCAATGCAATCTCAATCGCATCGCAATATATATGCTAAATTGCCAATTAATGAAACGCTATTTTTTAATTTTCATAGTGTATTTTGGGAAGTCAAAGTAAAGTAGACTTTACTGTCTACTAATAAAGCATAGAGTAGCTCGGAAACCTATGAATCTTTGAAGTACGATGACATTGCAGTTCTGTACTCTTCGTTAATATCACGAGTGGGAAATGGGTGGAGGCCGGAAATTTTCGATATGCTCTATCGATTGCGGTTTGATTTCTGCGGCAAGTTTATAAACTATATGTTAGTTGATATGCGCATTGTGTTGATTCGATTTTTGCAGAGGATGAATGAGAGGAATCTTAAAAACTCCGATACTACTGTAGATGAGAAGTGAAAAAAAACCATCTTCTCTGCAGTGGAAAATTTTAGAAAAGTTTAGCTTTAGCGCACACACTTATTTATCCACTTAAAAGTATCATGCGTACCTGATCTCTTTAATAAAGCGGTCGCTGTGGTCGAAATGGGCTATTAAGAAATCACCTCATCATGTCAGCTGATGCATGTCCACTGCTGGACATATGCCTCCCCCAAGGACCGCCACAACGACCGGTCCTGCGCTGCCCTCATTCAAAGTGTTCCCGCCGCCTTCACCAGGTCGTCGGTCCAACTTGCGTGGAGGTGCCTACACACGCTACGCTTTCCGGTACGCGGTCGCCACTTGAGAACTCTTCGGCCCCATCGGCCAACGGATCTGCGAGCAATGTGCACCACTAATTCTTTGGGCTATGTCAGTTACTCTGGTTCTTCTGCGGATCTCTTTATTTCTGATTCGATTTCGCTGGGAAACTCCGAGCATAGCCCTTTCGGTGACTTTCTGCCTTTTCCTCTATAGGTACTAATATTATATCAACGTAATATGAGTATAGTAACCTGTGTAATCCTGTTTTAATCATCGGCACATCTTGGGTATACATTTTTATAAAGACAAAGTTGTTTCCTATCAAACTTTAATCGGATCACAGTAGAAACTACCTTAGCACTAGAAAGACTAACTAGTTTGTACTAACAGGAGTTAGTTTAGTTAAATTGGAGCGGCGTGGTTAGTTAGGTACGGTCCAGCGAACAAATGGTCGGTGAATTGCAACTGCTGGGCACCTTTCCAAGTAAAGCTGTAGACGTCTTGTTTATATGTGCTAAAGGTTGAGGTTGAGAGTTCTTGTTTTGTGCTTTTGGTTTGGAAAGCGTTGAGTGTCTTTATAGCAAGTCTCGGCTTGTCGATTAAAGTCTAGTACCCGTTCGCAGACAACATTTCGGCCGTATCAAAATTTAGTAGTACCCCGCCTTTTCATGCCTAGATCATTTTAATTCCATCTAAAAGCATCTAAGCCTCTCTCTCTTTATTCCAATGAAGTTCCGATAGAAATTAGTTTAGAAAGTTCCGAGTTTAGGGCCTGAAGTCCTTTTCTAGAATCAAGATCGAATAATGCATTAATTCCATACTGCTTGTTACTTTCGAATATGAATTAGGACGTGTGACAATCAAAAATAGCACTCCTGTATCTCATTTACAGTTTTATTGGTGTATTCAATGGTAGAACCAACCATTTTACTTATAATTATAATGCGTACGATGTACGACGCGAGAAGAATCTCGTTAAAAAGCAATTTGCTCGACGGTTCCAATCCAACCAGATGGTTGGAGATCGATTGTTTGTTGGGTATGGGTACGATGATTGGCTTGTCATTTTATCGCCTTATCTCTTCTTGGCACTAGGGAGCAATATCACACAAGTGATTTTTGAGCGTAGGAACGATAACGCCGCGATATTTTTGAGATCAATCAGTGACGCGATGTTTTCGCATTTATTTTCAATACAAATTTATCCGAATCACTCAACCCTGCACTTGTAAGCTTTATTCGAATATTCAGTAAGCAGGGTAGACCGATTAAGTGTATTATAATGCTGGGGACCGGCCCTTTGGCCAGAAGTTTAAGATCTCTTACGAAAGTTTAGCTGGCTATACGCTCGCTGCTTATGTGTTTGCTTTCAAGGTTAGTTTGTGGGCAGCTTTAGTTGAATGTTTTTGTTCTTTGCATTCTGAAACTGTTTTGTTTTCAATAAGGTTGTTTATAATCTACAATACGCTCGAAGCGTGTATGCGACATAAGCTTTTGAAATAGCAACTTCAGGTAAAACTACGCTTTAAATAGCTTATCTTGGAAGGAAAACGGTATTATACAGGGTGAAATTGATATCAGTAGCATCCTTTTAAACTAAGAGTCTCCATTAAACTAAACAAGTTTTACTTTGGGAGCAAACCGATCGGAGAAAAAAAAAATCTGCTATTCCATACTAAACTGCAATGCCTACTAGACTCAAATGTATGCAACAGCTGATTTTTTTGCCCCGATTGGTTTGATCCCATAGTAAAAGTTGTTCAGTTTGATGGGTAGACTCTTAGTTTAAAAGGATGCTAATGATATCAGTTTCACCCTGTAGTGCCGACACCCCATGTATAGCCATAATGCTCTTAGTAGTCTCAGTAGACTCATTTCAATACACACTACACTGTATTGAAACCAAGGTTCGAAGTGATAATTATAAAATTATTGAAAAAATAAAAAGCTTGCGCAAGCAATGTCACGACATGTGTATCCAATCATGATCCGATCACGATTCGCGAAAAAAAAAGCTCACTATCACGAAATAATTTTTCTCACTGTTTTCTGTTGTTTTTCTCAATTATTTGTTATTCTTTGTGATACAAAACGAAAATGCTGAAGACTGAGATAGCTGGTTGGTCTGGATCTAATTTTATAGAACTTTTAGTTAGAAATTTTACTCAAAACTCAAAGGAGTGGAATGCCCTGCCTGCGTCAGTATTTCCGAGCGCTTACAACCCGAATTACTTTAAAGTACGAGTGAATAGGCATCTTCTGGGTAAGCTCGCTACATCCTCGACCCCATCTTTGTCCTGAGGACTGGATTGAGGTCAAGAGCAAACCCATTTGAAATCAAAGAAAATTATTATCTTGATAATTTCAAACCCTGATTGAAACGAGTCTACTGAGGCTTTTGACTACTTATATGTGGACTAGTTACGCGTGTAATTCAACTAACAAACATTTCTGCCACTTTTTGCGGGGGGGCGAGGTAACATGAAATCCGCAATTTTGGATTTTATTCCCCATAACTTTAGATCCTAATTTTGATTGTTAAAAATCATGAAAAGTAGTCTCGTGTGAACCCCAAACGTTCTAAGTTCGAAGTTATTGTTTCGCAATTATAGGCTGTCTCGTTTAGTGATAAGGTATAAAATTAAATGTAAATGCACATGATCAATTGATCTTATACCGTGGCAGAGGGGAAATGCTACCGCAAGGCTAGTCCTTATAATAAATAGTCAAACCACAGATCACTAAAACTAAAGGGAAATGTGAAAAAGGGGCGAGGCTAGTGTCGCAGCAATATGCGCAAAAACGGAACACATTGTTCGCGACAGTAATGATTGAATATATTATGAGGCTGAAAGCCAGTCGAGATATTATGTGTAAATAGTTTACAATGCTTGCGTAGTACTAAAGATTATTTGAACGTTGAGTTCTGATACCGCAATGGATAATGAGCACATTCAAGCTAACAAAATACTTTCTAGCGCGTGGTACTGGTGGTGATGCGACACTAGGTTTCGTACTCAGCGCGTTGGTTGCCATCTCTCTAGATCTCTATGAGTCAAACACTGAGACTTACTG
Source organism: Agonopterix arenella (assembly GCA_927399405.1). Classification (NCBI taxonomy): domain Eukaryota; kingdom Metazoa; phylum Arthropoda; class Insecta; order Lepidoptera; family Depressariidae; genus Agonopterix; species Agonopterix arenella. The sequence goes on from OV656704.1 coordinate 1,602,577, forward strand.
CCTGCAAAGGTCTCTTTAACAAGTTGACAACTGTGCTAACGGTACCAATTCATTTGCTTCGTCAAAAACACAATTGAAAACCTTTTGTTTCTCAAACTATTATTGTTGTAGATTTAAAAGTTGATTAATTACTTGCCTTATCTTATCGGTGACCGCTCGTTACATTATGGTGACCGCACGTGTTGGTCCGTGTCCGTGGAATTGATTTATGTTGCACGAGTGACTACACGTCGCGTCGCCGTCGTGGAGATATACAGGGTGTAAGGGAACCGCTACCCAAAATTCAATGGCTTGAAGGTACCCTTCAATATGAACAACTTTTACTATGGGACCATCTATGAGATCTCGAAAAAATCAGCTATCTTATACTAACATTAAATTCCTACCGAGCAATGTATGCAGGAGCTGATTTTTTTGAGATCTCATAGTTGGTCCCATAGTAAAAGTTGTTCATATTGATTGGTACTTTTACCCCTTTGAGTTGGATACGGTTCACTTACACCCTTTATAGGGTTTCTTTCATTATCCCACTGGGGAACGCAGTAACTAAAAACGGTAAAGTACAAGCGTCAAACTTTGTGTGATTATTGTAAATATTCTTAGTTAAAATAGCAAATTATTAAAGACCGTTCAAGTGTCGCCAACTGCGATTACGCGACACTCCGTTTAGATGAGGTATAGCTAATATTACTACTATAATCTAGAGATTATGAGAAACAAATCGACATGAGTTCCATAACTATACGCCAACTATACGATATAATTTTTATGTTAGCCTGTTTCCCATACTAAGATTGAGGATCTTTTTTACGTTGCAAAAAGGTACATTGTTCTAGATAGGTTAATGCTTATTTAGACTTTATCAGCAACTCCAAAAGTAACTGTTTGGTTGAACGAAATGAAAAACAATTACGTAATGTGTTATTAATACAAAATGCATGTCAGTAAATATACTATTATCAGATATAAACGAATAGCTGTGAATGAGAACGGAAGCTGGCATAATAGTTATGTTATACCTAGTTTAGGGTTGTCCCTTTACTAATTTGTGGCATTTAATTACAAGAAAGGCGTTTGGTTACTACTCTTATTAATGACTGATATGGCTATCGGAAAAATTATATAGGTTCCATGTTTTGTTTTAAACTGTCCTAATTTACTTATCCATAATTGTTCTTTTATACATCAAATCTTCAATGGATATGGTACTAGATATTTCCCTTCTTCGCTACGAATCTAATATTTTACAGTATTTATTTTAGTTTTCTAGGAAGTTAGAAAACCTTATGGCCTTTGACCAAAAGCAGCATAGCATAAGCAATTATGCTCACGACCGTGTTCCCCGAGAGACAAACCGAAAATCCAACCAAAACTGGCAATAATCTTCGCAAAGCTGTTTGGAGTTCCACTACTTAACCCAGATAGCTCTTAGACCTTGCAAATAATCCAGTATTTATTGTAACTCTTTCTCACTCGTCAGTCATTAAACATTTAATTGAATGAGAGATGATATAAACAAGTCTGTCTCTGTCCGCATATTGTCTTGTCGCACCTCCGTAAGTGATCGTATTGCGTCCGCTTATATCGAATTACGTTACATTATTCGACCCGCATAAGACACTCGAGTGCATTTGTATGGTGTAAATTATAGGCGAATAGCGGGAAGATGATATAAGGTGGAGTCTTGTAATTTCATAAAAAGAATCACGATTCAGTTCTTCTCTCAATATACTTATGTCTAGTCATCTAGAAGGCAGGTGTTGGTATAAAGAGAAGAACTGAATTGTGATTTATATAAGTGTAATTGCTCCATAGTTGCAATTACCAGATAGTTGCAATTACAAGACTTACATGATTAGATTTGCGAATGCTTCCTGACAAGAGTAGACGCAGAGTGATATGGCCATGAAGTCTTTTAGACTATTCCTGTCTATTTCAGTGCAAAACAAGAAGCAATCCCGTTCTTAACCCCCCTTATTCTGATGGAACAGGAAACCGATACGATCAGAAGGTGGGTGGGATGCAGTGACAACCGAAACCCAAATGGCATAAAAGATGCTGAGGTCGACGGTGCCTGAAGAGATTAGACTAGACCAGTGGAGTTCACACAAATTAAGACGCTTAGGTCAGATACTGGTTTTCCCGGAAAAAATAAGCAGTTTTTCTATGACGAAACCGGAATTCTTCTTAGTATAGATTCCGCTTTGCCCATTAACTTACCACCTCACCAATCCAGATAAGTCGCCTGGGAAGGTGCTTTTAAGACTGACAACCACACGAAAATTCTGGTCATTAGATTTTAAAGTGACAAATGAGATTGCTATAAAGATTTGAATACGACGACCAGATTCCGCATTTCCCAGAAAAAAATTAGCTGTTTTTCTGACGATACCGGATTTTCATTTAGTTTCCGCTTTCCCCAGAAACCCACTACACCAATCAAGATTGTAGAATTGCCTAGATTGGTGCTTCAAATTACTGGTTATTCTATTTAATTACTGAAAGTTACGAATGAGATCGCTGGAAAGACTCGTAATTTTGATGCTACTAGGTGCTACTAGCAAGCAATAGGGGGCGGTTAAAACCTCGCAGTGGATGAGTACCTTGATGTGGATATGCTGATGATGACATGAATGTCCATGGTGCCCCGCTCCCTCCATACCCTTGCACTCCACGTGGCGTGCCAGACTGGTAAAGAAGTCTACGTATGTCAGTCGACTCGTGAGTGTAAACAACATGAAATAACAATGTCATCCGTCGTGCAGGCTTCTGTTACGAATCTCTTCGAGTTCCGAATGCTTCCTGCTGCGAGAATAATGCTTAATGAGTAGGTTTTTGGAGAGCGTCTGTCGCTCGTTGCGGATTAAAACCCGGACTGTATCATGAGGGTCCGGGTTCTAATCCGCACGGACATGCTATGTTCCAATGAGTTTTTCTAACGTATGTTCGTAATACCGACTGCTCTCAAACGGTGAAGGGACACAGAAGAAATGTTGAAGCGTATATATGTGAAGTTTACGTCCACATTGGGCGCGCGTGGTGTACTAGCGCCCATACTCCCTACTTGAAGGTAGCCTACTTTGCTTGCCCTGCAGTGGGCCTTATAGGTACCTACCTAGTTAGTAATATTTGAAGGGGTGGTTTAGATTTTAGAACATTGTCCACTATTTGTCTTTTGTACTTTTTACCTGTGATGACGAATAAATGTTTTTGATTTCAAACTGAACAACTCACTATGGAGCCAACATAAAAAAAGTCTACTGTCCCATACACAACCTTTGAGTTGTATAAAATTAGCACCGCCTTCATATTTGTTTCACTGGTTTCGCCTCAAGAATATTGCCAGAATGGTGAATAACAATGAAAATACTCAACTTTCTCGATATAGTTCTCGGTACACGTGTTTAATTGACGTGCATGTAGGAACCGTTAGCTGGAGTGCTATCGGTTCTATTTTTAACAGTCGTTAGTTTGCTAATCCGCCTGGCAACACGGCCTTCTGCTCTTGAAATCTTTAGCTTACCGACGAACGTTAGTGCTTCCGATGTGTAGAATTTGATAATAGTACATTTTCACCATGTGATTACACAAAATAGAGACATAATATGGCTCATACACAGGGTGAAATTGATATCATTAGCATCCTTTTAAACTAAGCGTCTACCCATCATACTGAACAACTTTTACTACGGGAGCAAACCGATGGAAGCGAAAAAAAACAGCTATTCCATAGTAAACTGCATCTCGACGCGCGAGATCGCGACTGAAATGTATGCAACGGCAGATTTTTTGCTCCTATCGGTTTGCTCCCATAGTAAAAGTAGTTCAGTTCGATGAGTAGACTCTTAATTTAAAAGGATGCTAATGATATCAATTTCACCCTGTAGATAGTATCTATCACGCAAGCAATTTCTGAGCGTAGACAATATAGCAACTACACTACAACGACGTCGCAACTGAATCGTCGCGATTTTTAATGAGCTATATCGCCGCGATTCCGCCTCGAAACCGGCACCGCCGCGACACTGATAGATCCCGACAGACAGAGGAGTTAGCTTCTAATAACCAGCAAAATAATATGGCCCGGCCCAGCGTTTACATAGTGGGAGCCTCTTAAGCCACCAATCAATCAATTAAATCATTTAAATATTTAAAATCATTTCATAGACTCGCAGGAGTACGGGTTGGAGTGCGGGGTGAGGCAGGGAGGCCTGTCCTCACCGCGACTCTTCAATTTATACATGAATTTATAAATAATATCAGTTACGCCGACGATATGGTCCTGCTGTGTCCATCGATCAGGGCACTCCATGTCTTGATTGGCATATGTGAGAGGTACGCAGAGGCACACGGCCTCAGGTACAATACTAAAAAGAGCGAACTACTCATTTTCAAAGCAGGGAATAAAAAACCTAAGTCTGTACCACCAGTCAGACTTGGAGGAGAGCCGTTGAGTAGAGTCACCAAGTTCAAGTACCTGGGTCATTGGGTCACTGAGGACCTCTCTGATGACTTAGACATTGAACGGGAGCGTAGGGCACTTGCTGTAAGGTGTAATATGGTGCCTCGTAGGTTTGCACGGTGTACAAAACATGTTAAAATAACCCTCTTTAAATCGTACTGTCAGACTTTTTACACCGGCAGCCTATAGGTCAATTACAAATGCAAAGCTTTTAATGCCCTACGCGTCCAGTACAATAATGGTTTCAGGATACTAATGGGGCTGCTCCGATTTTGTAGCGCATCAGGCATGTTTGCAGAGGCCAATACAGACTGTTTTCAAGCAATAATCGGAAAGAGAGTGGCCTCCCTGATGCGTCGAGTGCGGGACAGCTCTAGTGGCATCCTGAACACCATACTGGAGAGGACTGATTGCCCGGTCGTGCGGCACTGAAACCATGTGCACATGGGGTCCAGGCCTACCTTATTTAATATTAATTAACAATATGTATAGGTGCACTACGAAAGGATTTTTTGAAAAACAGGGGCACAACGGGGTCAACACCCAAAGCTAGTCTCAAATAAGGGGGATTTACGAATGACAACCAATGATGACAACCTTCAAATGTTTTAGTTGTACCAAAGTGTTTGATCAGCCCAAAAGGGACTTGTAAATAACACTTGTAAAATACACTGTCGTGTTTAATAATAGCGAACGTGCTTGTAGTTTAGAATAAAATGTTAATATAAAGCCTCTTTACATGTGAAATTCGCGCATATTTTGAATGTCGCATTGCGGGTTTGGTGTAATTGGACACGGGATGCCTCGTCGGGATAGGGACTCCAAGCTTCTAGATATTTCCAGGACACTATAACTGTTCCATTTTTGTTTATTTTTGTCTTTATCTGAAATCTGTACAATCATCGTATCTAATACTTCAAGAAAACGTTATTAATATTATAATATTATATTATAATATAATAATAATATAATATTTTTTAAATACAAAAACCATTGAAAGTAGGTATACAAAAATAGAGTTATGACTTTCGATATTTCTTATGGTGGAAGAAATAAGATAAATGCAATATGGTACTGAGAATACATAATTAAGTCAATAAAGTCAGGGAAAACCTTTCACCTTTCGGCTAATTTAATTCGTCTCCACGCGGTACGACGCCGACGTAAGTCAATATGAAGCTACTGTACACGAACAGTCTTCAGCCTTATAAGTGGTTTCAACTTCCGAGTAGGTAACGAACCTCTTTGTTTTCACTGTCGCATTCTTGTCAAGCCTGTCTCACTCCGCACTTTAGGTATAAAAGTGTGAAGTTTTGCATACTATTGTCTTTAGGTTATGGTATTAATTGGCAACCAAAAGAGCGGTGTTCATTTGAATATGAACGCTATCACACTGCCTTTAGAAAGGAATATCGCTCGCTTTCACAGAGACGTCTTAGGTATGATTTATACCATTACCTAAACGTGATTTTAAGTCTTCAGTACGGTAGTACTATTATTTTATTCTGAGCTCTTTAACTTTGTTGGTTGTATAACAGGAAAGTCCACCAAAAGTTGAATTTCATGGCTAACTCAGTCTGCACATATGCCTTCGGAGTGGTTCCGAGCAAGCTTCCGAGTGGTTGAAGCCTCTTGTGTGGCTTGGTGCTTACAATTCTTTAGAGGAATTTCTTCTGAAAGCTTTAATACAGCTTCTCCAATTCCTTTTACTGCTTTTACGTAAATAAATACTGAATGTAGATACCAAGTTTTGGTGTAAATAATTTTTGTTAAGAAGTCCTCAGAAAACAAACTCTTGGTTAACATAACTTATCTAAAATTTGATTTAAAATTCGAAAGATTTGTCCATTATCTAAAATTTTAATAAGCAATCCTGCAGAATCCCAACTGTAAGCAAGCGTGTCGAATCGCATGTGATTGGCGAGCGATAACCGTGACCTTTATCTAATAACAACACTGCGATTACTCTTCACATCACCCTTTCCATTGCTCAGTCATAAAAAGAAACTAAAAACCCATCGAACAAATCTGCCACTGTATCCGAAACATTGGACAAAACGCTACAAAAATCCATCCAATTTTAATGTTCTTACGGAAATCGTTTCCACCAATCGCAGCACCGCGTTTCAAGGTTTCAAAGGTGTAGTTTTGATGGTGTGTGTAATGTTTTGAATTGGCGACATGTCAACACTCATTTTGCTTTTATAAACTCGAGTTGTAAAAGGATCGCCTTGGTTCTTTTGAACGGTGAGAAATGACGGGGAAATAGTTTTGAAAGTCGTGAGTTTGCTTTATATTATTTTAAGTTATTTGCTATGCGTGTAAATACACTATCTTGGAAATTGTCACACAGTTTTTTTAAGACTAGAAATTCTAGCCCGGACTTGTATTATGACGACGAGACAACTGTACAGGGTGTAAATTTAAATGCTTTACGTACTTTATAAGGTGCATCAGGCCATCAAACTGAACAACTTTCAATATGGGACTCAACTGTGAAATCGCGAAAAAAAAACAGCTGTTCCCGCTGTTCGTAAATTGTCAATAGCTACTCGACCATAATGTATGAAACAGCATTATTTCCCCTGATGCCAATATTCGTCCCATAATAAAAGCAGTTCAGTTTGATGGTCTGAAGCATGTATTCAGGGCCTATGTCGAAAAATAATTGAAGCGAAATGGGCGTATGATAGCTGATACTGCCTGATGCGAGAGAAAGAGATGGGGCGGCGCGCGCGCCTGAAACGACGCAAGCGTAAAACAAACTTTATTTAATTGTGATTGTACTATTTATGTAAGTTCAATTCTGCTCTTATCAAAATTTGTAAAATATCAATCTCTTTTTTTAAATCTAGTCTCGTGTTTCTATTATTCACTGAGCAGTTCAAGCGTTTATCGATAAAGACGGAGACTACTTTGGCTTGTTTTTCTATCGAGAAAATGTGTCTTAATCGTGTTTTGGCTCTAATCAAAACATCAATTATATGTTCAATTTACACATATCCGCAAATCATACTCCTACTGTTAGTACTTCATGATATATGACGCTTTGAAGAATCCTATTTTTTTCACATAGCCGCTTAAGTCTACGAGTATTAATATTTGAACAATTTATATTAGATTAATGTCTACGCAATGAAAATTCAACATTGTTTTATCTTTCATCGTAAGATTCGTAAGCTTGAACGATTCTTTTAAGTTTGCCTTTTTAAACCTCTCGTACTTGTTGGATTTGTGCTCTGACGTCTTTCTGATAACTTTGTCTATATTTTACTCTATTATACGTCAGTGGACAATGATATTATATCATGTGAAGTTTTATAAACTATTATATTATTATCTCATTCACTAAATTGTCTACTACATACATCGACCTACCTAAATGGCTAATGATATTATTACGAGGAGAATGAAATGATCACCAAAATTGTAGCTATAGCATATTGGCTGTTAATCTTGTTCGTCTAATCATTTATTTTTCACCTCTCCGGGCGGAAAGCGTCAACTTTCGTCCCGCTGAACTAAACGAAATTGCCGCTTTCCGCCTCCGTCGAGGAGAAAAATAGTATACTAATCTCGGGCAGTAAATAAGAAAGCCTCAGGGGTGCGATTTTTGAATCTCATTCGCTTATCTCAGCAGTTGAAAATGTCAAAATTACTATGGAGATATGGCTGATTTGACTTTCAAAAACATACTTCAGGAGTGCGATTTTTGAAAGTCAAATCATCAGTAGAAAGATGCGTATCTCCATACATTTTCAGCTGTTGAGTTCAACGTATGAGATTCAAAAATCGCACTCCAGATAACATGTATGTTACATGAGATCTGAGACCTTTCTTACTTTCCTACATTTGGTGTGTAATCTACTATTATAGGCTTAATTATTTCTGACTTCAGTGTATACATAACATATTTAACATAAATGTTCTTTATTTGCACACCAAAATACATAACACCAACTATTTAGAGACATCTAGAGTTTAAATTATGATACAAGTCACAAATTTAAATTTGACAGACTCCTGAAAATCTAAAGGCTTGGCGTAAAGCCTTATCTCAGTACCAAAACACATGATAAGGCCGTTTCTTATGTCTTCACGGTGATACCTCATCATCGGCAACATATCCACAATATCGCTGCAATAATTTATCGCCGTAGCTCTGAAATTTTGCTGAGCTCTCAAATGCTCTTAGTTACAAAAAAATGCTAGTTGACTAATACAAGCACAAGAGGAAATATCGCACAGAGGGAAAGCTTCGACGCAATCGCGCTACTGGACAATCTATGACAGACAATAGAGGATTGCGATCAAGTGATCATTTTGTCTCTGTCCAAGGGTACAACACAAAGATTACCCCCAATAGATACCGCATACAAGGCCGTTGACGCGTGCCACACATCTATGATTTTGCACTGATATAAGCAACGCGAGTGAGCGAGCTCGAAGCAGTGCGACCTTGAAATGGCCAATCATGTTGCATTGTTTCGTGCCCCGCTACCCGCACTCACCGCCAAAAATGGTGACTTCGGTCCTGTACAAAATTTTCATCATGCGGGGGGTAATCTGTGGCACAACATGATCACTAGACGGTAGACGCACTTGCCCAATGTCTCCCATAGTTTGTCCACTAGCGCGACTGGTGTCCAAGCTTTCTCTCTGTGAGGTATGGGGTATTTATTCATGAGCTACAATCGTCTTTATAGTTTTAAACGTATAGTCTCATATATTTGTTATTATTGTTCCAGAGAAATCAGTACAGTGCGAGGAGAGTGGTCGGTGTGTCGCGGCGACAACAGCGGCCGGTTGCCGTCGAGGGTGCATGACGCTTCACACACCGAGAGACACTGCCCGCAGGTGCGTTCCCTTCTGATATCAGAGCTTAATACATTACTGTAGTACCACAGTATTACTATAAGCCTCACAGTATGGCAACGCTCGCGCTCTTGATGGCGGGCGATGACGCCGCCCTCCGGTAAACCGCGTCCGTGTACTTACGCTGTCATGCGTAGATATGCAAGGCAATCCCAACACCTTCATACAGATCTTATGATGAGACCCCCGCCGCCCGGTTCCCCGCAATGCCCTCTCCGTTGCTCTGTGCAAGTACGTCCGTTGCCGTACTGTAAGGACTCCAAGGCCTTCATACAGATCTCATGATGTGACCCCCGCCGCCCGCTTCCCCGCAAGGCCCGCTCCGTTGCTCTGCGCAAGTACATCCGTTGCCGTACTGTAAGGACTATAATAGTTGTGCTGTGGTAGTACCTACTACGCTACGAGATGATTGACAGACACCTTATGGGTGACCCAGTGAACGCAATTAAAACATGGAAGCATTTCCGCTTAAAAATGATGCAACGCAGTTTGTGTCTCGGTAGGTGGGGCTTGCCAATTGTGCCTCGAAGGAGTTTATGGCAGCAATTATACAGCGCATCAATTCGCGCCATTGACATGGTTGCTATAGCAGCTCAGTTCACGCATGACTAGCCCCCGGTCATTTCGAAGACGTCAAAAACTGCCGCTAAAATTCATAAAAAGTCAAATTTTTTAATTGGGCCAAAGATTATGTAAAGAGTATTTTTCCATTTTTTATTGGCGTCCACTTGAGTGACCCCACAGATATAATTATCTTATTGATTAGCTCTGCACACGGCATCCGAGAAAATGAGAATGTGACTCTGTTTTTATTACCTACTTTATGCATGTCTAAATGAGCGCCCATCACTACATTGTTAATGATGTTGGTGTTAATATTACTGATACCGAGTAATCCCCGAATGTCGCTGGAATTCATTGCCCAGTGTTGTCAATGGTCGCCGCTGTTTATCCCTCAGAAAAGAGAATCCGGCTTTACCTTAAAAGAAGTGGCATGTAAATGCAGCCGGCGTCCATTTCGTTCAGAAGAATGTCACAGGTTCCATGACAATTTTAAGAAGATTCAATCATAAGACTTTGGGTTGAACCAAATTTTGACGGAATCGCTTTTTTTCACGCTCTATTCTCTTCTGTAGCACCAGGAACGTCATTTGCTAGAGCGGGAAAGGTCGCAGCACTGCGATGCGTGCTATGGCACTTACGGTATCTTTCTCGCTCTAGCAAATTACGTTCCTGGGCGACAGAATAGGATAGAGCATGAAAAATTGCGATTCCGTGCTGATATGTGATGTCCAATTAATTATAACACTTTATTGTACACACGGACATAATAATACACAAAGTTGAGAAAACATGTACAAAGGGCGAGCCAGTCCAACCCTTCTGCAGATAATTTATTCGTTTAAAATGTTTTTTTTTGTCACGCCAGGCGATTTCTACTGGTTCTTTTTTCTGTGCTTTATCCTTAGATCTAAGTAAAATTAATGGATATGCCTATTTTTCTGGTTTGAAATGTTCACGTAAGGCCGATCCCTTAATTTTACTTTCGTCTAAGGCTTTATCCCGATGGTCAGTTCATCTATGTCTTCTCGAAGCGCCTAACTGAGCCAACAAACAGTCTATCTTGTTGCAGAACATCAAAATTTTGCAGTAATAGGCACCGCAAGCTGCTGCCGCTCCGGCAGACGTGACTGGCGCGCGCCGCGGGAGTGTCCGCCCCGCCGCCGCATGCACAGCGCACGCTAAGCGCCTCCACCAGCTAGGCTTACTACTCTACACCTACTGCACCGAGTATTATACGTTACCAGGTCAGTTTAGTCGTATCTAAGATATTGCATGATTACATAGTTAAAATTGTAGTCCTGTGAAGATCGGAGACTGCGCTCGAAGTCGTTGACGATTATGTATATCTGGGTCAAACTGTCTAGTTAGGTTAGGTTCAACTTCGAGAAAGAGGACGATCCTTGAATCCAACTCTGCTGGGGCAGTATTTGGAAATGCAGTTTAATACCTTCTCGTTTAAAATTACTAGTAGAAAGGCTGAAAGTCACAATTGCTAAACTAGGGTGGCATGCGCTGGTCATATTGCTCGCAGAACCGATGGTCCATGGGGCCGAAGAGTTCTCGAGTGGCCACCGCGTACAGGAAAATGCAGCGTGGGTAGGCCCCTCACAAGGTTGACCGGCGACGTGGTGAAGGCGGCGGGCACCCATTGGACGAGGGCAGCGCAGGACCGGTCGTTGTGGTGCCCCTTGGGGGGGAGGCCTACGTCCAGCAGTGGACATTATCAGCTGAGATGATGATGAATTGTATTACCAGAATTAAATCCAGTATGCCTACGCAGCCTCCGAGAAAACAACAGAGATCGGGCTGTACCTTTATGTAGGGACACACCTACCGACAATAACTAATAAAACTAACTTCACTGGAGCTGCAATTCAAAGTGGGTCATGGCCTCCGAAATGAGGAAACACCACATTTCCCAATCCTATGCTACCTCTCGCCAGTAGCTGGCTTGAAGACAAAAACCACTGCATTATAAACCTTATGATTATGAAGCATGATTTAAGATCCTTTTTCAAGCTTCGAAATTGTAGCATACAGGTTTCCTCACGGTGTCTCCCTTATAGTATTTTAGTTCAAATCAGCTGAAGATCCCTTATTCACATCACTTTCTTCTTTTCCAGATCCAGCAAAAAAAAATCAATCTCCAGAATAATTTAGTTAGAAATATAATTTAGTGGAAGCTAGAACCATGGGGTCTTTGAACGTAAACCGCAATGTGGCGGACGCGTTCTACCGCTACAAGATGCCGCGCATCTGCGCCAAGGTTGAAGGGAAGGGCAACGGCATCAAGACCGTCATCGTCAACATGCCTGAGGTGGCCAAGGCGCTCGGCAGGCCTGCGACTTGTAAGTTCCATTTGTTTTTATTGTGTACAACTAGGATTCATGATGTTCTTCGAATGTTTAGCTAGTTTATGCGTCCTCCACACGCCTAGGCAAGCCCGCTGCAAATTAACACTTCTGTATAGTGATTGTGGCTAGTTTCCTTTATCGTTTATGGAATATTCAATTTACAGCGGCTTGCCTAAGCTCGCGCAAGCGTGTGGAGGAAGCATAACACGCATATGGGTCAAGCAACGGGCCCAACGTGACTTGGTGGAGAATAGATGCCTTATCAATATTATCATATCATCGGAGTAAATAAGAATAATCAATCAAATATTCTTTATATTACACCAAAACATGAACATTAAAAACCTTCTCCATTTTTGAAGTCGGTTAAAAATACAGAGAAAGAAATACAAGAGGCACAAAATAACGTGATCTTATCGCTAAGAAACGATTTCTTCCAGACAACCTTAGGGTAGAGGAAATGGTGAACGAAGAGAGGTAGGCGGTGTTTCAAACAACAATAATAATAATAATAATTGTTTTTTATATTCGCATACCTCACGGTACACACGGCGACACATCAATCCAAATACAAAACTAAAATAAGCTGGCACCGCGTAGGACGAGTAACGTATAACGTCGCGCGGCCAGTTTATATTGGGTTTGTATAGCTTGATGAGTCGCTGTGTGTACATCACAGTGGTCCTTTAAAACTACACTCCAAATATTCCAAGTATAATTTGTCTATTCTACTTTTTACCTGTTATGACGAATAAATGTTTCTGATGAAGTTGAGAATATTTTTAAGGTACTTTCTTAACGAATACCGCCATCTAACAGTAAAAGTATCCTAGATCAACTGCTGCCTTCCGAAGCACAGTAGCGCTCTAGATGAAGTTGATGTTGTAGTTAGTGGCTCATAAGAACGCTCAACGTCTCGCCATAACATGTGTCACTAGCCCTCAGGTATTCACATATGAAACACATGTGACCTCGCCGTGCGTGATACCGATGACAATTGTTTACCTACGATAGCTACTCACAGACTGGCTCACTGGTTTGTGATGCTACTAAAAGGTGGTAAACAGCTGTCATGTGTTTCTAACACTACAAGGAATGTTACAAATGCTAAGACTTATTTTGCCCGCGAAACACTTTATCATCTGTGTTATCTTGTGGTCTAGAGTTATCCTACATCTTTAAAAATGGGATTCTCTTCTATGCTGTCACATGTCCCTAGCAACGCAACACGGCATAGCTAAGAAGCGCCTTTCCATTCGTTCATCTAGCACGTGACAGAGCCAAAAGAATCCCCGAGATACAGCTGTCCCACTATGGTCATTTACAGCAATTAGAGAAGGTAGAAATGTTAAAAGAAAAATGCTCGTTTTACGTTTTTCGTACATAATTTAAACGTACGTAATTTTTTCGTTTTTCGTACACTTTGAACCAAAGTTCTGGAATATTATTATAATTATTTAAATAGAAACAGTTCGAGTCAAATACCTTGTAGGTTGTTCTGTAAGAATAATCAGTAAGTACCCGGCAATCATAGGTACACGTTGACAGTTATAAAATAGTATTTTGTTTAAATCGTCAGACCCGACGAAGTACTTCGGGTGCGAGCTGGGAGCGCAAACGCAATTCGACTACAAGAACGAGCGCTTCATCGTTAACGGAAGCCACGACTCCAGCAAACTGCAGGACCTTCTCGACGGGTAAGTTTTTAACTATTTGTTTATATAAGGTCTAACAAAATTAGGTGAAACTATTTTAAGGGGATGATCAGACCATCAAACTGAACCACTTTCTCTATGGGACCAATATCGAAATCGCGAAAAAAAAATCTGCTGTCCCATACATTTACGTAAAGTAAGTTTGTATGGAACAGCTGATTTTTTTTTCGCGATTTCGATGTTGGTCCCATATAGAAAGTTGTTCAGTTTGATGGTCTGATCATCCCCTTAAAATAGTTTCACCTAATTTTGTTAGACCTTATATGTTTAGAAGTGACCTGTGATTGATCATATCAATTAACAATTTTTGCAATTGTTTACTGGACATGAACATATTTCCCAGATTCATCCGCAAGTTCGTGCTGTGCCCCGAATGTGACAACCCCGAGACGGAGCTGATAGTGTCAACCAAGCGCAACACAATATCGCAGGGCTGCAAGGCGTGCGGCTACCACGGCCAGCTCGACTTCAACCACAAGCTGAATACCTTCATACTGAAGAACCCGCCCGCTGCCGACCCTAGCATGCAGGTACTGTCTAGCATAAACTATATTCGACGAGGAGTAGGTTGGCTAAACTCGGTCCTCAGTGTAAGAGGTAATGAGCTCGATGCCACTTTAAGCTAGCTGACTGTATTACCAATGTCAGCAAGATATGAAAGACAATAAAAATGAACTGCCATTATACTACATGAATAGTTTAACGGAGTGGCTCAATAGATAATAGTCGAAATCAAAGCGCCAGTTGCCTCTTTAAAGAGAATTCAAAAGTATTGCATCTTTTCCTCTGTAGATGAATCGACGATCTGTAATTTTTTTTATTTAATTTAGTTCATTTATTTACTTTAATGGGTACATAATTATGTCTTAATATTATTATTATCATGCCAAACTGCAGCAGTTTATCAGCTCGGGGGTTTAGGTTTGAACCTCATTTGGCAGCACGTAATATATCCTTTTCTGCCGCTCAGGAAAGTCATTTGCTAGAGCGAGAAAGGTCGCAGCACTGCCGGTGCTGTCGCATTCCCGCTCTCTACGCTCTAGCAAACGACGAAAAGGATGAAAAATCCGTGCTGCCAGATGAGGTTCAACCCTTATGGCTTTTCATTCAATGATACAATTTTCTTTATAAGATTGCTTACATTCAACTTAAGGCTATGTGTGTGCTGGGGGTTTGCTTAGATCAAAGTAAAATTAATGTATAGGCCCAAACAACGTTAAGTTGAAGCACACAACTAGTACTTTGTCGATACAAACTAGCACACTTGGTCTGTCATCTTGGTACATATTTCAATCAAACAATTATACTTTATTCTACACCAAAAAAGCATAGTATGCAGAGAGCAAACAAACAGGAAATACAAAAGGTACAAAAACAGGCGGTCCGATTTGAAGTGGCCCATCCCATTATTTTACTAATATTTCTGATCTAAGGGGGCTTTGCACACACTACAACGTTTCGTGCAATTACTGAGTGATTTTTTTCTTAAACGATATGTTGGAACATGTTTGACGTAGTTAAGGTGGTCAGAGGGGTCAATTTTATACAAAACTTTGACGCACAATACGCGTAGACGGTATTGATATAAGTAACTTTGTATATATGGATAATAGTATAGAAAATCTAGATGCCGCGTAACAAATAACATTTGCAATTTATAAAATAATTACGAAAATATAAAGCTTTGAAATTTTTCATACAAAATTTTAAAAGCTTTTATATCTTCGTAATGATATTATAAATTGCAAATGTTATTTGTTACGCGGCAACTAGATTTTCTTAACTATTTTTCCATATATAAAATATTACTTTTATTATTTCTGTCTACGCGTATTGTGCGTCAAACTTTTGTATGGACTGAAACCACCTTAAGCTTACACCTTGTCCCCGGCAGGGCTCCTCGCTGACGGAGGGCAACCGCGGCAAGCGCTCCAAGCGCTCCGGACCCACGGCCGGCGCCAACGGCAACCACGACGAGAGCGACCCCAAGAATGTACGTCACGCTTTTATACAACATATTATACAGGATGCTTGAGACCATCAAACTGAACTTTCACTATGGGATCAATGCTCACGATTATATTCCCCGAGGGGTCAAGAGATATTCTGAAACCTCAGAGTAGTACCGAAACTCTGTCCAGTCCAGTCTACAATAAATCTTAATTATTATAAAACTGTAACAGAAGAAAAGTTACGATATAGTTTTAGGTGTCTCCGATTCCAAATCACAAATTTTTGGTATGTCTGTTTGTTTGATCGAGAATCACGCAAAAACTACTGAACCGATTATGATGAAACTTTTTAGTTTGATAGCTTATGATTGTGATCTGACTTAAAATCTGTTATATAATTTGTGCGGACGAAGTCGCGGGTTATTATTATTATTAGGTGATTGGGGCCTTAACAGATTTGCGTCTGTGCCACTTCGACCATCGCTGATCTTTTGTGAACGCCCCTTCCTACAGTTCCCTGTTAATCCCTACAGCGGTTAGGTATCGCAGTAGGTTTTTAACAGGGAGTTCTTGTATCTCATCTGGATCGCGGGTTAACTCTAGTGCTAAATAATGGTGCTTATCAGGAGAGCGAGACGCCGATAACGCCCACAGCGCCGCACCCCAGGAGCAGAAAGGAGAAGAAGCACGAGGAGGATGATGATGACGGCAACTGGACCGTCGACGTCAGCGAGGAGGCCGTGCGCGCGCGCATGCAAGGTACTAACACGTTTCTTGTATGGGGCATAATCGAGACATCAACAGCCTATGCAGGGTGTTAGGGGTAAACAGTTGCATTACTATTAGGGGTGATTGTACCCATAATACTGAACAACTTTCCCAAAGAAACCTATAGAAAATTCACAAATTTTCTTTTTGGTTTCCTATACTAAATTTAATCAGCTGATCGAACGTTTCTATGAAAAATATAATTTTTATTTTGCAAATTTGCTTTATGATTCTTAGGGAAAGTTGTTCAGTATCATGGGTACAATCACGCCTTATACTAATGGAACTGTTGACCCTAACACCCTGTATACGTCCAACTGCAGAGCTCAGGCCTAGCCTCAAGGACGGTGTATGGGCGTAAGTGTCGTGCAGTAGTACCAGATTTCGATGTACCTGCGCAGTTGACAAATTTTAATAGCGCGCGAAATTACACTGACCAATCAGGATGTGCGACCTTCAATGCCTTATCACGATTGGCTAATTGTTTTCGCGCCCTTTTCGCTGCTATCCGACTTTGCACCCTTTGATTACTAAACGTCTTCGGGTTTTAACGGGACTCTGCGCAAACGAAAATTGCCGAGGTTAATTATTTTCCGGGTCGTACTGTAAGTATTATGAATTTCTGTTTTGCGTTTCGATAGGTCAGTACCATTGTACCATTACGTTCTTTTTATTCTGTTTTTGTTACTGTATGTTTGGTGTGCAAATAAAGAATATTTATGTTATGTTTGTTCGTTTGTGGGGCCATAGGTTCAAGCGAATATTTTCTATGAGAAACGCGAATGCCCAGCCCTGCGAAAAGAAGCGTGTGTATTCAATGTATGATTTCACTAGATAAACTATCCAAGAATACCGTGTTGATTTGTTCTGATTGTCGATTGCAGATCTAACTGAAGGAGCTAAGTGCATGACCCTGTCCGAAGACCTTGAGAAGAACGAAAAACAGCGCATGGATCTGTTCTACGCGTACCTCAAACAGAAGGCCGCCTCCAACGACGTTGAGGGCAACAAGGCGATCGTTGACATATTGCACGAGGCAGAGCGGTTAGTTTACTAGTTATTATAAGAACTTGAAGCAGCCATGGATCTGTTCTACGCGTACCTCGACCTAAGGCCGTGGAGGGCAACAAGGCCATCGTCAATATACTGGATGAGGCAGTTATTATAAGAACTAGAAGTAGCTATGGAACTAGAAGCAATTGAGTTTTTTGTCGTATGTAACTAAACACTTTCGCTGCTAAGCTCAAAACAATGATCCTCGCGCAGTGCTAAAACCGATGCTTCTCGTGAGTCGTGCGCACAGTTGTAACGTAAAAAGATCAATGCTGCTCATCCCGTGGGTCATCCGCACAGGCGTATGGTTTGGGTGACTCACGCTGTAGGTCATGACATGAGTACAGGCGAAATGCAATAGAGCTTGACCCCCTCGTAGGTCGTGCGCACAGTCGTAACGTTGAAACGATAAATGTGGCTCGCCTCGTGGGTCACCCGCGCAGGCGTAAGGTTTTCGGTGACTCTCGTGGTAGGTCATGAGCATAGGCGAAGTGCAATTGAACCGGCTCGTTACGTTGGTTCTTCAGTACTGCGGCCCATTTGCGGTCTTCAGCAGCGAAAGTGTTAATGCGTATTCTTGCTCGCACCATCAGTATCGTAGATGCTTACTTCTTTTAAATTTACCCTTTTGTGTGAAATGACAGCTCAGTGTTCAAGTTGTGCGATAGGTGACGTGAATCACAAATAACCTATTATTATCATTGAGGTACCTAGAGGTATAACACTCATTTGAGCTGATGGGCTCCAACTTACTTAGCATGTGCCGGGCGCGTGCTACACCGTAATGCGCCTAGTGCGCGCTTTACACTGCTGATCGTGGTGCACAGATTTTGTTCGCGTTGTCTGTTCTATACATAATTATTGGATGATTACTTTGTTGTTTTCAGTTTGGAGGTGAAATCGAAAGCGCCGCTGGTGATCTTCGAGGTGCTGGTGCGGCCGGCGTCGCTCGCGGCGGACGTCAAGAAGCACCGCGTGCTGCTGCTGCGCTTCACGCGCGGCGACGCTCGCGCCCAGCGCGCCGCGCTCCACGCACTCACCGCGCTCTGCGCCCTCACCAACACGCTGCTGCCCAAGGTGCCCGCCATACTGAAGGTGAGCACTGTCTGTAGCTCCACGCACTCACCGCGCTCTGCGCCCTCACCAACACGCTGCTGCCCAAGGTGCCCGCCATACTGAAGGTGAGCACTGTCTGTAGCTCCACGCACTCACCGCGCTCTGCGCCCTCACCAACACGCTGCTGCCCAAGGTGCCCGCCATACTGAAGGTGAGCACTGTCTGTAGCTCCACGCACTCACCGCGCTCTGCGCCCTCACCAACACGCTGCTGCCCAAGGTGCCCGCCATACTGAAGGTGAGCACTGTCTGTAGCTCCACGCACTCACCGCGCTCTGCGCCCTCACCAACACGCTGCTGCCCAAGGTGCCCGCCATACTGAAGGTGAGCACTGTCTGTAGCTCCACGCACTCACCGCGCTCTGCGCCCTCACCAACACGCTGCTGCCCAAGGTGCCCGCCATACTGAAGGTGAGCACTGTCTGTAGCTCCACGCACTCACCGCGCTCTGCGCCCTCACCAACACGCTGCTGCCCAAGGTGCCCGCCATACTGAAGGTGAGCACTGTCTGTAGCTCCACGCACTCACCGCGCTCTGCGCCCTCACCAACACGCTGCTGCCCAAGGTGCCCGCCATACTGAAGGTGAGCACTGTCTGTAGCTCCACGCACTCACCGCGCTCTGCGCCCTCACCAACACGCTGCTGCCCAAGGTGCCCGCCATACTGAAGGTGAGCACTGTCTGTAGCTCCACGCACTCACCGCGCTCTGCGCCCTCACCAACACGCTGCTGCCCAAGGTGCCCGCCATACTGAAGGTGAGCACTGTCTGTAGCTCCACGCACTCACCGCGCTCTGCGCCCTCACCAACACGCTGCTGCCCAAGGTGCCCGCCATACTGAAGGTGAGCACTGTCTGTAGCTCCACGCACTCACCGCGCTCTGCGCCCTCACCAACACGCTGCTGCCCAAGGTGCCCGCCATACTGAAGGTGAGCACTGTCTGTAGCTCCACGCACTCACCGCGCTCTGCGCCCTCACCAACACGCTGCTGCCCAAGGTGCCCGCCATACTGAAGGTGAGCACTGTCTGTAGCTCCACGCACTCACCGCGCTCTGCGCCCTCACCAACACGCTGCTGCCCAAGGTGCCCGCCATACTGAAGGTGAGCACTGTCTGTAGCTCCACGCACTCACCGCGCTCTGCGCCCTCACCAACACGCTGCTGCCCAAGGTGCCCGCCATACTGAAGGTGAGCACTGTCTGTAGCTCCACGCACTCACCGCGCTCTGCGCCCTCACCAACACGCTGCTGCCCAAGGTGCCCGCCATACTGAAGGTGAGCACTGTCTGTAGCTCCACGCACTCACCGCGCTCTGCGCCCTCACCAACACGCTGCTGCCCAAGGTGCCCGCCATACTGAAGGTGAGCACTGTCTGTAGCTCCACGCACTCACCGCGCTCTGCGCCCTCACCAACACGCTGCTGCCCAAGGTGCCCGCCATACTGAAGGTGAGCACTGTCTGTAGCTCCACGCACTCACCGCGCTCTGCGCCCTCACCAACACGCTGCTGCCCAAGGTGCCCGCCATACTGAAGGTGAGCACTGTCTGTAGCTCCACGCACTCACCGCGCTCTGCGCCCTCACCAACACGCTGCTGCCCAAGGTGCCCGCCATACTGAAGGTGAGCACTGTCTGTAGCTCCACGCACTCACCGCGCTCTGCGCCCTCACCAACACGCTGCTGCCCAAGGTGCCCGCCATACTGAAGGTGAGCACTGTCTGTAGCTCCACGCACTCACCGCGCTCTGCGCCCTCACCAACACGCTGCTGCCCAAGGTGCCCGCCATACTGAAGGTGAGCACTGTCTGTAGCTCCACGCACTCACCGCGCTCTGCGCCCTCACCAACACGCTGCTGCCCAAGGTGCCCGCCATACTGAAGGTGAGCACTGTCTGTAGCTCCACGCACTCACCGCGCTCTGCGCCCTCACCAACACGCTGCTGCCCAAGGTGCCCGCCATACTGAAGGTGAGCACTGTCTGTAGCTCCACGCACTCACCGCGCTCTGCGCCCTCACCAACACGCTGCTGCCCAAGGTGCCCGCCATACTGAAGGTGAGCACTGTCTGTAGCTCCACGCACTCACCGCGCTCTGCGCCCTCACCAACACGCTGCTGCCCAAGGTGCCCGCCATACTGAAGGTGAGCACTGTCTGTAGCTCCACGCACTCACCGCGCTCTGCGCCCTCACCAACACGCTGCTGCCCAAGGTGCCCGCCATACTGAAGGTGAGCACTGTCTGTAGCTCCACGCACTCACCGCGCTCTGCGCCCTCACCAACACGCTGCTGCCCAAGGTGCCCGCCATACTGAAGGTGAGCACTGTCTGTAGCTCCACGCACTCACCGCGCTCTGCGCCCTCACCAACACGCTGCTGCCCAAGGTGCCCGCCATACTGAAGGTGAGCACTGTCTGTAGCTCCACGCACTCACCGCGCTCTGCGCCCTCACCAACACGCTGCTGCCCAAGGTGCCCGCCATACTGAAGGTGAGCACTGTCTGTAGCTCCACGCACTCACCGCGCTCTGCGCCCTCACCAACACGCTGCTGCCCAAGGTGCCCGCCATACTGAAGGTGAGCACTGTCTGTAGCTCCACGCACTCACCGCGCTCTGCGCCCTCACCAACACGCTGCTGCCCAAGGTGCCCGCCATACTGAAGGTGAGCACTGTCTGTAGCTCCACGCACTCACCGCGCTCTGCGCCCTCACCAACACGCTGCTGCCCAAGGTGCCCGCCATACTGAAGGTGAGCACTGTCTGTAGCTCCACGCACTCACCGCGCTCTGCGCCCTCACCAACACGCTGCTGCCCAAGGTGCCCGCCATACTGAAGGTGAGCACTGTCTGTAGCTCCACGCACTCACCGCGCTCTGCGCCCTCACCAACACGCTGCTGCCCAAGGTGCCCGCCATACTGAAGGTGAGCACTGTCTGTAGCTCCACGCACTCACCGCGCTCTGCGCCCTCACCAACACGCTGCTGCCCAAGGTGCCCGCCATACTGAAGGTGAGCACTGTCTGTAGCTCCACGCACTCACCGCGCTCTGCGCCCTCACCAACACGCTGCTGCCCAAGGTGCCCGCCATACTGAAGGTGAGCACTGTCTGTAGCTCCACGCACTCACCGCGCTCTGCGCCCTCACCAACACGCTGCTGCCCAAGGTGCCCGCCATACTGAAGGTGAGCACTGTCTGTAGCTCCACGCACTCACCGCGCTCTGCGCCCTCACCAACACGCTGCTGCCCAAGGTGCCCGCCATACTGAAGGTGAGCACTGTCTGTAGCTCCACGCACTCACCGCGCTCTGCGCCCTCACCAACACGCTGCTGCCCAAGGTGCCCGCCATACTGAAGGTGAGCACTGTCTGTAGCTCCACGCACTCACCGCGCTCTGCGCCCTCACCAACACGCTGCTGCCCAAGGTGCCCGCCATACTGAAGGTGAGCACTGTCTGTAGCTCCACGCACTCACCGCGCTCTGCGCCCTCACCAACACGCTGCTGCCCAAGGTGCCCGCCATACTGAAGGTGAGCACTGTCTGTAGCTCCACGCACTCACCGCGCTCTGCGCCCTCACCAACACGCTGCTGCCCAAGGTGCCCGCCATACTGAAGGTGAGCACTGTCTGTAGCTCCACGCACTCACCGCGCTCTGCGCCCTCACCAACACGCTGCTGCCCAAGGTGCCCGCCATACTGAAGGTGAGCACTGTCTGTAGCTCCACGCACTCACCGCGCTCTGCGCCCTCACCAACACGCTGCTGCCCAAGGTGCCCGCCATACTGAAGGTGAGCACTGTCTGTAGCTCCACGCACTCACCGCGCTCTGCGCCCTCACCAACACGCTGCTGCCCAAGGTGCCCGCCATACTGAAGGTGAGCACTGTCTGTAGCTCCACGCACTCACCGCGCTCTGCGCCCTCACCAACACGCTGCTGCCCAAGGTGCCCGCCATACTGAAGGTGAGCACTGTCTGTAGCTCCACGCACTCACCGCGCTCTGCGCCCTCACCAACACGCTGCTGCCCAAGGTGCCCGCCATACTGAAGGTGAGCACTGTCTGTAGCTCCACGCACTCACCGCGCTCTGCGCCCTCACCAACACGCTGCTGCCCAAGGTGCCCGCCATACTGAAGGTGAGCACTGTCTGTAGCTCCACGCACTCACCGCGCTCTGCGCCCTCACCAACACGCTGCTGCCCAAGGTGCCCGCCATACTGAAGGTGAGCACTGTCTGTAGCTCCACGCACTCACCGCGCTCTGCGCCCTCACCAACACGCTGCTGCCCAAGGTGCCCGCCATACTGAAGGTGAGCACTGTCTGTAGCTCCACGCACTCACCGCGCTCTGCGCCCTCACCAACACGCTGCTGCCCAAGGTGCCCGCCATACTGAAGGTGAGCACTGTCTGTAGCTCCACGCACTCACCGCGCTCTGCGCCCTCACCAACACGCTGCTGCCCAAGGTGCCCGCCATACTGAAGGTGAGCACTGTCTGTAGCTCCACGCACTCACCGCGCTCTGCGCCCTCACCAACACGCTGCTGCCCAAGGTGCCCGCCATACTGAAGGTGAGCACTGTCTGTAGCTCCACGCACTCACCGCGCTCTGCGCCCTCACCAACACGCTGCTGCCCAAGGTGCCCGCCATACTGAAGGTGAGCACTGTCTGTAGCTCCACGCACTCACCGCGCTCTGCGCCCTCACCAACACGCTGCTGCCCAAGGTGCCCGCCATACTGAAGGTGAGCACTGTCTGTAGCTCCACGCACTCACCGCGCTCTGCGCCCTCACCAACACGCTGCTGCCCAAGGTGCCCGCCATACTGAAGGTGAGCACTGTCTGTAGCTCCACGCACTCACCGCGCTCTGCGCCCTCACCAACACGCTGCTGCCCAAGGTGCCCGCCATACTGAAGGTGAGCACTGTCTGTAGCTCCACGCACTCACCGCGCTCTGCGCCCTCACCAACACGCTGCTGCCCAAGGTGCCCGCCATACTGAAGGTGAGCACTGTCTGTAGCTCCACGCACTCACCGCGCTCTGCGCCCTCACCAACACGCTGCTGCCCAAGGTGCCCGCCATACTGAAGGTGAGCACTGTCTGTAGCTCCACGCACTCACCGCGCTCTGCGCCCTCACCAACACGCTGCTGCCCAAGGTGCCCGCCATACTGAAGGTGAGCACTGTCTGTAGCTCCACGCACTCACCGCG
The DNA here is from genome assembly GCA_927399405.1 of Agonopterix arenella. Taxonomy (NCBI): domain Eukaryota; kingdom Metazoa; phylum Arthropoda; class Insecta; order Lepidoptera; family Depressariidae; genus Agonopterix; species Agonopterix arenella. Next base: position 1,626,610 of record OV656704.1, read on the forward strand.
CTCTGCGCCCTCACCAACACGCTGCTGCCCAAGGTGCCCGCCATACTGAAGGTGAGCACTGTCTGTAGCTCCACGCACTCACCGCGCTCTGCGCCCTCACCAACACGCTGCTGCCCAAGGTGCCCGCCATACTGAAGGTGAGCACTGTCTGTAGCTCCACGCACTCACCGCGCTCTGCGCCCTCACCAACACGCTGCTGCCCAAGGTGCCCGCCATACTGAAGGTGAGCACTGTCTGTAGCTCCACGCACTCACCGCGCTCTGCGCCCTCACCAACACGCTGCTGCCCAAGGTGCCCGCCATACTGAAGGTGAGCACTGTCTGTAGCTCCACGCACTCACCGCGCTCTGCGCCCTCACCAACACGCTGCTGCCCAAGGTGCCCGCCATACTGAAGGTGAGCACTGTCTGTAGCTCCACGCACTCACCGCGCTCTGCGCCCTCACCAACACGCTGCTGCCCAAGGTGCCCGCCATACTGAAGGTGAGCACTGTCTGTAGCTCCACGCACTCACCGCGCTCTGCGCCCTCACCAACACGCTGCTGCCCAAGGTGCCCGCCATACTGAAGGTGAGCACTGTCTGTAGCTCCACGCACTCACCGCGCTCTGCGCCCTCACCAACACGCTGCTGCCCAAGGTGCCCGCCATACTGAAGGTGAGCACTGTCTGTAGCTCCACGCACTCACCGCGCTCTGCGCCCTCACCAACACGCTGCTGCCCAAGGTGCCCGCCATACTGAAGGTGAGCACTGTCTGTAGCTCCACGCACTCACCGCGCTCTGCGCCCTCACCAACACGCTGCTGCCCAAGGTGCCCGCCATACTGAAGGTGAGCACTGTCTGTAGCTCCACGCACTCACCGCGCTCTGCGCCCTCACCAACACGCTGCTGCCCAAGGTGCCCGCCATACTGAAGGTGAGCACTGTCTGTAGCTCCACGCACTCACCGCGCTCTGCGCCCTCACCAACACGCTGCTGCCCAAGGTGCCCGCCATACTGAAGGTGAGCACTGTCTGTAGCTCCACGCACTCACCGCGCTCTGCGCCCTCACCAACACGCTGCTGCCCAAGGTGCCCGCCATACTGAAGGTGAGCACTGTCTGTAGCTCCACGCACTCACCGCGCTCTGCGCCCTCACCAACACGCTGCTGCCCAAGGTGCCCGCCATACTGAAGGTGAGCACTGTCTGTAGCTCCACGCACTCACCGCGCTCTGCGCCCTCACCAACACGCTGCTGCCCAAGGTGCCCGCCATACTGAAGGTGAGCACTGTCTGTAGCTCCACGCACTCACCGCGCTCTGCGCCCTCACCAACACGCTGCTGCCCAAGGTGCCCGCCATACTGAAGGTGAGCACCTACTGTAACCTTGAGACTCGAGTTCTCATATTATCTGCAATATGACAACTCCAGTCTCAAGGTTCATTCTGAACAACAGTAGGAGCAAGGCTCGTGCCACCGTCGGAGCCCTCACCGGGCACTACGCCACAGGCACGATGATGCCCAAGACGAAACTCACCCTTGATCCCAGCTGCCGAGCGTGTGGAGAGGATGAGGAGACCATGGAACATATCCTTTGCGACTGTAATGTTTTGGCGGCAAAGCGCATGAACCTCCTCGGAGATGGATATCCAAATCATCTTCTCAATGGTATCGCCTCCAGGCATTGACCATGTATTTGAAGGGTGAAAAAAGCAAGAAGTATTGGGGCGTCGTGGGGCGGCCACTGGGTCGAAGTGTTGCTAGCTTGCCAGCTCCCACAACAAGATAAAATACTGTTAGATCTTCCCATCTACAAAAGATGATTCAAGCAACGTCCTGGCGACACTTTCACTCGTGACTTATAATTTTAATTCAATTCACTCATTTCATTCAGTTTGTGCGGACGAAAATCGCGGGTAAACTAGTCCAATATATAATTATTTTGAAACTCATAATCATGTAATCTACTACTATAATAATACAACAGCAAACTACCCATCATTCCAGCTCCTATACGACGCCGACATAGTAGAAGAGAAAGTGATACTGGAATGGGCGTCGAAACCCTCGAAGAAGTACGCCAGCAAGGAGGTGACCGCGGAGGTGCGCAAGCGAGCGCAGCCCTTCCTCGACTGGCTGAAGGAGGCCGAGGAAGACACCTCGGAAGACGACGGTAACGACAGCGGCGGCGATATACAGGTGAGCGTGGCGATGATGATCATCGTCTGCCTATTAACCTCCCACTACAGGGTACATCAATCGATACTATTTTATAGATCGTGTTGCCTAAACCAGCCATCTTTTAATTAATAGAATTTCTTTGCTTATCAGACTCCAGCTATTTTATTATTGGTCGATCTTACACATCTCGGCTCCGCTTCAGTGGAAACACACTCTTACGCTCGCACACCTTCCTCTTGGTAAAGCCTTAGGGTTTACAAATATTAGGCGGGACAAGTAAGGATTTTCGAATTTCGATTAAAAGATGGTTGGTTCAGGTCACACGAGCTATAAAATAGTATACGATATTTGTGACTTAAGTGAGTCTATTAATACACGGTGTTTAGCTCCCTCGCTGCGCTCGGGCGCTTACTTCACGCTAACTTCGCACGTATTTTGTACTCATAACATTATAGGTCACGCATCAGGGACCCTAGATTTCACTAGCAATCCGTACACCAGGGTTCGAAATTATCAAGATAATTATTCTCTTTGATAATTATCCAAGTAGATTTTTTAACAATTTTTTTTTCAATTTTTTTCATTTTTTCTTTTTTTGTCTTTTCAGTCCATACAAATGTTTGACGCACAATACGCGTAGACGGAATTAATAAAATTAATATTTTATATATGGAAAAATTGTTTAGAAAATCTAGTTGCCGCGGATTTTCGTCTACGCGTATTGTGCGTCAGTTTTGTATAAAATTGACGCCTCTGCAACTACCTTAACGTTCTAAAATTGCTGTTTTTGATTTAATACAATCGTATACAGACCAAACAACGTCCAGTCTTCGGTATTAATTTACGGAACCCTCCGTGCGGAAGTCCGATTCGCACTAGCCCGGTTTTTTTCGCAAATTATGAATACATGACGTCATAGGACATTGCTAGCGCAAGCATTTTTTGTTTCTCGAATTAATTTTATAATCATTATTGATAATTATCATCTCGAACCCTGCCCCAAACTGACCAGCATGGCAGGTAGTAAGCCCGTCGCCAAATTCAAATCAAGTAATAATACTTAACATGTTGACATTGCAGATCGAGTATGACGACCGTGCCAAGTTGACGCCCATAAAGGCAGTGGCGGCCGCACCCGCGCCCAAACACCACGACGACGACGGAGAGATCGACGTCGATATCGACGCCATATAAACATACACACACACACACACCGGCGAACACACCGTGATCATTTGTCTATCGATTCATCCACCGCAGGCACAGACAGTTATTATCACAAAGACTCCGCATAGCTGGTCATGCGAAGTGATCGTTTGTTTATTGATTCATTCACCGATGGATCAGAGTTAAACCCATTGACTTTAGACAATTAACTAGGGACCAGCCTTGCGGTACCATTTCCCCTCTGCCACCCACGTTACAAGATCAATAAATCATGTGAAACTGTTGAAAATCCTTTTCATTTTGCTTGCATGGCGCGTAATTGTTGGTTCGGACACTTTTTAAGTTCGGATCCTACGTCCAGTAGTTTGTAAGTCAAAATACTTAAATTTGACTGGGTACGAAATTTGAAATCATAACGTCATTGAAATCAATTTCGACGTGACGTACGAATAAACTATGAATGGACTTACGTCAAGGTTAGTTTTCAACTGGTTCGTTTAAGGACAATGTCATTGAACGAACAAATTGGAGCTCGCTACATACAAAAACTCACGCCTAGGCAGTTCTGACACCTCTTGCTTCCTCTAGCTCCATACATCTCGTCATATTGGAGCTCGCTAATCCTTCAAAATAATCCCCCCGCCACCGTTGATGCTTGCATTTTCGTACAAAAGTCTTCTTGTGGCCGAATTGTCTGTGGCATACGCTTTTTCCCAACACCACCTCGCTCCTGTTTCTTGCATACACTATCGTATATCCTTTCATTTCTCATATTATGTGTCTATTTTTTTGAGAGGATCTTTGAAACAGCTCTCACAAGCAACGCAGGCATAAAACTTTAGTTTTTAAAGATTTTATGAATTTGGTTATATAGTGTGTGCTAATCAAAAGACAAATGATCATGTCTAAAATATCATAAGATATAACCTATACCCAGCTTAGCAACGTTTATGTATAGTTCATAATGCAATTCATGAAATATTTTGTAATTCTGTTTCGTAATTTTGTCGTATATGTGTAGAGAAACATGGTACATTGGAATTTGGTGCAGCACTTTGGTTTTCATCGATATCTTTTTGGAAAAGGTTGAACTAGGTACTCACTCGTATATCAATTATTACTTTTAATATTTTTGGACACGAAAGAAATAATCTTATCTCAAAAATTTTACTGCGTGAAATAGCACAGAATTTAAAAATAATAGTGTGGTTAGTCCATCTATTATCCCCAAAAAATTTATTCATTATTCGTATACGAATTGGCATGTCACATTTTATGTGATTTTCAAAAATACCAATGCAGATTCCAAAAAAATATCGATGATAATTGATTGTGGAAATTTTGCAGTTTCGCAAAAGGTGGAAATATTTATCGTATCTTCGTATTTAACATCTTAGTAAATAGACAATTTATTACATTATCGAGTTTTTTTTAATGTTCTCCCACAACGAAGTTGAAACAGTTTGAATGTTTTCAGACATTTTCGCGTAACAAAGTTAACACAGGAAGGAAGGGTGATATTAGTAAAATTTTGAAGTTGGAATGTTTATAAACATTTCAAAATATTGTTATTATTTACTATCGTTTTGCGCGTCTCAGTTTATAAAACATTGAGGAACATTCGCCAACTTTGTAATGTTTATGAACATTCGGAAACATTTTCAAATGTGTTTATAATTGTTTCTTTATTGAAAACGTTGTGGTAGTACATTTAAACACCCTCGTTCTACCTTTTGTGATACGTTTAGAAATATTATTCATAATCGTCGTTAGTATGTAATAAAAGAAATTTTCGTATCCGTAGAATAAACAAAAAATAATTTTAGAGCATCCCATTTCGGCTTGTTTATTTAACATTGCTTGTACCAAAGTTCGAAAACTTGCATTTTTAATATGTGCGTTTAATTGTAGTGGTACGCCTGTCGAAATTACGTGGCGTAATTTCGACGCCAGTATAATATGAACAAGCACGCGACATTTCGGTCGCGTAATTTCTACTGGCGTGTTCCTACATTAAGATCTTAGATTTTTCTATCAATTTTATATCCCTTTTAGAAACAATATTAACTCTACTTTTAGGGTCTTATCAAGTCCTTCAATCTATCAAGTATATTCTGAAAATTATGTTAAAAACATAAAAAGTGGTCTTTAGATTTGTGTCATTCCCGGGCGTAAAAATGGATGTCTTATTTCATGCAATTTTTGAGCGTGGTCAGCGTCTGTGCTATTTTGTTTTTAAATGTAGGAAAAATGCTGCTACATCGTTGAGGTATTGCAGTAATTTTTTTAAGCACAAAATCATGTAGGGTTCTATTTGATCACGCTTGAAAATCGCTAGTGAGATCACATTGATAAGGCCCAAAATTATAGTATACCTAGGCTTAAAATCATGCTGTATGGGTTATATCGTAACAAATAAATTAGAAATCTCCACTTTTGCCCCTATTCTATTATTACACTTTAAATAAAGCTTAAAAAATGTTAGGAAAAAAAATAGATACATTTTATCCCAACATGTTCCTATCAGATATTTTTATATTGTTTTTTGTACTTTTATTTATTTTGGGACGCGGTTTTGTAACATCTTTGTTCGACTGATCTCACGATTAATGAGTTTTGTGTCACAAACTATGAGCCTGGCTGGCAGACTAAAATCAACTGTCTGCCTATGAATAAATGCAGAACCTTCAGTTTGCAATTAAAGCTACTTTTTATATATCAATAAAGTTGATTATAATTTATAAATTTAATAAGAATGATCGGTAGCTGCTCTATGATAGCAATACGAAAAGCTTAGCTCGCTTTAATCGAAGGCAATATGCATTTGTATGAATTGTTTAAAATGAAATAGACGGTTTAGTGATAAAATATGGTGTAAATCGGCATAGCTATGTTTGACGTTGAGTGAATTTTGACTCTTATTCCTTGTGGCATATGATAGAAATTACAATAGCCTTTAAATAGTGTCAGTCGCTTCAGTGTACAATTTACCTGGTATGCCATATTTAGTCCCGTGATGTATCTATTGTAGAAATAAATAAGAACTCATTCAGTTTTCAGTAGAACATTCAAAAGTTGCGCAGTGCCATATGAAACTTTTGTGGCACTCAAATAAGTAACTTCTTGAGTTCTTCATTTCAGGCGTACGATGTCCACTGGTAGACATTATGCCCAAAGAGTTCCATGAAATAATCCACCTAGCCATCTTACAGATCGTAATTTAGTTCGAAACAACTAGCTTAAAGGGTGTCAAATTAAACACTACTTAAAATAACAACAATAGTGTTACTCCCTTAACAGTTAGATGAGAAAAGAAAATGTTGTTCATGTCACTAAGAACCCCGTTCCGCATTCTCAATTGTAGATGCACATCTATTCCGCCGAATTTACGCTGAGTCATTTCGGCGGTTACCAGTAAAAATGGCGCCGGTACAGTGAAAAGCATTGCACGCGTAATTTACGTCCCGAATTCGGCAGATATTTCGCTACACTCATATCTGTAATACCACACATACGCATAACTGGGATACTCATCGTTGACTCGATTTTTTTACGGGTCTCAGTTTTGTATTACCTACAGTATTGCCTACAGTACTTATTCTTTTCTTTACGCAGAATCATCGCTCACACGATGGAGTCATACTAAGAAATATTTAATTGAATTGATTCTGGAATGTCAAAATTCAAGAGATTAACAAAATGTAATGTGTGGACCATTTAATCTTTAATCTAGAAATAAACATTTTAACGGGTTCTTACCGCAGTATTTCGGCAGTGTTACAACTGCCAGGATCACGGGATGAGTGAGGAACTGCAGGTAGGTTACCGCTGATTGCAGACCGCATAACTCTCTTACTCTTTACATAATTCTTTTGCTTCATTTACTCATACCCGCCGGTTTTTGTACTCCGCGCCTCTAATTTGACCAATGTTGACGTCCTACAGAGGTCATCAAAGTTTTGGCCGTCCTACTAGGGCGCCCTCAACCGCCACTTCCATTCACATCCTCACAACAATCTCTTTCTTTTTTTACATGATTACAAATGTAAATTCTAACTCTAAATTATGCTCGATTTATTTAGCAAAAAAATTGTTGAATTTGACATTTCATAACATAAAAGTGTTGTCAGTGCCATCTATCGGGATTTATTTCTTGTTTTAAAGAATATCGTAATACCCTCGTATTCACTCAACGCCAAACATCGCGTATTTTATATGTGTATGTAATTTAGGTTAGTTTATTTGCTATCGAGCCCCACATGCGTGTGCGCAGAATGTAATATATTTACCTGTAGGGATATATAATGTAAAGGTGAAACGATCGGCTGCGGCGAGCAGGTTTCCTCTTAATATTTACTATTAATATAGAATATTTTGAAATTGCCATCTGACAATTTTATTAGATTTGTTTTGTATTCAATACATTTGGATTCTGATGAGTTTTTGTGGTTTCATTTATAACTTCTCCTACTTACTACAGGGTGTAACAAAATACCCTAGTACTACTTAAGGGAGTGCTACGGTCCATCAAACTGAACAACTTTCACTATGGAGCCAACTTCGAAATCGCGAAAAAAATCTGCTATTTTATACAAAACTGCAGGACCGACTCGACTCAAATGTATGGGACAGCAGATTTTTTTTCGCGATTTCAATGTTGGTTCCATAGTGAAAGTTGTTCAGTTTGATGGTCTGTAGCTTAAGTAGTACTAGGGTGTTTTGTTACACCCTTTATACCCAAAAGGCATTTACGCCGCGTCATTTCGGCTGGGAATCCTACACTTGAGATTGCTTGAGATAGCCTGTGATGAATGACTATCGTTAGTGACATCATGGGCACGGACATGACTTCTAGGTTTGAAGTCTCAAATAAAAATGAAATACATCATTTATGTACAATTTAATTATTTGTTAAGAGAATGAGTAAGGCACTTTATAACTGGCCAATAAGGCGACTAAAATTATGAGATCCTACACTAATTTTCATAAATTAATTATACATTACAATTTTTATAAGCGATTCTTGTTTTACAGAAACATAAAATTATTTAAGTTTGACCGGAATTTCAGAAAACTAACTATCAAACTTAATTCCAACATTCAATAAATAATCCTTCTAATTTTGACAACATGCCTAATACCTTAGATCAAAGTAAAATTAACGGATAGGCCCAAAGCGCTTTAAAATATTAAGAGGCAAACTTAATAATACGAAAATATTAAAAGCAATTAGCTTGCAGGTCCCGAACACACGGTTGCGGAGGGGGCCCAGGCCCCAATTGTTTGCATTGCCCTCCTGTAGGACTAACGTTTTGTCGCACGCCTCGACTACAACAGCACTACGTAAATTAAATGACGTTTCCAAAGACGTCGACTTATTTCATTGTACACTGGCCAAGTTCACAGAATTGACGATTAAACATTTATGTGTACCTAAGTAAATAACAAAAATGTTGTTGTCAATGTCATCGAATTAGGAAAAAACCTGTAATGATGATATTGTGTATTGTAAACATAGAATAAATAAATAAAATAAAATAAGTCGAAGCACGCAACAACCAGCACACTTCAATACAAACTAGCGCACTTGGTCTGTCATCTCAGTACATATTTGAAGTAAAACTGTCAATATTGTTTTGCCTCTTTTTTCTGGTTTGAAATGTTCGCGTAAGGCCTATGATCCATTAATGTTACTTTGATCTAAGCCCAATACACGCTTTGTAATATGTGATCTCTTTTGACGTACCTATTATGCCGTTATAATGGATTTGTTTTTAATCTTAAGTAGGTTGTAATTAATTTTCCATCGATATCGTCAGAAGTCCAGGGAACAATCCCTAATGCCATGGGACCACGGGTAATTAAAATTACCCGTGGACCCGGTAATGGGTCAACCCACTGGGTCCACGGGTAACGTCTGATATCGGGCACTGGAAATGTTATTACCCCATAAATACAGGGGTTAGGTTTCAGTCAATATCATTACAAATTACTAACTAGTAAATGCTGGTATATTTTGTGTTAATTTGAGCTTTATGAACGTACATTTTATATTTGATAATATAACTTATTCACTAAAGATAACATAAGTCTTAATATCGATAAAATTTCAGTAGACATCCATCAGTCATCAAGAGTGGGTGACAAGATGATTTAACTATTTCAGTCGTAACGTGTTTTAAATTTTAGGGCACTGAATTAATAGAAAGTGAGCAGAGATTATTACTATTACTCATTCCTTGAATAAGTACATATAGAAAATGAGTAGAGATTCTGTTCATTACCTACTCATCCTCGAACTAAGTACGTATAGAAAGTGAGCAGAGATTCTGCTCATTGCCCATTCCTTGAACTAAGTACAATGTGGAAAGTGAGCACATATTCTGTTCATTGCTCATTCCTTGAACTATGTACGTATAAAAAGTGAGTAGAGGAGATTCTCTTTATTACTCATCCTTGAACTAAGTAAATAATAGAAAGTGAGCAGAGATTCTGTTCATCACTTATTCCTTGAACTAAGTACATATATTAAGTGAGCAAAGATTCTGACTCAGTCTTCGCGGTTATAGGTCTATGCCGCGGGTCGACTTATTAGGAATCGTAGTTTGCCCTTTTTAACCGACTTCAAAAAAGGAGGAGGTTTCTCAATTCGACCGTATATATATTTTTTTAATCTGATATAGCGCTTTTAGCGTGTACTCAGAACTACAAAATAAGCGTTAGAACAAGAATATAACATTTGAATTATTTACATGTGATTTTAACAAAAATAACTTAACTGCTAAGTAGGTACTTAATATTAAATAGTCATAGTCTTTGAATGTTATATTATCTACCTATTTACAATCATAAATTACAATGTAGATGACATCAATGGCGTATATAGGTACATGGTGTAACAAAAGAGTATCTTTACTTTAGAGTAAACATCGAAATATTTAAAGTCCTGCCAAGAAAAATAACGAATTTTGTTATTACGGTTAAAGGTTCATTTTACGTTGATTGAAGGTTAAAGACGAAATTATCGTAAAAAACCTGCATTCAAACTATTCTACTAAGCAACTATTCAAAAATAATGCCATTGAATGCAATTGTCACCAACATTTTGACTCTTTTCCAGTCAAACGTTTCCTATCCACCACGCTGAGGAACAGGCGAATTGGGCGTGGCAACACTGAACGAAGTGATGAAGACATTCACTATTGTAACTAGGAACACGCCCAGGACTGTCAGGTTGTTTATTTTGTCCGCTTTGCAGATTTCCTTCTCGTGGTTCACGTCGTACCGGCTGTTTAAGATGAGCCCTATGCCGACTGCCACCTGAAATGTAATCGGGTTTTTTAGGGTTGAACCTCATATGGCCGCACGGAATCGCACTTTTTCACGCTCCATCCTTTTCTGTCACTCCGGAACGTCATTTGCTAGAGCGAGAATGATAGCGGGGAGGCAATGGCACGCGGCAACACCGTCAGTGCTGCGACGTTTCTCGCTATAGCCAATATCGATCCTGAGTGACAGAAAAGGATCTAGCGTGAAAAAATGCTGTTCCGCGCCGCCATATGAGGCTCAGCTCAACCCTTAACTCATCGTCTGTCGAGATTTCAGACGCAATAGAAAATGCATTGTGTCAGGACGAGATCTGCGTTCCGATAGACAAGAGGTTAATCAGCTTCTGTCGTACCCACTGCTGGGGCATCTACCCTCATAGTGAATGTTTTTTTTTTCGATTATAGGCGTTGTTATAGTTACTGCTGGTAGGACTACCGAATCAAGGGCATCCCGAAGTGGTATGGACCTCGGCATTGCTGGGAATACGAAGCGGGAAGATGTATGGATAGCATAGCTTCTGACATAGGCACATTGCCTTTGTAGTGTAGGTATGTAAAATAAAATTTATGTCGACTTTTAAAATACGTAAGTAAACTGACCTGGAAGAAAATGCTTAGTGATATGAAGACAAGACTAGGGTAGAAGTACGGGTGATTGGACGAGGATTCTAGGACATATCTCAGTTGGTTCGCGTTGGCTGACAGCAGAGCGAGGTCCATCATGCCTTGAGCCAAGTTCTTCTTCTGCTGGTACGTGTTCACGTCTGGTATTATTGTCTGGAGAAAAGAACATTTCATAAATATCTTTCACGTTCAATAGCATTCGCTTAGCATTTTTTTTCGCGTTGCGGAGAGCTATGACTACTCAATCTAGAGTTCCAGGTTCGAATCCGCACGGACGACATGACAATGTACCTACATTAAATACCAATTGAGTTTTTCTAACTTATGTACATAATACCGGCTACTGCTCTCAAACGGTGAAGGAAAACATCGTGAGGAAACCTGCACACGTTGAAGAAGAAATTACTATGCATATGTGTGAAATCTAGCAATCCACGTTAAGCACGCGTGTGGACTAACACCCTGAGGGTAGGTCTTGTGTCCTGAAGTGGTACGTATTTAGGCTGTACCTAACGATGTTTTTATTTAAGAGCCTACCGAGCCTTTTGTTCTGCCCCCAATCGTATTTTTTTTATTTCTAAACAATTAAACAACATTTCCAAAAAACAAGTGTTAGATTTATTTAAATTATGTACTCGGAAATGCCTTTTTCGTATAATTATATAAACTGACTAAGGACAATCTGCATAAACGGAATTATATGAACAAGGTATAAATATACTGTACAATTTTTAATATTATGATTGAATATCAAATATAAGTTTTAAAAATAATTTTGTTATAAATAAAAAGTCTTGAAACACAACTCGTTGTGGCACGTGTTGTTTTGCAAGACTTGTTCGATTTCTCTAGTGTCGGGGTGGGGGTAGGGCGCTTATAAGCGAGCGCACTGCCGTCCCTCGGCTCATTTTGTATCGTACATCATACCTAAAAAAGCTATGTTATTGTGTTTCTGGTATTTATATAATATACATAATTAAATTACGTACGTTTTTCCTTTCTGCCGCCTGATATCTATTACAAGAATGTCACATTGTAGTCCTCTTTGAATTTATCGAAACACTACGGATTATTATGTTTTATGCTTGTATGAAAACAAATCCGCAGTGACCCGATAAATTGAAAGTCAACAATGACAATGACTACAATGTGACATTCTTGTTTCTTGGAAATATTGTTTAATTGTTAATTTTGAACGATTGGGAGGACCACAATAGGCTCGGAGCAGCCATAACATACAAAACGTTTAATTTAGAGAAATACTTAACACCACATTTTTTTTAACTTTATTCCTGCTGATTTTCCATTTATTGGGTCATTGCAGATTTGATTTTGTAATGTTTGTAATTTAATTATTATCTTTGAAACCGCCAAATATACATACAAAACTGAATTGTTTTTATGTAGGTATCTTTTTTTAAATGTATTTTTCAGTTCATAAGTACCTACCAAAGTAATGTTTGACTAATTTTAGTAGGTATAACTACGGAATAAATTGTATACTAACCCCGGGAATCATAGGAGAAATAGGCCGATCATCGAATCTATTTGCGAATCCATTGATACCATCTGGAACAGAATTAAAAAAATGTTGTTCATTCATAATTCTAACACTAACGATAAATATTTGATTTTTAAATGCCCGCCATTTTTGCTTTTACCTACCGAGAAAAAAGAAACGGATTTCGAGTTCGTACCCTATCGTCTTCGCTTTCGTGTCTTCATGTTAATTTATTAATTAGGTAGGTATGAACAATCACAAAATTTTCCCATTTCAACCCTTACTTTTTTATATTAGGTTGGGACATACTTGAATTTTGTCATTTAACTATTTTAGATCTCATTCCAAAGTCTTCTAAGGCTGGAAGTCTATTGCCTTTATAAACCAACAAAAAACGTCAGACAAAGAAAATACTTGACTCGTGACGTAATATCTAACACATAATGGAGTAGGAATTAATTGATAATGTCCTTGGTAGGTAATAACTTGCATTTTGTCATCAAACTATTGCAGATCTCATTCGAAAGTCTTCTAAGGCTTCCATTTATAAACCAAAAAAAACGCCAGACAAAGACAATACTTGAGTCGTGACGTAATATCTGACACATAATAGCGGAGTAAGAATTAATTAAAACGTCCATGGTAGGTAGGTAATAAAGATTAACTTAACGAAGAATTTTATGTACTTTGCATGCTTTGTTACAGCTGTGTCTCTTAAGGCATTAAATTATCCATCAAATGAGGAAATACATGGACTTATAATGTAGGTAGTACCTACCAGCTTCATTTCAAGGTAGAATAGGTACGTTATAAGGGTCGTGCTCTTACGTATTCATTTAACATACTTGCATAGAGTCAACAATTATGATTTAAATGAGTTATAATTGTTAGCAAGCATGCAATGGCCGTACCAACCCCATTTTATTCTTAATTCCTCCATTTAAATCTTGTAAGGGTTTAACAAACTGGATGAATGGTAGTAAAATGTTTTAGTTGACCGTAATACCCTTTGACTACTTATATAAGGTCTAACAAAATTAAGTGAAACTATTTTAAGGGGGCGATCAGACCATCAAACTGAACAACTTTCTCTATGGGACCAATATTGAAATCGCGAAAAAAAAATCTGCTGTCCTATACATTTAAGTAGGAACGGTTTGTATGGAACAGCTGATTTTTTTCGCGATTTCGATATTGGTCCCATAGAGAAAGTTGTTCAGTTTGATGGTCTGATCACCCCCTTAAAATAGTTTCACCGACCATCAAACTGAACAACTTTCTCTATGGGACCAATATCGAAATCGCGAACAAAAATCAGCTGTCCCATACATTTAGGTCGAGTACGTTTGTATGGAACAGCTGATTTTATTTTTCGCGATTTCGATATTGGTCCCATAGAGAAAGTTGTTCAGTTTGATGGTCTGATCATCCCCTTAAAATAGTTTCACCTAATTTTGTTAGACCTTATATAGGGACTAGTTACGCGTGTAATTCTACGAACAAACATTTCTGCCACTTTTTGCGGGGGGCGAGGTAACACGAAATCCGCAACTTTGGATTTTATTTCCCCATAACTTTAGATTCTAATTTTGAACGTTAAAAATCATGAAAAGAAGTCTCGTGTGAACCCCAAACGTTCCAAGTTCGAAATTATTGTTTCGCAATTATAGGCTGTCTCGTTTAGTGATTAAGGTATACATTTTATGTAAATGCACATGATCAATTAATCTTATACCGTGGCAGAGGGGAAATGCTACCGCAAGGCTAGTCCTTATAATAAATAGTCAAAGGTAATACCTAATAACAGTCATCCAGTGGTAATTGTTTCTTTGGAAATTACATTAAGCATTACCTAATTAGGTACGATTGTATGCACATTTCAACATTCTTTTTCATGTTTTTTTAAACACTGGCTATAATAACAATGGGAAATTAAAATATTTAATAATTGTTAAAATACGTACGTATTTTAACAATTAGACCCTAATCATGCAGTGCAAGCGTTAAAAAAGTATGTAGGTAAGTAGGTACTAGGTAAACGTGCCAAATAAATTTTTATCTGACCTAAAAACATGCAAAAGACAACATACAAATTAATAGACCGTACATTACATAAAATGGATTTTGTTATATTAGAGGAACGACTACATTTATTTATATTTATTTATTTATATATATTGCAGGCACAAATCATGTTATCATGACAGGTATACACCCAATGCGACGACATTTTAGTTGCACATTTTACTATAAATATAAATATTTGTAAATATTTGTAACAGAGCTCGAACTGAGTATTGAACTCAGTTCAAACTCTGTTACAGATATTTATCATATTCATTAGAACATTTACAGTTCTTTTCATTACCTACTACCTATTACATAACTCGAACATAGATAAAAACCTTTATTTAGCTACAAATCTAAGAGTTTCTTCCATGAACTGAGCCTGCGAACAATGGCACAAGTCTATATCTTTAGCCACTTCATTCAATATGCGTAATGCCGTCGTGGTCGGAGCATGAGTGAGTACATTAGTCCTGCACGAAGGCACTGTGTGTTCGGTACCAGTAGGCTCATGGCTTCCAATACCTTAGGATTATTTAGCTTCCCTCTAAATATCTTGAATAGATGAGTCACAAGTACTATTCCTTCTTACTTTTAAACTATTATATCCCACCATTACCAGAACAAATAGACTGGGATACATAGTTTAAGTACCTAGTTAGGTAATTAAATTGTTGTATTCAGCTTTTTTAAACATTCATAAAACTGGTTTAGTATGTCTAATTTAACTTATCGGTCGCTTTAATTTTCGAGATTTCGAGTTTGATTTGTATACTTATATTTACCTAGAGCAAAACAAGTGATTTTAATAAAAATCATGTGTTCAATAAATAAAATAAATCAAGCCGCTGCAGAAGTTGTTTATTTTTGTCTTCAAGCTTTTAACAGGCTCACTCCGAAAGAGGTGCCCTGATTTCAAACCAAGGACAACGAATGAAGAGGTAGCAACATTTTAAGTTCAACATACCTAGGTATGTATTTAGGTATCATCCCTACTATTTTAAAACTGTTACGGAAATGTGTCTGCACATTGAAG
This sequence comes from Agonopterix arenella, assembly GCA_927399405.1. Taxonomy (NCBI): domain Eukaryota; kingdom Metazoa; phylum Arthropoda; class Insecta; order Lepidoptera; family Depressariidae; genus Agonopterix; species Agonopterix arenella. The sequence continues at coordinate 1,642,487 of OV656704.1, forward strand.
ATATTTACCAAAAAAAAAGATATGGTTTTTAGGTGTCCCTGACTCCAAACCACCAATTTTTTTATTTTTTATATGCCCGTTGTTTGTTCGCGCATCACGCGAAACTCCTGAACCTATTTTGATGATATTTTTTGAGTTTGAAAGCTTATGATGACGGGAACCCGTGCGGACGAAGTCGCGGGTAACACTAGTATCACTTAAAATCGTTCCTCCAATATAAAAAGGATGAGGTGATGATGATGGTTATTAAACACCAAAGTGCGCAAGTCACCGTGTGCGAAGTCCGTTTCATCAAGGCCGTTGGATTTCAACCAATTACCGTCTGCCGTCGACAATCCATCCTCCAGTAGATGATCTTCACCATCGCCCTTGTGCTCGTCTGCACCTGGAATTAGAAAATAAAATAACGTTAGAAAATAAGAGCAAAAACACTCTTCTTAATGACCTCCCTGTACTTACTAAATATACAGGGTCCTTCTTAATATGCTGACACTTTTTAAGAGGATGATTAGACCACCAAAATTCACAATTTTCTCTATGGGACCAACATAGAAATTGCGAAAAAAAACAGCTGTCCCAAACATTTGGCTTGAGTAGGTTTGCAGTTTTGGATGGACGAGCAGATTTTTTTTTCGCGATTTCGATGTTGGTGCCATAGAGAAAATGGTTTAGTTTGACGGTCTGATTATCCCCTTAAAAAAGTGTCAGCATATTAAGAAAGACCCTATATAGGTACCTATACTTTTTCTTATACCTACTGAGGCAGGGCATTACAGGGGGTTATAGGGTGAACAGTTGCATATTACTAGGGATCATGATACTGAACAATTCTTCCTAAGAAATTAGCAAAAAAAATTTGGACTTTCCATACCTACTAAATTAATGTAATCAGCTGATCGAACGTTTGTATGAAAAGTTTTTTTTTCTTGCGAATTTCTCTTTGTTCCTTTGGGAAAGTTGTTCAGTATCATTTCTAAATTCACCCATTAGAATAGAGTAATGCAACTGTCTACCCTGACAGGCTGACACCCTGTAAATGTAGAGCATGATGCCGAACGAGGGATTTCGTTTGCAAAATATGCTTGCAGCGGTGTGAACTTCTCTAAGACTAATTATTCTTGAGTTCACATGGTTTTGATGTTGCCGGTCAGTTTTGTGATCCTAAAATAAAAGTATAATTTTACAAACGAAATCCCCTCATCCGACCTGTTCTAGTAGGTACCTAAATACTACCTACACAGGTTCGTTACATCACCTACACAGCTCAAGATTAGAAAATATTCAGGTTGTGTTGTTTTTAGACTATAAATCTGAAAAAATATTTATAAATTCTGTCGTAATTACCGACTTTGGAAAATGACTTTGTGCCAATTATACATATTCAAAGATGAAGATCTACAGTTTCGTAGAAATTGAATGAGTGGAGGTCTGGTCTGGGTGGCAAGTAGTATCATTTTCCATCCAGGACGTGACGGTTCGATCCCCGCCAAAGCATACTCGCACCAATAATTTTTAGGTACGTATCTAGGTAAGATTCGTAACACCTCAGGCTTTTCGGTGAAGTGAAAAATCTAGAGAAGAGGAAACCAAAATCCTTCAATTTCGAGCTGTGTATTCAAGTCTACCAAATTTATTACCTGCCACAGAAATCACGGTTTTGTAATTGCAACTATGGAGCAATTGCACTTATAAGAATCGCGATTCAGTTCTCGTTTTCAATAGACTTATGTCTAGTCATCTAGAAGGAAGGTGTTGGTATATAGAGAAGGACTGAATCGTGATTCTTATAAGTGCAATTGCTCCATAGTTGCAATTACCAGATAGTTGCTATTACAAGACTCCATCTTTCTATGTTTTTTTGTTAGGTAACTAATATGTTTTATTATGGTTTATAAATCAACACACATTAACAATGTTACTAAGCAATGCAACTGCCATTTCCGGTATTCTTATCTTCGTGCATTATGATGCATTTATTTCCTGGTCATGTTTATAACCCTAGTTGTTAGGTATTATCCTATTTAACCAACTAGACAACAAGACCCATCTTATGCTATGTGCCTATTTTTTATAAGATCCAACAAAATTTGCTGTAACTATTTTATGGGGATAACTTGTTCTATGGGATCAATATCGAATAATCGAATATCGATTGGGAATCGATAATTTCTAATCCCATAAAAACTGAGGTTTGCAGTCACAGAACATTATAAGAGGGGTTAGAAGTGCAAAGTAGGCGTGGAAGGCGTTGCCACAGGTTATGCAATGATTTGCATAACACCATAAGGCGCGCGGCATGGTGCGAGCGAGAGGGCATGAGCAATTGTAGCAGCGGGAGCCGGAAGACAAGTGGCGACGTCGTCTCCGACGCAAAAGCGCTACTTTACATTTCTAACCCATCTTATTATGTTCTGTGTTTGCAGTTTTGTATGGAACAGCTGATTTTTTTTGTGATTTCGATATATTTTGTCCCATAGATAACGTTATTTTTGGCTAATTTACCCTAGTAATATTTAAGCAGTGGTTTAGACAATCTTCGAAATCCGAAAAAAAAAACGGATGTTTCATGCAAACCTGCAGATATTTTTATTTGACTTTGTCTCCAAAGTGAGAGTTGTTCAGTTAGATGGTCTAAACCACTATTACACCCTGTATAATGTAACAGTTTCTGAATGAATAATAATTATAATGAAACTGATAACATTGTGAACTTTGCGGTCTTATTAACACCGTATCATTTGTTGCTACACATGACCACAATAGGTTGATAATGATGGGTCCTTATCACGAACACTGGCACACTGGTGACCAACGTTTTCCACGACACACATAGGTACTTCTTGTGGCTTGAAAAACAGAAAACTAATAAAAGACGAAGGGTAACTCGGCTTGAGAATTGAGCAAAGCCAGTTGTAAAGGTTCTCGTACCAAAAAAGGTAGAAAACGAGCCAGGTGTACTCGTGGAGCGAAACCAGATTGAATTTAACACTTTCGCTGCTAAGCTCAAAACCATGATCCTAGCGCAGTGCTAAAACTGACGCCTCTCGTGGATCCGTAACAAAACCAATGCGGCTCACCTCGTAGGTCACCCGCACAGGCGTAAGGTTTGGGTGACTAACGCTGTAGGTCATGAGCACAGGCGAAATGCAATAGAACTTGACCCCCCTCTTAGGTCGTGCGGTAAGTCGTAACGTTGAAGCGATAAATGTGGCTCGCGTCGTGGTTCACCCGCGCGGGCGTAAGGTTTTCGGTGACTCGCACGGTAGGTCACGACCTACGGCGTAGGTCGTCAGCAGCGAAAGTGTGCTCGCCATAAGTCGACAATCATTTGTGGAAGTGGGTCTTTGTCACAGTCTATTCTATTATCTAAACTAGAACGCATCCGATTTGATAACACAACTATTATAAATTAAACATTTTATTATTTTAAATCAACACGAGCAAACATGCGTAAAAAGCATGGCACATACAAATATTTGTAATACAACAGAGCAGGAATAAGCTAAGCACCCATACCTTCATTGTCATGACCTTCAGGCTTCTTGTCTTCAGGTTCCAGGAGTCCGTCATCTATGCCAGGGTATGGTGCAGACTCTCTGGGTGGATCACCATCTAGGTCATCTACTTCTGGACCTAAATGCGAGGCAATCATGCAAAATATATACTTTATAATAAGAAGCAACTGCTATTTAAAATGTATACTGGAGAATAAATTCTAATGGGTATGGTGAAGTCCACTCCACTCCTGTCCACTCATCTGCATAGGCAAAATGGTGTACTCCTACTACTCTATGGTTTACCGTCGGTGGTTCCAGGCTAGGATCCACGAGACTATTCCCTTTTAGTCCACTGCTTTTATGGTTGTCTTACTAAAGAGACCTCGAGAAAACAGTGTACTAAATGGTATTATAACTAATGCCCCATTAAAACCATTTTCAGTAGCCGTTACAACAAATTTCGACGATGTGTGTTGACTTTGATTTGGTTTCGAAACTTTTTTTTGTCGTTGACATGACAATTGTTTATCGCCTCAACTAAAAATGGGGAAGAGTCGACACAGAAAAATTTGGTTGCACTGTTACACCGCTGTGTTGCAACGTTGTGTGTGGATACAACGACAACACACAGTTACTGAAACTTTTTAGATCGGATTGTGAGTGAACGTTTAGCGCACATAGTAACCAAACCTCACACAGTAACCACGTGTCGTAGCAGTTACGAAACTGCGACGAGTTGCTAATACTTCGTAATTGATTATGTCTGATTTTGATTGATCTGATGATGACTAAACTTTACCAAAGAAAGTATATTGTAACTTGCCAATCATCAATCAATGTGAGATCGTGTTTACAGCTAACGAGTTCGTATTTTCCCCATCATCATCTAACTCCACCGAAATGGCTAACTAAAGGTATTACACGTAATGAGGGACCTGAGCAAGGAACTATCAAAAACAAATCGATTCAATATCAATAGAGAATCTGCACTTAACTACTCTGGATCTTAAAAACCCTTAGGCCTTAGGGATTTACTATACGACATTATTTCTCATCGTTCCTCAAAAATAATCTCTATGCTTCAACTTACCAGCTAACGGTGGCTTCTGCCGATCCCTATCAGGTTCTAGAAGAGGCTGTCTGCTGTGCAATGTGTCCACGTCGTGGTCCGTCACGTCGTTGCTTGAGTGCTGTAACAATAATAAAAAAACTAATTGAATAACTTCATCAATCCAAGTCCATTATAAGGTGGCAACGTGCACCTGACATACTGGACAGAGTTAAGGCCCTAAACCAAAGTATATCCTAAACATTGAATAATTATGTATAGAACAGACGACGCGAACAAAATCTGTGCACCACGATCGACGATGCACGGCGACACATCAAGCACCAAAATAAGCTGGCCGCGTGACGTTATACGTTACTCAATCTACGCGCGGCCAGCTTACTTTGGTTTGATGTGCCGCCGTGTGTACGTCGCGTTGCAGCACGCGCCCGGCGCATGCTAAGTAAGTTAGAGCCCATCAGCTCAAACGAGTGTTTAAAAAAAAATTTTGTCTGGGTGTCGCCTCTAGTAGGTACCTCAATGATCCTAAACTACAGAGTTACATGATATTGATGTGGATAGGTACCACCTGTTCATGTTCACAATGGACAGCCATTGTGCTAAGCGGTATCCACATAGGGATATTTTTGTTGGAGTGATCGAGATCGAGACACTAGCAGTGTCTATACTTTAGGCCCTGCTAGTGATATGGATTCCAGGTCCAGAATTTTTGAATTTGTTGTATGTTAGAATATATGTGTCTACCCGAAGGGGGTAGTGGTGTAGGGGTAAATTTCTGTTAACGGAAAATGTTTATGGGCACATGCTTTATTTATTGCTTCGCTTATGAAATAACTATTCATTCCTGATGAACCATCAAACTGAACAAATTTCACTATGGGACTATGGATTATCATATCAGCCGATAGACGTCCACTGCTGGACATAGACCTCCCCCAAAATGGGGAGATTTGCCATAATCGCCACGATGCGATGTTCCTTACTAAACTACAGATCTACTCGAGCTAAATGTATGGGACAAAAGATTTTTTTTTTTCGCGATTTCGATTTTCGTCCCATAGTGAAAATTGTTCAGTTTGATGGTCTCAACAACCCCCATAAAAGTTTTAAATGTTTATTTTTACTTTTGTAACACTCTGTATTGTATGTCGCGAGAACCCACCTCCTTCCTCTATCAAACGTTATAAGTATGCTTTGAATATATAAGGTCTAACAAAATTAGCTGAAACCATTTTAAGGGGATGATCAGATCATCAAACTGAACAACTTTCTCTATGGGACCAATATCGAAATCGCGAAAAAAAAATCAGCTGTTCCGTACAAACGTACTCGACCTAAATGTATGGGACAGCAGATTTTTTTTTTGCAATTTCGATATTGGTTCATAGAGAAAGTTGTTCAGTTTGATGGTCTGATCATCCCCTTAAAATAGTTTCAGCTAATTTTGTTAGACCTTATATAAGCGATATATGTATATAAGGTCTAACAAAATTAGGTGAAACTATTTTAAGGGGATGATCAGACCATCAAACTGAACAACTTTCTCTATGGGACCAATATCGAAATCGCATTGGTCCGATCATCCTCTTAAAATAGTTTCACCTAATTTTGCTAGACCTTATATATCGGAGTGGAACGTGTTTTAGTCACCGTCCCTTTTTTCAAAGAACTAGCTGCACATCTTTACCTATTATACAAAGGTGGAACATGTATGTGAACAATTCTGGGTTCTTCGGTGTAGTACGGGCTACCAACGAAATATAAAGGCTATACACAAAAGCACATATAGGTTAGGCACTACCTAATAAGGTAGAGGGAGAAGGTAAAAATTATTGGTCAATTTATCATAATATTCCCACACTACTGGTTACGCATACAGGGTGACTGGTAATTCGACCTATTCCTTGAAAGGGGTTATACTAGAGTTCATTTGTAACAATTTTTCCCCAGTTAACTGGGGGTCGAAAATCGCTTGTTTTCGAGTTCCCTCATTTTTAAGAATTTTTTGAATATTTCCGTTTTTCGACCTAAAAATGACAATTGTGAAAAAAATACTCCACTCTCTGCACTCTGTAAGTATTTTTCTAGTAGCTGATGAATGAGCGACTACTTTAAACTAAAATACATGTGAAAAATACCCAAAACCACCGAAATAAAAGGTTATAAACCGCAAGACAACAATTTTTTATTTGGATTTTGTTTCAATCCAAAGAGGATTACTCAAAAAAAATTTATGACACTTGGCGTACAAATTGCGGAAATAACTTCCTCAATTCCTAAGCTTTCCAAAAAGATGCAAAAGTTGTGTACTTTAGTTCAAGTTTGGAAAATAAACCTTATTAAACACGCAGATGTGAATTTTATTCAAAAAGTTATTGGTTTGGTGAAAATAAAAAAAAGAGTAAAATAATAATGTTTAGTACCTAATCATATGAAATTACAAATTTTGTTTTAAAGTTTTACATTTAAAAATCACAAGTCTTGCTCAAATTGTCTTCCTCCGTTACGTATGCAAGCACGAAGCCTGCGACGTACTTCGCTTACTGTCACTCGAGTTGAAAGCGTGTCTTTAATTTGTTGGGCAGCTGCCAAAATCCTCTCTCTTAATTCTTCTTGAGAAGAGATAGGTGTACGATACACCAATGTCTTCATATGACCCCAAATGTAGAAGTCGCATGGGGTTAGATCGGGACTCCTAGCCGGCCAAGGGATCGGGCCGCGTCGACCAATCCATCTCAGTGGATAGTTCTCATCCATCCACTGTCGCACGCCACGGTAATAGTGGGCTGGGCAGCCATCATGTTGATACACCAAAGCTGTTCTTGTGGTAAGCGGCACATCCTCCAGCAGCGGACGTAACTCTTCTCTTAAAAAGTTTTCATAGGCGATGCCGGTTAGGCGTGCCGGCAGAAAGAATGGCCCGATTAAATTATTGTGCACGATTCCCATCCACACATTAAGTGAGAATCTGTGCTGGTGAGCTCCTTCGTTAGATTTTCTCGGATTCTGACCTTTAGGGGCCCAAAAATGCAGATTATGATAGTTTGTAATACCATCACGGTCGAAGTTCGATTCATCTGTCCACAAGATTGTTTTTAGATACTCAGGGTCTTCAATGTCTGCATTTATTAGAAATCTGCAGAAATCCATCCTTCTGACAGGATCTCCCTCCTCGATAGCTTGTACTGGCGTGTAAAGGAATGGATACTGCCGTGCTGTGTGCTGAGTGAACCAGACTTTCCACTGAGACATACCAAGCTGCCTAGCCACAATTCTTGTTGAAGTAGTGCCGTCTGCTTGAAAACACTGCAAAATTTGCTCCTCTTCGATTGGATCACTAACGCTAGGTCTACCAGCGTCGGTTTGGCGACGTCGAACCGATCCCGTTTCTCGAATGCGCCGATATGTCGTACCAAACACGCTGACATCAGGTAAACGGCGGGTAGGAAAACGTCTTTGATAGTCTCTTCGAGCAGCAGCAGCGTCACCATCACAAAACCCGTAACAATACATGATATCCGCGTATTCTTCATTTTGGTAAGCAGCCATTTGAAAAGGAAGCTGTTTTAGCGCAGAATTTAAGTTAGTTAACAACGACACGTCCGAACTCCAAGATGGTTGAAACTAACTGATTACTTAATGAATTGAGCGAATGAGTGGGCCTCGATTGTGAACCTTAGTACAAACATTCCCGAATACTTACAAAAGAGAAACAATGTAAGCAATAAAATGAAAGAGACAAAAGCAAATCGGCATCTTGTAAGGTTCGCTTCTAGGAAATCCGCTACCTGCTCTGCCATTGTTAACAATTTTTTTCAAACTCTTGTCAAAGTAGACAACATTTGCACCTTTTTGGAAAGTTTAGGAATTGAGGAAGTTATTTCCGTAATTTGTACGCCAAGTGTGATACATTTTTTTTAAGTAATCCTCTTTGGATTGAAACGAAATCCAAATAAAAAAATTTTGTCGTGCGGTTTATAACCTTTTATTTCAGTGGTTTCGGGTATTTTACACATGTATTTTAGTTTAATGTAGTCGCTCATTCATCAGCTATTAGAAAAATGCTTACTTAGTGCAGAGAGTGGAGTATTTTTTTCACAATTGTCAGTTTTAGGTGGAAAAATGGATTTTTTCAAAAAAATCTTAAAAATGAGATAACTCGAAAACAAGCGATTTTCGACCCCCAGTTAACTGGGGCAAAATTGTTGCAAATGAACTCTAGTATAACCCCTTTCAAGGAATAGGTCGAATTACCAGTCACCCTGTAGATTCCATAAACAATGACTTTCCAAAACACTTAACCAAATGTTTCTACAATACGCAGAATCAGTGTGGCGTACTGTTTGGTTTCTGTTTAGGTCATGTACATATTCTTGGTAACATATCACATTTGCATGTCTGGCCCGCGGTCTTCCCCGTGACTCAACTGACAAGTGCAGTCGGAAGCTGATGAAGGCTAAATTGCACATGCATTTGTTGTCAGTCCTAGTAGGGTAGGTCAGGAATTTGTGTATGATTATCTAGGGACTTTTTATGATGACGGCGAGTGGCATACGTTGCAAGTCTGTAACTGGGTGATCGCGTATCGGTTGCCTGCTCCCCGGCTTGCAAACCAGTGTTGCCAGAAGGTTACTTTTGTAACCTTTTAGGTGATTTTTAGCTCTGCCAGGTTACTTTTAGGTGACACGATTCAAAAGGTTACTTTTTGGTGATTTTTCGGAATTTGTACTATTAATTTTAAAATTCTTATTTTTCCATGAAACGGAACGCTTTTTCATATATTTTGCAATGTTTTAAAACCCAAAACGTTCGTAACGTAGCAAGTGCAACTCCTAAAAACACTTTTCCTCTCTCGAATTTATTAATTGTATATTGTATACCAAATGACTAAATTAAGCGTCTCACTCTCTCGCTCGATCAATAAATCGGATGAAATATGCAACTTAAAATGGAAAATTTCTACTTATTTATCAACTTTTAATACCTTATTTCTTGAAAAATTAATGAAACCAAAAGGTTACTTTTTTGTTTATTTCCGGTTACTTTTGACAAGATCCGGCTGGCAACACTGTTGCAAACCCAAATTCCCTCTTCTCCCCGATCCCCGCTACCCAATTCGGCGCATTGACCCAGCAACACCCAATGCCGAGTTCTGTGCCCCATGCCCTTGGTTCACTGTTTCGGTTGACCTACCAGGGCGCTTCGTCGGTACCGGCGTGGTCCCCCCACAGCACGCAGTAACTACTCCCCTAGCAATGCTGTAATACGGCATTTCGAAAAAAAAATCCCGACTATTTTTCAGCATTTACCGTGTCTCAGAGAAGCTAGTAAAAGTCCGAAATGAACGATAATCACAAAACAGTTCGGAATTTTACCATTGAGACTTGGTAAATCTTAGTTTTTACCGGATGTTTTAAGACTTTTACAGTAAAAAAACATACTTGGACTTTTTATAAATCTTTGAAAGCTATCGAAAATTGACTTGATAGATTATGTCCAAGTTTTTTAAAATCTTGCCACTTAAAAAAAGCCATACCTACACAAGATATGTTTTTTTTTAAGTGTCAAACTTTTTAAAAACTTGGACATTATTTATTTATATTCATCATTATCATTAGACTTTTTTATTCACATGGCTGGAACATCACTGGCGTAGCATCATGGCGATAAGGGTCATAGGCTGTTTCAAATATGTACACAATAATGCTTGCATTTACCCATCTCACACAAATTAATGATAAAGACGGTAACGGTCTCATTAACTCCAACCTTGACCCATTGGCCCTTAAAGTATAGTAGGTAGAAAGAGGTACATATTAAAGAGGTTACCAGCGCAGCAGCGCATCACCACAATATTATGATAACCTGGTTAGTGTTAATTAAATAACGAAATTGTTTACCTACTTATTGCTTCGAGAAGAGGTAATGTAAACTGTTTCTTCTCAATTAATATCTAAATCTAAGAATCTAAAGATAGGTAATGTAATTGCTATTTGCCATTTCCATTTTGCGGACAAGGCTGGCTCCTCAGTTCATCTGGATAATTTCCAGAGCTGGATCAACTATAGTTAACTACAGTTATCTGACGTATCGACTCATGTGATCTCTCGGAGAAACAATGGGCATACGTAGCTTTTTCCACAGCTTGATAAGCGATTTAATTTGAATTGATGGGTTAAGAAGTGCAGAGATTTGCTTCCGTCGGTTCTATTATTTTATTTTAAGTTAGTAAAGTCCCTGGAAGTCCTTACTCTATTATCAATTATAATTAACATTTTAACTGGGACGCTGTGTTGTGTGAATGAGTCATTCGTTACTCCATACTATGAAACCTAATTGAACATTTAATTTTAAACTCGGGCGCGGTAATTTCCCGAAGACGGAAGCCTTTCAAGTCGTGGAATTATATTTGTGTAAGCTTTTTGTCATTACTGCAGTACTAAAAATTTCCGTTTTACAGTGTTATTCTTAATTGCGATGTATATAAGTAATGTATATATTTAAGAGGCCATGTGAAAAAAATAGGATTCTTTAAAACGTCATGTATTATGAAGTACTAACAGTAGGAGTATGATTAGCGGATATGTGTAAATTGAACATATAATTGAAGCTTTGACAAGAGCCAAAACACGAATAAGACACATTTTCTCGATAGTAAAACAAGCCAAAGTAGCCTCCGTTTTTATTTATAAACGCTTGGAACTGCTAAACGGTGAAAAATAGAAACACGAGACTTGATTTAAAAAAAAAATTGATATTTTACAAATTTTCATAAGAGCAGAATAGTACATTCACAATTAAATAATGTTTGTTTTACGCTTGCGTCGTTTCAAGCGCGCGCGCCGCCCCATCTCTTTCTCTCGCATCAGGCAGTAATATATGCTATCACACGCCCATTTCGCTTCAATTATTTTTCGACACGACTCTACGGCGACGACTCACAGCTATAATTTCCCCGTAGTCAGAGATATTCTGAAACCTCAGAACATCCGCATTCCACTAGTAGTACCGAAACTCTGTCAAGTGTGACGGGGAGTGAGCCCCTTACCACTTGTAATGGACAGTGGGTACAATACATGCCTCAAAATTGAAGCATTCAGGTTACCTCACGATGTTTTCCTTCACCGGAAAGCCAGTAGTGTTACAAATAGGTACATAAATTCCGAAAACTCATTGATACGAGTCGGCCTGCTGGACGGGGATCGAACCATCACGCACCTGCACGGCAGGCAAGGTTACTCGCCACTGGACCATCATGGCTACTTACTACTATAACATTATAACATCCAAATATAAGTACTATTATTTGCACGCCAAAAAAAAAGATGGCCTCGTCACTAAAAGCAGTATCAAAAAGAGACCTCTTTAATTTTAGAAAACGGGAAAGGTGAAAGCAAAACCGGTCGACAATATTACAAAAAAAAACTTGCCTGCAACCTGCAACATTCCTCGCTCACTTGTTCAAAATTGACGCCAAAATCCAGACAAGTTTCGCCTCGCGATTGTTCCGAATGAGGTCAGAGACACGCAGTTTTTACTTTTTAATGAACAAGTCCAAAGTGCATCGTAAAAATGTAAATTTAACTTGTATTATTCTTTACTTTTGCGTTAACGACGACATGAGTTGCGATAAATGATAAGCACTTTTGCCAGTGATGTATATAAGGTCTAACAAAATTAGGCGAAACTATTTTAAGGGGATGATCAGACCATCAAACTGAACAACTTTCTCTATGGGACCAATAGTGAAATCGCGAAAAAAAAATCTGCTGTCCCATACATTTAGGTCGAGTAGGTTTGTATGGAACAGCTGATTTTTTTTTCGCGATTTTGATATTGGTCCCATAGAGAAAGTTGTTCAGGTTGATGGTCTGATCATCCCCTTAAAATAGTTTCCCCTTTAAATAGACCTTATATAGGTAGATATACTTAGTAAATATAGGGTCCTTGTTAATATGCTGACACATTTTGAAGCAGATGATCAGACCGTCAAACTGAACAACTTTCTCTGTGGCACCAACATCGAAATTGCGAAATATCTGCTGTTCCATATAAAACTGCAAACCTACTCGAGCCTATAATGTATGGGACAGCAGATTTTTTTTGCGATTTCGATGTTGGTCCCATGGAGAATGTTGTTCAATTTGATGGTCTGATCATCCCCTTAAAATACTGTCAGCATATTAAGAAGGACCCTGTATTTATGACTCGTGTTCAAATATTCATATTCATCACATATTTTGCCCTTTGCAGCATACAATCATCACCTGATTTTAGAGCTAAGCTCTCGTTGTGGTGTAGTAGCCAATCCAGTCTCTTCCTCAAATGCCTTAGGTTCCTGAATTCCTGATACGAACCGACATCAACCCTTTATGGGGTAGGTAAATTGACTAAATTGTTCAAACACCATGTTAAATTTTACATGTTTTGTTCAAGAACGATCACAAGAACGGAAAGTTTGTATGTTTCTGAAAAAGTTATAACCATTTATTCTATGTTATAAGTTATATTATAACTAGAGATCGGATATTCGGATGCATATTTATCTTAACTTCATTTTTCACAAGAATAATGTGGACACAGTCGTCTTAACACGTTCCGGGACAGTGACCGGCTATAGCAGTGATAACAATAAAAGTTCTATTGTGTCTCGTTCACCGCCCCGGAACGTGTTAATTCATTTATTTTGTGAAACAATCCCAGGATCGCTCTTAAGTCCCGGGATTGCTCAAATATCTGAGAACTTAGACATTTGACAAACTCGGACAACATGAACAACTCTGACAATTTGGTCAACTTATACAATGTTATCGGAGTTGACAGAGTTGACCAAGTTGTGTACTTAATTGGACAACATGAACAACTTGGACAACTTGATCAAGACAAATTGTCAGAGTTGTTTACATTGTAAGGGTTGTTCACGTTGCCCGAGTTGACCGAGTTCTTTATTTTGTCCGAGTTATCCAAGTCAACCGAGTTGATCATATTGTCCAAGTTGGTTGACGAGGACCAGTATGAGAAAACGGTGCGGGTGGCCTGATCAGTGTTGCCAGATCCACACTTAAGAATTATCCCAGATTGACAACAAAATTATCGTGTTTTTATCGCATCAAAAATTCCAAAAATTCTCGTTTCTTAGAACCTAAAAGAGTGTGAAATGATGCGTGAAATTCAATAATTCTAACCTATATTGCATGCCATTATTTAATGTTACCTATTTATAGGTAGGCAAGTACGAGGTTTGTTTGTAGGGAATTTTAGTCAAAACTCTTGATCGAAACGACACAGTGAGGAAATATTTTCCATCTCAATTGTTCTTATTAGAACTTCAATTTTAGTAATAGGTATTTAAAAACTGTTTTACGCGATAATTAACGCCAAAGTGGAATTTGACGGATAATATGGTTGAAAATAGTGATTTGATACACAGATTTCATTAAATTACAAAATTATCGTGGATTATCCTGGAATTTTGGTGAATTATCGTGCGATACTCGACTTTTATTTTCTATCGCATGCCCCCCAAAAATATCGTGGATCTAGGATAATTATCGCACGTCTGGCAACACTGGGCCTGATTTTTATATTTAATTAACTTTATTCAGAACTAAAGGCATATCCATATTATGTTTTCGTGGGGAAAAAAGTGAAGTTAAGGTAAATATCCATCCGAATATCCGATCTCTAGTTATAACGAAATCTATTTGGTTAATTCGTCCAATGGATTTTAACAATTTTGCCGCCTGTAATTCCCGCTCTGCTGTTACTGAGTCAATTATAAATAAAATTGTATTCACTCTTCACAGAGGTCATTTACATTGTCATCGTTGGTTGCCAAATTCCTTCAAGATCAAGTCGTTATCGTGAATTTCAGCAGGAATATCTCAAAGAAACGATTTTCCTGTTGTGACGTCCCTGCGTTCACTTCTGTCTGGAGATATTCTTAGTTTTACAAGGAAAATTGTTACATTTTCTTTGAATAACAAATTGTGCAGTGAAATACATAAACTGACTTGACTAAATGATAGAGTCAGTGGCGTAGCGTGCCTTAGAGGGGCCCTGTATCAAAATTTGTTGGGGGGCCCAAATGAAGGGTAAACATTCTTCCACAAAAGGAAAAACGATCTCATTGAGTTAAAATAATTAGAATAGACGTTATTACTGACAATTAATAATCCTATGAACTAAGCTTGTCAAACAATTAAAATCAAATAAACACTTTTCTTGCCTTTTGTTCGGCGAACTTATTTATTAAATCATTTATAGACGATAAGGATTTCAGTTTTTCTAAATGTTCCGCCTCTATAGACAATAGTGACAAGTCTGATTACCTTTCCTGTCCCATTGAAGACCGTAGACAATTTTTTATTAGTTTTAATTTTTGAAGTGTAAACTTTAGGCACGTTGGGCACTTTTCATGATATGATTTTTTTTCTCGGGATGTTGAGGCCTAAGAGTTTAAGTGACATTGTGGATAACATTTTACGAATTTTTGTTATACATGTTTAGGGCCCCTGTAGCCCGGGGGCCCCGTATCATTGATACGGCTGATACGGCGGTAGCTACGCCCCTGCATAGAGTCAAACAAGTTGCGAATATCAATAAATGGCCGTTTCTTTTGATTGGGTTGACAGAAGCTTGAATTTTTTACAGAATGTAAAGAACTAACTGTTACATAAGAATAAAAGTTGAAAACTTTTAAGGGAGTGGTTTAGACCAACAAACTGAACAACTTTCACTATGGGACCAACATCGAAATCGCGAAAAAAAAAATCTTTGGAGTCCCATACATTTAGCTCAAGTAGATCTGTAGTTTAGTATGGAACGTCGCAAATGCATCGCATCATGGCGATTATGGCAAATCTCCCCATTTCGGAGGCCTATGTCCAGCAGTGGACGTCTATCGTCTGATATGATGATGATGATGATGATGGAACATCAGATTTTTTTTTCGCGATTTCGATATTTGTCCCATAGTGAAAGTTGTTCAGTTTGATGGTCTTAACCACCCCCTTAAATGTTTATTTGTAACACCCTGTATAAGAGAGAGTACCTATCCAATGAAATAACTAATGAACCCCTGTATTTTATATTACAGTATATTTGTGTAACTTTATTTGTGTATGTTATCTATATTGTGTTATTGTGATCTACACCGCCTACCAATTTTCATTCTCTATTTCCACTACCCTAAGGTTGTCTGGAAGAAATCGCTTTTTAGCGATAAGACCGCCTGTTTTTGAGCCTTTTGTATTTCCTGATTGATTGCTCTCTGTATATAATCTGGTTTTTTTGGTGTCAAATAAAGTATAATTGATTGATTTATTTAAAATATGGTAAAAATATCACCACATACAAAAATATTACATAAACCAAAGTAACAAGTACCCAGAAGAAGGAACTACTCAATATAATAGAATAGATACGTCAATAAGTTTGTTTAGCATCAGTATTATGGATACTATGCTAAACAGTTGAGTCATCGTGTGGGCGGGGGCGATGACCCGCTACCTTGAATCTTAAAACTTGTAGGTATGTAGTACATTATTATGAAAATTTTGTTATTACTAGCGGCGCCCGCGACTTCGTACGCGCAGACCAACTGACTTTAAAAACTCATAACTTTTGATTGAATGAACCGATTGCAATGAAATAATAGCCTTAATGTTAATCCAAACTAACACTCATGCTTTTGTGAAAACTCTATTCACATCGGTATAGTTGTTTTTAAGTGATGCGTGCACATACACGCAGCTAAACAGACGGAGCAGACATAAGATATATAGGGTCCTTAATATGCTGACACTTTTTTAATAATAAATAATAATAAATAACGCTTACTGGCACATATAAAGTGATGATCCCAAGCAAGCACTATAGGCTTTTTATGTGGAAACTATACAACAACGGCACAAACATAGAAACATCCATGACCGAACCGGGATTCGAACCCAGGACCCTGGTTTGGCAGTCCGGCGTGGTAACCATTACACCAACCGGGTCGTCATAATGGGATTATCAGACCATCAAACTGAACAACTTTCTCTATCGGACCAACATCGCAAATGCGAAACAAAATCGGCTGTCCCATACATTTGGCTCGAGTAGGTTTCCATTTTTATACCTATTTATTTTGTAGTTTCTTCTATCGAGTCGATGGCATGTCATGTTATATTTTTCCAGCCAAGTATTTTGCCACGCGGAATAGCACTACCAGCAGCGTCCATAAGCTCAATTCGCGTGCAAGTTTGCGGGCAGAAAGGGCAAGATATGAGATGGGCCATAGTCTGAGGGGCAACACCACACTCACACCTCAGGTCTGATCCATCGATAACACCCCATTTGGGCAGATTTTCCGTAGTCCGGCCGACTTGAGTTCGGAGCCTGTTTAAGAACCTCCAAATGGGCCTGGGTAGTTCATGTCCTGGGGGAAGGCTTTCCGAGGGGGGGGACAAACGGGTCGGGTAGCGTGCTCTTTCTTCGCCAGAGGTCACATCTAATTCGAGGACCCTTACCAATACCTTGTATAGGGTTGCGGCTCTTGAGCCTTTTGTAGTTGTATTTGTATATTTTGTTTTCTTTATAATACTATATGTTTACATAAAGGTTCTGGCTGCATTTTCTCTAACTGGAACACCTTCCGACGCGGTGGTAGAGTCATAAAAACTGTTTGATACTTTTGACTAGATTCCTAATAATTATTAGTGTGGGTTTCGTGGGAAAAAATCTATGACTAATAGGTAAGTAAGGTACATGCTGTGACAAATCATTAACAAGGTTATTTCAAATTGATCTGTGTATTGGTTAAACGAAAATGTTTTTTTTGTGAATTTGTTTTAAAATACGTCATACTTCATTCCATGTAATGACGAAAAGATTTTTAACTTTCTGACCAATTATGATTAAAAATTCAAATTCAAATATTTATTGCATTGCCACATTGTAGTACATAGTCAAGGAATCGTACATAGGTCTTAATAATTATATAATGGAGCACCCTGTAAGGGCAACCAACTCGAGCCAAATGTATAGGACTATACATTTGGCTCGAGTTGGTTTGCAGTTTTATATGGAAGAGTTGCATTTTTTTCGCGATTTCGATGTTGGTGCCACAGAGAAAGTTGTTCAGTTTGACGGTCTGATCATCCCCTTAAAAAAGTGTCAGCATATTAAGAAGGACCCTATATATGTATTATTACATAGGTACCCACGACGGGCAAGCATAGAACCTCATTTTTTTAAAGTGGGTAAGGTATAGCTTCAAAGGAAAAGCAAATCAGAAACAGCTTGCATGATTGTGATCAATGTAATGCAGTTAGTTAATAATGCACATTAATTGCACCGATTTCACCGTAAAATGCATTATTCATCAAACTTACACGGTATTTACAAGAAAGTTGAGAATAACTCTGTAGATCTACAGGGTATAAAGAATGGCGTGGTCGTATTTATGCTGTTATATACAATTTTGAGTCAAGTAGGCGTATAGCTGTTTTTTATGGACGGCAATTTAAAAAAAAAGTTTGTAATCTAAACTATTATAAAACTGTAGCAGGAAGTTTGTCTGTACATTGAAGATATTAACAAAAAAAAAAGTTACGATATGGTTTTTAGGTATCCCTGATTCCATATCACCAATTTTTGGATTTTTTGTCTGTCTGTTTGTTTGTGTGTTTGTTTGTTTGAACGAGCGTCACGCAAAAACTACTGAACCGAATTTGATGAAACTTTTTTGTTTGATAGCTTATTATCTGACCTAAAATCTGGTATATAATTTGTGCAGACAAAGTCGCGGGTTAACGCTCGTTTTTATTAAGTTGTCTGACGTTTTATATGGAATAGCAGATTTTTTCGTAAATACAAAACATGTACTCATCTCATCTAATATTATAATTAAAATTATTATAATTATTAGGATGGAACCTACGTAGAATGGAGGAATGAAAAGCCTAACCTAACGTTTCATTTCACATAATTATTTACACAATTTTATACCCTGTATAGTTAATAAGATGAGGTACATGCTGAAGAAAGTATTTATATTTTAAAACCAACAAAAGGATCAAGTGCTCAAAACTATAATGTTGAGAATCATTATCAAAAAATGCCTATCCTTCGGTCAACACAGGAACCTACCTGGACTCCAACACCTTGCGCGTGGCAATCGGGCTTCGAGTCGGCGCAGAAATTTGCATCCGCCACCAATGTCCTTGTGGTGCGGCCGTCGATCGCTTGGGTCACCACGGACTCTCGTGTCAAAAGAGTGCCGGCAGATTCCCTCACCATGTCACCCTTAACGACATCATACGTAGGTCTCTTGCCACAGTCAACGTTCTTGCCATTCTCGAGCCGACTGGCATCATACGGACCGATGGCAAGAGACCAGACGGGATGTCTCTCGTCCCCTGGAAGATCGGTCGGGCGCTAGTGTGGGACGCTACCTGCGTGGATACACTGGCCCTGTTTCACTTACAGGGCACGAGTCGAAGGGCTGGCGCAGCGGCGGAGGCGGCCGGAAAACGAAAGGCCTACTGGTACCGGGATATCGGCCCCCAATACCATTTTATGGGTTTTGGTGTCGAAACTCTTGGGCCGTGGGGACCTAATGCGCAGGCGCTTTTTAAAGACCTGTCAAAGCGCCTGATAGACTCGACAGGGGACCCAAGAGCTGGCACTTTCCTCGCTCAACGGATCAGCATAGCCATTCAGCGAGGAAATGCGGCCAGCGTTCTGGGTACCCTCCCTTAGTTAGTTTAGTCTTAAGTCTCTTTATTTATAATTTTATTTAATGTTACTATTTTATGGATCTTTCGAATAAACAATTAATACAGAAGTTAAAAATGTAGATTCGTTGATATCTTTTATATGAGAGATAGCGCGCTACTATGAAATATCTGATCTGAGAGATTTTCTTTAAAGAAACACCCGTTTGGTGTAATGGTTACTGTGCTGGACTGCCAAACGATGGTCCTGGGTTCGAATCCCGGTTCGTTCATGGATGTTATATTGGTACCATTCTATAGTTTCCATAAAAAAATTAAAAGAGTTTACGTTTGGGATCATTACAGTTTATGTGTCTGTGAGAGTTATATATTCATTTAATTATATTTTTCGCGATTTCGATGATGGCTCTATGTCCTGTACATTTTCACAAAACACCCTAGTAATACTTAAGTGGGTGCTTCAGGCCATCAAACTGAACAACTTTCACTATTGAGCCAACAACGACCGATAAAAATAATAAAAATCTGCTGTCCCTTACATTTGAGTCGAGCCGGTACTGCAAATTTTTTTATTTTTTCTCGGTGTTGGCTCCATAGTGAAAGTTGTTCAGTTTGATGGTCTACGACGACAGCACCCCCTTAAGTATTAATAGGGTGTTTTGTTACACCCTGTATACAGGGGTAAGGGTAGACAGTTGCATCACTTTGAAGGGATGATTATACCCATGATACCGAACTACTTTCCCCCTTCTCATACAAAAACATCCGATCAGCTGATTGCATTTAGTTTGGAAAGTCGAAAAAAAAATTTGCGAATTTACTATAAGTTTCTCAGGGAAAGTTGTTCAGTATCAAATCATGGGTACAATCACCCCTTAAAGTAATGCAAATGTTTACCCTAACACCCTGTATACTTAAAGATGTCCTATACCCGGACATTCGAACTTCGCAATTGCGTGAACGTTTTCGTTCCTCAGTTCCTCGTCAACTCTGGGCCTGGCCCTGTACCCGGACTTTCAATATTCGATATATCACGACCGTTTCGGTCCAAACGTCATTGTAATAGAGCTGACATTGGAACGAAAACGTTCACGCAATTGCGAAGTTCGAATGTCCGGGTAGACCCCCTGATGCATGATACCTTCCGAACCACCGTAGTCATTTTACGTACATAAATAATCGTGAATTCGTAACAGATCAAGGTCACAACGAATTTTTAATATGCCGACGCCTTTTGAGGGGATGATCAGACCATCAAACTGAACAACTTTATCTATGGGACCAACATCGAAATCAGCTGTTCCATACAAAAATGCAAACCTACTACTAGGCCCGAATGTATTTTTTTGCGCTTACGATACTGGTCTCTTAAAAAAAGTTGTTCAGTTTGATGGTCTAATCATATCTTTAAAATAGTTTAAGCAAATTGTGTTAGACCTTGTACATAAAGTCTCCAACATCGCATTCTCTTTCTGGCTGAATCTTACTTACTCTCTTTTTACAACGAGTTCAAAATATCTCAAATGAGCAGCTTAGGTAAACGCAAGATCAATAAACTTAAAACAAAGAAAAAAATCACCATTATCGCTGCAAGAACGCGCTTAATTAATGCAAATAATTATTTGCATTAATTAAGCGCGTTCTTTCAAGTACCTAATTAGGTACTTATGCACTTAAGTTTAGTTTTAATGTGAAACTAATTAGTTAATTCGTAATTACCGTTTCTTTCCCATGCTTCCTTTCGCTGGTAACTATATGATGGACATCGGCAATGCCATGTTTTGGAGACAACGGCGTACCAAATATCATTTCTACTTCATTCATATCCAATGCATTATTTAACTTTGAAAGGTCTTTGGGATCCATATTTGTTTAATACTTTTAGTTAACACTTGCTTTAAAATTAATTATTTAATTTCTTTTTTTTATAACCAGTTTAAAAGGCACTATAAAGAACTTAATAGTTTAAAAAGTTCACTCAAAGTTTGAATGTAGAACGCGCGGTTTATTGCAAGCTGCGAAACGACCACTCGCTCACAATGTCGTGTATAGACTAAATTATTGGTTTGGTTTGTTTGCCGGTGGGTTGAACGAGTTGGTAATGAGTTGATCTCTATAAATATCTGAGCTGCGAAAGATATGTAAATAGTACATTAGGAGTACGTTACAATGACGTCATTTTATCTCAGATTCTGTGCAGACATAGTGGTACAGAGCTTTTCAAATATCAATGCTGTTTTAGTGGGATCACACACGATGACGCATGATGGAGCGGCAGACGTTATCGTCAGTCCGTCATTTGTGAAGCGAGGAGTTGTATGAAACTGCACGTAGAAGCACACGCGTCAATCCGTCACCGTGTGTGCTTCTACGTGCGGTTTCATACAACTCCTTGCTTCACAAATGACGGACTGACGTCTGCCGCTCCGTCAATGAGTCATCGTGTGTGAGCTTATGGACAAAAAGTAACAGGAAGAGATTTAATGGAGGATCAACTTTAATGAGCGTTTCTGCAACTGACTGTAAGAATACTAAATAAAAATATTTCAAGAAAAAATAGATAAAAAATTTGATAATTTTTATACACCGACTTAGTACCTGAGGATATGTTATAATTACGTTTTCACTATAGAACCAACTTACGATATCACAAAACAAAAATTGTTGTTCAATACATTTGGTTCGAGTAGCCATTGACATGCATCCGGTTGCTCCTCAGTCCCAGAGACAGTGGGATGAGCCGCTCTGCCTCCAGATCCAGCGCGATCTTAGTTCGACTGCCGAGAACGAGACGGACCGCGCTCGCCTACTCGCTGTCTCTGAGAAACAGTCAGGCTACTGGTTGCAGGCACTACCCTCCCCAAACCTGGGCACCCTACTGAGGAACTCATACCTGTCGATTTTAGCTGGTCTCCGTCTGGGCGTCCGGACATGTAGAGTTCACCGCTGCTAATGCAGTGAGGCCGTCAACGAACTCGGCCACCACGGACTCACCTGCTCCCGGAGCGCTGGCCACTGGTCACGCCACGCAACATTGAACGACGTTATCCGTCGGGCCCTTGTTACTGCCAATGTACCCGCGATCTTAAAACCTAGAGGTTTAATACGGAGCGATGGGAAGAGGCCCGACGGAATAACGCTCGTTCCATGGAAATTGGGGAGGTCGCTGGTCTGGGACGCTACCTGTGTAGATACACTGGCACCGTCCCACGTCCATGCGACATCATCCAATGCGGATGCGGCGGCGGCTACCGCGGAAATCCTCAAACGGCGCTTATATGTTAAACCTCGGCGAGGCTTACATATTTGCACCGTTTGGGGTCGAGACATTGGGTCCGTGGGGGCCAGAGGCGCGCCGATTATTTAAAGAATTATCGGCGCGCCTAATCGAGGTCTCCGGTGACCAGAGGACTGGCAGCTACCTCGGTCAGCGCATCAGCCTGGCCATATAAAGAGGTAACGCTGCCAGCCTCCTGGGCACCTTGCGCCGCCAAGCGGCGGCCATTTGGAAGATATTTTTTATTTGTAAGTAGTATTAGTTTTGTTTCTTTTTTGTTTTTTCATTAGGTTAATGGTTATGTATATAGTGCTTTAATGTATATTTTTATTTATTTATTCAATAAATTATATAGGTAGTTTTTTTTAGATTAATTTCATTACGAATTTCTCTAAAGTTCATTGACTTTTTTTGCTGTTGATTGTACCCATATAATTTGTGGTTAATCCATATAGGTATAGTGATCCTCAGATCGGATGTCATTTGTAATTTCTACTTGATGACTTATCCATTGGAAGCGACCTACTAATGGATAAGTCATGGTATTTTGGAGGAGCAGTGCTAAAAGCGGTTGAAATACCTACTTAACTCTGAAAATTTGTAGGCTAAAGCGGCAATACGCTGGTCCAATTGTGAAGAAGAACTTATGACCGTTGGGCTTCAATAGTTCTACAGATTGTAATTTAAATGAGTCGACACATTTTTAGGGGTTTGGTTCTATATGCATAGCTACTATACTGGGTGAAACGTAACGAGGGATCCACCCTTCACGGGTGCATTCAGACAATGAAACCAAACAACTTTGCCTAATCAACATGCGTCGAAAAAAAATTAAGATATCTTTGAAAAAAAAAATATTAGACCTCCCATACAAAAATGCGGATCAGCCGATCTATTGTCTATGGGAGGTCCAAATTTTTTTTTTTGACCTTTGTCCTCTGGGGAAAGTTGTTTGGTTTCATTGTCAGAATGTACCCTTAAAGGGACCCTCCCTTTTTACTCTACTGACTCCCCCTTCGTTACGTTTCACCCGGTATATGAGGAAGCTTATAATTTATTTAGGCACATAAAACATAAAATTGGCCTATACAGGGTGTTACAAAAATACAAATAAACATTTAAGAGGGTGGTTAAGACCATCAAACTGAACAACTATCACTATGGGACTAATATCGGAATCGCGAAAAAGAATCAGATGTTCCATCATCATCATCATATCAGCCGATAGACGTCCACTGCTGGACATAGGCCTCCCCCAAAATGAGGAGATTTGCCATAATCGCCATGATGCGATGAGTTTGCGATGTTCCATACTAAACAACAGATCTACTCGGACTAAATGTATGGGACAACTTTTTTTGCGATTTTGATGTTGGTCCCATTGTGAAAGTTGTTTAGTTCCACCACCGCCTTAATAGTTTTCCATTTTTATTTTTACTTCTGTAACACCCTGTATAGCTGACTAAATTTGATAACTATTTGCTTTTTATAGCTGTAAGCTCCCCAAATAAAATAAAAATAAGATGTGCCTATTGAGACAAAGGACAGGCAAACTGCATTGACTTGACCAACTACAGACGTATGGTCTGCGCTCAAAAGTGTCAGAACCAAAAGAGCACCAAAACGGTAAAAAGAGAACCAATTACGCGACAGTCTTCGTTTGGTCGGCTGTATCAGTGTTCGGGAGATTCAGCGACCGAGGGGCTGAGGGGTTTTGAAATGGAGTGCGATTTTTAAAAGTCACCGGCTGAGTAAAATGGCCGATATTCACCGATTTCCCAAAGTTAGCATTTTTGAATCTCACCGGTGACTAAAATTCCGGCCGAAGAAAATATGGATGGATTGTGTGAAAGATGATATGTATAAGTAAGAAGTGAGTGCTGAAATGAAGGCTAGAAGAGAGATGAATGGAAGAGCTATGATGACATCATTGCGCCGACCGCCGACCCTAAATAACGGGAAATGGGCAAGGGAATGACGATGATGACAGGTGACTAAAATTCTCATACCCATGAGTTCAATACGAGTGCCCCTCCCTTCCCACTCGTATTCTATTGAACTCATGGGTATGAGAAGGCATTTTTATGTGATTCAAAAACAGTTTAAGCTCACAAAAAATGCACACGTGCACCTCTAATATGATCTCTCTTCCGCGCGACTTGGTTTTTTTATAGAGCGATCAAAAGCGCGATTTTCGCTCCCTGAAAAGCGCGGGAAGAGCTCCGTTTTAGAAGTGCGATTTTGAAAGTAGCACGTTCAAATAAGAAGCAGAATATGTTTATTAATAGGGATATTATATGCATCGTTCGATCATTAATTTTAAATCTCACGATCTCACGCATCGCACGCAAATAGGAAAATCATTTACTCACAGTCTCGCAAAAAAAAATGTGGCCGTTTAATTCCCTTTTTCGAATTACCTATTATTGCGATGAGGGCGCCACGTACCAGGCTCGCGCAACTATCTAACAAAAAACGTTATATGAAACGTGCACTGCCGCCATTAAATTTCTTTGAACGGTTGCACACATTTCATACATTCTGGATCATCGGTCACGACCAGTTTTTAGTACGGAAGTCCCGACTCTGCGCAACTCGCGAACAAAAAAACGTTATATGAAACGTGCACCGCCACCATTAAATTTCTTTGAACGGTTGCACACGTTTCATACATTCTGGATCATCGGTCACGACCAGTTTTTAGTATGGCAGTCCCGACTCCTATAATGTAGTGAGTTACATTCTCTTTGGTAGGTACGGTAAAAGGACCCCAGCGGCCTCAGCAGCGTAAGTGAAAAATTCTTCATCTATGAAAAGGACCCTTATCGAATAGTTAACCAGACATTCGTTCATTTAACTACCATTGTTAGTAAAAGCGTAATTATACTTACGTAATTTTAAATTCATAACGAAATTATACAGTCTTGAAATAGTTTTGCAGAACCTATAATTAAGATTTATTAACGATTTAGTCAAGCATCTAGGTTTGTGGGTTAAACTTGTCTATGATTCGTCATTACAGGCGCCCGCTCAATCTGAGCGCCCGCTGCACCGCGACGCGACACTCCCAGTGCGCGCCCCGCACTGCTGATCGTGGTGCACAGATTTTGTTCGAGTTGTCTGTTCTATACATAATTATTAAATGCATGACATAATGATAAAATAAAGAAATACCTAGCTTTCTATAATTTAGTGGTAGAAAAATCGTAGACATCTCAAAATTCTAAACCTTGCTATAAACTGCTACTTCCATCTATGGTGTAATAGTTGAACTATAAAGTTTTGGCATTTGGGAACAAGATGCAAGATGGCACTTACTAAATACTTAGGTATTTTACGTTATATTACTTTACTCTTTGATCCTTATTTAAACTACTAGATGGCACCGTATAGACAATACCTATGCCAGCTTTTTAATTTACTTATAGTGGACTAGAGTAGACGTCTTATATTACTCTCTGGCCAGCTTCCTGATGGCACCCAATTTTTTTATTATTATTTGATTTGAAATGTTTGAAATATATTAACAAATCAATTTTACGACGAAATGGGCTGCATTTCCTTTGCCTGAATACGCCTGAAGCAATAGAGATAGTAAGTACTTCGCCTGAAGCTGAATAAAAATGAAAAAAAAAAATTGGTTACAAAAAATATGAAATGTTGTCCATTTCCGAACGAAAATTCATTCATTCATGACGTCCGACGTGACGTCTTCTGAAAACATTCACTCATTTTCCACTTCATTTAGTTCATTCCAACTTCAATTTCAGCATTTTCAGCACTTTGTTTACGTGAAAAAAATCAATGATATCAAAAATGATTTGATATAAACTAGCAAAATGTCTCAAGAAATGGATGTGCAGTTTAGTGATGATGACGGGGAGATCCCAATTTGGCAGGAGCCCCGTCGCGAGCCTCTGGGCGCTCCAAAGGAGACCCTTTGCGACGAAACTCCAGAACAATCATCTGGAGACAGACTTCACGCCTTAGAAGAAGAACAAGAAATCCTATCATCATCCGTGTTCTCTCTAACATCACATCTCGCTCAAGTCGAATTTCGTTTACGGCAGATCTTGAAGGCACAACCAGAAGAAAAAGATGCGATGCTAAAAGCTTTAGAGGAATTCACGTCGCGTGGCGTGTCGGATTCTCGCGCGACGCCCCAAGGAAGTTCCGGCGAAGCTTCCTGTACCGAATGCGTGGAACTGGAGCGAAAAATTCGAAGGCAAAGGACACGGCAGGCGCATTTTATTGAACGGTTGAAGACACAGTTGAAAGAACTTGAACAGTTTGCTGCAGAAAGTCCAGATATCGGTGGTAAGCATCATAGATCCTTGATAGAGCATTTACGGTCTGAGATAGATAGGAGTTTAGAGGAGGGCTGTCAACAGCCGTTGAGCGCAGATGAGTTAAGACATCAGATCAATTGTGCTGTAAGGCAGTATGCTGATCGGCAGCTATCCAAAGACGAGATCATTGGTAAACTACAGACCCATATCGATGATATGCAGAAATTCATTAAATTGATGAAGAACGAGGAACTAAAAGGTAATGCAAAGAAAAATCCCGAAGCAAAGAAATTAGGTAAACAGGAAAATTCTTTTGACAAAACTTTTAGTAAAAACAAGACCAATGACGATCTGAGATCTGAAACTATTAATCTGATGAGAAAAGCTTCTACGTTAATACAAATATTCACCGTCTCACAATTCGGTTGTTCTCCGAATACAAATAAAAAGTATGAAAGAAAATCGTCAACGATCGTAACACACTGGGGCAATCTACGAGCTAAACTGGAAATGTCTATTGATGCTGTGCTACATCTAGTATCCCGGGACAGGCCGTCACACTCTCTAATAGACAGTTACGACAGTGAATCCGAAGAAGGGGGTATAATCATCAATGATGCACCACTAACTACCGCTGTACGTAGACATTTAGCCATCAATCTCCGTGATTTACTCCAACACGGCCTAACAAACCCGGAATCGACCTCACTAGTGCCTATTATCGGTTGCTTTCCCGTCAGAAAATCAACGTCCCAAACAACACATATTTGGGAACTAATCTTACGTTACTACGAAGTAAATGACGGTGATAGATTCAATTCGACACCCGCAAGGAAATTAAGTCAAAGTTTTAACTTAGATATAGTCGGAGGAACAGCGATTACGAATAAGCAAAGTTTATTAAGTGCAATAGGTAGTATTTTAGCTTCGCACACACCTTATAAAAGAAGTTACGATGCACATTTTAAAGCGTTTGTTTGTGCCGGTTTGAACGCCCATAAACTAGTCATTTGGTTAAACATTATGTTAAAAAGCAGGTCTTTAATTGACACATTTTATTCTTCAACCAGTTACGTAGTCAATACTGGTTTCCAAGATGCTTTACAAAGTCTAGACCGGTTAACTCCGTACAACTTTGACTTGCCAGTTGATTTAGCTGTAAAACAATTTCAGAATATAAAAGATGTATTTATGTAGTTATTTTAATATTTAAGAGTAATTTTCTACATAATCACTGACTTAAGATGCCTTCCTATGCAAGTTTATGGATATAGCTATATGCGTTTAAAAATTATCAAAGTATTGTTAGTATAATAATGAAAAAAGGTTACGATTTCTAGAGAAGATTTTTAAGCATAATGTTGCCATGCTTGTCATTCTCGTATCGGGCTTTAAAACACAAAACTTAACTTAAATGGAAAGGGAAAATGAAGATGATAATATATGAAATATTTCTAGTCCTTTAGTCATAATTATAAATTCATAATCATTTAGATGTAATATAAAATTAATTTAGTATTATCTAGCTCTATAGAGTCATTTATTCTGCAGGAAAAGGTATTTTATTGTGCTCAGAGCTTTTGATAACTTTTACCCATAGATCATAATGAGTATAAGACCAGGAGTGCGATTTTTGAGCATCACACGTTCAAATCAGCAGTATAAAATTAGTCATATAATATCAAAGCCGGCAATCTCCAGTTGAAATCAATTTGAGTTATCAACGGAAAACGTTTTCTGTCCATATTACGAAAATATTAGTCCATAAAAACGTTTTCGGTCCATATTAGAAAAATAAGCTTGAAATGAAAAATTCTAGTTTGGTATGTAATTTGAAATGTACCAGTTATTTAACATTTTCTAATAAAATTATATGAAACTAACATGGAGATTGCCAGATTTGAAATGTATTGCCAGATTTGAGACTGCCTAATTCGATATTGACTTTGCAAACAAACAAACACACAAACAAACAAACAGACAGACAAAAAATCCAAAAATTGGTGATATGGAGTCAGGGACACCTAAAAACCATATCGTAACTTTTTTTTGCTAATATCTTCAATGTACAGACAAACTTTCTCTACAATTTTATAATAGTTTAGATGGAGAATTAACCAGAGAAAATATTTGCATCATTAATTTTTTTTTTTTACCCCAACTGGAGATTGCCGGTTTTGATACTATATGACACAAATGTCAAAATTGCTATGGAGATTATGCATGTTTCTACTACTGATTTGAACGTGTGACTTCACACGCACTCCTGCACAGTCACATTTAAAATATTAGCAAAGGGTCATCAGTCATTTTGGTCCAACCTCCCAACAGTTTTAAAACCCTTGCCATATGGTTTTGGGGTATCATTTATGTTATACTATGGCAGTCAAGTCGAAATTCCGCGCGAGCATGGTATTTCGGTACATAAAAAAACCTAAGAAAGCTTTTATAAACTCGCGTATGTGTAGTGGGTGTTGACTACAGCCATTGCGTAATTATGATTTTACTAGAGTTAACACCGCGCTTCATTACGTTGTTCCATTCAATTGTGGTGATGTAGCCACACTTAGTAAATCACTGTCGCTTTCTCTTTCATCCGCCCGAATTCGTCTTACTATATTGTGATGCATGACGTTTGATTGTCGTATTAGTTCTATACTTGATCGTTATGTTATGTTATGATTGACCCAAATGTTATGTTGAGATTTGATCCTTATGTTATGTTCATATCGATCGTTGCCATAAAAGAACAGGGTGTTATTTTTTCGGATTTTAGTCTGTTGGATTTCCGGGTGTGGCAAGCAAATTTTCGCAAATCTTTCAATTGCATGCATACTTTGAATGCAGTTTTGTTTTTAAAAATAAAGGAGTGTTTACTTTGCTGTATCACGGTGGCATGCTACCCATGCAGGTGGCGTTAAAAAAATTTCATCCTGGATATGGCATGGAGTTTAAAACTGTTGGAAGTTTGGTCTAGGTGCAAAACCTTGTTCATGGTCCTTTTTCTCCAGATGGATATGCTTATTTGTCAGTCAGATGGAGCTATTTATGGGTCCGTATCAGAAAGACAATCTAGTAAAATGTCTTTGTAGGGTGAACGACACAAAAGCAAAACGACTTACTAGACTATTTATTTTATTTTTTTACACCGTATGGAGGCCTCTCGTTTGCCAAAGCGCATCCTTCTTGGTGAGGTCGCACATAGGAAGAGGCCAGTCGGAAGACCCGTGCTGCGATTTAAGGATTGCGTCAAGAGGGACCTAACCTCTTTCGGAATCGGCCACGCAAATTGGGAAGAGCTCGCGGAAAATAGAGGAGGGTGGAGAGGGAAGACAAGAGATGGTCGGACTACTCATGACGAGGCCTGGTTCGCACACCTGGCAGAGAAACGTGACAAAAGGCATAATGCTGTCACAATCCCACCTCTGTCCACCGGCGGCGTACGGTTCTATTGTGGAGGCTGTGGACGTGTATGCGGCTCTCGTATAGGACTTTACAGCCATGAGAAAAAGTGCTTCTCATCTGCAACAGATGTAAAGGCCGATGATGATGATGATGATGTTTCGCCGTGTGTACATGTACAGGTGTAATTAAAATCAGTCGACAATTTTTAGGGTAGGTTCAGACCATCAAACTGAACAACTTTTACTATAGGAACAAACTTGTAATCGCAAAAAAAAATCTGCTGTTCATACATTCGAGTCGAGTAGGCATTGCAGTTTAGTATGGAACAACAGATTTTTTTTGTGAGTTCAGGTTTGCTTCCATAGACAAAGCTGTTCAGGTTGATGGTCTGAACTAAATGATATTTTATATAAGATATGTGACGTTCATAGAAAATGGCGCGTAAAAATGTGCCGCGCCGCAGCCGCGCCATGCCATCTCGCTCGTAGCATTGCTTGACGCGAACTATTGAAAGAATGGGACAATTGGGTCCTTTTCGAGTCCTCACTTTGCACGTGCTATAACATATATAAGGTCTAACAAAATTAGCTGAAACTATTTTAAGGGTATGATCAGACCATCAAACTGAACAACTTTCTCTATGGGACCAATATCGTAATCGCGAAAAAAATTAGCTGTCCCATACATTTGAGTCGAGTTATGTCTGCAGTTTTGTATGGGACAGCAGATTTTTTTTCGCGATTTCGATATTGGTCCCATAGAGAAAGTTGTTCAGTTTGATGGTCTGATCACCCCTTTAAAATAGTTTCACCTAATTGTGTTAGACCTTATATATTTGGTCTGAACCACCCCTAAAAAATATCTACTCATTTCAATAACACCCTGTATTTTATTGATTTGAGCTTGTATGCACGGCGACACAAAAAGCTATACAAATCCAACATAAGCTGGGCGCGCGTAGGTCGAGTAACGTATAGCATCGCGCGGCCAGCTTATGTTGGTTTTGTATAGCTTGATGTGTCGCCGTGTGTAGGTACTTATTACATTGTTATTTGCATTTAGAAGCTCAGAAGAAGTAGGTGATGAGCGCTGCTAAGTATCTTTTCATTTAATATTAAATGACAGAACTTATCAATTATTTAGTCAAATTATTGATACCTACATTCCATGTTAAGATCTCTATGAAAAATTGTACCTAAATTGATAAAAATGTACCAAAAAGCACTTATTGTATGTAGATATATTGTAGGTAATGTAAAAGTAAATAATACAAATGTTAAATATAATGTAGTTGAAGCAAGCATAATCAATTGATTTTATTTATGTCACCCAATATTTCATCTTTTTTCCAAAAAAAATAGTTTTAAAATTCCAAGGTAAGGAGGATATTGAGATAATAGCCCAGTCATTTTATGGAGTTTTGTTAGGAGAGGTAGGAAGTGCTTATTAATTGGACTTTTAAACTGTGACACCATTTAGTACCAAAAAGACTATCTGAAAACATATTAAAAAAAATTCACTACGCAACATAGAAATCAAAAATGTGAGTCCCAGAAGGCTTTTTAATTAATAATCTTAATACCAATGCAATGCACTCACTTGAATTAGATTTAACAATATAAATTATTTTTGAGCAATAAAACAGGCACAGAAATTAAAAATGAATAGGTTTTTATTAGAAAATAATGTGTTTTTCAAAACCTTCTAAGTAGACAAAAATATTTATATCATGTTTGAAGTATGTATAACAGTAATGCCTTCAATATGTGCAAAAAAAAATTACCATTAGGTTTTTCAGAACGAGATAATAGCAAAATTTTAAATTTGGAACAGTTGCTGACGGATTTTTTTTTAAATTTTGGTACATTTCTAAGCTCAAATTGGCTCTTAAATACTATACCGAAAAAAAATATCAATTATTAATTAGTTCCGGCTTAAATCTATGGATTAAATTCATTCCTTTTTTTAATTAGAAAAGTACAATCTACTCTATTTTTACTATGATCTATGAGTCATTTCATTTCAATAGATTTCGATAAATAAAAATAATGCCATTATGCCCTACACGCTTGCACTAACTTAGGCGAGCTCGATATACATCGACTCGTCTGTAGGTAAAGTGATTGGTAAGCAGCGATTAAATTACCCTACATTTAGGGCCAACTTCGGCATACATTGCTTGCTTTGATCGCTACACTTTAAAATAGAGAGAACAAATCCGGCAATGTATGCCGAAATTAGGCTCGACCAAATACAATCGCTCCTTTGCTATTACTATAATATTATTATTATAGAAGCGTCAGTGGGCGGGCTCCCCTAAAAGGCCTGTTACATTATGCAACCGAAAGCATGCAATTTGAAGTACATCGACCGGTTAGTTTGATGTAAACTTAAAACATAATACGCTGACGTAGCAATGTACTTCAAATTGCATGCTTTCAGTTGCATTATGTAAAAGTTAAGTTCTTGCGAGCGTGTGGAGCTGGAGGAAGCAGAACACACGTAGTGATTACTTGCTCAGTGCAGAACACTACGTAAAATTATGTTAAAATCTTTGTTAACGCGTGACGTGATAAAGTTCTTTATTGATTGGCGCGAAAATGATGAATGAATGTCGTAGTGGTCGTAGGCAGAAGGCCAGGAAAGGTTGTTTTCGATAGCGACTTCTTCATTAAATTAGATTGGCCAGTCCGATTTTTATTTCCTTCGCAATATAAACATTGCATTCATTAATCAATAACTCAACCATGTTTCTGAGAAACTGACGAAAAGTTTCCTCACACACACACTATTTTTTATTATCCATAAGAATTTGAATAGCATTAGTCGACGCGAATTCGACTGTTTTCCTTTTGTGCATATTTCATGTGATCCCTCTTCTCTTTCCCACTCGGATGCGATAGGCGGATTAAACAAAGTAAGAACTGTCTTACAAATTCGAAAGCCAGGGTTGCCAGATTCAGGGTTTTTTCCGCGATTTTGGGGTAAAATTAGGTCTTTGGGGAAATTTATTGGTAATTTTTGGGGGCTTTTTAAATCAATTTTCGTCTCTGCCCTAACCACCATTGCAATCCAACAGAGTGTTAGGGTAAACCGAACGAACGAGATACAAGACTTGATATAGCCGTATCACGTGCAACATGCTAGGCCTGCAAATATCGATTGAGTCATGACAGCTAGAATCAGCCCATGAAAGAACACCTGTTTTATACAGGCAGGGTGTTAGGGGAAACAGTTGCATTACTTTAAGGGGTGATTCTACACATGATACTGAACAACATTCCCAAAGAAACATAGAAAATTTGCAAAAAAAAGTTGTACTTTCCATACTAAATGCACGCTGTGCTGACCGAACGTTTGTATGAAAAGTCGAAAAAAATTTGCGAATTTCCTGTAGGTTTCTTAGGAAAAGTTGTTCAGTATCATGGGTAGAATCACCCCTTAAAGTAATGCAACTGTTTCCCCTAACACCCTGCCTGTATAAAACGGGTGTTCTTTTATGGGCTGATTTTAGCTGTCATGGCTCAATCGATATCTCCAGGTCTAGCACGTTGCACGTGATACGGCTATATCAAGTCTTTTATCTAGTTCGTTCGGGTGCAAATAGAAAGAGAGTGGAACTCACGGAAGCGTGATAGCGCTATATCACGCTGGCATACTAGCCATGCTATGCCTATCAGTACATAATGCAATGTTGTCTATGGTGCTATTGAGTTTAAAGTCAAGTGAATTGAATACCGTATTGTATTGTTACACAAAACATTTTGGTACATACTAGCAATGGGCATAAGCCACGAACGGGTCCTGCGGGGCTAGTATGCCAACCCGCGATAGCGACATTTAACACATCCATCTGTCAAATTTAGTCTTTTATCTCGCTCGTTCGCGCGCAAATAGAAAGAGAGTGATAGCGCTATCGCGGGTTGGCGTACTAGCCTCGTTGACAAAGGCTCTCAAGAATCCATATCATTTTCTTGTGAAAGACCTATTATTACACTGAAATTGTTTTGCGTAGGTAGTCCTATCTACGCAAAACAAAACAACAATTTCTGTTGTGGGTGTTGTCTGTAAATTGATCGTCCGTTTTATCTGTGCATTGGTGTTTTATTTCTACAAAAAGTAATTTTTCTTCAAACTTATCGTTTTGAGGAAAGGAAAATCTCGATTTGGGGGAATTTCCGAAATCACATCTGACAACCCTGGCGAGAACACACAGTTAAAAAAATTTAAGTAGGTAGGTAAGTAAACGTAAACAAGAACAACAAGTCAATGTCCAAGGTAACGCCAAAAATTATCAGAAAGTGAAACAATACAGGTCGCCGGAGTTACATTACATTGGTTGTGTTGGACATTGTGAACAAGTGCAAAGAATATTCAACGAATTACAAACTTGATAGTGTATTGTGATAAAAGTGTATTTTTTTAATTTAAAGTCCCAAAGTATTCGCATATAGGTAGCAATAATATATTTTATCAGTATTCTATAAAGTTTCCAGCAAACCACAACTACACAAGGTTTGTAATCTAATTTCAAACATTTTATTTACTCCGATTTTCCAATTTTTTTGCAATAATTTTTTTAGAAAAATCTTTAGATATTTGGATATAAATCAGGGGTATCATAAATACCGTTTATTATTTTTTTAAATTTTATTTTCAGCCATCCATAAAGAAAAAAAAATGGCAAACACTCTTCGTCGTTCAGCCGTTCAAGTGATTAAAAAACATAAAAATATTGCTTTTATTTCATCAGTTCGCCATAAAAGCAATAATTCGGAGCCCAACATTCTGAAATCTGTCTTCAAAGATATTGTACCAACAAATTATACGGTGAACGATTTTGTATGGCTTAATTTGGACAGGTGGCCCGACAAAACAGCTGTGGTAAGAATAATTAATAATTTTTTCTAAATCATTAATTTAATGACTAATTAAGTGTATCTAAATTTATTTATGTAATTAGCATCACATTTATTAAATAAACCTTTTTTTCTCTTTTGTGCCTGAAACAAAAAAAACAGACTGTCAAATGCTTTGTTTTCTACATAGGTATCTAATTTTTTTAAAATATTTTATAGTCACCTGACAAATTATTGAAAAGTTAAAGTTATTAATGTTATTAATTACCTGGGGTTTGTTTTATAATTTTTTATTATGTGCCCGTTTTCATTATGTCAAAACCGCTAGGGGTGAATATGAAAGAGAAAAAGCATATGAAGATTTGTATCCTAGAGTCAGATGTATAGACTAGTGTTGTGAAGCAGACCCCTATTACGAATTTCTTCTACCTACTATAAGTTTTACTCCTATTATATGTTTCTTTTACCTATTATAAGTTTTGCCTCTATCTTCTACCTACTAAGTTTTGCCTCTATCAATCAATCAAATATACTTTATTTTACACCAAAACATAAACAGTAAAATACAGAAATAAAAATACAAGAGGCACAAAATAAGGTGGTCTTATCGCTAAGAAGCGTTTTCTTCCAGACAACCTTAGGGTAGAGGAAACGGTGAAAAGAAGAAAGGTAGGCGGTGTTTCCAGAAAAAATTATCAAAAATGAGCAGTTATCAGTAAAATCCTCTATCTTCTACGTCTAGAATTTAAACTTTATAGATTTTATAAGTTTTATAGAAGTTGGTGTCAAGCCAAGCCAAAAAACTAATGCAAGCCCTGTCGCGAATTGTACCGGCTTGACAGCGACTTCAATAAAACATATTAATGTTCTTATGATGCGAACGAAAAGGTCATCGGCTGCAATATTATTTTTTTACTTTTTTTTTTGCTCCGATCGGTTTGCTCCCATAGTAAAAGTTGTTCAGATTGATGGGTAAACTCTTAGTTTAAAAGGATGCTAATGATATCAATTTCACCCTGTAGATTAACTTTCTTGGCCTATTTTGTAGGAGGATGTTTGCCTTTGCCTGGTAGAAAAAAAGCCTTCATAAATATAAATAACTAGTGTTAACCCGCGACTTTGTCCGCACAAATTATATACCAGATTTTAAGTCAGATCATTAGCTATCAAACAAAAAAAGTTTCATCAAAATCGATTAAGAAATTTTTGGGTGATGCTCGTTCAAACAAACAAACAAACACACAAACAAACAGACAGACAAAAAAATCCAAAAATTGCTGATATGGAATCAGGGACACCTAAAAACCATATCGTCCCCATAACCCGAGTAATATTCAGTCCTTTTTGCAATAGTCTCTGCATCCAACGTGTTTTGTCTTCTGGTGCATTTACATAATGCATTCAGACGTAGGCCATGCTTGGTGCATTCCATCGCATTTAGATAAAAGTGTCTCAAAGGGGCTTCTACTTGTTGATTTGTGTCCCGCAGGCCTTCCAAAGGTCCGAGATACATAATAATAATAGATATTGGCCCATAACTTTTTTCACTCCATTTCTTTTATATTTGCTTAGATAACGATGAACAAGTTCTTATCCAAGCTAACATGTTATTCTAGGTTCCGTAGGTACGTCTATCTTTAGCCTGGATTTTATTCAAATCTAAGTGTGATTGACTGACAAACAATTCAATTAAATTGTTGTTAGTTGTTGATAAGAAGGTTATGTTTCCAATCATTTTTCTTTCAGTATATTATTCTCAGGGAAACTTTTTATATAAGAAAAACTATATAGTTTTCTTTGACGGCCGGGTAGCAGAGTCTGTAGTGAACCTGCCTGCTGTGCGAGGGTCGCGGTTTCGAATCCCGTAAGGGACAAATATTTGTATGATGAATATGTATTCTATATCGTTGTCTAGTCATACTAATGCAAGTCCAGGCTAGATTCTGGTACTTTAAAATGTGACTAGATTTGTGTATTGTGTGACATTCTCCAAGATATTTATTTATTTAGTAGCTGTTGCCCGCGACTTGGTCTGCGTTACCGGGATAAAAAGTACACTATGTGTTAATCTAGGCCATGGTTTATCTGTATGCCAAATTTCATCGAAATCCGTTCAGTAGTTTTTGCGTAATAGAGCAACAAACATCCATACTCACAAACTTTCGCATTTTAATATTAGTAGGATGATATTTATGACCATGTATTGTGTACAAGAAAAATTTTATTTTTTTCCTTAATACCTCAGGTATAACAAAGCACCCTAGTAATAATATTTATAGGAGTGGTTTAGATAATCCAACTAGACAACTTTCACTATAGCCGTTAGTCCACCACGCGTGCTCAATCCGGATTGGTAGACTTCACATACGCATCGTAATTTCTTCTTCAGCGTATGCAGGTTTCCTCACGATGTTTTCCTTCACCGTTTGAGAGCAGTCGGTATTCCGTACATAAGTTAGAAAAACTCATTGGTACATGTCATGTCATCCGTGAGGATTCGAACCTGGACCTCATTCCGCAACGCGCCATCGGCGCTCTTTATTCGCCATAATAACACATTCTGTGAAAATTTCAACTATTATAGCTGCCTATAATGGTTCTAAAGAGGGTCGCGTTGTAGGTCTTCTATTGGGTAGTTACGTGTCGCTCGTCGATTGTTGGTTGCCCCCTCCCGGGCCAATAACGAAGCTCCAGTGTTCTTTTCGAAAAACAATTCTTGAAGTCACCGACTACCGTACAACGTCAAGCACTCTTGCTAAATAAACTAGACATTGGCAAAATCATCACAAACAAGATGGCAGCCATTTTTTTATTTAAATAGAATAGAATGGTTCTAATGATACAGTCCTTTGAAGGTAGGACGGACGGACTGTCGGACCCTAACAACAATTTGACATAATTAAAGTAACAAGTTTGAACTTAGATAAAGTATATGTCTGGATTAAGCCTCACGCTTCTGCCGTATAAATCAAAAGGGGCCTTTCTTAGGTTGGTGTGCGTGAGGCGTCATACAAATTATGTCTGTGTGCGTGTATATAGATAGGGCTTAGAGGCCAGTGCTGGTTGCAATTCTTTTCGAGCTTTGACTTTCTGTCTTCACCTATAACTTATCAAATAGATTGAATTTATGAAATTTTTTTAGTCATCAATTCGACTGGATTCGTAGGTATTATTTTATGATTCACTGACAAATCCATGAAATAAGAAAACATGTATTTTTAATTAATAAAAATACGTGTTTGAATCTGAATCGTTGGTTATGCATTCAACATTCTATTTAATGCAAAACTATGTTAAGAGCCCTTTTACCGTTCAGTGTGAGATGAGGGCATCAAACCCAATCACAATGACATTGTTAAAGATTTAAGAAGAATAACCCAAATTGCTACCCCAACTTTCTACAAAAGCTTAAAAGCTATTTTTATGGAACACTTTTATAGGTTCTACACATTCCACTTTTAAGAATCATCATCATCATCATTGTCTTGCCCATTTCCCATTATTTGGGGTCGGCGCAATATGTCATCCTCTTCCATTCATCTCTCTTAGCCGTCGTTTCAACACTCACTCCTTTTTTACACATATCATCCTTCACACAATCCATCCATCTTTTCTTCGGCCTGCCTCTCCTACTACAGCAATCCACGTGTCTCGTAACATGACTCTCTCCGCATTACATGGCCATACCACGATAATCTATTACCCTGCAATTTTTCCGTCATTGGTGCTACTTTCAAACTTTTAAGAATATCGAAATAAATGTAGAAAAGGCCGTTTTTATTTTTATTTTCTCAGTATGTTTAGAAATTTGATTAAATAATTTAATCAAAAGCTAGACCTATAAAAAACCAATAAAACTATTCTAAGAAATAGACAGTACACTGAATACGCTAGTTGAATTTTTTGACTTTTTTTAACAAAATGATGTTCCTTGTTCAAATGTAACAGAATTGAGGAACCTTTTTTACACATTTGCGAAATATAATAACAGAACAAAACTATCCACAAATCATTAGGTACCTACAGGTAATTGATAGTAGAATAAATTCTTGAAAGCGACTCTGGCGTAAAATGTTCAATGGCGTAGGTATTCAGCAAAGAGAGTGTAACTCACTACGTTATAAGAGTCGGGACTTCCATACTAAAAACTGGTCGAGACCGAAAAGTGTGCAACCGTTCAGAGTTTAATGGCGGCGGTGCACGTTTTATTGAATTTTTTTTTGTTCGAGAGTTACAGCCATATAATATATTGGAGTCGAATTTTTGAAATTTAAGCTTTTATTCAGAAATTTAAATACTGTTTTGAAGGCGCTATTAAACGGTAAAATGACTCTTAATACATTTGAATTACAAATCTTGTAATTATAATCCACTGACCTGTTGATTATAAACATTCATTGTTAACAGAGTTCAATGTCCATTTGACAATATCATATTACCCATTATCTTTACAGTAATTAAGTAACAATTGATATTTAATTAATGATAAGTCAGAAGTCGTTTAACAATCAACCTGTTATCTTAATTGGTACAAGTACCTAATCTACTTGGTGATCAAGTTATCAAATCCAGACTATTATCAAAAATCAGAAATTGAATCTGTTTGTAAAGTATCCAAACTATAAGTTGATGTTTTCTAGAGTGTTAGGGTAAACAGTTGCATTTCTTTAAGGGGTGTTTGTACCCATGATACTGAACAACTCGACCTAAAAAACCAAGAAAAAAATGCGACAGCCTGCAATGTCCTAACCTACTGGGGAAAAACGCACAAAGTAACATTCCACGGGGAGCCGTGGGAATCGAACTCACGACCTCCGTGTCAAGAGCCCAATGCTCTTAACCATTAGATAGAGGCAGTCTTAAATGGTGCGATAACGCGCTACACCTCACCTATGTAGTATTTGGTGTATGTATATATAGTGAGAGATTTCGCTTATTCAAATTCAAATAATTTATTTCAGATAAGATGTCCGTATAGTGTTAGTATACATTTATCATAAAGCTAGTGTTAGTAACAAAAAACAAAAACAAAAACAACAAAAACTAAACATTTTATTTTAAAAACCCGGTGTGGAGCTTCACCCAGTGATGCAACAGCGGGGAGTCCCACCGGTCTTTGAACACATTCAGGAGACCGTTAGTGCTGGCTCGGAGCCTGCCCAACATGGACACCGTTTTCTCAATATAGCATAGAAGTCGTCCGTGTGCGCCTCCGCAAACATTATTATTATTATTATAATATAAGCGAAATTATATCAATCACTGTCATGTTGGTCTAGTCGTGGTGGTAATGGTTGGATTCTCGTGTCGGCGACCGCCTTTTTCAGTTTGTTTCATAATATGGCTCCCCCTGTTGCTAATCGCCCACTCCATAGAGTTCCGTAGCTAAACAAGAAACCCTTATGAGTATGTTTGTTTATTCTGTCTGTCTGTCTGTCTGTCTGTATGCTCCGCCTCAATTACTCCCTCATTCATCATGAAGACAGATAACAGTATAATAATAAATACATCCGTACATAAATTCCATAGTATATAGTATCAGGTTTATAAGTCTTACCGATGTACCTGCGCAGTTGACCAATTTTAATTCCGCGCGAAATTATATTGACCAGTCAGCATGTGCCACCTTCAATCCGTTTACGTTATTGGCTAATTTGTCCTTCACGATCTTGACCGGTTTTTACGAAAGTTTTTACTCGTGTCGTTTTCATATCCGTCTTTTCGAGATAATGTTAAGAGCATTGGGCTTGTGACACGGAGGTTGTGGGTTTGATTCCCACGGGGGACACCTAGTGATATGTCACTTTGTGCGTTTTTCCCCAGTTGGTTAGGATATTGCAGGCTGAATCACCTGATTGTCTGAAAATAAAGATGATTCAGAGCTTCGGATGGCACGTTTGGTCCCGGCTACTATCTCTGGTGGTAGTAGTTGTTACATAAAAACCACGTCAGAGGCCGTAAGGCGGTCTGAAAAAACTCTGACACCAGGACTTGTTGCCCACTCGATAAGAAGACTAGGTAGCCCCAGGGTAGCCCAGATTTTTGGTTTTTGGAAAATTTTTGGGTTGCGCAAGCTCACTTTTTTACCGCATTAAAGGTATTATGATCTCGTCAAGTTTTAAAAACAGGAGGGTTAGGATAAAAAGTTGCGTCATAATCATAATTCATAATGCTGAACAACTCATCCCTAAATGCACTCAGCTGATCGAACGTTTATTTGTAAGAAAAATTAATATTGTTTTGTGAATTTCCCTTATTATGATATGAATGACGCTGACGTGTCAAATAAATGAGAACCTCCTCCTTTTTTTGACGTCGATAAAAAATAAATAAATCAACAAATTGTTCCAGGTATGCGCAATAACAGGGCATGGCTACACGTACGCCCAAGTGCACAAGATGTCAGTTATCCTAGCGGCGTCACTGAGAACTAAACTGAAGCTGGGAGACGATGACAACATAGCTGTTATACTGCCAAACGTGCCTGAATATCCGTGCTCTTTGTTGGGTGTACTACAGGCTGGCTGCATCGCTAGCTTAATGAACCCTGCTTATACTGCTCGTGAGTAATTTAATACCTGTATCTGAACGATGATAATGTAGTTGTTATACTGCCAAACGTGCCTGAATATCCGTGCTCTTTGTTGGGTGTACTACAGGCTGGCTGCATCGCTAGCTTAATGAACCCTGCTTATACTGCTCGTGAGTAATTTAATACCTGTATCTGAACGATGATAATGTAGTTGTTATACTGCCAAACGTGCCTGAATATCCGTGCTCTTTGTTGGGTGTACTACAGGCTGGCTGCATCGCTAGCTTAATGAACCCTGCTTATACTGCTCGTGAGTAATTTAATACCTGTATCTGAACGATGATAATGTAGCTGATATACTGCCAAACGTGCCTGAATATCCCTGCTCTTTGTTGGGTGTACTACAGGCTGGCTTTATTGTTAGCTTGATGAACCCTGCATAAACTGCTCTGCACGGCTAGCATGCCACCCACGACAAAGCGTTTAAACGAGTAAAACGTCATGCGCGCTCTTTCTGGCTTACGTAAAAAAATAAAGATGGAGGCACATCTCGATTTTTATCGCTTTCTCGGGGGTGGCATGCGAGGCATACTGCTGTCCCTTTTCGCTGTTATTCGACTTTGCACTCTCTTAATACTATATGACTTCGGGATTTATCGGGGACTTCGATTCTGTATGGCTAGCATGCCAGCCACGACGAAGCGTTTAAACGAGAAAAATGTCATGCGCGCTCTTTCTGGCATACGTAAATTAATAAGGATGGAGGCACATCTCGATTTTTATCGTTTTCTCGGGGGTGGCATGCGAGGCATACTGCTGTCCCTTTTCGCTGTTATTCGACTTTGCACTCTCTTAATACTATATGACTTCGGGATTTATCGGGGACTTCGATTCTGTATGGCTAGCATGCCAGCCACGACGAAGCGTTTAAACGAGAAAAACGTCATGCGCGCTCTTTCTGGCATACGTAAATTAATAAGGATGGAGGCACATCTCGATTTTTATCGTTTTCTCGGGGGTGGCATGCGAGGCATACTGCTGTCCCTTTTCGCTGTTATTCGACTTTGCACTCTCTTAATACTATATGACTTCGGGATTTATCGGGGACTTCGATTCTGTATGGCTAGCATGCCAGCCACGACGAAGCGTTTAAACGAGTAAAACGTCATGCGCGCTCTTTCTGGCTTACGTAAAAAAATAAAGATGGAGGCACATCTCGATTTTTATCGTTTTCTCGGGGGTGGCATGCTAGCTGTGCTGCTCTGCACAAACGAAGATTGACGAGCGGAATTATTTTCCTGGTCGTACTGTAATATGCTAAAAAAATCTTAACTCGACAAAATTATTGTCAGAATGTATCTTTGAAAGTGATTTTAGAAATTTATGCATTTACTAAAATTATGTTTTTATCAACAGACGAATTACAACGCCAATTCGAACTAGTAAACTGCAAAGCGATAATTGCCTCCAAAGTTTCATACACAAACATCAAAACAGCACTAGACGCAATGAAAGTTAAAATACCAATAATATTAATAGAAAACGAAGATCTACCAGAAGGTAGCATCAAGTTTGCAGAATTGGCTGAAGATTGGAGCGTAGATACAAATTGTTTGAAGGCTGTACAAAAAAGTCCGAAGGATGTTGCGGTGTTGCCATTCTCAAGCGGCACTACAGGCTTCCCTAAAGGAGTCGTGTTGACGCATAAAAGTGTGGTTGCTATGAACCAAATGATTGCTGATCCTGAAATTATTGTTATTGAAGAGACAACTGGTATGTGATTTTAAGTTTACATTGAAAAATCATGCTAAGAATCGAGTTATATATTTTATAAAAAATTTTGTGGATTAGGGTATTGAATGAATGAATGAATAAGCCCTTAATTCAGACAGTTTACATTTCACTTACAAAATATATTGTACAAAATAAGGTGCCAATAATATTCCACAATTGATTAGATTATTAATTAATTATTTGTTTACACATTGAAATTATTCTTGCATGCAATTTTACATCAGATTAAATTAATATTATTCCATAACATTATACAAATTAAATTAAATTATCATTAATATACATAATATTTATTTATCACTGATCTGATCATGCATTGTAAATTAATATTGTTTTATTCACTTTCACTATGACACCGGCTATCTTTGTCTAAGGTGTTACAAATATCAGATATCTTAATTGTTAAACATTGGTTTTATAGTTAAAACTAATAAAATATTAACCACGTCCACAGCAACCCACCAGTCAGTTCTACCGGCGATCCTACCCTTCTTCCACATATACGGCTTCAACGCCCTCATGCTGAATCAGATGCACCTGGGCTGCAAGCTCGTCACCCTGCCTTACTTCAAGCCGGAGCTTTTCCTTAAGACCGTGGTCCAACATAAAGCTGATGTGTTGTTCATGGTTCCTCCGATGGGTAAGT
Organism: Agonopterix arenella; assembly: GCA_927399405.1. Classification (NCBI taxonomy): domain Eukaryota; kingdom Metazoa; phylum Arthropoda; class Insecta; order Lepidoptera; family Depressariidae; genus Agonopterix; species Agonopterix arenella. The sequence goes on from OV656704.1 coordinate 1,686,578, forward strand.
TTGTCTTCATTATACAGAGAGAGACGCTTTACTAAGTGCTATTTGGCAAATTAGTTTCTCTATTAATGCCTAGTAGTATAATATTGGTTGTCACATTATGTTAAGCGAAAAATGGTCTATGCATTTTTTCAACCTAAAATAGCACAAGTTATAGCAAAGTCAACAGGTGTTACCTGTCGCCCTCGCAAATATGCTCCATACAAGAAAAGTATCAACGGAAAATATTATGTAAGTTCTCTTGAACATAAGGTTCACAATAGAATGCAAGACATAAATCGCGCAAGGGAAATACTCACAGGGATTAGACTATATACAAGGACACATCTTATATACTATGCCTGCCTCACCTTATATGCTTTCACGGATTTGCTGGAAGAAATCTCTTTGGAGATAAGCTCGCCCTTTGTAATTGTCTATTATGCTGTTTTCATTTATATTTCCGTGTGAACAATGAAGTGTTAAATAAATAAATAAGGACCAACAAACAACCGTCGGACCACGGCCGGTCCCCAGGTATCACACCTACCCGGGCAGTCTTCCCTCTTCAGTTGAGGAACCTTCCACCTAATTTCATCTAATGACAATCACCGGATAAAATTGAGTGCAATAGTTCCATACTTTCAATAATATAAACTGCCTCCGTGGTCTAATGGTTAAGACTCCAGAGCATTGCGCATTGGGCTCTTGACACGGAGGTCGTGGGTTCGATTCCCACGGGGGACACCTAGTGATATGTCACTTTGTGTGTTGTCCCCAGTTAGTTAGGACATTGCAGGCTGAATCACCTGATTGTCTGAAAAGAAAGATGATTCCGGGCTTCGGATGGCACGTTAAGCCGTTAGTCCCAGCTACTATCTCTGGTGGTAGTAGTCGTTATATAAAAACCACGTCAGCGGCCGTAAGGTGGTCTGAAGAAACTTGATACCAGGGCTAGCTGCCCATACCACAGAACATTATAAGAGGGGTAAGAAATGCAAAGTAGCGCTTTTGCTTCGGAGACGGCTGTCGCCACTTGTCTTCCCGCTCACGCTGCTACAATTACTCATGCCCTCTCGCTCGCACCACGCCGCGCGCCTTATGGTGTTATGCGAATCGTTGCATAACCTGTGGCGTCACGTTCCACACCTACTTTGCACTTCCAACCCCTCTTATATGTTCTGTGGCCCACACGATAAGATATATAAAGCCGAACGATGTATATAATTGCAGCTGTATTCCTGGGCAAGCATCCAGCAGTGACTCCGGAACACCTGTCTTCAATCAAGGGCATTATATGCGGCGCGGCGCCGCTTGCCGAGTCCGATGTAGCCGCTGTACTTAGCAAAAACGTTAGTTCGCTCTCTTCTATTTATACATGGCAGAACTTTTAATATGCTGACGGTTTTTTAAGGTTCCGTACCCAAAAGGTGAAAACCGGACTCTATTCATAAGCCTAAGCTGACCGTCCGTCCGAGTTTCAGAGGGCTATATCTTCTGAACTATAATACAAAAATGTGCGGTGTACATTTGGGGACATTTTGCTCGAGTAGGCTTCCAGTTTAAATGAGGACGCATATTTATCCGCGAACGAGCCGAAGGAGGCGAAAGAATAGAATTCTTTGTATGAATGCGTCCAACCTTATGTGGAACAACTGTTTTTATTCGCGATTTCGACTTTGGTCCCACAGAGAAAGTTGTTCAGTTTGAGTGTCTGATCATCGTCTTAAATAACTTTCTGTATATTACAAAGGACGCTATATTACTTTTTGTCGGATAAGTATCCTATCTACCTACTTATTTTCCTCCTTCCATCTTCTTCCTGCCCTTATCCTCTTCCTCCATTCGCCTCTTTTAGCCGTCATTTCAGCGTTCACTCCTTTCTACTCATGCCATCTTTCACACAATCCATCCATCCACATTCAAATCTAACAATGATCTTCTAATATGACATTCGCAGTTTTTCAATTACTGGCGCACAACTTTTACTATGGGAGCAAATCTGAAATATCAAAAAAAGTGTTTAAAAAAATCACCCAGTATAATTTTCTTATGCAAAAGCTATCATATTGTTTGCTTTGTTTAAGGTGAACAGCATATTTTTCTATCAGATCTCAAAGAAAAACACTTCAATAGTACAGAAGTCACAGTCCGATAACAATATTTATCGTTTAATATCAATACGACACTATCTAATCATGTAGTTTATTAATTTATCGTGTTTGTAAACTGATAGTAAACTGATAACTTTTCAATCTTTAAATCATGTAGGCTTGGGTAGGAAAGTAAGGAAGGTAGGGACCATTAATTTGTTTTATCGATGTCGCAGTCAAGCCGGTACGATTCGAGACAGTGCTTGAATTAGTTTTTTGGCTTGGCTTGACACCGACTTTTATAAAACAAATTAATGTTATTATCAAAGATTTTTTTGGTCTATACCAAACAAAATCTTTGGTTCTTATGATGCAAACGAAAAAGTCATCGGCTGCAATATTATTTGTTAACTTTTTAGTTTTTTTGAAGGCGGTTTTAATTTTTTGTTAAAATTTTGTTTATTTCACAATTTTCAGTGGTGAATTCATTAGTTCAATTTAATAGTAGTGCTTTAAATTAACAAACGCACTAGTCGGCCCTACGATTTTCAAAGGTTCCCCTCGATTTCTCTAGGATGCCATCATCAGATCCTGGTTTCCTTATCATGGTACCACCCTTGGAATATCTTCTTTCCAACCAAAAAAGAATCATCAAAATCGGTTCATAAACGACGAAGTTATCCGCGAACACACATAAAAAAAAATACACGGTCGAATTTAGAAACCTTCTCCTTTTTTGAAGTCGGTTAAAAATACAAAAATAATTACATGCTCTATGGCTAGCAAAATATAGTGAATATTTTGTTTGAATAGCGGGTCGTGTCTCACCCGTCTAAATAATAATAAACAATTTTTTTGTTTTTTATTTATTTAACTCTAAGGTTATCATAGCCCCATCGTGCCTTGACTTGCCTCTACAAAATAATTACAATTACTGATGATGCTACTCCTAGCCGATTTCGGCTACGGCGACTGCCTCTGATCCCTTCGTTGTTGACGCTCGTGCGCCCTAATGTGGCTTATAGCCGATTTTTTTCGAGAAAGTACGTGCACAATGAGTGCACTTCAGGACACCATTCTCATAGTTATAATTGATGGTCGCTGGTGGTCGGGACTTCAATTCAACGCGCTTGGCATCAAGCTCAGAACGCCGGAGTGCCTCAACTCCTGGCGTTGGGATGCGAGCTTTTCCCATTACGCGGGATCAATGCAACACCGTTTCATGTGGAGTTTCAGCACATCTTTACTGTAAATAAAAAGGTACACCATTTTAGCGTCTCCCGACATAGGAGCGGCTAAAATGGTGACAAAAGAGCCCACATCCAGGTTTTTTTAAACTATCATACGGTAAAAGCCTCTGCGATTGATTCCGGACATAATCCACTAGTTGAGTGTCCATACCTCTCCGAAACGCGCCATTGCGGACACTGATACATATAATAATCATACTAATTATTTTTTATTACATTGGGTCCTTCTTAATATGCTGACACTTTTTTAAAGGGATGATCAGACTGTCAAACTGAACAACTTTCTCTATGGCATCAACATTGAAATCGCGAAAAAAATCTGCTGTTTTCCTGCCCTTCGCCGTGGAGACCCTAGGTTGCTGGGGTCCTGAGGGGAAAATGTTCCTCAAATGCCTCTCAAAGCGCCTATTCGAGGCTACAGGCGACAGGAGGGCTGGCAGCTATTTTGCGCAAAGGATCAGCCTTGCGATCCAAAGAGGCAACGCTGCCAGCCTCCCAGGCACTCTGCCCCGAGTAGGAGCTTTAGAGGACTTTTTTACCTTTAAGTAGCCTAGGTGTTAATCTTTTTTCTGTTTGTTTTGTTTTTTCTTGTTCTATTAAGTTAGTTAAGTCATCTTCATATTAATTTATATTGTTACTTATATTGTTATTCTAAGTTCGTCCCAAGTTTTTCAGTATGATGGTCTAATCATCTCCTTAAAAAAGTGTCATTAATTAAGAAGGACTAACACTCAGTTGCATAAACGCTCATAAGAGTTAATCCTCCATTAAATCTCTTGCTAACTTTTACTACGTCAACAAGACAACAAGTGACAGCAAGATATTTAATGGATTGGATTGGATGGATGGATTTACTTTAATAAGCATTTATGCAACTGAGTGTCTGTATATTAATTATTTTTTTAAACTATTATAAAACTGTAACAGGAAGTTTTTCTCTACATTGAAGACATTAACAAAAAAAAGTTACGATATGGTTTTTAGGTATCCCTGATTCCATATCACCAATTTTTGGATTTTCTGTCTGTCTGTCTGTTTGTTTGTTTGTTTAAAAGAGCATCACGCAAAAACTACTGAACTGATTTTGATGAAACTTGTTTGATAGCTTATTGTCTGACTTAATATCTGGTATATAATTTGTCGTACAAAGTCGCGGGTTAAGGTGGTTACAGAGGGGTCAATTTTATACAAAACTTTGACGCACAATACGCGTAGACGGTATTAATATAAGTAACTTTGTATATATGGAAAAATAGTTTAGAAAATCTAGATGCCGCGTAACATATAACATTTGCAATTTATAAAATAATTACGATGATATAAAGCTTTGATATTATACATTGCAAATGTTATATGTGACGCGGTAACTAGATTTTCTAAACTATTTTTCCTATATAATAATCATAATCATTTATTTCATAAAGATATTTTTACATGTCAAATGCACTCCTTAACTACTTATAATTATTACTAAAAAAAAAAGTAAAAGTAAAAGTAAAACTATAAAGTAAAGAAAGTATAAAAAAAAGTAAAGTAAAGCTTATAAAGTATTACTTTTATTAATTCCGTCTACGCTTATTGTGCGTCAAACTTTTGTATGGACTGAAACCACCTTAATGCTCGTCTATCTATCTATATACTATTATAAAACTGTAACAGGAAGTTTGTCTGTACATTGAAGATATTAACAAAAAAAAAGTTACGATATGGTTTTTAGGTGTCCCTGATTCCATTTCACAATTTTTTTGATTTTTCGTCTGTCTGTTTGTTTGTGTGTTTGTTTGTGTGTTTGTTTGTTTGAACGAGTATCACGCAAAAACTACTGAACCGATTTTGATGAAACTTTTTTTGTTTGATAGCTTATGATCTGACTTAAAATCTGGTATATAATTTGTGCGGACGAAGTCGCGGGTTAACGGTCGTACTATTATAAAACTGCAACAGGAAGTTTGTCCGTACATTGAAGATATTAACAAAAAAAAAGTTACGATATGGTTTTTAGGTGTCCCTGATTCCATTTCACCAATTTTTGGATTTTTTGTCTGTCTGTTTGTTTGTGTGTTTGTTTGTTTGTTTGAACGAGTATCACGCAAAAACTACTGAACCGATTTTGATGAAACTTTTTTGTTTGATAGCTTATGATCTGACTTAAAATCTGGTATATAATTTGTGCGGACGAAGTCGCGGGTTAACTGGGCGGGTTAACGGGCTCGTTATTATATATTTTCAGAAAGACATAGTATTCAGGCAAGGCTACGGGCTGACTGAGACCAACGGTGGTACTTCAATTGGATCTAAAACGGACACCAACTATTCCGCAGTGGGCCACGTGTTCCCCAGCTGTGAGGTTAAGATTGCCCACTTGGAGACACAAGAAGCTTTGGGACCCGGTCAGGTAAGTTTATCTATAGGATCCTACTTAAGGTGGTGTCAGTCCATACAAAAGCTTGACGCACAATACGCGTAGACGGAATCAATAAAAGTAATATTTTTTATATGGAAAAATAGTTTAGAAAATCTAGTTGCCGCGTCGCAAATAACATTTTCAATTTATAATATAATAACGAAGATATAAAGCTTTTAAAATTTTGTATGAAAAATTTTTTCAAGGCAAAAAATGGCAGCAACAGATTTAATGGAAGATTAACTTTAATTAGCGTTTCTGCAACTGAGCGTTATATCGGTATTTAGCGCATTTAATTTAACATCCTGTATACATATAAAGAGGTAAAGCATTCCTTATTATAGTATTAAAGCTTTAGTTGTACGTAAAACGTACACAAATTACATCAACAAAATCTATGAACAGGCAGATGTTTCAAACTTGAATAAAACCAAAGATAATGGTCCTACAGCTTTGGTGCCATACTAATAAATGCTTAGACGGGCAAGCTCTAAGAGAATATAAGCCTTAAGTTCATCCAAAATGTATGAAAAGGCAGATTTATCGAACCCAAATAAAATCAAGGATACTGGCCCTAATAATAAATGCTTAGACGGATAAGTTCTAACATATTATTAATATTGCTTTTTTTTGGCTGGCACATTTTGATCCAAAATGGATGTCTTTTTGTATTTATTAAGAGTAAGGATGCTGTTCGCAAGTTTGCGATTGTAAACTTTGGTAAATGATAAATGCTTTGTAATTATTCTAGCCTGTATTCTTGGATAAGTTATATGTTAAGATAGACAGTCGAAGCTACGAATGCGTGGAAAAAAATTGCAACCAGTACTGGCCTCTAAACCCTATCCATATACACGGACACCGACATAATTTGTGTGACTAAGAAAACCTAAGAAAGTTGGCCCCTTTTGTTTTATACGGTAGAGGCTCATTCTAGACATATACTTTTTGTAAGCCTGTATTATTCCTCTATAGCTCTCCGAAGGTAACCCTATAACCCAGTAGATGCTGATGACAGATTAATTTCCAGGAAGGTGAGATCTGGTGCCGTGGCCCTCTACTCATGTCCGGGTACTACAAGAACGAGGAAGCTACCAGGGAAGTGATGACGGACGACGGCTGGTTCAAGACGGGAGACATCGGCAAGTACGACGAGAATAAGTACCTCTACGTTACCGATCGGTTGAAGGAGCTTATTAAGGTTTTCCTTTTTTTATTTTTACACACAAACCCTGCGGCCACAATCTTATCCAGTCTGGTCAAAAACATTGCTACATAGAGAATTTTTACAGCGGATAGCGCCTTAGTTCTCGTGATATGAATGTAAATTTTATTCTTAATGTAAAACGCTCGAAATTGATTCATGAGGGTTCCGTACACGCAAAGGGTGCCAACGGTACCCTACGCTGTCCGTCCGTCTTTCCCGTGTGTCTCTGTCCTATTAAACTAGAATACCTAGATGCTTGAAATTTTCACAGAATATGCATTATTATTGTTATGGCAAATTTGCTAACTAATAATAAAAAGCAAAAAGTAAAACATTAAGGGGGTTTTATGTACTTACAACAGTAAATAAAATGAACATCAACTGCATAAAAAGTATGGTGTCAAAACAAAAAAAAATTATGGGTTTTGCAGTTTAGTATGGAACAGCAGATTTCTTTTTGCTTTGATAGGTTTACTGTCATAGTAACCCAGTCATTTTACTGAGTTTTGATAGGAGAGGAGGGAAGTAATTATTAATTGGACTTTTAAACTATAACCAGCACTATTTAGTGACAAAAAGACATATCTGAGTACATAATATAGTAGTCATATATATTTAATCTGTTGGTGAGCCTAAATAAATAAATAAATATCTCAAGAGTAGAAATCCAAATTGTGAGTCCTTGGAGGCTTTTAAATTAATGATATTAATACTAATGCACTCATTTGAATTAGATTTAACAATATAAATTATTTTAGAGACATAAAATAGGCATTGAAATTTAAAAAATGAGGTTTTTATTAGAAAATACGAATGTATTTTTCAAAACCTTCTAAGTAGACATAAATATTTACACCATGTACACACGGCAAAACATCAAGCTACACAAAACCAACATAAGCTGGCCGCGCGTAGGTCGAGTAACGTATAACGTCGCGCGGGCAGCTTATGTTGGTTTTGTGTAGCTTGATGTGTCGCCGTGCGTACGAAGTATATATAATGGTAATGCCTTAAATATGTGAAAAAAAAAATACTATCACGTTTTTTATAACAAGATAATACCTCAATTTTAAATTTGGAACTGTTGCGGGATTTTTTTTTAATTTTGGTTCATTTCTAAGCACAAACTTGCTCTTCAATACTATACCGAAAAAAAATATCAATTACTAATTAGTACCGGCGTAAACCGTAAAATGACTGGGCTATAGTAAAAGTTATTCAGTTTGATGGGTAGAGTATAAAGGTTAATGATACTTTTCCTTCACTCTGTATAGGTGATTAGGTGTTAGTCCAGAACGCGTGCCCAATGTGGATTGGTAATTTGGTAGACTTCACATACGCATCGAAATTTCTTCTTCAGCGTATGCAGTTTTCCTCACGATGTTTTCCTTCACCGCTTGAGAGCAGTCGGTATCAAGTACTCAGGTTAGACAAATTCATTGGTATATGGCATGTCGTCCTTGCGGATTCGAACCTGGACCTCAAGATTGAGTTTCCATAGCTCTCCGCAACGCGCCACCGACGCTCTCATACAACAATATTTTGTTACCAGCACGGCTAGCATGAAATGACAAAGCGTTTAAACTAGAAAAACGTCATACGCGCTCTTTCTGGCCTACGTAAAATAATAAAGACGGAGGCACATCTCTATTTTTATCGTTTTCTCGGGGGTGGCATGCTAGGCCTACAGGTCTACTATTTTGCTACGTTTCTTTTTCAGGTGAAAGGCTTCCAAGTACCACCAGCAGAACTCGAAATGGTGATCCGAACCCATCCGAAGGTCCTCGACTGCGCCGTCATAGGTATACCAGACCATATCAACGGTGAGGCCCCAAAAGCTTTCCTTGTGCTCCAACAGGGTCAAGTTGTTGACCCTAAGGAAATACTAGACTATGTCAACTCAAAGGTAGCGGTGTTTAAGAAGTTAAAAGAAGTGCAATTTGTTGAAGATATACCGAAGAGTGCGGCTGGGAAGATATTGAGGAGGAATCTGAGAGATAAGTATTGCTAGGTTGTGTTTAGATTTGTAGTTTCTTAGTCCAAGTTAGATTTGTATTTTGGGGAATATAGGTTAGGATTTTAACTGACGGAAGCGTTAGATAACGCGACGAACTAATTAATGTACTGCGTACTATCGCAGACTTTTCCGCCTGACCACCACTAGGCTCATTTTTGCTTGCATACTTTAAAAATAAAAGCGCTGTCTAGCCCCGCCCTATTGATGAATAGACCAATGAATGAATAGTTTCCAAATAATAAATTATTGCGCGAAATTATGCGTTTTTTGTTAATGTGATCAGGCGGAAAAGTCCGCATGCATGGTGTAAGGGACAACCCTCCGCAGAATGAAACCATAAACTCAGATCATCAAACTGAACAACTTTCACTATGGAGCCTACCACAGGCAGTGCGAAAAAATTAGATGTTTCATACAAAGCTGCTGTTCTTACCCGACTCAAATGAGAGAGCTGATTTTTTTTTCGCGTTTCCTGATGTAAGGCTCCATAGTGAAAGTTGTTCAGTTCGTTGGTCTGAGTTCACCGTTTCAGTTTGCGGACGGCTGTCCCTTACACCCTGTATAGCTGACGGTTTTTTTATGGGGATGATATATTTTTTATTTTTAAACAATTAGGTATACAACATTTCCAAAAAACCCGAATGTCACATTATATAGTCATTGCTGATTTTCATTTTATCAGGTCATTATCTACTGATTTGTTTTTATAATGTTTTTAGTTATTGTTATCTTTAAAACCGCTAAAAGAAGACACCTTTGGCGGCTTTAACGATAATTGTTTCTATAAATTTGAAAACCAATCATCATCATTGTCTTGCCCATTTCCCATTATTTGGGGTCGGCGCAATATGTCATCCTCTTCCATTCATCTCTCTTAGCCGTCGTTTCAACACTCACTCCTTTTTTACACATATCATCCTTCACACAATCCATCCATCTTTTCTTCGGCCTCCCTCTCCTACTACAGCCATCCACATTCATACTTAACACTCGTCTCGTAACATGACACTCTTCTCTCCGCATTACATGCCCATACCACGATAATCTATTACCCTGCAATTTTTCCGTTATAGGTGCTACTTTCAAACTTCCTCTAATATACTCATTCCTAATCTTGTCCATTCTAGTTACACCACACATCCATCTCAACATTCTCATCTCAGCTGCATGCAATCGTTTCTCATCCGTCCCTTTTGTGGCCCAACATTTGAAAACCAATATTAACTATAATTTCAATTTAAATTTCAAATATTTATTGCATTGCCACATTGTAGTACACAGTAAGGGAATCGTACATAGATCTTAATTATACAATGGAGCATCACGTAAGGGCATAACAATGTAGAAAAGAAAGCAAATAATGTGATAATTCTTGTTTTTTGAAAATGTTCTATAATAGTTTAGAAAATTTAAATAAAAAAATACAATTGAGGGCAGCACTATAGGCTCGGTACCCTCTTAAAGAAATCTACGGTTATATTACAACTTGACGGTTGGAGCATTACGCATATAATTGATATTATAATGTGCCTTGAAAACGATAATATCATAAATATCAAAATAGCATGTACAGAATAGATCAGGAGTGCGATTTTTGAATCTCATTCGCTGAGCTCAGCAGTTGAAAATGTCAATATTACTATGGAGATATGCATCTTTCTACTGCTAATTTGACTTTCAAAAATCATACTTCAGGAGTGCTATTTTTGAAAGTGAAATCAGCACTAGAAAGATGCGTATCTCCATACATTTTCAACTGTTGAGTTTAACGTATGAGATTTAAAAATAGCACTCCTGTACCCTTGTACAGAATAAATATCAGATCAGCATTCAATATTATCTAGTTTACACATTTTATTAATTCCCTATTGAAATAGTATAATTATTGTTTAGGTACATGTAGATATTTTTGTAATTAAGATACTCGTATTTTATATATAGTTGTATATGGGAGATTGATTTTTCTACTTATGGTTTTTATACTATAGTTAAGGTGGTTTCAGTCCATACAAAAGTTTGACGCACAAACGCGTAGACGGAATTAATAAAAGTACATGTTTTATATATGGAAAAATAGTTTAGGAAATCTAGTTGCCGTGTAACAAATAACATTTGCAATTTATAATATAATTACGAAGATATAAAGCTTTTAAAATTTTGTGTGAAAAATTTCAAAGCTTTATTTATATCTTCGTAATTATTTTATAAATTGCAAATGTTATTTGAGACGCGGCATCTACATTTTCTAAACTATTTTTCCATATATACAAAGTTACTTATATTAATAGCGTCTACGCGTATTGTGCGTCACAGTTTTGTATAAAATTGACCCCTCTGAAACCACCTTAAGTTGACTTGCACCAAACCATATTCTCAATGAGCGACCACGTTTCAGTTGCCGAATGTCATCACAGTACACACTGGTCAAAGACTTTCGTCTGTAGAAGCTTGTTTATAATTGTCTTGAAACTTTCATCAGTATGGGCATATACCTATACATCTAAATACGTATTCAATTCTATGTTTTATTGCTGTCATGGTGTTACAAAAGATCCTAAAAAAGGTAACAGCGTTAAACAAGAACATTGTTGCTGCAAGTCGACTTTTATATTTTGATCGTATTCGTAAATGTATTATTTTGTTAATTAATATTTTTTATAAATAGTATAAGTACTTATAGCTTTTATGATATTATTTACGTATAATTGATAATAAGTGGACCAATTAGAAATATTGTAATTATTATAGTAAGATTCCTTATGCTAAATATTTGTATAATAAGTAATTTTACTAGTCTAAAATATTATGAATAATACAAATAACAATTACGCATTGTGACGGGTTCTTACCACGAATAAAGTAAATTTTAAGGTAATAGGCGCTTCCGATATTCAAAATACCTACAAAATACTTATAATAATATTTCCAACTCGACATATTTATATCTCGTCAAATTTCCAACTCGACATATTTTTATCTCGTCAGATTTTCAACTCGACATAATTTATATCTCGTCAAATTTCCAACTAGACATATTTTTATCTCGTCAGATTTTCAACTCGACATATTTATATCTCGTCAAATTTCCAACTCGACATATTTTTATCTCGTCAGATTTTCAACTCGACATATTTATATCTCGTCAAATTTCCAACTCGAAATATTTTTATCTCGTCAGATTTTCAACTCGACATATTTATATCTCGTCAAATTTCCAACTCGACATATTTTTATCTCGTCAGATTTTCAACTCGACATATTTATATCTCGTCAGATTTCTAACTCGAAATATTTTTATCTCGTCAGATTTTCAACTCGACATATTTATATCTCGTCAAATTTCCAACTCGACATATTTTTATCTCGTCAGATTTTCAACTCGACATATTTATATCTCGTCAGATTTCTAACTCGAAATATTTTTATCTCGTCAGATTTTCCACTCTACAGATTTATGTCTCTTCAAATTTTTAAGTCGTCAAATTTTAAACTCTACTCATTATTCACTACTATGTACCTTTTCGGGGTAGTTAGAAATCGTAAGCTAGGCTTTTAGGCTATCAAATAACCTTTTAGCGATGCGTCCGGTTTGGAACGTCAAGTGTGGTAACCATCGCGTTTTTCGCTATTTAGATGTTGGCTACATACTAAAATATGTAAGCTGGGCTGCACACATGCTCGGGTCGACACATTCGGATTGGTTTGTCGGACAAGCATGATAGGGTTCCGTAGCTTTTGTATAAACAGTGACTGACGCGAAAACAGATCGTAGATCGTACGTAGATCACTGCGTAGCCCAATTTCTTAATGGACATGGTAACTTTAAGGGAAAGCTATTTTATTTTAAATTGTTAGCGTCACCTTTATGTGAATGTTCTGTAGACAGTAACGAGTTCGAACAGACCGCTCATCATATTCTTTGGGAGTGTGAGCTCTGGTACGCCGAGCGCCAGACCATGCTTGACTCAATAAAATCGTTTTCTGGTGTCCCTTACTACATGGATCTTGTTGCGACTAGGGATAACTTCCGTGCGTTCAGATGTTTTTGCCATACTTATTACTGGAAGCAAAATAGGTCATAGTTTCAGTACAATGTTAGGTTCCTATTGTATTATTTTGTATTTTTGGTGCTTTTGCGGTCGTGTCTTCAACACTGCCATAAATGATATCTTGAATTAACTCTCTAATAGCCATGTTTTTTCCTTCTTATTGCTGTCTCCCGTTTGCAATGGAGGGAAGTCGGATATTTCGTTTTCCTACTCCTCCTATCTTCTTTGATTAATTCATTGCGGGTTCCAAGACAGATTAGAGTCATCCCCCGGGCTCGCTGGACTTCATTGTCCAGTGTTGTGAATGGTCGCCGCTGTTGATCCTGGCTTACAAGGAGTTACAGCGGTGGGAATGTGTGGTGGGCCTATGCCCGATTTTATGACGCGAAAACAGCTAACCAGATACGAAGTAACAAAGAGGGAGTAAATAGGGTGAGACATGCAGACAATGGACGAAAGTTTATGAGCTACTTGTTTGACTACGGACCCTAAAGATGATTCTGGTATTTTGGTGTTATAAATGCTTATTTATCTCGAAACCGCGCAAATGATATTGGTGTAAAGTAAAATGCGCCTATTTTATCACCAAACCAATACCACCGCGCAATACGCGCATATGCGCCAGAGCGCACGAATGAGTTCAATTCAAACTCAGTATCATAATGGAATGTAACGTCTCACAGCATTAATTAAACTGATTCCAATTGTACAGACATTCCCGCTGCCATTGAACCCGATTGACTAATCAATTACTATGTTGCTTACAGACTGAAAACAATGCTTACGTCAACTGTATAAAGGTTTTGTTTTTAGTTTTTTTGACACCTTGTTTGCTTCAGTATTTTGAACTTTGTACCTTTGTCATTAGGTTACATTAGCTTGTGATCATTCTTAATTTAGATGAAGTGTTATTTTTTTTTTGTTCTTGAATTTACGTGCGTCAATCCTGTTTCATTCGATGCAATAAGTTTTCGTTGCAGTGTACCATTAAAACATTTTTTTTGTTTCAATACTATTATTCGTAAAGGGTTCCTATTCATATGCAGGGTGTAAAATTTAATGCGTAACATGAACTGTAGTGCTTCAGACTATCAATCTGAAAGACTTTTACTATGGGACCAAAATTAAATACTAAAAGTGGTTCAGTTTGATAGTTTGAAGCATGTGGGTGTGTGTGTGTGTGTGTGTATTGTACCTAGGTAGTTAACAACTTTTCTGAATATCTAGAAAGGGAATAGTGTTTTAGTTTGATGTGTGTATACGTAACTGACAATATTATATTATAATTATAACCAATGACATTGTGTGTACAGGATTATAACCAATATTGCATTCTTATTAACCTAATATGTAATTTAAATAAAATATAGACATTCTTTTTTACAATAACCTTAACATGAACAAAAAAATTAAGAAATAAATCCATAATTATTATTTATTTTATTTTTTTATTAGCACACGAGCGTTAACCCGCGACTCCGTCCGCACAAATTATATACCAGATTTTAAGTCAGATCATAAGCTATCAAACAAAAAAAGTGTCATCAAAATCGGTTCAGTAGTTTTTGCGTCATACTCGTTCAAACAAACAAACAAACAAACACACAAACAAACAGACAGACAAAAAATCCAAAAATTGGTGAAATGGAATCAGGGACACCTAAAAACCATATCGTAATTTTTTTTTGTTAATATCTTCAATGTACAGACAAACTTCCTGTTTCAGTTTTATGATAGTATAGATTATTATAACCATTATGGTATTGACGAAGTATGTTGCATTCCTAGCAATTTTATATTATGTATATCTATATAGCTATATTTGATTGACGAAGCATGTGTGCTCACTGCTTGTTTTTTGTAGACAATTTCGTTTTAAATTATTAATAATTATTTACACACTCATTTATAAAAAAATTATATGATTTTTAAATAAATAAACAAAATAAAAATTCTTTATTTCGACATTGCATCCATATGTTGTTAGTATCACACTTAAAGAATAAACCAAAACTGTTTTTAGGTTTAGAACCATACAAGCTATTTTTGAGCGTAGGCGTCGTCCCGGTACAGTTGCGACATCGCCTTCGCTCAAAAATTGCTCGAGTGATATGACACCACAATATTTGTAAGTACTATGTACATTCTGCCTACCACCCACTACCACAATAATACCTGCCCCCCACTAACTTTAAATACCGCACCTCACCCCGCATTTAAAGAGAGATTTTAGTGACTCGAGGGCACACATAGTTGTGAAGGCGCGTGTGAATACGCCATTTTGTTTACGTAGTGCCTATGGCGTGCAAGGGGTGTGGTACATAAATAAAACTGTTAAAAGCTATCAATAAGCGTGATAACAACCCATCACAATGTTTAATTATCGTTCAAATAGTGACCGCGAATACTGTAAACATTTCTTTTACTCATTTTGACTGGAATTATTTTAATACAGAAACAAAAATAGCACCATGAATTAATTGTGTTCTCAACTTGAAATATGCATAGTGACTTGCTAAAATAAAACGTTTTAAAGACCTATAAATGCTTCGATCTGTAATAAAAAACTGGATACATTGTTTAACGCTCCAAAAATGGCAGACACAAAAGTGCCCTTGAACGAATAAGGTATGCTGGCGTAAGATCGGATCGGTAGTCAGGTAGGATAAATTAAATATTTCGAGAACTTCGTTGGTATTTTGTATTACTAGCAACAGTAATGCTAGCGACAGCATGGGATTCTATTTTGTGCTACAACTGCTACCTCTCTACAGGGTGAAATTGATATTATTAGCGTCCTTTTAAACTAAGAGTCTACCCATCAAACTGAACAACTTTCACTATGGGGGCAAACCGATCGGAGCAAAAAAATATTCAGCTGCAATGCCTACTCGACTCAAATGTATGCAACAGCTGATTTTTTTTTTTCTCCGATCGGTTTGCTCCCATAGTAAAAGTAGTTCAGTTTGATGGGTAGATTCTTAGTTTTAAACTAAGAATCTACTTAGTTAGTTTTAAACTTCTTATCTACCCATCAAACTGAACAAGGATGCTAATGTAATCAATTTCACCCTGTATTCTGGAGCTGTCGCTGCGATATGTTGGTAAGTAGGACACATCGTTGAAAGAAAATTTGGAGATTTTGGGCTTGTCGTAAGTTAAAATCGGATTATAGATTTATAGACCTTATTCGTCAAGTTATAGAAGTGACATTAAACACTAGTTCGATCTTTGTCCGAGAGTGTCTTTTCGCAAACAAATTATTCCATTATTTTGAACAAGTGCCAGGCCGAATTTGTTGTAGTTAGGAAAGCCAAAAAATCCAAGACACACTTTCTTATTGTGACGAAACAAAATTTTTTGCTATCTTCCAACACATTGAAAAACGTCCGACCTTACTTTACCCGAGTGTACCTTATTTGAGGCACCTTTGTCCTAGTACTTATACAGGGTTCAAGGGAAAACTCAAAGGGATGAAAGTACCCATCAATATGAACAACTTTTACCATGAGACTAACTACGAGATCTAAAAAAAATCATCTCCTCCATACATTTTGCGCGGTAGGAATTTAATGTTTTGAGATCTCATAGTTGGTTCTTGGTTCCATAGTAAAAGTTGTTGCTATTGATGGGTACTTTCACCCCTTTTAGTTTTTGGAAGCAATTCCTTTACACCCTGTTTTATTATCTCGCTGATGAGTAAACATGTTTTGGATAGGACAAAACTTGCTAACTTTTACCTTCAACTATGTACCTAGTTCTTTTATTTATGATCTATGTTAAGTGCAATGAATTGGCTCTAGTCTCAAATGTATTTAATTTTTATTTGTTTACATTTTTATTGATATAGAATTACAATTTACAATGCGTTTTATATAGTTGTTATCTATTTACCTAAGTTATCAATGCAATTTATTTATAAGTAAGTAATTATATATTTTAAATAAAAATACATTATTTTAAGGATATCACTTTTTGTATGTTTTTTTCGCATTTTTCCATAGACAAAAGACATGACGTGACGAAGTGTATTCGTTTACGTCGTTTCGCAGCTGGCGAATGAGTATAACCAAAGAACAAACACATAGAGTATGATAGGTAAAATTATACACAAAGTAGGAGGAATATCATACTTCCCAAAGAAATGGAAATTATCCTTTTCTGTCGTGGGATTTCTTATAAAATTTACCAGTTTTGTAGGCGAAACGGGAATCGGCAATGTCTTTTAACATGATAGACTCCTCACGTGGTAGGGCAACAATTTGAGAAACTGAAACTAATATAAGTAGTTACAATTTGCAATATTTTCAGCCTTTATCTGTACTCTTGCCACACGACTATTAAGAGAATTTTATTCCTAAAGCGATAATGCGCGCTGCATACAAACGAAGTTTGGACGTAGTTTCAATATTAACCAATTAAAGTCATTGATTTTTTTAAGAAACAATCTAGGAACTAATCTCATTGTTTCTGAATAAATTCATTGACTTTAATTGGGCATTATTGAAAACATAACCAGACTTCATTTGTATGGAGCGCGCTCCGAATTATATGCCTTTAAATACCCCACACAAATAAAACTTCATACTACAAGGCGCGACGGTGTGTACTACGTAACCTGCGTGATATTTTTTATTCTTCTCTCAAAAACGAGTTCACGTGAACGCCGCCCGCCCGTGGAAAAATAGACTCTGCCATTGGACAATCTATGGGCGTGTACGTCACGCGATCATTTTGTGCCTCACCTCACCTCTTCCTCACATGCCTGGCATATATGGCCTATACCTACCTCCAAATATTGTATGGTTATTGTGTCGATGGTCCTACCCACCCATTTTCTGAGTAAAAAACAGAAAATCCCTTTTTCATTGTTGAAAAATACAAATTATTCAATCTTCTTCGTAACTTATACTTCAGGTGATCTAGAGTCTAGAAAACAAGACATAATAAACTCACAGCTAAACGCTTAATTATTATCTGTCTAGAATGTTATCAGGTTGACTTATGTATCCATGCGATGATAAAAAGATAGGTCTTGTATGAATCAAGAGGCCATCGTTCATGAAAAGCTTATGTAAACATTTACTAGCTAGATAAGAAATAATACAGTGAAGAAGGCTCTGGACAAATGAGTAAGTGACGACTTAGGAATATGACTATTTAGGAAGATGAGGAGTTAGGAATGTGACGACTAGGGAATGTGACATTAGCTGTTTAAGAAAAATACTGTTAAAAAGTGTCTGGACAGATGACACTTAGATTTGTGACGATTTAGGCAGATGACGACTTTGGAATGTGTCATAAGTTGGATAAGATATAATACAGTTAAGAAGGTTCAGCAGGGCTAGCATGCCACCCACGACAAAGCGTTTAAACGAGAAAAACGTCATGCGCGCTCTTTCTGGCATACGTAAAATAATAAAGATAGGGGCACATCTCGATTTTTATCGTTTACTCGGGGGTGGCATGCTAGGCCTACTTGACGAGTTAGTGACGACATAGGAATGTGATGATTTAGGAAGATGAGGAGTTAGGAAGGTGACGATTTAGGATGCTGACGATTCTCATACATGAACTAGAATGTGTGGTATTCAAAAATAGCACTTCAGAATTACTTCTTTTGTCACTCTGTTTTTACTGAAAAAATATGACTGCTATACCTAAGCAGTCATTTTTTGACAAGTCTGCTTCGGCTGCTCTGGCCTTCTGGGTTTCAGGTCATTGAAGGCCTCTGGGAACACGTTCAGCAAGCGTTCTGATGTGTGTCCACTTCAGATACAAGGTGTGATATTTAGTGGGGTGGTTTAGACCATAAAACTGAACAACTTTCACTATGGAGCCAACATCGAAATAAAATACTAAACAACAACATCGAAATAATAGTGAAAGTAGGCACAGTTTGATTGTCTAAATTAAACCTCTAGCACCTCTTTAAATATTACTAAGGTGCTGTGTTACACCCTGTAGATATTTACTAGGTACATTTCAAAATGTTAAAGAAAAAATTTACATGTTTCTAGTTTCTTACCTATCCATCTCAATAAATAGAAAAACAGATCTCGTCATCGGCATGCCTGTGGTAATTATCCGTTTGCGTTTTTATCGCCAGTCCAAAGTTTATTCACTCGTGCGGCCGCTCTAAAAATTGTCAAGTGCTCTATACTCAGTCACATTTCAGTCTCGGTGAAAACCGCGCGCAAAGAGGCCGCTACTACGAAAAAAATATGCAAAACATTACGCGAAAATTATTCTTACGTCAAATAAAACATTTGAAATGGCAAAGAAAGATATCGGTTAGTGCTGTGGTGAAGAACGGAGATTTTTTAATTAATTCTCCGTTTCCAGACGTCGTGATACCGGAGATGCGGTTTTTAGATCGTTTGTGGATTGATTCTAAAAGTTTTCAGGATCATGTCGCTTTGGTGAGTAGAGTAGTACATAGTACATAATACAAAAAAGGAATTGTTTCCGTTTATTCACGTAGTTTTCATAACTTATACTTCAATTACTAACTAACATATACAATGCCAATGATATCAATTTCGACCTGTATAAGGTCCAGCAAAATTAGCTGAAACTATTTTATCTAACCATCAAATTGAACAACTTTTTCTATGAGACAAACATCGAAATCGTAAAAAAAACAAGTTTGTTTGGAACAGCTGATTCTTTTTTGCGATTTTGACATTGGATAGTTGTTCAATTTGATGGTCTGATCTTCCCCTTAAAACAGTTTCATCTAGTTTCAGTTTTTTAGACCATAATTAAATTAAGCCAAGTTCAAAGTCTATTAAAGCAGCTTCAAACTTATACATACAGGGTCCTTCTTAATATGCTGACACTTTTTTGAGAGGATGATCAGACCATCAAATTGAACAGCTTTCTCTATGGGACCAACATTGAAATCGCGAAAAAAAATCAGCTGTCCCATAAATTTGGCTCGATTAGGCGTGCAGTTTTGTATATAGACAAGCAAATTTTTTTCGCGATTTCGATGTTGGTTCCACAGAGAAAATAGTTCAGTTTAATGGTCTGATCATTCCCTTAAAAAAGTGTCAGCTTATTAAGAAGGACCCTATATAAAATACATAAACTCACGATTGTAACTACAATAGAGGTGGTCTGTAGCCTTGCTACAACAAACCATACCTTTACTCGAAATTTTACTAACAATAATTGTTGCTTATCATTATGAATTTTAGTAGGCACCGGTAATTTTAGTTATTTGTTACCTAGGCTTATTACCGTCGGATGCTACCTCGGAGGATCAACTGGTAAATGCGATTGGGGACCTTAGAACTGCTAGGTCTCACTATCGTGCTGCCGTTCAACTGTCTAAGAAACAATTACTGCAGCGTATGGTAGCAGCACTCGAGAGGGAGGGGCCGTGGTCTCCTCTTTATCACGAATGTAAAACTAGCAAAACACCTGCTTCTACATATTTTTCAAATATAAAAGTAAATGACACCCATACTATCGGGGTCGAGGAGACGGCGGCTGCTCTTTTAGGTTCACTAATTCCGGATGATTCACCTGAAAACGACAGCGATTATCATCGTGAAATAAGAAAGAGAGCTGCTGAATTGCCTGAAACACCATCTTCTTGTTTACCGTCTCTTGATGAACTGCGAAATGTCGTGGGATCTCTGCCGGCGGGTAAGGCTTCCGGTGAGGATAAGATTTCGAATCGGATGATCAAGGAGGCTTTTAAAGTTGCCGGTGAGTCTATTCTAACAGTTTTCAACCGTTGCATTGCTGGGGGAGTTTTTCCAAACTTATGGCGACGTGGTTGCATTAAAATAATCCCCAAAGCCGGTGATAAGCCCCCTGATGATCCGAAGTCTTATCGACCTATTACCCTTCTTCCATCTTTGGGTAAACTCTTGGAACGCCTCGTTGTCCCTCGGTTAATTCCAGGAGGACCTAAGTTCAGTGACAGGCAATTTGGCTTTACCATAGGGAAATCGACTTCAGACGCGTGCTTACTTGTGAGAGAGGCGGTAGAGCTCTCTGAATATAGCTATATCGTCGGTTTTTTCTTGATATATCGGGTGCCTTTGACAACGCATGGTGGCCAATGCTTCTCCTAAAGCTCAAAAATAGAGGTTGTCATCGGAACATCTACTCGCTTATTTATTCTTACTTTACGAACGGAGTTTCAAAGTTGAGGCTTGGTCACCATGTAGTGTCCAAAGTGCTGACACAGGGCTGTCCTCAGGGCTCTGTCCTTGGACCCTATTTATGGAATATAGGTTTTGATGATTTTCTGACACTTCCTTTCCCTCAAAGCTGCTCGCTAATAGGATACGCCGATGATGGTCTCCTGCTCATACATTCCAATACTAGAGTAGGTATCGAAAGACTGGCTAGCAACTGCCTGCAGCAAATAACAGATTGGGGATACAGAAATCGTCTTCAGTTCGCCCCGCATAAAACATTCCAACTATTGCTCAAAGGGAACCTGAAAGTACCACCACGAATAAAATTTCAAGGCATTAATATTAAAAGTAAAGATTCTGTTTCCTATTTAGGCTTTCATTTGGAACGTAATTTTAGCTTCGTAAATCATATCAAGACAATAGGAGAGAAAGCCAAAAGTAATTTTTTGAGTTTAGCGCGTATTTCCACCTCGACATGGGGTCTTTGTTACAAAACACTTAAAATAATATATTCCGCAACATACCTCGGGTGCATGTGTTATGGAGCCCCCGTTTGGGCAGATAGGTCGGCTATTGGCGCTGCGCGCCGTAAGTTACTTCAAAGTCAACGTTTAGCCTTGATTTTCCTGTGTAAAGCGTATAGAACGGTCAGCACCGAAGCACTCCCCGTTCTAGCGGGGGTGGTTCCCGTAGACTTGGAAATACAACGCCGCGCGGCCAATTACTTTCGTTCAAGAAAAGTTAGTCATAACTTCTTAAAACCTCGCGACCGAAATAGAATTAGTAAATTATTTAACTTTGATTGCAACATCTTTGATGAACTTTTATTAGACTGGGAACTACGGTGGCAAGGGTCTACAAAGGGTCGACATCTATACCAATTTTTTCCATCTGTTCGCGATCGTCTAGACAAAGCGTGGCTAGAGGTAGATCACTGCGTAGCCCAATTTCTTACTGGACATGGTAACTTTAAGGGAAAGCTATTTTATTTTAAATTGGTTGCGTCACCTTTATGTGAATGTTCTGTTGACAGTAACGAGTTCGAACAGACCGCTCATCATATTCTTTGGGAGTGTGAGCTCTGGTACGCCGAGCGCCAGACCATGCTTGACTCAATAAAATCGTTTTCTGGTGTCCCTTACTACATGGATCTTGTTGCGACTAGGGATAACTTCCGTGCGTTCAGATGTTTTTGCCATACTTATTACTGGAAGCAAAATAGGTCATAGTTTCAGTACAATGTTAGGTTCCTATTGTTTTATTTTGTATTTTTGGTGCTTTTGCGGTCGTGTCTTCAACACTGCCATAAATGATCTCTTGAATTGGCTCTCTAATAGCCATGTTTTTTCCTTCTTATTGCTGTCTCCCGTTTGCAATGGAGGGAAGTCGGATATTTCGTTTTCCTACTCCTCCTATCTTCTTTGATTAATTCATTGCGGGTTCCAAGACAGATTAGAGTCATCCCCCGGGCTCGCTGGACTTCATTGTCCAGTGTTGTGAATGGTCGCCGCTGTTGATCCTGGCTTACAGGAGTTACAGCGGTGGGAATGTGTGGTGGGCCTATGCCCGAAATAAATAGGCTTATTACCGTCACACATTGACGTAAATTTTTGTGGAAAAGAGGTTGACGTAATAGATATAATTACCCACCTACAGTTTTCACGGTAAGAGGATATGTGAAATAAAATTGGATTCTTCTAAGCGTCATATTATATCATGAAGTACTAACAGTAGGAGTATGAATTGCGGATATGTGTAAATTGAACATATAATTGAAGTTTTGATAAGAGCCAAAACACGATAAAGACACATTTTCTCTATAGAAAAACAAGCCAAAATAGCCCCCGTTTTTATTTATAAACGCTTGGAACTGCTAAACGGTGAATAATAGAAACACGAGACTTGATTTAAAAAAAAGAGATAGATTTTTTACAAATTTTGATTACAGCAGAATTGAACTTACATAAATAGTACAATCACAATTAAATAAAGCGTGTTTTACGCATGCGTCGTTTCAGTCGCGTGCGCCGCCCCATCTTTTTCTCTCGCATCAGGCAGTAATATAAGCTATCACACGCCCATTTCGCTTCAATTATTTTTCGACATAGGCCCTTAACACGTTATCGATAAGTATGTAGGTATATTATCGTCAACTGCTCAACATACTGCTGTGTTTATCAAGACTGCAGTAAATATTTTTGGCGGGGTTGAGTTGTAATATGTTTCCGGAATCCCTGTGACGAGTTCTATAATGAAACTTTCAAAGATTCCTCTTCCGAATCAGATATACAGGGTGTTACAAGAGTAAAAATAAACATTTAAAACTTTTAAGGGGCTTGAGACCATCACACTGAACAACTTTCACTAAGGGACCAACATCGAAATCGCGATAAAAAAATATTTTGTCCCATACATTTAGATCGAGTATTTTGGGAGAGGCCTATGTCCAGCAGTGGACGTCTATCGGCTGATATGATGATGATGAAAAATCAGATTTTTTTTCGCGATTTCGATATTGGTCCCATAGTTAAAGTTGTTCACTTTGATGGTCTTAACCATTCTGTATACAAAGTTTATTTTTGTATATATCTGATTCGGAAGAGAAAATGGTAAAAGAGTGCAGTAAGTATGGTCGATCCTTATATTATTCAAATTTCTTTTTACACTTTCTTCCATAATTATATTTCATTTGAACTGAATTTAAATATTTATTATCTATCACTCATTTCATTGGTTGCTGCGTCTGACTACTACTAAAAAGGTTTCATCTGAAAATCAACACCCTGCTTTCGGGCAAGGTCTATGTTGAGCTGGGACCTATTTGCTGCTGTAGCATCTTAGACTATGAATATAATAAAATAGTAATAATAAATATCTTGGACATTGTCACACAAATTATCTAGTCACATTTAAAGTACCTGGACTTGTATTATGATGACTAGACAACTATATAAGGTCTAACAAAATTAGGTGAAACTATTTTAAGGGGATGATCAGACCATCAAACTGAACAACTTTCTCTATGAGACCAATATTGAAATCTGGAAAAGAAAATCTCCTGCCCCATACATTTGAGTCAAGTTGTGTTTGCAGTTTTGTATGGGACATCAATTTTTTTTCGCGATTTCGATATTGGTCCCATAGAGAAAGTTGTTCAGTTTGATGGTCTGATCATCCCCTTAAAATAGTTTCAGCTGATTTTGTTAGACCTTATATATAATACATATATAGATACAAACATCCATGACTCTGGTACAAATATTCATATTCATCACACAAATATTTGTCCGTTACGGGATTCGAACTCGCGACTCTCGGCACAGCAGATTGTGCTACCGGGCCGTCATTAATATAAAAAAAAAAAGTGTCTAAACTTCAAACGTTATTTTATTGGCTTCATAAAACACATAATAATAATAAATAAATATCTTGGACATTGTCACACAAATTATCTAGTCACATATTAAAGTACCTGGACTTGTATTATGATGACTAGACAACGATAGAGAATACATATATAGATACAAACATCCATAACTCGGGTACAAATATTCATATTCATCATATAAATATTTGTCCCTTACGGGATTCGAACCCGCGACCCTCGGCACAGCAGGCAGGTTCACTACAGACTGTGCTACCGGGAAATACCGGAATATACTATGTAGCATACAATAAATTACATGTTCTATTTATGTTTCGTTGGATTCTTGTTTTGTAAACTTGTTGTGAACTGTAATATTATGTGTGTGTTACTTATGCAAATAAATTGTTTATCTATCTATCTTATATCGCTCGTCGCAAAGATTCCGAAAATATATGCGGCTTAATTTTGCCAAAAAAAAAAAATAGTTCTGTAGTCTTGATTAGCACGCCACAAAGCCCACCACAAAACTCAAAACGAAAACAAAAACTTGGTTCAATATTGTCAAAATGTTAATTCTATCCTCCTGCCTATATCTGTACTTCTCGTAGGACATAAGAAATAATAAAATGTATTGTTAGTTTTATTAGTTGCCAACCAAAACACCAACGATAGACTTTATTATTTCTTATGTCCTACAAGAAGTACAAAAGTACGCAGGAGGATAAAGGTAGGTAGTTTAAAATAATACCTAGGTCTAATTTAGCATATTCAAGACAAGTTTAGCTCACAGGTCAATAGCATTTTGTTTATTTGGACATGTGCCAAAATTAATTAAATTCTATGGTGCATTTTTCGATCGGCACTGTTTTTTTTATCGTAAACTGATTTATGTCTGAAAATACTTGCCAATTTTTTTCAAAACAATGTTGATAGGTATCAAAGTCTAATGTATTTTTATGTGCAACAAAAAAACTGAAAACTAGAAAAAACATTGCGTATCTCATCAGCGAGTTTACAACTGTTTACAACTAGTCAAATCAACAACCAACTCTTTATCATGGAAAAATGTACTAAATGACTAGGTACTACTACTACTGACTACTTAGGTACTACGAGAAAAAATTTAGAAATTTACACCTAAAATGACTACAGGGTGAAATTGATATCATTAGCCATCAAACTGAAAAATTTTTACTATGGGAGCAAACCGATCGGAGCAAATAAAAAATCAGCTGTTCGATACTAAACTGCAATATCGACGCGCGAGTTCGCGACTCAAATGTATGCAACAGCTGATTTTTTTTTTGCTCCGATCGGTTTGCTCCCATAGTGAAAATTGTTCAGTTTGATGGGTAGACTCTTAGTTTAAAAGGATGCTAATGATATCAATTTCACCCTGTATATTCTGTAGATATTTTGTGCTGTGTAGGATAAAGATTAGATTTATTATTTGGATTATGAAAAGACAGATTATAGAGTCATCCCTATCACATCTCGTATAGATTTCTCGTACAAAAGCCAAGGGAACAAGTGTGGTGGTCTATTTTTAACGAGAACCGCACTATCCTGTTTATCGCAAAATAAAGATCCAAGGTAAAAATATTCGCATTATTGCAAACAAAACTAAACGTTCGCTATGCTACGCTAAAATCTCCTTCAATGGAGTTGTACATCGTACGAACAAGTGAAAACCTTGACCAAAATAGCTCGACGTTTAGAGCCTTGTATATGACATGTAATTTAGCTATTTAGGTGTCCTTCTTTAGTGCTACCATTAAATATTGTCGCACTAGGACATCTAGGTAAACTAAAAGGACATCCGGCACATAATACCTAAAAATGTATAACCGTTTCTATTTTTATTATGGACTATGGTGGTCCAGTGGCGAGTAACCTTGCCTGCCGTGCAGATCTCTGAACAAAATCTCTGACTACCCCCTCGGGGAATATAGTCGTGATCATATGCTTATACTATGGAACACTAGAAACTAATTGCAGGCATAATTTTATTTTTATTATGCTTTATTAGTTTTTATCACTTTTATATAAAAAACAATCTTGCATGACCTCATATCAAACAATATTGGCAGCCATTTTGGGGTTGCTGCTTTTTTATAATTTTTTTTACTAGCCCACTTTATCCCCTTTTATAATTTACTAGTAAAAAATTACTAAATAACTAAATAAATAAAAAAAAATTATAAAATTGAGTAATTGTTATAAAACCCCATAATTTATTACAAATTTTACTATAGTTAAAAATTCTATACATTTTCTGGTATTTTGTAAAGGGAATGTGCCGGTTGTCCTTTACATTTTAGCGGGTTCTTACAGCATAATTTGTTTTGTTCCAAGCTTGAGTGCGTATTCTTTTTATTTCTAGACAATTAATCAACATTTCCAAAAAAACAAGAATTTCACATTGTAGGTATTCATTATTGGTTTTCGTGTTATTGTAACATTATGGACTCCTTATTTTATGTTTGTAGTTATTTACAACGTTTTTAATGATAGTACCTATCTACTAAACATTATAAACAAATCGGTAATGATCCGATAAATTGAAAGTCAGCAAGGACTATAATGTGACATTCTTTTATTTTGGAAATATTGTTTAATTGTTAAGAAAAAAAAAATAAACAAAGTCAAACACAGTTATTATTTAATGTCAGAATAAAAAAAAAAATTTACCAATGATTAGGTACAGTACGACCAGGAAAATAATTCCGGTCGTCAATCTTCGTTTGCGCAGAGCAGTGCAAAATCGAGTATTCTCTATCTCGCTCTAACTCGAATAGCAGACTTATGGATGCTTCTGCAGCGAAAAGGGCGCGAAAGCAATAAGCCTATAGCGGCAAGGTGTCACATCCTGATTGGTCAATAAAAATTCGCACGCTTTTAAAATTTGTCAACATACATACATCGGTGAGACTTATAATCCTGGTACTACTATAGCTTGTTATGTTTATTTGCTAGAATATATCGGGGCATTTAAATAAACGAACTTATTGCCTTTGTGACGCTCGGTGATAGATAAATCATTCAAATTAGGACATGTCCTTGTTCACCGGGAAGTGTGGCCGCCCTATTCCAGTGTAATCAGTGCTTATTTATTTTGCGCTCATTTTTCTATTAAAGGGACATATCAGGAACATGTTTATTGTAGACCTAACTTAGACCTAATAGCACTTGCAGTGAATGAGGTTATAAGTAGTTGTGTCTTGATATGCTCGACTATATTTCGACTACAGTGACTAGTAACTCGTTACAAAAGCATTTAGATACCCAGTCAGGATTATATTAAATTAAGTGGATAAATGTGTAATTTTTGTATGTAGGTTTAGGTAAATACTGGATAAGAAAACTTTTATTCATGAACGCATGCATTTTTCGCAAAAACTTATCACAAAAATCCTTATCAAGATAACTTGAGTGCTACAATTATTTATAGCCAGGCGTAACCGGCTTGTACAAAGTACAACTTAGGTACAAGGCTGATAATGATACCATATTTTTTATTTTAAGAAAACCAATAGCGTTGAACTATATCTATTGTGACAAGTTTGGACGCAACCGTCCCGCGGGGTACCGACGTTGAGGGAGGCAAAGTCCTCTAGATGTTTGTGGGGGCGGGAAAGGCAAACGCGCGCCGCTCATCGGCAGTCGCACGTGTTACCTCGCCAACCCCCAAATAATACATATCTACACTTCATTCCATACAAGAACGGGAAGATTTTCTGATTTCTATTTATAAATAAATAAATAACGCTCACAGGCAAATACATTGTAATGATCCCAAGTAAGCCATAGGCTTTTTGCTATGGGAACCATTCAACAACGGCACAAACATATGTATAACATCCATGACCGAACCGGGATTCGAACCCAGGACCCTGGTATGGCATCCGGCGTGGTAACCATTACACCAACCGGGTCGTCAAAAATTTCTAGCTGGCCAATTCTGATAAGCATATAATTTATTTATCAGCAAGATATATCTACTATTCCGGAATATCTTGGACTATACAGCTGTTCTAAGAATAAGTGAGAGGAAGTGTTCGAAATCTCTGTTTCTGTAATTCAAAATAGCCTTATTTCGTTGCTATTTGGAATAAAGCATAAGCAGATCAGAATAAAAATTTCGTAACAAGATTTTGTAAGAACCTACCTATTGCCTGTGCTATTACTTTGTATATTATCTCCTACTTACCATTGGTAGCCTCCAATCGTCATTCAATTGTCTTTCAACGACTACACAATTTACTTTTACAGTATTTCAAATAAGTAGGAAATCCTCATTGTTATGGCTAACAATTTGCTTTGTAACCTGCCCATTTGTAGAAACAGCTTTTGCAAATAAAACACTTATTTTCCTTGTGTAACTAGGTACACATAAAAAAAATTTATAACGTTTAATTTAGGTAGGTACTTAATTATACTTAAATAAACGCAAAACCGCAAAATGTGTGTCTTGTACATAATCGATATGTAGGTATTTATGATTATTGTTGGATGGGCTATTGCAAGCAAATCAAATTAAAGATAGAAAAATTTGTCTCGGGCGGGACTTGAACCCGCACTTTTCCAAATCGGGGAACTGCGTTATCCAATTTCGCCACCGAGCCCACTACCCAGAGAACGAAATTTTCAATCTGTTGCGTCTTAAGGGGACATTGCAAGCAAGTTTCGTTATGTTGCACTGAGACCATTGCTGGTCTATTGTGTTCGCCCCAAGCTCACCCATATCCCATATTTTACTCTTACATCCGAACTATTCTTTGTTGTTTCATAGCCCAGTCATTTTACGGAGTTTTGTTAGGAGAGGTGCGAAGTAATTATTAATTAGACTTTAAAAACTGTAAGCGGCAACATTTAGAGACAAAAATACTATCTGAAAACGTATTAAAAAAAATTCGCTACGCAACATAGAAATCAAAATTGTGAGCCCCAGAAGGCTTTTAAATTAATAATATTAATACCAATGCACTAATTTAAATTTGATTTAACAATATACATTATTTTTGAGCAAAAAAGAATAGGCATTGAAATTTAAAAAATGCGATTTTTAATAGAAAATACGAATGTATTTTTCAAAACCTTCTAAGTAGACAAACATATTCACACCATGTTTGAAGTATGTATAATACTAATACCTTAAATATGTGTAAAAAAATTACCATTAGGTTTTTTATAACGATATATTAGCAAAATTTTAAATTCGGAACTGTTGCTGAAAGGATTTTTTTTTAATTTTGGTATATTTCTAAGCTCGAATTGGCTCTTAAATACTGTACCGAAAAAAAAACATCAATTATGAATTAGTCCCGGCTCAAACCGTAAAATGACTGGGCTATTATTTCATTTTCTGGTATGCAGGTTTCCTCAAGGTGTTTTCCTTCACCGCCCCAAGCTAATAATGATAAATACAACCGTACATAAATTCCGTAGGTGGTACAGAGGTACAGTTGTTTCCATTGTTCCCGTTAAGTTGCTAGCTCTCTTGTCTCTTCCGTATGGGCTATCACTATCACCGCTCTTAGGTAGCCTCATAGGTAGGTCTCATGTAAGAGAGCGTCACGTGACTCCTCGGGGCGTTGACACGAGTTACGCCTACCTCTATGCAAGTAACCTATCTTACCTAAAAAGCATTATAAAAAAATGTATGCTAATAATTATCATTATCTGGTTAATAGGGCTTGGTCACTGACCAATAGCTACAGCGACCTGAATAGATCTATTGTAGTTGTCATAAAAGTCATTCGAGGCCCATGGATTTCATGAACCGTGTTATGCTTTTGGCGGGGAGATCCCTAATGTCGGAAGGTGTTATTAACATACCCACCTAGATGGCCACTTCTGCTGTGAATGAGCACTTCAGATTCGCAGAGGTGTATGGTTGTTTCCTCTGCTTCACAGAAGAATCTTCAAGTGGGGGAATCTACAAGACCCATTCTGTGTAAATGGTTGTTTAGCTTGCAGTGAACTGTAAAGAGAAGTTTATTTCGAAGGGTCCAACCTACAAATGAACTGCTATTTTCAATATATACAGGTATATACTTACATACATACATACAGATATGTAAAGTATGATAAACAAATAAATATACTAGTTTATTGAATGAAGAGAGATACAGTGATCTTTGACTTGTTTTTTAAATGAAGCAGTTGTTTGACAGTCTCTTATATTAAATGGGAGAGAGTTCCAGAGCCGGACTGCATGGACAGTGAAGGAATAGGAATAGAAGTCAGTAGTGTGGGATGGGATATTAAGGAGGGTACGGATGTGGGATCTACAGGGTTTGTCAGAAGGACAGGAGAAGGAGAAGCGGAATAGGTAGGTCCGAATTAAAAAAAATCTAGACAACTATGTCAACAGTAACCTTTATACTTCACTTTATAACTGCAAAGTTTCAGCGATAGATGAATTACTGTCAGGGTCAAACCCCTCGATGATTGGACTAATAATTTAAAAGTTCAAAAGTTACTGGGTTGGTCCATGACGAACTGACTTGAGGCAAATACCGTCAATTGTTCAACCACAAATAGAATTAGAATCTGTGGCATGCGTAGGTACATCAGTCTTCAGTTACCAGTTCACGAGGATGGAATCCCGTGACATGGCTCTTATTTATAAGCCATTAATATCAGAACTGCTTGATTTGTAGGACATCGTAAGTATGTGATTTTAATAGCAAGAGCTTCGATCAAATAAGAGTATTAAGTAGAGTCAGAGTGACTAGAGATATATTAAGCTTTATGTACGTAGATGGAAATGGAAACTGAATTTACTGGTAGCACAGATAATATAATACTACTGGTAGGTACTTAAAAGTTTTAGGATTGTGTGTTAATTATTTGCAGTACAATCTCGGTACTACTTTCTTTCGAGTCTTTTGATGTAACTTGGGTCGCCCATTTTTTTGTTAGATCAAGTACAGGTAGTAATTACTAGCCCAGTACCTACCCTAAAAATATAGTTGATTGGGGAAAAATAAGAAAATATACTGGGTCCTTCTTAGTTATGCTTACGGTTTTTAAGGGGATGATCGGACCATCGGACTAAACAAGTTTCTCTATGGGACCAACATCGAAATCGCAGAAAAAAAAATCTGCTGTAAAAATATCTAGGGTTACACTTTTTCAGTTTGATGGTGATCATGATCATCCTCTAAAAAAACATCCAGCATAAAAAGACCCTGTATAGCATTTTTTGAGATTGTAATTTTTTTTATCTTTAAAATAATATTTTTTTGCTACTTTTAGGTTTGAATAGGTACTAAGTTTTATTCTTCAGGGAAGATTCATAAGTTCATTGTAATATGGGCACTCTAAATGTAGGTACAAAATACTACTAAAGTCCGCTATAAACTTTTTGATATTTAGGTACCTATCTACTTTCTATAGTTTCAATATGGTATCCGACCGGCCGGCATAGAAAATATAAAATTAAAGTAAAACCACGTGGTATTTCACCTTGGTATCAGACCGGCATTACCCAAATTATGAAGTTAACAAATTGTTTTTCCATTTTCCAGGAAAGTGCTGAAACAAAGAAGCGGTACACCTACCAGCAGTTACAAAAATACATGGCAATTTACGCCACGTCTCTCCACAAGAAGTTCGGCTTAAAGCCAGGAGACGTCGTGGCGGCCATGCTGCCAAATAGTCCCGAATTCGCCGTGGTCACCTTCGGGACACTTCAAGCCGGTTGTGTGCTGACTACCGTCAACCCAATTTATAAAGAATGTGAGTTTTTGAACAACCAATACCACATAGTATTTAATAGTAGTATTCACCAGATACTGCCAGTGTTCCCGAAACAAAAAATTATAATTCGGTAGAAGTGTGGTCAAAAAATCAGGAGACATCGGGAGAATTTGAAATTTGATTTAAATAAAGTTAATTTAAGGTTTTTTGAACAGATTCTCATCAAAAGTATTATTAGATGTAATTAAAAACGAATTTAACTGAACCGATTTTCATGAAACAAAACTAAGAACACTCGCAAAAATTTGCTTTCTATAAAAGAAACCGCATCGAAATCGGTCCACCCTTTTGGGAGTTATGATGCCACAGACAGACAGACAAACAGACAGACTGACATAGGCGTCAAACTTATAACATCCCTGTTTTTGAATCGGGGGTTAACACATTCGCGGACAGTGACCGGCTATAGCAGTGATAACAATAAAAGTTCTAATATTGTGTCTCGTCCACTGTCCACGAACGTGTTAAAAATGATGAGCAACAGCCTGCATGAAATTATCGCAGCTGTCAAACGTAAGTGACGGTCCACTGCCAACACATACACACGTTACAAGCCCTTAGGGGACTTCAGAAACTTTGCTAAAAAAAAACCTCGCCATGTTGCGGAAAATCAATGGAACTAATTTTTGTGCTTGGAACACTAGCATTAGAGGTCGTAGTCGATTGTCGCGCCCCCAAATCTGTTTTTTTAATTTCTGGTCAGGTATTTATCGCTTAGTGACGCGCTCATCGCAAAATTTAGGAGTTGTTTCGATCCGAGCCAACACTTCTTATCTTATCTTGTTGTGGGGGCTGGCAAGCCAGCAACACTTCGACCCAGTGGCATCTTTTGTGTTAGCCCCAATGCTTTTTGCTTTGATCTCCCTGTTTTGGATATCAATCTCCGAGGAGGTTCATGCGTTGTGCCGCCAAAACATCACAGTCGCAAAGGATATGTTCCATGGTCTCCTCATCCTTTCTACACGCTCGGCAGCTGGGATCAAGGGTGAGTATCATCTTGTGCATCATCGTACCTGTGGCGTAGTGCCCGGTGAGGGCTCCGACGATGGCACGAGGCTTGCTCCTACTGTTGTTCAGTATGAACCTTGAGACTCGAGTTGTCATATTGCTGATAAATTTCTTAGAGTGTTGTAGACCACTCTAACCTGTGTGTTTTATCAGCCCATTCCTTGATGTCCATTCTTATGCTGCATATCGGGATTCCCACGCTTGGTTCTGGTCCAATCATCTTTCTTTCTGATCCAGCCCTCGTCAGCTCGTCAGCATTCTCATTACCCTGGACACCGGTATGCCCCGGGACCCAAACCAATCTTACACTATTGTGAAGACCAAGCCTGTTTTCGCTCGCTCAAGCGGGTTTTCACTCCGTTCTTTTCATTAGTTTTTTCATTCGTTATTTCATTAGTTTGGAACTTACATAGTAGGAGTTCAAGGCTTTGGCAAGGGCCAACACTTTATACGGTATCTGGAAAAAGGGAGAAAAATGCGCACACCACGTTAAAAAAATTCATAAAATTTAGTTTGGCGATACCTACAATATGGTCAAACCCTGTTACTAACGCATGGATCATTTTGCTGTCTGAATTTAAATAAATATTATTATTATGTCAAAATGGCAATATAAGAATTTAGATAATTTTTGCACCTGTAAATAGCCTGAAACTGTGAGAAATGAATAGGTGAAATATTGATCAATTGATTTTATTTTATGTCCTACGATAAGCCATACAAAGTCATGGCCTAGGCGCTATACAGGGTGGAAAAAAAAGGCCGTGGTTGGAGGGAAAGTACCCTTAATATTTATGCTGGCAAATTTTACTGAAAGGAAACATTCCTTTATTTTCAAATTTAATTAAAACTGCATTTAAAGATTTTTCTTCCACCCTGTATATTTTTGAAAAATTACATTTCATAATCAAGAAAACCTATGCAAGTGCAACAATAACGTTCAACAAAAGCCTAAAAAAATTTACAAAAACCCAAAAGCAAAATACTAAGTACCATGTATTCATTCACGAATAGAATGTGTGAACAAAAATCGGACCCCCACTAGACTTTTTCCTTCCGCTGGAAAGTCTACCCCCTTACCTTTTTAATGCGTACTCTATCTTATCAAATAAAAACAATAATCCATAGGCTTTAAATTGTTATCAAACTCGAGGATTGTCGGGCCATTACACTTTGATAGACGTGTAAATTATAATTTTTATCAACACATTTTATAGCGTTGTTGGCAATAGTATAAGATCTGGCAGTAAAATTTATATACTGTCATTATTTTGTTGGAACCAATGACATTCTATATGGGACTCACAACCTCATACAATAACAGAACCAAAAAATGGCACATGTCTCTAATGTCAACTTTGTATGCATCAGTTATGCTTAGTCCCGTTAATAGCGCACTGATGCGAAGTCCTTGTTTATAGAATGTCTTTGGTTGGAACGCGTTTTACGGAAATAAAACTGCCCTCTGAACAACATATTTTCACAAGGCCAACATTTGCACCCCTCTCGTTTACTGCGTAATCGTTTTTATATTATTGATCTGGCACAAAAAAAAAAAATTTTTGGTCACATTAAATTTAAATTTGGTTTTTGATAAAATATAAATGCTGCTCTCTCTTTCCAGCCTTTTCATGCATGCGCTTTCGGGTACCTACATTTGACTGACCTTTTTTCAATGCTTAGATAACATAGCTACGTACAATAATTATTTTTAGCATCTTACCTGACCTCATCATACCTAAAATCATACATATCCTACCTAAAATATGACTTTCTGCTTAAATATTACTGACTGCCGGATCTTACACTACTGGACTGAGGTTATCAATGTTATTTCGGTTGTAGGATGTGGGGTTACGTTATCTTTATGTTTGGATATAGATTGCGTTTTATACTAGTCATTTAAATAATGCATTTGTTTTTGCAATTTTTAATGAGTTTATTACCTACGAGCGTTAACCCGCGACTTCGTCCGCACAAATTATATACCAGATTTTAAGTCAGATCATAAGCTATCAAACAAAAAAAGTTTCATCAAAATTGATTCAGTAG
Source organism: Agonopterix arenella (assembly GCA_927399405.1). Taxonomy (NCBI): domain Eukaryota; kingdom Metazoa; phylum Arthropoda; class Insecta; order Lepidoptera; family Depressariidae; genus Agonopterix; species Agonopterix arenella. The sequence goes on from OV656704.1 coordinate 1,721,927, forward strand.
TTTTTGCGTGATACTCGTTCAAACAAACAAACACACAAACAAACAGACGGCCAAAAAATCCAAAAAATGGTGAAATGGAAACAGGGGCACCTAAAAACCATATCGTAACTTTTTTTTGTTAATATCTTTAATGTACAGACAAACTTCCTGTTACAGTTTTATAATAGTATAGAAGATAAAGAACAGTAATACAGAAATTTGTTCAGTTTGATGGTCTGATCAACCTCTTAAAAACAGTCAGCATAATAATAAGGACCCTATACAGGGTGTGACACCCTAGCAAATACTGAAACGGTGAACTCAGACCATCAAACTGAACAACCTCAGTATGGAGCCTAACTCAGGAGACACGAAAAAAATCAGCTTTCCCATACAAAACTGCTTTACCTGCCCGACTCAAATGTATGGGATAGCTGATTTTTTTCGCGTCCCCTGAGGTAGGCTCCATAGTGAAAGTTGTTCAGTTTGATGGTCTGAGTTCACCGTTTCAGTATTTGCTAGGCTGCCACTTACACCCTGTATACATTTGGGTCGAGTAGGTTTTTTTTGCGAATTCGATGTACTTAGGTTCCATCGTGAATTTTTTTTAGTATGATGTGCAGTGGCCATCGATCCGTTCTTTAAAGATTGTATGAAACTTTTCAGACGAAAAACCGCTATATACCTAAACATATTGTCATCAAAAGAATTTCCATTGAGAAATTATGCTTCCCTCACGTTCCAAATGAATACACATTGAAAGTAAACTCTACTGTTACTACGCGCATGCAATGCATGTCTATTTACTGCAAAAATTATGTTAGAGATCGTCTTTAGACATTATACAGTGTGTTACAGAAGTAAGAATAAAAATTGAAATCTTTTAAGGGGGTGGTTAAGACCAACAAACTGGACAACTTATGGAACCAACATCAAAACCGCGAAAAAAATATCTTTTGTCCCATACATTTAGCTCGAGTAACTGCCTCCGTGGTCTAATGGTTAAGAGCATGGGCTCTGGATACGGATGTCGGGGGCTCGATTCCCACGGACACCGGAATGATTCCGTGCTTCGAATGGCACGTTAAGCCGTTGGCCCCTGCTACTATCTCCGGTGGTAGTAGTCGTTACATAAAAACCACGTCAGAGGCCGTAGGCGGTCTGAGAAAACTCTCACACCAGGGCTCTGCCCACACGATAAGAAGAAGCTCGTGTAGATCTGTAGTTTAGTATGGAACATCGCAAACGCATCGCATCATGACGATTATGGCAAACCTCCTCATTTTGGGGAGGCCTATCCTATGTCCAGCAGTGGACGTCTATCGCCTGATATGATGATGACGATGATGATGATGGAACATACGATTTTTTTTTCGCGATTTCGATATTGGTCCCACAGTGAAAGTTGTTCAGTTTGATGGTCTTAACCACCACTCAACCATAAATGTTTATTTATTGTTTTGTAACACCCTGTGTGTTAGTAAACGGTCATCGGCTTTTTATTTAGTTACCTTACAAACAATCAATAAGTCTATAGCAATACGTCCAGTTGGACGCGTAGTTACGCGAAAGGACATAGCAATGCTCTCGCCGATCCCCGCTACCCAATCCGCCGCGTAGCCCCAGCAACGTCATATGCCGAGGTCCGTACCCCTCTGGGTGAACCTAGGTCGGTTGCCTAGGTTTATTCATTTGGCTCGGTAGACCCTTCGTGGTCCCTCCAATAGTCCGAAGTAAAAAGCAGTAGTTGCTCCCTGAGCAGAGGCGTAATAGTCACCTCAACAAAATAAAAAGAACATTGCAATGCACCCTTTGACTTACTAACTTATGGAAGCCCGCCGGGTCTAATACAAAAATTCTACAAAAAAAGTGTCCCATACTAACTTACACAGGGTGAAATTGATATCATTAGCATCCTTTTAAACTAAGAGTCTACCCATCAAACTGAACTACTTTTACTATGGGAGCAAACGAATCGGAGCAAAAAAAAAATCTGCTGTTGCACACATTTGAGTTGAGTCGGCACGGCACGGCACTGTTGTTTAGTATGGATCAGCTGATTTTTTTTGCTCCGATCGGTTTGCTCCCATAGTAGAAGTTATTCAGTTTGATGGGTAGACTCTTAGTTTAAAAGGATGCTAATTATATCAATTTCACCCTGCATAAACGGTAGTATGTGTTAGTAATAGTAATTTAACATTAAAAATCGTACATCACAGCAGCACGGCTCTGTTTCTCGTTATGTGTTTTGTTTCTCTTTTGGTTCGGACACTTTTGAGCGCGGACCCTACGTCCAGTAGGCAACGAATACATCTCAAAACTACTACCTAATTAGCATACGAAAAACTTACTGAAATACTTACTTTTATTCATAGATATATTTATTTCTGTTGTGTACTTATTTACCAAACGATTTTGATTTCTTTCATTCAATTGGGATCCTTAAGGCGGTTGCAGAGGGGTCAATTTTATACAAAACTTTGACGCACAATACGCGTAGACGGTATTAATATAAGTAACTTTGTATACATGGAAAAATTGTATAGGTAATCTAGATGCCGCGTAACAAATAACATTTGCAATTTATAAAATAATTACGAAGATAAAAGGCTTTGAAATTTTTCATACAAAATTTTAAAAGCTTTATATCTTTGTAATTATATTATAAATTGCAAATGTTATTTGTTACGCGGTAACTAGATTTTCTGAACTATTTTTCCATATATAAAATATTATTTTTATTAATTCCGTCTATGCGTATTGTGCGTCAAACGTTTGTATGGACTGAAACCACCTTAACGCGAACCAGACTCGGCCGGTTTTTATTATTTGTTGTTTTACTTAAAATTGCACTATAAACACATTAAGTTTTACGCTTGTATGTATTAGGCACAGTTTTTACGATTACGAGCAAAAATCGTTAAAAAAAACCGCATTTTTTGTATAAGTTCCCGTTTGCACCCTTTGGGTACAGAATGTATTATAGTACTTATAGTACCTAACTATAATAATTATCTTGGAAATTGTCACACAATCATGGCTTTATAGGTATTATTATGACTCATAATAATACCTACAAGGCCAGGCTATATTCTGGTAGGTAATTTAGACGTGACTAGATAATTTGTGTGACAATTTCTATGACATCATATAGACAACGATATAAGAATATATTCTTTTACAGGGTGTAAAATTAAATGATACACTTATTTAAAGGGGTGCTTCAGACCATCAAACGGAACAACTTTCTCTATGGGACCTTGGGACCAATGCAGAAATCGCGAAAAAAAAATCTGATGTCCCATACATTTCAATGTAGCGGGTTCGAATCCCGCAAGGGACAAATATTTATATGATGAATATGAATATTTGTACCCGAGTCATGGATGTTTGTATCTATATATGTATTCTATATCGTTGTCTAGTCATCATAATACAAGTCCAGGTACTTTAAATGTGACTAGACAATTTGTGTGACAATGTCCAAGATATTTATTTATTTATTTGAGTCCAGTTATGCTTGCAGTTTTGGATGGGACAGCAGATTTTTTTTCGCGATTTCGATATTTGTCCTATGGAGAAAATTGTTCAGTTTGATGGTTTGAAGCACCCCTTTAATTAAGTGTCCCATAAAATTTTACATCCTGTATTGATACAAAAAAACCATGACTCGGGTACAAACATTTATATTCACTATATAAATATTTGCCCTTTACGGGATTCGAACCCGCGACTCTCAGCAGAGCAAGTGCACTACCGACTGAGCTATAGGGCCGTCCAGAATGCTAAAAACGGTCACAAAGCTAACTCAATCCTTTTAACATTTCAGATGAAGTAAGCCACCAAATCACAACAACTGAACCTAAAGTAATCATTACGATACCAGAATGCTACGACACAGTCATCAAAGGACTAGCCCACGCGAACAGACAAGCAAACATAGTCCTTATCGACTCCGCATCAGTACCTAATGGAGTTACAAAGTTCTCTGATATAGCAGAAAATGGTGAAGCAGATTATAAATTGTTAGATAATATAGAAAGGAAACCAGAGGATGTAGCTTTTATACCTTTTTCGAGTGGAACAACTGGAATGCCTAAAGGCGTGGAGATCTCGTACAGGAATTTGTTGGCTGGTATTGAAATAATGCAAGTTGAGAGGAATTGTTTTCCTGAAATGACACATGGTATTGTATATTTTGTTTTAGTTTTGTTTTGAGAAAGAGAAAGATGTGGTATGAAAGAAGATATAGTGACTAGGATTGAAAAAGGTATGTTGAGGTGGTTTGGCCATGTGGAAAGAATGAGCGAAAGTAGGTTGACGTATGAAATTTACAAGGCAAGTGTGAATGGAATGGTTGAAAGGGGTCGCCCTAGGCGCACGTATGCTGACCAAATCGGATGCGTACTGAAGAAGGGCCAAATAAAATGTACCTGGAACCGACGAGCTTGTATGAAGAAACTTATGGATGTTGAGGAAGCTAAAGATGTGTGTCAGAATCGTAGCATGTGGCGATCTGTTGTCTCTGCCTATCCCAGTAGTGGGACATAGGCGTGAGCATATGTATGTATGTATTTGTTTTGAGAAGATGCGGCCAGAAACTCTACAACACACATCTTGTGTTGTAGAGTTTCTGGCCGCATCTTCTCTATAACGGAACACCTTCCGACGCGGCGGTAGAGTCAAAAAAGCGGCCAAGAGCGTGTCGAAGTCATCCATGATAGGATTCCGTAGCCAATGTATAAGAAGACTGAGAAGAAAAGTAATAAACCTGTTTATAGCACAGAATAAATTCTAGTTTCCAATTACAAAATCAATCCACGCGTGACAAAAGCATTAAAAAAAAAAGAAAAAAAAAACCTTGTTACTGGTTTTTTTTCCAAAACTGGTTGCGCTACAGCATCCGTTATAATTTTCATTGAAAGTATACTTACAAAAAGCTGTATTGCTGAAAATTTTCAGTATTTTTTTACTCCAGTATTTTAGAAGTTAGAGGAGGTTGGGGGGGGGGGGGGGGTAGATTTAAGTAGGGTACCGTGAGTGTGCCCTCGGTAACTATGGAGACAACAAAACAGCTGTAGAACTTTACCTTGTTGGTTTTGTATAAAGTTTTAGATTTGCAATAAAGAGTCATTTATTTATTGACTAATAATCCGAACAATTTATTGCAGGGGACTACCAAGATGTCTTGCCGTGTATACTGCCGTTTTTCCACATCTACGGTCTTGTTATTACGCTGATTGGACATTTAGCTAAAGGATGCAAGCTCATTACTATGAATAAATTCACACCTGGATTGTTCTTCGACGTATTGAAGAAGGAAAATGTTAGTTTGTTATACATCGTTCCGCCAATTGGTAAGTTTTACATAATTACTACATAAAAGGCAAAATACACAAAATAAATAGCCACAGAACGGCTTTCAAAAGATGGTTGCCGACTTCGTGAATGGCCCAGGAGGGAAGATGGAGCGGTGACTTGAATACCTTCCTTAAGGGTTTTCCAGAGATTGTATTGCATAGGGAGGATTGGAGAATAGGGGTGGCCTATGCCCAGCAGTGCGACACAGAACTAGCTAAAAGAAAAGAAGAAAAAAAGCAAAGCAAGCAAGCTAAAGTATATTTCATTCATTCATTCATTCATTCATTCAAAAGAAATAAAAATCTTTAGCAAACACTCAATCTTAGAAAAAGTATTTGTCTAGAAGGAGCCTCATGCTTCTACCGTATAAAACAAAAGGGGTCAACTTTCTTAGGTTGGTGTGCGTGAGACGTCATACAAATTATATCTGTGTGCGTGTATATGGATAGGATTTAGAGGCCAGTACTGGTTGCATTTTTTTTCTACGCGTTCGTGGCTCCGACTGTCTATCTTGACATATACAGGTTGTAAGTGGCAGCCTAGCAAATACTGAAACGGTGAACTCAGACCATTAAACTGAACAACTTTCACTATGGAGCGTACCTCAGGAAACGTGAAAAAAATCAGCTGTCCCATACATTTTAGTCTGGTAGGTACAGCAGTTTTGTATGGGACAGCTGATTTTGTTTTTGCGTTTCCTGAGGAACGCTCCATAGTGAAAGTTGTTCAGTTTGATGGTCTGAGTTCACCGTTTCAGTATTTGCTAGGCTGTCACTTACACCATGTATAACTAGCCCAAGCACTCAATCTATAAAAATAATTTACAGCCATCCTCCTCGGCAAGCACCCTGACGTGAAGCAGGAGTATTTCCGCAATGTCCGTCACATCGTCTGCGGCGCTGCCCCACTGGCTGCCACTGATGCTAACGCCGTCCTGGATAAAAGTAAGGTATGTATATATGAATAACCATTAAGTATAAATCATTAACGTGGTTTCAGTCCATACAAAAGTTTGACGCACAATACGCGTAGATGGAATTAATAAAAGTAATATTTTCCGTCAAATTCCAATAATATACATCATTTTGGCGTTAATTACTACGTAAAACAGTTTTCAAATACCTATTACTAAAATTGAAGTTCTAGTGAGAACAATTGAGACAGAAAATATTTCCTCAATGTGTCGTTTCAATCAAGAGTTTTTACCAAAATTCCTTAAAAACCTCGCACTTGCCTACCTATAAATAGGTAACATTAAAACATCATAACCATTAACCTACAGAAAAAACAATAAAAAAACAAAACTAATACTACTAACAAATAAAAAATGTCCTCGAAATTTCCGCCGCTTGGCGGCAAGGTGCCCAGAAGGCTGGCAGCGTTACCTCTTTGTATGGCCAGGGTGATGCGCTGACCGAGGTAGCTGCCAGCCCTCTGGTCACCGGTCATATTTTATATATGGAAAAATAGTTTAGAAAATCTAGTTGACGCGTAACAAATAACATTTGTAATTTATAATATAATTACGAAGATGTAAAGCTTTTAAAATTTTGTATGAAAAATTTCAAAGCTTTATAACTTCGTAAATTATTTTATAAATTGCAAATGTTATTTGTGACGCGGCATCTAGATTTTCTAAACTATTTTTCCATATACAAAGTTACTTATATTAATACCGTCTACGCGTATTGTGCGTCAAAGTTTTGTATAAAATTGACCCCTCTGCAACCACCTTAAGGGGTCATACGTCCCGGAATTACCTGGGAAGGGGGGGGTCTCTCATTTTTCATTTTCCGACAACATTTCTACAAGTTACCGTGAATTTTATACTTGTCACTTGGGTAACTATAAGACTTTGACTATTTATATAGGGACTAGTTACGCATTTAATTCTACTGACAAACATTTCTGCCACTTTTTGCGGGGGGCGAGGTAACATGGAATCCGCAACTTTAGATTTTATTCCCATAACTTTAGATTCTAATTTTGAACGTTAAAAATCATGAAAAGTAGTCTCGTGTGAACTCTAAGTTCGAAATTATTGTTTCGCAATTATAGGCGGTCTCGATTAGTGATAAGGTATGAAGTTGAATGTAAATGCACATGTAATTAATCTTATACCGTGGCAGAGGGGAAATGCTTCCGCAAGGCTAGTCCTTATAATAAATAGTCAAAGCTATTAGAAGATGTTTCCTCGGTAGCCCGATAGTTTTGATACTTCCAACCCCTGGCCAGACAATTTCAACCTACTGCCAAATTCATATTTGCCCATCGTTCCTACCAAATTCCTATCTGAGAAACTTTCAGCTTTTATAAAATAACGAAGATCTGGCGTTCTTGAGATATTGCTCTAATATGCTTATGAAGACATCAATAAAAATTTATAATATTTTAGACCGAAATATAACAAGATTCTTTTTCAAACTTCACAGAAACAAATAGAATTCAACCAAGGCTACGGAGCGACGGAGACAACATCCCTGGTCACCACTACGCCGAAGGGGACCCCTGACCTGGACTACTCCGCCTGTGGAGTTCCCATGGCAAACATAAAGCTGAAGTTTGTTGATCCATTGACCGGGAACCCTGTTGGGGTTGGTGAAGTAAGTGGCATAATCATTTTCATCATCATCATCAATTGTTTTGTAAAAACTATTCAATATTAAATATACAGTCGACTTACGAAACAGATATACAGGGTGTTACAAAAGTAAAAATTAACATTTAAAACTTTTAAGGGGGTTGTTGAGACCATCACACTGAACAACTTTCACAGTTGGACCAACATCGAAATCGCGAAAAAAAAAAATATTTTGTCCCATACATTTAGCTCGAGTAGATCTGTAGTTTAGTATGGAACATAGCAAACGCATCGCATCATGGCGATTGTGGCAAATCTCCCTATTGGACGTCTACCGGCTGATATGATGATGGAACATTAGATTTTTTTTCGCGATTTCGATATTAGTCCCATAGTGAAAGTTGTTCAGTTTGATGGTCTTAATACAAAAAAAAACATATAAGTGTTAACAATGTTATTAAATATTGTTATATTATTAAAGTGATTTCATCATATTATAGTACAATAATTATTTAGGTTGAACAATAGTATAGTTTTTATATGAATTAATTTGAATTTATCGAAAAAAAGTTGTGTTGATTTTGAATTGTAACGAGTAACGGCGGCCATATTGCAACCGACTAGTATAAAAGGCATAGGGCAGCCGTCACTCGAGCTCAGTTGTGCTTTGTCTACCAAGGTGATAAGTTGTGTGAAGTAAATAAATTATTGAATTACTGTATTCGGGATTTCATTTTGACGCTTTCATAGTTCAGAAAGCGGGATCAACCGTCGCCCACGAAAACGTAAGTTTTTATTTTTCTTTGTTTTTTTTTCTTCCTTTTTTTTTGAAACTGAAAATCATATTGCATAATTTTAAAATCTATTTATTGTTATTTATGATACTTGTTTAAATATTTACTGAATAACATGTAGGGTTTCAGAGTAATTTTTTTTTGCGTTCCTATACCTAACCTAGCCAGGGCTACTCTCTGGAGGTTAGCCTATACCATACCTAGCCAGGGCTACTCTCTGGAGTCAGTCCTTCACAACTATGCTAGAAACCCACCATGTTTTTAGAATTAAAGTTGATATTATTATGTATGTATTGCTGATTAAAGTTATTATATAACATTATACAAGTTCAAAGTTTAAAATTCAAGACATAGAACACACTTGATTATTAAACAACAGTCTTAATAATCCTGATTTGTCACTAATGCAGCAATGTATAAGTTTCAGATGCCAAATAATAGACGAAAAGACGATGAGTCGCGGTCAGTAGTACAGCGACGTAGCAGAAGTCGACTGGCCGTGGATCAACCTTCGAGGTCCCGGAGACGCGACCGAAGCCAGACCCCCAGCCCTCGCAGACGGGAATCGAGAGGAACTCGAGGCCGCACAAGGTCTCGTTCGCCTCATGAAGCAAGGCAGAGATCGGCTGCGAAGGAATCACGTAAGAGAACTCATGATCGTAGCCCAGCTAGAAAAAATGATGACAAGTCCAAAGAACGCCGTTCATTGACGACTCCGCCATCACGTCGTCATTCACACGAACGGGAATTGTCATCTGTACGATCCAAATCTAGGATTAATGACAATTTGTTCGAGAAATTGCTAGATGTAATGAAAGAGTATAAAAATGGATCGGATAGAGACAAATTCCCAGTACTTAATGTAATACCTGAATTTGATCCCATGTCAAAGGAGCAGACGGTTGACTCATGGATCCATAAAGTGGAAGAATGCTCCCAAATATATAATTGGAACGACAAACAGGTTATTCACTATGCTATACCCAAACTTTGTGGCGTGGCGAAAACTTGGTATCAGGGTCTGCCGTCGGTTCTTTTCTCCTGGGATGAATGGAAAACTAAATTGTTGGAATCGTTTCCTTCGAGGGAAAATTATGCAGAACTGCTCACCGAAATGCTAAATAAAAAGGTTAAGTTCGGAGAACCATTGGAAATGTACTTTTATTCGAAATCGAATCTTTTAAACAGATGCGCTATTTTCGGTAAAAAGGCAGTGGACTGCATAATTTTTGGCATCGAGGATCGTGGCATCCGTCTGAGCGCGCAAGCTGCTCAGTTTACGGAGCCAGAGCAATTGCTAAAATTCTTTAAAACTGTTAAAGTTGGTATTAGTAAAGACGTAGATACTAAAACTAGGGACAAGAAAACGGCGCATAATCTGGGCCCTTCAGACGTGGGAAAGACTGCTAAGCCTGAGGCTAATGTAACTTGTTATAACTGTAACGAAGTTGGACATTCTTTTTATCGCTGTTCAAAACCCACAATCAAATGCACCATTTGCAAATGGAGAGGTCATACAGCAGAAAAATGTCCAAAGTCGAATACTAAATCGAACCCTCACCTCATTAAAACTGGTGATGAAACCAAAACTGTGATGGAGGTTCGCTTGTCAGAGAATATCAATGCTAAATACAGACTACCAGTTAAGGTGAATGGCAGTACTGTTATGTCACACATCGATCTTGGAAGTGACTGCACTTTAATGCGTCAGAGTGATGCTGAAAATCTTAACTTAAAGTGGCAAGCAGTGGACACTCCCGTCTTGAGGGGGCTGGGTAATGTACCGTATCGTCCCATAGGCCTCACCCATGTTACTTTAGATGTACAAGGAGTTGTAGAAAGCAATGTTAAAGTTCTGATTGTAGACAACCACATGATAAGTCATCCATTGCTCGTTGGTCATACTTACACTGAGAGACCTACAATTGAAATAACAAAAACTTCTACTGATCTAATAGTAAAGCGATCTAAATCCGACTCAGAGGAGTTTAAGATACCTTTAATTTCAATAGATGATGTTAATTTAAAACCTGATGGGATATCGGCACTAACCGTTAAGACTGAATCGGGTCATTCAGGTCCAATTTACGTGCATGGAACTGTCAGAGGTTCCTCTGGAAAGGAACATTTTTTGTTACCCGGCGAGTACGAACTGGTTAACGGTGTAGGAACTCTATTAGTACAAAACCTTAGTGGTGGTGATTTAAATATACCTGAGAGCACATTAATTACGCGTGCACGTCAAGTACCAGGGAAAGATGACGGGTTTGCATCAATTATGAACATTAACTTTGAGGATGAATCATCATTACAGTGCGGGGAGATAAGTTCAGAACAAAAGAATAAACTTAACGATCTTTTAAATAAATACAAAGAATGTTTTTCTTCTAATCTACATAACCTGGGGTTCACATCAGTCGCTGAAATGGTGATTCATCTTAAAGACGCCGAGCCAGTGGTATATCGGCCTTACCGACTTTGTTATTCTGACAAGCAACTTGTTAGGGGTATGATTAACGAAATGCTAGATTGCGGAATCGTGAGAGAGTCTTCTTCGCCATATGCAAGTCCAATAGTCCTAGTTCAGAAAAAGACAGGTGAAAAACGACTTTGCGTGGACTACCGAGCTCTTAATAACAAAACCGTTAAGGAACATTATCCCATTCCACGAATCGAGGACCAACTGGATCTATTAGCTGGAAGCAAATTATTCATCTCTCTAGACATGGCTTCAGGATATTACCAAATCCCTATAGCAGAAGAATCTAAAGAGAAAACAGCATTTGTGACGCCTGATGGCCAATTTGAATATAATCGCATGCCTTTTGGCCTCGTCAATGCTCCATCAGTGTTTCAACGCGCGATTAACAAAATTCTCAGCAAAGCAAAAGTTAAGTACGCGTTGATATACATGGATGACATTTTGATTCCCGCACGTTCATTTGAGGAAGGTCTGTCGCGTTTGGAGGAAGTCCTAGAGTTATTAAAAGACGGCGGATTGACTCTGAAATTAAGCAAATGCAGATTCTTCTTCGACAAAATCGATTATCTGGGATTTGAAATTGGTTCTGATGGACTGAGACCCGGCTCGTTGAAAACTGATGCTGTATCGAGATTTCCAGTACCAACAAGCCAGCACGACATTAGACGATTTCTTGGCCTCGCTAGTTTTTTCCGGCGCTTCATCAAAGGGTTTGCTCTTTTGGCAAAACCACTTACTACACTTCTAAAAAAAGATGCTCCGTGGCAGTGGGGTACGGAAGAGCAGGAATCATTCGACACACTGAAAATCAAACTAGTTCAGAGACCCGTGCTAGCACTGTATGATCCCAAAGCTGAAACACAATTGCACACAGATGCAAGCAAAACAGGTGTAGCTGGGATACTCATGCAAAAGAATGAGGCTGGAGTTCTCCAGCCGGTTGCGTATTATAGTCGTCAGACCAATTCAGATGAACAAAAGCTACATTCTTACGAATTAGAAACCTTGGCCGTGATCGCATCATTGAATAAATTTCGCGTTTACTTATTGGGAAAACATTTCAAAATTTGTACCGATTGCAATGCTCTTCGCACGACGTTGACCAAGCGAGATCTGATCCCCAGAATCGCCCGCTGGTGGATACAGTTTCAGGAATACGACTGCTCAATTGAACACAGACCTGGTGAGAAAATGTTACATGTTGATGCATTAAGCAGACATGCTATACCAGGTTCTGCATCTGAAGATAGGGTTCTGGATATTCTCCCGGTAAATTCTGAGGACTGTATTGCCACAGTCCAAGACAATGACGACGAGATAAAACATATTAAAAATGTTTTATCTGATCCTGACTCTGAAAAAGTCATGGACATTATTAAGAACTACAAATTAAAAAATGGTAGAGTTTACCGCATTGTGGGTCCTGAAATGCTCAGATGGGTGGTCCCAAAGGGTGTTCGATGGCAAATACTACGAGCTAATCATGATAGCATCGGTCATTTTGGGTTCGAAAAAACATTGGAACGCATTAGATCAACTTATTGGTTCCCCAAAATGCGGAAATTTGTGAGAAAGTACGTTAGCTCTTGTTTAGAGTGTGCACATCACAAAACACCAGGCGGTGCAAAAGCTGGTCTACTGCATCCGATTCCAAAAGTGGACGTACCTTTTCACACCATCCACGCGGACCATCTGGGACCATTCAACAAAAGCAAGCGTAGAAATACTTACATCCTCGTTATTGTCGATGCGTTTACCAAATTTGTGAACCTGACTCCCGTTCCGAATACAAAGTCCGTAACAAGCGTACGCGCCTTTAAGGAGCATTTTAGCTATTTCGGAATACCGTCCAGACTTGTAACAGACCAAGGTACAAGTTTTACTGGGAAGAAATTTCAAGAGTTTGTGAAATCTAGCGGTGTGAAACACGTATTTAACGCAGTGGCTACCCCACGAGCAAATGGGCAAGTGGAGCGGTACAACCGGACGATATTAGCTGCTCTTGGGGCAAGTACTCACGATAAGCCTAAAAATGTATGGGATGAATATTTACCTGATGTTCAACTCGGTATAAATACCACGATTCATGCAACAACCAAAAAAACCCCTACAGAATTATTGTTCGGCCGGAGAGTCACAAATCCGTCTGAAGGAATCCTGAACGACATAATTGAGGACACTGGGAGTGGGCTGATTCATACAAATCTGGATGAAGTAAGACTAAATGCTAAAAGCCTAATTGATACACAACAAAACAAAGATAAAGAACGATACGATTCTTCTAAACTTAATAAATGCTACAAAGCTGGCGATCTTGTAAGGGTATTGAGAGCTATTCCCAGTCAAGATGGACAGTCCAGAAAATTAGAATCAAAATTTCGTGGTCCCTATCGTATTAAAAAGGTCTTGCCCAATGATAGATACGTAATCGAAGACACTCCTCTGACGAAGAAAGGCAGACGCTATGAAGCTATAGTTGCCATTGATAAGTTACAACCCTGGTTGAGTTTTAGAAATACTTGTGAAGATAGTGATGACTTATCTGAGGGTGACAACATTAGCGAAAATAGTAGTAATAGCGATAATGATAAAGATGACTAAACTATAAGTAAATGCTTGTAATAGATTGATTTCATGATTTCAATGCTAAACCTTTAAAACGATGCGCATGATATTCAGGGTGTGCATCGAATTGAGTGTGTACATGATATTCAGGGTGTCCACACAGCCCGGTCACCGATCGGCGTGGTGTGATTATCTGATTGTTAGGTATACGTTGTTGAGTTTTCCATATAATACCTGGTAATCAATCAGTGATCACCATGACGTCGGTTGTGGGGTATGACAAACAAATGTATATTTAATAGATATCAATGAAATGACTGTTATTCAGTATAATTTTTTTTTAATGATTTGTTGTAAGTGAAACTATTGTTTAAGTTTATTCATGAATTGTGTAACTCAACTACCAACGAGAGGTCTCGCTGTAAGAAATGGATGGCCGAGTTGTTAACAATGTTATTAAATATTGTTATATTATTAAAGTGATTTCATCATATTATAGTACAATAATTATTTAGGTTGAACAATAGTATAGTTTTTATATGAATTAATTTGAATTTATCGAAAAAAAGTTGTGTTGATTTTGAATTGTAACGAGTAACGGCGGCCATATTGCAACCGACTAGTATAAAAGGCATAGGGCAGCCGTCACTCGAGCTCAGTTGTGCTTTGTCTACCAAGGTGATAAGTTGTGTGAAGTAAATAAATTATTGAATTACTGTATTCGGGATTTCATTTTGACGCTTTCATATAAGGGGGTGACCCCTTATAATGTTTTTTTTTTGTATTTTTGTAACACCTTGTATAAGGCGTGTATGGAAGGAAACATTGTTGGAAGCAGACCTAGAAGGACGTACCTTGAGCAGATCAGGGACGTCATTAAAAATATCAGGTTCAAAGTAGCCGAAATCGACGGGAATGTATGTTAAGATTTAAGGAAGCAAGGGGGGTGTGTCAGAACCGCCCAAAGTGGAGATCCATAGTCTCTGCTTACCTCTCTGGGAAAAAGGCGTGACCTTATGTGCGTACGTATGTATGTATCATACTTTTAAGAGCGTGTTTTTATTTCAGTAGTCGTATTTTAGTTTTTGAACTTATTTTTTTTTAAATAAGAATTACAAACATTCCTATCAATTTTCAGTCAGGCGAAATGTACGTGCAAGGGCCAACAATAATGAAAGGATACCATAAGAATGAGAAGGCGACTAAGGAGACTGTAACTGAAGATGGATTCTTCAAGACCGGTGACCTTGGACACTACATGCTGGGCAAAGGACTTTTTATTACTGATAGGATAAAGGAATTAATAAAGGTTGGTATTTATTTCTGTCGTGTGGTCCCATCTTAGAATAAACCACTCAAAATCTTCCCGTGGGTGTCGTACGAGGCGACCAAGGGATTAAAAGTTTCTTATGCAGTGTTTATGCGGATGAAAGGCTACCCACCTCTCATCACTTGACACATCATTCCATCCTGAAACTTACATTGCTGCTACTGACTACCCCAAAAGGGATAACGGTCGTGACTTTATGTATGTATGTATTTATTTCGTGTGGTTTTTCTCAATCATCAGCTAATGCAGGGTGTAAACTGTAAACTTAAATACGTAACATATTCAATATGATAGCCCGCAGGTTTGCTCGTTGTTCTACACCAGTCAAGAGAACACTTTAGAGCATACTGCACTTCCTTTTAAACGAACAGCCTGTGGCTAAACTATACGAAGAAACAGTACAGTGCCTTGCGCGTCCAGTTCAATAACTCGTTCAGGGTGCTGGTCGCGATTCTGTAGTGCATCAGGGATGTTCGCCGATGCACGAGTAGATTGTTTTTACACTACTATGCGCAAAAGGTGTAGGATAAGCGCCAGCGCAAAAGGTGTAGGATAAGTGTCCCTCGTGCGTAGGATAAGCGCCAGCACCAACAGCATCTTGACCATGTTTGCAAGTAGGTTTGACTGTCAGTACGTGACGTGAACCATTGCTGTATGATTCACTTGCTGAAAAAAGATATATGTCGCTGTGTATAAACTAACAATAGGCTAAGTGTGTTACTAACAATATTGTGATCTCAGTTGGTCGAAAATAAAGTTTTCTATTCTATTCTATTCTATTCTATTCTATTCTATTCTATTCTATTCTATTCTATTCTATTCTATTCTATTCTATTCTATTCTATTCTATTCTATTCTATTCTATTCTATTCTATTCTATTCTATTCTATTCTATTCTATTCTATTCTATTCTATTCTATTCTATTCTATTCTATTCTATTCTATTCTATTCTATTCTATTCTATTCTATTCTATTCTATTCTATTCTATTCTATTCTATTCTATTCTATTCTATTCTATTCTATTCTATTCTATTCTATTCTATTCTATTCTATTCTATTCTATTCTATTCTATTCTATTCTATTCTATTCTATTCTATTCTATTCTATTCTATTCTATTCTATTCTATTCTATTCTATTCTATTCTATTCTATTCTATTCTATTCTATTCTATTCTATTCTATTCTATTCTATTCTATTCTATTCTATTCTATTCTATTCTATTCTATTCTATTCTATTCTGTTCTATTCTATTCTATTCTAGGGGTGCATTATGCAATCAAATTCACAATGGAATATTATAAAGGGTCCTACTTAATATGCTAATGGTTTTAAGGGGTTGATTAGACCATCAAACTGAACAACTTTTTCTATCGGAACGAGATTGAGATCGCCAAATAAAATCAGCTGTTCCATAGAAAACTGCAAACAGACTCGATGAAATGGAAATGTATGGGATTTCTTTTTGCGATTTTCTTTTGGCCCCTTAAAGGGTCTTTCTTAATATTATGCTGATGGTTTTTAAGAGGATGATCAGATCATCAAACTGAGCATCTTTATCTCCATCTAATGTTGAAATAGCGAAAAAAAATTGCTGTTCCATACAAAACTGTAATCTTACGTGACCCATTATTTATTGAGACAGCTGTTTTTTTCGCTGTAAGCCGTGGTGGTCCAGTGGCAAGTAACGTTGCCTGCCGTGCAGGAGGCGATGGTTCGATCCCCGTCCAGGCCGACTCGTACCAATGACTTTTTCGGAATTTATGTACGATTTGTAACACCTTTGGCTTTTTCGGTGAAGGAAAACATCGTGAGGAAACCTGCATGCTTCAATTTCGAGGCACGTATTGTACCTACTGTCCATTACAAGTGGCGACGGGCTCAATCCCCGTCACAATGGACAGAGTTTCGGTACTACTAGTGAAACGTGGATGTTCTGAGGTATCAGAATAGCTCTGTCTACCCCCTCGGGGAATATAGTCGTGAGCATATGCTGTTTTTTTCGCGATTTCGACATCGGCCCGTAGATAAATGTTGTTTAGTTTGATGGTCTAGTCATCCCCGTAAATAACCGTCAACATGTTAACTTTATACAGGGTGTAACAAAACACCCTTGTAATATTTAAAGGGGTGGTTTAGACCATCAAACTGAACCAGAACAACTTTCACTATGTAGCCAACATCGAGAAAAATTATTGTCTGAACTCTTTTAAAACTTCCCCTTTAAATATTTCCAAGGAGTTCCGTTATACCTTGTCAAGAAAATCGTGTGATTATTTTCAGGTAAAAGGTATGCAAGTTGCCCCAGCAGAATTAGAAAGTATACTTCGTTCTCACCCCGCCGTCCAAGACGCAGCTGTCATCGGGGTACCACACGACTTCTACGGGGAAAGTCCAAAGGCCTTCGTCATACGAAAAAGCGGCTTAAAAATATCACCGGAAGAACTACAGAGCTTTGTGGCGGCGAAAGTGGCGTCCTTTAAGAAAATAGAAGAAGTTATGTTCGTCGATGATATACCTAAAACAAGTAGTGGTAAAATATTGAGGAAAGAATTGAAGAAAATGTACGCGTAGTTGTAAAGGAGCTAGGGTTGCCAAGCGTCCGGTTTTAGCCGGACATGTTTGGCTTTTGTCGTGTAAATGAAATAGGGTATTTGTCAACCTTGTCAAATCAGCAACTAACTGATTTCGAATGTCAAAAGAGCGCTTTGTATGAACAGGTTGTTCTAGCATCAATAAGACGTCATATTACCAATCTTTTTCTATAGTTTATCTTATTAGGTATGTATCTAAACTATTATAAAACTGTAACAGGAAGTTTGTCTGTACATTGAAGTTACGATATGGTTTTAAGGTATCCTTGATTCCATACAACAACAAAAAAAATTACGATATGGTTTTAAGGTATCCCTGATTCCATATCACCAATTTTTGGATTTTTTGTCTGTCTGTTTGTTTGTGTGTTTGTTTGTTTGAACGAGCATCACGCAAAAACTACTGAACCGATTTTGATGAAACTTTTTTTGTTCGATACCGTATTATCTGACTTAAAATCTGGTATATAATGTGTGCTGACGAAGTCGCGGGTTAACGCTCGTTGTATAATAAATTTATTTATTGTTTGTTTGTACACAATAAGTTTGCCTTGTAATTATCAACTGTCTCCTTTGCGGGTCTGCTGGAAGAAATCTCTTCAGAGATAAGCTCGCCCTTTGTACATGTTTTCTCAACTGTACGTATTTTTATGTCAGTGTGTACAATAAAGTGTTATAATTAGTTTAACGTTATATTCAAACGTATTTTTCTAATGAGATGACAAAAATAATGCATTTTTCTTGTAGGCAAATACCCATTGCGGGAAACACCTGCAATGTTCTCGATGAGAGAGATGGCCGATATACCTAACGAACATTACCTAAGATTTATATTGTTTAAACATCTATCTATCTAAACTATTATAAAACTGTAGCGGGAAGTTTGTCTGTACATTGAAGATATTAACAAAAAAAAAGTTACGATATGGTTTTTAGGTGTCCCTGATTCCATTTCACCAATTTTTGGATTTTTTGTCTGTCTGTTTGTTTGTGTGTTTGTTTGTTTGTTTGTTTATTTGTTTGTTTGTTTGTTTGAACGAGTATCACGCAAAAACTACTGAACCGATTTTGATGAAACTTTTTTTGTTTGATTGCTTATGATCTGACTTAAAATCTGGTATATAACTTATCTCGCTACATTGACGGGAGCCGGAGATATAAACATATAACCGCAAGTGCAACCAATGTACGGTGCCATTTCAATTTCAAGTAAGTAACACTAATTAAAATTAAAAGACTTGTAATAAAGTAAGCTGATTCTGAAGACTGTTTGATTTATAAATAGCGAAAATAACAACAAATTACAAAATAAATACCAATAATTATAAATTTTATCATTGTCCAGTGCTGATGACTGCACCGGTTGTTAGTGTAACATTGTTCTTCTTTTTGGCGATAAAATCTTTCAAACTCCATGGAGAAAACCTTTGCATAACAAAAAAAACCTTAGTACTGGCCACAAGAAAAAAAGATTCGAACTACAAATTTCTTGACATTTTGTAGAATTACAGTGCAACCAAAGCAGGAGTAATTATTTAAAAAAAACTGCACGCCAATTTCAAACAAAGAGAATATAATCATGATTTCAAATCAGCAGCCGAAAGATGTCTAAAACTCGATTTTTAATTCGGAATGTTTTTATTTACGGTGTAATCACACAGTGTGATGTAATACACATTTTAAGCAAGACTGGATAATAGTTAATATTTTAAAGCAATTATAAGACAGGTAAGAAACTATTTTGAAATACCGTAAATTATTACTAAAATACAAACGAACGAACTCTAACAAATTAATAAGGATCGGTTTTTTATGCCGCCGATGCGATGTGCCGCCGTGCATTTTGCGCCCGATTCGATTAAGAGGATAATTTATTTTTCTACGGGCTCCATACAAAACGAAGCTTAGTTTGAACATTTAGTAATTAAAGTAAAAAATTAATGGTTTTAAAACAATCTAGAAGCCAATATCTGTGATTTCCTTTTAAATGTTTAGTTCTAAAGTTATCTTGACTCAAAGTTTGTAGTCCGTGCTGCGGTCCGTCCGTGTCGTATGTCGTCCACCATTTGGGCTCTCTCTGAGGAACCTGCCACAGCCCTACGGACTGTCGCTTGATATGAGCTTTACATAAATTAATGTAACATTCGGCAATAGCCGACTGCGTCCTTCCGGACGAAATTATTCGCTGGAATCCAGGCGCATACGTGTTGCCGTTGTTTCAAATGCACGCAAATTGACAGCGAGTGCTGACCAGGCCATGTACCCGGACTTTAGATTTTCGATATAACGCGACCGTTTCGGTTCCGGTCCTAACTTCATTGTAATAGAGTTGACATTGGAACGATAACTTTCATGCAATTGCGACGTTCGAATGTCCGGGTCAAGAACAAAGAACATTGTATATAGTATTCGTCCGGGTAGACCCCTGCTGTCAAACGTCAAACGGTGACGTTGCAGTAAAATGCGGCCGGCACCGATTTCGCACGCATCTGACCGAATTGCAAGATGTATATGGTCCTTCTTATATGCAGACAGTTTTTTAAGGGGATGATCAGACCATCATACTGAACAACTTTCTGTATGGGACCAAAGTCGAAATCACGAAAAAAAATCAACTGTTCCATACAAAACTGCAATCCTACTCTACAAAAATGTATGGGGCAGAAGATTTTTTTTCGTGATTTCGATGTTAGTCCCATAGAAAAAGCTGTTTGATGGTCTGATCATCCTCTTAAAAAAGTGTCAGCATATTAAGTTAAATAAATAAAAAATAAAGTAATATAACATATATAATGCACCCCGACGCGTTCCGTTCAGTGATAAAAATACTTAAAAAATAATTTTGTATCTGCCAGTACACTTGATTGTTTTCAGTAATGAAAAATGTCATCACGAAGAAGAACTAATAATCTCACTAATATTATAAACGTGAACGTTTGTGACGATGTTTGTAAGGTTGTAATGTTGTATGTTTGTGGCGCAATCACGCATAAACGTTATCGTGTCGACTTCAAATTCTGAAGTCGCTAAATAGTAGCTTGCCAGAATCGGGCAACCGATACTGCACCGTCGCTAGCGGTCATGAGCTCCTCCTGCGTGCAGATGTAAGGGCACGCAGGGCACAATGTGAGATGGGCCATCGTTTGTGGAGTTCCACACAAGCAAGTCACATTTTGCGCATCCGAGTATCCCCACCTGACCATGTTGTCCTTACTGCGACCGACCTGGGTTCGAAGTCGGTTTAAAGACTTCCAGGTCGCCCAAGGCAAGTCATGTCTAGGCGGGACACAAACGGCTCTCAGACGGCGACACAAATGGAGTTGGGAGGGACACTTTTTGTCGCCAAAGAGTACACCTTGCTTGAGCTGGGCCAGTATTCAGGGGGTCGACACACTTCATAAAGCTGCGTCGGCTTGGCAGCCTTTGCGGCGCAGGAATAAAGCCATGCATGGGATGTCGTGTGTCGTCCACCATTTGGGCTCTCTCTGAGGAACCTGCCACAGCCCTACTTACATCTGGGGGCGCTATGCCAGTCAGTGGGTAAAGCAACTGTACCGGAGTCGGTTTCAAGCAACCAGTTATAATCCGACACGTTTCGTTTAGTGCCGGTATCCACCAGCTTGGCGTGGGCAGATCGGCCCCTCACCGGGCACGCGTATTCTCCAGCGGAGAACGCGAGAAAAATAATTAAACAAATAAATAAATAACGCTCACAGGCACAAACATTATTTTAATTATCCCAAACAAGCAATAAAGGCTTTTTATTGTGGAAACCATACAACAACGGCATAAACATATAACATCCAAGACCGAACCGGGACTCGAACCCAGGACTCTGGTTTGGCAGTCCGGCGTGGTAACCATTACACCAACCGGGTCGGCAAATACTAAAAATCCTCTTTCTTTTAACCTTTTCTAAAGTTAGTGTTCATAATTTTATCGTAGTATTGTTTTCATCTTAATAGATGGCGTTGGGTGTTTTTTTGAAGCAAGTACCATACTTAATTCACGCTCAAGACATCTCAGATATTCGGTCTTACAGATTTGATTGTATAGTTACTTACCGGCTGAATTCGAAAAATAATTAAATAAATAAATAACGCTTACAGGAACATTGTTATGATTCCAAGCAAGCACTATAGGCTTTTTATTATAGAAACCATACAACAACGGCACAAACATTTATAACATCCATGACCGAACCGGGTTTCGAACCCAGGACCCTGGTTTGGCAGTCCGGCGAGGTAACCATTACACCAACCGGGTCGTCAACTATCAAAAATCAAGTTTTCAAAAATGTTATCGTAGTAATTTAATCGTAGTATTGTTTTCATCTTAATAGATGGCGTTGGGAGTTTTTTTAAAGCAAGTATGCTACAATTATTAATTCAAAAACTTAGCTATAGCAGGAGCTTACAAATTTAGTTGATTATATAAGGTCTAAAAAAATTAGGTGAAACTGTTTTAAGGGTATGCTCATACCATTAAACTGAACAAGTTTCTCTACGGGACCAATATCGAAATCTCGAAAAAAAAATCTTCTGCCCCATACATTTGTGTTTGCAGTTTTGTATTGGACATCAATTTTTTTTTCGCGATTTCCATATTAGACCCATAGAGAAAGTTGTTCAGTTTGATGGTCTGAGCATACCCTTAAAATAGTTTCAGCTAATTTTGTTAGACCTTATATTATCGTTGTAATACATCGTTGTAAGTATATTGATTGTTTGAGTCCAATCTGAGCCAATGCTACGGAATGATAACCTTATTTTACAGAAAGGATGAATTTTGTTGCAGTAAGTCTTGCCAAATTTTTGTTTTGTTTGATTTTCGGTCTCAATTATGATTTTTTGAGGGTTTGTGCAACTTAACTATAGAACATCATTCTACCACAACGTATAAAAAGGTACCTACGTATCTAAAAGGTCCTTCTTATACTATAACACCACAGGTCGGTAATGTAGCTACTTACATAATTGAAAATCTTTTTTAGCAAATTGACCATTAGCTTGCTAGAATATTATTATTTTAGCTCTTGCCTTCACCATTTTACACTAGCCCGCGTGGTAGAGTATCCTCTAACGTTTATACGTGAGTGGAGGTCTGTGACCCGCAGTGGGTCGTAAGATGATTATTATGCTGCTCGACATAAATGAAAAACTAATAAACGACGAACAGTAGAAAAATTAAAGTGATGGATCCAGTGAATGACTTTTAAATCTGATACCTACAGAATTACTTGGGGTACTTTCTGATTTTGATTTAGCTTAACACGTTCCGGGACAGTGAACGAGACACAATAGAACTTTTATTGTTATCACGGCTATAGGCGGTCACTGTCCCGGAACGTGTTAAGTTCATGACTTTCTTATCTTATTATGGGAAATGGCAAGCCAGCAACACTTCGACCCAATGGTATCTTTTGTATTGACCCCTACATATTATTTTCTTCATCCTTGAAAAACTTGGAAAATGAGGGAGGCAATAGCGTTCAGGGTAAGAAACATGTAATGAATAACCATCTCTCAGGAATCACATACGTTTACCCACCTAGACATCGCAGTCACACAGTACAAATGTTCCATGGTTTCCTCCTCCTCTCCACACGCTCGGCAACCGGGATCTAGAGTGAGCTTTATCGTGCCTGTTGCGTAGTGCCCGGTGAGGGCTCCAACGATGGCACGAGCTTTGCTCCTGCTGTTGTTCAGTATGAACTGTGGGATTCGTGGTGTTATATTGCTGTTATACTCTGACACCAGGGCTTTGCCCAGATGATAATAAGAAGATTGCTGATGAATTTCCTGCAGTGTTGCAGACCCGAGAGGCCAGAGCATTCTAGCCAGTGACTTTTATTAGCCCATTCCTTAATCGCCATTCTAATGTTACATGCCAGGATTCCTAGACTTGGTTCGGACCATGACCTTCATGACGAGACATAAGACAAAATTACATGTCCACGCAGACGAAGTCTATTATCTAAATCTAATCTAAACTATTATAAAACTGTAGCGGGAAGTTTGTCTGTACATTGAAGATATTAACAAAAAAAAAGTTACGATATGGTTTTTAGGTGTCCCTGATTCCATTTCACCAATTTTTGGATTTTTTGTCTGTCTGTTTGTTTGTGTGTTTGTTTGTTTGTTTATTTGTTTGTTTGTTTGTTTGTTTGAACGAGTATCACGCAAAAACTACTGAACCGATTTTGATGAAACTTTTTTTGTTTGATTGCTTATGATCTGACTTAAAATCTGGTATATAATTTATCTCGCTACATTGACGGGAGCCGGAGATATAAACATATAACCGCAAGTGCAACCAATGTACGGTGCCATTTCAATTTCAAGTAAGTAACACTAATTAAAATTAAAAGACTTGTAATAAAGTAAGCTGATTCTGAAGACTGCTTGATTTATAAATAGCGAAAATAACAACAAATTACAAAATAAATACCAATAATATTATAAATTTTATCATTGTCCAGTGCTGATGACCTCACCGGTTGTTAGTGTAACATTGTTCTTCTTTTTGGCGATAAAATCTTTCAAACTCCATGGAGAAAACCTTTGCATAACAAAAAAAACCTTAGTACTGGCCACAAGAAAAAAAGATTCGAACTACAAATTTCTTGACATTTTGTAGAATTACAGTGCAACCAAAGCAGGAGTAATTATTTAAAAAAAACTGCACGCAAATTTCAAACAAAGATAATATAATCATGATTTCAAATCAGCAGCCGAAAGATGTCTAAAACTCGATTTTTAATTCGGAATGTTTTTATTTACGTTGTAATCACACAGTTACGCAAGACTGGATAATACCTAATATTTTAAAGCAATTATAAGACAGGTAAGGAACTATTTTGAAATACCGTAAATTATTACTAAAATACAAACGAACGAACTCTAACAAATTAATAAGGATCGGTTTTTTATGCCGCCGATGCGATGTGCCGCCGTGCATTTTGCGCCCGATTCGATTAAGAGGATAATTTATTTTTCTACGGGCTCCATACAAAACGAAGCTTAGTTTGAACATTTTGTAATTAAAGTAAAAAATTAATGGTTTTAAAACAATCTAGAAGCCAATATCTGTGATTTCCTTTTAAATGTTTAGTTCTAAAGTTATCTTGACTCAAAGTTTGTAGTCCGTGCTGCGGTCCGTCCGTGTCGTATGTCGTCCACCATTTGGGCTCTCTCTGAGGAACCTGCCACAGCCCTACGGACTGTCGCTTGATATGAGCTTTACATAAATTAATGTAACATTCGGCAATAGCCGACTGCGTTCTTCCGGACGAAATTATTCGCTGGAATCCAGGCGCATACGTGTTGCCGTTGTTATAAATGCACGCAAATTGACAGCGAGTGCTGACCAGGCCATGTACCCGGACTTTAGATTTTCGATATAACGCGACCGTTTCGGTTCCGGTCCGAACTTCATTGTAATAGAGTTGACATAGGAACGATAACTTTCATGCAATTGCGACGTTCGAATGTCCGGGTCAAGAACAAAGAACATTGTATATAGTATTCGTCCAGGTAGACCCCTGCTGTCAAACGTCAAACGGTGACGTTGCAGTAAAATGCGGCCGGCACCGATTTCGCGCGTATCTGACCGAATTGCAAGATGTATATGGTCCTTCTTATATGCAGACAGTTTTTTAAGGGGATGATCAGACCATCATACTGAACAACTTTCTGTATGGGACCAAAGTCGAAATCACGAAAAAAAATCAACTGTTCCATACAAAACTGCAATCCTACTCTACAAAAATGTATGGGGCAGAAGATTTTTTTTCGCGATTTCGATGTTAGTCCCATAGAAAAAGCTGTTTGATGGTCTGATCATCCTCTTAAAAAAGTGTCCGCATATTAAGTTAAATAAATAAAGTAATATAATATATATGCACCCCGACGCGTTCCGTTCAGTGATAAAAATACTTAAAAAATAATTTTGTATCTGCCAGTACACTTGATTGTTTTCAGTAATGAAAAATGTAATCACGAAGAAGAACTAATAATCTCACTAATATTATAAACGTGAACGTTTGTGACGATGTTTGTAAGGTTGTAATGTTGTATGTTTGTGGCGCAATCACGCATAAACGTTATCGTGTCGACTTCAAATTCTGAAGTCGCTAAATAGTAGCTCGCCAGAATCAGGCAACCGATACTGCACCGTCGCTAGCGGTCATGAGCTCCTCCTGCGTGCAGATGTAAGGGCACGCAGGGCACGATGTGAGATGGGCCATCGTTTGTGGAGTTCCACACAAGCAAGTCACATTTTGCGCATCCGAGTATCCCCACCTGACCATGTTGTCCTTACTGCGACCGACCTGGGTTCGAAGTCGGTTTAAAGACTTCCAGGTCGCCCAAGGCAAGTCATGTCTAGGCGGGACACAAATGGCTCTCAGACGGCGACACAAATGGAGTTGGGAGGGACACTTTTTGTCGCCATAGAGTACACCTTGCTTGCGCTGGGCCAGTATTCAGGGGGTCGACACACTTCATAAAGCTGCGTCGGCTTGGCAGCCTTTGCGGCGCAGAAATAAAGCCATGCATGGGATGTCGTGTGTCGTCCACCATTTGGGCTCTCTCTGAGGAACCTGCCACAGCCCTACTTACATCTGGGGGCGCTATGCCAGCCAGTGGGTAAAGCAACTGTACCGGAGTCGGTTTCAAGCAACCAGTTATAATCCGACACGTTTCGTTTAGTGCCGGTATCCACCAGCTTGGCGTGGGCAGATCGGCCCCACACCGGGCACGCGTATTCTCCAGCGGAGAACGCGAGAAAAATAATTAAACAAATAAATAAATAACGGCACAGGCACAAACATTATTTTAATTATCCCAAACAAGCAATAAAGGCTTTTTATTGTGGAAACCATACAACAACGGCATAAACATATAACATCCAAGACCGAACCGGGACTCGAACCCAGGACTCTGGTTTGGCAGTCCGGCGTGGTAACCATTACACCAACCGGGTCGGCAAATACTTAAAATCCTCTTTCTTTTAACCTTTTCTAAAGTTAGTGTTCATAATTTTATCGTAGTATTGTTTTCATCTTAATAGATGGCGTTGGGTGTTTTTTTGAAGCAAGTACCATACTTAATTCACGCTCAAGACATCTCAGATATTCGGTCTTACAGATTTGATTGTATAGTTACTTACCGGCTGAATTCAAAAAATAATTAAATAAATAAATAATGCTTACAGGAACATTGTTATGATTCCAAGCAAGCACTATAGGCTTTTTATTATAGAAACCATACAACAACGGCACAAACATTTATAACATCCATGACCGAACCGGGTTTCGAACCCAGGACCCTGGTTTGGCAGTCCGGCGAGGTAACCATTACACCAACCGGGTCGTCAACTATCAAAAATCAAGTTTTCAAAAATTTTATCGTAGTAATTTAATCGTAGTATTATTTTCATCTTAATAGATGGCGTTGGGAGTTTTTTTAAAGCAAGTATGCTACAATTATTAATTCAAAAACTTAGCTATAGCAGGAGCTTACAAATTTAGTTGATTATATAAGGTCTAAAAAAATTAGGTGAAACTGTTTTAAGGGTATGCTCATACCATTAAACTGAACAACTTTCTCTACGGGACCAATATCGAAATCTCGAAAAAAAATCTTCTCCCCCATACATTTGTGTTTGCAGTTTTGTATTGGAAATCATTTTTTTTTCGCGATTTCCATATTAGTCCCATAGAGAAAGTTGTTCAGTTTGATGGTCTGAGCATACCCTTAAAATAGTTTCAGCTAATTTTGTTAGACCTTATATTATCGTTGTAATACATCGTTGTAAGTATATTGATTGTTTGAGTCCAATCTGAGCCAATGCTACGGAATGATAACCTTATTTTACAGAAAGGATGAATTTTGTTGCAGTAAGTCTTGCCAAATTTTTGTTTTGTTTGATTTTCGGTCTCAATTATGATTTTTTGAGGGTTTGTGCAACTTAACTATAGAACATCATTCTACCACAACGTATAAAAAGGTACCTACGTATCTAAAAGGTCCTTCTTATATTATAACACCACAGGTCGGTAATGTAGCTACTTACATAATTGAAAATCTTTTTTAGCAAAATGACCATTAGCTTGCTAGAATATTATTATTTTAGCTCTTGCCTTCACCATTTTACACTAGCCCGCGTGGTAGAGTATCCTCTAACGTTTATACGTGAGTGGAGGTCTGTGACCCGCAGTGGGTCGTAAGATGATTATTATGCTGCTCGACATAAATGAAAAACTAATAAACGACGAACAGTAGAAAAATTAAAGTGATGGATCCAGTGAATGACTTTTAAATCGGATACCTACAGAATTACTTGGGGTACTTTCTGATTTTGATTTAGCTTAAGTTCATGACTTTCTTATCTTATTATGGGAAATGGCAAGCCAGCAACACGTCGACCCAATGGTATCTTTTGTATTGACCCCTACATATTATTTTCTTCATCCTTGAAAAACTTGGAAAATGAGGGAGGCAATAGCGTTCAGGGTAAGAAACATGTAATGAATAACCATCTCTCAGGAATCACATACGTTTACCCACCAAGACATCGCAGTCACACAGTACAAATGTTCCATGGTTTCCTCCTCGTCTCCACACGCTCGGCAACCGGGATCTAGAGTGAACTTTATCGTGCCTGTTGCGTAGTGCCCGGTGAGGGCTCCAACGATGGCACGAGCTTTGCTGCTGCTGTTGTTCAGTATGAACTGTGGGATTCGTGGTGTTATATTGCTGTTATACTCTGACACCAGGGCTTTGCCCACATGATAATAAGAAGATTGCTGATGAATTTCCTGCAGTGTTGCAGACCCGAGAGGCCAGAGCATTCTAGCCTGTGACTTTTATTAGCCCATTCCTTAATCGCCATTCTAATGTTACATGCCAGGATTCCTAGACTTGGTTCGGACCATGACCTTCATGACCTTAGACGAGACATAAGACAAAATTCCATGTCCACGCAGACGAAGTCGCGGGCAAAAGCTAGTACTATTATAAAACTGTAACAGGAAGTTTGTCTGTACATTGAAGATATTAACAAAAAAAAGTTACGATATGGTTTTTAGGTGTCCCTGATTCCATTTCACCAATATTTGGATTTTTTGTCTGTCTGTTTGTTTGTGTGTTTGTTTGGGTGTTTGTTTGTTTGTTTGAACGAGTATCACGCAAAAACTACTGAACGGATTTTGATGAAACTTTTTTTGTTTGATAGCTTATGATCTGACTTAAAATCTGGTATATAATTTGTGCGGACGAAGTCGCGGGTTAACGCTCGTTTATTATAAATAAGATATTAAGAACTCCGTTTACCAATTTCGGGCATTTGAGTCGTAAGGAAGAGACTGAAAAACAGCAGCAATGCTGAGGCTCTGTCCTATTCTACTGCACTCTCAAAAATTTATAATTTACTTATTAGTTATTTTATAAATATTGTACTTTTGTAATATAATATGTAACTATTGTTAAATAAACGTCTTTTATTATTTATTATAAATAGTTGTAATTATTAGCTCGCAGCACAAAGCGAGCGAGGCAATAGACTAAGAGATAAGTGTACTTTTTGCAACCATCAGCTATAAGGCGTTTATAGGGCGTAGAACATATCTGTGATGGGGATGGACCAGGTCTGCCTGCATAACTCCAGTCCAGTTGCTTTTCACCTCTCCATACCTATTAACTTAAGAACTTACCTAGTTTTTGGGTCGATGGAACGAAACATTTTTTTGGTTCTCCCTGATCCGCAATTTTGTATTGAAGGTCCCAAAAATTGGTCGTTTTTCGACCCATTTTCCTTAGGAAAAGTTGTGTAGTTTCATTCTCAGAATACGCCCTTAAAATTTTGATACTAATTAAAAAGTAAGTGTATGTATAATATTAAGTGGTAATTCAGGCAATAAATTAATCATTAAAATTGTTTTTATTATCGATAAATGTTTTCAATCTTATTACCTAACATTTATTAATCACAAAAACACATAGAAAAAAAAAAAACGATAGTAAACTTTAACACAAATTACAAATAAAAGATGCCCTCCAAAGCGCCCACCTGAGGCAGAGTACCTAGGAGGCTGGCCGCATTACCTACGAAAAATGTTGTACCTTTGATAATGTTGCCTCACAAAACCCTATGTACATACATACATACATACATACCCCAAAACACCCAAGTAATATGTACCTAAAGAGGTGGTTAAGACTATCAATCTGAATAACTTTCAATATAGAGCCAAGATCGAGAAAATGTATAAAATCTGCTGTTTCATACAAAACTCTACTACCTACTCGACTCAAATATAGGGACTGCTGAATGACTGAGCTGACTTTTTCATGTCTCCATAGTGAAAGTTGTTTAGTTAGATGGTCTGAACACTCCTTTTAAGGTTATGGAGGTGCTACTGGGAATGTTCCTCCATTGAAAAGGGAAGATCTTCCACCAGGCTATGTTTGTAGCCTGGGGATCGGCCGTGGTCCGTACTTGGACCGTGTATTATTTATATATATTATATATTATACATCGAATATTAATATATATTATAGATCGAATCTCTGTGATTATTTCTCTTGCGCGATGTATGTCTTGCATTCCATTGTGAACCGTATTTGTAGTATGTTACGAGTTACGTATTTACGGTGAACGTTGTCTTTGTAAGGAGAATATTTCCGAGAGCGACGGTATCGCCATCTGTTGGCATCTTTGCTATAACTTGTGGGTGCTGACAGCTGTAGCAAGTTCCCACAAGGTGTTTTGTTACACCTTGTATAAATTATTAGATCTCTTGAACAGCCAAGTCGGTAAGTAAGTCAACATCTTGGTCACACCCTTGACACCTCCGGGCTTGCACTGAATTTCTCTTTTGTTAATAAAGATATTTGTAGGTATTGTATTGCACTGGTGCGAGTGAAAGAGGACGACACCACTGCTTTGGTAACCGAGAGGAGGGACGTCGAAATTGGTGCTTTGTCGTGTTGTAGGTTGTAGGTACACACGGCGACACATCAAGCTATATAAAACCAATACAAGCTGGCCGCGCGTAGGTCAAGTAACGTGTAACGTCGCGCGGCAAGCTTATGTTATTTTTGTATAGTTTGATGTGCCGCCGTGCGTACTTACTCATTCATACTGTCTTCATGTTTTGGTCAAAGAAAGTTATGGCAAATAAGCATAACGTCAACAGCTCCATTCTTCGTTACACTCTCTAAAGAATAGATTGTTATGACCGGTTTAAATTGACACAGTAAGTGCTGTTCAAAAACTAATGTCGAAGGAAATGAGTTTTTTGACAGCTTGTAAAACGTAGTTCAATATACCGCGATAGATGGCGTTGGTGGACACACCGAACATTATAAGAGAGGTTAGAAATGCAAAGTACCTAGCGCTTTTGCTTCGGAGACGACTGTCGTCTCTTGTCTTCCCACTCACGGTGCTACAACTACTTTGCATTTCTAACCCGTCTTATAATGTTCTGTGGGCTAAATGGTAAACAACAAATTGATATCACTGAGCCAGATTGTAAGTTAAGTAGGCACCTACAGAATGGATAACAAGTACCTACATAAACATAAAAAGATACCTACCTACTAGATAGGTTTTATCGCCTGGAGTGCGATTTTTGAATCTCATTCGCTGAGCTCAGCAGTTGAAATCGCACTGCTGGAGTATGATTTTTGAAAGTCAAATCAGCAGTAGAAAGATGCATATCTCCAAAGTTATTTTGACCTTTTCAACTGCTGAGCTCAGCGAATGAGATTAAAAAATCGCACTCCTGGACTGCGATTTTTGAGTAAAATGACCGATATTTACCGATTTCCCAAAGTTCGCATTTTTGAATCTCACCAGTGACTAAATTCTCATACCCATGAGTTCAATACGCGTGCCCCTTCCTCCTGAGAAGGTTTTTTTATGAGATTAAGGTCGCCACGGAATAAACCTGATTCGGAATTAGATTCCGTATGGAGTGTTGCCGCTTTCAGAGACTTTTTCACTAGATCTAGTGATTTTTTGATGTCTTAGGTGGCATTTTTTAAAGTGATTTTTGATCGTAGGCGTTGATGGAACGATACCGTATCGTGACGGTGCAGTTGCGACGTCGTTGGGGTATAGTTGCGAAATATCCTACGCTCAAAAATCATTTGTGTGATAATGGTTCATGCCATTTTGTATGCAGATTATGTCTAATGTTAAAACTATCGATACATAGTCTTTTGATATTATAATAGTTGCATTAATATTGGAATACAATTTACAAAACATCATCGCAACATTCGTAACGTCATGACCTCATCACATGAAT
Source organism: Agonopterix arenella (assembly GCA_927399405.1). Lineage (NCBI taxonomy): Eukaryota > Metazoa > Arthropoda > Insecta > Lepidoptera > Depressariidae > Agonopterix > Agonopterix arenella. Next base: position 1,753,931 of record OV656704.1, read on the forward strand.
AATTATCATGTATAGAAATTGTTTGTTTTGTTTTAATAAATACCTAAAAATGCACTTATTGTTATTGATTTGGCGTTTCGAACATTTTTATTTAAGACATTTTTAAACAACATTCTAGTATTTTTTGTAACCATAGTTGACAACACTGAATCCCAAATCGGGATTACCGTAGTACTAGTACTTACTATCTCTATAGGATTACCTAAAAACACCGTTGTCAAGCTCACCGGAGACATTTAAAAAACGCACCACTGATAATCGGTAATGCGAAGATTAAAGTTTAACGAATGATAAGATAAATAGATGCATAGTACCTACTTAGCTAGTTATATAACGTATATAATATGAATGCAATAAAGAAATAAATATCTAATAGGTACATAGAACCGCCTACAAAAAACTAAAAAGTAAAAAAATAATATTGCAGCTGATGACTTTTTCGTTCGCATCATAAGAATATTAATTTGTTTTATCGAAGTCGCTGTCAAGCCGGTACGATTCGCGACAGGGCTTGCATTAGTTTTTTGGCTTGGCTTGACACCGACTTCTATAAAAACAAATTAATGTTCTTATGATGCGAACGAAAAAGCCGTTCAAAAGTCGGACCTTTGAACAGCTGTATCTCGTAAACCGACTGATGAACCATGTCAGTTTTAGTACTGTTCACATAGCTACAGTGCATACTACAATAATATCATACGATCAGCCTTTCAGCTGATCGTTAATTTTATACTGACCTTTAAACATCAGTAACTTCTAAACCGACTGTCCATCCCCATCACAGAGATGTTCTACACCTCATAAACACTGAATCAGCCTTGCAGCTGATAGTTGCAAAAAGTACACTTATCTTTTAGTCTATAAAATATAATAAGTTACGATAATTATGCGTCCTACCATTGTACACTTATAAACGCAAACTTCTCACTTTTGAATGTTCAATGACCAAGTAAATAAGCGTGGGGCGCTTTATCGAAATAAATTTCTCTAAGAAACGTTACAGACCTACCAATGCTCCCCCAATGCGCCCCACGCTTTTTACTTTAATTTCTTTATTGGGAAACCAACAGTGTTACAAGATAATCTTAACATAGTCATATTCAACTTAAAAGACCAATAACAGGTGGTACTTGGTCATTGAACGCCCGGTACACACGGACGGTACAGACGGCCCGGTAGCACAGTCTGTAGTGAACCTGCCTGCTGTGCCGAGGGTCGCGGGTTCGAATCCCGCAAGGGACAAATATTTATATGACGAATATGAATATTTGTACCCGAGTCATGGATGTTTGTATCTATATATGTATTCTATATCGTTGTCTAGTCATCATAATACAAGTCCAGGTACTTTAAATGTGACTAGATAATTTGTGTGACAATGTCCAAGATATTTATTTATTTATTGAACATTAAAAAGTGAGAAGTTTGCGTTTATAAGTGTACAATGGTAGGATGCATAATTATCGTAACTTATAATATTTTAAGTAAATCAGATTATTTTGTACTTTTTAGTACATTAATAAGCGTGTTTTTTAGTTTTTTATTTAGTTACAAACCGGTATCCAACCTAGTAACACGCCTACTTCATATCTTTATAAAATAAAGTTGTTTTGCTCTGTGATTTCGCATATAGACTTGTTTTACATGGTCAGTGGTAAAATGTACACTTTCTTTATGAATTAAAAAGTGATATTTTGTTTATATGTACCTAGGTAATGGGTTGTTTTTAAAAGCCGGTGTTTTAATGTTATTTTGTTCTATATGCAAGGCTTGTTTGTTTGTACGTACGTGGTTGGTAATAATCTAATCTATTAGTAAAACGGTTCTAAAATGATTATTTGAATAATTTAAAACCGCGGCAATGTTGGTATAATTTTATTGTACCTACACTTGCTGAAAATGTAAGTTAGTTATTTAGGTATAGGTAGGTACATATTATATAGTTACATAGTACATTTAAAGGGGATAAATAAAGGGGTATGGGTAAAGATGGCGCTGTTTTGTACTTTCGCGGCCACTGATGGAAGTTGTAAAATTAAGATGAGGATTCTAGAGGAAACAAACTTACTGTGAAGCACATATAGCTAAGTAATAACGTAGCTGTGATACGGGGTGGATTTCTTTTGGACTTGGTCTGTTAAGGCTGGGCCACACTTTCTGCAGCTGCAGAACGTGTGCAGGCAGGCTGCGGGCCGGCAGTAGTTGTAAACTATGGAATTATGTGCGAGGTGTCACACTGCGGCTTCAGTTCCGCAACCGCGCCTGACTGCATCTAGTGTGACACCTCGCATAATTATAATTCCATAGTTTTCAACTACTGCCGTCAGCCCGCACCCGTTCTGCAGCTGCACTCTGTGTGGCCCAGCCTTTATACTTTAATCGTTTTTGCATCAGAAAAACGACCTTAGAAGACTATCCTTAACTTTTTAAGACATTTAACCCTGCATTCACAGATTTTGGAAAAATATACTGTCAATAAGAAAATGGGCAATATTCACAAATACTTTTTTTATGCCAATCGATCCTGTTACTTATAAGGATCAAAAAACTCTATCAGATTAACTGAGGTAAGAGTATACCTACTCGAAATGTCAGAAATAGCAACTTTTCTCATACATTTCTTACAGCTCATGCGCGTTGTCACCCTACACTTGCCACTTGTCTTGGATGTTGAACTCCAATACAAGTGGGCACCGCGCAATGGTCCAACTAATAAAATAAAAAATTCTTTATTTGATCACAATTTCATCATATCAGCCGATAGACGAGCACTGCTGGACATAGGCCTCCCCCAAAATGGGGGGATTTGCCATAATCGCCACGCTTGGCAGGCGGGTTGGCGATCGCAGTTGGATTGAATGTGTGTACTCAGAGGATGCTGCTGCCCATCCTCCGGTAGATCCCTTAGTCGCCTTTTACGACACACGCGGGAGGAAATGGGGTGGTGCTATTCTTAGCCGACACCACTCGGCCACAATTTAGTGGTATACAAATGATTGAGTCCCTGACTCCCAAAGTCGGAAAACCGTGTATGGGAGTCAGTTTCTTCCCCTGTTGCAATAGGTATAAACCAACTAAATTAATTAATTAGGTACTTACATGATTTATTAATATACTTAATATGCTAGTATTTAGGTACTTAAAAATAGTAGCAACATTCCGAAATATATAGTTAACAAATGTATCATATCATCAAACATATCATTATTAATTTATTATTATCATTTAAGATTCCTAAAAAAGAACAATCTAAATCTTAAAATATTCAAGACAGCAATAGATAATATATGTAGGGTAATTTCATAAAATAGAGTCTAAATGACCGCCTGCCACATAAATACCGCCACCGCGCTGCAAGCCATTATGGGCGGTTTGACCCTTATGCGGGTGCAGGGCTGCGTTCTGAACCTACACCCCAGGTGCACCCCGAGTGCAACTTTTCGCACTAACGCCGTTCCGAGGCTCGGTGAAAAACGCTCTTTGCAACTCGGTTGTCACAACTCAACCGTTCCGAACCTCTGACGGGTTGCAACTTTTAACCATCAAATTCGATGGTTAAAAAACACTGTGACGTTTTAATTATCTGTGGTTACTTGAATTTTCGCGCGTTTTGAATAAAAGTTTGTTTTTCAAACTATTTTTATTCACTTTTTGATTTGCTAACATGGAAAATGAGTTTTTTATTGTATTTGGAAATGATGGAAGCCCTGGAAGCCCATATTACTTTAAATGTCAAAATTTGAGGTTATAAAACAACCGTGATCGTTCCGTACCTCATAGCGAGTTAAAAATTGGCGCGGTCGTTCCGTACCTTAGAGCGAGTTGAAAAACAACCGCACCTAAAGGTCGTGAACGCACCCCAGAAAAAAGATCGGGTGCGCTCACAGGTCGTCGATGTCGATACAATAGCGAGCGGTCAGTCACTGGTACAACCACATAAACTTAGAACATAGAATTACGTTATTAGTGGTACTACACTAATTTAAGTTTTGTAAATATTATCATTAGAATATAAAGAGTAAGTAGGTACTTATATTATTGTATTGAGTATTTAATTAAAACATGTGATTGGAATGAGTTACAATTATATAATAAAATTATGTAGTATATAATATCGGCTATAATCTCATAATCGGTACTAATTCACTCTAAAATAGCAAAATAATATGCTAAATATACGATAAGTCTATAAGATAAGCAGATACGTAATAAATTAATAATTATGGTACACATCTCGTGCGACAATGACATAATTACACTATTTCCACGTTTATTTGAGTCGTTGTTACACGGGATCGGCAATTTGTAGTTCGATAAATACCTACCTACTCCTTCAATGAAAGCCAATGTTGTTAGAAATCGTAAATAAGTCACTTCATTGGTAAGAATCTGATCTACTAATAAGGAATACGCAGATTTCCTGTGTGGACAGAAAGGTTAGAAATTGAATATGAAATAAATCATAGCATAGCATATGCTAAATATACGATAAGTATATAAGATAAGCAGATACTTACATAATTATCGTAAACATCTCGTGCAACAATGACACAATTACATTATTTCTCAGTTATTTGAGTCGTTGTTGCACCGATTCGGCGATTTGTAGTTGAAAAGCCAGTGTTGTTACAAATTGTAAATAAATCACACATCTTAAAGAATCTGATCTAATAATAAGAAATAAGCTGATTTCCTGTGTGGACAGAAGAGTAAGAAATGGAATAAATGATATAAAATAAAAATGTATACATTACCACACCTACTAGTCCTATACAACAGTACACGTTACACGTCAGAGTCGTTTTGAATATTTGACTAAGCATTTAGGTCAATAATGCAAATCGCACAACATACATTAATGACGACAACGGCAACGAAGACTATAAACATTAGAATGATGATTGTGCAAAACTTTCTGTTAAAATCCTTTACTTTTATGAGTCCTTTTACGTACTTTTACCGTTCAGTAGCGCCCTCATCTCAATCAAGAAAACCTATGAAGTATTGTATAAAAATAGTTATTCGGTTTTTAGTAAGTTTGGCAGCAAGCACTTTTTCATTTTGTGGCGTTCATCATTGAGAAATCTTTAATATTGTGATGAGGGTGCCACTGAACGGTAAAAGGACTCTTAAAAGAAACTTCACACTACCATTTATGGACACTATCCGGGACCAACTTTCCGAAGCACGAAGGCGCTCGAAATAAGATTGGTTCGGTAGACCTACCAGGGCGCTTCGCCGTCACTGGTGTGGTCCCCCCATAGTCCGCAGTAATAAGCAGTCGATGCTCCCTGAGCAATGCTGTATTGGTCAATTCGAAAAAAAAAAAAAAAAAAAAAAGCTCGAAATAAAATGCAATTTGGTACCAATTAAATAGGGTAGTTTACACAGGACCACCTGACCGAGTGTCCGAGTGTCAGATTTCTGTGATCCTTTTAAAAATACTGAAGCATCTATAGATATCACTAGGTATACGCCACGATTGTGTCTACCTTTCGGGGAGATCATGCATTTTTCTACAACGAACGACCAAATAACTTTTTATGCCGGTAAAATTTTAGCCAATTTAAGTCAAGTGGTGATAGGCGCCGAAATTATCACAGTAATGACAATTGCAACACTATTTGTTTGGAGATAAGAGATTGAAAATGTCTATTAATAGACTCGGTTTAGCAAATTATAGCCTAGTGTTGATATTTTAACGATTAGTCTTTTTTCGCCGTATTCCTTTTTGGACGGATTCCGTTTTGCCCAAGCAGATTCTTGTTTGAACAGATCCCTTTTTCACCGGAAATGTATACATATCAGGAAGCTGGCAAAAGTATTTGGTTTGCAATTTGCATCCTTAATCAATTAAAATATACGGTCAGTTAGGCGATGCAAAATATTATCTACCCAAAGAGAAATCCAGCGAAAAAGGACTAAACCGCATATAGCAGCTATTTACGTATGTTTGTAATTTGTATACTTTATGCTCACAAAAACGGACACTGAAGGCGCTTTTGGCAAAATTAATACGGACTGGTACAACTTGGTGCTTTAAATTGAGAACACTACTCATTCTCTAAGTCGACTATTCAGGAGCTGACTTGGATTGTCGATATATAGTGTCCTTCTTAATATGCTGACGGTTTCAAGTAGATGATCAGATCAAATTGAACAACTTTCTCTAAGAGACCAACATGGAAATCGCCAAAAATAAAATCAGCTGTTCTAATTACTAGCTGATTTTTTTTGCGATTTCGATGTTGGTTCCATAGAGAAAGTTGTACAGTTTGATTGTCTAATCATCTTCATACAAAACCGTGAGCTTGGATAAGTTAATATTTCATGATAAACAGTTGAAGCTACAAAAGAGTCGAACAAAATTGCGACCAGCATTGGCCTCTAAACCCTACCCATATAGACCCTATCTATCTAGACACTCGAACTTCGCAATTGCTTGAACGTTTTCGTTCCAATGTCAACTCTATTACAATGAAGTTCGGACCGAAACGGTCGCGATATACCTATCGAAAATAGAAAGTCCGGGTACAGGACCAGGTTCTGCTGTGTTCTGCTGTTCTTATCATCATCGTAGGATATGTAATGCTCAACCCCATTATTAAACCGATAATGGGACAATGAGACATTGGATCATTTGAGAAATGACACTTTTATTTTAAAATGTTATTTTCAAATAATGTTACTATTTAGCACGCATTAAAAATATTACCTGCTTAGGTTAGCTTAACAATGCGTTTGAGTGAATAAAATGTTACACACGTACGCACGGCGACTGCGACACATCAAGCTATACAAAACCAACATAAGCTGCATAGATTAATATGTATATTGGATATAGATAGGTAACTCGCCTTGAATTTTAGGACGTCCTAATTGCGTTGCCGCTTATTAGCACATTATGAAATAAATTGAAAAAGACGATCGGCCGACGCGAGGATCGAACCTTAGCTACCCGGATCGTAAGCCGGTTGCCTAGACCGCTAGACCAACAAGACAGTGATTGATATGGGCGTAATCTCTCACTACTACAGCGCAGCGCGTGAGGTGTAGTGCGCTGTTACTCCGATATGAACCCTAGTGCAACACATAGTGCTTCGATACATCACCGATAGATGGCGGATGCTGTCCATGGAAAATCAGTGTTCCACTTAGTTTGTACTAAGATAACATAGCATGATAAGCTGGGCGCGCGTAGGTCGAGTAACATATACCGTCGCGCGGCCAGCTTATGTTGGTTTTGTATAGCTTGATGTGTCGCCGTGTGTACATACGAGCCGAACAAAAATAAACGCACGACCATAATCCCATTCAGGGTGTACAGAAGCTTTGCGACAACCGATTTACCTTTTTTTCGATCAATTATTCTAATCATAAATTTTTACACATTTCAGAAATAATAAACAAATCTAAACAAACATGCTGTCCAGAAACCTTATCACGCTACACAGGACTCTAAATTCACTAACTAAGAGTTCAAAATGCGTGACCGTGCACATGAGGAGGAGCAGTGGATGGACTCAAGACAAAATAGTGAAGTCACCATACAAAAGTATAGAAGTGCCAAATTGTACTTTGTATGACTATGTTTGGCAGAATTTGGAGAAATGGCCAGAAAGGACAGTTGCCGTAAGTATTTTAAAGTACCGACAACTTTGTACGCCCATGAAGTAGGTGCTCTGAAAGGCTAGGCCAGAATATTTGAGTTATGAATCAGCCCACATCAACCCACTGCTAGGCATAGGGTCCTTCTTAATATGCTGGCACTTTTTTAAGGGGATGATCAGAACGTCAAACTGAACAACTTTCTCTATGGCACCAACATCGAAATCGCGAAAAAAAATCTGCTCTTCCACACAAAACTGCAAATCTACTCGAGCTAAATGGATGGGACAGCTGTTTTTTTTTTCGCGATTTCGATGTTGGTCCCATAGAAAAAGATGTTCTGTTTGATGGTTTGATCATCCCCTTAAAAAGTGTCAGCATAATTAAGAAGGACCCTGTATACTGCCGTCATAAGCAGAAGCACGACATCTACAAAATATCGCGTATTACGTGTTTGATACCGTTGGAATCAGTATCTTTTTTCCTATTACATGAACAAGATAAGAAAGCGGCAACTGTACTCTAAAATTGAAATTAAAGACATTCTTTCGCGGTATCTGTCTCAGTTCGGCCCATGAAACCAGGTAAAATAGCGGGATCTGCAAGATCATAACATAGAACGCGGCAACTACCTGTAGATGCTGCGTTTTTACTCTGTTTATGCATTTGCCGCTTGTATACTTGGAAATCATAGAGATAGTACGGGATCTGCAAGATCATAACATAGAACGCGACAACTACCAGTAAATGCTGCGTTTTTACTCTGTTTATGCATTTGCCGCTTGTATACTTGGAAATCATAGAGATAGTAAGATGTTGGAAATAGCCGTCATTTTTTTTAAACGTATCTGATTATCTGTGATATCTGTGAGTGTCACTTGTCAGTTGGATGGAGGTAGATAATTCTTAAACTGTAATTAAATGAGTTTGGTTCATTATCTCTACAATAGGTAATAATCAGATGCCCCACTTCTGCTTATGACGGCAGTATAGGTCTCCTTTTTATTGCACCATTCATCATGGACCTAAACAGATCTGATCTAGGTACCTATTTCTGACCCGCTACGCTTACAATTAGCCCAGTCATTTTACGGAGTTTTGTTAGGTGGGGTAGGGAGTAATTATTAATTGGACTTTTAAACTGTAACCGGCACCATTTAGTGACCAGAAGACTATATTAAAACATATTTAAAAAAATTCTATGCGCAACATAGAAATCAAAATTGTGAGTCCAAGAAGGCTTTTAACTTAATAATGTTAATACCACGGTATTCATTTGAATAAGATTTTACAAAATCGCTACGCAACATAGAGATCGAAATTGTGTGTCCTTTAAATTAATAATATTGATTCCAATGCACTCCTTTGACTTAGATAGAAGTGTTTCCCATATTTCAGGTCTGTTCAACAACAGGTAGAGGCTACACGTATGAACAAGCGTTTAAACTGTCAAACACCTTCGCAGCGAACCTGCGGAAGAAGTTCAAGATAAGAGATGGCGACACTGTATCCATCATGTTGCCGAACATTCCTGAATTCCCGCTGGTTGCGATGGGCATTTTAGAGGCAGGCGGAGTTGTATCGACTATCAATCCAGTTTATACAGCACGTAAGTTCTCTTTACTTTGGCAACCTTCTGTAAGATAAGATTATAATGCTGACACTGTCTTCGTTATGTTACCGATAAGTAATGCGAATATTTGTACCCTAGTCATGGACGCTTGTATCCATATAATCTTTTATAAGTTATATATCAAGATGGACAGTCGAAGCTACGATCGCGTCGAAAAAAATTGCAGCCAGCACTGGCCTCTAACTAAAATAAACCCTATCCATAGTATAAGAAAGAGCTATGCACGCGCACAGACATAATTTGGATGCAACCTCACGCACACCAACCTAAGAAAGTTGACTCCTTTTGTTTTATACAGTAGAAACGTGAGACACAATCTTGACATATACTGTGGTTTCTTAGTCCAAGCATATACTTTATCTAAGCATATAATATGCATTTTATATCGTTGTCTAGTCATCATTACACAAGTTCAGGCTAGATCTGAGAGATAATCTGTGTTCCAACATATATAGTTTATTTATTATTTACATACGCATCAGAATTTCTTCTTCAGCGTATGCAGGTTTCCTTATGATTTTTCGAAGATGTGTGGGAACAAATTCGTCATACAAATATTTGCCTCTTATGGGATTCGAACCCACAACCCTTGGCACAGTAGGCAGGTTCACTACCAACTGAGCTATCTACCATATTGGCATGCGTGGTGGACTTACGCCCACACATCCTCCATGAGGGTAGGCCTGTGCCCTGCATTTGGACGTTTATAGGCTGATGATGATGACGATGATATGAAAAATACATCGTCGCACCGCATGAGATACGTGCGGAGTACTCGAGACCAGCGAGCATGTATGTTAAGATGTATGGATGTAGATGAGGCCAAAGATGCATATGTAAGGAGCATATAGTAAGTAGTGCGCCCTAGTCTTTGCCTACCTCTCTGGGAAAGAGGCGTGACTTTATAGATAGATAGAATATGCAATAGGTTTTCAAGACACCGATGTGTGTCATAACATAAGAAATGTCTTATTGAAAAACAATGCTTCGTTTTCAATGGCCGATTATCGCACAATGGATATGTATTTCTACAGAATTACCTATTCGTTGTATCAATATTTTATGGCCATTTTATGGTAGTGTTGCCTAACAATGGTAAAATTATCTAAATTATTGTGATCTCTATAAAAAGTTACGATATCGATGTTAGTGTTATCGATAATTACCGATATTTTCGATAGTACCTATCTGTGATTACAAGATAGATGCGCATGGACCGCATAAATTAGGCCCCGTCGCCTAACAGTCGCCTAAAAATGCATTACTTTTCACTCTTAAGTACCTATGTACATGACAATCAGGTCCATTTTTCGAGTGCGTAATGCAAGAACGCCACTATCTTCCGCTATTTTAATTTAATCAACTATCAATTGTTTTACCCGAAGAAAGATTGAGTCTATCGATAGTATGTAGATGACACGATTGTATCAAGACCTCCGCTTCCAAGTACCTAGTAGACAACCTGCCCACCAAATAATTTCTACTCTACACGAGACGGCGTCTCGGTGTCGGACGCTCGGCGGAGTAACAACTCTGTTTCGAACGTTAGTCGGTCTAACTCCTGAGGATGCTCCTTGGTGGAGCGAAACACGTGTAGAGTAGAAATTATTTGGTGGGCAGGTTGTGTTGCCTAACGTAATACAACTTTGTCTACTAGGTACTTGGAAGCGGAGGTCTTGATACAATCGTGTCATCTACATATTAGTCATGGATTTCCGCAAAGTAACGCCTGATTCAATTAATTCTATCGATAGTGACATTTGCTTTAAAGCAATAATATCGAAAATATCCATACTATCGATATTGTAACAATTTTTAAAGGTCAACTATACTAAAAGAGGATATAGTGACAAAGATAGAGAAAGGTCATGTAAAGATGGTTTGGTGATATTGAAATAATGGATGAGAGCAGATTGACGAGTGCAATCTCTAAGATAAGTGTAAGTGGAAATGTTGGAAGGGGACAGCCTAGTGTCTAGGCCCTAGAGCCTAGATGAACATACATACCAAAAATACATACTGACCACATTGGCGACGTGATTAAAAAGAACTCGAAAATGATGAGCATGCATGAAAGTACTAATAAAAGTAGAGGAAGCTAGAGAGAGGTTTGTCAAGATCGTATTGCAGGTGGCGTTCCGTTGTCTCTGCCTACCCCAGTGAGGAGTGTATAGGAACGTCTTAGATGTTCATACAAAAATTTAAATAAGAAACCTACATATTTTACCAAGACAAGATGTGCGCCAACTGCAATTACGAGTCACTCCGTCTACAATAGCTAACATTACCACTATAATCTAGAGATTATGAGAAACAAATCGACATGAGTTCCATAACTATAACTATACGCCAACTATTCGCTAACATGTTTTTGTTAGCCTATTTTCCATACTAAGAGGAAGGATCTTCTTTGGCATGGAGACAAATAGTCACCCAAAACATAAAAACATTTTTTTTGTATGAAATTTTTCATTGAACCAAAAGGGAGTTGAAAATCAAAAACCTTCTGAAAAATGTGTGTGCATAAATAACTACGCAGCCACTACTTATACTATGGCTACGAAAGCATATAATGGGCATATCCAACACGCTCTTGGCCAGTTTTTAGAGAGATCTACTTTGACTTAACGATGTACTACATAACATGTCATAGATAATTTAAGTAACTTACAACATAATACTCGTAGGCATAATAAGCTATAATTAGGTATGTAGGTAGGTAGGTAGGTAAAATAGCAAGATCGGTGACTAGCCTATAGCACATTGTTATGGACTGCATAAATTGAGCCGATTTGAGCCTCGTCGCCTAATTTACTTAGTAGCGGCATTGCGTGATTGAGATGTCCACAATGTCTTCGCGTGCTTAAAACTCGTTGTACAAATCAATCGAAAGGAAAAAAAAATATTTTTCACTCTTAAGTAAATGGAAAGCAGGTCCATTTTTCGAGTACGTTATGCAAGAATGACACCCATCTTCCGCTATTTCAATATAATCAAAGAGTAAGAGCGATTTTTTTTAATACATATTTAAGTTTATGACAGTGTTGTACAAAATTATAATACAGAAAAATTTACATCAAGATTTAGCAAATTTAAGGTTTCAATATGCGATATCTATACTATTCTAAAACTGTAACAGGAAGTTTGTCTGTATATTGAAGATATTAACAAAAAAAAAGTTACGATATTGTTTTTAGGTGTCCCTGATTCCATTTCACCAATTTTTGGATTTGTTTGTCTGTCTGTTTGTTTGTGTGTTTGTTTGTGTGTTTGTTTGGGTGTTTGTTTGTTTGTTTGAACGAGTATCACGCAAAAACTACTGAACCGATTTTGTTTGATAGCTTATGATCTGCCTTAAAATCTGGTATATAATTTGTGCGGACGAAGTCGCGGGTTAACGCTCGTATTTATATACGGCTGCAAAAGAAACATAGCGTAGCAGTAGTAATAGTAGTAAACATTATTCTTCGTATGACGCCCACCAGAAGAATTTGCGTGGTCTATTCTACATTGCCTGGATTAAGAGGATATGTGAACATATAATTAAAGTTTCGATTAGAGCCAAAACACGATTAAGACACATTTTCTCGATAGAAAAACAAGCCACAGTAGCCTCCGTTTTTATTTATAAACGCTTGGAACTGCTAAACGGTGAATAATAGAAACACGAGACATGATTTAAAAAAAGAGATTGATATTTTACAAATTTTGATTAGAGCAGAATTGAACTAACATAAATAGTACAATCACAATTAAATAAAGTGTGTTTTACGCTTGCGTCGTTTCAGTCGCGCGCGCCACCCCATCTCTTTCTCTCGCATCAGGCAGTAATATAAGCTATCACACGCCCATTTCGCTTCAATTATTTTTCGACATAGGCCCTTAATAGAATACTAACTTACGTTTTGAAATACCCATAGTAACAAAGACATAAACGACAATTACACAACTGCGTTATACAACGTTTTATCTGAACATACTATCATGAAATACATTTACAGCAATTACCTGCTGTGTTTAAGATTGTTGAGATATGTGCATAGTTTTGATGAGATAAAAAAACGATAATAACTTCATGTATTCGTATTGTTATTATATACTGGGCTGCGTTCAGAACCTACGCCCCAGGTGCACCCAGAGTGCAACTTTTCGCACTAACGCCGTTCCGAGGCTCGGTGAAAAACGCTCTTTGCAACTCGGTTGTCACAACTCAACCGTTCCGAACCTCTGACGGGTTGCAACTTTTAACCATCAAATTCGATGGTTAAAAAACACTGTGACGTTTTAATTATCTTTGGTTACTTGACTTTTCGCGCGTTTTGAATAAAAGTTTGTTTTTCCAACTATTTTTATTCACTTTTTGATTTGCTAACATGGAAAATGAGTTTTTTTATTGTATTTGGAAATGATGGAAGCCCTGGAAGCCCATATTACTTTAAATGTCAAAATTTGAGGTTATAAAACAACCGTGATCGTTCCGTACCTCATAGCGAGTTAAAAATTGGCGCGGTCGTTCCGTACCTTAGAGCGAGTTGAAAAACAACCGCACCTAAAGGTCGTGAACGCACCCCTGCTGACTGTTTTTTAAGGGGATGATCAAACTCAAAAACCTTCACAACGGGACCAAAGATCAAATCGCGAAAAAAAATCTGCTGTTCTGTTACTAAATTGCCACCCTACTTGACCCAAATGTAAGGGACAGCAGATTTTTTATTGGCCGTTGTTCAGTTTGATGGTCTGAAGCACCCCTGAAGTATTACTAGGGTGTTTTGTTACACCCTGTATATGGTTTAAAACTCAATTATACTTTTCCCTACACCACGTATTCAGTATATCTTCAATTCACTAGCTTTTCCCATTACGTATTACTGTATGAAGTTTATTTCTTTCTTCAATTAATCTAAAACTTGTTACTTCTTTTCAGATGTAGTCCAACACCAACTTCAGCTTTCCAACTCAAAACTTGTAGTAACACTACCAGAAACAGTCAAGGTCGTTAAAGATTCATTGAGAATGGCAAAATTGGACATTCAAGTCATAGTAGTGAGGACTAATGAAAATCCAGTTCCTGAAGGAACGATATTGTTCAATGAACTAAGCGAAGACCTTCATACTGACACATCGTGCTTGAAAGAAGTGAGAAGGACAGTCAATGACATATGTTTTCTGCCGCATTCAAGCGGTACAACTGCTCTGCCGAAAGGTGTTGAACTGTCCAATGGGAATGTGATTGCTAATTGTGAACAAATCAATGAACCACTTATATCTGCTCATAATGAAACTACTGGTAAGTTAATCGTTACCAAGATTATTAACAAATGTAGTTGTTTCAAGTGTAAGTAATAAGGGGCGTTGATAGCGCGTTGCAGAGAGGTGAAAGAACACAAGAATGCCATAATATGCCAATGAGTTTTTCTAACTTAAGTACGTAATACCGACTGCTCTCAAACGGTGAAAGAAAACATAGTGAGGGAACCTGCTCACCCTGCATCCGTATTGGGCACGCGTGGTGAACTAACGACCATACACCCTCCCTGAGGGCAGACCTGTGCCCTGCAGTGGGACGTATATGGGTTCTGATGATAATATAAATGATGTATACCATCTGCTTTTAAAAGATAAAAAGAAACATGGTTCATGGTGCAGTGGCCAGAAGCTCGCTATAGCTTTTCCAGTCAGGAAGCAACATTGGTGCACCTAACTTCCAGCAGGTTGCGATATGCCTAAGGTTGCTGTTGCTACCATGTATTTTATAAGGATACTTAAACCACAAAACAGAGAACCCAGCTTCGCCGTAATAGAATTGGTAGGTACCTATATACAAGTCAATGCAGGTGCAGCCCGCGTACCGCTATGGCTGAGTGCACGACACTAGCGCTACACTAGCGCGGCATACTGCCAGAATTTTTTCGGACAGCCGTGAATTATCTGCACTATTATAGTCTAGATTATTGTAGTGTAAAAGTCTGTGTTCGAGAAATCTACCAAAACTACTGGACCGATTTTGATAAAACTTTTTAAATTTAAAAGCATAATTTATTAGTCTTAAAAATTGACGTATATTTTATTGGGAGCGGATGCGGACGAAGAAGCCACGGACTAAATCGAATTTGTTTTGGAATTTCTATTCAAACTTATACCTCAGTTTTAACACCTTTGGGGGTTGAAATGCGACAAACCATTTTTAAGTGAGCAGGTGCCAATGGAAACTTCCAAGCCAAATTTTAAGTTTGCAGTCTTGACAGTTTTGGAGATTTCGTGTTAAGTTTGTGTGTGGATTTGCATAGATTCAAGCATATGTTCACAGTTTGTCCACCCAAAAATTTCTGCCACCCCAGGCGCTGCGATCGATTTGACAGTTTCCACTTTGCCTATAGCCAATACTGCTCATTAAGGAATATACTACTCTCTACCGAGAGCTGCTCATACATTTCGTTCACTAAATGGACATTTATGTCACTATGAAAATTTTACGAAACGTTCCAGCAACTCACCAAGACTCAGTGATGACAGTGCTTCCTTTCGTTCACATCTACGGAGCTTCGGTCATCATGTTCCACAAGATGTCACAGGGCATCAAGCTGGTGACCCTGGACAAATTCCAGCCCCAAAACTTTTTAAATGCCATGGAGAAGTTCAAGACCAATATTTTGTTCGCCACTCCACCTATTTGTAAGTTCGTTTTCTAATATACTTACAATAGAAAAGCACCAAGGAATCGCACAGAAAAAGGCATGGAAACGCTGTATGTGACAACTATTTATATTAGCAGACTTTAATAGGATTGTTGTTATAAATCTAATTCTATAATAATGGGTCGGGGAAAAAGATTCTTCGCATTTAAAAAATAAAATTCCAAACAATCTTTAATATAGTTTATATACATTTAACTAAAGTATTGTTACGAGAGACGGGTTTCGGGATTGGAGTGAAACGCAATTTTTACCAGTCCAATTTTTACAGAGTTTATTGGGTTACATACTTACACACTGTCCACTTCGCAGAGATTCCCCTTTACACGGTCCTTCTCGCAGGGGTTTCCCCTTACACAACTTTCTTTCACTGTTCACTACGTCACAACTATGACGTCACGACGCGCGACTCTATGACGTCACGACGCACGAAACTATGATGTCACGACACGCGACACTATTACGTCACGATAAGCGACACTATGACGTCACGGCACGTTACGTTTCCATTTAATATGAGGTGTCAGTAATGGATACTTAAATTTTTTTGAATTATTATTACAGTAGGCCAAAAATTACGCAAAACCACTCCATTTGTATAACATTCCCAAAGTAAAAATATCTTATAAGCATCATTTTCCATTTTCATACAAAACTCCTCACTCAGTTTGGTCAACTGATCTGCACTTTCGTAATAAGCTAACTAATGAATTCTCCACATTACAGTACTAATGATGGCCGCTCAAGGATCGCCGAAGTCACTGCAGTACTTGGATATTAAGCTTTTATACCTTATTCCAGGTCTATTATTATATTTGAGAGCGGCTTACTTGACTTCCGTTTCCGAGCGAACATTACCCTAGTAAAGCGCCATCTGGTGGACACAATCAGCAGCCAGGCAGTGGGGGGCACGGCCAATGAAGCCGGTGCCCGCCATTTTTTTTTACATTTGGCGTTTTGAATTCCTACTGAGCGGACATGTAACGGAAAGCGCTGCCTTCCCGTTACCGCCATTTTTAAATATAAATTTTAAATTTCCTTTTTCTTAATATCGATTTGTTTTTCGATGGTTAAATGATTAATTTGCATAGTTATTGCATTAACAAGTGCCCTTAAATAGTAAAGTGCGTATTTTCGTCGTCGTGTCGTCGGGTCGCAGGAGTGATGGAGTCTTCGAGGGTGGACAAAGACGCGTTTGTTGCAGAAATCTGATAAGTAGACGTCGAGCATATTACTTATAGATTACAATTTCCATTGTTCGTATTGTGCAGTATGCTGAACATTTCCAAACAATTCTGAATGTATGGCGGTTGCATATTTCTGTGCATGAACCGTTAAATGTTACACTGCAGAGAAAAACATTCCTAAATCGTTTTCGTCTGGTTTAATGAATGTGATTGAGTGGCAATCTATATGTGTGTCGTTAAAGCTAACTAAGATGTTCGTAGTATTATTTTTCCTGTGTTTCTACCCCCGTCCAGGGAGGTATTTGTAATGTGTCTATAGGAACAGGTCTGCTGCGGATGAAGCGCAGAAGCGAAGACATTCAAGACTTAATATCCAGGCTTGCGCTGTCCGTGCGTAACGACAGTTCACCAAGCAGGTATCAGGTTAAGGTACGGTAACATAAGTGGCCTGGGGTCGACACTCGACGATTATCCCACCGTTTGGTTACTGTAGTATATAAAGAAGATTAGTAATGTCGTCGTATTGCTATTTTTCTGCCTGTGTAAAGCCGATACTGGACAAGCTACCGACCCGGTACGGCACTCCCTGCCGATGTTCGCTTAGCTCACTGGTACCATGCGGCGGGCGGTCTCCCCACGCACTACCATTACCACGATGATCTGCCGTCCACGCTCCTGCTGGCTGCATGATACCGTGATGATCTGCCGCCCACGCTCCTGCTTGCGGCATAATACCGTGACCTGCCGCCTACATTCCTGCTGGCGGCATATTACCGTGATGATCTGCTGCACACGCTCGTGCTGGCGGCGTAATACCGTGATGACCTGCTGCCTACATTCCTGCTGGCGGCATAATACCGTGATGACCTGCCGCAAACGCTCCTGCTGGCGGCGTAATACCGTGAAGACCTGCCGCCTACATTCCTGCTGGCGGCATAATACCGTGATGACCTGCCGCACACGCTCCTGCTGGCGCCGTAATACCGTGATGACCTGCTGCCTACATTCCTGCTGGCGGCATATTACCGTGATGACTTGCCGCCCACGTGCCTATACTGGGGGCTCAACACCACGACGACCAGCCGACTACGTGCCTACTGCCTGGTGGGTCGGTATCCCGCGTGGCATCTAGCATCGGGAACCAAACACAAGGTAAAAGAATGGAGGGAATTAAGTGTCCCGGTACCTATCGGACATTAATTGCCCCCAATCTCCCATGACATACGCAGAAAGCCATTTCCATAAACTTTTTCTTTTCATGTTCTGTAATGGTCATCAAATTTTATGTCTGAAACTTTCCAGCGTACCGACTGCTACCTGGTCATCGTTTCTAGATGCGCCCGTATCCACGGAGGACTACGTAAATTTGAAATTCCTAATAAGATTAAAGACATTCATGATTTCGCGCAGGAATCGGAAAGCATTATCACGCTGTAATCACCGTTCGTGGTTTTTATTTGGATTCTGTCGTCTAAACGAGTCCCTTTTTTGTTTTAACAAGCTTTTATTTAACTTGCCCTGTTAAATGGGAGGATTCTTTGTTAAATGTGGGGTACCTACCTGCAATACCCACATACTAATCTAAATAAGACGATCCTAATTCGAACCTGTTGGGTGGTCCTCTTTGGTAAATATTACATTCAGTGAAAACAAGATTATGCAGAACTTATAAATCAGGATGACGTTCCGGTGCTCGAAATAATATATAAACTATACATAAGTGCTTAAGGGATCCAGGCTGTCCGTTTAACGAATATTCACTTATAAAGTTGCAGTACAAAGATCGAAATAAAAATGTTTACAGAAGGTCACGTAACTCTGTTCTTTCTGGCAATCCAATCCAGAATTTAGTAACCCTACGTTTGGTAAAGTTCAGTTAATTATTGGTGCCTTCTCCAAACACCAACATTTTCTATTTTTGCAAAGGATTCTAATCATTTCAATCGGAGCAGGAGTATCTGATGGTTACACAATACACGTTGGACGAATACCCAAGGTTGTTAATCAATAATTCTATATTTTGGTTTGTAATATCATGCAAGCAGTTTCAGAAAGTCACACATTTTCTGAAGTGCATTCTTTCAAAAATGCATTACTTTATAAATAATATATAATTATATCTACCTACTTTATGTAATAAAATAACTGATAGCTAAGCTATCTTTATATGTGGCTTGATGCGTCGGTCTGCTATTCTCCCACACAATTTTGTCCCATTAATTTGTTGCAGTATTAGCACCACGTAATAAATAATGTATGCACGTTACACAAAAACTGCAAAGAAGGAAGCTGAAAGATAGCTGCCTATAAGGTGTGTTCTTGGCATATCAATTATACCGCCGAAGGGTTCTATTCTATCCGATATTTCGTCATGCTTCGTATTGTGACTGTCGCTTTCTATATATTTAAATACTTGAAACCTGAACTGAAAAACATATGTGATGAAATCACACATAAATAAAATCCCTTTTACGAGGGTAGTTCAACATTTTTGTGATGTCGTGCCTGCGCGATAGGCTTTTGTGAAATGCATTCTTATGACCGTGACCATGCCGTGACTGTTTTCCTGGAGGATGTTCCGAATCCAGTCTATACGCTATACGCTCATAATGTTTCTTATCTGTCATGTGCGTGTTGCGTAAGGTTATAATACTAATTCAGTATAAATTAAATAGTACGATTGAATCTTTTATGTGGAGTGAGCTACCAAAACATGCTATTCAGCTTGGGTTGACAATCGTTTTTTATGACATCATTTTATCAACTATCTTAATTTATGCTAACCGAGTGTTATCGGTTGACTCGGCATCTTTCAAACATTCTAATCGCTTGTTATATACCTACCTGACCTATATGCATAACTTAGGTAATATCCTTATTTTATCAGTTGGTGTTTTTATTATGCTGAATGAAGTCTATTATATTATTTGCTGATCAATCATCAAAACTTGTTCACGGTGACCGGTGGCTTGAGACCTGTTCGTACCGGAGGGAATTGATTCCTGCCGAATAATGACTTGCAAGAATTTTTGCCTCACCCTTAGGCCTTAAATGTAACCCAGAGCCAAATAAATAAAGCTTCGTTATAACTGCTAAGCTATTTGTAATATCTAGGTGTTATGAATGTCCTCTGCAAGGAGACTACGGATATGTGCATGTATGCGAGCAGAATTCTTAGATGAAATACTAACTTTGTTATATTGTCGCTATCGACATTCATACAAATAACAGTGACAGTTTGTGTATTTTACATTTGAAGTTTCTTTCTCAGTCAGCTTGTCACCCATTAATTTTTTATTACGTCCTACGGTACAAATCTACCTAGGTTTGATGATGAATTATTATTGTCACGCGTCGTATTTCTGGATTCATCAGAAGTCTGCAAAGCGAGTCGGATATTTGCAACTGACGGCTGACGAACCATCTTGTTGTAAAATTCAGTTGAACCTCATGAAACCACCACTCTCAGCTGAATGAACCCATTCACTCACTGCTATTCTATACGGTGCTGTACGGTGAAGATGAAGTCCGTTGAGATCAAGTCACGGCTTTGACTGTCGTTGCTCCCTACATTTATCTTTTTATCGATGTCAATATTACATTGTGCGTTCCTATGCCATTGTCAATGGTATTCTAATATCTTGTGATTGCAGTTTTTATTAGTATCAGTTTGAAATAATGTGGTTCTCACACGAAACCACTCAAATTCAAAAACAAATTTGGGTCACGCACCATGCCAACCATATTCATAAAGAATGTTATATAAACTTTTTTGGTTTTCGCACAAAGCAAACCAATTTGAAATAATCAATGAACTTCGTATAAATCACATTGGCGTCAATCCAGAAGCAATCCAGCAGCCGATACCAAACACTTCTCAAATATAATAATAGACCTGGAATAAGGTATAAAAGCTTAATATAACAATTTTACCTGTAAATAAAATTATTATTAAGCATACTTACCTTATTCCAGGTCTATTTTGTACACCTGTCTGCTGTAATATCGTCCTTCCAGATCTTAAAGAACGAAATCATAAACTATTTTTTAAGGCATAGCAGGATATGATCGTGCTGGCGTAGTGGGATAGTCGTGCTCGCTCTCTGACACGGTCACACCTACACTAGTCGTGTTGTTTGCTCGCATTCTGCAGCACGATCACGCTGAACGCTAGCTGAATTCAAATCTTCAATGAAAATGAAATGGCGGGCACCGGCTTCATTGGCCGTGCCCCCCACTGCCTGGCTGCTGATTGTGTCCACCAGATGGCGCTTTACTAGGGTAATGTTCGCTCGGAAACGGAAGTCAAGTAAGCCGCTCTCAAATATAATAATAGACCTGGAATAAGGTAAGTATGCTTAATAATAATTTTATTTACAGGTAAAATTGTTATATTATCATCAACGGAGCAGCACCGTTGGCTTCTTCTGATGCTGACAAGCTTATTGCTAAAGCTGAAGTGAGTTTTACATTTTCCAAGAAGTAATACGAGTCGCATCGCTCGTCGGTCGTTGGTTGCCTTCCCGGGCCTGCAACGAAGCTCCACTGGTGGCTAAAGATAGTGTTCTTTTCGAAAAACAATCCTTGAAGTCACCGAAATACATAAACTACCGTACAACGTCAAGCACCCTTGCTACATAAACTAAACATTGGCAAAATCATAATAAGCATGCAAGATGGCAGTCATAATTTTAAAAATAGAATAGAATAGAAGAAGTAATACATTTTTATTTCGAGAACTTTGAGAGCAATTTGAGTTACGCTAGCATATACATTGTAATGATCCCAAAAGTTATTAGGCTTTTTATTATAGAAATTACCTACAATAACGGCACAAATATAATCAGGACCCTTGGCAGTTACCCTCAATACAAACTTTGCTGACTGGCTAGTCTTTCCACTACACTGTATATAGATTAGAAGACGCTCTATAGTGACTACAGCATGAGTGATTGACATGCGATATAGCTCATGCTGACTCGAAAAGAAGATTAACGGTATAAACATTTATGTTAGTGATGTTTTTTTTACATCTAGCCAAGTTTCCATCTATAGGAAAATTTGTTTTAAAGTCTTTCGAAGAAAAATTACACTAAAACATCAGGCGTCAGAAAACAGAACAATTACAGTCCTAAAACGTTATATCATTATCAGCCTGGTAAACCCCACTGCTGGGTTCTAGAGAGTATCTATTAATACGTACAGTACGGACACTCCTTGCCTCCCACCAACTTTTTACCTCACCTGTCGCCCTCCAGTTACCTAAGAAGAAGACAAGGTTCAATTTCTTTGGTTTCGCATGTGCTGACGATGACGTCATCTTGTCAAATTCAATTTTTGCAGTGTCCGGGCTGTGGTTTAGGCCTCTTCGTTTTCCCGCCAAGTAGAACGGGCCCACGCTAGTCTTATCCACTGTTTGCCGGCTACTCTACATAATGTCGTCCAACCATCTGACCATCGCCTCCCACTTGCACTTCGTCCACTGCTTTCGTCTATCTGCCAAAACCTTATATGCAAATGCTAAAACTGAGGTTTGCTACATCTTAATTAAGTTGTTGGAGTTGGTTGTTAAGGAATTATAGTGGTGATTTATGATAAATACTAATAATATTATTCTGTTTCTTCCAGAAGGTACTCGACTTCCGACAAGGCTACGGTATGACCGAAACATCGCCGGTGGTCACGAATACTCCTCGAGGTTTGCTAAACTACGGCTGCGTTGGAAGACCAGTCCCTAACACCGAGTTGAAGATTGTTGATAATGACCTTAAGACTTTGGGACCAAACGAGGTCAGTTCCGATCCGTTCGATTTGGTTGGTCAGTCTGGTATTGCTTCATTAAACTTTGACGGCTCGATGGCACAGTCTGTAGTGAACCTGCCTGCTGTGCCGAGGGTCGCGGGTTCGAATCCCGTAAGGGACAAATATTTATATGATGAATATAAATATTTGTACCCGAGTCATGGATGTTTGTTTATCTATATATGTATTCTATATCGTTGTCTAGTCATCATAATACAAGTCCAGGTACTTTAAATGTGACTAGATAATTTGTGTGACAATGTCCAAGATACATATAAAAAAATAAAAATAAATCTTTCTAATTTGCCAATATCTGAATCTGCAGAATAGATTTGTAGGGTGTACCTCTTAAACGAAAAACGGAACTCTTATTTTTGATAAATGCGTGTTTCAGGAGTCGATTTTGGAATCTCATTCGCTGAGCTCAGCAGTTGAAAATGCCAAAATTACTATGGAGATTGCATCTTTCTACTGCTGATTTGACTTTCAAAAATCATTCTTCAGGAGTGCGATTTTTGAAAATTAAATCAGCAGTAGAAAGATGCGTATCTCCATACATTTTCAACTGCTGAGTTAAACATATTAAAAAATCGCACTCCTGCCCCCCCCCCCCCCAATTAGATTGATTTGATAATATTGATATTTCTCCTTTCTCAGTGCAGTTTTCTTTCCATCTGACCACTTTCTCATCTCTGCTTTACTAGCCCATTACTGGGTTATGAGTAAGACACGCATGTTTCCATGCTTCCAGAAAGGAGAGCTTCTGATTAAAGGACCTCAAGTTATGAGGGGCTACAGAAACAACGCCAAAAGTAACGCCGAAGCCTTCACAGTGGATGGATGGTTCAGGACAGGAGACCTGGCTGTCATCGACGATGATGGAATACTCACTATTGCTGATAGATTGAATGAGCTGATTAAGGTATGCCTGAGTTTATTAGAGCGCTTTCAAACGAATAACAGCCGTGTAGTCATAGTGAAAATAAGAACTACCGCTATGCTGTAGCTTGCGTCGAATTCGAATGTAGTTGACCCTAGTGGTTCAATAGCTAGAAGCATGGCTATACGTGCAGGGAGTTCTCCCAGGTTTTAGGTAACATCTATGCGATTTGTAACACCACAATCTACTATCCACCAATCTATCTATACTATTATAAAACTGTAACAGGAAGTTTGTCTGTACATTGAAGATATTAACAAAAAAAAAGTTACGATATGGTTTTTAGGTGTCCCTGATTCCATTTCACCAATTTTTGTATTTTTTGTCTGTCTGTTTGTTTGTGTGTTTGTTTGGGTGTTTGTTTGTTTGAACGAGTATCACGCAAAAACTACTGAAACGATTTTGATGAAACTTTTTTTGTTTGATAGCTTATGATCTGACTTAAAATCTGGTATATAATTTGTGCGGACGAAGTCGCGGGTTAACGCTCGTACTATTATAAAACTGCAACAGGAAGTTTGTCTGTACATTGAAGACATTAACAAAAAAAAAGTTACGATATGGTTTTTAGGTGTCCCTGATTCCATTTCACCAATTTTTGGATTTTTTGTCTGTCTGTTTGTTTGTGTGTTTGTTTGTTTGTTTGAACGAGTATCACGCAAAAACTACTGAACCGATTTTGATGAAACTTTTTTTGTTTGATAGCTTATGATCTGACTTAAAATCTGGTATATAATTTGTGCGGGCGAAGTCGCGGGTTAACGCTCGTATTATATACAATGTTCATGACTATACACGGGCTCACTCTCCGTCACACTGGACAGAGTTTCGGTACTACTAGTGAAACGTGGATGTTCTGAAGTTTCAGAATATCTCGGGGAATATAGTCGTGAGCATATGCTTATGCTTCTTGACTATCCATTAAAAATGGCGACAGGCGTTCTACCTATCACTCTATGGGCAGAGTTTTGGAATCGCTAGTGAAAATTTTATGATTACCTATATCCTATAGTACCTATCCCTCTGGGAATCATAGTCATGAGTAGGTCAAAGTAATATGAATGGCTGGGCCATTACGCGACCGACCGTTTCAACCGAGAAAAATAAGTCAAAACAATTGCTAGTCAATATTTATTGCCTTTACTTAGACAAAAATTGTGATAGATATACTTTACCATTATCGAGATCACAAACCAAGTGCGCGCCGGCGCCTGCGCCTATTTCCTGTCATCCTGTGTTTCAAATAAATGCGCTTTGCGCCCATCCAAAGGTCATGAGCAGGAATGCTAATCATTCTTCATTACATTCCAGGTCAAAGGTTACCAAGTACCACCAGCAGAACTCGAAGGAGTGCTCCGTGACCATCCAGCCATCAGCGACGCAGCAGTCGTAGGAATCCCACATCCAACAAATGGAGAAGCACCTAAAGCTTTCATAGTCCTCAAGAAAGACCAGAAAGTCCACGCTAAGGAGATCAGCGACTTCGTTAATGACAAAGTTGCGCCTTATAAGAAAATTAATGATATTGTTTTTGTTGATAGTATACCCAAAAGTGGGGCTGGTAAGATTTTGAGAAGGGAGTTGAAGGAGAAATATTGTTAAATTTTTCTGTAACATAATTAAAAATTCTCACTGTTGCAAGAATAATGAAAATAATTAAAAATATGGTGTTGAAATAGCACGTTTTTAAGAAAACAGTTTCAAAAACATATTCAAAAATATCTAGTACCAGACGCGTTCAAGGTCACGTCAATATAATAGCCTACCGTCTTACCTCTGCTTAGCAGAGACATTAGTCGGGGCTTGCATCAGTCGCCACGCGCTCACTCGTGCACGTTCCGTCCGATTTTAATTATCTATTTTCACTAACCATGCCTTATTGCAGTATTTGGGTGTATAAAATGACTGATATCTGAATCGAACTAATATTACTTATTTTACCCCTGAAAATCGTTAAATAACAAGAAATCTTTAGAACCTTCTTCTTTTCTTGAATTCGGTTATTAAGTTGTAACACATAATTAAATACACCATAGATATCGCACCTATAAAATACAAAGTAAATAAGAGCCTAAGAAATTATTTATTTTATGTAACAACCCTGGTGGCGTCCGTGGGCGACAGCGGGGCGTTGCGGGCTGAGGGGGGAAGTAAGTGTTTGTAAGGCGGCGTTTGGAGCACGTACAAAAGAGATTCGATTACTTTGGAGCATCGTAAGCGACTCCAGACGGCAACGTCACATGAATAGATATCTCGGTGAGGCCGGACCAAAAGATAAGCTTCATACAAACGGGACGCCGCACCGCAGACCGCCGCTAGACCCGTATATACGCCATTTTAATCCTTACATAGTCTAGCGCCGTTGTGCGCGCGTGCCGAAGCTTGACTTCTAGTCGTATCTGTTCATAAGGCAACGTCGCATACGTCGCGCGCTGAAGGATGTAATAAGAACGCTGTCAAAAGCTTCACTATGTAAATTTTTACGCGTACCTACCTGCGTCTGGCATTAGGTGATTAAATTTTGAAAATATATCGTTTTCTAAGGAAGTGATGTATCTGGTTACAGTAATCTGTGGTTTTACCCTACGTTCTTGCAAATGAACGATATGTTATCGAAGGGTAGATTTGTTAAGCTTCTTGTATCAAATGATGTAGAATACAATGTATTTTTATAAAGTTTTTGTATATTCTTTATATTATAATGTTACAAAGTTTTTGTATGTATTGTTATGTTTTTGTATACTTGAGTTTAATTGTAATTTGTTATAAATTTTCGAATTGCAGACTTAAATAATTTTTGATTATAAGAACTATACATAATATGACAGTGTATAGGTTTACATACAAATATTAGTGCTTAAGCACAAAATGACTTTATAAAAAAATATATTAACTCTATAAATACAGGGTGTAAAATTAAAAGGTACAGGGGTGCTTCACACCATCAAACTGGACAACTTTCTATATGGGACCAATAGCGAAATTGCGGCCTGTCCCATACACATTTCAGTCGAGTTGTTGGCAGTTTTGTATGGGACCGCGGAATTTTATTTCGCGATTTTAGTGTTGGTTGTTAGTGTTTTAAGTAAGTGTCCCATTTAATTTTACACCCTGTATTAAAGTTCGTTTTTATTTGTTAACTTTTTTTGTATTAATATTGTAACTCTTTCATTTCGTATTCAATTCAAAACGTTCCTTATTTTTCACACCACAAATACCTACCAAGTACCTAAACAAAAAATAATAAATAACAAAAGAGTGAAATCTTAAATTACAAAAGAATAATTATTGTTAAATAAACGTCTTTTATTTTTTATTATAAACAGTTGTAATTATCAGCTCGCAGCACAAAGCGAGCGAGGCAAGGTGGAATAATAATATAAAATAAAGGATATTTTCAAAAGAAGAGTTAATAGGCTTTTTCTGGGTGAGCGCGCTACATCCTCGGCTTCGTCTACACTTCCCATCAGGTGAGATGAAGCCAAGCGCAAACACATTATGTATAAAAAAAAAAAAAAAAAAAAAATACCTTGCCTCGCCTCGCCTTGCCTAGATTTAGAGCAGACTTTGCTCGATTTTGATGACATTTTCCCGGGAGACGCTTCTAAAGTATGCCATGAGTGCGGACTCATAGCATAGCATCTCACTATATGCCCCCAGGTTATTGTCAGAGATATTCTGAAAACTCAGACCATCCAAGCACTCTTGTCCGGTAACCGGTTGCCTTGGATCCAGATCCGGCATTTTTAATCGTTATGTCCGATCTGGCGGATAAATCATTTGGCAACCCTACACGGGACTGGTGCGAAAGATAAACTTGGCCTAGTCTTAAAAAAATATGACGTTAAGGTGGTTTCAGTCCATACAAAAGTTTGACGCACAATACGCGTAACGGTACGCGTACGGTAAATTTAAATTAAACAACTTTGTACGAAAATCGTAAATTTTGTATGAAAAATTTCAAAGCTTTATATCTTCGTAATTATATCATAAATTGCAAATGTTATTTATGACGCGGCATCTAGATTTTCTAAACTATTTTTCCATATACAACGTGTTAATTAATAAACTCAAAACCTCATACACCCGAACTGATTTATAATAAAATAATTAGATTGAAAAAATGATTTCATTATTTTGATAGTTAAAATTTAAAGTTATACGCATTTTAAGTTTTGAGGCAAAAATGATTTGTTATCATTTCAGCAATGAATGAAAGTACTAACATACTCATGGATACATTTTAATAATCTTGTTTTGATAGTAAGTAGGATGAGTGTGCCCGTGCGGTGGGATGAAATTGGGTTCAGTAAATTTTACACCTAGTTTTTGGGTCGATGGGACGAACAATTTTTTCTGATCCGCAATTTTGTATTGAAGATCCTAAAAATTGGACGTTTTCGACCCATGTTCCTTGGGAAAAGTTGTTTAGTTTCATTCTTAGAATACACCCTTCAAATTTTGATACTAATTAAAAAGTAAGTGTATGTATAATATTAAGTGGCAATTCAGGCAATAAATTAATCATCAAAATTGTTTTTATTATCGATAAATGTTTTCAATCTTATTACCTAACATTTATTAATCACAAAAAACACATAAAAATACAGAACACCAGACACAAAAAACCATAATAAACTTAAACACAAATTACAATTAAAATATGTCCTCCAAAGCGCCCACCAGAGTACCTAGGAGGCTGGCCGCATTACCTACGAAAAATGTACCTATGAAAATGTTGCCTCACAAAACCCTATGTACATACATACATACCCCAAAACACCCAAGTAATATGTACCTAAAGAGGTGGTTAAGTCTATCAATCTGAACAACATTCAATATAGAGCCAAGATCTAGAGAATGTATAAAATCTGCTGTTACATACAAAACTCTAGTATCTAATCGACTCCAATACAGGGACTGCTGAATGACTGAGCTGACTTTTTCATGTCTCCATAGTGAAAGTGGTTCAGTTAGATGGTCTGAACACACCTTTTAAGGTGTTTTGTTACACCTTGTTTAAATTATTAGATCTCTTCAACAGCCTAGTCGTAAGTAAGTCAACATCTTGGTTACACCCTTGACACCTCCGGGCTTGCACTGCTGAATTTCTCTTTTATTGAGGTGGTTTCAGTCCATACAAAAGTTTGACGCACAATACGCGTAGACGGAATTAATAAAAGTAAAATTTTATATATGGAAAAATAGTTTAGAAAATCTAGTTGCCGCGTCACAAATAGCATTTGCAATTTATAATACAATTACGAAGATATAAAACTTTTAAAATTTTGTATGAAAAATTTCAAAGCTTTATATCTTCGTAATTATTTTATAAATTGCAAATTGACCCCTCTGCAACCACCTTAATAAAGATATTTGTATTGTATTGTATTGCACTAGGGCGAGTGAGAGAGGACGACACCACTGCTGTTGGTAACCGAGAGGAAGGGACGTCAAAATTGGTGCTTTGTCGTAACTCTATACAGTGCTAAGTTTTCTGACATCTAGTAAAACGTAGTTCAATATACCGCGATAGTTGGAGTTGGTGGCTAAGCCACAGAACATTATAACATTATAATGATTTGAAATTTGAAAAGAAAAAAAAATGATTTAAATTTTTTTTTTAAATGCGAAGAAACTTTTCCCCAACCTAATATATAGGTACGGTCGAATTGAGAAACCTTCTTCTTTTTTGAAGACGGTTAAATAAAAATAAAATTATGTAAAAGTTTGTGGCGATGCCGATGTTTGGATGTGTGTCATGTTTTTTACTCGATAACGCATCTGATTTTGATAAAATGCATAGATAGAATTATGTTCTGGACTAACACAAGGAAAGGTAGATACTTACGTACTTTTTAGGGTTCCGTACCAAACGGGACCTTCTTCCTAAGCCTACGCTGTATACTGAATAGAACATTTGTAGCGCGGCACTCAAAATAGTGACTTAGGCAAAGAGTTTCACGAATTTTATAAAACTGTCTTTATCTCGAAAACTAAGAACCTTTTCCAAAAGTAAAATGTTGTCAGATTGACTGATTGATTATTTTTATTTTTTTTATTTTATTTTAGTATATTCTGGTTAGGCATGAACTAACCTATCAGCATCCACCGGGTTGACGTCGGTTTACGGGACACCCTGTATATTATTATGTGGTCGTCCTGCCTTGCTAGCATGCCACCCACGACAAAGAGTTTAAACGAGAAAAACGTCATGCGCGCTCTTTCTGGCCTACGTAAAATAATAAAGATGGAGGCACATCTCGATTTTTGTCCTTTTCTCGGGGGTGGCATGCTAGCTAGGCTGGTTGTACTACGGAACCCTCGGTGCGCAAATAGGACTCGTACTTGGTCGGTTTTTAAAGTAAACGCAGGCGAAGTCGCTGGCAACAGCTAGTTATGATAGTTACCTATTATATTTAAGTAAGTAGGTAGTTAGGCTGACAAGTGGACTTTTTTGCGAGAACACTATTACACTTAGTTGCAGAAACGCTCATTAAAGTTAATCCTCCCTTAAATCTCTTGCTATCACTTTTTGTCTTGTTGACGTAGTAAAAGCTAGCAAGAGATTTAATGGAGGAACTACTCTACTGACCGTTTCTGCAACTGAGTGTTAGTATACCTAATTATTCTTCTTCTTATCTTGTGGGCAGAGCCCTGGTGTCAGAGTTTTTTCAGACCGCCTTGCGGCCTCTGACATGGTTTTTATGTAACGACTACTACCACCAGAGATAGTAGCCGGGACCAACGACTTAACGTGCCATCCGAAGCAAATCATTTTTCTTTTCAGACAATCAGGTGATTCAGCCTACAATGTCCTAACCAACTGGGGAAAAACGCACAAAGTGACATTTCACTAGTTGTCCCCCGTGGGAATCGAACCCACGACCTCCGTGTCGAGAGCCAATGCTCTTAACCATTAGACCACGGAGGCAATTACCTAACTATTAAGAGACCTACATACATACATATATATGGTCACGCCTATGTCCCACTACTGGGGTAGGCAGAGACAACAGATCGCCACATGCTACGATTCTGACATACATCTTTAGCTTCCTCAACATCCATAAATTTCTTCATACAAGCTCGTCGGTTCCGGGTACATTTTATTTGGCCCTTCTTCAGTACCTACGCATCCGATTTGGTCAGCATACGTGCGCCTAGGGCGACCCCTTTTAATTAAGAGACCTAACTATTAATAAGTAAAGAACTAATAAAGTTTTGTTAAAGCATTAATTTTTATAGCCAACAGTAAAACTAATGTTGCCTACCTAGTATCTAATAAAATAAATAACATTGGTGTAAGTTAATACTATATGATTATAGGTACTTTGGTTTAATAGGTCTAATGTAAGATAAAGATAGCATGATATACGTGCTTATGTTAATCGTAAACACGATAATTATACAATACTTATTATTCATAGTGTCGTTCGCATAGTTAACGTTGGCAGGGCCGTATTAAGGCTAAGGGGGCCCTGAGAATGCTGAATTTAGGAGGCCCTTTTATCAAGCAATAAAGCTACAAGAAATCATAAATCACCTGAATATTTTTGTGCCATGATTAAAATAAGGTTCTATCCAATGATATTGAACACAAGATATTGTTATCTTCATAGAAAATAGCGTTTAAAAGTGTGCCGCGCCACAGTCGTCTCACTCGTAGCATTGATTGACGCGGACTATTGAAAGACGATCCAATTGGGTCGTTTTCCAGTCTTCACTTCGCGCGCGCTAGTAGCAGAATCTGCTTATTTTTGGTATAATATTACTGGTTCTATTTCTATCTCTAGCAATGACTAAAAAGAAAAATTTAGTAAAAAATGCAAAACACATTTTCGGTTTTTCATACGAACTTTCCCTCTATTGGCGACGAAAACATATATTAAAAACATAAATATGTCGGAATAAGCAGATCGTAGGTTTGGAACTCGCGAACCATAAAAAAATGTCGTACTTTTGTTTGGTTTAATACCCTGAGAGATTTTTATCTTTGAAAAATGTTATCAATAAAGTATCAAAGTCCCACGATTCAAGTGAGCAAAGATTTCGATAAAATAATCAACGTCACCTTGAAGTGATAATTGTATTGTTGTTTTTTTAACAGTTTATTTTATTTTTCCTCGTAGTTTACTATCATCATAAAACCCGTTTGTTTCTAGATAATCTCACGACATGAGGCATTGTTAACATTATCTGATGTCAACAATGGGGGATTTAGCACCCAGTCCGTACCAGGACCTCGGCATAGGACGTTACTGGGGCTACGCGGCGGATTGGGTAGCGGGGATCTGTGAGAAGAGAACCGACAGAATTAGTGCTCATCGTAACCACTAGGAGGGCTGTACGAAATTCAATACAAAAAATAGTTATGACCACAGACTTGCCTCCACTTCGCTGCCATCAATCCAGGTACATTTTGGGCCCGCGTGGTGGAGTATGGCCCTGTGGCCTAGTCCCTTTCACCATATTCGTGAGAAGAGGCAATGGCCCTGCAGTGGGATCCTAAATGCTAGAATTTTTATTTTAAAAGTAAGAATAAAAAGGTCAGTAGGTACGTACATTTCTTAACCCATAGATATACATCTGACACATTTTTAAGGGAATGATCAGACTGTCAAACTGAACAACTTTCTTTATGGCACCAATAGCGAAATCGCGAAAAAAATGTTGTTCCATGCTAAACTGCAAACCTACTCGAGCCTGTCAGCATATTAAGTTGGACCCTTTATATTTTTAACCTATTTCGTCCCGCTATTGAGCAAACTTACTAGTCTGTGGTCTCCCCTAAGCTTTTCCAACCTTCTCCCTTGGATATGTTATATGTTATATGTCAAGATTGACAGTCGAAGCTACAAAACCGTAGAAATTTTTTTTAACCAGTATTGGCCCTTAAACCCTATCCATATACACGCACACAGACATAATAAGTATGGCGCCTGACGCACACCAACCTAAGAAAGTTGACCACTTTTGTTTTATACGGTAGAAGCATGAGGCTCTTTCAATACATATACTTTTTCTAAGCCTTCTCCATTCCATGCCGGCAAATGACTGCATTCTACTTCTCGTGAGCATCCAGATCTCAGAGGAAGGATCTCTTTATATCCAGATCGTCGATCCATATCTTTCTGTGTCTACCCCGGCCCTGGTTTCCCTCATCATACTTTTATTTATAACTCGAAAAATTAACAAAGGTACAAAGAAAGAGCCTACAAAGAAGTTATTTTGTATAACAACAAACACTTAAGTATAAACCGGGTGTCGAACCCGGAACAACGAATTCGTTTCAAGGACCGTGTTGTCATTCCAACACAAGTGTTTCATTCGGAAATGTCCGAATACAAAGACACGAGAAGAAAATGCATTATTTACAATGGGAAAATCTATGTAAATAACTAGCTTAATGTCACCACTTCACATTGACACGTTATTCATAACTATCTTACCTGTAGTTAAAGGTTTATGTACCAGTGCTAGTAGCCCTAGTCATTTTACGGTATTAGCTGGGACTAAAGAGCCAATTTGAACTCATAAATGTAACAAAATTAAGAAAAAAATCTCTTCATCAACAGTTTCAAATTAAAAATTTTGGTATTATCTCGTTATAAAAAACCAGATGGTAATTTTTTTGCACTTATTTAAGGCATTATCATTATACATTCTTCAAACATGGTGTAAATATTTTTGTCTACTTAGAAGGTTTTGAAAAATACATTTGTATTTTCTAATAGAAAAATCATTTTTTCAACGCCTATCATATAGCTCAAAAATAATTTATATTGTAAAATCTTATTCAAATAAATACCGTGGTAATATTATTAATTTAAAAGCCTTCATGGACTCATAATTTTGATTTCTATGTTGCGCATAGAATTTTTTTTAATATGTTTCAGATAGTCTTTTTGTCGCTAAATAGTGCCAGTTACAGTTTAAAAGTCCAATTAATAATTATTTCCCACCTCTCCTAACAAAACTCCGTAAAATGACTGGGCTATAGGTAAATTTGCTTCCTATTTGGTAATTATAAAGGTTCTAAAGGTTATAATAGTATACAACTAGGCATATAGGGTGTAAAATTAAATGGGACACTTACTTTTTAAATGGGTGCTTCAGACTATCAAACTGAACAACTTTCTCTATGGGACCAATCGAAATCGCGAAAAAAAATCTGCTGTCCCATACATTTCAGTCGAGTTATGTTTGCAGTTTTGTTTGAATGAATGAATGAAATGAGAAGCATGTCTATTCATCTAGAAGATGAGGCTTCATGGCATTGTTCAACTGATT
Source organism: Agonopterix arenella (assembly GCA_927399405.1). Taxonomy (NCBI): domain Eukaryota; kingdom Metazoa; phylum Arthropoda; class Insecta; order Lepidoptera; family Depressariidae; genus Agonopterix; species Agonopterix arenella. Next base: position 1,788,086 of record OV656704.1, read on the forward strand.
ATGGCTGATGATTTTGAGAGGTTCGTTGATGTGCCTTTGATGACTGATTTATGCTAAAGGAAGGTAGGTTTATCTTGGCAGGTCTTGGTGATTCGTGATTCTTCTAAGTTCACTGTTCTAAGTGCAATAGGGGATCGGACAATTAGTCAAATTAGCAACTTTTAATCGAACGTCAAAACGCGCGCGATGTATGAAGAATTGTAGTAGGTACTAAATACCCACAAGTGACGTCATCAACATTTCATTGCTTTTTATAGTTCATCATGTTATTAAAAATAGTATTCTAGCTAAAAAAAAACTAAAAATGTGAGTAGGTATAGCGTTATTTTCAAATATTTTTTTTTACAAAGAAGATAAAACTATTAAGCTTTTATACCTTATTCCAGGTCTATTATTATATTTGAGAGCGGCTTACTTGACTTCCGTTTCCGAGCGAACATTACCCTAGTAAAACGCCATCTGGTGGACACAATCAGCAGCCAGGCAGTGGGGGGGCACGGCCAATGAAGCCGGTGCCCGCCATTTTATTTTCATTGGCGTTTTGAATTCCTACTGAGCGGACATGTAACGGAAAGCGCTGCCTTCCCGTTACCGCCATTTTTAAATATAAATTTTAAATTTTCTTTTTCTTAATATCGATTTGTTTTTCGATGGTTAAATGATTAATTTGCATAGTTATTGCATTAACAAGTGCCCGTAAATAGTAAAGTGCGTATTTTCGTCGTCGTGTCGTCGGGTCGCAGGAGTGATGGAGTCTTCGAGGGTGGACAAAGACGCGTTTGTTGCAGAAATCTGATAAGTAGACTTCGAGCATATTACTTATAGATTACAATTTCCATTGTTCGTATGGTGTAGTATGCTGAACATTTCCAAAGAATTCTGAATGTATGGCGGTTGCATATTTCTGTGCATGAACCGTTAAATGTTACACTGCAGAGAAAAACATTTCTAAATCGTTTTCGTCTGGTTTAATGAATGTGATTGAGTGGCAATCTATATGTGTGTCGTTAAAGCTAACTAAGATGTTCGTAGTATTATTTTTCCTGTGTTTCTACCCCCGTCCAGGGACGTATTTGTAATGTGTCTATAGGAACAGGTCTGCTGCGGATGAAGCACAGAAGCGAAGACATTCTAGTCTTAATATCCAGGCTTGCGCTGTCCGTGCGTAACGACAGTTCACCAAGCAGGTATCAGGTTAAGGTACGGTAACATAAGTGGCCTGGGGTCGACACTCGACGATTATCCCACCGTTTGGTTACTGTAGTATATAAAGAAGATTAGTAATGTCGTCGCATTGCTATTTTTCTGCCTGTGTAAAGCCGATACTGGACAAGCTACCGACCCGGTACGGCACTCCCTGCCGGTGTTCGCTTAGCTCACTGGTACCATGCGGCGGGCGGTCTCCCCACGCACTACCATTACCACGAAGATCTGCCGTCCACGCTCCTGCTGGCTGCATGATACCGTGATGATCTGCCGCCCACGCTCCTGCTTGCGGCATAATACCGTGACCTGCCGCCTACATTCCTGCTGGCGGCATATTACCGTGATGATCTACTGCACACGCTCGTGCTGGCGGCGTAATACCGTGATGACCTGCTGCCTACATTCCTGCTGGCGGCATAATACCGTGATGATCTACCGCCCACGCTCCTGCTTGCGGCATAATACCGTGACCTGCCGCCTACATTCCTGCTGGCGGCATATTACCGTGATGATCTACTGCACACGCTCGTGCTGGCGGCGTAATACCGTGATGACCTGCTGCCTACATTCCTGCTGGCGGCATAATACCGTGATGACCTGCCGCACACGCTCCTGCTGGCGGCGTACTACCGTGATGACCTGCTGCCTACATTCCTGCTGGCGGCATATTACCGTGATGACTTGCCGCCCACGTGCCTATACTGGGGGCTCAACACCACGACGACCAGCCGACCACGTGCCTACTGCCTGGTGGGTCGGTATCCCGCGTGGCATCTAGCATCGGGAACCAAACACAAGGTAAAAGAATGGAGGGAATTAAGTGTCCCGGTACCTATCGGACATTAATTGCCCCCAATCTCCCATGACATACGCAGAAAGCCATTTCCATAAACTTTTTCTTTTCATGTTCTGTAATGGTCATCAAATTTTATGTCTGAAACTTTCCAGCGTACCGACTGCTACCTGGTCATCGTTTCTAGATGCGCCCGTATCCACGGAGGACTACGTAAATTTGAAATTCCTAATAAGATTAAAGACATTCATGATTTCGCGCAGGAATCGGAAAGCATTATCACGCTGTAATCACCGTTCGTGGTTTTTATTTGGATTCTGTCGTCTAAACGAGTCCCTTTTTTGTTTTTAACAAGCTTTTATTTAAATGTGGTTGTTAAATGTGGGGTACCTACCTGCAATACCCACCTACTAATCTAAATGAGACGATCCTAATTCGAACCTGTTGGGTGGTCCTCTTTGGTAAATATTACATTCAGTGAAAACAAGATTATGCAGAACTTATAAATCAGGATGACGTTCCGGTGCTCGAAATAATATATAAAATATTCATAAGTGCTTAAGGGATCCAGGCTGTCCGTTTAACGAATTTTCACTTATAAAGTTGCAGTACAAAGATCGAAATAAAAATTTACAGAAGGTCACGTAACTCTGTTCTTTCTGGCAATCCAATCCAGAGTTTAGTAACCCTACGTTTGGTAAAGTTCAATTAATTATTGGTGCCTTCTCCAAACACCAACATTTTCTATTTTTGCAAAGGATTCTAATCATTTCAATCGGAGCAGGAGTATCTGATGGTTACACAATACACGTTGGACGAATACCCAAGGTTGTTAATCAATAATTCTATATTTTGGTTTGTAATATCATGCAAGCAGTTTCAGAAAGTCACACATTTTCTGAAGTGCATTCTTTCAAAAATGCATTACTTTATAAATAATATATAATTATATCTACCTACTTTATGTAATAAAATAACTGATAGCTAAGCTATCTTTGTATGTGGCTTGATGCGTCGGTCTGCTATTCTCCCACACAATTTTGTCCCATTAATTTGTTGCAGTATTAGCACCACGTAATAAATAATGAATGCACGTTACACAAAAACTGCAAAGAAGGAAGCTGAAAGATAGCTGCCTATAAGGTGTGTTCTTGGCATATCAATTATACCGCCGAAGGGTTCTATTCTATCCGATATTTCGTCATGCTTCGTATTGTGACTGTCGCTTTCTATATATTTAAATACTTGAAACCTGAACTGAAAAACATATGTGATGAAATCACACATAAATAAAATCCCTTTTACGAGGGTAGTTCATAATTTTTGTGATGTCGTGCCTGCGCGATATGCCTAGGTTTTTGCGAAATGCATTCTTATGACCGTGGCCATGCCGTGACCATGTTTTCCTGGAGGATGTTCCGAATCCAGTCTATACGCTGTACGCTCATAATGTTTCTTATCTGTCATGTGCGTGTTGCGTAAGGTTACAATATTTGAAAAGCCGTTATTATTGTTAATATTTGAAAGACAATGGGTTAAAATCTTATAGGTACTTGAAAAGTTAGTCGTTTTCGTTTTTAATACTAATTCAGTATAAATTAAATAGTACGATTGAGTCTTTTATGTGGAGTGAGCTACCAAAACATGCTATTCAGCTTGGGTTGACAATCGTTTTTTATGACATCATTTTATCAACTATCTTAATTTATGCTAACCGAGTGTTATCGGTTGACTGGGCATCTTTCAAACATTCTAATCGCTCGTTACATACCTACCTGACATATATGCATAACTTAGGTAATATCCTTATTTTATCAGTTGGTGTTTTTATTATGCTGAATGAAGTCTATTATATTATTTGCTGATCAATCATCAAAACTTGTTCACGGTGACCGGTGGCTTGAGACCTGTTCGTACCAGAGGGAATTGATTCCTGCCGAATAATGACTTGCACGAATTTTTGCCTCACCTTTAGGCCTTAAATGTAACCCAGAGCCAAATATATAAAGCTTCGGTATAACTGCTAAGCTATTTGTAATATCTAGGTGTTATGAATGTCCTCTGCAAGGAGACTACGGATATGTGCATGTATGCGAGCAGAATTCTTAGATGAAATACTAACGTTGTTATATTGTCGCTATCGACATTCATACAAATAACAGTGACAGTTTGTGTATTTTACATTTGAAGTTTCTTTCTCAGTCAGCTTGTCACCCATTAATTTTTTATTACGTCCTACGGTACAAATCTACCTAGGTTTCATGATGAATTATTATTGTCACGCCGCGTATTCCTGGATTCATCAGAAGTCTGCAAAGCGAGTCGGATATTTGCACCTGACGGCTGACGAACCATCTTGTTGTAAAATTCAGTTGAACCCCATGAAACCACCACTTTCAACTGAATGAAACCCATTCACTCACTGCTATTCTATACGGTGTTGTACGGTGAAGATGAAGTCCGTTGAGATCAAATCACGGCTTTGACTGTCGTTGCTCCCTACATTTATCTTTTTATCGATGTCGATATTACATTGTGCATCCCTATGCCATTGTCAATGGTATTCTAATATCTTGTGATTGCAGTTTTTATTGGTATCAGTTTGAAATAATGTTGGTTCTCACACGAAACCACTCAAATTCAAAAACAAATTTGGGTCACGCACCATGCCAACCATATTCATAAAGAATGTTATATAAACATTTTTGGTTTTCGCACAAAGCAAACCAATTTGAAATAATCAATGAACTTCGTATAAATCACATTGGCGTCAATCCAGAAGCAATCCAGCAGCCGATACCAAACACTTCTCAAATATAATAATAGACCTGGAATAAGGTATAAAAGCTTAATATAACAATTTTACCTGTAAATAAAATTATTATTAAGCATACTTACCTTATTCCAGGTCTATTTTGTACACCTGTCTGCTGTAATATCGTCCTTCCAGATCTTAAAGAACGAAATCATAAACTATTTTTTAAGGCATAGCAGGATATGATCGTGCTGGCGTAGTGGGATAGTCGTGCTCGCTCTCTGACACGGTCACACCTACACTAGTCGTGTTGTTTGCTCGCATTCTGCAGCACGATCACGCTGAACGCTAGCTGAATTCAAATCTTCAATGAAAATAAAATGGCGGGCACCGGCTTCATTGGCCGTGCCCCCCCACTGCCTGGCTGCTGATTGTGTCCACCAGATGGCGTTTTACTAGGGTAATGTTCGCTCGGAAACGGAAGTCAAGTAAGCCGCTCTCAAATATAATAATAGACCTGGAATAAGGTAAGTATGCTTAATAATAATTTTATTTACAGGTAAAATTGTTATATTAAGTAAGTAACCTAAATATATTTAATGCAGTCCGCTCCCCTAGTATTCTATAGATGCCCCACCATAGAGGCAATTTTATACCGCAAGACCTTACTCAGTTTCTTTGAACTTTTTGTCTTTTCGAAATTATTTAGTTAAATAAATTATTGTATTTGTAATTAATGTATGTCGTCAACAAAGTCCACTTTTTATCACCATTTCCAGTTGCATTCATTCGATCAATTCAATCATTAAATATTCGAATTCACGACTTTGCAATACATCGCTTGCTGATCTAGCGCATTTATTTCACAGCCTCAATAAGCCAGCAATGCATCTGCACAATTAAATGTTGTTGTGTAGAGTTTATAATTAATTGACCTTGATGTCATCAGGGCGTCGCTCATCGGGCAAACAAACGGTGTTACCAGATTGGTGATTTATGGGCTACATCTAGTGTTTTCCGGGAAAAAATTAGAGGAAAAAACAGTTTCCGTTCCGTTGGTTTAATGACAATTTAATCGATACCTACGTTATTGTAGGTCTATAATGTTGTGAGCCTGGTGTATTACCTATGAAGGGTAAATTTTGATTCAGTGCGGATAAGTACTGTAACTGAATGTATACCTAGGTTCCTAATACCTACTTATCAAAATGAACAACTTAAGTTTTACTTCCCCATACATTTGAGTCGAGTGGGCAGGAATTTGCTCGGTATTGCAGTTTCAAGTGTGAAACAACGGATTTTTTGTTCGCGATCTCGTAGTAACCTATTGTGTTATTATTGTATATAATTATAGTATTGTGTTATTGTGATCTACATCGCCTACCAATCTTCTTTCACAATTTCCTCTATCCTAAGGTTGTCTGGAAGAAATAGCTTTTTAGCGATAAGACCGCCTCTTTTTGTGCCTTTTGTATTTCCTGATTGATTGCTCTCTGTATACTCTGTTTTTTTTTGTGTCAAATAAAGTATAATTGATTGATTGATTGAGTAACCTCCTTAGTAAAAGTTGTTTAGTTTGATGGGTAAATTAAGAGGTTAAGGCACAGAATGTAAAAGAAAGAGTATGGTAGGTAGGTACTACATACCCGTATAGTACTTCTCATCAGGGCTGTCTTTAGCCTATTAGAGGCCCTGGGCACTTTAGGATAATGGGGCTCCTATGACAATGATATGAATATAACAGAGGACTATTTTATTAACAACATGCAAAAGGTACTCCTTTTGCATCTTTTTACAAATATATTTTTTTTTTTTATTATTATTTATTTTATAATATTTATTTATTTAGGTCTAAATCTAGAATTTTGCTTACCAGTAGGTAAGCAAAATTCTAATTAAAATTTGTAGGTAGGCAGCCAAATTGTTTCAGTTGTTTGTTAAGCCCCTTGTTAATATAATAATTAATATAATAGAATACCAAAAAACTTTTATTTTCGGAAAATAATTATATTTATCGGCAATATCGGTTATCGGTTGGTGGTCGGACAGGGGGCAGGGACTAGGGGCCCCATCGAACGCATTGGGGCCCTGGGCACTTGCACAGAGTGCCCAGTGGAAAAGATGGGCCTGCTTCTCATGGCCTATTTGACAAATATCACACATAAGCATACCAAATAGGTACCGTTTTTCTACGTGAATATAGGCAATAAAACTATAAAAACGTTGATCTTTTGGTTGCATTTTCGCCTATTTTACTCCTATATGCATCTAAAACCGAAGGTTTTATCAGTTGCTTTACTTTTTTGTGTTATTCCATTCTCCAAAACATAGCTGGCAAGACCACTGACCAAGCAAACAAGCAAGCTTGTTTTTAATTTGTTTAGTTACAAACCGGTCTCCGACGAAGTAACACGTCTACTTCGTATCTTTATAAACTAAAGTTGTTTTGTTCTGTGATTTCGCATATAGACTTGTTTTACATGGTCAGTGGTAAAATGTACACTTTCTTTATTAATTTAAAGTGATATTTTGTTTATACCTATGAAATGGGTTGTTTTTAAAAGCCGGTGTTTTAATGTTATGTGCGCTAACTATTTTGTTCTATATGCAAGGCTTGTTTGTTTGTACGTAAGTGGTTGGTAATAATCTAATCTATTAGTAAAACGGTTCTAAAATGATTATTTGAATAATTTAAAACCGTGGCAATGTTGGTATAATTTTATTGTACCTACACTTGCTGAAAATGTAAGTTAGTTATTTAGGTATAGGTAGGTACATATTATATAGTTACATAGTACATTTTTAAGGGAATAAATAAAGGGGTATGGGTAAAGTTGGCGCTGTTTTGAACTTTCACGGCCACTGATGGAAGTTGTAAAATTAGGTTTGAGGATTCTAAAGGAAACAAACTTACTATGGAGCACATATAGCTAAGTAATAACGGGGCTGAGATTTACAGGATAGATTTTTATTGACTGGTCTGTAGGGTAGGTACCTTAACCGTTGTTGCTACAAAAAAACGACCCTAGAAGACTATCCTTAACTTTTTAAGACATTTAAACCTGCATTTACAGATTGTGGAAAAAAATACTGTCAATAAGAAAATAGGCAATATTCACAAATACTTTTTTTATGCAAATCGATTCTGTTTCTTATAAAGATCAAAAAACTCTTATCAGACCAACTGAGGTAAGAGTAAGTAGTACTTGAAATGTCAGAAAAAACTTCTTTTCTCATACATTTCATACAGTCCATTGCGCGTTGACACACTTGCCACTTGTCTTGGATATTGAACTCCAATACGAGTGGCAACGCGCAATGGTCCAACTAATATCGGCCATAATCTCATAATCGGTACTAAATCACTCTAAAATAGTAAAATAATATGCTAAATATACGATAAGTCTATAAGATAAGCAGCTTTAAAGTACGAGTGAATAGGTTTCTTCTGGGTGAGCTCGCTACATCATCGACCCCATCTTCGTCCTGAGGACTAGATTGAGGTCAAGAGCAAACCCATAAGTAATAAAAAAAAAATATATAAGCAGATACGTAATAAATTAATAATTATCGTACAAATCTCGTGCGACAATGACATAATTACACTATTTCTTAGTTTACTTAGTTGAGTTGTTGCACCGGATCGGCAATTTATTTTTATAATAATAAATAATTTACGTACTCCTTCAACGAAAACCCAGTGTTCGTAAATAAGTCACTCATTGGTAAGAATCTCATTTATTAATAAGGAATAAGCAGATTTCCAGTGTGGACAGAAAGGTTTAATATGAAATTTAATATGAATATTTGGAATATGAAATAAAATAAAAATGTTAACATTAAACATAGAATATAATATGCTAAATATACGATAAATATAAAAGATAAGCAGTACATAATTATCGTAAACATATCGTGCAACAATGACACAATTACATTATTTCTCAGTTATTTTAGTCGTTGTTGCACCGATTCGGCGATTTGTAGTTCGATAAGTATAATTAATTAAGTTTTCCTTCAACGAAAAGCCAGTGTTGTTACAAATTGTAAATAAATCACACATCTTAAAGAATCTGATCTAATAATAAGAAATAAGCTGATTTCCTGTGTGGACAGAAGAGTAAGAAATGGAATAAATGATATAAAATAAAAATGTAAACATTACCACACCTACTAGTCCTATACAACAGTACACGTTACACGTCAGAGTCGTTTTGAATATTTGACTAAGCATTTAGGTCAATAATGCAAATCGCACAACATACATTAATGACGACAACGGCAACGAAGACTATAAACATTAGACTGATGATTGTGCAAAACTTTCTGTTAAAATCCTTTACTTTTATGAGTCCTTTTACGTACTTTTACCGTTCAGTAGCGCCCTCATCTCAATAATTACGATTTCTGAATTAAGAAAACATATGAAGTATTGTATAAAAATAGTTATTCGGTTTTTAGTAAGTTTGGCAGCAAGCACTATTTTATTTCGGGCGTTCATCATTCAGAAATCTTTAATATTGTGATGAGAGTGCCACTGAACAGTAAAAGGACTCTTAAAAGAAAACACTACCATTTATGGACACTATCCGGGACCAACTTTCCGAAGCACGAAGGCAACGTTCCAATTAAATAGGGTAGTTACACAGGACACCTGACCGAGTGTTGCTGATCTCTGTGATCCTTTTAAAAATACTGAAGCATATAAGCATTTTTCTACAACGACCAAATAACTTTTTATTCCGATAAAATTTTAGCCAATTTAAGTCAAGTAGTGATAGGCGCCGAAATTATCACACTAATGACAGTTACAACACTATTTGTTTGGAGATAAGAGATTGAACATGTCTATTAATAGACTCGGTTTAGCAAATTATAGCCTAGTGTTGATATTTTAACGTTTAGTCTTTTTTCGCCGTATTCCTTTTTGGAAATGTATTCATATCAGGAAGCTGGCAAAGGTATATCTGGTTTGTATCCTTAATACATATCAATCAATTAAAATATACGGTCAGTTACAAATAATTTTACCTGTCCAAAGAGGAATTCAGCGGAAAAGGACTAAACCGCCTATAGCAGCTATTTACGCATGTTTGTAATTTGTATACTTTATCACAAAAACGGACACTGAAGGAGCTTTTGGCAAAATTAATATGGACTGGTACAACTTGGTGCTTTAAATTGAGATCACTACTCATTCTCTTAGTCGACTATTCAGCACCTGACTCGGATTGTCGATATATTGTGTACTTTTTAATATGCTGAAGCTTAAAAAAAAAATCACGCGGATTGACCTAAATGCGGACGCAATTTTTGCGGAAATCGCAAAAAACAAAATCAGCTGTTCTAATAACTAGCTGATTTTTCATGCGATTTCGATGTCGGTTCCATAGAGAAAGTTGTACAGTTTGATAGTCTAATCATCTTCATACAAAACCGTGAGCTTGGATAAGTTATATGTCATGATAGACAGTTGAACCTACGAAAGAGTCGAAAAAAATTGCAACTGGCATTGGCCTCTAAACCCTACCTATATATATCCTACCTACCTGGACACTCGAACTTCGCAATTGCTTGAATGTTTACGTTCCAATGTCAACTCTATTACAATTAAGTTCGGACCGAAACAGTCGCGATATATCGAAAATCGAAAGTCCGGGTACAGGGCCTGGGGATCTAACCGGACACTCGAACTTCGCAGTTGCGTGAACTTTTTCGTTCCAATGTCAACTGTTTACAATGAAGTTCGGACCGAAACGGTCGCGATATACCTATCGAAAATAGAAAGTCCGGGTACAGGGCCAGGTTCTGCGTTTGCGATCATTCTTAACACGCATTCTATAGTAGAATAGTGACACAACTGTTGCGTAATTGTATAAGTATTGCACATGTTCATTTTGCAAACAGAGTCTCATTCTTAGTAGGACGTTGAACTTGATAATGGATCTTCATAATAAACATTATCATCATCGTAGGATATGTAATGCTCAACCCCATTATTAAACCGATAATGGGACAATGAGACATTGGATCATTTGAGAAATGAAACTTTTATTTTAAAATGTTATTTTCAAATAATGTTACTATTTAGCACGCATTCAAAATATTATCTACTTAGGTTAGCTTAACAATACGCTTGAGTGAATAAAAATGTCACACACGTACGCACGGCGACTGCGACACATCAAGCTATACAAAACCAACATAAGCTGCACGGCTAGCATGCCATCCACGACAAAGCATTTAAACGAGAAAAACGTCATGCGCACTCTTTCTGGCATACGTAAAATAATAAAGACGGAGGCACATCTCGATTTTTATCGTTTTCTCGGGGGTGGCATGCGAGGCCTACTGGGCGCGCGTAGGTCGAGTAACATATACCGTCGCGCGGCCAGTTTATGTTCATTTTGTATACTTTTATGTGTCGCCGTGTGAACATACAAGACAAACAAAAATAAACGCACGACCATAATCCCAATCTGGGTGTTCAGAAGCTTTGCGACAACCGATTTACCTTTTTTTTCGATCAAAAATTCTAATCATAAATTTTTACAAATTTCAGAAAATTTCAAAATCCGCTGAATAATAAACAAACATGCCGTCCAGAAACCTTATCACGCTACAAAGGACTCTAAATACACTGAGAAAGAGTTCGAAATGCGTTACCGTGCACACGAGGAGGAGCAGTGGATGGACTCAGGACAACATAGTGAAGTCGCCATACAAAAGTATAGAAGTGCCAAATTGTACTTTGTATGACTATGTTTGGCAGGATTTGGAGAAATGGCCAGAAAGGACAGTTGCCGTAAGTATTTTAAAGTACCGACAACTTTGTACGCCCATGAAGTAGGTGCTCTGAAAGGCTAGGCCAGAATATTTGAGTTATGAATCAGCCCACATCAAACCACTGCTAGGCATAGGGTCCTTCTTAATATGCTGACCCTTTTATAAGGGGATGATCAGAACGTCAAACTGAACAACTTTTTCTATGGCAAAAACATCGAAATCGCGAAAAAAAATCTGCTCTTCCATACAAAACTGCAAACCTACTCGAGCCAAATGGATGGGACAGCTAATTTTTTTTTTGCGATTTCGATGTTGGTCTCATAAAGTTGATCAGTTTGATGGTCTGATCATCCTCTTAAAAAAGTGTCAGCATAATTAAGAAGGACCCTGTATAGGCCTCCTGTTTATTGCACCATTCATCTTGGACCTAAACGGATCTGACCTAGGTACCTATTTCTGACCCGCAACGCTTACATTTAGCCCAGTCACCAAAAGGAGCCCTATACAGAGGCCTCCTTTTTATATGGTATCTATTTCTGACCCGCTACGCTTACAATTAGCCCAGTCATTTTACGGAGTTTTGTTAGGCGGGGTAGGGTTAGGTATTATTAATTGGATTTTAAACTGTAACCGGCACCATTCAGTGACCAGAAGAACAAACTTAAAACATATTTAAAAAAAATCGCTAAACAACATAGAAATCGAAATTGTGTGTCCCAGAAGGCTTTTAAATTAATAATATTAATTTAACTACCAGTAGATGGCGCTCACGTCCCCTTAAGACGCAACAGATTGAAAAAATTCGTTCTCTGGGTAGTGGGCTCGGTGGCGAAATTGGATAACGCAGTTCCCCGGTTTGGAAAAGTGCGGGTTTAAGTCCCGCCCAAGACAAATTTTTCAATCTTTAATTTGATTCGAAATAGCACACATGGCTGTAACATGTTTAAAAATCAATAATATTTGAAATAACTCATTTATTTCATCAGAACAATACAGTAGGCCTCGCATGCCACCCCCGAGAAAACGATAAAAATCGAGATGTGCCTCCATCCTTATTATTTTACGTATGCCAGAAAGAGCGCGTATGACGTTTTTCTCTTTTAAACGCTTTGTCGTGGGTGGCATGCTAGCCGTGCTGGATAAACAGTGACAGACAAAGGCAGTAGGTAACATTTTAGAGGGGCAATTAATGGCTCTTACAGAGAGACGAGCGACACTATTTACATGACATTAATTAAATGAGTTATCTATCTATCTTATCTATCTAATTCATTCATTTATTTAATGCCATAAATTAGGTACTTGCCCGTGTGGTGTCGGCTAAGAATAGCACCATCCCATTTCCTCCCTTGGGTGTCGTAAAAGGCGACTAAGGGATCTACTGAAGGATGGGCAGAAGCATCCTCTGAGTACAGACATTCATTCGATCCAACTGCGATCGCCAATCCGCCTGCCAAGCGTGACGATTATGGCAAATCCATTTTGGGGGAGGCTTATGTCCAGCAGTGGACGTTTAATGGCTGATATGATGATGATGATGATTAGGTACATTTCAAGATGTTAACATAATAGGTACAAATACAAGCTAATACAATTTACCCATAATCTTGACCCATAATGGATGAAGTATTTACCATATTTCAGGTCTGTTCAACAACAGGTAGAGGCTACACGTATGAACAAGCGTTTAAACTGTCAAACACCTTCGCAGCGAACCTGCGGAAGAAGTTCAAGATAAGAGATGGCGACACTGTATCCATCATGTTGCCGAACATTCCTGACTTCCCGCTGGTTGTGATGGGCATTTTAGAGGCTGGCGGAGTTGTATCGACTATCAACCCAGTTTATACAGCACGTAAGTTCTCTTTACTTTAGCATCCTTCTGTAAGATAAGATTATAATGTCTTCGTCATGTTACCGATAAGTAATGCGAATATTTGTACCCTAGTCATGGAGTGTCATGTTACGAGACGAGTCATCATCAGCCTATCATCGTCCACTGCTGAACATAGGCCTCTCCCAAGGTGCGCCACAAAACTCTGTCCTCGGCCTTCCTCATCCAGTCGTTCCCCGCTACCTACGAGACGAGTGTTAAGTATGAATGTGGATGGCTGTAGTAGGGGAGAGGGAGGCCGAAGAAAAGATGGATGGATTGTGTGAAGGATGATATGTGTAAAAAAAGAGTGAGTGTTGAAACGACGGCTAACAGAGATGAATGGAAGAGGATGACATATTGCGCCGCGCCGACCCCAAATAATGGGAAATGGGCAAGACAATGATGAGTCATGGACGCTTGTAACCATATAATCTTTTATAAGTTATATGTCAAGATAGACAGTCGAAGCTACAATCGCGTCGAAAAAAATTGCAGCCAGCACTGGCCTCTAACTAAAATAAACCCTATCCACAGTATAAGAAAGAGTATCTCGCTATGCACGCACACAGACATAATTTGTATGCCACCTCACGCATACTAATCTAAGAAAGTTGGCCCCTTTTGTTTTATACGGTAGAAGCGTGAGGCACAATCTTGAATCTTGTTACTCTATGTAATGCAATATTGTATTTAATTGTACTTTGTATATTTTGTTTTGTTTAAAAGATGTGTGTTGTAGAGTTTCTGGCCGCAACTTCTCTCAACGAAACACCTTCCGACGCGGTGGTAGACTCAAAAAATGACGTCAAAAAGCTATCTATGTGATATTATTTTGAATAAAAAATTTTGAATTTTTTTGAATTTTGACGTATACTTTATCTAAGCATATAATAATGCATTTAATATCGTTGTCTAGTCATCATTACACAAGTCCGGGCTAGATCTGACAATCTGTACTTTAATGGGACCAGGAGTGGGATTTTTGAATCTCATCCACTGAGCTCAGCAGATGAAAATGTCAAAATAACTATGGAGATATGCATCTTTCTGCTGCTGATTTGACATTCAAAAATCATACTTCAATAGTGCGATTTTTGAAAGTCAAATCAGCAGTAGAAAGATATCTCCATAGTACTTTTGACATTTTCAGGTGCTGAGCTCAGTGAATGAGATTCAAAAATCCCACTCTAGATAATCTGTGTTCCAACATATATATTTATTTATTATTTACATACGCATCAGAATTTCTTCTTCAGCGTATGCAGTTTTCCTCATGATTTTTCGAAGATGTGTGGGAATAAATTCGTCATACAAATTACATATTTGCCTCTTGGTACAGCAGGCAGGTTCACGACCAACTGAGCTATCTACCTGTCATGTGAATGAGCTATCTACCAATCCGCATTGGGCACGCGTGGTGGACTTAAGCCCATACATCCTCCAAGAGGGTAGGCCTGTGCCCTGCATTGGGACGTTTAGGCTGATGATGATGACGATGATATGAAAAAAACATCGTCGCACCGCATGAGATGCGTGCGGAGTACTCGAGACCAGCGAGCATGTATGTTAAGATGTATGGATGTAGATGAGGCCAAAGATGCATATGTAAGGATCATATAGTAAGTAGCGCCCTAGTCTTTGCCTACATCTCTGGGAAAGAGGCGTGACTTTATGGATAGATAGATACAATAGGTTTTCAAGACACCGATGTGTGTCATAACATAAGAAATGGCTTATTGAAAAACAATGCTTCGTTTTCAATGGCCGATTATCGCACAATGGATATGTATTTCTACAGAATTACCTATTCGTTGTATCAACATTTTATGGCCATTTTATGGTAGTGTTGCCTAACAATGGTAAAATTATCTAAATTATTGTGATCTCGATAAATAGTTACGATATCGATGTTAGTGTTATCGATAATTACCGATATTTTCGATAGTACCTATCTGTGATAACAAGATATGTGACTAGCCTATAGCGCATGGACCGCATAAATTAGGCCCCGTCGCCTAACATTCGCCCACAAATCATTCAAAAAGAAAAACAAATCACACAGCATTACTTTTCACTCCTTAGTACATGAAAATCAGGTCCATTTTCGAGTGCGTAATGCAAGAAAGTCTCCTATCTTCCACTATTATAATTTAATCAACTATCATTTGTTTTACTCTAAGAAAGATTAAGTCTATCGATAGTGACATTTAATTGATTTAAAGCAATAATATCGAAAATATCCATACTATCGGTATTGTAAAAATTTTTCAAGGTCAACTATACTAAAAGAGGATATAGTAATAAAGATATACCTATATACCTATACCTATATATAGAAGACCTTTCTCTATCTTTGTCACTATATCCTCTTTTAGTATAGTTGACCTTGAAAAATTGTTACAATATCGATCGAGTTGATGTTAAGGTTGTTTCAGTCCATACAAACGTTTGACGCACAATACGCGCAGACGGAATCAATAAAAGTAATATTTTATACATGGAAAAATAGTTTAGAAAATCTAGTTGCCGCGTTATAAATAACATTTGCAATTTTTTATATAATTACGTAGATATAAAGCTTTTAAAATTTTGTATGAAAAATTTCAAAGCTTAGTTACTTATATTAATACCGTCTACGCGTATTGTGCGTCAACATTTTGTATAAAATTGACCCCTCTGCAACCACCTTAAGATGGTTTGGTGATATTGATAAAATGGATGAGGGCAGATTGATAAGTGAAATCTCTAAGATAAACGTAAGTGGAAATGTTAGAAGGGGACAGCCTAGTGTCTAGGCCCTAGAGCCTAGATGAACATACATACCAAACATGCATACTGACTAAATTGGCGACGTGATTAAAAACAACTCGAAAACGATGAGCATGCGTGAAAGAACTAATAAAAGCAGAGGAAGCTAGAGAGAAGTTTGTCAAGATCGTATTGCAGGTGGCGTTTCGTTGTTTCTGCCTACCACAGTGAGGAGTGTATAGGAACGTCTTAGATGTTTATACGAAAATTTAAATAAAAAACCAACATATTTTACCAAGACAAGATGTGCGCCAGCTGCGATTACGAGTCACTCCGTTTACAATAGCTAACATTACCACTATAATCTAGAGATTATGTCAAACAAATCGACATGAGTTCCATAACTATAACTATACGCCAACTATACACTAACATGTTTTTGTTAGCCTATTTTCCATACTAAGAGGAAGGATCTTCTTTGGCATGGGGACAGATAGTAACCCAAAACATGAAAACAATTTTATTTTGTATGAAATTTTTCATTTTTTTCATTTCTTGGACGCAGGCATCCCTTCCCATAAGACACGGCGGCATAGGGATGCGCAACACCAGTAGCATCGCACTGCCAGCCTTTCTTTCCTCCATCCACAGCACGTCAGACCTCATAGGAAATATCCTAGGTGTATCCTCAAACTATGAGGTCGCGTGTTTGGATGAGGCAAGACAAGCCTGGGTTACTGCTGGCCCGAATCAAAATTTCCCTTCCGATCCGAAAATACAGAAGAGCTGGGACGACATTACTAGCAAAATCACCTTTGATACACTTGTCACCAACACAGAAGGCCACGACCGCGCCAGACTCCTAGCATCGACCACAAAGGAGTCCGGGTATTGGCTACACGCCTATCCTTCGGTCAACACAGGAACCTACCTGGACTCCAACACCTTGCGCGTGGCAATCGGGCTTCGAGTCGGCGCAGAAGTTTGCATCCGCCACCAATATCCTTGTGGTGCGGCTGTCGATCGCTTGGGTCACCACGGACTCTCGTGTCAAAAGAGTGCCGGCAGATTCCCTCGCCATGTCACCCTTAACGACATCATACGTAGGTCTCTTGCCACAGTCAACGTTCCTGCCATTCTCGAGCCGACTGGCATCATACGGAACGATGGCAAGAGACCAGACATAGCGTAGAAGTAGTAGTGGCATATTACTCTGTGGTTAACCATTATTCTTCGTATGACGCCCACCGGCAGAAATTGGGTGGTCTATTCTACATGGCCTGGATTAATCTAACTTACGTTTTGAAATACCCATAGTAACAAAGACATAAACAACAATTACACAACTGCGATATACAACGTTTTATCTGAACATACTATTATGAAATTACAGCAATTACCTGCTGTGTTTAAGATTGTTGATGAACTTTAATAGCAAGCATAGTTTTGTTGAGATAAAAAAACGATAGTGTCGTCATGTATTCGTATTGTTATTACATACTGCTGACTGTGTTTTAAGAGGCTATGTGAAAAAAAAAATAGGATTCTTCAAAGCGTCATATATCATGAAGTACTAACAGTAGGAGTATGATTAGAGGATATGTGTAAATTGAACATATAATTGAAGTTTTGATGAATGAGAGAAAGAGATGGGGCGCTCGCGCCGCCCCATCTATTTCTCTCGCATCAGGCAGTAATATAAGCTATCACACGCTCATTTCGATTCAATTATTTTTTGACATAGGCCCTTAAGGGGATGATCAAACTCAAAAACCATCACAACGGGGCCAAAGCCAAAATCATGCAAAAAAATCTGCTGTTCTATTACTAAATTGCCACCCTACTTAACCCAAATGTAAGGGACAGCTGATTTTTTATATTTTTTCTCGGTTTTGGCCGTTGTTCAGTTTGATGGTCTGAAGCACTCCCTAAAGTATTACTAAGGTGTTTTGTTACACCCTGTATATGGTTTAAAGCTCAATTATACTTTTCCTTACACTACGTATTCAGTATATCTTCAATTCACTAGCTTTTCCCATTACTTATTACTGTATGAAGTTTATTTCTTTCTTCAATTAATCTAAAACTTGTTACTTGTTTCCAGATGAAGTCCAACGCCAACTTCAGCTTTCCAACTCAAAACTTGTAGTAACACTACCAGAAACAGTCAAGGTCGTTAATGATTCATTGAGAATGGCAAAAATGGACATTCAAGTCATAGTAGTGAGGACTAATGAAAATCCAGTTCCTGAAGGAACGATATTGTTCAATGAACTAAGCGAAGACCTTCATACTGACACGTCGTGCTTGAAAGAAGTGAGAAGGACAGTCAATGACATATGTTTTCTGCCGTATTCTAGCGGTACAACTGGCTTGCCGAAAGGTGTTGAACTGTCCAATGGGAATTTGATTGCTAATTGTGAACAAATCAATGAACCACTTATAGCTGCTCATAATGAAACTACTGGTAAGTTAACCTACATTCATCATCAGTCTATCAGGTCCCACTTCAGGGTACAGCCCTACACTCAGGGAGGTTGTATGAGCATCAGTCTACAACGCGTGCCTAATCAATGCGGATTGTTGGACTACACATACACATCTGAATTTCTTCCTCAGCGTATGCAGGTTTCCTCACGATATTTTCCGTAACCATTTGAGAGCATTCGATATTACGTACATAGTCCTCATGTTACTTCTAATGGGTTTCTTTTCTGTGATTTAAACTATGATTTTTTTCACTGGAATGTGTATCATTGCGTAAATTATAATGGGTGTAGAATTTTCGAGCGGGATCTTGAAAGATGGAGGGTATGATGATGTTCTTTCTACGTTCTAGCAACTCACCAAGACTCAGTGATGACAGTGCTTCCATTCTTCCACATCTACGGAGCGTCGGTTCTCATGTTCCACAAGATGTCACAGGGCATCAAGATGGTGACCCTGGACAAATTCCATCCCCAAAACTTTTTAAATGCCCTGGAGAAGTTCAAGACCAATGTTTTGTTCGCCGCTCCACCTATTTGTAAGTTCGTTTTCTAATATACTTACAATAGAAAAGCACCAAGGAATCGCACAAAAAAGGCATGGAAACGCTGTATGTGACCACTATTTATTATAGCAGACTTTAATAGGACTATTGTTATTATATAAATCAAATAATATAATAGATTTAGCCAAAAACTTAATTTTAACAACAAATTATCTAAGTAAAGGTTGATATTAACATCAGGTCCAATACAACAACGCGTTCCAGGTGTTGGTGGGGCTGCCCCGCTACTGTAGTGCATCAGGAATTTTTGTAGAGGTGCGTGTCGACTGCATTTACGCCACTACGACACTGGTGCACAGGGTCCGGGCCTGCCCTAACAGTATCCTGAAGATCATAAGACAGGGTTGACTGCCCCTATATGCTTCACTGCTGTGGACTACATGTTCCCAGCAGTTAATGTATGCCTAACTTATTTCTGGTAGTTTAATCAATCAATTATTTATTTTAAGTAACATTCTTCCTCTTATCGTGTGGGCAGAGCCCAGTGGTGTCAGACTTTTTTCAGACCGCCTTACGGCCTCTGACATGGTTTTTATGTAACGACTACCACCAGAGATAGTAGCCGGGCCCAACGGCTTAACGTGCTATCCGAAGCACGGAATCGTTTTTCTTTTCAGACAATCAGGCGATTCACCCTGCAACGTCCTAACCAACTGGGGAAAAACGCACAAAGTGACATTTTACTAAGTGTCCCCCGTGGGAATCGAACCCACGACCTCCGTGTCGAGAGCCAATGCTCTTAACTATTAGACCACGGAGGCAGTAACATTGACTCATAGTTTTGTTAGTACGTAGTGTAATGATACTTGAAATAAATAAATGATTGATTGACCAAACTACAAGGAATATCTCTCCGTATGTATTCAGGGTATGTATAAGGAAAACCCTGGGATTGGCTAGACTGAGGTAAACAAAGGTGAATTTATTTTTTTAGTTTACTTAGTCACGTTGTTCGCAGTTTCCATTTAGGATGAGGTGTCAGTAATGGATACTTAAATTTTTTGATATTATTATTACAGTAGGCCAAAAATTACGCAAAACCACTCCATTTGTATAACATTCCCAAAGTAAAAATATCTTATAAGTATTATTTTCCATTTTCATACAAAACTCCTCACTCAATTTAAAGTAATAAGCTAACTAATTAATTCTCCACATTACAGTACTGATGATGGCCGCTCAAGGATCGCCGAAGTCACTGCAGTACTTGGATATTATCATCAACGGAGCAGCACCGTTGGCTTCTTCTGATGCTGACAAGCTTATTGCTAAAGCCGACGTGAGTTTTTCATTTTCCAAGAAGTAATATGAGTGGTGTCGCTCGTCGGTCGTTGGTTGCCCTCCCGGGCCTGCAACGAAGCTCCAATGGTGGCTCAAGATAGTGTTCTTTTCGAAAAACAATCATTGAAGTCACCAATATACATATACTACCGTACAACGTCAAGCACCCTTGCTACATAAACTAAACATTGGCAAAATCATCATAACCAAGATGGCAGCCATATTTTTAAAAATAGAATAGTATAGAAGATGTAACACATTTTTATTTCGAGAACTTCGAGAGAAATTTGAGTTACGCTAGCATATACATTCCAATGATCCCAAAAGTAATTAGGCTTTTTATTATGGAAACCACGTACAGATTAGAAGACGCTCTATAGTGACTACAGCATGAGTGATTGACATGCGATATAGCTCATGCTGACTCGAAAAGAAGAATAACGGTATAAACATTTATGTTAGTGATGTTTTTTTTACATCTAGCCAAGTTCCCATCTTCAGGAAAATTTGTTTTAAAGTCTTTCGAAGAAAAATTACAGTCCTCAAACCTTATATCATTATCAGCCTGGTAAACCCCACTGCTGGGTTTAGGCACAGTATAACAAAGAGTATCTATTATTACACACAGTACAGACACTCCTTGTCTCCCACCACCTTTTTACCTCACCCCCTCTATCGCCCGCCAGTTACCCGGCAGTAACCTAAGAAGAAGACAAGGTTCAATTTCTTTGGTTTCGCATGTGCTGACGATGACGTCATCTTGTCAATTTAAATTTTTTGTATGCAGTGTCCGGGCTGTGGTTTAGGCCTCTTCGTTTTCCCGCCAAGTAGAACGGTCAAACGCTAGTCTCATCCACTGTCTGCCGGCTATTCATACAGATGTCGTCGGACCATCTGACCATCTCCCCTCCCACAGTCACCATTCCGTCAATGCTTTCGTCTATCTGCCAAAACCTTTGACTATTTATTATAGGTAGCAATTCACCTCTGCCACGGTATAAGATCAATTAATCATGTGCATTAACATTCAATTTTATACCTTATCACTAAACGTTTGGGGTTCACGCGAGACTACTTTTCATGATTTTTATCGTTCAAAATTAGAATCTAAAGTTATGGAAATAAAATCCAAAGTTGCGGATTTTATGTTACCTCGCCCCCCGCAAAAAATGGCAGAAATGTTTGTTAGTACAATTACACGCGTAACTAGTCCCTATAGTATCCCTAGAGTATGTAGTCAAAGGCCAAAACCTTATAAATTTTATATTAGCGAAAAGTGAGCCTTGTTTCAACTCCACGCTTAAAAAAGTTGTTGTTGCAAAGTACCTTATGGTGGTGATTTATGATAAATACTAATAACATTATTCTGTTTCTTCCAGAGGGTCCTCGACTTCCGACAAGGCTACGGTCTGACCGAAACATCGCCGGTGGTCACGATGACTCCTCGAGGTTTGCTAAATTACGGCTGCGTTGGAAGACCAGTCCCTAACACCGAGTTGAAGATTGTTGATAATGACCTTAAGACTTTGGGACCAAATGAGGTCAGTTCTGACCCAAATGATTGTACAGTTGACTGAAGAACTAGAGTTCTTTTTAACGAGTGTTATTTTTGAATTTCACTAGTTCCAATCCGTATATGAAAATAATCATAGTATTTTTAGATGTTTCCGTATACAGGGTGTCCCGTAAACCGAAGTCAACCCGGTGGATGCTGATAGGTTAATTCATGCCTAACCAGAACATATAAAATAAAAAAAAATCTATGCTAACTATGCTCGGAGTTTCCCTGTGAGATCGAATCAGAAATGAAGAGATCCGCAGAAGAACCAGAGTAACTGACATAGCCCAAAAAATTGCTAAACTAAAGTGGCAGTGGGCGGGGCAAATTGCTCGCAGAACCGATGGCCGATGGGGCCGAAAAGTTATCGAGTGGCAACCGAGTACCGGAAAGCGCAGCGTGGGTAGGCCCCCCACACGGTGGACCGACGACCTGGTGAAGGCGGCGGGAACCCGTTGGATGAGGGCAGCGCAGGACCGGTCGTTATGGCGATCCTTGGGGGAGGCCTATGTCAAGCAGTGGACGTCCATCGGCTGAGATGATGAAAAAAAATCTGTTAATCAGTCAATCAATCTTTCAACATTTTCTTTAGGAAAAGGTTCTTAGTTTTCGAGATAAGGACAGTTTTATGAAATTCGGGAAACTACCTTACCTTAGTCACTATTTTGAGTGCCACGGCTACAAATGTTCTATCTGTGTTAAAACTGTCAATATCTCGAAAACTAAGACACTTTTACTAAAGTCAAATTTTGATATTCTGCTTAGTCATGACCTACCCGATCAACATCCGCCGGGTTGACGTCGGTTTACGGGACACCCTGTATAAATTAGATCCAGTAAAATTCCAAAATCGCAATCCAGAGCGCCGCCGAATTAGTTTGAATCATCTGAGGCGTCTGAGAAATTTGAGACTGTTAAATTAAATTATTTATTTAAAGCAGAAAATTTTAAAAAAATTCTTTTCAAATAGACATTGTCCATTTTCTGGTTTTGAGAAGAAAACCTGTTTTTTTACTAGTTATAAAAGTATGCTGAAAGAATATTAAAATACTCCAAGATCCCACCAAAAGTTTTCTGTCCAATTTGTTTAGGCAATTACCAGCATCTGGTAGCAGCGTCTGGTTCTGGTATTATACTAGTGGAAAAGTAGGATCCTAAAAAACCAACCAAATTTGGATGGTCAGTCTGGTATTGCTTCATTAATCTATCCAATTTGCCAATATCTGAATCTGCAGAATAGATTTTTAGGGTTCCGAACCTCAAAAATGTGTTTCAGGTCCCCCCAAAATTAGATTCATTTGAGATTCTTGATATTTCTCCTTTCCCAGTGCAGTTTTCTTTCCATCTGACCACTTTCTCATCTCTGCTTTACTAGCCCATTACTGGGTTATGTGTAAGACATGCATGTTTCCATGCTTCCAGAAAGGAGAGCTTCTGATTAAAGGACCTCAAGTCATGAGGGGCTACAGAAACAACGCCAAAAGTAACGCCGAAGCCTTCACAGTGGATGGATGGTTCAGGACAGGAGACCTGGCTGTCATCGACGATGATGGAATACTCACTATTGCTGATAGATTGAAGGAGCTGATTAAGGTATGCTTGAATTTATTAAAGCGCTTTCAAACGAATAACAGCCGTGTAGTCATAGTGAAAATAAGAACTACCGCTATGCTGTAGCATGTGTCGAATTCTTTACAATATAGGTGGTTCAATAGGTAGACGCATGGCTATACGTGCAGGAAGTCCTCCCAGGTTTTTGGTAACTTCTATGCGATTTGTAACACCACTGTCTACTATCCACCAATATTATATACAATGTTCTTGACTATACACGGGCTCACTCCCCGTCACACTGGACAGAGTTTCGGTACGTGAAACGTGGATGTTCTGTAGTTTCAGAATATCTCTGACTACCCCCTAGTCGTGAGCATATGCTTATGCTTCTTGACTATCCATTAAAAATGGCGACAGGCGTTCTGTTGCGGCAGGCTGTCAGTCTATGGGCAGAGTTTTGGAATCGCTAGTGAAAATATTATGATTACCTATATCCTATAGTACCTATCCCTCTGGGAATCATAGTCATGAGTAGGTCAAAGTAATATGAATGGCTGGGCCATTACGCGACCGACCGTTTCAACCGAGAAAAATAAGTCAAAACAATTACTAGTCAATATTTATTGCCTTTACTTAGACAAAAATTCTGATAGATGTACCTACTTTACCATTATCGAGATCACAAACCAAGTGCGCGCCGGCGCCTGCGCCTATTTCCTGTCATCCTGTGTTTTAAATAAATGCGCTTTGCGCCCATCCAAAGGTCATGAGCAGGAATGCTAATCATTCTTCATTACATTCCAGGTCAAAGGTTACCAAGTACCACCAGCAGAACTCGAAGGAGTGCTCCGTGATCATCCAGCCATCAGCGACGCAGCAGTCGTAGGAATCCCACATCCAACAAATGGAGAAGCACCTAAAGCTTTCATAGTCCTCAAGAAAGACCAGAAAGTCCACGCTAAGGAGATCAGCGACTTCGTTAATGACAAAGTTGCGCCTTATAAGAAAATTAATGATATTGTTTTTGTTGATAGTATACCCAAAAGTGCGGCTGGTAAGATTTTGAGAAGGCAGTTGAAGGAGAAATATTGTTAGATTTGTCTGAAACATAATTAAAAATTCTCCATTTTGCAAGAATAATGACAATAATTTAAAATATGGTGTTGAAATAGCACGTTTTTAAGAAAACAGTTCGTAAAAATATATTCAAAAATATCTACTTCGTTGTTTTACCAGGCCTCCGTCTCTCGGCCCCTACGGCCGAGATAAGATAAGAACATAATTATACCATAAGAATAATTAATACTCTATAGAAACGAAACTCACGCGCCAGACGCGTTCAAGGTCACGTTAATATAATAGCCTACCGTCTCACCTCTGCTTAGCAGAGAAATTAGTTGGGGCTTGCATCAGTCGCCACGCGCTCACTCGTGCACGTTCCGTCCGATTTTAAGAGTGTATAAAATGACTGATATCTGAATTGAACTAATATTACTTATTTTACCACTGAAAATCTTTAAATAACAAGAAATCTTTAGAACCTTCTTTTCTTTCCTTGAATTCGGTTAATAAGTTCATAATTAAATACACCATAAATAACGTACCTGTAAAATACAAAGTAAATAAGAGCCCAAGAAATTATTTATTTTATGTAAAAACCCTGGCGGCTTCCGTAGGCGACAGCGGGGCGTTGCGGGCTGAGGGGGGAAGTAGGTGTTAATGAAAGGAAAGGTGAGTACGCACAAAAGAGATTCCATTACTTTGGGCGCATTGTAAGCGATTCCAGACTACGAAGTAATAAGAACGCTGTGAAAAGGTTCACTAGGTACATTTATGCACATACCGTCTAACATTAGGTAATTAAAGCGTGAAAACTTATCGTTTTCTAAGGAAGTGATGTATCTGGTTACAGTAATCTGTGGTTTTACCATGCTATCTTGCAAATAAACGATATGTTATCGAAGGGTAGATTTGTTAAGCTTCTTGTATCAAATCATGTAGAATACAATATATTTTTATAAAGTTTTTGTATGTTCTTAATATTATAATATAATGACACAAAGTTTTTATATATTTTCTTATGTTTTTGTATACTTGAGTTTAATTGTAATTTTTTGTAAATTTTCGAATTGCAGACTTAAATAATTTGTAATTATAAGAACTATACATAATATGTATAGGTTCAGTCACAAATATTAGTGCTTAAGCACAAAATGACTACAAAAAATATATTAACTCTATAAAATTAAATGGTACAGGGGTGTTTCACACCAGCAAACTGAACAACTTTCTCTATGGGACCAATAGCGATATCGCGACCTGTCCCATACACATTTCAGACGAGTTATGTTTGCAGTTTTGTATGGGACCGCAGAATTTTGTTTTGCGATTTCAGTGTTGGTTGTTGGTGTTTTAACACGTTCCAGGAGAGTGACCGCCTATAGCCGTGATAACAATAAAAGTTCTATTGTGTCTCGTTCACTGTCCCGGAACGTGTTAAGTAGGTGTCCCATTTAATTTTACATCCTGTATAAAAGTTTGTTTTTATTTGTTAACTTTTTTTTGACTACTCAACTTTAATATTGTAACTCTTTCATTTCGTATCTCTTTTAAATACAAATACAATTCAAAACGTTCCTTATTTTTCACACCAAAAATACCAACCAAGTAGCTAAATAAAAATATTAAATTACAAAAGAGTGAAATCGGAATAGTACATTATATGAAAATAGTGCAAACCGGGGCCGGCGCCCCCGGGTGGCAGGTTCTGGGGCGCCAAAGTCAAGTTTTGCATCGGCTCTGAAAATTCGTAGATGCAGAACTGAATTGAATTTTGACTGTAACTAAAAAGTCTGAACATCCACGTCGAAACTGTCTAGTGTGAAGGGGAATGTGCTCGTTGCCACTTAACTATAATAGATAGTGGATTATTAGTAGGTTTATAAGTCTCACCGATGTACCTGCACAGTTGACAAATTTTAAAAGCGTGGGATATTGTATTGACCAATCAGGATGTGACAACTTGCCGCTATTGGCTTATTGTTTTCGCGCCCTTTTCGTTGCCGAAGCATCCATAGTCTGCTATTCGAGTTGGAGCGAGATAGAGAATACCCGATTTTGCACTGCTTTGCGCAAACGAAGATTGACGAGCGGAATTATTTTCCTGGTCGTACTGAAAGGCTATATACGTCCCACTGCTGGGCACAGGCCTACACTCAAAGAGGATGTATGGGCATTACTCCACAACGCAACGGAATTTTCATTCAACGGCTTCACATGCGCATCGGAATTTCTTTAGCTCATGCAGGTTTCCACGCGATTTGACTTCGCCGTTTGAGAGCAGTCGGTATCATAGATTAATATGTATATTGGATATAGATAGGTAACTCGCCTTGAATTTAAGGATGTCCTAATTGTATTGCCGCTTATTAGCACTAGCCACATTATGAAATAAATTGAAAAAGACGATCGGCCGACACAAGGATCGAACCCGGTTGTCTAGACCGCTAGACCGACAAGACAGTGATTGATATGGGCGAAATCTTTCACTACTACAGCGCAGTGCTTGAGGTGTAGTGCGCTGTTACTCCGATATGAACCCTAGTTCAACACATAGTGCTTCGAAACATAACCGATAGATGGCGGAAGCTGTCTATGGAAAATCAGCGTTCCACTTAGTTTGTACTAAGATAACATAGCATTGTCGGTATTACGTACATAAGTTAGAAAAACTCACATGCATGTCGTCCGTGCAGATTCGAACCCGGACCTAGAGATTTAGTTTCCTTTCCTCGACGGTGTCAGTACAGTGCTCTCAGGACAATTGGTGGGTACTTACATACATTACATGTCTCGAAATTGAAGCATGCAGGTTTCCTCCCGATGTTTTCCTTCACTGAAAAGCCAAATAGTATTACAAATAGCATATAAACTCTGATTACGTAGAATCTCTAGCGTAATTACATTGACTAACAACTACTGGACGTAGGGTCCGCGCTCAAAAGTGTCCGAACCAAAAGAGCACCAAAACATATAAAAAGATTTGACCGGCGGCCGGCTACACGCACGCGGGCGCGCGCGCGCGCCCCTTACCATTATTGGGTAAAAAGTTAAAACTACGCAAGCACAATGAAAAAGAATTTCAGCATTTTCAATGTTTATATAACTATACCATCACGTAGTTAGATTTGTGTTGGTTAGTCTTGGACCCTTTTTTTCGTGAATTTTGTACTAGACCCGGCGTCCACTATTTTGTATGTCAATGCGAAATTATGACTATTTTATTCTAAAAATAGATTTTGATGTGTGAATTAGATACATAAATAGTGAATGAGAATTTACTACTCTATTGAATAATAACTTCGATGACGCGTCATTGCCATATTTGTCGATGGAGCCTGCACGATGATCTCAGTTCCACGTATTTCTGACACCAGCATTAGTCAAGAGAAGTTGAGAGGTCAAGTTTAAGGTCAACCGCAACCGTTTAATAATATTCATACAAACCACAGATACAAACGTTGAAACCACGATGGAGCCGGAATCCTTAGAAAAAGCTGAAATTTTTTATTATACAAAATAATAACAAGTACCTAGTAACACTAATTACCTAGGTACCCTATTAGAAATTGTAGAAAATTGTTGACAAGATTTTGAGGGTTCCTTTTAAATTAGGGTTCCATTGGTGTTAATTCCGTGGTCTACAACTCACAAATATTCAGAATTGTGTGAACATTTTCCATATTTATATAAGGTCTAACAAAATTAGGTGAAACTATTTTAAGGGGATGATCAGACCATCAGACTGAACAACTTTCTCTATGGGCTTATTAAATCTGCTGTTCCATACTAAACTGCAATGTCGATTCGCGAGTGCGCGACTCAAATGTATGCAACAGCTGATTTTTTTTTTTACTCCGTTCGATCGGTTTGCTGTCATAGTAAAAGTTGTTCAGTTTGATTGATAGACTCTTAGTTTAAAAGAATGCTAATGATGTCAATTTCACCCCGTATAATTATAATAGAAATAATAAAATACGACTATATTATGCTTAGTACCCTTTTAAGTATTTTGCCGAAATGTAGGCCACCGTAGAACCTTTATTACAGCAACTTTGCTTTGTAATACTTATTACCGGTAATGTTAAATTGGTTGGCAGTACCATCGCATCCCAACATCACCTTTTTTGTTTGTTACACCAATTTCATTCTTTGTTGCAAGTATAACGTTATATTATGTGGACCTTCGAGCCGGATACACTCGCGATCCGTTACGATGCTTTAATTTTGGGCGATAAAAATATTTTTGTCACACGAAAGTAAAATGTCAAAAAAACCACAAGATCCTGTTTACGAATACGTTCAGACACAAACAAATCAGCCATTCGACTAACCGAGATCAACAAAGATATTTAAATGATTTTGAATTTTTATTTAATTCTATAAAAAACTTGGCGCCATGTTTTTTTGACAAAAACCCATCTTAATTATGTTGCTCTTCTAAGATTATTCAAAGTAGGTTGTTAACATTTTTTTTACACAGAATGTTGTCACATTCTTACATACTAATTCAAGAGTGTCGGTCGCTATACAAGATACGAAAAATTTCGATGATACTTCCTGGAGCCTTTTGCATTATGCTCACGACTATTTTACCCGAGGGGATCATCATTATCATCATCTCAGCCGATGGACGTCCATAGCTGGACATAGGCCTCATCCAATGATCGCCATAACGACCGGTCCTACGCTGCCCTCATTCAACGGGTTCCCGCCGCCTTCACTAGGTCATCGGTCTACCTTACAGGCCTACCCCATTTTGGTAGCCGAGGGGATAGTCAGAGATATTCTGAAAACTCAGAACACCCACGTTTCACAAGTAGTACCGAAACTCTGTCCAGTGTTACGGGGAGTGAGCTTCTTATAACGGACAGTGGGTAGGTACAATACATGCCTCGATCTCTAGATTGAAGCATGCAGGTTTCCTATATCCTCACGATATTTTCTTACACATTTTAATCTAACTACTTTGCTGCAGAATCAATCTATGGTGAGGAAACGTGGACTCTGGCGATAGGTGATAGGACCATCAATCCAAAATCCCTCGGCGAGCTAAATGAAAAGAGCTCTGCAATGCTCGCTGTTTCTCTGAGAGATCACATCAAATGAGGTGATAGGTTACACACACAGACAACTACCTCAAAGAACTAAAGTGGTTGACATAGCTCTAAAAACTGGCAAGCTGATGTGGCAATGGGCTAGCCATATCTTTTAAAAGGACTAACAACCGATGAGGAGTCGATGGGAAATATTGAACACCAACTGTTTGGCATACCTAATGTGGGCTGAGCTAGCGCTGGACTAACGACCTGAGACCGGGGAGCGAATGGATGAGGAAGGACAGGGCACAGAGTAAAATGGCGCGCCTTGTAAGAGGCCTCTTACGATGATTTTAATAGCTCTGATTTTGACATAACGATGATTTTAAACACACTTGCTCGTAAAGTGGCCTTTAGGTGCATACCTAAAACCATCGGTATATTACCGCACTAGTGCGGTATGTTATGAAACGCGTGAGTGTTAGTCATTACAGTCTCGGCTCGTATGACAGCACTCGCCTGGGCCTGCGGCTCGTGCTACAATCCCGCCTCGACTGTAATCAGTAATGATCAACTAAGCATTCTTGTATAATAAATATAATGTACTATTTGTTTACTTTTGTTTTGATTTCTATCATAACATTAGGTACCTATACAAAAAGGTAATGAGTCAAAATGCTTATTTACCTATTTATTACGTTGATCTAGAATCTTCAAAACATGTAAACAAAATAATAAAATAACGTTACAATAAAAGAGAGGAATTTCACATGTTTTTGAAGCATCTTGTTTTCGACATAAACCGGTTCGAAACTAACCAATAAACATGTAAACAGAAACGTCTATAGATAGACTAAGATCCCATTGTAAGTTTTAAATACCCAGACGTTAACGCAATGATACATTATTCCAGTGGGAATTACATAGTTTTAATCCTAAAAACCAGAGTTGCCACTCTTGCCGATTGCCATATTGTTGTTCCTGTTATGTTAGTGCATTATAAATATTAAAACCTTTCCAGAAGAGATATTTATGAGAAAGAATCATCAAAATCAATACAATCGTTTTCGAGTAAACCTTCTCCATTCAAACAACCGAAAATAACATGGCAACTATGTTGCAACCATTTTTATGCAATCAGTTTTCATTTTCATAGTTATAAAGAACGGGAGTAACATTAGTGCCTTACGACTCTAGGCATCAGGGATCCAAACTCTGCAGATTTTGTCTGGAAGAGGACGAAACCACCATTCACATTCTTTGTGAATGTGGCTCACTATTGCACAAACGATATACTCTCTTGGGTAAACACTCCGTTTATCCGAGTGAAGTACAACTTTTCACTGCTAAGGAAATCCTACAATTCCTAAAGGAAGTGGGTATTAGCAGTGATATGATGAGTATAATTATAGTGGCGAGCACAAAAGATCTACACAAGGTCGAAGTGTTAAAAGTCTGCAGAAGACTTGAAAAGCCGCTGTACACTAATTTGAAAAAAAATTAGTGCATCCAGCTGCTAAGGAGTTTGAACCCATGGACTGCCGAAATTTAATTATCCATTCCGTAGATCTACGTTCCGGCAGTTCAAAGTTAAAGGGTGGTAACATAATTTAATGTAGGATCCTTTCCACTGTGTCATTGCTCTTAAACATATGGGCGTGGAAAACTTGTGACAGGATCTGGGTATAAGATAATAATAAGAAAAAAATTTAAATAAATTCGGAGACAGTCTGCCCGGAACTCCGTCGCGACTAAAATATTTTTATCAATTTATTAATTCAAGATTAAGAATTCGGTCTCGTGAGCATTTTTTTGATCTCAAAATTTAAATAAGAATAAGTTCTTTAAATTACTTAACGATTCTGAATTTATAAGGTCATCGTTTGTGGTCAAACGATTGATAGTCAAAAACAACATTGTTAGTTTATACAAAATACAAATAGCGAAAAAAAAACCTGCTGTTCCATACTAAACTGTAATGTCGACGCTCGAGTTCGCGACTCAAATATATGCAACAGCTGATTTTTTTGCTCCGTTCGGTTTGCTGCCATAGTAAAAGTTGTTCAGTTTGATGGGTAGACTCTTAGTTTAACAGGATGCTAATGATTTCAATTTCATCATGTATACATTTTTTTACGAATTTCCTATAGATTTGTTGTAGTAAAGTTGTTCAGTATCATGGGTACAATCACCCCTTAAAGAAATGCAACTGTTTACCCCAACACCTGTATACAATACATATTAAACTAATGCATACCTACTACCTCGGGGCGAGTGGATCGCATTTTTGAGCTGTGGATTTCCGTCCGTGCGATGCGGCCCGTCGTAGTGCACTAATACCAAGCGGAACTTTTTACAACATCTGTGGGGGATACTTTTATTTACATATTCAACGTTGTAACGTTAACATTAGCACAATAACATTAATCTAAATAATACCTAACCTAATCGAACTTATGGATAAACAAGGAAAATAAAGAACGAAAACAAACCAACATTAAAAGACTTAGAGAAAAGGGTAAATGAGCCAGATGATGGGAGCTCAGCGTGGAAATGGAATGCCGATCGTAGGTTCATCGGCAGACCATCTACAGGTAGAACACTCCATCAGAGTTCCTGCCGTGTGGGAGTGTGCCAAGAAGGCTGGCCGAGATACGCGCCTAAAAATCCTAAACTAAAAATCCGTCAATGCACTGGGAACCGGCCCGCTCTAGTGCGCGAAGTAGGTGCGCATTTTCCGCAGCGATGCGGCTCGTCGTAATATGCGCTTACCTTTAACATAACGAAGGATCCAGCAGGACTGTCAAGTGTCAATCACACTAAATTAACTTTTAACGTAACAATAAATATGTTGATATTAAATTAACGGTTATGTTGTTATGACCATACCACGCAAGCTTACCTCGTACGTCAGAGTGACATCGTAATCTTACCTTATGACTCGACGAGGTCGGCATTCTTGGCGCCCACTCAAAATACCTCCGGTTTCTTTGGATTTCCGAATGGTGGCCTTTTCTATCAATGTACCTACTATCCAACCAATTGAAATGTAGGCCACTTTGGAACCTTGTCTAAATCACCTGTTTTAAGTCATTAGGGCTTGAAGTGTCGTGACAAAAATCGAGAAAGGTTTGCTCTAAGATCAAGTACCTCTTTAGGGTATGCTTCGTTGGTTTGGTCATGTGGAGAGGATGAATGACAGCGGGTGTACGAAACGTGTATTGTGGAATTTTTAGTGGCGTAGCGTATAGGTTTCCGCCGCCTGGCCCGGGGCCGATTTTGCCGCCCCCTTACGAAGATCTACACAAAAAATAACGGAGCGAGCGAAGCGAGCTCGAATTTTTTTTTGCACAACAATGTTGTGGCCAGACATTTTTTTAGTTTTATCCATGCATAAAATAGGAATTTAGACTATCGACTTTTCTCTGTTCTACGAATTTGTTATAGGCAGAGCTCAATCAATGTATATTTTTCCCGAATTTGCCCCCCCTATTAAAGTGCCGCCCGGGGCATCCCGGGCCCTCTGCCCCCCCCCTGCTCCCCCCCCCCCTCGCTCGCTACTGGGAAATTTGAATGGAAGTGTCGACAGAGGGCGCCCTCGTAAGACGACGTTCTCTGATCAAATCGTTTACGTCTTACAAAAAGGTGAAGTGCGGAATACTCGAAACCTGCGGGTATGTATGAAAGGATGACTGTATGGATGTGAATGAGGTGAGAGAGGTTTGTAAGGATCGTAGCAAATGACGCATCTTGGCCTCTGCCTACCGATAAATAGTGCTGAAGTTAATTATAAGTACTTTGCTACGATAAGGATCAAAGGTGGCCTACAATTAAAATGTGTTTACTATTTCGTGCTCTTCGATAAAGCTCAAGCTTCGGAATTTTGTTGTTATTCAAAATTTTGTGCAAAGTTCGTAAACTTTCGACATCTAATTATTATTATTTCATTACTGTTATTATTTCGTATCCTTCGAAAACAAGCAGGACAAAGAAGTCGCTCGTCGTATCGTCAACAACGTTTGGAAGAGCTATTGGTCATGGTCCATGAAGAAACTGATGGTGACCTTCGACTCTCATATGTGTATTCTTCTTATCCTAACTTATGTTGCTCAAATTGGGTCATTATCGAAGGTTCAAAATTCCAAAGTGCAGTTTGTCAAAGAGCGCAGTATACTAGGTGTAAAAATAGGACAGACCGTATCCGGAACTCAACACTGGCTGACGTAGGGGAAAAGTCGGTAAAACTGAAGTGGGACTGGGCTGGGCATGTTTGCCGAATGCACACCGAGCGGTGGGCATCAATCTTGACACAATGGGTGCCTCACGAAGGAAGTCGAGTTCGAGGCAGACCCCGGAGAAGGTGGAGAGACGAGCTGGATGATTACTGCAATGAGTGGAGGGATGTAGCACCGAAGTTCATCGAACAGAGTAATGTGGAACAGTTTAGGGGAGACCTATGCCTACTGTTCGGAACGTATCTCTAAAAAACAAAATTTTGTCGTGACCTTCTTCACATATTTTTGCGAATATTAAAGAAAAAGGTGGAGAGACAACATGGATGCCTTCTTGGAGAGTTGGCCAGAAGATGCATACAATAGAGATGATTGGAGAGTAAAAGGGGAGGCCTTTGCCCAGCAGTGGGACATTGAACAGGGTAGGTAAAAAATTTTTTTAGAAAAACGCTCCGAAACATGAGCTTTGAAACGTAAAATTAATGTTGATGCCATCCACGAACAAACATTAATTTAAGTAACATTTTATACAGGTGTAACTAAACAGAAAACTCCCTTGTAATACTTAACGGATACTTCAGACCATCAAACTGAACTTTCACTATGAAGCCACCTTCGATATCGAGAAAAAAAATCAGCTGTTTCATAAAAAACTAACTAGGATAGATTACAGATTTTTCAACTTTGTCTCTTTGTGTTAAATATTTCTAGGATATTTTGTTACACCCTGTAGATATCTTGGTAACTAAAACCGACAACAAGGTCCTTTTTCCCAGAGAACGATGAACAAAGAGGTTAAGGCCTAAGGCCCAACATTGACCTTTTCAACACTGATAAGATAATGTTATTATCATTTACCGGAATCGGAAAAGGAACATAACGTTATCGTAATAATAATTAATAATACATCACATGTGCCTCAATAAAGAATTCATAGTTGGTGAAACCACAGGTCAAACTATGGTTATCATTAGAATCAAAAGCACATACTTATTATCGACTAATATTTACTTGGAGCACGATTGCGCTACGTTAAAACACCGAAGTTCTATTCTTATCTAATTTCAGTTCTAATCACATTGCAATCCAATTACTATTCAACTGTACTGAATTCCGCATCGCGCTAAACTCCTATGTAACTGACAGCCAATAACGTCTGAGCGATCTGTCAAAACGGCTCTAACGGCTGTCAAGAGCAGGTGCCCGATTGCGCTAATTTAAAACATCGAAATTCTATTCGTATCCAATTTCAGTTCGACGACGAGCTCACAAATGTAACATCCATCTTGCATCCTTCAGATCGTCGAAGTTTTTATATTAGTTTGACACATGATATAACTAAAGCGAATATCGAATTGTCAGCCCGCCGATGTTTCAACGACGAATTTAAGGTTGTGAAGAAGTTTGCGCTAAGTGAGTTGCATTGCTGGAGATACAAGCATTGTAACGACTTAGTTTGTATGGGTGTTTTGTTCCGCATTACAAGAGCATCCTACCACTTTTTAATCGGTGCATTGGAACAAAATATAAGGGTTCCTTGTTTGACTACGGAACCCTAAAAAGTGTGGTTTCTGCTTAGAATGGAACACCCCATAAAATAGCCCAGTCATTTTACGGTTTGAGCCGGGACTAATTAATAATTGATTTTTTTTTCGGTATAGTATTTAAATAAATAAAAATCATTTGTTTCAGGAAACCAGGTCCCATACACAAATCATTACATTAGTAGTTTGTCAGAAAATCAAGTTATTATGCTATATTAAATTGAATTAAATTAAATTACATACATTACATTACATTGCCTTTTTAAATTTACATTTATTATTATGTATTTAAGAGCCAATTTGAGCCCAGAAATATACCAACATTAAAAAGAAATCACTTCAGCAACATCCCCAAATATAAAATTTTGCATTTATTTCATTCTAACAAACCTGATGGTAAATTCTTTTTTGTACACTTTAAGGCTTTACCAGTATATACGGTCTAACAAAATTAGCTGAAACTATTTAAATGGGATGATCAGACCATCAAACTGATCAACTTTCTCTATGAGACCAATATCGAAATCGCGAAAAAAAAATCTGCTGTCCCATACATTTCAGTCGAGTTAAGTTTGCAGTTTTGTTATGGGACAGCAGATTTTTTTTCGCGATTTCGATTTTGGTCCCATAGAGAAACTTGTTCAATTTGATGGTGACTTATACATACTTCAAACATGGTGTTAATATTTTTGTCTACTTTGAAGGCTTTGAAAATACATTAGTATTTTTCTAATGAATACCTCACTTTTTAAATTTTAATGCCTCTTTAATTGCTCAAAAATAACGTATATTTTTAAATTAGTGCATTGGTATTGATATTATTAAGTTAGAACCCTTCTGGGAGATGCAATTTTGATTTCTATGTTGCGGAGCGAATTTTTTTTTAAATTTGTAGTCAGATAGTCTTTTTGTCACTAAAGGGTGCCGGTTACAGTTTAAAAGTCACATTCATAATTAATCCCCACCCCTCCTAACAAAACTCCGTAAAATTACTGGGCTAAAAATTATTGTTTCATTATTCTGAACTCTTATTGAGAAAGAAATAAAAAATGAATTCCACGGTTCGATGCCCAGTAATTTTTGCGCAATAACAACATTTCTCTGATTGAATAAGACGTTTTCATCAGTTCCTTGACCAATCGAGTAGGTATCTAGCCTTGACATCTTTATAACAAGGCAATTCATATATACAGGGTGTAACAAAACACCCTGTATTAAAGGGGTTTAGTCTAAACTTTAGACCATCAAACTGACTTTCACTATGGAGCAAACATCGAGGGAAAAAAGCAAAAAATCGTCTGTTTTTTACAAAACTGCATTACCTGGTTAATAAATAAATTTTAATAAAAAAAATTTCGGAAAATCTACAGTCAAATTACAAACGAATGGTTACAAACTAGGAACATAGAATACACCAATTACAGGAATCCGCTAATTGAATGAATAGTGCTTGCAAAGCTTATACAATAATAGATACCTATCAGAAGGTAGGTAGGCTAAAATAACAATAAATGATAAGAAGAAAGTATATTGCGAAGTAAAGACTCAGTCTAAAGAACTTTTCCAGTTATACCCTTCTTATACTGTGCCAAAGATAAACAAAATGGATCCAAATCAAAGTATTTAAGGTTGTACAATGTAGCTCGTTACATATATGAAGTTAGGTTAGGTACTCGACTCAAATGTATGGACAATAGATTTTTTTTTAGATTTTCTCCCCATAGTAGTGAAAATTTTCCCTATATTACTAGATTGTTTTGTTACACCCTATATAATATACAGATATAAAACACACGCCTAAAATTCTACATGGGGTGGTCAGAAACCATGCTATAACCACCAAATCTGCAAAGCTCTCTTTGAGCGTATAGGTTTCATTAAAATTAGAAACCATATCTCCATATCCACCACACCACATACCATATCACAATGTTTTTTTTTTGTTTTTACTAAAAATGGGTTTGCTCTTGACCTCAATCCAGTCCTTAGGACAATGATGGGGCCGAAGATGTAGCGAGCTAACCCAGAAGAAGCCTATTCACTCGTACTTTAAAAGTGATTCGGGTTGTAAGCGCTCGGAAATACTGACGCAGGCAGGGCATTCCACTCCTTGGCTGTGCGCATTATAAAAGAATCGGAAAGGCGCTTAGTGCTGATATGTGGGATGTCAACCAAGAAGGGGTGGTATCCCGCGGTGCGTTTGGAAGTCCGATAGTAAAAGGGGTAATGCGGGATGAGCTCATGCAGCTCTTGGGCACACTCACCGAAGTACAACCTGTAGAAGACCGACAAGCAGGCTACTCTGCGTCGGTGGGCCAGGCTATGAAGTTCGAATGTCCACAGATACTTTATATAAAACATCTCAAAGATTATTTGCAAAAACTATAGTACCTACTTATAACAAAGAGTAGATATAGTAGTGCATACAGTTAGGCACTCCCCGCCCCCACTAATTTTACTTCACCTCTTCTTGGTAGGAAGCGTGGCAGAAAACATATGCAATACGTATCCAATGGTGTAATTCTGTCTCACTCGCACTCACTCATTATCGCACATGCTTACGTACCTCTTGTCAGTTATTGTTTTTCTCTTTTTGTATGAAGTAACAGCCAAGTACAATGTCCAAGGTGTACTAAAGGTTATTAGCCTTTAGCGTCCTTTATTTGTCGAAAAACGTTATAAAGAGGACACTTTGACATTTATCGGAGACTGTTTACGATTAAGGAAAGTATTCTATAGGTATCATTTGCCACGCACCAAGGCAGAGCTATGCCAAGCCACAGGTGACGCGCTGATTGACAAAGCATAACATTGCACAACGTTGCACTGCGCGAAAAAATCCGCTTAAGAGGATATGTGAAAAAAATAGGATTCTTCAAAGCGTCATATATCATGAAGAACTAACTGTAGGAGTATGATTTGCGGATATGTGTAAATTGAACATATAATTGAAGTTTTGATTAGAGCCAAAACACGATTAAGACATATTTTCTCGATAGAAAAACAAGCCAAAATAGCCTCCGTCTTTATCGATAAACGCTTGGAACTGCTAAAACGGGGAATAATAAAAACACGAGATTTGATTTAAAAAAAGAGATCAATCAATCAATCAATCAATTATACTTATACCTACCTACCTACCTACCTTATTTATATTGTAAAGTTTGATTAGAGCAGAATTGAACTTACATAAATAGTACAATCACAATTAAATAAAGTTTGTTTTACGCTTGTGTCGTTTTAGACGCGCGCGCCGCCCCATCTTTTTCTCTCGCATCAGACAGTAATATAAGCTATCACACGCCCATTTCGCTTCAATTATTTTTCGACATAGGCCCTTAAATCCCTTCTACAGTGTGTAACAAAACACCCTAGTAATACTTAAGAGGGTGTTTCAGACCATCAAATTGAACTACTTTCACTACGGAGCCAATTTCGAAATCGCGAATAAAAATCAGATGTCCCTTACATTTTATTCGAGTCGGTGGAGTACTGCAGTTTTCTATGGAACAGCTAATTTTGTTCACGCGGTTTCGAAATTGGCTCCATTATGAAAGTTGTTCAGTTTGATGGTCTGAAGCACCCTCTTAAGTGTTTTAACCCTCTTAACTATGGCATACTATACCGGAGCGGAGCGGAACGTATTTTTGCACGGCGGATTTCCGTCCTTGCGATGCCGCCCGTTCCGATGCAGCCCGCTGGCGTCGTAGTGTGCTATACCAAGCAGAACTTTTAGCAACGTCTGCAGTAAAAATCCGTCAATGCGTTGCAATTGCAACCCGGCCCGCTCTAGTGTGCGGAGTACGCATTTTCCGCTGCGATGCGGTCCGCAATTAATACCCAATTTGAAGTCAATGCTGATCTTGAATATCCGTGTGCATGTCAACGCCTCCTCGCATTCTTCATACCAAAAAGGATACATACTAAAAACCCAAAAAAATCCCAGAAAAGACTCGTTTACGTTCACGGATCTATCGTCGTCAGAATAGGTAATAAAAACATTTTGTTTACATTCGTAATGAATCACGAAAATCCCGAGAAAACCGCATTCTTCGCCGCGTCCTTCATAAGGCCGCCCACATACGAGCAGACAGTAGACGCCGACTTTTTTTGTGACGCCACGTTTTAAAGATACGATTTAAAGAGACAATATTATAATGATGTGCTAATCGAATGGATATAGATTGTTGTAGACTGGTAGCGTGTAATATTTGAGTTATGTCGGAGTCATAAAATACCTACCTAAAAATTTTGATTATTTGAAAGGATTTGTGAATACACAGACACTGAACAACTTTCTCTATGGGACTAACGTTGGTCGTCATACCAAAAAAAAAAACAGTTATATTAAGCATAATATTACCGGATAATTTTTTTTTTGCCGTTTCCGAAATTCTTTAAAAAAAATCTGCTGTCTTTTGCTGTTGCAGTTTAGTATGGAACAGCAGATTTTTTTTCGATTTCAACTTTGCTCCCATAGTTTGTTCAGTTTGATGGTCTAAACCGCTTCTGAAAGTTTCGGGTCGACAAAAAAATCATTCTGTATATTCTGGAGTCTATTTATTCCGGTGTATATTTTGTTTATTTTGGGGCTCAAGATCTCATGCGATACTTTTTCTTGTTTGTCAATTTAAGCAGTAATTTTAAACAGTTAACGAAACTTATTTTTGACTTGTGTTCCTGTGTTTAATAATAATAAGTCTACTCATCCACTACATCAAATTATAAAAAACTGCAATTGTTAATTTTACCCAAGACATTTTAAATAATACAAATATAAGAGCTATATAAAATAAAAGGATCGACCTATAAATACTCCATCTTTGGGAAAATCTAGATGCCGCGTAATATATAATATTTAAAATTTATAAAATAATTACGAAGATTTTCGTTAAAATGTATAGTTTTAAAGTTACAGTGCCTCAAAGATTTCCATACAAATCTTAAATTAATCCTAGTATTAAAACTATTTATTTAAAGGAATAAAATAGTAAAAGCACAAATAAAACTTACCCTAAACTTAAACCATTCTAAACATTCTAAACTACAAATTTAACTAATCCTACTTAGTCGAAAAGCCCGCCCCAGGTCATACCTGGCCCGAAGGTGCCCTTAATGCTGGCTGCATTTCCGCGTTGAATCGCTAATGATATGCGTTGGGCTATGACCCGGCACGAGGACCCATCTTTTATTTACAAAAAAAGTGTCACATCTAAAATATTCTAGAACGAGATCAACAACCGATCAAAACAAAACACAAAAAAGCGTTATCAGTCCAAAACATCGGTCGCAAGTGTGTGGCCAGCCGGCTTTGAATAAAAACAACTGATCAAGAAGTTAGCGGCCAGTCGAGAGCGAGTTGCGAAACGACGACGTTCAGTTGTATATCTTTGTATTATTTTTGTGTACTTTGTAACATTTTTGTATACTTTAATAAAATGGTGTCGAGAATAGCATGTATTTTGTTGTTGGTTGGAGTTGCTAGCGCTGCTACTTGGATGGGGAAGTTACCAATGAAGCCTAGAGAGTTGGGTGAGTTATGTTCTTTTTTAACATGCTGGTGCAACGTTTCTGGCCACTCTGAAAGGGCTTTTGGTAGTGAGTTAATGAATGTGTGTTTTTATGTAATTGGTTATGCTGCCTTTCTTTATTATTCATGAAAGGCCTTTGCCCTGCTATAAATTACCTTTTATTAACTTACTGGTTATGCTCGAAGTTGATCCATTTTATAAAACGAATCTAAACTATTATAAAACTGTAGCAGAAAGTTTGTCTGTACATTGAAGATATTAACAACAAAAAAGTTAGGTACGATATGGTTTTTATGTGTCCCTGATTCCATATCACCAATTTTTTGATGTTTTGTCTGTCTGTTTGTTTGTTTGTTTGTGTGTTTGTTTGTTTGTTTGAACGAGCATCACGCAAAAAACTACTGAAACGATTTTGATGAAACTTTTTTTGTTTGATAGATTATGATCGGACTTAAAATCTGGTATATAATTTGTGAGGACAAAGTCGCGGGTTAACGCTCGTATATTATAAAGGCTTTGAACTTGTAATGCCCTTAGAAGTTTTTTTAAGGTTTTGATAAAATAACGTTTAGGAAAATAATGCGCAAAACCATTTGAAACCGTTTTAAATAGTAGTATATAAGGTCTAACAAAACTAGCTGAAACTATTTTAAGAGGATGATCAGACCATCATACTGAACAACTTTCTCTATGGGACCAATATCGAAATCGCGAAAAAAAAAATCAGCTGTTCAATACAAACGTACTCGACCTAAATGTATGGGACATCAGATTTTTTTTTCGCGATTTCGATATTGGTCCCATAGAGAAAGTGGTTCAGTTTGATGGTCTGATCATCCCCTTAAAATAGTTTCACCTAATTATGTTAGACCTTATATAGTTTGAACAAATTTTGGAAACGAATAAATTATTTTCAGGAATGCAAGTAAAATATTTCATTTAATTAAGTTAGAAACAAATCAACAGTTTTATTACAGTCTGATTAAATGTTTAACAATTTCTGTGTTATACCACAGAGTACTATAATTATTAGGTAGGTAAGGTATGCTTTCCCATTAAGGTTGGTGCAGAGGGGTCAATTTTATACGAAACTTTGACGCACAATACGCGTAGACGGTATTAATATAATTAACTTTGTATATATGGAAAAATAGTTTAGAAAATCTAGATGCCGCGTAACAAATAACATTTGCAATTTATAAAATAATTACGAAGATATAAAGCTTTTAAAATTTTGTATGAAATATTTCAAAGCTTTATTCATTCGTAAGATAGAACTCTAGGTAACGCACATGGCGGACAAAAAGTATGTCTTAAGAGGATAGGCGGGCTGAAATGCTAATTTGGAGAATACGTCACTTTTCCGATTGTATACGTATTTGTCAGATCCGCCCCACCCATGCACCCCGCCGACTAGAGTGCGAAAGAACAACTGCAGCTCGGATCGATTTTATATACATCAAATCGACGAAATCAGGATTTCGTAGGTATTCCCCTGTTTCCTCCTTCATAACTAAACCGATTTCAATAATTCTTTCAAAAATAATATGAGAAAGACTTTGGCTATGTCTGTATGTTTTGCTTTTTTGTTTACATTTTAGTCAAACTTGTTTACTGGATGTCTGAAAACGGGCAGTTAAATTTGTCATTATTGAAGGTCCCTAGTCCTTACAGTAATTAATTAATGCAAAAAAAAAACATAGGAAGAGCATGGCAGAGGTGACATAGATTGTATGGTAAAAAAATGATGCACAAGATGAAACTTACCCTAGATCCCAGCTGCCGAGCTTGCGGAGAGGATGAGGAGACCATGGGACATATCCTTTGTGACTGTGATGTCTTGGCGGCAAAACGCATGAGCCTTCTCGGAAATGGATATCCAAAACCGGAAGACCTTGGGTTTCTTCCCCTCAACGGACCATGTATTTGAAGGGTGAAGAAAATCAAAAGTATTGGGGCCAACACAAAAGATCCCACTGGGTCGAAGTGTTGCTGGCTTGCCAGCCCCCACAACAAGACAAGATGGTAAAAAAATAGTTGATCTAGTGTCATTATTCAGGGAGAAAACAGGAGAATACGTATAGACTATACAGTACTGGTCTATCCTCTTAAATTCCATACTGACACCTGTTGCTCATTTTCTGTACGTAGTCTGCTCAATTCTTAAGCGGAAGAACTAATTATCATTCATTACAATAACAGCAGTTAATTGATTTGATACATTCGATCGATGTCTGCGACGTTACGGCTGTATCGAATATCGTGGGATTTCCTGTAATTTGAATTCAATTTACATGTTGTTGAGTAACTTTTTTCGAATAACTTTCTGGGTTAATTGTTTAATTTATAGTCTTGTCGGTTGTTTGAGGTTGTAAGAGAATGGAAGGCGGATGTTAAAATATTAGAGGGAAACCCATACATCAG
The DNA here is from genome assembly GCA_927399405.1 of Agonopterix arenella. Lineage (NCBI taxonomy): Eukaryota > Metazoa > Arthropoda > Insecta > Lepidoptera > Depressariidae > Agonopterix > Agonopterix arenella. The sequence continues at coordinate 1,831,524 of OV656704.1, forward strand.
TAGATTTAATTTAATTGAGTGTAAGAAGACTGGTGTCCGAAAGTTAGTAACTAGTTTTTTCAAAGTTTCTGACCACCTTAGGCCAGGGTGTCCGAGTGCAAGCGTCTCTTTCTTGCGAGCATAAATTTGAGATTAGCCATCCCGCTCCAACTGAAAGCAGTATCGCAATAAAACGTGCTTTTCATCAATATCTTTGCTCATGGGTGTATCTAAGCTCCAAATTTTATTTTTCTTAACATCGAGACACTAGAAAATTCAGATCTGTAATAAATTAATTTTCCTGCCCTTCGCCGTGGAGACCCTAGGTTGCTGGGGTCCTGAGGGGGAAATGTTCCTTAAATGCCTCTCAAACCGCCTATTCGAGGCTACAGGCGACAGGAGGGCTGGCAGCTATTTTGCGCAAAGGATCAGCCTTGCGATTCAAAGAGGCAACGCTGCCAGCCTCCCAGGTACTCTGCCCCGAGTAGGGGCTTTAGAGGACATTTTTTACCTTTAAGTAGCCGAGGTGTTTTTCTTTTTTCTGTTTGTTTTGTTTTTTCTTGTTCTATTAATATTAATTTATATTGTTACTTATATTGTTATCCAATAAATTATAGATTTATAATAAATTAATACAGTTTTTGAGAGTTACGCGGTTATTATTTAATCTAGAAATAAACATTAAAAAAAAAACAAAAAAAAAATTGTTCAATTTTTATAGAACCGTCTCATATTAAATCTTTTCAGAAAGCGAACTACTTTCAAAAATTATTTCTATCGTGTTTTTGTTACACCGAGACATTGATGAGAATCCTGTATACGCTGAAGAAGAAATTCAGATGCGTATGTGAAGTCTAACCAATCCGTATTGGGCACGCATGGTGGACTAATGCCTATAATCCCTGAGGGCGTATGCCCTGCATTGGGACGTATTGGACGGGACTGAAGATGAAACAGGATTCCAAGATGTTGAAATCAATGTTTATGCTTTAAGTTAGCTTTATATGTGGTTTGGTGTAAATTAGTCCATCTCTTGGTCCAGTTAAACTTAGATGATGGTTTATGTGGACAAAAGACTGCAAGAACGTGATGCTTCTATCTAACCAACTTAGCTTCAAAGAAACTTCTTATATATTTGTATAAACTTTTCAGATCATCTCAAAAGGCATTATATAATGTGTGTTTTACCAATGTATAAAAAAAAAGAATGAAGCCAAAATAAACAAAGTCTAAGGTTGAAAAAACACGATGCCCTTTCCGCCATTACAATAACAAATTTTACAACCGTAACATTAAATAACGCCAAAATGGATAAACATACAAAACCTGATTGTGTTTTCGTTTTGCAATCCTGTTTTCAAGATAACAAACATCTAATCTACAGGTAGGTACAGTCAACATCAAAAGTAAGAGACCACGAAAGAATCTTTCAACATTATTTTCTGATATCATAATTTTGTGCTAGCTTTCGATTAAATTAATTCAACGCTCTTTCATGATTCATCATTATCATCATCTTATTTAAGAGCTACGCTCTTGTCGGTGGAGAATTCGCCAATCATGTCTCTTTTCCGCAATTGTCTTGAGTTCTTGATACGACTTATTTTATTCATTCGTGACGTCTAAAATATTGTAAATATGATTGATTTATTTGGTTCATTTTGATACTAAACAATTTGCACAAACCGTACCTAATGCTTATTTGATTTAACGTTTACGAAATTAATATTTAATTGTGCCTGCGTTAATTTGTTTAAGATTAATTTAAAATAGAATGTCGCTAAAGTACATTGACTTTTGCTGTTGACTGTACCAGTTTCAAAACATCATCATCAGCCTTTCTACGTCCAACTTCTAGACACGGTCTTCTCTATCGAATGGGAAATTTGGCAATCTGACGTTACCAACTGCTTAACGTGCCTTCCGAAGCATGAAGCCACAAAAACACTAAATTGGTCACCCATACAAAGATATTCCTATACCGAAGCTCTACAACGACACAATATAGGGTGTAAATTTGGTGCTTCTCACCATCAAACTGAACAACTTTTACTACAGGATCAACATAGAAATCGCGAAAAAAAAATCTGCTGTTTAATCATTGGTCGAGTAGCTATTTACATTTTCTACGATTTAAAGGTTTGTCCCTTATTAACATTGTTCTCTTTGATGGTCTAAAGTATCTCTTTGAGTATAGAATGCATTTAATTTTACAACCTGTATAAATAAATAATTTCCCTGATTCTACAATGTTTTGATACAAAAGCTTGCATCCTCAGCAGAGGTCACCATTTGTAATCATCGTGCAAGCAAGGGCAAGATAAATAAAATTTATTTTTTAAACACATTGTAATTTAACCTTCTCTTGAGGTCGAGTTTTGTGTCTTATTCTCTTTTTTAAATTCCTCTTTACGTTTTTGGTTAATTTTGTATGTCGTTTCATTTTTATTTTGTACAATTTTTTTTATGAAGGCGTTTGAATTTAAAATATTATTATGTTGATAATGTTAAATTTATTTGAATAAGTAACACACACATAATAATTACAGTTCACAACAAGTTTACAAAACAATAATACAACGAAACATCAATAGAACAATATATAAACAGCAGTAAATAGGTCCCAGCTCAACATAGACCTCGCCCGAAAGAAGGATGTTGATTTTCAGATGAAACCTTTTCAGTAGTAGTTAGACATAGTAGAGTTAGATAACGCAGAGTAGGCGCACGCGCATATTTAACTACAAATCCAACCGTTTTATCTACCAACGTAGTCCACCTGGCTGCATCACGGTTCTTTTTTTGTACCCGTAGTACGCCTAGGTGTACCAAAAGTGTACCATGGTTATAGAACAAAGAAGCAGTTGTAGCAAAACTCACGTTACCGGATGGAATGACGTCTTAGGTGACAATATAGGTGGCTATAGCCTTTCGAAATAATGCTAAAGAAACCTTATTTCTCAGTCGTTTCATTTGTGCATTCCGAAAGGAATCCATTTAAAGACAAATTGAAAGTAATCTCGTTTTAAAATCTTCACGTTTCACTTCGCAGTTGACCCTTTTAAGAGGGTTTACTTTTACGATCAGTTAAAGTTGGTTCGAACGAGGACGTTTAGGTCAGACCATCATACAATCTCTTTTCGTCCCCGTTTCGGAATCTGGGTCCTTAAGTTATTATAATGTACTTGTTGTGGTATCACTGGCTTTTCAGTGAAAAAAAAAAAACATCTTGAGGAAACCAATATTCTTGAATTTCGAGGCATGTAATCAGACTACTCTCCTTTAAAAGTGGCGACGGGCTCGCTACCTCTGGACAAAGTTTGGGAACGTTTCCACTTCTGGTATATAAGCTCTAACAAACTGAACAATTTCTCTATGGGACCAATATCGAAATCGCGACAAAAAAATTACTGTCCCATACAAAACTGTGAACATAACTTAATAATATAATATAATAATATAATATTTATTTATTTCCCTTAACAGACCAACAACTTGAGAACTTGAGAACTTGATTCAATCAAATGTATGGGACAGTAAATTTTTTTTTCGCGATTTCGATATTGGTCCCGTAGAGAAAGTTGTTCAGTTTGATGGTCAAAGTCAAAGTCAAAGTCAAAGTGTCTTTATTGCAAAACTATAGGTTGTAACAAGGTCTTACAATTATAGTACAGAATACTTATGAGTCTCTATAGCTGATCAGAAAAGGTGTACAATAATCTTACATGGTCTGAGCATACCCTTAAAATAGTTTCACCTAATTTTGTTAGACCTTATACAACGTGTTAATGAATTAACGCAAAACTAGAAAGTAGTTTGTTTAGAATCGAGAGCAGAATCGAATTACCATGGTTTCAACATAGGCAATTTTTTTCAAAATATTAAATAATTTGGTTTAAAATTCGTCTAGCTGCTCCCCGCTACCTTCCTCAGGTCGCCGGAGCATCCCATACTATGCCTGCCAGTTCACGGTCTCCATTCTAGAACTCGAACTACCAATCTATTGCCAGTTCTTTAGCAGATATGACTACCTCATTGTCACTTCAGCTTGCTAATTTTCAAAGCCATGTCAACCACTTTGGGTAATGTGTTAAGGAGACACATTCCTGATATGATTTCTCAGAGGCACATCGAGAATTGTTCTTTCCATAGCTTGGTAAACAACTTTTAATTCATGGACTAGTTCAATCATCATGGTCCACGTTTACGCGCCATAAGTCATTACATAGAGCGTTGCTACAGCTTTAAGAATCTCCGAAATTAATCATGTAAAGTCTAAAAGTACCAACGGAAAATTCTAAGCACACAAAACCAGTTTAGTTAATATGCAAAGTAAAATCATTAATAACATAGAATATAATTCAAATGTTCATACTATCCTTAATTAATGGAATATCCATGAATTAATTGCAAATCTTAGGTTTACGGAGAATATGTCTTAAAGGCGTTAACATTGAGTATGTTTTACAATAAATAAGACAAGATCTCTGTGACGTAGTTACTTTAGTATGTGAATAAACATTATCAATCTTGAGATCCGGCATTTATTTAAATTATACTCGTATGTGTTAGTAATTTAAAATGCAAAAGAACAAAGGCGTGCAATCAAAACCTCATACTTATTCCTAACTAATAAAGTATTATGTAGTTCTCATTTCGTGACGTCGCATTAGAAACGACGTGATTCTGTAGTTGAATAAAGAATAAAGAATATTTATTGTTCAAACTGTGTAAAAAAGATGTTATAATAAGGTAGAAGCAACAGTTTGGTCCGCAGCACGGACTTACTATATAAGGTGTAACAAAATTAGGTGAAACTATTTTAAGGGGATGATCAGACCATCAAACTGAACAACTTTCTCTATGGGACTAATATCGAAATCGCGAAAAAAAAACAGCTGTCCTATACATTTAGGTCGAGTAGATTAGTATGGAACAGCTGATTTTTTTTCGCGATTTCGATATTGCTCCCCTTGAGAAAGTTGTTCAGTTTGATGGTCTGATCATCCCCTTAAATTAGTTTCACCTAATTTTGTTAGACCTTATATATGCTTAAATAAACAAAAATAAAATACCATTTAAATGTTAATAAATACTTATGCTAATTGAGGCTAAGAATGGACCGTCACATTTCTTCCCATGGATGGGTATCGTACGATGTGACTAAGGGATAAGGTTTCTTATGCAGTGTATTTGTTGGCGAGAGACTAGCCACCTATTGCCAGTATACAGAAATCGGAAATATCGTCGTACATGTCGTTTTATCTTTAAACCTTTAAATGTTAAAAGTGAGCCTAGTTGCAAGTAATAGCAATTTTACTAACAGTCTTCTGAAAGCAATAAATGAATTAAATTGAATTATGAACGAGTGTTAATTTACATAACATAAATAGTTGAAAGGACGGGTAACATACAATATGCTACTTTTAATAAATCCACGCGTATACAGGGTACAACTTACTTGATCAGACCATCAAACTAAACAAATTTCTGTTTGGAACCAATGGGGACCAACATCGAATTCGAAAAGAAATCAGCCGTCCTTTGTATGGAACAGTAGATTTTTTTTCGTGATTTTGACTTTAGTCCCATAGAGAAAGTTGCTCAGTTCGATGATCTGATCATCCCCTTACAAAACCTTCAGGATATAAAGGACCCTACGTTTTCAAGCTAGCTTTGGTACTCGGAGTTATTGTAGTTACCTATATTGTCTCGAGAAATTTCCTGGCATCACCATCTAATGATAGTTAAAGAATATTTATAGGCACTTGTACTAAGTAACTTGTTATTAAACATATTTTTTCTCTCTTTCCAGCACACAAGCAAGGCTGTTATATAAGCGAGATCAACGATGTGGTGCCGTTCGGCGAAGAGATCTCCCTCATCGGCGCGTGTTACAGAATCGAATGCTCACGGCACATGATCTATTATGCTTCGTAAGTATTTCCTTACAAATCTGTTTAAAATTGAAATTAGATACAATGTAAGGATACTTAGGTAAGTAATGGAAAAGGTCTTGCAAAGTTTATGCACATTCTGAACACCTCGCAGTCGAAAGTCGAAACACAACCAGAATTTTCAAAATATTTTTTTTATGAATCCTTGCCAAATGATCCCGATAATCATGCGTGTAACAAGAGTCTTTTTTCAGCGCTTTCAGCGTTGCAACGCTGCGCTTTTTTTCCATAACAAATGTATGAAAAGACAGCTCTACGTTTACAAGATAATATAAGCACAATATAATAAGCTGCATCATAAAAGGCTCTATGTGTGTTACTTATTTTTTTATCTATCTATCTCTTTGTCTATTTTGAAAGTGATAGGCAAGTAGGCGTAAGGTATTCATAAATGTTGTGTCCAACTCAACATGCTTAAGTATCATAAATAAGTCTTGTTAAAACTTTACCACTATTTAATATGCATCGTTCTATATTTAGATTAACGTAAATTCCCTTTGCATCTGGAATTCCATTGTCTATAATAATATAAACGAAACCTGTTGAATAATGCTTGGCGTAGTTCCAAATAGGTCACGATAATACTGTCCATAACCAGCCTTGTGAAATCCCTACCCATTTCAATCTTAAAATGAATGGTTAAGATCATTGAGGAGTAGCGTAGAGTAGCTTTGGTGTTTAAAACGGTTATAGAAGTAAAGCAATGTCAACTGGTGCTATTATGGATGACCGTTTTTCATCTCGAGAGCCTCCGCTTTAGACGATTGTTCGACCCGAATAACTGCTATTAGATTGGGGTATAAATGCCTTTAGACACGTGACAATAATCTTAAAGCAATTTAATTATTACCTTGCTTCCACTTTCTCTGGGTCCACGTGGTGGAATATAGTTTACACACTTCTCATTCTTAGAGAAGCTTCTGCCACAGAATAAGAAAGAGTATCTATTAATAGATACAGTACGGACACTACCTTCCTCCCACCAACTTTTTACCTCACCGCCTCTATTGCCCTCTGGTTACCCGGCAGTTACCTACGAAGAAGACTTAAGGATCAATTTCTTTGGTTTCGCATGTGCTGATGTCACCTCGTCAATTTCATTTTTTTGTATGCAGTGTCCGGGCTGTGCTTCTGCCCTACAGTGGGATATATAATAACTAAGCTGATGATTATAAAAGTCTCTATACATTTTCCTCGTACACCAAATATTTAAAACAAATTTTCTCTCCTTTACAGATGTGGTTCAATTAACACCGACGATCCAAAATGCTACGTGACGGACACAGATGTCAGCAGACCTTACCCTGACTGCTGTCCTGACATCAAATGTGACTTAGACAATAATTTAGTATAAGGTTTTAATGCGATGAAGCATTGATGGTAATTGTTGGCATTTAAAAGAAGATTTTGAAGAAATGGACGTTATGTTTTTGGCCTAGAAGGTGGTGCAAGTATTGGAGATTGAAATGCTGTGAGATCTAAGACATTCATATTTCTATATGACTAGGATCAACAGTGTTGAACGTCCGAAACTGTGAAGAGAAGTAAGCTCGGAGGATTTCTCTAAACTATCTTGGAAGCCGTGATAAATTTAATTCAAGAATAGAGGAATAATATAATAAACAAGTAACGGTCTCCCTTTCATAACAAACGGGAGCTGTCTGGATCTATAGTAAGTTAACTAAATGAACATTGGAAGAATAAAAAAAGAAAGAGATGAGGTAAAAGTTGGTGACTGGCAGATGGTGTTTCTTTAATAAATAACGAAAGGAAAGAATTATAGGAATGAATACAGTTGAGGCAATAAAGAAAAAGCGTTTTAACAAAAAGTGGTGAAACACAACGAAGTTTAAGATTTGTTTAATGTTTTGTTGGAATAAAAAAACGATGTTCAATGTTTATAACTGGACGCTGCACAAAATTGGTGAACCCGGCAAGAAAATGTTGTTCCTGTGAACTCAATGGGAGACAAAAATGATAATACTGAAGAAAGAGACAAGAAAAATAAAATGGATGAATTGTGACATGAAAAGACATTTTGTTGATGTAGAAATTTTATGATATTATTTTGTATGTACAGTCAGCAGCAATAAGTTGTATACACTTTTGTTCTACGTTGTAGTAATAAAGTGTATATAAATTATTGCTGCTGACTGTACCTAATTACTTTACTATTAATCAAATCAACTCATAGAAAACATAGAATCCAAAATAGGGTACTTAAAATACTTACTTTTAAACGACAAAAAAATCCATGATGTACTAACACCTTTTTCCTATACTTACACAAAAATATTTTTCAAGAATAACAATTACGTATTTAATGATGTAAAGAATTAATGATATTGAGTTGATAATGATGTTGATATTGAGTCATTACGTTTTGATTGAAATATGGAAATGCCAACAACGATTACCATTGGAAATGCGTCTTAAAGACTTTTAGATAGAGTTCCTTATAAGATTTGGAGTTAAAATGGAAGCGTAGTCACTATTTTAACTCTTGAAGCTATCTTGCCACCAAATTGTTAATTATTTATTTTTAGTAAATTAAACATTATTTTGATAAGATTCTTTTGTTTTTTTTACTACTTTATACTTAGACAACATACAAACTACAATACACAATTAGCGTTCCAAAAATGGTAAACCCAAAAGTGCAATCAACCAAAATATCTGTGTGCAATATGGACTTTGTGTGCAATTGCACTAGATCGAATCAGAAATGGAGAGATTTACAAAGGAACCAGAGTAGCTGATAGCCCAAAGAATTGCTACACTTAAGTGGCAATGGGCGGAGCATATTGCTCGCAAAACCGAAGGCCGATGTTGCCGAAGAGTTCTCGAGTGGCGACCGCGTTCCGGAAAGCGCAGGGTGGGTAGGTGGACTGACGACTTGGAGAAGGCGGTGGGAACCCGTTGGATGAGGGCAGCGCAGGACCGGTCGTTGTGGCGATCTTTGGGGGAGGCTATTTCCAGGTTAACGTCTATCGGCTGAGATGACGATGACTATGGACTTAGTACCAATCCATCGGGAAACATGCAAATGGAAGACAGCAATAAGAAAAGAGCATGGCTATTAGAGAGCCAATTCCAGAGATCATTTATGGCAGAGTTGAAGAAAATGGCTCTCTTATAGCCTTGCTTTTTTCTTATTGCTATCTCCCGTTTGCAATGACGGGAACATGTTGTCAATTCAGACCAACATTTGCAAAGATTTAACAGGAGTTTGTTCATTTAGTTGTTAATTTATTCGTTTCGATTCGAACACGCTCAATCTTCCTTAGCGGGGCAGTTGATTATTGGATCACAGCAAGAAGGGTAAGGTATGGTTCGGTCGTAGCTGACTTTACACCCATCTGCCACCCCTATGACACCGCATCTGTAGAAAACGAATCATCATCACAATAACGTACATCTGCCTCAAATGTACAGGGTGCAACAGAAAGGGGTAGTAATATTTAAAGGGGTGGTATAGAGTTTAGATCACCAAATTGAACAACTTTAACTGTGGAGCCAACACCAAAATTGCTCTGATGTTCTATACATTTTAGTCGAACAGTTTTGTATGGAAGTAAGTAAAGTTTCATTTTTTCGCGATTTCGATGTCCGTTCCATTAGTAAATGTATTTTAATATCTATTACTTACACCTTCTGTTACATACACCCTGTCTAATATGGTCCCTTTTAAACGTACCCACGACCTCCGTGACAAGAGCCCAATGCTCTTAACCATTAGACCACGGTGGTGTTAGGTGGGTTGACGACATCTGGAGAAGTATATGCAAGACTTGGATGTGACTGGCACAGGACCGAGAGTGATGGCAAAAAATGGGGAGGAAGCTTTTGCCCTGCAGTGGGTAGATACAGGCTAACTATGATAATCATGCTAAAAGACTAATGATGGTCGAAGCGGCACAAAAAGTCTTTCAAGGCCACCAACTCCCAAAAATAAAAATGTCATAGGATAACTTACGAATAAACATTGGTATAACCGTCAGAGTTACAATTATACTGTATACATTGCTTGCCGTCTACAGGTGAAAATGATTCATTATACGCAAGTACTCTATTTAGTTGTTTAATGTAGCATCCTTCTTGGCATGCTGTAAAAGAGAAAAGATTTAAAATACAGTACAATTATTAATATGCTAACGCAGATAAACAACATTGAAAATAATTTAAAAAAAAAAAAAGTTTTTTTCCCCGTGTTCCTTCTTCTCTTTTTTGAGTCGCAGAAGCCACATTGAAATAATATACCCTATTTTACTTTCACAATTTTAACAAATCTAACGACACATACGGCCGTGCCAACCAAATGGACATACAAACATACATCATCATCATTATCATCAGCCTTGTAAACCCCACTCTTCTACGCCTCTTCATAGGCCAAACATACATACAATCGAAAAACAGCCCTATTAACCCTCCTTCATCATTATGTCATTTAAATTCTGATGCGTATGTGAAGTCTACCAATTCTCATCCGGATCGGCATTGGGCACGTGTGGTATAACGCCCATACACCCTCCCTGAGGGTAGGCCTATGACCTGCAGTTTAATCTTCCAGCTATCTGTGTGGAGTCACGTTGCAGATTCTGACGCGAGAACTTTTTTTTTTTTTTTTTTTTTTTATCTGGCATAGGCCCACCACACATTCCCACCGCTGTAACTCCTGTAAGCCAGGATCAACAGCGGCGACCATTCACAACACTGGACAATGAAGTCCAGCGAGCCCGGGGGATGACTCTAATCTGTCTTGGAACCCGCAATGAATTAATCAAAGAAGATAGGAGGAGTAGGAAAACGAAATATCCGACTTCCCTCCATTGCAAACGGGAGACAGCAATAAGAAGGAAAAAACATGGCTATTAGAGAGCCAATTCAAGAGCGCGAGCACTTGTCTCTCTCTTGTCAAAATCAATCCCTGAGATTGGAATAGATTCTCCCATAAACTACTTGCTCCTGGCGGAAATGCAGTGCTAACGCACAAGCAAGAGTCCATTGATTATAAATTATAAAAAAACTATTTCCGTTCTGGGCTAGCTCCTGACCACATAATACTATTAAAATTAAACTGGACATACCAAATTCATCAGGCTTCGGTTCAGGACGTATGATATATGCAGCTGCATCCGTCAATTTTGCGACCGAAATAATACATAACGCAAAATATATTAACTTTGACATTTTTATGAGAGCAGCAGCGTAAAAAACGTTCGAATGAATAGGAAAAACCAAGACAATTAATAATTCACAGCACAATTAAATTAATATAGTGCTTTGTTAATGTTTTGCGTCATAGTACGATATAATAAAATAAAATAAATAAGTAGTAGCAAAGTGTGAGTCGTATTAAATAATGGGGTTTCCGTAGAAAGAGAAGAGACTATACATGAAAATAATTAAGAGTGGCGAAAACGAGACAGGCTTATACGCTAATTAAATAGAATGAGCAAAAGAAAAATCTATATTGTTTCTCTTTTTCTGTAAGTTACTAGTGCTTGTAGGTTTAGAAATTTCGTGTTGAGTGTGTCTGTGCATTTGCAAAGATTGTCCAAACTTGGTTCACAATTTTGCCACAGCATGCTGCGATCAATTTTACTGTCCCAACCCCACTGCAAATTTTGCACGGTTTTTTAATAATTTTTTTTATCTAGAACTTAAGTATAAAGATCACGAATAATAACCGTGACAGTCATGAAAAAAATTCCACAGTTTAATGGGCATGTAAAAAAAACTAAACGGCCACGACGATTTTTATTTCATTTTGTCTAGAGGGGCATTATATCCGACAACATTTACAATTGGAGTATGGTGCACTATGCAATATTTTTGTCTAAATTCACCGATTTGAGCGCTAGAGTTTCGTGCCGCGAGGTTTAGAAGTGCATGCGTTTTTGGAAATAAATGAGCATGGTGAGTGAGTGACCTAAGTATGCATGCAGGGTAGGTTAAGTGCATGCAGTTTTTGGAAATAAATGTTTGTGTAATAAAAGTTATCAAAAACAAATACACGGATTTTGTTGTTCGACTAGCGGTACTATCACTAATTGGCTCATTATTATCAGTTAAAATATTATATTCAAATATCAGACAATTTTAAATTTAGTTTCAGGTACCCCAAAAACCCAATCCCAGTATCCTGTAACAAAGCATGAGTCGCTTGAATTTTCAATTATAACGATTTACATTGAAGGTTCTATATTAACTTTGCACCAGTGGGTTTTTCTGATGCAGCAATCGATTAAAATATCAAAATATTATGGGTACAAATAAAATTTTTCATTTTTAATTGTCAAGTAAAACAGCTGTTCAATTTAAATATAATTACATGATTTACTGATGTTTTGTTTTAACCATAAAATATTTATTAAGTGAGTAATGTACATAGATACAGAAAAAACTTAGCCGAAATGGATTGTTCCTAATATATTGTTACCTACCTACCTATCTATCTTTTATGATTTTCGTTGCCTGGCTCATTACGTGGGCTCCGTTTTATTAAGAGGGTACCGAGCCTATTGTGCTGCCAAACAAAATTTCCAAAAAACAAGAATGTCACATTGTAGACCTGGAGTGCGATTTTTGAATCTCATTCGCTGAGCTCAGCAGTTGAAAATGTCAAAATCACTATGGAGATATGCATCTTTCTACTGCTGATTTAACTTTCAAAAATCATACTTCAGGAGTGCGATTTTTGAAAGTCAAATTAGCAGTAGAAAGATGCATATCTCCATAGTAATTTTGACATTTTGAACTGCTGAGCTCAGCGAATGAGATTCAAAAATCGCACACCTGATTGGCTTTCAATTTATTGAAACATTACGGATTATTATATTTTATGCTTACTTTTTATAAAAACAAATCCGCAGTGACCCGATGAATTGAAAATCAGCAATGACTGCAATGTAACATTCTTGTTTTTTTTTGGAAATATTAATTAATTGTTAAAAATTAAAAATAATACGATTGGGGGCAGCACAGTAGGCTTGGTACTAGTATAGTATTATATTATCTGTGGCTTGGTGCAGCCTTAACAAACTCAAAATTTCGGTATGAACAGTCTACACTAAAAGATCGAGGTTATTGATTCGTTATACATGTATTCATTTCGTGGATGTTCTGAGATTTCAGAATATCTCTGACTACCCCCTTGGGGAATATAGTCGTAATCATATATATATTTTTTATATATAATGGGTTTGTTTTCACCTGATGGAAAGTGTAGATGAAGCTGGGGATGTAGCGCGCTCACCCAGAAAAAAGCCTATTAAGCATAATTATTATTGTCACGGATGCTGTAAAATGACGCAGCTATAGAAGGGCATTCAAAAATTCGGCCGGTTTGTCAACAAGCTTCGTAGCTCGGCGGTCGACGCATGGACTCCCGTGCCGGGGGTCGATGGTTCGAGACTCGTCGAAAATAATTCTAGATTTTATTGTTGTTGGAAATGTTCTAGAAAAGTAAGAGGGAGTAAGAATATTTGGAAGGAGACAGAAAATGGGCGTGTTTAGAAATGTTCTAGAAAACAGAGAGAGAAGGAATATTTGAAAAAGAACCAAAAACAATAGGAATGTTCTAGAACGAAGAGAGAGAAGAAATATTTGTAAAGAAACAATAAAAGGGGGCGTGTTTAGGAAAATTCGAGAAGGAAGGCGGGATTAAGAAATATCCGGAAGGGAACAAAGGAATAAAGAAAAGACTAACGAAATTCGGGCATCCAGAAAATTCTAAGGGGTATATAAGGCCGCGAGTTTGCGGACGCAAGTCAGTATTGATTTAACAGTGAAAATTGCGAAACAAAAAGGAAGAAAAGTAAAAGTGGAAAAGTACTAGTGAAAAGTAAAGTAAAGTGGAACAGTGAGTAGACAAGTGTCAGTCTAGTGCAGTATAGTGTGTGTCGCGTGTCGTGACGTCATAGTGCCGTGCGTCGTGACGTCATAGCGTGTCGCGCGTCGTGACGTAGTGAACAGTGAAAGTGGTGAGAGGGGAAACCCCTGCGAGGAGGACTGTTAAAAGGGGAACCTCTGCGAGGTGGTCCGTTCGTAAGTGTGTAACCCAATAAACTCTGTAAATAAATTGGACTTAGCGTTTCACTCCAATCCCGAAACCCGTCGCTCGTAACATTTGGTGTCAGAAGTGGGATTGGAGTAGGATGCCGCTGGTGTCAAAAGAGTTAAAGGGAGTCACCACGCGAGCCATGTCGGAAGCGCGCCAGGAAGGTGCGGGCCTTGCAACCGAGGTGCAGCGAACTCCGGAGAGAAGACCTGAAGGAGGCGAAGTGCAGCGCACTCCGGAGCAGAACCCAGGGAACTTCCTCTATCAAATCCAGCGCATGATGGAGGAACAACTGCGCGCACTGAAAGAGGAGCAGGCTCGCTGTCAGGAGGAACAAGCTCGCCGTCAGGAGGAGCAAGCTCGCCGTCAGGAAGAACAAGCTCGCCGTCAGGAGGAAAAGGCAGCTCGCCGCCAGGATGAACAGGCACGCATGATGAAAGAACAGGGTCTACGCCACGAGGAACAGGCACGCCGGCAGGAGGAGCAAATGCGCACTATGCAGGAGGCTCTTCATAAAGATATCACGAAAGGCTTGCAGCAGGCAGTGGAGAGAGTCGAAGCCGTAGAAGGGAAGTTGGATCGTGTGAAGGGCGAGGTTGAAGGGAGGCTGGACCGTGTGGAGGGTGAGTTTGCCAAAATCCGGCGAGAAGTTGAGCAGAGCAAATCTTATAGTCGTGTCGCCGCTGTTTTTGACTCACCCATACAACCAAAAGGTGTCAAGACTCCGGTTTACGATGGACAGACGTCATGGGCCGCCTTTAAGCTACAATTTGAGACAGCAATGAAGGTTAATGGCTGGGGCAAAGAGGAGGCGGAGCCTGCGTTGATATTAGCACTCCAGGGACAGGCTCTCACCGTACTGGAAGCCGTAGGAGCTAGCGGAAACCTGACGTTCGACAATCTTTTCGGAGCTCTGGAGGTTAGATTTGGCGATGGACATCTTGAACACGTGTATAGGGCGCGGTTGAGGGAACGTAATCAAAATGCTAACGAGAGTCTGCAACAATGGTCCGTGGAAGTCGAAAAGCTCGTGCGAAAGGCTTTTCAGTCGTCACCGGCAGTCATCGATAACATGCTCCTGCAGACCTTTACGGATGGGATACGGGACCCGGAGGTACGAGCTGCAGTGCGACTTGGGCACCATGTTACACTCAGGGACGCTGTTGCTCATGCATTGGAAGTGGAAGCCGTACGTCAGGATCCTCATTACGCTCACCTGAGGGAGATTGTGGCGACTGGAGCATCGGCGCCGAGAAATGTAAGTGTCAATTACGTGTGCTACGGGTGTGGTGAACGAGGACATATTCGCAGCTCCTGCCCGAAGCGCACATGCCGTCGTTATGTGTGCTACGAGTGTGGTGAACTGGGGCATATTCGCAGCTCTTGTCCGAAGCGTGCAGGCCGTCGGGATATAGGAGTCTCGACTGATGAGCAGCAGGAAAGCTGGAGGGGGCTGGGCGGTTATGTTGCAAATCCAACCATTGGAGTCAAACAAACATCGGACGGAAATAGTCTGTTAGTTGAAGGAGAGGTCAATGGTAGAAGCTGTCAATTAACTTTGGATACCGGAGCTTCGAGGACGGTAATCAATGCTCGACTGATAAGCGATATGGAAAGTTATCAGAAACGAGTTGTGCAGCAAACCAACCTACAGTTAACAACAGCTACTGGCCAGCGCATACCTGTTAGGGGAGAGTTGGGAGTTTCGATTAAGATCGGGAAAACTTCTTTCAAACATGAGGTGATTGTAGCTGAAATAGTGGACAATTGCATCATTGGCTTAGATTTCTTACAAAGTCACCAGTGCAATATAGACATGAAGAACGGAGTGCTACGGTGTAACACAGAGGAGGTTCCGATGAAAGATGGATCATCGGGAAAGGTCTACTGTGTGAGAAGAACAGTTTGCCAGCCTAGATCACAGACCTTGGTACCTGTTGTTTTGCCCAAGAGTAACGATGGGAGATTACCACGGAGATGTGCTGTGATGGAAAAGGTTAAAACTGAAATTTGTTGGATTCCGGCGAGGAAAATTGTTGAATCAGTTTCATCTACTTCAAACCCGATACTTAACGTCGGAGATGTGAACCTGATGATTGAGAAGGAGGAGGTTGTTGATCACTATGAGGATGATGTAGTATCGGAAGTTATGGAAGACCCCAGCAAGGACTTGACTAAGTCACCGATTGAGATAGCGAAGAACTGGCTCCCTAAGAACGGCGCAGATATTGGTAGAACAGACCTGGTGAAGCTCACGATTAATACAGGAGATGTGGCACCAATTAAGCAACGACCTGGGCACATTCCGTTTGTTTCTGAGAAGGAGGAAGGAACACCGGTTTGGCTGTATAACCCTGTTCGTAAGAAAGGGAAGAGCCCGAAGTTACAGGCAAGTTGGGAAGGGCCGTTTGAGGAAGTGGCCAAAATAAATGACGTCACATATCGAATCCAACGATCGCCGAGGAGCCCGTTGAAGATAGTGTACGTTGATCGGTTAGCTCGTTATTTCGGAAGTAATGATGCTCGGGACGAGCAGAACTAAGGGAGGGGCAGTGTCACGGATGCTGTAAAATGACGCAGCTATAGAAGGGCATTCAAAAATTCGGCCGGTTTGTCAACAAGCTTCGTAGCTCGGCGGTCGACGCATGGACTCCCGTGCCGGGGGTCGATGGTTCGAGACTCGTCGAAAATAATTCTAGATTTTATTGTTGTTGGAAATGTTCTAGAAAAGTAAGAGGGAGTAAGAATATTTGGAAGGAGACAGAAAATGGGCGTGTTTAGAAATGTTCTAGAAAACAGAGAGAGAAGGAATATTTGAAAAAGAACCAAAAACAATAGGAATGTTCTAGAACGAAGAGAGAGAAGAAATATTTGTAAAGAAACAATAAAAGGGGGCGTGTTTAGGAAAATTCGAGAAGGAAGGCGGGATTAAGAAATATCCGGAAGGGAACAAAGGAATAAAGAAAAGACTAACGAAATTCGGGCATCCAGAAAATTCTAAGGGGTATATAAGGCCGCGAGTTTGCGGACGCAAGTCAGTATTGATTTAACAGTGAAAATTGCGAAACAAAAAGGAAGAAAAGTAAAAGTGGAAAAGTACTAGTGAAAAGTAAAGTAAAGTGGAACAATTTTTTTTTTTTTAATTTATTTTTTCTCACAAAACACAGTACAGTATTACAGACACATTTTATGCCAAACTGCATAACAGTTTGTCGGCATACAATGAGCTCTTGATAACATTTACAAACAATTAACAATCATAACACTTAACGCTAATGGTACAAACATGTAAGGTAGGTACGTACACTCGCGGAACCCAACCGACTAGCGGTTTTATACGTAAATGCATTAAGATTAAGTTATTATTACCTAAAGCTGACCTACTAGTGAAATTAGTTTCCGCGACTGCACAATGACTTCAAGGTAACATAAATACTAAACAGAAAGTACAACTTGAAATAATTTACTTATAGACATTTCAGAATGTGCCTTTTTAGGGCTTTTTTAGACGATTTAACACTACTGTTATTTATATCTAAATCTAAATCTTGTGGAAGGGAATTAAATATTTTTGATAATAGATACATTGAGGTTCGGGCACCATAGTAATTCGTATGTCTTGTAAACAGTGAGTAGACAAGTGTCAGTCTAGTGCAGTATAGTGTGTGTCGCGTGTCGTGACGTCATAGTGCCGTGCGTCGTGACGTCATAGCGTGTCGCGCGTCGTGACGTAGTGAACAGTGAAAGTGGTGAGAGGGGAAACCCCTGCGAGGAGGACTGTTAAAAGGGGAACCTCTGCGAGGTGGTCCGTTCGTAAGTGTGTAACCCAATAAACTCTGTAAATAAATTGGACTTAGCGTTTCACTCCAATCCCGAAACCCGTCGCTCGTAACATTATCATGTACTTCATAATCATAACATATGCATGCATAACATATGCATGTACTTCATAACTTTGCACGTCTATCTAAACCTTTGTTACTTCCTATAATTTTATCACCGATTATTTGTATGCCTAATGTAATGGTAGATCACAGAGAACTTTTATATTTTGTACTTACAACAACTGTAATACCTGTGTGTCACAAATAAAGATTTTGATTGATTGATTATAAATAAAAATAAAAAAACTTTTTATTAAGGACAACAAAGATCCAATGTGTTATGTCTTTTTTGTTTATTCGAAAGATTCATAAAATAGTAACATTAAATAAAATTATAAATAAAGAGACTTAAAACTAAACTAACCTAGGATGTGGTGCAGGTTCGGTCCTTGTGAGGGTACCCAGAACGCTGGCCGCATTTCCTCGCTGAATGGCTATGCTGATCCGTTGAGCGAGGAAAGTGCCAGCTCTTGGGTGTCGAGTCTATCAGGCGCTTTGACAGGTCTTTAAAAAGCGCGCCTTTCTTTTAGGTCCCCACGGCCCAAGAGTTTCGACACCAAAACCCATAAAATGGTATTGGGGGCCGATATCCCGGTACCAGTAGGCCTTTCGTTTTTCGGCCGCCTCCGCCACTGCGCCAGCCCTTCGACTCGTACCCTGTAAGTGAGACGGGGCCAGTGTGTCCACGCAGGTAGCGTCCCACACTAGCGCCCGAACCATCTTCCAGGGGACGAGAGAAAAAAAAAATGTGTTATGCATGCATGTATTCATTTTTATGTATGTTTCGCCTTAACTTTGTAAGTTTCGCCATCTCCGTCTGTCTGTCCGCGGCTTAGCTCAGAGACCCTTAATACCAACTAGAAAGCTGTAATTTGGCATAGGTATATAATTTTTGATCACGCCCAAAAAGTGGTAGAATACAATCATGAAAACATTTTTTTTAAGGTAGGTAGGTATGTACCTACTTCCCCTACACATATAAGGTCTACCAAAATTTTGTTAGACCTTATATGTGACCTTACACCTAATAAGGTGAAACAATTTTAAGGGGATGATCAAACCATCAAACTGAACAACTTTCTCTATGGGACCAATATCGAAATCGCAAAAAAAAAATCTGCTGACCCATACATTTAGGTCGAGTACGTTTGTATAGAATAGCTGATGTTTTTTTCGCGATTTCGATATTGGTTCCGTAGAGAAAGTTGTTCAGTTTGATGGTCTGATTATCCCCTTAAAATAGTTTCAGCTAGTTTTGTTAGACCTTATATAGTCGGGTAAATTTTTTTTAAATATTGCGGCTGTGGGAAAACCATTTTTCGATTTAGGGATCCGTTAAAGAATAAGAAGCTTGATAGCGAAAATTTCTAGTATCTCCCCCCCCCTCCCAGCTAAACTGTTGTTTTTGGAAAAAACAAAAACGTAAATATGGCCATATACGACTTGGTGCGACCAGTAGTAACAAATTTAGATAAAACAAAACCGATATGTGCATTATTTATGGACATGACTAAAGCGTTCGATTATGTAGAGCACAAAACATTGCTCTACAAGCTGCACCGCTATGGGATACGTGGTAACGTTTTGCAATTAATACAATCCTACTTAAGTGATAGGAGACAATATGTACAATTGACGCAGATATGTACGACAGCTAGGGAGGAACGTAAATTTATATCGGAATGTATAGACGTGACATACGGTGTGCCTCAAGGCAGCATATTAGGCCCACTTTTGTTTTTGCTTTATATTAATGACATACCTAAACAGAGTAAATATCCTATGGTCCTCTATGCAGACGACACCACTATAGTCATAGAATGTGAAAATGAAAATAGCTATGAATTCGAAATCAACAACACTATCGAAAACGTTATAAATTGGTTACATGACAATAATTTAAAAATAAATTTAGAGAAGACCAAAATCATGCATTTCTCTCAAAGAAAACCAAGACCTAATCTGAATATTAACTATAAGGGTGAAAAAATATCTAGTGTAGACGTTACAAAATTTTTGGGACTCTCTATCGACGAAAATATGTCCTGGGAATCTCAGTCCTTGGAGGTTTGTAGGAAACTTCATAAATATGCATACGCTCTTCATAAGATTTCGAAAATTGTTAATCAACAGGCTGTACTAACTGCATACCATGGTTTCGTTGCATCCACAATGCGATACGGAATAATTTTCTGGGGAAATTCGAGTTACAGGGATGTACTATTCAGAGCACAAAAGCGATGTATAAGAGCCATATGTGGCTTAAAAACTATAGAAAGCTGCAAAGAGTCATTTGAGAGGTTACAAATTTTAACTTTTCCCTGCTTATACATTTTAGAGTCTTGTATGTTTGTTAAATCGAATCCCGAATTGTTCCAATCTAGAGTATTGGCGCCAGGTTTCAATTTACGTCCTAGAAAAATAATGATTCAAACTAATATTTGCAAAACGGCTTTAATGCGAAAAAGTGTAATTGATATGGCTCCGATAATTTATAATAAGCTACCAGAATCGTTAAAAAAATATAATAATAAGGGAACGTTCAAGGATGTGCTAACAAGATTACTGATTAATAAATGTTACTATACTTTAAATGACTATTTCAATGACAATTTATAGCATAGGATTTCTTTTAATTTTTTTTTTTTTTGTGATTAGACATGTAGACATTTTAATAAATTGTGACAGTAAATTTTATGCACTCATCTATTTCATCATTTTATTATGTAATCTTTGTTAGGTATAATTTATTGACAATGTTATTACAAAAAATTTGACATCTTATAAATATTCTATAATATAATCATATCATCATATTAAATAAGAATAATAATTGTTTTTATATTCGTATGTCTCATGATACATCATAGTGGTCCTGTAAAACTACACTCCAACTATTGTATAATTTTTCTATTGTACTTTTTACCTATGATGACAAATAAATGTTTCTGATTTCTGGAGTTGTGAAAAAATTCACGGCAACAGTATATTATAACAAAGTCAAAAGGAAAACTATCACAGATAAGTAGGCTTTACAAGTTAACGTATAATAATCGACAAACTTATAAAAGAAGTAAAAAGGACGTAGACATACAAGCACTGACCAAATTGGTGACGTCCTTAAAAAGTGCCAGGTTAGATGAACCAGAAACCGACGAGGATGGATGAAGAGACTAATGAATGTGGAGGAAGTTAGAGAGGTCTGACAGACTCGTAGCAGGTGGCGTTACGTTTCCGAAAAACTGAAGTTAAAAGGAAAACGATCACAGCAAAGTTCCTAGGTTTTACATGTTATTGGTAACCTAATAGTTGAGCAACCTATAAAATTTACTTGGAGGAGTGAAACGACAAACGTTCATATTACCAAACATTCAAAGTCCATAGATACACTGGCACCGTCCCACGTCCATGCGACCTCATCCAATGCGGGTGCGGCGGCGGCTACCGCGGAAAACCTCAAACGGCGCTTATATGTAAACCTCGGCGAGGCTTACATATTTGCACCGTTTGGGGTTGAGACATTGGGTCCGTGGGGGCCAGAGTCGCGCCGATTATTTAAAGAATTATCGGCGCGCTTAATCGTGGTCTCCGGTGACCAGAGGGCTGGCAGCTACTTCGGTCAGCCAGCGCATCAGCCTGGCCATACAAAGAGGTAACGCTGACAGCCTCCTGCGCACCTTGCCGCCAAGCAGCGGCAATTTCGAAGACATTTTTTATTTGTAAGTAGTATTAGTTTTGTAACTTTTTTGTTTTTTCTTTAGGTTAATGGTTATGTACATAGTACTTCTTCTTTTCGTGTGGGCAGAGTCCTGGTGTCAGAATTTTTTCAGTGCTTATTTTAATGTACATTTTTATATATTTATTAAGTCCGCATATTGTGACGGGCAACTACGAAACCCTACACCTAACTTCCTCTTCCGTGCTTGTTTATATTAGAAATAGCGAAATTTGTAAGAAACCATGCATATCTTTTTAAAACGGCTAAGGATGTATATCCAAGATGCACCAGAAATTGCAATAGACTAGCCCATGACAATGTCCCACGGTCCGCGCGTTATCTAAGAAATGTCTACTCAATGTGATAAGCATTTACAATAACTTGCCTAGAGAATTCAGAGATTTGTTACATAATAAATTTATAAGAGAATGTGCTTGATCGAAAAATGTTTTTTATACTGTTAAAGAATTTCTGGAACCAAATTTATAAAAAAGTAGATTCTATTTTGAAGATAGGCAATCCCGATTTTGTAACATTTTGCATGCCTATTTAAGTGGTTAAATGTGAGAAACCTATTGTAAATAACATTCCACCTATACTATGTAACCCAACTTTATTACTTTACATACTTACACACCACATAACCAACCTCACACTCCACACAGCACACCGAAACAACACATATACATCCGCTTTCACACAAATAATATAACACAATTTTAATGATTTTTCTTTATCAGAAAATCTTCTTCCTCACACATTGACATAAAACACACGCACACACATATAAACACATAACACAAACATACCCAACATATACTATAGTACACATACATTAAATTGTTTAGTATAAATCTTATAATTATATCAACATTAAATGTATTATTATACTAGTAACTTAATTAATTAACTCTATAGTACTGTCAGCTCCCTGTATCTGTGACCAAATAACTGTAGCATCTCTTAAGAATATAGCTGATGTCAATAGCACAGACAGGTTTTACCTGCCTTTCATGACATCAGCTATCAATTAAATGACCAAAACGTATTGCCTAACACAATGCTCGAATGTTATTCATAGTTCCTAATTCATATGTAAATGGCTTTTGTGAAATTTAATAAATTTTATTATTATTATTATACTTACAGCAAATAAAGTTTCTATTTCTACACTGCGTGTGGCCAGACACGCACTTGGCCGGTTTTTTTAAATACTTACCTATTATAATAAATATTGGTGTCGTGGAAGTCGCTTTAACCCTCAATTTGTTAAGATGGTTTGCGTCATGGTTTGGAAATATTGGCAAAAACACACCTGGGTAAACATTTAAATCAAACATGCCATTTGTAAAGAATTAAATGGAATTTTCCGAAAACGCTGCCTCTGTTAAACCGTAGATTAAATGTTTGAAAAACTGTTTTTAAGTACCTACGATACCTAAAACGACTCTCGTCAATAGTTTGTTTGTTTAACTGTGTATACATAAACATAGTATTTTCAGATATAAAAGCAGAACATTTTCCTTGCTTTAACCACTGTTTTGCTTAGTTACCGAGACACAAGCGTCTTTTCGAAATGTGCAAGCTGCTGGCTGTCCTTTTCTGCGCGCTCCTGACTTACCAGGTTGCCAATGCTGTTCTGCAAAGATTATCACCTCAGGATAAACCGGCTGAATTCGGTAAATACACTCGACCATTGATTTAAAAAAAAAAATTAGTATCATTCGCTGCGGTCGTAGCGACAAAAAAAACCTTAGTGCGTTACATATCATAGCGGTAGCTTAAAAAGACTTGACGTTTAATAAGTGGGCTTCAAGTTTCTATATTGAATAATAATGTATTATATTTTGAGTTTGAGTTATTGCACTGATCAACTTTCACTATGGAGTCTACCTCAGGAAATTTATTTTGTATTTTTGGTGCTTTTGCGGTCGTGTCTTCAACACTGCCATAAATGATCTCTTAAATTGGCTCTCTAATAGCCATGTTTTTTCCTTCTTATTGCTGTCTCCCGTTTGCAATGGAGGGAAGTCGGATATTTCGTTTTCCTACTCCTCCTATCTTCTTTGATTAATTCATTGCGGGTTCCAAGACAGATTAGAGTCATCCCCCGGGCTCGCTGGACTTCATTGTCCAGTGTTGTGAATGGTCGCCGCAGTTGATCCTGGCTTACAGGAGTTACAGCGGTGGGAATGTGTGGTGGGCCTACCTCAGGAAACGCGAAAAAAATCAGCTGTTTCATACAAAACTGCTGTACCTACCCTACTCAAATGTATGGGACAGCAGATTTTTATTTCGCGTTTCCTGAGGTAGGTTTAGTAGTGAAAGTTATTCAGTTTGATGGTCTGAGTTCACCGTTTCAGTTTACGGAGGGCTGTCCCTGTAAAGACCGGGCGTCGACCCATTAATATTTTTTGCAAATATCTTGAATGTACATCCACGCCAAATTTTCAATTTTATTGTAGGTATGTTATAGAAGATATAAATATCGATAATTTACGTCATCATCATCAGCCTATATACGTCCTACTGCTGGGCACAGGCCTACTCTCAGGGAGGGTGTAAGGGCATTAGTCCACCACGCGTGCCCAATGCGGATTCGTAGACTACACATACAAATCAGAATTTTTTCTTCTGAAGAAATGAAGTGAAGTGAAGTGCATACACTGAAGTGTATGCAGGTTTCCTCGAAATGTTTTCCTTCACCGTTTGAGAGCAGTCGGTTTTACGTACACATGCTAGACCGCTTACAGACGAGGGACACTTTGCGGTCGCAGAGGGTTTCCCACGGCGATCGCGGGGTGTCGCTCGTCTGTAAGATCCCTTAGAAAATCTCATTAGTACATGGCATGTTGTCCGTGCGGATTCGAATCCGGACCTCCCATAATTGGGTGTCCATACCTCTCCGCAACGTGCCACCAACGCTCTATGATATAATGAATTTTATATGAAGTGTTCTGCACCTTTATTTTATCTAAGTTCTGGACGCATAATCTCTAACTTTCTTATATTTATACATACGACCACCCACGGGTGACGACCCGGTTGGTGTAATGGTTACCACGCCAAACCAGGGTCCTGGGTTCGAAACCCGGTTCGGTTCATAGATGTTTATATGTTTGTGCCGTTGTTATATGGTTTCCATAATAAACAGCCTATAGTGCTTGTTTGGGGTCATTACAATGTATGTGCCTGTGAGCGTTATTAATTTTATTTATTTATTTTTAGCTGACCAAGAAGGGTGCTACGTCCCAGAACTTAACAAGGTATTGAAGACTGGCGAAACCTGCGCACCAGTAAATGGGCAATGCAAACGATACGAATGCTTCGACAATGGCGATGTTGCCATTGCTTCGTAAGTTAAACACATATTTCTATTTTTTTCTGTGATTTTATCTATTTATTTTCACAAACAGGGTAAAAATATTATAGCAAATTATTAACCTGAAATAAACAGAAAATTTACGATATAAATAAAAAAACATCCTCTATACAACCGCTGGCTGGCAGGGTGCCCAGGAGGCTGGCAGCGTTACTCTTTGTATGGCCAGACTGCTGACGAGCTAGCACGAAGAGGGGCGGAAGAGGATGCCGTAGGCCCCGAGCCTTACTGCGGCATCTCTCGCAACACCTCTAGACGTGTGTTAAAGGAATGGGCCTTGAACCAAAGCCGTAAGCTCTGGTCGGATACACCAGGACTGACGTATGCGAAAGAACTTGTCACCGGCTTCTAAAACAGTCATACCTCGGATGCCATCAACTCAAACCGCAGCGACTTAAGGCTCTTAGTACGAGCCTTAACAGGACACTGCAAGTTAAACAAACACCTACACAGAATGGGGCTTGTAGATTCACCTACTTGCAGATTCTGCTGTGAAGCAGAGGAAACGCCCATACACCTCCTCTGCGAATGCGAATTGCTCATTCACAGCAGGAGTCGCCATCTAGACTATCTAATGACTACAATGTGACATTCTTGTTTTTTGGAAATATTGTTTAATTTCAAATATTATTGATTTTAAACATGTTACAGCCATGTTGTGCTAGCGCTTTCATTGAATGCTCATATTTAACAAATCGTTTTTACATGAAAACTTAAAATGCGAATTACTTTAAATTTTAATTAATATACTAATGAAATTATTATTTCAATGCAATTATTTCTGTGGAAATCTTTTGGAGTGTATGAGATTTGGAGCTTATTCAATAACACGTTGTATAAGGTCCAAAGTAAGAATGTAACCACAGATTACCCCCAATAGATACCGCATACAAGGCTGTCGACACGCGCCACACATCTATGATTTTGCACTGATATAAGCAACGCGAGTGAGAGAGCTCGACATAGTGCGACCTTGAAATTGAAATTGAAAAAAGTTTTATTGCGCCAACAGAATGTACGCCAAATGGCCGATCATGTTGCATTATTTCGTGCCCCGCACCTACCGCCAAAAATTGTGACTTCGGGCTTGTAAAACATATTCATGATGAATGTAACGTAAGAAAAATATCTTATATCGAGTAACTATTTTCAGATGCGATGAAAGCGAGGGCACAGTAGTTCCAGGAGATTCATCCAAGGGTTATCCAGATTGTTGCTCACAACTGGTAATCTGGTAATAATCTGGTCCTGCACAATCCTGCGACAAGAATGGAGACATTATTCAACAATAAATTGTTTAAATAAACCAGCTTCTTTACTTTGAATAAATGATTATCATCCGATCCATTTCGATTTCATCCAAAATGCGAAAGTTCCAGTGAAAAAAATCTGCGATATTCTGTAATGCGGGCACTGCATTCTCGCCGAGAATAGCCGAGAACGAGAGTGTGGATGCCTTTCATTGCTCTCGTGGCGTCATAGGCCGTAATAATTTTCCTTGAAAGTTCTCGCCGAGAATTCTCGCCGAAAAGTTCTCGCGAGAGTGAAGTGCTTGCTTTAGAAATTTTCCGTCTATGCATTTATTATTATCGCACGAAAGCTGTAGGGCTATTGCCCTTGGTTTTATTTGAGTAAGAAAAACCTGCCTTTTCATACATTTTCGATGAAACTAACTAAACAATACAAATACAAATATCTTTGTACATACTTACTTACTTTTTAGTCACAATATTCTATTTTTGTATATATATATTTTTTACCCGATAAATAATATAGTAGGTTAAGTTAATATAATTTCCAACATAATGTATGTTGTTCATTGTACAGTCATATTCATAAATAATAAAAATATCTTTATTAGCAAAAGAGAAATTCAGTATACATGATACAATGGACCCCGCATGCGGCAAGCCAGAACCTCGGGAATCCACGATACGATACGAATCTACGATAAGGATAACTAAGGCTATATTCTGTTAGAACATATCAGTTAGAAAAAGGCATTAAGGTGAAAACAAACTGGGCTTATGTGATGCCACGCCACGTTATATGATGTTACGTTAGAAACACACTAGCCCTACGCTACGCCACTAATCAGCCTCGTCAGCAACAGAAACAAATTGAGCTTATGTGATGCTACGCCACGTTATGTGATGTTATGTTAGAAACTCACTAGCCCTACGCTACGCCACTGATCAGCCTCGTCAGCAACAGAAACAAATTGAGCTTATGTGATGCTACGCCACGTTATGTGATGTTACGTTAGAAACACACTAGCCCTACGCTACGCCACTAATCAGCCTCGTCAGCAACAGAAACAAATTGAGCTTATTTGATGCTACGCCACGTTATGTGATGTTATGTTAGAAACACACTAGCCCTACGCTACGCCACTAATCAGCCTCGTCAGCAACAGAAACCAATTGAGCTTATGTGATGCTACGCCACGTTATGTGATGTTACGTTAGAAACACACTAGCACTGCGCCGCGCCACGTAGTCAATGAAGCGTCGATCGTCGGAGTATTCGCACGTTTCATACCACATAACAAAAATGGATTTTAGTGACAGCTCTGACGAAGATTTTCTAAACTTAGCAGTATTGTACTACTTGATTAAAAAGAAAAAAACAATGAAAAGAAGATATTGTGTTCACAAAATTGATAAATTATAAGCTATTTCCTCCCATGCGCTATTTCTTACACCTTGGTCTCGGTACTCGGGGCATTGTGGATTATACAAACATTCATAGGTCCTTACTAATTCAATAAATTGCTCCGACATTGTGGATACAGTACGTATTTACTGGGCAGCAGTTATGAGCGGAATGACGCGCCGAAAGCGTCTCATCACGTGTTAACACGCAATACATGCGATCTGACTCGTACGCAATACACGTAGAATGGGATTTGGTCCCTTCAGCGACGTCACGTAAGATGAATGTGTTTCTAAATAATGATTTTTCATATATTAAAGGTGCAAACAAACTGGGCTTATGTGATCCCACGTACGTGATGCCACGTCCATCAGAAGACATCAGTTTTCATAATAAATATTATGAAAAATCATTATTTAGAAACACATTCATCTTACGTGTTGCGCTGAAGGGACCAAATCCCATTCTACGTGTATTGCGTACGCGTCAGATCGCATGTATTGCGTGTTAACACGTGATGAGACGCTTTCGGCGCATCATTCCGCTCATAGCTGCTGCCCAGTAACGTGCGAATACTCCGACGATCGACGCTTCAATGACTACGTGGCGTAGCGTAGGGCTAGTGTGTTTCTAACGTAACATCACATAACGTGGCGTGGCATCACATAAGCTCAATTTGTTTCTGTTGCTGACGAGGCTGATTAGAGGCGTAGCGTAGGGCTAGTGTGTTTCTAACGTAACATCATATAACGTGGCGTGGCATCACATAAGCCCAGTTTGTTTTCACCTTTATTATGAAAACTGATGTCTTCTGATGGACGTGGGATCACATAAGCCCAGTTTGTTTGCACCTATTAATACGGATTGAAGATAAATAGAACCGTTAAAACCCATTATGCTGCACGCATCTACTTTTTTATTAAGTTCCTTTTATGCGAACTGGTTTGAAAACAAAACAAAAATGGAATAGATTTTGGCATTAAGGGGTTTTGGTGCGTTTTCGCATATTTTTGTGTATTCGGGTTAATAAAAAAATATATATTTATTGTTGTTATTGTTAAATCTAATAACAAATTGTATGGCACGGTCGACTAATAATAATAGTTGTCTCATACAGGGTGTCCCGTAAATAATAGTCCAACGTTAAGGGGAAGATAGCTTGTCTAATTACCTAAAACTAATTTAATTCAGTATGGATTTTTTTTACCGAGAATAATTTTTTTTAGGTAATGTGGTAAGCTGTCTTTCCCTTAACGGTGGACCATTATTTACAGGACACCCTGTATATAGGGTTCTTCTGTATTATATGCTGCTTGTTTTTTAAAGGGACGATCAGACCATCAAACTAAACAACTTTCTTTATTGGACCAACAACGAAATCGCGAAAACAACTCAGCTGTTCCATACATTTTTTTTTATTTTTTTTATTTTTTTATTTTAGAAACAAACAGTCTCTTAACATTTACATAAAATGTTTTTTAAGATACACTTACAGACCTTGAGTTCCCTAAATTATAATTAAGTTTAGAAA
The DNA here is from genome assembly GCA_927399405.1 of Agonopterix arenella. Taxonomy (NCBI): domain Eukaryota; kingdom Metazoa; phylum Arthropoda; class Insecta; order Lepidoptera; family Depressariidae; genus Agonopterix; species Agonopterix arenella. Next base: position 1,860,695 of record OV656704.1, read on the forward strand.
TTTATTAATTTGTTACATAACTGTAAACCTACCCGACCCGTGTGTAAAGATCAGCCGATTTTTTTTGCGGTTTCAAGTATAGTCCCATAGAGAAAGATATTGATTTATATGGTCTAGTCATCCCCTTAAAAAACCGTTTGCTCATTAAGAAGGACTCAGAATACTATAAATAGCCCAGTCATTTTATGGAGTTTTGTTAGGCAGGGTAGGGAGTAATTACTAATTGGACTTTTAAACTGCAACCAGCACCGTTTAGTGACAAAAAGTCTATCTTAAATAATATTTAAAAAAAAATCGCTACGCAACATAAAAATCATAATTGTGTGTCTCAAAAGGCTTTTAGAATTAATTATATTATTACCAATGCATTCACTTGATTGAGATTTAACAATATAAATAATTTTTGAGCAATAAAATACGCACCCATTTTAAAAAATGAGGTATTTATTAGGAAATTTAAAAAATAAGGTATTTATTAGAAAATACAAATGTATTTTTCAAAACCTTTTAAGTAGACAAATATATTAACACCATATTTAAAGTATGTATAATGGTAAAGCTAAATATATGCAAAAAAAAATTTACCATCAGTTTTTTTAGAACGCGATAATAGCTAAATTTTAAAATTGGAACTGTTGCTGACGTGTTTTTTTTATTTAGATACATTTCTAGGCTCGAATTGGCTCTTTAATACTATACCGAAAAAAATATCAATTATTAATTAGTCCCGGCTCAAACCGTAAAATGACTGGGCTAAAAATTATAGTTAAAGCGAGTAGATATTGCACTCCGTGCATCACAAATTCCTTCTCGTTCAATATCGCACAAAATCTGTATGTTTATAATAAACTGTTTTTCGTCAAAAAAACTTCTATACATGTCTACGAAGATGACTACGTCTCGTAGCAGCGCTACGAAACGTTCTACGTAGCTACGAACAATATTCAAGCTAAACTTTTCTTAGACAAGGGAATTCAAAATTAATAAAACAACTAATAACTTCTTTAAAACCTTTCAGCGGGCAAGCCACAAAAGCCCAGGCCACTCACAAGATGCCTGAATAAAGGAAAAATATTTTTGTTAAAAAAAGCAAAATGGAATTTATACGAAATCTTGTGCCTTAAAAATTTTGCCGAGGTAATAAGAACAAGTATTTTTACTGAGTTCCACAATCACAACCGTGCAACTATTTGTTTTAGAAACTCGATTCGAAGTCACTAGTTTGTCGCCTTTGTCGATGAATCATGTTGCGTGTCTGTTGGTAAGATCGTGTGTCAATTTGCTTCCCGACTTATTTGTGGCTCCACCATTGTGTACATACATATTATAAGTTCAAGTGTGTTTTTGTGCATAGTTATTTAACTAAATGAGAGCGTCGGTGGCTCGTTGGGGAGAGGTCAATAATGAGGATTCAGGTTTGAATCCGCACGGACGATATGCGATGTACCAATTAGTTTTTCTAACTTATACTGGGTGAAATTGATATCATTAGCATCCTTTTAAACCAAGAGTCTACCCATCAAACTGAACAACTTTTACTATGGGAGCAAAAAAAATCTGCTGTTGCTTAGAGTCGAGCAGGCAGCGGCGGCGGGTGCAGTTTAGTACAGAACAGCTGATTTTTTTAGTTTAAAAGGATGCTAATGATATCAATTTCACCCTGTATACATAATAAGGATTGCTCTCAAAACATCGTGAGAAAACTTGCATACGCTGAAGAAGTTTTGATTCATATCTGTCATACAATAACAAAGCCTAAACATGGCACATGTGTCTAATGTCACCTTTGTATGCATCAGTTATGCCCAGTTGTCATATATTCCAGTCTTTTCAAATCTTTCAAATATATTCGGTTACAAAGCAGTAATGTAAAACAACTGGGCATAACTTAGTGGTCCCGTTAATAGCGCACTGATGCGATGTCCTCCTTGTATAGAATGTCATTCAGAAAAACAACTGAGAAAACGGGTGCAAATGTTTTCTCTTCTTATTCAAATCGAGAACCAAGTGAGAACTGATAGTAAAACACAACGATTCTCATCTCAGCGGATGTTAATGCGTTCGCCCCCTGATGGCCACCATTTACCGTTATTACGCTTCCTTCAGAGAAAATCTCTCTATCACCACAAAAATGACTTTCGGAATAACTTATTTTGTCACCTACAATATTTCTTTAACACGTTTTTGCTTGTGCTACGTGATTTAGTCGTTTAGGGGAAAAGGTTAAGAATATTTTCTTTTTTTAAATGGATGTTTTATTTTTTTGTGATTCGAGGTTTTGTAAAAAAAAAAATGAGTTTGTTCGAATGCTTAGATAAGAGTGCAAGGAGAAAAAAATTTGTGACTGTATGGACTTAATAAACATTCTAGCGTGAGAAAAATGTTTTTAGTTGAACCTATAAGAATTTTTTATTTTAGCAATAGGTCTACAAAATAATAAATAGTTGTCACAAACATATATAAGGTCTAACAAAATTAGGTGAAACTATTTTAAGGGGATGATCAGACCATCAAACTGAACAACTTTCTCTAAGGGACCGATATTGAAATCGCGAAAAAAAAATCAGCTGTTCCATACAAACCTACTCGACCTAAATGTGTGAGATAGCAGATTTTTTTTTCGCTATTTCAATATTGATCCCATAGAGAAAGTTGTTCAGTTTGATGGTCTGATCATCCCCTTAAAATAGTTTCACCTAATTTGGTTAGACCTTATATAATAATAAGGTCTAAACTTAAAGGCATACAAAAATTGACGCTTTAGTTTGATAGTCCTGGGGTATGATTCCTGGAGTATGATTTTTGAAAGTCAAATGATCAGTAGAAAGATGCGTATCTCCATAGTAATATTGATATTTTCAACTGCTGAGTTCAAAGAATGAGTTTCTAAAATCACACTCCTGGAGTATGATTTTTGAAAGTCAAATCATCAGTAGAAAGATGCTTATCTCCATTGTAATGTTGACATTTTTAACTGCTGAGTTCAAAGAATGAGTTTCAAAAATCGCACTCCAGGATCGACTAAAGTAATTTTTCTTGATGATTCTTCTTTCTACCACCTTTACGCAGATGATCTCCATATATACACTCAATCTTCTTTGGATGACCTTTCACAAGCCATTTATACGACCAATGTTGAGTTAAATTATATAGCTGAATGGAGCAAGGAGTATGGGCTCAGTGTTAATCCGGACAAAACCCAAGTCATAATAGTTGGTAGCCGGTGGTTTATCTCCAGGATTGACTGGCAGTCGCTGCCCCAAATTCTATTTGATGGGATCCATATCCCCTTCAGCACTACAGTAAAAAATCTGGGAATCCAAATTGATCCATGTTTGTCCTGGGTTTCTCAACTTGAGATGGTAAATAGGAAAATGTTTGCTTCGGGAGGAGAACTGAGAAGACTCCATAATATTCTGCCGACTGCCACCAAAACTGCGCTTGCCCAAACTCTATTACTACCGGTCCTTGACTACGCCGATGTTGCTAACCTAGATCTCAATGAGGAGCGACTAAACAAACTTGAGCGGCTCCAGAACTTCTGTATTAGGTTCATATTTGGCCTTCGCAAGTATGACCACGTCTCTGAATTTCGTTCCAAGCTCAAGTGGCTTCCGATTCGTCTTCGTCGTAATCTCCATATTCTTTCCCTCTTGTACTCTGTCCTATTTCTCCCCTTAACCCCATCATATCTCAAGGACCGGTTCACATTCCTACATGCCACCCATGACCGTTTACTGCGCTCTGCTCAACCTTTGTTACTAGCTATTCCACGTCACACATCGTCCGCCTATGATAATTCGTTTACAGTGCAATCTGTTCGATTATGGAATGACCTGCCTCTTACTATAAGACAAGCTCCCTCCCTGCCCGTTTTTAAAAAACGAGTAAGGGATCACTATCTCGCCCTTTGACTCATTGTTATTAAATTATTAATATGACACTTTGATCCATTAGAGTTATTATATAATATATATATATATATACCTGAAATGTATTGTAAGCTATATATTTTATATCTTATTACACCGCCATAGCAAGTTTTTTTACTTAAGAGTTCGTCCATCCCATGGTTGTCTGGAAGAAATCGCTTTTAGTGATAAGACCGCCATTTGTACTCTTACGTTCGTTTTATTCGTTTTTGTTACTGTATATTTTGGTGTACAAATAAAGAATATTTATGTTATGTTATGATATGATGATGATTTGACTTTCAAAAATCATACTCCAGGAGTGCGATTTTTGAAAGTCAAATCAGCAGTAGAGAGATGCGCATCTCTATACATTTTCAACTGCTGAGTTCAACGTATAAGATTCAAAAATTGCTGTCAGAATTTGTTTAGCATGGTCTACAAAATAAATAGTTGTCACACATTATATCTAAACTAGGCTTAACATAATTATATACAATTATTTTCTACTTTTTATTAGATTCGTTTTTTTTTTTCATTTTCCCATTTCTTTTTCCCGGTAAACTGATAGGTAGCCAATGTAATTGGCGATGCTATGGGAATTTATTGGGTTCATTCGCATCAATTAATATTGAACAAGCACTTCTAGTTCTAGTGGAGTCGCTATTCTAAAGACTCAATAAATGTTTAACTTAAGACGTTTCACAAATAGTTTCTGGAGTTTAAGTAACAAGTGATAATTTTTATTATTTTAACCGACCTCAAAAAAGGAGGTTTCTCAATTCGACCGTATAATTATATATTTGTTTTTTAACCGACATCTTTTATGTGTGTTCGCTTATAACTTCGTCGTTTATGAACCGATTTTGATGATTTTTTTTTGTTAGAAAGGAAATATCCTAAGGGTAGTGCCATGATAAGGAAACCAGGATCTGATGATGGCATCCCAGAGAAATCGAAGGAAACCTTCGAAAATCGTAGCGCCGACTAGTGCGTTTGTTAATTTAAAGCACTAATATTACATTGCACTAATGAATTCACCACTGAAAGTTGTGTATTAAACAAAATTTTAACAAAAAATTAAAAACGCCTTCAAAAAAAATTAAAAAGTGTAAAAATAATATTGCAGCCGATGACTTTTTCCTTCGCATCATAAGAACATTAATTTGTTTCATAGAAGTCGGTGTCAAGCCAAGCCAAAAAACGAATGCAAGCCCTATCGCGAATCGTACCGGCTTGACAGCGACTTCGATAAAACAAATTAATGTTCTTAAGATGCGAACGAAAAAGGCATCGGCTGCAATATTATTATTAAACTTTGAAGGCGGTTTTAATTTTTTGGTAAAATTTAAAAACAAATTACAAATAATACACACACTCCAGAGCGTCGCCGCAACACATTGTGTCCAACAGGCTAGCGACATTCCTCCTCTGGATGGTGAGGAAGCTCTATGGTCACCAGAGGTTTCATTGAGATCCGATAGGTTTGCAACGATCGCTTTGGCCACTGGGCCCCAAGGATTTAAGGGCTCGAAGCCTTTTGCCGTGAACTCCTGCCTGCCTGCTCTATTAGATCTATGATCAGAATTTAGGACTTTTTAATAGGGGGCTTTAAAATAACTTTATTCTATTGATTTTTTTGCATGGAATGTAAAAATATACTCGGCAATTGTGACCTAGTGTGCCTCATATTCATATTCTTTATTGCTTATCGTGTGTACATCTATCTAAACTATTATAAAACTGTAGCGGGAAGTTTGTCTGTACATTGAAGATATTAACAAAAAAAAAGTTACGATATGGTTTTTAGGTGTCCCTGATTCCATTTCACCAATTTTTGGATTTTTTGTCTGTCTGTTTGTTTGTGTGTTTGTTTGTTTGTTTATTTGTTTGTTTGTTTGAACGAGTATCACGCAAAAACTACTGAACCGATTTTGATGAAACTTTTTTTGTTTGATTGCTTATGATCTGACTTAAAATCTGGTATATAATTTATCTCGCTACATTGACGGGAGCCGGAGATATAAACATATAACCGCAAGTGCAACCAATGTACGGTGCCATTTCAATTTCAAGTAAGTAACACTAATTAAAATTAAAAGACTTGTAATAAAGTAAGCTGATTCTGAAGACTGTTTGATTTATAAATAGCGAAAATAACAACAAATTACAAAATAAATACCAATAATTATAAATTTTATCATTGTCCAGTGCTGATGACTGCACCGGTTGTTAGTGTAACATTGTTCTTCTTTTTGGCGATAAAATCTTTCAAACTCCATGGAGAAAACCTTTGCATAACAAAAAAAACCTTAGTACTGGCCACAAGAAAAAAAGATTCGAACTACAAATTTCTTGACATTTTGTAGAATTACAGTGCAACCAAAGCAGGAGTAATTATTTAAAAAAAAACTGCACGCCAATTTCAAACAAAGAGAATATAATCATGATTTCAAATCAGCAGCCGAAAGATGTCTAAAACTCGATTTTTAATTCGGAATGTTTTTATTTACGGTGTAATCACACAGTGTGATGTAATACACATTTTAAGCAAGACTGGATAATAGTTAATATTTTAAAGCAATTATAAGACAGGTAAGAAACTATTTTGAAATACCGTAAATTATTACTAAAATACAAACGAACGAACTCTAACAAATTAATAAGGATCGGTTTTTTATGCCGCCTATGCGATGTGCCGCCGTGCATTTTGCGCCCGATTCGATTAAGAGGATAATTTATTTTTCTACGGGCTCCATACAAAACGAAGCTTAGTTTGAACATTTAGTAATTAAAGTAAAAAATTAATGGTTTTAAAACAATCTAGAAGCCAATATCTGTGATTTCCTTTTAAATGTTTAGTTCTAAAGTTATCTTGACTCAAAGTTTGTAGTCCGTGCTGCGGTCCGTCCGTGTCGTATGTCGTCCACCATTTGGGTTCTCTCTGAGGAACCTGCCACAGCCCTACGGACTGTCGCTTGATATGAGCTTTACATAAATTAATGTAACATTCGGCAATAGCCGACTGCGTCCTTCCGGACGAAATTATTCGCTGGAATCCAGGCGCATACGTGTTGCCGTTGTTTCAAATGCACGCAAATTGACAGCGAGTGCTGACCAGGCCATGTACCCGGACTTTAGATTTTCGATATAACGCGACCGTTTCGGTTCCGGTCCGAACTTCATTGTAATAGAGTTGACATTGGAACGATAACTTTCATGCAATTGCGACGTTCGAATGTCCGGGTCAAGAACAGAGAAAATTGTATATAGTATTCGTCCGGGTAGACCCCTGCTGTCAAACGTCAAACGGTGACGTTGCAGTAAAATGCGGCCGGCACCGATTTCGCGCGCATCTGACCGAATTGCAAGATGTATATGGTCCTTCTTAAATGCAGACAGTTTTTTAAGGGGATGATCAGACCATCATACTGAACAACTTTCTGTATGGGACCAAAGTCGAAATCACGAAAAAAAATCAACTGTTCCATACAAAACTGCAATCCTACTCTACAAAAATGTATGGGGCAGAAGATTTTTTTTCGCGATTTCGATGTTAGTCCCATAGAAAAAGCTGTTTGATGGTCTGATCATCCTCTTAAAAAAGTGTCCGCATATTAAGTTAAATAAATAAAAAATAAAGTAATATAATATATATAATGCACCCCGACGCGTTCCGTTCAGTGATAAAAATACTTAAAAAATAATTTTGTATCTGCCAGTACCTACACTTGATTGTTTTCAGTAATGAAAAATGTCATCACGAAGAAGAACTAATAATCTCACTAATATTATAAACGTGAACGTTTGTGACGATGTTTGTAAGGTTGTAATGTTGTATGTTTGTGGCGCAATCACGCATAAACGTTATCGTGTCGACTTCAAATTCTGAAGTCGCTAAATAGTAGCTTGCCAGAATCGGGCAACCGATACTGCACCGTCGCTAGCGGTCATGAGCTCCTCCTGCGTGCAGATGTAAGGGCACGCAGGGCACGATGTGAGATGGGCCATCGTTTGTGGAGTTCCACACAAGCAAGTCACATTTTGCGCATCCGAGTATCCCCACCTGACCATGTTGTCCTTACTGCGACCGACCTGGGTTCGAAGTCGGTTTAAAGACTTCCAGGTCGCCCAAGGCAAGTCATGTCTAGGCGGGACACAAACGGCTCTCAGACGGCGACACAAATGGAGTTGGGAGGTACACTTTTTGACGCCATAGAGTACACCTTGCTTGCGCTGGGCCAGTATTCAGGGGGTCGACACACTTCATAAAGCTGCGTCGGCTTGGCAGCCTTTGTGGCGCAGGAATAAAGCCATGCATGGGATGCCGTGTGTCGTCCACCATTTGGGCTCTCTCTGAGGAACCTGCCACAGCCCTACTTACATCTGGGGGCGCTATGCCAGCCAGTGGGTAAAGCAACTGTACCGGAGTCGGTTTCAAGCAACCAGTTATAATCCGACACGTTTCGTTTAGTGCCGGTATCCACCAGCTTGGCGTGGGCAGATCGGCCCCACACCGGGCACGCGTATTCTCCAGCGGAGAACGCGAGAAAAATAATTAAACAAATAAATAAATAACGCTCACAGGCACAAACATTATTTTAATTATCCCAAACAAGCAATAAAGGCTTTTTATTGTGGAAACCATACGACAACGGCATAAACATATAACATCCAAGACCGAACCGGGACTCGAACCCAGGACTCTGGTTTGGCAGTCCGGCGTGGTAACCATTACACCAACCGGGTCGGCAAATACTAAAAATCCTCTTTCTTTTAACCTTTTCTAAAGTTAGTGTTCATAATTTTATCGTAGTATTGTTTTCATCTTAATAGATGGCGTTGGGTGTTTTTTTGAAGCAAGTACCATACTTAATTCGCGCTCAAGACATCTCAGATATTCGGTCTTACAGATTTGATTGTATAGTTACTTACCGGCTGAATTCGAAAAATAATTAAATAAATAAATAAATAAATAACGCTTACAGGAACATTGTTATGATTCCAAGCAAGCACTATAGGCTTTTTATTATAGAAACCATACAACAACGGCACAAACATTTATAACATCCATGACCGAACCGGGTTTCGAACCCAGGACCCTTTTGAGCGAGGTAACCATTACACCATCCGGGTCGTCAACTATCAAAAATCAAGTTTTCAAAAATTTTATCGTAGTAATTTAATCGTAGTATTGTTTTCATCTTAATAGATGGCGTTGGGAGTTTTTTTAAAGCAAGTATGCTACAATTATTAATTCAAAAACTTAGCTATAGCAGGAGCTTACAAATTTAGTTGATTATATAAGGTCTAAAAAAATTAGGTGAAACTGTTTTAAGGGTATGCTCATACCATTAAACTGAACAACTTTCTCTACGGGACCAATATCGAAATCTCGAAAAAAAATCTTCTGTCCCATACATTTGTGTTTGCAGTTTTGTATTGGACATCAATTTTTTTTTCGCGATTTCCGTATTAGTCCCATAGAGAAAGTTGTTCAGTTTTATGGTCTGAGCATACCCTTAAAATAGTTTCAGCTAATTTTGTTAGACCTTATATTATCGTTGTAATACATCGTTGTAAGTATATTGATTGTTTGAGTCCAATCTGAGCCAATGCTACGGAATGATAACCTTATTTTACAGAAAGGATGAATTTTGTTGCAGTAAGTCTTGCCAAATTTTTGTTTTGTTTGATTTTCGGTCTCAATTATGATTTTTTGAGGGTTTGTGCAACTTAACTATAGAACATCATTCTACCACAACGTATAAAAAGGTACCTACGTATCTAAAAGGTCCTTCTTATACTATAACACCACAGGTCGGTAATGTAGCTACTTACATAATTGAAAATCTTTTTTAGCAAATTGACGATTAGCTTGCTAGAATATTATTATTTTAGCTCTTGCCTTCACCATTTTACACTAGCCCGCGTGGTAGAGTATCCTCTAACGTTTATACGTGAGTGGAGGTCTGTGACCCGCAGTGGGTCGTAAGATGATTATTATGCTGCTCGACATAAATGAAAAACTAATAAACGACGAACAGTAGAAAAATTAAAGTGATGGATCCAGTGAATGACTTTTAAATCTGATACCTACAGAATTACTTGGGGTACTTCCTGATTTTGATTTAGCTTAAGTTCATGACTTTCTTATCTTATTATGGGAAATGGTAAGCCAGCAACTCTTCGACCCAATGGTATCTTTTGTATTGACCCCTACATATTATTTTCTTCATCCTTGAAAAACTTGGAAAATGAGGGAGGCAATAGCGTTCAGGGTAAGAAACATGTAATGAATAACCATCTCTCAGGAATCACATACGTTTACCCACCAAGACATCGCAGTCACACAGTACAAATGTTCCATGGTTTCCTCCTCCTCTCCACACGCTCGGCAACCGGGATCTAGAGTGAGCTTTATCGTGCCTGTTGCGTAGTGCCCGGTGAGGGCTCCAACGATGGCACGAGCTTTGCTCCTGCTGTTGTTCAGTATGAACTGTGGGATTCGTGGTGTTATGTTGCTGTTATACTCTGACACCAGGGCTTTGCCCACATGATAATAAGAAGATTGCTGATGAATTTCCTGCAGTGTTGCAGACCCGAGAGGCCAGAGCATTCTAGCCTGTGATTTTTATTAGCCCATTCCTTAATCGCCATTCTAATGTTACATGCCAGGATTCCTAGACTTGGTTCGGACCATGACCTTCATGACCTTAGACGAGACATAAGACAAAATTACATGTCCACGCAGACGAAGTCGCGGGCAAAAGCTAGTACTATTATAAAACTGTAACAGGAAGTTTGTCTGTACATTGAAGATATTAACAAAATAAAAGTTACGATATGGTTTTTAGGTGTCCCTGATTCCATTTCACCAATTTTTGGATTTTTTGTCTGTCTGTTTGTTTGTGTGTTTGTTTGTTTGTTTGAACGAGTATCACGCAAAAACTACTGAACCGATTTTGATGAAACTTTTTTTGTTTGATAGCTTATGATCTGACTTAAAATCTGATATATAATTTGTGCGGACGAAGTCGCGGGTTAACGCTCGTACTATTATAAAACTGTAACAGGAAGTTTGTCTGTACATTGAAGATATTAACAAAAAAAGTTACGATATGGTTTTTAGGTGTCCCTGATTCCATTTCACCAATTTTTGGATTTTTTGTCTGTCTGTTTGTTTGTGTGTTTGTTTGTATCACGCAAAAACTACTGAACCGATTTTGATGAAACTTTTTTTGTTTGATAGCTTAAAATCTGGTATATAATTTGTGCGGACAAAGTCGTGGGTTAACGCTCGTTGAAGATAAAAATATAGAATGCTCATGCTAATGCTTAAAACTTAAACTACTGTACATTTCAATAAGTAGGTACTAGAATTAGAAATCTAATAAATGACTGAACGATACAAGTAGAAAATTGTCCACCAGGGTCCAGGGTACATATCGTAAATTGCCGTACAATTATCTGACATTATATTATACGGCGGTAGTCGGTAATTATGGCAATTTAAAACATGCATATTTTAGTTGCAGACTGGCAGACTGGTGTTGTTTTTTGTATGTATAAATGTGGTTGGTACCTTGGTCTGTATGTGTTTAAGTGTAATTAGTTTCTAATAGCTGATAGATACCTTCAGGTAAACATAAATAAGTTTCATATTTAACGGTGGTTTAGACTTCAAAACACAACAACTTTAATAATGAAATCGCGAAAGAAAATTCAGCTATTCCATAATGTTGTTTGGGTAAATAGTTTCATGACTTTAGGGGGTTATAGTACGATGATACTGAATAACTTTCCCTAAGACACCTATAGAAAAGTTGCACAAAACGAGAAACATTTTTGGTCCTGCCATATATAAGAACAGCCGATCGAATTTATATGGGTGTCAAAAAAAATTCTCGTTTTACGACCCATGTTCCTTAGGGAATGTTGTTTTTCATTATCTGCATACAACCTTAAAAATTTTCTAGTAACTAAAAAATAGGGGTGTACAGTCAGCAGCAATAAGTTGTTATACACTTTAGTACTACGACGAAAAACAAAAATGTATAGAAACTTATTGCTGCTGACTGTACCTATATGAAAAAGCTGAATTTTTTCGCCATAAAATTTTTAAAATAACACAACCAATGTCTGCATTCGCCTCTACATAAAAGAACATTTTGTATCAATTTTGTTGGACTCGCTGTCAAGCCAGTATACGATTTGCGACTAGACTTTTCTCTAGCTCTATGAAATCAAAAAAATTTTTAATGATACCTAATTTAAAAGCCACGCAAAATCTTTCATAAAAAATGCACCCCTTATTTTATCCAATTCGACAAAGTTCAAAGAATTTCGATCAAACGATTATCTTTACCACACACTAATGGCATCATCACTTTGTAATATGACCTTTACAACATTAACTTTAAAGGTGATATTGGTTCGATCGCTTTCTGGATTGCCTCTTAACTGATTTGTTCAGTTGTAAACGCATCCTGCCGATCCAAAAGATAACGGAAATCGTAGAGAACTAATAAGAGACAGCCCTATTCCAATTATACTAAGGAAATTGTGTTGATTCAGGCGGTAACAAAAGAGTTAAAACATGTTTATTGTGAAAAGTACTTACTTGAAATGTATATAGCTAATCAAATTAAAGATTGAAAAATTTTATTCGAAATGGCATAACATGGCTGTAACATGTTTAAAAATCAATAATATTTGAAATTGGAACAGGGTGTGTCATCTATATCGTATGAATTCCAGTTGTAATGCTGGACTTGCGGGTTGGTTAGTTTGTAATAACTACCAGAAGATGGCGCTCACGTCCCCTTAAGACGCAACAGATTGAAAATTTCGTTCTCTGGGGAGTGGGGGGTCGGTGGCGAAATTGGATAACGCAGTTCCCCGGTTTGGAAAAGTGCGGGTTCAAGTCCCGCCCGAGACAAATTTTTCAATCTTTAATTTGATTCGAAATAGCACAACATGGTTGTAACATGTTTAAAAATCAATAATATTTGAAATTGTACATAGCTACTTCAAAAATATTTTGAAATGTGTTTTTGTTTTTATCATCATTTAATTTTATAGTAGGTACCTGGGCGACCGAACTCTGCCAATAGGCAATCGAACGCACTGCGTGTTGAACGAACTGCGTGTTGAACGCACTGCGTGTTGAATGTACTGTGTATTGAACGAACTGCGTGTTGAACGAACTGCGTATTGGACAAACTGCGTGTTGAACGAACTGCGTATTGAACACGCAGTTCGTCCACACGTATATCGTAGAGCACTGATTTGACAACTTTCGTGCTATTTTATAAAGCACAAACTCGAAACTCGAACGTGAACCTTACATCTTTATAGCAAAAAAATTTTGACATCTCACTTACGATAGAGTTTTAGTCTGGGAAAAATACGGTTTGAGATTGCATTAAATACACTTTAGTAAATTGTGTTTGAACTAATATTACTGTTAGTTTATAACACTTTTGTCGAGATTTCGTGGTTATATAGGCTAAGGACCCTGAGAAATACTTTAAAATCAATATAAATGTAAAAAAGGCAAGCTTATTTCTAAAGACACTTCTTCCAGCAAACCAGAAAAAAACAGTTAATCTATAAATATCACAAGGGAAATTTATTGCGTACAAACAAACAGTAAATAATTAAGTTTTGAGGTTATATTTTTTTATACTTACAAAATATTAAGTACCTACTCAAATTTACAATATTCACCGGGGATTATTATTGTTATAAGTAAAACGTATTGAACAAAGCCGTCCTGTACAAAATCACCAGTTTTCCATTATTTGTTCATACCTAAATTTAATGTTTTGTAAATGTCTTAATTTTTCCATAATACACAATACAAAATCGGGGATTATTGAGAATTTAAGTTTTTCAGGTATGTATCTACTAATATTTCAAACTATCACCTAAAGTGCAATTAATGCAACCTACTCCGTACAAAAATCCGTAGATTTCCTCGACTATTTGTGCTCTATATCTCTATCGTAGAGAAATTACACGCTCTATTGGACTTCTATACAATACAAAAGCATAGCATAGCGAAAAAATCCTCAAAGTCTCTACAGTAAATCACTCATTAGGGAACACCGAGAAAATTATAACTTACGAGCGTTAACCCGCGACTTCGTCCGCACAAATTATATACCAGATTTTAAGTCAGATCATAAGCTATCAAACGAAAAAAGTTTTATCAAAATCGGTTCAGTAGTTTTTGCGTGATACTCGTTCAAACAAACAAACAAACACACAAACAAACAGACAGACAAAAAATCCAAAAATTGGTGAAATGGAATCAGGGACACCTAAAAACCATATCGTAACTTTTTTTTGTTAATATCTTCAATGTACAGACAAACTTCCTGTTACAGTTTTATAATAGTATAGATTAGAATAAAATTCAGTTGCAGAAACGCACATAAAAGTTAATCCTCCATTAAATCTCTTGCTGTCACTTTTTGTCTTGTTGACGTAGTTAAAGCTAGCATGAGATTTAATGGAGGATTAACTTTAATGAGCGTTTCTGTTTTCTTTTTACACTCAGTTGCACTGAGTGTTAGCCGGTTAAGAATAACAATAATTTTAGGAAGTCTAAAATACGATAAGATCAACGGATTATCACAGTAAGTTTCAAAGTCTGAATAGTAAACCACATAATTTCCGTTCAGTTTGACTGCGTTAGTGTAAAATATCGTTTCCCAGTGAAAATTCAAATTGTACTAATATGAGATCGAGCCGTAAAATACCAAATTTATATTAAAATGTCAAGCGATACCTAAGGGGAGCTGCGCAGGTGCGATTATTTATGAAATATATTTTTTATTTTTTTATTTTTTATTTTTCAATTTTGGACACAAACAGTCTTAATAATAATAATAAATCTAAAACTAGTGAACAGATACCAGACTTGGAGGTCCCAAAAATTATTTTTACAGTTTTTATAAAAATACGTAGGTGTTTGGCTTAACATAAGTTTGATTTTAGTTTAAGGATTTACAGTTAGATATAGTTAAACAATTTTGGAAAGTGAAAGTGTTGCCAACCAAAATGTAGCATAATAGATAAAAAATAACATCAGTTTTATGACTTAATATAAATTTAGATTAGACTTAAGATATTACAGTTATAGTTAGACGTAAACAATTTCAGCTTATAGTTAAGTAAATAACTTGGCAGTTAAATATTGCATTACTAATAGAGAAAGATGAATAAGTTTTTCTGGCTTTATAAGTAAATTTCAAGAACATTTTAGATTGAAGAATCTTAAATATCTTGCTTGGTTACCCCAATAGCAGCGACAATAGCGTAAAAATATTATTATTATTATACCAGACCACAGATAATTTAATAGTTACTCTTTGACTATTTATTATAAGGACTAGCCTTGCGGTAGCATTTCCCCTCTGCCACGGTATAAGATTAATTAATCATGTGCATTCACATTCAATTTTATACCTTATCACTAAACGAGACAGCCTATAATTGCGAAGCAATAATTTCGAACTTAGAACGTTTAGGGTTCACTAGACTTCTTTTCATGATTTTTAACGTTCAAAATTAGAATCTAAAGTTATGGGGAATAAAATCCAAAATTGCGGTTTTCGTGTTACCTCGCCCCCCGCAAAAAGTGGCAGAAATTTTGTTTAGTAGAATTACACGCGTAACTAGTCCCTATATAAGTAGTCAAAGTCGTTACTACATCAGACGTCGCTTTCCCATTGTTAGGCAAAGGCTCCGTTCTCTACATGCGTTCTGATTTTGCGCTTGGATCTTCCTCTGAGTCGTAACCTCATGGCTGAGGGATGTGACCATTGTGGGCCGCTTATATCCCCACAGCTGTCTAGGCCGTTCGATCTTGGGCCCGGTGTATGGTGGCCTGTAGTGTTGCCTAAGTAGTTTCTTTGACCGCATCCGTCCATCTCGTAGGCATGCTTCCTCTAACCTCTTTTCCCCTCAATACGGCCGGAGATCGTGAGATTTTCCAGACTATCTGATCTCATGAGCGTATGCCAAATTATAGGCTTACTCACGCTTGGATAGGCTTGGATAGTTTTTGAAAGAAGCTATCGATTTAGTCTCACCACCTTCTAAGTTTGCCTCGAAGCCGATTTCGTTTTACTAGGGACCAGCTGTTGCTGTTGCTGGTATGTAAAAATATTAAGGTAAGTTAAGCCGTTGGTCCCGGCTACTATCTCTGGTGGTAGTAGTCATTACATAAAAACCACGTCAGAGGCCGTAAGGCGATCTAAAAAAACTCTGATACCAGGCCTCTGCCCACACGATAAGAAGAAGAAGGTAAGTTAAAAAGTAGTTTCCATACAAATTATACCACTCACGAGACCCTTCGTGAAGAACAACTTCATGAAGAATACTGCATACCTATTCTAGTAGGTAAAGGTAACGGTAGGTAACCCGTAGGAACGGTTCGTTCTCTAAAACGAAAATAAAATACGATAAGATCGGAATGTGTTCAAAATATGGGCGAGTACAATAGACCAGCACTTTTGCTGCGCTGATGTGCCATGCCAAGGCACGGCCTGTGGCCATGGCTTGCAATTAGCCCTCCTCAAAAATGTAAAAATGCTGAAATAATATCTCGTCTACAGCCAGCCTACGATCAAACGTTCAGCATAAAGTCATATATGAGCGGATATTGAAATTCTACAGGCACAGTGCGCATGAGGGGCCTGAATCCCGTTCCCGTGCAGCGGACCATCTCTAAATCATTCATGGCTTTATGCATAACTGTAAGCTTTTCACTTTAAATAACATGCACATACCCTAGGTACATTAAATACACTGTGTGTTGTATTATGTTATGTATGGCTAAAAGCCGAAGTGCGATTACTCATACACAGAAAAAAATACTTTCTAGAAACAAGAACCAAATATGTTTCAACTGATATTTCTTAAGGTGGTATTAATATAAGAGCAGAGGGGTCAATTTTATACAAAACTTTGACGCACAATACGCGTAGACGGTATTAATATAAGTAACTTTGTATGTATGGAAAAATAGTTTAGCAAATCTAGATGCCGCGTCACAAATAACATTTGCAATTTATAAAATAATTACCAAAATTTTTCATACAAAACTTTAAAAGCTTTATATCTTCGTAATTACATTATAAATTGCAAATGTTATTTGTGACGCGGCAACTAGATTTTCTAAACTATTTTTCCATATATAAAATATTACTTTTATTAATTTCGTCTATTTGTATGGACTGAAACCACATTAATCTCAAATACTAAGGTATGTCTTGGACTAAGATAATCCCATTAACGCTTGAAGAATGTTTAATTCTCAAAATTCAAGATTTAATTTCTTCTGACAGATTTGTATTACTGAATTCGAAATTTATATCTTGAATCAAAACAGATTTGTTTCTCGCATTATTAATGAGAGTTTGAAAGAAACATTTGAATTTTGATACAAGAAATTAGTTCATGGCCTTAAAACTATAATACGAACCATTTTATATTTCAAACGAAGACATTTTCGAGTTTCCTTATATCGAAATGCGAAAATATCTTTACCCAAATAATATTACTCACTTCAAATAATTTTTTTTCTGTTTTGTTATAACCAGTAGCTACAACTAGGTGCAGACGGTAGACTAGATTAGGTTAGGTTTAACCTACAAAAAATACATTATGGAGGCCTTCAGGAGACAGGTGTTTTGTAATTGTGCCTTGGCTGCACCTACGTCGGCTGCTGCACTGTACTCCATCTACAAAAAAACCTTAAATTTGTAGTTATTTATTTTTCTATTTCATCACTGTGTAGTTACTAGTTTTTTTTATTGTTATTATGTCTGTGAACTTACCCACAGAGCGACATGGCCTCAGGCCAAGCTCTTCAATAAAGATTTAAAAAAAAATGCCAGTGATGACACACGGAACTAAGACGAATCTCTATGTATGAGGATTTTAATGAGTGGTTGCTCACTAAAATCCTCATACAAATGCGGGAGGGAGCTAACCAGAAATGAGGAGATTCGCGGAAGAACCAAGGTATAAGGCTATTGCCTAGCCAACATAGAATTGCTAAAGTCAAGTGGTAATGAGCGTTTATCTTTTGTTTTTCTAGGGGATCGATAGATGGCGCTACCGTCTATGCGAATACAGGTCACAATATCAAAAGGTGTTTGTTTTAAGAGGGAAAAGATGAACAAAAAGATGCCTACGCTTCTTTTGATGGAATATTTCATTATTTGCGAATCATTTTGATCGAAAATTTGAAACTGTTTACATCTGACATGGTTGTATGGGCTAGATCCCTTGGCCTTAAAAAAAGTGGCAGGCACAGTCTTGTCATGATTTTGACAGAATCTCACGAACGTCTCTATGGAGCGATAAACATATGCCATCTGCCCAGTTTTTTTGGAACTATAATAAAAAAAAAAGAAAGGAAAATTGCTTATGGGCTGAACAGTATTGTTGTTAACAATGGGAATTGTTCGTACATAGTACACATTGTTATTGATGGGACCAACAAGTCAGATAATAAGCTATCAAACAAAAAAAGTTTCATCAAAATCGGTTCAGTAGTTTTTGCGTGATGCTTGTTCAAACAAACACACAAACAAACAGACAGACGAAGAATCCAAAAATTGGTGATATGAAACCGGGGATACCTAAAAAGCATATCGTAACTTTTTTTTTGTTAATATCTTCAATGTACAGACAAACTTTCTGTTACAGTTTTATTAATAGTTTAGATGTGTATTTTTTAAACACAAAGTAAAGTAAACATTTACACCCGTCCGCGTTCTATTATTGCATTTTAGTCTGGTGGAAAAAACTCGCTTTTGTCAGAAAGCAATCCCCGTAAAACGCGGACATGTGTCGCGGTGTGGTGTAAAACTCTGTCGCGAGCTCATAATGCTAGGTACTTCATATTTTGAGGACAAAGTGCGGCTTCGTCAATGCGTTTGCTATTTAGTTTTTAGGGTATGCCATTGCAGCTTTGGTAGGCCAACGACCTGATGAAGACGGCGGGAACCCGTTGGATGAAGGTCGCGCAGGACCGGTCGTTGTGGTGATCCTTGGGGGAGGCCTATGTCCAGCAGTGGATGTCTATCAGCTGATAATGGTGATGATGATACCCAAAGGGTCCCATCCCCTATTTATAAGCCTACGCTGTCTGACTTCTGTCTGTCAGTCTGACCTATAAATGGCTATATCTTTTGAACTATAATAACTACAGGGTGATATTGATATCATTAGCATGCTTTTAAACTAAGAGTCTACCCATCAAACTGAACAACTTTTACTAAGGGAACAATAATCGGAGTAAATAAAAATCTGCTGTAGCATATTCGAGTCGCAAACTCGCTCGTCGACATTGCAGTTTAGTATGGAACAGCAGATTTTTCATTTGCTCCGATCGGTTTGCTCCCATAGTAAAAGTTGTTCAGTTTGATGGGTAGACTCTTAGTTTAAAAGGATGCTAATGATATCAATTTCACACTGTATATAAGGTCTAACAAAATCAGCTGAAACTATTTTAAGGGGAGGATCAGACCATCAAACTGAACAACTTTCTCTATGGGACCAATATTGAAATCGCGAAAAAAAATCTGCTGTCCCACACATTTAGGTCGAGAAGGTTTGTATGGAACAGCAGATTTTTTTTTCGCGATTTCAATATTGGTCCCATAGAGAAAGTTGTTCAGTTTGATGGTCTGATCATCCCTTTAAAATAGTTTCACCTAATTTTGTTAGACCTTATATAGACGGTTGAAATTTTTACAGATTATGCATGATTACGGTGGATTGGTCGACAAATAATAATAATAAAGAAAGCTGGAAATTGCACACAAGCAACACATTTTTTTCTTACCATACTTCCATAATGTTTTTTCTAATATAATATTTAGTTGGTTTTGTACACTGTGAACATCGCCTTCCTGTTGAAAGCTGGACTGCTCACAGATCACAGATTAAGGAATACTTTGTTCAAATAAGACTTCTGTATCAATTTAACTTTGTACAAATTTCAATTCGAAAGTGAACGACCATAGATTATAAAATAAAGCTGATAATACTTAAGGCGCGCAGTCACGTTTTTCGTATAGTTTTCGCCGGTGTTGCCATCTATGATAATGTTATTAGATCATTCTAAATCACTCACTGAACCGTAAAGCATTTTAAACGAAGCTAACACTTCGCTAAACTTTTAGATGTTGTGACAACAAAATATATTTTTTTTTGTGGCAAGGCTCGTACAATAAATCCAGAACAACCCTGCTATTGGTCACAATTCAAAATAGAACCAATAAGTAATGTCATTAATTAAAAAAAAAACTTTTTCTTCAGATTTCTGATATCTATTTACTGAGCATAGACTGTAATAATTTATTATTGACTGTGTTATGCATATTAGTAGGTAGTATTTCAATATCAAATTAAAGATTGAAAAATTAGGGGTTAGTTAGTAATAACTACCAGTAGATGGCACTCACGTCCCCTTAAAATTTCGTTCTCTGGGTAGTGGGCTCGGTGGCGAAATTGGATAACGCAGTTCCCCGGTTTGGAAAAGTGCGGGTTCAAGTCCCGCCCGAGACAAATTTTTCAATCTTTAATTTGATTCGAAATAGCACAACATGGCTGTAACATGTTTAAAAATCAATAGTATTTCTATAGTGCTAGATAACTCTGTCTAGGTCTTTCTCTGCCTCTCTTCTCCAAGAGAAGAAAAGAAGATCCTTGATCCTTGGGGAAAGATTGATCCTTGTCAATTGAGGCTAATTGTTGCTTAAATTTTTATGACTGTGAATCTAAGTTATTTCAATCATGATCGATGTCACTAAACTATAAAATACTCAAACTGGCAAAACATCTGCCAATCGATAGTGTTCTCTATTTATAATAGAGCCTCAACGTCGCGTTCAGTCGACAAACTGATTGCTCGACTGATCGTGTTGCGCTTAAAATAATCCAACTGAGCATGCCACAAATGTGCAATGATTGATTCAGTCAGGGATTTGAACAGCTGCATTTCTTGATTAGAAGTTCGCATAAGTCAATGTTTACGCTGTAGTATCTATCTATACTATTATAAAACTGTAGCAGGAAGTTTGTCTGTACATTGAAGATATTAACAAAAAAAAGTTATGATATGGTTTTTAGATGTCCCTGATTCCATTTCACCAATTTTTGGATTTTTTGTCTGTCTGTTTGTTTGTGTGTTTGTTTGGGTGTTTGTTTGTTTGTTTGTTTGAACGAGTAAATGTTGTTGATGAAACTTTTTTTGTTTGATAGCTTATGATCTGACTTAAAATCTGGTATGTAAGTTGTGCGGACGAAGTCGCGGGTTAACGCTCATAATATGTAAAGGTGTGGTTTAGACAATCAAAATGAACAACTTTCGCTATGGATGTCAAAGTCAACAAAAAATGTAAAAAAATCGGATGTCACATTCATTTTAAGATGAGTAATTAGTTGTATTTTTTGTCGATGTTGGCTCGATAGAAAAATTTCTTTAGTTTGATGGTCTAAACCACCTCTTTAAATATGACTGGGATGTTTTGTTACATCCTGTGTATACGTATAATCTGATTACTGTAATATGAACTCTGTAATATGTATACTCCATATGTATGTACAGTCCGTTTGGTGTCGGCTAAGAATAGCACCAACCCATTTTCTCCCGTGGGTGTCGTAAAAGGCGACTAAAGGATCAGAAATCAGAAATCAGAAATCAGAAACATTTATTCGTCATCATAGGTAAAAAGTACAATAGAAAAATTATACAATAGTTGGAGTGTAGTTTTACAGGACCACTATGATGTATCATGAGACATACGAATATAAAAACAATTATTATTCTTATTTAATATGATGATATGATTATATTATAGAATATTTATAAGATGTCAAAATTTTTGTAATAACATTGTCAATAAATTATACCTAACAAAGATTACATAATAAAATGATGAAATAGATGAATGCATAAAATTTACTGTCACAATTTATTAAAATGTCAACATGTCTAATCACAAAAAAATTAAAAGAAATCCTATGCTATAAATTGTCATTGAAATAGTCATTTAAAGTATAGTAACATTTATTAATCAGTAATCTTGTTAGCACATCCTTGAACGTTCCGTTATTATTATATTTTTTTAACGATTCTGGTAGCTTATTATAAATTATCGGAGCCATATCAATTACACTTTTTCGCATTAAAGCCGTTTTGCAAATATTAGTTTGAATCATTATTTTTCTAGGACGTAAATTGAAACCTGGCGCCAATACTCTAGTTTGGAACAATTCGGGATTCGATTTAACAAACATACAAGACTCTAAAATGTATAAGCAGGGAAAAGTTAAAATTTTTAACCTCTCAAATGACTCTTTGCAGCTTTCTATAGTTTTTAAGCCACATATGGCTCTTATACATCGTTTTTGTGCTCTGAATAGTACATCCCTGTAACTAGAATTTCCCCAGAAAATTATTCCGTATCGCATTGTGGATGCAACGAAACCATGGTATGCAGTTAGTACAGCCTGTTGATTAACAATTTTCGAAATCTTATGAAGAGCGTATGCATATTTATGAAGTTTCCTACAAACCTCCAAGGACTGAGATTCCCAGGACATATTTTTGTCGATAGAGAGTCCCAAGAATTTTGTAACGTCTACACTAGATATGTTTTCACCCTTATAGTTAATATTCAGATTAGGTCTTGGTTTTCTTTGAGAGAAATGCATGATTTTGGTCTTCTCTAAATTTATTTTTAAATTATTGTCATGTAACCAATTTATAACGTTTTCGATAGTGTTGTTGATTTCGAATTCATAGCTATTTTCATTTTCACATTCTATGACTATAGTGGTGTCGTCTGCATAGAGGACCATAGGATATTTACTCTGTTTAGGTATGTCATTAATATAAAGCAAAAACAAAAGTGGGCCCAATATGCTGCCTTGAGGCACACCGTATGTCACGTCTCTACATTCCGATATAAATTTACGTTCCTCCCTAGCTGTCGTACATATCTGCGTCAATTGTACATATTGTCTCCTATCACTTAAGTAGGATTGTATTAATTGCAAAACGTTACCACGTATCCCATAGCGGTGCAGCTTGTAGAGCAATGTTTTGTGCTCTACATAATCGAACGCTTTAGTCATGTCCATAAATAATGCACATATCGGTTTTGCTTTATCTAAATTTGTTACTACTGGTCGCACCAAGTCGTATATGGCCATATTTATGTTTTTGTTTTTTCTAAAACCTTTCTGCTCTTTAGTCAAGATGTTATATTTTTCCAAAAAAGAGTACAGATTCTCGTAAAGAACTTTTTCAAATACCTTTGAAAAAACGGGTATTAAGGCCACTGGGCGATAGTTCTTAACGTTTTCTCTGTCACCCTTTTTGTAGAGAGGAATAACGACGGTTTGTTTCAATTGATGTGGATAGACACCTGTGCTGATGCTGAGGTTAATTATGTGGCTGAGAGGAACTGCAATTATTTTTGCCACACATTTTATTATTTTAGTATTAATTTCGTCATGACCAACGCTATTTGTGTTTTTTAAGGACATTATTATATTATATATATCATTAGGAATAGTTGGGATCATGAATAGGGTTTTCGAATTGCAATCTATGGATTTATAATTAGTCTTTTGGTTATATGTACATTCAATGCTGTCTATGAAAAAGTTGTTAAATGTATTGGCTATTTCCGAAGGTATTGTAATGAGTTCGTCTTTACTAGTTATCGCACTTATGGGTTCTCTCGGCAAAATACTTTTGGAGTTATTAATTATACGCCATGTTGCTTTACATTTATTGTTTGAAATGTTTATGTAATAGTTATTTTGTGCACGTTGAGTTAGCTTTATAATCTTTCTAAGTCTGACAGTGTATTCTTTCAGTTTCAGTTGACTTTGTTCGTTTTTATTATTTCTGTATGTCCAAAGTAAATTTCTCTTTTTTTTGCAACATTTTTTGATTCCCTTTGAGATCCATTTTGGCTTCTGCTTTGTACTATTAATAATAACTTTATAGGGAAAACACAAATCATAAAATAATTTGAAAATGTCCAAGAATGTGTTATATGCTATATCGGCATCATTATTGTGAAGTATGTCATTAAAAGATAAGCTGCTCATACATGATTTAAACTTGTCAATATATTCGCCACAATAGTCTCGGCGCCTAGTACGCCAAGATTTAATAAAACATGTTTTCTTCACAGGACATTTAAGGAGCTGTGCTGTGTGGTCTGACAATGCAAAATCGAGTACTTCGCATTTACATCCGTATATATTGTGAGCAAAATTGTCCAGACACGTTCCACTCACTGGTCGCGTTGGCTGTCTTAGTTGTAGTTTGAGATTATGACTTAAAAGTATATACTCAAAATTGCGGGTCATTGGTTTGTTTTCTAAAATATTGATATTGA
This sequence comes from Agonopterix arenella, assembly GCA_927399405.1. Lineage (NCBI taxonomy): Eukaryota > Metazoa > Arthropoda > Insecta > Lepidoptera > Depressariidae > Agonopterix > Agonopterix arenella. The sequence continues at coordinate 1,885,056 of OV656704.1, forward strand.
AATCTCCGCAGATTACTATCTTTTTATTTTTCTTATCACATATATTACTCAAAACTAATTCTAATCTTTCGTAGAACGCATCTAGATCAGTTTTAGGTACCCTATATACACATACAATAATAGTATTATGAGCCAAAAGCTCTATCGCGCAACACTCAAATATACACATAACAGAAAGTTTTGCTAAGTTTTCTAGTACTTTAAATTCTAGACCGGTCCTTACTATAATGCATGAGCCTCCTTTTTTACGATTTCTCGATAAACTTGTAGCTAATCGATAGTTTTGTATAGTCAGATATTCTTCTATTTCAGGCGTCATGTTGTGTTCAGTTACGCAAATTACATCTACTGATTTATTCTGCTCTTTTAACTCAGCTAAGTGAAGCATTAGGTCATCACTTTTATTAATGAGTCCTGATATATTCTGGTGCAGTATATATAAATGGTTATACACGAAAAAACTGTTTTTTTGTGCTATTCTCTGTTTCCTCCTTTTGGGCATAGTGTTCAGTTTCTTCATTATAACTCAGGCTCTTCAGAATCATCCTAATTTGCACTTGCAAGTGGGTTATTAAGCATTTAAGGTCTACAAAGATTTGTCTCATTCCATTATTATTCAGCATTCCATTCCTCGTGTTGAACATATTCTGATCGTAAGTCAAATTCAGATTTGAATCCAGTATATAGGCATATCCGTAAGTGTTTATATCTTTGTAGAGTTGATAATTGAATGACTCTATTCTGTTATTGAAGATCGTGTTTGGGCGTCTGCCAAATTTGAATGTTGGGAGACAAATAACAACATTGGTGTGCATTGTTTTTAGTAGTGTTAATCTTATTTGAGCAACTAGTCTGGAGTAATCGTCAGATGTTTCAAAGTCTCTTTCGCTCATAAATATAATGCAGTAGTCTCTTTTTGTGAATTTATTAAGCTTGTCTTCGATGTTTAATAGAAGCTCACATATTCCAACATTCTGGGTAAGGAAATGACAGTATTCAAAATCGGCACTAAACGTTTCTTCTGTTCGTTGCGTGAGTTTATTTCTTCTATTACTACTGATTATGTAGATCTTATTTTTCTGGTTTTCAGTATTGATGTGTTCTGAAACTATATTGGGGGTTGGTGGTGCTACTGGTGAAGGAGGATTGCTAGGGTTGTCATCGAGGGGTACTTCATTTAAAACATTGGTCTTACAGGGCGTATCGTTTTCGACGGTGGAAAAATTCAGGCGAGTTACATTTAATGATTTTTTCTTCTTCCTATGAGTAATATTCTTTGCATTTGAATGACATATTTGTTTAAGACATTGGATTTTTGTTTCATACTCGGATAGAGTCTTCTTTAAAGCAAAATTTTCCGATACTATATTCGTAATCTCATTATCAGCTGCAAGTAACTTCTCCTGTAACATTGACAGTTGCTGTTCTAGTTCTAATACTCTGTCTTCGTTAATTATGTTTCTTAGTTCTGGGCAACTTCGATTGAGCGTGTGCGACGCTGTTGAGAGCAAGTCTTCCGTTTCGTCAGAACACAGTGAAGAAAATGAGTTTTCTGTCGATACATTAATTGTAACCCTATTATTGAAATCATAGGGTAAATGCGTTGAGGCTGTTGCTGCGGATGGTTCAGCACTCTGTAGACATGTGCGACAGGTCCAATTCTTCTTTGATTCCTTCGACATTAGGGAAAATAGTTTTGGGGATACATTGGCACATTCCAGTCCATTCCATTCCAAATGGTAATTATTTGAACAAACAGAGCAGGTCAAATAATCTCTGCTACAAATCTCCATAGAACAATTTTTGCATTTTAGTCCCATTTTTTTACTGAAATTACACGCAATGTCCTCTATTCTAGCGGTGAGCCGGTGATATGGTTTTGCTCAATCCATCATTCTCACTAATGTTTTGAGTAAATTCGAAAGTTCTTTTAACATCAATAAATTGATTGCGCTTATGCATAGAAATCGAAAACTATAAATCGAAAATTAAAAATAATTTGCAATCACCAGGCTCGAACCCTGAGCTCTCTCGCAGTCAGCCGCCGTTCTTATCCACTGCGCCAACTTGTTCTTACGGTGAAGTGGCGAATTTTTGCAGCGTATTCCAACTCTCGGAAGTAAATGTCGTTAATTTGCTGTTTTATAAAATGAGTTGTGTAACCACCCTCACTCACACAACAAAATAAGGATTTACGAAATTAATTTAGCAATTATCAAGCGTTAGATCTTGATCTTGGTTGTTAAATTATCACTTTGCTTCACTAATGTTGATTATGGCATTCACTTTACACTTTTAATTTCGGTTGACAAACATCACTGAATGTTATTGTTTACTTTAAGGCACTTGCTTATTTACTAGGATTTTAGCGTATCCTTACTATCTGCACTTTTGCAAACAATTACACTGAAAAGATACGTGATTAGGAACATTAACAATACTTTTTTATGAGTCGATAATCACTATTTTAATTTCTAATTTAAATTTAATACGGAACTACAACAGCGCCACCTCTCAGGCAGTCAGTTCTAGATCTACCGAAGGATGGGCAGCAGCATCCTCTGAGTACACACATTCGATCCAACTGCGATCGCCAACCCGCCAGCCAAGCGTGGCGATTATGGCAAATCCCCCCGTTTTGGGGGAGGCCGATGTCCAGCAGTGGACGTCTATCGGCTGATATGATGATGATGAATATGTATACTAAGCTAAGTAATACCAAGGTACCTACTGTATTTGATTAAATGTACCTGCAAATTATTTGGTGTTGCATTACAAATATAAATGAAATATAGATACTTATCTAACTTAGAATGCCCAAAGTGTTCAAAGTCTGGCGCGTTCTGGTGAAGCATACCTTCCCGTCATGAGGTTCGAATCCACACGCAATTAATTTAATAAACTCATGCACATCATGGTGTGACGTTTAATAAACTAATTATTATTAGTTTATTAAGCGCTGCGGTTCTTCGTTTGGAAAAATCCTAAATATAGAGTCCCTCTTAATATGCTGACACTTTTTAAGGGGATGATCAGACCGTCAAACTGAACAACTTTCTCTATGGCACCAACATCGAAATCGCGAAAAAAAATCAACTCTTCCATACAAAACTGCAAACCTACTCGAGCCAAATGTAAGGCACTGATTTTTTATTCGCGATTTCGATATTGGTACCATAGAGAAAGTTGTTCAGTTTGATGGTCTGATCATCCCCTTAAAAAAGTGTCAGCATATTAAGAAGGACCCTGTGTAAAAAGATAGTTGTATCCTAAAAGGGTGAGTGAAAGGGTGAGTTTCAATAATGTACATCATAAAATAATAAACGTTTCACAAACGCAAACAAAATCTACACTAATGAAACCGCACATTACTCCCCCTGTCAACCCGTGCCGGCCCGGCAGCGTAAATAATAAAGACGGCATGTTTTCCACACATCCCAGACGAGTATTAGGTGTAGGTGTTCTTAGATATATCTTCCTTACTTAGATGTGCATGGCTTATGTAAAGGTTTCACCTCAGTGTTACTACAATAAGCCACACAGTATGGCAACGCTTATATGGCGGGCGATGCCGCTGCCCCCCGGCGCTGCGACGCGTGTACTTACATAGCCCAGTCGTTTTACTAAGTTTTGTTAGGCGGGGTAAGGAGTAATTATTAATCGGACTTCTAAACTGTAACCGGCACCATTTAGTGACAAAAAGACTATCTTGAGAAATATTAAAAAAAAATTCGCTACGCAACATTGAAATCAAAATTGTGTGTCCCAGAAGGCTTTTAAATTCATAATATGAATATTGAATACCATTGCACTCATTTGAATAAGAGTTAACAATATAAATTATTTTTGAGCAATAAAATAGGCATTGAAATTTAAAAACCGAGGTATTTATTTGAAAAATACATTCGTATTTTACGAATGTATTTTTGAAAACCTTCTAAGTAGACAAAAATATTTACACCAAGTTTGAAGTATGTATAATGGTAATGCCTTAAATATGTGTAAAAAAATATTTACCATTACACTTTTTAGAACGAGATAATAGCTAAATTTTAAAATTGGAACTGTTGCTGACGTGATATATTTTTTATTTTGGTACATTTCTATGCTCAAATTGGCTCTTTAATATTATATCGAAAAAAATATCAATTATTGATTAGTCCCGGCTCAAACCGTAAAATGACTGGGCTATGTAAGGACTATATAATTATAGTTATGCTGTGGTTTTAATCACGGGCCATAGCCCGGACCTTTGGAAGGCTTGCGTGGGGACACAGGTCCAACACGTAGAGGCCCCTTTGAGACACTTTTATCTAAATGCGATGGGATGCACCAATCATGAATCTATTCCTGAATGCATTACCTATGCAAATACATTCCTATATAGACCAGACCACGCTAGGCGCAAATACTATTGTGGGAAGGAAATAATATCATTATTATTTTCAACAAAAGGAGGAGGTTGTAAAGTCTGTTTTTTATATTTGTAAGTTTTGTTTTGTTTTGAACACCAGAGTTAGTCCCAATTTAATTTCGTCTATAGCTTCAAATCAATTTGAACTGCTTTGTAGTAAAAAATCATCTGGCCGCTGCGTGCCGCTGCGCTTCCTTGCCGGTGCTGCTTTCAGTGTGAATTGACCCTAAGTGCTGTAAAGTCACAAAATTGAATTAATGAGTTTTCATATTCATATTTATTTATTCATAAACAACTTACATTGTGGTTGAAATACTATTAATATTAACTTAACCTAAAATATTACATCAGAAATATCAGAATAACAAAATACCTATTGAGTTAAAAAGATAAAGGTAAAGAAAAACCTAATAATATTTTGTATAAATTTACAACAACAAGTTAATACAAAATTCATAATTTACATATCTTTTTACGACGGCCCTGTAGCACAGTCTGCAGTGAACCTGCCTGCTGTGCCGAGGGTCGCGGGTTCGAATCCCGTAAGGGACAAATATTTATATGATGAATATTTGTACCAGAGTCATGGACGTCTGTATCTATATAAGGTCTAACAAAATTAGATGAAACTATTTTAAAGGGGTGATCAGACCATCAAACTGAACAACTTTCTCTATGGGACCAATATCGAATTCGAAAAAAAAAAATCTGCTATTCCATACAAACCTACTCGACCTAAATGTATGGGACAGCAGATTTTTTTTTCGCGATTTCGATATTGGTCCCATAGAGAAAGTTGTTCAGTTTGATGGTCTGATCATCCCCTTAAAATAGTTTCAGCTAGTTATGGTAGACCTTATATATGTATTCTATATCGTTGTCTAGTCATCATAATACAAGTCCAGGTACTTTAAATTTGACTAGATGATTTGTGTGACAATGTCCAAAATATTTATTTATTTATTTTCCGTTCAAGTCAATATAAAATTCATAATTTACATATCGTTTTTTACTTAGCAATACTAATAAGAAAGAAAATAAGACATTTTCCTCCGTCAAAATTCCAATCCCAATTAGTTGTCTCAAAATAGAACAAAAGATTTTAACTATTTGGAATATTTCACTCGTATAATTCTATTTGAATGGGAGTTCCTTCGACCAAAGAAAAGATACTTGGCAAGGTACTTATCTAAGTATTTAAAATTCTTTAATGTTCGTCCTAATTAGGTGAATCATTAGATAGCAGTAACTTTTTAAAAAGGTCTATTCGCGCTATGAAAATTTATTCACTTTAAAAAAACCAGTAGTAGGTACAATACAAATATAGTGTCTATATTTTTATTTATTTTTAATGTACACACAGCGACACATCAAGCTATGCAAAACCAACATAATGTGTCGCCGTGTGTTAATTTATTTGTCTTTAATAAAATTAATCAGTCTCGGTATTATACCGGTATCAAACAAATTTTAAAAGATATATACGGTTTATAGCCGTGGTGGTCCAGTGGCGAGTAACCTTGCCTGCCGTGCAGGAGGCGATGGTTCGATCCCCGTCCAGGTCGACTCGTACCAATGAGTTTTTCGGAATTTATGTACGATTTGTAACACTACTGGCTTTTTCGGTTAAGGAAAACATCGTGAGGAAACCTGCATGCTTCAATTTCGAGGCATGTATTGTACCTACTGTCCATTACAAGTGGCGACGGGCTCACTCCCCGTCACACTGGACAGAGTTTCGGTACTACTAGTGAAACGTGGATGTTCTGAGGTTTCAGAATATCTCTGACTACCCCCTCGGGGAATATAGTCGTGAGCATATGCTATGCTATGCTATAAGGTTTATAATTCAACCATGTTGGTTTCCTCACGATTTCATTCATTAAAAAGCCAGTAGTGTTACAAATAAATTAATAATTAACGGTCACAGGCACGTTATACTTTTTTATTAAGTCAGTGATATGATTACAAAAAAAATATTATTTTAAACATAATGTGTAATAATCAATGTAATAGTCCACTTCCAATGGTCAGTGGATACAATGGAACACGGTACGGTTCATAATGGAACCATGTTGGTTTCACGATTTTCTTCTTCACGAAAAAGCCAGTAGTGTTACAAATAAATTAATAATTAGCGCCCACAGGCACGTAATACGTTTTTGTTACATATAAAAAAATATTTGTTTAAACATAACGTGTAAATGGGAATATTCTACTTTGAACAAGAGCACAAGTAACCTCGTTAAAGATTAAGATCGGACTGTATACCACCTGATAACTTTACTTGCTTCGTGGAGCGTTTACATCGGAGAACTTAACCAGTGTCAGTGGCTTAATGGCTTTCAACCTTAATGTAAAGCGAAGTGTGTTAAACGAGAATTCGAATAAGTTTGAAATCGAAACGCTATAATAATGCGACGTCACATTACACTGGTAAATCGGTTCCCTTGAAGTTCCACTGGCTAATTTCACTTTGTTGAGTATAGTATGATCGGCATCGTAGATAGCCCTAATAAACTTTTTCGTAAGAAAGAGACTACATACAATAAAATTTCACTAAGCATTTTTATGCGAAACTGGTAGGCTCAGTGAAATTTAAGAAATTAAAGACTTTATCCAAAAAAAGGTAATACAACATTCTTATTTTGATCTGATATTTGATATACTAACAATTTGATCGTATAGGTGTCGTATAATCGATCACTAGACGTATAAATCACCAGTATATGACCAAAGAACCGTAATATAACTTTAATAGGTTAAAATAGTCATATAAATGGGTGCCTAATACGACCAAATTGTGTGCTGGGTAGTACTATGGGTTTTACCCGACTGCGCCAGAAGGAGGGTTATGTTTTTTACGAAATGTCTTTTGAGTTACGACACACGCTGTAGGCCTCGCATGCCACCCCAGGGAAAACGATAAAAATCCAGATGTGCCTCCTTCCTTATTATTTTACCTATGCCAGAAAGAGGTGGTCGTGGGTGGCATGCATGCCGTGTTGCACGTATCGCGCCACAGAAGAAAGCAAATCTAAACTAAAGATTTAGCGAAATGGATCGTACAAACGAGGCATATCCCAGAAATATTGTCGACAGATAAGTGTCTAGAAAGGGTTGCTCTCAAAGAAAATTAGTGTCGTCAGCCACCCGAGAGCGCCCTTAAAATTTTATTTAGATTACCACTTTCTCTAAGACTTTAAGGGGCACTTATACTTACAGTTTTGAAAGTTTTTAAGTAATTTTACGTGTCCGGCATTCGATTTTGCAGCCGAAAATTTCCAATTCGTTCTCTAACGTAACCTAGAATATATTGATATTTCGACCAAAACATTATTCGGTCTTTTGTTTTCTGACAGCAAGCACGTATCCAGGGGGGGGGGGGGGGGATAGGTGGGTTTTAACCGCCCCCAAATCTGAATATTTGTATGGAAAAGTGATTACAGCACTTATTATTTGGTTGTAAGGGCTTGGTCAATGAACCAATACCTACTGCGACCTGAATAGATCTATTGCTGACATTTCGCAGGTCCACGGATTTCATGAACCGTGTTATGCTTTTGGAGGGGAAGTCCCTAATGTCAGGCATCTAAATATAATGTATTTGGTCCATTTTATTTATCTAGATATTCAACGCGGGAATGCCGCTATAGTGATGGGTTCCTTTGCAAATCCCTGACTGTCATTGCTTGCAATGTTGCCGGCCACTGTGTTGCAGCCACATATTGCAAGAAATTTTGCCCGTTTAGAAGCCCCTTAATCTAAACAAACGTAACGTCAACTGCATAAACTATGCACGGATGGATTATAAATTCGGTATTAGTAGAATATCAATTAGACTACCAATTAATTAGCAATTCATTGCATTTGCCGGCCATCTTGACTGAATTTGAATTATTGTTCATGCGATTGTAGTTTTGGATTCTGAATATATTACGATACTTATCTGTTTTGCAATTTGGTTTCATGTAGTTTGATATCAGACGTAGAGATAGAGACTTTAATCTGTTAATTTACACTGGTTGTGACAGCCTAGCAAATACTGAAAAGGTGAACTCAGACCAAACTGAACAACTTTCATTATAGAGCCTATCTCAGGAAACGCGAAAAAAAATCAGGTGTTCTATACATTTTAGTTGGGTAGGTACAGGAAGACATGGACAGGGGATTTTTTTTCGCAATTTCAGTGTTGGTCCCATAGTAAAAGTTGTTCAGTTTGATGGTCTGAAGCACCCCTTTAAGTAAGTGTCCCATTTAATTTAACACCCTGGATAAACACTATTTAAAAAAAACGGCCAAGTACGAGTCGGACTACTCGCGCACCGATGGTAACGTACTACCACAACATTATTAACTAACAAAAAAAGTTTCGTTTTTGGGACCTAAGGGTCACGAGACCGACTCACACTTAGCCGATTTTTATTACTTGTTTTTATACTGTATAGCAGGTATGTCAAACTCAAAGTCACTGGTGGGCCAAATTCATAACGATAGTAGAAACAGTGGGCCGCAAAGATCATAAAGCATTGCATCTATCGTAGAACAGGACGGTACCTACTTATATTACAAGGGCTAAATTTTCAGGATCCTTGACAAAAAACACTACACACCACATTAAAAAAGTGAGCGAGCGAAGCGAGCGGAGCGAGCTCGAAATTTTTCACATCATGGCTCAATACAGTGGTGGTACGTGCATTGTACATAATATGAGTACCTACGTCAAGTCTGCACGCTTGCGGGCCGCATCAGGAACCTATTCATAAAATTGGATAGGGCCGCAAGAAAACGCACTGCGGGCCGCATGTTTGACATTCCTGCTGTAGAGTTTGCTCTATAATTTCAACAAGATTGACGCTTGTATGTATTTTATTTCATTACCTTTTACGATAAAGCAAAAACGATAAGGTCCGCCACACACAGACGGAATTGCGATTCGGAATCCTGATTCAGGATTCAATGTTGTCAACTATGGTTACAAAAAATTCTAGAGTGCTGATTGAAAAATGCTTTAAATAAAAATGTATGAAACGCCAAATGAATGACAATAATTGCATTTTTATGTATTTATTAAAACAAAACAAACAATTTCTATACATGATAATTACTATAATGTGATGAGGTCATGACGTTACGAATGTTATGATGATGGTTTGTAAATTGTATTTCAATATTAATGCAAATACTTATATCAAAAGACTATAGATAGTTTTAACATTAGACATAATCTGCATACAAAATGGCATGAACCATTATCACACAAGCGGTTTTTGAGCATATGCGATTTCGCAACTATGCCGCAACGACGTCGCAACTGCACCGTCACGATACGGTATCGTTCCATTCCATCAACGCCTTCGCTCAAAAATCACTTTAAAATATGCCACCTAAGACATCAAAAAATCACAAGATCTAGTGAAAAAGTCTCTGAAAGCGGCAACACTCCATACGGAATCTAATTCTGAATCAGGTTTATTCCGAATGTATGTGGCGGACCTAAGCGTTGAAAAAAAACTGATTCTTGTATGGTCGGATTGTGTGTACATTTGTCGACACTGAAGACATGGCATACATACAAGGTGTGAGAAACCTATTGTAAATTATAACATTATTCCACCTATACTATGTAACCATACTTACACTAAATAAAGTTTCTATTCTATTCTACATAGTTAGTGTCACTTACTATGTCTTAAATGTATTATTAGTTTTTATTACGATTAAGTTTATTATTTAAATTTTCCTCAACTTTAACATTAAACTTTGTTAATTGAAATAATTAAAACTGTTTTTAAACTTAAGTAATAAATAGAAAGTAAGCAACTAGCAATGCAAAAAGTTTAATTAAAACTAGTTCTCAAATAAAACTTATTTTGACTTGTATTGCTCTGAAATAAACTGGAACATTGTTACGGGTTCTCGTTTCTAGTTAAAAACGCCTGGAATTGCTATTTTTAATTATACAGGGTGAAACTGATATCATTAGCATCCTTTTAAACTAAAGAATCATTCTTATAGGTCCAGGTATTTTAAATGTGACTAGATAATTTGTGTAAAAATGTCCAAGATATTTATTTTATTTATATTTTAAATTTACAGGAAAAGCATTTAATTTTACAGGGTGTAAAATTAAATGCTTTACAAATCGAACAAGATGCTTCAGACCATCAAATTGAACTACTTTCATTATGATTACAGTGTTGGTCCCATAGTAAAAGTTGTTCAGTTTGATGGTTTGAAGCACCCCTTTAAGTGACTGTCCCATTTTATTTTAAACCCTGTATACCAGTTCTTTTTTCGCAATTTCGACGTTGAAGTCAACGTCGTACAGGGTGTAAAATAAAATGGGACAATCACTTAAAGGGGTGCTTCAAACCATCAAACTGAAAAACTTTTTCTATGGGACCAACACTGAAATCGCGAAAAAAAATCCGCTGTCCCATACAAAACTGCAAACATAACTCGATTGAAATGTATGGGACAGCCGATTTTTTTTTCGCTATTTCAGTATTGGTCACGGAGAGAAAGTTGTCCAGTTTGATGGTCTGAAGCACCTCTTTAAGAAACTTTCTCATTTTATGTTACACCCTGTATACAAACATTTTCAGCCACGGCCATTGACTTACCAACTACTGGACGCAGCAAAACTTAAAAAAAGGAGAACCAATTGCGCGAACAGTCTTCGTTTGAGCGGCAGACTACGCGCACACGCGCCGTTCCCCGATGGGAGAGTGGGATGGAAAAGAATTTCATCATTTTCAATGTTTTTAGTTGGTTTATATTACTAAATTTTATATTGTATATATGTACCTAGCCGTGGTGGTCCGGTGGCGAGTAACCTTGCCTGCCGTGCAGGAGGCGATGGTTCGATCCCCGTCCAGGCCGACCTCTACCAATGAGTTTTTCAGAATTTATGTACCTACCTACTGTCCATTACAAGTGGCGACGGGCTCACTCTCCGTCACACTGGACAGAGTTTCGGTACTGCTAGTGAAACGTGGATGTTCTGAGGTTTCAGAATATCTCTGACTACCCCCTCGGGGAATATAGTCGTACTACACGTACTTAGGTTTGTGTCTCGGGCACTTTTTTCAAGAATTTTGTACTAGACCCGGCGTCCATAGTATTTTATGTCAATGGCCACGGCGCTATAATTTCGCTGTATTCCTATAATATACTTTGAGAGCATTAAATAATTAAATACTTGTCAGTTATACACAAATCTTCGAAATTCTTCTTTCATCAGTAACTATTCCAGATGTCAGTTACTTGTTGTTAACTATAATTCAAAGCTTGTCCAAGCCTTTGTTGGCTTGTTTGTTCGGACAATGCTAGACATCTTATTATGTCGGAAATTAATTTAAATTATTGTTAAATGGGACTGGGTATAAGAGTTTGAATTGCGTAATTGTCTAAATTGAACTTAATCTTAAAATGAAATGTGCGTAGCAACTAGAAATATTGAGTGGTGTTGGTTCACCATAGAGATCTATAGAGATGCCAACCAACGCGCTGAGTACGAAACCTATTGTCGCATCACCACCAGTACCACGCGGTAGAAAGTATTATGTTAGCTTTAATGTGCTCATTATCCATTGCGATATCAGAACTCAACGTTCGAATAATCTTTAGTACTACGCCAGCATTGTAAACTATTTACACATAATATATCGACTGGCTTTCAGCCTCATAATATATTGAATCATTACTGTCGCGAGCAATGTGTTCCGTTTTTGAGCATATTGCTGCGACACTGCCCCCGCCCCCTTTTCACATCTCCATTTAGTTTTTGTGATCTGTGTGGTTCACTAATCCGTTTGCCCAATACAGAACTTGACGTATAGAGTGTGAAATTGATAACATTAGCATCCTTTTAAACTAAGAGTCTACCTATCAAACTGAACAAAAAGTTGTTCAGTTTGATAGGTAGACTCTTAGTTACTTAAAGAAGTATGGGAGCAAACCGATCGGAGCAACAAATAAATCTGCTGTTCTGTACTAAACTGCACTGTCCCGCCGCCGCTGCCTAATCGACTCAAACGTATGCAACAACAGATTTTTTTAATTTTTTCACTATGAAGGAAATCATATATCTGATCTAATTGTAATGGTTTTAAATTCGACTACAATTATTGTAGAAGAGTTATTATTGGACACCTAAACTGGTAAGCTATGGAGCCATATACAATTACAATTAAGTTCTTTTATAAACCTGTAGTTATGCAATGAAATAACGTCGACTTTGACGTAAAGCATGGGTTTTCCATCCATATCCATATTATACAGTGTGTTACAAAAATACAAATTAACATTTAAGGGTGTGGTTAAGACCATCAAACTGAACTGGGTAACATCTTTCACTATGGGGCCAATATCGAAATCGCGAAAAAAACATCGGATGTTCCATCATCATCATCATATCAGCCGATAGACGTCCACTGCTGGACATAGGCCTCTCCCAAAATGAGGAGATTTGCCATAATCGTCATGATGCGATGCGTTTGCGATTTTCTATACTCGAGCTAAATGTATGGGACAAAAGATTTTTTTTTTCGCGATTTTGATGTTGGTCCCATAGTGATAGTTGTTCAGTTTGTCGGTCTAAACCACCCCCTTAAAAGTTTTAAATTTTTATTTTTACTTCTGTAACAACCTGTATTGATGACCCGGTTGGTGTAATGGTTACCACGCCGCGCCGAACTGCCAAACTTTGGTCCTGGGTTCGAATCCCGGTTCGGTCATGGATGTTATATGTTCGTGCCGTTGTTGTATGGTTTCCGTATTTATAAGCCTATTAATGCTTAACTTTGGATCATTAAAATGTACATTTATGTGCCTGTGATCGTTATTTATCTATCTATACTATTATGAAACTGTAACAGGAAGTTTGTCTGTACATTGAAGATATTAACAAAAAAAAAGTTACGATATGGTTTTTAGGTGTCCCTGATTCCATTTCACCAATTTTTGGATTTTTTGTCTGTCTGTTTGTTTGTGTGTTTGTTTGTTTGAACGAGTATCACGCAAAAAGTACTGAACCGATTTTGATGAAACTTTTTTTGTTTGATGGCTTATGATCTGACTTAAAATCTGGTATATAATTTGTGCGGACGAAGTCGCGGGTTAACGCTCGTTTATTTATATTGGTACAAAGGGATAACGACGAATTGATTACACAAAATAAAATGTTTAGCCAAAATTGCAATCTTTATTTATTCATTAGTTCTATTGGAAATAACTTTATGAATACTAACGACAAAATAATAGTCAGCTCTTGAACAGATTCACAATTTCAATAATGAAATATCCATTAGTCGATTTTTGTCAAAAAGATTAGCGTTTTTGAAATTCAATCATTTTACGTTTGCAGTTAGCTTAGCGAACTTTTTAAAAATGTTTTACAATTTTATGTTTGTTTTGATTATTTTTGGTTTTTCTGGAATCTGCTCTTTCGATATGGGACCTAAAAAATCTGATAACTATGTAAGTTACACCCTTCTCAAGCACAGATCTGTGTTCTCAAGGGAACTTAGGGTTTTATGGTCAACAGTTGCATTACTTTAAAGAGATTGTAACCATGATACTGAACAACTTTACCAAAAAAATAAGGGAATACCTATAACCATTTTTTTGTGAATTTCCTATAGGTTTCTTAGGGAAAGTTGTTCAGTGTCATAGGCACAATCACTCCTTTAAGTAATGCAACTGTTTACTTTATTACCCTGTATAATATAATATACGGGTAAATTCATTCATAAAGCCGTGCACGACTGGGCTTGAAGCATTTTTTTGGGCATGGCTTGACACCGACTCCAATAAAACAGATAAATGTTCTGTGAATGATGATTTTCGTTATATTTACAAGTTTTTTTGGGTGTTAAAGTCTGTTAAAATTTTTTGTAAATTTTTTTTTTTAGAACAGATGCGAGGGAGAAGGTTAACAACCTTCAAGGTAATATTTTAAGAAAACCAAACTGATTTAAACATTTAATAATAAAATTTACTCCTTACAGGGGCCTTTTGTCGCTAAATACAGTAATCTAGAAACTTGCAAAGGTCCAAAAGCAAAGGATCTTACATCAAATAATGTAACTTTAGAGTTCAATGGTACAGACTACTTGATGTATTGCCGCATAAACTATCTGGAACAAAGTCTTTTTGCCGAGGTTAGTACATGTTTTTAAAATTATTATTATTATTGTATCTCTTACGGTACTTCTCGGGCCGTATCCCGGACCTTTAGAAGGCTTGCGTGGGGACACACTTATTATTATTATATATGATAGACTAGCAGCTCAAAGCTGATGCGTGAATATCACTGTACTTGTTTAGTTTTTTAAATATTTGTCCGGTCTATTTTTGAAAGAGTTCAATGAAGGCGCACTTATTACAGTCTCAGGCAATTTGTTCCACTCGCGAACTATACGGTTGGGCAAAAATTATTACGTATTTAAAAAGCACCCTACGCTAGAAAAACGTACAAAATATATAAAATAATAATAAATATCATTGTGCATGTCTCCGAACCCGGACCTTTCTTGCGTAGGGACACAGATCCAACACATAGAGGCCCCTTTGAGACACTTTGATCTGAGATAAAAGTGTTCCTCGATTGGTGCATACAATTTATGGTGTATTTCTGAATCGTCATCATCATATCGGCCGATAAACGTCCATTGCTGGACATAGATGTCCCCTAAGGATTGCCACAACGACCGGTTCTGTGCTCATCCAACTTATTCCCGCCGACTTCACCAGGTCGTCGGTCCATCTTGTCCACCTGCGTTTTCCGGTACGCGGTCGCCACTCGAGAACTCATTGGCCCCATCGACTATCGGTTCTGCGAGCAATGTGCCGCCCATTGCCGCTTTAGTTCAGCAATTCTTTGGGCTATATCGGCTACTCAGGCCTTGTACCCGGACTTTCGATGTTCGAAATATCGCCACTGTTTCGGTCCGCACTTCATTGTAATAGAGTTGACATTGGAACGAAAACGTTCACGCAATTGCGATGTTCTTTAATTCTTTAAATTTCAGGTTAAAATTAAAGTTTTCGCCATAAAGAATAACCGAACGAATTTGCTATGGAACTATCGAATAGATAAACCCTGCCAACATTTCTTCATTGCTAATTTAGTGGAATTTCATCTGAAAGCCTCTAACTGTATGGTCAAAAAGGTATGTTCTCTTGAAAGGTATGTTCTTTTTTAATTAATTTATAAAATGAGGTAATGTAATGAATGTAATGTTCGTGATGTACAGTCAGATTCAAAAAGATGTATACAATTTAGTACACATGGAAAAAAACTGTATACATTTTTATGAGGCTGACTGTACCCAAAATATTCTGCTTTGTTAAGCACTTTTAATATCATCATCATCTCAACCAATGCCCGCCATGCCGAGCCAGATTATTCAAATTAATGTACATTTTTTTTTGGATATATTTCTGAATAATAAATTTTTAGGTAGGTACTTATATTTACAGGTATATTTAACATATTTTTTTGTTTTTTTTTTCGTTTTCAATCTCCAGCGGTCAACTCTGAATTGTGTCATTTTTGGACGCTTGCAAATAATTTCTTAGATCAAGTAGTGAAAATGTTATGATATTGAAATTATAATTATAATTATATATTATGTTTATAATAGGTATTTATGATAAAAAATATCTATTTATTTGTTATGTACTTAAATGAGAATTATATGTTTATCTATTTATGTTAGGTATTTATATCATGGTTTTTCTTTTTAATTTTTCTTTTTAACACCGACCCTTATTCTTAGTTGATATTTCCTCTACCACAAGGTTGTCTGGAAGAAATCGCTTTTTAGCGATAAGACCGCCTTATTTGTACCATAATTATTTTTGTGACCTGCTCTGTACTGTATTTATATGTGTTTGGTGTAAATAAAGTATATTTCATTCATTCATTCATACTATGCTATAAATTTGTAATCTACTCATAAAGCACATGGTATGCTTAAAAGAAAAAATTTTTTTTTTAAATATTCTTTACGTCACTAAAATATGGTGCCGGTTATAGTTGAAAAGTCCAGCATACGTGTTAATGAATTAAAAAAAAAACTAGAAAGTAGTTTGTTTTAGAATCGAGAGCAGAATCGAATTATCATGGTTTCAACATATGTCATCATCATCATCATCAGCCTATAAACGTCCCACTGCAGGGCACAGGCCTACCCTCAAGGTGTATGGGCATTAGTCCACCACGCGTGCCCAATGCAGATTGGTAGACTTCACATTCGCATCAGTGTATGCAGGTTTCCTCACGATGTTTTCCTTCACCGTTTGAGAGCAGTCGGTATTACGTACATAAGTTAGAAAAACTCATTGGTACATGGCATGTTGTCCGTGCGGATTCAAACCCGGACCCCCATAATTGGGTGTCCACACCTCTTCGCAACGCGCCACCGATGATCTATTCAACTTATGTAATTTTTTCAAAATATTAAATAATTTGTTTGTAAAATTTACTGAACCCGATGTCAACCCTCCGCACGGGCATACTCACCCTACTCACTACCCAAACAAGCTTCTTAAAATGTATCCATGAGTACGTTAGCACTTTCATTCATTGCTGAAATGATAACAAATAATTTTTGCCTCAAAACTTAAAATGCGAAGAACTTTAAATCTTAATTATCATAATAATGAAATTATTTTTTCTAAACACTTCTTTGTTATAAATCAGTTGGCGTGTATGAGAGTTTGCGCTTATTCATTATCATTATCATGTTGTATAATTATTTCCTATCCCTCCCAACAAAACTCCGTAAATGGACTGGGCTAAAATGTCGCACCGAGAAAGAGAGGTAATTGAAGCTTGGGAATTTATCGATTTTCAAGGGATATCTGTTATGTAGGTACTCTTTAATCTGTGCATAGCGTAAATATAATATACTTTAATCTTTCGCTGCTAAGCTCAAAACAATGATACACGCGCAGTGCTAACACTGTGGACTGCTATACAATTCTGACTCACCAGGCGAGTCGTGCGCACTGCGGCCATTTTGTTACTGACCTACGACGTAGGTCGTCAGCAGTTAAAGTGCTAAACGTTGGGTAAACCATTTGTATTGCAGGGTTCCTATGAATTGGAAATAAGCTTAACGGACCTTACCCAGAAGTTTTTTGGTGAAGCATTTTTCTATGGAGAATACATTATAAAAGCAATTGTCCTGTCAGCTAAAGGAAATGTTATATGCGTTGCAATGAAGTTGGTGTTTGAAAAAAAGAATTAACCGTTAAATACAGGGTGATTTTTTTAAATAATTTTTTGTGTGTTTTCGATGTTATCGTCCCGTAAAAAAAATTGTTCAGTTCGATCTCCTTATTTAAAATCCGTCAGATACAAACAGGTTCAAAGTCCCTATATACTGGTCGATTTTTTAATCACTTGCCACATTTTCACAAGTTCAGGTGATCAAACTGAACAAGTTTTACTTCGGGAGAAAACAAAAAAAATCTAAAAAATATACTGTTCCATCATCATCATAATAAGAATCATTTATTTGCCGTACTCGTACTAGTATACCGGATGACTTTTTTTTACCGTTACGAAACTTTTAGGGGTGATTCAGACCATCAAACTGAACCACTTTTACTATGGAAGCAAACTTGAAATCTAAAAAAAAATCTGCTGTTCCATACTAAACTGCAATGCCTACTCGAATCACAGCAAACAATTTGGTCGTATTAGGCCCACATTTATAATGACTAATTTGACTTATAAACGTTATATTAAGGTAATTTCGTCATATACTGGTGCTTTATGCGTCTGATGTTCGACTATACGACACATATACGACCAAATTGTTAATTGGGATTAGACTGCAGATTTTTTTTACGGACTCAGGTATGCTTCCATAGTAAAAGTGGTTCATTTTGATAGTCTGAACTCTGAACCACCCCTGAAAGTTTCGGAACGGTAAAAAAAAGAGTCCAGTATAAGATATTACAGATACATTTCAAGCCCTCCAAATTCAGCCATAAAAAATACAGTACGCAAATAATTTTAAAAATCATACAATTTTGTAGGCACTGCAATTAAGTACGGAACAGCAGATTTTTTTATACATATTTACGAGTTTATTATTTTATTTTATGCTGATGTAATCTTTACTGAGTTCATGTAAACAACCGCAGTTAATTAAAAACAACCCAATTAACAAGATGGCTGCGATAATTATATCCGAGGAACATGACACAATACATGATTAAATATCTACAGGGTGAAATTGATATCATTAGCATCCTTTTAAACTAAGAGCCCATCAAACTGAACAACTTTTACTATGGGAGCAAACCGATCAGAGCAAAAAAAAAACTGCTGTTCCATACTAAACTGCAATGCCTACTCCACTCAAATGTATGCAGCAGCAGATTTTTTTCTCCGAACAGTTTGCTCCCATAGTAAAAGTTGTTCAGTTTGATGGGTAGACTCTTAGATGCTAATGATATTAATTTCACCCTGTATACAGATCGGAAGCTTCAAACAATGCACTCATACCACAGATCACTAAAACTAAAGGGAGATGTGAAAAGGGGCGGGGCCAGTGTCGCAGCAATATGCGCAAAAACGGAACACATTGCTCGCGACAGTAAGGATTCAATATATTATGAGGCTGAAAGCCAGTCGAGATATTATGTGTAAATAGTTTACAATGCTTGCGTAGTACTAAAGATTATTCGAACGTTGAGTTCTGATACCGCAATGGATAATGAGCACGTTCAAGCTAACAAAATACTTTCTATCGCGTGGTACTGATGGTAATGCGAAACTCGGTTTCGTACTCAGCGCGTTGTTTGGCATCTCTCTAGATCTCTATGGTTTAACGTCTGAGCGATCTGTCGAAACGGCTCTAACGGCTGCCAAATGAATAACGCACAGAACATTATAATAGGGGTTAGAAGTGCAAAGTAGGCGTGGAACGTGTCGCCACAGGTTATGCAATGATTTGCAACACCATAAGGCGCGCGGCGTTGGTGCGAGCGAGAGGGCATGAGTAATTGTAGCAGCGTGAGCGGGAAGACAAGTGGTGACAGCCGTCTCCGAAGCAAAATCGTTACTTTGCATTTCTAGCCCCTCTTATAATGTTTTGTGGCCTGTTTCACCACATCTTTTAAGTTCTAGTTAGGTTATCTGACAGATCGTTTTTTAAGCTTACTTATTAAGAAATTCTGAAACAGACCTTTAAAATCATGTGTTTAGAAATGTATACAAAAGCAGAGATCTATTTACCATTCTTGAATCTTTTTCCATAATCGTATGTCATAAGTTCTTTAATAAAATGTATACCTATAATATTGTTATGTTTATTATTATTACCTTATCTACATCCACAAATCTGTTTTAACAAGAGCGGTTTAACGGCAATGACAAAAGGTTCAATTGGTATAATGTTACCTTTGTTTGCATAATTATAGTAAAGTTCCCTAAATAATTGACCACCGTTTATCAAAAGTAATGATTATGATTTTCCCAGCGCTTTTCAAACTTTGCGTGGCGCATTACGGAGATCGCGGTCTTTGAATCATGAGAGTCCGGGTCAAATCCCAGAACCATACGCACTATGCAATTTAGGTACAGTAGTACCAGGTTTATAAGTCTCACCGATGTTCCTGCGCAGTTGACAAATTTTAAAAGCGCGCGAAATTATATTGACCAATCAGGATGTGACACCTTGCCACTATTGGCTTATTGCTTTCGCGCCCTTTTCGCTGCCGAATCATCCATAAGTCTGCTATTCGAGTTGGAGCGAGATAGAGAATACCCGATTTTGCACTGCTCTGCGCAAACGAAGATTGACGAGCGGAATTATTTTCCTGGTCGTACTGTACGTCCTATTACTTTTCTAACTTATGTACTACGTAAACCGACTGCTGTAAGCAGTGAAATGAAACATCGTGATGAAAACTGCTGACACGATAAACATTATGTACTAAATTTTTAAGTTACACTTTTAGAGATTTCTTTTGAGCTACACCGTATTTTCGTTTTCCATTTCCCTACCCTAAGGTTGATTGAAAGAAATAGCTTTTTAATGTTTAGAACCTATAAAAGTACACTTACATACATACATAAACGCACGATCGTAATCCCTTTCGGGGAGGTCAGAAACACCTATAAAATTCATCATCATCATCATCATCAGCCTATAAACGTCCCACTGCAGGGCACAGGCCTATCCTCAGGGAGGGTGTATGGGCATTAGTCCACCACGCGTGCCCAATGCAGATTGGTAGACTTCACATACGCATCAGAATTTCTTTTTCAGTGTATGCAGGTTTAATCACGATGTTTTCCTTCACCGTTTGAGAGCAGTCGGTATTACGTACATAAGTTAGAAAAACTCATTGGTACATGGCATGTTGTCCGTGCGGATTCGCACCCGGACCCCCATAATTGGGTGTCATCTTCGAAACGCGCCACCGACGCTTTATAAAAAATACCTACCTATAAATACCTATTAAATTATTCTGTAAAAATAGCTTTTAGGCTTTTGTAGTAATTAGGAGTAGTACTTTTTCATCATTAAGAAATCTTGGTGGTGGCACTGTACGGTGAATTGACTCTTAAGTATTTGCGCCGTCATTCGGACAATTCGCTAACATTTTACATGAGATTTTGCAACTAGTCTTTTTACTTACCTATCATAGAATGGGAACAACAAAAATTTGTTTCTTGTTTAGGTATAGTTAATACCGGAACATTAATTACTCATAGCGAAGATTAATGGTAAATACAAAATGTTTTTCAATCAGACAGTTTGACAACCACAGTTTTTCATAATGAAATGTCAATTTTAGTCAAACGTTTTTGTAGATATCACTTAGATTCCTTCTTGTTCGACATTTTTCTATTCTGTGTACGCACTTTACTATTAGCAATGGTTTGCAAAATTATATCTTTATTGTTGATTTTAATGTTTTCTGAAGTATATCAGTTAGAAATAGGAGTAAACGATCCAAATGCCTATGTAAGTATCAATAACACAAAATCTGAAAGACAATAAAAATGCTGAAACTTTGTGTTAACGTGCACCATTTTCCTTCACAAATCGATAATATATCGATACTATCGTGATCTCGATAAATACTTAATAATATTAAATATTAAATATAGATTAAAGTTAATGCCTTTTTTGTCTTGCTTGCCGAGCAGGAGGCGATGGTTCGATTCTCATCCCGACCGACTCGTTCTCAATGAGTTTTTCGGAATTTATGTACGATTTGAAGCACCACTGGCTTTTCGGTAAAGGAAAACATCGCAAGGAAACCTGCATGCTTGTATTGTACCTACTGCTTACTATTGTAGAGGCATGTATTGTACCTACTGCCCATTATAAGTGGCGACGGACTCACTCTCCGTCACACTGTACAGAGTTTCAGTACTAGTGAAAAGTGGATGCTCTGA
This sequence comes from Agonopterix arenella, assembly GCA_927399405.1. Classification (NCBI taxonomy): domain Eukaryota; kingdom Metazoa; phylum Arthropoda; class Insecta; order Lepidoptera; family Depressariidae; genus Agonopterix; species Agonopterix arenella. The sequence goes on from OV656704.1 coordinate 1,906,907, forward strand.
GGTTTCAGAAAATCTCTGACTATCCCCTCGGGGAATATAGTCGTGAGCATATGTTTCTTCTTCTTCTTCTTCTTCTTCGGGTTCCTCTCTATTACTGGAGGTTGGCAGTCAGCTCTGCATATCCCTGTCTATCTCTCGCCAAACGAAACAGCTCTTCGACGCTGGCGATGCCTGTCCACTCTTTAAGGTTCGCGAGCCATGACATTCGTGGCCTACCGACGCTTCTTGTGCCCTCCACTTTGCCCATTATTATAGTCTGGAGCAGTTGGTATCGCTCATTACTCAAAATATGACCGAGGTAGGCGACTTTCCTCCTTTTAACGGTTTGCAACAGCTCCCGGGATTTCCTGACACGTCGTAGAACCTCCACATTGGTGACTCGTTGAACCCAACTAATTCGCAGCATTCTTCGGTAGAACCACATTTCTATAGCCTCTAGTTTCTGGCGAGTAGCTTCCTTAATGGTCCATGCCTCGCAACCGTATAGAACTATTGGCCAGATGTAACACTGGAGCATTCTTACTCGGAGTCGTATATCCAGTTTTCGATTAGTTAGGACCTTTTTCATTTTTGTAAACGACGCGCGGGCTATTTCGATCCGGGTTTTAATCTCGTCGTCTGATTCCCATGTTGGAAAGTACAAGCATATGTTTATGCCTTTTTTATTTTCTGTGCCTGTGGTTTGTCAGATTATCGTTATAAATTATATTTTCAAAATTACAGTGTCTCAAAAATTTTCATACGTTACAAATTTTATATTAATCCTAGCATAGGACCTGTACCCCCCGGACCCCCATAATTGGGTGTCATCTTCGAAACGCGCCACCGACGCTTTATAAAAAATACCTACCTATAAATACCTATTAAATTATTCTGTAAAAATAGCTTTTAGGCTTTTGTAGTAATTAGGAGTAGTACTTTTTCATCATTAAGAAATCTTGGTGGTGGCACTGTACGGTGAATTGACTCTTAAGTATTTGCGCCGTCATTCGGACAATTCGCTAACATTTTACATGAGATTTTGCAACTAGTCTTTTTACTTACCTATCATAGAATGGGAACAACAAAAATTTGTTTCTTGTTTAGGTATAGTTAATACCGGAACATTAATTACTCATAGCGAAGATTAATGGTAAATACAAAATGTTTTTCAATCAGACAGTTTGACAACCACAGTTTTTCATAATGAAATGTCAATTTTAGTCAAACGTTTTTGTAGATATCACTTAGATTCCTTCTTGTTCGACATTTTTCTATTCTGTGTACGCACTTTACTATTAGCAATGGTTTGCAAAATTATATCTTTATTGTTGATTTTAATGTTTTCTGAAGTATATCAGTTAGAAATAGGAGTAAACGATCCAAATGCCTATGTAAGTATCAATAACACAAAATCTGAAAGACAATAAAAATGCTGAAACTTTGTGTTAACGTGCACCATTTTCCTTCACAAATCGATAATATATCGATACTATCGTGATCTCGATAAATACTTAATAATATGGATTAAAGTTAATGCCTTTTTTGTCTTGCTTGCCGTGCAGGAGGCGATGGTTCGATTCCCATCCCGACCGACTCGTACTCAATGAGTTTTTCGGAATTTATGTACGATTTGAAACACCACTGGCTTTTCGGTAAAGGAAAACATCGTAAACCTGCATGCTTGTATTGTACCTACTGCTTACTATTGTAGAGGCATGTATTGTACCTACTGCCCATTATAAGTGGCGACGGACTCACTCTCCGTCACACTGTACAGAGTTTCAGTACTAGTGAAAAGTGGATGCTCTGAAGTTTCAGAAAATCTCTAACTATCCCCTCGGGGAATATAGTCGTGAGCATATCTTTATGCCTTTTTTATTTTCTGTGCCTGTGGTTTGTCAGATTTTCGTTATAAATTATATTTTCAAAATTACAGTGCCTCAAAAATTTTCATACGTTACAAATCTTATATTAATCCTAGCATAGGACCTGTATATTTTAATACAAAACTGACAAACCACATGCACTGCTCTTTCAAGATCGTTTAAAATAAGACATTGACTTCAAATGTTTCGTATTCAAAGTAGGATAGAGTCGCGTTGTGAGTCCGCTATTGGGTAGTCACGTGTCGCTTGTCGATTGTTGGTTGCCCCCTCCCGGGCCAATAACGAAGCTCCAGTGGTGGCTCAAGATAGTGTTCTTTTCGAAAAAACAATCCTCGATGTCACCAACTACCGTACAACGTCAAGCACTACTTTTAGTCGTCTAAATAAACTAGACATTGGCAAAATCATCACAACCAAGATGGCAGCCGCTTAAAAAAAATAGAATAGAAAGTAGGATAAAACTTTGTTTGAATGCAGCGCGCTCTGGAAGGATATCGTCTTCATAAATTAATGAATAGTTACTCATATTTTTGTGTTATATTCCTAACTATTAATCTGTTATTTTGATTTCTTAGGGTCCATACAAAGTGGATTGGAGTCGAAATTATGAAGTATGTCATGGTCCAAAATCTAGAAATTTGGCCCAAAATTCGTTAAATATAATTCAAAATGATAAAGGCGAGTATCTAGCTAACATGACTCTAACGTTTTTCGAGCACGCACATATGGACGAGGTTTGTATCGGTCCTTTCCCCATTTTTATACAGGGTGTCCCGTAAATCCAATGTTAATTAAAACTGATTTTAAATTGTTTAAAAAAAAATTCGTAGGGTTGCCATGAAAATTTTTTTTTGGGATTTCGTTCATCATCACCAAGTGACAGCCTTTAACGTTTGAGCGATCTGTCAAAACGGCTCTAACTGATGTCAAGAGCAGTACCGCGATTGACACAATACCAAATGCGTCAAAATGTATGGTTCGTACGTAGTCCAATAACTGTTCAATCACCGAATATTTACCGCGATTGCAGCCCTGATCAAATATTACGAACGTTTTGCCTCGTGGCTGTATCGCGTTAGCATATATGCTGCTTCGCGTCTGAATAGTTGTAGAAGCGCTGCAAAAAGTGTGTTAATGGCCCTAACCCAATTACCCCAGTTTTGTTTACTCTCATAGATTTCCTTATTTGCCATCAGATTCTGGTAGACCTTTCTCAAATTCTTTTCAAAACTTTGATTGTATCAAACACGAGCGTTAACCCGCGACTTCGTCCGCACAGATTATATACCAGATTTTAAGTCAGATCATAAGCTATCAAACAAAAAAAGTTTCATCAAAATCGGTTCAGCAGTTTTTGCGTGATACTCGTTCAAACAAACAAACAAACACACAAACAAACAGACAGACAAAAAATCCAAAAATTGGTGAAATGGAATCAGGGACACCTAAAAACCATATCGTAACTTTTTTTTTGTTAATATCTTCAATGTACAGACAAACTTCCTTTTACAGTTTTATAATAGTATAGATAGATAGATACCACGACCAAATAAATGGTCTCCTCCGAAAAGGACAAGTGCGTAGGACCCTGAACCGACGGAAGTGCATGAAGAGATGCATAGAGGAAGGCGTTACTCGTGTCAACGCCCCAGTTACGCCTTCCTCTATGAAGAGATGTATGAAAGTGGATGAGGCGAGAGAAGTATGTCAGAATCGTAGTGTGTGACGAGCCGTAGTCTCTGCCTACCCTTGTGGAAATGTGGCGTGACTATTATGTATGTTTATGATTCATGAGCAGAAATGCTATTGTTAGGCTCGATACTATCGACACAATCCCAGCCAAGCTATCGATAGTGTGGCTGTTTTAGATGAAACTATTGTAAAACTATCGATCATACCGCCAGTTGCACGTACGTTCATTAAAGATAATCCTCCATCAAATCTCTTGCTAGCTTTTATTATGTCAACAAAAAAACAGCACGAGATTTAATGGAGGATTATCTTTAATCAACGTACGTGCAACTGGTAGTTCGTTAAGAGGCTATGTGAAAAAAATAGAATCCTTCAAAGCGTCATAATTATATCATGAAGTACTAACAGTAGGAGTATGATTAGCGGATATGTGTAAATTGAACATATAATTGAAGTTGAACCAAAACAAGATTAAGACACTCGATAGAAAAACAAGCCAAAGTAGCCTCCGTTTTTATCGATAAACGCTTGGAACTGCTAAACGGTGAATAATAGAAACACGAGAATTGATTAAAAAAAAGAGATTGATATTTTATAAATTTTGATTAGAGCAGAATTGAACTCGCATAAATAGTACAATCACAATTAAATAAAGTTTGTTTTACGCTTGCGTCGTTTCAGGCGCGCGCGCCGCCCTGTCTCTTTCTCTCGCATCAGGCAGTAATATAAGCTATCACACGCCCATTCGCTTCAATTATTTTTCGACATAGGCCCTTAACACTTACTTCAAGTAGCAACACCAGAATACAACACAGGTGTCGTAAGAAGTGACCAATTTTATTATGCATCGTCAGCATGATCAGATGCCCACACAGTTTATTTATCTATATCTAAACTATTATAAAACTGTAGCGGGAAGTTTGTCTGTACATTGAAGATATTAACAAAAAAAAAGTTACGATATGGTTTTTAGGTGTCCCTGATTCCATTTCACCAATTTTTGGATTTTTTGTCTGTCTGTTTGTTTGTGTGTTTGTTTGTTTGTTTGTTTATTTGTTTGTTTGTTTGTTTGAACGAGTATCACGCAAAAACTACTGAACCGATTTTGATGAAACTTTTTTTGTTTGATTGCTTATGATCTGACTTAAAATCTGGTATATAATTTATCTCGCTACATTGACGGGAGCCGGAGATATAAACATATAACCGCAAGTGCAACCAATGTACGGTGCCATTTCAATTTCAAGTAAGTAACACTAATTAAAATTAAAAGACTTGTAATAAAGTAAGCTGATTCTGAAGACTGTTTGATTTATAAATAGCGAAAATAACAACAAATTACAAAATAAATACCAATAATTATAAATTTTATCATTGTCCAGTGCTGATGACTGCACCGGTTGTTAGTGTAACATTGTTCTTCTTTTTGGCGATAAAATCTTTCAAACTCCATGGAGAAAACCTTTGCATAACAAAAAAAACCTTAGTACTGGCCACAAGAAAAAAAGATTCGAACTACAAATTTCTTGACATTTTGTAGAATTACAGTGCAACCAAAGCAGGAGTAATTATTTAAAAAAAAACTGCACGCCAATTTCAAACAAAGAGAATATAATCATGATTTCAAATCAGCAGCCGAAAGATGTCTAAAACTCGATTTTTAATTCGGAATGTTTTTATTTACGGTGTAATCACACAGTGTGATGTAATACACATTTTAAGCAAGACTGGATAATAGTTAATATTTTAAAGCAATTATAAGACAGGTAAGAAACTATTTTGAAATACCGTAAATTATTACTAAAATACAAACGAACGAACTCTAACAAATTAATAAGGATCGGTTTTTTATGCCGCCGATGCGATGTGCCGCCGTGCATTTTGCGCCCGATTCGATTAAGAGGATAATTTATTTTTCTACGGGCTCCATACAAAACGAAGCTTAGTTTGAACATTTAGTAATTAAAGTAAAAAATTAATGGTTTTAAAACAATCTAGAAGCCAATATCTGTGATTTCCTTTTAAATGTTTAGTTCTAAAGTTATCTTGACTCAAAGTTTGTAGTCCGTGCTGCGGTCCGTCCGTGTCGTATGTCGTCCACCATTTGGGCTCTCTCTGAGGAACCTGCCACAGCCCTACGGACTGTCGCTTGATATGAGCTTTACATAAATTAATGTAACATTCGGCAATAGCCGACTGCGTCCTTCCGGACGAAATTATTCGCTGGAATCCAGGCGCATACGTGTTGCCGTTGTTTCAAATGCACGCAAATTGACAGCGAGTGCTGACCAGGCCATGTACCCGGACTTTAGATTTTCGATATAACGCGACCGTTTCGGTTCCGGTCCGAACTTCATTGTAATAGAGTTGACATTGGAACGATAACTTTCATGCAATTGCGACGTTCAAATGTCCGGGTCAAGAACAAAGAACATTGTATATAGTATTCGTCCGGGTAGACCCCTGCTGTCAAACGTCAAACGGTGACGTTGCAGTAAAATGCGGCCGGCACCGATTTCGCGCGCATCTGACCAAATTGCAAGATGTATATGGTCCTTCTTATATGCAGACAGTTTTTTAAGGGGATGATCAGACCATCATACTGAACAACTTTCTGTATGGGACCAAAGTCGAAATCACGAAAAAAAATCAACTGTTCCATACAAAACTGCAATCCTACTCTACAAAAATGTATGGGGCAGAAGATTTTTTTTCGTGATTTCGATGTTAGTCCCATAGAAAAAGCTGTTTGATGGTCTGATCATCCTCTTAAAAAAGTGTCAGCATATTAAGTTAAATAAATAAAAAATAAAGTAATATAACATATATAATGCACCCCGACGCGTTCCGTTCAGTGATAAAAATACTTAAAAAATAATTTTGTATCTGCCAGTACACTTGATTGTTTTCAGTAATGAAAAATGTCATCACGAAGAAGAACTAATAATCTCACTAATATTATAAACGTGAACGTTTGTGACGATGTTTGTAAGGTTGTAATGTTGTATGTTTGTGGCGCAATCACGCATAAACGTTATCGTGTCGACTTCAAATTCTGAAGTCGCTAAATAGTAGCTTGCCAGAATCGGGCAACCGATACTGCACCGTCGCTAGCGGTCATGAGCTCCTCCTGCGTGCAGATGTAAGGGCACGCAGGGCACGATGTGAGATGGGCCATCGTTTGTGGAGTTCCACACAAGCAAGTCACATTTTGCGCATCCGAGTATCCCCACCTGACCATGTTGTCCTTACTGCGACCGACCTGGGTTCGAAGTCGGTTTAAAGACTTCCAGGTCGCCCAAGGCAAGTCATGTCTAGGCGGGACACAAACGGCTCTCAGACGGCGACACAAATGGAGTTGGGAGGGACACTTTTTGTCGCCAAAGAGTACACCTTGCTTGCGCTGGGCCAGTATTCAGGGGGTCGACACACTTCATAAAGCTGCGTCGGCTTGGCAGCCTTTGCGGCGCAGGAATAAAGCCATGCATGGGATGTCGTGTGTCGTCCACCATTTGGGCTCTCTCTGAGGAACCTGCCACAGCCCTACTTACATCTGGGGGCGCTATGCCAGTCAGTGGGTAAAGCAACTGTACCGGAGTCGGTTTCAAGCAACCAGTTATAATCCGACACGTTTCGTTTAGTGCCGGTATCCACCAGCTTGGCGTGGGCAGATCGGCCCCTCACCGGGCACGCGTATTCTCCAGCGGAGAACGCGAGAAAAATAATTAAACAAATAAATAAATAACGCTCACAGGCACAAACATTATTTTAATTATCCCAAACAAGCAATAAAGGCTTTTTATTGTGGAAACCATACAACAACGGCATAAACATATAACATCCAAGACCGAACCGGGACTCGAACCCAGGACTCTGGTTTGGCAGTCCGGCGTGGTAACCATTACACCAACCGGGTCGGCAAATACTAAAAATCCTCTTTCTTTTAACCTTTTCTAAAGTTAGTGTTCATAATTTTATCGTAGTATTGTTTTCATCTTAATAGATGGCGTTGGGTGTTTTTTTGAAGCAAGTACCATACTTAATTCACGCTCAAGACATCTCAGATATTCGGTCTTACAGATTTGATTGTATAGTTACTTACCGGCTGAATTCGAAAAATAATTAAATAAATAAATAACGCTTACAGGAACATTGTTATGATTCCAAGCAAGCACTATAGGCTTTTTATTATAGAAACCATACAACAACGGCACAAACATTTATAACATCCATGACCGAACCGGGTTTCGAACCCAGGACCCTGGTTTGGCAGTCCGGCGAGGTAACCATTACACCAACCGGGTCGTCAACTATCAAAAATCAAGTTTTCAAAAATGTTATCGTAGTAATTTAATCGTAGTATTGTTTTCATCTTAATAGATGGCGTTGGGAGTTTTTTTAAAGCAAGTATGCTACAATTATTAATTCAAAAACTTAGCTATAGCAGGAGCTTACAAATTTAGTTGATTATATAAGGTCTAAAAAAATTAGGTGAAACTGTTTTAAGGGTATGCTCATACCATTAAACTGAACAAGTTTCTCTACGGGACCAATATCGAAATCTCGAAAAAAAAATCTTCTGCCCCATACATTTGTGTTTGCAGTTTTGTATTGGACATCAATTTTTTTTTCGCGATTTCCATATTAGTCCCATAGAGAAAGTTGTTCAGTTTGATGGTCTGAGCATACCCTTAAAATAGTTTCAGCTAATTTTGTTAGACCTTATATTATCGTTGTAATACATCGTTGTAAGTATATTGATTGTTTGAGTCCAATCTGAGCCAATGCTACGGAATGATAACCTTATTTTACAGAAAGGATGAATTTTGTTGCAGTAAGTCTTGCCAAATTTTTGTTTTGTTTGATTTTCGGTCTCAATTATGAGTTTTTGAGGGTTTGTGCAACTTAACTATAGAACATCATTCTACCACAACGTATAAAAAGGTACCTACGTATCTAAAAGGTCCTTCTTATACTATAACACCACAGGTCGGTAATGTAGCTACTTACATAATTGAAAATCTTTTTTAGCAAATTGACCATTAGCTTGCTAGAATATTATTATTTTAGCTCTTGCCTTCACCATTTTACACTAGCCCGCGTGGTAGAGTATCCTCTAACGTTTATACGTGAGTGGAGGTCTGTGACCCGCAGTGGGTCGTAAGATGATTATTATGCTGCTCGACATAAATGAAAAACTAATAAACGACGAACAGTAGAAAAATTAAAGTGATGGATCCAGTGAATGACTTTTAAATCTGATACCTACAGAATTACTTGGGGTACTTTCTGATTTTGATTTAGCTTAACACGTTCCGGGACAGTGAACGAGACACAATAGAACTTTTATTGTTATCACGGCTATAGGCGGTCACTGTCCCGGAACGTGTTAAGTTCATGACTTTCTTATCTTATTATGGGAAATGGCAAGCCAGCAACACTTCGACCCAATGGTATCTTTTGTATTGACCCCTACATATTATTTTCTTCATCCTTGAAAAACTTGGAAAATGAGGGAGGCAATAGCGTTCAGGGTAAGAAACATGTAATGAATAACCATCTCTCAGGAATCACATACGTTTACCCACCTAGACATCGCAGTCACACAGTACAAATGTTCCATGGTTTCCTCCTCCTCTCCACACGCTCGGCAACCGGGATCTAGAGTGAGCTTTATCGTGCCTGTTGCGTAGTGCCCGGTGCAACGATGGCACGAGCTTTGCTCCTGCTGTTGTTCAGTATGAACTGTGGGATTCGTGGTGTTATATTGCTGTTATACTCTGACACCAGGGCTTTGCCCAGATGATAATAAGAAGATTGCTGATGAATTTCCTGCAGTGTTGCAGACCCGAGAGGCCAGAGCATTCTAGCCTGTGACTTTTATTAGCCCATTCCTTAATCGCCATTCTAATGTTACATGCCAGGATTCCTAGACTTGGTTCGGACCATGACCTTCATGACGAGACATAAGACAAAATTACATGTCCACGCAGACGAAGTCGCGGGCAAAAGCTAGTACTATTATAAAACTGTAGCAGGAAGTTTGTCTGTACATTGAAGATATTAACAAAAAAAAAGTTACGATATGGTTTTTAGGTGTCCCTGATTCCATTTCACCAATTTTTGGAATTTTTGTCTGTCTGTTTGTTTGTGTGTTTGTTTGTGTATTTGTTTGTGTGTTTGTTTGGGTGTTTGTTTGAACGAGTATCACGCAAAAACTACTTAACCGATTTTGATGAAACTTTTTTTGTTTGATAGCTTATGATCTGACTTAAAATCTGGTATATAATTTGTGCGGACGAAGTCGCGGGTTACCGCTCGTACTGTTATAAAACTGCAGCAGGAAGTTTGTCTGTACATTGAAGATATTAACAAAAAAAAAGTTACGATATGGTTTTTAGGTGTCCCTGATTCCATTTCACCAATTTTTGGAATTTTTGTCTGTCTGTTTGTTTGTGTGTTTGTTTGTGTATTTGTTTGTGTGTTTGTTTGGGTGTTTGTTTGAACGAGTATCACGCAAAAACTACTTAACCGATTTTGATGAAACTTTTTTTGTTTGATAGCTTATGATCTGACTTAAAATCTGGTTTATAATTTGTGCGGACGAAGTCGCGGGCTAACGCTCGTTTATTTATAAAAAAAAAATGTACATTTACAGAGCAAATTCCTCCATATGTTATATGTTTTAGGTGAAGATCATAGTGAATTCGATAAAGGAAAACAAGACGAATGCTCTATGGAGCTACAAGGTGAACAAACCTTGCCAGCACTTTACCATAGCTTTAGTTTTGGAGCAACATCTTAAAGCTACAAACTGCAATGTAAAGAAGGTAACTTTTCTCGTTAACACAGTCATCTTAACGCTCTTACAGACAAGCGACACTTGGCGGTCGCAGAGGATCTCACGGTGACCGACCGTAAACTCTATGAGCGCGACTCTCTGCGACCTTTGACTATTTATTATAAGGACCAGCCTTGCGGTAGCATTTCCCCTCTGCCACGGTATAATATCAATTAATCTTGTGCATTTACATTCAATTTTATACCTTATCACTAAACGAGACAGCCTATAATTGCGAAACAATAATTTTGAACTTAGAACGTTTGGGGTTCACATGAGACTTCTTTTCCTGATTTTTAACGTTCAAAATTAGAATCTAAAGTTATGGGGAATAAAATCCAAAGTTGCGGATTTCGTGTGACCTCGCCCCCCGCAAAAAGTGGCAGAAATGTTTGTTCGTAGAATTACACGCGTAACTAGTCCCTATATAAGGTCTATCAAAATTAGGTGAAACTATTTTAAGGGGATGATCAGACCGTCAAACTGAACAGCTTTCTCTATGGGACCAATATAAAAATCGCGAAAAAAATGTTGCTGTCCCATACAAAACTGCAAACATAACTCGACTGACATGTATGGGAAAGCAAATTTTTTGTCGCGTTTTCGATATTGGTACCATAGAGAAAGTTGTTCAGTTTGATTGTCTAATCATCCCCTTAAAATAGTTTCAGCTAATTTTGTTAGACCTTATATAAGTAGGTAGTCAAAGTCTGCGACCCACGGCGATCGCAAAGTGTCGCTTGTCTGTAAGAGCGCTTACGGTGACGGATTTTTAAGGGGATGATCAGGCCTATAACCATACAGTTGGCTTGAGTAGGATAGCGGAGTCGCGTTGTAGGTCTGCTATTTGGTGATCACGTCTCGCGTGACGAGTGTCGTTGTAAGCCGAGGAGGGGTTACAACGACGCTCAAGTGGTGGCTCAAGATAGTGTTTGTTTCTAAAAACAAGCCTTGAAGTCACCAAAATTCATTTATAATCGTACAACGTCAAAAACTATACTAACTAATTGGCTAAATCATCTAAATTCAAGATGGACGCCATAATTACAAACTTAGAAAGGAATAGAGTAGAATAGCAGTTTTTTATGGAACATCTGGTTTTTTCTTCACAATTTCGATGTTGGTCCATGTGACTAAGAGATCGAAATCGCGAAAAAAAACAGCTTTCCTACCTATATAACATTTTGGTCGAGTAGAATCGTAGTTTTAGGTCCGCCACATACATAATAAACCGGAATAAACCTGATTCGGAATTAGATTCCGTATGGAGTGTTGCCGCTTTCAGAGACTTTTTCACTAGATCTAGTGATTTTTTTATGTCTTAGGTTGCATATTTTAAAGTGATTTTTGAGCGTAGGCGTTGATGGAACGATACCATATCGTGACGGTGCAGTTGCGAAATCACCTACGCTCAAAAACCGCTTGTGTGATAATGGTTCATGCCATTTTGTATGCAGATTATGTCTAATGTTAAAACTATCGATAGTCTTTTGATATAGTTGCATTAATATTGGAATACAATTTATAAACCATCATCGTAACATTCGTAACGTCATGACCTCATCACATGATAGTAATTATCATGTATAGACATTGTTAGTTTTGTTTTAATAAATACCTAAAAATGGAATTATTGTCATTCATTTGGCGTTTCATACATTTTTATTTTGGGAATTTTTGTAAACAGCACTGTAACCATAATTGACAACACTGAATCCTGAATCAGGATTCCGGATCGCAATTCCGTCTGTGTGGCAGATCTTATAAGTTAGTCTAAGGGAACACAGCTGATGTTTTTTTCGCGATTTCGATGTCGGTCCGGTGTAGAAAGTTGTTCAATTTAATGAACTTATCATCCTCCTAAAACAGTGTTAACATAAATAAAGTTGGACCCTGTATAACTTGACCCCACCGACTATCGGCTCTGCGAGCAATGTGCCCCCGCCCATTGCCACATTAGTTCAGCAATGTCGTGATAGAACCACAATATGGTTCTACTATACTGTGAATCTCTTCATTTCTGATACGGTCTCGCAGGAACACACCGAGCATAGCCCTCTCCAGTGTAGTGCACTGCCTTAATGGAAATAAAGTTCGCTTCCGGATACCAGCACCAAATTTTTGTATGTTGTTAGGTATGTTCTCTAGACCCTAAAAATACCGGGAGACAGTCTCAGGGTCTCCAGTAATGACGTCGTAAAATTTTTGAATGGGTTTAAAAATTTTTGTTCTGTAACCTATCGTGTGGGGTATCAAATGAAAGGGATCTATGAGCCGGTTCTAAAAATATACTACACTATTACCTTTCGGCCAATTGTTTTAAAAAAAATCCAAAAATTATTTTCAAAACATACCAAGTTTGGGTTCCTCCAGGTAGGAAACGGCTGAATAATTTTTTGTAAAACATACGTCAAACGACTTATGATATACTCATATCAAACGTCAATAAAGCAATTTCAAAAACATTTATTTTTACTATTTTTTATACATTTTTTCATTAAATATAAAGTTGAAAAATAATAAAAAATATTATAAAAATTGTAAACAAAAACATTTTTGAAATTGCATTTTGACGTTTGATATGAAGATATTATAAGTCATTTGGCGTATGTTTGACAAAAATTTACTAAGCCGTTTCCTACCTGGAGGAACCCAAACTTGATATCTTTTGAAAATACTTTTCGTATTTTTTTGTTAAAGTGGCTGATAGTAATTGTGTAGTATATTTTTAAAACCGGCTCATGAAGCCCTTTCATTTGATACCCCACACGATAGGTTTCAGGTTTCAATACAATTTTTTTTTAATCCCATACACAAGATTAATGACGTCATAACTGAAGACCCTGCACCTCAATGACTGTCTCCCGGCAGTTTTGGGGTCTAGATAACATACCTAACAACATACTAAAATTTGGTGCTGGTATCCAAAAGTGAACTTTTTGAGCCTTTTCTGACCGTAAGGCAGTGCACTATTGTCCTTTGGGTGACTTTCAGCCTTATACAGGGTTATGAATATTAATCATAAATATTTTTTTGCAGGGTGTTTACAAGATAATTTTAAATATAACAGAGCAATCAAATCTATTTTTTGGACAAAAATTTTTCTACGGCGAGTATTTGCTCAAAGCTTTCGCTCTGTCAGCAAAAGGCAATCTCTTTTGTGTTATTTACAGACCTGTATTTACTAAGAAAACTTAAATTTGGAACTTACATTAAAACAACAACAATTATAAATATTTTATCAAATCAAAAATGTTTATTTAATTTTTTCCTAAATAAATCTCGATAATAACCCTCCTTCTGGCGCAGTCGAGTAAAAATACGAAGAAATAAAATCAATCTGAGACTGCAGTGGCTTTGTCAGAATTTATAGGTACACCAACGACACTTTCTAGCGTTTCAGATTTCACCTGTACCCATATCCTACATAGTAACACTTCATACAAGCTAGATAGACAACAATTTCCTAACAATTATGTACGAGTTAAGAATAGCTTATTCTTATATTTGTACATGAACGTATGCTCGTGTCTACTGGGACCAGGTCCTTTCGGACTTGAGAGGCATACATGGGGCCGAATCCAACAGGAAGATGTCTTTTTTGGTACCATTTATTCTAAATGTGAGACGGCGTGCACCTATCCCTTACAACATGGAGGTGCAACAAAATACGATTTTCGATAGCTGCCTTATAGCTGCTGAAATATTGCTAGGAAGGGATACATTTTTCTGGGCTATGGTAATGGGATTCTGTAGACTGTAGATATAATTGGGCAAGAGCATGCGATAAGGAGGAAGAAACCATAGAACATATTATCCTTTATCACTGTGTTGTCTTGGCGGCTAAACGCATGTGTCTCCTGGGAGATGGTTATCCAAAACCGGGAGATTACGGACTCTTCCCCTGAACGGAATTGCCTTGCTCATTTACCACGTTTTTGAGAGTGAAGACATACATATGTAGAGGTCAACACAAAAGATCCTATTGGGTCGAAGTGTTGCTGGCTTGCCAGCCACCACAATAAGATAAGATAAGATAAAACTGGGCTACGGAGTAAGTCTAAGGGACGTCTGCTCTTGTTAAAAAACGGTGATGTTTCGCCACTCAGTAAATGGGTCTCCTATAAAATAACACCAGACAGCTCCGACTTTAAGGCGACAACATTGATCCGAGTGGCTAAGGTTGTTGAGAGGTGAGTCTGCGGGAGCCAGTTCCCAGTGCAAAGTGCATCAGTCAGTAAGTAGGCCCCGGCGTTATGAAAAATGATATAAGATAACTAGATCATCATTATTCCAGCCTACAGACGTTCACTGCTGGACATAGGCCCTTGAGGATCCCACAACGACCGGTCCTGCGCTGCCTTCATCCAACGGGATAAACAAATGGCTGCGATATATCCAAGGGGTTCAGAATTGTATACAAAATCACAAATCAGTTTCTCCAGAATCTCTTACCATCATTGTATCATAAATACGATGGTCAACACGGCCTCTCCTGCCTGTTTAGTGCCGGTCGCAACCCCCGTCACGCCTGCGTGAATGACGTCATCCACCCGGGCCCTTGCCAGGGCCAACATGCCATCCATCCTCGAGTCGAAAGGTATTATGCGTGACGATGGCAAAAGACCCGATAGAATGTCGCTCATTCCCTGGAAAGGTGGCAGATCACTTGTGTGAGACGCCACATGTGTGGATACTGTGGAGTCCTCACATCTCCCTGCCACCTCTCTTGGAGCAGGCACGGCGGCAGCCTCTGCGGAGGGCAAGAAGAGGCGCAGATGTGCAGCCCTGGGTGAGGGCTACATATTTCCGCCATTCGGGGTGGAGACCCTGGGACCTTGGGGTCCGGACGCACGACAATTCCTTAAGGAGCTGTTGTCACGCCTGATAGAGGTCTCCGGGGACTACAGGGCTGGCGCAACTGAGGTAACTCTGGCAACGTTTTAGCAAGCTAGGTAACGCCGCCAGCGTCCTAGGCACCGTCCCACACGACACCAACCTCGAATGCATTTTATATCTGTCGTAAGATAGATAGAAGATGCATTCGATTGTGCTGGTTTAATACTTACCTACTATTTTTAAGATTGTTGTTGGGAGGATCTCGCTGAGAACCGCGACTTGTGGAGGACACATTTAGCGGAAGGAAGAGCTGTTCATGACAGGGCCTGGTTTGCTTCATTGGCTGAAAAGCGAGAAAAGAGGCATGATCGGCTAGCAAACCCAACTGACACAGCAAACTCAAATTTCACTTGCCGTATATGCGGCCGTACCTGTCGCTCTCGTATCGGGCTTTATAGCCACGAGCGTAAGTGCCGCCAAGACGCTGCTTAAATCATCTTTCAAAGATGGAAAGGCCAATGATGACTATTTTTAAGATTGTAAATTTTGTACAAACTTACCTTTTATTCTTAAAGTAGCAGATGTTTTAGTCAATTTACTCCATTACAACAGTGTATTGTATTTTAAAATTAATTATTTTACTAAATTGACAAGTAATCCAAATGGTGCAAGCTAAATAAATTATACCAAAACATCGTATGTTATTTATTATTGCTGTTCCGGTCAAAAATGTTAAAACGGAACACTTATGGAATCACCTCCGTGTCTGTCCGTCTGTCCCTCCGTCTCAAAGACCGTTCGACACATGAAGCTAAAATTTTGTAAACTTGTATACTTATATAGGTAAATTAAGGCACTATTACATAAATTAATTTTAAAAATAACGTAATTTCTACAATGGGGGGCAGAAGGAGTGAATCTAACCTTTTTTTCATGAAGGTACCTACTTTTATTGTGGGTTATCAATGGAAAGCTTATGAAAATGTGTTTATGTTATAGGTAGGTTTGTTATCTTAGGGGTTTTATTTTATGTGGTGTTTTAGTATAGGTATTTTTAAATGAAAATAATTAAAAAAGTTACTCATAAATATTGCTGTTGTATTTTTTATCTAAATTCACAAATCAGTTTCAAGTAGAACAGTTTAACTGCAGTTACAAAAGGTTAAATTGGCATATAGTTTCCTTTGTTAGCATTATTTATAGATGTATCCGTAACTAATAGACCACCGTTTATCAAAAGCGATTCTGATTAAGTAACCAGCGCTATTCAAACTTTGAAAGTGTCGTTGGTGCTATGCGGATGCGGAGATCGCGGTCTTCCAATTTGGAATTAACTATGTCAAGAATTTTTTTTTCATGTTTTTTTTTGCAATTTTAAGAAATAAAGTACATTTTTTGCGATTCTTCGAGTTTATCAATACAAACGTAATTTTTAAGCTATTTTGGTCTATGATATAAAAATTTAAAAAATGTCTCGAAAGAAACATTCGAACAGCATGGAGAAAATTAAAATCACCGGCATGCTAATTCTATGTTGGAAACAGAAACAGCAAGCATTAACTGTCAAATTCTGACCTGAATATATTTTTTTCTTATTGGCCAGTTAGTTTAGGTTAACCACGGAGTTTCTAGGGTCGACACCCACGTCCGGGTGACGTCACTCTTATAAACGAAAAAGTACATTATTTTATTGAAAATATTAGAATAATTATAATTACTGTTATTGAGACAATTATCTCGAAATGGTTTTCGATTCAGTCCTCCAAAAAAATCATGACGTACCGAATTATAAGGGGTCGGATCAAATCCACGTGCGCTACATGCAATTTACCTAAACGGTCACCCATCCAATGAGTGACCAGAACTGACGTTGCCTCAACTTCGGTGAATAGTTTCTAAATATTGGAGCTCAACGACGTCAACGAGGGCCTCGATCTTACGATATTTACTCTTAAGAGGAGATTAATGCTCATTTTAAGAAACAATAGGTTTCTCAAACAGTTTGACAATCACTGTTTTCAATAAAAGGCTCATTTTAGTAAAAGAGTTCTGCGGGTGACTGCTTATAATCGTTCCTGTTAAACTTAACTGTTCCTGTTCGTAATTTTTCTATTCTGTCTCGTTTTACTTTAGAGCAATGGTTTCTAAAATTATATTGTTATTATCGATTTTTATGTTTTCTGGGGTCTATCAGTTAGACATAAAAGATGCAAATTCATATGTAAGTATCTCCGAATAACACAAAATCTGAAATGCACAGAATTGAAGTGGCGTATTATATTATCTAATCTAAACTATTATAAAACTGTAGCGGGAAGTTTGTCTGTACATTGAAGATATTAACAAAAAAAAAGTTACGATATGGTTTTTAGGTGTCCCTGATTCCATTTCACCAATTTTTGGATTTTTTGTCTGTCTGTTTGTTTGTGTGTTTGTTTGTTTGTTTATTTGTTTGTTTGTTTGAACGAGTATCACGCAAAAACTACTGAACCGATTTTGATGAAACTTTTTTTGTTTGATTGCTTATGATCTGACTTAAAATCTGGTATATAATTTATCTCGCTACATTGACGGGAGCCGGAGATATAAACATATAACCGCAAGTGCAACCAATGTACGGTGCCATTTCAATTTCAAGTAAGTAACACTAATTAAAATTAAAAGACTTGTAATAAAGTAAGCTGATTCTGAAGACTGTTTGATTTATAAATAGCGAAAATAACAACAAATTACAAAATAAATACCAATAATTATAAATTTTATCATTGTCCAGTGCTGATGACTGCACCGGTTGTTAGTGTAACATTGTTCTTCTTTTTGGCGCTAAAATCTTTCAAACTCCATGGAGAAAACCTTTGCATAACAAAAAAACCTTAGTACTGGCCACAAGAAAAAAAGATTCGAACTACAAATTTCTTGACATTTTGTAGAATTACAGTGCAACCAAAGCAGGAGTAATTATTTAAAAAAAAACTGCACGCCAATTTCAAACAAAGAGAATATAATCATGATTTCAAATCAGCAGCCGAAAGATGTCTAAAACTCGATTTTTAATTCGGAATGTTTTTATTTACGGTGTAATCACACAGTGTGATGCAATACACATTTTAAGCAAGACTGGATAATAGTTAATATTTTAAAGCAATTATAAGACAGGTAAGAAACTATTTTGAAATACCGTAAATTATTACTAAAATACAAACGAACGAACTCTAACAAATTAATAAGGATCGGTTTTTTATGCCGCCGATGCGATGTGCCGCCGTGCATTTTGCGCCCGATTCGATTAAGAGGATAATTTTTTTTTTTCGGGCTCCATACAAAACGAAGCTTAGTTTGAACATTTAGTAATTAAAGTAAAAAATTAATGGTTTTAAAACAATCTAGAAGCCAACATCTGTGATTTCCTTTTAAATGTTTAATTCTAAAGTTATCTTGACTCAAAGTTTGTAGTCCGTGCTGCGATCCGTCCGTGTCGTATGTCGTCCACCATTTGGGCTCTCTCTGAGGAACCTGCCACAGCCCTAC
Organism: Agonopterix arenella; assembly: GCA_927399405.1. Taxonomy (NCBI): domain Eukaryota; kingdom Metazoa; phylum Arthropoda; class Insecta; order Lepidoptera; family Depressariidae; genus Agonopterix; species Agonopterix arenella. The sequence goes on from OV656704.1 coordinate 1,925,675, forward strand.
GGACTGTCGCTTGATATGAGCTTTACATAAATTAATGTAACATTCGGCAATAGCCGACTGCGTTCTTCCGGACGAAATTATTCGCTGGAATCCAGGCTTGCCGTTGTTTCAAATGCACGCAAACGTGTTGCCGTTGTTTCAAATGCACGCAAATTGACAGCGAGTGCTGACCAGGCCATGTACCCGGACTTTAGATTTTCGATATAACGCGACCGTTTCGGTTCCGGTCCGAACTTCATTGTAATAGAGTTGACATTGGAACGATAATTTTCATGCAATTGCGACGTTCGAATGTCCGGGTCAAGAACGAAGAACATTGTATATAGTATTCGTCCGGGTAGACCCCTGCTGTCAAACGTCAAACGGTGACGTTGCAGTAAAATGCGGCCGGCACCGATTTCGCGCGCATCTGACCGAATTACAAGATGTATATGGTCCTTCTTATATGCAGACAGTTTTTTAAGGGGATGATCAGACCATCATACTGAACAACTTTCTGTATGGGACCAAAGTCGAAATCACGAAAAAAAATCAACTGTTCCATACAAAACTGCAATCCTACTCTACAAAAATGTATGGGGCAGAAGATTTTTTTTCGCGATTTCGATGTTAGTCCCATAGAAAAAGCTGTTTGATGGTCTGATCATCGTCTTAAAAAAGTGTCAGCATATTAAGTTAAATAAATAAATAATAAAGTAATATAATATATATAATGCACCCCGACGCGTTCCGTTCAGTGATAAAAATACTTAAAAAATAATTTTGTATCTGCCAGTACACTTGATTGTTTTCAGTAATGAAAAATGTCATCACGAAGAAGAACTAATAATCTCACAAATATTATAAACGTGAACGTTTGTGACGATGTTTGTAAGGTTGTAATGTTGTATGTTTGTGGCGCAATCACGCATAAACGTTATCGTGTCGACTTCAAATTTTGAAGTCGCTAAATAGTAGCTTGCCAGAATCGGGCAACCGATACTGCACCGTCGCTAGCGGTCATGAGCTCCTCCTGCGTGCAGATGTAAGGGCACGCAGGGCACGATGTGAGATGGGCCATCGTTTGTGGAGTTCCACACAAGCAAGTCACATTTTGCGCATCCGAGTATCCCCACCTGACCATGTTGTCCTTACTGCGACCGACCTGGGTTCGAAGTCGGTTTAAAGACTTCCAGGTCGCCCAAGGCAAGTCATGTCTAGGCGGGACACAATCGGCTCTCAGACGGCGACACAAATGGAGTTGGGAGGGACACTTTTTGTCGCCATAGAGTACACCTTGCTTGCGCTGGGCCAGTATTCAGGGGGTCGACACACTTCATAAAGCTGCGTCGGCTTGGCAGCCTTTGCGGCGCAGGAATAAAGCCATGCATGGGATGTCGTGTGTCGTCCACCATTTGGGCTCTCTCTGAGGAACCTGCCACAGCCCTACTTACATCTGGGGGCGCTATGCCAGCAAGTGGGTAAAGCAACTGTACCGGAGTCGGTTTCAAGCAACCAGTTATAATCCGACACGTTTCGTTTAGTGCCGGTATCCACCAGCTTGGCGTGGGCAGATCGGCCCCACACCGGGTACGCGTATCCTCCAGCGGAGAACGCGAGAAAAATAATTAAACAAATAAATAAATAACGCTCACAGGCACAAACATTATTTTAATTATCCCAAACAAGCAATAAAGGCTTTTTATTGTGGAAACCATACAACAACAGCATAAACATATAACATCCAAGACCGAACCGGGACTCGAACCCAGGACTCTGGTTTGGCAGTCCGGCGTGGTAACCATTACACCAACCGGGTCGGCAAATGCTAAAAATCCTCTTTCTTTTAACCTTTTCTAAAGTTAGTGTTCATAATTTTATCGTAGTATTGTTTTCATCTTAATAGATGGCGTTGGGTGTTTTTTTGAAGCAAGTACCATACTTAATTCACGCTCAAGACATCTCAGATATTCGGTCTTACAGATTTGATTGTATAGTTACTTACTGGCTGAATTCGAAAAATAATTAAATAAATAAATAACGCTTACAGGAACATTGTTATGATTCCAAGCAAGCACTATAGGCTTTTTATTATAGAAACCATACAACAACGGCACAAACATATATAACATCCATGACCGAACCGGGTTTCGAACCCAGGACCCTGGTTTGGCAGTCCGGCGAGGTAACCATTACACCAACCGGGTCGTCAACTATCAAAAATCAAGTTTTCAAAAATTTAATCGTAGTAATTTAATCGTAGTATTGTTTTCATCTTAATAGATGGCGTTGGGAGTTTTTTTAAAGCAAGTATGCTACAATTATTAATTCAAAAACTTAGCTATAGCAGGAGCTTACAAATTTAGTTGATTATATAAGGTCTAAAAAAATTAGGTGAAACTGTTTTAAGGGTATGCTCATACCATTAAACTGAACAACTTTCTCTACGGGACCAATATCGAAATCTCGAAAAAAAATCTTCTGCCCCATACATTTGTGTTTGCAGTTTTGTATTGGACATCAATTTTTTTTTCGCGATTTCCATATTAGTCCCATAGAGAAAGTTGTTCAGTTTGATGGTCTGAGCATACCCTTAAAATAGTTTCAGCTAATTTTGTTAGACCTTATATTATCGTTGTAATACATCGTTGTAAGTATATTGATTGTTTGAGTCCAATCTGAGCCAATGCTACGGAATGATAACCTTATTTTACAGAAAGGATGAATTTTGTTGCAGTAAGTCTTGCCAAATTTTTGTTTTGTTTGATTTTCGGTCTCAATTATGATTTTTTGAGGGTTTGTGCAACTTAACTATAACATCATTCTACCACAACGTATAAAAAGGTACCTACGTATCTAAAAGGTCCTTCTTATACTATAACACCACAGGTCGGTAATGTAGCTACTTACATAATTGAAAATCTTTTTTAGCAAATTGACCATTAGCTTGCTAGAATATTATTATTTTAGCTCTTGCCTTCACCATTTTACACTAGCCCGCGTGGTAGAGTATCCTCTAACGTTTATACGTGAGTGGAGGTCTGTGACCCGCAGTGGGTCGTAAGATGATTATTATGCTGCTCGACATAAATGAAAAACTAATAAACGACGAACAGTAGAAAAATTAAAGTGATGGATCCAGTGAATGACTTTTAAATCTGATACCTACAGAATTACTTGGGGTACTTTCTGATTTTGATTTAGCTTAAGTTCATGACTTTCTTAACTTATTATGGGAAATGGCAAGCCAGCAACACTTCGACCCAATGGTATCTTTTGTATTGACCCCTACATATTATTTTCTTCATCCTTGAAAAACTTGGAAAATGAGGGAGGCAATAGCGTTCAGGGTAAGAAACATGTAATGAATAACCATCTCTCAGGAATCACATACGTTTACCCACCAAGACATCGCAGTCACACAGTACAAATGTTCCATGGTTTCCTCCTCCTCTCGACACGCTCGGCAACCGGGATCTAGAGTGAGCTTTATCGTGCCTGTTGCGTAGTGCCCGGTGAGGGCTCCAACGATGGCACGAGCTTTGCTCCTGCTGTTGTTCAGTATGAACTGTGGGATTCGTGGTGTTATATTGCTGTTATACTCTGACACCAGGGCTTTGCCCACATGATAATAAGAAGATTGCTGATGAATTTCCTGCAGTGTTGCAGACCCGAGAGGCCAGAGCATTCTAGCCTGTGACTTTTATTAGCCCATTCCTTAATCGCCATTCTAATGTTACATGCCAGGATTCCTAGACTTGGTTCGGACCATGACCTTCATGACCTTAGACGAGACATAAGACAAAATTACATGTCCACGCAGACGAAGTCGCGGGCAAAAGCTAGTATTATCATAAAATTGTAAACTTGGCGTTACAAACATTAAAGATATTTGCAAAAAAAAATTATTGGAATGTAGGTATTCTAGGATGCATAAAAACCATTTTACGAATATTTGTTCGTTTTTTGTAAACGCATCACATAAAAACTAGGTACTGCACCGATTTGCATGAGGTTCTCACAAAAGCATAGGACCTAGTTAAGACTAACGATTTTAACTTATTCATCACAAACAGATTTCTCATTCAAAAGTTATGGGTATTTAAAGTTTTCAAGTATATTATATTTCAGTGGTCTTGCGTATGCACTTTTTAATATTATTTCTGTGGTATATTCCTTGTATAACAGTTGGTTTTATTTAATAATTATTAACAAATTTAGGGCCTGGTTTATCACTACTTAACAAGTTCTTGTTAGCTTATCTGACAGATCGTTTTACATACTAATAATAATATCTTTCATACTTACAAGCGATCTGTCATTTTCATAAGCTAGAAACAGGTACCTAATCAAATATTTTAATTTCTTAGGGTCCATACGAAATAGATTGGAGTCGGTATGAAGTATGTCGAGGTCCAAAATTGAGAAATGTGGCCGAAAATACGATAGAAGTAATTCAAAATGCCAGAGGGGACTATATATCTAACATGACTTTAACGTTTTCCGAAAATGCCCATATGGACGAGGTTTGTATAATGAGGAATTTTCTGACAGCTAGTCAAATGTAGTTCAACAAACCGGCGATAGATGGCGTTGACCAGAGAGGGGTCCGAAGACGAAAATTTTAGGCTAAAAAGTAAACAAAAATGCATGCCACTGAGTCAGACGCATCCGTTGACGAAATATATTACAATTTTATTTGCATTTTACTATCTGCAAGGTAGCTCACCCCTGTCTCGTCAACGCCATCTATCGAGCCATTAGGAACTACTTTTTCTTTTTTAATGGCTTTCGGAAAATCCCTCATTATTATGAATTTATGATGACCAAAGAAAAATAATATAAGAAATGAAACTTCGTCCTGAAGAGTTATAGGTGCGGCTTGGAGTACCGGGCAGCACGATAACACTTTCAGGACGAGGGTGCCTACTGAAACCTCACCAGCGCGGCTTGGAGTACTAAGGCATAGTCAGCTTGGCCACCAGGCCTAGTTGACCAAAGCGCCGTACAGCAGCGAGTTGTGCCGTGTTGTGAACAGCTTCAAATCAGCACCAATCCGGGTATCAAAAATGGTGACAACTGACTAATGTTATCACGGATCGTCAACATGTTTCTATGATGTCCATACAGTGGCCACCGTAAGAGAGCCTCTTAGCTTTGTGGGTGCGATGCGAAGACAGCTGCGATGGACCTGGTGCGGCTTCGGGTTGATGGCGTGTGACTGCTGCTTGTTTGACCTGGTTGAGGGGTGTGTTGGCAGGGTTGGTTGACATTGTATTGTTGCTGCTCTGCGGTGTTCAGGTTGTGATGTTCTTTGTCGAGGGTCACCAATATGGAGGTGCTACTTGGGAATGTTCCTCCAATGAAAAGGGAAGATCTTCCACCAGGCTATGCGTGAAGCCGGGGACCAGCCGTGGTCCAACAGTTCTTAGTTGGACCTTGTATATGTATCGAATCTCTGTGATTATATCTCTTGCGCGATTTATGTCTTGCATTCGATTGTGAACCTTATTTGTAGTAGGTTACGAGTTACTTATTCACGGTGAACGTTGTCTACCTATGGAGCATATTTCCGAGAGCGACGGTATCGCCATCTGTTGGTATCTTTGCTATGACTTGCGGGCGCTGACATCTGTAGCAAGTCCCCACAGCTTAATCCACTTCTACTGGACCCTATCGACTCGACATCCTCACCCTACCTCTGATTATAGGATTTCCATTCTTACAGACTTGCAATGTGGTATGTTTAATCATAATCATTTATTTTTTTTCACATGTTTTAGATTAAGATCATAGTAAATTCAGTAAAAGAAAACAAGACGAAAGTTCTATGGAACTACAGGGTGAAAAGCCCATGCCAGCACTTCTCCATAGCCGAAATTGTGAACCAACAACTTAAAGCTTCAAACTGCAATATTAAGAAGGTATACCATTTTCTGTTAAGAGACAATGCGGGTTTTGTATGGAAGGTTGGCGCCTTATTTTTTTATGTTGTTTTTGGCGCAAGTAACAAACAAAAGTTGTTAACATATATCCCTAAACTCAGACCGAACGGAGAAACAAAGTCTTGAAGTTGAAAATATTATCATTACGTTTACTTCAAGCCTTGAACTGAGATATCAGTTCGGACTGAGTTTAGATAGCCCAGTTACGGTTTGAGCCGGGACTAATTATTAATTGATTTTTTTTTTCGGTATAATATTGATGAGCCATTCTAAGCCTAGAAATGTACCAATAGTAAAAAAAAACGTCAGCAAAAGTTCCAATTTTAAAATTTAGCTATTATCTCGTTCTAAAAAACCTTATGGTAATTTTTTTTCCACATATTCAAGGCTTTACCATTAGTACATACTTCAAACATGGTGTAAATATTTTTCGCTACTTAGAAGGTTTTGAATAATCATTCGTATTTTCTAATAAATACCTCATTTTCTAAATTTCAATGCCTATTTTATTGCTAAAAAATAATTTATATTGTTAAATCTAAGTCAAATGAGTGCATTGGTATTAATTAAAAATCATTCTGGGAAGCACAATTTTGATTTCTATGTTGCGTAGCTATTTTTATTTTAGTATTTTTTAAGATAGTCTTTTTGTCACTAAATTGTGCCCGTTACAGTTTAAAAGTCCAATTAATAATAACTCCCTACCCCGCCTAACAAAACTCCGTAAAATGACTGGGCTATAGAGATATATTTGTAATAACAAGTTTTTGTTTGTAACTTTATTATAACTGTAATTTATTGTTACGATTGTAACTTTATTTAAGTTTGATTGATGGCCACCCGCGCTAAAAAAAATAGGCAAAAAGAAAAAAAACAATTTTTAGGCATTGGCTTTTATACCTTAATACCTTTACATGGTGTTAGAGTAGACAGTTGCATTACTTTACTGGGTGATTGTACTCCAAAAAAATATGTCAACTTTTCATACGTTTGATCAGCATTTAGTATGGAAAGACCAACATTTTTTTGTTACATTTCTATAGGTATATCGGGAACGTTGTTCAGTATCAGATCAGGGTTAGGTACAATCATTCTTTGAAGTAATGTAATTGTCTCACCATGCCTACAGGGTGCAACAAAATAAATGTATGTAGGTAGTAATGTATGGAGATAACATCGGGAAAAAATAAAAACAATCTGCTGTTTCATACTAAATATTAGGTACTAGGGTATTTTTTATTAAAACGTTTGTATGAGGTCTAACAAAATTTGCTGTTTTTTAGTGTACACACGGCGACACATCAAGCTATACAAAACCAACATAAGCTGGCCGCGCGTAGGTCAAGTAACGTATAACGACGCGCGGCCACCTTATGATGGTTTTGTATAGCTTGATGTGTCGCCGTGCGTACCTATAATAAGACCCTCAAACTGAACAATTTCTGTATGGGACCAATGGGTCGAAATACCGGGAACAAAAAACTGTTCTTCCATACAACATTCAAAACTATAATAACTACTCGACTAAGAACTCGGAAAAGCATATTTTAATTACGACCATAGCTTTATCCTATAGGTATTTCAAAAATTTTTTATTTTTTATTTTTTTTTTATTTAACACTTTATTGTACACATAACATTACAGAAAAACAATTAAAGTAGACATGTAAAAAGGGCGAGCTTATCTCTAAAGAGATCTCTTCCAGCAAACCCGCAACAGAGACAGTTCTGAAGTGTGAGGCAGACAAAATAGCACAAATGATAAAAACTATATATATATAAATATAATATAAATAAACATAATTATAAATAAACAAATAGATACAATAAACATACGTAAACTATGGCTTATTTTAGAGAGTGATGATGTGATTGAGAGAAATGTTAGACAATCACGAATATCGGCGGGTTTTATTGCTTTTTTTTGGAGCTTTTAACCCAAAAAGCTCAAAAAAGAAAGTTGGTATATTAAATTATTATTTTTTTGCAGGGCACTTACTCAGTAATTCTAAATTTAACGGAGCAAGCAAAACTTTTCTATGGGTCCAGTTTTTTCTACGGCGAGTTTTTGCTGAAATCTGTGGCTCTGTCAGCAAAAGGCAATATTTTTTGTTCTATATTCAAACCCGTGTTTACTAAGAAAGCCTAACTACATTCTTCTTACTTTTGAAACTTACATTAAAGGAGAATAAAAATTGTGCAAAAACATTTTTTTTAATTTATTTTATTTTTCCTAAATTATTTTCGATGAAAGATCATCACTGTAATCATTATCAGATGGTTTGTGTGTCTACCTGTCTACCTAGACTAGATGGATACTTCGTTTGTACGTGAGTGGGCCACATTCGCATATAAGATGGAAGGCAGTTTCCGTTTCCTCCTTGCAAATTCTGCAGCTGGTTGATGAGTCATTTAGTTTCAGCGTGTGCTTTTGTCTATTAAATTTTCAGTGGCCCATGAGAGATCTCCATAGAGATCTAGAGAGATGCCAACCAACGCGATGAGTACTTAACCTATTGTCGCATTACCACCAGTACCACTCGATAGAAAGTATTTTGTTAGCTTGAATTTGCTCATTATCCATTGCGGTATCAGAACTCAAAGTTCGAATATCTTTAGTACTACGCAAGCATCGTAAACTATTTACACATAATATCTCGACTGGCTTTCAGCCTCATAATTATATTGAATAAGTACTGTAGCGAGCAATGTGTTCAGTTTTTGCGTATAGTGTTGCGACACTGGCCCCGCCCACTTTTCACATCTCCCTTTAGTTTTTCTGATCTGTGGAGATCTCCCTATTTTACACAAAGAACCTGGAAAAATCTCCAGCTGTGGGAAAAGGGCCCCCCAAAAAATGTTACCGTATAGTTGGCGTGTAGAAATGGAACTCATGTTGATTTGTTTCTCATAATCTCTAGATTATAGTGGTAATATTAGCTATACCTTATCTAAACGGAGTGTCACGTAATCGCTGTTGGCGCACATCTTGTCTTGTTAATATATATTGTTTTTTATTTTTATTTTCATATGAACACCTAAGACGTTCTTTACACGCATTGCTTTACATGTGCCGTTTTTACAGGAAAAAAGAAACTTAGCAAAAAAGTCAAGTGGTTATGCATTTAGCTTAAGACGTAGTTAAGTATCACAATGATTGTATGAGTGTAATAACTGTAAGTGAATCAAATAAATAAATAAATAATTCTGTTTGCATTTCTACTTAATCTTTCGTCAGAATACTATAATAAATTAAATTATGTTTTACTACCATCAATAAACGTTACCGTAATGCTAAAATAAATTGTCTCCTTCTGAAGGAAGTATAATATTAACCTGTTTGCAAGTTTGCGATTATGTCCTTTGATACGTGCTTTGGAGCCATTCAAGCATAGGGTATTCCTCCACCGCTCTATCGTACTCTTTGAAGCTTAGTAAATAATAGACAGCTTATCCATAAACCAGCGCTATTATTATAGTACTCAGCCTAAGCTTCAATACGCCACGAAACAGAAACAGTTCACTAAATAGGAACTCAATTAGTCATTAAATTAATTAAGCTTTCGAATTGTACTTCCCATTATTAATTGCAACCATACATTACGAACCCCTGACTTAGTATTTAAATGGAAGCCGATAGGAAAATCATTTAGTACTCCAGTGGTCGTTAACCATTACAGTCACAAAAGCTGGCTGATTGCGGGCTGCACAGATCAGAGCATTTGGATATTGGAATTATTTATTCTATTCTGTGTTTAAAACTATGGCGTCCATCTTGGTTTTAGATGATTTAGTCAATGTCGAGTTTATGTAGCAAAAGTGCTTGAAGTTGTACGATTATAGAAGTACGAGCGTTAACCCGCGACTTCGTCCGCACAAATTATATCATCATCATCATCATCTCAGCCGATGGACGTCCACTGCTGGACATAGGCCTCCCCCAAGGATCGCCATAACGACCGGTCCTGCGCTGCCCTCATCCAACGGGATCCCGCCGCCTTCACAAGGTCGTCGGTCCACCGTGTGCGGGGCCTACCCACGCTACGCTTTCCGGTACGCGGTCGCCACTCGAGAACTTTTCGGCCCCATCGGCCATCGGTTCTGCGAGCAATATGCCCCGCCCACTGCCACTTTAATTTAGCAATTCTTTGGGCTATGTCAGTTACTCTGGTTCTTCTGCGGATCTCTTCATTTCTGATTCGATCTCGCAGGGAAACTCCGAGCGTAGCCCTCTCCATTGCTCTTTGGGTGACTTTCAGCCTTTTTATGAGGCCTTGAGTGAACGACCACGTCTCTGTTCCATATGTCATCACTGGCAACACACACTGATCGAAGACTTTCGTTTTAAGACACTGCGGTATTTGGGACGTGAAGATACTACGTAGCTTCCCGAACGCTGCCCAACCGAGTTGGATTCGACGGTTGATCTCTTTCTCGAAGTTGGACCTACCTAACTGAATAGTTTGTCCCAGGTAAACATAATCGTCAACAACTTCGAGCGCCGAGTTTCCGATCATAACAGGAGTAGGTACAACATGGGCATTTGACATGATCTTCGTTTTGTCCATGTTCATCTTCAGACCAACTCGTTCGGAGGCTCCGCTAAGATCATCGAGCATTCGACTGAGCTCCTCCATAGTCTCCGCCATGATGACTATATCATCGGCAAACCGAAGGTGACTGATGTACTCGCCGTTTATATTGATGCCTAGCCCTTTCCAGTCCAGAACCTTGAAAACATTTTCCAATGCAGCTGTGAACAGTTTCGGAGATATAACGTCTCCCTGCCTCACACCTCGCTGCAGTAGGATAGGTTTCGAGTTCTGGTCCTGTAGTCGGACTGACATAGTGGCGTTTTTGTACAAGCATTTCAGCACTTCGATGTACCGGTAGTCTACTTGGCATCGCTGAAGAGACTGCAGTACGGCCCAAGTCTCGATCGAATCAAAGGCTTTCTCGTAGTCCACGTACGCTAAGCAGAGGGGCAGGTTATACTCTTCAGTCTTCTGTATAACTTGCCGAAGCGTATGTATGCGGTCTACGGTGCTAAAGCCTTTTCGGAAACCGGCCTGTTCGGGAGGCTGGAAATCGTCAAACCTGCGCGCGAAACGGTTCGTAATGACTCTCGAGAACAGCTTGTAGACATGGCTAAGAAGAGAAATGGGCCTATAGTTCTTCAACAGGGCATTATCGCCCTTTTTGAAGAAGAGCACCACTAGACTTCTGTTCCATGCCTGCGGCGTTTTACCCTCGAGTATGACGGAATCGAACAGCTTCTGAAGGGCCTTCCGGACCGGTTTTCCACCCGCCTTCAGAAGCTCGGCCGTAATCCCGTCATCACCCGGCGCCTTGTTGTTCTTTAACTGTTTGAGAGCCATACTAATCTCGTCAGTCAGCCAGTCGAATATCTTCCGTATAGTGCCGGGTCAATCTAGCTCTTGGGTCGTTTGACAGATTTGTAGCGGGTCTTCGTGTTGATGTGTATAACTGTCCATAGAACTTCTCGACCTCTCTCAGAAGCTCAGGCTTGGACGATACGACTCTGCCATCTTCAGTCTTCAGCTTTGATAGCTGGCTTTGCCCAATAGACGGATCCCTTGCGAAAACCTTGGAGCCTTTGTTCCGCTCTATAGCCTCCTTAATACGCTCGGTGTTAAACCGGCGCAGGACGCAGGTCACGCACTTTGAAATCTGCCTATTTAGCTGCCGGTACTTATTCGCATCATCTGAAGACTGCAGAATCATTTCGCGCCTTTCCTCCATGAGCTTAAGAGTAGGGTCTGAGATTTTCTTGGTTCCATTTGTACGACGGGTCTTAAAGAACTTGGACCCGACCGCATGGACAGTTTCCACGAACCCATCGCTGTACTCGTCCACGCTACTCCCTAGGCAATCGAAACGATTTTGAAGTTCGAGCTGAAAACTGCAGGGGTTTTGTATCTGGATCGGTACTGGACGGAGCGTAGACTTCATCAGACGAGATCTTTCGAGCTTGATATTAAGATTCAATGTGCCTCTTGAACAAATTATATACCAGATTTTAAATCAGATCATAAGCTATCAAACAAAAAAAGTTTCATCAAAATCGGTTCAGTAGTTTTTGCGTGATACTCGTTCAAACAAACAAACAAACACACAAACAAACAGACAGACAAAAAATCCAAAAATTGGTGAAATGGAATCAGGGACACCTAAAAACCATATCGTAACTTTTTTTTGTTAATATCTTCAATGTACAGACAAACTTCCTGTTACAGTTTTATAATAGTATAGATTTGGGTGACTTCAAGGGTTGTTTTTAGAAATGAACACTATCCTGAGCCACCACTGGAGCTTCGTTGTAGGCCGGGAAGCAGTGTTGCCAGATCGGCACTTAAGAATTATTCCACATTGACAGCAAAATTATCGTGTTTTTATCGCATCAAAACAAACTCTCAACACACGACAACAACACGTCGACACAGTAATCAACGTCCCCGCCGGCGGAGACAGCCGCGACCACTGCACACTCCCTTCAATTCTGGCGCCTACAGACGCTACAGGCCAATCCCAGGCCGCTTCTCACCTATCCCAGCTACACAATCCGCCGCGTAGCCCCAGCAACCTCCTAGGCCGAGGTCCGTACCCCTCTGGGTGCCCCTAGGTAGGTTACTTAAGTTCATTCAATTGGCTCGGTGACCTTCGTGGTCCCTCCAATAGCCCGCAGTAAAAAGCAGTAGTTGCTCCCGGAGCAGAGCTGTAATAGTCATCTCAAAAAAATAAATTAAAAAAAATCGCATCAAAAATTCCAAAATTTCTCGTATCTTGGAACCTAAAAGAGTGTCAAATGATGCGTTAAATTCAATCATTCCTACCTATATTGCATGCCACTATTTAATGTTTTAATGTTACCTTTAGGCAAGACAGGCAAGGCAAGGCAAGGCAAGGTGTAGGCAAGTACGAGGTTTTTAGGGAATTTTAGTAAAAACTCTTGAATGAAACGACACAGTGAGGAAAAATTCTTTCTCAATTTTTCTCATTAGAACTTAAATTTTAGTAACGAACTTACTTAACGCCAAAATTATGTATATTATTGGAATTAGACGGATAATATGGTTGAAAATAGTGATTTGATACACAGATTTCATTGAATTACAAAATTATCGAGGATTATCGTGGATTATCCTGGAATTTTTGTGAATTACCGTGCGATACCCGACTTTTATTTTCTATCGCATCTCAAAAATATCGTGGATCTAGGATAATTATCGCACGTCTGGCAACACTGCCGGGAAGGGGCAACCGATGAACGACACGCGACGTGACTACCCAATAGCAGACCTACAACGCGACTCTCGGGATGATTTTTATCATATAAAATAAAATGATTAAGGCATACCGAGCTATTTTCTGACAGCCAATTTAAAAAAAAAACAGCCAAGAGTGTTTCGGACTCGCCCACGATAGGGTTCCGTAGCCGTTGTACTTGTATAAGACGTAGGAAAACTTTTATTAAATAGTTTTTCTTACTTATTGCGACGTATCACAAAATACCCTAATAATATTTAAAGGGGTGTTTCATTCAAAACTGCAGAGGCTTAACTGAAATGTATGGAACAACAGATTTTTTAATTTACATTTAAATAGTGAAAGTTGTTCAGTTTGATGGTCTAAATATGGTCTAATAAAATTAAAGATTGAAAAATTTTGTCTCGGGCTGACTTGAACCCGCACTCTTCCAAACCGGGGAACTGCGTTATCTGCGTTTTCGTTCTTTGGGTAGTGGGCTCGGTGGCGAAATTGGATAACGCAGTTCCCCGGTTTGGGAGAGTACGGGTTCTAGTCCCGCCCAAGACAAAATTTGTCAATCTTTAATTTGATTCGAAATAGCACAACATGGCTGTAACATGTATAAAAATCTATAATATTTTAAATATGGTCTAAATCACCCGTTTAAATACTATTACTAGAACCGCAAATACTTTAGTGATTTTGCTATCTATATTAGTAGGTAGGATGAGAAAAAATTGTACACCTCACCATCCTAAATCCGCTACACCAGACACAATTACACCCATCTTCCATTCACACAGGATTGAATTAATTTGGCACGTGCCAATGATTTACTACCTCTGCTTTTGACGTAATGTAGTTATAGATTATTCGGTTAGTAGCGGCCAATAAGAACTGGACAAACACTTTAAGAAAAGGCGTATGCCTGAGTTCGGACACCAAAATAGGTAGACTTACTTGATCTAAAAAAAAATTATTTCGTGTTACTCAGTAGCCTGCAGTGCGGCTCACTTGACTCTAACAGAACTTTGCACTTAAAAGCTTAATATTTCGCTAACGGATCCCTAAATCGCAAAATGGTTTTCCCACACCCACAATATTTTTAAAAGACCTATCCATCGGGTCCGGCTTGGCATATAGCCCAGTCTTTTTACGGTTTGAGCCGGGACTAATTAATAATTTACATTTCTTTCGGCATAATATTGAAGAGCCAATTTAAGAAATGTCCCAAAACTAAAAAATAATCACGTCAGCAACAGTTCCAATTTTAAAATATACCTATTATCTCGTTCTAAAAAACCTGATTGTAATTTTTTTATCACATATTTAAGGCTTTACCATTCATTATTACATACTTCAAACATGGTGTAAATATTTTTGGCTACTTAGAAGGTTTTGAAAAATCCATTCGTATTTTCTAATAAATACCTAATTTTTTAAATTTTAATGTCTATTTTATTGCTAAAAAATAATTTATATTTTTAAATGTAAGTCAAATGAGTGCATTGGTATTAATTTTAATAATTTAAAATCCTTCTGGGACTCATAATTTTGATTTCTATGTTGCGTAGCAGTTTTTTTTAAATGCTTTAAGATAGTCCTTTTGTCACTTAATGGTTCCGGTTACAGTTTAAAAGTCCAATTAGTAATTACTCCCTACCCCGCCTAACAAAACTCTGTAAAATGACCGGGCTAATACCCCATTCTTATTATCCCCCGTCTTGTTACGACCCGTTCTTACCATACCCTGAAAGCGTGTCCTTTAAAGTACATAGACCCTCTGGCCACCATTATTTATGTTTGATATTTTAATCCAAAATCATTGGATCAGACTGCACCCATCTCTATAGCACATATATTATAATACAAGCCTATAGCGATTTCCTTTTCAATATCATCTCAAAAAGATTCAGGAGCAACAGGAGAGAGACTACACCGATCGCTTAGTTAGTGTTACAGAAAAAGATGCTCCTAAATCTACTATACGCAATGTATTCATCAAACAAAATACTCATACGCTCACTAATTTAATTCAGTGTCATTGGAGCGATCGTACAGAGTGACCATGTTCTAATTTTGGACCGCAATTGTGACCGTAACTAAGTTTTACGACGTAGTAAGTTATAGTAACAGTGTTGGTTAAAATAAGGACTGAGGTATGTATGTATGGATCAGAGGACGTTGTGAGGGTGACGGTTCTTCATTGAATCAGATTAGCATAGGTCCGTGACAAAATAAATGATTTTTCAACACACTTGCTCATAAAATGGCCCTTATTTCACCGCAATTAGGCACATAATGACACCTATAATCAAACTGTGACTTTTTCATTACTATTATTCACAAGGGAGTTATAGGTTTTTATAGTAGGTATCTAAACTTCTTGGTTGAGTTCTTGAGTTGCTTTGTTCTTAAAAAAGATTCGATACAAAAAAGATCATATTCAATAGTACAAATAAATTCTCTAAATAAACTTTTTATTTACTAAATAAAATGATTTTTTATTATTATTTTCTTCACAAGTGTGTTGAAAAACGTCGTATAATACACGTGTGTATTGATTGATTATCGTCCTCGGCTCTCTTAAGACCCTCGCCTACAGCTCGGGTCTCAATGGCGCCTCAGCGGTAATCACCAACATTACACACTTGTACCATAATGTACTATAATAAATAGGAGACCAATTACTTCCAAAATTGGTGTGGGCAGATTTGATTGCATGATACACCAAGGTTAAACTGTAGCTCACGTACAATCAACAGCAAAAGTTAATGAAGTTTAGGGAGATCTATACATCTATCTATACATATAATAAAATTGTAAACTTAGCGATTATTGAGCTAAAAACTTGTGTTTATTACCAAACTAGAGGATTTAAGAGCACAGATGCTACAAGTTGTTGTAGGTACAGCCCTACATTCATAACAAAGCTGTGTTAAGAGGCGATTTATGTGAAAAAAATAGGATTCTTCAAAGCGTCATATATCATGAACAGTAGGAGTATAATAAGCGGATATGTGTAAATTGAACATATATAGCAATTGAAGTTTTGACAAGAGCCAAAACACGATTAAGACATATTTTCTCAATAGAAAAACAAGCCAAAGTAGCCTCCGTTTTTATTTATAAACGCTTGGAACTGCTAAAGTTTGTTTTACGCTTGCATCGTTTCAGGCGCGCGCGCCGCCCCATCTCTTTCTCTCGCACCAGGCAGTAATATAAGCTATCACACGCCCATTTCGCTTCAATTATATTTCGACATAGGCCCTTAAGGTCAATTTCAGTACATTATCTTACTCTTTTTATACATACATTATTGTTTTTATTGCAAAAATCCATGTTATTCATTGATGTAAATGAAATACAATTTTATAACATAATTTGCACATATGCACTTCACAGACTCAATTTGCAATATAACTGAACAACTTCTTAAACTGTATAATTTATGCAAATAAAGTATTTATATTCTTTTCTATATTTCAGAAATTTAGAGCTTTTAGTGTCTCGTCAAAGAAAATATACAATTCCGGGAAGGTAATTTATATTTATTCTCATTTGAAGGTATTTGACAATCTATCAATTAGAATCTGTGAAGTTTCCACCACATGATGATATTCTGGATATGGATTGCGACGATCCTCTTCGCGTTGTTCCTGTTCTTCCGCCAAGTCTACTCCCGGTTCAGCAGATATGGAGTTAGACATCTGAAGCCTATTCCAATCCTTGGTAATTTGGCCAGGATCGTGTTCCGGAAGGAGCACTTCGTTACATACGTTGTAAGAAATTACAGTGCTTTCCCCGATGAAAGGTTGGTTCAATTATGGTTGTAAACACCAGCTGGAAAACTGTCAAATTGAAAGTATTTGCGACTTATATTATTCAAGAAAAACTAGATTACCTAAAAATTTTCTTAAGTTATCCATACTTTTATGAGAGTAAAGTAAAGCCAGTCCCTTGAAATTAAAAACTTTAAGGCGAGAAAAATAAAGAACTTTTCCTAAATAAATATATATATTGTACAAATATGACTGGGTACATTTATTTTTGTAGGTTCATTGGAACATATGAATTCATGGCACCTACAGTTTGCATTCGAGACCCTGAACTGATTAAAAAAATTACCGTTAAAGACTTCGAGCATTTCCTTGACCATCGCCCGTCCTTCAACAAAGAAAGGGAACCTCTCTTAGGAAAGAGTCTCCTATCTCTTACAGGTAATCTCAATATCGTAAGAACTATTAACAATCTGGATACCTATCAACATCATGGTCTGTTTCATTAGCAACTTGATAGCAACTTACGTACGGAAAGATACTCCCCGAGAGACGAAACCTGAGTATGCCTGCTGCAGTCTGCACCCTGGGCAGTCAGCTTCAATACGCCCATTGCTGACTGGCAAATTTTTCCACTACAACATGAGTGATTGTCATACGATATGGCATTTTTTAACACGAAAGAAGAAGATGTAACTTGATAAGAGCTTTACATTGAATTCGAAAAATCACAAAATTCTACTTGACACACGGAAAAGTTCTTTAAAAAGGGGCTTAGTATGTTGTCTCTAGTATAATAATTCCTCCTTGCAGGTCAAGAATGGAAGGAAATGCGATCTTCTATGAGCCCAGCGTTCACCAGCTCCAAAATAAGAAACATGGTGCCATTTATGATGGAGGTGGGAGAACAAATGATAAGGTCATTGAAGAAAAAGATACATGAATCAAAAGGTATTAATATTACGTGACTGACAAACGATATGATATTGTAATGATAAAAGTAACTTCAAAATCGTTTGATTTCACAGAGGGCTATATTGATATTGATGTCAGAGAAGTGACAACACGCTACGCTAATGATGTCATAGCCTCATGTGCCTTCGGTTTGAAAGTAGACAGCCAAACTGAAGAGAATAACCAATTCTACCAAATGGGGAAGGCTATGTCCTCATTTACCTTCAAACAGACAATCATATTGTTTTTGAATTTTGCGTTCCCTAAACTCATGAAAGTAAGTAATAAAAAATGTATTGATCTCTGCATACTCGATAATAATTCAAATTGTGAAAAATGTGACTGCCAAAAGGGTGTCTCTTAAAAGTACTGAAGGTTTTTAAGTGCATCCACTTAGACCATCAAACTGCACAACTTTATCTATGGAACTAACATCGAACTCGCAAAAAGAATATGCTGTCTCATACATTTGAGGCGAGCAGGTTTGCAGTTTTGTTTGGAACAGTTGCTTTTTTTTGCACTTTTGATGTTGGTGAGACAATGTTTTTCAGTTTAATAGTCTGATCATCCCCTTAAAAAACCTTCAGCATAAACACAAATAGGTTCCTGAATGTTTCAGATACTAAATATTAGTTTACTATCAGAAAATATCCAAAACTTCTACAGGAGTCTAGTGCAGGATACAATGAAGGAACGAGAATTGGGCAACATTTTTCGACCTGATATGATTCATCTGCTCATGGAAGCCAAAAAAGGTAACTAGGTACTCCATCTTCTTTCTTATCGTGTGGGCAGAGCCCTGGTGTCAGAGTTTTTTCAGACCGACTTACGGCCTCTAACGTGGTTTTTATGTAACGACTACTACCCACCAGAGATATTAGCCGGGACCAACGGCTTAACGTGACATGTAATAATTTATCCAATTGTTGCCAAGCTTTCATCTACTTACTTGAGCTGTTCGGGGTATTTTATGAAACAGCTACGAGTAAGACATTTTGGAGATACAACTAGGGCTTCTTGAAGGTTGGTCTAAGTTTGAGTTACATAGGGAGGATTGAAGGATTAAAAGGTTTTGGTTCAGCAATAGTCCATCGTATAGGTTACGTTAACAAAAATTTAATAGTTGCAAGATACTTTGATACTATTATAGGTAACTATTTTCTCTTGTATTATGCAGGCAAGCTCAAACATGATGACGTGTCACCAAAAGACGCCACCGCGGGCTTTGCAACTGTAGAAGAATCTTCCATCGGCAAAAATGAAACAAAAAAAGGTGATTTAAAATACAATATTTCCTAATCAGGTATCTCATTTAATTTTCATGAAATTGTACTGGCATACAAAGAAAAGAGCCCTTCGCTTCTAAATAAGCAGTAGATAACGTAGTATTACGTTATATGCAATACAACCTGCACACCAAATAATTTCTGCTCTACTAGTCGGGGAAATCTACGGATTTTTTTATGGAGTAGATTGCATTAATTTCACTTTAGGTGATAGTTTGAAATATTAGTAGATACATACCTGAAAAAACATAAATTCTCAATAATCCCCGATTTTTTATTGTGTATTATGGAATAATTAAGACATTTACAAAACATTAAATTTAGGTATGAAAAAAAAATGGAAAACTGGTGATTTAGTACAGGACGGCTTCGTTCAAAACGTTTTACTTATAACAATAATAATCCCCGGTTAATATCGTAAATTTTAGTAGATATTTAATATTTTGTAAGTATTCAAAAATTAAAACCTCAAAACTTAATTATTTACTGTTTGTTTGTACACAATAAATTTGTATGGGGTTAATTAACTGTCTCTTTTGCTAGTATGCTCGAAGAAATATCTTTAGAAATAAGTTTGCCCTTTGTACAGTCATATCGATTTTAAGGTATTTCTCAGGGTCCTCAGCCTATATAACCACCAAATCTCGACAAAAGTGTTATAAACTAACAGTAATATTAGTTCAAACACAATTTACTAAAGTGTATTTAATGCAATCTCAAACTGTATTTTTCCTAGACTATACACGTATTTCACATCCTCAGGAGTACGTACTTAGAAGCGGAGGTCTCATTACAAACGTGTCATCTACCTATTAGTCATGGATTTCGCCTACGCCTGATTCAATTAATGAAAATGTCTAGGACATTGTAAACTTATGAGTAACACAAAATCATATCGATGAGTGATAAAAAATACTGACGATAACTAATTAGATAACAAATAATTAGAATAGGTACATTTAATGACATCATGCAAGATGTACGTGGAGTTCAGTCAAATTGTAAAATGCATGTTAGCTTTTATACAGGGTGTAAGAGAAAGTGTCATTAATATTTAAACCACATACTCTAACCATCAAACTGAAAAACTTTGACTATGAGAGCTTGGCTTGGCTTTGGCTTTGTATATATGAGACGTTAGATTTTTTTTGTTCTGACTGTTTTGCTCCGATAGTAAAAGTTGTTCAGTTTGATAGTTAGAGTATGTGGTTAGGTAATGAAATTTTCCTTACACCCTGTATTACGCATTGTAATATACACTTATATGACAGAAATACAAATCAATTGCAATAATATCTAGAAATAAAGTCGTTTCATGTTACAAAATATTCATAGTAATATTATGACAGCTGGAAGTAATTACAAATAGCGCAGTTAGCAATACATATAAAATAATAACCGGTCAAGTGGGAGTCGGGCTACTCGCGCACCGAGGGTTCCGTACCACATCACCGCACAACATATTAACTTACAAAAAAGTTTAGTTTTCTCCGGGAACTTTATCGCGAGACCTACTCACACCGGTTTTTATTTTTTGTTAGAGCTTGCTCTATACGCACACCAAATTTGTCGCTTGTATGTATATTACCGTTTTTACGATAGAGCGAGAAGAAAAAAACTTTAATAAAAACTAGTTTCTTGTTATAATTTTTTCACATTTTGGGACAAAAATATCCATAATGAAATTCAAGAAATCTCGTTTCTACGACAAAAATAATACATCGTTGAAATTGAAAGTTTTAGTAATAACGAGCGTTAACCCGCGACTTCGTCCGCACAAATTATATACCAGATTTTAAGTCAGATCATAAGCTATAAAACAAAAAAAATTTCATCAAAATCGGTTCAGTGGTTTTTGCGTGATACTCGTTCACACAAACAAAAAAACAAACACCCAAACACACACAAACAAACGGACAGACAAAAAATTGGTGAAATGGAATCAGGGACACCCCAAAACCATATATTTTTTTTTTTTTAGCCTGTTTCATCCCACTGCTCGGCAAAGGCCTCCCCTTTTATCCTCCATGCATCCCTGTCCTGAGCCAGTTCCATCCACTCTTCGTCGAATGTATCCAGGTCGTCCTTCCATCTCTTTCGGGGTCGACCCTGACGGCGACGCCCATTCTCCGGGATCCAAGGTGTTAATACCCCATCTTTCCGGGTGCAATCGACAGACATGGCCGGCCCGGATCAACTTGGCGGTTTTCTCACCGACATCGGCTATTTATCGGCTATATATTTTATCGGCTAAAACCATATCGTAACTTTTTTTTTGTTAATATCTTCAATGTACAGACAAACTTCCTGTTACAGTTTTATAATAGTATAGATTATGATTATGCAAATTATTATTACCATATTTTTATGACGCCGTGCATTATCATTCGGTGTACAAAAAAATGGCCCGATTTGGATTTTATTTGGATGATATCATTTTGTGGCCGGTGGATGTAGTGTAAAATACTGAATCCTTTTAAGAATATTAATTCCATTTTTAAATTTCTTTTTTGAAAAGTATACGACCTTTTTTTCAGTTATTTGGACTGATGATGACTTGACCGCCCAAGTTGTTATTTTCTTATTAGCTGGTTTCGACACCATATCGACTTCAATGACATTACTGATACATGAACTAACTACTAATCCTGATGTCCAAGAGAAACTGGTTCATGAAATCAAGCAGAATGATATCAAAAACGGTGGATATTTTGACTACAAGTCTATACAGCAGATGCCATATTTGGATATGGTAATTTCAGGTAATAGACTGATACTTCGACACTTATTCAATTGAGGAATTTTAAAACCAAAAATGTCACTTCATGATATCAAAACGATATGGCTTCCGTAACGTTTATTTTTTAGAGATCGTCAGAGATATTACTATAACTTACAACTAAGAGAACAATTGTACAAAGGATCAGTTTAAGCATTAAAATTTTCCCCAACCTAAAGCGCCTTCGATAACTATTTTGAAGATAGGTAATGTATAAGCTACATAAGAGCTCATCAACACAAACAATTAGGATGAAGTAGTCACCGCAGCTAAAATTGGTCGGCAGTATAATAAGATACAATTAGGCAGTGATTTCGAGACCTCTACTAGGCATGAGTTGAATTTGAGTAGAGCTAAAAATGTATGAGTTGAAAAAAAACCTTTCTGAATCTCGGCCTTGAGTATCAAAATGCAATGACCAATCTTAAGTTCTGAATTAACACTTTCAGAGTTGTTAAGAATGTGGCCGCCAGGCCCATTCTTGGAAAGATATTGCACCAAAGATTATAACCTCGGTAGACCTAACAACAAAGCTACACATGATTACATTGTGAGTATTCATAAATGAGAGGTAACAATAATCATCATCATCTTCTTGCCCTTATCCCATAACTTGGGGTCTTCGCAATATGTCATCTTCTTCCATTCATGTCTCTTAGCGGTAATTTCAGCGCTCACTCCTGTTTTACACATGTCATCTTCCACACAATCCATCCATCATTTGGTCGTCCTCTTTTTATGTAGCCATCCACATTCATATTATTTTATGTCTTGTAATAGGACACTCATCTCTCCGCATCACATATTTATGTCATGATAATCTACTACCGTACAATTTTGCAGTCACAGGTACCACGTACTTTTTAAGGGAACATTAATGTTTATCGAAATTATAACAATTAGAATTATTAGTATCTATATTATTGTTATTTATAATTACAGGTTCATAAAGGGGAGAGTGTCCTAATTCCAATGTGGGCTATCCATTACGATCCAAAATACTATCCAGATCCATTTAAGTTTGATCCAGAGCGATTTTCTGAAGAGAACAAGCACAAGATCAAGCCATTTACATACATGCCTTTTGGAATTGGCCCCAGGAACTGCATAGGTAGTCTGCATTGTATCTCTTTCATTTAAAAGTCCACTATGGTATCACTAAGAGTTACAAATGTGTCTTATTTTGATTTCCGTAGGGTCCAGATTAGCTCTTTGTGAGCTGAAGGTGATGATGTACCAGCTGTTGCAAAATATGGAACTGTCTCCCAATGAGAAGACCCAGTTGGGAAACGAAATAGCCCCTGACACCTTAAATCTGCGGTTGGTGAAAGGACATTGGGTCAGACTTCGAATACGGACCTAGAATTGAAAATGGTTTTTTTACATTACGAGTAAATTTAGTTCTATTGGTATTTTTATCTCCGAATAATAAATTGTAAATATATTTAGGTACCAAATTTTCTTTATTGTATTAGAATATAATTTAATAATTTTATAAATAGACGTTTTTTTCTTATGAGACCGGAACCACAGACTATCAATAAAAAAAATTATTGCATTAAAGTTAGTGAACTTAGAATTTAATATGTAACCCTGGCTGTCCTATCTAGGCTAGCCTGTATCAAACTGCCTGAGGTGGAGGAAGCTAGTGCCCACCCGATTACATTCAATACAATTTTGAGCAAATGAGAGCAAACAAACTTAGTATATAAGTAGGAATATAAATAAAACATGCAGAATGTGTGTAACGAGTAATGCCAAGTGTTGGTGATTGTGGATCAATGAATATAATACTCCTCAGGCGGGTGTGGATTGTCACTTTGTAGTGAGAGTATAGTGTAGTGTGTGAGTGAGTGTTAGAGTAGCGAGTGGAAGTGTAATGCATGTGTAGTGTATGATCTAGTTAAAATACAAGCGTAAATAAAATAAAGTCTGTTGGTACACAGGAGCTATTTTTGAACTTCACACCCTCAAATCATGTTCGAGTAGTAGGTAATACCCCATTGTAATTTTGATATTATCCACTGCTGATTTGAATGAGTGGCCTTCTAGGATAGCACCATAGAAACGCTTAGAATTTATATTTGATTTGGGGACTGGAGTTTTTCAGTATCTTCGTAGGATTTAGATAAAAGCCGATCTGTTACAAGTCTTTTTCCATTTGTATAAATTTTTAAATCTTTATTCTCCTTACTAGTCAATAAAACATCGAGTTTTATCTACAAACTTCAATTAGTCTTGCAATAGCGTCCGAGTTGGTAGTTTCTGTTATAATTTTAGACCGTGTTATCAATTTATCAACAAATCGACTCAATTAATCCGTAAGTGTCTTGCTGTTTTGACGTTACTTACATCAAGGGCAAATTATAAACAGTTATTTAAATAATAATACAAAAAATTGTTTACACATACCTATAATTAGGTAAACGGTCAAAAAAGTAGAGAGTACCTACCTATTATAAACTTTAGACGTGTATCAACAAACAACTTTGCCAGTTTTTTGTTATTTTTATGAAGGTCAAACTGAAGTACGATAATTATAATAAAAATAAAACAGTGCTTATCTATTACATCGCTTCTGTATAGATAGTTAGATTTTACTATAAATATCCTTATTTTTATAGTAAAATCGAACTTTCTATTATATTTGTTGAAAAGTTTGTAGTAATAAAGAAAATTATGTCATACTATCGCTTGTTATTATTAGAATCAGGGTTTGATAATCTAATTAACCAAATTACAAATCCAAGGTCAAATGTTTTGCACGAGCACAATTTTACTATATTCAAATATTAATAATTAGTGTAACATAAGATGCATGCTCGAGAGAAAAGAAATCCTGTTGATGTCAATCCGCCAGTTCTTTTTAAAATATATACCGATTTAGCTCTAGCGACCAGGGAGCCTGGTGATACTTCAGATTTGTCCATCTAGATCGGTCACCAGTTTCCCACAAAGGTTTATTATACCACTCTATTTTATTGTGCTACCCTGCTATTCTATTTTTTTTAAAATGGCTGCCATCTTGGTAGTGATGATTTTGCCAATATCTAGTTTAAGGAGCAATTAGTGCTTGACATTGTACGGTAATGGATATGGCTATCTCAAAGCCCTGTTTTTATACAAAAACACACACCCGAAAACGCCATAAAATGGCGGAGCCGCGAGGCTACTTAAATCGCGAGCCGAACCAAAGACGTCTACTCGAGAGACCTCTAGCCACGCGACTCTTCTTAAATACTTACAACGTGTTAATGAATAAGCGCAAAACTTCATACTCCCCAACTGATTTATAACAAAATAATTAGATTGAAAAAATAATTTCATTATTTTGATAGTTACAATTTAAAGTTATTCGCATTTTAAGTTTTGAGGCAAAAATAATTTGTTATTATTTCAGCAACGAATGAAAGCGCTAACGTACTCATGGATACATTTTAATAATCCTGTTTTGGTAGTAAGTAGGGTGTGAGTGTACCCGTGCGGTGAGTTGACATCGGGTTCAGCAAATTATAAATTTTACAAACAAATTATTTAATATTTAAAAAAAATTACCTATGTTGAAACCATGATAATTAGATTCTGCTCTCGATTCTAAACAAACTACTTTCTAGTTTTGCGTTAATTCATTAACACTTTGTAGGTATATCTTTCATTTCTTCATTGTTATTATAATTTCTAATTAGCCTTGTTAAATTATAAAAAATACAACATTGCCTAAACAGACGAAGATTGCCGCTCAAAGGGTGAACCGATAACTCTACCAAATCATGATATTCTGGATATGGGTGTTAGCGATCCTCATCGTGTTGGTGCTGCATTACCGCCGGGTCTACTCCCACTTCATTAGATATGGAGTCAAGAATCCAAAGCCTGTTCCTTTCTTGGGTAACATGGCCTGGGTTTCTTTTCGACAGGAGCACTTCGCTGACTACGTCGTGAGAATTTATAATTCTTTCCTTGGAGAAAGGTAAATTTATTAAATTATAAAAATGTACGTTGGTATGGCATTCACAATCCAGCGGTGATTTAAAAAAAAAGTATAGACTTCAAAACATTCTTAGTACAAAATAATAATAAAAGCAACATCTTTTAAAATCGCATATCTATAATAATATTTCCATAGTATAAAATCGGAATGTTTTAAAAGAACATGCACACAACAGCCTGATGCGAATTAAAGATTGCATATTTTTAGTATCGGACGGGACTTGAATCCGCAACCTGCCATTCTGGGGCTGTTTTCGTCCACTGAAGCTACCAGCACTATACCGAAAGGAGCTAAAATCTTCAATCTCTTGTGTTCATGAGGAACGTAATACTACAACTTAATAACCAATAATATTTGGAAGTGTACCTGATATTCTTTGGAAATATTCCTATTCGACACTATGGAAATATTCTTATCTTATATTGATCCATAATTTTATTTTTGCAGATTTGTAGGAACATATGAATTCACGACACCAATACTGAATATAAGAGACCCTAAATTGATAAAAAAAATCACAGTTAAAGACTTCGAGCACTTTCTCGACCATCGTCAGTTCTTCAGTGTGGAACAAGAACCTATTTTAGCAAGAAGCCTTGTATCTCTGAAAGGTAATTAATGGCCTAAGGCGGTGAATGAAGATGGATTCCAGCAATGGAATAGCTTAAATTTTCTTATGTAGGTATGATGCGATCGAACGAGCGAGCTATTGGTAAATTTTTTCCTCGCTCACTGCCTCACAAAGCTCTTAACGTCTTGGTGTTAACGTCAGTGTTCAACAATGTCTAAAACCGAAGGTATCCAACAAGTGAGTCTTGTCAGTAACCTCATCATCTACCTGTTTTTATCCCATTATTTGGCATTGGTGCAATATGTCATCTTCCTCCATCCATCTCTTTTATCAGTCATTTCAGTGCACACTCCTTTTTTTTACACTTGCCATCTTTCATAAAAATCCATCCATCTTTTCGTGTCGTCCTCTCTTCACACATCCACATTCATATTTAAGACTCGTATTGTAATATTGTGGTCAGACCTATGGTGCAGAAATGAGGACCCTTACGATAACTTGTCCGTCAAATCAGTCACTCAGTGAGGTATGAAAATGGCTAGGTGTGTTTAGTGTTTTTTTCTACTGAAACTTTGTCCAGTGTGACGGGAAGTGAGCCCGTCGCCACTTGTATGTTTCCGAATTATAATTTATTTGAAGTTAACATAATCTAGTCAATTTGCCAGTTTTGATTAGATTATGGTACTTAAAATCGGTATAGATAATGTGCATAATTATAATTTCTATTAAAATCAAAATGTTACCTTCTTAAACTTTATATTTTTTTAAGAATTGTTTAGTATATGCAACATTATTCCGACTTACAGGTCAAGAATGGAAGGAAATGCGTGCTACTCTAAGCCCGGCATTTACCAGCTCCAAGATGCGGAACATGGTGCCTTTTATGGTGGAGGTGGGAGAAAAGATGACAGGTTCTTTAAAGAAAAAGATACAAGAATCTAATGGTAAATTTTATGACTCAAAAATATTATTACAATATTAAAAAAATATATCCGCTCTTCAATCTTCGTTTGCGCAGAGCAGGACCGAGTCTCCATCAAAACCCAAAGTAATTTAGTAATCAAAGGGTACAAAGTCGGATAGTACCGAAAAGAGCGCGAAAACAGTTAGCCAGTAGCGCCAAGGGATTCAAGGTGACACATCCTGGATGATTGGTTAATATAATTTCGCGTGCTATTAAAATTTGTCTGCTGCCAGGTACATCGGTAAGACTTATAAACCTGGTACTACTGTACTTACCTATTTAAGAATAATACTCAGTTACAACAAGAAAATCATAACAAAATCTTTTGGTTTCCCAGATGGCTACATTGACATCGATGTCAAAGATATGACAACACGCTATGCTAATGACGTCATTGCTTCATGCGCCTTCGGTTTGAAAGTGGATAGTCATACTTTCGAGAATAACCATTTTTATGAAATGGGAAAGGCTTTAACATCATTCTCCTTCCTGCAAATATTCTTAATGTTTTTTAATTTATCATTTCCTAAACTAATGAAGGTAGGTTATACAACTTTCGTACCAATTACAGTGAACCTGTATGCTTTTCTGTTGAAATTGACAAGAATTTACAAATCTCTAACATAATATTTTCCAGATTTTAAATATTAGTATTCGGACGAAAAATAGCCAGAACTTCTTTAAGGACGTGGTGCTGGGTACAATGAAGAGTCGTGAAGTACACAACATCGTACGACCTGACATGATACATTTGCTGATGGAAGCCAAAAAAGGTATTTTTAGGGCATAAGCCCACCGTTTATTTCCAATTCTGACCACTGTAACTCCTACAAGCCAGAATTAACAGAGGCAACTCCGGGGGAAGGAATCTAACTTGTCTTGGAATCGGAACCTGCTACGAATTTAATCAAAAAAGATAAGAGTAGTAGGAAAATTAAATATCCGATGTCCCTACATTACAAACCGTACGCAGAAAAGTATAATTGTAGGACTACGGGAGATCATTTTGTCACTAAATAAGAATTAAAACATAAACGGTAACCCATCGGACAACGTTGCTTAACAACGGTGATCACTTCCTATACTGAAGCTCCAATGCGTAAACGAGCGCCTCATGAATTTATATGAATATTGATGTAGGTACAAAATTAGAATCAATTAGCACAGCAACTAATAACAAACATGAACTAAGGACGTCATTTGACTGAAAAGATGGTGGCGAAAGCAATGTAAAATTGTTTCAAAGGTGCATTCAGAGGGTATGCTGAGTAAATTGATAAAATACGAAATTTGAGAGTATGTACAGTTACTACTATTTTGCAGGCCAACTCAAAAATGATGACGTTTCAATAAAGGATACCGGCGCCGGATTTGCTACTGTTGAAGAATACACAATCGGAAAAAATGAAACGAAGAAAGGTATTTTTCTATTCTACCATCTGATTGAACCAAACTTTGATGAACCAATAAATTATTTCTTAATTTTTAGTTTGGAGTGACGATGACTTCACTGCCCAAGCTGCAATTTTCTTGTTAGCTGGTTTCGAGACCGTGTCAACTGCAATGACATTTCTTGTACACGAATTGATTAGAAATCCAGATGTCCAGGAGAAACTGGTTCAGGAGATCAGGCATAATGATATCAAAAACAATGGAAAATTTGACTATGACTCTATCCAGCAGATGCCTTATTTGGACATGGTTATTTCAGGTAACGGAGTAAACAAATACCTAACTAAGGCATAAAATTATCGTGCATTGCGTGAGTCTAATAAAGAATCATTATTTTCCCAGAGGTACTAAGATTGTGGCCGTCAACTCTATTCTTGGACAGATATTGTACCAAAGATTATAACCTTGGGAGACCTAACGACAAAGCTACTCAAGATTATATTGTAAGTACAAAAGAAGCAAACCCCAAAGTGGCAAAAGGCTGGTAATGTATTTCTCAAAACTACTCTTAAGCTAGAATGAAGGAGACGATGTATTGCAAAAATTTGAATGCAGTATTCAAAGGATGACATGAGAAAGATTGTAGGAGAAAACTTGACGCTAACAGCAGAAAATAGATAGGTGGGATAGAATAAAATAATTATATGAACATAACAAATTAAATGTATGAACATAATGTTTTTGTTTAATGGTATTTTTAATTATATTGATCTCATTAAGAACAAGAAGCTAAGAGGGTGCATGGACATTAGTCTACCACGCGTGCCCAATGCGGATTGGTAGACTTCTCAAGCTAATCAGAATTTCTTCTTCAGCGTATGCAGGTTTCCTCACGATGTTTTCCTTCACCGTTTGAGAGCAGTCGGTATTACGTACATAAGTTAGAAAAACTCATTGGTACATGGCATGTGGTCCGTGCGGATTTGAACCCGGACCCCCATAATTGGGTGTCCATACCTCTTCGCAACGCGCCGCCGCTCCTATTATAATAACGTTTGTAATTACAGATCCGAAAAGGAGAAGCAGTTATTATTCCTATGAGAGCTATTCATCACGATCCAAAATATTTTCCGGATCCGCTAAAGTTTATCCCGGAGCGTTTTTCTGAAGAGAATAAGCATAAGATCAAGCCCTTTACATACATGCCCTTTGGACTTGGACCCAGGAATTGCATTGGTAGAGTACCTACTACCTTAACGTTTAAAAAGTCGATTAGTATAGTCCGTAAACATTTTGTTAGTTCAGATGGATGCTTTTCACCCGCTATGCCTTCTCCGTCTTCACCTATTTAAGAGTGAAACCAACCAAGATTTTGACTGCACTAGAGGGCTTTTGTTATATTATTTCCGAAATTTCAAAACTCTGTAGTATCCATGATGTACGGTGGTTTGACCGTTTGATATTCCATTGCGGTGTGTTAGCATGATACTCGGGTGTCTAATGTAATGACAGAGTGGAGAAATGCAGGAGAGCAAAAGAAAACGAAGCGACCAAATCTTGCGGTATAAAGATGAGCTGAAACGTCATATGAAGAGATGTGACGTTGATCTGTCAGGCTGACCGGTCACATTGGAGGCATACTGAAGGTGTATGCGTTAGAACTAGTGCGACGTTTGGACCTTAATGCGAAACGCGCGACCCGTCCTCCTGCAGCCATCAATTATAATGTGGTCAGAGGGGTGCTGACGTGCAAAGAGTGTGGGCGCACAGTTACTGAAACAATCGGGTATGTAAGCCACTTGAGAGCAAACAGTCACTGTGGTCGATAATGGTCATGATGATGATCATAATCATTGCCAGCCCGATAAACTATACTGCTGGGTATAGGCCTCTTCATTTTCACGCCAACCAGAAAGGTCCCACGCTAGTCTCATCCACTGTTTGCCGGCTACTCTACATAAATATCACCCGACCACCTGGCTGCTGGTCTGCCCACTGACCGCTCCCCCTCCCACGGCCGCCATTCCTCCTGGGCAAGTCTCATGATGATAATGATAGTGATAATTTAAATTTCTAATTCATCTCTCAATGGTGAAACTCAGTAGGTGAACATGGAACAAGATGTTTTAACTAGTTCCAAGCAAACTAAAATAACAATCAATAAAATTCTTATTTGTATTTTCCCAGGGTCTAGATTCGCTCTCTCCGAGGTAAAGGTTATGACGTACATGCTCCTGAAAAACATGGAACTGTCTGCTAATGAGAAGACCCAGTTAGGAAACGAATTAACCTCTGATAGCGTCAGTTTTCGATTGAAAAATGGACATTGGGCCAGACTTCGAGTTCGTACATAAAACTTGGATGACTTGGATGAACTCTTTGAAAACTATTGTTTAATTTCGTTTGAGTTGGAATCTATTTGATTTTGGACCCCATTTTCATTTTGCACGAGACCCAAATAATAAAATAAGTATATACAATTTCGTATTCCTTTATTTTTGCTTGAACCGCTAATTATCCCTTACGTACATTGTCTTTACGCTTGGACTTGGAGCCAGGAACAGCAATGCAATTCACCGAGCGCAAAAATTGTCACAACCTTAAATTCGTCGTTGAAACGCCGGCGAGCTTTCAATTTCAGGTGTCAAACTCATACAAAATCAAATGTTTTTGACAGCGATGTGACGCTTAGTGAATTGCACTGCTGCATTATGCATTGATAGGGTTATGTTAAAAAAATTACACATTTATAATTTAAAAGTAAAACGTCATTTTTAGTGTTCCGTACCCATTGGCAAAACGGAACACTTATGGAATCAGCTCAGTGTCACCTGAAAAGATCATTTATCTGGAGTGCGATTTTTGAATCTCATACGTTGAACTCAACAGTTGAAAATGTATGGACTTTCAAAAATCATACTCCAGGAGTGCGATTTTTGAAAGTCAAATCAGCAGTAGAAACATGCGTATATCACATTTCCAACTGCTGAGCTCAGCGAATGAGATTCAAAAATCGCACTCTAGATCATGGTATGTTTTCCTCGGACGGACGGCCTCTCCCAAAACTTCCACTCTTTTTTTTTTTTTTTTTTTTTATTACGTATGGGTTTGCTCTTGACCTCAATCTAGTCCTCAGGACGAAGATGGGGTCGAAGATGTAGCGAGCTCACCCAGAAGAAGCCTATTCACTCGTACTTTAAAGGAATTCGGGTTGTAAGCACTCGGAAATACTGACGCAGGTAGGGCGTTCCTCTCCTTGGCTGTGCGCATTATCTTGCTTGATATATTTCATTCGTAAGTCTTCGCAACCAAATATTTGAATAACATTTTTATTTCATTTTGCATTATGCTAGAAGGGTCCTGTATAATAAAGTTGGATAGAAATGCCTCATGAAGATACGGAAGCACAATGCAATCTTAATTCACGAATCAAGTTTAGTAAAGACAGTAAAGTTAATACGGACAAACTTTTTATTGCATTAGTATGAATTACTAGCATGACACAGCATGTTGGGTGAACGTAGTAATTAAGTAAAATGTGGCTTTGTCACAAAACACCAAAACTTTGGTCGTGGTGTAACATGAACGTGAACCACATGGCGGTAGGTAGAGAGGAAATAAAGCTAAACTGATATTTTATAAACTGGATGTGGTACTTTTAGAATTGGGCATGTGGTAGGTATGGTGGGATATGGTGGGAAAGAATCTAATCTATCTTTCATCGTGATAACACTCAAACTGATACAATTTCTGTATTACAACCATCCTTGCATGTTGCTGTATGTATGTTTTGCTCCTGACCGATTTAGATCACGGCGACTACTTCAACTCCGCTGTTGGCGTTGATTTGGTTAACATAGCTAATATTCTTGGAGAAGATCCTCGCTCATAGTAATATTGTATAGCCGCTGGTGGTTAGGCTTTCAATTCATTATTATTATTATTATAACACTTTATTGTACACACGGACATAATAGAGCACAAAGTTGAGAAAACATGACGTTCGTTCAATTCATCACGTTTGGCATCTAGTTTGGCCCACCACACTTTCCGACCGCTGTAACTCCGGTAAACCAGGGTCAACAGCGCCATTAACAACACTAGACAATGAAGCCCAGCGACCCCGGGGGATGACTCTAATCTGTCTTGGAACCCGCGATGAATTAATCAAAGAAGATAGAGTAGAAAAAATGGAAAAAAAAATTTTCCTTGGCATCTAGTTATGATCAATTAATTGCTCCAACACTGTAGCCTGGCTATGTCACATCCAGTAACTGTATCACTCTCTCAAATAAAGCCACCAGCAGCGTTGCGTACGAAAGCACTTTGCCTAAAGCAAATTACCAGGCGCTTCTAAAGGGTTCATCTATTTTTATTGTACCACCCTCTTAGACAAGATACAAGGGTTGAATACGCAATGACTGAAGATGATGAAAATAGATTATATAGGAAGTATAATACAATATAATAAATATTATGTATATTACTATTTTGTATTATACAAAGAGGTACCAAGTTAATTCAAACAATTTTTTTTCCAGCATCTATAATTATTTAAATAAAAAAACTATGATCTAATTACAAGTTTTGTGACGTGGTAAATAATTCCAGTGGAAAGTTTATAGGTTAAGCACCCTAAAAACCATTTTGTGGCACCCTTAGGACTGTCGCAATTCCTTGGCAACCGAATGCAAAAATATTGGTGTATTTTTTTTACATAATAATTATGCAATACTTTTTTATAGATAAACATCGTCAGCCTTCATACGTCCCACAGCAGGGCACAGGCCTACCCTCAAAGAGGGTGGATGGGCATTAGTCCACCACGCGTGCACAATGCGGATTGGCAGACTTCACGTACGCATCGCGTTTCTTCTTCGTTTGATTGTTTCTTGATTTGATTGAAAGCAGTCGAGATAACGTACATATGTTAGAAAAACTCATTGTATGTAGTCCGTGTGGATTCGAACCCGGACCCTCTTGAATAAGTGTCCTTACATCTCCGCAGCGCGCCGCACCGAGACGCTATGTACAACTTCCAATGAACATGTTTATAAATGGTAGGTAGTATGAGTGGTACCTAAAGGCCATTTGAACTGTAACCTCCACTTTCAATTATTATTATTAATATCGAAGATCTGTCTACCTTCAGATTTCAATGAAAACTAATTAAGTACCTAAGTAATCTATTTGGACTCGCCTCAAGATGAAAGTTTTCAAATCTACTAAAAGTCAAGCAATTTGTAAGTTTTCCTTTGGATATTTATTTTAAAAAGTGTTTTAAAGTTACTCGTAGCGTAGTGGTAACATTTCAATTCCATAATTTGATTAAAATTGAGATATTATACCTATATTATCATCTCCATTTATGCTAGTGCTGCTCTGAATCGTATTTTTTCCATAAAACAAGAATGTCTCATTGTTAGTCATTGCTGATTTTCAATTTAACGGGTCATTACGAATTTGTTTTTATAATAAACCGAATCAAAGTAGCATACCATGAAATAGATGAGAAAATGACAAAATACCAATGACTTTTTTTGCAAAATACATATACAATAAAGTTCATTCCAAATAAGGATCAGGGCAAGATTTTCCGATTCCTATATAGCTTTCTGGCCAATTCTGATTACCAAATATAATTTATTTATCAGAAAGATATAGTATCCTACATATCTTCGACATTACTAAAGCTGTTCTAAGAATAAGTGAGAGGAAGTGTTTCAAATCTTTGTTTCAGTAAAGCCTTAAAATTTCGTTGCTATTTGGAATGGAGTATATAATTATTAAACTAATCAATAATGCGTTATCCAAGACTAGTAAAACGAAAAATCTGTAGATGGCAATATTAGAATTAAAAAAAACCCTAACATCAGCATTGACTTTAAAAAGTTATGTTTGTCTATGGTTTGTCATCGGATGACATATTTTTTTCTTTTCTAAAGTTTATGGCCTGGTTACATGGATCGACATTGCTGGTGTTGCTCATGGGTAAACTGATCGCTATCAATAAATACGCAATAACACCGAAAATGCTAGTACATAAATGAAAGTATCAAAACTTCTTGAAAATATAACCATTATAATCATATTTTAGAATTAACAAATTGCTCCGTGATTGCTCCCTAAAATTTGGGAATGTAGAAAAACATGAAACACTTTCGGCCTGACAGCTAAGATTTTAAGATTGTAATAACGCTATCCTGCCAGTGCCATCGATTGTTTTTCTATGAAAATGCCATATTATACCTAAATCCTTAGCATCTCAAAATAATTATGTAGACAGGTGGTAGACAACAAATGCGGAGGCCAACGTATTACGTCTAGAAATCGTTCATAAAAGAGGTGTTACGAAAAGTTTAAAATTAAAGGCTTCCTGGCGCAGCTTTTAATAAACTTTTTACTCAACTCATTATCTAACAATTTTGTGGAACTACTGTTTTTAAGCTGACAGTGGACTGAAAATGTCATGTAGGAAATATGGAAATACTGTGCACAGTAACTCTGTTTTTTTTTTTGTTGGACCTTTAAACCCTGAGTAAGTATTACATAAACTGTTTTTATGTCAGCCCCATTAAACAAAACAATGAAATGAAAACCTAACACTTCCGACCGAAAATACAACTAAACGTTTAATATTTTATTAAAAATAAATTATATGATATTTTTAACCGACTTCAAAAAAGGAGTAGGTTTCTCAATTCGACCGTATATATATACATTTTTTTTATGTGTTCGCGGATAACTTCGTCGTTTATGAACCGATTTTGCTGATTTTTTTTTTGTTGGAAAGAAGATATTCCATGATAAGGAAACCGGGATCTGATGATGGCATTCTATTGAAATCGAGGGGAACTTTTGAAAATGGTAGTGCCGGCTAGTGCGTTTGTTAATTTAAAGCACTACTATTAAATTGAACTAATGGATTCACCACTGAAAATTGTGAAATAAACAGAATTTTAACAAAAAATTAAAACCGCCTTCAAAAAAACTAAAAATTAAAAAAAATAATGCAGCCGATGACTTTTTCGTTCGCATCATAAGAACATTAATTTGTTTTATAGAAGTCCGTGTCAAGCCAAGCCAAAAAACGAATGCAAGCCTTGTTGCGAGTCGTACCGGCTGGACAGCGACTTCTATAAAACAAATTAATATTCTTATGATGCGAACGAAAAAGTCATCAGCTGCAATATTATTTTTGAACTTTTTATTTTTTTGAAAGCGGTTTTAAATTTTTTTGGAAGCATTTCTGTCATCGATATCTTATACTAGATAAACATTCAACGCTCCAAAAATGGCTGACCTTTAAGAGCTCGTACTTAAATAGATCTTTTTTTCAACTATAGTTCAGAGTAATCATACCAAATACGACGTACCATACAAAACTGCACGCATAACTTGACTGAAATGTGTGGGACAGCCGATTTTTTTTCCGCGATTTCAATATTGGTCCCATAGAGAAAGATTTTCAGTTTGATGGTCTGGGGCACCCCTTTAAGTAACTGTCCCGTTTTATGTTACATCCTGTATATACAGGGTGAAAATGATATCATTAGCATCATTTAAAACTAAGAGTCTACCCATCAAACAGAACAACTTTCACTATGGGAGCGATCAGAGCAAAAAAATAATCAGCTGTTCCATACTGCTATGCCTATTTGACTCAAATGTATGCAACAGCTGATTATTATTTTGCACCGATCTGTTTGCTCCCATAGAGAAAGTGGTTCAGTTTGATGGGTAGACTCTTTGTTTAAAAGGATGCTAATGATATCAATTTCACCCTGTAAATTATAAATAGCAATAAGATTTTAAGGCTATACAGAAACAGAGATTTAAAATAGCTTCACTATCATGTATTCTTAGAACAGCTTTAGTAACCTCCAACATAATTATATCAGATAGTAATAGGTAACCTTTCTAATAAATTTGATTATAATTTGCAAATCAGAATTGGTCAGAGAGCTAAAATAGGAATCAACATTTATCTTTTCGACCTTATATGGAATGAAGTACGCACGGCGACACATCAAGCTATCCAAAACCGCGCGACGTTAACGTTACTCGACCTACGCGCGGCCAGCTTATGTTGGTTTTGTATAGCTTGATGTGTCGCCGTGTGTACATGATTTGTATGGGTTATTGTGTTAATTCGAAAATAAAATTTTTTTATGAGACTTTGAGTCAAGGAGGACTTTTGGTGGTATTTAAGGTTAATTATACCTGTTCATAAAAACAACCCAAACAATCAACCTTGCGTAAATCCAAAACACAATTCAAAACTAGCAACAAAACCAACACGATACCAAATCAAATTGTATCTAATAAAAACACGTACAGAGTTGAACCACTTCTGGGACGAGCTTATCAAATAAATAAAGTTAAACTCGATAAGTTTCAGTGGGTATCTCTCCTGGGATGAGCTGGAGAACGAAACAAGGAAACTAAACGGTAGAAATATGGGGTTTTTGGTCAGGCTTTTGTCAAGGGTTCGGAAGTATGCGGTCGACCGTTAACAGTGTCAGAAAGTTTTTTTTAGGAGTGCTGATAAAATAAAGAAAATGTAGTTACAATTTGTAAAAAGAAAACAATGACAACTTTATTCAAAACTGTAACAGATGTGACGATAATTTTATGAATTAACTAGCATAGTATAGCATTGCGTATGTTCACAACTATATTCCCTGAGGGATTAGTCAGAGATATTCTGAAACCTCAGAACATCCACGTTTCACTAGTACTGAAACTCTGTGCAGTGTGACGGGGAGTGAGCCCGTCGCCACTTATAATTGACAGTGGGTAATACATGCCTCGAAATTAAAGCACGCAGGTTACCTCACGATGTTTTCCTTCACCGAAAAACCAGTGGTGTCACAAATCGTATATAAATTCAGAAAAAGTCATTGGTATGAGTCGGCCTGGACGGAGATCGAACCATCGCCTCCTGCACGGCAGGCAAGGTTATTCGCCACTGGACCACCACGGCCACTTAACTAACTAGCTGCTAATATTTTGATGAGAGCGCCACTTTTCTAATTAGCTGAATCCTATATGGTTGACGACATCGACATCTTCTATTACAAGAGATAAGTGTACTTTTTGCAACCATCAGCAGCAATGCTGATACAGTATTAATGGGGTGTAGAGCATCTCTGTGATGGGGATAGACTAGATCTGCCTGCATAACTTCAGTCGGTTTAAGAGTTACAGACGTTTAAAGGTCAGTAAAAAATTTAAAACTGACATGAACTGCCAGTCGGTTTAGCAGATACAGCCGTTCAAAGGTCGGACCTTTGAACGGCTGTAACTCCTAAACCGACTGATGTACCATGTCAGTTTTTGCACTGTTCACATAGCTACAGTGCATACTACAACAGTAAGCCTTGCAGCTGATCGTGAATTTTTTACTGGCCTTTAAATGTAATATGTAACTTCTAAACCGACTGAAGTTATGCAGGCAGACCTGGTCCATCCCCATCACAGATATGCTCTGCACCCCATAAACACTGAATCAGCCTTGCAGCTGATGGTTGCAAAAAGTACACTTATCTCTTAGTCTATTCTATTTGCCAGTGTTTGGCAGCTCATACCTTTTCCACTTCTTTCGGACTCCTGTGCATCTTGTCCAGATTTTCTCTACTTTTTCTCTATTGTAGTTAGCACAGAAAATACCTTGTATGATCGAGGCGATATGAACCAACAAACCATGCGACAAACGGAGAGTATTTAGGTACTACAACCCTTTAATAGTAACTAACATTTGAGGATCAAAAGAAGTTCTAACAAAATAAAAAGGTTATTCTTAACTAAGAGAGCTTATGAAATCTCAAAAGGGAAACCTGACAAAGGCAAGTAATGAATCCCAAACTGATTGGATGTTAGGAACAAATTAATTGTGAAGGACTTTGAGAGATTTTATTGGAAAAGGGATTCTTTTTCATAACAAATAATTGGTTTGAGAATTGAATACTTTTATTTTAATACCTTCATCTACTCCAAAAGTAAGCCTTTCGTCGTCTGAGATTGTATTAAATTTTAAGATCGGAACAACAATCTATTGAAAATTAAGTGAAAAAGTTTCAAACAATTAAAAGACTCTGTCCACTGAAAGTCGGAAGACTCTCAGTTTTAAGACTCTATCTTCTATTCTAGGCATTTCAGTGATTGCGCGGTAAAAGGAATGAATTCTTTAAACCTGTTCCTTAGGGTTTAAACATATGAATCGTTGCGGCGCAGGACTATAAGGTAATAGATTATGGCGAGGCCAAATCAAATCAAAATATCAAATCAAAATTTTTATTTAAAATATTATCACATAGATAGCTTTTGACGTCATTTTTTTGACTCTACCGCGGCATTGGAAGATGTTCCGTTGAGAGAAAATGCGGCTATAAACTCTGGCCGGACCAGAAAACAAGCTTCATACAAGCGTGATGACGCGCAGCCGTAGTAAATCTCGCACCTTCTCCGCTAGACACATATACATATACCTACTCAGTAGTACCAGATTTATAAGTTCCTCTGATGTACCTGCGCAGTCCTGGGGGCTAGTCTCTAACCAATTTTTACTGAGGAGAAAAATCGAACTCGCTCCGCTGCTCGTTCGCACCAAAATATGGCTGACCACAACCAACCCGAATATAGCTGTGCTAAAAAATTTCGAGCTCGCTTTGCTCACTTCGTAACTTGTTGAGTAGAAGTACAAGGGGGCGGCAAACTCGGTGTGTACCCCGGGCGACAGAAACCCACGCTACGCCGCTGTATGAACCCTACCACGCTGCAGCGACGCCCCGTAGACTGCGTTCTTGCTTTGCGTCGTCACACTAGGTGTATGGCATCTTGTCAGTACAGACCCTATGGACTATCAATGGGGATACACAGAACTAACGAGGACTATAAAGTAGGTAGGCAGTGACCCAGGATTCCAAGTAAATACATTTGTTCGACACTTTCATGCCACTACGTATTCTGGAAGCAAATATGTCCCAAATCTCTTCGAGTAAGCTCAAGGAGCTTTCGAAACAAAACAATACGATTTGAACAAACGTAAAAACAACCCAAAACCTATAAAAGATAAAGAGCCTAACTCGATGTACCTAAGTTTTATTAGAATTCTTAGCAGGCCAATAAGCTCACACTTGACTTGCGATGGAGGAAAGAAAGGGAGAAAAAAGACGGTAGACAGATCAAGTGGAAAATTACTTGAAGGCAGTACGCTTTGGTGATACACACGGGCTATAGGAATGACCAAACATCGCTCCGTGCGTTGACTACTTAAACAGGGTGAAATTGATATCACTATCATCCTTTTAACTAAGAGTATACACATCAAACTGAACAACTTTTACTAAGGGAGCAAACCGATCGGAGCAAAAAAAAATCTGCTGTTCCATACTAAACTGCTATGCCTATTCGACGCAAATGTAATGAAACAGCAGATTTTTTTTGCTCCGATCGGTTTGCTCCAATAGTAAAAGTTGTTCAGTTTGACGGGTAGACTCTTAGTTTAAAAGGATGCTAATGATATCAATTTCACCCTGTATAGGGACTAGTTACGCGGGTAATTCTACTAACAAACACTTCTGCCACTTTCTGCGGGGGGCAAGGTAACATGAAATCCGCAGCTATGGATTTTATTCCCCATAACTTTAGATTCTAATTTTGGTTGTTAAAAATCATGAAAAGAAGTCTCGTGTGAACCCCAAACGTCATAAATTCGTAGTTATTGTTTCGCAGTGATAGGCTGTCTCGTTTAGTGATAGGGTATAAAATTGAGTGTAAATGCACATGATCAATTGTTCTTAAACCGTGGCAGAGGGGAAATGCTACCGCAAGGCTTGTCCTTATAATAAGTAGTCAAAACCACAAACACCACAGTATAAGAAAGATTACTTATCTAGTTCTACATATAGTACGGACACTCCCTCCCTCCCACTGACTTTTTACCTCACCACCCCTTCTGTTTGAATTGTTGTACCTTTTAAGCAAATGCGTATTCCTGTCTCGCACGCACGCAACAGTATCGCACATGCTTAACTCTTCATATCAATATTTTCCATTTGTATGAAATGACAGCTATCAGCTGACAATGACAGGTGTGACCACACTCTGGACACTTCATACACTAACA
Organism: Agonopterix arenella; assembly: GCA_927399405.1. Classification (NCBI taxonomy): domain Eukaryota; kingdom Metazoa; phylum Arthropoda; class Insecta; order Lepidoptera; family Depressariidae; genus Agonopterix; species Agonopterix arenella. Next base: position 1,966,714 of record OV656704.1, read on the forward strand.
CTCCACCGAGTTTGGGCACGTTAGAATGGTCTCGATGATTATGTTTCGTTGATTAGGTGGTATTAAGAGTGAAATCTAATTACGTTGCCTGTTCGTGTCCCAATATTGGGCAAAGGCTTTCCCTTTGTCCCCGACATCTAACTAAAAGATTAAAATAAAATTCCTTAATATTTATTCTCCGTAATCTACAACGAAGAAAGGAAGTTGACATGCTCTTAAAAAAAATCTGCATATTCAGAAAGATCCAAAGATTCAGAAGGAAGTTACTGTCGATGAGGTTGTCGAATAAATCAAACAATATCAGTTACTGTCTCACCCCATTAGAGGGCACATCTGACTGACTGTCAAATTAATCCAGCTTGACAGCAACTTGCTGGTCTACCTTGAGACAACGAAGAAAGAAAGTTGACATCCCCTCAAAAGAACCAGCTTTCGGAATATGCTGATTGTTTTAAGTGTTATTTTAAGGGGATGTCAACTTTCTTTCTTCGTTGTCTCAAGGTAGACCAGCAAGTTGCTGTCAAGCTGGCCTAATTTGACAGTCAGTCAGATGTGCCCTCTAATGGGGTGAAACAGTAACTGATATTGTTGGATTTATTCGACAACCTCATCGACGGTAACTTCCTTATAAGTTGGCAGCATTATGTGCATAAAACGTTTTTCTTGGCTCACTCGATTTGTACTTACTTCACGAAGCAGAAAACATGTCTCAATTGTATGTGACGTATCGCACACCTGATTTGACTGCTGTTACCGATTTTAGCGATAAACTTGAGATTCGATTCTTGAAAGGGCAACATTCTCAGGCGTTAAGAATTACCTGACGCAAGCGAATTGTTTGCCGTCGTTTTTTGGGGTTTTGTGACAGCCCATTAAAAATATTACAATACATACACACATATGCTCACGCTATTGTCCCATTGGAGTAGGCAGAGACCATGGACCGTCACACCCACACGCTACGAGTCTAGCACACCTCTTCAGTCTCATTCACCTTCATCTTTGCATGCTCTTCCCGATGGAAGTTCCCGAGAGAACTAAATCGACATTGAGGGTGTCGCACTTGTCCTTTTCGGAAAAGATCATTGATTTGATCATGGCATGTTTTCGTCGGAGGCGGACGGCCTGGACGGCCTCGTCTCCCGTTTATTCATTCTCTTTCGTGACCGAACCATCTATGCAAACCCCTCTCCTGCGCCCGCAGCATGATGCCTCGATTCACGTTTAATCGCGCCTGCTGGCTGGTTCGTTCGCGCGCAAAAAGAAAGAGAAGTAGGGTGCGATAGATATGTATCGCGCCATCATGCCGCGGGTGCTGATCCTAGTAACTACATCATCCTTCATTTTAAACCATTCTCTTATCACACTGTTTTTGAATAGTTGAACCGAAATAATACTACACAAGTATTATTTCGGTTCAACTATTAAAGTAAGGAAAGTAAGTAAGTAAAGGAGAGTAAGTAAGTTTTAACTGCATTCACTCGACTTTGGTTCCTTTTATTCCACAAGCAACATTCACTCCCAAAATGAAATAAAATAGTTCCTAACATTTGGATAGATGTCATTGATAATGGTTGTTGACCAGAAAATTTTAGAGTACTGAGTAGTTTCTCCTATTTATATGTAGGTATATATTTCGGTACAATCCCAAAGTCTTAGCTCTGATTAAACATAACTATCAATCAAGACAGCTTAAGCAATTCAATTCAGCTGCGACCCGAAACTAACAAAGACAAAACTCTAGAACAATCATTAATAACTACATCATAACGTTTTCATCCTACCCTCATCACTCCGCGTAACAAGCCGCCAACTTCACCCAAATATAAATTACTAGATAATAAATGAAAAATATTATTTTCGAGAATGATTTGACAGACCTGACGAGAAGTTTTCCCGTAAGTTATTACGAAGTTACTTAAGTATATTTCGACCACGGAATATAAAACAGGAGAGGAAGGAGCAGGTGTTATGTATGTTTGTTGTTTATACGTTCGGAAAAATTTGTATCTCATTCCCAAAAACAGTGACGTTCATAATTACAATACAAGAAATAAAAATTGGACTCGAAATCAACACCAATAAATGCGAGTTCTTTGCATGCGACCAGATCGGTTTATCATCACTCAACAACTTTGAAGCAGAATTGCCAGGCTTAAGAAGAATAGACAAGGATGCTTTGACTCTCCTCGGTGCCCCAATATTTTCAGATGCAGTCCCCGCGGCATTACGAGCAAAAAACGACTCTCTTTTGTTATTGCAGAACCATTTTGCTCATTTATCGTCCCATATTTCACTAATTTTGCTACGCAATTGTTTTGGCTTGCCGAAGTTAACATACACCTTGAGAACTTCACCCACCTGGCGCTTTCCGTCTGAAGTCGATTGCTTAGATCAATCCCTAAAAGTCAGTTTAGAGAAGGTTCTCAACGTGCGCCTAGATAATGCAAATTTTACTCAAGCGTCCCTCCCTATCCGCCACGGGGGTTTAGGTGTGCGACGCGTTCAGGATACGAGCCTCCCAGCGTTCTTGGCGTCTGCGAATGGTGTGGTGAGTCTGGTTACTCGATTACTCTCAGTGGATGGTGCCAGCGTCGTCATTCCTTTCGTGGACGAAGCCTTTGAGGCTTGGTCTAGGCTGTGCCCCAATATGCAAGCACCGTCCACACCTACAGTTCAGCGGGAATGGGATGAGATTAGGTGTAACATAATCCTTCAAGAACTGATTTCCAACTCGTCCGGCTCGAATTTAGCACGCTTAAGAGCCGCATCACAAGTAGAATCTGGCGCATGGCTACATGCGCTTCCTTCGCCCCATTTAGGGACACATCTGGATAACGACTCCCTCAGAGTGGCAGCGGCCCTAAGACTGGGGTGTAGCGTATGTGTTCCACACACCTGCGTTTGCGGTGCAGCAGTGGAGGCAGACGGCTTTCATGGTCTGAGCTGCGTCAAATGCGCAGGAAGGTCTCCGCGGCACCACGCGCTTAATGATATTATTCGTCGAGCGCTGGTGTCCGCCAATGTTCCCTGTACAACTGAGCCACCTGGTTTGAGCCGTACCGACGGGAAGAGACCAGACGGATTGACCCTTGTACCGTGGCAAAAGGGCAAATGTCTTCTATGGGATGCAACGTGCGTATGTACGTACGCTGCATCTTACTTGAGAGGTTCCATTCGAGTAGCAGGGTCGGCAGCGGAAAGGGCAGCAGTACGTAAACACCAATGTTACACAACTTTGGAGCAGAGCTACTTATTCGTGCCCTTCGCTGTGGAGACGGCGGGCCCGTGGGGTCATGAAGCAAAAACTTTTATGAGGAACCTGGGCAAACGTTTACGGGATGCGGGTAACGGTCCTCGTGCCGGGTCATACCTAGCCCAACGCATATCATTAGCGATTCAACGCGGAAATGCAGCCAGCATTATGGGCACCTTCGGGCCAGGTATGACCTGGGGCGGGCTTTTCGACTAAATAGGATTAGTTAAATTTGTAGTTTAGAATGTTTAGAATGGTTTAAGTTTAGGGTAAGTTTTATTTGTGCTTTTACTATTTTATTCCTTTAAATAAATATTTAAGATATATGTATCATTTGAATTCTATTCTATTTAACTCGTTATTCAACTAATTTGTATCATGTTATTATTGTTTTGATTGTTTAAAGTTTTGATTGCAAAAACTGTCCTGGAATGTTGTGTACGTATTAGTATGTTATGTAATGAAATTGAGAAATAAAAATAAATTAGTATTCCCACATTTTCGACTCAGTAAGGTCAACACATCTTTCATGGGGCTCTGTATACGCTATTATAATAAAATACCAAAGGATATTCTAAACTAGCCAGACAAAAAGTTTAACTCCCATGTTAAACAAGTCCTCTGTAAAAAAGGCTACTATAAACTCGATGACTATTTGAATGACCAAAATGTCTGGTCTTGACAATGTTACTCTATGTAATGCAATATTGTATTTTAATTGTACTTTGTATATTTTGTTTTGTTTCAAAGATGTATGTTGTAGACTTCCTGGCCGCATCTTCTCTCGACGGAACACTTTCCGACGCGGTGGTAGAATCAAAAAATGACGTCAAAAAGCAATCTATGTGATATTAATTTAAATAAAAAAAATATTTCTTTTGTTTCTGAAGAAGAATCAACCGATACATTTCGTAGGAGTCGTACGATGTGGCTATAAGGGATATGGTTTCTTTTGGTTGGTATTCATATGAATGCACTATCACGCTAATTTTGACTACAGTAGGAAGGTACTGCTTATTTACGAAAGCAGTCAATTACGCAATGAATTATCATACTGATTTTGATACAGTGACATCCAGTAATGTACGCAATGAATCATCATGCAGATTTTTACAACATTGACTGCTTATTCAGGTAAGCAGTCGGGTACGCTAATTACCTATCAGAGAAGCGATTTTTGAGAATATCTATTTAACTTCATTGATCTCCACTTTATTTAGAAGTCGATTTTGACTGCGTCTTTGTTCGCACCGGTTCCCTGAAATAAAATGTATACCAAACACAAAGTCAAACAAAAACATAAAAATTCCAGGTGCAGGATGATCATTCGACGACCCGGTTAGTGTAATGGTTACCACGCCGGACTGCCAAACCAGGGCTCTGGGTTCGAACCCCGGTTCGGTCATGGATGTTTATATGTTTGTGCCGTTGTTTTATGGTTTCCATAATAAACAGCCCATAGTGCTTGCTTGGGATCATTATAATGTAATGTATGTGCCTGTGAGCGTTATTATTTATTAATTATCCTGCACAACTTTATCTATGGGACCAACATCGAAATCGCGAAAAAAAATGACAGATTTCGTACCTCGCACGACTATCGAGGACATTGCAAATGAATCTACGAAATTAAAAAAAATATTGTCTCACAAAGGTTAGGCTACAGGGCAAACCCTTAACCCGATCGTCTCTGTTTCAGGCTCAAATTGTAGCTGACTAAATTGTCCAGAGGTTTTTCTCACATTTTTGATATCATTCTTCGTTTCCAAAATATCGAGCGCCAAAATAAAAAATTCGTAAAAATTTATTTCCTTTTTCACTATTTGGGCCATAACTTTTTTCGTGTTTGATTTTCTCGTATAATTCTTTTTGCACCTTACAGCTCTCGTAAATACGCGTCTTTTGAGTCTTACTTGAATATCATATCTTCACAACTCTCCGATATATAAGAGGATCGCACTTTTTCGTGAAATTGAGAAAGTTGTTCAGTTTCATGGTCTGATCATCCTCTTAAAACCAACTTTCACTATGGAGCCTACCTTAGGAAATGCGAAATAAAATCAGCTGTTTCGTACAAAACTGTACCTACCCGACTCAAATGTATGGGAAAGCTGATTTGTTTTCGCGTTTCCTGAGGTAGGCTCTACAGTGAAAGTTGTTAAGTTTGATGGTCTAAGTTCACCGTTTCAGTCTGTGGAGGGCTGTTCCTTACACCCAGTATCTTACTATCCCCTCAGAGAATAAAGTCGTGAGGATATTCAACATCTTTGTTCATCCACTCTTTCAATCAGATAATTTGATATTTGTGTTATCGCTTACTAACATTACAATTAATCTTTGACAGGTAGTCAAAGCAAATAAATTTATTATAATTATCTTATCTTAGCTTCTGCCGGTGACTTTGCCCGTGTCGGTACAATAATGCCGCCTTGTCGTCAAATTCTGGGATGAAAAATATTTCAGTTTATAACTGACATTAAAAATAGAGATGCTTTGATCGAGCCTTTTTTTCGGGCATAGGCCCACCACACATTCCCACCGCTGTAACTCCTGTAAGCCAGGATCAACAGCGGCGACTATTCACAACACTGGACAGTGAAGTCCAGCGAGCCCGGGGGATGACTCTAATCTGTCTTGGAACCCGCAATGATTTAATCAAAGAATATAGGAGGAGTAGGAAAACAAAATATCCGACTTCCCTCCATTGCAAACGGGAGACAGCAATAAGAAGGAAATAACATGGCTATTAGAGAGCCAATTCCAGAGATCGTTGATAGAGCCTTCAGAGATGCAGAGAGAATATACTTTGATGGTACGGTAAATATTATAATAATAGACAAGTTACCGAGTTAGAACTCATCGTAACGAAGACAAAAAGTAACCTAATGTATTATGAATAAGCGAGTTTAGAGGTAACATTTTCAGTCGATTCGGAAGGCAATTGTTAAATGTAGTGTACTCAATGGAATCGATGTCGTAATCGGGGCAGTCAGCCGTGGGCTAAATAGATATACTTGGCGAACTGAGTTTAATGCACTCAGAGAGGTGAGAAGTGTTATGAGGTAGTAACCATATAAGAGAATCGGCCATGGGCTAAATAGATGTATTTGGCGAACTTAGTTTAAGGCACTCTGAGAGGTAAGGAACGAGTGTTATGAGGTGACATGAAGCTATTGGTTAAATAGTGCACTCTAAAAGGTAAGGAAGGAGTGTTATGAGGTGCTACCTTATAAGAGAGGAAGCAATGCCAATGGGCTAAATCACTGGCATAATCTCTAGCGAAGTCAAAGGGCTAAATAGATATATTTGGCAAACTAAGTTTAATGCACTCTAACCATTATAAGACAAGGAGTTAAAAACCGTCACTGAATGACATAATATAACAGAAGGGCCTTGAAGTAAGCGAGATCACACACGATGACGCATGACGGAGCGGCAGACGTCAGTCCGTCATTTGTGAAGCACGGAGTTGTATAAAACCGCACGTAAAAGCACACACGGTGCGTCAATCCGTCACCGTGTGTACTTCTACGTACGGATGACGTGACGTGACATGACGAACTGACGTCTGCCGCTCCGTCAATGCGTCATCGTGTGTGATCCGTCTTGCCGTAACAATCACAAATCATATCATAATGTACTCGTATGACAATCGCAAATAATTTTCTCATGACAACCTTGTATCGTATACTGCCGTCATTATTGGTATCATTAAGTTAATTTTGGTAGCTACTGAACCTATTTACTTGCAAAACAATTCATTGTAACCTTGACTCATTGTGATTTTGTTTACCTAGTTATTATGTTTTAGTATTCCGTATGAAAATTGGCAACAGTCGTGAGGTTAGGAGGTTATTTAGCGTTTTCGGAATGGATGAGGATGTGAGTGTGTATTTTTGGCAATTGCGCTACATTCAAACTATGTTTTAATAAAAAATCGCAATATATATATTTAGGGTTAGGACCATAGAGATCTAGAGAGATGCCAACCAACGCGCTGAGTACGAAACCTAGTGTCGCATCACCACCAGTACCAAGCGATAGAAAGTATTTAGTTAGCTTGAATGTGTTCATTATCCATTGCAGTGTCAGAACTCAACTTTCGAATAATCTTTGGTACTACGCAAACATTGTAAACTATTTACACATAATATCTCGACTGGCTTTCAGGCTCATAATATATTGAATCATTACTGTCGCGGTCAATGTGTTCCGTTTTTGAGCATATTGCTGCGTCACTGGCCCCGACCCCTTTTCACATCTCCCTTTAGTTTTTGTGATCTGTGGTTAGGACCGAAGGACGGACTTACAGTGTTGACTAAGTAATGAGGTCCCTTTGGCACCTTTTGGATACGGAACCCTAAGAAAGATGTTCTTGACCGAATTTACTACTACGTCAATGGCACTTCGTGTAAAATTTAAGTGAACTCAAAGTATAGTTTTGCATAGAGCTTGAGTTAGAAAACTGAACTGTTTCGAAGTTTCTTAAGTCGATGGTTTTAAAACTTGGAACCGAAAACTTAGTAGTCATATTGTGAATAAGTTATAATTCATACTCGCTGTGCTTTTGGTAACGAAACTTGAGAACTAGGCAATTTTAATATTAAAATGCGTCGGACGATATTTTGAAGCGAGGAATTTTTTTTGTGTTAATGCCTATTTTGAAATACAGGGTGTAAGTGACAGCCTATCAAATACTGAAACGGTGAACTCGGACCATCAAACTGAACAACTTTCACTATGGAGCCTACCTCAGGAAACGCGAAAAAAAATCAACACTGATTTTTTTTTGCGTTTCCTGAAGTAGGCTCCATAGTGAAAGTTGTTCAGTTTGATGGTCTGAGTTCTCCGTTTCAGTGTTTAAGTACTAGGCTGTCCCTTACACCATGTATATCTCAAAATTTAAATAAAACTAATCAATCAATCAATTATACTTTATTTTACAACATAAAAACATAGTATAACAAACAGGAAATAAAAGGTACAAAAACAGGCGGTCTTATCGCTAATAAAAACTGTTAGTACATTTAAAAAATACAATGTTCATGAATGAAGTCGTTCCGTCCGTTCTCTGTTTGATAAGGGATGCATGGAGGATGAAGTAGAGGCATTTCATTCATTTTCGGGAGGAATTCATTGAAAAACGATGAAAAAAATTATATCTTCAAACATTGTTCCATACAAATATTGGGCTGCAAAAAGGAAATAAATACATAATATAAATAATTAGGTACCTATTCATTAAAAAAACTAATAAAAGTTTTATCTCATGGTGGTTAGAATAAGTCCTATTAAATAATGTAAGACTTATTTTTTACAAAAATATAGATACAAAGACAAAGTAAGAGATGTTCTTCGCCGCGTCGACGGCAGACTGCTTCCCATACTAAATTACATTTTTGTATGGGCCGGTCGTCGGTCGCCGTCGATAAATGTGTCTCAACCCTAATCTTTAATGCAATCTCAAACCGTAGATTTCCCCGACTACGGGTCTGACAGGGTTAAACACTCAGTTGAGTATAACAATCAGTTGCTATCGCAGCGGTCATTCACTATCATTATTTGGACTTTGTCTACAAAAAAGATAACACCCAACAAGTTTGAATATTATAGTCTACTCCAACATAAATGTCTTGGCAAGTAAACAAAGTTTGTAAAATTCGTAATTAGTTTACTAACAAAACTCACTGAAACTTACTATAACTAAACGAAGTTAAAAATTATCAATAGAGAGGATTGGAGAGTGAAAGGGGAGGCCGTCTGTACACTGAACAAAAAATGTTTTGTTAAAAAAATATAACCAAACTTATGTGACTTGCGAAGTTTTATAGCATATTTTATAATAAAAATTTGGTTCATAAATAAGTAGTTTTTTTTACGACATCTATGTTTCACTAGTAGTAGGTATAGGTACCTAAGCTCTGACATCTCCCGATTTTGTTGTTGTAGTTATATTATAAACTAGAGTTACCCCGCGACTTTGTCCGCACAAATTATAAATCAGATTTTAAGTCAGATCACAAGCTATAAAAAAAAAAATTTCATCAAAATCGGTACAGTAGTTTTTGCGTGATACTCGTTCAAACAAACAAACAAACACACAAACAAACACCCAAACAAACAAACAGACAGACAAAAAATCCCAAAAAATGGTTATATGGAATCAGGAACACCTAAAAACCATATCGTAACTTTTTTTTTGTTAATATCTTCAATGTACAGACAAACTTTCTGCTACAATTTTATAATAGTTTAGATAATGCGCATTGGAATGCCCGTCGATGTTTTGAGATTTAATTTTTTGTAATTCATCCGCTATCAGTATTGTTTTATAATGTTAAATATTATCGAGACTCTCAATCCTACAGTCAAACCTGGGAAACGGTTATACGGGACTATCTTATTGTATGAAAACTTTATGAATTGAGTTCGATGACCAGGTTGGTGTAATCTGGGGCTCTACCCGCACATTCAAACTTCGCAATTGCGTGAACGTTTTCGTTCCAATGTCAACTCTATTACAATGAGGCCTATAATGTTTACCCCACCGGACTGCCTGCCAATCCAGGATCCTGGATTTGAATCTCGGTTCAGTCATGGATGTTATTTGTGCCGTTGTTTTATGGTTCTCAAAATAAAACTTTCATTTGGGATAATTACTAATAATAGCGTTATTAAAAAAAACTAATTGTTTGAAATATTAAATTTATTGCCGTCACTGTATTATAATATCATAGTAAAAATTTGTTACTGTGGTTTAGGTTAGGTACGAAGACATTTCAAGCGGAGTACAGTGTAGCGAGTATTAGTCCTTGAATTTCGAATGTAAGAATGCAAACAAGCCAGTCATACAATGACTTCCTAAACGTATACACATTTATGTTGTTTATTATTGTATTTTACTTATGTATATTTCGTTATTTTGTGTTTACTGAAGTTTATGTGTTGGGATTTTTCTCTGAATTTTTCTTTTCTCATCTCTTTTTCAAACGGTGTTGTTTTATTTAGCAAAAACTGTTTTAAAGTAATAAGTTCTTGGATTGGCCTATCCTATTGTAAGTACACATCTATATTTTATTCCTAAATCTTCTTCTTCTTATCGTGTGGGCAAGCCCTGGTGTCAGAGTTTTTTTTAGACCGCCTTACGGCCTCTGACGTGGTTTTTATGTAACGACTATACTATCACCAGAGATAGCAGGAACCAACGGCTTAACGGATTCAGCCTGCAATGTCCTAACCAACTGGGGAAAAACGCAGAAAGTGTCATATCACTAGGTGTACCCCGTGGGAATCGAACCCACGACCTCCGTGTCGAGAGCCAATGCTCTTAACCATTAGACCACGGAGGCAGTTATTATTCCTAAATAATCCTATGGGGATAAAATTCGGAGCGCGCTCCATACAAACGAAGTCTGGTAACATTTTACAATAATTTTTAACAATACTAACCAAATAAAGTAAATGATTTTTTTCAGAAACAATCTTTAAATTAATCTCTATGTGTATCAGATTTTCGTTGAAAAAAAGTTACAGTGCCTCAAAGATTTCCATACAAATCTTAAATTACTGTATATTTTAACGAAAATCTGACACTACACAAGCATAGAGATTAGTTTCTAGATTGTTTCTGAAAAATTACATTGTCCGTATAAGAATGTGTGAATTTATTTAAAACCAGTCTTAAAATTAAATAAAAACGGTTTCAAAAACGATTCAGCCGTTTGGGATGTCTAAATAGCGTGTTATTATTGACTCTATAATAATTATCGGCCTCTTCAGTATTTTTTTATCACTAGCTATTACTAAATTGATAACAATTTAAATTCGACTCTATCATCTCAATCTATACAACACATCACGAATTGCATAATGATAAGTACTTACATAATGATAATATTCTGATTAAATTATTTATGAATTTTGTTAAATTATTTTCGATCTTTTCGGAAGGTTTCCATTTGGTTAGGTTTAGCGTCCGAAGGTTGGCACCTTGAATTAAAAAAACATTATTTTTCTTACACATCTAACTTTTCTATGGTATTTCAAAGCTTTATTCTTAATTTTGAAATTCTATAGAAAAGTTCAAATATTATTGATTTTTAAACATGTTACAGCCGTGTTGTACTATTTCGTATTACTTCCAGTTGTAATGCTGGACTTGCGGGTTGGTTAGTTTGTAATAACTACCAGTAGATGGCGCTCACGTTAAGACGCAACAGATTGAAAATTTCGTTCTCTGGGTAGTGGGCTCGGTGGCGAAATTGGATAACGCAGTTCCCTGTTTTGGAAGAGTCGGGACTTGAACCCAAGTCCCGCCCGAGACAAATTTTTCTATCTTTAATTTGATAGGTATAGAAAACTTATTTTCTAAGAACTGACCGATATGTTATTTTTGTCATTACACTATTAACTAGTTTTGGGATTTGATCAAATCAATGGATTTGTTTAGGGAAATGATAAAATCATGTTGTTATTTTACCATCTTCCGTGATTAGATCAAATTCACTTAGACTCGATTGTTGTACCTACCCTTCCTATTCGTGTTATATTGTTGTTTATTGATTATTTCGGTTTGTATATAAAGAATATTTATCTTATCTTATCTATTTTTATCATATTATCGTTGCGAAACAAAGTCATTTTGGTCTCAAAATGAGATTTTGCTTTACTAATAAAATCAACTGTATTATAGTTTACACTTATTTTTCATACTTATAAGAAGAAATGTACACAGTATCCTAAGACTAATTACTACTAAAAGAACAAACCAAGCAACCAAACCTGACAACTGTCTAGTCCAATAGCCCACCCTGGGTCGAGCCAAACGTACCCATTATGCTCTTATGCCACGTTGGACGGCCAATGAGATACGTTGGACGAAAAAATACTAATAAAATTGGTTTCTTTTAGAAGCAGATCAAAATGGCTTCTATAATAACAAGAAAAGCATGGAATATTTTGTCCAGTAAGATTCTTTCAGCGAACGCAATAAGATCAGAATCCCTTTGGACAGCAGATAAAATAGTAAAGTCCCCATTCAAAGACGTAGAAATACCAAATACGACTATCGCTGAACATATTTGGATGAACTTGGATAAATGGGCGGACAAAACTGCTGTGGTAAATACTGTTGATTTTAAAAACACATTTCAATGTAAAGAGTAAGAAGTTTTATATACCTATGATATGCTCTATGCCAAAATTCCGTCACAGTACCGTTTTAATATACAGGGTCAAACTTAATTTTGCTGACAGTTTTTTAAGAGGATGGTCATACCACCAAACTGAAAAAAAAAAAACTGTCCCAAACATTTGGCTCGAGTAGGTTTGCAGTTTTGTATCATCATCATCTTATTTAAGAGCTGCGCTCTTGTCGGTGGAGTTTTCGCCAATCCTGTCTCCTTTCCGCTAGTCTCTTGAGTTCTTGATACGATACGACATCAACCTTTTCCTTCACTTGGGCCAGATAACTCTGTCTAGGTCTTCCTCTGCCTCTCTTCCCCTCTATCTTCCCTTCCAGTATGGTTTTAAAGAAATTGTCGTTTCGTATCAAGTGTCCAATCATTTTTCCTCTCCGGTTTTCGATTGTTTTTAAAATGTTTCTCTTTTCTTTAACCATTCTTAGCACCTCTTCATTTGTTATGCGTTCCGTCCAACTTATCCCCTCCATTCGCCTCCAACACCACATCTCAAAAGCTTCCAGCCTATCTCGATCTCGTTTAGTCAATGTCCACGTCTCGCTACCGTACAATGCAATGCTCCAGATGTACACTTTGATTAGGCGTTTTCGGATTTTGCTCGATATTTTTGCTTTCAGAAGGTGTTTTTTGTCGTTGAAAGCTCTTTTTGCCATAGCAATCCTTGCAACGATGTCAGGGGTGCATCTGGAGTCATTTGTAATGAGACTACCCAAATATCTAAATGTATTTACTTGTTCTATTGGAGTGTTGTTGATTTTGACGGAACTAATAACTGGTCCATTTTTTGCTGTTACCATTATTTTTGTTTTATTGATGTTTATGTTCAACCCAAATTCTCCGAAGACAGTGTCCATTATTTTCAATAGTTTTTCTAGTTGTTGTGTGTCTTCTGCCAGAGCAGCAATATCATCCGCAAACCTAATGAAATGTATCTTTTCCCCGTTACTTTTGATACCCCCTCTGTCTGAATCTAATATTTTTCTGATTGCTGATTCTATGAATATATTAAAAATTAATGGGGACAGTGGACAACCCTGCCGTACACCTTGTCTTATCTTTGCCGTGCCCTTTTCCTCCCCCACCTCTATTTTGCAGTTTTGTATGGGCAGCTGATTTTTTTTCGTGATTTTGAAGTTAGTGCCATATAGAAAGTTGTCAGTTTGACGGTCTGATCGTCCCCTTAAAATAGGGTCAGCATATTAAGGAGGATTTTAAAAAAATTTTGAAATTCAGATGCACGTATGGATCAGAACTTAAAGTCAATTAATCCGCATTGGGCATGGTGGTGGACTAACGCCAACAACTTCCAAGAAGGTAGTTCTGTGCACAGCAGTGGGACTTATGTTGGCTGATGATAATGATACCTAAGTAAAATAAATTAATATCAAGAATTGTGTAATATCCTTCTCCTTCTTTCACAAATCCAGGGCTTTCAATCGCTAATCCTTGGACATTTACAGATATGCGGCCTAACAAACCGTTACTACACCTACCATCAAGCATACAAATATTCGAGAAACTTAGCAGCAAATCTACGTACAAAATTCAAAATAACCGATGGTGACGTAGTTTGTATTATGATGCATAACTCTCCAGAATTTGCCCTGGCTGCTCTTGGGGTACTCCAAGCTGGAGCAGAAATAACAACTGTGAACCCTATCTATACAGCCCGTGAGTACAATTTACATTAATTTGTTAATAGTCCCTAATGTTTGGAAGAAAATCTCTTAAGCCTTAATAATAAGATAAACAAAAGAACGTGATGAGTAATAAAGATAACAGGGTAAATGACAAATACAAAACACCTAACAAGGAGGGGGGTTGTAAAGTATTTGAGACAGGGATCTTAAGATATCTATCTACACTTTACACTTATTAATAATAATAAGTTAGGATCAAAACTACAGATAAGACCAAAACGACAAACATTATCGCCTCGCCTCGGTATAAATAGTCCCAAAAGTTCGATGAAAAAATAACAAATTGAAGAAAAATTCCCAATAGTTCAGTAGCAGTTACTATTGAGACAAAATGGTCTGAAAAGTTCTGTCCTAAACTAGTGAGGCACAAAAGATCTCAAAGGTTTGCTACCGAACTACTGACGTTACACAAAAAAATTGTGCATCTGTAGCTAGTAATCATTTTCTGATTCCAGATGAAGTACAAAGACAGCTTTTACTATCAAGACCTAAAATTGTAATCGGATCACAAGAAACAGTGAACGTAATCAAAGAATCATTTCAACTATTAAAAAAAGAACTACCGTTAATAATTGTCAACAACAATGATGGCCTTCCTTCGGGAACTATATCCTTTCATGAACTAGCTCAAGATAATAATGCAGATCATGGTGTACTGAAAGAAGTTAAGAAGAAATCTGAAGATGTGGCTATTCTGCCTTATTCCAGTGGTACTACTGGACTACCTAAAGGGGTAGAGCTTACTCATAGAAATCAAGTAGTAAATTTTGTACAGCAAGACGTGGAAGGTGTTAAGCAATATAATGATACTACAAGTAAGTGCAGTTTGTATTAAAAGGTCCATGGTTTGTTAAGGCCATAATGACATAAACCTATAAAATCAAGACTCCTTAGAAATGACGTCGTAATTATATACTTTGTATAATCGAAATGGCGCCAAATTTTGGTTCCATTTAATTTTGATGTACTTGGATTCATCACAGCTAGAAAATGAGTTACCTTTAAAGTCCTTCCTAGGGAGAGTCAAAACAGGGTTAACCTTCGCCATTTTCATGTAGACAGACATCAAAATACAAAAATTAAAAACAACATGGTTAGTTAGTATGTTGTAGGTGGAAAGGGTTGGTCGGTTGGAATAAATTAAACAACAAAAGTTATCAGTTAACTTTGATTGACATATCCCGGCTGCAGGCGGTGAACTATAATTATAGTTACTGTCCAGTGTGAGATTAGATATTGATTGAATTTTGTCAGAGGCCGTTAAATGAACGACAACATGATAATTATTTCCGTTGTTTGCAAAGCACTACATTCTGGCCGAGAACAGACGAGAACGGCCGAAGACCAGAATGTGGTCACTGGTCATGCTTCTTTGTTCTTGCGGCGTCAAGAGCCGTAGAAATTTTCCTTTTAAGTTCTGGCCACGAATTCTCACTTTTTCAATCAATAGTTTTCATCTAAAAAAGCAATCCTATTGATATATAAATAGCAATAGTATCGATACTGTTAGAGTGCAATACTATCGAGTCCAAAATAATCGATCGCATCGATAGGCTTATCGACAGTCTAGCTATCGTCGGCTACCTATAGAAAATCGATATAATATCGATCGACATTCTCATCGAGAAGTTCTCGTGAGAGTGTAGTGCCAGCTTCACAAAAGGTTGAGTGTTTAACGTCTTTACTCTTTCTCTCAGGTTCCCATCAAGATGCAGTAATAGGTGTTCTACCGTTCTACCACATTTACGGGCTATCAATAGTACTATTCCACAAATTATCAGTGGGATGTAAACTAGTGACTTTACCAAAATTTCAACCCAAGACTTTTCTGCCAGCCATTAAAGATCATAAAGTTAGTTTGATGTATGTTGCACCACCTATAGGTAAGACCTTTTTCTTCATCTTCTGTAGAGTCAATGGCAAAATACTTGAAAGAGAATTGATTGTGGGGATAAAAAATACTTGATGCAATGTAATAAAAACGGTTTTGGAAATTTGGTCTGTTTTTAGGGTTCCGTAGTCAAACAAGGAACCCTTATACTTTTCATCTATTTGTTTGTGCACGCAAGCAAAAAACATAGGGTCAAAATTAATATGCTGACTTATGTATGGGACAGCTGATTTTTCCCATAGAGAAAGTTGTTCACTTTGATGGTCTGATCATCTCATAAAAAAAGTGTCAGCATATTAAGAAGAACCTTGTATAGTAATAGGTAATACTAATTATACCATCTATATTTTTTTTCAGTCTTGTTTCTGGGATCACATCCAGATGTGAAAAGAGACCATTTAGCTTCTATAGATAAGATAATGTGCGGTGCAGCGCCATTACCCAAAGCTGATATTGATAAAATTCTAGAAAGAACTAAGGTACGTATTCTTTGTCTTGTATTGTTCGGTCATACCCTGTACACCTCATACAAATGTGCCTCGCACTGACAGAAGAGTAAGTGCGAGTGAAGGAGAAGTTCACCACCGCTTACTGTTGACTACCTCCCGACAACCGAGACGGGGTGAGGTCGAATCTAGTGGGGCAGGGAGTGTTCGTAATACGGGTAGTACTCAATCTTATACTGTACTGTGGTTCCGTCTTGTTCTGTGTGGTTTCAGTTTAGAGTATACCACTACTGCGTATGCAAAGAATATGATCATCATCATTAACCTAATATGTAGCACTCCCACTGCAGGGTGCAGGACTACTATAAGGGAGGGTGTATGGAGGTCAGTCCACCACGCTTCCATCCATCCATCCATCACAGCCCTTGATCGGTCAGTCTTCAATCAATGAATTATACTTTATTTGACACCAAAAAACATAGTATACAGAGAGCAAGCAATCAGGAAATACAAAAGGCACAAAAACGGCCTTCGGACATAGGCCTCCTTCATATTTCTCCATGACGTTCTGTCCCTCGCCCTCTGCATCCAGTTGGGACCCGCGTAGCTTCTTATGTCATTGACCCATTATTCTGGTGGGTGGCCTCTACACAGCGTGGTATCTCCGGGTTTCCACTCCAGTGTTCTTCTGGTCCAACGCTCAGGATCCATACATGCAACGTGGCCTGCCCATCTCCACTTCCAGCGTTCTATAGTGGCTACGACAACCAATAATATTTAAAGGAATACAATAATGTTAAAATTTTTTCATATTTTACTAGCCCAACACCCACATGATTCAATTGTATGGCTTGACTGAAACATCTCCGTTAGTAACAGCTATGGTGCCAGGATCTACTAACTACACTTCGGCTGGATTTGCAATATCGAATACGGAATTGAAAATCGTCGATAGTGAATCAAAGCATTTGGGTCCAAATGAGGTAAGCTTGTTAGCTTGTTTTAAAAAGCTTAATAAAAGATTCCTCTGTTCGTAGCGGCTTTCAAGAGAGTTTTAGCACATGAATACACTCGTACACGTAAACAATGTCTGCGTTTGTAAATATTTTTATTCAGATCTAGAAATAATAAGAAAAGGGACACTTTAAAAATTATTCCAGATATTTATAGGCACTTAAATCTCTTAAATCATAAATTCTGAAAATTATGTAAATTACACAGGTTGGTGAACTGCTAATAAGAGGACCTCATATAATGAAAGGCTACAGAGATAACCCTGAAGCAACAAAAGCAAGTATCACAGAAGATAAATGGTTCAAATCTGGAGACTTAGCATCTATTGACAAAGATGGCGCTGTAACGATTGCTGATAGACTAAAAGAATTGATTAAGGTTTGTAAATTAACCAATAATTTATTCATAAAAGGTAAGAGTATCTGAAATGGGTAAGAGGGAGGGACCTTTCACGCTGGTATAGAGAGGATTTTACGAGGAAAAGGGTCCTCCTAAAAACCGTCAGCATGTTAAGTTGGACCCTGTATATATGCCTATCCTCATATAGAAGTATTGGCGTTAGACCACCACGTGTGTCCAATGCGAATTCAGAAGTTGATCGTAGTACTGATAATACAATCAATATAAATTTGCAGGTCAAAGGTTACCAAGTACCACCAGCAGAATTAGAGAGTGTTCTCAAAGAACACCCAGATGTTCTTGATGCAGGAGTTGTAGGTATACCAGATCCAAGAACCGGAGAAGCACCGAAAGCTTTTGTGGTCTTAAAAGAAGGCCATAAAATAGAAGCTATAGAAATTGCAAATTTTGTTAAAAGTAGAGTAGCTGAATTTAAAAGATTGAAAGAAGTTGTGTTTTTAGATAATCTACCGAAGAATCCTTCTGGTAAATTGTTAAGAAGGGTTTTGAAAGAGAAATATTGTTAAGGATATTACAAATTAAACATGACCTTTCTAACAGTGAGCTTTGCTTACGGAACGTTAAAGTAAAGTCAATAGATGTCGCTAGGGTTCTGACCACATTAGAAGGATTATATAAGTTCTAACGAAATCAGGTGAAACTATTTTAAGGGGATGATGATACCATCAAACTGAACAACTTTCTGTATGGGACCAATATAGAAATCGCGAAAAAAAAATCTGCTGTCCCATACATTTAGGTCGAGTAAGTTTGTATGGAATAGCTGATTTCTTTTTCGCGATTACGACCCGTCGCCCGATTATATGATTCTGAGGTCAATGTCCGCCCGCGCCTGCGTACTGCACGCAGCACTGTGCATACCTTACGCACGATAATAATAATTTTGATTATAAACATTAATAAATGCAATCTGTTATCATTAACAAGTGCCCTGGTTCAGTTTCGCCAGCTAATTTAAAATAACCATTTTTCATATTTATGCGAATTTGTTAATAATAATTTATTAGGTTCTGTACTGTGTATTTCTTGAATATATAAATATTGTTAAGCGTTAAGGTTTTATATGTAAAAAGTACCTAATCGTTTTATATTTGAGAGTTACATTCGTAGGTCTCTACAAAGATTACCTTTAAGTGTGCGATTTTTGAAACTCATTCGTTGAACTCAGCAATTCTTCTTCTTATCGTGTGGGCAGAGCCCTGGTGTCAGAGTTTTTTCAGACCGCCTTACGGCTTCTGACGTGGTTTTTATGTAACTCAGCAATTAAAAATATCAAAATTACTATGGAGATATGCATCTTTCTACTGCTGATTTGACTTTCAAAAATCGCACTCCTGAAGTATGATTTTTGAAAGTCAAATCAGCAGTTAAAAGATGCATATCTCCATACTAATTTTGACATATTCAACTGCTGAGTTCGACGAGTGAGTTTCAAAAATAGCTCTCCAGTATTTTTTTAATCAATTTGCCTCCAATTAGTACAGGGTAATAATATTACGATCACCGCCTTTTAGGATTCTGACATCCTAACACATCTGTCGTAAGATAGATAGAAAAGGCATTCGACTGTGCGGTGGCCCCCTGTAAATCTGTATATTATACTTACCTACTATAAAGATTAAAAATTTGTACATACTTACTTCTTTTACTTTTTAGTTTCAATATTTGTATACAACGTGTTAATGAATAAGCGCAAAACCTCATACACCCAAACTGATTTATAGCAAAATAATTAGATTGACACAATGATTTCATTATTTTAAATTTAAATTTTTATTCGGGAAACCAACAGTCAAATTACAAACGAATGGTTACAAACATGAACATAGAATAGACCAATTACAGGAATCCGCTAATTTTTATTAAAATTAAAAATTATTTATTTCAGATTATTCATCCATATTGTGTTAGTAACAATTGTCTTATAACTATGTTAGTTCACAAATAAATTCATTCATTAATAAAATTAAATAAATTACAATATTACATAAAATTACATTATTGTACAAAGGGGGATGAGCTGGCATGCAGTAGCATCCACCTCTGCACCATAGGGGAGTCCCACCGGTCAGCCAATACGCTCAGGATGCTATTGGTACTGTCCCGGAGCGAGGCGCTCCGCTTTCTAATAATGGCGTAGAAGTCATCTATATGCGCCTGCGCGAACATTGACGATGCGCTGCAAAACCGCGGCAGCCCCAGCAGCATCCTGAGCCCATTGTTGTAATGGACTCGCAGGGCGCTGTATGCTCGCTGAGTATAGTTGGTCCATAGACTGCACGTGTAAAACGACTGACTGTATGCTTTGAATAAAGTAACTTTTACCTGTTTAGTACAGCGTGCAAATCTACGAGCCAACATGTTACATCGTACAGACAACGCCCTGCGTTCCCTCTCGATGTCCTCACTGTCACATAGGTCATCTGTGACCCAGTGGCCCAGATAGGTACTTGATACTAATGATACTTACCAGATACTAATGGTAATTTAAAATTAAATGAAAAAGTGCTAAAAAGTTAGTGTTAAGTGCTAAGTTTTGATAGTTAAAATTTAAAGTTATTCGCATTTTAAGTTTTAAGGCAAAAATTATTCGTTGTCATTTCAGCAATGAATGAAAGCGCTAACGTACACATGGATACATTTTCATAATCTTGTTTTGGTAGTAAGTAGTGTGTGTGTGTGCCCGTGGGGTGGGTTGACATCGAGTTCAGAAAATTATAAATTTTTCAAACACAAAATTTAATATTTTGAAAAAAATTACCTATGTTGAAACCATGATAATTCGATTCTGCTCTCGATTCTAAACTCACACTCACACATCTTTAGCCACTCAGCAAAAATTAAAAGAACTTGGCTGGGAGGTGTTAATGCATCCGCCGTATAGTCCTGACCTTGCACCTTCAGATTTCCACCTGTTTCGGTCTCTTCAGAATTCTTTAGGCAGTATCAGGTTAACATCACGAGAGGACTGCCAAAACTACTTGTCGCGGTATTTTGATCAGAAGCCCCAGAATTTCTATAGCAAAAGGATCATGTCAAGTCCAATGTACAAGATGGCAAAAAGTTATCGAACAAAATGGTAACTACATACTTTAGTTAAATGTAAATAAACTATATTAAAAAATGTTTTGATTTTCTTAAAAAATGCGAAAAAACTTTTTCCCCTACCTTTAGGCCTACCATGAGTTTTCACTGCACGTTACTACTGTAGTTGCGGCGCCAATTTTGTATGACAGAATTAGTTCTCAACGTAACCACTAGGAGCGCTGTACGAAATTCAATACAAAAACTGTAGTTTACTCCAGCAGTTTTACTGTAGTTTTGCTACAGTATAAACTCATGGTAGACCTACTAACACTAAAGAAAATATCGGGCTTAGGCCCACCACACATTCCCACCGCTGTAACTCCTGTAAGCCAGGATCAACAGCGGCGACCATTCACAACACTGGACAATGAAGTCCAGCGAGCCCGGGGGATGACTCTAATCTGTCTTGGAACCTCGGAAAATGAATTAATCAAAGAAGATAGAAGGAGTAGGAAAACGAAATATCCGACTTCCCTCCATTGCAAACGGGAGACAGCAATAAGAAGGAAAAAACATGGCTATTAGAGAGCCAATTCAAGAGATCATTTATGGCAGTGTTGAAGACACGACCGCAAAAGCACCAAAAATACAAAATAAAACAATAGGAACCTAACATTGTACTGAAACTATGACCTATTTTGCTTCCAGTAATAAGTATGGCAAAAACATCTGAACGCACGGAAGTTATCCCTAGTCGCAACAAGATCCATGTAGTAAGGGACACCAGAAAACGATTTTATTGAGTCAAGCATGGTCTGGCGCTCGGCGTACCAGAGCTCACACTCCCAAAGAATATGATGAGCGGTCTGTTCGAACTCGTTACTGTCAACAGAACATTCACATAAAGGTGACGCAACCAATTTAAAATAAAATAGCTTTCCCTTAAAGTTACCATGTCGAGTAAGAAATTGGGCTACGCAGTGATCTACCTCTAGCCAAGTTTTGTCTAGACGATCGCGAACAGATGGAAAAAAATTGGTATAGATGTCGACCCTTTGTAGACCCTTGCCACCGTAGTTTCCAGTCTAATAAAAGTTCATCAAAGATGTTGCAACCTACTGACACTAGTCATAATTACAAGTTTGGTTGTCATATTATAGAATGGTCAAGGTATATAGGGAACTCACTTTTTAGGGAACGAACTTTCGACTACGGAATCCATGTCTGACTGGACACCTGTATACTGTATAGTCAGTTTTATTCTGCTTGTACACGTACTACAGCCAATAATTTACAAACGCAATCAATCTCAAACTACGATAGCGACTAACTTCACTACCACAAAGGCATGCGATTAGAGAAACTACACCAGACCTCTGTTCCAGTAGTTATTAACACAAGCCTCATATAAGTCCATATAACCGAGATGTCACGTGCGTCTTTTACTACTAAAGTTTTGCAGTGCGCCTCCGAAGAGATAACGGTTGAGACTGGAGACTTAATAATGTTAGTTATTGTTTTAAATAGATATTTAAACTGTTATTAAAAGTTATGAAAAGTTTGTATGCGGTCTCTTAACGTGATTTTTTTAAGTACAGATAAATTGAGGGTTGCGATCTTAGCCCAGTCATTTTACGGGGTTTTGTTAGGAGAGGAAGTAATTATTAATTGGAATTTTAAACTGCAACCGGCACCATTTAGTGATAAAAAAACTATCTGAAAGCATATTTAAAATAATCACTACGCAACATAGAAATCAAAATTGTAAATCCCAGAAGGCTTTTAAATTAATAATTTTAACATTTGAATTAGATTTAACAATATAAATTATTTTTGAGCAACAAAATAGGCATTGTGAGAGTTAGTACGCTCTCACACTATGATATGCTAATTGATATGCTTTGGATATGCTATGGATAGTGATATCCTTATGCTCTGCTGGGTACTGAGTGCTGAAGTAGGATACGGCCGAAGGAATGAAAATGCTGAGAGTAATGATCGTATCCACGTATATTCGAACACTAAGATAAATTAGTTAAATGTACATATAAGGTAATGTTGAGCGCTCTACGTTCGATGCACTTTTATTGGGGCCGCGCAGTGTCAGCGTCCAATGTCTAAAATCGTTGCTATGTTACCGAATTAAGTAAATTAACCATCTAGCGATTGACCCAGATAATACGTGATATACGTGCATCGTACAGGCATTGAAATTTAAAAAAATATGTTTTTATTAAAAAATACGATTGTATTTTAAAACCTTCCAAGTAGACAAAAATATTTACACCATGTTTAAAGTATGTATAATGGTAATGCCTTAAATTTGTGCAGAAAAAAATTACCCTCAGGTTTTTTATAACGAGATAATATCTGAATTTAAAATTTGGAACTATTGCTGACGGGATTTTTTTTTTATTTTGTACAGTTTTAAGCTCAAATTTGCTCTTAAAAATATAAATTTTTAATTAGTTCCGGCTCAAACCGTAAAATAACTGGGCTATTTATGCTATTCAGTATTTTTTAGTCAGTGCGGAAACATAAAAACGATGCATTGAAAATATCTGTTTGGTCATACGAAAGTGCAGTAAATGTCAACAGTATTGTAGGTTGTAGAGTTTCTGGCCGCATCTTTTCTGCAACGGAACCGACGCGACGCGGTGGTAGAGACAAAAAATAACCTAAAAAGCTATCTATGAGTTCTTCTTCTTTTCGTGTGTGCAGCAAGCCCTGGTGTCAGAGTTTTTTTTTTCAGACCGCCTTACGGCCTTTGACTTGGTTTTTATGTAACGACTACTAGGTACCACCAGAGATAGTAACCGGGACCAACGGCTTAAGGTGGTTTCAGTCCATACAAAAGTTTGACGCACAATACGCGTAGACGGAATTAATAAAAGTAATATTTTATATATATGGAAAAATAGTTTAAAAAATCTAGTTGCCGCGTAACAAATAACATTTGCAATTTATAATATAATTACAAAGATATAAAGCTTTTAAAATTTTGTATGAAAAAAGTTGACGCGAGAGTTCGCGACTTAATTTTTACTCGCTGTTTGCTCCCATAGTAAAAGCTGTTCAGTTTGATGGGTAGACTCTTAGTTTAACAATGATATCAATTTCAACCTGTATAACCATTGATATTTCGAGTAGATAGTACAATATTTATAAAGTAACTTATTAGTCCAACAGGTATTTTCGAACCATAAAATTTGCCCGTTTCACAAATAAAAAAACATTTTAAAAATGAATAGCTACCCTCATTCTTAATTTTAATGATAACAGCCACCATTTACCGTACATTGAATGCCATTACCGAAAACATTAGCAGAATTAAAAGCGTACTCGTTAAAATGTTATTACTACATTATTTAAGGCCTAAATTAACACTGGCCTAATTGAATAAAGTTTTTAAACGTCAAAAGTTTGGTTGTCAGGTCGTTATTACGCTGCGGTGAAAGTGGCCTTAACATGGCCTCACGATTCTAGTGTAGCCGCCATTTCTGAAAGTATAATGGGAATCTCGGATTAAACGAAAGTTTTAATTAGTTGCAATAGTGAATTGGAAATAGGGTTGCCCCTCGTTTGCAGGAAGATAATAAATTGTCATTTATTTTGAAACAAAATTGGTATTTACTATATTGCAAACGGGAGACAGCAATAAGAAGGAAAAAAACATGGCTATTAGAGAGCCAATTCAAGAGATCATTTATAGCAGTGTTGAAGACACGACCGCAAAAGCACCAAAAATACAAAATAAAACATTAGGAACCTAACATTGTACTGAAACTATGACCTATTTTGCTTCCAGTAATAAGTATGGCAAAAACATCTGAACGCACGGAAGTTATCCCTAGTCGCAACAAGATCCATGTAGTAAGGGACACCAGAAAACGATTTTATTGAGTCAAGCATGGTCTGGCGCTCGGCGTACCAGAGCTCACACTCCCAAAGAATATGATGAGCGGTCTGTTCGAACTTTCCCTTAAAGTTACCATGTCCAGTAAGAAATTGGGCTACGCAGTGATCAACCTCTAGCCACGCTTTGTCTAGACGATCGCGAACAGATGGAAATTTACTATATTGGTATTTACTATATTGACTATATTACCTAAATTGGTATGGTGTAATAAGAGATAGATGTAAATTAAAAGAAGATGTAGTGACACGAATAGAGAAAGGTATGCTTCGTTGGTTTGGTCACGTGGAGAGGATGAGTGACAGCAGATGTACGAAAGAGATGTATGTTGCTAATGTAAGTGAAAGCGTCGGCAGAGGACGTATGCTGATCAAATCAGTTGCGTCCTTCAAAAAGGGGAGGTGCGGAGTACTCGAAACCGACGGGCATGTATGAAGAGATGTATGGATGTGCATGAGGCGAAAGAAGTATGTAAGGATCGTAGTAAGTGGCGCGCCCTGGTCTCTGCCTACCACACTGGGAAAGAGGCGTGACGTTATAGATAGATAGAATTGGTATTTAAAGGGTCCTTCTATGTTGAAAGTTTTTATGTTGACAGCACATATCTAGACTTTAATTTTCGGGGGGGGGGGGGGGGATATTCATAGAAAAAAGAAAAAGTAAGTACTACAATCACTTTTCCATACAAATATTTGAATTTCAGGAGGGGGAGGGGGGGGGGGGGGGGATATAAGACCCACATATCCCCCCGCCCCTGGATACGTGCCTGCCGTCAGCATATTAAGTTGGACCCTGTACTAGACACAAAAAATTAAAAAAAAATGTTTTCGGGCACATATACAGGTTGTAAAATAAAATGGGACAGTTACTTTAAAGGGGTGCTTCAGACCATCAAACTGAACCAATGGGACCAATAATGAAATCGCGAAAAAAAAATGCCACTGTCCACAAAACTCAACTGAAATGTATGGGGCAGCAGATTTTTTTTCGCGATTTCGATTTTGGTCACATAAAGAAAGTTGTTCAGTTTGATAGTCTGAAGCACCCCTTTAAGTGTCCCATTTAATTTTACACCCTGTATAGTTGTCAGATAGAATTATAAATCAGAGTTGGGAGAGTCCAAGTTCTAGAATGGAGATCATGAACGACCTGATAAATAGGGTGACTGAATGAAGAAGGATGGAGAATGGAGATAGAGCTTTGGGTCGCGCCTTTTTAGAGGCCTTTATTGAATGAATGAATGAAAAATACTTTATTTAGTTACACCAAAAGAAGTGGATGTTGACAGGCTGATGATGATGATGCATCATCATCATTATCATCTCAGCCATAGAGATAGGCGGTGACACGAGTTACGCCTACCTTTATGACCTCAGCCAATGGACGTCGACTGCGATGGTGAGGCATAATAAATAATAATAAAATTATATTAAATCTTTATTTATTCAGATAACTATCTGACTTTTCTTGACGATCCGGTTGGTGTAATGGTAACCACGCCGGACTGCCTGCCTGGGTTCGAATCCCGGTTCGGTTATGGATGTTTATATGTTTGTGCCGTTGTTATATGGTTTCCGTAATAAACAGCCCTTAGTGCTTGCTTGGGATCATTACAATGTAGGTATGTTATGTGCCTGTGAGCGTGAGCGTTATACAGGGTTAGTAAAAACAAAATAATATAAAACCTTACAAACGAAGATAGTATTTAACTAATTGAGATTTGGTCATCTCGACGAAGTGCCTCATTATGAGGCAATCAACCTTTTCAGAAACAACCATCAGAATGCCGTTGCTGCTGCTCCGCACTGTACTCAGTAACTATGCAGTTTTTTGCACAAACATCTCTGATGTACCTACTACAGAAACGTGGCAGACGCAACAGCGCCCTGAAGGCATTGTTGTACTGGATCCGCAGAGCATTTTACTACTTTTGAGTGAAACAGGCTGCTAAAATGAAGTGCCGTATACTTTAAACAATGTTACCTTAACTGCATCAGAACATCTGGCAAACCTGCGCGCCAGCATATTAGCTCTTATCGGCAATCCTCTACGTTGGGATCTCTATATCTGCATCGTCTCTAAGGTCGTCGGTAACTAAATGCCCTAGATATTTAAATTGGGATACTTTGTTTAGTGTAACACCGAGTAGCTGTACAGGAGAATTAAAACCAGCCTTAAAGAACATTAGTTCAGAGTTCTTCACATTGTACAACAATGAATAGGTACATATTTTTGTTCAAATCCATTTTTGTGTAAATCCATTTCTATTTATGGAACGGGATAAATACGCAATAAATTATCTTTCCGTGAAGTATTAAAAGATATGATCTAAAATCTGTTTGCTATAGAAATTTGGAAAAGGAAAAAGGTAACCCTAAAAGGAAAGACAGAACTGAGCTGAGGTCAAATTTAAAATTCAAATTAACGTTTTTGTACAGCATTCAAATATGCAATTAACTCTCTTTAAATTCCAGTTAGGTAGTGCATTTTTATGTTCGTTTCAAACTAAACTAGTTTTAAATAGATGGTAATAGTAATTCTGTCAATTATCGCATTGAAAATGTACACTTCATTATTAATGCCACCGAGTAGATATTCTACAGAGAAAAATCTTCATACAAGCTTGCGCGGGCGATCGGTACACCACTACATACACAGTGATGTGTACAACCAAACTGCCGCACATTCTCGTACGTGGATGTCATGTCCACGTACAGCCGCACGCTGCGCATGTAGGGGTGTGCAGGTCACCACTAGCTAATTGAAGAGTACAGGCTCCTTAGTAGTCTACTAGAGTCGGGATTCACAGGATAAACAGGGATTGAAAATATAAGGCGTTTTGTTTTGTTTTCTGTTAAAGTTTAATGACAAAGAGAAATATGATTTATTATCAAACTACTCACATAACAAAAGTAACTAAACGCCTTTTAAAATAGCAATTACGCTTCCACATACATTATACTAATAAGAAAAGAAGCTGTTTACTCCATAGATCCCCAATATTCACTCGGTGCTAGCTAGTGCGTACTCAGCAGTAACATAGGTTGATCGAGCGGGGCGTGCGGGTCACATTATGTCAATGAAACAGGGCGTTTACCGTGTGGCTCAAAGGGCTACCGGACCATCATTGCGCAGTCCGGTAATCGTATATGACATCCGGAGCTTAAGCAGTTGCTATGGCGGGACACTTAATACTTACTCCTCTCCTGCACGACATTTTGTTCAGGAAACCGGGCGGCGGTGGAGGGTTAAAGGTGGCGACCCGCGCTCTGGTGCTTTTTTGGTGGTTGTCTTTGACCATCCAAAGGGGAAATGCCGCTAGTGTCATGGGGACCTGGCTGGGGTTGCTTGGAGCTGGAGCTTTAAGTGGGCCTTAATCTTTATGTTGACGAAGCGTGTTGCGGATTTAGAATGTACACACGGAGACACATCAAGCTATACAAAACCAACATTAGCTGAACGCGCGGGTAACGTATCGCAGGTCGAGTAACGTATAGCATCGCGCGGCCAGCTTATGTTGGTTTTGTATAGCTTGATGTGTCGCCGTGTGTACTAGAGTTAACCAGCGACTCTGTCCGCACAAATTATACACCAGATTTTAAGTCAGATCATAAGCTATCAAAGTTTCATCCCAATCGGTTCAGTAGTTTTGGCGTGGTACTCGATAAAACAAACACACAACCAAACAGACAGACAAAAATTCAAAAACTGGTGATATGGAATCAGGGACACCTAAAAACCATATCGTAACTTCAATGTACAGACACACTTCTATTACAGTTTTTAACCGACTTCAAAAAAGGAGGAGGTTTTATAACAGTTAAGATAATTATCTTAATCCTATGATTAAGATTTTAACGAAGCGTGTTGCAGATTTGAAGTTTGTTCTTTCTTTTGCATTTGATAACGAGCACTGACTACCTATCCTGAATGGTCACCTCTCTGGTTCATGTCTTTCTCTCTTTGATAAATAATTGTTGTTTTAGTACTCTTTTATGTATGATTTGTATTTGTAGGTATGAATATGTATTCGTAATAGGTATTTACATTATATATATATTTTTATATTACAGTATGTTTGTATTTGTATAACATTATTTGTGTATGTTATCTATATTGTGTTATTATGATCTACACCGCCTACCAATCTTCTTTCACTATTTCCTCTACCCTAAGGTTGTCTGGAAGAAATCGCTTTTTAGCGATAAGACCGCCTGTTTTTGTGCCTTTTGTATTTCCTGATTGTTTGCTCTCTGTATACTCTGTTTTTTTGGTGTCAAAAAAAGTATGATTGAATTGATTGCTTAATCTCAGTAAGTCCCGTAAGGGACACATATTTGTATGATGAATATGAATATTTGTATCCAAGTCATGGATATTTGTATCTATATATGTATTCTATATTGTTGTCTAGTAATCATAATACAAGTCCAGGCAAGATTCTGGTACTTTAAATGTGACTAGATAATTTGTGGGACTATGTCCAAGATATATTATTTTTGAGTGTCCAGAATGCGCCAGACGAACTCTGTGACGAACCGGAATGCACGGACTGATCGATTTTATA
Organism: Agonopterix arenella; assembly: GCA_927399405.1. Taxonomy (NCBI): domain Eukaryota; kingdom Metazoa; phylum Arthropoda; class Insecta; order Lepidoptera; family Depressariidae; genus Agonopterix; species Agonopterix arenella. The sequence goes on from OV656704.1 coordinate 1,996,151, forward strand.
GGGATTCCTTCCGTCTATGGTGCTATTTATACAGAAGAGACGTGTGGCGGTTGCGGATTGTCAAAGTAACACCAATATAAACCTTATAGTACGTAGCATAGCGTCGTTTTTGTCGTAAAGGAAAATCGCGCCCGCGTCACCAGGCGACGTCACCTTGAGGTACGGGCGTAATTCTCCAAACGACGACGCTATGCTATGTACTATACTTAAGGTTTATATTGCCGCACTCCGCCCTCGCCACGTCCGCGCCACGTCACTTCTATATAAACCGCGCCTTAAAAACCATGTTTATTCAGTTTACACTTTAAACGTTGCACTAACCATTAATTATATCATAACCATAGTAATTGTGAATATGCGAACATTTTGTGAAGCCGGCCAGTCGCGATAAGCCTTATATAGTCGAAAGCGACCATTAAAAACGGATTCATTTACATAGCCAATTGGAGAAATATACAACATAATAAAATATTAATGTTGGATACAATTTACGTATAAAAGGTAACAAAGTACAATCGGTACGATAAAAAAAGAAAATTTTCACGATGTTTTATCACATTTTTATTTTAAAATACATAGTGTAAACAGTTGAATTAGGTAACCTCATGATGATGAGGACCGGTCGTTATGGCGATCCTTGGGGGAGGCCTAAGAAAGAAATAATAAAAAATAAACATCTTGGACATTGTCACACAAATTATTTGAATTATAGAATACATTATATAGATACAAACATCCATGACTCGGGTACATATATTCATCATATAAATATTTGTCCCTTACGGGATTCGAACCCGCAACTCTCGGCACAGCAGGCAGGTTCACTACTGTGCTACCGGGCCGTCGAAGAATAACTCTAAACAAAATCCACACAATTTTTGCCACCTAATCAAAAATGACATGTTGTATGAGTTTTTAAAGAACAAATTAAGGCTGCGTTTCTACCAGAGATGTGCGAGGTAGCGAGGCGGTGAGCGAGGAAAAAATCGACCAATGAGAGTGCTTCAATTTCCCAATGACGTGATCGAGCGAGCGCGCTATTGGCGGATTTTTTCCTCGCTCACGGCCTCGCTACCTCGCATATCTCTGGTGGAAAAGCAGCCTTAGAACACGGTACAGTTTTTTTGGTGACACATTTTGGGCATCATTTACATTTAGTGAACGTTCATCTGCTGAGATGATGAAGATGATACTGAAAAACGTTCCCCCAATGAATTTTAAACAAATTAAAAAAAAACTGTTTCTATTTGTATAATTATGTATACAAACGTGCGATCAGCTGGTTGCATGTAGTATGGGATGACTTTTTTTGCCATATTTCTTTTACCTTCTTATGGGTCAGTTCTTCCTATATTATATTATGTTGTATGTTGTGATTATTATCTTTTATTACGGCAAATACCTTTCATAAAATTTTAATTAAATAAGTTTCGAAAAGGCTCACCTAATTCAATATTGTAACAATAATTAAATTATTGTAAAACTTATTCATGCATTAATCTTATATAACAACGAGCGTTAACCCGCGACTTCGTCCGCACAAATTATATACCAGATTTTAAGTCAGATCATAAGCTATCAAACAAAAAAAGTTTCATCAAAATCGGTTCAGTAGTTTTTGCGTGATACTCGTTCAAACAAACACACAAACAAACAGACAGATAAAAAATCCAAAAATTCGTGAAATGGAATCAGGGACACTTAAAAACCATATCGTAACTTTTTTTTTGTTAATATCTTCAATGTACAGACAAACTTCCTGTTTCAGTTTTATAATAGTATAGATTAAAATATAACTAACTAAAATAAAACTAGCTTAATAGAATATTTACAATAAATAATTATAATCGAATTTACACTCAGTCATAAAGCCCTCCCCGGGTCATACCGTAAAGGAGCACATGACGCTTGTCGCATTTCCGCGTTGGATGGCGATGGACATTGGACAACCTTTGCATTAAGTAGTGCCCGGAGCGAGCGACGTTCCCCCTCTCCTGGAGTCGACAACCAAGCTCTTTAACAAAACTCAAAGCGTCACACCCCACCAGCTCGTGGTCTCAAAGGCCAGTGGCACAAAATAATATTTTTGCACTAGAGCCGAGTAAATGTCCCGCTTTTTGTCAGCCGCTACTTCAGCGGCGGCCCTGGCAGTCCGAACCGTGCGGATGTGAGCCAGCGAAAATTTAATAATTTTAAATCAAGAAAGTAGTTTTCATATATCGACGGTGTTATAGTGAAAGATTAAATTATTTTCGGAATATGAATTCCAGGAAACCATTTTAATTTAGTAGCTTTTACCTTTATCGCAGTGTCCATAAATTCAGAAGTACGATATTTAATGGATGGCTAGGTATATCCTAGAAATAACATCAAAGTGTTAGTTTCGAATCAGAATTTCCAGAAATCCGTGAACTGGGAACGGCGACAAAGCAAATTTTGCATGTCTTTGGTTGGGTGAAATTTCATCAAATCAAATCAAATCAATTACACATCACATTATACAGGTAATCGAAATAATCGAATATCTGAACTATTTTAAAACTGAAACAAAAAGTTTGTCTGTACATTGAAATTGGTTTTGGAGAAAAAAAAAAAAGTTACGATATGGTTTTTAAGTGTCCCTGAGTCCAAATCACCAATTTTTTGATTTGTTGTTTGTTTGCATGTGTGTTTGTTTGGTTGTTTGAGCATCACACAAAAACTACTGAAACAATTTTGATGAAACTTTTTTTGTTGAGTGATTTCTTATAATTATAATCTGTCTTAAAATCTGGTATATAGTTCGTGAGAAGTCTGCGGGTAAACTCTTGTAGGTACTTATACTATATTAAAAACAAAAATAGGCTCCATCGTAACTTCGATGATTTAGTGTTAAATGTGCAATTTAGGTTAATGCATTCATAATATTGTCTTACTCAACGCAAATGTATGGAGCAGCTGATTTATTTTTTGCGATTTAGAAGTTTGCTTCATAGTGTAGTGAATGTTGTTCGCTCCATCATCATCAGCCTATAAACTTCCCACTGCAAGGCACAGGCCTACCCTCAGGGAGGGTGCATGGGCATTAGTCCACCACGCGTGCCCAATAGGGATTGGTAGACTTCACAATTTCACATACACATCAGAATTTCTTCTTCAGTGTATGCAGTTTTCCTTCACCGTTTGAGAGCAGTCGGTATTACGTGCATACGTTAGAAAATTTCATTCTTCTTGGCATGTTGTCCATGCGGATTCGAACCCGGACCCCCATAATTGGGTCCATACCTCTCCGCAACGCGCCACCGACGCTCAAAAATTTCTGCACTGGCAAAATACCTAATTATGTATAAAACAGCATATGAATTTTACACGTTTGAAAATAACAGCATTCTTATTAACAAAATAAATAAGCGTGTAATTTAAAAACGTCAGATGCGGTCTTTTCAAATCGAATTCATATTGGCATCGCCATCGCCATTAAAAATGTGTCTAAGGGTAACTCGAAGAGAAGACAATTACTGTCAATCACGTGCATGGCGCTGCAGTTTCCCTCCCCACCTCCATCCTCTTTCCTCTTTCACGTAGAAGGAGCAGACTACAACGGACCTAAAATAATGATATTCGCGAAAACGGGACAGGCTTATACGCTAATCACTTTGAGTGAACGAGAGAAATTTTAGTTGTTTATCCCTTTCTGCGTATGCGGTATTTTTGTTGGATTCAGGTGAAATTTCAAAGAAAATCTGGCAACTGAGTCAAACCAAGGCATAAACTTTGGTCATATCTCCATCATTTTCCAGTATACGCGCTCTGTGTGTTTAGATAATATTCAGTCTACGCTCTTTCCACTCCTCAGTACTCAGTACCCACTGTAAAATAGCTTAATAGTTGAAGAACATAAATAGCTTAGTAAATTCAGGAAAATCGACCTATTTACTATCTACTAGGTACAGGGTGAAATTCAAAACATTCGAACAACTATTAGGGGTTTAGGGGAGACCTACTAGGTAAGGTACATCGTAGATAAATTGTTGTGAGGAATTTATGAGCGAGTATTTTTGTTTATCTTATCTAAACTATTATAAAACTGTAGCGGGAAGTTTGTCTGTACATTGAAGATATTAACAAAAAAAAAGTTACGATATGGTTTTTAGGTGTCCCTGATTCCATTTCACCAATTTTTGGATTTTTTGTCCGTCTGTTTGTTTGTGTGTTTGTTTGTTTGTTTATTTGTTTGTTTGTTTGTTTGTTTGAACGAGTATCACGCAAAAACTACTGAACCGATTTTGATGAAACTTTTTTTGTTTGATTGCTTATGATCTGACTTAAAATCTGGTATATAATTTATCTCGCTACATTGACGGGAGCCGGAGATATAAACATATAACCGCAAGTGCAACCAATGTACGGTGCCATTTCAATTTCAAGTAAGTAACACTAATTAAAATTAAAAGACTTGTAATAAAGTAAGCTGATTCTGAAGACTGCTTGATTTATAAATAGCGAAAATAACAACAAATTACAAAATAAATACCAATAATATTATAAATTTTATCATTGTCCAGTGCTGATGACCTCACCGGTTGTTAGTGTAACATTGTTCTTCTTTTTGGCGATAAAATCTTTCAAACTCCATGGAGAAAACCTTTGCATAACAAAAAAAACCTTAGTACTGGCCACAAGAAAAAAAGATTCGAACTACAAATTTCTTGACATTTTGTAGAATTACAGTGCAACCAAAGCAGGAGTAATTATTTAAAAAAAACTGCACGCAAATTTCAAACAAAGATAATATAATCATGATTTCAAATCAGCAGCCGAAAGATGTCTAAAACTCGATTTTTAATTCGGAATGTTTTTATTTACGTTGTAATCACACAGTTACGCAAGACTGGATAATACCTAATATTTTAAAGCAATTATAAGACAGGTAAGGAACTATTTTGAAATACCGTAAATTATTACTAAAATACAAACGAACGAACTCTAACAAATTAATAAGGATCGGTTTTTTATGCCGCCGATGCGATGTGCCGCCGTGCATTTTGCGCCCGATTCGATTAAGAGGATAATTTATTTTTCTACGGGCTCCATACAAAACGAAGCTTAGTTTGAACATTTAGTAATTAAAGTAAAAAATTAATGGTTTTAAAACAATCTAGAAGCCAATATCTGTGATTTCCTTTTAAATGTTTAGTTCTAAAGTTATCTTGACTCAAAGTTTGTAGTCCGTGCTGCGGTCCGTCCGTGTCGTATGTCGTCCACCATTTGGGCTCTCTCTGAGGAACCTGCCACAGCCCTACGGACTGTCGCTTGATATGAGCTTTACATAAATTAATGTAACATTCGGCAATAGCCGACTGCGTTCTTCCGGACGAAATTATTCGCTGGAATCCAGGCGCATACGTGTTGCCGTTGTTATAAATGCACGCAAATTGACAGCGAGTGCTGACCAGGCCATGTACCCGGACTTTAGATTTTCGATATAACGCGACCGTTTCGGTTCCGGTCCGAACTTCATTGTAATAGAGTTGACATAGGAACGATAACTTTCATGCAATTGCGACGTTCGAATGTCCGGGTCAAGAACAAAGAACATTGTATATAGTATTCGTCCAGGTAGACCCCTGCTGTCAAACGTCAAACGGTGACGTTGCAGTAAAATGCGGCCGGCACCGATTTCGCGCGTATCTGACCGAATTGCAAGATGTATATGGTCCTTCTTATATGCAGACAGTTTTTTAAGGGGATGATCAGACCATCATACTGAACAACTTTCTGTATGGGACCAAAGTCGAAATCACGAAAAAAAATCAACTGTTCCATACAAAACTGCAATCCTACTCTACAAAAATGTATGGGGCAGAAGATTTTTTTTCGCGATTTCGATGTTAGTCCCATAGAAAAAGCTGTTTGATGGTCTGATCATCCTCTTAAAAAAGTGTCCGCATATTAAGTTAAATAAATAAAGTAATATAATATATATGCACCCCGACGCGTTCCGTTCAGTGATAAAAATACTTAAAAAATAATTTTGTATCTGCCAGTACACTTGATTGTTTTCAGTAATGAAAAATGTAATCACGAAGAAGAACTAATAATCTCACTAATATTATAAACGTGAACGTTTGTGACGATGTTTGTAAGGTTGTAATGTTGTATGTTTGTGGCGCAATCACGCATAAACGTTATCGTGTCGACTTCAAATTCTGAAGTCGCTAAATAGTAGCTTGCCAGAATCAGGCAACCGATACTGCACCGTCGCTAGCGGTCATGAGCTCCTCCTGCGTGCAGATGTAAGGGCACGCAGGGCACGATGTGAGATGGGCCATCGTTTGTGGAGTTCCACACAAGCAAGTCACATTTTGCGCATCCGAGTATCCCCACCTGACCATGTTGTCCTTACTGCGACCGACCTGGGTTCGAAGTCGGTTTAAAGACTTCCAGGTCGCCCAAGGCAAGTCATGTCTAGGCGGGACACAAATGGCTCTCAGACGGCGACACAAATGGAGTTGGGAGGGACACTTTTTGTCGCCATAGAGTACACCTTGCTTGCGCTGGGCCAGTATTCAGGGGGTCGACACACTTCATAAAGCTGCGTCGGCTTGGCAGCCTTTGCGGCGCAGAAATAAAGCCATGCATGGGATGTCGTGTGTCGTCCACCATTTGGGCTCTCTCTGAGGAACCTGCCACAGCCCTACTTACATCTGGGGGCGCTATGCCAGCCAGTGGGTAAAGCAACTGTACCGGAGTCGGTTTCAAGCAACCAGTTATAATCCGACACGTTTCGTTTAGTGCCGGTATCCACCAGCTTGGCGTGGGCAGATCGGCCCCACACCGGGCACGCGTATTCTCCAGCGGAGAACGCGAGAAAAATAATTAAACAAATAAATAAATAACGGCACAGGCACAAACATTATTTTAATTATCCCAAACAAGCAATAAAGGCTTTTTATTGTGGAAACCATACAACAACGGCATAAACATATAACATCCAAGACCGAACCGGGACTCGAACCCAGGACTCTGGTTTGGCAGTCCGGCGTGGTAACCATTACACCAACCGGGTCGGCAAATACTAAAAATCCTCTTTCTTTTAACCTTTTCTAAAGTTAGTGTTCATAATTTTATCGTAGTATTGTTTTCATCTTAATAGATGGCGTTGGGTGTTTTTTTGAAGCAAGTACCATACTTAATTCACGCTCAAGACATCTCAGATATTCGGTCTTACAGATTTGATTGTATAGTTACTTACCGGCTGAATTCAAAAAATAATTAAATAAATAAATAATGCTTACAGGAACATTGTTATGATTCCAAGCAAGCACTATAGGCTTTTTATTATAGAAACCATACAACAACGGCACAAACATTTATAACATCCATGACCGAACCGGGTTTCGAACCCAGGACCCTGGTTTGGCAGTCCGGCGAGGTAACCATTACACCAACCGGGTCGTCAACTATCAAAAATCAAGTTTTCAAAAATTTTATCGTAGTAATTTAATCGTAGTATTATTTTCATCTTAATAGATGGCGTTGGGAGTTTTTTTAAAGCAAGTATGCTACAATTATTAATTCAAAAACTTAGCTATAGCAGGAGCTTACAAATTTAGTTGATTATATAAGGTCTAAAAAAATTAGGTGAAACTGTTTTAAGGGTATGCTCATACCATTAAACTGAACAACTTTCTCTACGGGACCAATATCGAAATCTCGAAAAAAAATCTTCTCCCCCATACATTTGTGTTTGCAGTTTTGTATTGGAAATCATTTTTTTTTTCGCGATTTCCATATTAGTCCCATAGAGAAAGTTGTTCAGTTTGATGGTCTGAGCATACCCTTAAAATAGTTTCAGCTAATTTTGTTAGACCTTATATTATCGTTGTAATACATCGTTGTAAGTATATTGATTGTTTGAGTCCAATCTGAGCCAATGCTACGGAATGATAACCTTATTTTACAGAAAGGATGAATTTTGTTGCAGTAAGTCTTGCCAAATTTTTGTTTTGTTTGATTTTCGGTCTCAATTATGATTTTTTGAGGGTTTGTGCAACTTAACTATAGAACATCATTCTACCACAACGTATAAAAAGGTACCTACGTATCTAAAAGGTCCTTCTTATATTATAACACCACAGGTCGGTAATGTAGCTACTTACATAATTGAAAATCTTTTTTAGCAAAATGACCATTAGCTTGCTAGAATATTATTATTTTAGCTCTTGCCTTCACCATTTTACACTAGCCCGCGTGGTAGAGTATCCTCTAACGTTTATACGTGAGTGGAGGTCTGTGACCCGCAGTGGGTCGTAAGATGATTATTATGCTGCTCGACATAAATGAAAAACTAATAAACGACGAACAGTAGAAAAATTAAAGTGATGGATCCAGTGAATGACTTTTAAATCGGATACCTACAGAATTACTTGGGGTACTTTCTGATTTTGATTTAGCTTAAGTTCATGACTTTCTTATCTTATTATGGGAAATGGCAAGCCAGCAACACTTCGACCCAATGGTATCTTTTGTATTGACCCCTACATATTATTTTCTTCATCCTTGAAAAACTTGGAAAATGAGGGAGGCAATAGCGTTCAGGGTAAGAAACATGTAATGAATAACCATCTCTCAGGAATCACATACGTTTACCCACCAAGACATCGCAGTCACACAGTACAAATGTTCCATGGTTTCCTCCTCGTCTCCACACGCTCGGCAACCGGGATCTAGAGTGAACTTTATCGTGCCTGTTGCGTAGTGCCCGGTGAGGGCTCCAACGATGGCACGAGCTTTGCTGCTGCTGTTGTTCAGTATGAACTGTGGGATTCGTGGTGTAATATTGCTGTTATACTCTGACACCAGGGCTTTGCCCACATGATAATAAGAAGATTGCTGATGAATTTCCTGCAGTGTTGCAGACCCGAGAGGCCAGAGCATTCTAGCCTGTGACTTTTATTAGCCCATTCCTTAATCGCCATTCTAATGTTACATGCCAGGATTCCTAGACTTGGTTCGGACCATGACCTTCATGACCTTAGACGAGACATAAGACAAAATTCCATGTCCACGCAGACGAAGTCGCGGGCAAAAGCTAGTACTATTATAAAACTGTAACAGGAAGTTTGTCTGTACATTGAAGATATTAACAAAAAAAAAGTTACGATATGGTTTTTAGGTGTCCCTGATTCCATTTCACCAATTTTTGGATTTTTTGTCTGTCTGTTTGTTTGTGTGTTTGTGTGTTTGTTTGTTTGTTTGTTTGTTTGTTTGAACGAGTATCACGCAAAAATTACTGAACCGATTTTGATGAAACTTTTTTTGTTTGATAGCTTATGATCTGACTTAAAATCTGGTATATAATTTGTGCGGACGAAGTCGCGGGTTAACGCTCGTTTTCTATTAAAACGTGTTACTACAGCAATACAAAACGCAGAGTGAAGAGTGGGCAGGAAGTATTCCAAAACACTAACATATGCTAAAATGCATATGCTATTGCTGAATGTTGTTCATAAAATCGACACCAAGAGAGACTGATGCATGCAGACGTGTAACAAATAGACATAATTAATTAAAGTTGAAGTCTTGCATTAGACGGGTGTAACCACGCTAACCCTTCCGCAGACTTCCGTAAGGTCACCAGACCGGCACGGTGTGATACAAGTGATGAGCTATAGAGTTGTTGAGCAATGAAAGATCTGTAGGGATAATGTAAAAGTTATTAATTATCGATCAACAGTATTTATGACTCACAGAAAAAAGAACCATTAGAAATCGCATGAGGACTATATAGTTCGAAAACTAGCAGCGTGACCAAAAATATTAAAAAACTAATCAAATTAAATTCAACCTTATCTACTCGTACATAAAGTTTTATGACAGAATTTTCTTAAAATGGTCATAGTGATGTAAAAATGGAAATGGATAGTTGCGAGCTCTCGATCTATTTGTTCTGGATCTATCCAGACAAAGCGCAGTTGTCTTCGCTCTAGAGAAGTGGAAAAAAAGAAAAAGAAAGCAGGCCTCGCTACCCTGTGGGACAGCAGCTAAGAAGATTGATGATGGTCATAGAGATTTACTGAATATGACCATTATTTGAAAGAAATGTATGAAAATATACAGGGTCCTTCTTAATACGCTGACAATTTTTAAGGGGATGATCAGACCATCCAACTGAACAACTTTCTCTATGGGACCAACAACGAAACCGCGAAACAAACCAGTATCCCATACATTTAGCTCGAGTAGATTAATTTGTAGTTTAGTATGGAACATCCGATTTTTCTTCACAATATCGGTATGGTCCCATAGTGAAAGTTCAGTTCGACGGTCTAAACCACTCCTCCTGTTTATTTGTATTTTTGTAACACCTTCTATTCCATGTTTCATGCACTTTGCTTATAGCTTGGACCGCGCCGTAATGACCTATCGAGGCCACCCCAACAATATTGGTTTAATTGGACCCACTACTGAATTCCAGAGCCCAGTTCAAGGGTTAGGCTATCCGTCGGTTAGTTCTTGTAATTACTTAGGACTAACTGCTAGCATTAATTTAGTTTAAATGCTTATGGTCTTTCGGGTAATCTGGCAACACTATCTGAGTTGCTGTGACAAAATATTTAGTAGGTTCATTTTGAAAAAAGAATCGTTTTAGTAATAAACATAGCATTAACGTTTGCTCAGTAATTTATTAGTATTCTCAGAATATCCATATTTCACTGCCAGTTCATGGTCTCATTTCTAGAATGAGGAGGGGTCCTCATCGTTTGTCAGTTCTTCGACAGATATGACCAGCCCATTGCCACTTTAGCTTGCTAATTTTCAGAGCTCTGTCAACCAATTTAATTCTTTGACATATCGCCTCATTCTTGATATCTCTTAGATACAAACTTGCTGAGCGACTTTTAATTAGTCTATGGTCCTTTTTTAAGGTGGGGAAATCTTCATGAATACCTGTTGCCTTGGTGACGACAGTGGTGGGTAATGCTTGACTCTTGCCAATTAAAACCCCACGGTGTTCTTGTCGTCTCGTAATGGGGTTGCGGGAACGCGTAAGCTCTCTTCCGCAACCCCGGTGACACTCCTGCTCAAGGTCCATCTTCTGTAGCCAAAGGTGGCTCCGGATATCCGGATCCTCCTCTTTATATTGCCGTGTGTGTTAAACACTTTGACACACAACACTCTCAGGAACTTATCGCCGACTTCCTCACGCCATCAGGTACCCAAGTGCTCCCATTTAGGGAGGCAGGTGGCGATCTTGCGCCAATCTACTTCCGTCAACGGTATCTTTCGGCAGATTGGGTGAGCGAGGGCATCTTTCTTTCCCACCCACTCCTCCGATTCCTTCTGTGACATGACCTCTTCACAAAAGCCCGCCGCTTGGTCCTAATCTAACCTAACCTAACCTAACCTTAGTCCAATCAAAACCAAGAAATCACTCGTAAAAAACAAATGGTGTTGAAGCGTAGTGAGTAGTTTACAACTTAAAATTAATAAAATAAAAACATTTAAAACTATGTACAAACATCCCAGACACTTTAAATTTAAACTTTACGCTTTCAAAAAAGCAAAGTTCGAGACGCCATTGTGTGATTCCACAGTTGTGTTGTTAAAGACTAGTTTAAGAAATAACTAGTGCAGGTATGTTATAAGATAGAGTTCAGAAAAAGTTATAAATAGCGTGTTGTGAAGCGAAGTAGGTTTATTGATTGAATAAGTATATAGGATAGTATATAGGATATAAATTACTGAAAAAAAATCTTTTACAAATATTACCGGACATTAGTGACTATAAAATTATGACGAAACATCTTATCAAAATCTGGTTAGAAATAGCAAAACAGTTTAACAATTTATAACCAGATTTTGATCAGGTACCGTGTCACATAATAGTTTGATAGTCACTACCTATAACATTTGATCCGTGAATATGCGTTATACAGGTGGAAAAAAAAGGCCGTGGTTGGAGGGAAAGTACCCTTAATATTTATGATGGCAAATTTTACTGAAAGGAAACATTCCTTTAATTTAATTAAAATTGCATTTAAAGATTTTTGAAAAATCATCTGCTTGAGCCGGGAATCGAACCGGTGAAACGTGAAAAAAAACATCCTGTATTTTATGATACCAACCGAAAGAGTCATTCATAAGGATCAATTTCTTTTAAACAACATAGCATCTTAAATTAAAGAAAAACCAAGAAAAAATGATTTTTTTATTGTTAAACTTACTATCTAAAGAAAATTCTTTACTTAACTTATAAATTGCTCAAAATGAGACCCATTTCTTTAGATAGTGAGTAAGTTTAACAATGAAAAAATCATTTTTTCTTGGTCTTTCTTTAATTTAAGATACTATGTTGTTTAAAAGAAATTGATCCTTATGAATGATACCAATCATAAAATACAGGATGTTTTTTTCACATTTCACCGGTTCGATTCCCGGCTCAAATAAAGGAATGTTTCCTTTCAGTAAAATTTGCCATCATAAATATTAAGGGTACTTTCCCTCCAACCACGGCCTTTTTTTCCACCCTGTATATTATTTACTTAATAGGTGCTTCTGATTGAGACCACCCAACTGAACAACGAGTCCAACATCATAATCGCAAAAAAACGTAATGAATGAGGTCCCAATCCATCTCATTTAAAATCGGATAAACGGGTTGCTTCAGACCATTAAACTGAACAACTTTCACTATGGGCCTAATTGAAATAGCAAAAAAAGGTTTTTTCATTGAACGTTTTTTTTTCGCGATGTTAATCTTATAGTAACATTTCTACAGTTTGAAGGTATGAGTATGAAGCAGCCCTTAAATTATGTAACGCATTTAAATTTAAATCCTATAGAGGCTGATGATGATATCTCAGAGATACATCAAGCATATAACTCTCTCTATAACTCGCTGAGCTATTTATCTATACTATTATAAAACTGTAACAGGAAGTTTGCCTGTACATTGAAGATATTAAAAAAAAAAAGTTACGATATGGTTTTTAGGTGTCCCTGATTCCATTTCACCAATTTTAGGATTTTTGTCTGTCTGTTTGTTTGTGTGTTTGTTTGGGTGTTTGTTTGAACGGGTATCACGCAAATACTACTGAACCGATTTTGATGAAACTTTTTTTGTTTGATAGCTTATGATCTGACTTAAAATCTGGTATATAATTTGTGCGGACGAAGTCGCGAGTTAACGCTCGTACTATTATAAAACTGTAACAGGAAGTTTGCCTGTACATTGAAGATATTAACAAAAAAAAGTTACGATATGGTTTTTAGGTGTCCCTGATTCCATTTCACCAATTTTTGGATTTTTTGTGTGTCTGTTTGTTTGGGTGTTTGTTTGGGTGTTTGTTTGTTTGTTTGAACGAGTATCACGCAAAAACTACTGAACCGATTTTGATTAAATTTTTTTTGTTTGATAGCTTAGGATCTGACTTATAATCTGGTATATAATTTGTGCGGACGAAGTCGCGGGTTAACGCTCGTTTCTAGAATAAAGTTATAATACCTTATAGTAATAGAGGAACTGACATGAGTTGTCAAATGAAACCGTTTTTGGAGGTATTCAGGAGATTATCGGCAGGAAAAAATTCGAGCACTGTCTATAATACGGAGTCAAACGTGAAATCGTAGATAATTTAATGAAATAGTAATAATTAGTATATTTCAGAAAATTATCTACGATTTCACTTTCGATTCACAATTATTCACAGAAACCGAATTTTTACCCTGCGGCTGAGATAAGATACCCAAAAACGGTTCTATTGCCTCGCGTCACGTATCTCTTTCTATTATACAGTAGTGCCGCTAGGTACATCTCGCTCTTTCAGCTGTCAGTTGCTCTATTCCGTAAGCGTAAGGTATTATAACTTTATGATTTCTAGCCAAAGACCTTCAATATTAAATCACTTTGTTTCTAGTCAATGAAAATAGGTCATCTAACCAATATGGATCAATAATCGACAAAATTATACAATAGGACAACTGACAAAACAATCACCCCTTATAAAACGAAACAAAGACATCTTTTGTTTTGTATTTTCTAGCTCAAGATATCTAGACATAAGCTGGAGCTAGCTTTGTTTAGTCTAGATACAAAGATTGGCGTTGCCTTTGCTTCTTCATGAAATTAGAAAAATACGGAAACATTTTATATCCGATGCGGTAAGGAGAAAATGTTTCGTACCTATACAGGGTGAAATCGAAGACATTATGACTCAAAATCTCGGACGTTATTTAATTTGGACTAAATCTATTTTTAAAACTAGCCTTATCTCGAGTATAACACTATCTTAAATTTTGTCGATTGATTTCAATTTCACCCTGTATAGCTGTTTAGTCTTGTTTGACCTGTTTATGTATATCCAATTTATTTATTTAAAAGATTTCTACCCCTTGTCTAACCCTACCCTTTAAGTTTGGCCTATTATACCTTTATACAGGGCGAAAACAGTTGCATTACTTTGAGGGGTACCCATAGTACTGGACAACTTTCCCTAAGAAAAGTGAAGAAAATTCGCAAACAAAAAAATTCTACTTTCCATACAGACGTTTGATCAGTTGATTGCATTTAGTATGGAAAGTGGAATAATTTCTTTCATGGGTACAATCACCCTTTAAAGTAATGCAACTATTTATCCTAACACCCTGTATTTCAGTGGAAATGACATGGGGGATCTTAAAAAAATATCTATTCTTAATAGTTTGTAAACTAAAATTTAGTTTGATATCAGTGACAGCATAATATTTATACAGGGTGTAACAAAACATACAAGCAATATTTAAATGGGTGGCTTATAAAAGACCATCAAACTAAAAAACTTTTAGTATCTAATGGGGCCAACATCTTTAAATTAGTTTAAATATATAACTAGGGTGTTTTGTTACACCTTTTAAATAATATTCTGGTAAACCATTATTTGTCATTGAAGCGTTATGGGGATAAAATTCGGAGCGCGCTCCATACAAACGAAGTCTGGTTATATTTTCAATAATAACCAATTAAAGTCAATGACTTTATTCACAAACAATCTAGAAACTAATCTCTATGCTTTTTATGAGTCAGATTTTCGTTAAAATTTAGTTTTAAAGTTAAACTGCCTCCTAGATTTCCATACAAATCTTAAATTAATTCTAGCATTGAAACTGTATAAATTTTTACGAAAATTTGTCCCATTATAAAAATAGAAATTAGTTTCCAGATTGTTTTTGAAAAAAATTAATCATTGACTTTAATTGGAACTATGGCCAAACTTCGTTTGTATGCAGCGCGCATTAGCGCTTTAGGAATACAGAACACCCTGTATTCATCGTACGGAAGATTTCACCGACAAATCTTGTAATTACATTAAAACTGAACAAACTGCCTGAAACAAGACCGTAAAACAGTAATTCGTCAAACTTCGCGCTGCAAACAGTCAAATTAATTTTGTATGTAGATTCTTTGATGTGGTTGGATTCGATTAGGGTGGCGCGTTTCTTCCTGACTACTGTCACATGAGTAAATTACCCACAGAAAGAAAACTTCGACGCAATCGATCTAGTGGACTATATACAGGATGAAATTGATGTCATTAGCATCCTTTAAACTAAGAGTCTACCCATAAAACTGAACAACTTTTACTATAGGAGCAAACCGAACGGAGCAAAAAAAAAATCTGATGTTCCATAGTAAACTACAGTGCCGTGCCGACTCGACTCAAATGTAGGCAAAAGCAATTTTTTTTTGTGGTCCGATTGGTTTGCTCTCATAGTAAAAGTTGTTATGTTTGATGGGTAGACACTTAGTTTAAGAGGATGCTAATGATATCAATTTCACTCTGTATACGGGAAATGAGCGTCGGTGGCGCGTTGCGTAGAGGTATGGACACCCAATTATGGGGGTCCGGGTTTGAATCCGCACGAACAACATGCCATGTACCAATGAGTTTTTCTAACTTATGTACGTAATACCGACTGCTCTCAAACGGTGAAGGAAAACATCGTGAGGAAACCTGCATACACTGAAAAAGAAATTCTGATGTGTATGTGAAGTCTACCAATCCGCATTGGGCACGCGTGTTGGACTAATGCCCATACACCCTCCCTGAGGGTAGGCCTGTGCCCAGCAGTGGGACGTTTATAGGCTGATGATGATACGGGAAATATTGGGCGAGCCTGTCACGTGATGATAGAAACAAAGCTAAATGATCACAGTACCGTAGCTTTTTTCAAAGGACTTCAATGTTTGTCCTACAGTTAAATTTAACACCCTGTAAACTATACAGGTTAGGTGCTGCTTCATACCATCAAACTGAACGACTTTCACTATGGAATCAAAATCGAAATAGGGAAAAGATACATTTTTTGTTCCGTAGAAAACGTATTTACGTAAACGTAACCATTTGGTTACACGGCCAAAATGTATGGAACAGATAGTATTTGTTCGCTATTTTGATGTTGGTTGTATAGTCATAGTTGGTTAAGTAGGTATGTACAGTACGACCAGGAAAATAATTTCTCTCGTCAATCTTCGTTTGCGCAGAGCAGACCCGAGTCCTTGACAAAATTCGAAGTCATTTCAGTAATCAAAGGGTACAAAGTAGGGTGGTAGGTGTAAAAAAAAAATATACGGTCGAATTGAGAAACCTCCTCCTTTTTTGAAGTCGGTTAAAAAGGCGGCACATCCTGATTGGTCAATATAATTTCGCGCGCTATTAAAAACTGCGCAAGTGTACATCCGTAAGACTTATAAACTTGGTATTACTGTGATATGTACATACTGAAGTATGTAACGTATTTCAGTTCTGTATACTAACATCAGCTTTACACCCGTTTTTTTATTTTTGTATGCCAGCTTCACAGTCCCTTAAACTTAAAGAATATTATTTTAATTTCCTAAATCTTTTCCGGAGACATAATTTTATGTGGAAATATGACGACAATGATTTATGGGGTCTCCCAAAGGAAACAAAATATTAAAGGGGTCTCCACATTTTCTGAGAAAAACAATGTAAAGGAATTTCCAAGGTAGGTAGGTAAATAGACGAGAAATATTTGACGCAATTATCGAATTCCGGGATGAAAACATTGCTTTGAAACAATAAATGAAATGACATGTTTTATTTCCACCAAAATACATTCATTACTGAATATTTTCCTGTGTACTGAACAGGATGTTAAAGTTATTTGTGTTTATCATCATCAGCCTATCATCGTCCACTGCTGGACATAGGACTCTCCCAAGGCGCGCCACAAAACTCTTTCCTCGGCCTTCCTCATTCAGTCGCTCCCCGCTACCTTTTTTAGGTCGTCTGTCCAGCAGGCAGCAGGACGTCCCACACTACGTCTACCAGTTCGCGGTCTCCACTTCAGAACCCTGACACCCCACTGGTTGTCAGTTCTTCGGCAGATATGACCAGCCCATTGCCACTTCAGCTTGCTAATTTTCTGAGCTATGGCAACCACTTTCGTTCTCTGACGTATCACTTCATTTCTGATGTGATCTCGCAGAGAAACACCAGCATTGCTCTCTCCATAGCTCGCAGCGCGACCTTGAATTTATGAACTAGTCCTATCGTCAGGGTCCATGTTTCCGCACCATAGGTCATTACTGGTAAGACACACTGATCGAACACCTTCGTTTTGAGGCATTGTGGTAGAGCCGAGGAAAATATGTGGCGGAGTTTCCCGAAAGCAGCCCATCCTAGTTGGATGCGCCTAGCGGCCTCCTTGTTGAAGTTTTTTCCATCTAGTCTTATAGTCTGTCCAAGGTAGACATAGTCTTGTACAACTTCGAGCGCCGCCTCACCGACGTAAACCGCCTCTGGCTCGACATGAGAATTAAGCATGACTTTCGTCTTGTCTAAGTTCATGCCGAGACCCACCCGTCGGGAAGCGGTATTAAGGTCGCTAAGCATGCCACTGAGGTCCTGCAGCGATTCCGCCATGACGACGATGTCATCGGCAAAACGCAGGTGTGAGATGCACTCGCCGTTCACACATATGCCTCGTCCTTTCCAATTGAGCGTCTTGAAGACGTCTTCCAGCGCATTGGTGAACAGTTTCGGGGAAATAACATCCCCCTGTCTCACTCCTCTTAGCAGTTGGATCGGCTTCGTCTGCTGATTGTGTACTTGAACGGATATAGTGGCGGCGTCATATAGACATCTGAGCACCTCAATGTATCGCCAGTCGATCTGGCAAGCAAGGATTCCAGAACAGCCCAGGTCTCGATCGAGTCGAAGGCTTTCTCATAGTCCACAAAGGCTAGACACAGAGGCTGATTATACTCCTCAGTTTTCTGTATAATCTTCCTTACCGTGTGGATGTGGTCTACGGTACTGTAGCCTTTCCGAAACCCGGCTTGCTCTGGGGGCTGAAACTCGTCGAAATCGTCGTCATCAAATCCCGGTGCAAGGGATGTTACCTATACGTTTGTGCCGTTTGGTTGTGTGGTTTCTATAATAAAGAACCAGTAACTTACTTTTGGGATCATTACTATACAATGTGTTAATAAATTAACGCAAAACTAGAAAGTATTTTGTTTAGAATCGAGAGCAAACTGTAATTATCATGGTTTCAACACAGGTAATTTTTTTCAAAATATTAAATAATTTGTTAGAAAAAATTTTAATTTTCTTAACCCGATGTCAACCCACCCCACGGGCATACTCGCCCTACTTACTAACAAAACAAGATTATTAAAATGTATCCATGAGTGCGCTACTCATTCATTGCTGAAAAAATAACAAATCATTTTTGCCTCAAAACTTAAAATGCGAATAACTTTAAATATTAACCATCAAAATAATTATTAAATATTTATTTGAATCTTATTATTTTGTTATAAATCAGTTGGGGTGTATGAGGTTTTGCGCTTATTCATTAACACGTTCTTAGATTCTTAGATTCTTTATTGTACACAAAAACATAATTATGAAAAAAAAATTACAACAAGTCGTGATGTACAAAGGCGAGCTTAACTCTAAAAGAGTTTTCTTCCAGCAAACCGTTGAGTGAGAGGAAAACTAATATGTTTGGGTAAAATAAGTGTGCACACAAATAAAAAACTACTTAATTATGAGATAGTAAAATGAATACCTATAAGATAAGAAATAATTTAAGATACACCTATACAAATAAAAATACTTACATAAATAATAATATCAAATAAAATAATATGAACCTACATATATTATATACATACATATAACTACTACGACTTTATTTAGATAGGTAATGCTCTCTAACTCTCCTCTTAAAGATGTCCAGCGAAGGACTAGCACAGATAGTATGCGGCAATGAATTCCATAACCTGGCCGCATGAACTGTGAAAGAATTCCCATACAGACTAGAAGTGTGCAAGGGACACGCTAGAAGCAGCGATGTGATTGATCTGCAAGGCTTACCGCGTGGTACTAGGTAGTTAAACCGTTCACGAAGATATGAAGGGGAGCACGGATTATTTAAAATATTGTACAAAGTAGAAACAATATGTGCATCTCGCCTTAGACGGATAGGAAGCCACTTTAATTTTTTTCTAAAGTCTGATACGTGGTCAAATTTACGTAATCCGAATATAAACCTAATGCACAAATTTTGAAGACGTTCAAGCTTATTTAGTAGTTCCTCAGTGGCGTCAAGATAACAGGTGTCAGCGTAATCAAGAAGAGGAAGAAGAAGTGACTGGGCCAAGGTAACTTTAGTTTCTAACGGTAAAAATCTATGGAGAAGCTTAAGAGAGTGGAACGAGTAATGGACCTTTCTACTTACTTCGTTAATATGGCTAGACCATGACAAGTTGCAGTCAAAAATTACACCCAGATTTTTAACACTCTTTGCAAAGGGTATTATCACGTCGTCATAAACAATACTCGGCAGATTATCATGATCAAGTGAATTATGCATGTACCTACTTCCAATAATAATAACTTGAGATTTCATAGGATTTACCAGGAGACCATATGATTTTGCCCATTTGCTGATGTTACTGAGATCGTTGTTTAAAATGGCAAAAGCTTCAGAACAGTCATCATTCTTAAAATGTCGATAAAGCTGCAAGTCGTCTGCGTATAGATGATAGTGAGAAGATATAATTAGAGTGAGAGCATTAATAAAGATAGAAAAAAGAAGAGGAGAGAGTACGCCACCTTGAGGTACACCCGCAGCGAGATCGCACCAGTCAGAGGATGCCTCTTCCGAGCGGACACACTGTGAACGACCCCTGAGGTACGAGTCAAACCAGCTGATTGCTGTAGGAGATACATTAAGAGACGACATTATTCACGTTGTAAAGCCTGTAAGCGTTATTTATTAAATTTTCCAGTAAAGTCTGCTAAAATAAATACTTGTCACATAATAATTATTATACTACGATTTGTCTTGCCCATTTCCCATTATTTGGGGTCGGCGCAATATGTCATCCTCTTCCATTCATCTTCCTTAGACGTCGTTTCAACACTCACTCCTTTTTTACACATATCATCCTCCACACAATCCATCCATGGATTATAATACATAACATTTAAAATAACATAACATAAATTATCATTATTTGCACACCAAAAAGTAATAGAAAATACATGTACAATAATAAATGAAAGTACATGAACAAGGGGTATAAAAGGCGGCATTATCACTCAAGGTTAGTAGAAAACTTATTGTAGTTTATCATAATTATGTTGTTTTTTGTATACAATAAAGAATCTAAGAAAACTATTTAACATTAAAAGAATCTCACATTTCATCCCCCATTATCAGTATACACTAATCATTAATCAATTTCCCTTTCGACGCATGTTAGGTCTGACACCAATAAAACTTCTTAGAAATAGGGCAACAAGGGTTCTCACGCAGCCTATTATGTACGTAAGTGAATATTGATTGATTGATTGTTTCAAACAAGGTAACGTAAAGATCGGATATCGGTTGTTAGAGCAATACCTTACAGAGGTCTGCTAACCATTATTCGTTTGTGCTTATTGGCTAGGTATCGGTCGCACTTATAGAGATCTAATAAACATTTTAGTTGACCAAGTAATTGTCACGTTCGCTTATTGGTGTGGACCAATCAGCGACAAGTGTCGTTTATATTCTCCTTTTAGAAACCAACAATAATATCCATCGAATTCACTATAATTAATCATTAACATTATATCACAGAATCACAGTACAAAACATTGTCAACAACGATTTTCTTTTTTATTCAATGTTGCCAACAATAATAATGTTAGTTGGGATTGTCTGACGACTTGCATTGCAATTCTTAATTTAATTTGATAAAACTCCAAATTCATTTATATAGTTTTCATAGCATATAACTAGTATTCCAACAAGTGCATTGGTATTAATATTTTTAATTTTAATGCATTCTGGGACTCACAATTTTGATTTCTATGTTGCGTAACGATTTTTTTTTTAATGTTTTGTGATAGACTATTCGTCACTAAATAGTTCTGGTTACAGTTTAAAAGTCCAATTAATAATTACTTTCCACCTCTTCTAACAAAACTCCGTAAAATGATTGGCCTATTTTGGAGCGCAGTGTAGAGTTTCTGACACGATCCGTTCTTTTATCACATTAGGTTAAAAGATTGTTGATCGTGGGTTTGTGCGATCAGTGATAGATCTATGCAATAAAGATGCGATGCGACTGCTGCTCGCATGCTCTTGCGTCTGGCCTAGTAAACCAGTTTTAAAATCATGTGGCAATCAAAGCAAAGTATAACTTACAGCGCTAATAAATAAAACGTAATTTCGTACAGTCATCAAAAGACGATGAAAAGTTTTCATAATGTTCATAAGTTTTTATCAACTTTTCTGCTGACCGTACAACGTAGTCGTAGAAACGAAAACAAGGTCTTCTAACTTCGATAACAAGAAACGTTCAACGTTTGAAATTCTATTTCTATAGTCGGTTACGTCACTGCCAAGTTAGATTTTCTAAGAAAAGCATTCTTTAAGTGCACTGTCGTGTATTTAAGAGCGAGCTGTTACTTCGCTATACGGGTGTAAGAAAACACCCTAGTAATACTTAAAGGGGGCTCAGATCATCAAACTTAACAACTTTCACTATGGAGCCAACGTCGAAATCGCGAAATAAAAATCGGCTATTTCATACAAAACTGTAGTACCAGCTCGACTCAAATGTATGGGACAGCTGGTTTTTTATTTTTTCTCGGTGTTGGCTCCATCGTAAAAGTTGTTCAGTTTGATGGTCTGAGCATCCCATTAAGTATTACTAGTGTGTTTTGTTACACCCTCCTCATCCAAGATCGAAATTGCGAATGAAAATATGCTGTTTCATACAGAACAGTTCCAACTTCGCAAACGCCAAAAAAAAACTGCTCTCCCATACATTTGAGTCGAGTCGGTACTCGACTCAAATGTATGGGAGAGCTGATTTTTTTTGCAATTGCGAAGTTGGGCTCCATAGTGAATGTTGCTCAGTTTGACAATCTGAAGCACCCCCAGAAGTATTATCTATCTATCTATAACCTCACGCCTCTTTCCCAGTGGGGTAGGCAGAGACCAGGGCGCGCCACTTACTACGATCCTTAACATACTGCCTTTGCAATCCTATTAGTTAGTTAAGTATTACTAGGGTGTTTTGTTACACCCTGTATTATTTTATCGAACTTATGCTTTATCTTTGAATTTACCCTGTGCAAGCTGCCCACAAAACATAATATGAACTAACCAATAGTGAGAGAACCGTGGAACAAGAGGAAATAAGCGGATTTGCGCTACAAAGTTGTCCAATCAGCGCTCTGAAGTGCCCCCGGGCCTTTGATCGTAAAACAAAAACTTTTCTTTACGAAAACAGTCAATAAGATCGCTGGAACTTTTTCAACTAGAAAATCGATTTCCTTACTTATTTTCTTTTTAAGTTAACTCCATACCTAAACTCACGACACCGTTCCTTTCGTGGTGGTTAGAAAGTAGGAAGGTACGGTCTGACCCGCCTTGCGCTTATAAACGGTTCAGCGGTTCCCGAATTCTATTGGCTACGGAATCTTTGACTATTTATTATTTATTTCTGTAGCCTTGCAGTAGCATTTCACCTCTGCCACGGTATAAGATCAATTAATCATGTGCATTTACACTCAATTTTATACCTTATCACTAAACGAGACAGCCTATAATTGCGAAACAATAATACTTAGAACTTTTGGGGTTTACACGAGACTACTTTCATGATTTTTAACATTCAAAATTAGAATCTAAAGTTATGGGAATAAAATCCAAAGTTGTGGATTTCATGTTATCTCGCCCCCCGCAAAAAGTGGCAGAAAT
The DNA here is from genome assembly GCA_927399405.1 of Agonopterix arenella. Taxonomy (NCBI): domain Eukaryota; kingdom Metazoa; phylum Arthropoda; class Insecta; order Lepidoptera; family Depressariidae; genus Agonopterix; species Agonopterix arenella. The sequence goes on from OV656704.1 coordinate 2,019,407, forward strand.
GTTTGTTAGTAGAATTACACGCGTAACTAGTCCCTATATAAGGTCTAACAAAACTAGCTGAAACTATTTTAAGGGGATGATCAAACCATCAAATTGAACAACTTTCTCTATAGGACCAATGTCGAAATCGCGAAAAAAAAAATCAGCTGTTCCATACGAACGTACTCGCCCTAAATGTATGGGACAGCAGATTTTTTTCGCGATTTCGATATTGGTCCCATAGAGAAAGTTGTTCAGTTTGATGGTCTGATCATCCCCTTAAAATAGTTTCACCTAATTTTGTTAGACCTTATATAAGTAGTCAAAGTACTCAACCCTTTTTGGTTCACCTTTTTGGAGCGGAACCCGAGCTCAAGTAAGAAATGTACTTTAGCTGTAACATTGTTTTCTTATATGTAAAATCACACCATACTGAGGCTTTTTGACTCCGTGTTCGCATCTTGTAAGTATATGCAGTTTGACTTTTTGTGCACCTTTTATTTGGTGCACCAAGACATCATACACTGAAGCATCCTGGTAGGTCAACAGAACCAATGAAAGAACTTAGAGCACCCAGGGGTAAAAACTTCGGGCGATACTGGGATTCCGTGGCGGTGGATCGGGTAGTGGGGGTCGGTAAAAAACAGCCTGGGCTGCAATCGCGGTAAATATTCGGTGATTGAACTGTTATTGGACTACGTTCGAACCATAACTTTTGACACATTTGGTATTGCGCTAATCGCGGTACTGCTCTTGACAGCCGTTAGAGCCTTTTTGACAAATCGCTCAGACGTTATTGGCTGTCAGTTACATAGAGTTTAGCGCAATGTGGAATTTAGCACAGTTGAATAGTAATTGCATTGCAATGTGATTAGAACTGAAATTGGATAAGAATAGAACTTCGATGTTTTAACATAGCGCAATCGGGCTCCTGAGATGTGCCTTGTCTCGTCTGTTAACGTCAGAAAAATTAGGTTAGGAGAGGCCTATGCTCAGCAGTGAACATGAAGCAAAAAAAAAAAATGCGTATTGGAATCCCTTCCAATGAATTTTTCAATCTTTACCCGTACTAATCTGGTTTGAACGTAAATACTTATTTTCAATGTTAAAATTCAGTCCAAAATAAGGCTTCAAATCTGTTATTGTCATATAAATATAACAGACTTACCTCATCTCAATTCACGGTATCCAAAAATAGACCAAATCATCCCTCGTTCGATATTTACACTGGCCTCCACTCGAAACGATAGGCAAGTGAATTGTAAATCGTTCAGCGCATCCAACTGTATTCTCTCGATGCTCAAATCGCTACCAATTGAGTAAGCAACTGATACAGCGAGGAGACGATTTGGCTCGAACGTTCTAAGCTATATGATGTTACGTAACTGTACATTTTAGAGTGGCTGCAAGTGTATTTTAGACTGAGGAATATTGGGTTTGATGGTTTTAACGGATTGCTTTTGAGAGTTCTTTTCTGTATAGATTCAAAATATCGCAAATCTAAAATTTTGCATATATAGCAATAAAGAAGAATTAAACAACTCTTGTGGATGATTATATGAAAATGAAAATTGAGTCCATGGTATGTAGCCCAGTTATTTTACGGTTTGAGCCGGGACTAATTAATTTTTTTTTCGGTATAGTATTTGAGAGCCAATTTGAGCTTAGAAATATACCTAAATTAAAAAAATATCACGTCAGCAACAGCCCCAAATTTTAAATTTAGCATTTATCTCGTTCTAAAAAAACAAATGGTATTTTTTTTTTTGCAAATTTTAAGGCTTTACCTATACATACTTCAAACATGGTGTTAATATTTTTTTCTACTTGGAAGGCTTTGAAGCGTGCTAAAGTTGGAAAGATTGAAAAAATCATTCTGGATCCCATGGAATCCCTTTGATTCCAACACGCAATTTTCTTTTGCTTGATGTCCACTGCTGAGCATAGGCCTCTCCCAACCTCATTTTTCTGACGTTAACAGACGAGACAAGCACATCCCAGGAGCCTGATTCCCCATTTTCGAAGTTAAAACATCGAAGTTCTATTCTTATCCAATTTTAGTTCTAATCACATTGCAATGCAATTACTATTCAACTGTACTGAATTCTGCATCGCACTAAACTAGAATATGCTAATATTCTATTAAATATCTCTTTTTTTTTAAATTCGATGCCTATTTTATTGCTCAAAAATAATTTTTATTTTTAAATCTAATTAAAATGAGTGCATTGGTATTAATATTATGAATTTAAAAACCTTCTGGGACATACTATTTTGATTGTAGATGTTAGTGTATGTTTGTAGAGAATTTTTTTTAATATGTTTCTGATAGTCTTTTTGTCACTAAATGGTGCCGGTTACTGTTTAACACATTCGCGGACAGTGAACGAGACAGAATAGAAAGTTATTGTTATCACTGCTATAGCCGGTCACTGTCCGCGAATGAGTTAAAAGTCCAATTCATAATTACTCCCCACCTAACAAAACTCCGTAAAATGACTGGGCTAATGTGCTAAATAATAAATAACAGTGAAACTAGTGTTTATACCGGAATTTTCCGGGTCTTTCTGACCATCAAACTGTTTTTTTCTTACTATGGGTGCACACCTGAAACTGTAAAAACAAAATCTGCTGTTTCATACTAAACTGCAATGCCTACTCGATTTAAATGTAATGAGATGAGACCGCAGATTTTTTTTTACGAATTCAGATTTGTTACTGCTTCCATTGTAAAAGTTGTTCAGTTTGATGGTCTGAACTACCTACCCCTGATTTCGATACGGTAAAAAAAATCATCCGGTATACAGTTGCATCCCTTTAAGGAGTGATTGTACCCATGACACAAGAAAATTCGAAAAAATGGACTTTCCGTTAAATGTAATCAGCTGATCGAACCAAACGTTTGTATGAAAAGACGATTTTTTTTTGCTTATTTAATATAAGTTTCTCAAGGAAAGTTGTTCAGTATCATGGGTACAAACACCCCTTAAAGTAATGCAACTGTTTACCGTAACACCCTGTTGTTATCTGAGCTGGTAGGTATTTGCGGCATAGACAGTAATATAAAAAAACATTTTTTATTCATTAAAAATTTAATTATAAATGATAATTAAATAAATACCCATTACTTTATTTTTATCGTATTCAACACATAAAATACAGATAAAGTACATTTCAGGAAATGTCTGTAAACCCAAAACCCTTTGAACGTATACAAAAGTCATAAGCAGAAGCGCGACAAATGATCGCGACAAAGGACCTACTACCTATTGTGCTCTCAGTACGAAAAATAAGATAAGGCACAATTGTTTTGGATAGAGGAGGCACCATTTACGGTGTAAATTTTGACTCCTCTGCTAGTAAAATATCCTCGATCTAGTTTCCCAAGACGAGTGTAGGCAACGAAGTAAGGCCTGTAAAAAATAAACAAAACTCTTGTAATTCTTTATCTTAATTCAAATGTATGTTATGTTTTGGTGTGCAATAGAGTATAATTGAATTGAATTGAAACTCCAACGCTGGCGGCCTCTGAAGATGACTTTTTATTATGCGTTTGACGTAACTTAAGAGCCTAACACAGTTGTTTTTAGTTACTTTTAATACAGACGCAATGCAGCCTCGATACAAACCGACTCTATTGTGACTGCATCGTTTGTCGCGCCTCGTAAAGACAAGCATCCTCTTGGAAAGAGCATGTTCACGAAATATCCAACAAATACTCTTCAAATACTGTGCTATGGCACTGACGATAGGCTTATATGGACCATTTTTACACTATGTCGCAAGCCGAATATAATAGCCATTTGACTAAAATCGAAGGGCCAAAGTTTTAAATTTTGTCTTTCTCATGACAAAAATCGACTATAAAAAGTATCTGGCGCAAGTAATTAGTTGCAGGCGTATTAAGAACGTGTTTCAAATTAATGTCAATATTTTTCTGAACTAGATAAGTGACTTTTCTTCTTTTGAAAGTCATCAACCTAACCAGATCTCCAATTCAAAGTCATTGGTGCCAACCATACAAATTCAGCCCCTGACCAGGAATGTGACTTACCGGTTTTTTATTTTTTAACGACACATTTATCAACTGTTAAAATGGTGTGGCTGTGCGGCCGTGTGAGGTGATTTGGTTGACAACTATTTAGCCGCACGGCAAAAAGCGACCTGTGTACGCATTGGGCTGGTTTCAGAATCACGCTTACGCCGGTGCGGGTGGGAAGCGACGCGGGCTACGAGGTAGGTGTTGCCCTGTACATTTCACAATGAAAACTGACCCGCGACAGAGAATTTCTTAGTGCGAACCGCGCGCTTACCGCCCGCGCTGACCGTTGACTCTGAAACCAGCCTTAAGCTGCCTCCAACAAGAGTATAATTCACTCCACGGGACTGCCCGATGGGCGTGAAGCCTCGGACAGTGGCCGTGGTCACTCTATTGTCCCCTGAATTTATTGTTCTGCGAGTGAGTGTGCGCTAATCTTTGTTTTCAATACAATTTACGGTTAGTATTCGATTTACGGCTGCTAAATATCCGTAGGGACACACATTTTCCAGATCAGATGTCTGTATGAATTAAGGAGCAATTTGTGTTAGTTATAGCCTAAGAGCTTCGTCGGCATGATGCGGAGACGTACGGACACTCAATCATGGGAATCCGGGTTTGAATCCGGGCGGAAAACATGCCATATAAAGTAATGAGTTTTCCTAACGTACGTACGAATAATGAACGTAATGCAACAAAAAAATTGTATTGTATTGTAATACAAACTCTCTCAAACGTTGAAGGAAAACATCGTGAGGATACCTGTATACTTACGCTGAAGAAGAAATTCTGATAAATTTTTTCTATTCGCTGATCTTACAAACCAAATTCTAGAATTTGCGTTATGAATTTTTACATTGTTATTAAAGCGGATCTTAGAATATGGAAAGAAATTGAATTACTACCTACTTATAATATAACTTGTAGAATAATTTTTGGACCGTTACTGAAAAATATGAAAAACCATGTTGTGTATTTATTGACATTGTTGTAACAAAAATTTTGACATCATATAAATACTCTATTTAATAATCGACGTGACTCGATGTTGCAGGTTCTGACCCGGGATCTTACCTGATATCGGGATAGATACTCCCAATAACATGCATTCTTTGATGGCATTTCTTGAAAAATAAATAAGCAACAAATAACATAATACACAACTTTACAAACAATACCGCTACTTCACCTGTACAATTACCCACAGGGGTATCGTAAGGAGGGTAGATAGAAGAGATAATTAAAGTTGCCCACATCAGGGGTCAAACTGTTGCCTAAATAATTACTGCTCCCAGTTGCATGTTTCCTTATGTAGGCCGGCTTCTGAGGTGCTTTCTAGTACATACATATACACTGGCCTGCAAAACTAAGTATTACACTTTTAAAATTGCAATAACTTTTTCAGTACACAAAATATACTTTTGAAATAAAAAGGACTCGAAAAAGAATTTGATTTACAAAGAATAGTTACAAACAAAGCTGAAAACATTGGCTATAAAACGTTTTTTATTTTAAATCTCTAATTTCTATAGTTCAGAAAAAATTTAAACATTAAAAGTGTAGTACTTAGTTTTGCAGGTCAGTGTATTATATTTAATACAAGGTGTAAACTTAAATGTTTTACATATTTTAGAGGGTGCTTCCAGACCATCAAACATAATAATGCAAAGACTTAAGTGCGTAATGAGCAGTTTGCTTCATCACAATGGGCGCCGGGAAGGGGATGTAAAAAAAAGTTTTGGAAAATTTCTAATTTTTCTCTATGACGGTACATTTTTTTCAAAATCTGTGAAAGCAGAAGATGATGATGATCTGTAATGCTCTGATGCATTTTTAATGGTTTATGGACTCAGGTGTAGGTACAAACATTTGCAGGTATATTGGCATTGATAAGTTTCACTGAAACCTACCTTTGCAGGCATTTACACAAAGTCTACTTTACAATTATACTTAATTAACTACTATTATACATGTCATTTTGAATTACAAATTGTTATCCAGAATTACTATAACTATAAAAGAAAAAAAAAAGAAAATTATTATCCTATACATACTCGCCTACTTAGTTAACTATTATTATAGATGCATGTCATTTTCAATTACAAATAATTATCACATTTACAAATTGTTGTCAAGGAGTCAACATATAAAAGAAATAAAATCAAAATTGAAATCACAATCATTTCAATTAAAATCAGAATCAAAATGATTAATTAATGTCCTATTATATAAGTGCCAACTCGGTTGGGCAGCGTTCGGGAAGCTACGTAGTATCTTCACGTCCCAAATACCGCAGTGTCTTAAAACGAAAGTGTCGATCAGTGTGTGTTGCCAGTGATGACATATGGAACAGAGACGTGGTCGTTCACTCAAGGCCTCATAAAAAGGCTGAAAGTCACCCAAAGAGCAATGGAGAGGGCTATGCTCGGAGTTTCCCTGCGAGATCGAATCAGAAATGAAGAGATCCGCAGAAGAACCAGAGTAACTGAAATAGCCCAAAGAATTGCTAAATTAAAGTGGCGGTGGGCGGGGCATATTGCTCGCAGAACCGATGGCCGATGGGGCCGAAAAGTTCTCGAGTGGCGACCGCGTACCGGAAAGCGCAGCGTGGGTAGGCCCCGCACACGGTGGACCGACGACCTTGTGAAGGCGGCGGGAACCCGTTGGATGAGGGCAGCGCAGGACCGGTCGTTATGGCGATCCTTGGGGGAGGCCTATGTCCAGCAGTGGACGTCCATCGGCTGAGATGATGATGATGATATATAATTGCCAATTACAAATTATTTTCAAAGAGTGAATACAGAAAAGAAATAAAATTGATGTCCTAATTATAATTTAAAATTATTATCTACATATTCGTCTCATCCAACTATAACAACATTTTTCAGCACGCCACGTCTTTAGAATAAGCCTAAATTTGTTTATTTTCATAATTGTAAACGCCTCTGGAAGTTTGTTATATATTAATTATAAAAGGATTTTTTGACACCAGTTCCAATCTACTTGCTGGTTTGTATAATTTGCATCTATGTTGCTTACGGAAAATACTAGTGCTGACTTCAAAGTTATTCTGAAACAGGTCTTTATTGTTATAAACAAAAAGGCATATCTCCATAATATAAATACAAGGTAATTTGCACCATAACCACACAAAGTTTGACACTTTTATGTAATATCGTTTTTACGATAGAGCGAGAAGAAGAAACGTTGATAAAATCTAGTTTCTTGTATAAGGACCCCCTCTACTTTCAAAATTTAGAGATTTTTATTATTTGTTAGCAAATCCGCTATAATGGCGCACATTCTGTGAAAATTTCAAGTGTCTAGCTATTACGGTTCAAAAATTACAGCCCTAAATATGTAGGACAAATGGACGGACGGATGGACGGACGGACGAACGGATGGACAGACTGCGGACGGATGGACGGACGGATGGATGGACAGACGAATGGATGGACGGACGGACGGACGGACGGAAGGACAGACGGACATCGTAGGCTAATGCTGTCGTCCGTCCATTAAATTAATAAACCCTTAATAGGGTCATTTTTGACCCTTAGGGTACGGAACCCTAAAAATGTGTACATTTATAGAATAGCTAACAATTATCCATCTCAAAACGCTTGTCTATTTTTTTTACAGTTTTATTGGTTAGACCATTGAACTGAACAAGGGTCACTATGGGACCAACATTGAAATGATGTAAAAAGATTAGCTAAGTATTCAAACTTTTAATGGGACAAACTTTTGTCGACTTCTATTTGGAAAAATGCATGGGACCAATTTTTGGCTATTTCTATTTGGTCCTGTAGTGAAAAATGATCAGTATGGTGGCCTTAACTACCCACTTAAATATTTAATGTATTTTAGGTAGAGATAAATAAACAATTTATTTACATCCTGTATTGTAAATATAAGTACCTAGTTATAACATTTCTAATTTTTTTCAGGACCTAATAATATTTAATTAACCCTGATATACCTAGTACCACCTAGAACAAATTGTACCTATTAAATAAAAGCATCCCTTACTGTAAAAATTATGTAAACTCGTCTAGCATATACTCTGTAATGGGGGTCAAGTACCGCATTAGGCCGAAGGGTCATACTAGGCTTCGGGTCTAAATTGGCTACCATTTCGAAATAATGATACCTGTTTAAAACAAACGGCTGTTAGAAATTGAAATAAAGCGAAACTGGTAGAGTCATTGAACTTTGTTGGTGGCTGCTCTAAACGAAAAATAACATAACATACTATAACAAATATTTTTTCTAATTCAACGCTAAAAAAATATAACAAGAAAAAGAGAATAATACCAACGTCATCATCATCATCATATCAGCCATTAAACGTCCACTGCTGGACATAAGCCTTCCCCAAAATGGAGGGATTTGCCATAATCGCCACGCTTGGCAGGCGGGTTGGCGATCGCAGTTGGATCGAATCAATGTGTGTACTCAGAGGATGCTGCTGCCCATTCTTCAATACTAACGTGAGGGTACACAAATAGCAGCCTTATCAATAAAAGCGATTTTCTTACAAGAGTTCTTCCATCCATACATACAATTTGACGGCCCGATAGCACAGTCTGTAGTGAACCTGCCTGCTTTGCCGAGGGTCGCGAGTTCGTATCCCGTAAGGGATAAATATGTATATGATGAATATGAATATTTGTACCCGAGTTATGGATGTTTGTATTTATATTTATGTATTCTATATCGTTGTCTAGTCATCATAATACAAGTCCAGGCTAGAATCTAGTACTTTAAATGTGACTAGATAATTTGTGTGACAATATCTAAGATATTTATTTATTATTTTTAGCATATGCTAACGACTATAATCCCCGAGGGGGTAATCAGAGATATTCTGAAACCTCTGAACATCCACGTTTCACTATAGTACCGAAACTCTGCCCAGTGTGACGGGGAGTGAGCCCGTCACCACTTGTAAATGGACAGTAGGTACAATATGCCTTGAAATTGAAGCATGCAGGTTTCTTCACGATGTTTTCCTTCACCGAAAAGCCAGTGGTGTTATAAATCGTACATAAATTCCGAAAAACTCATTTGTACGAGTCGGCCTGGACGGGGATCGAACCATCGCCTCCTGCACAGCAGGCAAGGCTACTCGCCACTGGACCACCACGGTTTTTTTATTATTATTATTATTTATTAATAGCAAAATACATAAAGGATACTTATTGGATAGATAATACATTATGTATAGTTTATACAAGGTGTTAAGGTGTAACAAAATATGTTTAGAGTCTAAACCACCACTTTAGGTTTAAACCATCAAACTGAACAACTTTCATTATGAGAAAAGTCGTTTTTTTTAGAACTTTTGTTCTGCAGTGGGATCTTTCAAACTATACCTTATTCAAAAACCAATTATGTTATGCAATTAGGCGACCAATAGCGAAGCTGTGGGTCAGAAACCTTCCTTCTTACAATTTAACGGAAACCTCCAGCTAATACTTACTTAAGTATCAATTAATTAAATACACAGATAAACAACTATTAAATATCGAATCTCACTAATTAAAGATCAATAAACTTTCTCCCAAGTTTCGAAACAGTTTTGAAGGAGTCTTGAATTTCAATTAATTTACGTCAGAAGTCAGATACTCGCCAAGTTACTCGCACATGCAAGAATACTTAAGTTATGTTGAAGTCTTATCATCACTCAAGCAAGACTTACTTATTCTGATACTTATTTAAGTTTGGCATTCAAGATTCCAATGCGAATGAGATTTCTAGAGGAGCTTTTTGACGGTTCAAGTGATAAGAGCATTAATATAACCACAGATTAATAGTTACTTCACATAACACATACCTTAGAAAACGATAAATTCTCAAGCAATGCCAGAAGGTACGCTCAAAAATGTCTGTATCTAATAAAGCTTGACACAGCGTTGCGTTGTTATATATCCTATTCTACTTCCTACTTAATCTCACTAATATAATAAACGTGAAAGTTTGTGTGGATGGAAGTTTGTTACTCTTTCACGCAAAAACTGCTGAACGGATTTCGATGAAATTTGGCACACAGATAGACCATGGCCTGGATTAACACATAGGGTACTTTTTATTCGAGTAACGCAGACGAAGTCGCGGGCAACAGCTAGTAATATTATAAACGCGAAAGTTTGTAAGTATGGATGGATGTTTGTTACTTTTTCACGTAAAAACTACTGAATGGATTTTAATGAAACTTCGCAATAATATAGCTTATACATCAGAATAACACATAGACTACAATATATAAAGATATTGTGTGAATTGTCCAGACGACGCGCAGACGAAGACGCGGGCACCACCTAGTACTTAACATAATATTATAAAGAGGAAACATTTGATTTTTTGTTTGTTTGTATTGAATATTCTCCGAAACTACTAAACCGATCTGAATAATTCTTTCACCATTAGAATGCTACATTATTCGTGATGAACAAAGACTAAAAAACGGCCAAGTGTGTGTCGGGAAGATTCTAAGGCGGTACGAAGTTCGCCGCGGTCATCTAGTTACTTCATATAGCGCGCGACGTATGCGACGTTGCAGTCTGACCCGGACTATCGATTTTCGATATATCGCGACCGTTCCGGTCCGAACTTCATTGTATTTGAGTTGACATTGGAACGAAAATGTTCACGCAATTGTGAAGTTTGAATGTCCGGGTAGAGGCCCTTATCTTATTTTATCTTGTTGTGGGGGCTGGCAAGCCAGCAAAACACTGAGACCCAGTGGGAGCTTTTGTGTTAGCCCCAATACTTTTTGCTTTCTTCACCCTTCAAATACATGGTCAATGAAGGAGGCAATACCATTGAGGGGAAGAAACCTAAGATCTCCCGGTTTTGGGTATCCATCTCCATGGAGGCACATGCGTTTTGCCGCCTGTTCATCCTCTCCGCATGCTCAGCAGCTGGGATCCAGGATGAGTTTCATTTTGTGCATCATCCTGCCAGTGGCGTAGTGCCTAGTAAGGGCTCCGACGATGGCAATAGTTCCAATTTAAAAATTTAGCTATTATCTCGTTCTAAAAACCCCGATGGTAAATTTTTTTCCACATATTTAAGGCTTTACCATTATTACATACTTCAAACATGGTGTAAATATTTTTGGCTACTTAGAAGGTTTTGAAAAATCCATTCGTATTTTCTAAGAATTACCTCATTTTTTAAATTTCAATGCCTATTTTATTGCTAAAAAATAATTTATATTGTTAAATCTAATTAAAATGCGTGCATTGGTATTAATATTATTAAGTTAGAACCCTTCTGGGAGATACCATATTATTACCAATGCACTCAATTGGTAATAATTATTCTGCGAAACAAAATTTTGATTTCTATGTTGCATAGCGATTTTTATTTTAATATGTTTTAAGATAGTTTTTTTGTCACTAAATGGTGCGGTTACAGTTTAAAAGTTCAATTAATTAATAATTACTCCCTACCCCGCCTAACAAAACTCTGTAAAATGACTGGGCTAGCATCAAATAAAGGGTTGATACGTCCACAAAGTGCACAAAGAAGAAAATATAATACATGCAGCTTTAACCTATAAGTCAGCCTAACCCGCTCTTCTCTTATAAACTGTCCAATAAATTAAAATAGGCAAACTTCGACGAACGGGCGGTAATTTTACATGACGCCGACGCCGCTACGTCGAATTCACTTTTATTCCAAGATCCTGATAGAAGTTTTCTATACCCATTTATGTTTAGGCAGTGATACATATTCCAGTGGAGAAGTCATGGTTTAAAATAACGTTGCCACTCTTAACATCTTTCGTTGCCAAGAGATTTAATTTGCCTTTGAAATATCCACGATCATCATCATCATCAGGATAAGGATCATCGCCTAAATACAAGGTCTTACAAAAATACAAATAAACATTTTAGCGGGTGGTTAAGACCATCAAACTGAACAACTTTAACTATGGGACCAATATCGAAATCGAGTAAAAAAATCTGACGTTCCACCATGATCATCATCATATCAGCCGATAGACGTCCACTGATGGACATAGGCCTCCCCCAAAATGATTTTGCCATAATCGCCATGATGCGATACGTTTGCGATGTTTCATACTAAACTACAGATCTACTCGAGCGGAATGTATGGGACAAAAGATTTTTTTTTCGCGATTTCGATGTTGGTCCTATAGTGAAAGTTGTTTAGTTTGATGGTCTCAACAACCCCCTTAAAAGTTTTAAATGTTTTCTTTTACTTTTATAACACTTTGTATACCAAACTTGCAACTGAATCTTAATCTATTTACTTAGTGGCCATCTTTATTTCGTTGTTTCGCTTTTTTATCTCGATTAAGATTTATTTTCTTAGATATTGTGAGTGATGAGGATGCTGTAATTTTGTTAAAAGTTATTCTAGATTTATGATGACACTCATGCGTCATCATAAATCTCCTGATCGTCTTGTCATCATACATCTGTCCCTGGCTGGTTTCTCTTGAGTTTTGAGTTTAAGGAAGTAATTTTGCTTCGTGAAAAAGGACGATCATTTTCGGATTCAGAGAATTTTCAAGCCGCACCTTAATAAGCCTCTGACCTGGCTTAACGAATCTATCCGAGACAAACTGATTGACGAGCATTCCGAAGAACGGTGACGCTCGAGGTGACCAAAGACTGACCGTACCTGACGTTGCTTAAGAGGATAGACGGGTACCGTTTTTTTCCATACAAACTTATTTCCCTGTGGCTTCCCTATAATGATACTAGAAGAAACATTTTTTACTATGCAATCTATGTTACTTCTGCTATGTCCCTACGTTAATTTCTGTAAGTACTAGGGATCTAAGAATATGTCCAATTTTACGCCCGTTTTCAGAGATCCAGCAAACAAAGACGAATATAAACTAAAAACATACAGACAGTCAAAGTCTTTCTCATATTATTATTGAAGGAATTATTAAAATCGATTTGCTTTTGGAGGAGGAAACAGGAGAATACGAAATGCTGATTTTGTCGATTTTATGTCGATAAAATCGGTCCGAGCTGCAGTTTTCTCTTTGCGCTCTTGTCGGCGGGGTGTATGGGTGGGGCGGATCGGACAAATAAGTATATAGTCGGAAAAGTGACCTATTCTCCTAATTTCCCTTTCAGCCCGCCCATATATCCTCTTAACTTTGGTGATCGTTTCCAATACCGAAGCCGCGAAGCCACAGCCGAAGCTCCACCATGCCAACGAGAGTAGCGAGAAAAACTAAACACCTGCAGCCGTAGCATGGCAGCGTGATATAGCGCTGTCGACTTAGCCAAAGAAAATATGACTACCTTGAATGAACGGGATAAAAGTCGTGATATTATATTCTTATCGCGCGCATGATGCTGCGGCCGCTGATCTCAAAAAATCTAACACTCGACAGCTTCCCAAGAACGTCACGAAAAATACTAGTAGTTAAACAAAATGTTTTACATTATCAGGGGGATTCTAACATGAAATTTTTACCAAATAAAAACTTTCAGGAATGTTGTTTTTTTATTAAAACTAGTGGCGCCTGTGGGAGTACTAGACAACGAACGTGGAAAATTTTGCTATTATTTAGGTTCAAGAGTTTCGCAAAAATTAAAAAATGTTCGTCCTTGTAGGTAAATTAAAGTTTTAGCTGTGGAACAGAACTGCAACGTAAATTAAAATAATGTACAACATTTTGTTAAAATGAAATGCTAATGAGATCTGTATTTTTGAGTTGTTATGGTTGGGTTTAATAATAATAACCGCGTAACTCTTAAAAACTGTTTAACCAATTAAATTCAAATATCTGTATGTCTGTGGAATGTTAGTTTCAAAGTTACAGTAGCTCAAAGATTTCCATACAAATCTTAGATCTTCTTCTTCTTCTTATCGTGGTGTCAGAGTTTTTTTATACCGCCTTACGGCGTCTGACGTGGTTTTTATGTAACGACTACTACCACCAGAGATAGAAGCCGGAACCAACGGCTTAACGTGCCATCCGCAACACGGCATCATCTTTCTTTTCAGACAATCAGGTGATTCACCCTGCAATGTCCTAACCGACTAGGAAAAAACGCATAAAATGACATATAGTGGTCCCCCGTGGGAATCGAACCCACGACCTCCGTGTCGAGAGCCCAATGCTCTTAAACATTAGACCACTGAGGCAGTTTAATCTTAGATGATGCGTAGCACTGAAACTATAGTATTTCAATGGAAATCTGACAAACCATAACAGAGATTAGCTTATAGATTGTGTTAAAAAAATTCTTGACATTAATTGGTTAATATTGAAAATTGGATCAAATCTGGTTAGTATACAGCGCGCACGGGCGCTCTCGCAGGTATGTTATCCTCGGAAGGGGCCCATTCACAGTTGTCCCACATGCATTCCTACGCCAATATCGGTCGAATGGTGTTGCAGTCCTGCATGTCGTCCAACGACCTTGAGCAAAATGTATGAAATTGCGTCCGTAGTCCTACTTGCAGGACAGTGTGTGGGCTCGCAGTCCTACATGTAGGGCTACTGTGAATGGACCCCTTTATAGTCCTTCGAACAAAGGAAGCACCGACATAATTTTAATTACCAAAAATTCAAAATAATTATGTTAAGTATTCAAGCTCTGTAAGTAAGAAGGGCATAGGCATAAAAATTACACAGCATTACATAAGGAAATGATTTAGTCCGAAATGAAAATAGTAATAATAAAAAAAATTAATATCACCATAGCATTTTCAGAAAAATCTCCAAATTATGGACTCTGAATAAACCTGTAATATACCAACGGCCACTGTCAATCCTGTCACTCAATCAGACCTAGGGCTGCCAGCTGACAAAAAGTAAATTAAACTGTCGATCATTTCCTGAAAAATCCCTGAAACGAGTTACGCAACGAATGTGCGGCTTTTTGGCCGCAATGTTGTTATCAGTTGGGAGCTTTGTGGTTTCGTTTTGGATTTTAAAGGAAGGGAAATATTGGATGTAGATTTGGGATTTCTCTTTGGGGAATTTATTTCATTACCTCATTTTTACTTCGGTGCGATGAGCTGCAGTGTTTTAAGGCTTTAATGATAATTATGATGCGAACGAAAAAGTCATCGGCAGCAATATTATTTTATAACTTTTTAGTTTTCTTGAAGGCGGTTTTAATTTTTTGTAAAAATTTTGTTTATTTCACAATTTTTAGTGGTGACTTCATTAGTTCAATGTAATAGTAGTGCTTTAAATTAACAAACGCACTAGCCGGTACTACGATTTTCAAAGGTTCCTCTCGATTTCTCTGGGATGCCATCATCAGATCCTGGTTTCTTTATCATGGTACCACCCTTGGAATATCTTCTTTCCAACAAAAAAAGAATCATCAAAATCGCTTCATAAACGACGAAGCTATTATACTTCTATAAAAAAAATACATAAAACACACAGTCGAATTGAGAAACCTCCTCCTTTTTTGAAGTCGGTTAATAATAATTCGGTACACAAGTAAGCCGTCTTGGCTTAAAAACGTGTATACAGGGTGGAAACGTAAATAAATGCGATACATACTCAAGGGGGTGCTTCAAACCATCAAACTGAACAACTTTCACTCAAGAGAAGTTTATTCCGAAAGCTCCCGAGCGCGTTGCATACAAACGAAGTTCCGTCCTATTTTCTGTTCAGTGCAATTTTTGAAGCACGATCTAGGAACCAATGTCTGTGCTTTGCATAATTTGCATTATAGCTTCAATGCCAGGATTAATTTAAAATTTGTATGGAATACTGTGAGCCACATCTTTCGCCTGGAGACGAAAGTCTTTAGCATGTGGCAATCTGTTGTCTCTGTCTACCCCAGTAGTAGGACATAGGCATGAGCATATGTATGTATGTAAACTGTAAGCCACGATAATACTTTAGAACTAAATTAATATTTAAAAAAGAAATCTGACACATGCAAAGCTGAGATACAGTAAGAAATAATTAATTATCCTCTAATAGCCGAATTTTATCTGGCTTGATATATCAACCCATAATATCCAGCTCAAATAGCCCATTAACCATAGATCCATAGTAATTGAATGTTATCTACCATCATACATAACCTGGTCATATGTTACAGCTAACCAGACTATGATTTATCACATAGGTACCTATTATGTTTGCATAATGCGTAATAAATTATTCCTAGATTGTACTAGTACCTACGGTGTTGGATTGTACACACTTGGAAATGAATAATTGGTTTAAAACGTTGTAAAACTTATTAATCGTACTTTTTAGGGTTCCGTACCTCAAAAAGATAAGAACTTAACCCTTAACAGGATCACTTTGTTGTCCATCTGTCAAGACCCTTTTTCTCAGGACCGGGTAAAGGTACAGTAAGACCAGGAAAATAATTCCGCTCGTCAATCTTCGTTTGCGCAGAGCAGGCCCGAGTCCCCGACAAAACCTGAAGTCATTTAGTAATCAAAGAGTGCAAAGTCGGATAGCAGCGAAAAGGGCGCAAGAACAAATAAGCCAATAGCGTATTCGGATTGAAGGTCGCGCATCCTGATTGGTGAGCATAATTTCGGGCGGTACCTATTAAAATTTATCAAATGCGCAGGTACATCGGTAAGACTTATAAACCTGGTACTACTGTGTCAAGTTGAAATTATACTATTTATAGACTCCTTATATTAGGTAGTTATTTTGTTTAGTCTATTTATATTTAAATTTTAAGATATTTTAGTTTTATTATGTTTATTACGTTATCTTAATTAAAGTCAGTTATAGGTAGATATATTATTTCATCAGAACAGTACAGGAAAAGCAGTGACTGACAAAGATAGCGTGTAATACTATAGAGTAAGTATAAGGAGGTTCGTGCAAAACCGTAACAGCAAAAGGGAGATCTACGATCCCTTGGAGCTGTAAACATTGCAAGTCAACGCAATTAAAAGATTCGGCCATTTATATTTTGATAGCCGCAAGCAAATCAAATCGGGTACTTCCCGTTGTGCTAGAATAATCAAATTTGGCATAAGGCAAGTTCTTGCAGTACTTAGTAAAAAAAAACTGAAAATCGCAAATTTGTGGGTATAATATCACATTAAAAAATTTTTGTTATTACAAACCTTACGTTTTCAGTTGCAGCATCGATCTCACCGTGATGTAGAGTTTGGGAGAACATGTTTTCTCCACTGCAATTTGGAATAAAAAAGGTTTTATTGTTCTTTATAATTAAAGTTATACGGAACCCTCAGGGCGCCAGATCGACTCGCATTTGCCCGGTTGTGTTTTATACATGACATTTAGGTGGTTTGGTATATTTTGTTTCAAACTGATCTCAATGGAATGAAATGAATATAAAATCTTTATATGAATTTTGAAAAAAAAAACCCTGAAAGAATCTAAGTAGTAAGTACAAAAAGATTAAATAAACATTTAAAACTTTCATCGGGTCTGTGTTAAGATTTTGCAAGAAAAAAAAGTGAAAATCTTTTGTCCCGAGAAGTTAAATTAATTTCCCGAGATAAGTTCAGAAGCCCCTTTATGCACTTTCTTGGGTATAGTTTTTAACTTTTTTTTCTTTTTTGATGGACCTTTGTCTTTTGTCCGACGTATCTACTAACGGTAAAAATGCGTACAAAATACGGTTGAAATAAAAAGAAAACTGATTGAAAGTTAACCACCTCACAGTGTGTTTGAGTGGGGTAAGAGTGGGGTGGTTTTTACCGTCGTACATAATCACTTCTTCTTTTCGTGTCAATGGTTCTTCAGTGGTGTTTTTATATTTTAGTAGCCAGGTGCTCGGCAAGCCGGACAGTGTCAGGAGTAGCATATATGTTCAAATATACTTGATAATAAAAAGGAGGAGAAAATCCATCATCATCATCAGCCTATTACTGAACATATGCCTGTCCCAAGGCACGTCACAAAACTCAATCCTCGAACTTCCACATCCAGTCTCTCCCCGCCAACTTTCTCAGGTCATCGGTCCAGTGAAGGGCGTCTCATTCTAAGCCTGCCAGTTCCTAATTAAACTTAGACTCCCTATTGGGGTTCGTTTTAATAAATTAATGATCAGCCTATCGCCACTTAGCTTGCAAATCTTTAGAACTTGTCAACTACTTCAGGATGTATCACCTCATGACTTGATGCGTGCAAAAATGAAAGAAATCTCTAAAAAGACTAGCAAAGTCTACAGTTTTCTAATAAATAAAACTTCCGTTACAAAAATTTATCTTCAATCCAATTTATTTGCGCTTTGATACAATAAAAAACCCGCGATAAAACCGTGACACCGATTAGATTATGAAGATGCCAAAATAAAAAGGAACGTCAAAGGGGGATTCTTCGAAGCCCCCTTTTGCGAATAAATGAGGCAGAATTTTTGCGTCAGACAAGAAAAGTAGAATTTAGGATAATTTCTGAAGGTATTTTGCGAGCTTCGTTTCATACCCGATCGGGTAACGATAAAAGATCTTTTTAGTAAAACTGTGAAGGAAAATATTATGAGTGTTCACATTCTTGTGTTAGCGTTATTCGCCGTAATTAACAAATTATTTTACGTATTTTTTTTATTCGGGCATAGGCCCAACAACCACACTTTCCTACCGCTGTAAATCCTGTAAACCAGATTCAGCAGCAGCGACCATTCACAACACTAGACAATGAAGTCCAGCGAGCCCGGGGGATGACTCTTATCTGTCTTGGAACCGGCAATGAATGAATCAAAGAAGATATAGGAGGAGTAGTTTTACGTATGTGTAAAGCCGCTCGTATAGTAGACGTAGTGGCTATTTCTCCATCGGTCTTTCTATCCATCCGTACTCCTTTCTGTTAGTATTTTTCCACCACTGTATCTCATGTAAACCAGGATCAAAAGAGGCGATAACTCATAACACTAGACAATAAAGTCGAGTGAGCTCGGGGGATGATTCTAATCAGGAACCCAAAAGGATTTTTATCAAAGAATGGTCTTTGGATTAACCGGTCGTGTCATCTGAATGCACCTTTCATGTTCTCACAAATAAAGTTCTGATTCTGATGGGTTTAGTGGTTTCATCTCGAGCGCCTCCTTCTAGGGAAGGCAGTTTAAACAGTTGGTCCCAGATAGATACGTCAGATGAAAGTAGTGTTAGGTAATAACTATTTGGTTAACGAGCCTGTGCCCGTGACTTCATCCTTGTAGATTACCTCTTTAGGAGTAGATTTTCGCAAAATCCTTTCCTAGTGCACCCCTACATCTTCTGTAGAATATTTATTCCAAAAGAGATCCTCAATCTTAGTATGGGAAATAGGCTAACATAAAAATGGTTAAGGCACGATGGGGCTGACGTAACCTCAGGGTTAAAAAGCTCAAAAAATAAAAACCAAAAGAATTAAAAAAAAAAATGTTAGCGTATAGTTGGCGCACATGTCGATTTGTTTCTGATAATCTCTAGATTATAGTGGTAATATTAGCTATACCTCATCTAAACGGAGTGTCGCGTAATCGCAGTTAACGCACATCTTGTCTTGGTAAGCTATGTTGGTTTTTTATTTTTATTTTCGTATTAACATCTAAGATGTAACTATACACGCATGTACCGTTTTAATAGGAAAAAGAATCTTAGCAAGAAAAGTCATCGGTGAATGTTTTATATTTATTTTATAATTCCGTTTGCATTTTTTTCTGGAAAATGTTACTCATCTTTTAGGGTTGACCACCGACCACCAACTTAATTTTCCATTTTCTCACCTCTGAATAAAATTTTAATGGTTTCAAGAAAATTACCGTTTTAGAAATGTTCTAGAAGCTCAAATAAAGAGCTCCATTCACCATTCCAAACGACTACGTCCCAAGTGGTCTTAAAGAGAGCACTTGGAAAATAATTACCTACCAATTATATTACTCTCAAATGAATGTTATAGCTTCTTGAAATTCTTTCTTACGTCCAGGAATCTTGGCGTAATTGCTTTTAACGAGCTTTGAAGATTTAATAAAATTAAAGAAAAACGCTATACCTACGAAGTTGACGCGTTACGGAGGAATCCGAATTAGTGACACCGAAATACTTAGATTTTGGTATTTTGAAGAGGTTCGGTGACGCCTAGCGATCCTAGCCTAGCGAAGAAGAGGTCATGGACACTAAATCCGAAAGAGGTTTAAATCCGCTCGGACGACATGCCATGTCACCGATTATTATAACACTTTATTGTACAGACGGACATAATAATACACAAAGTTGAGAAAACATGTACAAAGGGCGAGCTTATCTCTGAAGAGATTTCTTCCAGCAGACCCGTAGAAGAGACAGTTAACAATTACAAGGCAAACTTATTGTGTACAAACAAACAGTATAAACAAATAAATAAATGTAATATATACCTACAACATACAATATATATTAATATATGTATATAATTATATATATTATGAATATCACTGAAGATAGAGAAAGGTAGTGCTCTTGACCGATGAGTTTTTCTAACTTATGTACGTAATAGAGACTGCTCTCAAACGGTGCTGGTGCCGCGGTGAAGGAAAACATTGTGAGTAAACCAACAAACGCTGAAGAAGAAATTCTGATGCTTATGTGAAGTCTACCAATGCGCTTTGGGCACGTGTGGTAGACTACGCCCATACTCCTCTAACGGACCGGACTTTTGAGGGTAAGCCTGCAGTGGGACGTATATACAGGGTCTTACTTAATATGCTGACACTTTTTTAAAGAGGCGATCTGGCATTGGAGCGAAAACATTCACGCAATTGCGAAGTTCGAATGTCCGGGTAGAGGCCCAGACCGTCAAACTGAACAACTTTTTCTATGGGACCAACATCGAAGTCGCGAAAAGATAATCAGCTGTCCCATATATTTGGCTCGAGTAGGTTTGCAGTTTTGCATGGAACAGCTGATTGTTTCCGCGATTTCGATGTTGGTATAGAGAAAGTAGTACAGTTTGACAGTCCGATCATCCCCTTAAAAAAGAGTCAGCATATTAAGAAGGACCCTATATGTTGATGATTGATTTTGGATCCTGCGAATTTACGACTCTGTAAGTCGCGATTACCTACTAATTTTCGAGCGGGCACAACATTTTTGAAGGAAAGAAATGAAAATTTTAAACGACTTTAAAAACTTTGTAATATTTTGTAGGTAAGCTTATTCGGTACAGAAGCTGCATAGGAATTGTCGGTAAATATTCATTTTTCGACTGCAGCACGCCACAGGTGTTTCCAAAAGTGGAATTGCTAGGTTTTTTAACAAATTTATTGAAGTAGAGTACTAGATGTGAATTATTGGTTGGGGTTGATTCATTTTAAGAGAGTTCGTTTTCTTGTCTTGTGTGCAGAGCCCTGGTGTCAAGAGTATTTTCAGACCACCTTACGACCTCTGACGTGGTTTTTATGTAACGCCTACCTACTTAACGTACTATCCGAAGCACGGAATCATCTTTCTTTTCAGACAATCAAGTGATTCAGCCTGCATTGTCCTAACCGACTGGGGAAAAACGCACAAACTGACATATCACTAGGTGTCCCCCGTGGGAATCGAACTCACGACCTCCGTGTCAAGAGCCCAATGCTCAGAGAGTAAAACTACATGACATGTACCAAAGGAGTTTTTCTAACTTCATATCTACCGACTGCTCTCAAACAGTTAAGGAAAACTTCGTCATGAGGAAACCATACGCTGAAGAAGAGATTTTGATGCATATGTGAAGTATACTAATCCGCATTGGGTACGTACCCGTGGTCGCAACGGCCACGGCCGTATGGCTCCGAACGGTTGCCGTCGGATTCCGCGACATATAGCCGGCACCGTCGACATGCGATCTGCTGCCTTCGCGTCTGTTCGGTGCCCGGTGCGATGCGAGCCGGTTGGTCTGAATCGTCCTTAATGTTACGCTCATGCACTGTCCTTGAGGCTAAGCATGTGCCCTGCAGTTTGCCGAGACTGATGATGATGATGATAAAGACGATCTTGTGGTGTTGCTGTCGATGTCGATGATTTGAACTTAGAGATGCAAAAAATGTTCGTTACTACTTATTATATCGGCCTGCTTACTTTAAATACTCTGCCACTTATTATGTATGCGGGTAAAAATCTTTACTAATACATAATATATTTTATTACCTATCTACATAGCCTATCAAACACCTCAACGAGCGCCTCATAATGATAATGATTATTTATTTTTTTATAGATTATTGATTTGGACCACCCCATTACCTTCCGGTGTTATACAAGGCGACTAAGGGATAAAGGTTCTTGTGCAGAGTTTTTGTGGGTGAAGGGCTAGCCCCCTGTCACCACCTGATACGCCATTCTATCTTGAAACCTTCAAAAGTAAGCCTTGGGCCTTACAGCTACAATAGATCTATCCAGGTCGCAGTAGCTTTTGGTCATCAACCAAGCCCTTATAACCAAATAATAAAAAGCCTTGGGCCTTGCTTAAAAATGTAGTCGAAAGTTGTAGCAAAGCTTCTGATCACCCCGAATGGGATTATGGTCGTGAGTTTATGTAAATGTATGTATCCCAGATACCGTACATTTATAAAAACACATTTAAAAGAGGAAAAAAAAATTCTATACTTACCTAAGAACTTATTAAAACTTTATGATAAAAAAAGACCCTTTTAACCGACTTCAAAAAAGGAGGAGGTTTCTCAATTCGATCGCATACATATATATATTTTTTTATATAACGGATAACTTCGTCGTTTATGAAATGATTTTGATGATTCTTTTTTGGTTGGAAAGAAGATATATCAAGGGTGGTACCATGATAAGGAAACCAGGATCTGATGATAGCATCCCAGAGAAATCGAAGGAAACCTTTAAAAATCGTAGTGCCGACTAGTGCGTTTGTTAATTTAAAGCACTACTATTACATTGAACTAATGAAGTCACCACTGAAAATTGTGAAATAAACAAAATTTTTACAAAAAAATTAAACCGCCTTCAAAAAAACTAAAACCGATGACCGTTCATAAGAACATTAATTTGTTTTATAGAAGTCGGTGTCAAGCCAAGAAACTAATGCAAGCCCTGTCGCGAATCGTACCGGCATGACAGCGACTTCGATAAAACAAATTAATGTTCTTATTATGCGAACGAAAAAGTCATCGGCTGCAATATTATTTTTTAACTTTTTAGTTTTTTAAAGCTCGATTTAAATCAGCTTATGATAAAGTAGATAAGTCAATTACTTAAACTAGCGAAACCTATTATTAGCTAAGGATTTGTTAATATTATCCCTGTGTATATTTTTTTTGTAAAGCTGTTGGTTTTGTCAATAATAGTACATTATGGTACAAGTGTGTAATGTTGGTGATTGCCGCTGAGGCGCCGTTGAGTAGGTAATCATCAATACACAGGTGTATCATACGACGTTTTTCAACACACTTGTGAAGAAAATAATAATAAAAAATCATTTTATTTAGTAAATAAAAAGTTTATTTAGAGAATTTATTAATACTATTGAATATGATCTTTTTTGTATCGGAACTTTTTTAAGAACAAAGCAACTCAAGAACTTAACCAAGAAGTTTAGATACCTACTATAAAAAACCTGTAACTCCCTTGTGAATAATAGTAATGAAAAAGTCACAGTTTGATTATAGGTGTCATTATGTGCCTAATTGCGGGGAAATAAGAGCCATTTTATGAGCAAGTGTGTTGAAAATAAATAAACCCATTGCTTTTATTCAGTTTTTTGTGCCATATCGCCATTCCCAACGGCTCTTTACTAATTATAATTATGATACATACTGACCAGTGGCCAATGTCGTGACATGATAGATTATTATATTATTTCTAGAACATAGGTTACATTGCCACGACAGTCGAAACCAAAAAGGTCAATCCATGTCCTGCGGCTGAATTACCTGAATCATCGAACAGGAAATAATGCGTTGCGGTCTGTATTAAATGGCGTATAACAAGTGGATCTTGAACAATTCTGAGTTAATTTGTACATTTATAAAACCTCCCCTTTTTTAAGTCAGTTACCAACAATAAAAAAGGTTGTCTGTCTAAACGCTATAATTTAAGAACAGTGGAGTTCAAAAATTTCATTTTTGAAGTTGCTGTCTGTCGTATGTATGTATATACTCTATAAACGAATGATCCAATTGTAATGCTGTTTTTACTCTTTGATAAGCGAAAATCTAATAAGCTACAATATACAGGGTCCTTCACACAACTTCACACAACAGTAAAAAAAAATCTGCTGTCCCATATATTTGGCTCAAGTAGATTTGCAGTTTTGTATGGAAGAACAGATTTTTTTTCGTGATTTCGATGTTGGTGCCATAGAGAAAGTTGATCAATTTGACGGTCTAATCATCCTCTTCAAAAAGTTGCAGCATATTATTAAGAAGGACCATATAGGTTACTTTTTATCGGGGTAAAAGGTACCATTCACATTAAGAGGATATGTGAAAAAATAGGATTCTTCAAAGCATCATATATCATGAAGTACTAACAATAGGAGTATGATTAGCGAATATGTGTAAATTGAACATATAATTGAAGTTTTGATAAGAGTCAAAACACGATAAAGGCACATTTTCTCAATAGAAAAACAAGCCAAAATAGCCTCCGTTTTTATTTATAAATGCTTGGACTGCTAAACGGTGAACAATAGAAACACGAGACTTGATTTAAAAAAAAGTGATTGATATTTTACAATTTTTTATAAGAACAGAATTGAACTTACATAAATAGTACAATCACAATTAAATAAAGTTTGTTTTACGCTTGCGACGTTTCAGGCGCGCGCGCCGCCCCATCTCTTTCTCTCGCATCAGGCAGTAATATAAGCTATCACACGCCAATTTTAATTATTTTTTGACATAGGCCATTAAATATACAATAATCATTGAAAGCTTATGGTCAAATAGGTCCACGTAGGTAGTCAGATATCTAAAGACAGAAATAAATAAAAAATAGTGGTCTTCACGTATACCAGGAAGCTGGCATAGGTATTGTCTGGAGGGGACACTGCCTAACAAGCGGTGGTCGGTAATGAACGTACTTTTTTCGTAAATTCCTGTCTATGTTTTCGACGTTACTTTGTCCCTTTCTAATCCAATGACAAAATTAAAAAAAATAAAGTTTTTATTTATTTTTGTTCTGATAGAAAGAGACACAAAAACGTTGGAAATATCGACGACGGAGACGTATGAAAGAAGGTCGAACATTACCAACCGCCATGGCCAATTTTCTTGTTTCTTGTAAGGAGGAGTGGCATCCTTTATGATTCTTAAATCCTTGACGTATACGTAGTCTCGAGCACAGTTCCTTGCGAAGTAGGTATGTGTATAGGTAGTTTTATGTTGAGAGGTAGAGTGAGAAATTGTGTCGGATTTTATGTTGTGACAAAAATTGAGAAAGGTATGCTTCGTTGGTTTTGTCGTGATGAAGAGAATGAATAACAGCAGAGAATACGGAAGAGATATACCTACTTATATTGTACGAACTTGAATGGAAAGCAAAGAGTAATATAAGTATATTAGAAAAGAGAACCCACTCGTGGCAACATTATGCATCCACCTTATGTCAAATTGAAGGCTAGCTAGCGCCATCTATGTTTCACCGACAATAATTAATAATAATAATAATAATAATAATAAAATTTATTAAATTTCACAAAAGCCATTTACATAATGTTTACATATGAATTAGGAACTATGAATAACATTTGAGCATTGTGTTAGGCTATACGTTTTGGTCATTTAATTGATAGCTGATGTCATGAAAGGCAGGTAAAACCTGTCTGTGCTATTGACATCAGCTACAGCAGATACAGGGAGCTGACAGTACTATAGAGTCAATTAATTAAGTTACTAGTATAATAATACATTTAATGTTGGTATAATTATAAGATTTATAATAAACAATTTAATGTATGTGTACTATAGTATATGTTGGGTATGTTTGTGTTATGTGTTTATATGTGTGTGCGTGTGTTTTATGTCAATGTGTGAAGAAGAAGATTTTCCGATAAAGAAAAATCATTAAAATTGTGTTATATTATTTGTGTGAAAGCGGATGTATATGTGTTGTTTCTGTGTGCTGTGTGGAGTGTGAGGTTGGTTATGTGGTGTGTAAGTATGTAAAGTAATAAAGTTATAAAGTAATAAAGTTGCGAGGCTACTCGGGGGGGTGTAGTAAGTTTTCAGTAGAGTCGTATGTCAGTTTTTGAAGCCATTCACTTGTAATCTTTTTGCACGCATGTTTAGGAAGTTTGTGTATAGAGAGAATGTGGTGAATATTATTGTACAAGAATGGGCCGAGGAAACAGAAAAATCTTTGACTAAAACTGAAGTTTACGGGATTCGATTTAATAACTAGATGGTTACGTCTATTTATATGAGATTCTGAGTTAAAGGTAGTAAGAGAATGTTGCATAAGTACATTGTTTAGGACAAACAGTTGGCGTACCGTTAAAACTTGACAGTAATCGTAGAGCAAGTGTGTGGGGAAGAGATAGGGCTTAAAGGTAGCTACCTTCAGGAGGGCTCTCTGTGCACGTTCTATAGTTAAGAAATAAGATTTGGGTGCACCACCCCAGGAAGTTATACAATAGATAAGTAAGGATTGACATAATGCTATATAGATAGTTTTAAGTAAGGAAGGTTGAGCTACATGACGAAGGTGTTTGAAAACGAAGATAAGTTTTCGGACACGGTTAGCTATGAGTTTTATGTGGGATTTGAAGGAAAGGTTTGAGTCTATTAGTATCCCGAGATACTTAATTTGATTTACTCTTTCTATCTGTGGACAGTTACAGGATTGAGAATGTGGGGTGTTAGAAGAGTGAGCTTTAATTGAGAAGGTTTCAGAGGAGGGGAGGTGCCAGTTCCGAATGGAGAAGATCATATGTTTGGTCTTGTCAATGTTTAGGGTAAGGAGATTTTGGTTTAACCAACTAGATACTAAGGTGAATCCTTTCTGTGATGATAGATAGACTTCATTCCACGAGGCTGCAGAGAAAACAAGAGCAGTATCGTCAGCAAAAGAAATTAGTTTGCCATTGGGAAGATCGAGGTTACAAAGATCGTTCATATAGGTCAGAAATAGGCTTGGACCAAGGATACTGCCTTGGGGTACACCATATTCTACTGGCAAGTCACTGCTTGTGTGGCCATCAATAGTCACACATTGTATGCGATTACTGAGATAGTTACGAAACAGTTCCAACGGGATGCCACGGATGCCAAGTGCCTCCAGCTTCATTAGGAGTATGGGTATCGAGACCGTGTCAAACGCTTTTGAAAGGTCTAGAAATATAGCAAGACACTTCTTACCTTCATCCATATTTAGAACGATATTATTTGTCAGATGGTGAACAGCTAAGGCTGTAGATTTACCAGAACGAAAACCATACTGGTTTTCACTAAGAAGTTGTTTACTTTCAAGATATTTTATGAGTCTGACATTTAAAATACGTTCTAGAACTTTCGAGAGGGCTGGAAGTATAGTAATAGGGCGATAATTATTGACACGGTCTCGATCCCCACTTTTAAAGATGGGATGAATAACTCCCTTTTTAAATACAGATGGAAATATACCTTTTGATATAGATAAGTTGCATATGTAGGTGAGGGGTGGGGTAAGAATTTTCTTGAATATTTTAATAAATCTACAGGATATACCGTCCCATCCCACTGCACATTCATCTCTAAGCGACTTGATAATGCGGTCCACTTCTTCTTCATCAGTAGGAAGGAGAACAAAGGAGTCTGCGGGCATTACTAAGGTGGAAGATGAATTGGAGACGTTTGGATTTGTTTTTATTATATTGTCGGCCAGATTTTTTCCAATATTTGCAAAGAACAAATTAGCATGGTCAACGGAATCTTGATAGGTAGGTTTTGAGAATAGTAGGTCACGAGTACTTGTTTTATCTTTATTTAAGTGAGCTATTTCTTTAATGGTTTCCCATAACTTTTTTGTATTTGATCCTGCTTCTTGGAGTTTCTTTTGCTCATAGGCTCTCTTTACTTTTTTTAGAAGTGAATTGCAAAAATTTCGATATCTTTTGTATGTAATTTTTAGGACCTCATTTTGAGGGGACTTTTTAAGATTTTTGTGAAGCTTGTCTCTGTTTCTTATGCATTTTAATAGACCAGGTGTGATCCACGGTTTAATGGATCTAAGTCTTCGAGGTAAAGTTTTTACGACTGAGTGTTTTTGTATTGTGCTGCGTAGTATATTTACCATTTTGTCAGCAGCGCTGTTGGGATCAGACGTTTTGAATACATAAGAGAAATCCATATTATCCATATCTTTTTCGAGGCCCTCGTAATCGATTCTTACTATTGATTTAGTTGTTAACAATCGCTTTTTTGTTGATAATGATAGCAATATTGAATAATGATCTGTTACCGTAGAGTGTATGACAAGTGTGTTGCTTGGGTGTCCTGATTTAAGGAAGAAGTGGTCGAGACATGTGAAGTCGTGAGTTGGAAGTGTATGCGCCGGGAGTAGGCCATGAAGAGCCAAGAGATTCAGGTATTCATCGGAGCGTGGGTCATGATTGTTTGTATGTATATCTATATTTATATCGCCGGTTAGTATAATATTTTTAAAAGTTGAGAGTTCGGAGAGGACATTATCTAATGAATGAATAAAGTTATCAGAGTTTTTAAATGCGTGGGGTCGATAAATAGCAAGAATTGCGGTC
Organism: Agonopterix arenella; assembly: GCA_927399405.1. Classification (NCBI taxonomy): domain Eukaryota; kingdom Metazoa; phylum Arthropoda; class Insecta; order Lepidoptera; family Depressariidae; genus Agonopterix; species Agonopterix arenella. The sequence continues at coordinate 2,048,047 of OV656704.1, forward strand.
TCTGTACCTATGTTTATCAAAAGACAACTAGAGTCCATCAGTGGAGGCTCACTTATCGTAATATTTAAGAGGCAATTGTTTACGTAAATTACCACACCATCGTTCTGGTTGTGTGGTTTTGTTGAGGCATAGTGAGCATAGTTGAGTAAAGACGGGATCATAGGATTACAGGAGAGCCAACATTCTGTAAGTACTATAACGTCGCATTGTGTTTTAATGTTGTCTAAAAATAGTGTAAAATCTGTAAAATTTGCCGAGATGCTGCGTATATTTTGTGTTATTATGTTAAGTTTTGTTTCAGGTTGCGTGATCAAGTTGGAACACTGCTCCGGATCACAACCAAATCAACCTATACTCAATCAACCTATATCAAATTCAACCTATACTATACATACCTACTTATATCTACTCATACCGATGGATATTATTGTTTTGAATGCTAGTTTTCGTTCAATCCCGCACCGATCGAGTGAAATTCCAGTATCCTTACTATTCCTTTAATCTAAACATTGGTAAGAGAACAACAGAATCTCCAGAACATCACTACATCGGCACGAAATTGAAAGAAAACTACAAACAACCCGCACATTACGCAAGATAGGTAGCCATTTTGTGAATTTGTCAATTAGACATTGACATAGACAACAAAATCTTTTTTTTTTATAGTTCAGCGAAGTATTTATTAGATGGCAGCACATTCTATGCAAACTGAATCGGAAAAAGCCACCAAAAGGCGACTGTCCTCCGCCTGATGGAAAGTGTCGGTAGAATGCGACCTCTACGCTCTGTTTTTGACTTTGAGCCCATATATCTCGAGATACAAGCCATGCTATGTTATCTTAGTACACACTAAGTGGAACGCTGATTTTCCATAGACAGCTTCCGCCATCTATAGGTTATGTTTCGAAGCACTATATATGTTGAACTAGGGAGTAACAGCGCACTACACCTCACGCGCTGCGCTGTAGTAGTGAGAGATTTGGCCCATATCAATCACTGTCTTGTTGGTCTAGCGGTCTTAGCCAACCGGCTTACGATCCGGGTAGCTAAGGTTCGATCCTCGTGTCGGCCGAACGTCTTTTTCAATTTATTTCATAATGTAGCGCCCCCTAGTGCTAATAAGCGGCAACGCAATTAGGATGTCCTAAAATTCAAGGCGAGTTACCTATCTACATATATCCAATATACATATTAATCTATGATACAAGCATTGTAACGACTTAGTTTCTATGGGTGTTTTGTTCCACATTCTCACTTTTATTGGGTAGAAAAAAAATGTTTTTGATGGTGGAAACAGCGGAGTAAACTACAAAAAGACGTAGTAAGTAGTAGACTCTAGTCTCTGTCTATCCGACTTGTGACAGAGGTGAGACGTTATACACGGTGTAAGTGACAGCCTAGCAAATACTGAAACGGTGAATTCAGACCATCAAACTAGCCTACCTCAGAAAACGCGAAAAAAAATCAGCAGTCCCATATAGACTAAGAGATAAGTGTACTTTTTGTAACCATCAGCAGCAAGCTGATTCAGTGTTTATGGGGTGTAGAGCAGCTCAGTGATGGGGATGGACTAGGTCTGCCTGCATAACTCCAGTCGGTTTAGGAGTTACAGACGTTTAAAGGTCAGTAAAAAAATTATGACATGAACTGCCAGTCGGTGTAGGAGATACAGCCGATTAAAGGTCGGACTTTTGAACGGCTATAACTCCTAAACCGACAGATGAACGATGTCAGTTTTTACACTGTTCACATAGCTACAGTGCATACTACAATAATATCATACGATCAGCCTTGCAGCTGATCGTTAATTTTTTACTGACCTTTCAGAAATCAGAAATAAAAATTTCTGATTTCTGATTTCTGCAGCTGATCGTTAATTTTTTACTGACCTTCCAACATCAGTAACTTCTGAACTGACTGGAGTTATGCAGGTAGACCTGGACCATCCCCATCACAGAGATGCTCTACAACCCATAAACACTGAATCAGCCTTTCAGCTGATGGTTGCAAAAAGTACACTTATCTCTTAGTCTAATACAACACTGTTGTACCTACCCGACTAAAATGTATGGGACAGCTGATTTTTTTCGCGTTTCCTGTAGTAGGCTCCATAGTGAAAGTTGTTCAGTTTGATGGTCTGAGTTTATTGTTTCAGTATTTGCTAGGCTGTCACTTACACCCTGTATAATAGGAAATTCAGTTTGACGTAAGGGATTGCTATATTTGGAGTTGGAGCTTTATCTAACTGCGGAAGCCCCAAGCGACCATGGCCCAATATTTGACATAAACCCAACCTTATTTGCTTGTGTGCTGGCACAGGCCTCAAATTTGTCTCTTTACTAAAGTTTGTTTGTTAGGTTGTAGGGTTGTCAACTTTTTTACTTTTATTTTATTGGACAAATGATAAAAGAAGCGAAAATAATAATAATTATTAAAAAAAAATATATCTACAGAGAAAAAAACAAGAGGCACAAAATAAGCCGGACTTATCGCTAAGAAGCGATTTTCTATAGACAACTTTAGGGTAGAGGAAACGGTGTCACTTTATTTACAGAAAAGATGTTACAATTTGTTCTTGAACACGGGATTATATTTTTTTCTCTGGACAAATAAAATAAATATAAGTACGTACTTAAGTTAATTTTGTAGCCCGTAATCCCGGGCTATAACTTATAATACATAATTTATTTTATTTGTCCCGTTAGTACTGGTAGGAGGTACGGACGTTCTGGGAAATACGACTATCAGACAGTTGGCAACCCTGTTAGGATGGTCTAGCTTGTGTAGGCTTGCTCTTTGTTTTTACCCGACTGCGCCAGAAGGGAAGAAGGGAAGAAGGGATGAAGAGGGTTATGTTTTTTAGTCGAGATTTTGAAGTAACTTGGTCTATTGGTTTATTATTATTTGGTTGTAAGGGCTTGGTCAATGAACCTATAGCTACTGCGACCTGAATAGATCTATTGTAGCTGTCACCCTAGACCTAAAGGTCATTTCCTAGGCCCACGGACTTCATGAACCAAGTTATGCTTTTGGAGGGGAGGTCCCTAATGTCAGTAGGTGTTACTACGTATCCACCTAGATGGCGACTCCTGCTGTGAATGAGCACTTCGCATTCGCAGAGGAGGTGTATGGGCGTTTCCTCTGCATCACAGCAGAATCTGCAAGTGGGTGAATCTACGAGCCCCATTCTGTGTAGATGTTTGTTTAATTTGCAGTGTCCTGTTAAGACTCGCACCAAGTCCTCCTTAAGTCGCAGCGGTAACAATTGATGGCATCCGAGGTATGTCTGTTTGAGAAGCCGGTCACAAGTTCTTTCGCATGCTTCAGTCCTGGTGTATCCGACCAGACTTTAATGCTTTGGTTCATGGCCCATTCCTTTAGCACACGTCTAGAGGTGTTGCGAGAGATGCCGCAATAAGGCCCGGGGCCTATTGCGTCCTCTTCCGCCCCTCTTTGTGCCAGCTCGTCAGCAGCCTCGTTTCCATCAATTCCGCAGTGTCCAGGCACTGGTCTATTGGTTGATATTTTCAGCAACGTTTGACTTGTTTTATCAATTAGATACATACATACGAGTAAACTCACGACCGTGATCCTATAGGGGGTGGTCAGAAACATTACTACAACTACCAACTTTCTGTTTAAGAATGTAGTTGTAGCAATGCTCACATTTTGCTGTTTCGGTTTCAGGATGGAATGACGAGTCAAGTGGTAATATGTGTCTAGCCTTTCGCACACATAAACACTGTATAGAGTCACGTTGCAGGTTCTGACCCGAGCACTTGTCTCGCGTGGTTTTCGCGCGTCGCGTTTTTGCCTGCCACGAGATTCCGCAATCCCCAATCTCTTCTTGTTCTTGACCAAAAACAATCCCTGAGATTGGGATAGATTCTCCCATAAACGACATGACACTGGCGGAAATGCAGTGCTAACGCACAAGCAAGTGTCCATTAATTATGAATAAAAAAAACACTGCATAAGAAACCTTAAATCCGTTAGTCGCCTCGTACGACACCAACGTGAAGAATTCGGGTGGTCGATTCTAAGCAGGAATCACACAGCTTATCAATTAAAGTAAAAAAATACTATATAATTAATTAATTGAGTTTTGGAAATGTTTTGATGTCTTATTTTTAGGTATAATCAATCATCAGCCCGCATCAAACCACTGCTGGCCATAGGCGTCCCTTTTATTGCGCCGTTCCTCACTGTCCAGTGTTAATCTGATCCAGTGCGAACCCGTCACCTTCAAAGTGCCATCGGAGCAACGAGCTGGTGGTCTTCCTATTGACCTTCGTACCTCTCTTGGCCACCACTTTGATACCTATTGCCTTGGTCCACCGGCCGTCTTCCCGTCTAGCCAAGTGTCCTGCCCATCTCCACTTCAACTTTGCGATCCGCTTACCCACGTCTTCGACCTTGGTTCTTCGTCGAATTTCAATGTTAGCTAATCGGTCTACTAGTGATATAATAATAATAAATATTTTATTTCAGACATGATGTCCATAAAATTTTTTAGTATACATAATAAAAACACACAGAATACTTAATAGGTACAGTCACATTTACATTTTAACAGCATGCAGCTGTATCCAACGCTTCAGCATTAGGGAGTCCCATCGCTCCGCCAACACGCTCAGGACACTGTTGGTGCTGGCTCGCATGCGAATCAGCACGGACGCGCAACGTTTCCTCATGACGGCGTGGAATCCTTCGGTGCGCGCCTCCGCAAACATGCCCAACGTGCACCGCGATGCGACCACGGCAGCCCCATCAGCGCCCTGAACGCTTTGTTGTACTGGACTCGTAGATCGCTGTATGCCCTCTGCGTGTAGTTGACCCACATACTGCACATATGCCTAGCATGATTTATTACCTACTAAAAACTGTTCCAGACAAAATAATCAGCTTATTCGTAAACATTCGCTACACCATCACATAAATCATTGTACCAATATATAGGTACATCTACTACACCCGCTACAAGTTACGGTAAAATCTGAATACAACACTCCCATTTTCGATATCAAAAGAGGGATTCATATGTAATCCCCGGCAATAATACAAGTGCATACAAAAATGCACCCTCACGCAACATTAGCCGTTTCCCATTTAGAGTATTATCATCCCCACACATCCTTCGGGCGCTATTAAAAATGAAATTTGAATGTACGGGTCGATATTGCTACCTTGCACGCAAAAGCTAGAAAATATTTGAATTCAGCAGACTTTATAATAGCGATTTCTATGTTGGTTCCTTAGACAAAGTTATGTAGTTTGATGGTCTAATGATCCCCGTTAAAAACCGTCAGCGTAATTATGAAGAAGGACTCTATACCTAGAGATGTTTAGTACTTACAAGAGTTTCATTGTAATACGTTACTTGATATAGTGCGACCACTGAGAAAAGGAAGGAGCGGAAGTGTCGTAAAGCAATTTAGGTCTGTTGCCATTATATTAGGTCACGATGTCACAGTAGGCGTGGCCTATATGATGCTAAGTTCGAAGAGGACCGCCAATCATTTTGCTAAGAGGGGTGTTGTCAATAAGAAATATCTAAAACGATGAAGTGCGCTGTTCCTAGATTCGGTTTTTGAGGCAGAACCTGGCCCTGTACCCGGACTCTCGATTTTCAATATATTGCGACTGTTTCAGAATCAGAAGTATTTATTTGCTGAAACATGTTTCGGTCCGAACTTCATTGTAATAGAGTTGACATTGGAACGAAAACGTTCACGCAATTGCGAAGTTCAAGAATTGTCCGGGTAGACCCCTTGCGCACTCGTCTTGTCCCCCATCCCTGCATTTTGGCGACACTTCGATAGAAATATTGCTTTTCGACAATTCCGCTTCTTTCTGTCCTCCATGAGCGCCACACTTTTGAAGATAGAAGAATTAAAACGCAATAACACTCCGTATGTTTCGAACAGGGGAAGGAAATCGTTTATAAATAAACACATTAGTGTGAAAGCCGGATTCGAGGGCGCCCACCGTAGTTATGTGAATCATCGGCTTGTTATTAAGGATTATTAGCTGTTGTGTTACTACTGCTACTTGTATCAAAGGTATTAGGCCTTCTTAGTGGTGAGGAATAGGATACTGTTCATAAATATCGGATGATTCTTTTTATCGTTCCGATACTTTCAGGGGTAGTTCAGATCTGATCATCAAACTGAACATCTTGTACTATTAGATGTACTATTAGAGAGCGATGATAGCCCATAATACGGAAGAGAGCTAGCGCCTCAATCCTGAGGCCGCGGTTCGATTCCTGGCCTGTACCACTAAGTTCTTCGGAATTTATGTACGGTTGTATTTATCATTTACTAGCTTGGCGGTGAAGGAAAACATCGTGAGGAAACCTGCATTCCCGAGGATGAAAAGAAAATATCATAAGTTCGGAGGTATGCGTAAAATATGGGTGAGCTTGGGGCGAACACAAAGGACCAGCGCTGGTTACAGTGTTACAACGACCCTTGCTTGCATTAGCCCAACCACAAATAATCAATGGAAGCAAATTCTAATTCGTAAAAAAAATCTGCTGTCTCATACTTTGAGTCGAGTATATTAAAACCATAGAGATAGGAAGTACTGATTAAAACACGTTGCCTTTCCACCCTTTATATCTTTGCACCGATATTACTTAGCTATAATGTGCTCCATAGTAAGTTTGTTTCCTTTAATATCTTCATCTTAATTTCACTACTTCCATCAGTGACTGCGACAGTACAAAAACGATGCCAACTTTACCCCATACCCTTTAAGGATTTTGACATATAAGTCCACCAATCAATTTTGGGCACGCGTGGTAGACTAACGTCCTCGTTACTCATGTTGCCCGAGGGTTCCTGAGTACATAAACAAACGAATATTCCATTTTCACAAAGTATTTTTTGGGAGACAGGTAAAGATGAAACGTGTCAGATATATTGAAAACAAACATATTGGGAAAATTTTATTAAGGCGTGCACATGTGCGAAATGTTTAGCTGTTGACAGCTTGACAAAATATTTTCTCGAATTGCTTTATATGGAAATGGAAAGGTATTGTAATATAATCGATGACATTGTCAGAGCACACGTGTTCTAAATTGAAGTAATCATTTTTTGGGTCCCACAATCAAACAAAGGAAACGTTACAGTTTTGTTCAATTTTGTCTTGTCTATCTCATAGGCCCCACTTCAATCACTCTTTCATTTTGCACAAAATTTTCCGTGACGACAGATAACAATAACCCAAAATCAGAAAGTAATAATTGCGAAACTCTTGGGCCGTGGGGACCTAATGCGCAGGCGCTTTTTAAAGACCTGTCAAAGCGCCTGATAGACTCGACAGGGGACCCAAGAGCTGGCACTTTCCTCGCTCAACGGATCAGCATAGCCATTCAGCGAGGAAATGCGGCCAGCGTTCTGGGTACCCTCCCACAAGGACCGAACCTGCACCACATAGGATGTGGTATCTCTGTATTTATAATTTTATTTAATGTTACTATTTTATGGATCTTTCTTTAAATTAAAAACCAGTTATTATAATTGCGAAGAAAATAATGTTTGACCCCAACCAGCAACTCTCTTTTCCATACCACAAAAACGGGGGCTAGAAATAAATCGTTTAAAAATTAAAAACCAGGTTGGTTAAAATACACTTTACCTTAAAAAATGGAAACATTTTAATGCTTATTTCTTGAATCTCGAGATATAACATGAACAAGGACAGAATAAAAATAGTTAACGATTATCATCGGCCCATAAACGTCCCACTGCAAGGCACAGGCCTACTCTGAAGGAGAGTGTATAGGCGTTGGCCCACCACGCGTGCCCAATGCGGATTGGTAGACTTCACATATACATCTTCTTCAGTGTATGCAGGTTTCCTCACGATGTTTTCCTTCACCGTTTGTGAGCAGTCGGTATTACGTACTAAAATCTCATTGGTACATGGCATATTGTCCGTGCGGATTCGAACCCGGACCCCCATAATTGGTTGTCCACACCTCTCCGCAACGCGCCACCGACGCTCGTTGATAGTTGATAAACAATCATAATAGAACCCTTGTTAGTTCATACTGCTTACATGCCCTCCTCAATATCTTCCTCATGAAACTATTCTCGATATAAGAGCCTCGGTGGCACATTGCGGAGAGGTATGGACACCCAATTAAGGGGGTCCGGGTTCGAATCCGCACAGACAACATGCCATGTACCAATGAGTTTTTCTAACTGATGTTTATCTGTGGAAACTTTTAGTTGGCAATGTTGTTTTATAAAAATGTTCCATCCTGTAATTAGTCCGTAAGTTTTCCTAAAATGAATAAAATAAAATAAACTTATGTACCCAGCAGTGGGACGTTTATAGGCTGATGATGATGATGATGATGAAACTATTCTAAATTATAGCAGAATTGCTTTAGCGCAATCGTTGCCAGATAAAAAACATAAAATACCCTTTTGAACAAAATGTGTTAGTGACGACGTTTACTTATATGGAAAAAGGTAGCAAATATAGTTAAAGTATCACTGTACAAATGGCTACGGATCCCTTCGAACGTGTCCGATACGCTCTTGGCAGTGGGCTCGGTTTATAGGCGGATTCGAAAAGGTTATTTGAAATGTTTTGATGCCAGCAGGCAACGTTCTAATAAAGGGTTAAAGAACATATTTTTTAAAATGTTATAATATATGTGAAATAAAGTAAATTTATTTCATATAATATTAAGACCATCATCGTCAGCTTCTACTAGGCCACTGCTGGACGTCTTTCCCAATACTTGCAACTTCAATCGGTTCAGTGATTAATACTTAATAAGGTTTTAATGTTTTATTTTCATTTATTTTTTTAATTTAATTTTTTTTAGGTTTTAATTAAATACAATCATTATTATAGGGTTACATTTTTAACTACCGTAATTTCCACTTAAATTAAACATTACGTAATTTCCTTTAACACCACTAATCAAAACTTATCATGACTATTAAGAGTCCATAAAAATTTTAGAAATATAAAATTCAATCATTGAGAAAATTTAATTAAAATTTCATCAGTTTTGATCAAAATTTCGTTAAAAATTTACGTTCCTGGTCATCTTTATGAAATTTTTCATAGAACTATGGCACGGTTTACACTTTTTCTGACAATATTACTAACCGTTTTTCTAAATTTCGTTTTCGCCAGGGATTTTTATGTAGGAATGTTCAGAAAGAACGATTTGTTGGTGGCACAGGACTCTTTGTATAAAGAAAGAGTGCCTTACAAAGCTCAATATGCTAAATATGGAAGATCCTTCAAATGTCCGGTAAGATAAATACATAAACTCAAAACCATAGTCATTCACACGCTAAATGTGTGCATGAGTGATACGACCGTCCGGCTGCATATTTTGCAAGGATGAGATGGAAACTCATCCGAACCTTCAATGTGACTGTTGTACGAACATAGCACTCATATAGGTAGGCAGGTATACCAGATGAGATACAAATAATCCCGATCGAAAACCTACAACGATTTCTGGTCGCAGTAGGGATTAGTAGGGAACTGTAAAAAGGGCGTTGACAAAGGAGCAGCGATGGTCTTTCTAGCACACTTTCGTGGCACAGGTGCAAGCCTGTCAAGGTCCACCCCCAGAATAAAAAAAACACTCACGACTATGATCCCATTCGGGGTGGTCCAAAACGGTGCTACTCATTACTTTTAGTTGTAGCCGGGACAACTTTTAAGAAGTTAAATTGGGAGTTCAGGGTTCCTGGCATAACGTAGTGTGATTGAGGCGAACATTTCCAGTCGATGGTACACCTGCTAGAATGTTCTTTGTGCGCGAACATCTGCAAGAGAGAAATAAAGTCACACCGGACGCTGTCAGGCCCGCCGAATAAAATACACCGTATAATCGGGGTCGTTTTGAAGATTGAACAGGGTGCTTCAGACCATCAAACTGATCAACTTTTACTATGGGACCAACATCAAATCGCGAAAAAAAAACTGCTGTTTCATACATGTTGAAATCATCATGTTTCATAGTATTTTTTTAAAAAATCTGTCAAAACAAGAATCTGGCCAAAACGGAATCCGTTCAATAAGAAATAAGGCAAAAAAGACAAAAACTTTTTTTCTCATTACAATGTTGGCTCCATTGTAGAAGTCATGCAGTTTGATGGTCAGAGAAGCACCCTGTTCGATATATAAAGCATTTAATTTTATACCCAGTAAAAACACAATCGTAAAACGATTGACGCGAAAAAAGTAAGAAAAAGAACAAGTTCTTCAGGATGGAATGGGAAATTGGTAAACCTTTTGCCGACACAAATATAACTTAACTACATTGTTCAAACACTTCCCTTCCGAAGGTAGGTTAATAGGTACCTATACAAACTTTCCAGTACGCCAGTTAGTAAAACATGTAATTTTGTCGGTTTTCTCACGATATTTACCTCCAAAAACAAATTGCGTAGCAAGTCATACGCATAAATTCCTAAGATCTCATTTGCACGAGTCCATCTCTTTAGAGAAGGCGAGGCTGTTAGGCACCTCAAAGGTAAAATTCCCCAAACGTAAAACTCCTTAATCATAAAACTCCACAATCCTAAAATTTTCAGATTACATACTTCAGAGTTACAGACCGCCTAGGAGTAGACAGAGGGCCAAGAGTGGAAGTCATTCGAGGTGGTCTCCGTAAGAACTACATCGTCCTTCGCCTCACGTCAGTTTATAACCAGCCCATATCCGTGAACATCTACGTTGGGTGTGAAAATAAGATTTCTACTACAAAAAGAACAATAACAACTACAAAGAAAGCTGATAAGAATGATGATAAAGAGAAGACAACAGCCAGTGATAAAAGTGAAAAGACCACTAGTGCACCAGAAGCAGGCGAGGCTACAGGTGAGTCTATCAGTGTTGCCAGAGCTATTTGTGTCTCTACACAACATGCTATGTATTTTGTTGTATCATCATCATCTTAGCCGATGCACGTCCACTGCTGGACATAAGCCTCCCCAGTGGATCGCCATAACGACCGATCCTGCGCTGCCCTCATCCAACGGGTTCCCGCCGCCTTCACCAGGTCATCGGTCCACCGTGTGGGGGACCTACCATGTGCTTTCCGGTCACCATTCGAGAACTTTTCTGCCCCATCGGCCGTCGGTTCTGCGAGCAATGTGCTCCGCCCACTGCCACTTAATTTTTTTGGCTATGTTACTCTGGTCCTACTGCGGATCTCTTCATTTCTGATTCGATCTCGCAGAGAAACTCCGAGCATAGCTCTCTTCATTGCCTTTTGGGTAACATTCATTCTCTAGTTGTATAAACTAGCTATAATCTTTATATACCTATACAATAAGGCAAATAAAGAATTATATTTCATTCCATTCTATTCTCTCATCAAAAGGTGTAGTATGTTCGAAATCTAACAGAATATCCACAAAATGACGAAATAGTCAAAATGCCTTAACTGGACAATAGAGATGATTACAATTTATTTTTTTAAAACTGTTTAATATAAATTTTTAAATATCTTTAAAAACACTGAAAAATAGGTGTTTAAAATTAACGGTTAGACTGAGAGGCAGATATAATAGAAATCACGTCATAACTATTTATTTTCATTAGTTACTTTTTGTAATTTGTTATAAGATATGAATTTCCAAGATCACTCATCATCCCTATTATTATTAGACTACCAATTTTGACGTAATTTATGAAGGATCCATTTATAAGATGCGTCAAAATTTATCGTTTAATACTACATGGTTTCTAGTATACAGGGTTTAATATTAAATGCGTTACATATCGACCAGGGTGCTCTAGATCATCAAACTGAACAACTTTTACTACGGGGCCAACATCGAAATCACGAATAAAAGTCAGCTGGCATATAGCAAAGGTCAATAGCTACACGATCAAAGTGTATGAAATAGCGTTTTTGTCGTGATTTCAATGTTGGTTCCATAGTCATCGTTGTTTAGTTTGATGGTCTGAAGCTCTAAAGCACCCCTTGAAGTATAATTACGCATTAAATGTTAAACTATTTTTATAGCTTACATACTGAAGATTAAGATGTAACACATTTAAGTTTTCATCCTGTATGAATCCACCTAAATCTGTAGAGATACATAAACTGTTTCTTTATTCCACGTTCTCCAGAAGGTGGTGAGAAACCGACAGACGCTGCAGTACCTGCAGACGGTGAGAAACCAGAAGACGCTGAGAAACCAGAAGGTGAAGAGGGTGCAGCAGATGCTACCACGGCTGATGGAGAAGAAGCGCCTGCAGAAGATGGCCCACCAGCTGAACCTGAAGCTGATGCCGAAGCACCTGCCGAAGCTGATGCTGAAGCGCCTCCCGAAGCTGAGTAAACATTTGTTAAAATTGAATTTGTTTATTTGGAGCAAATAAAATTTAAACTGACTGCATTTTTCATTTGAAAGCTAACTTTTAAACCCTCTTTATCTTCTTAGGACCTTTTTATCTATTGATCTTGATCTAGGTACCCTTATATCACAGAGTACTATAACTACTGCTTATACTTTCGTCCATTCTTTCTATTCTATTTTTAAAAAACTGGCTGCCATCATGGTTGTGATGATTTTGCCAATGTCTAGTTTTTGTAGCAAGAGTGCTTGACGTTGTACGGTAGTTTATGTATTTTGGTAACTTCGAGGATTATTTTTCGAAAAGAACACTATCTTGAGCCACCACTGGAGCTTCGTTGTAGGCTCGGGAGGGGACAACCAACAATCGACAAGCGATACGTGACTACCCAATAGTAGACCCTACAACGTGACTCGTCCATTCTTCCTATTTATCTGTATGTATGCCCGCCTCTATTATTCACTCATTATTATCCCTACTGAATCACAATTTTGGCATGAAGACAGATTATAGTATACCAAAAATAGAAATGTGGTTGGAGTCGCGCTGCAAGTCTGGGGGAGGTCAGACGCGTGCGTATTGGCATCTGTTAGGCTTGCACGTGGCTCCGCCATTTTGTAAACTCTTTTGTGTTTTACCTATAAAACGTTAACTTGAGATTATAATAAACTACTTGACATTGGCAGAAATGCTACTAATCATTTTCCTACGTGTACTCTCCACATAACGGGACATTGGCACAATTGTGATAACGCATCGGACGCCATTAAATAAAAATAGAATAGAATAGAATAGAATAGAATAGAATAGAATAGAATAGAATAGAATAGAATAGAATAGAATAGAATAGAATAGAATAGAATAGAATAGAATAGAATAGAATAGAATAGAATAGAATAGAATAGAATAGAATAGAATAGAATAGAATAGAATAGAATAGAATAGAATAGAATAGAATAGAATAGAATAGAATAGAATAGAATAGAATAGAATAGAATAGAATAGAATAGAATAGAATAGAATAGAATAGAATAGAATAGAATAGAATAGAATAGAATAGAATAGAATAGAATAGAATAGAATAGAATAGAATAGAATAGAATAGAATAGAATAGAATAGAATAGAATAGAATAGAATAGAATAGAATAGAATAGAATAGAATAGAATAGAATAGAATAGAATAGAATAGAATAGAATAGAATAGAATAGAATAGAATAGAATAGAATAGAATAGAATAGAATAGAATAGAATAGAATAGAATAGAATAGAATAGAATAGAATAGAATAGAATAGAATAGAATAGAATAGAATAGAATAGAATAGAATAGAATAGAATAGAATAGAATAGAATAGAATAGAATAGAATAGAATAGAATAGAATAGAATAGAATAGAATAGAATAGAATAGAATAGAATAGAATAGAATAGAATAGAATAGAATAGAATAGAATAGAATAGAATAGAATAGAATAGAATAGAATAGAATAGAATAGAATAGAATAGAATAGAATAGAATAGAATAGAATAGAATAGAATAGAATAGAATAGAATAGAATAGAATAGAATAGAATAGAATAGAATAGAATAGAATAGAATAGAATAGAATAGAATAGAATAGAATAGAATAGAATAGAATAGAATAGAATAGAATAGAATAGAATAGAATAGAATAGAATAGAATAGAATAGAATAGAATAGAATAGAATAGAATAGAATAGAATAGAATAGAATAGAATAGAATAGAATAGAAATGTGGTAGTAAAGAAGACAAAGGCAATATACATATTAATCTATGACTAAGGCGAAAACCCACATCGGGTCCCTGAGCTAGCATAGTACGTAGTAAGTAAGTAAGTAAAGAAGTAATAATTTTTTTTTAAATTATTTCGCTCCACATACAATAATATGACAACAAGTGGTTTAGGTATAACTGGATACATAAATAATGAAAGGGGTGTTGAGTCAAAAATACCCCATCCCCTCCATCTAAATTTGAAATAATCAAATGAAAATCTGTAATAAGTACTTTCAAAGACAATTTTTTTTTTTAATATCTTGGACATTGTCACACAAATTAACTAGTCACATTTAAAGTACCTGGACTTGTATTATGATGACTAGACAACGATATAGAATACATATATTATATAGATACAAACATCCATGACTTGGGTACAAATATTCATATTCATCATATAAATATTTGTCCATTAAACGGGAGTCGAAACCGCGACCCTCGGCACTTATAAGTAATATAAAATTAATACCTATTTAAATTGATTTTCATGTCTATTAAAAGAAGGCGCTGACCAAAATCAAATGACGTTAGAGATAGTGTGCTCTTTCCTTAAGAAAAACTATTGTAAATGATTTTCTTATTATTATTCTTATTTTCTTTTTTAAATGGGTTTGCTCTTGTCCTCAATCCAGTCCTTAAGACAATGATGGGGTCGAAGATGTAGCGAGCTAACCCAGAAGAAGCCTATTCACTCGTACTGAAAGCGCTTGGAAATACTGACGCAGGCAGGGCATTCCACTCCTTGGCTGTGCGCATTATAAAAGAATCAGTAAGGCGCTTAGTGAGGATATGTGGGATATCAACCAAGAAGGGGTGGTATCCCGCGGTGCATCTGGAAGTCCGATAGTAAAAAGGAGAAGGTAGGATGAGCTCATGCAGCTCTTGGGCACACTCACCGAAGTACAATCTGTAGAAGACCGACAAGCACGCTACTCTGCGGCGGTGGGTTAGGCTATGAAGCTCGGTCTCCACCAGCTTACTGTCGCCAATGAGCCTCCTGGTTCTGCGTTCAACCGAGTCTAGTGAGTCTAGTTGATACTTGGCTGAGTCATCCCACATGTGGCAGCAATACTCCATACAAGATCGGACCTGAGCTTTATACAACATTAAGAGCTGTCCAGGAGTGAAGTACCGCTTCACTTTGTTTAAGATGCCCTGGTTTTGTAAGAGTAGAATAGCTAAGGAACGCTATCATGGGCGAGTTAAAAACGCTTTGTTCTAAGCGTACGATAATTAAGAATTAATTATGTTACCTATAGAAATGCTAAGAGTATTAGAAATCTATTAATGTTCTTATAAATGTACAAACACCTAAGTCTCTCCAAAGAAACTTTTTCATTACACGGCACTTCACTAGAA
The DNA here is from genome assembly GCA_927399405.1 of Agonopterix arenella. Taxonomy (NCBI): domain Eukaryota; kingdom Metazoa; phylum Arthropoda; class Insecta; order Lepidoptera; family Depressariidae; genus Agonopterix; species Agonopterix arenella. The sequence continues at coordinate 2,063,566 of OV656704.1, forward strand.
GCCTAAGTTGCTCAAAATCCGCACTCGTGTTTACGAGTTAGTCAACTTTAACTCCTTCTGTTTGAGGTCTGATTTTAGCGCTTTTATCGCTTTATCGCGACTTAGTAAAATAAATAAGGTTTTGTCATTGTAACTATCTGGTTAATTGCAACTATGGTGCATTGCAATTATAAGAATCACGATTCAGTTCACTATGGAGCCTATCTCAGGAAACGCGAAAAAAAATCTGCTGTCCCATACAAAACTGCTGCACCAACGCGACTAACATGTATGGGACAGCTGATTTTTTTTCGCGTTTCCTGAGGTAGGCTCCATTGTGAAAGTGGTTCAGTTTGATGGTCTGAATTCACCGTTTCAGTATTTGCTAGGCTGTCACTTACACCCTGTATAATTTAATGGGTTAAAATGCATTATGAGCATGTTTATGCTCACGCCTAATAGTCACAGATATTATGAAACCTCAGAAATTCACGTTTCACTAGTTATACCGAAACTAAAAAGTGTTAAATTGATCCGTTAGTATTAAACATTTTAAGGTCGATTAAGATTTTAAGAAAAGAAAGGAATTTAACAATATGCATATCGCGAATAATAAATCCATGAACAAAAGGAAGACAACCACTCTTTTAAAACTTTCAAATCTAACTTCAAATTGGCAGATTTTTTTCTCTTTACTAAAGCTTTTTAGGGTTACGACGTCAACAAGGAACCTTTATAGTTTCACCATGTCCGTCCGTCTGTCCGTCCGTCAGAGAAGCTTAGTATTAGAGAGCTGTAATTTAGCATGTGTATACATATTAATCACGCCGACAAAGTCGTAAAATAAAATCTTAAAAAATATTTTTTTTAGGTTACCTCCCCTACACATGAAGTGGGGATGATTTTTTTTCTCGCTTATCCCTTGGTGTGGGGTATCATTCGTCGTTTGAAAATATTGTAGGTGTGGGAAAACCATTTTTCCATTAAGGGATCCGTTAGCGAAATATTAAGCTTTAAAGCAAAAATTTTTGTTATCGTCAAGTGTCTCCCCTCCCCCCTTCTCCTAGCTAAACGGTTGTAGTTGGAGATGCAAATGTTTCACGGCAATATGGTATACTAATTTAAAAGGACTACCACAGCTAAGTAGGCTTTAGTCGACTAACTTAAAAACTGTACTTTGAGATGGTTAAAACGGAGTATAAAACAAAAAGCCCCCTTCTAAGTCCATATATTGTGACGGACAACTACGGAACCTTACACTGCGCGTGGCTCGACACGCACTTGACCGATTATTTTATTTTTACTTTCCTTGGAATAGAATCGCCTCATTGTAGTGTAGATTAACATTGTTTTGTTTCATGTTTAAATGTTTATTCGTCATCGTCCCGTCTTTTGTTTCTTAAAGCGCTATTCTGCTTGCGAGACAAAACAAAAGTGTTAACGACTCATTGGCAGAAGCAAAATGAAAGACTTATTTCTTTTATTTTAAACTTGCACCGAACTTCTGCTGTCTTTTTAATTAAGTTTAAAATAAAAAATAAAAGCTACCATGTATAAAGTCATACTACAGGATGTAATTAAAATGAGATTTAGCTACATTATTTACCATATTTCCAGCTCATGCCGAAATCGAGGCGTGCAGTGTATGAAATAAAAGATGAGGCGAGGAAAACGATCTCATGAATTTCCTACAACACAACACGATTTTTCAGTAAGTGGGATCACATACGATGACACATGACGGAGTAGCAGACGTCAGTCCGTCACTTGTGAAGCAAGGAGTTGTATGAAACCGCACCTAGAAGTAGACACGGTGCGTCAATCCCTCACCATGCTTCACAAATGACGGACTGACGTTTACCGCTCCGTCAATGCGTCATCGTGTGTGATCCCACTTAATGCCAAAATCGAGTTTATTTGTGTATGAAATAAAAGTTATTTTTACCATTATAGGTACGTATAACATAATCCGGTCTTACCCGGACACTTTTGTGACACGCACCCCACCCAGACGTACTTCAAACTGTGACAAATCCCGGGAAAACAAATCCGGATGGCAGCCCTGAATAAAACTAAACAACTTTAACTATGGAAGCAAACTAAAAACTGCAAAAAAAAATCAGCTGTTCCTACATTTGAGTTGAGAAGGCATTGCAGTTTAGTATGGAACAGCTTTTCTTGATTTACCTATTTAGGCTTGCTCCGGCACTTGGCAGTAGCGTTGTGGCGTTATGGCCGAAGTAAGTAAGTAAGTAAGTAAAAACTACGCGTGGACGCTGGGCGGCAAGTAAGTAAGTATCGACTTGCCACAGGATAAGAACCAGTTCTATTTTTTTGACAGAACAGTAGCGCGTAACCCCTCCCGCTTCGTCTCCCGCTCCTCGCCAACTTATCTTGCCGCTGTGTGGACGGCACAAGTAAGTTTTTAAGTTGACTCGCAACAAAACGCACGCGTCTGCCTGCCGCCTGTGTTGGCGGGACGTGTCTTGCGTCCGTCGTCGCAAGGTTCTGGCAAAGTATTAAACTTTCTAACCGATAAACCTAATTCACCGTTTGAACGTTGCTGTCTACTTCTCGATTAAGTAAGCAAGGAAGTGGTAAGTTGGACTTACTTACTTACTTACTTACTTATGGCTGTGTAAATCGACCTTTAGTGGGGAAAACACGTTATCGGTGTTGCCATTTTATTAAAGTAAAATAAAATGGCAAAAAAAACCTAGATTAGTTTAATCTTTTTCTTACAAATTAATTGTAAAATCATTACAAAACAGAAACAAGTCATCATTGTCTTGCCCATTTCCCATTATTTGGGGTTGGCGCAATATGTCATCCTCTTCCATTCATCTCTTTTAGCCGTCGTTTCAGCTCTCACTCCTTTTTTTCACATATCATCCTTCACACAATCCATCCATCTTTTCTTCGGCCTGCCTCTCCTACTACAGCCATCCTCATTCATACTTAACACTCGTCTCGTAACGTGACACTCGTCTCTCCGCATTACATGCCCATAGCAAGATAATCTATTTATTATCCTGCAATTTTTCCGTAACAAAAAAAATATTCTTTTAAAAAAGTTTCAATTTCAGATCATAACATTGTCGACACAAAGAACAATGGGCAGCAGTGATCCAAGAGCCCCCCCATAAGTGGCATACTACGTTTGAAAGGGGGTTTAATACAGAGCATGTTTTTATATGCGTGCGGTACCAATATCTGTTCGAGAGAAAAAAGAAATACAAGATGTTTTTTTAGCGGGTTTTCATACAACGCATTTCATCGAAAATTTTATCTGCCGCTTGAATTCCTTGTTTTATATAGTTAATAATATTGGTTTTTGGCACCTCGTAAAGAAAAAAAAAAGAAAAAATTAAGAAAGTAAGAAAAAAAAACAAAAATAAAAAAAATAAAAAAACGTACCCCCTTTTCTCATAAAGAAATTCAATTCTATTCTATTCTAAACTCAAGACATGAAAATCGTTATTCCATCCTGAAATTGTCATTTTAGTACATTTTTTTTGTTTTTGTCGTCATGCTGGACAGAGTTTCGGTACTACTGGTGAAAAGTGGATGTTCTGATGTTTCAGAATATACCAACCCCTCGGAGAATATAGTCGGGAGCATATGCATGCCCTTTTGTACACCATATACGTTAGGGTATCCTCTACCTGTCCCTACCTGTGCCATAGCATGGGGCTCTTGGACCAGTGGCCATATATTTTTGCCCAGTGTCCTTTAACGTACGTAATATACACTACTGAATGAATGTCTCCCCCCCCCCCGAACCCAAAGTCTGGACTGAATACGAGCTTGAGATAAAAAATGTGTGCATTCTAATAATACAGGGTGAAAAAAACAACTTTTTGGACCATCACACTGAATAACTTGGAGCCAGCCAGCATCGAAATAAAATTAAAAAACAAATCAGCTGTTTCATTTATTGGTCAACGGTCAGTCGGTGCAACGGTTATGTAGGAAACTGCTATTTATTTTAATTCTATTTCAATTTTGGCTCCATGGTGAAAGTTGTTCAGTTTGGCGGTCTACACCAACCCCTTCAAAATCACTATAATCTTTACAAAACACTGTACCTGTACAGGGCCTTTTAGCACGTTCGTTATCCGAACACATATATGCATTTACAATAAAGTATATTATATCTAGTCGGGCTACTACCGCACCGAGGGTTCCGTACCACACCACCACACAACATTTTAACTTGCAAAAATGTTTGGTTTTCTCCGGGACCTTTAGCGCGAGACCAACTCACGCTTGGCCGGTGTTTTTGTTATTTATTGTTATAATATAAAGTTAGCTCTATAATCACACCAAGTTTGGCACTTGGTACGTATTACTGTTTTTACGATAGAGCGAGAAGAAAAAACGTTGATAAGACTAGTTTCTTGTATGTAGAACCCCCTTTTTGACATTTTTGTTATTCAGATGACAGACAGACATACAGACGGACGGACAGACGAACAGACGGACGGACAAACGGACGCCCTTTGGGTACAGAACCCTAAAAAGTGATGTGGAATGGTTTAACGCAAGACAATTGTGAATGCGACTTGATCCTTTATAAATATTATACTCATCCATATACACCAACCATATGTTATTATACACCAACGCCTAGAAATTTTTATTGGAAATGACACAATATTTTATATTATCATTCTTTATAGCATTGGTAAGTTGGAAGCAAACATTATAAACTGCTATTATAAATCACCTATTGAACCTTTATTATAATAACATTATTATGAGTGTGACTCAGTTTCAAACAAACCTACAATGGACATTCAGAATACGCAACGATATTATAAAGGAGGAACCCCTTTCCACATTTGCTCGAAAACCTTTGACCAGTGAACATCAAAATGTTTATATTAAAAAGTATATTAATTATTATATCAATATTAACAACTAAATCTATTAAAGGATCAAGAGAATGGGACAATGAACTATTTCTAGCAGATGATTTTAAAATGGATTACACATCGGATGAAGAATATACTGCACCAATATATTCTAAAGAAGCTCGTAGAGTAAAAGCTATTTTACGATCTGTGGCACCTGTAGACCAATCACAAAATAGACCAGTTAGTGATGCTAGTACCTATTGCAGATCCTTCAACAAATGTGATGAATGCATCAAATCAATGTGGTATCCTTGCGGCTGGTGTCACAACTATGGATGCACTCACATACCGGAACTTTTATGCCCTCAAATCAACAAACACGCACGAAAACTGAATGCTCTAGAAATAGCAGAGTGCCCAGGCATAAGTCATCAAGGTCCATTGCTGATCCAAATCGGGAAAGTAAATATACAAGTAAATATTCACGGGACTGACCCCATTATATTTGAGAAAGAAATAATATGTGTGGTAAAACTGAAGGAGAAAGTTATTCTAGTAAAAGGAGTAATTTTTAATGACATGGTACATTGCTTTCCTTTCCACATAGATCGGTTCTATAATAAACAGCAGGGTACTTTTAGATTGATATGGGGTGGTGTGACACCGTTTTCGGATGAAATTCCTGTTGTAGTGTACAGCTGTGAGTCTTATGGGAATACTTGCGATAGATGCAGGACAGCGCCTGCAGACTATATGTGCGGTTGGTGCCATGAGCGGCAGTTATGTGTGACTAGTAATAAATGTCAGGATTTTGCCAAGTGGTCTCTAAGTAAGGTGACATGTGATAATATGGATAAAAAATTGTTTTACGTTTGATAAATAAATAATTATCTCCCACTCAGAGGCATTTGGGCGCAATTCCAGCCAAATTACATGGGACTAACGCCTGAGAAGTGAAAAATACTAACATCTCCTGATGATTCTACAACGAAAAATGTGAGAAAACGAATGCCTGGTGTGAAGGAATGTTCGATAAGAATTCTACCTCACTATTCAGGACTTCAGTTTCCAGGCTCCAAATAGCCCTAATGATACCCAACCTTCGATTAGAAAAAATGGCACCACAAGAAGTTCAAGACGCCTTTATGCACAAAATTCCACTCAGACGCAAATTATACGAGTAAGTGCGTTAGTCCAATGCAACTCACGCCCAAATGCCTCTAATTGTAAAATATTTGGTAATGCTATTATATTCAAAGAAGTAGGGAAAGGCCTGGGCAAAGATGATTAATCTAAATTGAGAAAAATTCAGTGTGTCTTATCAGGATTTTGCTATATTATTTGACGCAGTACGAAAGGTAACCAGAATTACAGGGATACCGAACGGAAATTTGGGATTTCGGGAACCACCCAACGAGAAGGTGGCTCAAAAGTTATGACGATAGTTGTTTTATACTCAAAATCGGTTGTTGAAAAATAATATTTTGTAAAAATTCGATGGAGGGTAAAATAAATAACCTAGGTACTACATTTTAGTATTTTATTCAGAATTATAATTATACTGGCTGACCCAAACTGTCGCTGACGTTGTCCTGTTTAAAAACCTATAGACCGGTCAAGATTGTCATTTTTTCAAATAACTTTCGGTTTCTGATGCTCAGCAATACAATTCTGCCAATGTCATGTGGGAGTATCGGAACCTTAATCTCAAGGATTGTTTTGTGAACATAAAGATATTTGAGGACACAAAGAAGCGGAACTACGTAGCTGTATATTGTCAAAAGTTCCGACTTTTAATTCGATGAGGTAAAATGCGGTGTTTTTGGGGTCCATGTTTTCATCAAACCGGAACACGTGCCAAGCTGCGCCCTGGCAGACCAGGTTTTTTTATGAGTAATTTTTAGTCTACTTTAAGTGCATAATGGTTTAGTTCATTAATTTTATAAGGTAGGGTTGACTGTAGTCGGCCACCGGTCTACTACTATTATACGTCACGACACGGATATTGAGTGCTCGATCGAGTGGATTTAGACGAAATAAGGGTTAGCGCAATCAAGGACATCGCTCAAGATTTGTGTCGCGACGTATTTTTAGGCGATTTCAAAAAAAGAGGAGGTTTTGATACCTCAGTACCTTCGACAGGGTGAACCGATTTTGATCATCCCTTTTATTTGAAAGCTGGTGCTTCCGTGTAATCTCATTTTAATTTGGTGAAGATCTGATGAATCACTTCGGAGCTACAAAATAGAACTCCTCAAAAATTGACAGCAAATCATCGGCGATTGAAAAATTTGCTTCGATCGATGTACCTTTTGTATGTATAACTGATATTTGAGTTGAACCAATGAATTCACCACTGAAAATAGTAAAATAAACAAAAAATTCCGCCTTCAAAAAAAATAAAAAATTAAAATGTAATATTGCAGCAGATGACTTCTTCGTTCGCATCATAAGAACATTAATTTGTTTTATAGAAGTCGTTGTCAAGCCAAGCCAAAAAACGAATGCAAGCCCTATCGCGGATGGTACCGGCTTGACAGCGACTTCTACAGGGTGAAATTAGCATCCTTTTAAACTAAGAGTCTACCCATAAAACTGAACAACTTTTACTATGGGAGCAAACCGATTGGAGCAAATAAAAAATCTGCTGTTCCATACTAAACTGCAATGTCGACGCGCGAGTTCGCGACTCAAATGTATGCAACAGCAGATTTTTTTTTGCTCCGATCGGTTTGCTGCCATAGTAAAAGATGTTCAGTATGATGGGTATATAGACTCTAAGTTTAAAAGGATGCTAATGATATCAATTTCACCCTGTATAAAACAAATTAATGTTCTTATGATGCGAACGAAGAAGTCATCTGCTGCAATACAACCCGATTACTTTTTAACCGACTTCAAAAAAAAGAAGGAGGTTTCTCAATATAATTTTTATGTGTGTTCGTGGATAACTTCGTCGTATATAAACCGACTTTGACCAGGATCCAGGATCTGATGATGGCATCCCAGAGAAATCGAAGGGTACCTTTAAACATCGTAGTGCCGCCTAGTGTGTTGTTAATTTAAACCACTACTATTAAATTGAACTAATGAATTCACCACTGAAAATTGTGAAATAAACAAAATTTTAACAAAAAATTGAAACCCCCTTCCAAAAAAAGTAAAAAAAAAATTGCAGCCGATGACTTTTTCGTTCGCGTCATAAGAACTTTAATTTGTTTTATAGAAGTCTGTGTCAAGCCAAGCCAAGAAACTAATGCAAGCCCTGTCGCGAATCGTACCGGCTTGACAGAGACTTCGATTAAATAAATTAATGTTCTTATGATGCGAACGAAAAAGTCATCGGCTGCAATACTATTTTTTTACTTTTTGGTTTTTTTGAAGGCTGTTTTTAAATTTTTTGGAAAATTTTTTAGGGTTATTTGTAAATGATAATATTTATGGCATAGGCACATGAGTAAAAAGCTTTAATGGGGCGCACAAAATCATAACGTAAGTCTTACTCATAGATTATCCACTAGCCATGCTGGTTTTACCACGAGCAGAGCGAGTCAGTGAACTAGTCGGTGAAAAGTCAGGCCGTTGCGCCTTGTAGTGTACACAAGTTCAAGCTATACAAAACCAAAATAAGCTGGCTGCGTGACGTTATATTTCCTGTTCACCATATGCGTGGCCAGCTTACGTTGGTTTTGTATAGCTTGATGTGTCGCCTTGTATACCTATCGGTCGACCGGTCCTGCGCTGCCCTCATCCAACGGGTTCCCACCAACTTCACCAGGTCGTCGGTCCACCGTGTGGGGAACCTACCCACGCTGCGCTTTTTAGTACGCGGTTGCCACTCGAGAACTTTTCAGCCCCATTGACCATCGGTTCTGCGAGCAATGTGCCCCGCCCACTGCCACTTTAGTTTAGCTTCTTCTAATTCTTTCATGTAAATTTTAATTTAATTATTTTTGGAATGTAAGTAAAGTTAACAGTACATTACTGCAGCGGCCAGCAAAAAAGGCATTGATGGACGAACGTGTAAATGTGGGCCGAGGCGAAGCACACATACTTAAGTCCATCAATGCCTAGTTGTGGCCAAGGCTTGTATAGTACTTTTCTCAAATAATGCGTGGAAATTAAAAACAATTACTTTTCATAATAAGGGACCGAAAATTTTCGGTTACCTTTATTTAAATGTTACCTTTATCCAACCACCGATTTTAATACCGGTAACCTAAATATGACCTTCAATAGAAAGCGAAGGAATGCGGGTAAGGGTCAGTGTAGACGGAGCGGGAAAAAGCGCGCGTGTTTTTTAATAACACTGAAAAATGAACTTTAATTTATACCAATCAAAAGTACAAAATTGATTGAACAACGTCGTTGTTGTAGCGGGTGACGCAAATTTTGGAGCACCCGACAAGGGACGCGCGCACTATTTTCAGTGTTGCTACAGCAACAGGTCGAGATAATAAAGGAGATGATTATTTACATTTTATTGAACCCAAGAGCATAGAATAGTTTAAGTTTATGTTCACGTTTGAGTTTAAGTTTGTTAATAATAATTGATTTAATTTGTATTTAGTAACGACTAACGGGGTATTTACTTAAAAAATAAATACTTACTATATTTTATGAAGAAACAATTTTTTTATTTAAACGTATCTCTGTGTACGCGGACCGTTAGTAGAATGATATTAAGGTGGTTTCAGTCCATACAAACGTTTGACGCACAATACGCGTAGACGGAATTAATTAAAGTAATATTTTATATTTGGAAAAATAGTTTAGAAAATCTAGATGCCGCGTAATGAATAACATTTGCAATTTATAATATAATTACGAACATATAAAGCTTTTAAAATTTTGTATGAAAAACTTCAATGCTTTATATCTTCGTAATTATTTTATAAATTGCAAATGTTATTCGTTACGCGGCATCTAGATATTCCAAACTATTTTTCCATATATACAAAGTTATATATAACGTCTAACAAAATTAGGTGAAACTATTTTAAGGGGATGATCAGACCATCAAACTGAACTACTTTCTCCATGGGACCAATATCGAAATCGCGAAAAAAAATCAGCTGTTCCATACAAACCTACTTGACCTAAATGTATGGGACAGCAGATTTCTTTTTTCGCGATTTCGATATTGGTCCCATACAGAAAGTTGTTCAGTTTGATGGTCTGATCATCCCCTTAAAATAGTTTCACCTAATTTTGTTAGACCTTATATATTACTACCGTCTACGCGTATTATGCGTCAACGTTTTGTATAAAATGGACCCCTCTGCAACCGCCTTAAGGTGGTTTCAGTCCATACAAAAGTTTGACGCACAATACGCGTAGTCGGAATTAATAAAAGTAATATTTTATACATGGAAAAATAGTTTAGAAAATCTAGTTACCGCGTTACATATAACATTTGCAGTTTTTAATATAATTATGAAGATATAAAGCATTGAAGTTTTTCATACAAAATTTTAAAAGCTTTATATGTTCGTAATTATATTATAAATTGCAAATGTTATTCATTACGCGGCATCTAGATTTTCTAAACTATTTTTCCAAATATAAAATATTACTTTAATTAATTCCGTCTACGCGTATTGTGCGTCAAACGTTTGTATGGACTGAAACCACCTTAATATCATTCTACTAACGGTCCGCGTACACAGAGATACGTTTAAATAAAAAAATTGTTTCTTCATCAAGCTTTTAAAATTTTGTATGAAAAATTTCAAAGCTTCATATCTTCGTAATTATTTTATAAATTGCAAATGTTATTTATGACGCGGCATCTAGATTTTCTAAACTATTTTTCCATATATACAAAGTTACTTATATTAATACCGTCTACGCGTATTGTGCATCAAAGTTTTGTATAAAATTGACCCCTCTAAAAAAATGCCTGTAAAAAAAAAGGTTGTAACCAAAAAGTACCGGTATTATCGATTCCGGTTTCGGTCTCTGTTTAAAATCAATAATTTTCCCCGCAATAAAGTGTTCATTTGTTTTTATTTTTAATAAACTGCTTTCTGTTCTGTCCCCATGTTTCGGACTAGCCTAAAGTGAGGACCATGGTTAAACTTATACTAATAAGCCCAATCAATGTCCATAAATTATACATATTTTGTTTTGTTATTACCTTATTATGTAAGTCTTAGTTATATGCATGTTACGAATAAATAATTTCTCGTTTTCATTTGCAAGCCAAATCGGAATTTAAATAAAACCTTTGATAAGTTACCTCCTTGGTTGCCATGTTTCGGACATAAAGTTATTATACCAGTATACCTTACGGAATAGAGGAACTGACAGCTGAGAGAGCGAGATATACCTAGCCCCCCTAGCTAGCACCACTGTATAATAGAAAGAGATACGTGACGCGAGGCAATAGAACCGTTTTTGGGGATCTAATCGCACGGTAAAAATTTGGTTTCTGTGAATAATTGCGAATCGAAAGTGAAATCGTAGACAATTTTGTTAAATACTCTATTTCATTAAATAATCCACCATTTCACGTTTGACTCCGTATTATACTTTACTTTTTAGACTTTATTAGCCGTTAAACCGTAGTATAAAACAAAAAGCGTCCTTCTAAGTCCATATTATATTGAGACGGGCAACTAAGCGCTTTTGCAGAAAACTGTATTATAGTTATGAAATAAAAAAAATAAAGTCAAGTCTATGGGCGCGACCACGACTTTTCTCCATGGGCGCGACCGTCTGCGACTCACGGCGACCGCAAAGTGTCGCTCGTCTGTAAGAGCGCTAACCTTGCGCGTGGTCCGACATGCACTTTTTTTTTTCAATTAATCGAGTGAGGTGTCGTTGGATAGCTCTTGTAACGTGAAACAAAACACCAATTCGCACAAAGTCGTTACAATGCCTATATCTTGACTTCTCGGGATATTATTCAAATTCAAATTCAAATAATTTATTTCAGACAAGATGTCCATATAGTGTTAGTATACATTTATCTTAAAGCTAGTGTTAGTAACAAAAAACATTTTAAAAACCCGGTGTGGAGCTTCACCCAGTGATGCAACAGCGGGGAGTCCCACCGGTCTTTGAACACATTCAGGAGACCGTTAGTGCTGGTATTATATTAATATAATATAACGGAACGGAACGGAATACAGGGGGAAATTGATATCATTAGGTCCCTGTACTTGTGACCAAATTTCTGTATCATTTCTGAGGGTTATAGCTAATGTCATTAGCACAGACAGGTAGTGCCTGACTTTTGATGATGTCAGCTCCATACGCATAGCCTGGCAAATCTTATTCTATAAATTGTACCTAATTCATAATGTACAGTGGTTTTTTATATGAATTTATTAAATTTATTATTATTTTTATTCTTCTTTTTTCTTTCTCGGTTTTACGTAACCGGAGTGCTGATGGCACGGGCCTAAGCCAAGTGTTCACCAGTGTTAGTGTTGATAATGATGGTGGAGTGTATGTTTTGGGGAAGAGTTTCTGTGTTTGTTGTTTGAGAAAGTGGTGGTTGGTTGTGGTGTGAGTGTGTGTGCGGCTGTGTGAAACTGGTGGTTGTAGGTGGTGAGGGTGGTTGAGTGAGTGATTGGCTGCTGTTTTGATCAATCTGTAAGAATTATTACAATCCGACAAGTGTTGAGAATTACAGCTTTCTGTAATAGATGGTAAATATTAGCAGGCTGCAACAGCTGCAAAGTGTTGAAGCAGGCAAATGCAAAGTGTTATTATTATTGCTTCGAAACCCCAATAACGAATGAACTCACCAAAAAATTATGTCTTTTGCCGTTTTGCCCATCACTCAAATCTAATGAATATACCTAGACGAACACACGGCGACACATCAAGCTACGCAAAACCAAAAGAAGCTGGCCGCGTGTAGGTAGAGCAATGTATGACGTCGCGCGGCCAGCTTATATCCGTTTTGCGTAGCTTGATGTGTCGCTAAATTATAAAAAGGGTTAGAAGTGCAAAGTAGGCGTGGAACGCGTGCTACACGGTTATGCAATGATTTGCATAACATCGTAAGGCTCACGGCGTGGTGCGAGCGAGAGGGCATAAGGAGATCTAGCAGCGTGAGTGGGAAGAAAGTGGCGACAATCGTCTCCGAAGCAAAAGCGTTACTTTGCATTTCTAACACATCTTATAATGTTCTGTGTGTGTCACCGTGTGAACAGCACTAAATGATCTCAATATCACAGAAACTCACGTTAGTATGACTTCATATCTTGTAAATTCAATAGTAGTTGAATATAAACATTAGCATTGTCGAAAATTATTTAAATAGTACAATCATAGTACGGTTTCATTCAGTTTGTTTAAAACCTTTAGTGAAGAACAAGTTGTTTAGTGGATAGTTCGGGTAAGACTTTTAATTTTATTAAATTAAGTTTATATTAAGGGCCTAATTTGTTTAAGATTAATTTCAATTAGAACTTCAAAAAAGTCATTGACTTTTTCTGTTGACTGTACGATACCCGTTTAAGTGATACCCATTTCATTTCCATTGTATTTTGTCCAAGATATTTATTTATTTATTACATAGGGTCCTTCTTAACATGTTCGTGGACAGTAACTGGATATAGCAGTGATAACAATAAAAGTTCTATTGTGTCTCGTTCACTGTCCGCGAAAGTGTTAATAGGCTAACACTTTTTTAAGGGGATACAGACCTTCAAACTGACTTCCTTCAGTCTTTTAATCCGTGAGCCGGCCGCATGATTACCTACGTAACATGACATCACAATGAAATGCATGGCAAAGAAAAATCGCTTCGTCCATACAAAACTGCAAACCTACTCGAGCCAAATGTATGGGACAGCAGATTTATTTTTCGCGATTTCGATGTTGGTCCCATAGAGAAAGTTGTTCAGTTTGATGGTCTGATCATCCTCTTAAAAAAGTGTCAGCATATTAAGAAGGACCCTGTATACTAAATTAAAAGCTGCAAATTAGCTAAAACCATGTCTTGCCTAGAGCGGCTCGTTAGATATTTTTCGTAAGAAAGTTAGTGCATCCAATATCCAGAGTTCCTTTGTTGTAAACTGCAGTTACTTTAGAAAATGTTCTCATAGAATATGATCATCCCTGGTTATGAGCTTATGAGACTTCAGAGTCACAAGTTGTAGAGCCAATCTTGTTTGCATATTATGCTATCTCGACCCCACTATCTTAAAATAATTATCTAGCTTGGATTTATAAAAAACGAGCGTTAACCCGCAACTTCGTCCGCACAAATTATATACCAGATTTTAAGTCAGATCATAAGCTATCAAACAAAAAAAGTTTCATCAAAATCGGTGCAGTAGTTTTTGCGTGATACTCGTTCAAACAAACAAACACCCAAACAAACAGAAAGACAAAAAATCCAAAAATTGGTGAAATGGAATCAGGGACACCTAAAAACCAAATCGTAACTTTTTTTTTTAATATCTTCAATGTACAGACAAACTTCCTGTTACAGTTTTATAATAATATAGATGTGTATGTCTTTAAATCTTGGTAGGATCACGTAGGAGTCGAAGATTGGGTGATTATCGGAATAGATACTCTTTCTTATACTGTGCTATCGGTCAGTTGCAGAAACGCTCATAAGAGTTAATCCTCCATTAAATCTCTTGCTAGCTTTTACTACGTCATTGTCAGCAAGACAATAATAAATGATGGCAAGAAATTTAATGGAGGATTAATTTTAATGAGCGTTTCTGAAACTGACTGATTGAGTCTTAACATAGAGTGAGTGATTGGTCATGTGATATCGCTCGCTGACACGAAAGAAGAAAACGGAGGGAGTAATCAAAAGCAACGTCATCTCTTGCCACGTGAAACGAAACCTAGTTACTTACATTTGCTCACGCCTGTCTCCCACTGAGGTAGGCAGAGACATCGAAACGCCTCCTGCTACCATCCTGACAAACTTCTTTCGCCTATTTCTAGGAGAAAAAATCTACGAAAAGGTCCTACCATCTTTTTGATTACTATTTTCTCCCATTGTCTTTGTTTCAGAATCATAGAACAATGACCGAAAGAAAAATAAATCGCAATCTGCAGTACCCAATGTTATATTACATAGCAATCCTGGCATTAGCACAACAATCACAACTCAAGAGAGTCGAAGAGCGACAAACTATCCAGAGATTCTGCCGTTCATTAAAAACCTGTCACGATTGCAAAATAGCTGACTTTGAATGCGAATGGTGCCACGACATAGGATGTACAAATGAAGCAAAATTTCGCTGCCCCAAGAAAGTTTTCCTCGACAATTTCTGGAAGAGGGGGCTCAACGACAGATACTGCACAGAAATCGTGACAAAGAACCCAATTTTTGTCCCAGCAAACTTGAGGAGTTTCATTAAAATGGAACTTCGGATTGATGATTACACTTTGCACTACAGAAGTATTAGTTGCGAAATATATATTGGACGGAAGATGATACGAGTAAGCGGATCTCTGGACAAGGATATGGTCTACTGCGATATGACGATGTTAAAAAGCCGTTTGCCTGTAACGATTGGGTATTTAAGATTGTACTGGGGAGGTGCTGAACCTTATTCGAATACTATGCTGATGATTGTTTACTCTTGCCGACAAATGGCGAGAAGCTGCAAGAATTGTCAGGAGTTGAATAGAGATTTTAAATGCGGATGGTGTCAGGAGACATATTCTTGTTCCTTAGTACAGGAATGCCCTAGGCAATCAGGTTATTGGGTCAGTAAGAATCTAACTTGCGAAAAGAATCTCATATCTCAGCATATGCCTTAAGGTTAAGTTGTGCCTAATGGGTCCATTTGATAAATGTGTTTGGATCCCCAGAGTGTCGTGAGGTGGAAATAAAATGTTGGCTTTTAGTTAAAGTTTGGACATGACCATTGGTGCTGAGTGAGTTGGAAATCGTTCAAGCCTCGTCAATCCGCTTTCAACTCAACATGTTCGGCAACGTTGCTAAACAACGCGCGACGTTGCCGAACATGTTGAGCGTCACGTGTTGCGCGTCAAATGTTGCCTAGTGGATATGCGGCTTTATTATTACCTATTTTTTACCCGCTATTTCGTTCGCATAGATTTCACCCCAGGGTTAATTTTCGAAAAATCCTTTATTAGTGCACACCTTCCCTCCTCAGTAGAATATAAAGGGTGGTCCAGACCAGATGGATACAGATTACTTACTTATGGTTTTCAACCTTTCCACCCAACTACAAGAAAAGATTTTTTGTTTATCTCTCTAGACTCGAGAGGAACATTCAATATTTTTTTAATTTTTTCAATGAACATTTTTGCAATTTAATTTGCCTTGAGTTCACTTTATTAACTGTACTCTCTCTGCAAGAAGCAATCAGATTGGTAGATTCTAAGTACACATCATTTTTAATGTTTCTCACGTTTAAGTAAGCAATCTAAAATAAAATTTCATATCCATCTTGGTCAGCTGTACAGGGTCCTTCCTGATATGCTGACACTTTTTTAAGGGGATGATCAGACCGTCAAACTGAACAACTTTCTCTATGGCACCAACGAAAAAAAACAGCTGTTCCCTGCAAAACTGTAAACCTACTCGAGCCAAATATATGGGATAGCAGCAAATGGTATTTTTTTGCGATTTTGACGTTGGTGTAATAAAGAATGTTGTTAAGTCTGAAGATCTGATCATCCTCCGAAAAAACAGTCAGCATAATTAAGTTGGACCGTGTATATTCCAAACACATTTCTATCTTCTGTGGTTTAGGATGTGCGTGTTCTCTCTCTCAGACATTCATGAAACTATTTTATGTTTAGATAAGGGTAGGCAGAACATAAAGTGCCACAACTACCAGCTATTTTTTAAGGGTCACCTGAAATATCAAGTGATTGTGGTGGTGTTTGAGCTCCTAAAGCTCTTTTTTTTATAAAATTATATGTAGCACTTTTAAAATACTTCACCAATATTGCTTCGTGTAATTAAACATTACTTGTCTTAGGTTACGTTACATAACAATGTAATATACAGGGTCCTTCTTAATATGTTGACATTTTTTAAGAGGATTATCAGACCATAGACTGGACAACTTTCTCTATGGGACCAACATCGAAATCGCGAAAAAAAACTCAGTTGCATAGCATAGCATAGCATATGCCCACGACTATATTCCCCGAGGGGGTAGTCAGAGATATTCTGAAACCTCAGAACATCCACGTTTCACTATTAGTACCGAAACTCTGTCCAGTGTGACGGAGAGTGAGCCCGTCGCGGCTCAAGTCGCTAAAACTCAGTTGATGAGCTGACTTTATTTCGCGATATCGATGTTGGTGCCATAGAGAAAGTTGTTTATGTTGACGGTCTGATCATCTCCTTAAAAAAGTGTCAGCATATTAAGATAGATCCTGTATTAGTGGTAGGTATACTTATCCTATAGTTAAACCATAATACATAGTACCTACTTATTTAATTTCAGCGTGGCTAAATCATTCTACATAGGCCCCTTACACCTTAACTGGCTGTATTGTCGTCAGGTTGATCTATAGTCTTATTTTTAAATCGTAAGAGTCAAAATTATGATCGAATGATGCATAATGGAGTGATAAATGTTAATTAAGTTATATTTTTATGTATTTTAGGTTAAGGTATTTATAATATGGGCCCGTGATAATTTTACACTGTACTGTTGCCTGATTCAAATAAATAAATAAAATAAATAAATAAATAAAATAAATAAATAAATAAATAAAATAAATAAATAAAATAAATAAATAAATAAAATAATCTCCATAGTAGTTCTAAAATTGTCCACTGATGACTTAGCGATACTCTTAAACTCTCGTTTAACATTCGTGATCTAACAGCTGTCATTCAATATCACTTTGCATTTTGGATTTGTATAGAATCACAATTCAAAATTGGCTTTATAACGAACTTGTTCTTCTTTTGTTTCGGAATTATACCAGTTATTAAGTTTTACGGCCCGTTTTATTATTTCACCTAGTTTTTCCTATAAAGTAACTACATAAGGCACTAGAAACCTTTAAAGGTAGCCAGCCTTAAAAAACTCTACATAAGAAATACCATTATTTTTTAGCAGCGTCTTACGATACCCACAAAAAGAAGGTTTCTTATTCTAAGGTTAAACTATACGGCGGGGCTTAACTCGCATTTACAAAACGTTTCATCACAGCAGGATCAAACCCGAAACTAACAAAGGTTTTTACCACATAGTGGGGTCGAAATCGCAACTTACAAAGCTTTTTTACCACACAGTGAGGCCTAAGTCGTAATTATAAAAAAGTTTTACCCCAACTTGAGGTCTAAGTCGCAATTAACAAATTTTTACCACACGGCGGGGTCTAACTTGCATTTAACATAGCTTTTTTACCACATGGCGGGGTCAAACTCACAACTAACAAAGCTTTTTTCCACACAGTGGGGTCTAATTCGTAACTAACAAAGATTTTTCCCACACGGCGGGGTGCAACTTGCAACTAACAAATCGTTTTTGTATAGAGTCTTTCGTAATATAAATAAATAAATATCTTGGACACTGTCACACTAATTATCTAGTCACATTTAAAGTACTAGATTCTAGCCTGGACGTGTATTATGATGACTAGACAACGATATAGAATACATAATAGATACAAACATCCATGACTCGGGTACAAATATTCATATTCATCATACAAATATTTATCCCTTACGGGATTCGAATCGAACCCGCGACCCTCAGCACAGCAGGCAGGTTCACTACCGACTGTGCTACCGGGCCGGCGGATATGCTGACGGTTTTTTAAGAGGATGAATAGGCCATCAAACTGAACAAAGTTCTCCAAGGGACCAAGGTCGAAATTTTGAAAAAATTGATGATTTGCTGATTCGATTCCGAAAAAGTTGAGTTGGTTCCGAGAAAGTTGTTCAGTTTGATGGTTTGATCATCCTCTTAAAATTCGTCACCATTATTCAGTTGGACCAAAGTTGCATTATAAAAATCGGATGGGGACAGGCTTTAATTCGGCCGCGAATGCAATATGTCTTCCCGAACTTTCCAATTTACACAATCCCGCCGTAAATCTGTGAGCTTTGTCTGAAAATTTAAAATATTACCCGTGTACCCTGAAGGAAAATCGTTTCAAGATACCAACCCCCCGGATTATTTTAAGGGTTGAATGATTTATTTTGTTTAAAAACTTTTTGCGTAACAGGAATTTTGGAGTTTTGATACAATTTGTAAAGTTGGTAATTTAGTCATTCGCGTACATCCCTTTAAAGATTGCCAAGGAAATTGAATTATGAAGATCCAGGAATAAGCAAATCATGGAGGATAAGGGACTTAAATCGGCTAATATTCAGGGTGCAAACTTAAATGACATAATTCAAGGGGTCCTTCAACTATACAGGGGTAAACTTAAATCTTTGACTACTTATATAGGGACTAGTTACGCGTGTAATTCTACTAACACGAAATCCGCAACTTTGGATTTTATTCCCCATAACTTTATATTCTAATTTTGAACGATTCTAAGTTCTAACTTATTGTGTCGCAATAATAGGCTGTCTCGTTTAGTGATAAGGTATAAAATTGAATGTAAATGTACATGATTAATTAATCTTATACCGTGGCAGAGGGGAAATGCTAACGCTAGGCTAGTCCTTATAATAAATAGTGAAAGACTTAAATACGTTACATAATATATTTTGGGGTACTTCGGACCATCAAACTGAACCACTTTCAATATGTAGACAACAATGAAATTGCGAAAAAAATAAGGTTTTTCATAGAAAACGTTAACATTTATTTGACGTTCATGTCCTTAAGATAATAATTCAGAAGACAATGCCGTCTTTTAGAAGATAATAATGCTATTAAATAGAAGTCCTGTTAATTAGCACCCTATTTCTAATAGCCCAGTCATTTTACGGAGTTTTGTTAGGCGGGGTAGGGAGTAATTACTAATTGGACTTTTAAACTGTAACCGGAACCATTAAGTGACAAAATGATCTTAAAGCATATTAAAAAAAAATTCGCTACGCAACGTAAAAATCAAAATTATGTGTCCCAGAAGGATTTTAAATTATTAATATTAATACCAATGCACTCATTTGACTTAGATTTAACAATAAAAATTACTTTTGAGCAATAAAATAAGCAATGAAATTAAAAAAATGAGGTATTTAGAAGAAAATACGAATGTTTTTTTCAAAACCTTCTAAGTAGACAAAAATATTCACACCATGTTTGTAGTATGTATAATTGTAAAGCCTTAAATATGTGCAACAAAAAATTTACCTTCAGGTTTTTTAGAACGAGATAATAGCTTAATTTTAAAATTGGAACTGTTGCTGACGTGATTTTTTTTTAATTTTGGTACATTTCTAGGCTCAAATTGGCTCTTTAATATCATACGGGAAAAAAATGTCAATTACTAATTAGTCCCGGCTCAAACCGTAAAATGACTGGGCTATAACCCCATTTTGAATCCCACCAAACGCCAATCGAGTGAATCGTTAGAGAGTTCTTATAAAACGGAACAAATCGTAACTCAAAAGAAAACATTTGGCATTACATCAGACTATTGTCCACATTATTAAATCCATCCCAAAGATATCCAAAGACTAATGAATTACTTAGGTTACTAACTAATTTACTAACTTTTGTAAGAAAAAACTTTGTTCTGAAGGTATTTTCTTCCAACAAAATTGTTAGAGAATTTTTCTCTGAATCCGAAACGGAATGTTTCTATAGTTGGTAGATATCGAGCCTTATTGAGCAGATGCTACCGATTTCAGTACCTTTGCCCAGTAACAGTACTTTGGCAAACGTTTCACTTGGAAGTGAGAAGATTTTGATGGTGACATTGATACGGTATCACAGAATAGAAGATACTAGTATGTAGTAGAAATGAACATTCACGTCCACACTAACTTCACATTGATTCCGTACCCCACTACACTTGGAGGGTACCTAACTTTAGAAATACGGGCAAGAATATTACAAAAGTTGCCCCACCTACATTACTTTCACATTTTGCATTATATTGAAATTAAATTTGAACTTTTGAATATTTCCTATCGGTCTGTATGTAAATTCGATGAAAATTAATAACGTATCAGGGAAATTAGTGTGAGAAAAAAAATTCCTTTACTGTATTACCCTGTCATCGACCAACACCGTCATTGCCACAAAAAAAATTACTATTTAGTTTTTCTCTCACTCCACGGTTTCCTGGAAACAAACTCTTTTCTCTTCAGGGGCAGTACAAAGGTATATCACGACTAATTGCAATTTATCATAACTATTTTGTTTTTGTGTGCAATATAGAATCTAGAGAATCCAGAGAACTAAACTGACAAAAAAAAAATGTTGTTTACGAAAACCTAGAATGTGGTCTAAAATTATCTTGCAAAATATGCCATATCCACACTTCTCTAGCTTTACAATCTTACAACTCTTCCAAGCCGGGCCTGTCCGGACATTGATTTTCACAAATTGGTTCTGTGAGTGTATTGCGCTGTAAAAATCCTTCACGTTAAGTGGATGAGTGTAGTTAGTGGCAAAGTGCTTACTAAACTACTTATAAACGCACAAATATGTTAGAAAACTCTCTTAGTAATGTAGCATTACTGTAACGAACTGTAATTTACAGTGATTAATGTTTAGGTATCGTTAACCAATTTGAATGTACAGTGTGTCGAGTTAAGGTGGTCCAAATAAAAATCTGGGGTAGAGGACATCATTATCATTCTTTTATAATAAATAAATAAATAAATTATCAAGCGTTATTGTTCTATACAGGATGTTCAATAAATTTACGGTTACAGTTATTTAAATTTTTGTGATTTTTTACCGATTTGGTACCTTGTCCCACTAAACTGGTTACTGTGTTAAACTATTCACTTTTTATACGGTTTTTTTTTTCTTTCTTTTTTAACCTATTTTGTCTCGTTGTTGGCAAAGCTCTCCCCCAAGCTTTACCAGCCTTAGCCATCAGTTGCCATTTCACTTTGTGAGCATCCAGGTCATCGCGCCATCTCTTTCGTGGTCTGCCCCGGCCCCGGCTTCCATCGTCGGGCTCCCATCGGGTCGCGTCGGGCTCTATGAGTGAAAAATAAAAAACGGCTCACTGTTAATACATCAATCATTGCATACCAAAATAGAATATAGGTTTGAAAAAAGAAACCTTGTTATTTGATATTTATATAACGTTTTTTAAATCGACATACCTAGTTCAAGAAAAAATTAAATAATTAAAAAATTTCAAAATGTCAGTTTCAGAAATGATGTAAAAATTTTTGTGTTAGGTGAACAAAATGTTACCATAAAATTAAAAAAGAGTTGTTAATAAAAAAAAAATTTTAAAATATCTATCCTACCAATACACCGAAAGAAACGTACACCTTTTTACAAAAATTGATTGTAAGAAAGAAAGAAAATACTTTTATTTGCAAAAACCACAATACACACTGACATAATTAAACATAAAAACTAAACTTACAAACAATTTAAAAATTACATAATTAAGAGCAGTGTGTGCCGCAGCAGCAAACAAGGATACGACTCAGCATTATGCCGGGCTCAATTAGCTCAGCGTTGATTTTCTGTCGCACCCCAGAAGTGCCATTTTCGAAACTCACACCCTCAAAATTGTGATCGAATGATGCATAAATTATGACATTTTCACTGCTGATTTGAACGTGTAAAAAATATTGATTGGGGGTTTTCCTTTATTTTATTTATTACCTGTGTCTTTTTTATGACGCAAATATTCCTCATTGCTGCATTCTCAAGCGTTACGCAAAATAATAAAAACAACACAACGACCTTTACCAAAGACAAGAAACAGCAAAAATTGCGTAAATCAAAAATACAGGTGTAAACCTAATCCAAGGGGGAGACTTTGAGTAAAATACGTTACTGTCTAAATCCTGGGTAAAAGAATATAATCCGTTCCAATCCAGTTTCTCTCCTTTATCCATTACATCCGCAAGTCCGTCGTAAAATCCGCTGTAGACGTGAATAAGCTTTATAAGTCTACGAGAAATTGTGCCCTTGTTGCATGTTGCAGCAGGGAATTGAAATTATGAGACTTCTTTGTTTTAATAATGTTAATAAACGGACCAGAGGTGTGTTAGGTGCAACACAGAAAGCATGGCTAGAATAGGTGCAAAACAAAAACCAGCCAAGTGGATGTCGGACTCGCGCACGTCCGGGACTAATACTGACTTATAGGCGTTAGCTCTACATTGGATGAGGAAAGGCCAAGCCTTATAACTTTATGAGACCGAGATGAACACTTACTCAAGACTTGGCTTGAAATGAGATTTCATAACTTTTTAAGAGTAAAGGCTGGGCCACACAGAGTGCAGCTGCAGAACGGGTGCAAACCGGATGCAGGCCGGCAAAGTATGGAATTATATGCGAGGTGTCACACTGCGGCTACCTTTCCGCAGCTGTTCCGCAGCCGCGCTGGACTGCATTCAGTGTAACACCTCGCATATAATTCCATAGTTTACAACTACTGCCGGCCTGCAGCCGGCCTGGGCTGCAACCGCGGTATATATTCGGTGATTGAACTGTTATTCGACTAAGTACGAACCATAACTTTTGACACATTTGGTATTGCGCTAATCGCGGTACAGCCGTTAGAGCCGTTTTGACAATCTGTCAATCGTTGAGCGATCTCGCTCAGACATTATTGGCTGTCAGTTGCATAGAGTTTAGCACGATGCGGAACTCAGCACAGTTGAATATTAATTGGATTGCAATGTGATTAAAACTGAAATTGGATAAGAATAGAACTTCGGTGTTTTAACTTAGCGCAATCAGGCTCTTGCACCCGTTCTGTAGCTGCACTCTGTGTGGCCCAGCCTTAACGCTTGTATGTATTACTGTTTTTAGGATAAGCAAAAACAAAAAGCCTTGACAAAATTAATGTTTCTTTTATTATTGTTAGAAAATAGGTCATTATAATTATAACTCATATTCTGTGAAAATATAAACCGTCTAGCTATTATAGTTCAAAAGATACAGTCCTTTATAGTTAGGACAGATGGATGGACGGACACTATATCCCTATACTACGTCGGAGCCTACGTTGGAACCCTTTGGTTACGTAAACCGTAACGTAACGACTGCTTTTACCGTCTCACAACGTGACAAAGACAGCTTTATCTCGTTTTCTTAGAATCCGTGTGCTAGAACAGTGATACCTGTGATATACAAGCGTGGCAGCGCGATGTAGGAAAGTCACACCATTTCTCTTTCACTAACGCTTGAAGATCGAGGGGAAAACGTTCTATCACCTCTTTGACTATTACTAGAGTGTTTTTTTTTACAACCTATGTAAAATATAAACGTAAACCTGTATATTTTTTTGTTTTCCAAATTAATGGCAGGTTGCTTGCGTCTAGTGCGGCAATTCTTATGTCAAGTAGTTGCCATAAGAAGTGGATGCCACCTGTGTGGACACTCTGGCGCCGTCCCACCTACAGGGAACGAGCAAAAGAGTTGGCTCGGCGGCGGAATCTGCCGAAAAGGCAAAAGAAGGTGAATACAATGGTATCGGCACCCAATACAAATTCATAGCATTTGGTCTCGAAACCCTTTGTCCGTGGGGTCCCAGCGCCCAAGCACTTTTTAAAGGTCTGGCAAAGCGCCTTGTAGACTCGACCGGGGATCCAAGGGCTGGCGCTTTCCTCTTTCAAATGATCAGTTTAGCCGTTCAGCGAGGAAACGCTGCCATCATCTTGGCTACCCTCCCGCGCGGTCCAAACCTGCACCATATTTTAGGTTAAGTTAGTTTTATTTTTTCAATATTTTTATTTATTTTTAATTTATTTGCACGCCGCGCCGCTGCCATTGTGGTAGAATATGGTCTTGCTTCACGTTTATAGTATAATTATTTAAGACCTCAATGTGCATACGGCGACACATCAAGCTATACAAAACCAATATAAGCTGGCCGCGTGACGTTATACGTTACTCGCCCTACGCGCGGCCAGCTTATTTTGGTTTTGTATAGCTTGATGTGTCGCCGTCTGTACCATATTCTGGCAAATAAATTCTATTCTATACTATTCTAAAAAATAAATATACCTATTGATTAAGATTTTAAAGGGGGAATATCACTAGGTAACTCGTTTCGCGAAAACATGTTTGACTATTTACTGTTTGGCACGCATCGCGTGGTTTGTACTATCTGCATAGTTTATGAAGCAAGTGACATGCTTGCTGTGAAGACGAAAATAGATTTTAATTTAGGTAATCTACACAGTGCTTACTGATCAACGTAAAACCTGTAAACTTCACACTATTATTAATATTTGGCCAGCTCCAAGAGCAATATAAATCTTCTATCATAATAAAAAACTCTTTAAAATTTGTCCAAATTTGACCTCATATAACAGGTTAGATTTAGATTTAGCTTCAAGAGTGACAGAGATGGCCTATGCTCCAAATATCGGCAATGAAAGCGACAGGTGCAGCCAAGTGCCCAAAAACGCGGATGTAAAAATTTTATCACCACCAAAGAATAACGATCAATTTTGACCTTTCGTACGTTTTACGAATTATTTAGTTAAAATTTTTCAGTAGATAGATAGGTAAATAGGTAAGCCCGGCCTGTCATGGAGAGCCTACCTAATAAAGAACAAATAAAGTTCTCAGATTTCGTAGCTCACACGACTATCGAGCACATTGGAAATGAATCTACGGAATTCGAAAAAAATATTGTCTCAAAAAGGTTAAACTACAGGGCAAACCCTTAAACCGATCGTGTTTGTTTAGGCCCAAATTTTAGCTGATAAATTGTCCAGAGGAGTTTTACTCAAATTTTTTATACTTTTCATTCTTCGCCTTCGCATATCGAGCGCCAAAATCAAAAAGTCGGAAAGAAATTTTTTTTTTCACTATTTCGGCCCTAACTTTTTCCACCTTACAGCTCTTGTGAACATCATATCTTCACAACTCTCCGAGATATAAAGGACGAGAACTACTGGAGCGAACGAAAAGACATTTCTAATGTCAAAATGAGAAAAGCTTGAACCATGTTGTCCAAAATAATGAGCGTAGACGACGTAATTAGACGTTTCTAACAAATCTCAGACGATAACTTCGGCTTTTCCTGACCGATTTAATAGTACATTATGGTACTGTTGGTGATTACCGCTGAGGCGCCATTGAGACCAGAGTCTTAAGAGAGCCGAGGACGGTAATCATCAATACACACGTGTATCATACGAAGTTTTTCAACACACTTGTGAAGAAAATAATAATCAAAAATCATTTTATTTAGTAAATAAAAAGTTTATTTAGAGAATTTATTTGTACTATTGAATATGATCTTTTTTGTATCGAAACTTTTTTAAGAACAAAGCAACTCAAGAACTCAACCAAGAAGTTTAGATACCTACTATCTAAACTTCTTGAACTCAACCAATAAGAAAAAAACCTATAACTCACTTGTGAATAATAGTAATGAAAAAGTCACAGTTTGATTATGTGCCTGATTGCGGTGAAATAACAGCCATTTTATGAGCAAGTGTGTTGAAAATATTATTATTTTTTTCTGAAGAAGTAACCCTCGAGCTCATCCCATTTTAATTTGGCGAAGACCTGATGAAGTTAGTAGATAGACAATGGAACTCCTCGAAAGTTGATAGCAAATCATCGCAGAACCTTTTCTGTAGGAAATTAAGATTAGGTATTTGCAATTTATATAGAATCGGTAAGATGAATTCTGAGATAAGAGGAAATTTAAAGCCACACATTACTACTTATTATTAAATTACATTAAATTAATACAGAATTTACTTTCGTTTAAATTAAATTATTAAAAGCAAAATTGAAAAGCTTCATTCTTATGAGATTTTCAATTTGGCTTGATTAGATTAAAATTTTATTAAACCAAACATGAAATGTGTTATTAATTATTTAGTTTAATAAGTATCCATGTCAACAAGATTAAATTGTTTGAAGATAAGATATTACAAACTTAAAGAGCTCACTTAGTTAATACACTTGCTTGCAGAATAAGATACCAATCAAATTTACCACATTATAATTATTATGAATTAATTATAATGACTGAAATGTTGTCTTAGCTCCAAAGGGTTTTTTAAAACAAAAAAATCAAAATTCAAAAATTTTTTTATTCAAAATAATATCACATGGATAGCTTTTTGACGTCATTTTTTGAGTCTACCACCGCGTCGGAAGGTGTTTCGTTGAGAGAAGATGCGGCCAGAAACTCTACAACACACATCTTTTAAACAAAACAAAATATATAAAGTACAATTAAAATACAATATTGCATTACATAGAGTAACATTGTCAAGACCAGACATTTTGGTCATTCAAATAGTCATCGAGTTTATTGTAGCCCTTTTTACAGAGGACTTGTTTAACATGGGACTTAAACTTTTTGTCTGGCAAACAATCCTTAAGGTTACCAAAACTGACTTGATATTGGTAAAAATGCAGTAGAGTACTATAAAAGGTGTTACAAAAGTAAAAATAAACTTTTAAAACTTTTAAGGGGTTTGTTTAGACCATCAAAATGAACAACTTTCACTTTGGGACCAACATCGAAAGCGCGAAAAAATAAACAGCTGTCCCATACATTTAGCTCGAGTAGATTTGTAGTTTAGTATGGAACATCATATTTTTTTTCGCGATTTTAATATTGGTCCCATAGTAAAAGTTGTTCAGTTTGGTGGTCTATACCACCCCTTAAATGTTTATTTGTATTTTTGTAACACCTTGTACAGACACAAATCTCTGTAACTATTTGTGGCTTGTCAGATTTCCATTAAAGTATACAATTTCAATGCTAGGACTAATTTAGGATTCATATGGAAATCTTTGACCCACTGTAACATACATATTATGTTTACATAACTGTATACATATTAATGAAAGTCGAACAAACCACAGGCATAAAGTTGAGTTCCTACGTGTTTAAAAAATATAATGTTACTTCGTTTGTATGGAGCGTACTAGCGGTTATAATATAGTTGCAGACAAAGTTAAGCAATTGGGGGAACAAGGACCCTGGCTTAATGCAGTGCAATTGCAGCGAACCTATCCAGTCGTTGGCACAACTGCTGGAATGTCCATTGCACCCGAACACCTGCATGAGAGAGGATCTCAATAAAGCTACACTGGATGCTGTCAGGCTCACCGAATAACTAACCAATAAAATATAGAAATAGTAAAGAAGAATCTGTTATAATATATCTCTTAAGATTCGATACTCTCAAAGAGTTACTTGAAATTGGAAGAAATCTTAGATCAAAAGCAGAAACACAGCGCTTGAAATGCAATAAATAGTACTAAATAATGTTCTTTACTTAAAACGATATACCTATTATTATTTAATACTTTATTGTACATACGGAGATTAATACAGCATAATAGACAAGTGCAAAGGGCGAGCTTATCTCTGAAGAGATTTCTTCCAGCAGAACCATGACCAATTATTCATTCTACCCTTGAAAATATTCTGTTTTCATTGTAATATTGCAAACTTGTAATTACAATTTTTTTATGTTCAGTGGGCGCATTTTGGTAACATTTAATTTCAACAAAGCATCCTACGCTTTTTAGTGTTCCGTTCCCAAAAAGGTAAAATGGGACACTATTCATAAACTTACGTTATCCCGTCCGTCCGTTTGTCCGTCCGTCCGTCTGTCCTTCCTATTTAGGGCCGTAACTATTGAACGGTAATAGCTAGACAGTAGAAATTAAAGGGAGGTCCTTATAGCAGAAACTGGTTTTTATCAACGTTGTTTCTTTTCGCTCTATCGTAAAAACATAACATACATCCAAGCGTCCAACTTGTTGTGATTATAGAGCAAACTCAACAGTATAACAACAAAAATAATAAAAACCGGCAAAGTGTGAGTCGGTCTCGCGCTAAAGGTCCAGAGAAAACAAAACATTTTTGCAAGTTAATATTTTGATTGGTGGAATGGTACGGAACCATCGGTAGCCCGACCCGCACTTTACCGGTTTTATTTAGTTGTTATTCAGACTAGATTGCGTAAAAATTTAATTTTCCTGTCAACAAGTAGAGGAAAATTTCGAAACGAAATATAATTTCGAAAAAAAATTGCAAAACATTTAGGTTTTTGATTCCAATTTCGTAAATTATCTGTGTGATGTAAATTAATTTCTAATTGAGAATTATCGGGCGTACTGAGGCATAAATCTAACTTTCTCATTCATTGGAATGAATAAGAAAGTTGTTATTAAAAACTGTCTTGATCTAATAATAAATAATTATTACTTACATTTTTTATATTATACTTGTTAACAAATTATTACAACAATACGTGAATAATTATTCGCGACGGATCGATTAAAGAATCATGAAGATGTATGGATAAACATAATGATTAAGGTAAGGTAAGTTTAAAAATATGCTTTCTATACAATTTGATTTGCAACATAAGCACACCCTGGATACTTCATACAATAGCCCAGTCATTTTACGGAGTTTTGTTGAGAGGGGTGGGGAGTAATTTTAAATTGAACTTTTAAACTGTATACGGAACCATTTAGTGACAAAAAAACCATCTGAAAACATATTTAAAAAAATTCGCTACGCAACATAGTCAAATCAAAATCAAAATTGTATCTGCCTGAAGGCTTTAAAATAAATAATATTAATACCAATGCACTGATTTTCGGTAGATTTAACAATATTAATTATTTTTGAGTAATAAAATTAGCATTGAAATTTAAAAATATGAGATATTTAATAGAAAATACTAATTTGTTTTTTAAATCCTTGTAAGTAGACAAAATAATTAAAACCATGTTTGAAGTATGTTTAATGGTAAAGCCTTAAAAGCTTGCAAAAAAAAATACCATTCGTTTTTTTAAAACGAGATAAATGCAACATTTAAAATTTGCGGCTGTTGCTGACGTGATATTTTTTAAATTTTGGTACATTTCTAAGCTCAAATTGGCTCTTAAACACTATACCGAAAAAAAATATCAATTATTAATTAGTCCCGGCTCAAACCGTAAAATGTCTGGGCTACAAACAGGCTTGTACTGACTAGAAAAGGTAAGCACGTGCGGTACTGAGAGTGAGATAAACTACACCACTGCTTACTTTTGGCGACCTCCTAGACGACTGTATGTAAAAAAATGTGTATTCTTATCCTGTTGCCATGAGCGCGGTGCCGCCCATGGATGAGGAAAAAAAACATGCGAAAATGATTTGACTGTACCCAAGACTATACAGTTTTAATTATACATATCTATCGCACCCTACCTCTCTTTCTTTTTGCGCGCAAACGAACGAGCCAGCAGGCGGGATAAAACGTTTATCGAGGCGTCATGCCGCGGGCGCAGAAGTACCCCTATAA
Source organism: Agonopterix arenella (assembly GCA_927399405.1). Taxonomy (NCBI): domain Eukaryota; kingdom Metazoa; phylum Arthropoda; class Insecta; order Lepidoptera; family Depressariidae; genus Agonopterix; species Agonopterix arenella. Next base: position 2,093,734 of record OV656704.1, read on the forward strand.
GTTAGTTCTCACCGATATCCCCACTTCCCAATTCGCCATGTAGTTCCAGCAACGCCCATTGCCGAGGTCTCGTTGGGGGTGCCCCTGGGCAGGTTGCTTCAGTTCATTCACTGGTTCGGTAGACCTACCAGGGCGCTTCGCCGTCACTGCTGTGGTCCCCCCCTAGTCCGCAATAATAAGCAGTAATCGCTCCTTGAGCTATGCTTTATGAAAAAAAAAATTAAATGAAATATACTTTTCAACACACTTGCTCATAAAATGGCCCTTATTTCACCGAAATTAGGCACATAATGACACCTATAATCAAACTGTGACTTTTTCATTACTATTATTCACAAGTGAGTTATAGGTTTAGATAGTAGGTATCTAAACTTCTTGGTTGAGTTCTTGAGTTGCTTTGTTCTTAAAAAAGTTTCGATACAAAAAAGATCATATTCAATAGTACAAATAAATTCTCTAAATAAACTTTTTATTTACTAAATAAAATGATTTTTTATTATTATTTTCTTCACAAGTGTGCTGAAAAACGTCGTATGATATACGTGTGTATTGATGATTACCGTCCTCGGCTCTCTTAAGACCCTCGCCTACGGCTCGGGTCTCAATGGCGCCTCAGCGGTAATCACCAACATTACACACTTGTACCATAATGTACTATTATTTACACCAAACACATAAATACAGAAAACAAAAAAAACTATAACTTATTCGAATATTTTCAAATTTAAATGTACTTAATTTTTTTTTATTGTTGTATATACTTTCACTGCAAGCAAATGTACAAGCTAATCTCAAGTACAGGATGTTATATTGCAGTAGAGAGCAATTATTATTTTATTAATATTTCAAGAGCTGCCAGTCAGCCTGTTTTGAGAGTTACGTAATATAATATGCGAAGACATTAATTGTTTGGCCTATGGGACGCTTAACAGCCACTTTCACTAGACAAGTTTTAATAAAATTTCAGAATTTTAATTATGATCATCTTGAATGATCTCAATGAACATTCCGGCAAGAAACAAACGGAATTCTTTGCTCTGATGGCAAGAAGCTCGACGAATTAACGCTCATTCCTTGGCAGTAGTGGAAGTCTGGGATAAAACCTGCGTTAATACCCTAACCAGAGTAGAGATAAGAAACAGTGAGAGAACTTGCCTACTCTCGGTAAGAGCGCTATGGTTGCCACTGGCGGGTTTTAAGATGGATACGGTACGAGAGTTTTCACTATAGAACTCATTACAGAGCTCTTGTGCACACGGGGTGACCACACCGGCCAAGAGTGTGTCACTCAACTCTCAATTTTTAGGGTTCCGTAGTCAAACAAAGAACCCTTATACTTTCGTCCATTATGTCTCTCTGTCTGTATGCCCCACCTCGATTACTCGCTCAATTTTGCAACTATTGAATCGAAAGTAGGCATGACGACAAATAACAGTAACCCGGAAACAGAAATGAGATACGGTAGTCGTGAAGAAACTAGTGTTGTTCGAAACCCCTCCCACACAATCCCTCTCCTCCAATACATTTTGGGGATCGAAGTTGCTCGCGTCTGTAGGTTTTACTCCTGAGACCCTACACGTGATCCCTGGGTGGTGCTAAACGAGTAACAACTTCTGGTGGTAGGCTTCGGCCGAGGCTAGTCACCACCCTTCCGACAAAGCCATACCGCCAAACAGGTCTCCTGTATTCCGATATGATGTTGGAAGAAGCCGTATATGGACAACTTGGTTGAGGGCGAAATTGTTGGAATAAGGCCGCTTTCTAATAAATCGAGTGATGTGTCATTGGATAGGTCTTGTCCAATGGAATAAAACTCCCGTAGAACTAAATCGTTATAATGCTTCTATATCGAGATAACTGCGCTCAAAGTCAAAAATAGGGCGTACACCTAACCATTTTTTGAAAAAACCTGTAATGTAAATATATTTTCTTATTACAAACTAGACGTTGCAGGAAATAAAGCCCGACACGCTCTTGACCGGTTTTGTTTTGTAAAATCGTACGATGATCCGAAGCCCTCCGTACGAGAGTTCGTCTCGAACTTGCCCGGTTTTTAGTTTGCACAAAGGAGGCTTTATAAAGAAAAGTTTGACCTAGAAAGATTAACTATGGTAACATAATATACTACTAGACTACTAGCTAGCTAGCTAGCCGTGTGGTGTCGGCTAAGAATAGCACCATCCCATTTCCTCCCGTGGGTGTCGTAAAAGGCGACTAAGGGATCTACTGAAGGATGGGCAGCAGCATCCTCTGAGTACACACATTGATTTGATCCAACTGCGATCGCCAACCCGCCTGCCAAGCGTGGCGATTATGGCAAATCCCCCCATTTTGGGGGAGGCTTATGTCCAGCAGTGGACGTTTAATGGCTGATATGATGACTACTAGCTATATTATAGTATGATAGCGAAAACGATTTAAGACAGAAGGTAGTAATGTGTAGAAACGGCCTGTTTCATTAAGACAATGGGTTTAAATTGCAGCGGTTAGACGGACCGACGGAAAAACAGTTTGGTTTAAGATGTAAGATTTTAGCGGCAGAAAATTTCAGTTTTAGTTAGTTTGGAAAAAACGATTATAAATAAGTTCATACCTTAATTTCACGAAAGTTTTACACACTCTCATGGTAAGGTTGTCTATGAGGCAAAATGACACCCACTTGAATAAATGGGCTTAAAATAAATTGGCAAAACATATTTTTTCAGGAAACGATTATAATACGAGCGTTAACCCGCGACTTCGTCCGCACAAATTATATACCAGATTTTAAGTCAGATCATAAGCTATCAAACAAAAAAAGTTTCATCAAAATCGGTTTAGTAGTTTTTGCGTGATACTCGTTCAAACAAACAAACAAACAAACACACAAACAAACACACAAACAAACACACAAACAAACAGACAGACAAAAAATCCAAAAATTGGTGAAATGGAATCAGGGACACCTAAAAACCATATCGTAACTTTTTTTTTGTTGTAAGATCTCGCTACAAGTCGGCTGTTAAGGGGTTGGCGATGTGTGAAGTGGTAACCCTATTTAATTTCCACTGGTATACCGATATCTATCATCGCATAATCGCACTACTAAGCTAGTTAAATAGCCATGATGGTCCAGTGGCGAATAACCTTGCCTGCCGTGCAGGAGGCGATGGTTCGATCCCCGTCCAGGCCGACTCGTATAAATGAGTTTTTCTGAAATTATGTACGATTTGTAACACCACTGGCTTTTCGGTGAAGGAAAACATCGTGAGGAAACTTGCATGCTTCAATTTAGAGGCATGTATTGTACCTACTGTCCATTACAAGTGGCGACGGGCTCACTCCCCGTCACACTGGACAGAGTTTCGGTACTACTAGTGAAACGTGGATGTTCTGAAGTTTCAGAATATCTCTGACTACCCCCTTGGGGAATATAGTCGTGAGCATATATGCTAGTTAAATAGCAGTATTAAGGTTGGCGAGAGGCTAAAAATAGCCTAGACAAGGGGTAAAAAAACTTGTAACCTGATCTTGGAAAAGATAATTTTTTTCTCAGTGTTTCTCCATAAAAACAAAAGAATTAAAAAAAGTAAAAAAAATTTTCATCACTTTATAGAAGCGCGCGAGAGCTTTCAATGTCAAGGACAACGAGATAGAGACCATAAAGCCTTGTCAGACGTAAATTGTTCCTGATTTTTATTAATGCAAATGATTAGTAAATAATTAATATTACAAAAAAAGATATTGTTCGGGTATTAGCCGTAATAGTTCGATATGATAAATGATAAGACACAACTTTGATAATGATAAGAGCTTTATTTCCAAAAACTGCTTCTAAACTTGATGATGATATATGATTTATGAATGAATGCGAGCACGCGCGGATGTCTTGCTAGCTGAACGCGAACTGACGCGTGGTTAATAAGGTATTTTTATTTTTTTTTATTTTAACACTTTATTGTACACACGGAAATATAAATGAAAACAGCATAATAGACAATTACAAAGGGCGAGCTTATCTCTAAAGAGATTTCTTCCAGCAAACCCGTGAAAGAGAGAGAGCATATTAAGTGAGGCAGGCATAGTGTGCACATTTAACAAATAAAACAGTATTTAACACTAATAAATAGATATGATTATATAAAGATACAGGTATATACATACATACATACACATATATATATATTTATAAAGAATGATAAACAAATAAATATACTAGTTTATTGAATGAAGAGAGAGATAGTGATCTTTGACTTGTTTTTTAAATGAAGCAATTGTTTCACAGTCTCTTATATTAAATGGGAGAGAGTTCCAGAGCCGGACTGCATGGACAGTGAAGGAATAGGAATAGGCAAAGTGATGATGATGCAGATATGATACCTACTGTACCTGCATTGCCCGTATAATGTGGTTGCATCTTTTTGATTATCTTTTCCATCTTTTAAGGAATAACATTTCAAAAGTTTGATACAGATTGGCGCCACCTAGGGATCCCCAGGAAAATTGCAAGAAAATTCGCTTCATCCTCTCTCTTTGCACCACAAACCCTTAGACAGGCGAGCAAAACAGAGGCATAGTTAATTCCTGAGCTAGGAAATAACGTGCATTAGTCAACTGCACCCGGGTACAGAGGTAATGGACCCCATATCTGTGTCGCTTCTATTATTTTGATAGTGCCAGCAATCTACATTTTCTTTGTGTAGTTTAATCGCTTGTGAAGCTTGTATAAGAAGATAAACGGTTTATAGAGAACAGAGTTTCTGCTTTTATCTTATCTATGGCGATAGTTAGGGTACCGGCATTATTATTTCTATCAATCAATCAATATATAAAATATTATTATTATGTCTTTTCCTTATCTCGGGACATAAGTGTCCCGGACCTTTGGGAGGCGTGCGTGGGGCCGAAGCCAACACGTAGAGGCCCGTCAGACAATTTGATCTAAATGGTAATGTGACACCAACCGGCAACTATCCCAGTATACACTATAGAAGTGCATCCAAAACAGCTCCCGGTCAGTGTAGGACTATTGTAAGGAGTGGAAAGAAGCAAAATCTGGGCTATTGGGGTGGGGTGCTAATGGAACAGGTAACTAGGTTTTGAACGGGACTATGGCGCCTGCCTGACCAATGTATAAACACGGAAAAAATGGCAGACGGTGACTCGCCAACTCAAAATGAATGGGCCCCCGAAAACGGCCGCTCGCACGGAGCGACAAGGGGGCAACATTTCCTGAGCGGCTTAGAGTGGAGAGGTGCTTCTGGACTTTAAACGACCATCATTTCAGTTTATTATTATTATTATATCAGCCGTCGCTGTCCCATTGTTGGGCAAAGGCCAACAATAGAGAAACAAAAGAAAAAGAAATAATGTAACTAAAAGATAATAAAATAAAACAAAATAAAAAGAGCAACAGGGTACTTAAAAATGAAATTATGTATAAATGTGTGTGTGTGTGTGTGTGTGAAAACCGAAACATACTGGTATTTAGCCTTAAAAAGGATGCCAAAACTATTTCAATAGTGTTTCACTCTCTGCGTAATCTTGTGCAAGAAGTGTACAAATTTTTTAAAATATGCTCGAGCTTAGTTACAATTATAAATTACAAAAGTCATCCTAATTACATTATACAATAGTCAAAAGAATAAATTATATTATCATTTAATAACGTACATTATAATTTAAATATTCATCTATCATAAAACAGTAACTGGAAGTTTGTCTGTACATTGAAGATATGAACAAAAAAAAAGTTACGATATGGTTTTTAGGTGTCCCTGATTCCATTTCACCAATTTTTGGATTTTTTGTCTATCTGTTTGTTTGTGTGTTTGTTTGTTTGTTTGTTTGTTTGAACGAGTATCACGCAAAAACTACTGCACCGATTTTGATGATAGCTTATGATCTGACTTAAAATCTGGTATATAATTTGTGCGGACGAAGTCGCGGGTTAACGCTCGTTAATACTATAAAAACAATTTTCTAAAAACCAACTACTTAATTTTGATTTAAATATGTTCCCATTTAGCAGTTTTATGCTATCCGGTAACCCATTGTAAATTTCAATGCTCATGTTGTATACATTTCTTTTGTAAATATCTGTACGGGAAGGAGGTTGATAGAGAAGATTGATATACTGATCTCTAATATGCCTTGTGGACACATCACTGCGTTTTTTAAAGTAGGTCGGATTTGATTTAACAAAAAAACAAACTTGCTTTATGTACATAGACGGTATAGGAAGAATATAGAATATTTTTAAAAGTGGTCTGCAACTATCCAGATACCACGCATTACTAATAGCGCGAATTACTAATAGCTACTCTAGCGTGCGTAGGATAAGCGCCAGCACCAACAGCATTTTGACCATGTTTGCAAGTAGGTATGACTGTCAGTGCGTGAACCATTGCTGTATGATTCACTTGCTGACAAACAAACAATTATAATTAAAAAGAAATATGTTGCTGTGTATAAACTAACAATAGGCTAAGTGTGTTATTAACAATATTGTGATCTCAGTTGGTCGAAAATAAAGTTTTCTATTCTATTCTATTCTATACTATGGAGATAACACGTTTTGACGCGGTGGTAGCTTAAAAAAGATTTTAGGTGTATGAATTTAAGATCTACTCAGAAAAATTTCTAGTAGTATGCTGGAAGATTTTTTAAACCCTTGCCTAATTTTCAAGGGTGGTTAATCAAACAGAACAACTTTAGGATTTCGTATGAATTTTCCCCCTCCAGGATTCTGTTTGGAATTACGAATAAGGTGAGATAAGATAAGATAAAAACTGAAAGCTTCAAATCCTATACAAAATCACAATTCTGATTCGGAATTCTGTATGTGTGTGGAATGCGTAAATCGAGCTCTGGTAGACTTAAATGAAGTTGATCAAAATGTTTGTTAAATCTACCGTAAATTGACTAATAAAAACAAAATTAATAAATACACTCACCAAAAACGTACAACCAACCAACCAACCTCATCTGTACGTGTACCTATACAATAAACTAAAATAAAAAATATTTAAAAAAAATTGTTGTGAAATCTGGTAATATAAATATTTATCACTTTTAAATAAATAAAATAAAATAAAAATAGTTTATTTTACTTTCTTAAAAGTAAGTACACACGGCGACACATCAAGCTATACAAAACCAATATAAGCTGAGCGCGAGACGTTATACGTTACTCGACCTACGCGCGGCCAGCTTATTTTGGTTTTGTATAGCTTGATGTGTCGCCGTGCGTACATAATAATGTCTTGTTTTTATGTACACACGGCGACACATCAAGCTATTCAAAACCAATATAAGCTGAGCGCGAGACGATATACGTTACTCGTCCTACGCGCGGCCAGCTTATTTTGGTTTTGTATAGCTTGATGTGTCGCCGTGCGTACATAATTATGTCTTGTTTTTATGTACACAGGGCGACACATCAAGCTATACAAAACCGACATAAGCTGGACGCGGGAAGTTATACGTTACTCGTCCTCCGTGCGGCCAGCTTATTTTGGTTTTGTATAGTTTGATGTGTCGCCGTGTGTACAAAATGACTTATAGCAGCAACAGCGATATTGTTGTAATTATGTAGGTTAACTCGGGCTCTTTACTCGTGCATTTTTTATTACGCCGCTCCGTCTATTTCTTGGTACTTACGTTAATGTAACCTACCTATTACATAGCCTGCTTTTCTAAATACGCATCTTTGATTAATTTAAAAAGCGGAAGATAGGTGACGTTCTTGCATTACGTACTCGAAAAATGGATCTGCTTTTCATGTATCTTACGAGAGAAAAGTAATGATGTATGATTTGTTTTTTTCTTTTTGAATGATTTTTACAACGAGTAAAAGCACACAAAGGCATTGTGGTACCTTTATTCCGCCTAAAATAAAAATGAAGTATTTCAATCACGCAATGCCGATCGTATTGCGACTAAGTAAATTAGGCGACGGGGCTCAATTCATGCGGTCCAATGCGTTATAGGCTAGTCACCTATCTTTCTTTTTTGATTTAATCTATGAGACGCATAGTAGCTATAGCACAGCTGTTGTCAAAATCAACTATTCTGGGAAAATATTTTACAATCTACATAGTAATTCGGATGTCCTGTTTTTATTTATCACACTTTTCAACGTTTTCTACAAAACAGTATGTAAAAAATGCGTTACATATTAACTTCTTACTAAACTGAACAACTTTTACTAACAGAACCAACAACGAAATTGAGAAAAAAAACTGTTCACACATTTACGTCAAATAGTCAGTGAAGTTTTCTACAGAAGAACGACAATATTTTTACTATTTCGATGTGGTTCGATAGTGAAAATTGATCGGTTTGATGGTCTGAAGCATCCCCTATGTTATGTAACGTATTCAATTTTACACCCTGTATAAACAGGAAGAACAGCGACACATCCAGCTCAGAAAATAACCTTCGGATCCAATACTGGAATTACTTTAAAAGACGTTTATGTCAAATATAAAACGCAATATCCATGCAGTTTTCATATTGGAAGGTAAGCCTTCAGCTATAGCCACAGTATACGAAAGAGTACGTATATTTCAGTAGCCTAGATACGTGCACGTGGCAATGGGCGGGGCAAATTGCTCGCAGAACCAATGGCTGATGAAGCCGAAGAGTTCTTGAGCAGCGACCGCGTACCTGAAAGCGGAGCGTAGGTAGATCCCTGACAAGATGGACCGGAGACCTGGTGAAGGCGACGGGAGCCCATTGGATGAGGGCAGCGCAGTACCGGTCGCTGTGGAGATCCTTGGGGGAGGCCTATGTCCAGCAATGGACGTCTTTTGTCCGATATGATGATTATAGTGACGTATGTTCAGGAGTGCAATTCTCTTAGCGTCTCATAGCTGTCAAAAACATCGACCAGCTCACAAATGTAACATCCTTCTTGCATCCTTCAGATCGTCGAAGTTTGTATATGAGTTTGAAACATGACATCACCATAGCAAAGCGAGTCAGCTCGTCGACGTTTCAACGACGAATTTAAGCTCTGACGATGTTTGCGCTTAGTGAATTGCATTGCAGTACGGACACTATGCCTCCCACCCATGTTGACCTCACCCCCTCTCGGTGGTACGGGTGGTGGACTATAGTAAGCAATGTAGTCATATCACAGTCTCAGTGATTTAGATATACCATCAAACTAAAAACATTCACTATGAAGTAAACATTTTAAGAAAAGAAAATCTGCTATTTTATACAAAAGTGCAGTATCAACTCAACTCAAATGAGCGCGGGCACATTAAATTTGAAACAGCAGATTTTTTCGCGTTGTTTGCTCCATAGTGTAAGTTGTTAAGTTTGATGGACTAAATTCACTTATAGTATTTGCATGCATGGAGAAAAATATATAGTATATTTGACAACTATTTATTTTAGCAGTTGTTATAAGTCTGTTTTAGTTACATATCTACAAGAAAAAGATTTATAACAATACACTTTCTAGTAATGTTTCTTAAAATACATAGTTGTTACATTCAGGGTAAGGAAAATTATTATTAACCTTTAAACCACACACTCTACCCATCAAACTGAACAACTTTTACTATGGGAGCAAACCAGTCAGAACAAAAAAAATCTGCTGTCCCATACGTTTGATCGAGTAGGTATTGCAGTTTAGTATCGGACAGCAGATTTTTGTTCTGACAGTTTTGCTACCATAGTAAAAGTTGTTCAGTTTGATGGGTAGAGTATGTGGTTTTAGGGTTGAACCTTATCTGGCAGCACCGCTTCGCCTTTTTCCGTCGCTCCATCCTTTTCTGTCACTGAGGAACGTCATTTGCAAGAGCAGATAAGATAGACGGAACGCGACCGCGCACGGCGGTGCTGTCGCGTTCCGTCTATCTAGCCGGGGAAATCTACGGATTTTCGTTAGATTGCATTAATTGCACTTCAGGTGATAGTTTGAAATATTAGTAGATACATAACTGAAAAACATGAATTCTCAAATTCTCAATAATCCCCGATTTTTTATTGTTATATGGAATAATTAAGACATTTACAAAACATTAAATTTAGGTATGGACAAAAAATGGAAAACTGGTGATTTTGTTCAGGACGGCTTCGTTCAATACGCTTAACTTATAACAATAATAATCCCCGGTTAATATCGTAAATTTTAGTAGATATTTGATATTTTGTAAGTATTAAAAAATTATAACGTCAAAACTTAATTATTTGCTGTTTGTTTGTACACAATAAATTTGTATGGGGTTAATTAACTTCTTCTCTTTTGCTGGTATGCTGTAAGAAATATCTTTAGAAATAAGCTTGCCCTTTGTACAGTTATATCAATTTTAAGGTATTTCTCGGGGTCCTCAGCCTATATGACCACCAAATCTCGAGAAAAGTGTTATAAACTATCAGTAATATTAGTTCAAACACAATTTACTAAAGTGTATTTAATGCAATCTCAAACCGTATTTTTTCTAGACTAATCTTATTTGCGAAAAAGGCGATGCCGTGCTGCCGGATGAGGTTCAACCCTAAAGTTTGATGATACGTTTCCTTACATCCTGTATAATACTAGATATTTTACTTACACTACCATGTGGCTGTATGTGGTAACCCCTTCTTGTCAGTTTGAGCTCGTTTGTATGAAGGTTTAGCGTAGCCTTTATACGTCGATAACGCCAAACATATTGCGCATATGAGCGTATATCCATTTAGAACGGTACAGTGCCATTCTACTGGAATTGGGACCCATCTAATGGCTGCACACTGTATTGTTTAATATTCTAGGTCAGGTCGGTTACTTGACTTATTGCTGTGCGGAGTACGGTATAAGATTCATTTTGGATTGCATACTGATGAACTATTGTTGGGTATAGTGGATAGTGTAGTTTTGGGTCGAATGTTCTGATCAATACATTTTTAAGCAAGGTGTGATTAAGAAAGCTGGTGCTTGGTGACAGCGAATCGCCATCCAAACGGGCAACCCGGCTAGCATTCTGGCCATCTTATTCCCCCAGAGACAACACCAAGGCATCGATCGAGTGAATGTAACAGCAGATCTAGGCCAGCGCATACAACATATCATTTCACACGCAATCATAAGATGAATCTCCAACGTGTCTAGTACGTCTCATGTAATAAGATGGCGAAGATGATACAGCACGTTACATATATCAACCAATCATATGGCGAGTCCTAAATCGCGCTTTCAAAGTTATCAAGAAACTTTGCGTAAATACAACACCGAACTAAGAAAAGTTATGGGCATTCCATCAGCCAGTGAAGGATTGAATTTTTTTCCAAAACTCTTTACGTAAAAATCTATGTAACTTTTGACGTCATCTTCAATCTCAAAGTTTTGTTCAAAATCCATAAAACTTATTATTTGAAAAGAAAACTTCAGAAAATCTCTTTAAACCCATCACAAACCCTAACTGCGCCAATTTATGATTTTTATCCTGAGGAAAATATCAGTGGTTCGGTAATTTACGATTTTTGTTGGCACTCCGGGGTTATAGAGACGACAAACTTATACGTTTTACGACTCAGAGGGTACGACGGAGGGTAAAAATTATTTTCAGACTCTTCATCTCGAAGCTGCCTCCAATAGTATATCATCATCATCATCACCAACCTATACAAGTTGTTGCAGAAAGAATGAATGAAACAACATAGTATTGCAATCATTTGAAAATTTTTATTAAGTACAATCTTGTATGGATTTAATTCTATATTTACATCATTTTCAAACTTTTTTTTAATACAAGATTTTTCTGTTAACTTTGTATCTATTTCTAGTGGTCCTGAAGAAATAATGCACAATATTAAGGAGATGATTAGATTATAAAACTCCAAAACGGTCTCTATGCCGCATGTCGTAGAGGTCTACGGGACTAACAACGTAATGGCAAAAAATAAGCTGTCCCACACATTTGGGCCGAGTAGCTACGAATAATTAATTGCAGTGTATGGAACTGCTGACATTTTTTTTTACGAAACTAGAAAAGATAACGTTAAAATTAGCCCAGTAATTTTACGGAATTTTGTTAGGAGGGATGGGGAGTAATAATAAATTTGACTTTTAACCCGTCCCATGTCTGTGGGTCCGACGTCGGACCCAAACATATTCATACGTAGAGAGTCTGTGGGTCCTACGTCGGACCCTTAAGCATAGTGCCGCCATTGGTTGGGCGGTTGTGCAGGCGCGTTTCGTTCTACCTCACGTTTTATATTTTTTATAGACTTAGTGTACTGTTGGGATGTCACTTAATTTTTTGGAGTGTGGTTTGGGAAAAATGAAACGCAATAAAAAATAAAAATGTGGTTCGCGGGCAGTGCCGACGTGCGGCAATGGCGGCCGGTTTTTGTTTTGTTATTTAGTTATTGTGGCGTAATTCTAGTGTTTAGAAACAAAGTATTGTTACTATAAAGTGATAAAATAAGAGCTTATTATATTATCGTGTAGTTAGTGTGATCTGTGAAGTGCAAACAGTGAAAAAAGTTAACGTGATTGTAAATTTCGTTCGAGGTCATGTCGGAAAAAACTCGAAATCAAAATTTGATTTGAATCAAAAAAATTGATAATTCTATTTGAATATCAGGTACGTAATTTAGCTCTCATATAACATAATATCACTGTGGCAAATATTGTGAGCTTTCCATTGATATTTTTTTTATACCATAGGGTCAAACATAACCTCCACAAATAATTATTTTCTAAAGGTAGTCGAAAATAAAACAAATGACGTAATATTCCCAGACATTTGGGGCACTTTTTTTGCGCGGGAGGTCGACACGAAACGGGTTAAACTGTAACCGGCATCATTTAGTGACAAAAATACTATCTGAAAACATATTTAAAAAAATCACTACGCCATATTGAAATTGAAATTTTATCTCCCAGAGGGCTTTTAAATGAATAATTGCATTTGTAATAATTTTAAATGAATTATTACAAATGCACTCATTTTAATTAGATTTATCAATATAAATTATTTTTGAGCAATAAAATAGGCATTGAAATTTAAAAAATAAGATATTTAATAGAAAATACTAAGTAATGTATTTTTCAAAGCCTTGTATAAATATCAACACCATGTTTGAAGTATGTATAATGGTATAGCCTTAAAAGCTTGCAAAAAAATGTACCATCCGTTTTTTTAGTACGAGATAAAAACTTTGGGGCTATTGCTGACGTGATTTTTATTTTAATTTTGGTACATTTCTAAGCTCAAATTGGATCTTAAATACTATACCGAAAAATATATCAATTATTAATTAGTCCCGGCTCATACCGTAAAATGACTGGGCTAAATATTGTGTGCTATTGCAGAAGGACTAGAAGGACGAGTAGATATACTATACGCACGAAGTAAATTTTTACAAAAGTATTATACATATATGTTTAGCTTTATTATCCGCTAGACAAATAAGAAAACTTACGTACTTTCAAAAAGCTAAACAATTAGAACAATTTCATGACTGTAATGAATTATATTTTATCCTATTTTATCTTAACATTTTCTGTAAAGAAGCATGATAAGTATATAAATTATATCTAATCAACTGACTCGTGTATATAGTCTTATATAATGTACATAATGAACCATAATCAATTTCTTATCACACGGAGAATTAAAAATGTAAGTTAAAAATGACAGATAATATTTTGAAACTTTTAACCGGGTAGATACATACATGGTTTTAAATTGTCAAAACTTTTGAAACAACCAATAACGTTTCGAATAATACTGTTATATTCCTAGGGGAGCGTGACAATATCTATGCCAGCTTCCTGTAGGCCTCGCATGCCACCCCCGAGAAAACGATAAAAATCGAGATGTGCCTCCATCTTTATTATTTTACCTATGCCAAAAGGGCCCGCATGACGTTTTTCTCGTTTAAACGCTTTGTCGTGGGTCGCATGCTAGCAGCACTGGGATCGTGCTATTTTTCTATGGTTATATTCAATCTTTAAATAATCATTACTTCGAATCATTATGATTATTTTCTGACAGTTGATCTTGTAACAAAGATGAACATGAAAAAAAAAAAACTACACACTAGATAGTCATCGAAATGAAAGTGAATAGAACATAGATACTTAATAATACCAATGTGTAACCTACAAACTATTCACAAGAACAAATCTGTGTTAAAACACCCTTCTCAATACTGTATGTAGGTACTGAAAAACCTTTTTGGGTCAAACGTCATTTCTCACTTTCTGTAGAGCTGGGTTAAAGACATATTTCCGACGTTCCTACAGTTTCATAACTTTGACGACCGTATTCCTCTAAGGCGCTCGTAGTCGTAGACTAGCGGTGCTTTGGTGTTGGAAATGATCTTCGATGAAGAACCCAACCATGTTTTAGCTTTCAAGTATTAAGGTGCTTCATTCTTTAAGCTTACGATGGGTGACCGCAACGGTATTAAGAGGCTATGTGAAAAAAATAGGATTCTTCAAAGCGTCATATATCATGAAGTACTAACAGTAGGAGTATGATGTGCGGATATGTGTAAATTGAACATATAATTGAAGTTTAGATTAGAGCCAAAACACGATTATGACACATTTTCTCGATAGAAAAACAAGCCAAAGTAGCCTTAGCCTTTATCGATAAACGCTTGGAACTGGTAAACGGTTAATAATAGAAACACGAGACTTGATCTAAAAAAAGAGATTGATATTTTACAAATTTTAATTAGAGCAGAATTGAACTTACATAAATAGTACAATCACAATTAAATAAAGTTTGTTAGCATGCGTCGTTTCAGGAGCGCGCGCCGCAACATCTCTTTCTCTCGCATCAGGCAGTAATATTAGCTATCACACGCCCATTTCGCTTCAATTATTTTCGACATAGGCCCTTAAGGTACGCTGTCAGCTAAGCAGTTTGTCTTGGATATATTGTTTTTGAATATAGACCTAGCGCCCATCGCTGTAACTGCTGTTGATAAGGATCAACAGCTATGTTTAAAACATTAGACAATGAAATCCAGGTGAACCTTTTTGGAGCCCGTAACAAATTTTAACAACACAGGTCAGAGGAGGTGAAGGAAGAAATATAATAACATTTATAATGGAATTAATAATAATTAATAATCCCTTTCTAATTTTTTTTTTAGTAGTATATGTAATTTAATGTACGTCAATTTTTGTGTATTGTTGTCAATAAAAAACTCTGCATATTTTGCTCTTTTTTCACATAGAAGTACTTGACAGTAGAATTTGACCCGCTTCCTCTCATTTTATCTTGATAATAATCTTGAACCTTGATTGATACTTATAATTTATGACCTAATTTACAATTTATCACAAACTGCAAAGAGGATAGACTATGTGGCGGGTCATTAACAGTACAAAAAACCGAAAATTTCTTTCAATATTTTGAGCAAACATTAAAGGTTGGGCCACACAGAGTGCAGCTGCGGGCCGGCTGCAGAACTGCTGCAGGCCGGCAGTAGTTGTAAACTATGGAATTATATACGAGGTGTCATAAAAGATGCAGTCCGGTGCGGCAGCGGAACAGCTACGGAACGGTAGCCGCAGTGTGTTACCTCGCATATAATTCCATAGTTTACAACTACAGAGAGCCTGCAGCAGTTTCGCAGCCGGCCTGCAGCTGCACTCTATTTAGCACAGCGTTTAAGAATCAAGCATAAATAAGAAATCATTTGTGAAACATGTATATGTAAGGGCTGAGAAATAAACGTATGGTACCTATTTTGCAAATTATTATGGTGATGACCAACGGCGTGCAATCAGGGTAGACACAAATACAGTAAAACCCTAATAATTTCTAAACTAAAAGCATTTTGTTCACTAAATGTATTTTAATTGTTTAATTACCTGCATTATTACAAATAGAAGTCATTTAGTAAACAAAATACTTTTTAGTTTAGAAAATATTAGTGTCTTGCACTTGGAGCAGGCAAAAGACAGTGGAACCCTAATAATTACTAAACTAAAAAGTATTTGGTTTACTAAATGACTTTGATTTGTTTAAATACAGGTAGTAAAACAATTAAAAGTCATTTAGTAAACAAAATGCTTTTTGTTTACAAATTATTAGGGTTTTACATTACGATTACGTTGAACATGAATGTAGTTACTCCAGTTACTCGTATAATACACATTTCAGGTCGCATTGACTCATAATAAATCGGATGAACACAATTATTTAGATTAATGTTAACAGCACAAGTTGTCAATGTCTACAAAAAATCTGTAAATGGATACTAATTCTGAATATTATAATATTTCATAACTATATCTACAATACTTTTTCACTGGTAGTAAAGTCACTAATAGCTAAACTATAAAATATATCTTACCCAGTCTTTTGGCTTACAATATAATTTTTAACTTATATTTAATTTTTCACAATTTCTAAAGATTCATTAAAACTAAAAGTCTAAAAAAGTATATTCATTCTTTTAGCTGCTCTTAATAAATTTAAAAATTACATCAATTTTATTATACATAATTACGTCTCCAGAGTGAATTGTCGTAGTATTAATATTTTTTGCAAACATAATTATACAAATTTGAGAATATCTCATTCAATGAAAGAACCAAATTATGTCGAGAGAATTAATTTTTTTATAATAATTCCTAGAGAGAAAATTATTAAAATTTTTATGACAGTCCAGATAATTTAGATTTTTACAGTAAGTATTTATATTTTAATGTTGTAAAGATTTTCAGGAGATAAATTATTCAAAGACGTAAAGGCATTAAGTTAACTAGAACATACTTTAAAAATGTTAAACTATTACGATTATAACCGCCACGGGTAAATTCTCCAATACAATTCATATTCGGAGGTCCTTAGGAACATCGGACATCCAATAGGTTATCATTGATTTGAATAACAATATAGATCGATATTTAATGTTATAAAGCACAAAACAATTGAAGACATACCATTAATAAAGGAACTATTGACCAACGCATACAAATTGGGTGAACTTGAACATAAAAGAGACATCTTAAATTAACACTGTTCCTTTGTGGAATTACTAAACCACTTTCGTTCAGATTTCGTTCCTATTCACAACATTATTTTTATAAAATCTCAAAACCCTCAGCAGTCTGATCATCACTTTTGAAAAGTTTATCCAAACACTAAACAAGATTGTTTTCCAACTCTAATGTCGTACGACTAAAATACACAAAAGAAACACTGACATATCTGTTGTTACCTTAACACTAGAACTTTGACCCCAAAATCCTTCAACTTTCGACGATAGCATTAACGAATCTTCGTTATTTTGCGTTAATTCGCTCGGACACGGCAATGCCTCAGCTGGCATATCCACTATCGATACTTGATTCTCAATAGGTTGTACTGTAGCTTCTTTAATGGAATTTGCATCAGTGTATTCATCATTTTGTGATTCTTCATTGGCTACTATTTCCAATATAGGTGTTTCTTTATTGACATCATTTGTTTCTTCTAAAATGCAAGTGACGTCATCAAGTGCTAATCGTAATGGTTCACTCTTTGTTTCGTTTCGCAGCATCTGTATCCATGATAATCGGCAGTCACAACGGAATTTGTTACCTGAAATATGAAAAAACACCTTTAATCAAAGTTGAAGAATTCTTTGTGAAAAAATTTTGCAGAAATATTTATTGTGTCTAAAATGAAATTACTTTTTTGTGCTTGATTATTTTTGTCTTTTTCTTTGGATCTTTTATTTTATGAATTTATGTCAAAGGTACGAAGCGAGATGGATGGAAACATTATGTAGCATAGTACATAGTATATCATTATTATGCATAATACTTTTAAGTAAACCATGTAACATCTGTAGTTTGCCTTGTAACTATCAACTGTCTCTTTTGCGAGGCTGCTGGAAGAAATCTCTTCAGAGATAAGCTCGCCCTTTGTACATGTTTTCTCAACATTCTGTATTTTTATGTTAGTGCGTACAATAAAGTGTTATAATAATAATAATGTACTTTAGATTCGTTTCAAGAAATTAATTACCACTTAGAAAAAGACTACGGAAAAGAAAGCAAAATAAGTTATTACTCTGAGGTTTGTGAAGGCCTTTTTATAGGATTTTACTAGGGGGTAAACATTTATATAATTTTATATATTTTTAGAGATCGATCTTTAAAACATAAAGATGATTATTGCATTGTTAGTATAGTTAGGTACAAAGCTACTTAGGTAAAAAGATGTGCTGAAGCGTCACTTGAAAAAATGCAACATTGCATCTGATCAGTGGGAGCAGCTGGCTGTCAAGCGGCCAGAATGGAGAGCCTTAGTCAAATCGAATGTATTTGACTTTGAAGCTCAACGCCGCTCTGACCTTGACTCAAAGCGCGACCAATTGAAAGCCCGACCACCTGCGGCGATCAATTACACATATATTAATGGTGTACTCTCGTGTCCGCAATGTGCGAGGACCTTTACTCACAAAATAGGCTTCGTGAGTCACATTCGAGCACATGAGCGCCAAAATCGGAGCTGAAGCAGTCGCCGTGGCCGAAATCGGTCAGGAGCATCATCATCATAGTTATATTCAGGTTCTTTTGAATAAAATCATCTATGCAACGAAATCGAATCAGTCTTCTTACAAAAACAGATACAAACAGACAATACAGAAAATAAATCAGGTCCCAGTGTGAAAAAATGTTCAACACATTTATCAATAAGTTTTTAGCAAAGACAACTATGTTATCTCTACAGTTTCCGAATTCACATTTAATACTATTTATGGCCCATAAATTCAATATATTTACGACACAAACAAAAACTAAAGTCATTTGGGATTTCTCTAATCCGATACACGCGACGTTATATCGGGAAAAATAAATAAAATTATCATGACAGAGTAGATGTTTAGTGATTTTTAATATCCTTTTTATCCCATGGGAGTGAGAGCGAAGCTCTAAGCGCTGAGGGTCTTCTTAATATGCTGTCACTTTTTTAAAGGGGGTGATCAGACCGTCAAACTGAGCAACTAAATAGCGCTTCGAAATAGCGAAAAAATCCATCGCTATCCCATACATTTGGCTACTAGAGGTTTGCAGTTTTGTATGGAGCAGCTGATTTTTTTTCCCGAATTCAATGTTTTTCCCATAGTGAAAGTTGCCAAGTTTGATGATCTGAAGTACCCCCTTAAATATGTAACGCATTTAAGTTTACACCCTGTATATACTGTATTGTCCTTCTTAATATGCTGACTGTTTGTAAGGGGATGATCACACCATAAAACTGAACAACTTTCTCTTCTAATAGCTTTATATCTTCGTAATTATATTATAAATTGCAAATGTTATTTGTGAAGCGGCAACTAGGTTTTTCCACATATAAAATATTACTTTTATAAATCCCTCTACGCGTATTGTGCGTCAAACTTTTGTATGGACTGAAACCACCTTAAAACCTTTAATTAAACGAGCTATGCACGCTTCACACTAGGATTTAATTTTGTAGTTGTAGAAAGATTCGTGTCAAGTCGTGCCATTATTTTTAATTGTCAAACAATCAAATATAAGGTCTAACAAAATTAGCTGAAACTAATTTAAAGTGATGCTTAGACCATCAAACTGAACAACTTTCTCTATGGGACCAATATCGAAATCGCGAAAAAAAAATCTTCTGTCCCATACATTTAGGTCGAGTAGGTTTGTATGAAACAGCTGATTTTTTTTTGCGATTTCGATATTAGTTCCATAGAGAAAATTCTTCAGTTTGATGGTCTGATCATCTCCTTAAAATAGTTTCACCTAATTTTGTTAGACCTTATATACCTACTTAAACACCACCACCTTACTACTTAATTATCTAATTTGATTTAGAATATTTGTATTTTTCCGTGCATCTTAAAGGAGGTCGCCACTTTTGGGCATTTGATCTGATCCATAAATAAGTATAGTAAAACGCGCTTTAAAAACTATTTGCATATTTGACTTTTTTTAATTTTTAAAATAGAACGAGCTTTAACCCGCGACTTCGTCCGCACAAATTATATACCAGATTTTAAGTCAGATCATAAGCTATCAAACAAAACAAATTTCATCAAAATCGGTTCAGTAGTTTTTGCGTGATACTCGTTCAAACAAACAAACACACAAAAAAACAGACAGACAAAAAATCCAAAAATTGGTGAAATGGAATCAGGGACACCTAAAAACCATATCGTAACTTTTTTTTTGTTAATATCTTCAATGTACAGACAAACTTCCTGTTACAGTTTTATAATAATATAGAAAATAATCAATAAAACACGCAGTGGCGTTAATTAAATATAATTTTTTTATGATTTTGTTTCTTAGAAGCGCTATAATTATGCCCGACTACCGGCGGCTTTACAATATCACTATGAGAATGACATGCTCACGTGCCCGCTATGTGCAAGGATCTTCTCCAAGAAGATTGGCTATGTTATCCACATGAACATGAGGGCCCATCAAATACCTATGCCATATCCTGGGGCCCATGAAGGCCAACAACGGAGTTGAAGCAGTCGCCATGGCGGACATCAGTCATGAGCAATACATACATACATAATTATGTAACTGCTAGATAAATCAAACAGCGGTAAGTTTGTGTATGTATGTTATATTTAATAAAACACATTTCTATTGTTCCCAAATCGAGTTATTATGCTATTGTTAACTTACTAAAGGGAGCTGTTACAGTCATTAATTGTCTTTAATTCAGGAGGGTGGCTTTTGTAGGGGATTAGAACCCCATATTGTTAGTATACTACAGTTGTTGTGAAAATTGTTTGTAAAATATGTTATTTTTTTTAGTTGTAATAAAATAATCAATGATGATGATGGGTCCTTCATAATAAACGTATGCTTTTAAGGAAATGATCAGACCATCAAACTGAACAACTTTATTTACGGGACCAACGACGAATGCGCAAAAAAAAAAAATATATTCAAAATCAGCGGTTCCATAGAAAACTACAATCATCAGATATTTTTTCGCGATTTA
The DNA here is from genome assembly GCA_927399405.1 of Agonopterix arenella. Lineage (NCBI taxonomy): Eukaryota > Metazoa > Arthropoda > Insecta > Lepidoptera > Depressariidae > Agonopterix > Agonopterix arenella. Next base: position 2,114,664 of record OV656704.1, read on the forward strand.
AAATGTTGGTCCTATAGTGAAAGTTGCTCATTTTGATGGTATGACCTTAAAAAGCATCGTAAGAAGAACCCTGTTTAAATTGACTGCCGTAATCCCAATAAGTGGACAGAATCTTTGCAAAAACTATTATCTTTTGAAGCATGCAGTTGCGAAAATCAATCAATTATACTTTATTTTACAAAAAAAAAACATAGTACCTATACGGAGAGTAAACAGACAAACTCGCTTTTAGAATAAGTGTCAGGATAGAATGACGTGTCAAGTGGTGAAAGGTGTCTAGCACTTCGCACACAAAGTCACTGGACCAGGAACCTGGCCGGTCGAGATCGAAACACTGACTGAATCCAGTGCCTTTTAAAAATTATTAAATTTTTTGTAATATTCCTAATTTTCCAGTCATAAGTAAATACAATTACAATCGTGATTAAATTGAAAGAAGTTACAATATTTCTTAGGCACTTGATATTTGTCACTTCACTTCACTTTGTAAACGACGTAAAATAGTATATTTCGAACGGCGGCGGCACTGTATCCAGTTACTGTATCACTTATTCAAATAGTACAGCAGCACCATAGAGGACGGCGTAACTCGTGTCCGTTGACACTAGTTACGCCGTCCTCTATGAGCACCACTAACGATAAGAAATGCGGTGGTCCAATTCCAATCAATACCAGAACCACAAATGGAAATTGTAATTGCAAAAAGACCAAAAAGTATGTTCGTGAATACCCTTTCTGTGTAACGAGCGTAGCTTGCATTTTCGTGCAGAAATATTATCTTTGAGTAAACTGCAAGTTTGCCATTGTTAATGTTTTCATGAAATTTAATGAAACAACAGCGTATGTAAGTACTTTGTATTTTGGGAGGTACTCTATTAAACTTGTATTTTCCCCGTACCATAATGGCAAAAGAGAAACCTTTTTGGTTAGACTTAGTTGCCTATCCTGTCTGTTAGTTTAAATGTTGTTCATCTGTTTATCACAACATCACCTGAAGCCACAATTAAATTAGTCATTTATACATGGTATAAAATTGAAAACTTTACAAATCTTACATCAGATCAAACTTTCAACAAGGAGCAAAAAAAAGGGAATCGTGGAATAAACAGCTATATACATTGGGGTCGAGTAGCCGCGTTGTTAATGTTTTCTATTGAGCAGCTGAATTTGTTTAGTTTCTGATATACCCCTAAAAGAATTTAATACGCTCATATTTTTAACTAAATAGTAAATAATTTTTAAGATTTTCTCATGTAAATGACAATGTAGATATGAGAAAAAAATAAAGATTCTTTAAACAGAAAGATGTAAAATATTTAATTTTGTAACCTTCATGACTAGCAAATATTTTAACATATTCCAAATTGTAAAAGTTGTTGTTGTACAAGTATTGAATTGCATTTACCTACTTAAATGTACGAAATAGTAGTTTAGAATTTAAGAACAACAGTGATACATGTCCTTCGTCTGCCGTTAAACTGTTCTCCCAGTTTGGCAGAGTGTATTGTAACCAAACTTCTTTGTACTAGAAAATAATTTAAAAATAAAAACCATGTCAAAATGGGAGATTCTAATTTTAAACGTAACAGAGCGTAACGTTAAGGTATAATAATAACGCCTTGTATATTTATATTTTTTCCCCCTATAAATTTTTGTCGCTGACTGTACAGCATAGTCCGCAAAATATAGTTATTTATCTTCCCATGAGTACGTCCTTAACGTGTGTTATTTAGTTAATAACATGTTCTATACAAAAAATGCAATATAAATACTTTTGTAATGGTTCAGTAATGTTAATTTTAAATTTTAATGACGGATAATAAAACCTTATCTTTTTTTGTAATTATGCTCTATTGGAATATGACATTTATTTTTAAAAGTTGTTTCAAAGTCCTATTAGTATTTCGATCTACATTTCGATATTATTAATAGCCTCTGTATCATTTGCGCCGTTGTTGTATGGTTTCCATACTAAAAAACCTTTACTGCTTGTTTGGCATCATTACAATGTATGTGCCTGTGAGCATTTTTTTTTTCATTATTTTCAGACTCGATTTATCTATGTCATCAATTTTTTTCAGTCTTTTTATGGATATAAAATAAGTATATAATTTTTGATATTTGGGACCATACAGGGACGTACAAATTTTAATGCGTCACACATGAATAAGGGGATGATCAGACCATCAAACTGACCAACTTTCATTGCGGAATCAAAATCGAAATAAAAATAAACAGCTGTTTATCTTTGGGTCGAATGGCGAGTACCCATGGAAGTTTTTTATGGAACAAGTAATTTTCATGTTATTTCGATCTTGGCTTCATAGTGAAATTTGGTCAGTTTGATGGTCGGAAACACCTCGTTTAATATGTGACGCGTTTAATTTTACAACCTGATTCATTATCTTTACTGCAGTTTGGCGAAATGTAAAGTAACGTTGTACCATTTGTATTTCTGAAACTAAAAAAAAAAATATGAACCATAAAAATGATTAGATATGATTGGTGAGATCATAATTAACCATTGCTGGATCGTTTGTGACTATTTAAAATTAAATAAAACTTAAGATAAAGATACCTATTTGAATGGGAAATAATAACACATTTTTAGAACTTACCACTCAAAAACAGCACAGAAGTCTTCATCTTCAAATTCTCGAGAATCGGCTTAACAGTTTCATACGTAAATATTTCCAATTCATTATTCCTCAAATCCAAAAGCTCCAAACCTCTCACGCCTTCCAAAAGGCCCTCGTTAATCGACTTCAATTTGTTACCAGTCATCGACAATTTCTGTAACAAAGCCAATCCGTCGAATGCTCTCTCAGACAAATACTTCAATTCATTGTTATCCAAAAGTAGCTCATTCAGATTCCAAAGTTCCGTAAAAGTCAAATCTCCAATCATAGACAGCTTGTTAGACCTCAGATCCAATCTTGTCAAATTAGTCAATCCCCTAAAAGTGTCTCTAGTCAGTACAGTAATTGAATTTGCCTCCAAAATGAGATCTGTGAGCACGGTCAAATGTTCAAAACATCCGTCATGGGCTAAATTAATGCTGTTAAATGACAAATCGAGGTATTTGAGAGACGGTAAATCGACGAATACATCCCTCTGTATCTCGGTGAGTTTATTCTCTTTTACCGTCAAGTTTACGAGCGATGTGAGGTTCGTGAACGAAGAGAAGTCCAACTCTGCTATTTTATTGTTCATTAACGTAATATCTCTCAGTGTTGTTATGTTGTAAAACGTTTTCTTCTCTATTTTCGTTAATGTTGCGTAGTGTATGTATAGTTTTTGTATCCTCTTCAAGCGATGTATCACGTGGAGTGGTATAAATGTGAGTGCTCCGTCCGATCTGACGTTGAAAGTCAACCTTTCTAAGTACGGTTGGGAATTGAAAGTCGCCCAAATGGGATCTGATTCGTCAATGCCTCCGTTGAAGACCCAGCAGTCGGCTCGTGTAGCTGTTTTAATATCAGTACTTTCGCAGTAGCAATGAACTTTTGATTCTCGGTTAGTTATTTCGCATATGTTGTCTTTATTTGCGATGTGGTGCCTTCTCTCGGTTTTATTTCTCCGTTTTTCATTTAGACGGCTTTCAGTGTACGATATTTGCACTGAGGTCAGAGCAAGAGCTAGAAGTAAATATTGGACGACGGTCTCCATCCCTTTGCCTTTTCAGTCTGAAACAAACAAAAAAAAGATTTTTTAGAAAAAGCTTTAAGATAAATTGAAATAAATCACAGACATAATAAAATTACACGAATTTTAAAAAGAATTCCCTATTAAAATTTTAAAATATTTTAATTAACAGTACAAATGTATAGACACAAATTAATAATAAAACTGAAATATCCTAAAACTAAAATATAACTAGACTAAACAAAATAATCAATTCCCTTTTTAGATTAATTATGTATGAAAACAGGCTGTCTAGACTGAGTGGAATTTTTACGTATGATTGAAATTTACCTTTAGCTCATACTATCGATCGAGCTAATTAAGACATACAAATATTTGGAAACTTCAGCATTTAACTGATAATATTGTACTGGATAATATTGGACTGAAATAGACTCCACAATTTTTCCTCGTATTGATGGTTTCAAGATGGAGAAACGTGAACCTTGAAACAAGGTTGAAATAAAGTATATTTGATTTGATTTGATTTGAAGAATATCAATCAATCAATCAAATCAAATGTTCTTTATTTTACACCAAAACAAAAACAGTAAAAAAACAAGAGGCACAAAATAAGGCGGTCTTATCACGGTAGAGGAAACGGTGAACGAAGAAAGGTAGGCGGTGTTTCCAGAAAAATGAACAAGAAGGAACAGGATCAGCTGTTCCATAAAAAAAAAACAATGGCGTCTTGACCAAAATGTATATATATCAGATTTTGTTTTTTCTCGATTTCAATATTGGTCAATAGTGAAAGTTGTTCAGTTTGATAGTCTGAAGCCTGTAACGCATTTAATTTTACACACTGTATATCCCTTTGTCACCTCGTGCAACACCCACTGGTAACGAATGGTCTGTTATAAACCTATTTCAATGATAGATAATTATGTCCCTTCTCTAGATTCAATGGTTAAACTAGATAAATGACATTTTAGCTGCTACAGTCTATCCAACATATGAAGGGCTCTGTCAGACCTCTTATGGCCACAGTATAAGTGCCAAAATAGCTTGATTCGCGAACTTTCATACGTGGAACTGAATGCAGCTGGTGTTTACTATTCCGACTAAAACCAGCTGTCTATTACAGAAAACAAATTGTAATTTAACACATTGACGAACGACATGTCAGGGACTGCACTAGAACTCTAATTTGTGGTGCATAGGGTCCGAAATTCTGTAGCAAATTTATAATTCCGTTGTTTACGGGATTCAGGATACATAGTTCCGCGGGATATCGCGTCTCTCGCATATTGGTTTGCGAAATATTTTATAATCTATTTTAGTTGGTGCAAAGAATTTGCGCAGTATGAAAGGAGCTTAGAATAAAGAAAAAAGCTAGTAACCGCGAAAGCGTTCTAAATTGAAGCTTTGTAAATTGAAATTTAAAATTTTATTTCGTCACATACTTATTGTTTCTTTCGTCGTAACTAACTAGGGTGTGCTGTAGTAACTGTCAAAAGCGCTAAATGTTGCGACTTGCAAAAATTACTAGTGGGTGAGTTGCGGAGAATTCACCTAGTTTTTACATACAATGCTCATACGTTTCTTCTAGTTTGTTCTCTAATCTTAAGGAATGGGCTGGATGCAAGCACAGGGTCTTTTTATATTGTGTTTTTTTTTCTTTTTTTTATTTATAATAATTATTAGTGGTCTCCTGTCTGTGCATTAGAACTGCATTTTCGCCAGAGTCAAGTAGTTCGTAGAATAGTATATAGAATAGTAGTATCTATCACAGTATCGGGAATTATTTTTGATCAAGAACAAGAAGAGATTGTGGATTGCAGAGAGTCGGATCATGCATAAACGCGAACCACGCGAACACCACGCGAGACAAGTGCTCGCATATTATAGGATAGGTACATTATTTTTGTTTGTATGAACAGATAAATTATTATGCTGTCACTGTCATTAGTACGAGCAATGTGAGAGACAGAGCGACGATTAAGCCTTATCACTTTTGGTGCAAGTCATTCTAAAATATCAATTTTTAAAATGCGGTTAACCCACCGGGATCCTCTTCCCGTGATAATTAATTGGGATCTCAGTTTTCCGGTATTGCAAACTCTAGTAGCATGTTACACCCACGTTTCCACACACGAGAAATGAATTAATGTAGCGGAAGTAATTATTACGTGATTATTACACCTCATCCTCATCAAACATCCATAGTTTATGAAACTTTATCTATCTAAACTATTATAAAACTGTAGCGGGAAGTTTTTCTGTACATTGAAGATATTAACAAAAAAAAAGTTACGATATGGTTTTTAGGTGTCCCTGATTCCATTTCACCAATTTTTGGATTTTTTGTCTGTCTGTTTGTTTGTGTGTTTGTTTGTTTGTTTATTTGTTTGTTTGTTTGTTTGTTTGAACGAGTATCACGCAAGAACTACTGAACCGATTTTGATGAAACTTTTTTGTTTGATTGCTTATGATCTGACTTAAAATCTGGTATATAATTTATCTCGCTACATTGACGGGAGCCGGAGATATAAACATATAACCGCAAGTGCAACCAATGTACGGTGCCATTTCAATTTCAAGTAAGTAACACTAATTAAAATTAAAAGACTTGTAATAAAGTAAGCTGATTCTGAAGACTGTTTGATTTATAAATAGCGAAAATAACAACAAATTACAAAATAAATACCAATAATTATAAATTTTATCATTGTCCAGTGCTGATGACTGCACCGGTTGTTAGTGTAACATTGTTCTTCTTTTTGGCGATAAAATCTTTCAAACTCCATGGAGAAAACCTTTGCATAACAAAAAAAACCTTAGTACTGGCCACAAGAAAAAAAGATTCGAACTACAAATTTCTTGACATTTTGTAGAATTACAGTGCAACCAAAGCAGGAGTAATTATTTAAAAAAAAACTGCACGCCAATTTCAAACAAAGAGAATATAATCATGATTTCAAATCAGCAGCCGAAAGATGTCTAAAACTCGATTTTTAATTCGGAATGTTTTTATTTACGGTGTAATCACACAGTGTGATGTAATACACATTTTAAGGAAGACTGGATAATAGTTAATATTTTAAAGCAATTATAAGACAGGTAAGAAACTATTTTGAAATACCGCAAATTATTACTAAAATACAAACGAACGAACTCTAACAAATTAATAAGGATCGGTTTTTTATGCCGCCTATGCGATGTGCCGCCGTGCATTTTGCGCCCGATTCGATTAAGAGGATAATTTATTTTTCTACGGGCTCCATACAAAACGAAGCTTAGTTTGAACATTTAGTAATTAAAGTAAAAAATTAATGGTTTTAAAACAATCTAGAAGCCAATATCTGTGATTTCCTTTTAAATGTCTAGTTCTAAAGTTATCTTGACTCAAAGTTTGTAGTCCGTGCTGCGGTCCGTCCGTGTCGTATGTCGTCCACCATTTGGGCTCTCTCTGAGGAACCTGCCACAGCCCTACGGACTGTCGCTTGATATGAGCTTTACATAAATTAATGTAACATTCGGCAATAGCCGACTGCGTTCTTCCGGACGAAATTATTCGCTGGAATCCAGGCGCATACGTGTTGCCGTTGTTTCAAATGCACGCAAATTGACAGCGAGTGCTGACCAGGCCATGTACCCGGACTTTAGATTTTCGATATAACGCGACCGTTTCGGTTCCGGTCCGAACTTCATTGAAATAGAGTTGACATTGGAACGATAACTTTCATGCAATTGCGACGTTCGAATGTCCGGGTCAAGAACAGAGAAAATTGTATATAGTATTCATCCGGGTAGACCCCTGCTGTCAAACGTCAAACGGTGACGTTGCAGTAAAATGCGGCCGGCACCGATTTCGCGCGCATCTGATCGAATTGCAAGATGTATATGGTCCTTCTTATATGCAGACAGTTTTTTAAGGGGATGATCAGACCATCATACTGAACAACTTTCTGTATGGGACCAAAGTCGAAATCACGAAAAAAAATCAACTGTTCCATACAAAACTGCAATCCTACTCTACAAAAATGTATGGGGCAGAAGATTTTTTTTCGCGATTTCGATGTTAGTCCCATAGAAAAAGCTGTTTGATGGTCTGATCATCCTCTTAAAAAAGTGTCAGCATATTAAGTTAAATAAATAAAAAATAAAGTAATATAACATATATAATGCACCCCGACGCGTTCCGTTCAGTGATAAAAATACTTAAAAAATAATTTTGTATCTGCCAGTACACTTGATTGTTTTCAGTAATGAAAAATGTCATCACGAAGAAGAACTAATAATCTCACTAATATTATAAACGTGAACGTTTGTGACGATGTTTGTAAGGTTGTAATGTTGTATGTTTGTGGCGCAATCACGCATAAACGTTATCGTGTCGACTTCAAATTCTGAAGTCGCTAAATAGTAGCTTGCCAGAATCGGGCAACCGATACTGCACCGTCGCTAGCGGTCATGAGCTCCTCCTGCGTGCAGATGTAAGGGCACGCAGGGCACGATGTGAGATGGGCCATCGTTTGTGGAGTTCCACACAAGCAAGTCACATTTTGCGCATCCGAGTATCCCCACCTGACCATGTTGTCCTTACTGCGACCGACCTGGGTTCGAAGTCGGTTTAAAGACTTCCAGGTCGCCCAAGGCAAGTCATGTCTAGGCGGGACACAAACGGCTCTCAGACGGCGACACAAATGGAGTTGGGAGGGACACTTTTTGTCGCCATAGAGTACACCTTGCTTGCGCTGGGCCAGTATTCAGGGGGTCGACACACTTCATAAAGCTGCTTCGGCTTGGCAGCCTTTGCGGCGCAGGAATAAAGCCATGCATGGGATGTCGTGTGTCGTCCACCATTTGGGCTCTCTCTGAGGAACCTGCCACAGCCCTACTTACATCTGGGGGCGCTATGCCAGCCAGTGGGTAAAGCAACTGTACCGGAGTCGGTTTCAAGCAACCAGTTATAATCCGACACGTTTCGTTTAGTGCCGGTATCCACCAGCTTGCCGTGGGCAGATCGGCCCCACACCGGGCACGCGTATTCTCCAGCGGAGAACGCGAGAAAAATAATTAAACAAATAAATAAATAACGCTCACAGGCACAAACATTATTTTAATTATCCCAAACAAGCAATAAAGGCTTTTTATTGTGGAAACCATACAACAACGGCATAAACATATAACATCCAAGACCGAACCGGGACTCGAACCCAGGACTCTGGTTTGGCAGTCCGGCGTGGTAACCATTACACCAACCGGGTCGGCAAATACTAAAAATCCTCTTTCTTTTAACCTTTTCTAAAGTTAGTGTTCATAATTTTATCGTAGTATTGTTTTCATCTTAATAGATGGCGTTGGGTGTTTTTTTGAAGCAAGTACCATACTTAATTCACGCTCAAGACATCTCAGATATTCGGTCTTACAGATTTGATTGTATAGTTACTTACCGGCTGAATTCGAAAAATATTTAAATAAATAAATAAATAAATAACGCTTACAGGAACATTGTTATGATTCCAAGCAAGCACTATAGGCTTTTTATTATAGAAACCATACAACAACGGCACAAACATTTATAACATCCATGACCGAACCGGGTTTCGAACCCAGGACCCTTTTGAGCGAGGTAACCATTACACCATCCGGGTCGTCAACTATCAAAAATCAAGTTTTCAAAAATTTTATCGTAGTAATTTAATCGTAGTATTGTTTTCATCTTAATGGCGTTGGGAGTTTTTTTAAAGCAAGTATGCTACAATTATTAATTCAAAAACTTAGCTATAGCAGGAGCTTACAAATTTAGTTGATTATATAAGGTCTAAAAAAATTAGGTGAAACTGTTTTAAGGGTATGCTCATACCATTAAACTGAACAACTTTCTCTACGGGACCAATATCGAAATCTCGAAAAAAAATCTTCTGTCCCATACATTTGTGTTTGCAGTTTTGTATTGGACATCAATTTTTTTTTCGCGATTTCCGTATTAGTCCCATAGAGAAAGTTGTTCAGTTTTATGGTCTGAGCATACCCTTAAAATAGTTTCAGCTAATTTTGTTAGACCTTATATTATCGTTGTAATACATCGTTGTAAGTATATTGATTGTTTGAGTCCAATCTGAGCCAATGCTACGGAATGATAACCTTATTTTACAGAAAGGATGAATTTTGTTGCAGTAAGTCTTGCCAAATTTTTGTTTTGTTTGATTTTCGGTCTCAATTATGATTTTTTGAGGGTTTGTGCAACTTAACTATAGAACATCATTCTACCACAACGTATAAAAAGGTACCTACGTATCTAAAAGGTCCTTCTTATACTATAACACCACAGGTCGGTAATGTAGCTACTTACATAATTGAAAATCTTTTTTAGCAAATTGACGATTAGCTTGCTAGAATATTATTATTTTAGCTCTTGCCTTCACCATTTTACACTAGCCCGCGTGGTAGAGTATCCTCTAACGTTTATACGTGAGTGGAGGTCTGTGACCCGCAGTGGGTCGTAAGATGATTATTATGCTGCTCGACATAAATGAAAAACTAATAAACGACGAACAGTAGAAAAATTAAAGTGATGGATCCAGTGAATGACTTTTAAATCTGATACCTACAGAATTACTTGGGGTACTTTCTGATTTTGATTTAGCTTAAGTTCATGACTTTCTTATCTTATTATGGGAAATGGCAAGCCAGCAACACTTCGACCCAATGGTATCTTTTGTATTGACCCCTACATATTATTTTCTTCATCCTTGAAAAACTTGGAAAATGAGGGAGGCAATAGCGTTCAGGGTAAGAAACATGTAATGAATAACCATCTCTCAGGAATCACATACGTTTACCCACCAAGACATCGCAGTCACACAGTACAAATGTTCCATGGTTTCCTCCTCCTCTCCACACGCTCGGCAACCGGGATCTAGAGTGAGCTTTATCGTGCCTGTTGCGTAGTGCCCGGTGAGGGCTCCAACGATGGCACGAGCTTTGCGTTATGTTGTTATGTTATGTGGTGGTGGCGTGGGTAGGGCGTGGTGTTATGTTGCTGTTATACTCTGACACCAGGGCTTTGCCCACATGATAATAAGAAGATTGCTGATAAATTTCCTGCAGTGTTGCAGACCCGAGAGGCCAGAGCATTCTAGCCTGTGATTTTTATTAGCCCATTCCTTAATCGCCATTCTAATGTTACATGCCAGGATTCCTAGACTTGGTTCGGACCATGACCTTCATGACCTTAGACGAGACATAAGACAAAATTACATGTCCACGCAGACGAAGTCGCGGGCAAAAGCTAGTACTATTATAAAACTGTAACAGGAAGTTTGTCTGTACATTGAAGATATTAACAAAAAAAAAGTTACGATATGGTTTTTAGGTGTCCCTGATTCCATTTCACCAATTTTTGGATTTTTTGTCTGTCTGTTTGTTTGTGTGTTTGTTTGTTTATTTGTTTGTTTGTTTGAACGAGTATTACGCAAAAACAACTGAACCGATTTTGATGAAACTTTTTTTGTTTGATAGCTTATGATCTGACTTAAAATCTGGTATATAATTTGTGCGGACGAAGTCGCGGGTTAACGCTCGTATTATATAAGATTATTTATTGTGTGATCTAATATACCTTTATTGTGTGATCTATTATCATTTCATGGTAGGTGTGTTAATAAAATTACTTTTTTTTAACACGTTCCAAATTTTCAGGGATGGTAGAAAATCTGCAGTGCAATGAAACAGCTGAATTTTAGACTCTGTAGAATAAAATATGCTCATAAGAAAATATTCCGCAATGAACTACTAAATATAACAAGCGGTGCGGGGAAAAATTCAATAAAACAACTTTTCACGTTTCAGGGCCGAACGTGATAGGTGACGTACCTATAACCTTTACTTAGCTTTCGAGACCTCACGTATAAAAAAAATTATGCAGGGACTAATTTAATAATGCTGATGATTTTTTAAGAGGATGACCAGACCATGAAACTGAACAACTTTCTCTATGAGACCATGTCAGTGATGATATAAAGTCAAAATCGCGAAAAAAGCAGCATATATGGGATAGCAGCAAATGGTATTTTTTGCGATTTCGATGTTGGTCACAAAGCACTACTGGTCTGAAAAACCGTCAGCAAATTAAGAAGGACCCTTTATAGGTAGTCGTAGTCCGATCGTAGAATTACGTGATATCATGATACGCCGCCATTTCATTAGGCAAATTGTGATAATTGTTGGTCATATCATGAAAAGGCGGCGTATCCTTGTTATTGTATCTTGAAAATTCCAGCATTATCATATGCACGCTTCCGCATTCTTTATAGTACTTTGTATATTTTGTTTTATTTTTTAATGTGTGTTGTAGAGTTTCTGGCCGCGTCTTCTCTACAACAGAACACCTTCCGACGCGGTGGTAGAGACAGAGGTGGTGAATATATTGATAAAAAATTTTGAGTTTGAGTTTGAACTACTTCTTAGTTACTTCAATCTTGTTTGTGCATACTCAGAGATGTCGTCGATGCAAAATGCTAATTATAGTATCCCATTATTTTCTTCTCATAGGTGTCATGTGAGGCGACTAAGGAATAAGAGTTTTTCATGCAGTACATATTCGTACGCGAAAGTAAGGCCAGTCACAGACGTATGTCTGTCTTACTCGAATGCCATCAATTCAAACCGCAACGACTTAAGGCTCTTAGTACGAGCCTTAACAGGACACTGCAAGTTAAACAAACATCTGAACAGAATGGGGCTTGTAGATGTTGCAATTCCAACTTTCACTATTGGATTATGAAAAGCATTTATGTTTACACCCTGTATATTGAGAACCATCGATAATCTCCACATACCATCCCTATAGAAAATATCGTAAATTTGCAGTACCTCATTTATTTATCTTCACAACAGAGATAACTTTATCTTTTCAAGTAGGTACCTATCCCTTAAAGGAGATAAACTCAGAGAGAGCTTCTTAAAAGCTAATCCCAAGGGATGGTGATCCATTGAACTTTTTTGTTTTACTTTGTCTTTTCGGTACCTCTTTTGGTTAAAGGAAAAAATTACGCATCAGACCTTCGTGAGTCGTCAGCATTCTTAATTAAAAAGATGGGCGCAAAGAGGTCGCCAATCAACGGCACAAAGGAGAACATAACTTTTTTGTTTCTTTCAAACGATTATTAGGGATTCGATATTTGGCCAGTATCCTTTTTTTTCTTTTAATTAAAAAATAAATTGTTAGCTAAATTGGCGTGACCAGCATTTTTTGCTAGAAGCTTTTGTTATGGAAAATTTGCTGTCGTTTTTGGTTTAAAAAGTTTTGTCGCTCATTGTTATTGGTTTGTTTTTTTTCCGCACTGTTCTAGTTCTACGGTTGTTTTAGCTGTCAATTCTGTTGCCTAGTTTATTTATTGACATGGCAGTATTCCTATATTAAACTTCAGTTTCAGCATAGTACTCTGTGGTGTCAGCATAATTTACCTATTTAGGATTTAATAATGAAGTTAGTTAAGTAGTTTTAAAAAATATCAATATTAATTATCATTTAATACTTCCTTTTGTGGTCATAATTTTTTTGTTTTATGTGCTTTTTCTTTTGTTAGAGTTTATCTGAAACTTTTACCCAGCAGTGGGACAAAACGGGTTAAAAATATTTTTTTTAATATAATTGTTCATTATCTTAGGTATTATAGGCACGTTGTGAAAATTTTTCAAACTAATTTGGAAAAAACGCCAGTAGATGGCACCACATCTCTTATAGATATGCGTCCCCCCCCCCCCCTCCCAGTTTGTCAAACACGTAGCTTTAAGTTAGGATATGAGTCTTATTCATGTACTATCACGGACTTTTCCGCCTGACCACCAATAGTCTCATTTTTGCTTGTATACTAAAAAATAAAAGCGCTGTCGAGCCCCGCCCTATTGATGAATAGACCAATGAATGAATAGTTTCCAAACAATAAATTAAGCGCAAAATGATACGAAAATTTTTTTAAGTGATTAGCGGAAAAGTCCGCGATAGTACACTTAGGGCTATACAGGGTGAAATTGATAACATTAGCATTCTTTTAAACTAAGAGTCTACCCATCAAACTGAACAACTTTCACTATCGGAGCAAACCGATCGGAGCAAAAAAATAATCAGCTGTTGCATACATTTGAGTCGAGTAGGCATTGCAGTTTAGTACGGAATAGCTGATTATTTTTTTGCTTCGATCGGTTTGCTCCAAATAGTGAAAGTTGTTTAGTTTCATGGGTAGACTCTTAGTTTAGAAGGATGCTAATGATATAAATACAACCTGTATATTATGTAGACACACACTACATTGGATCCGATCATCGTCCGATATAATAATGAGGATATCTTAACTGATATATACTCTTTCTCCACGCGAGACGGTACCTTATTATATTTCATAAGAAATCACAAGTAAATTTAAAAAAAATTCTGAACTATTTCTGACGATTATCATTAAAAACCTAAGAGAAACCCGCCAACGTCTTGTCTTAAATACCTTGTCGAGAGACAGTGATTAATTATCGAAAAACTTATTGATTCAGACTAAAATAGCTTCTCTGGTCTACCTAGATACGTAGTATATCTAGATCTAAACAGTGCAAGTCATAGAATATTCTAGTCGTTGAAATTGCGGTTTGTGTTTCTAGTTTCAGATTGGGAAGTGATTGAGAACATTATTGACAATTTGCTTGAGGTAGGAAAGGCCGAAGAAAAGATGGATGAATTAAATTTGTGAACGATATGTAAGAAAGGAGTGAGTGCTGAAACGACGGCCAAAAGATGAATGGAAGACGACATATCACGCCGACCCCAAATAATAGGGTAAGGGCAAGAGAATGATGATGATTGACAATTAGTCCATAGGTTAAAAACCACCAAAATTAACATTTAAAAAATTTTAACAAAAAATTAAAAACGCCTTTAAAAAAACTAAAAAGTTAAAAAATATTTTCAGTGGTGAATTCATTAGTTCAATTCAATAGTAGTGCTTTACATTTACAAACGCACTAGCCGGCACAACGATTTTCAAAGGTTTCCCTCGATTTCTCTGGGATGTCATCATCAGATCTTGGTTTCCTGATCATGGTTCCATCCTTGAAATATCTTCTTTCCAACAAAAAAAGAATCATCAAAATCGGTTCGAAAACGACGAAGTTATCCGCGAAAACACATATAAAAAAAAAAATATATACGGTCGAATTGAGAAACATCCTCCTTTTTTTAAGTCGGTTAAAAAGTAAAAAATAATTTGGTCACCTATTATTTTTGATGTAAGCAAATGTATGCTATACTTTTACACTCTCTTTAAGATATTTTAGGTCAATTAATAAGTAGGGGACAAAAAAAATCAATGGTCATTTCATAGCGGTATCGTAATTTTTAAAGTTACTTGAAAACTGCTGAACCGATTTTCATGAAACAGAGCTAATAACACTCCCGCAGATAGACAGACAGCCAGGCACACAGACAGGTAGACAAATGGACAGATAGACAAACCAATCGACAAAGGCGTCAAACTTATAACACCCCTCTTTTTGCAGGTTCCAGGTGCCCGATTGCGCTAAGTTAAAACATCGAAGTTCAATTTTTATCCAATTTCAGTTCTAATCACATTGCAATCCAATTACTATTCAACTGTGATGAATTCCGCATCGCGCTAAACTCTATGTAACTGACAGCCAATAACGTCAGAGCGATCTGTCAAAACGACTCTAATGGCTGTACCGCGATTAGCGCAATACCAAATGTGTCAAGAGTTATGGTTCGTACGTAGTCCCATAACGGTTCAATCACCACATATGTACCGCGATTGCAGCCCAGACCACCCCATTTCTTTATGTGGGTTTCGTACGAGGCAAAAAAGGGATAAGTGCAGAAAAATGTGTCCAAGATCTCTCGAATCCCTGCAAAATATTTTTCTCTCATTTATATTGCATCTCGGCGTGAACAAGCCCCAGTTTCCTCTTAATTTCTTTGCTCTAAATACTCGTAAATAATAATAAATTATAAATATAGAAATTCAGAGCAAAGTAATAAAAATCTCTTTCTGCTTAATCCGTAGTCCTCTGGGTTTTTTGTTGTAATAAAATTCGTATATTTGTTGATCCCGACGGCACGATCGTAACTCCGACAAATCCTAAGTTACTTCTGAATAAATTTCGTAATAATTTGGATTTAAAACTTAAATACCTAATAATTTATTCTTCAAAATTAGTAGATTACACACCGAGGGCAGGAAAGTGAGAAAGGTCTCAGATCTCATGTAATTGTTGGCCAATGCGAAGCAGAATTGCTAAGAAATGCCAAAAAACACCCTGTCGATTTGATACCGAATGATTCAGTTTGTTACACAATAGGACCTCAGCCTAGCTAGCATGTTACACGTGATACGTCTATATCACGCCTTTTATCTCGTTCGTTCGCGCGCAAATAGAAAGCGAGTGTAGGTGCGATAGCGCTGTATCTCGGTGGATAATCAACGAAAGCTTGTTCATAAAAAATGTTTTACGTTACGCTTTTATAACACTTCTGAATGGATATCTAACAAAGGAAGTAAGAGTATGATACGAAATGATTATCATAAAGAAGACATCTGCGTAGCTCGTGGGACAACTAATAACGCGTATCTTTTTATTACTATGTGTATTTTGGGAATCCACATCAATTTTGAATACATTAATATGAAAGATCTACAATATTGGAGCACGATATCTAAAACTCAAAAGAAATATTACTGTCGTGTTTCTTTTGTTATCTTTTTATTATTTTTGGTGAGCAAATAAAAAAAGCAGCCAATTGCGAGTCGGACTTCTCGCGCACCGAAGGTCTCCTACCACCGTATGATGTTTTTTCCCGGACCCTTAGCTCGAGACCGACTTATACTTGGCCTTATTATTATAAATTTTTGTTATAGTGTACAGTTTGTTCTATAATCGCACCAAGTTTGACGCTTGTATGTATTACTGTTTTTACGATAGAGCGAGAAGAAAAAACGTTGATAAAAACTAGTTTCTTGTATGAGGAGCCCACTTAATTTTAACTATCATTCGAGAATGTAATAACGCACATTCTCTGAAAATGTCAACTGGCTAGCTATTACAGTTCTAAAGTTAGAGCCCTGAATAGGTAGGAAAGACGGACGGAGGGACAGCCAACGAAAGTTTGTGAATCATTTTCACCCTATGGGTACGGAACCCTAAAAAAATTCACAGATTTCGTTCGTTCACGCGACTATCGACCACATTGGAAATGAATCTACGGAATTAAAAAAAATATTGTCTCAAAAAGGTTAGACTACAGGCCAAACCCAGAACAAGAATTGCTTAACTAAAGTGGCAGTGGGCGGGGCACATTGCTCGTAGAACCGATGGCCGATAGGGCCGAAAAGATCTCGAGTGGCGACCGCGTAACGGAAAGCGCAGCGTGGGTAGGCCCCTCACACGGTGGACCGACGACCTGGTGAAGGCGGCAGGAACCCGTTGGATGAGGGCAGCGCAGGACCGGTCGTTATGGCGATCCTTGGGGTAACTCTATGTCCAGCAGTAGACGTCTATCGGCTGAGATGATGATGATGATAATGACTATTATCACACCAAATTTGCTGAAATTTATCGTTATTTGCGAGTCTTCAGTACTGCTTTCAGGACTATTCTACAGTAACTATTACCTTTCACACATCTGTTTCGTCCGTATGAATAGCCCAGTCAGTATACGGTTTGAGCCGGGACTAATTAATAATTGATATTTTTTTCGGTATAATATTGAAGGGCCAATTTGAGCCTCGAAATGTACCAAATTTAAAAAACATTACGTCAGCAACAGTTCTAATTTTAAAATTTAGCAAATTTTTTTTGCACATGTTTAAGGCTTTACCATTGTAGATACTTCGAACATTGTGTAAATATTTTTGTCTACTTAGAAGATTTTGAAAAATACATTCGTATTTTCTAATAAATACCTCATTTTATTGCTCAAAAATATTAAATCTAAGTCAAATGAGTGTATTGGTATTAATATTATTAATTTAAAAACCTTCTGGGACACATAATTTTGATTTCTATGTTCCGTAGCGAATTTTTTTTTAATATGTTTTAAGATAGTCTTTAGGTCACTAAATGGTGGTTACAGTTTAAAAGTCCAATTCATAATTACTCCCTACACCGCCTAACAAAACTCCGTAAAATTACTGGGCTAGTAGCGGTCCAATCGTAGAAGATCCAGATTAAAACGTAGATATAAACCAAAGGTTTCAATAAAGCCGAACTCCATTACAAACCTTACAATATTATGATAATAAAGCAATCCTTATATTTTATTCATGTCTCTGCTCCAATGCTAATTTTGTACCTAAATTCAGCAACAAAATTGACCTTGTTTGCATTAACAATTTACTATTTCACAAGCTTGAATCAACCATAGATTTCATTTTATATTTCTTGATAAAAGTATCTTGACATTTTGACTTTTACCAAAGTTTTAGGGTTCCGTGGTGAAACAATGACCTTATGCATCACTATTTTTAAACTACGTGAATAATTTTAAGGGTGTTTCTAGAATAAAATTCAAAATGCCGACAGACGGGCACAATTTTTTTTAAAGATAAATTGAGATAGTATCTCAATTATGCTCCATCTTGCCTTTGTATTCACTGGATCATGTCTTGGTTATATTTTTTGTATACCACCATTATTTTTTTATAATTATCAGAAATTGTTTATGGTACTGAAAAAAACTAAAAACCTTCTTTGAGGAACATGGATCGAAAAACGAAAAGTTTTGTTGGTTCTTCCATAGAAAAGTGCGGATCAGCCGATCTAATTTCTATGGAAAATGGTCCAAACAGATTTCTCGTTTTTCAACCCATTCCTTAAGGTGGTTTAAGTCCATAAAAAACTTTGACGCACAATACGCGTAGACGGAATTAATTCAAAATTCAAATTCAAATTCAAAATTCAAAATAATTTTATTTCAGACACAGTCCATAGATTGTTAGTATATACTTAAAAACTATGTTAGTACAGTATAATACATAACAGTCACATAATTTATAAATAAAAGTTATATTTTATAAATGGAAAAATAGTTTAGAAAATCTAGTTGCCGCGTAACAAATAACATTTGCAATTTATTATATAATTACGAAGATATAAAGCTTTTAAAAATTTGTATGAAAAATTTCAAAGCTTTGTATCTTCGTAATTATTTTATAAATTGCAGATGTTATTTGTGACGCGGCATCTAGATTTCCTAAACTATTTTTCCTTATATAATTATACAAAGTTACTTATATTAATACCGTTTACGCGGATTACGCGTATTGTGCGTCAAAGTTTTGTATAAAATTTACCCCTCTGCAACCACCTTAAGTTTCATTATCTGAATACACCCCCTCAAAAAAGTTCAAGTTATAAAAAAGATATAGGTGTATTTTTGAGCAAATCGAACCTTCTGTCTTTTATTATACCTAGGTACATTCTTGATAAGGTCTTGATATTTCGACACCCACCAGGAATATCATCGTAACTCACCTTTTAGCCTTATTGAGTTACCGCTATATTCATGTTCAGTTTATTTTTCTCTTCAGTGCTAAAATATAGAAATTAATTATTTATTCGTTCAAATTGCGTATCCGCGACAGGCTTCGTCAAAGGATCAAACTAACAAAGTTCAAACCCACTCAGATCCACAACTCGTTTCGTCAATAATTACATCCTGAATATCTGCAACAAGCTTCGTCAACGTATTTATAAAAACGTAAAAAAGGGGGGACCTACAACATATAAACCTCCTCCAAAGCCTCTCCCTGAGGGACGGTTCCAAGAACGCTCGCAGCATTGCCCCTCTGTATCGCCAAGCTTATGCGCTGACGAAGGTAACTGCCAGCCCTCTTATCACCAGTGATCTCTATAAGGCGCGCTGAAATCTCTTTAACAAGCTTTCTCTTCATTTATGTTTGTATAAGTAAGAAGTAAACGACCTTGACCCTTTCCAGAGCCACCTAACCTCTACTAAACTACGTCATTTTAGTAGGTATACAAATTTTTGACTGGCATGTCCTTCATTATGTTACTATGGTGTCTTCTATTCAAAGAAAATCAAATTCGAAAAGCGTATGAACTCACACCAAATTTTAAAATTACTTGCTTGACTTATTAAATATTTGGTCCTAATAACTTAAAAAATTACCTATATCGATTACAACTAGCGTTAACCCGCGACTTCGTCTGCACAAATCATATACCAGATTTTAAATCAGATCATAAGCTATCAAACAAAAAAAGTTTCATCAAAATCGATTTTTGCGTGATGGTCGATCAAACAAACAAACAAACAGACTATATATGGAATCAGAGACACCTAAAAACCATATCGTAATTTTTTTTTTTAATTATCTTCCATGTACACACGGCGACACATCAATATATACAAAACCAATATAAGCTGATCGCGTGACGTTATACGTTACTCGTCCTACACGCGGCCATCTTATTTTGGTTTTGTACAGCTTGATGTGTCGTCGTGCGTACAGACCCACTTCTGTTACAGTTTTATAATAGTGTAGATATACAGGGTGAAATTGATATCATTAGCATCCTTTTAAACTAAGAGGCTACCCATCAAACTGAACAACTTTTACTAAGGGAGCAAACCGATCCAAGCAAATAAAAAATCAGCTGTTCCATACTAAACTGCAATGTCGACGCGCGAGTTTGCGACTCAAATGTATGCAACCGCAGATTTTTTTTTTGCTCCGTTCGGTTTTCTCCCATAGTCAAAGTTGTTCAGTTCTATGGGTAGACTCTTAGTTTAGAAGGATGCTAATGATATCAATTTCACCCTGTAGATATTTTCTACACAGTGGTGTGTGCAGCAAGTTAAAGTAACTTCTACTTGTAAAGTAGATGCACGTAATATAAACTTTATCAAATATTTAGGCTTTGCTTCGAATACAGGTTTCATATGTATTTTATAGAAACATAAGAAATATAGTTCATGGCAAATAAATAGGCTGAGATGTTAAAGATTATTTGCTACATTTTTTTTTGTATGTCTTTCAAATAACGAGAAGATATCTTCTAAAACCCAGCAGAATATGGCCCGGCCAAGTGTTTACCTAGGAGGAGCTTCTTAAGTGGAAACTAAGTTATGATGAAGATTAATACAGTAAGATCTAATTGTCAAGAGAAAGTGCCTTAAGATTAGTGTGAATAATGCATTATTTGGAAAGCTCTACATAAGGGCTCCGGAGTTAAAGTTAATTAAAGCATTATACTGGCTAATCAATTATCACCTTTGTTTATTATGAGGACTGGCCTTGCGGTAGCATTTCCCCTCTGCCACGGTATAAGAACAATTGATCATGTGCATTTACATTCAATTTTATACCTTATCCCTAAACAAGACAGCTTATAATTGCGAAACAATAACTGCGAACTTATGACGCTTGGGGTTCACACGAGAATCTAGAATCTAAAGTAATCTTAACTATTATAAAACTGTAACAGAAAGTTTGTCTGTACATTGAAGATATTAACAAAAAAAGTTACGATATGGTTTTTAGGTGTCCCTGATTCAATTTCACCAATTTTTGGATTTTTTGTCTGTCTGTTTGTTTGTGGTTTTGTTTGGGTGTTTGTTTGTTTGAACGAGCATCATGCAAAAACTACTGAACCGATTTTGATGAAACTTTTTTTGTTTGATAGCTTATTATCTGACTTAAAATCTAATATATAATTTGTGCCGACAAAGTCGCGGGTTAACGCTCGTGGGGAATAAAATCCAAAGTTGCGGATTTTATGTAATCTCACCCCCCGCAAAAAGTGGCAGAAATTTTTGTTAGTAGAATATCACGCGTAACTAGTTCCTATATAAGTAGTCAAATATTATCACCTACAAGAAACCGTGTGGTTCCAGCCTTGATAATATACTACGCTATTTTGTATCGTGAGTGTCATACGAGGCGACTAAGGAATAGGATTTATTATCCCTTAGTCGCCGCATCTAATAGCACAATCCGGGACTAGCTGCTAAATATACCTACCTTGTGAACCCTGAACAATTTTCAGAAGAAATCGCTCACGCAGTCTACACCCCCCTTATGAGCCATTCATTGAGTGGACTATAGCATCACTGCGCCTTAAAATGGCGCGATAAAGTGACACGTAGTCCGTACACTAGACGGCGCGAAACCCGGGTAATTACCTTGCTTTTTTGTTGCCATTTTGGAGCGCGCGCAACGCATCTACATATAAAAACATCTTAGAGTAAACGCCTAATTGTTTCTAAACAAACTTTCTAATTTAAAGTCAAATCTGACGGCCCTTGAGCCAAAACGTTTGAACATTCAATCATCTTAACTACATTTTTTATTATACCCTAAGTTAGGAATCCTAAAGTAACTTAGATTGCCTAGCTTAGAACTAAAAGAAATAATAAATGAACCAAGAGTATTACAGAGGCCTTTTAAAGTTCGTTATTAAAACAGCGGGGCCGTCCAAAAGGAAACTTTGTAAGCTTCAAAATTAATAGTAGTTTTAAATGAGCTTAAATATCGGGTCGTATAATGTAAAATTTTCTTCGAAAAGTATTTGCAACCAAATTATGACTAGATGTTATCTACTAGATTGAAAAAAAACATCGGTATGTTATGGCGATAAGGGATCTACTGAAGGATGGGCAGCAGCATCCTCTGAGTACACACGGCGACACATCAAGCTGTACGGGACAAGCATGAGCTGGCCGCGCGTAGGTCGAGTAACGTATAGCGTCGCGCGGCCAGAATGTATTGGTTTTGTGTGGCTTGATGTGTCGCCGTGCGTACACACATTGACTCGATCCAACTGCGATCGCCAATCCGCCTGCCAAACGTGGCGATTATGTCAAATCCCCCCATTTTGGGGGAGGCTTATGTCCAGCAGTGGACGTTTAATGGCTGATATGATGATGATGATGATGTTATGGCCTAAGATGTCGGCTTTAGGCAGGCTTTAGGACATTTACTCTAAAACTGGCATTTTGTGTTCTGATACAAGACTTCGTGAGCCTGTACCAAATGAATTTAGATATAAACTTATTTTTTTTAGCGTGATCGCTCTATCTACTCTTGTACTACATTATACTGCTGTTGGATTTTCAATAAAATATAAAATCGAATGACAGACAAAAATGTTTAAGGGAATATTCCTTGCAGAGCGCCCGAGCGCGCTGCATACAAACGGAAGTTAGATCCTATTTTCAATACAAACCAATTACTTATAAGTCAATCTTCTTCTTATCGTGTGAGCAGAGCCCTGGTGTCAGAGTTTTTTCAGACCGCCTTACGCCCTCGGACGTGGTTTTTATGTAACGACTACTACCACCAGGGATAGTAGCCGGGACTAGCTGCTTAACGTGCCATCCGAAGCACGGAACCTTTTTTTTTTCAGACAACAGGTGATTCAGCCTGCAATTTCCTAACCGACTGGGGAAAAAGTGACATTTCACTAGGTGTCCCCTAGGTGTGGTGTATAAGTCAATGAAATTTTTCAAACACAATCTAGATATCTCTGCGCCTTGGGTTTGTCAGATTTCCATTAATATACACAAATATATACATACATAGTTTCAACGCTAGGATTAATTTAAGATTTGTATAGAAAATGTTTGAGTCACTGTAACTTTGAAACTATACACGATAACGAAAATTTTACAAACCTTAGGCACAGAAATTAATCTATAGATTGTGTATAAAAATTTTCATTGATTTTATATTCAATTAATATCCAAGATATAAATAAACTTCGTTAGTATGGAGCGCGCTAAAATAATTTTTGGTGCAATTCACCCTAAGTGATCCATTATAAATTAAAACTTGACAAATTCTAGAAAATTTACAATAACCATACAAGTCAATAAACCTACAATTTCGCCGCCAAAAACCCCAATTCCAAACAATCGTACTCAAAAATGTACAAAAAGAAGTATTTTGTCCGAAATGAAAGGTCGGTAATTCCACAGCGCAAATTATTGCCTTTTCACTACCTGTTACTCACATTACCTGTTAGTCCCTTAACGGTCCTTCAAGGGATTTTAAGGGTTTTAGGGTTCCGCAAAACACGAGGTAAAGTTCTACTAAAAACAAAGCAAAAAATTCAACAAAGAAGGCTACCTAAATTCTTTGTGCAAATATTCTATATTTGTATATTACTAATATAATAACCTTCTTGGTGTGCTAATAAATCTTTATTTACACACTAAGAATATTTCAAATGTGATTTCAATTATTATTGATTAATAAAATTAATTCTCGGACGGGACTTGAACCAGCAATCACCGCCAAGATGACGCGATGTCCCTTCTGATGGAATGGGTTGCAGAATTTCGTTCTTTGAGCCTCGGTTTGGCGATTTGCGAGTTCAAATCCCGTCCGAGCCTTAATAATTTTTCAATGTATAATTTGACTTGAGGAATTTTGTCAGAGAGTAGAGGAAAGAAACGTCAAATTCTAGGTAGCTCGCGACCTTACCATAAGGTCTCCTCGAGACAAACTTGTAAACGTCGTTGAAGCATATTTTTTCACAAAATAATAGAACATATTTGTCTTTTGCTATTTTAAACATCGTGAAAAAAAAAGGAACAAAGGACCTAAAATTCCTCCATTAATTATTAAATTTATTTGACTCACTGGAGGAACCTCGAGATTATGACTGAGAATACAGATTTTGAGGATAGGCTGAGGAAAACCTAACGGTATCCTTGTCTCAGACAAGTAGAGTCGAGGAAGCTTTTGAGGAAGCGACTTAGAATATGGGTGTAAATCTTTAATTTGTCTCGCGATTTTTTGAGACTATCCGGTGCGTTAGGTCCAGTTACCGTTTGGTCTAGTATGTCCGTAACGTCCAATTCCCTATTAAATTAGATTAATAATTTAACTGATGATTTTCTTATCTTAATGAATAAAGAACCCTTTGGCGCAGTCGACTCACACTTGGCCAAAGACTTTTTTGTAGCAAATACCCCGAATTCTCTTAGATCACGTTTTGTTACCTGCTTATTGTATAGCTTTGGATTTTACCTGGATTCCTGTGACAATGGTGTTTTTGTAAAGTATTTTTCTGTTTGTAAAATTATTTTGAATGATAACAACATTCTTACGTATCGTGGTTAGGATAATTAATATTAAGATTAATAAGTTTTTAGCAATATGTTCGTAAAAATAAATTCAACGTCAACTTTTAAATGAGCCTCGTCGATTTTCAATAGAAATTGGAATTTAAAATGTGACATAACTAACATTTAACGGTTAAAAATATCCTCTACGAACGATGTTAATTTGGGCTGGCTTGGCCTAAAGGACTAGAGGCCTAAAGGCTAAAAGCCTCATCATGATCATCTTTCAAGAAATATCGAAATCTTGAAAAACATTAGTTCCACGGATACGTTTGGCTCGAGTTACTAGCCATTGACGTTTTATACGACCGTGTTTGGAATAGCTGTTTGTTTTCGTGATTTCTACATTGTCTCCATAGTGAAAGTTGTTCAGTTTGGCGGTCTGAAGCACCCCATTTAATGTGTAAGGCATTTAATTTTACACCCTGTATATAAATTTATTAATCATCATAAAGCTTAGAAATATTTTGTCATTTACGGAATTAATGTAAACTCACTTTATCTTTCAACGGGAGTTTCTAAAGTTAGTTGTTAAACTTTTTAGTAGAGATGTTAGGAGTACGAGATTTCGGATATGGATATTTATGATCCGGTTTGTGTATAGTATATTAACCGTCACTCATCTAGCACGTTTAGTCTGGCATTCTTGACTTTTTTTCTGTGAAGCGCGGGCCAGACAGAAGGGACTTAGGACGAGGATGGGTGTTAGTGCCAGATCGCTTTGATAAATTTAGTATACGTCTGTAGTAAGACGTTCTCGTCTCACTTACCACGCCTTATGCAAGTCTGTAAGTTTTTAATTCATGATCATGATATTCCCAAATTATGTTGCGCTGTATTTTCAGAATTTAGTTCTTATTCAATAGTTTAGGCTGAAATCAGTCATCACTGTTAATTATTGTCGATTATTCATGTCGTTTCGATCTACATATTGGATTATTTCTGACACGGTAAATGAATTTAAAGGTCTTGTTAATTACAACACTATAATTACTAATACCCATGAATATTAATAGCCAGAATCATATAGAAATAGGATATATTCTTTGATTTTCTGACTCAGTATCATCATTATTGTTTAGATTTTTAAATAGATTTTTTGTATCCGATACTATTTCGAATATCCGATACTTCAGTTGTGGATGGCACCCCTATTTGTAAGTTAAGGGAAGTGCTTGCTTGAGTTTTCACTTAAGGCAATTAGTTGGATATCTGTGTAGATAAGATTTGATTTTGATTGATACGATGTGTTTATAAATTTCTGTTCAAGTTTAGCAGTTGGAAGGTATACGGAAGTTAGGGGGACTTTGTGAATAGCGCTGTCTTTGAATTGATAGTGATTTATCATTCAAGTTTACTGGAGAGATGTTGGAAGATGTTTGTGCTTTGTTTAAATGATAAAGTGTCAGGTTTTGTTCTGAACTACTTTTATTCAATTACGAGGGTTAACCCGCGACTTCGTCTTCGCATTTTAAGTCAGATCATAAGCTATCAAACAAAAAAAAATCATCATAATCGGTTCAGTTGTTTTTGCGTGATGCTCATTCAAACAAACAAATCCATAAATTGGTGATATGGAATCAGGGAATTTTTTTTGTTAATATCTTCAATGTACAGACACACTTCTGTTACAGTTTTATAATAGTTTAGATTTAGATATTATACAGGTTGTAATATTAAATGCGTTACATATCAAACAGGGTGAGTCAGACCATCAAACTGAACAACTGAACTGAACTTTCACTATGGGACCAATATTAAAATTACGATCAAAAATTAACTGTTTCATACATTTTGGTAGAGTCACCATTGAAGGTTTCTATGGAACAGATGATTTTTTTTCGCTATTTCGATTTTGGCTCCATAGTGAAAGTTGTTCTGTTCGATCGATAGTCTGAATCAACCTCCTTCATATTGTTATGCATTTAATGTTACACCCTATATAATCAAGCTCATTAACTCTACAGAACCTACATACATAAGCTCACCCCATTGTCCCATGATAGGCAGAGACTACTGCCCGCCACGCGCTTCAATTCTGACCCACCTCTTTAGCCTCATTCACATTCGTGCAACTTTTATGCCTCGGGCCTCGGGTACACCATATTATTTACGTTGAGAGCAAATATCTCTAGAAAGAAGCATTAAAATGACATGATGAATAAAAATGTTTAGTCCCATTTTAAAAAGATCTATTATATCAGTCTAACCACACTTCATTCGATGGGATAGGTAAAATATTTTTGTTCTCCACCCATTTCGTTGTATGGCTATGGATCAACATAGTTTCCTTCATGTTCCTCATTCTGGGTTGTTTTTATTATCCGTGTTTTTGCCAATGTTTCTTTCTCTGTAATTTCTTTGCTCCAAAGATAGTGTCATGGGGAACATAGAGCCAGGGTTGCGTGAGGCCTAATAACAATTAATTATTATGATTTAGGTATCATTATGTTACTGTATGTATTAAATTTGATTCGAGAGATAAGGTACAATAATATAAAAAAAATTATAAAATACTTAATCTAAACTAAATAATGATTGGTATAAGCCTACACAACACCAAAAATAGGGTTCTATCAATCAATCAGGGTTGATTTAATTAAATCATGTAAAACAAGAAATGAAACGCTTCTATATTCTATGTTAACAAGATATAAGTACAGGAAAAGAAAAGTAGGTTTTATAATAAAATGTCTCACAAAAACAAACTTCCGTAAGACGAAGTAAAATCTTAGAAAATGTGCTAAGGAAGGTTCGTTTCATTATTTTTAATGGACGGTCCTTCGTCTTTGATATTATTACTCAGTTTGCTTTAGAAAGAAAGAATAAATAGAAGGAAAACTATCTTGGGATGAAATTTCTTTCTGTTTTTAAGCTACTTTAAAATAACTGGTTCGTCATTTTACTATCGATTATAACGATATCAGCATGTTCATTAGGCTTGAAAATACTCTCACAGCTAGTTGGAGTGGTGTATGTCTGTATAGGGAATTATAGCCTCCTTTCACATTTATTCATAAGAGGAGGCATATGCCTTGAATTGTGACGTTAAGGGGTGTAACAAACGACAATCAAACCGAGCAATTTTCACTACGGAGTCAAATTAGAAATAATATTTTGAAAATCTACAGTTCTACAGGTAAATTGGAGTAGAGTCGGTCGGTCCTTCAGTTTTGTATGTAACAGCAAATTTTTTCGTTAAAACGATGACCTATTTTTGTTTCCAATGTATGACAAAAATATCTAAACGCAGTTATACGAGGCAATCCGTAGATCCATGTGTAATAGGGAATGAGCATAAATATGGCATAATCAAAATCATCATCAGCCTGAATACGTTTTACTGAAGAGCACGAGAGCATGAGAGGTAGTGGGCCATTAGACGAGTCTAGTGCCGATCAATGGAAATGGGTAGGTTAATATAAGTCTTCGTAGCTTAACGAATAGAATCTATCTGAGGATATGATGAAAGAACTCTAAAAATATCGTATCAAATTCCAAATCAAACGG
Source organism: Agonopterix arenella (assembly GCA_927399405.1). Taxonomy (NCBI): domain Eukaryota; kingdom Metazoa; phylum Arthropoda; class Insecta; order Lepidoptera; family Depressariidae; genus Agonopterix; species Agonopterix arenella. The sequence continues at coordinate 2,142,961 of OV656704.1, forward strand.
TTAATTTAAAAAATCAATAGCAACGCATCAATTTATCGAACAAGCGAGCACGGGCGAAGTTATAACAAGTTAACTATAACTTTGTTCGAATCGAAGTTATTCCCGAGCAATAATAGCTAACTTTTATAAAATTATTAGCCGAAGTTCCTTATGTACCCTTCCTAAGGAATATTTAAATGATGGTAGAATATTACTGATAACGATAGGGTTAAAATTTTAGAACAATGTTACAAAAACGCTTTATAAGAATCGGCTGTCAGGTTTTGGAAATGTCTTTTCGTTCGCTCCAGTATATGCCCGATTCCACGAAAAAGTGCGATCCTCTTATATCTCGGAGAGTTGTGAAGATATGATATTTAAAAATATCATATAAGTCTCAAAAGACGCGTATTTACGAGAGCTGTAAGGTGCTGAAAGAATTATTCGAGAAAATCAAACACGAAAAAAGTTATGGCCGAAATAGTGAAATTTTTTTTTTCCTTTTTTAAGATTTTGGCGCTCGATATTTTGGAAACGAAAAATGATATCAAAAATTTGAGAAAAATCCTCTGGACAATTTAGTCAGCTACAATTTGAGCCTAAAACAAAGGCGATCAGGTTAAGGGTTTGCCCTGTAGTCTATCCTTTTTGAGACAATATTTTTTCGAATTCCGTAGATCCATTTTCAATGTGCTCGATAGTCGTGTGAGGCACGAAATCCGTGAATTTTTTTTTAAATGACAAATCTTTTATTATTCAGGAAGCAGCTACTGCTTACTACTACGGACAATGGGACCACGAAGGGTCAATAAGAAGAAGGGTTGTTACGTCCCATGTCAAGGTGCTCCCAATGATGGGCCACTCAAGTACTTGCCAGGAGTCCGTGCTTCCACAATGAATTCACGGCTTGAAATGACCCCATAATTGAGTCACGCACGACGTTAGGTATCACTATTCCGATGCCTCCACACTAGGATCACGTCGAGTGATGTATATTCCTTGGAAAATCAATATCAATATGGTATCTATGTGTATTCTTATAAATCTTGTCTGTGTACGATCTTTGTACAATCAAGTCAAGTTAATTTACATTGATAAGTCCGTGGTCCCAAACTGGAAGCTAACTTGGACGTGTCACATTGACAGATAATTTTGTATGGGGACAGTGAACGTGTTTAAGCAACCTGCCCAAGGGCGCCCCGAAGGGGTAGGTACTACGTACCTCGGCATTGAGAGGTGCTGGGACTATGAGGCACGGGTAACGGAGATCGGTAAGAGGCTGTCAGGTAAGTATGTATTCGTTTTACGATTGAAACCGACTTCACCTGACTAAAAAGTTAAAATTAATACTACAACTTCCTTCTCATTCTTTTTTAGTCTCGTTAAAGTTGTGAAATAATTATTAGTTCACCTCTGATATCAGTTACAAGCAATAGAATATAATTATATCGATCCGAAGCAGTTGCTTCAATCGCCGATAATTTGCTGCCGACTTTTGAAGAGTTCTATTGAGTAGCAGTAGTAGTTTCTTGCCGCAATATTCATTGAGATCATTCAAGATGACCATAATTAAAATACTGAAATTTTATTAAAACTTGTCTATTGAAAGTGGCTATTAAGGGAATATGTCGAAAAATAATTGAAGCGTGTGATAGTTTATATTACTGCCTGATGCGAGAGAAAGAGATGGGGCGGCGCGCGCGCCTGAAACGACGCAAGCGTAAAACAAACTTCATTTAATTGTGATTGTACTAATTACGTAAATTCAGTTCTGCTCTAATCAAACTTTTCAAGGGTTTATCGATAAAGACGGAGGCTACTTTGGCTTGTTTTTTGTATCGAGAAAATGTTTCTTAATCGTGTTTTGGCTCTAATCAAAACTTCAATTATATGTTCAATTTACACATATCCGCAAATCATGTTAACACGTTCCGGGGGCAGTGAACGAGACACAATAGAACTTTTATTGTTATCACGGCTATAGCCGGTCACTGTCCCGGAACGTGTTAACTGTTAGTACTTCATGATATATGACGCTTTGAAGAATCCTATTTTTTCACATATCCACTTAATTAGATCGTCACCAAATAATTTATCTGTAGCATTCCTACAAATTATAATGACCACACCTTAACAGGCGTTGAATATAGTTAAAACGAATATTACTAAAGTCATCGTAGTACGTCTACCACTTAGCTGTCATATTATACCAGGAAGCGACATAGGTATTGTCTATACCTGGAGAACAGACTGCCTTACAAGAAGCGGTGAAACCTGAAAATAGGCTACGACGGTCAGTCGTCCTTCTTTCATAAATTTCCGTCCATGCATCCAACGTGTTAACTTCGTCCCTTTCTATCATGCGTAAAACCCCAAGAGGAAGGAAATTGCGTCGGTGAATAGAAAGGGACAAAGAAAACACGTTGGAAACATCGACGGAAACATATACGAAAGAAGGACAAAATTACCGACCGCCATGGCCAATTTTCGTGTTTCGATGTTTGTAAGGAGGATTGGCATCCATGTTTATATCCATGTTTGGATGGGAAAAATGGCAAAGATTTTCAACAAGAGATAAGAATTTGCGATACTGAGTGAGTGCGACCGAGACAGGAATACTTATTGTGGTTTAGTCCCTTTTCGCTAGATTCAATAGTACTCCAGAGTAAGCGAAAAAAAAAATCAGCAACCCTCTGCCACGGTATAAGATCAATTAATCGTGTGCATTTACATTCAATTTTATACCTTATCACTAAACGAGACAGCCTATAATTGCGAAACAATAATTTCGAACTTAGAACGTTTGGGGTGAGACTACTTTTCAAGATTTTTAACGTTCAAAATTAGAATCTAAAGTTACCGGAATAAAATCCAAAGTTGCGGATTTCATGTTACCTTGCTCCCCGCAAAAAGTGGCAGAAATATTTGTTAGTAGAATTACACGCGTATCTAGTCCCTATATAAGTAGTCAAAGCCTACATGACCGTAAGTACCCTGGGCCCAGTACCTAACTAACGTAATATTATATGTGTGTGATACTTATACAAATAATTTTTTTATCTATCTATATAAGGTCTAACAAAATTAGCTGAAACTATTTTAAGGGGATGATCAGACCATCAAACTGAACAACTTTCTCTATGGGACCAATATTGAAATCGCGAATAAAAATCAGCAATTCCATACAAACCTGCTTGATCTAAATGTATGGGACAGATGTATTTTTAGCGATTTCGATATTGGTCCCATAGAGAAAGTTGTTCAGTTTGATGGTCTGATCATCCACTTAAAATAGTTTCAGCTAATTTTGTTAGACCTTATATATCTACTGAGATAACTGAGTGTAGTTACATCTATCACTAATTTTATATTAGTCGCTGTTAAGGTGGTTTCAGTCCATACAAAAGTTTGACGCACAATACGCGTAGACGGAATTAATAAAAGTAATATTTTATATATGGAAAAATAGTTTAGAAAATCTAGTTGCCGCGTAACAAATAACATTTGCAATTTATAATATAATTACGAAGATATAAAGCTTTTAAACTTTTGTATGAAAAATTTCAAAGCTTTATATCTTCGTAATTATTTTATAAATTGCAAATGTTATTTGTTACGCGGCTTCTAGATTTTCTCAACAATTTTTCCATATATACAAAGTTACTTATATTAATACCGTCTACGCGTATTGTGCGTCAAAGTTTTGTATAAAATTGACCCCTCTGCAACCGCCTTAATGACTACAAAAACTTTTAACTCTTTTATAATTGACAACGAAGGTGCATTTATTTGACAAAAGACGCCAGATATTGAATCTTCAGCTACGTTATCAACAAGTAACCTTGGTTGCTAAGGTTACACAAGTAGGTCAGATCTGGGATCACAGTTAGTTCAATAACAAATACTGTTTAAAAATAAACAGGAAAGAAAAAACGGCTCTGCCTTACGATTGGCTCCATTTATGTGGTGCAAGTGTTAAAAGAATAGCGAGTATAACCATTAACCATATCCTATTTCTATGTATATTGAACAGTTTCATAAGTTATACTAGGTTTTAAGGAAAGACTGCAAAAATTTTTTTAGACCAAAAAGGACTGCTTCAAAAAGCTTCTTCTTGGAAGCGTCTGTGGCGCGTTACGGAGAGCTATGGAAACTCATTCTCGAAGTCCAGGTTCGAATCCACACGAATGACATGCCATGTACCAATGAGTTTTTCTAACTTAAGTACGTAATACCAACTGCTCTCAAGTGGTGAAGGAAAACATCGAGAGGAAACCTGCATAAGCTGAAGAAGAAATTTCGATGCGTATGTGGAGTCTACCAATCCGCATTGGGCACGCGTGGTGGACTAACGCCCATACACCCTCCCTGAGGGTAGGTCTGTGCCCAGTTGGACGTATACATGCTGTGATGATGATGATCCTATTTGTGCCTGTACCACAGCCTCATTTCTACCCGCTACATCTTGTCTTTTAACTCACCCCAGTGGGTGGGCCACCCCACTTCCGCCAACTAATAAAGGACTGACACTAATTGGTGTTGAGCTCCACTGCTTGGCAGAGACCACTTACAATGAAATTCTTAAAAATCTCTTGAAAAAACTGTAATAATTCTTCCCCCATTTTAATGTCGGAGAGAAAATTTTAGGCTTATTTTTTTTTACAGTAGGCAGTCGTGTTTAACAAGGAATTTGAGTTTAATTTATTTTGCGTTTAAAAGGTAGGTAATTAGTTTTTAATTGTAAATCGCGCGATTTTATTTGAAATACTTTGCTACATAATCGATAACACATCAAAGTTTAAATGCCTCTCATACTTAACGGGGTGTTTCGATCCATAAAACTGAACATGGAACTAACATTGAATTCGCGAAAACAAATCAGCTGATCCATACATTTGGGTCGACAAGGTTTACAGTTTTGTATGGAACATTCCATTTTTTGCGATTTAGTCCTTGGCCCCAAAGAGAAAATTATTTAGTTTGGCGGTCTGATCATCACTCTTAGAAATCGACAGTAGGTCCTATATTTACGAAAGACCTTATGTAGTGTTTATTTGAGAATTAGAATAAGTACATAGTTTCCTTCTTTTTGTATGTAGGGTTCTTGAATAATAATGTAGGGTTCTTAGGATAAAATGCAGTAGCCGAAATTGGCCAAATGCGAAGCAGTCAAAATGAGAAATTTGATTGTTCATTTGTAATCGGAATAAGAAATTTGCTAGACAGATAACTCACTTATTTTATCAGAAGACAAACAGTGACTGACAAACTGGTAGAAAATAAGGGAGGTAGATAATTGGTTATATGTATTCTGGATACTCCAAGTTGGCTATTTGCGAATTAGACACCAGTCAAGAATATGCTACAGGCTTTTTGCAACCCTCTTGCAAACTGTACTATACACAGAAGAAATTATTTTGAGCGCTTACAAAAAGCAGCCGAATATTCAACCTCTCAGCATTATTGTGTCGATAAAGTTAAACAATAAATCCACAAAAAAACTTTTGGAACTCCTACCTATTTTCGTAAGTCTAGCATTTTCCATTTATTCCTATCTTGGGAAAGCGTTGGCCACTCGTCAAAATCGTTCTGCCACCTCTTTCTACGTTATATTCAATATAGGTAAGTGGGTATCTACAAAAGTAATTTCAACTAATAAGTATAACTATAGACATCTATTTTTTAATAAGGTACCAACATAACAATTATAGGGTTGTACCTGTTCAGACAATGAAACTTTACAATTTTCCCTACGTCAAAAACGAGAAAATATTTCCGAGGTCACGTTGCAGGTTCTGACCCGAGCACTCGTGTCGCGTGGATTTCGAGCGTCGCGTTTTTTCCTGCCACGAGGCTCCGCAATGCTCAATCTCTTCTTGTTCTTGACCAAAAACAATTCCTGAGATTGGGATATCGGTGCTCAATCGGTTGCCCGATTCTAGCAAGCTACTATTAAGCGACTTTGTTCAGAATTTGAAGTCGACACGATAAAAAGAAGAAGGGATAGATTCGCCCATAAACGCTTGACAATGGCGAAATCATCAATGAAACGCCGTTACACAAAAAATAGAATATAATAGAAAATATTTTCGATTGATTTTCTATGGAGGTCTAAAACATTGTCAGGCCATGTTCATTAGGGAAAATTTCATAACCTGATTACACCCTTAACATTTTTATGGACGCTATTTAGGTTTAAAAAATAGGGTTGTATGGCCTAGCCATTAGCGAAGAAAATCACTATTATTTTGTTGACTTCCAGTAATTACATCTGTTTAAAGCCCATGTTATGACAACAATCCGATAGATCGGTTCATTGCTTCTTAAAAACTAAAACGAATGAAAGTAACAATGAATCAAAAACAAAATTAAACAGCGAACAAAATACTTACAAATAATATTCCCGAACAATCTCCACTTCAGACTGCAGCACAAAAACAAAAAACCACAAAACGAGCGAACTTTTCCGCAAACTTTGAAGAATGCGAAGCGAAAACTCGCGAGCGAACGGCGAGCGAATGGACACGTACTTCGCACGAATGCCGAGTGTCAACTGAACGAAATAATGTAGCCAGGGGGCGTGGAATCCACAAATTGGTGGGGTGTAGATTTGGGAATGAAACAGTTTTGGTGTGAAAGAATCGAAAGAATAGTTAATAATATTGTAGAGATTGGATTTTCTTTTCGAGTTATATTGATTTATTTAATACCACGACCACACACCACAGCACAGTATAAGAAAGAGTATCTTCAGTATAGTCTTACAAATTATAAATAAATAAATCGAAAAATTCATGGATAATAATAATAAATATCTTGGACATGTCACACAAATTATCTAGTCACATTTAAAGTACCTGGACTTGTATTATGATGACTAGACAACGATATATAATACATAATATAGATACAAACATCCATGACTCGGGTACAAATATTCATATTCATCATATAAATATATGTCCCTTACGGGATTCGAACCCGCGACTCTCGGCACAGCAGGCAGGTTCAGTACAGACTGTGCTACCGGGCCGTCCATGGGATGAAAGTTTATATTATACAACATTATACAACATCAAATATTATTGATTTTTAAACATGTTACAGCCATGTTATGCTATGCATTTCGTTCTTTGGGTAGTGGGCTCGGTGGCGAAATTGGATAAAGCTATTCTCCGGTTTGGAAGAGTGCGGGTTCAAGTCCCGCCCGAGACAAAATTTTCAATTTTTAATTTGATTATACAACATACGAGCGTTAACCCGCGACTTCGTCCGCACAAATTTTAAGTCAGATCATAAGCTATCAAAATCGGTTCAGTACTTTATGCGTGATGCTCGTTCAAACAAACAAACAAACACCCAAACAAACACACAAACAAACAGACAGACAAAAAATCCAAAAATTGGTGATATGGAATCAGGGATACCTAAAAACCATAACGTAACTTATTTTTTGTTAATATCTTCAATGTACAGACACACTTCTGTTACAGCTTTATAATAGAATAGATTAAACAAAACAAACTAATTAAGAGAAACTAAAGAAAAAAAAAAAGATTTCATATTGTTTAACTGCAGATTTGACCAACACAGAAATGTTGGTCCCATTTGATGGTCTGATCATCAAATGGGACCCTTTAATAACGACGATACAAAATTAGCTAAAATGTTTACTTTGTCAACAAACAAGCAACGCCACAGACAAAAGCTTGCCAAGAAACTTAATCAAAGATAAAAGCCTGTTCATACAAAGTTGATTGTTTAATAACATTAGTGGCAGGTGGTGTGAGTCATCATATTATAGGGGAGCGGGAAAACAATGGGTATTTTGATAAAATTTAATACTCATTTGTCTGTTTTACCTCAGAGGGCGTTTCGGGGAAATTGATTTTGGTTAAAATTAATACGATTTTTTTCACACCTGCATCACTTATACAGGGTGTTACAAAAAAACAAATAAACATTTAAGGGGGTGGTTAAGACCATCAAACTGAACAACTTTCACTATGGGACCAATATCGAAAAAAAAATCGGATGTTCTATCTTCATCATATCAGCCATAGACGTCCACTGCTGGACATAGGCCTCCCCCAAAATGAGGAGATTTGCCATAATTGCCATAATGCGATGCGTTTGCGATGTTAACTAAACTACAGATCTACTCGAGCTAAATCTATGGGACAACAAATTTTTGTTCGCGATTTCGATGTTCGTCCCATAGTAAAAGTTGTTCAGTTTGTTGGTCTAGACCACTCCCTTAAAAGTTTTCAAATTTTATTTTTACTTCTGTAACACCCTGTGAAATCGTCCGTGTAGGAGCGAAGCTCCCTGAAACCTGGTGGACCTGGTCTCCGGGGTCAATCTGCCCACCCAGCGAGCTGCAGACCGATTGCGTTCAAGTTTTCAGACTGCTGGGATTTTGATGGTATTATACATTCCTACTTTCCTACCCCTAAAGTTCGTCACTCAGGAAGGCTCTTTCTTTGCATCCTAGCTTAGATTTAATATAACTCCGTTATCTTTGAAGCACTAAATCTAAGCCATACATATTCTGAAAGCACTAAATGAGCACTAAATTATGAGCTAGGTTTCAAAGCCCTAGGATCGAGGGCCCCGCTGGGCATACGCACACCATAAAGAGTACGTTTGAGTATGAAGCTTTATTATCTTACATTTTGTATGTAATCTACATCAAAAGTATCCTTATTATCAACTTAGTACATAACAAATTGTTTCACAATCTGCATCTAAGACAGCCACCGATCTATGTCTAATTCTAAAAATTCCCAACGTACTTTCCCAAGAAACAAAAAAAAAACACTATCAATGGAGGAGTACCTGTAACCTAAAATCCGTCCCATAAAAGTACCTGTTCCAACAAAATAATGTTTAACACTTAAAAGCATTGTTCTATAAGTTTATGACTTAATAACTAGGTACGTTTAAAGTCGGTTACCTTTTTTTAAATCCGGTACCTACTTGAGTTCGCGGAGAAGTTTTATTATTGTTTAGAAGTGGTGCTAAAATATTTGAGTGTTATTGTTTCATTGTTAATGATACTTAGAAATAGTTTAGATTAGAGTCTTTAGAGTTTTGTGTTTTAAGTGCAGCGGCTTTGCTCTTTAATTCCTTTTGTGATTTCGAAAGCTGGTGGTTGCATTCTATGTTAGAAATGTATACTTACATATCTACAGGGTGAAATTGATATCATTAGCATCCTTTTAAACTAAGAGTATGAAGGAAAAAATCGTGAGGAAACCTGCATGCTTCAATTTCGAGGCATGTATTGTACCTACTGTCCATTTACAAATGACGACGGGCTCACTCCCCGTCACACTGGGCAGAGTTTCGGTACTACTAGTGAAACGTGGATGTTCTGAGGTTTCAGAATTTCTCTGACTACCCCCTCGGGGATTATAGTCGTGAGCATATGCTATGCTATGTAAACTAAGAGTCTACCCATCAAACTGAACAACTTTTACTATGGAAGCAAACCGATCGGAGCAAATAAAAAATCTGCTATTCCATACTAAACTGCAATGTCGACGAGCGAGTTCGCGACTAAAATGTATGCAACAGCAGATTTTTTTTTTGCTCCGATCGTTTTAGTCCCATAGTAAAAGTTGTTCAGTTTGATGTGTAGAATTTTACTTTAAAAGGATGATAATGCTATCAATTTCACCCTGTATACAATCTATATCATTAATAAAATTTTAACTTGGCATTAAGATATCCACTCCATGTGCGCCATGACATAATTTGTTCATACATTTCGGTTTCAAAAGGTCATAATGACCCTCGTTATGACATTATGAAGATAAGGTTGGATTTAAATTTTTTTGCTGGACACGCTTGTTCTTCAGCTAAATAATCCTCATGTAATTTCTACTCGTTCACTTTTATGAGGGTGTTCACACCAAACCATTCACGCAGAAGTCATTCTTCTACTATGCCTTCGTCTTCTCAGAATTGTAACCATTCATCATCATCATCATCATCATCTCAGCCGATGGACGTCCACTGCTGGACATAGGCCTGCCCCAAGGATCGCCATAACGACCGGTCCTGCGCTGCCCTCATCCAACGGGATCCCGCCGCCTTCACAAGGTCGTCGGTCCACCGTGTGCGGGGCCTACCCACGCTACGCTTTCCAGTACGCGGTCGCCACTCGAGAACTTTTCGGCCCCATCGGCCATCGGTTCTGCGAGCAATATGCCCCGCCCACTGCCACTTTAATTGTATTGTAACCATTATTATGTGTAAATTGATCATAATAATAGCCTTATAGTTCTCATAGGCTATTATAAAAATATAAGTCAAAATTTTCAATGGTCTATCATAAGTAGGGAATAAAGCAAAATATTTGCCACCCTTATAATTATAATAACGGTCTACAGTAATAAAGAGGAATCACCGAAGCGTATTTTATCCTATATATTAATGCGAAATACGAAACTTATTCGAAAAAGCCTGTCAAAAACCAAAATATGTAATATTAGAAATCTGCACCCTTCGTTATGAAATTATGATAATGTGATCATATTTTTATTCTCATATATTTTTTTCTTATGTCAAGCTATCAAAGCTCAATTTTGTTTGATTCTTTTTATGTTTACAGAGGGTCATGGCTCTTTTCATAAAGCGATTGTTATGTTTTTTTTTCTCCCATGGACTTCTATTGTCGGCAATGTTTGTACTAGTTATATTGGAAGCTTATGTTTGGGGTAGGTTTTAATAAAAAGATGAATGACTGCTTACACAATGGAGTTATGAAAGGAAGACATCAAATTATGGGTTTGAATCATAATTATGATTTTGAAGAGACTGGTTCGTTTATTCAAGTATTTCTTTCTAATCAATTTTTACTGATATTGCATTTAGCGGTAGAGAAAGATGGTTAGGTACCTTGTTACTAAATATATTATTTTATTCATACCACTACTTGTGTATTATCCATCCAATGTGCATGCATATAGGTTTACTAATGTTGATAATATTAATCATAAGGTGTCCTGAAAACCTGTATCACACATTGTTTCAATAAATATTTCGTATTTCTATTTATTTATGTATTTATGTAGGTACCATCTATCTATACTATTATAAAACTGTAACAGGAAGTTTGTCTGTACATTGAAGATATTAACAAAAAAAAAGTAACGATATGGTTTTTAGGTGTCCCTGATTTGTTTGTTTGTTTGTTTGTTTGAACGAGTATCACGCAAAAACTACTGAACCGATTTTGATGAAACTTTTTTTGTTTGATAGCTTATGATCTGACTTAAAATCTGGTATATAATTTGTGCGTACGAAGTCGCGGGTTAACGCTCGTGATTTATAATTATAACAGAACTGTCTTTTCAGTGACGGAAAATATCATGTCCTTATAGAGAAAGGGGTTTGTGTAACTTTATATGGGCCACCGGCGCCAATTTTTTTGTTGCGGCCACCGATTATTTTATTATTGTTTTGTAATATTACCTCAAACAAACATGTATGAGAGATAAAATTTGCTTTATTTTATATCGGGGCTGAGATATACAGGGTGAATGTTTTTGGACGGGGCAGTAGGGTAGGTACCTTAATTGTTATAGCTACAGGAAAACGTTTTTAGAAGGCTATCCATAACTTTTAACAAATTTACTGTCAGCAAGAAAATTGACAATTTACACTATAACTTTTTTTGATGCCAATCGATCCTGTTTCTTTTAAGGATAAAAAAACTGTATCAGACCAACCGTGGTTACAGTACAAAAATGTCAGATTCCTTAGGTCCTTCTATAAGGCATTCGGACGCATTGGCGTGGTGCCCCACTCGTTTAGCATAAAAGTAAGTATGCTGGAGTCTCATTTTCTACGAAATGTATTGAAAAATAGCTTTTTGCGATTCTGACGATTTCGAGTACTCTAACCTCTGGTAGTCCATTGGAGTTTTTGATCCTTATAAGAAACAGGATTGATTGGCATAAGAAAAGTGTTTGTGCAAATTGACAATTTTCTTGCAGACAGTACATTTTTTTCTTAATCTGTGAAAGCAGGTCTAAAGGCCTGTTTCACCACTTCTGAGTAAGTTCTTGTTAGCTTATCCGACAGATAGTTTGACATATTTTGTATGAAAGATATGTCAAAATATCTGTCGGATAAGCTAACAAGAACTTACTAAGAAGTAGTGAAACAGGTCCTTAATGTCTCACAAAGTCTTTTAAGAACATTTTCCTGTATCTACGACGGTTAAGGTACCTACCGCACTAATACTCTGTCTAAAATATTCTGCCCTGTATATCTCAGCCCCGATATGACTTAGCTATATGTGTTCCATAGTAAGTTTGTTTCCTTTAGTATTCTCTTCTAAATTTCAGTACTTCCATCAGTGGCCGCGAAATTATAAAACGAAGCCAACTTTACAAATACCCCTTTGTTGTCTAATATTCCCCTTGAAAAAACCAGCATAAGAAAAAGGACTTTGTAGCTAGATTACAACATACAGGTTCCTTTTTAATAAGCTGTGAGATGATCAAACTATGAAACTGAAAAACTTTGTCTATGGGACCAACGTCGAAATCACGGAAACAATCATTTATTCCATACAAAAGTACATCCAGGTACTCGACCTAAATGTATGGGACAGCTGTATTTTTTCTGGCGATTTCTTTCTCTACTTATATGTGGACTAGTTACGGGTGTAATTCTACTAACAAACATTTCAGCCACTTTTTGCAGGGGCGAGGTAACATGAAATCCGCAACTTTGGATTTTATTCCCCATAAGTTTAGATTCTAATTTTGATTGTTAAAAATCATGAAAAGTAGTCTCGTGTGAACCCCAAACGTTCTAAGTTCGAAATTATTGTTTCGCAATTATACGCTGTCTCGTTTAGTGATAAGGTATAAAATTTAATGTAAAAAGCGCATGATCAACTTTACTTATACCCTGGCAGAGGGCAAATGCTTCCGCAAGGCTAGTCCTTATAATAAATAGTCAAAGGGCGATTTAGATGTTGGTCCCGTACCGAAATGTAGTATGATGATGGTATAAACATCCCCTTAAAAAGCCGTCGACGTATATTATATTGGACCTGTTCCTACCTATATTGAATTCCCAAACACCCACTTACAAGGTCGTTAGTTCTGAAATTGTATTCCAAAAATAAATTAATTAAAAAACCTGAAACCCAGATCATAAACAATCACGAGCATTCGACTCCGAGCAGTCCGAGCACAATTCGAGTGACGATCGTAAATCCAGTGCGATGTACTAATACCCATAAATCGATATAACCTATCGCAGAATCGAGCCCCATTGCGATATCGCATATTTACTTGTGAGTTGTGGCTTGATTTACTGCCCTTGTCTGTGAATGGGGTTTAAATGATTATGATTTGGGGTTTTGGAATGCTATTTACGTTACCAAAATGACGTGTGGTGACCAGCTTCGAATATAACCAACCCAGTGGCAGAGGCGACTATATTTCGTCACCTAGGCACAGATAATACAAGACCTAGGCCACATCGAAGTGGTCAACATCAAATGAGAGCTCGCTATATTTTTGACCCCATCATTGTCCTAAGACTGGATTGATGTCCTCTTGACTCGTGAAGAGCAAACCCATTTTTAATGAAAAAAAAAAGGGATTTTTTTATGTGAAACATCTATTGGGGCGCCTTGGCAGTAAAGCCAACTCATATGCCGTGACAAAAAATTATGGCATGACGGTCTTACGCTACGTTTAACATTTCGAAATTGTGGCGATCCTCGGGTAGGCCTATGTCCAGCTGTCGACGTCCATCAGCTGAGATGATGATGTTATTTAAAATATACCTAACATGTATTTGGAAATGGTAGTAACGGCGTTGAACTTCCAGAATGACCTGTCTTATTACATACATTACTTAATTCCTTTCGGGGTAGTCAGAAACAATGCTACAACTACCAAAAATCTGTTTAAAAATGTAGTTGTAGCAATGCCCAGGATGGAATGACGTGTCAAGTAGTGAGAGGTGACTAGCCTTTCGCCTATATAAACACTGCATAGGAAACCTTTAATCCCTTAGTCGCCTGGAAGAATTGGGACATTCCATTCTGTTCATAACTGTGGCTCCAGGGTGTTGGATGCCGTCGGTTGATTGATTTGAAATGCACTTGTAATCCAAAAGGTCGTTCTCTTGAAGTACCTGGGTTTCTAGCCAGCACGGCCGTGCTGATAAAGTCCGGAGACGAGTAAATGTTGTGACGACATACAATGCCCCGAATCTGCATGCTTCTTGTCATAATTTGATCCCGGAAAAGGAACTGTCAGACATGACGTTGACAGTTGCGGTTACGTTTTGGATGCGTTCTATATTAGTTAAATTTTGCAATGCGATGCATTCGCAACACATTCTAAACCTGAATCACACGGCTTCGCCCTTCTAATTCTAAGAGTTGTCAGTTGTCAGTTGACAAGTCAGTACCCTCAGGTCTACTTACCTTCACCAACATGTAATACTGCTCCGATAGATTATCGCCTCGAATAGCCTTTTCTGTTTACAATGTAAGTAACAAACAAACTTGTAGGCTATGTTATGCCACTATTCATCATTTGCATCCCGTGTTATCTATTTGCTGTTAAAATATTGAAGTGTATTCACAAACCTGACAGAGTTCGCTCAGCCAGAGTAATGGGGGGGGGGGGGGGGGTCGATGATCTGGATAGTACATGTGTTTTCATTTTCCATTTTATTTTGTATCAGCCATCAGATGTGTGGGTTGGATCGTGAAATTCGTTGCGGTCAGTTTTCAAATATTTTATTTGATACGTTTTCGGTTTAAATTTATGAAGATGCAGTTTTATGAGGAGCAAAGGGAAATGGAATTCTATGCATTTCAGTTGTAAATTCAGAAGTGTGTTTAGATAAACTCACGACTTTATTCTCTTTTGGGGTGGTCACAAACACTAAACATAGTTCAACCCAAGGTAGAAAATCTTCGTCTAAAATGGCGTACTTACTACTTACTGAGGCTATGTTGACTCGCGTCACTGATGTCAACTAGTTATTGGGGTCTTAATTTATTATATTAGCCTTAGGTTTCAAATTGCAGTATCGAGTTAAATAGACTCTGTATAGTTAGCATTTTATTGCCTACGAAACATTGAAGAACCTTATCTCTTAGTAGCCTTGCACAATAGTATGTTTTTTACATTCGTTTCCATGATACTGGATGGTTACGCACTTTCACTGTAGACGCGCTTGCCCCAACTGACTTAATTGCCCAAAAAAGAAATCAAATTTAGAACAAGCTAAAAATAATTTCATGAATTAAAATTACCACACTATTAAATGTACAAACGTTTTGTAATTACGACATTGATTTGGATACTATTGAAAATTTTCTGTCAGTAACTTTTATACCTGACCGAACAATATTAAGGGTAACCACTAAATGTCAAAAGATTTATCTCAGAATTGGTATTGTGAGCTGGTTAATGCCGTTGGCAAACAAAATGTATAAATAAAGCGAATGTTAGGGTGTGTATCCACCCAAACAGAGTGGAACCATAATTCAATTCAATTTAATTATTTTATTTCAGATATAATAGGACATACATATTTATGTTAATAATTTCTTAATACTATACAGAGTGTAAGTGACAGCCTAGCAAATACTAAAACGGTGAACTCAGACCATCAAACTGAACAACTTTCACAATGGAGCCTACATCAGGAAACGCGAAAAATAAATCAGCTGTCCCGTACATTTGAGTCGGGTGGGTACAGCAGTTTTCGCGTTTTCTGAGGTAGGCTCCATAGTGAAAGTTGTTCAGTTTAATGGTCTGAGTTCACCGTTTCAGTATTTGCTAGGCTGTCACAAAGAGAATGGAATCACTACGTTTTAAGAGTCGGCACTGCCTAACTAGCTTCGAAATCCAAAATAGTATGAAGCTAGTGTAGCGCTAGGGTATTAAATCTTTGGAGCCCATACAATCTAATGTAGTTCATACAATTAAGATTTTTTTCTGAGTATCGCGGCATTTGGCTGTCACTTACACCCTGTATTAGTACACAGAAGCAGTAGTTTCATTTAATGGTGGCATAATGCTGGTAGGCAGACAAAAACTTCAAAACTGCTAAAAACGTCCCTCAACATGGACCTATAAAACATATTTATTTATCCTCCAAACTAAAATAAAATCTTATTAAGTGTAAATAAAGTTTAAAATCCGATGTAAAATTTAGCACCGAAATTGTCCACCGCTGCGATTCTCGCTGCTCCTTCTGAATTGACTCTTAAAGCTTCTAAGCGATAAGATAAGATCCCACTAGCCCCAACTGGAACCCCAGTCTTACCAATAATAGCCCAAAGAAATACCCGCCAAATCCAATACGTACAAAAGTAATACAATTGTATCTAGATGTAATCTGACCCTCTCGTATCAATGGCCGTGAATGGGACAGAATGACGCCGGCGCAGATGTTGAAAGATTATTTTAAATTACGATTCTACTATTGTTTGCAGATTCGTTGGATAGTGGAGATATAAAATAAATAATAGTGAAGCTCAACAGTCGTGGCGCGGCGCGGGTGTGTGGGGGACGGGCGTACGTGGGCGTACCATAATTGAATTCGCTTTGAAGGTACGCGCGCAGGCAAGCCAGGACGCGCTTCTCCTGGGCTCCGACCAAATAGTAATATAAGTATATTTGAAAAGAGAACCCACTCGTGGCAACATTATGCATCCACCTTATGTCAAATTGAAAGCTAGCTAGCGCCATCTATGTTTCATCGACAATAATTCAACCTATACTATACATACCTACTTATATCTACTCATACCAATGGATATCATTGTTTTTAATGCTAGTTTTCGTTCAATCCCGCACCGATCGAGTGAAATTCCAGTATCCTTACTATTCCTGTAATCTAAACATTGGTAAGAGAACAACAGAAACTCTAGAATATCACTAAATCGGCACGAAATTGAACGAAAACTACAAACAACCCGTACATTACGCAAGATAGGTAACCATTTTGTGATTTTGTCAATTTGACATTGACATAGACAATACAATCATTTTTTTTCATAGTTCTGCGAAATATTTAATAGATGGCAGCACATTCTATGCAAACTGAATCGGAAAGAACCACCAAAGGGCGACTGTCCTCCGCCTGGCTCCGACGTATTAATTTATAACACCGAAGTTCAGTCCTAATCCAATTTTAGTTCTAATCACATTGCAATCTAATTACTATTCAACTGTGATGAATTCCGTATCGCGCTAAACTTGACTTATTTATTGTGTGACTGAAAGCCTATAACGTCTGAGCGATCTGTCAAAACGGCTCTAATGGCTGTCAAATGATTAGTGGATATTGAATGTGTTAAAAGTTATGGATCGGACACGGTTTATTTACGGTTCAGTGGAAATTTATTTAGCGCGATTGGTCTCCTGGAGCCCGATTGCGCTAAGTTAAAACATCGAAGTTCTATTCGTATCCAATTTCAGATCTAATCAAATTAGAATCCAATTACTATTCAACTGTGCTGAATTCCGCATCGCGCTAAACTTTATATAACTGACAGCCAATGACAAATCGGTATTATAAACTCTCAATCATCATTATCATCATCATCTCAGCCAATAGACGTCTAATGCTGGACATAGGCCTCCCCCAGGGATAGCCACAACTATCGCCGGTCCTGCGCTACCCTCTCTCTCTACACCAACTCTACAATGTTCAGTTCATTCAAAAACAATAAAATGAATTGACTTTATTGCTATCACCAAGATGTTACTTAACTACCGGATACATCTTATCTCAAACGATTGTCACTTTTGTCCTATAACGTGTAGTAGGTACTAACTCCAATATCATTCTTAGATTCTTAGATTCTTTATTGTACACAAAAACATAATTATGAAAAAAAAATTACAACAAGTCGTGATGTACAAAGGCGAGCTTAACTCTAAAAGAGTTTTCTTCCAGCAAACCGTTGAGTGAGAGGAAAACTAATATGTTTGGGTAAAATAAGTGTGCACACAAATAAAAATCTACTTAATTATGAGATAGTAAAATGAATACCTATAAAATAAGAAATAATATAAGATACACCTATACAAATAAATCTATACTATTATAAAGCTGTAACAGAAGTGTGTCTGTACATTGAAGATATTAACAAAAAATAAGTTACGATATGGTTTTTAGGTATCCCTGATTCCATATCACCAATTTTTGGATTTTTTGCCTGTCTGTTTGTTTGTGTGTTTGTTTGTTTGTTTGAACGAGCATCACGCAAAAAGTACTGAACCGATTTTGATGATTTTTTTTTTTTGATAGCTTATTATCTGACTTAAAATGTGGTATATAATTTGTGCGGACGAAATCGCGGGTTAACGCTCGTATAATATATAAATATACTTACATAAATAATAATATCAAATATAATAATATGCACCTACATATATGTATGTATGTATATGTATGTAACATATAACTACTACGACTTTATAGGTAATACTCTCTAACTCTCCTCTTAAAGATGTCCAGCGAAGGACTAGCACAGATAGTATGCGGCAATGAATTCCATAACCTGGCCGCATGAACTGTGAAAGAATTCCCATACAGACTAGAAGTGTGCAAGGGACACGCTAGAAGCAGCGATGTGATTGATCTGCAAGGCTTACCGCGTGGTACTAGGTAGTTAAACCGTTCACGAAGATATGAAGGGGAGCAAGGATTATTTAAAATATTGTACAAAGTAGAAACAATGTGTGTAACACTTGGTTATACCAATATAACTTCGAGATTCGACTTCGAACTAAGGTTTAGGACGTCGGAGATAGAATTGCTAGATTAAAGTGGCAGTGGGTGGGACACGTGGGTATAACAGATGACAGACGGAACAAAGCCTTGACCGAGATCTGGCAAGAGAGGAGTCTCCACTAGCCAGGTGGGCTGATGTTATTGTAAGAATCACTGGATGTGACTATAGGAAGGGATGGGGAAGAATGGTATAATGGGCGTGGCGTGTGCATTATGTATGTTTTTATTTACAGAAAAAAAAGGTACAAACGCAACTGGCCAAGTGGGTGTCGGACTCGCGCACGGAGGGTTTCATTCCACCATAGAAAAAAGAAAATTATTTTTTCTGGGATCCTTACCGCAAGCCCGATACACAGTTGACTGGTTTTTATTATTTGTTGTTCTACTTCAGAGTACGCACTATAATCACGCTAAAGACGCTTGAACAAAAAAACGATGGAAAAACTTTCTTGTATGGGAACTCACGATACTAATATACAGACCTTTATACAGAAATACAGACGGACGGACGGACGGAAGGACGGACGGACAGACAGCATGGCTTATGAATAGGGTCCCGTTGGCACCTGTTCGCCTGACAGATAGACGCTTATGGCAAATTGGCACTGAATCAAGTTTGGGTGCATGCTACGGGTGCAGGCCTTCAAAATATGGTATTATCTTCTGTCGAGTTGTCTCATTCATACATCTTGTTAATCTCCTATTTTAAATCTGCTCTTAAATTTTTTTCATAGGTTGTATGTTCCAGAGGTATACGATTCATGCATCTTGTTAATCACCTATTTTAAATATGCTCTTAAATTTTTTGATTATCAATGTTTCCAGAAGTATAAGATTTAGTTGGGCCAAAATTATTAAATAAATTAAATTTGCTTTCTTAAATCTCAATTAGAATAAAACATTAAAAGCCCTAGCTTCCAATCTAAATGCCTGAACCCTAGGAGGTAGTGCCGAAAACTATAAAAATAATCTGTACTTTACGCCCACGCTACCGCATCTAATTTGAAGAAATATTAAAGATGGAAGCTTCATAGCAGTCGTTTACCCAAAAATAAATTCTAGGAAAATTCAACGCGCTTATTATTATCAGCGAATTTCTCACAATATTTATCATCGTTCCTCATCTAAACAAAGCAGCAAGCAATACGGTAAAATGTTAATAACAAGTTTAAAATCACCTTTAAGCAAACCCTCTTAGAGAAATATTTACAGAACAACAACGTTATTACCGCTCTGTTGATCTCAAAAGGCTATGCTACAAAAATAACACAATTAATCGTTGAGAATTCCAGTATTATTATAAGTTTAAAATGGGACGGCCATATTGAAGTTCACAAAGGAATCTCTTCTTCCGAATGAATGACTTTTGTGTAACGGCTTTGGTGTGATTCATGAGCGGAAGCGGGTATGAAACACTACCTTTGGTCCGCTATTTTTTAAGCGGTCACGTGGCATTTTATTTTCATTTCATGGCGGAAGTTCTCATGCAGAACTAGTGACTTTTCGGTCCAATGTTTCAGCCAAAGCAATATTGTACTACAAAATTAAAACGTAATTTAAAATTTATAAATTATTAAATAATAATACCTCCAACGTCTTTGAATTCGCATCTATAAGAACAATAATTTTCTACTGAAATGGATGTCAAGCCAAGGCCCAACAAATTACTCCAAGCCCAGTCTCGTATCGTACCGGCTTGATAGTGACTCCGATTAAACAAACGAATGTGACAGGGTGTTAGGGTAAACAGTTGCATTACTAGGAGTGATTGTGCCCATGATACTGAACAACTTTTCCAAAGAAACATATAGGAAATTTACAAAAAAAATTATGGACTTTCCACACGGCATTTATTAAATAAATATTTTTATATTTATTTACTTATTTAAAACACCTCATTTGAGGTCTCACCTTGGGGCACCGTACCCAGAAAGCTGACAGCATTCCCCCTCTGAATCGCTTGCTTTCCATACCAAATGCAATCAACTGATCGAACGTTTATATGAAATCGATTTTTTTTGCGAATTTCCTATAGGTTTCTTACGGTTAGTTTTTCAGTATCATGGGGTACGATTACCCTTTAAAGTAATGCAACTGTTTACCCTAACACCCTGTATAATAGTTGGATATCGCTCGTCGCACGTAACTTGACAATATCATTGTAAGGGCGTGTAACAATGCATCCCTGTTTCGCACGTGAGTTGATTCATAGTATCGATCAAAATGATTTATTAGAATAGAATGAGCGTCAATTCTTTTGTGAATAACACAATTCATACTTACAGGTTTTTGGGGAGAGATGTGACGTTGAGATATTTTTGGCTTTTTAATTTTTTGTAGTAGATTTTTTCATGTAATCATTATCGCTTGATATACAAATTTTAAGCAACACACATAAATTATAGTCTACTTATACAGGGTGTTAAACTTAAATGCGTTACAAACTTATAAAATCAAACTGATTAACTTTTATTATGAGACCAACATTGAAAAAAAAAACAGTTTTTCCATAGAATGAATGAAACCGGTGTTCTCTGTTCTGTGTATGAAAAAGCATATTTTATTTCGCGATTTCAATGTTGGTCTTATAATAAAAGTTGATTCGTTTTTGTTCAGTTTGATGGTCTTTTTAAGTATGTAACGCATTTAGTTTACACTCTACAAACATAATTTATATTCACGACCATAATACTAGGTGGTCAGAAACCTTGCAACAATAGGGCATTTGACAGGTTTTTAAAAACTGTTCTACGTTAATCACTGATGTCAAAGGACTCTAAAGAAAATGTATATTTTACGTTACATTACATATTATATTACAATAGTGCACGAAAAAAAAACCTATTTAAACATCCCGCGGAAACGCATTTCTTGACCAATATACGTGGCTACAAGCAGGAGACGTCATCGTGACGTTACCTGCTTGTGACACTCGTACTCTACACGCAACTGTCTACATGCAGTTGACGTCATCAACCATTCGGCCAATCACAGTAGTTTACGATCACGTGACTAAAGTATACAAAAAAAATATTTTCTTCGTCGATGAGTATTTTTCTTAACTGATTAAATAGTTGCTTTCCAAAATTCATATTCAATACGGATGCCATATTTTACAGATCCTATATTTTACATGCAGTCAAATAAATACCCTATTACCATTCATCTCTTAGCACATTGGTAATGACGTGTCAAATGGTGATAGTCGGCTTACCTTACCTACGAAAGTATTACATAATACATATTAAAAGAATCTTTGTCTGTCAATCACTTCATACGAGGCCGCTCTAAGGGTCCATTCTAAACTAAAACCACAAGGGGACTCTAAAAATATAATAAATGGCAAAGCCACCTTTTTATGCTTGAAGTTTTAGCGAGGTCACTATTCGCATATTCAATCAAGGTCTAGCATGGAGTAACATAAAGATGCGTCTCGACTTCGCGCGGCTGTCGCATGCGGCAGTTTTGACCGCGGCAAACCTGTGAATTTGCGCGTATCACTTTTATACTGCACGGCAATCGCGCGCGGCAGACTTTCCAGCTACGATCCAAGAGTGCGATTTTGAAAAGTCACACGTTCAAATCAGCAGTAAAAAATGTCTATTGTTACATCACAGGCTTTTTGGTGAAGGAAAACATCGTAATTTAATCTGCACGCTTCAATTTTGAGGCATGTATTGTACTTACAAGTGGCGACGGGCTAACTCCCTGTCACACTGGACACAGTTTCAGTACTACTAGTGAAACGTGGGTGTTCTGATCTGAGTTTTTAGAATATCTTTGACTACCTCCTCGGGGAATATAGTCGTGAGCAGATTATGATTCAATAATTCAGTTCTCTGAGGTAAACCATGGACACATTCACGTCATCGACATCACACGATTCAATATACTTATACGTTTTCTCGCCGCTGCTATAGTAAAAATATTCCTTCCTATTATGTGGTAAAATGTAGAACATACCATGATAAATTACTTGGAGACTGCTTGGAGAACATCGAGATGTGCATCTTTCTTAACCGACTTCAAAAAATGAGGAAGTTTCTCAATTCGACCGTATATATATATTTATCATTATCTTTGTTTGTTTGCGGATGCAAAGAGAGGCGCATGATGGCTCTATCGTTTGGCACTTTGTCGCGCGTGGTTTACTAGTTTTTCTGGTCTCTATTGTACGATGCGGATTGAATGCATGAATATTCGAGGGTTTTCCGCGCGTAATGGAGACGCAGGTTTACAGTTTCAAAAGTCAACAGTAATTTAACATTTGTCTACAGTCTTCTAAGTTAACCCTAAATGTTTGTATGTGGGTTTGTTCGTGTATTTACTACGACTCTGTATGTAATACTTACAATAACTTGTGTAGAAGCGACAAATAGGTATAATACTACAAGTTTTTTTTATTGCAACTGTTTAGGAAAGCTGAAGTAGCAATAAACTGGTTATATCTACTATAGAACTGGTGACTGATGGAGAGTCCGAATTAGAGCTAGAAGCCTGGCCGAGTCTGGCAGGGTTAAAGTGGGACTACTTCCGGCACAGAACCGACGACCTGAGGCAGGTAGCGGGGAGTGAGTGGAGAAGGAACAAGCACGTATCCAGACTTTGGTTTCGGGGGGGGGGGGGGGACATTCATTTTTGGGTGTTGGGGGGGGGGGGATTTTCATTGAAAAATTATGAAAAATGATAGACTTAATCATTGTTCCATACAAATATTCGGATTTCGAGGAAGGATAAATCCCACCTATCCCCCCCCTGAATACGTGTCCGAGAAGGAAAGACGAGGACAGAGTTTAGTGGGGTGCCTTGAGAGTGACCCGTTTTCAGTAATGACCGATGATCAGCTTATGACGTTGAAAGAAAAAACTATAGGATACTAAGAGAATTGCTTTAAGACTTTATTCGATGGAAAAGTTGACGGGAAGAGGGGTAGAGGAAGGCCTATAGATAGTTGTTTAGGCACGTGTTATTATCATTATTATATATATGATACACTAGCAGCTCAGAGCTGATGCGTGTATATCACTGCACTTGTTTAGTTTTTTAAATATTTGTCCAGTCTATTTTTGTAAGAGTTCATTGAAGGCGCACTTATTACAGTGTCAGGCTTCGACCCATTGGGATCTTTTGTGTTAGCACCAATACTTTTTGTTTTTCTTCGCCCTTCAAATACATGTTCAATAAAGGAGGCAATTCAGGCAATTCCATTGAGGGAAAAAAGCCTAAGATCTCCCAGTTTTGAATATCAATCTCCGAGGAGGCACATGCGTTTTGACATCAAGACATCGCAGTCACAAAGGATATGGTTCCATGGTCTCCTCATCTCCGCACGCTCGGCAATTGGGATCTAGGGTGATTTTCATCTTGTGTAAGATCGTGCCTGTGGCGTAGTATAGCTACTTAGGGAGAGTTATAATTTTAGAAGTGGAAGCTTTTATTATATTTTCAGGACCTCAAACACTATTCATTAGCAAGTTAATATAACAATGTTATGATTCTCTGTGACATTTCAGAACTATATAAAGTCAAAAAGTATTTGTTTCCCAATGCTTCTTAAGATAAAGGCTAAATTATTTAGATGTCTAGACATGTGAAGGGTCAAGAGACGATTTGGATAAAATCGAGTCCCAAAGGATCTCTTTAAATTTCCCTGCGACAGTTCCTTCCACACAGACAGGTTTCTATACAGACTTGGTATACTTGTCTTGTCTCGTCTTTCATTTATATTGGTGTAAAGATCCCGGTTTATGTGATGCCGACAATTCTTTTACAAATGCAAATACAATCATTGAGTCAAAGCCTCAAGAGGTAACTCAAGATCATTGTCATGGGCCTTTTTATTACGTTTAAGTACAATTATGGTTTATGCAGCGTCTGTTTAGATTATACATTGACGTTTATGGCTATAATGGGTGAAATTGATATCATTAGCATCCTTTTAAACTAAGAGTCTACCCATCAAACTGAACAACTTTTACTATGGGAGCAAACCGATCGGAGCAGAAAAAAATCTGCTGTTGCATACATTTGAGTCGAGGCATTGCAGTTTAGTATGGAACAGCTGATTTTATGTTTGCTCCGATTGGATTGCTCCCATAGTTAAAGTTGTTCAGTTTGATGGTAAGACTCTTAGTTTAAAAGGATGCTAATGATATCAATTTCACCCTGTATAAGCTGATTCGGAAGCGGCAAGACTTCATGTATTTGCATGAAAGGAATAATTTTATCATCATCATCAGCCTGTTACTACGTCCCACTGCAGAGCACAGGCCTAGCCTCAGGCAGGGTGTAAGGGCGTTATTCTACCACGCGTGCCCTTCGTTGTTTAGTAGACTTCACATACGCATCAGAATTTCATCTTCAGTGTATGCAGGTTTCCTCACGATGTTTTATTTTCTCCGTTTGAGAGCAATCGGTATTACGTACATAAATTAGAAAAACTTATTGACGAATGCCTTCCGTGTGAATTCGAACCCGGCTTCTCGTGATTCAGTGTCTATATACCTCTCCACAACGCGCCACCGACGTTCTAGGAATCATTTGAATTGGTAAAAACTGTCGAATCTACCAATTCATACTTAATCTATATCACACATGTGCGTGATAGAGGGGCATAAAGTACAAGCGTGAACATTTAGCCAATGTAACACGATAATAATTCACCGGTAGAATTTACTGGATAGATGCGTGAACCTTGATAAATACGATGCTATGCGTAAAAATAGAAAAATATTATTCCTCATATCGTTTGTACAATCTTTTGCTTTGTGGCCCAGTTTGTGGGTTTCCGTAGTACCTATTGAACAAACAGGCATAGTGGCATAGCTGAAAACACATTGAAATTGAAAAGTTTTCTTGCTAGTTTGGAGTTTTTCGCCAGCTTTGAATGATATGTTTTGATATTCAGAGGGGTTGAAATGTTAATCTATTCGATAAACCACAATACATTATCAATTTGATTTCGATCGTTGTTTTTACTTCTTCTTCTTATCGTGTGGGCAGAGCCCTGGTGTCAGAGTTTTCTCAGATCGCCTTGCGGCCTTTGACATGGTTTTTATGTAACGACTACTACCACCAGAGCTAGAGCCGGGACAAACGGCTTAACGTGCTATCCGAAGCAGAGAATCATTTTTCATTTCAGACAATCAGTTGATTCAGCCTGCAATGTCCTAACCAACTAGGGAAACCCGCACAAAGTGACATAACACTAAGTGTCCCCCGTGGGAATCGAACCCACTACCTCCGTGTCGGGAGCCAATGCTCTTAACCATTAGACCATGGAGGCAGCTAGTTGTTTTTACTGTTCGATGACTTTCATTGAATATATTGTGACCTTGTAAATATTATTATTTGCCGAGTTTCAGATTGCATTTTTACTTTTAAAGACATGGCGAGGAATTTCGGAGTTTCTTTTTCTTTGTTTCATTCATATACATTCATCATTCAATCTCTCTTGAGGGTCTACCACGAAATTCGATTTTCGAAATTGCGTGTACGTTTTTGTTCCAATATCAACTCTATTCAAAATATTCCAATGAAGTTTGGACAGAAACGGTCACGGTCAGTACCTATTGGGTCCTTCTTAATATGCTGACACTTTTTTAAGGGGATGATCAGATCATCAAACTGAACAACTTTCTCTATAGGACCATAGCGAAATCGCGAAAAAAAAAATCTGCTCTTCCATACAAAACTGCAAACTTACTCGAGCCAAAAGCTGATTTTTGACATTGGAAATGTCTTTTCGTTCGCTCCAGTATAAGCCCCGATTTTACGAAAAAGTGCGATCTCGTAGAATTGTGAAGATATGATATTCAAAAAACACCAATGTACGAGAGCTGTAAGGTGCAAAAAGAATTATTCGATAAAATCAAACACGAAAAAAGTTATGGCCGAAATAGTTAAAAAATTTTTTTTTTTCCAAATTTTTGATTTTGGCGCTCGACATTTTGGAAACGAAGAATGATATCAAAAATTTAAGCAAATTTCCTCTGGACAATTTAGTCAGCTACAATTTAAGCCTAACACAAAGACGATCGGGTGAAGGGTTTGCCCTGTAGCCTAACCTTTTTGAGACAATATTTTTTCGAATTCCGTAGATTAATTTCCAATGTGCTCGATAGTCGTGTGAGGCACGAAATCTGTGAATTTTTTATCGTGATTTTGATGGTAGTGCCATAGAAAAAGTTGTTCAGTTTGATGGTCTGATCATCCCCTTAAAAAGTGTCAGCATATTAAGAAGGACCCTGTATATCGAAAATCGAAAGTCCGAGTATAGGGTATAAGCTTTGGTATAAGCAGTCAGCCTCAAGACTACTATTGCTAATCTTCATCTTTCCACTGCAGCACGAGTGTCTGTCAATGTACTGTTTTAAATGAATAAAGTTTTATCTTATCTTATTATACATGGTGTCCCGTAAACCGACGTCAACCCGGCGGATGCTAATAGGTTAGGTCATGACTTAGCAGAATATCAAAATTTGACTTCAGTAAAAGTGTCTTCGTTTTCGAGATTTGGACAATTTTAACACAGATACTGCATAGAATATTTGTAGCCGTGGCACTCAAAATAGTGACTAAAGTAAAGAGTTTCACTAATTTCATAGAACTGTCCTTATTTCGAAACTAAGAACCGTTTCTTAAAGAAAAAAGTTGAAAGATTGATTGATTGATTGGCAGATTTTTTTAAAATTATTTTTTTTATTTTAGTTTATTCTGGTTAGGCATGAACTAACCTATCAGCATCCACCGGGTTGATGTCGGTTTACGGGACACCCTGTATGTATGTGTGGTGTCAAATAGTGTAATAAGAGATTAATGTAAATTGAAAGAAGATGTTGTGACCAGAATAGAGAAAGGTATGCTTCGTTGGTTTGGTCTTGTTCTCCACATGACCAAACCAAGGATGAGTGACAGCAGATGTATGAAGGAAATAGATGTTGCCAATGTGAGTGGAAGTGTCGGCAGAGGGCGCCCTAGTAGGACGTATGCTGATCAAATCAGTTGCGTCCTACAAAAAGGGGAGGTGCGGAGTACTCGAAACCGACGGGCATGTATGAGTAGAAGACGGAAATGTATGGATCTGCATGAGGCTAAAGAGGTATGTGAGGATCGTAGTAAATGGCGTGCCCTGGTCTCTGCCTACTCCACTGGGAAAGAGGCGTGACGTTATAGATGGGTCGAATATGATATGCGTCGAAGCTCGAATCCTGACACGATAGAAAAATATTTAATCATCAACAACCAATGTTAAAATACAGTAATTGTACCGGTCATAACTATACCACACAGATACAATTATTGCAGTGCATCATTTGAGGTACCCACTTTGCTGTATATCTAAAGACACAAAATAAGAAGTTAAAATAAGTGTGATTGAGGCTCCTACAGAGAAAGCGAGAAATTTGTTTTGCGTGATTCATTGTTATTAAGCGTTCAATAATATCAATATACCCCCATTTCCTCCCGTGGTTTACGTAAAAGGCGACTAAGGAATCTACCGGAGGATGGGCAGCAGCATCTTCTGAGTACACACATTCAATCCAACTGCGATCGCCAACCCGCCTGCGTTGGCGATTATGGCAAATCCCCCCATTTTGGGGGAGGCCTTTGTCCAGCAGTGGACGTCTAATGGCTGATATGATGAATATCAATATCAATAATAACAAATAAAAAACGTATCCAGTACCTTAATGATGATCCAAAAACCATTGCCGGCCTCCAAAATAATTTTATACTAAATTCTGTTGTCAAATATTCAAATAGAGCAAGACGATCAGATCGATACAAAAAAAAAATAGAATTCTATCTATTCCGTTTTTCCACACTAAAAGCTAACAAAAACACGATGTTCCTTTTAAAGTCTCAATATTCTTTCCAATTTTAAAAATGTCACTATAGCTCAATAGTATTGGAAAACATTAGTCTTGTGTAGGAGACTGTAATAAAAAGCATTATAATATAAAGTGGCTTGCGATGTGAGACTTGCACTTACATGTCATTATTTATTGATGATCACCACTTTAACGTTCGTCCCTAATCTATTTGTATGAAGAAAGAGTATCTAGTACTACATACATAGACAGTATGGATATGGCAAATCCCCCCCATTTTGGGGGAGGCTTATGTCCAGCAATGAACGTTTAACGGATGATGAAGGCCCCATTGCAGGGCTCAGGCCTCCTCTAACGAATAAAGTGAGAGAGAGCGACCTATATTCTACCACGTGGAACGTGGTAGAATATAATCCAGTAGAATAGGGGCTCGCCGTGAATAAGTGGAGGTGTGGGGACTTGCTACTGATGTCAGCGCCCACAAGTTATAGCAAAGATGCCAACAGATGGCGATACCGTCGCTCTCGGAAATATGCTCCATACATAGACAACGTTCACCGTGAATACGTAACCTACTACAAATAAGGTTCACAATCGAATGCAAGATATACATCGCGCAAGAGAAATTATCACAGAGTTTCGATACATATACAAGGTCTAACTAAGAACTGTTGGACCACGGCCGGTCCCCGGGCTCCACACATAGCCTGGTGGAAGATCTTCCCTTTTCAATGGAGGAACATTCCCAAGTAGCACCTCCATAGAGGTAAGTCACTCCACCATTTCTCAAAAAACTGTTCGTTATGTTTAAAAATCGGAGACTATTCATTTGTCAACTCAATAGTTTTTGTAATGATTCTAGTTTCCTCTTAACATTTTACGGCGAGCAACGTATGGATAAGTTCCTATTGTAAGAAAAAGTACAACCTTTTGACACTAGTATTAGATATCTTAACGTCATTTAACTAAAGTTCAATTTCAGATGAAAAATATTGACATTTAACTAGTCAATACTATTGAAAAGTATACCTTGTTTAAAGTAGTTAAGGTATTTAATACTCTGAAATTCTTCTTTCCTTTCCTGAAACAAGCAAAGGTTGAAAAACTATGTTGAGCTGGAGTTAAGGAAAATAACATTGTGATAGTTTCTTTGTATTTTACAAAGATGACGTTTACTTTGTGGTATTTACTTTGTACTGGTATTTACTTGGTAAAAGGGTATAGTTAGAGATTTGTGACGTGAACGATACGAGCTAAGTATAAAATTGTTGTTCATATTTGTTTTCTTTGAAATGATTATGTAACGTTCTTTGATTTTGTTACAGTATTTGATTCGCTTTACAGTTGATATTTTATTGTTTACTGTTACTAAACAGTCTCCAACCAAATATGGTAAGAGGCCTGTGTGCTGCAATGGTGGATGATAATACGAAAGAGATCGGCAAAACACCTACCTACTTAAATACATCTATCTATACTATTATAAAACTGTAACAGAAGTGTGTCTGTACATTAAAGAAGTTACGAAAAAAAGTACGATATGGTTTTAGGTGTGCCTGATTCCATATCAGCAATTTTTTGATTTTTTGTCTGTCTGTTTGTTTGTTTGTTTGTTTGAACGAGCATCACGCAAAAACCACTGAACTGATTTTGATGAAACTTTTTTTGTTTGATAGCTAATGATCTGACTTAAAATCTGGTATATAATTTGTGCGGACAAAGTAGCGGGTTAAAGCTCTAGTCGTAAGTTATAAAAAAGGCCTACCATTACCAATTTCGTATAGGGATCCTGTGTTGAGAACTTATTTTGGTATAGAAACAGGGTGTTAATTTGTATGCGATACATATTAAAGGGGGTAATTCAGACCATCAAACCACAGATAGTAGGTACTATAGTAACTATCCTAATCAAATGAATGTTCTAGCTTTTCCACAGAAAACGTCGACGGCCACTCAGCTCAAATGTATGGAATAGCAGATTTTTTCAATATTGGTTCCATAGTGAAAGTTGTTCAGTTTGATGGTGTGAAGCACTCTTTTAAGTATTGTAACGCATTAAAGTCTACACCCTGTATAACCTTTCAAAAGCGCGCCTTAACTACAGTACTACCACAGTTTACGAGATAGTATTGTACTAGGTACAGGTACCTACATACTATCAGTATGTATGGAGACTCCCTTTTTATTTCGTTCTCGAGTATGCAGAGGGTCTACCATGACATTCGAACTTCGCAACTGCATGATCGTTTTCGTTCCAATGTCAGCTTTACAATGAAGTTCGTACCGAAACGGTCGCGATATATCGTAAATCGAAAGTCCAGATACATGGCCAGGTTTTCTCATGATATTTTCCATCTCTTCAGGCTATTGGTAATAATAAATTAATTAACCATTTAAGTAGGTGATTAAGTTGTAAGGTCTCTTCCATAATTATAAGCTATCTTTACTAAAGAACCATAATTATTAAGCCTTAGATGAAATTTTTACTTTTATCTAAGTACGAGCGTTAACCCGCGACTTTGTTCGCACAAATTATATACCAGATTTTAAGTCACATAATAAGCTATCAAACAAAAAAGTTTCATCAAAATCGGTTCAGTAGTTTTTGCGTGATGCTCGTTCAAACAAACACACAAACAAACAAACACACAGACAAAAAATCCAAAAATTGGCAATATGGAATCAGGGATATCTAAAAATCATATCGTAACTTTTTTTTGTTAATATCTTCGATGTACAGACAAACTTTCAGCTACAGTTTTATAATATTTTAGATTACGTTATGTTTCAACTTGGTTTTCAAGTCAGCTACTCTTATATCTTTTAGGCCAGATTTGACCAAACTTTGATTTATAGAAGAGTTACTTTACAAGGAACAATTTTACTCCTTGGCGTTTACTTCGTCTTCTACCGCACTAAACCCATACTAAAAGAACGAATGTATAATCCACTTACCGAAAGAGGTCGTTTGTATCCTTACTTATTGCAATGTGAGATTGTACAGTTTTAATTTGTTAGGTATCTTTTTATAATATTTTTTTTAATCATGTGACATTAACATTTCATTAGTCTCGGTATAAACTTTACACCGTCTAAATTGGCCGTGTAAAATTTACTCTCAACTTATTCATAGATTAGGGTTGGTAAATCCCAATATCGGTTTACTCTAGAGTAACCGGCGACTTAATCTAAGAATAAAATTTACTCGCGTTTGGTTGAATCGGGCCTAAATCATCTAAGTCCTGTAATATGTATCTCTTATTTATTTAAGCATAAGACTGTTCCGAGCTTTGTTTTTAATCTATGTATTACAACGTCAAAATCTTTCTACGTAACGTAATTATCGGAGCCGAAATAAGCCGATCACTCAGGGTACATCTTCACGCTAAGCACACTGGGGTGAGTAGGGGCCATAGATGTATAGATGGAGGACACATTTTGTATTACTGTTCATTAAAGTTCTGGTTCTAAAGCATCGTAATTTTCTGGTTTTGTTTGAAGTATACCGAAAATAAAAACAACATTTTCGGTATACTTACAACAAAACCAAAAAATTTCGACCCTCTAACTTAAAAAAATAAAGTTTTTTTTTACATATTTTGTTAAAACTGGTTTTCACAGTTCAGTGAAAAAACAATTCTTTGTTTGCACACCAAAAACATAAATAAAATAACAATATTAAAAGCAAACAAAAAAGGCAACTAATATCAGATTTTGTAGTCGTACAAACTGTGGTACTGTTACTTTAAAACTATAAATTTTAAAGATAATCTGACACCATACAAGCATAGAAATTAGTTTCTAGATTGTTTCATAAAAACGTCACTGTTGTTAGTATTAAAAAATTTAACCTAACTTCGTTTAAAATATCCTCTTAAGGAGTGCAATTCACTAAGTGTCACATCGCTGTCAAAAATATCGACAAGTTCGCATCCTTCAGATCGTCGGAGGTTTGAATGGGAAGTCGGTCACACCATACACCGCACCACGTGGGCCCAGTGTAGAGTGGTGAAGGTAATTAGAGGTCAACTAGCTGTAATAAGCCGTGGTAGTCCAGTGGCGAGCAACCTTGCCTGCCGTGCAGGAGGCGATGGTTCGATCCCCTTCCAGGCCCACTCGTACCAATGAGTTTTTTAGAATTTATGTACGATTCGTAACACCACTGGCTTTTCGGTGAAGGAAAACATCGTGAGGAAACCTGCATGCTTCAATTTCGAGGCATGTATTGTACCTACTGTCCATTACAAGTGGCGACGGATCACCCCCCGTCATACTGGACAGAGTTTCGGTACTATTAGTGAAACGTGGATGTTTTGAAGTTTCAGAATATCTGAATACCCCCTCGGGGAATATAGTCGTGAGCATAATATGATGATGAGCTAGCTGTAAAATTTTTGAAGTATTGAGAGCTTTACAAATGTCATTGACTTTAATTGTTTAGTATTTAAAACCCAGACTTCGTTTGTATGGAGTGCGCAACCTGTCTCTTCTAGCAACCCCTAATGTCTTGACAAAGGGGATGACGGCAGTTGTTTAATTTAGCCATTGATTGCTCATTGTTCGAGGGTCGTATCCGATGCACCCTGTATGTGCATGTTCGCAGGGGTGCATTCTAAAGGGTGTTTGTTTATGTGAAATGTTTGTTTTAGGGGTGAATTTAGTTAAAGACGTCTAATTTAAATTATATTAAAATATGCTTTCAATTGGAAATTGGTTTGTTACATTTCGACGCCCAGAAAATATTGAGACCGTTTCATAAAATCGTGCTTCATTATTATAGGGGTGGCAGGTATGTCTGTATGTCTGACCATTCACTGACATGTTCACCTACGCGCCCATTTGCTTATACAGGGTCCTTCTTAATATGCTGACACTTTTTATGGGGATGATCAGACCATCAAACCGAACAACTTTCTTTATGGGACCAACATCGAAATCGCGAAAAAGAAATCTGCTGTCCCATACATTTGGCTCGAATAGGTTTGCAGTTTTGTATGCAACAGCAGATTTTTTTTTTCACGATTTTGACATTGTTACTTTGAACCGATTTTGATGAAACTTTTTTGTTTGATAGCTTATGAGCTGACTTAAAATTTGGTATATAATTTGTGCGGACAAAGTCGCGGGTTAACTCTAGTAAGTTCATAAATTCATAAAATTTTACATTGTTATGTATTATCATGTTTTATCTCTATATTAAATTAAAATATTTCAACATCACATTTAATATTAACTTCCTGAAACGTATTATGCTGAAAATCTGTACATTTAATTTAGCAAGGAACACAATATGATAATTCAAGCGAGAAATAATTGTACGGTAAAATCAGGATTTCATATTCATTCTTAATAACAGTAAATAAGTATAATTATAGACTCTCATTATAATAAATTGGTCCAGAGCAACTTTAATTCTAAATAAAGGTAGGTAGGTACATTAAAACTAAATAAAAATATTGAGAAAATAAAACTTAACCTAAAATATGGTGCAGGTTTGGACCGCGCGGGAGGGTAGCCAAGATGCTGGCAGCGTTTCCTCACTGAATAGCTAAACTGATCCGTTGAGCGAGGAAAGCGCCACCCCTTGGATCCCCGGTCGAGTCTACCAGTCGCTTTGCCAGATCTTTAAAAAGCGCCTGGGCACCGGGACTCCACGGACCAAGGGTATCGACACCGAATAATAAATTAGCTACATATTAAAATAGATCACTGTTCTATTTCAGTGTTGTCAGAAACTCCGTTTTAACTAACATACAGTATAGAACCAATTGTTGAGGGCAGGGTATACTTGTCAACGTGTTGTGAAAATATTTTCAGATCGCCTTAACAAGCCGTGTCGATCGAGGTGACTAAGGGATTAGGGTTTCTTAGGGCGAAATTGTCACTATGACCACCCCGAATGGGATTATGGTCGTGAGTTTATACAGGGTCCAACTAATTGTGCTTATTGTTTTTTAAGAGATTGTTCAGACCATAAAACTGAACAACTTTCTCTATGGAACCAAGAACAGAATCATGAAAAAGAAATCCGCTGTCCCATCCCATCGCAGTTATGTACTTAGAAATAGAAATCAGTTATTCCATTCACGTTGTAACATTTTGGTCTTAAATGCACAGTTGGTATCAAACATGAACCCTGTTAGGACACAACAATCTTAAGTTAAATAAAATTAATATGTTAAATTAAACTTTAAATTGGGCATTCCATCTAATAAACAAACAAAATTGAAATACATACATTCACACCATGATGGAACAAAAAATGTTGTTTTCGTTGTTTCGATGTTTCGATGTTGGTCCCATATAGGAAGTTGTTCGGTATGATAGATTGATCATCCTCTTAGAAAACTGACAGCATTATTAAGAAGGGCCCAATAAATATATTTTTTTTTTTATTATTATTCATGGTGTTGCTCTTGACCTCAATCCAGTCCTCAGCACAAAGATGAGGTCGAAGATGTAGCGAGCTTTTCAAAAGGCCTGACCTGACTTGGCATTACGAATAGCTCCATCAAACAGCATTACCTGGAACAAAGTAATATATACCTACCTACAAGTGTTGGTACAAACAAAAACAAGAATCCTCTTGCTACGACTTGAATTAAAATATTCCAGACCAAATTGACTTTCTCAATTCCATAGGGTACAAATAAAATGTACCATCTGAACGCAACAGCGGCTGTATTTTAATTAAATTCTGAATTTTGCATTAGAATTTTTGACACGATTTAATGGGTAGCAAAAATTTCGGGACAAAATTCTTTTCCTTATAAAGCTGTCCACCCCAAAACACCCTCATAACATAACTAAAGACCAGGTATTACGGACTCCCTATAGTCCCCATCACATTAATGGTGTGGTACAAGTCACAAGGGTTTTTCTAAAGTGTATGTTAAGCTGTGGTCAAATAGATGGTCGCGGGATCAAGCATGTATTTTTTTGCTACGCGAAGTTTTTGATGACATCATCACCGTCACCTTTGTCATATCCAGTGCTGGAGAACAAAAGCATATCTCTTCAGTGGCATGAGGCTTTTTCCATAATGCGTGCCCGATGCGAATTGGTGGATTTCGCATTGTAAAACAAGCCCATACACCCACCCTCCCTGAGGTTTTTGTATGGGACAGTAGACTTTTTTTCGCGATTACGATATTGGTCCCATAGAGAAAGTTTTCAGTTTGATGGTCTGAAGCACCCCTTTAAGTAAGTGTCCCATTTAATTTTACACCCTGTATAGTCTGATGATAATGATGAAACAGGATGTAACAAAACACCTAATTAATAATATCGAAAGGGGTTGATTATACTAAACAACATCAGGGACCGCGGAAATGGAAGGCAGAGCGGGCTAAAAGTCCCCCTGAAATAAAATATTTGACACATAAAACTTAGTTCAACATTATAGTGCTTCTAGATAGTTTTCTAGATGGAGGCAGCAGTTTATGGATTATTTGTATTTGTATTTGAAAGTTCTACTTAATTTTGTAATAAGATAACACAGCATGATTCCGCTTTCCGCTCTCGCATCTTCCTATAGCTTGAACAGCGGATTAATGAGGGTGTAATACAACGGCGCCGATGGCATAATTTCACGCACCGCTGACATTTCAGCCGGCTCAATAATAACTACAGTGTTTGCACAAAGACTTTGTAGCTTAGGTTAGTCATTACATAATTGTTACCTCTTGATGATGCAATGCCGGTCCCAGGGGTAGTTCTTGGGGAGTGACAGCGAACTAGTTCGCTGGGGAGTGATTTGAAAAAGGAGGTGAAGGTCTTTTTCTGGTTTGAGAGAAAGTTATAAATGTCCCAGGGATTTCATTCAATCTTCATCATTGATTTAGTAGCTCAGTCATTTTACGGTTTGAGCCGGGACTAATTAATAATTAATGTGTTTTCTCGGTATGGCATTTAAGAGCCAATTTGAGTCTAGAAATATATCAAAATTAAAAAAAAATTACGTCAGCAATAGCTCCAAATTTAAAATTTAGCATTTATCTCGTTCCAAAAACTACTTAGAAGGCTTTGAAAAATACATTAGTATTTTCTAAGGAATACCACATTATTTAAATTTTAATGCCTATGTTATTGCTCAAAAATTATTTATATTGTTAAATCAAATTTAAACGACATTGGTATTAATATTATTTAGTTAAAAGTCTTCTGAGCGAAACAATTTCTATTTCTAGGTTGCGTAGAAATTTTGTTTAAAATATGTTTTCAGGTAGTCTTTTTGTCACTAAATGGTACCTACCGGTTACAGTTTAAAAGTCCAATTCATTATAATAAAAGTCAACTTCCCACCCCTCCTAATAAAACTCCGTAAAATGACTGGGCTATTAGGACTGTATTCAAAGACTAATGTCGTGTATTCGTATTTACCGTCCAAGTGGCCTCAGGCCCTCATCTCATCACAATATTTATGATTTATTGTAGACAGACTCTTAAGATCTAAAGGACAATGCTCGTAGCATTTTGGATTTTCGAGCCTTTAGTGTGCCAGAGTTTTGTATTGTGTTTTTCGGGTTTGATCCTAAATAAAAATTGTGCCTATGAGTTTTTAGGAACTTCATGTTATATGACCGATTTAAAAAATGAGAGGGCCATCAATTTCGTTCGTGGGTAACATGTTCTTTATTATAACTTATCTTGTCCGTGTGGTGTCGGGTAAGAACAGCACCATCACATTTCCTCCCGTGGGTGTCGTAAAAAGCGACTAACGGATCTACTGAAGGATGGGCAGCAGCATCCTCTGAGTACACACATTGATTCGATCCAACTGCGATCGCCAACCCGCCTGCCAAGCGTGGCGATTATGGCAAATCCCCCCATTTTGGGGGAGGCTTATGTCCAGCAGTGGACGTTTAATGGCTGATATGATGATGATGATGATATAAGTAGAAAAATATCTATATGCGACAACTATTTACTTTAGCAGGCTAAAAAATAGCAGACTATACTAAAAAAAATGTTATAAATATAATTCCAGTAGATTTCACTAAAATCTAACTACTTGTAAAATTAAATTTTCTAGTAGTCCTACAATGAAAACAAACAAAGACACTTGTCGCATCACTACTAGGTATTTTTTCGGTATAGAGCGCATAATTATATTATTATGCGCAATTTGTTTTCCTGAAAAAGATGTATTAGTCCATAGTAATTTTATTCATTTCCACACTTTGCATGACATGGCAATTTCTAAGTCTATACCGTATGATTTCTTTTACGTGGTTTACGGTGGTTTAGATTAGACCGTCAAACTGAACAACTTATACTATGGGACCAATATCGAAATCGCGAATAAAAATCAGCTGTCCCGTACAAAACTGCAAACATTATAATTAGGTAACTCGACTGAAATATGAGATAGCAGATTTTTTTTCGCGATTTCGATTTTGGTCCCATAGATAATGTTGTTCAGTTTTATGGTCTGATGATTTCCTTAAAATAGTTTCAACTAATTTTGTTAGACCTTATAAATACTTGCAGTATTTGTAGACACAGTGCCATTATATTAGTGTCCACAGACAGTACTATTATACAACATGTTAATGAATTAACGCAAAACTAGAAAGTAGTTTGTTTAGAATCGAGAGCAAAATCCAATTATAATGGTTTCAACATAGGTAATGACCTGACGATGTACGAACATACTCGTAGGTCCTGACGAAGCTTGTTGCAGATATTCAGGATGTATTTATTGACAAAACGAGTTGTGGATCTGAGTGATGTACATTCTTTGACGAAGCCTGTTGTGGATGTGAGTGATGTATATACCTATGACGAAGCCTGTTGTGGATATGAGTGATGTGTTTTGTTTAATAAAATGCTTTATTAAAAATCACCCGCATTACATAGGAAATTTTTTTCAAAATATTAAATAATTTGTTTGTAAAATTTTAAATTTACTGAACCCGATGTCAACCCACCGCACGGGCACGGGCACACTCACTCTACTTAATACCAAAGCAAGATTATTAAAATATATCCATGAGCACGCTAGCGGTTTCATTCATTGCTGAAATGATAATAAATCATTTTTGTCTAAAAACTTAAAATGCGAAAAACTTTAAATTTATTATGAAAATAATGAAATTATTGTTTCAATCTAATTATTTTGTTATAACGTTGTATTAGTGTCTAACTCATAATAACTATAAGTATTGCTCTTTTCTAAGTTCTATAACAGTGTTGGATACATACATTTACCAGGAACATTTACCAAACAGAAGGGAGACAAAAGATAATACCATGTCAATGTTATCAACTCACTTGGGGACGTAAGGACTTCCTATAAAGTTACTTCAATATCTTTGTTACCCAAACAATAGATAAACAACTTTGTCTGACTAGAGATAGCGTAGAATTTAGGCTGTTATTGTCGTGTAGGTTACGTGGTTTTCGGTGATGGGCTATTCATGAAACAGTCCTTTTTATTTTGTGTAAGTGATTGATGGATGCTTGTCAGTTTTGTGGTTACGATAACTTGTCATGTTTCCCTATTTTAGGCTTAAAGGCGTTAGTTTATTTTAAAATACTGGGTATAAACAGGTTCCTTCTTAATATGCTGACACTTTTTTAAGGGAATGATTAGACCATCAAACTGAACAACTTTCTCTATAGGAACAAATGTATGGGACATTTGGCTCGAGTAGATTTGCAGTTTTGTATGGAAGATCCGTTTTTTTTCGCGATTTCGATATTGGTGCCATAGAGTGAGTTGTTCAGTTTGACGGTCTGATCATGCTTCCTAAAAAGTGTCAGCATATTAAGATGGTCCCTGTATGTATAGACAGTTGCACTTAAAGTAGTGTTTGTATTTATGATACTGAACAACTTACACCAAATTTTATTTCTGTCTACTAATAAGACACCCTAAGGTCCCCTTCCTCTGCCCTAAGGTTGTCTGGAAGAAATCGCTTCTTAGCGATAAGACCGCCTTATTTTGTGCCTCTTGTATTTTTATTTCTGTATTTTACTGTTTATGTTTTGGTGTTAAATAAAGTATATTTGATTTGATTTGAAGAATAGCTTTATTTTCTGTAAGCCGCGTAATGTGGAAGCCTATAGCCTTAGATTTATACACGAGAATATACAGGGTGTTAGGGTAAACAATTGCATTACTTTAAGGGTTGGTTGTACCCATGATACGAAACAACTTTCTCTAAGAAACCTATATACGAAATAAGCAAAACACAATTTTTTGGACTTTCCATACTAAATGCAATCAGCTGATCGAACGTTTGTAAGGGAAGTCAAAAAAAAATTTGCCAAAGGTTTCTTAGGAAAAGTAGTTCAGTATCATGGGTGTAATCACCCCTTAAAGTAATGCAACTGTACCCTTACACCCTGTAGAGGTCAACGAATTATTTATTTTCTCTGAAAATATAAATGGTTTTTTAAATCCGATAGACAAAACGATTATCAAAGACCATGCTAGGTACACCTACATTATAATTGTTTAATAAAACTTAAAATATTCTTTGACCAAATATTGATTATTTGGGGATCCGAATTCTCTTTGAAATCGGTTCAAAATGAACCAAAAGATCTCATTCTTGTATATATATAACTTAAAAATTGCAAAGTAACTGTAATAATAATAAATATCTTGGACATTCTATCTCTTCCTGGCCTTCCGCGTCTGTTCTCTCCACCTTGCCTTATACTGACGTCGTCTTCAGAGACATTGCACTCTGTCATATCACTACGAACTGTGTTCATCCATCTAGTCTTCGGACGTCCTCTTGGTCTCTGTCCTGGAATCGACAGTTGCAGTGCCATATTTCCTATATCTTCGGGTGGTTTTCGTTTCACGTGTCCAAACCACATAAGCCTATGCTCCTGAAGCTTATCTGCAATGTCACGTACATTGTAACACAGATTATCTAGACACATTTAAAGTACTAGAATGTAGCCTGGACTTGTATTATGATGACTAAACATTGATATAGAATACATATCATAAATAAAAATATATAAATATATGCAGGGTGCAAGTGCAAGCCTAGCAAAAACTGGGACGGTGAACTCAGACAATCATACTGAACAACTTTCACTATGGAGCCTACATTAGGAAACGCGAAAAAAATCAGCTGTCCCATACAAAACTGCTGTACCTACTCGACTAAAATGTATGGGACAGCTGATTCTTTTTTCGCGTTTCCTGAGGTAGGCTCCATAGTGATAGTTTTTCAGTTTGATGGTCCGGTTCTGTTCACCGTTTCAGTATTTGCTAGGCTGTCACTTACACCCTGTATATACAGGATGAAATTGATATCATTTGCATCCTTTTAAACTAAGAGTCTACTTATCGAACTGAACAACTTTCACTATGGGAGCAAACCGATCGGAGAAAAAAAATTATCAGCTGTTCCATACTAAACTGCAGTGCCTACTCGACTCAAATGTATGCAACAGCCGATTATTTTTTTGCTCCGATTTGTTTGCTTCCATAGCGAAAGTTGTTCAGTTTGATGGGTAGACTCTTAGTTTAAAAAGATGCTAATGATATCAATTTCATCCTGTATAATTATACAAATATCCATGACTCTGGAAGCACGGGAAACATTCATGTTTATCATACAAATATTTGCCTCTTACGGGATTCGAACCCGCGACCCTCGGCACAGTAGGCAGGTTTACTACCATCTGAGCTATCGAGCCGTCGCAACAGTACAAAGTAACAATGACAAAAGAGACAAAAAACCATCTATCAAATCGGAAATTTCTCATTATAATATGCATTTAATAGGGCGAGTGCACAAGCTCGTCAAGAGGGGACAAGAATGACAAATGACGACGATAATTTATCTTCCTAACTGTCATCGAAGCCAATCGTCACACGTGGTGAAACTCCCCTTATAATTCCACCAACTTAAACATACACTCCAGTAACTGATAATCCTATACAACGATCAAGGAAATGACGCTTCATCGGCTGCAAATACAAATTTGTATTTACACTCCAACGTCCAGGTTTAAATGATCTGTGAAAGTGACTGAGCTAAGTAATTGGTGGAACAGAGATGGGGGTCTAAGTATAATGGTTTGGCATGTGAAAAGGTCACCGGGTTGTCATGGCAACCGCTACGGGTGATGGTCCACCAATCGCTAATCGTGTAATCAATCAAGCATTTCGAATTTGGAATGGGAATTTGAGATAATACTGATTCGGATATAGAATACAGTGAAATTCGTGTATGATGTACACAGGCCTTTATTAATACTTATTAAAAAAAAATCAATTATATATAAGGTCTAACAAAATTAGCTGAAACTATTTTAAGGGGATGATCAGACCATCAAACTGAACAACTTTCTCTATGGAACCAATATCGAAATCGCGAAAAAAAAATTGATGTCCCATACAAAACGGCAAACACAACTTGACTCATGATGTATGGGGCAGCAGATTTTTTTTCGAGATTTCGATATTGGTCCCGTAGAAAAAGTTGTTCAGTTTGATGGTCTGAGCATACCCTTAAAATAGTTTCACCTAATTTTGTTAGACCTTATATAAACGAAAATAAGAACTTTCAAATATTCTGAGTCACGTTGCATTCAAGTTTGGTCACGAGCCGTTCGTTGTGTCCATCGCGTTCATTGTGATATAATTAACAAAATAGAATTCCTGAGAACTGCTAAAAACACTGTCGATTTGATACCGATTGAATGGGGTTGTTACACAGTAAGGCTCCACATCTCATCTCACATCAAATCATTGGCAAATCAATCACACACGTCGTTCTTCTAGGAAAATAAATATTTTTCAAAGCAACAATGATTTAAAAACAATAATTGGCGCAGTCGGGTAACAAAATTCCATTCGGTTCAGCAACAACAATTTTTTTCTTAAATCCACAAAAAAAAATCTTTCCATGTTCAGCATAAAGCCATCCTAAAAGTAAATATAACGCAAGTCAACATCATCATGGAAAAAAAACTTTCTCCTACATAATTGGAGACAATCCCAATATGAATAATAATACGAATACCGTTTTGGCCTTTTACAAGAGTTTTTTAGGGGTCCGTAGTCAGGCCGTCTATGTCTATCACATTACTTTTATGCCAGGCGGCACACGAGCTTCATCCACAACGACAACTTGAAGCTAGAAGCGGCTGCTATGTGGCGGAAGCCTGCTTCAGCCACATGCGGTCGATGGTCAACACAAGTAGTCGGTGGCCGCCACATTTTTTTGTAAAGTTGATCAGGGCTGCAATCGCGGTAAATATTCGGTGATAGAACTGTTATTGGACTACGTACGAACTATAACTTTTGACACATTTGGTATTGCGCTAATCGCGGTACTGCTCTTGACAGACGTTAGAGACGTTTTGACACGCTCAGACGTTATTGGCTATCAGTTACATTAGAGTTTAGCGCGATGCGGAATTCAGTACAGTTGAATAGTAA
Organism: Agonopterix arenella; assembly: GCA_927399405.1. Lineage (NCBI taxonomy): Eukaryota > Metazoa > Arthropoda > Insecta > Lepidoptera > Depressariidae > Agonopterix > Agonopterix arenella. The sequence continues at coordinate 2,185,996 of OV656704.1, forward strand.
TAAGATTGCTATGTGATTACCAACTGACATTATATTAATAATTATTATAATTGTTTATACCTATATTTTAAATACCTAATTATTTTTTAATGAAACTCTGGACATTTTATTTTTTGATCAATAACAATGTGAAATAATCTATAGTACCTAGCTTATAAGATTATTGTACACCTCACTTTTTCTAAGGGTAGACTATATGTCACCATAATGTTTATTATATCAACACCTTGTAAATACTTACCTACCTATAGTTTTTCAATAAGGTACTTTGACTTTAACTTTGGATAAGAATAGAACTTCGATGTTTTAACTTAGCGCAATCTGGCTCCTGATCACATCTTGTCCTTCCAATGTGTAGCCATAGGCATAGCCACCTCTATTCTCTGGAAAAAAGCCTCTGTTAAGTTTTTGGCGCAGAACGTGTAAAGTGTAAAATTGTAAATGAAAATTGTCATAAAATCTGCGAAGTCAAAATAAATTACTTCGGAACACTACGCTGCGCCTGGATTGACATAAACTTGTTCGCATTTTCCTCCATCTTTTGGAGACAGGCGTTCTTTGAATACGAATCGGCCAATTAATGTGATGTTCAGACGCCAATGAACTTTTTGAACCGAAATATTAATGAATTTTCCGTTTAAGGTGGTTTCAGTCCACACAAAAGTTTGACGCACAATACGCGTAGACGGAATTAATAAAAGTAATATTTTATATGTGGAAAAATAGTTTAGAAAATCTAGTTGCCGCGTAACAAATAAAATTTGCAATTTATACTATAATTACGAAGATATAAAGCTTTTAAAATTTTATATGAAAAATTTCAAAGCTTTATATCTTCGTAATTATTTTATAAATTGCAAATGTTATTTGTTACGCGGCATCTAGATTTTCTAAACTATTTTTCCATATATACAAAATTACTTATATTAATACCGTCTACGCGTATTGTGCTTCAAAGTTTTGTATAAAATTGACCCCTCTGCAACCGCCTTAAGGAATTAACTTTAGAGGAAAACTTTGAGACTCGGTGACGTGTGGTTCCCGGCTTAAAATAGACCATTCCATTTACTATCGTGGGTGTCGCATGAGGCGAATATAGCGGCCACTTTTATGCAGTTTGTTTTCTGTGGGGATACTTATTCATTTGATGTACACACGGTGACACATCAAGCTATATAAAACCAAAATAAGCTGGCCGCGCGTTGGTCGAGTAACGTAAAATATCGCGCGTCCAGCTTATGTTGGTTTTTTATAGCTTGATGTGTTGACGTGTGTCGTGCTTGTGAACACTACAGGGTGACTAGTAGCTACGCGCGGACGATAACATCCAGAAGATTCTAAGTTTTTTTTTTAAAGATAAGAACCGTTTCCCCAAAACTCAATTTCCTCAAAACATCTCACCCAAAAAGTAATCAACCGAAGTGGCAATGACTACAAATAAATTCACAAAACATTAAATTTACAAGTAAAGGCGTTTTTATGGTCTATCATAAAAGCATTAACAGTAGGTCTATTCCCATTGCGGGAGTGTTAAAAGGAGGAAATTTTCAAATATGTTTCGTTTCGTACTTTACGTGTTTCGTGTAATAAAGTCTTGCGAAATAGCATCTTCGGGACGTGATGCGACTGTCACCTTATGAAGTTTGGATAGATGCGGTATTTTGTTTGAGTTGGTACTTTTGTCTAGCAAATACTGAAACGGTGAACTCAGACCATCAAACTGAACAACTTTCACTATGGAGCCTACCTCAGGAGACGTGAAGAAAAGTCTGCTGACCCATACAAAACTGCTGTACCTCCACGACTTAAATGTATGGGACAGCTGATTCTTTTTCGCGTTTCCTGAGGTAGGCTCCATAGTGAAAGTTGTTCAGTTTGATAGTCTGAGTTCACCGTTTCAGTATTTGCTAGGTTGTCACTTACACCCTGTATAGGGCTAGTGCCTATAATTTAAGCGTGATATTCTACTAACTGTAACGCTTACGTTATGATCTAAGACCCAACTACGTCACTGCGGTAAGGCTGAGGTGAGGGGCGGATGAACCGTCGTGCACTTTCACCTGCGCGAGCACAGCGATAACACTGCGTTTTACTACTTCTAAAATATTGTTCTGATTATTATTAAAATCAATAAATCTTCAGTGCTGTGATTGCTGTTGCTAATTAAATCTAAACGCAGTGTTATCGCTGTGCTCGCGCAGGTGAAAGTGCACGACGGTTCATCCGCCCCTCACCTCAGCCTTACCGCAGTGACGTAGTTGGGTCTTAGATCATAACGTAAGCGTTACATAACAACTGCCACTGCCACTTTTTGCGGGGGGCGAGGTAACATGAAATCCGCATTTTAGATTTTATTCCCCATAACTTTAGATTCTAATTTTGAATGTTAAAAATCATAAAAATTAGTCTCGTGTGTTCGTAGTTATTGTTTCGCAATTTTAAGCTGTTGTAGTATGGTAAAGGTACCTAAGCCAATGTAGTGTGCCTCGCGTTAATGACGTTTAGCTGCGTAAGTAGTTCGTAAGTTATAAATTAACTATTGATTGCATCCGTATCGAATATTAATTTTGGAAACCAACTATTTAGTCAGTAAGGAAAAATACTGGATATTTTAAGAGAATATCGACAAAGAAAATATTTTTTTTGTATACTTTAGTCACGTGATCGTAAACTACTGTGATTGGCCGAATGGTTGATGACGTCAACTGCATGTAGACAGTTGCGTTTAGAGTATGAGTGTCACATGCAGGTGACGTCACAATGACGTCACCTGCATGTAGAAAGAAAAGTTTTCAAGAAAAGCGTTTTTGCGGGATATTTAAATAATATTTTTTGTTTTCGTTTTTTTTGCACTATATGTTATGGAATGTAAAAGATACATTTTCGTGTCATAGTGTCCTTAGACATCAGTGATTAACGTAGAACAGTTTTTTAATACCTGTCAAATACCTTATTCTCCTGTAAGTAAGTAAGCCCTGGGTAGAAAAGGAGTTTCATATTCTTAGGCATACGGCCAGTGTATTCATCATCATCATCATCATCTTCCTAGATGCTGTCCCGTTGGGTAGCGGGGTCTTCTTTCTTAATCTGTTTCTTCCACTTCGCTCTAGCTTGAACATCGTCGATGGAGAGCTCGCAGCTGTCCATTTCCTTCTTTACAACATCAGACCATCTGAGTTTTGGCCTGCCTACGCCACGTTAACCTGGTAGGGTGAGGTCCATTGCTTTGTTGCCTATATAGTCAGGTGGTCTTCTTTTTACATGACCAACCATCTAAGTCGATTTTCTTGGATTTTGTCAGCTACGTCGCGGACTCCGAGACTACCTCGCATGAACTCGTATTGCCATATCAAATTCTCTTCTGCAACCAAGTCTCAAACATCTTTATACCGCATCGGAGGAACGTCTGCAGCTCGGAGCCCATTATTCGAGGATCAAATGGGCTATTCCGCTTCGGGCAACGCGACAACATTAAGCAAAATTTTATTTTCGCATCACTAATAAAACTTTTCGCTGTGCTGCTTATTAAATAAGATATGAAGAGATATTGAATTGTAAGATGATTGTAAGTATCTTTGTTTAGGGTTCTGTTCGTAGTCGTTTTTTTAAACATTTTTTTTTAACTTTCTAGCTTTCCTGTTCTAAACATTGAATAATTATGTATAAAACAGACAACCCTAACAAAATCTGTGCACCACGATCCGCAGTGCAGGGCTTGAACGGGGGGCATCGCGGTGCAGCACGCGCTCGGCACATGCTAAGTAAGATTGAGCCAATTCGCTTAAACGAGTGTTACAAAAAATGTTGGCTGGGTGTCGCCTCTAGTAGGTATGGTTCTTAATTATATTGTTTTGGTACCATAATAAAATACGATTTTGTAAAGGGTGTAGAAAAGCACCCTAGTAATATAGCCCAGTCATTTTACGAAGTTTTGTTGGTCGGGGTAGGGAGTAATACCAATGCACTCATTTCACTTAGATATTACAATATATATTATTTTTGAGCAATAAAACAGGCATTAAAGTTTGAAAAATGAGGTATTTATTAAAAAATACGAATGTATTTTTCAAAACCTTTTAAATAGACAGAAATATTCACACCATGTTTATAGTATGTTTTTTTTTTAATTTATTTAAATTTTACAAAAAAAATTATAATCTAGAATACACAATTTCTCTCCAAAACGTTTTAACCCACGTATTTTTTATAAAGTAAGTTCGTAATAAAAGCCAAAATTAGGTATGTAATATTTTCACTACATTATCATTTAGGTTAATAGAGATCTTGTACTTCAATAAAAGAAACCTTAAGGAGTTTAGCGGGAGATCCACAGTTGCTGCGTGACGTTATTCATCACACACTAATTACAGTGCAATAAAAAGTACAGTTACAGGGGTTACTTTCATTTTTGACTACAAAATAACATTATTTAGGAATTTAGTTTAATTCTTTATCGATAAAAATACAAACAATAGTAATAATGAGTGATACACAATAACAAATAACCACATACCCACTATCTGGCAAGGGCTTATCACGTGTTACTTTCGTATATTTATGGTTACAGTAAAAATTACAGATATAATTTTCTAATATCAATCTTCCTGCCTAGCCCTTCGACGGATTCTTAGGTTCGGATTTCACAGGGGGTTATACAGAACCACTAGGCAGGAGAAATAATTAAAATAGGTCATAATAATACATATACATACAATGTATAATGGTAAAGCCTTAAATATGTGCAAAAAACATTTTTTCTATCTAAATTTCAAAATTGTAACTATTGCTGACGTGATTTTTTTAAATTTTGGTACATTTCTAGGCTCAAATTGGCTCTTCAATATTATACCGAAAAAAAATGACAATTATTAATTAGTTCCAGCTCAAACCGTAAAATGACTGGGCTAATACTTAAAGAGGTGGTTAAGTTGAAAAATTTTTAGTATGGAGCTAATGTCCAGAAAAAATTAAATAAATATGTTGTATACAAAACTGCAACCGAACCTTCTCGATTTAAAACAGCAGCTTTTTAAAATTTTTATTTCAAACTATCGTTAACCCGCGACTTCGTCCGCACAAATTATACACCAGATTTTAAGTCAGATCATAAGCTATCAAACAAAAAAAGTTTCATCAAAATCGGTTCAGTAATTTTTGCGTGATACTCGTTCAAACAAACAAACAAACAAACAAACAAGCAAACACCCAAACAAACACACAAACAAACAGACAGACAAAAAATCCAAAAATTGGTGAAATGGAATCAGGGACACCTAAAAACCATATCGTAACTTTTTTTTTGTTAATATCTTCAATGTACAGACAAACTTCCTGTTACAGTTTTATAATAGTACAAGCGTTAACCCGCGACTTCGTCCGCACAAATTATATACCAGATTTTTAGTCAGATCATAAGCTATCAAACAAAAAAAGTTTCATCAAAATCGGTTCAGTAGTTTTTGCGTGATACTCGTTCAAACAAACAAACAAACACACAAACAAACAGACAAAATCGTATCGTAACTTTTTTTTTGTTAATATCTTCAATGTACAGACAAACTTCCCGCTACAGTTTTATAATAGTTTAGATAGATTTGTCTTCATAATAGAGATACTGCCAGACCAGAGTATTCAACTATACCATAAATTATGTCTAGAGTTGGTTTACTATATCCAAGCTTTTTCTATTGCTTTCTCCCGTTTTAATGGAGCTACGACGAATATTTGTATTTCCTACTCCTTTAAAAGAAAGAGAGTCATCTCCCAGGCTCCCAGGCTCGGATGCCTAGTGTTGCAAGTGGTCTCCGCTATTGTTCCTGGTTTACAGGAGTTTGATCATCCCCTTAAAAAAATGTTAGCATATTAAGAAGGACCCTATTTAGGTACATAGGACACTCCCTGCCTCCCACCTACTTTTTACTTCACCCCTTTACACTGGTTGAATCGTGGTTCCTCTTAAACAAATGCGTATTTGTGCTATATATGCGTATCTACTTGTATCATAATCATCATCATCAGCCTATAAATGTCCCACTGCAGGGCACAGGCCTACCCTCAGGAGGGTGTATGGGCGTTAGTCCACCACGCGCGCCCAATGCGGATTTGTAGACTTCACATACACATCAGAATTTCTTCTTCAGCATAATGCAGGTTTCCTCTCGATGTTTTCCTTCACCGTTTGAGAGCAGTCGGTATTACGTACATAAGTTAGAAAAATTGGTACATGGCATGTTGTCCATGTACCAATGTGAAGTCTACCAATCCGCATTGGGCACGCGTGGTGGACTAATGCCCACACACCTTGAGGGTAGGCCTGTGCCCTGCAGTGGGACGTTTATAGGCTGATGATGTTGTCCATGCGGATTCGAACCCGGACCCCCATTATTGCACAACGCGCCACAGACGCGCTCTTACAGGAGTTACTGTGGTGGAATTGTATGGAAGGCCTAGTAAATAAAATGTAGAGCTTATGTTTATCTTTAATGTATATAAGGAAGTAAACAGTAAAGATAATCTTCTTTTACCCCCGTCAGTCAATAACATTCACCCAAAGAAAATACATTTAATCATTTTGTTTTTTCACAGACACTAATTGAGGGTCCGAAAAGGAATTCATTACGTTAAAAGAAAATTGTTTTTTTCGTTGTCCTCCATTCACCCTTTTATTAATATGGAAGTGTTTTATTACTTTTGTTTTATTTCATGAGACCTCTTTTTTTTTGGAAAATAATGAATTAAAAACACCGAATCTGTAAGAGTTTCGGGTTTGTTAGGATAGGAGACTAACGCTCAGTTGCAGAAACGCTCATTAGAGTCAATCCTCCATTAAATCTATTGCTAGCATTTACTACGTCAACAAGATAAAAAGTGACAGCAAGAGATTTAATGGAGGATTAACTTTAATGAGTGTTTCTGCAACTGAGTGTAAGAGATGTGGCTACTTTTGTAGACTTTTAGGAAAAAGCCTAATGGGACGGTTGTTGTTTGAATCTGGGTTTCTGGCTATGCTTTCAATGTATAACAGTGTTGAAAGGGCAAATGTTGGAAGGGGACGGCCTAGACGTACATATACGGACAAAATTGGCGACGTACTTAAAATGGGCCAGCTCAGATCTATCCGAAACCGACTAGCATGCATGAAAGGACTTATAAATGTGGAGGAAGCTAGAGAGGTATCTCAGGATCGTAGCAGGTGGCGTTCCGTTGTCTCCGCCTACGTATTTTTATATTTAAGTGTTAAATAAACACAGGAACCTTCTGAAATAGTCATCATCATCTTAGCCGATAGACGTTCACTGTTGGACAGAGGGCTCCCCCGCAGATCGCCACAACCACTCGTCCTGTGCTGCCCTCATCCCAGGAGTATCCCTGCGAGATTGAATCTAATATGAAGAGATTCGTAGAAGAACCAGAGTAGCCGACATAGTCCTAAAGATTGCTAAACTGAAGTGGCAATGTGCGGGGTAAATTGCGCGCAGAACCGATGTCCGACTAGGCTGAATAGTTCTAGAGTGGAGACCGGCATACCGGAAAGCGCAGCGTGGGTAAGCTCCATACAACGTGGTCCGACGACTGGTGAAGGAGAAAGCGGCGGGAACCATTTGAATGAGTTTTGAGCAAAGCAGGTGGTCATTCTGACATAGTACCTACACAATATTGAAATTTTCTAAAGGGATGATCAGACTTCCTAAACTGAAGAGCTTAACTATTGGACACACCTACATTTTGACATTTAGGTCTAATACATAAAATATTCTAGTTTTGTATGGAATAGGTACCAAGCTAACTCTTTTATTGCTTTTATTTTCTATACAGGTGTTACAGAAGTAAAAAAAAAAATTGAAAAATTTAAGGGGATGGTTTAGACCAACAAACTAAACAACTTTCACTATGGGACTAATATCGAAATCGCGAAAAAAAAAATTTTTGTCCCATAAATTTAGCTCAAGTAGATCTGTAGTTTAGCATGGAACATCGCAATCGCATCGTCTCATGGCAATTATGGCAAATCTCCTCATTTTGGGGGAGGACTATGTCCAGCAGTGGACTTCTATCGGCTGATATGATGATGATGAAACATCCAATTTTTTTTTTCGCGATTTCGATATTGGTCCCATAGTGAAAGTTGTTCAGTTTGATGGTCTTAACCACCCCCTTAAATGTTTATTCGTATTTTTGTAACACCCTGTATACTAAATCTACAAAGAAATTTGTTTATTTTGATGGTATGATACCAGGCAAAAAATTCTGAAGTTCTGTTTTAAGCAGGTGTTGGTGGAGGAGCGAGAATGAAATGCGATTTATATCGATTATTTTATGTTCAAATGAAAAAGACCGTGACAGATTCAGAGAAAGAGCAATTGTAATTACATTTATGTTAGGTTACTTACAAATTTGACCATACAATAATTATCATCTGTATTTATAAGAACTAAACGTCAGTCAAGTTTTTCCAATTTCACCCGTATAAAATTTACAAACCAAGCACAAAAAAAGCATCATACTTTCCAATCCGTCACCCCAAATATCTCCAGTATTTATCCCTAATTATTTCACAGCTATTATTGAGTGAATGAACGAATGAATGAAAATAGCCGGTCGCAAACATGGAAGCTTTCGTTCCGTTATACGCCCCGGTCTTCCGTTTTGAAAACAGTCAGGAAATTGAAATGGGCGTTTCGTACTATATTGGCGCTTCGGCGTTTCCAATAATTTTCAGGATGTTGTCTGAGGGGCAATCTGCAGTTGAAAGGTGTGGATATGAAAAGGTGGCTAGTTTTTTTTTTGCTGAAATAATTTTTTTTACTACCAGCTTGAATATGCCTTTGACATAAAGAATAAGTTCACTTTCACGCTTATGGACGCTGCCAATAATAAAGTCATTTCATTTATTTACCATAATTTACATGTAACACAACATAGTGATGATCTTAAGGTTAAAATAAAATAGTTCAAATGTAAATTTGCGTTGAAAAAGCGTAGTAAATATATAATACTTATGTACATAAGTATTATAATTAAAAAAATGACATGCCATCGACTCGATAGAAGAGGTTCATGTCATTATACAGTTTTAAATCATTATCATCAGCTTATGTATACGTTCTATTGCAAGACACAGGCCAACCATCACACCCACTAGCCCAGTCATTTTACGGTTTGAGCCGGGACTAATTAATAATTGATATTTTTTTTTCGGTATAATATTGAAGAGCCAATTTGAGCTTAGTAATAGTTATCAGGCGGCAGAAAGGAAATACGTACGTAATTTAATTATGTATATTATATAAATAACATAGCTTAATCAGGTATGATGTACGATACAGAATGAGCCGAGGGACGGCAGTGCGCTCGCTTATAAGCGCCCTACCCCCACCCCGACACTAGAAAAATCGAACAAGTCTTGCAAAACAACTCGTGCCACAACGAGTTGGGTTTCAAGACTTTTTATTTATAACAAAATTATTTTAAAAGCTTATATTTGATATTCAATCATAATATTAAAAATTGTACAGTATATTTATAACTTGTTCATATAATTCCTTTTATGAAGATTGTTCTTAATCGTTTTATATAATTATACGAAAAAGGCATTTCCGAGTACATAATTTAAATAAATCTAACATTAGAAATGTACAACAGTTCCAATTCGGATGCTTACCTTTACCGTTTGAAAGCAGTTGGTTTATGTCTTTTTATAAATTTAATAATAAACAGATATTTAAAGGTATCGTATTGTTAGTTACTGGTTTATGCCGGAATCGTACTGCGGTTATACAAATCTGAAATCCATCAACAAACGCATCGGGGACGGTCCGGTACGTACTACCCATTATGTTTGGTCAGGGCTTGAATTAATGAATGAACGCTGCTCGCTGGACAGGGGTAGACTATTGTTTGTTTATGTAAGTTTAGTATTTACATTGTACATACTCGTACAAACATACAACTACGACCATTATCATGTCCATATCTGTGAACCAAAATCAGATAATAGATTATCTGATTTTGGATCATGTCCATATCTGTGAACCAAAATCAGATAATAGATTATCTGATTTTGGTTCACAGATATGGACATGATAATGGTCGTAGTTGTATGTTTGTACGAGTATGTACAATGTAAATACTAAACTTACATAAACAAACAATAGTCTACCCCTGTCCAGCGAGCAGCCTTATAGATAAGGTCTAACAAAATTAGGTGAAACTATTTTAAGGGGATGATCAGACCATCAAACTGAACAACTTTCTCTATGGGACCAATATTGAAATCGCGAAAAAAAAATCAGCTGTTCCATACAAATCTACTCTACCTAAATGTATGGGACAGCTGATTTTTTTTTCGCGTTTTCAATATTGGTCCCATAGAGAAAGTTGTTCAGTTTGATGGTCTGATCATCCCCTTAAAATAGTTTCACCTAATTTTGTTAGACCTTATATAAAAAACGTTAATGACAACACGACACTAATGTATGGAACAACTGCTTAGATAAATGATTCGCTGGAGCGCAACGGAGACCAATCATTTATCTAAGAACAGCAGTTTTTTTTCCGGTTTCAGTGTTCAACTCCATAGTGAAAGTTGTTCAGTTTGATGGGTAGAGTGGTTTTAAACCAATAAAATGGTTGTTTATGGTGGTTTTAATTGGTTAATCATACTTTTCCTTACACCCCGTATAATTCTTTACGTGTGCGCTTTAACTACTCTTTTTAAACGCATATTTGTAGCGAGGCTTGAAGAATATTGAAAGCCTCAGAATTGAATGATATGTGGTGGTCTCAGTCACAGGTGGCTTAATAGACAGCAATTATTTATGATGCCGATATTTTTACATAATTAATTGATAATGCAACAGTTACGCAGAGATTAAAAAAATCATCCGAATCCCAAACCAGATTAAATCTATTTTCGTCACAAAAATCTTACAATATTTACGTATTAAAAATACAGGATGACTAGTTGAGGTAACGACTTTTAAAAATGTAGGAAGTAGGTACTCAATCACTCGTACTCCTTGACTCCGTGAGCAAATGAAATTGAATTTTTAGAAAGTACCTACTAGTAAGTATTTAAAAGAGAATGAACGAAGCGGGGTAGGAAGAAAAAATCAGGTACAGAAAAAATTAAACCTAACATCGATTGGATATTTCCATACTTCATTAAATTATTTGTTACTGACATTCATTACAGTATTTTAAAGCTGACAAAATTTTTATTTACTGAATCGTGCAAATAAAGAAATTAACTCATAAATCAATCAATCAATAAATATTTACCATTCAAAGAATAATGTATAATGTAATATTTTTAAGGTGGTAAAATTTAAAATTTTCTAATGGCATTTGGAAATAAAATTTGTAATATTTTTATACAAATTAACATAATATAAAATTTTCTCAATATTATTAACATGAATTATCTATATTTGTATTAATTATCATCCATAAATGGTTCCAAATTATAATAACATACACATTGTGTGCCTCTGTACTTCAGAAGTCAAGTCACAGATTAAAATAAAATAGCGTCACGGCCTCGGATAGTGCCGTTCGATTGCGGTAAACCTATAAGTTGAGCAAAGAGCCTTCAAAATACTTTTGACAGCTTTTATAAGATCGTTCGGTCGGCCCCGTCAGACACAGCATCATAAGTTCTAAATTTATATGATGAAATGTATAAAATTTTAATGTAGCTCTTAATTTGCTACTTTTCATATAAAGTAATTGACATAGCTCAGAAAATTCGAAAGCTAAAGTGGCAATGGACTAGTTATATCTGCTGAAGAACTGAAAACCGATGTGTCAGAGTTCTAGAGAGGAGACCACGAACTAAAAAGAGTTTTGTGGTCCGCCATCTTCAACAGTGGATGATAATAGGCTGATGATGATGATATAAAATGTAAAAAAAAAACCAAATAGGTACAAAAATTGTTTTGAATCTTGTGTTGACAACTTTTCTCGGCCAGTTTAATTTTACAAAAGCATAATAATTTTTTTATCGAGTCACTCTGTATAACAACATTACACAATACAATATTCTATTTACTGATTAGAGATGCCCTTCCATCCTCCTAAATCCCTTACCGGATTAAATTTTGTTCAACATATTCTGGAAGCGAAAAACTTGTCCGAAGGGCATGTTCGAAGGTGCCCAAAGAATTAATTGGGTTTCGGATGAACCCTTGTACCCTTTAGTCGACAAAATCCGTTCAGCCCTAAACGCTGTCCAGTTAATTTCGTCCGACCTTGCTTGCTACTTTTTTCGGGATAATCCAGTATATTTATGACTCAGAAATTCTTCGTTGCTTGTGTTTATGGAGATTTTATATCAATTAAACGAGCTATGTAATTCGAAATGTAGGTACGCCCCCTTAGTACCTTATCAGAGCAAACTTTGGCAGTTATGTTTTAAATACATACAATCCATAAACGACTGTAATTTGTTTTAGAGTGGTCAGAAACATTTAATTTAACGCTCACATTTAGCAATGTGAGTTTCAGGATGGAATTACGTATCAAGTGGTGAGAGGAGTTCCGCAGAAACCTTTTATCCCTTAGTCGCCTTGTACGACACCTACGGAAAGAATCGGGGTGGTACATTCTAAACGGGAACCACACGGCTGTTTTAATATAAGAATTAATCTTGCTCGCAAATATGTGACGTCATGCAATAATTTCTCTCGAATTGTTTTGAATATGGCCACAGGTCTGGCACTCTATATAAATACAACGTTATGGAATTTAATGATGGCGTTTGTATACACACACTTTGTCCAAATTGTGTGTATGAATTGAATTACTGAAAATGTGAGTAAAGCTTTTTTCAATAGTTTCTTCAACAGTTTCTCTACCGAAGAGATAATAAATAAAATACAGGTGCGCGCCACTCTACGTTCCTTGCTCGATTCCCCTAATAGCCCAGTCATTTTACGGTTTGAGCCGGGACTAATAAATAATTGATATTTTTTCGACATAATATTGAAGAACCAATTTGAGCCTAGAAATTTAACAAAATTTAAAACAAAATCACGTCACCAACAGTTCCAATTTTAAAATTTTGCTATTATCTCGTTCTAAAAAACCTAGTGGTTATTTTTTTTGCTCATATTTAAGGCTTTACCATTATATATACTTCAAACATGGTGTAAATATTTTTGTCTACTTAGAAGGTTTTGAAAAATACGTTCAAATTTTCTAATAAGTACCTCATTTTTTAAATTACAATGCGTATTTTATTGCTCAAAAATAATTTATATTGTTAAATAAATGTCAAATGAGTGCATTGGTATTAATATTATTAATTTAAAAGCCTTCTGGGAGATACAATTTTGATTTCTACGTTGCGTAGCGATTTTTATTTTATTTGTTTTCAGATAGTCTTTTTGTCACTAAATGGTCCGGTTACAGTTTAAAAGTCCAATTAATAATCACTTCCCACCTCTCCTAACAAAACTCCGTAAAATGACTGGGCTAAAAGGCACACAAAAATACCAATTACCAATAATGCTTTATGAAAGATGCCCAACCACTTAGATTGACTTACACTAAACACTAAGTTAGGCTCAATATTTAAACATTATGCTGTCACTGTCATCAGAGAGGTGGCAATGAAAGAGCTTTCCTCAAAGGCAGCCTCAATACTAATTGCTGACTGGCTAATCATTCCACTACAGCACGAGTGATTGTCATCTGATATTATCTCATGCTGCCACGAAAAAGGGCTACAAAGTGCCCCCAGAAAGAGTGAGGTAAAGTGCGGTATCTGAAGTCAGAGAGGGCAGGGAGTGGCCGTTCTGTATGTAGAACTTTAAACTATTATCTATTCTGTGACACAGAGCATGTTAAAAAAATTAATTACAGATAAAAGTTTTATTTAAAAAAATAATCAGTTGATGGTATTTTAATATTGAGTATTTTGTTTATTATGGTACCCAATTACCATAATAAACAAAGATAAGTTTATAAAATATGTACCGTATACAAAACCGTACACTGTAAACCTATTTTTTATGGTATTTATTTTAGAAATGGTGGGATTTTCTTCGCACACTGTCACTTCAAATCGCTCCTTCGAGCATATATTAGTAACTCTCTCGATTAATCAACAAGCAATTTAATAATCTCTATACTTAATCTCTACTACAGATAATAATTTACATACTACAAGATTACAACATTCTCTTGATAATACATAATCTCAAATTATCATAATCTAAAATCACTACCTAATACAAAATTTCGCTCCCAAAATTTTCGAGCTCGTTTTGTTGTGCGAAACTTTAAAATTATGCCAAAAATCCTAAACACACAAACGACATTATATTGAAAAGAGATTAAAAATTTTACAGGCGTTTCACATAATTTTAATCCTTCACAAAGTTTATTAAATTGTGCTAAAATAAATTTGTTTTGTTGACAAACTTCTTTTGAAAGCCGTAGATTAATTTGATAGGTATTTGTGACTGGAAAGTAAGAAGTATTTTATTAGGGTACAAAACGGGATTTTGTTATTTCATTTCGGATACATTCATACAAATTCTTAGTAAACTTAAAATTAGTAAAAAAAAAACACTAAACAAACAGTGTAGTGACAGTGCAATGCCTTATCGAACCAGGCAAACACAGGGAATCATGTTGCAAGTTTGGCCGCGGGCGATTGTATCATTCGCGTTCGAGCTTGCCAAAAGACTGCGCCATCTCTTCTCATCACTGTGTTTTTGCTCTAAAACAATTCTGAGCTGCTGAGTATTGAGGAGCGGAGTTGCGGACAGTGTCTGTCCATTGACGCGGAGCGAGGCGGCGGAGCGAGCGAGTATTGTGGAGCGGAGTTGCGGATTGTGGGTGCTTGTTCACTGATGCGGAGCGAGGCTGCAGAGCGGAGAAACGGAGAATAATACATAATAGGCCCCGCTACGCCGCCTCGCTCCGCTGCCCCACTCCGCCGCCTCGCTCCGCAACGCGCCGGAAAAATTTTAAACTAGCTCGCAAATCCCTGTCCACTGGAGCGGAGCGGAGATTTTTTGCAATCCCATTGGTAAATATTGCTCCGTTTCACCCCTCCACAGCCTCGCTCCGCATCAGTGGACAGGTCCCACAATGCAGTGCAAGCATAATGTTCATTCATAAATAAAAAACCTACACATTCTCGTGACTATCTAACTACCAATCGCCATACAAAAAAAACAAAAATGGTTGTATACACCTAAGAAGTATTGTATTTTTTTAAATATTAATAACAAATAACCAGGTTAAGGTGGTTTCAGTCCATACAAAAGTTTGACGCACAGTATGCGTAGACGGAATTAATAAAAGTAATATTTTATATATGGAAAAATAGTTTAGAAAATCTAGTTGCCGCGTAACAAATAACATTTGCAATTTAAAATATAATTACGAAGATATAAAGCTTTTAAGCTTTTGTATGAAAAATTTCAAAGATTTATATCTTCGTAATTATTTTATAAATTGCAAATGTTATTTTACGCGGCATCTAGATTTACTAAACAATTTTTCCATATATACAAAGTTACTTATATTAATAACGTCTACGCGTATTGTGCGTCAAAGTTTTGTATAAAATTGACCCCTCTGCAACCGCCTTAATAGCTTTTGTCATTAATTTTTTATTTAGTCATAGGTTTGTAGGTATTCTTTAAATAAGAATAAAGATTAAAATCCACTGTCACAGATCTCAGTAAACAATAACTAAACCAAGGATTTTCGACAATACCTATGCCGGCTTCCTGAACTAAACTAATAGATACAAGATATTAAATTATTAACATTAACTGCCTCAGTGGTCTAAAGGTTAAGAGCATTGGCTCTCGACACGGAGGTCGTGGGTTCGATTCTCACGTACACGGACACCTAGTTATATGTCACTTTGTGCGTTTTTCCCCAGTTGGTTAGGACATTGCAGGCTGAATCACCTGATTTACTGAAAATGAAAATGATTCCGTGCTTCGGATGGCACGTTAAGCCGTTGGTGCCGGCTACTATCTCTGGTAGTAGTAATCGTTATATAAAAACCACGTCAGAGGCCGTAAGGCGGTATGGAAAAAAACTCTGACTCCAGGGCTCTGCCCACACGATAAGAAGTAGAATAACATTCAAATCAAAATTACTTTTACTACTGGTAAACATTTAGATATAATATCATGTACTATCTTAATAAAATGGTATGATATAACAATGTCAACACAGCATACTAGCCATAATATAATTTTTTTTTATAATAACATTATATTAAATAGTAAATACTTTGTCATTTAATAATATTATGTACAGTATAGGTACTTATACACAATATATTGGATATAATATTAGTTTTTTTTTTAGAAGAAAATTATATATTATCAAATAACTTTGTCACGTATATAATATTGTATGAGCGTCGGTGGGCGCGTTGCAAAGAGATATAGACACATGGACTATGAGATATGAGATATTTCAAATTCGCACGGACGACATGCCGTGTACCAATGAGTTAAAGAAGAGAATTTTCAGTTTGATAGTCTGTAAAATAATCAGCTGTTGAGTGCAATTCTCTAAGCGCAAACATCGGCTGTAACGTGGGCGAGCTGTCAAATCGGTGTGCGTTGTGTCAAAAACGCATACTGAATTGACAGCTTGACGATGTTACAACCGATGTTTGCGCTTAGAGAATTAGACTCCTGTTCCATACAAAAACCTACTCGAGCCAAATGTATGGGACAGCCGATTTTTTTTCGCGGTTTCGATTTTGTCCCACAGACAAAGTTTTTCAGTTTGATGGTCTGGTCATCATCTTAAAGAACCTTCAGCACAATAAGTTGAAACCTGTATATTAATATTATTATTGTTTGAACTGTCTACACGCACCCTTACTCCTACCCAATAATAATCCCTTTTATAATATTTGCGTAGAAAAAAAGTACTATTTCACATTATTCTCCGTAGGTATACTTATTATTAAGTATTTTTTCGTATCCCTTATAGAAACAATAAGCTTGTTATGAAGACGTCACGTATTTCAGCCTACGTGTGTCTCTTACAACGTAATGCTTTCAACGCTGTTTACTTGAAGGTACGATAAAATACCTAGCCTGTTGAAATATTTACATTGGCTGTATTGGATGGGTAAGGAGAGAGGTGAATGCAGCTTTGAATGCGTGCTTTAAAACTTTTATATATTCATCTTGTTTTTAGCCATTTCTGGTGAAGCGAAAAGGAGGAAAATGGGTGGTCCACATTGCTCGCAGAAAGAATAGCCGATGGACCGAAAAGTTCTTGAGTGGCGACCACGTATTCGAAGGTGCAGCGTGGTTAGGTGGACCAACGATTTTTAGTGATCATATAGCAAATGGGTGGTCCACATTGCTTGAAGAAAGGATAGCCGATAGGCCGAAGAGTTCTCGAGTGGCGACCGCATTGGAAGGTGCAGTGTGGTTAGGTGGACTAACGACCTTTTGAAGGCGGCGCGAACCCATTAGTTGAGAGCAGGATCGGTCGTTGTGAAGAATCTTAGGAACGCCTATGTCCAGCAGTGGACGTCTATCGGTTGAGATAAAGGGAAATATGACTTTTCTGCACTCTTAAGGGTGCTTTTTAATATGCTGACACTTTTTTAAGGGGATGATCAGACCGTCAAACTGAACAACTGTCTTTATGGCATCATCATCTTATTTAAGAGCTACGCTCTTGTCGGTGGAGTATTCGCCAATCCTGTCTCCTTTCCGCTGGTCTCTTGAGTTCTTGATACGATACGACATCAACCTTTTCCTTCACTTAGGCTAGATACCTAACTCTGTCTAGGTCTTCCTCTGTCTCTCTTCCCCTCTATCTTCCCATCCAGTTTGGTTTTAAAAAATTTGTCGTTTAGTATCAATTGTCTGATCATTTTTCCCAATTTTTTTTTTATTTTCTCTATGGCATCAACATCGAAATCACTAAAAAACAGCTGTTCGGTACAAAATACAATTGACAGACGTCATATTTCATTCCGAAACTTCTCTGACCAAGAGTGCGATTTTTGAATCTAATTCGCTGAGCTCAGCAGTTAAAAATGTCAAAATAACTATGGAGATATGCATCTTTCTACTTATGATTTGACTTTCAAAAATCATACTACAACGAGTGCGATTTTTGAAAGTCAAATCAGCAGTAGAAAGATGTATATCTCCATAGTAATTTTGACATTTTCAACTGCTGAGCTCAGCGAATGAGTTTCGAAAATCGCGCTCCTGTACTATAGAAACGCAATAGTAAAGATCAAGCGATATTTTTTCGTTGCTCCGTGCCCTGATATGGATGAAAAGACTTCACGATCGAGTTGGCTTCGCCGTTTGATTGCCAGTTACACTGCATTCCGACGAAGAAGTGTAAACAATGCTTTTGTTGACGAAAAGCTTTGTTTATTCCAGTGTGTACAGTGCACTAGTTTTCTCTGTTTGATTTTGGCATACCAAAACGTTTTTCGTTTAGCAAAAGCATTGTTTGTATGCAACTTTTAGTAAACATGGCCCGTATTGCCGGTCTGAAACACGTTAGTTGCACTGTTTTGGCTTAACCACAGAGTACTATAAACTGACATAAAGGTCATCATCATCAGCCTATCATCGAGCACTGATGGACATAGACCTCTCCAAAGGCGCGCCACAACTGCTTAACTGACATAAAGGTCATCCATACAAAACTGCAATGCTCCATTAACACACAAATTACAAAACAACAACAACAAACAACAATTAAAAATATGTTCTAAGGTTTCAGAATATCTCTGACTACCCCCTCGGGGAATATACAACGTGTTAATGAATAAGCGCAAAACCTCATACACCCCAACTGATTTATAACAAAATAATTAGATTGAAACAATAATTTCATTATTTTGATAGTTAAAACTTAAAGTTATTCGCATTTTAAGTTTTGTGGCAAAAATGATTTGTTATCATTTCAGCAATGAATGAAAGTGCTGATGTTCTTATGGATATATTTTAAGAAGTTTGTTATGGTAGTGAGTAAGATAAGTGTGCCCGTGCGGTGGGTTGACATCGGGTTCAGTAAATTTGAAATTTTACAAACAAATTATTTAATATTTTGAAAAAATTTACATATGTTGAAACCAAGATAATTCAATTCTGCTCTCGATTCTAAACAAACTACTTTCTAGTTTTGCGTTAATTCATTAACACGTTGTAGTTGTGAGCATATGATATGCTATGCAAATTACAAATAAAAGGTATCTTCCAAAGCGCCCACTCGAGGCAGAGTACCTAGGAGAATGGCCGCATTGCCTCTTTGTATGGCTAAACTTACTCTTTGGGCAAAATAGCTGCCAGCCCTACTGTCAATATATAATTACAAGGCAAAATGTATATTGTTGTTATATTATAGTTATTTACCCTGTATATTCATCACATCACAGCATACACATACATACACACAGGACAGGCACAGTTTAATATAGTTTCACACGAGATTCCATTCTTTCAAGCGAAACATTGCTGGGGTTAAAATAGTCCCTCTTGGCGACTTAAAAAATTCTTTTGTTCTTAGAAAGGTTCGCATAATTAAAATTTAAGCCGTGGCAACGGGCTTAGCAAAAAAAGTTACAATGCAGAAAATTTGCGCGGCAAAAAGCCGTGATATTTTAATTCAAACTCTAAAGAAGAGTGGTGGATGCGCATGTTATTTCGGCCTCAGTCTTAGAGAGACCGTACATCAATGAAACTTAGCAATATGTGTAGAGTGATATAAAATTTACAAAAAAGTTAAATGGTTGTAACCTGCAGAAGTTGGAGGAAAGGTGTTAAGATACCTTTTGAATTAAGTATGTGAACCTCATAATCTTTCTCATTAGACAGTATACTCAGTCTAGTACATTCGTGGTTTCTATTTAAACGAATATTCACGAAATTAGTCTATCAATTTAATGAAACTAAAGACGTTCTTTAACGAGCCAAAAATACTATAGATTACGAATTATCAAATACGAATAATAGTGATCATAATCGATGAAAATTCTGCTTTTTGGCTGCCTTGTCCAACTTTTTAGTAATTTTCAATTTTGAATCCACAGTTTTAGAGATGTAAATTTTTTTCCAAAAAAATCCTTAATTTATCTGTTTTAAATAATGATGACTATCGATCAGGATTGCGATTTTTGAATCTCATATTAATTTTGGTAAAAATGACTGGGTCCAAATTCGCCATCCTCCTTTTTTGGTCATTCTGAAGTAATTGCTCGGCAAAATTCCTTACGTTTATAAGGGTTAATTTAATTTATCTGACAGTGTCTGAGAAATTAGGTTTTATTTTGTTAGTCTAATTACCTTTTTGTGTGCTACGAAACTTATGCTACGAAAATTCGTAGCAAATTACGAAAAGCTACGAAAGCGTAGTACGCATACAAACATAATCAAGTATAACTTTCAAATCAACTTGAATAAAATAACTACGATAGAGTGCATTGCGGTTTTAAACGTGTAATAGACCATCCCATACTGTAACCCCTAAATATAGGGTGGTTGAGTTAAAATAACTGGGACGGATTCTGTAAACACTTTAACAATTTTTGGGGCTGGTTCATACCATCAAACTGAACTACTTGTACTGTGGCAGTAAAATACATCTCTATCGGTGTAGGCATCCCATACCATGAGTTAATAATGTGATATACTACACTGGTTTTACTCCTATTTTCATTGTATTGAATTTCATACAGCGACCGCTTCTAGGTGGTGACCACAGATCACAAAAACTAAAGGGAGATGTGAAAAGGGGGCGGGGCCAGTGTCGCAGCAATATGCGCAAAAACAGAACACATTGCTCGCGACAGTAAGGATTCAATATATTATGAGGCTGAAAGCCAGTCGAGATATTATGTTACAATGCTTGCGTAGTACTAAAGATTATTCGAACGTTGAGTTCTGATATCGCAATGGATAATGAGCACATTCAAGCTAACAAAATACTTTCTATCGCGTGGTACTGGTGGTAATGCGACACTAGGTTTCATACTCAGCGTTGGTTGGCATCTCTCTAGATCTTAATGCTGGTGACTTTGAAAAATTCTGAAGTAAAGTAATAATTCTTTATTACAAAAACAAGCCCGTCACCATCGATAAAATGAATTACTGCAAAGGTCAAGTCCAAGTTGTAGTGGTCCACATACACTCAGTTGCAGAAAAGCTTATTAGAGTTAATCCTCCATTAAATCTCTTGCTAGCTTTTACTAAGTCAACAAGGCAAAAAGTGACAGCAAGGGATTTAATTGAGGATTATCTTTAATGAGCGTTTCTGCAACTGGCCGTTAATCTGTTAATGTCAACGACTTTGCTCCAATTAATATACCATTTAGTTTGACCGTGACATGTCTATGGCACCGAAAAGTCAAACAAATGATATGAATCTAATACAAGAACAATAACATATAAGGCCTGTTTTTATGCCTTTTGTGTTTCCTGATTGTTTGCTCTCTGTATACTATGTTTTTTGGTGTCAAATAAAGTATAATTGATTGATTGATATAATTAAGATCATCATCTCAGCTGATAGACGTCCACTGCTGGACATAGGCCTCGCCCAAGGATCGCCATAACGACCGGTCCTGCGCTGCCCTGATCCAACGGGTTCCCACCGCCTTCACCAGGTCGTTGTTCGTCGGAAGCCTACCCACGCTGCGCTTTCTGGTAAGCGGTCACCACTCGAGAACTCTTCGGCCTCATCGGCTATCGGTTCTGCGAGCAATTTACCCAGTCCATTACAAACATTACAAAAACAAATTCGTAATGATCCGATAAATTTAATTTTTTAAATGTAATTTGATAATTATACAAGGTGTAAAATTAAATGGAACACTTACTTCATGGGGTGCTTCAGACCATCAAACGGAACAACTTTATCTATGGGACTGATATCAAAATCGCGAAAAAAAATCTGTTGTCCCATACATTTCAGTCGATTTATGTTTGCAGTTTTGTATGGGACAGCGGATTTTTTTTTCGCTATTTCAGTGTTGGTCCCATAGTAAACGTTGTTCAGTTTGATAGTCTGAAGCACTCCTTTAAGTAAGTGTCTCATTTGATTTTACACCATGTATCTTGAGGTATAAGCATTGTAACGACGCGGATTGTAAATGTCGCGAGTCGCGGATTCGAATCCCGTAAGGGACAAATATTTATATGATGAATATAAATGTTTGTACCCGAGTCATGGATGTTTGTATCTATATATGTATTCTATATCGTTGTCTAGTCACCATAATACAAGTACAGGTACTTTAAATGTGACTAGATAATTTGTGTGACAATGTCCAAGATATTTATTTATTTACGAGCGTTAACCCGCGACTTCGTCCGCAGAAATTATATACCATAAGTTTCATCAAAATCGGTTCAGTACTTTTTGCGTGATGCTCGTTCAAACAAACAAACAAACACAAACAAACACACGAACAGAAAATCCAAAAATTGGTGATATGGAATCAGGGATACCTAAAAACCATATCGTAACTTATTTTTTGTTAATATCTTTAATGTACAGACACACTTTTGTTACAGCTATATAATAGTATAGATTATTATGTTTAGTCCAGGTCACGAGTAAATTAAAAAAAAAACAATTTTTTTTCAATGCCATTTACGTTGTAAGGGTCGAAAAAAATTGTTTTTTTTTTTTCTGTTTTTGGATTACTGTTATCTGTCTTAATGCTATATTTCAATTGAATAGTTGCAATAATGAGGGAATAATTGAGGCGGGGCATACCGACAGACAGAATCATACAGACATACAGAATAGACGATAGTATAAGGGTTCCTTGTTTGACCACGGAACCCTAAAAAGAGTAGGTATGGTAATATCGTTATCATTAATGACTACAGAACCTTTTACTTCACTCGGCCCGACATGCACTTGACCGAGTTTTAATTTTATTTTGGTAGCATAAAATAGTCGCGTTAAGCCAGCAAAAAAAAAAAGTTTGTTTATAACAAAAATAGTAAACTACACTCGCATTTTCAACAGACAAACAGTACGTCAACGTTATTATAAATGAGAGTGTTTTAGAGTTCCTTATCAAAGTAATAAAACCCATGAAAATTATATAATGTTGAAAACGACACATATTTGAAAATGCAATAAAAATCCGCTATTTTATACGTTTTGGTCAAGTTGCTATTGACATTTTTTTTGGAACAGTGTTCCTAAGTCTGTCGGAACAGTCGATTTTTCGCGTTTTCGTTTTTGGCTCTATAGTGAAAGTTGTTCAGTTTGATGGTATAAAGCACTCTGAACATATTTAATTTTACAACCTGTACTTAGAAATGCATAAAGGATAACGTCCAATTCCGTTTCGCCTCAAAACTGGTAAATTTGAACTTAAATTTTAAAAGAAATGGTACGATAGAAAAGGATAATTTTCATTTTCTCGGGAAGTTTGATATTTCTCCTATTTTGTGTATAATTTTAGCTATCATACTATTTGTATGTATTCTTTGATCATACTTGTAAAATGCACCTTTTCACTCAGGGTTAATTGAGGTTGATTAATTAAATGAAACACAGATATAGTTTTCACTAGTGAATGTGGTCAGCGCACGTCCGCACGGCACGGAACGGTGAATACCGAGCGAATGCACGATAGATATTGACCACAGACTGCGCGTGCCGATAGATGGCGCTACCATTGCTTTCCACATTAACTACTCTTTATTACTGTATAGCAATAACCACATCACTCATTCGTAAGTTGTGAAAATATTTGAAACGAATACACTTCGTCATGTGGGCAATGCCTTTTCAAAACTATTATTTATAATACAGAACCCACATTTCTTAAAAACAATTCACGCCAAACATAAATGTTTTTAACTCGGCTAATGGCTATAAGCACGCACGATGAAGGAATGTTTTTGGAAAACTAACAAACTAACGTAAATTATTTATTTTGTTTGTTTTATACCACTCAGTCACAAATGGGACATTATTCACTAAGTATATTACGACTTTTCTAGTTTCCGAATGGTTACACTTACGGTAGTAATTATAGTCATCTGTGGTTACATTATGTCAGGCCAGGTATCCCTAGTGCAAGCGTCTCTTTCCTACAAGCAAACGTTTGCAATTAGCCATCCCGCTTCAATTGAAAGCTAGATCGCAAAAAAACGTATTTTTCATCAATATCTTTTCTCTTGGGTGTTTGAGGTACAAACCATCGGGTAGAATCTTTGCTATATTAATTACCTTTCAAATGATGGTATATTCAGAAGAAATGGTGTATGGTGATTCTTGTAAAACTGGTTATAATTCTGAAATCGAACTTACTTTGGTCCTCTTTTCTATCAAGAAAATTTAATTGAATCATGTTTTCAACGGTTAGATTCACTGCAGAAAGAACGAATCTACACTAATATTGGAACTATATATATTAAATGTAATAATTTGGTTATCATAAACAAGGCAAAGTCGGATAGCAGCGGAATTTGTGTTTTTAGAATATCTCAATTTAGTCGTGAGCATATAAATATGTAGGACATTGTCAAACAAGTTATTTAGCCCCATTTAAAACACCAGAAACTAGTCTAGACTTTTATAATTATGATTACCAGACAAAATAATGATGGATGTTGTATTTATCTTGTATGGTATATACAAGATAAATACAACATCCATGACTTAGGTAAAAATATTCGTTTTACCATACAAAGAATCGTATCACAGAACCGATAGCCGATGGGACGGAAGAGTGCTCAAGTGGCGACCGCGTACCAGAAAGCACAAGGTACACCGACCACAGCAGGCAGGTTGACTACAGGGCCTCTACCCGTACATTCGAACTTCGCAACCGCGTGAACGTTTTCGTTCCAATGTCAACTCTATTACAATGAAGTTCGGCCCGAAACGGTCTCCGTCCGGGTGCAGGGCCAGACTTAGCTATCGGGTCGTCAAATGATTACGTAATAACACGTAACAGTAACAGTGCAATCGGTTGGTGTATTAACCAATTTTTTTTATCCTATACCATATCCTGGTCTAACGCAGTGCGATTGCGGCGAACCTATCCAGTCCACGGGACACCTGCTAGAATGTCCCTTGTGCTCAATCACCTGCACGAAAGAAGACCTCAATAAAGCTACAGCTACGCTGTCAGGCTCGCTGAACAACTATCTGGCCAATAATAATAACATATAAGAGAGAAATGTAAATGGAAATAATGTAAATTTGATTAGATTTAAGACTATGATTGTAAACTTGGTAATTAAGTAACCACTAATGTTGCTATACCTAAAAGAGTCTCATGATGTACTGCAAACCCCTCATACTTAACACATGAAAGCAATAAACTATTTTGAATTTGAATAAAATATAGAAACACAATAGTAGAACAATTGACACGAAAAGAAGAAGAAGATTCTATAGCATAGCATATGCTCACGACTATATTCCCCGAGGGGGTAGTCCGAGATATTCTGAAACCTCCGAATATCCACGTTTCACTAGTACCGAAATTCTGTCCAGTGTGACGGGGAGTGAGCCCGTCGCCACTTAATTATATTCAATCCTTAATAATTATATTTTTGACTCGACCTGTCGCTGTCGTTTAAAACAAACTAACTTTTCAGCTATTATGATCTCTAAAGAAAATTAGTTTATTTTATAGTTAACACATAATTTTAGGTTCACGCCAAGTCAGTTAATATAATATCAGAAATTTGTTTTTTCTTAAAAGCTAATTGTTTACCTACAGTGTGCTGTTAGAAGCAAACGAAATTTGTTTGAGAACCAAAAGCAGTGTAAACATTAATTTTTATTTTAGATCAAGATATGGCATGAAACCTGATTCTATTTTCAATGGTTATATTATAAAGTATCTATAATACTTATACATTGCATTTCACATGAAAAAATAATCTAATATTATTATCTAAAGTAAGATTTTTTTATAAACATAAACTGGTATCAATTCGTGGACGACTACAGAATTAGGTCTTTATACGAATTACTATATTTTTACTCAATCGGCACGCTACTCATACCCCACAATTCTGCCTTCAATTGATGAAGTTTCTTTTTTTCGTAAGAAGGAAACTATTGATTCTTTTATATAAATTATGTTACTTGTAAAGTCCACAGAACCGCATTGTCAGCAATGTTCGTACATTTTGGACATTGCAAAGGCAGCTTTTAGAAAAGTTCGCAGTTTTATCGGTTGATCCGTACTTTTGTAGGTCTAGAAATATTTCTCGTTTTTTGACCCATTTTCCTTAGGGAAAGTTGTTTTATTTCATTATCTGAATAGACCCTTAAAATTTCTCTATTGTAATTAAGAAATAGTGGTGTAGAATGATTCCTCGAAGAGATGCTTTTTGAAGTGACGTACTAAATCCCCGTTAGATCCAGTAAGCCTTGGAAAATGGACAAGTATCAAGGATCGTTTGGCACATATCTTTATTGCATTAGCACGTTTCACCTTTTTCCTATAAATCCACTAAATACGCCAAGTTTGTCTACATTATAATACATATTTTCCGTCTTTCTAGCCCAAATATTTTAATGTAAACAGCCCTATTATAATAAAGATCACAGTAAAAATGCCGGCCCCTTAGTTCTTGCAAGTTGTAAAAGTTAATTAGTCAACAGTAAAAGAAATGATATCAAAACAAGGCGGTTTGCGGTCGCTGCCTGTCAACAATTTCCGGTTTTTAGGGTATCTTATTTATCCAGGATTGTTGAGCAAAGGCCTCTTCTTTTTATTGTGCCATATACCACGGTCCTGTACTTTTTATGATCCATAAAGTCGGTAGTGAGAACTGAGTACTTGGCTTAAAAGTATTACCTAATATCCAAACTACAATAACACAATATGCACAAAAAAATTCATGTTAGGACATTCGAGACAAAATACTGATCAGGGTTATTTTTTAAGCAAAAAATTACAGAACAATTGAAGCACGCTTACAAAAATCAGGTGGAGGAACATACTAGCAAACTCTCTGATCGAACACATCTTTGGGGTAGACAAAGTGCTACTCACAAACTACTTTATCTCATCACACACAATATCCTGAAAAACAGCGCTGCTTACTGACCCAAGATTACAGCTATCAAACGTAGATTGCTAAACGCCCAGCAAACAATTTGGTCTTATTAGGCCCCCATTTATATGTCTATTTTGACTTATAAAAGTTATATTACTGTAATTTCGTCATATACTGGTGCTTTATATGTCTGATGTTCGTCTATACGACACCTATACGACCAAATTCGTATTCGTTTGTATTGAAAGACAGCAAAAATAGGGAACATATTCAGACCTTTGTATTTTGGAGTATTTTGGAGGTCTAATATTTCACCCATAAGTTCGTCATCATAAATTATAAGCCAAAAGCTAGATATAAAAGGATTTTTACAGAAAAACAACTGCACTGAATTTAGGACCGTGTCATGACCGCAACCGCGTACCGTGTTGGTTTGGATTACACTTTAAGAAGTTAAAACAGTTATTCAGTCAACAGTAAAAGTAACTCAACTTTTCAAAAACGGAAGATCCATAATTACGCCCAATTAAAATTTCCATATTCTTATTGACTTTCGAAATTTCTCTTTTCAAGAAATCTTACTCCTGAAGTTAAGATGGGAATGCACTGGTCACACTGCGCTTATTAATTTTCTCTAGACGGGAAAACGGCCGGTGGACCAAGGGTGACCAAGGTAATATCAGAGTGACGAAGACGGGGACGGAAGTCAGTGGGAAGACCACAGAACGTTGGTCTGATGACATTGTGAGGGTGATGGGGTCGCATTAGATCAGATTAGCACAGGACCGTGAGGAATGGCGCAATAAAAGAGATTCTTATGCCTAACAGTGGGTGGATTCTATTAATTTCTAGAAGTAGGTACATAACATTAATTTGTCTCTTTGATATATTTTTATTACATGTATATGGGTTTGCTTTTGACCTCCATCCAGTCTTCAGGACAATTATGGGGTCGAAGATGTAGAGAGCTTACCCAGAAGAAACATATTTAATCGTAATTTAAAGGAATGTAAGTTGTAAGCTTTCGGAAATACTGAAGCAGAATTTTCGTTAAGCGAGCGGTTTACAAAATACTGAAGCTTAGCCTTATGCCCATCATTATTATCATAAGCTTCTAACATCCCCACTGCTGGGGCACTGGCTTATATACCCTCAAAGAGCGTCAGTCCACTGCGAGTGGATCCCAATGCGGATTTCGAACTTCACATACGCCACAGAATATCATCTTCAGAGTATGCAGATTTCCCCATTTGCCCTTTTAAAAAAACCGGCCAAGTGCGAGACGGGACTTGGACAATCCCTAGTGCCGTATCCTATAATTAGGTATATTAGGGTAGTTGACTGTATAATAGTACATTATGGTACAAGTGTGTAATGTTGGTGATTACCGCTGAGGCGTGAGTCTTAAGAGAGCCGAGGACGGTAATCATCAATACACACGTGTATCATACGACGTTTTTCAACACACTTGTGAAGAAAATAATAATAAAAAATCATTTTATTTAGTAAATAAAAAGTTTATTTAGAGAATTTATTTGTACTATTGAATATGATCTTTTTTGTATCAAAACTTTTTTAAGAACAAAGCAACTCAAGAACTCAACCAAGAAGTTTAGATACCTACTATAAAAAACCTATAACTCACTTGTGAATAATAGTAATGAAAAAGTCACAGTTTGATTATAGGTGTCATTATGTGCCTAATTGCGGTGAAATAAGGGCCATTTTATGAGCAAGTGTGTTGAAAAATATATATTTTAGTTAAATCTTACCAGTAAAAAAAGTTTGAAAATAACGATACACAGGGCATACAACATAGGAAGGGCCATCTTTGCGCATGCGCACACTGTTCATGAGGCCCCTCAGTTCCTACGTCTGTTTTGTTCTATTGCCTGTTGTTAACAATCCTCTATCTCAGGGGCCACATTTATTAAAGTGCGCACACTGAAATATGATATACTATAACATATTTATATAATAGCAAAAAGTTATGCTATTTATATACAAACGTTTGGTTATGTGCTACAAAACAGTTTGGGAGTCACTAAAGTTCGGTTATATTAACAACACATTTTTTTTCAGTGCAGGGCCCCTAATTGGCCTATGATGGACATAAGGTATAGCATGGAAACGCGGTATCAGAAAAAACTGCTTTATCCCTGTGTGTCCCCACCTGAATCCCCATTGGGATTATTTAAAAAAGTCTTACTTCTAAAACGCTGCGGAAATCCGCCCTAATTGGGGACATCTGGCCCTTCGCATTACATTTCTCTAATCTTTTGTATGAAATTAAATTACTGACAGTGTCGGTGCGTTTTGAATTTTTTACGTAGTAATGTAGGATGTTACGACTATTCTATTTTGAATGAATGAATGAATGAATGAATGAAATATACTTTATTTACACCAAACACATAAATACAGTACAGAGCAGGTCACAAAAATAATTATGGTACAAATAAGGCGGTCTTATCGCTAAAAAGTGATTTCTTCCATACAACCTTGGGGTAGAGGAAATATCAACTAAGAATACGGGTCGGTGTTACAAAGAAAAATAAAAAAAAACAATGATATAAATACCTAACATAAATAGATAAACATAAAATTCTTATTTACATAATAAATAAATAGATATTTGTTATCATAAATACCTATTATAAACATAATATATAATTATATATATTATATATATATATAAGGTCTAAAAAAATTAACTGAAACTATATTATCTGCTATTATCTGCTGTCCCATACAAAACTTCAAACATAAGTTGACTCAAATGTATGGGACAGCTAATTTTTTTTTCGCGATTTCGATATTGGCCCCATAGAGAAAGTTGTTCAGTTTGATGGTCGGATCATCCCCTTAAAATAGTTTCAGCTAATTTTGTTAGACGTTATATATATTATATATATATATATATATATATATATATATATATACACATATATCATACATGCTACAATACCACTTAATTTACTAGGACTGATTTAGAGGGGAAAAACTAGCAATGGAGAGGGAGGGAGGGAGGTGGAGGGAGAGGAAAATCAGGTACAGAGGTCCAGGAAATGTGCTTTGACTTTCGACTTAAAAACTGATACTTTGGCTTTAACTGTAGAAATATTAACATTTGCGTATTTTGGGGTTTTATGGTGGAATGACGTGACAATAGGTAAATAATAACATACATCTAAACTATCTTAATAAAATATACAATAAGTAATTAAAATAAAATTAAAACTAACAATCTGAAAACCGTTTTATCAGTCAAAAAGCCCGCCCCGGGTCATACCGGATGCAAAGGTTCCCATGACGCTTCTCGCGTTTCCGCGTTGGATGGCGATGGACAACCTTTACATCAAGTAGTACCCAGAGCGAGCGTCGTTCCCCCTCTCCTGGAGTCGACGACCAAGCTCTTTGACAAAACTCAAAGCTTCAGACCCCCAGCAGCCCGTGGTCTCAAAGGCCAGAGGCACGAAATAATATTGTGGTACCAAGTTGCAGTAAATGTCCCGCTAGGTAAATTAGATATTAACCAACGATAATAAATTGATACGGTTTAATTTCTACTCAATAAAAAATTTAAAAAAAAACAGAAGAATACTGCCCTAAAATAGTAATTTACAAAAATTTTCACAACTTTTCAATTTCTTTTCAAAAAATGGTTTTAAAAGTAAAAAAGAATCTCAAATACTTATAAAAACGAAAAAATATAAATCATTCTCCATGGAACTTGGACAGAATCCAGGAGGTAATCTTTATAATAAATACGCAGTAAATTATTCGGCAACAGGTGCCGTTGTATTATTTTCGGATAGTAGCAGCAGCTTGGCTGTTGGTCCTCTATAATTGGACAAATGAATTATAGCTCTTAAATTCAAGGGCACAAGGTTAAGCCTTGAAAAGAAATAACAATAGGAAAATATCTTTAGATCTTTAACAGAGAGTGCGCTTTTTCGCACCGAATGTGTAAGAGAGTCATATCGATAGTTTCTTTCTTTCATGTGTGATACTATTGCGTGCGAGCAAGACAGGAATACTGAAATATCGGCCAACTGGTCAAAAATATCAACCATTCTTGTTCTTTATGATCGAAATTTTGCAAATGTCTGAGAAATGCCGACATTTTGTTAGGTTCGCGGATAAGTATTTTATTTTACCCCATCCTCGTCGCCAGTGAAGAGGAAGGGAAGGAAGGGAAGGGAAGTAATAGAAACAACCTCTGATGATGTACGACTAGTTTATTAAAGAACTGTCATTCGCAGGCACTTCAAAGGTAGGTGGATCGGCGCGCAGGCACGATGCGTAGATATGTATAGGTATACAAGTAGATAAAAGCGTCGGTGGCGCGTTGCGGAGTGGTATGGACACCCAATTATGGGGGTCCAGGTTCCAATCCGCAAGGACAACATGCCATGTTCCAATGAGTTTTTCTAACTTATGTACGTAATACCGACTGCTCTTAAACGGTGAAGGAAAACATCGTG
The DNA here is from genome assembly GCA_927399405.1 of Agonopterix arenella. Classification (NCBI taxonomy): domain Eukaryota; kingdom Metazoa; phylum Arthropoda; class Insecta; order Lepidoptera; family Depressariidae; genus Agonopterix; species Agonopterix arenella. The sequence goes on from OV656704.1 coordinate 2,217,503, forward strand.
AGGAAACCTGCATAAGCTGAAGAAGAAATTCTGATGTGTATGTGAAGTCTACCAATCTGCATTGGGCACGCGTGGTGGACTAATGCCCATACACCCTCCCTGAGGGTAGGCCTGTGCCCTGCAGTGGGACATTTATAGGCTGATGATGATGATGATGATACAAGTAGATACGCATATATAGCAAAAATACGCATTTGTTTAAGAGGAACCACGATTCAACCAGTGTAAAGGGGTGAAGTAAAAAGTAGGTGGGAGGCAGGGAGTGTCCTATGTACCTAAATAGGGTCCTTCTTAATATGCTGACATTTTTTTAAGGGGATGATCAGAACGTCAAAATGAACAACTTTCGAAATGAGGAAAGGAAATCGCTGAAAAAAAATTCAGCTTTTCTGATGAGGCTATCTCGTCGTTGACTCGTAGATAGCTCCGTTAGTTAGTTGAAATAGTTGTAGTTGTAGAACGACGGTTGTTGCAGCAAGGAGTTGAATCACACACTCGTCCAACAGTTTTATAGTTTACGAGCGTTAACCCGCGACTTCGTCCGCACAAATTATAAACCAGATTTTAAGTCAGATCATAAGCTATCAAACAAAAAAAGCTTTTTACTTTTTGTGCGTTTGTTTGGGTGTTTGTTTGTTTGTTTGTTTGAACGAGCATCACGTAAAAACTACTGAACCAATTTTGATGAAACTTTTCTTGTTTGATAGCTTATGATTTGACTTAAAATCTGGTATATAATTTGTGCGGAAAAAAACGCTCGTTATTAATAAAACATTCTCTTTTAAAGTTAATTTGTTACACGTTGTGTTATATTGTTTTTATTTTATCGCCTTATTATAAATCCGTCCTATTTTGAGAGAAAATAGAATTATAAAGTTTGAACTAGTTCTCGGTAAACTAAAACACAATAATGTGCGTGTTTAAAGCAATAAAGCTGTACATGCTCACGTTATTTTATGAGGCTGTTTGTTCGAAAAAAAAAAGAAACAACAGTCGTAATAAAAACATAATTTTTTTTTCAAACCTCTACGTGTTTGATTCGACGCTGATAGTTTAATATAGGTTATTGTTTTAGATTTCTTGAAGTTAAAGTGTACATTTTTTCTTGATTATTATCAATTTCGAATTAGAATAAAGTTTATTATCAATTTTTCACAAAGTTTTTTTTATCAAAGTTTGCCATCAATTCAAACCGCAACGACTTAAGGCTCTTAGTACGAGCCTTAACAGGACACTGCAAGTTAAACAAACACCTACACAGAATGGGGCTTGTAGACTCACCCACTTGCAGATTTTGCTGTGAAGCAGAGGAAACGCCCATACATCTCCTCTGCGAATGCGAAGTGCTCATTCACAGCAGAAGTCGCCATCTAGGTGGATACATAATAACACCTACTGACATCAGGGACCTCCCCTCCAAAAGCATAACACGGTTCATGAAGTCCGTGGGCCTAGGAAATGACCTTTAGGTCTAGGGTGACAGCTACAATAGATCTATCTAGGTCGCAGTAGCTATTGGGTCATTGACCAAGCCCTTATAACCAAATAATAAAATAAAAGTTTATTATTCATCACCTTTGATGCTATCAATTTAAACTGCAGCGTCTTAAAGCTCAAAATTAGCTTTTTGACGTCATTTTTTGAGTCTACCATCGCGTCGGAAGGTTCTTGGAACGAGTCTTAAGACGGTACCGAGCCTATTGTGCTGCCTTCAACCGTATTTTTTTATTTTTAAGCAACTAAACAACATTTCCAAAAAACAAGAACACATGTAAGTAGTCATGTCATGTCATGTGTCACATTGTAAAATTGAAATTGAAACAGATTTATTGTCACAGCAAAAAAAAATTCTACAGCATCATTTCATCTAAGACATAAATTAAATGAAATATAAAGTCATATAATCTATACTATTATAAAACTGTAACAGGAAGTTTGTCTGTACATTGAAGATATTAACAAAAAAAAAGTTACGATATGGTTTTTAGGGGTCCCTGATTCCATTTCACTAATTTTTGGATTTTTTATCTGTCTGTTTGTTTGTGTGTTTGTGTGTTTGTTTGTTTGTTTGTTTGAACGAGTATCACGCAAAAACTACTGAACCGATTTTGATGAAACTTTTTTTGTTTGATAGCTTATGATCTGACTTAAAATCTGGTATATAATTTGTGCGGACGAAGTCTCGGGTTAACGCTCGTGTTTTGGCTTTCAATTTATCGAAACATTACGGAGTATTATGTTTTATGCTTGTAGTTATTATCGTTGAAACCACCAAAAGTGGCCACTTTCTTAACATTATAAAAACAAATCCGCAGCGACCCAATAAATTGAAAATTAGCAATGACTAGAACAGAAATGTTGTTTAATTGTTCAGATAAACAAAAAAGGGTTAAGGGCAGCATAATAGGCTCAGTGCGCCCTTAACAGGTCACTGCGAGCTAAACAACACAGAATGGGGTTTGTAGATTCACCTAAATGCAGATTCTGCTGTGAAGCAAACGAACGCCCATACACCTCTGCAATTGCTAAGTGTGTTTAACATGCCACCCACGAAAAAGCGACCAAACGAGAAAATCGACATGCACGCAATTTTTTGCATATTCTTTTTGGCATACGTAAAATAAGAGAGATGGGGGTAAGTTATACCCCTTAAGTACTTATGAGTATCTACGGCTACTATCTCCTGCCTACACGATAAGAAAGAAAGAAATTTGCTTACCAACTTAGACTTGCCTACTAACCGAATTGTTCACTTAAGTAGACTAATCCACAATTGTTACTATTACTCACCCCAATCGATCAAAGTTGTCTAGAAATAAGTACCTATTGTTTGATTTCTTTAAATTCAATTTTGATTGTGAAACATTGCAACCCCTGCAGCATCAGGACTGAAGAGTTGGGACCTACAATTTTATGACGTAGTCTCTGCTTGATATCAACAATACTAATTCAAAATCAGCAGATTCTCACATCTCTCGGTTTAGGTTGGCAGTACCCCTGCATCATCAAGGTTTGAGGATGAAATTGACATTTTGTTATAGTATCATGGGAACTGAACACGTATACAAAGTTTCATGTTTTGATGATCAACAGTGTGTAAGTGAGTGACGAAAACCACTAAGTTTGCGTATTAATAAAATCGAAAGTAGCAGGGCTATAAATATGAAATTAAGTACATTTTATAAGAGTGACAACCACATGATGTCCTGAAAATTTGAGCTCACAGTTACTAACTTCCAGGCCGAAGTTATGAGCGCTCAGAAATACGCCGAATCTCTTCGAGAAAAGGTACTGTAGTGCGCTGCTTTTTTGGCTCGTCTTGGCGGGGGCACTGCCGTGCCCCCAGATAGACGTAGTTTTTGTTATCATCAGCTGCAAGGCTGATTCAGTATTCATAGGGTGTAGAGCATCTCTGTGATGGCGATGGACCAGGTCTGCCTGCGACGTATACATTACTCTATTGACAATCAACCAGTGATGAATTATAAACTGCACGGCTTCTTATAAAGATCTTTCTTTCTACAACTACATTACAGGCAGTTCAATTCATCGTTTTAAGGCTACCGATCCTGCTCGCCTACAACGCACAACATCAACATGCATTTAACATAGAAATAGCTAATAATAAAATATTAATTGTTGAAGCAAATAACTTACTTACATGTAATGCACATCGGTACTCAGAACTATGAACCAGATTCTAAGTAGCTCGTAACTATTAAAGTCTTCTATCACACCGTATTGCACGTGTTAGTCAAAAAGACTAAAATGTATTTATTAATTTCCTTTTTGGAGCTAAATAACAGTTTGGTTTCTACAAAGAAAAATTGATTCATGATGAACAAGTTCAATTCAATAAATGATAAATCTATGGAGGAAATGAGGTGGAAGGTTCCTTCATAGAAAAGGGAAGAACTTCCGCCATTCAGATTGATGCCTGGGGACCGTTCGTGGTCCTGTTGATGTTGTCGAAACCTTTGATTTGTGTCTTGCATGCGATTGTGAACCTTAGTGTAGCAGCTTACGGGTTTCCTTTGTGCCATCGCAAATTGTCTTATATCGTATTTTTGCTGCGGAGACTGTTAGCGCCATCTGTTGGCAAGCTGCTACAAATCTATCAGTTGTCATTCCATTTTGAAACTTTCAATCTGCTTAACATGAGCATTGTCATGAGAATAATTATATTAGTCTACAGCTTTGCTAAAACTAGAAACTGCCTGTAATAGTTAGGGGTAGCAGCTTGGCATTACCCCACTGTGCAGGTAACTAAGTGAAAGGTTCCTCCATCGAAAAGGAAAAAAAATTCAACCAGGCTAGGTGGGAAGATGTTCCCCTTTCAATGAAGGAACCTTCCACCTAGTTACCTCCACAATAGCAATGTTTCTGACCCCGAAAAGGATTATGGTTATGGACTTTATGTATGTGTGTACAAATCTATCAGTTACAGCTCCGTACAAGAATGATTACTACGTACAGACCTAATACTCCTTGCCCCCGCTGTTTCATCCTCAGCCCCTCTCAGTTACCGCGTAGTTTTGCCAGTGCAATCCTCTTTCATTCATTCGTTCAGTATAGCATAATATTCTTACCTCTTACCTCACCGGTAAAAAAAATATTTCCAATCATTTTCCGCAACATGGCAAGGAGTTTTATTATTCTTCTAATAAGGCATTGGCTTTCCAATTAATGGACGTTAGGTCTGATACAAAATTCTCGAAAAAAAGTGTCCCAAATTACCTAAAAATCATAAGAAATAATATGAATTAACTAAAAACATTGAAACTTTAGAAACGATTTTTTCATTTTCCTAGCGTAGTTTTTACATTTATTCTTACAGAATAGCGGCATGGTACCTATAGACGAGCGCGTAGCTGCTCGATCGAACAAACACTGGCGCTTAATTGTAACTCTTTTAGTTCTGACACTTTTAGCGTGGACCCGACGACGTCCAGTAGTAAGCTTGGTAAGTCAGGCTTTACATTCGTTCATAAAAAGCGTTGACATTCGTATCGGTGTAAAAGCATTCTACCAAGTAAGTGGTACACTAACTTTGTCAATAAATCCCTTGTTCCACCAAGCTTTACTTTGTGTTTTAGATATTGAGATTCCCCACGTGTAATGCGCCCAGCCTTTATTATACAGGAGGTTGTAAAACCTCAAACAATTTTATAGAGGATGCTCCTTCATCAGGTGAAATTGTTGTTGCAATCGTGAAACTGAGGTTACGTAATTTAGGTTGCGACTTGGTGTAAAAGATAGTGTTGGTTTCCTTGATGTTGTTTCGTTTTATTGCTTTGGCGTGAGTATACAAATTATGTTTAAACATAGGATAAGTACTAGGCTACTAACAATATTGGAATAAAGAGATTTTCTTAATAAGTTCCTTTGTTTATTTGGGAAATCTGAGATCAAATTATAATCAGATATTTTTTTGAGAATAACTTTCACTTCAAAGTTATTGTTGTTTAACTTTTCACAAGTTCACAGTTTTGACAAGTTCTGTTGCATGCCAAAATAGCTGTATTATATGAGTTCTTTTCTTCTTCTTTGAAAGCGTTGTAGCATCTAAGCACTGTTCTCCAGTGAAATGCAGAAGAATTTCAATTTTTCTCTCATCTGGTCCTTTGTCATACTTCATAGCAATTGTAAATGTGTTTGTGTGTTGTAATTGTGTTCTTAAATAATTGTTTCCACTTTTGCCAAGTTTGAATTGAGTGGGAATTGTTCAAATTACCTCAAGTTTCACAATGTCTAGTATCCAAAAATACTCGGTTCCCAAAGAGTTTGTCAGTGGTCCCCAATTGTTTCTTGTTCCGAAATGCATAAGTGTCCATGCGTATTGGATCAAATTTTTTTGTTATCTTAAGATAACATACTTTCTCCTTCTCTAAATCTAGATCGAAAAGAATCTTTATCTATTCGTTTTTGAAACTAAAATGTACGGATACGTTTTGTATGCCCATCAAAACAAACATAGAATTCTATCTTCCAAATATTTCAAAACTTGAAAATAAAAATATTCTTTTAAACATTTTGCACCGCTATATTACTACCTCAGTTTTATGCCTTTCAGTCGAATAGAAGTAAAGTAGTCGTATAAAACCATGGATCACCTACCTTTGTAGACTTATAGATACATATAATGATTTTCGAGAGTAAACAAAATACCTTGACAAAGTGTTGTCTGGGAAAAAGGTATTTTCTAGTGTCATTCAGTAAATGAGCAGGTGTCAATTACGCTTAAAAATAGCTGTAATAAAACCACAAAGTTTAGAACAAATAGGTATTATTGATAATCCTGATTGAGAAAACACTTTGGTAATCTATCCGCTAAGAGTAGAAATACACCTCTGCCGAAATTTCGCGAAGCCAATCATTTTATTTTACTCGAAAACATTTCGGCAAATAAGTCCCTATACTAGTTAGCATATTAATCAATCATATACCTAATTATTTAATTTAGACGATTTGTACCGACTCATGATCAGTCGCTATGGCGATCCTTGGGGGAGGCCTATGTCCAGCAGTGGACGTCCATCGGCTGAGATGATGATGATGATACCGACTCCTTGTGTCAGGGGAAGAAATTACCTCCCAATACACGATTTTCCACCTTTGGGAGTCAGAGACTCAATTTGTATTCCACTAAATTGTAATCAAATAAAGAAGTTTTATTTTATAAACAAACGTAAACGAATACATAGAATATGTATTCGTTTACGTTTGTTTAAAGACATTTAAATTAAATTAAGAAATATTCACATCAGAAGTTTATCAGGGTAAGCAGTCTGTGAATAAAACCCAAAGCATTCTATAAAATATTTTAGGTCGAAATATATGATGAGATAGTGCAGGAATCCTTTGAGAACATCCCGGATTATACGACGAGGATTTGATAGCTCGGCCGTGGACACAAGATTATCAAATAGATAGTTTTTGAGGTTGACGAAACATATTTTGTAAATCGTGTTTAAACGATTAAGCGAGTCTTAGCATGCGACTCCGGTGTGTACTTATCATAGAAATAAGTCTAATCATTTAATATTTTATTCATTATTCATAGTCGGCGGGGTGTATGGGTGGGGTGGATCTGAAAAATATGTATTCAGTCGGAAAAGTGACGTATTCTCCAAATTAGCATTTCAGCCCGCCTATACTCTTAAGGTACCGCGTCGTAGTATATGCCGGCCTACCTGGGAAAGAGGTGTGACGTTATTGATAGATATAGAGAAAAAATTGGCTACCAAAGTAAAGCATTATTCGTATCGAATATTATCCTAAAACTAGCTAACAAAGTACACTAGAGGCTTTTCTATTAAAATGCTGTTAATCTAGAAAATGTAATTGCTAGATCCCTACAAATATTGACTAGAACTGCTGAATCATGAATTCGGTAAATCTTGACTGTTGAGTTACTTTGATAATAAAATACATTTTCAAATTTGTAAATGTTAGACATGAGATTTTGATATACTAAAAATTTTCATGAGCTGGGGAATAAATATTATCATCATCATATACAGGGTATAAGAAAGAGCCTAGCAAATACTGGAACGGTAAACTCAGACCATCAAACTGAACAACTTTCACTATGGAGCCTACCTCAGAACACGCAAAAAAAATTAGCTGTCAAAACGAGGTTTTCACGATGTACGAAACCAGTAAAAATCACACTTTTTAAAGCATTTTGTCAGGCTTCCTACACGTGCAGCCTTTGGACCCGGTATACGCAACGGGCATATAGCGATCTACGCGTACAGTATAAGAACGCATTCAGGATACTGATGGGGCTGGCACGGCATTGTAGTGCGTCGGGAATGTTTGCGGAGGCGCACACGGACGACTTCTATGCTATATTGAGAAAACGGTGCGCCTCCATGTTGGGCAGGCTCCAAGCCAGCATTACTCTTCTCCTGAATGTGTTCAAAGACCGGTGAGACTCCCCGCTGTTGCATCACTGGGTGAAGCTCCACACAGGGTTTTTAAAATAAAATATTTTTTGTTACTAACATTAGCTTTAAGATAAATGTATACTAACACTATAATGGACATCTTGTCTGAAATAAATTATTTGAATTTGAAAACAAGCACTCACTGCACTGCCTCGGTCATAAGACGTTTGCCATGCAGGCAAACAATTTCTGACATTAAATAATTAGTTAACCATGTGGTTCCTTATATTAACAATGATTTTGAGCATCATCACTATCATTAGTCTATAACCGTCCCACTGCAGGGCACAGGCCTACTTTCAAGAAATGTGTGACTGTTGGTCCACTATGCATGTCCACTGCGGATTGGTAGACTTCACCAACGCATCAGAATTTCTTCACCGTATGCAGATTTCCTCACGATGTTTATCTGTGCCGTTTAAGAGCAGTCAGGTAACAGAGCATAATATCTGGAGAGCCTCTAGTAAAGTTGATCTATGCTAGTTTCAAGGCAGGAACTAGTAGACTAAGAGATAAGTGTACTTTTTGCAACCATCAGCTGCAAGGCTGATTCAGTGTTTATGAGGTGTAGAGCATCTCTGTGATGGGGATGGACCAGGTCTGCCTGCATAACTCCAGTCGGTTTAGAAGTTACTGATGTTTATAGGTCAGTGAAAAATTAACGACGCGCTGCAAGGCTGATCGTATCATATTATTGTAGTATGCACTGTAGCTATGTGAACAGTACTGAAACTGACATGGTTCATCAGTCGCTTTAGGAGATACAGCCGTTCAAAGGTCCGACCTTTGAACGGCTGTATCTCTTGAACCGACTGGCAGTTCATGTCAGTTTTTGTACTGTTCACATAGCTACAGTGCACACTACAATAATATCATACGATCAGCCTTGCAGCTGATCGTTAATTTTTTACTGACCTTTAAATATTTGTAACTCCAAAAGTGACTGAAGATATGCAAGCAGACCTAGTTAATCCCCATCACAGATATGCTCTACACCTCATAAACACTGAATCAGCCTTGCTGCTGATGGTTACAAAAAGTACACTTATCTCTTAGTCTATAGCGAGAGGATGCGCAGGATTGGGAAAATTCTTTCATTTTGTTAGCTAATACCTTTGGATCGTTACCAGCGGAGTCAAATAAAATTGGTTAGAGAAAAACTGATAACAATCGAATATGTAAATGTGGTATCAAGTCATTAAAACCTATCTAAAATCATGGTGTATTCCAAAAGTGTCATAAAAATGAAAAACACGATAATATTTCATACAAAAGATAGTATCAAAAAGTGCATTTTCCAATGGTCTCCATTGACCACTGCAGGCCTGCATTAGACGTCGTAAATATGAATTTACGACTTGCAATAGCCTGTAAATTATCGGCCTAGCGCAAATCGATTTCATGCTCGAAGGTTCCGTATAAAAAATAATACATAATAAGCACTTTTGAGATGGATTTTAAAACCTAGTGGTAAGGCTGTAAAGGTGGTTTGTTTGGCTTAAAACGTAAATTAGTGACACTCTGTTTCTCATACTGATGATAGTCTTTTTCGTGTCAGCATGAGTTATAATATCAGATGACAATCACTCGTGCTGTAGTGGAATGATTAGCCAGTCAGCAATTAGTATTGAGGCTGCCTTTGAGGAAAGCTCTTTCATTGCCACCTCTCTGATGACAGTGACAGCATAATGTTTAAATATTGAGCCTAACTTAGTGTTTAGTGTAAGTCAATCTAAGTGGTTGGGCATCTTTCATAAAGAATTATTGGTAATTGGTATTTTTGTGTGCCTTTTAGCCCAGTCATTTTACGGAGTTTTGTTAGGAGAGGTGGGAAGTTATTATTAATTGGGCTTTTAAACTGTAACAAAGTAGTAAGACAAAAAGACTATCAGAAAACAAATTTAAAAAAATTTGCTACGCAACATAGAAATCAAAATTGTAAGTTCCAGAAGGCTTTAAAATTGATATTATTAATACCAATACACTCATTTAAATTAGATTTAACAATATACATTATTTTTGAGCAATAAAAAAGGCACTGAAATTTAAAAAAATGAGGTTTTTATTAGAAAATATGAATATATTTTTCAAAACCTTCTAAGTAGACAAAAATATTTACACCATGTTTGAAGTATGTATAATAGTAATGCCTTTAATATATGCAAAAATAAATTACCATCTGGTTTTTTATAACGAGATAATAGCTAAATTTTAAATTTGGAACTGTTGCTGACGGACGGACTGACTGATTTTAATTTTGGTACATTTCTAAGCTCAAATTGGCTCTTAAATACCATACAGAAAAAAATATCTATTATTAATTAGTCCCGGCTCAAACCGTTAAATGACTGGGCTATTTTAAATATTCTACGGCGTGACTAGAACAGTCAACGCAAGTGCATCGTAACCTTCTCAGTTTGAACCTGGTGTATGAAGATGTAATGATAATAATCTTTGGTATGGAGCGACAGGTGTGTGTGTGTACAACTGGTTGCATTACTTAATCTATTGATATAGGTTGAAATCAATGAGGTTCAATATAAGGTTTTTTTTACTTGGCCCAGAACGTAAGGAACCCCGTTAACAATGCATGCACAAACAAACAACTTTTACCGTTTTTTCCACCATAAATAAACATGGAAGTTTTTATTTTTTAAACTGCACTTTGTTATTAATGTTATTGCTATGGAAATGTTAAACATTAATGATGTTTTTAATAAAAAATATACTAACAAGGGATTTAGTCGGTATCCGAAGTTAACTAGGCTTTAATTATTAAGATATACACTGTGCTACTGAGGTGTGCAGAGACGAACTACAAACCGTTTCATCGTCGCTCATTTTTTACGGGCCCCTCCCTATACAGGGTCAAACATAATAATGCTGACAGTTTTTTAAGAGTATGATCAGCGCTTCAAACTGAACAACTTTCTCTATGGGACTAATATCGAAATCACAAAATAAACATCATCTGCCCAATAGATTTAGGTTGAGTAGCCAGTGCAGTTTTGTATGGAACAAAACATTTTTTTTTGCGCGATTTCGACGCACTCCTATATAAAAGTTATTTAATTTTATGGTCTGATTCTCCCTTTAAAAACCGCCAGCATGTTGGGTATTTTTATTATTATTTTTTTTTTTTTATCGGGCGTAGGCCCACCACACATTCCCACCGCTGTAACTCCTGTAAGCCAGGATCAACAGCGGCGACCATTCACAACACTGGACAATGAAGTCCAGCGAGCCCGGGGGATGACTCTAATCTGTCTTGGAACCCGCAATGAATTAATCAAAGAAGATAGGAGGAGTAGGAAAACGAAATATCCGACTTCCCTCCATTGCAAACGGGAGACAGCAATAAGAAGGAAAAAACATGGCTATTAGAGAGCATTGGCTCTCTAATAGTCATGTTTTTTCCTCATCAAGAGATCATTTATGGCAGTGTTGAAGACACGACCGCAAAAGCACCAAAAATACAAAGTTGGGTAGTACCTATTATAATTCTTTTTTAGGGCAACGCTAGTATATCTAATATCATTTACTACGAAGCGAGCTTGCGATAAAATTATCTTAAAGACCCTATCTCTAACAGAATACTAAATTTAAAAACGTACACCCCACTTTCATATGAAATATATTTTCTTCAGTAACTGATGCACTTTACAATTTCACAGTGTGACATTTCGAAAACACCTCAGGTATCAATATCGGTTGTGAAGCGAATTCTTTCTAATGTTAAAGTCTTTATTTCGTTTCGTTTGAAACTGTTAGAATAGATGTATCAGGTATATAGCTCTGTATTTCTCTTGTTCGAAATAGAACGGGGCCATTTGTCGTCCAAATGTTTTGGATGTAGCGTTTAGTTTAGAGGAGTGAGCGTTGCATTTTGTGGGATACGCTTATTGGTTGGAAAGAGAGCTATTCATCGTTTCTATAGGTATATTCAACTTGCATTTATCTTCCTTATAATTTGTGATTATAATGTTGATCTAGTCTTAAAAAATTCACAGATTTCGTGCCTCACACGACTATCGAGCACATTGGAAATGAATCTACGGAATTCGGAAAAACATTGTCTCAAAAAGGTTAGGCTACAGGGCAAACCCTTAACCCGATCGTCTTTGTTTTAAGCTCAAATTATAGCTGACTAAATTGTTCAGAGGGGTGTTGCACAAATTTTTGATATCATTCTTCGCTTTCAAAATATCGAGCGCCAAAATAAAAAATTTGGAAAAATTGTTTTATTTTCACTATTTCGGCCATAACTTTTTTTGTGTTTGATTTTCTCAAATAATTCTTTTTGCACTTTACAGCTCTCGTAAATACGCGTCTTTCGAATTTTGTGAATATCATATCTTCACAACTCTTTGAGATATAAGAGGATCGCACTTTTTCTTGAAATCGGGGCCTATACTGGAGCGAACGAAAAGACATTTCCAATGTCAAAATTATAAGTACACATAAACTGATGAGATAAGTTTAAGAATATCGGTTTAAGATAAAGAATGATTGTAGGTTTGAAAGAGGTATGCTTAGATGGTTCGGTCACGTACAGAGGAATGTGAGTAGACTCACTAGGGAGATTTATCGATCAAATGTGAGCGGAACAGCCGAGAGAGAGTCCGAAGAGAACTTACCACGACCAAATTAATGGTCTTCTCCGAATAGGACAAGTACATAGCATAAGGAAAATAATTCCGCTCGTCAATCTTCGTTTGCGCAGAGCAGGACCGAGTCCTCGACAAAACCCGAAGTCATTTAGTAATCAAAGGGTGCAAAGTCGGATAGCAGCGAAAAGGGCGCGAAAACAAATTAGCCAATAGCTTAAACGGATTGAAGGTCACAACATCCTGATTGGTCAATATTATTTCGCGCGGTTTTAAAATCTGACAACTGTGCAGGTACATCGGTAAGACTTAGAAACCTGGTACTACTGTATGTTGACACAGATGTCAACACCCATAAGTTATAGTAAAAGAAGCCAACAGATGGCGATACCGTCGCACTCGCAAATGTGCACGTAATACAACTTACGACGTCACATTGGTAACCCGTTGGCCGCTACACATAAGGTTCACAGTTGTATACGAAACATGAATCGCGCAAGAGAAATAATCACAGAGAATATTTATACACGGTCCAACTAAGAACTATTTGACCGCGGCCGGTCCCCAGGCTTCACACATAGCCTGGTGGAAGATCTTCCCTTTTCAATGGAGGAACATTCCCAGTAGCACCTCCATACGTATGAAAATGGGTTATGCGAGAGTAGAATCGTTGCATGTAGCGGGCTACAGTCTCTCGTTTACTCTTCTTTCTACAAACTCTCTTTTCTACAAACTCTAGTTTAGGATAATGGCGTGAGTGTTTTATATGTATGTATATCTGCAGAAAGGTGTGTATGTGGAGTACTCGACACTAGTGGGGATTTGTATGAGAAGACGCACGGACGCGAAAGAAGGTGTTGTAACAAAGCTCAAGCGACATACTGTGGTTATACTTCTATGACATGCCCATGACATGACGTGATTACATGACGCAGGCCACTGAGAAGAATACGTGAAGATTTTAGGTTTTTTATTTCTTGCCATAGATTTCGTACTTATGGCCAGAAATAAATCAACGACCCTAAAACGACTAGAGCGCGAAAATTGGCTCCTAAAAAACATGAGAAAAACGAATAGTTCCATTAATTAGGTACAGTACATGGATAAAACAAAATCGAAAATCCTCTCTACGAGCGTTAGTAAAAACTTAATAGAGAACACAAAGTGGAGTTAACAACTAAACTCTGACAAAGTAAACAAAAAGCACTTGTCTTCTCGGACCAATTTTAAAATTCAACACAAAAAGCCATGTTTATTCAATCCCCCTCCTTTTTCACTCGAGATTTTTCCCTAATCCCTGTCCAAATGGGAAGTGAAGTTGGTTATCCACGGTTTTGAGCTCGCACCACGCTCAAAAACTTTTCTTTTACTTTTTACTGCTATACATCACGGACTCGAGTTGTTTGCGGCGCGGCGCGGCAGCCTAATAGTCGTGCAAGACCTGCTTAGTGCAGTTTCTTCTTTCTTTACTACCGGGTTGTATCTAAATTGAGAGGGAAACAAAGAGAAGAGAAACACGAAGTATTTCAATTTAAAAAATGTTTCTCGAAGAATAAGATTATTATGGATTCTCAGTCAATTTTGACTAACGGCGACTGCTCATCTTTGTAGAACAGCAGTCAGGTACGAAGGGTATTTTGAAGTGCATAAGTGTACGCGCTAAACACAGATGCACTCTCTCGTCCTTAGCCTCCTGTTTGTAATGTAAGTACATGTTTTAATGTATATTCATCTAATCTAAACTATTATAAAACTGTAACATAATAAAAAAAAGTTACGATATGGTTTTTAGGTGTCCCTGATTCCATATCACCAATTTTTGGATTTTTTGTCTGTCTGCTTGTTTGTTTGTGTATTTGTTTGTTTGAACGAGCATCACGCAAAAACTAATCAATTGATTTTAATGCAATTTTTTTGTTTGATAGCTTATGATCTGACTTAAAATCTGGTATATAATTTGTGCGAACGAAGTCGCGGGTTAACTACTAAAGACACGATGGGAGTCGGTAAAACGGAATTTTTTTTTTATTTCGTTGTTTTAAGATTCGCTTTACGAATGCATTATTGTAGGCAATGGATAACTGGACTGCCTATGGAGGGCAGAGAATATAATAAAGTGTGCATTCATACATTTAAGAAGGAAAAATTGAGACGTCCGTCTTTGTATTGATATTTTGCCAATGTCTAGTTTAAATAGCCTATACATTTTTCTCGTTCACCGTTTCCTCTACCCTAAGGTTGTCTGGAAGAAAGTCTCGCTTCTTAACGATAAGACCGCTTTATTTTGTGCCTCCTGTATTTTTTTTTTCTGTATTTTACTGTGTATGTTTTGATGTAAAATAAAGTATATTTGATTTGAACCACCATACTGCAAATAAAGAAAAACTACTACTGATTTTGGTGTGCAAATAAAGAATATTTATGTTATGTTATGTTATACTCTTGGAGCTTCATTGTAGGCTGGGAAAAGCAACCGACACACCTAATCATCATCATCATCAGCCTATAAACGTACCACTTCAGGGCACAGGCCTACTCCCAGGGAGGATGCATGGGCATTAGTCCACCACGCGTGCCCGATGCGGCACGGTTGATGTGTTTCACATACACATCAGAAATTCTTCTTCAGTGTATGCAGGTTTCCTCACAATGTTTTCTTTCACCGTTTCAGAGCAGTCGGTATTACATACATAAGTTTTATACGTTTTGAAGGGAAACCAGAGACGATACGCCATACGCCCATACACCTACGAGATACGCCCATACACCTCCTCTGCGAATGCAAAGTGCTCATTCAAAGCAGAAGTCGCCATCTAGGTGGATACATAATAACACCTACTGACATTAGGGACCTTCCCTCCAAAAGCATAACACGGTTCATGAAGTCCGTGGGCCTAGGAAATGACCTTTAGGTGACAGCTACAATAGATCTATCCAGGTCGCAGTAGCTATTTGGTCATTGACCTACCCTTATAACCAAATAATACATACATAAGTTAGAAAAACTCATTTGAACATGGCATATTGTCCGTGCGGATACGAACCCGGACCCCATAATTTGGTGTCCATACCTCTCCGCAACGCGCCACCGACGCTCTTACACGCCCAATAGCAGACCTAAAACGTTCCCAACACTGTAATATTTTTCCTGCTAATTTTATACGTCAAAAGTAGCCTTTTCCAAACAATGAACGATGTATTAATTCTCCTTCAGTGTGGTGTTGCCTGAGTCATGTAAGATCGCTTTACTAGTTCGTATTAGTGCTCCGTACTACAGTTGTTTGTTCAGAGTCGTTGTGGCTCTCTTGTTTTCTTTATGAATACATTTTCCTGATAGTTTGTGGATGCGAATGAAAATTCGAATTGCAAAATTTTTGTTGCAAAATGGTTACTGTATAAATAAAGGAAATGGATTTTTTTTTTATTCACATATTATTTGTTTTTATTTTTTGCGAAAAATTTGCTATTGAAGCGAGTAACAAATAATGGTATTATTAAAATATTTGTTTGTTTTAACATAAAAATTACAAAAATACTTTCGGAACCCCATCTATACTATTATAAAACTGTAACAGGAAGTTTGTCTGTACATTGAAGATATTAACAAAAAAAAAGTAACGATATGGTTTTTAGGTGTCCCTGATTCCATTTCACCAATTTTTGGATTTTTTGTCTGTCTGTTTGTTTGTGTGTTTGTTTGGGTGTTTGTTTGTGTGTTTGTTTGTTTGAACGAGTATCACGCAAAAACTACTGAACCGATTTTGATGAAACTTTTTTGTTTGATAGCTTATGATCTGACTTAAAATCTGGTATATAATTTGTGCGGACGAAGTCGCGGGTTAACGCTCGTATGATATAAAACATACTTAACTGTCATTCTACATCGGTCCCAGACGCATTATTTATTAATAGAAAAAATAACTTTTTTTTAAATCCAAACGAGCATCTGCATCACAAATAGAGGTGGCCTTATTATTTTTAGCTTTTGGGGGTTTTTGTGAATTTGTGATTAGATTTTTTCATCTTATTGCGTTGGTAGAGTGTTTTCTAGTCCTATCTTTTTTCCGCAAGTGCCTTGAATTGTTGATACGATAATATTTTCATTTAAGCCTAAAAAATCAATACCTACAAAAAAATATACCGTTTTTTCTCGGTGTTTTTGAGGGTAACATAAGCCATCTATCCCGGCACGCTACTTTATCGCGAATCAATGCTAAAGTAAAACTTATAATTGCAAGTATAAGAGGATATATGAAAAAAAAAAACAGTAGGAGTATCAATTGCGGATATGTGTAAATTGAACAAATAATTGAAGTTTTAACAGAAAACACGATTAAAACACATTTTCTTGATAGAAAAACAAGCCAAAGTAGCCTCCGTTTTTATTTATAAACGCTTGGAACTGCTAAACGGTGAATAATAGAAACACGAGACTTGATTTAAAAAAAAGAGATTGATATTTTACAAATTTTGATTAGAGCAGAATTGAACTTACATAAATAGTACAATCACAATTAAATAAAGTATGTTTTACGCTTGCGTCGTTTCAGTCCGGCGCGCCGCCCCATCTCTTTCTCTCGCATCAGGCAGTAATATATGCTATCACACGCCCATTTCGCTTCAATAATTTTTCGACATAGTCTAAAAATATTTCTCATACATACGTTATTAAATTGCGTTTTACAAACTTTCCTGTTTTTGCCTTCATACATTTTGTTAATTAAACTAGATGAATTAATAGAATTTAGTGTAATTCAGCACGACCCTGTCAGAAACTCGACGTTGTGTGCGGTTACCCCGAAAGCCTTTTAGGCTCATGTTAGCCTTACGTATTCAGGACTTGCACAAATGTTATACGGATGTACAGTTTGACAAGCATTTCTATACAATTTTATCTTTTTTTGTCGAGTCATCGTAAGATGCTTCGTGATGATCGCTTCTAAGCGATAAGACCGCCTTATTTTGTGCCTCTTGTATTTTATTTCTGTATTTTACTGTTTATGTTTTTGGTGTAAAATAAAGTATATTTGATTGATTGACTGATGCTAAGTGATGATTAGAGATCGGATAATCAGATGTATATTTACTTAAAGTTGAAGTGTTGGCTATTATGGAGTGCACTTTTCTAACGAAAAAGATTTGTATTGTTTTATTTTATAATTTTAAGAAGCTGCTTTCATACTATACATCCATCGCTTTTTTAGTAGATTTTGGAAATTTGTGGTAGATTTTGGTAGCAAAAACATCAAAAACAACTAAACAAAATAACTAGGTAAGTTCGAGAAACTACCAAAAAGTAATAAAAACTACCAAGGAGTACCAAAGTACCTACTATAGATGTTCAAATTAGTTAGATTTCTATTTTAAAACGAAAATGACATAACAACAACAATAGTTAATAAAGTGTTGTTTCAATGACTATTTCATCAACAAATTAAGTTCGCGTCCCGCGTACCGCGTCGCAGACGCCCAGATTTGAGCGCTGCTTAAAGCTCATCATCCTCCACAGCTGTATGTAGTATTACATATCCAAACACCAACTCCCAACGGATTAAGGAAGTATACCTTACTCCCATTTGTCACTTAAGGAAGGGCTTTGAAAGGAGTCCATTGTTCTGAAGACACTAAAATCTGAGGATAATAACTGACAGCTAGATGCTACATCCTATCCGCTCGTAAATGACCAAATTAAATCCTTAGCTATTGTTGGAGTTAGATCCTATTGTTAGTATTGTTTGTTTTGTGTTCGGAGGTTATATTATTTACTACAATTTCCTTCTAATATAATTAGATATTTCTTTTCATTAAAAGCTTGGTCCAAGATAGTTTAGTTGGAGCATGACTGGGAAGTCATACGTATCCTGTTGTATTAACTTCTTTTTCATCTATGATTTTGTTTTTTATAACACCGACCTGTTCTTTGTTCTACTTCCTTTATCCTAAGGTTGCCTGGAAGAAATCGCTTTTTAGCGATAAGACCGCCTTATTTGTACCATAATCAGTTTTTGTTTCCTATTGTGCATTGTATTTTGTTTTGGTGTAAATAAAGTATACATTTCATTCATTTCATTCTTCATTCATTCATTCATTCATTCATTTTTCATTCACTCATACCAGTAGTGGGGCGCGCCTTCCTTGGCTGGCCACTTCCTTCCTTTCTAAAAAAGGAGGAGGTTTCTCAATTTGACTGTCTATATATATTATATATATATATATAGACAGTCAAATTGAGAAACCTCCTCCTTTTTTTAAGTCGGTTAATAAGACGGTCACCAATCTAAAAACTGTCCGAACGTTGTTTAACTTCTGTGATCCTAGCTCCACATACGGTCACCAATCTAAAAACTGTCCGAACGTTGTTTAACTTCTGTGATCTAAGCTCCACATACGGTCACCAGTCTAAAAACTGTCCGAACGTTGTTTAACTTCTGTGATCCTAGCTCCACATACGGTCACCAATCTAAAAACTGTCGGAACGTTGTTTAATTTCTGTGATCCAAGCTCCACATGAGCTTTAGTTTCAATCAAATTTCTAGTTAGTAATATTATTATAAACAAAACCCATTCAATTACCAGGAAAGCAGCGCCCCTTGAAAGTAAACATTCACCGTGAAACTTTCGATCAAACAAAACTTTCCAATTTATATAACAAAGTTATAAAACCGCGCGACTGGAGAAATTGATGATGCTTTAAATTATGGCAATTGGAGTGA
Source organism: Agonopterix arenella (assembly GCA_927399405.1). NCBI lineage: Eukaryota > Metazoa > Arthropoda > Insecta > Lepidoptera > Depressariidae > Agonopterix > Agonopterix arenella. The sequence goes on from OV656704.1 coordinate 2,236,775, forward strand.
TAAATGAAATCTTTGGTCGGATTGGTTTTTTTCGCCGTTTATCTTCCTTTTGTTTCATCTACAGGTTAAGTTCAAGTTTTGAGTTTAAATAATGATTATATGATTTACTTGAATAAGCAAAAGGCGACAGGAGAGCTGGCAGCTTCCTCCGGCAGTGGATAAGCCTGGTAATCCAGAGGGGGAATGCTGCCAGCCTCCTGGGTACAGTGCGTCAAGACGAGGCCTTAAATGATAGCCCAGTCATTTTCCGGTTTGAGCCGGAACTAATTAATAATTGATATTTTTTTCGGTATAGTATTTAAGAGCCAATTTGAGCTTAGAAATGTACCAAAATTAAAAAAAAATCCCGTCAGCAACGGTACCAAAATTAAAATGTAGGTATTATCTCGCTATAAAAAACCTGAGGGTAATTTTTGCACATATTTAAAATATTTTTGTCTACTTAGAAGGCTTTGAAAAATACATTCGTATTTTTTAATAAAAACCATTTTTTTTTTCAATTTCAATGCCTATTTTATTGGACAAAAATAATATATATTGTTAAATCTAATTCAAATGAGTGCATGCGGTCAGCGCATCTGCCTGGCCATACAAAGAGGTAACGCTGCCAGCCTCCTGGGCACCTTGCCGCCAGGCGGAAATTTCGAGGACATTTTTTATTTGTAAGTAGTATTCGTTTTGTTTTTTTTTGTTTTTAGGTTAATGGTTATGTATGTAGTGCTTTAATATAAATAAATGAAATACAAAATGAGTGCATTGGTATTGATATTATTAATTTAAAAACCTTCTGGGACTCACAATTTTGACCACCTCTCCTAACAAAACTCCGTAAAATGACAGGGCTATGAGGTATTTTGTTTATAGGGTTTTTATTTAAGTATTTACTTTTTTTTCAACGTTTTTTAATTATGTAGTTATATTCTAGTTCTAAGACCGACTTTTTAAAAGTAAATTTTCTTAATATTAATAAATAATCAAAATACGAGACAGAGATAGAAAACGTCGGTGGCGTGTTGCGGACAGGTATAGAAACTCAATCTTAAGGCCCGAGTTCGAACCCACACGGACCACATGCCATGTACCAATAACGGTTTCTGACTTATGTAAGTAATACCGACTGCTCTCAAACGGTGAAGGAAAACATCGTGAGGAAACCTGCATGCACTAATGAAGAAATTCCGATGCGTATGTAAAGTCTTCTAAGCCGAATTGGGCACGCGTGGTGAAATCACCCATACCCTGCCTGAAGGTAGACCTGAGCCCTGCAGTGGGACACTGATACAGGGTGAAATTGATATCATTAGGATCCTTTTAAACTAAGAGTCTACCCATCAAACTGAACAACTTTCACTATGGGAGCAAACCGATCGGAGCAAAAAAATAATCAGCTGTTCCGTACTAAACTGCAATGCCAACTCGACTCAAATGTATGGAACAGCTGATTATGTTTTTACTCCTATATGTTTGCTCTCATAGTGAAAGTTGTTAAGTTTTACGGGTAGACTCTTAGTTTAAAAGGATGCTAATGATATCAATTTTACCCAGTATAGGCTGATGATGAAGCAAAATAGACGAATTATCTTTATTATTTACTAATAAGTATATTATTAAATAATCAATTCAAACTTCAGCGCCAGATGAGAATGAATAAACCAATTATTTTAATAAAAAGAGCGAAGTAATATTTTGAGTACTTCATTTTAAACAGGAAGTCATTACGGTAATTGACATGCACTATGCAACGCAGAAACGTATTCATTTAACATGCTGCCCTGCCACGCTTATTTGAGATGTTGAAATGTTCATTATTGTATTATTAATTGTTTGATTTTCACTGCAAAAGTTCATTAATTGATACAATGCGAACTGAATTATTTACATCCAGCTTACTGTAAACATAAAAAAAGTATTGGCAAAATAAAATGATTTGGACAATGTGGCAAAACCCCAACAATAGGGTATTTGACAGGTTTTAGGAAACTGTGTTGCGTTAATCACTGATGTCTAAAGACTCTATAGAAAATGTAAGTATATTTTACGTTTCATTACATTACACTTATAGTGCAAGAAAAAACAAAAACAAAAAATATTATTTAAATAAAAATATATAAAATTAAAGTCAAACGATTTTCTTGACAATATACGTGGCTGCATGCAGGTGACGTCATCAACCATTCGGCCGATCACGTGTCTAAAGAAAATAAAAAGAATATTTTCTTTGTCGATATTCTCTCAAAATATCCAGTATTTTGCTTAAGTGACTAAATAGTTGGTTTCCAAAATTCATATTGTATACGGATGCAATCAATAGATCATATATTTTACATGCTGTCAAATACCCTATTGCATTCCCAAAGAGGGTTGGCATCAGTAAACCTTGCACACTTAATGTCAGTTGCACGAACGTTCATTAAAGTTAATCGTCCATTAAATCTCTTGCTAGCTTTTACAAATTCTACAAGACAAAAAGTGACAGCAAGAGATTTAATGGAGGATTAAGTTAAATGAACATACGTGCGTATCCGTGATAATGTAAAAGATTGTATGTGTGTCGGAGATCCAAATAAATAATTTTTCTTTCTTTCTTTCTTTGCAACTTGTACATAGCTGACATAATACAAATGGTAAAAATTTAGAAGAAGAGCTTAGCATGTGCGATACTCAGTGAATGCGAGCGAGACAGGAATACCAAAATTTTGCACAACGCTGTGTGGTGGTGAGGTGAAAATTGGTGGGGGGAAAAGTAGTGTCCGTACTGTATGTTCTAATTTCTTATACTGTGGCGTCAAGCAGGCCGGCCGGCAAAACTCTGATGTGTCCATGCGGCCTTGTTAAACGCGTAGTATCCATGCTACGAATTACGTAGCCGTAGCACAGTAGTGTAGTACAACGTTGCTACGATATTTAACTGTGTTTTCGATATCATCATTATCATCATCATCACAACGTCCACTGCTGGACATAGGCTTGGGGGACCAAGGATCGCCATAACGACCGGTCCTGCGCTGCCCTCATCCAACGGGTTCCCGCCGCCTTCACAAGGTCCACCGTGTGCGGGGCCTACCCACGCTGCGCTTTCCGGTACGCGGTCGCCACTCGAGAACTTTTCGGCCCCATCGGCCATCGGTTCTGCGAGCAATATGCCCCGCCTACTGCCACTTTAATTTAGCAATTCTTTGGGCTATGTCAGTTACTCTGGTTCTACTGCGGATCTCTTCATTTCTGATTCGATCTCGCAGTGAAACTCCGAGCATAGTAGCCCTCTCCATTGCCCTTTGGGTGACTTTCAGCCTTTTTATGAGGCCTTGAGTGAACGACCATGCCTCTGTTCCATATGTCATCACTGGCAACACACACTGATCGAAGACTTTCGTTTTAAGACACTGCGGTATTTGGGACGTAAAGATACTACGTAGCTTCCCGAACGCTGCCCAACCGAGTTGGATTCGACGGTTGATCTCTTTCTCGAAGTTGGACCTACCTAACTGAGTAGTTTGTCCCAGGTAAACATAATTGTCATCATGGCGGAGACTATGGAGGAGCTCAGTCGAATGCTCGATGATCTTAGCAGAGCCTCCGAACGAGTTGGTCTGAAGATGAACATGGACAAAACGAAGATCATGTCAAATGCCCATGTTGTACCTACTCCTGTAATGATCGGAAACTCTGTGCTCGAAGTTGTTGACGATTATGTTTTCGATATCTATCTAAACTATTATAAAACTGTAGCGGGAAGTTTGTCTGTACATTGAAGATATTCACAAAAAAAAAGTTACGATATGGTTTTTAGGTGTCCCTGATTCCATTTCACCAATTTTTGGATTTTTTGTCTGTCTGTTTGTTTGTGTGTTTGTTTGTTTGTTTATTTGTTTGTTTGTTTGTTTGTTTGAACGAGTATCACGCAAAAACTACTGAACCGATTTTGATGAAACTTTTTTTGTTTGATTGCTTATGATCTGACTTAAAATCTGGTATATAATTTATCTCGCTACATTGACGGGAGCCGGAGATATAAACATATAACCGCAAGTGCAACCAATGTACGGTGCCATTTCAATTTCAAGTAAGTAACACTAATTAAAATTAAAAGACTTGTAATAAAGTAAGCTGATTCTGAAGACTGTTTGATTTATAAATAGCGAAAATAACAACAAATTACAAAATAAATACCAATAATTATAAATTTTATCATTGTCCAGTGCTGATGACTGCACCGGTTGTTAGTGTAACATTGTTCTTCTTTTTGGCGATAAAATCTTTCAAACTCCATGGAGAAAACCTTTGCATAACAAAAAAACCTTAGTACTGGCCACAAGAAAAAAAGATTCGAACTACAAATTTCTTGACATTTTGTAGAATTACAGTGCAACCAAAGCAGGAGTAATTATTTAAAAAAAAACTGCACGCCAATTTCAAACAAAGAGAATATAATCATGATTTCAAATCAGCAGCCGAAAGATGTCTAAAACTCGATTTTTAATTCGGAATGTTTTTATTTACGGTGTAATCACACAGTGTGATGTAATACACATTTTAAGCAAGACTGGACAATAGTTAATATTTTAAAGCAATTATAAGACAGGTAAGAAACTATTTTGAAATACCGTAAATTATTACTAAAATACAAACGAACGAACTCTAACAAATTAATAAGGATCGGTTTTTTATGCCGCCGATGCGATGTGCCGCCGTGCATTTTGCGCCCGATTCGATTAAGAGGATAATTTATTTTTCTACGGGCTCCATACAAAACGAAGCTTAGTTTGAACATTTTGTAATTAAAGTAAAAAATTAATGGTTTTAAAACAATCTAGAAGCCAATATCTGTGATTTCCTTTTAAATGTTTAGTTCTAAAGTTATCTTGACTCAAAGTTTGTAGTCCGTGCTGCGGTCCGTCCGTGTCGTATGTCGTCCACCATTTGGGCTCTCTCTGAGGAACCTGCCACAGCCCTACGGACTGTCGCTTGATATGAGCTTTACATAAATTAATGTAACATTCGGCAATAGCCGACTGCGTCCTTCCGGACGAAATTATTCGCTGGAATCCAGGCGCATACGAGTTGCCGTTGTTTCAAATGCACGCAAATTGACAGCGAGTGCTGACCAGGCCATGTACCCGGACTTTAGATTTTCGATATAACGCGACCGTTTCGGTTCCGGTCCGAACTTCATTGTAATAGAGTTGACATTGGAACGATAACTTTCATGCAATTGCGACGTTCGAATGTCCGGGTCAAGAACAAAGAACATTGTATATGGTATTCGTCCGGGTAGACCCCTGCTGTCAAATGTCAAACGGTGACGTTGCAGTAAAATGCGGCCGGCACCGATTTCGCGCGCATCTGACCGAATTGCAAGATGTATATGGTCCTTCTTATATGCAGACAGTTTTTTAAGGGGATAATCAGACCATCATACTGAACAACTTTCTGTATGGGACCAAAGTCGAAATCACGAAAAAAAATCAACTGTTCCATACAAAACTGCAATCCTACTCTACAAAAATGTATGGGGCAGAAGATTTTTTTTCGCGATTTCGATGTTAGTCCCATAGAAAAAGCTGTTTGATGGTCTGATCATCCTCTTAAAAAAGTGTCAGCATATTAAGTTAAATAAATAAAAAATAAAGTAATATAATATATATAATGCACCCCGACGCGTTCCGTTCAGTGATAAAAATACTTAAAAAATAATTTTGTATCTGCCAGTACACTTGATTGTTTTCAGTAATGAAAAATGTCATCACGAAGAAGAACTAATAATCTCACTAATATTATAAACGTGAACGTTTGTGACGATGTTTGTAAGGTTGTAATGTTGTATGTTTGTGGCGCAATCACGCATAAACGTTATCGTGTCGATTTCAAATTCTGAAGTCGCTAAATAGTAGCTTGCCAGAATCGGGCAACCGATACTGCACCGTCGCTAGCGGTCATGAGCTCCTCCTGCGTGCAGATGTAAGGGCACGCAGGGCACGATGTGAGATGGGCCATCGTTTGTGGAGTTCCACACAAGCAAGTCACATTTTGCGCATCCGAGTATCCCCACCTGACCATGTTGTCCTTACTGCGACCGACCTGGGTTCGAAGTCGGTTTAAAGACTTCCAGGTTGCCCAAGGCAAGTCATGTCTAGGCGGGACACAAACGGCTCTCAGACGGCGACACAAATGGAGTTGGGAGGGACACTTTTTGTCGCCATAGAGTACACCTTGCTTGCGCTGCCTGGGCCAGTATTCAGGGGGTCGACACACTTCATAAAGCCATGCATGGGATGTCGTGTGTCGTCCACCATTTGGGCTCTCTCTGAGGAACCTGCCACAGCCCTACTTACATCTGGGGGCGCTATGCCAGCCAGTGGGTAAAGCAACTGTACCGGAGTCGGTTTCAAGCAACCAGTTATAATCCGACACGTTTCGTTTAGTGCCGGTATCCACCAGCTTGGCGTGGGCAGATCGGCCCCACACCGGGCACGCGTATTCTCCAGCGGAGAACGCGAGAAAAATAATTAAACAAATAAATAAATAACGCTCACAGGCACAAACATTATTTTAATTATCCCAAACAAGCAATAAAGGCTTTTTATTGTGGAAACCATACAACAACGGCATAAACATATAACATCCAAGACCGAACCGGGACTCGAACCCAGGACTCTGGTTTGGCAGTCCGGCGTGGTAACCACCAACCGGGTCGGCAAATACTAAAAATCCTCTTTCTTTTAACCTTTTCTAAAGTTAGTGTTCATAATTTTATCGTAGTATTGTTTTCATCTTAATAGATGGCGTTGGGTGTTTTTTTGAAGCAAGTACCATACTTAATTCACGCTCAAGACATCTCAGATATTCGGTCTTACAGATTTGATTGTATAGTTACTTACCGGCTGAATTCGAAAAATAATTAAAGAAATAAATAACGCTTACAGGAACATTGTTATGATTCCAAGCAAGCACTATAGGCTTTTTATTATAGAAACCATACAACAACGGCACAAACATTTATAACATCTATGACCGAACCGGGTTTCGAACCCAGGACCCTGGTTTGGCAGTCCGGCGAGGTAACCATTACACCAACCGGGTCGTCAACTATCAAAAATCAAGTTTTCAAAAATTTTATCGTAGTAATTTAATCGTAGTATTGTTTTCATCTTAATAGATGGCGTTGGGAGTTTTTTTAAAGCAAGTATGCTACAATTATTAATTCAAAAACTTAGCTATAGCAGGAGCTTACAAATTTAGTTGATTATATAAGGTCTAAAAAAATTAGGTGACACTGTTTTAAGGGTATGCTTATACCATTAAACTGAACCACTTTCTCTACGGGACCAATATCGAAATCTCGAAAAAAATCTTCTGCCCCATACATTTGTATTTGCAGTTTTGTATTGAACATCAATTTTTTTTTCGCGATTTCCATATTAGTCCCATAGAGAAAGTTGTTCAGTTTGATGGTCTGAGCATACCCTTAAAATAGTTTCAGCTAATTTTGTTAGACCTTATATTATCGTTGTAATACATCGTTGTAAGTATATTGATTGTTTGAGTCCAATCTGAGCAAATGCTACGGATGATAACCTTATTTTACAGAAAGGATGAATTTTGTTGCAGTAAGTCTTGCCAAATTTTTGTTTTGTTTGATTTTCGGTCTCAATTATGATTTTTTGAGGGTTTGTGCAACTTAATTATAGAACATCATTCTACCACAACGTATAAAAAGGTACCTACGTATCTAAAAGGTCCTTCTTATACTATAACACCACAGGTCGGTAATGTAGCTACTTATATAATTGAAAATCTTTTTTGCAAATTGACCATTAGCTTGCTAGAATATTATTATTTTAGCTCTTGCCTTCACCATTTTACACTAGCCCGCGTGGTAGAGTATCCTCTAACGTTTATACGTGAGTGGAGGTCTGTGACCCGCAGTGGGTCGTAAGATGATTATTATGCTGCTCGACATAAATGAAAAACTAATAAACGACGAACAGTAGAAAAATTAAAGTGATGGATCCAGTGAATGACTTTTAAATCTGATACCTACAGAATTACTGTACTTTCTGATTTTGATTTAGCTTAAGTTCATGACTTTCTTATCTTATTATGGGAAATGGCAAGCCAGCAACACTTCGACCCAATGGTATCTTTTGTATTGACCCCTACATATTATTTTCTTCATCCTTGAAAAACTTGGAAAATGAGGGAGGCAATAGCGTTCAGGGTAAGAAACATGTAATGAATAACCATCTCTCAGGAATCACATACGTTTACCCACCAAGACATCGCAGTCACACAGTACAAATGTTCCATGGTTTCCTCCTCCTCTCCACACGCTCGGCAACCGGGATCTAGAGTGAGCTTTATCGGGCCTGTTGCGTAGTGCCCGGTGAGGGCTCCAACGATGGCACGAGCTTTGCTCCTGCTGTTGTTCAGTATGAACTGTGGGATTCGTGGTGTTATATTGCTGTTATACTCTGACACCAGGGCTTTGCCCACATGATAATAAGAAGATTGCTGATGAATTTCCTGCAGTGTTGCAGACCCGAGAGGCCAGAGCATTCTAGCCTGTGACTTTTATTAGCCCATTCCTTAATCGCCATTCTAATGTTACATGCCAGGATTCCTAGACTTGGTTCGGACCATGACCTTCATGACCTTAGACGAGACATAAGACAAAATTACATGTCCACGCAGACGAAGTCGCGGGCAAAAGCTAGTACTATTATAAAACTGTAACAGGAAGTTTGTCTGTACATTGAAGATATTAACAAAAAAAAAGTTACGATATGGTTTTTAGGTGTCCCTGGTTCCATTTCACCAATTTTTGCTTTTTTTGTCTGTCTGTTTGTTTGTGTGTGTGTTTGTTTGTTTGTTAGTTTGTTTGAACAAGTATCACGCAAAAACTACTGAACCGATTATGATGAAACTTTTTTGTTTGATAGCTTATGATCTGACTTAAAATCTGGTATATAATTTGTGCGGACGAAGTCGCGGGTTAACGCTCGTACTATTATAAAACTGTAACAGGAAGTTTGTACATTGAAGATATTAACAAAAAAAAAGTTACGATAATAATATGGTTTTTAGGTGTCCCTGATTCTATTTCACCAATTTTTGGATTTTTCGTCTGTCTGTTTGTTTGTGTGTTTGTTTGTTTGTTTGAACGAGTATCACGCAAAAACTACATAACCGATTTTGATGAAACTTTTTTTGTTTGATAGCTTATGATCTGACTTAAAATCTCGTATATAATTTGTGCGGACGAAGTCGCGGGTTAACGCTCGTATACAATAATAACACTGTAACAGAAATTACTATGCATTTTTTTTAAAGTTACGATTATAGTGTTTAGTTGTCCCTGTCGGTAACCTATCATACATTCGAAATTTTGCTGACCGAATTTCAATTACTCGAAAACGGTTTATAGAATTTTCTAGTAAAATATTTTCTTACAAATTTCTTCCTTATAAAAACTTGACGGAAGTATAATTTTTCAGAAAATTTAAAATCTGAATTTTTTCATATTTTTTTTAACACGCTTATATTAGCTCCATGTAACTAAGTAAGTATGTAAGAAAATCTAGGAAATCAATTTTAACCTACTTCTAATTATTATATAGATTTAAAACTTTGCAGGTGTATATAGTTCGCATGACAATATTCCTTTTGACAACGGTCTTATGGGTTCGAAGTTTTAAAATTTTGAAGTAACTTCTTCCATAGTATGAATAGAACACAGTAAAGTTTTCTGTAATATTTATTAGACACAGACAGCAACATGATACCAGTCAGAGCACCAACATGCTTGCTAGTATGCTGCATGCTTGTTTGCTTGCTGCATGCTTGCTTGCTTGTTGCTTGTATGCATGTTGAGGGGTGCAGGGGGGCTGCGCTCCCGCGAGCGTGGTGCCGTGGGCGGATGCTCCCCCTTCCTGAGAAAAACACATTGGTATCTTTAAAATTCTAGGTTAGGTTAGTTTAGAACATGACTGTGTCACCCTTGGCGGAGCGAGCGAACATTTAGAGCACATAGCCCAGTCATTTTACGGATTGGGCCGGGATTAATAATAATTGATATTTTTTTTTCGGTATAATATTGAAGAGCCAATTTGTGCCCAAAAATGTACCAAAATTAAAAAAAATCACGTTAGCAACATTTCCAATTTAAAAATTTAGCTTTTATCTCGTTCTAAAAAACCTGATGGTAAATGTCTTTTTGCAATTATCTAAGTCTTTACCGTTATACATAGTAAAAAAATGGTGTAAATATTTTTATCAACTTAGAAGGTTTTGCAAAATAAATTCGTATTTTCTAATAAAAACCTCATTCTTTAAATTTTGATGCTTATTTTATGGCTCAAAAATAATTTATATTGTTAAATCCAAGTCAAATGAGTGCATTGGTATTAATATTATTAATTTAAAAGCATTCTGGGATACACAATTTTGATTTCTATGTTGCGTAGCGAATTTTTTTTAATATGTTTTTAGATAGTCTTTATGTAACCGGCACGGTTACAGTTTAAAACTTCAATTAATAATTTCTCCCTACCCCGCCTAACAAAACCCCTTAAAATGACTGGGCTAACATCACTTCTTCAGTTTAGTCCATTTGTTTTTGTGTAAAGTTCTTTTGAGTAACAAAATAGTAAAATATTTGAATTTAAAAATGTCAGTCACCAGACATAATAGCTTTCAGTCAAATTGTATTTTTTACAATGTAAATAAAAGGCTGCGAGAATTGTGGCAAATAATTTATCAGTCGGCTAAAAAACCTATTTCGGAGAAAAATCTCAGATAGAAATAAATCTAAAATATTTTTTAGTTGCGAATTTCTCGGCTAGGGGTGGGTGGTCGAATAAATAGAACCTCTGCCTCTGTTTCGATACTTTTATCGGTTATTCGGTACTTATATCGAAAAAAAGTATCGATACCTGCTAGAGATTGACTATGTATTATTTCATACATAACCTTAAGAATTTATATTGTAATATGTTATGTTGTAGAGTTTCTGGCCGCATCTTCTCTACAGCGACAACACGTTCCGACGCGGTGGTAGCTTCAAAAAAAGAATTGACGTTTAATAAGTGTGCTTCAAGCTCCTACATTGAATAAATAATGTTGACTACATATGTTGACTTTGAGGCCTCGCATGCCACCCTGAGAAAACGATAAAACTCATGTGCATCTTTGCATGCTAACCGTACTGAAGAATCATTGTCTCTATAATCTCCAATGCAAATCTCTTTACCACGAAAGAGGATAAAATTCACTAATAGGCTTCGACAGAAAAAGAATGAAATTGTTTATTTAGGACTTCCTTAAACTTAAATGATGTCTGAAAATTTAATATTTTTAGTTTTATTTTAATTTTAAAACTAAAACTTATTTTTTGATCCAAAGAATGATAAACGTGTTCTTGACATTTGTTTTTGTTTGGAAAACATCTGACTTGGATAACAGGTTACGAATATAATATTCCAAACCATTCGGTCTTATTAAAATGGTTGTAAGTAAGTTGCGGTTCCATCGAGGTAACGCCGCCAGCGTCCTGTAGGCCTCGCATGCCACCCCCGAGAAAACGATAAAAATCGAGATGTGCCTCTATCCTTATTATTTTACGTATGCCAGAAAGAGCGCGCATGACGTTTTTCTCGTTTAAACGCTTTGTCGTGGGTGGCATGCTAGCCGTGCAGGGCACTCTCCCGCTCGATAGCGACCTTAAATGCATTTTCTGTCTGTCGTAAGATAGATAGAAAATGCATTCGACTGTGCGGTGGCCCCCTGTAAATCTGTATAATATACTTACCTGCTATTAAGATTATAACTTTATATATATATATATATATAACTGCCTCCGTGGTCTAATGGTTAAGAGCATTGGCTCTCGACTCGGAGGTCGTGGGTTCGATTCCCACGGGGGGCACTTAGTGATATGTCACTTTGTGCGTTTTCCCCCAGTTGGTTAGGACATTGCGGGCTAAATCACCTGATTGTCTGAAAAGGAAAATGATTCCGTTGTTTGGATGGCACGTTAAGCCGTTGGTCCCGGCTACTATCTCTGGTGGTAGTAGTCGTTACATAAAAACCACGTCAGAGGCCGTAAGGCGGTCTGAAAAAACTCTGACACCAGGGCTCTGCTCAAGCTCTGCCCACACGATAAGAAAGAAAGATTGTAAATTTGTACATACTTACTTTTTAGTTCAATATTCAATATTTGTATATAATATACTTTTTAACGGTTAAATAATAAAGTAGGTTAAGTTAATGTTAATTGAATTTCCAACTTAGAGTAAGTTAATGTAATTATTACATTGAAATTAATACCGTTACGATTACTTTTCACCAATACCTACTATTAGTACTATGTTAAAAAATATCGATACCAAATTGTATCGAGTAATTAGGTACTCGGTATCGTTTCATCTCTATTTCTGGCTTGAAATACTTTTCATACCACTTTTATGAATTAATTAAGCACAAAAAGTGTTAAAAAGAAACGACCAAACGAATAAAAAAAGGATTTCTGTGCATTTTTTTTATGTTCGCAAAAATGAGTACGTGATTTTTTAAATTGCAAATGTTAAGAGACTGGTTTGAAACGTTGTGGTTTCTATGCCGTATTAAATAAACGAGCGTGGGACAAAGTTAAATTGGACGTTCCTACCAGAGGCGTTTAGACTTTTCTTACTTAGATCTTATATTTACGCAAACCTTTTCAAAAGCTTATCAACCACTTGACATGGTAGTAAGTAAATTAATGAACAAATAATGAAGGTATAAATTCACTATACAGGGTGTCCCGTAAACCGACGACAACCCGGTGGATGCTGATACGTTAGTTTATGCCTAACAAGAATATACCAAAAAAAAAAAATATGTCAGTCAATCAATCAATCTGTCAACATTTTTCTTTAGAAAAAGTTTCTTAGTTTTCGAGATAAGGACATTTTTATGAAATTCGTGAAACTCTTCACCTTAGTCACTATTTTGAGTGCCACGGCTACAAATGTTCTATGCAGTATCTCTGTTAAAACTGTCAATATCTCGAAAACTAAGACACTTTTATTACAGTCACAATTTTGATATTCTGCTTAGTCATGACCTAACCTATCAGCATCCGCCGGATTGACGTCGATTTACGGGACACCCTGTATATTTAATCGTTTTTACGATAGAACTAAAACAAAAAAATACGTTTCTTGTAAATAAAGCGAGTAAAAAAATTTGGAAGACCCCTTAATTTTTTACTTTTACTTAAATCCGTTATAATAACGCAAATTCTGTGAAATTGAAATTTCAACTGCCTAGCTATTATGGTTTAAAAGATACAGCCCTTCATAGGTGAGACGGACGGACAGCGTAGACTTAGTAATAGGGATTTAGTGGAAACATTTCGGGTACGGAACCCTAAAAAAATAAAGCGAAATCAAACCATAAACAATAAATCTCACCACGGAGTCACGTTGCAGGTTCTGACACGAGCACTTGCCACGCGTAGTGATCGCGCGGTTCGTGTTTTTGCCTTCCACGAGGCTTCGCAATGCAAATGCAGTGCTAACGCACGCAAAAGTTCATCTAATCTAGACTAATATAAAACTGTAACAAAAGTGCGTCTGTACATTGAAGATATTTACAAAAAAAGATAACGATATGGTTTTAGGTGTCACTGACTCCAAATCAACCTTTTTCATAATTTTTGTTTGACTGTTTGTTTGTTTGTGCGAGCATCACGCAAAAACTACTAAACCTATTTTGATGAACCTTTTTGTTTCATAGCTTTTGATCTGACTAACGATCTGGTAGAGCGGCATAGTCGCTTTGCGACAAAGCTCTTTTCAATAAAGATGTAAAAAAAAACGATCTGGTATATAAGGTCTAACAAAATTAAGTGAAACTATTTTAAGGGGATGATCAGACCATCAAACTGAAAAACTTTCTCTATGGGACCAATATCGAAATCGCGAAAAAAAAATCAGCTGTTCCATACAAACCGACTCGACCAATATTTTTTTGGGACAGCAGTTTTTTTTACGCGATTTCAATATTGGTCCCATAGAGAAAGTTGTTCAGTTTGATGGTCTGATCATCCCCTTAAAATAGTTTTTAGCTAATTTTGTTAGACCTTATATAATTTTTGCGGACGAAGTTGCGGGTTAACTCTAGTTAATAATAAATAGAATAGAAATCTCACCACTCGATAGAGGTGAACCGACAATAAAACAGAAACTAAAGCAAACCAAATCAATCACGCCGCAAAGTTGTAAGATATAGATTGTTATGAAATTCATCAAACTACAAGCCAGTTCCTGCTTACTTGGGCACACTGCATTATTCTTGCTAGATTTATAAATGACGCTAGTGTTAGGGCTGACAGTAACTAGCATTTGAATTTTTACTTTATTTAAAACGAGCGTTAAAATTATATACCAGCCTAGCTAGCATGCCACCCCCGAGAAAACGACAAAAATCGAGATGTGCCTCCATCTTTATTATTTTACGTAGGCCAGAAAGAGCGCGCATGACGTTTTTCTCCTTTAAACTCTTTGTCGTGGGTGGCATGCTAGCTAGGCAGATTTTAAGTCAGATCATAAGCTATCAAACAAAAAAGTTTCATCAAAATCGGTTCAGCAGTTTTTGCGTGATACTCGTTCAAACAAACAAACAAACACACAAACAAACAGACAGACAAAAAATCCAAAAATTGGTGAAATGGAATCAGGGACACCTAAAAACCATATCGTACCTTTTTTATTGTTAATATCTTCAATGTACAGACAAACTTCCTGTTACAGTTTTATAATAGTACGAACGTTAACCCGCGACTTCGTCCGCACAAATTTTAAACCAGATTTTAAGTCAGATCATAAGCTATCAAACAAAAAAAGTTTCATCAACATCGGTTCAGTAGTTTTTGCGTGATACTCGTTCAAACAAACAAACACACAAACAAACAGACAGACAAAAAATCCAAAAATTGGTAAAATGGAATCAGGGACACCTAAAAACCATATCGTAACGATCCGTCCCTACCTTAAAAAAATTCCAAAACGGCAATCGGTAACCTTTTTTGTAATTAAATAGTACCGGAGCACTATTACCTGATACAGGTGTTAGGATAAAAATTTGCATTATTTTAAGGGTTGATTGTACCCATGATACTGAAAATTTTTTTTAAAAGGAAGCGATATGAAATGAAAAATGGTCTATCCATACTAAATGCAATCAGCTGAACTTCCCTAATGGTTCTTCGAGAAAGTTGTTCAAAAATACAATATAATAAAGCCATTATAATAATGCAACTGCCTACCCTAAAATCCTGTATAATACTAAGATTTGAACCTTCCCACGCTCTCTCTGATATACAGACATATTCACAATCCCTTACACCAACACTTTCAAAATTCTGATCTTTTCCATCGAGCAAAATATCCCGCGTAATATGCTGACAAAGTCAGAATGTCTTCTCCAAGAAAATGCTGTACTAAATTCTAACATCAAGTTGTCAAAAACTTTAAATTTACCAACCCTAGTGGTTTTATAAACTACGTCACGACTCAAAGTAAAAGTACCAAGCTGGCACAACGAAAATTCCACTAAAACGTCTAGCCAAACTGAAAGCAACTTTATACTACTGAAGTTACAGTCCATTTTGGTGACTGCCTGAGTTGCTGATCGATGCAACCTTGCATCTCGTTTGAAACACGCCAATTTGGTTGATTTTGTTCAAGGCGCGTCGGGAGACCGGGAGCCTTTTATACAGCGTGTTTTGTAAAAATGAACCGTTGTATAGCTGTACAAAGTACAATTTTAATGGGCTACTTTCTAGCTTGAAAAATTGTTTAGCCTGTGAACACAATATACTAATAATTTTTCAATAAAGATCTTTAGAAGAGGGTATCTGGTTTAAGACCATTCAATCGGAACCGCTTATAATACCCTGGATTGGCAATTGTCGGATGGCCAGATCTGATATGGTGATAGCATTGAGGCTTCAATCCGGTCACATTCCATCCAAAAAGTTCGCACACCTTATGGAAATGACCACATCGCCCAATTGTGAAGACTGTAGTGTAGTTGAGGACGTCTTTCGTGTCCAGATGGAGTGTTGGCAGATAATCGGGGGGTTGCAATTGTGCCTTGGCTACACTCACCTCGGCTGCAGCAAGGTACTTTAATTCCATTTACACGAAAACTTTACCAGTAGTTTTTTTTTCATTCTATTTAGTTACTAGTTTAGTGTAAAGAGTAACCATTCTGTGTGTAGTTTATGTATTCTGTGCCTATACCCAATATGATAAATAGCATAATTATGTTCATCCAGACTCGTGCAAATTGATTTATTCTTCGTTTATTATCATTTTACCATTTGTAACACCACTGGCTTTTTGGTGAAGGAAAAACATCTTGATGAAACCGGCATTATTCAATTACGATTGTACATCCATTACAAGTGGCGACGGGCTCACTTCCCGTCACACTGGACAAAGTTAGGTGGTGCCACTTAGTGAAATGTGGATGTTCTAAGTTTTCAGGAAAATATATATTGTCCTGAGCATGATTGCGTTGCTTATTATTAAGAAGTTTACGTAATACCAACTGCTCTCAAACGGTGAAGAAAAACATCGTGAGGAAGCCTGCTTACGTTGAAGATGATAGTCTGATGCATATGTGAATTGAATCCGCATAGAGAACGAGTCTGAGGGTAGGCCTGTAATAATAAAAATAAATAATACAATTTTATTTATTCGAAAATCATAATTCATTTTGTTAGTAACACACTTATGTAAACTATGTTAGTAGGTACTTAAAATACAAATTACAATGGTACAATGTCACATTTACACAATACAATACAATTAAATTCAATTCATTTCAATTACATTCAATTCAATTAGGTACATCAATTCAATATGTCAAACGATCATTAGTTGCGAGACAGGTGCATCCTACAATAATGACCCAAGTACGGCCCGTCCAGTCTGTCGGCAATCATCGCCAGGATGCTGTTGGTGCTCCGCGAACATAGTGGGTGCGCTACAAAAGCGGGGCAGCCTCATCATCATCAGCACCCTGAATGCGTTGTTATATTGAACGCGAAGCGCGCTGTACTGTTTTTGAGTATAATTTAAACGTATACAGGCTGATGATGGGAAGTTTTCATATTCAACAATTTCTTTGTGACTGATAAATTAATTTAGAAAAACTACACCCTAGTAAATGCATATCTCACTACACCTTCCTAGGGAGCCAGTTAACACGGGAGCTTGGTCTCAATTTCATGTAGCTTTAAGTACTATAATAGCTTGCAGGTAGTGTTGTAATTGCACGTTACGACTTCGTCTCACGTTACGTAACACGAAGCTTTTGATGTCTTCACGTAGAAAATGTCTTTGAACAGTTTTTGGTGTTCGGGAATTCTTGTATAGGAAGTGAACCAGAATGTTAATGATAGCTTTATATTTAGATTAGGTGAATGCAATGAGTATAATATATGCAACCTATTGATTAAATATACGAAACCTGTATACGCTGAAGGAGACATTCCGATGCGTATTTGAAGTTTACCAATCCGTATTGGGCACACGTGGTGGACTAACGCCCATACACCCTCCCTGAGGGTACAGGCATGTGCCCTGAATTGGGTTGTATAATAGGCTGATGATGATAATGATGCAATGAGAGTTGCGTTGTGGGTCTGCTATTGGGTGGTCGCATGTAATCGCAATTGTATGTTGGCTCAAGTATTTAAAAAAAAAATTGCGTTACCATCATCAAATATTTATAATCGTAAAACGTCAAGCATTTAATTGCTATTTAAACTAGAAATTGGTAAAATCACCAATACGATGATGATGGACGATTTTTTGAAAGTAGATCTTAGATAAGCCTACCAGAATAAGATTTTTAGCAACAAACTTAAAAAGTCAAGGTAAAGTCTAATAAAAATATACAGGGTCCTTCTTAATATGCTGACACTTTTTTAAGGACCATCAAACTGAACAACTTTCTATATGGCACCAACATCGAAATCGTGAAAAAAATATCACCTGTCCCATACAAAACTGCAAACCTACTCGAGCCAAATGTATGGGACAGTTGATTTTTTTTCGCCATTTCAATGTTGGTCCCATAGAGAAAGTTGTTCAGTTTGATGGTCTGATCATCCCCTTAAAAAGTGTAAGCATATTAAGAAGGACCCTGTATACTGTGACAATTATTTTATTTTAGTAGACTTGAAGACTAGAAAGTTTGTTGTTATAAATCGAATTCTGGTAGATTTATGTAAAATCTACTTACCACAACACATTTTCTAGTAAACTCTACTAAAATAAAATATAATCATAATATTTATTGCACAATCATATGGTACATAAGGTCTTAAATTCTACCTAGTCTCACATATGATACCCTATAAGGGCACAGTAAAATTTAAGAAAAAGGTATTTATCAATTTCTAGGTTTAGAAGTATGCATCAAAATTTGACAATAATTTGGATTTTTGGATAATAATATAAATAAGTTGAATTTAATACATATTGTTGTCGCAAAGAATTTATAACTCATATGTAGTCATTTGTAAAATCGTCATTAAATATAGGTAAATTAATAACTTAACGGTGTATTTAATCAATGCCAAGTGAATTTGATTGCTGTTGTGTTATGTTGAATTAAAAATAATATTAATTAGAAATTATCATTTAAAAAATCGTCAATTGCATAGTAGCATTTATTTATTAGAAAAGATTTCAGGGCATTTTCAAATATTTTCGGCCTTGGCCTTAGGTTTAGAATGTTTTTGTTTATTTGTGTACGAGTGAATAAAATGTCGTTTTGTCTTACAAACTTCGATATTTCCAGTATGTACAACGACGGCAACGTTAACATTTTTTTCTCAATAAAATGAGGTCTACAGCTATCTAACTGGTTAGTGTAGTTAAAGGAAACATTTCCGTATAATTATAATATCAAACAACAACAAGTTAATATATTGACATTGTATTGGATGCGGTATATCAGTAGCAGATATAACCGCAGGATTATCTGGAGCTGTTTGCGAAGCGAGTAATGGTTTCAATTTATGTCGGTTCATATGGGAACGATGTGTACTATACTGTTTATTTGTTTGGGGTCGGGTGGGGGGAGGGGGTTAAAAAACGTTAGAATCATCATCATCACGGTCATCAAACAAAACGGTTGTTTTTACGCGTATATCTTTTTTTAGATTTTTTTTTACTTATGGTGGCGGACTAAATACGCCCATGCATCCTCCTTGATGGTAGGCCTGCGCCCTGCAGTGGGACGTATACAGGGTGAAATTGATATCATTAGCATCATTTTAAATTAAGAGTCTACCGATCAAACTGAACAACTTTTACTATGGGAGCATACCAATCGGAGCAAAAAAAAATCTGCTGTTGCATACATTTGAGTCGAGTAGGCAGCGGCGGCGGGTGCAGTTTAGTACGGAACAGCTGATTTTTTTATTTGCTCCTTTCGGTTTACTCTCATAGTAAAAGTTGTTCAGTTTGATGGGTAGAATCTTAGTTTAAAATGATGCTAATATAGGCTGTGATGATGATGATGACGTACCAAAACATCATGTGCGCGCTCGACTTCGACTTGGCTGCCAGTTATAAATAAATGTTCTTCTTCTTATCGTGTAGACAGAGCCCTGGTGTCAGAGTTTTTTCAGACCGTTTTTTCTTACGGCCTCTGACGTGGTTAATAAATGTTAAGAGGCTATATTGAAAACAATAGGATTCTTCAAAGCGTCATATATCATGAAGTACTAACAGTAGGAGTATGATTAGCGGATATGTGTAAATTGAACCTATAATTGAAGTTTTGACAAGAGCCAAAACACGATTAAGACACATTTTCTCGATAGAAAACAAGCCAAAGCAGCCTCCGTTTTTATTTATAAACGCTTGGAATTGCTAAACGGTAAATAATAGAGACACGAGACTTGATCTAAAAAAAGAGATGATATTTTACAAATTTTGATAAGAGCAGAATTGAACTTACATAAATAGTACAATCACAATTAAATAAAGTTTGTTTTACGCTTGCCTTACGTCGTTTCAGGCGCGCGCGCCGCCCCATCTCTTTCTCTCGCATCAGACAGTTATATAAGCTATCACACGCCTATTTGGCTTCAATTATTTTTCGACATAGGCCCTTAACCCAAAACCTGTCATATGTCCTGCATGGGTTCAAATTCAGATTCAGATATTTTATTGCATTGCTAAATTATAGGTATGTAGTAGGTACTAGATACTATTTATTATACTGTGGTATGGGTTTTTTAACTGTTGGGGATTAGAACAATTTGCTCATGGTCCTTTGAATTAGAACATTAGTTGAATTTCAAGTAGTCGTGAACATAGGTATGCCAAGATGACGCGTAAAGTATTTTACTACTTACAAAAGTACCTAGCCAATTCAATTTTCTTTTATCTTCAATTATATCAATTCACGCATTATAAAGGCTGACAAAAAAATTCGTCAGAAAATAAAAATTCTTTACAAAATTTCTTTATAGTCACTTCGTATTCAGGAAGCTTCCCCTCATAACAGTTAAGTAATACTTTTAATAGGTAACTCCACCTTTACCTTCAAGTCGCTTCTGTACTGGCAATTAAGTATATTCCTTTTGTTGAATTTGACCTTTGAGCCAAGAGTGCTTAAGGTTTGATTCTCGGTTTTGAAATCAAAAAGCGGTACGGCGATAACGAAATACGAACGTAGATGTGTGGGTTTACTTACAGCGGGGTGCAAGGAAAGATCAAAGATTACTTGTTACTTCGTAACAGATACTTCCTTAGAAAACTATAAATTTTCACGCTTTAAGAGGATAGGCGGGCTGAAATGCTAATTTGGATATTAGGTCACTTTTCCGACTGTATACGTATTTTTCAGATCCATCCACACATACCGCCGACTAGAGTGCGAAAGAGACAACTGCAGCTCGGACCGAATTTATATACAAAACTAGACAAAATCAGCATTTCGTATTCCCCTGTTTCCTCCTCCAAAACTAAACCGATTTTAATAATTCTTTCAAAAATAATATGAGAAAGGCTTTGGCTATGTGCATATGTTTTGCTTTTTTTGTTTATATTCGTCAAATATGTTTACTGGATGTCTGAAAACGGGCGGTAAAATTGGTCATTTTCAAAGGTCCTTAGTTCTTACAGTAATTAATTAATACAGAAAAGCAAAAAATAGGGACAAGACCGAGGAGACATAGATTGTATGGTAAAAAATATTTGCTCTAGTGTCATTATACAGGGAGAAAACCGGGGAATACGTTTTTATGGACTAAACCGTACTGGTCTATCCTCTTAATTACCTATTGCCAAAACGGTATGCGCAAAAATGTACCTAGTAAAGCTTACTACAGCGTTCATAAGAACGCTGTAGTAAGTAATAATACTTTGAACAGCGCGCGACGTATGCGACGTTTTGCTCGCTGGAACGAGTGGCAGAAATCAAACGAACGATGCACCAAAGTTATCTCGGTACCTAACTAACTATTGTCGAGTGACGTCCTGAAAAGCCTCCTTGCGTGACGAAAAATAAGTTACTCTTGCGCACGTTGGGAAGTCAGCCTCGATTCGACAATTGCTGACTGGCTAATCTTTACACTACAGCATGAGTTATCATCATGCGCAATGGTGCATCAAAGCGTCGGTGGCACGTTGCGGATAGGTATTGACACTCAATCATGAGGGTCCGGGTTCGAATCCGCACGGACGAATGTTATGTTCCATAGAATTTTTAGAAACATCGTGAGTAAACCTGCATACGCCGAAGAGAGATTCTGAGGCGCATGTGAAGTCGATAGCATTCAACAGCAGATTCACATTGGGCACGCGTGGTGGATTGACGGCCATACACTCTCCTTGAGGTAGGCTTGTGCCCTGCAGTGGGACGTATACAGGGTGTTAGGGTTGCATTACTTTAAGGGGTGATTGTGCCCATGATACTGAACAACTTTCCATGAGAAACATAGGAAATTCGTAATACGAAATAAAAAATGTTGGACTTCCCATACCAAATGCAATCAGCTGACCAAACTTTTGTATGAGATGTCGACATTTTCTTTTTTGCTAATTTCCTATTAGTTTCTTTAAGAAAGTTGTTCAGTATTATGGGTATAATCAACTGATTACCCTAACACTGTATATACTGATGATGATGATGATATTATGATTCATGCTGACACAAAAGAAAAAGACCGCGCTTACAATGTAATCAAAGTATGAAACAGTACTTCTTCTTCCCTAAAGGTACTGGCATAAATATAAATGTTTAAATTGAGGTGAGTATATAACCGTTTCTTTTCTCTGCGTTGCTTTATTTTATTCTCCTCCATTCTCAAATAATATTTTTCGTTTCTTGCGAAATGTCACATTTCCAAAGTGAATAATTAATTAGCAGTGATAATAAATTTACACTGCAGGGCACAAGCCTTCCCTGAGGGTAGTACGCGTGATGGACTAATAATGTTCATCATGCGTGCCCATGCGGATTTGGTAGACTTCACAAGCAGAGAAATATTCGCATACAAATATGAGTTTCAAGGTTTGAATCAGCACCTTTGACTATTCCTCCTCTGCCACAGTATAAGATCAATTAATCATGTGCATTTACATTCAATTTTATACCTTATCACTAAACGAGACAGCCTATAATTGCTAAACAATAATTTCGAACTTAGAACGTTTGGGGTTCACACGAGACTACTGTTCATGAATTTTAACTTCCAAAATCGGAATCTAAAGTTATGGGGAATAAAATTCAAAGATGCGGATTTCATATTACCTCGCTCCCCGCAAAAAGTGGCAGAAATGTTTGTTAGTAGAATTACACGCGTAACTAGTCCCTATATAAGTAGTCAAAGATCATCACCAACAGCATGCATTGAGTTTTTCTCACTTATTTACGTACCTATAGACGGAAGCGAATGAAGGAGAACATAGCGAGGAAACCTGTTGTTTGTTTGCTTGCTTATCCGTAGTGTACCGCAGTGTACAGTGGACATATTATATAGGCTGATAATTACGATAATGAATGAATTTGTAAATCATTTCATCGAGTTGCTAAAAATGAGTCTTTCCTTCGACAAAAATGATTTTAAAATATTACTTTGAAAACTATACCTAACAATGGATCGAATTTACTTAAAAACAAAACTTTGACATTAAATATTCACTATTCCCATTTAGGTAACTTGCATCCAAATTTTGAAACTTATAACTTTACGTTAAAGTCATTAAAATCACAATTTTAATAAAGCAAGGTTTGCACGAGCCAACGCGGTGCGCGATCGCGGTGCGAACTTCGGATTTTAGCCTGTAGGCAAAAGCTTACATTCGGAACTTAAGATCTTCACGCGTGCCCATTGCCTACATGTAAACTTTATTTACGCTATCCTATGTTGAACTACACTAAGTTTGTATTCACATAAAACGATTTTTTTCGCGGCACAACCTCTCTCCAGGAGCTTAATGCAATTTGAAATTTAACTACAAATTCAAAAAAGTACATTATTAAACCGCGCGACGCGAGCGAAAGGCAAGCGCGATGCGTTCGCAACTGATTGGCGATGCGTGCGCGATTCGTACAATCGTACGTACATTCGTTCGTACGTACATTCGTGCTGAGCAAGTAGCACAGATTACCCCCAATAGATACCGCATGATGAATATGTTGTACAGGCCCGAAGTCACAATTTTTGGCGGTAGGTTCGGGTAGCGGGGCACGAAACAATGCAACATGATTGGCCATTTCAAGGTCGCACTTCTTCGAGCTTGCTCACTCGCGTTGCTAATATCAGTGCAAAATCATAGATGTATCATGTGATAATCTGTGGTAAGTCACTTTTGCGCATCGATCGATCTATATAATATGTGCTTTATTGAACAGTATACTTTGAAATGAAATCCAAGATTGAAAATGTAAACAAAAGAGATGCAAACAGAAAAAAAAAATTTCAAATGATTAAGAATTTAGATTGTAATAGTTAACACGTTCCGGGGCAGTGAACGAGACACAATAGAACTTTTATTGTTATCACTGATATAGCCGGTCGTTGTAGAGTTTCTGGCCGCATTCTCTACAGCGACAACACTTTCCAACGAGGTGGTAGCTTCTAAAAAAGATTTGACGTGCGATTCAAGCTCCTATATTGAATAAATTATTGTGACTTTGACTTTGATACCTAGACTGCTTATGAAAATGCTCTACACCCCTGGCATGTCACTTTGACTATGATATTTGTTTTGATGATTTTTATTAACGGTATAGGTATTTACAATTACAACATTATGTACAACTTATGGCTAAAATAAAAAATAAAAATAAAAACAAATAAAATAGGCGAAGAAAAAATGAGCCACTATATCGAGCACGACTTCCGTTCGACTTACACTAAACAGAAGACGTGCTCGAGGCCACCGTCCTGCGGGAGGGTGCCCAGGACGCTGGCTGCGTTACCTCGTTGGATGGCAATGGATATTCGTTGCCCGAGATACGAGCCAGCCCTTCGGTCACCGGACAACTCAATCAAGCGCGACGACAATTCTTTGAAGAGCTGTCGGGCGTCCGCCCCCCACGGCCCCAGGGTCTCTACACCGAATGGCGCAAGAATGTAGCCGTCACCCAGGGTGGCATATGTGCGCCGCTTGAGACCCTCTGCAGCAGCCGCCGCCGCGCCCGCTCTTAGAGAAGTGGCAGGGAGGTGTGAGGGCGCCACAGTGTCGACACACGTAGCGTCCCACACCAGGGGTCTGCCATTCCTCCAAGGAATGACGGTCATACCGTCGGGTCTCCTGCCATCGTCTCGTGCAAGGCCCCTTGGCTCAAGTATGGCCGGCACGTTGGCGCTGACAAGGGCCCGGCGGATGATGTCATTCAAGCTGGCATGGCGTGGGAGACGGCCAGCACTGCGCTGACAGGAGAGGCCATGGTGGCCGAGGTCGTTAACGTTCCTGCCGCAACGGCAGCGATGTGGCTCAATCGTTCTGGCACCGAGTCTCAGACCGACTGCCAATGTGAAGGAGGATCTTTGTTTGTTTACATTTTTAATCTCTGATTCCATTTCTGAGTTTAGTAACGTTATTTTGAAATAACATTAAGCAACTGTAGAGAGTATAAAGATTAAGATAAAGGGTTTTCTCTGAAACTGACTGTACCTGCCCATCAGAATTTATTCTTCAGTACGTGCAGGTTTCATTCACCGTTTGAGAGAAGTAGATATTACGTACAAAAATAGGAAAATCTCAATTACTTGTACGTCAATGCGTGCGGATTTGAATCCAGATCATGCTGATAGGAACTCTTCCCCCTCTAAAAACCACTCATTTAAAATTAATAACAAAATTCAAAGACGATGAAATGAAACCAAATTTTATAATTTCTGAAAAAAACATTCCGACCGCATACTGTGATGGTTTGATAATACCTTAAAACAGATAATTTTGGCGGCAAAACGAGGTTATCGCTAAAAGCTTTTAGCCGTTTTAAAACTTTTAGTATTATGTTTCAATTTCGAGGTTTTTATAAATAACTCCAATCTAATTAATTGTTTAAGCTCATTTTGGCAGACTGAAAATCCAGGCTTCATTTAATACCTATTAAAAGAGTTTTAAAACTTTCTTTTTAAATAAAATATCGATAGTTTATGGGTCGACGACACTTGGATTTGCATTCTATTCCAATGGCATAGTCTTGATAAGTAATCAAAACCATCCACAACCAGTTCCACAATTTTTTTTCGTGTTTCGTCCCATGTTCCTTAGGGGAATTGGTGTAGTTTCACTGTCCGAATAAACCCTTACAATTTTTTTATCCAACTATTTTACGTCCTAAAAATAGCATTAATTAAAATATACCACTATAATGTATTCAGTATACGTTGGCCCCAAGCCCCCGGTGACACGGCACTATAATGAATCGCTTCCGATGTTGAAATGTGTACAAAAGTAACTCCGTAGCTTTAGTGTTACAGAAAGAAAGTAGAACAAATAAGTAGGTACACAATTTTTTATAACAATTAGTAGCCGACAGCAACGGGTATGCTATCATACCTCTATAAACTTCAATGTGTTTAATACTAAACTGTACCGGGTAGGTTCAGATCATCAAACTGAACAACTTTTAGGCCTGGCGCGTATATCCGGAATTCCGTATCGGAATTCTGATTCGAAGCTCGGATTTTGTTTATCCCCCTCCAGAATTCCGTTCGGAATACGGAGCCAGAAAACCCATATAAAATGAATTGTGTAACGGAATTTTTATTCGGAATTGTGTTTTTGTCGATAGATGATAGGTAGATAGATAAACAATTTATTTGCATGAGTAACACACACATAATATTACAGTTCACAACAAGTTTACAAAACAAGAATACAACGAAACATCAATAGAACAACATGTCATTTATTGTATGCTACAGCAGCAAATAGGTCCCAGCTCAACATAGACCTTGCCCGAAAGCAGGGTGTCGATTTTCAGATGAATCATTTTTAGTAGTAGTCAGACGCGGCAACCAATGAAATGAGTGATAATAAATAAGTAAGTGTATGTTCAAATCCCCCAGTTGTTGTTGTCCCTCGGAAAGCCTTCCCCTAGGACATGAACTGCCCAGGCCGATTTGGAGGTCTTTAAACAGGCTCCGAACTCAAGTCGGCCGGACTAAGGAGAACCTGTCCGAATGGGGTTTTATCGATGGATCAGACCTGAGGTGTGAGTGTGGTGTTGCCCCTCAGACTATGGCCCATCTCATATCTTGCCCTTCCTGCCCGCAAACTTGCTCGCGGTTGGAGCTTATGGACGCTGCTGGTAGTGCTATCCGCGTGGCAAAATACTGGGCTGGAAAAATATAAAATGACATGCCATCGACTCGATAGAAGAAGAAGTTCAAATGAAATATAGTTATGGAAGAAAGTGTAAAAAGAATTTGAATAATAATATAAATAAGTATTAACACATAAATAAAATGTTTATTATATTGTAAATTATTTTATGGGCTTAATGCTTCCGTAATCCCGAACGAAATTCTGGAAGGCGCAAATTTTAAATCAGATTTCCGTTACGGAATTCAGGATGTATGAGGGATGCCTTACTATGAGACCAACGTTGAAATCGCAAAAAGAATTTGATGTTTCATAAATTGTTTTTGAATTACTAGGTACCTAGGTACTATTGATATTTTCTATGGAACAACATTTTTCAGTTTGGTGGTCTGAAGCGCCTTGTGCCTAATGCATTGACGACCCGGTTGGTGTAATGGGTACCACGCCGGACTGCCAAGCCAGGGTCCTGGGCTCGAATCCCGGTTCGGTCATGGATGTTATATTATGTGTGTGCCGTTGTTATATATGGTTCCCATAACAAAAAGCCTAAGGCTTAATTTGGGATCATTACATGTATGTGCCTGTGAGCGTTATTTAGTTATTTATTACATTTAATGTTACATCATGTGGTCCTTTTAAATATCCTGGCAGTTTTTGAAGAGGATGATCAAACCTTCAATCTGAACAACTTTCTCTGTGGGACCAACAGGGAAATCGCTATAAAAAATACAAAAATTCACCCAATGGACAGCAGATGTTATTTTTCACGACCTTGTTTAGAGCTGTTATTCGGTTCCAGGGCTACACAAAATCTATCTATCTATACTATTATAAATCTGTAACAGAAAGTTTGTCTGTACATTGAAGATATTAACAAAAAAAAAAGTTACGATATGGTTTTTAGGTGTCCTTGATTCCATATCACCAATTTTTGGATTTTTTGTCTATCTGTTTGTTTGTGTGTTTGTTTGGGTGTTTGTTTGTGTGTTTGTTTGAACGAGTATCACGGAAAAACTACTGAACCGATATTGATGAAACTTTTTTTGTTTGATAGCTTATGATCTGACTTAAAATCTGGTATATAATTTGTGCGGACAAAGTCGAGGGTTAACTCTAGTACTATTATAAAACTGTAACAGAAAGTTTGTCTGTACATTGAAGATATTAACAAAAAAAAGTTACAATATGGTTTTTAGGTGTCCCTGATTCCATTTCACCAATTTTTGGATTTTTTGTCTGTCTGTTTGTTTGTGTGATTGTTTGTGTGTTTGTTTGTGTGTTTGTTTGTTTGGACGAGTATCACGCAAAAACTACTGAACCGATTTTGATGAAACTTTTTTTGTTTGATAGCTTATGATCTGACTTAAAATCTGGTATATAATTTGTGCGGACGAAGTCGCGGGTTAACGCTCGTTCATTATAAAGCTAAAATTTTGTACATTAGGAATACAATGGTATTAAACTAAATAAATCTCGGAGGAGTTAGGACACTACTTGGTGTTGCCAATATCTGTTGCTAAATACAAAGTTGTTTCAACGAAGATTTAATTAATTAGTATAGTTAGTACGAAGGTAGAGTTAGCTACCTCGTTACTAGACTTGTGTAAACAATTAGGGGATAGTGGGAGTTGAGTCTGAAGATAGCACTGGTTCCTAAAGTAGTGTTCTCACTGGTGATGTAAAGCACAAAAAGTGCAGGTAGGTAAAAACAAATTGTTATAATTTTTTCGGGAATCATTAAACACAGTCTCATTCATCATATCCTATCCTATCCTACTAATATTGTAAAAGTGAAAGTTTGTAACTATTTTTGGATATTTGTGGCTGAATCACGCATAAACGTCTGTATATTATAAGAGATAAGTGTACTTTTTGCAACCATCAGCTGCAAGGCTGATTCAGTGTTTATGGGTTGTAGAGCATCTCTGTGATGGGGATGGACTAGGTCTGCCTGCATAACTTCAGTCGGTTTAGGAGTTACAGACGTTTAAAGGTCAGTAAACTTATACATTACGAGCGTTAACCCGCAACTTCGTCCGCAAAAATTATATACTAGATTTTAAGTCAGATCATACAAAACTATCAAACAAAAAAGTTTCATCAAAATCGGTTCAGTAGTTTTTGCGTGATACTCGTTCAAACAAACACACAAACAAACAAACAAACACACAATCAAACAGACAGACAAAAAATCCAAAAATTGGTGAAATGGAATCAGGGACACCTAAAAACCATATCGTAACTTTTTTTTGTTAATATCTTCAATGTACAGACAAACTTCCTGTTACAGTTTTATAATTGTATAGATTATAGTGTGCATTGTAGCTATGTGAACAGTACAAAAACTGACATGAACTGCCAGTCGATTCAGGAGATACAACCGTTCATAGGTCGGATCTTTGAACGGCTGTAACTCCTAGTATTATATTAGTTAATAATAATATGTTAATTATTATAAACAGTAGCATTATTTATATTAAATGATATTATATTTGGCTGTTCCTATGTTTAGTATCATTCATTCATTTATATTCCTAATTTAAAATAGTAAATTAAATTGCTTGGGTTTCCAGTGAGAAAAGCTCTCAAGTATCTGCTAGGAAAGTAGATTACATCCGAAGTAGTACTCGATTTAGTTGGTGTAAAACTTGTGACTTAACAGCTAAGTTCATTAGGGAATAGGGAATATAAAACAAAATAGTGTAGTAGAATAGCTTTCATGTTTAATAGCCCAGTCATTTTACGGTTTGAGCCGGGACTAATTAATAATTTTTTTTTTTTTGGTATAGTATTTAAGAGTCAATTTGAGCTTAGAAATGTACCAAAATTAAAAAAAAAAATATCACGTCAGCAACAGCCCCAAACTTTAAAATTAGCATTTATCTCGTTATAAAAAGCGAATGGTAAATTATTTTTGCAAGCTTTTAAAGCTTTACCATTATACATACTTCAAACATGGTGTTAATATTTTTGTCTACTTGGAAGTCTTTGAAAAATACATAAGTATTTTCTATTATTAAATATCTAATTTTTTAATTTTCATGCCTATTTTATTGCTAAAAAAAAATGTATATTGTTAAATCTAATTAAAATGAGTGCATTGATATTTAATATTATTAATTTAAAAGCCTTCTGGGGGATACAATTTTGATTTCTATGTTGCGTAGCGAATTTTTTTTTAAATATGTTTTCAGATAGTCTTTTTGTCACTAAATGGTGCCGATTACAGTTTAAAAGTCCAATTCATAATTACACCCCACCCTTCAAACAAAACTCCGTAAAAGGACTGGGCTATAAGAGACCAGAGTCAGACGAGGAGCATGAATCAAAATAGTAAGAAAATTGCTTTCATGACCTGAGACTAGAGCCAGACCTCCGTCACTCGGACATAGGTACCGAGATAAGCACACCTACACTTTGGCGCATCGTTTGCTTGATTTCTGCCACTCGCTCCAGCGAGCAATGTCGCATTCGTCAGTAGTCAGTAGGTAGGTAGTTAATTAAAGCGTGATAATTTTTCGTTTTAAAGTGATGTACCGTTTAAGAATGGTGGTCTTGGAGCTAGTAGCCTCGCCTTCCGTGCAGAGGGGTGATGGTTCGATTCCCGCCCAATTTCGTTTTAGGAACTTAAACATTCGTTTACTATAAAATAGTCTCAGTATGTTATGTTTACTTCAGAACATACATATTCTATCCGTGTGTCAAACACAATGAGTTTTTATAGGTATAGAGTTATCATGTCATACAATAACAAAGCCTAAATATGGCACATGTCTCTAATGTCACCTTTGTATGCATCAATTATGCCCAGCTGTCATACATTGCCGCTGACATTCCAGTCCTTTCAAATCTTTCAAATATATTCGGTTACAAAGCAGTAATGTAAAACAACTGGGCATAACTTAGTGGTCCCGTTAATAGCGCACTGATGCGATGTCCTCCTTGTATAGAATGTTATTGGTCAAACATCATCATCATCATCAGCCTATCATCGTCCACTGCTGGACATAGGCCTCTCCCAAGGCGCGCCACGCAAGGAGTGGAGGCCGCGAACTGGTAGACGTAGTGTGGGACGCCCTGCTGCCCGCTGGACAGACCACCTAAAAAGGTAGCCGGGAGCGAAAGGATGAGGAAGGCCGAGGACAGAGTTTTTACATATACTACTTAATATTGTACTCCATGTACACACGGCGACACATCAAGCTATACAAAACCAACATAAGCTGGCCGCGCGTAGGTCACGTAACGTATAACGGCGCGCGGCCAGCTTATGTTGGTTTTGTATAGCTTGATGTGTCGCCGGGTGTACCTCCTTGTCCCAATTATTTTGTACTTTTCACAAACAAGTTTTTTGCGTTGTGGGTTTTTCAATTATTTGTTATAATTGTCACTATAATGGCCTGTTCAAAGAAAGTTAGATACTGTAACCATCTAATTTTATTTACAGTAACAGAGTGTTTAATAAAGAACATCTAGGTATAATACAAAACTTATAAGGGAATTTTGATCAATATCTATGATAATGAATGCCATGTAGCCTGTAGCTTGATGTGGCATGAAACGTGACCTGTTACGATATGCAAATTCGTATTTAGGGGGAAAATTGGACAATGCATACAATATTATATGCTAAAATACCTATTACCCTTATAACATTTCCTTCCACAATTTTCATAATGACTCGCTTTTGGTATGTTGAGTGTACTGTTAGTTTCAATAACGTGAATTTTGGTATTTAAACGGGAGATAGTAAAACAATGTCCATTACAATCTAACCCTGGTTCAAATAAGCGTGGTATAAAATGTTATACCAAGAATATACTAAGAATAAGCAAAATGTCTACTAATAAACCGAGAATAACTTAAACCTGGTATAACGTCGGCGTAACTGTTCTGTATCATAGACAAATTTCTATTCTAAAGTTTATCTATGAACGGCGACGTTGCCACCAAAACTTAGTTACGAGTTTTAGAAATTATGATCTCCTTATTCTTAGGTTATTCTAATCATAACTATTCTTAATATAAAGTGAGTATTTATTTTTACAAGACTAAAAAGCAAAAATTAATTAACTTTTCACCAAATATTTGTAAAATTTCTTTTTATACTTACTGTTAGCTCGAATTATGAAAAAAAAAGTAGTTTTAATTATTCTGCTGTATAATAAAATCATTAGCTATGTTTTCAGTTGTTGTTCAAGTGATCAAACAGAACAACTTTTACTACAATAGCAAACCTGAAATAGCAAAAACAAAGTCAGTTGTTGCACACTAAACTGCAATCCCTATTCGACTCAAATGTATAAAACACAGTTTTTTTTTGTTATTTTTGGATTGGTAAAAGTTGTTTAGTTTGATTACCTGAACCACCCCTGAAAATTCAGCTCGTTATTTTATTATCACCCAGTAGAATATACGAATAGGTACAATTTTATACCTACAAGTACGTAAGCCAAATGTTATTCAAAAGATTCTTGACGTTCAAAAACGATTTTTCCATTACACATTCTGTATAATGAACAATAGAATAATTCTGTTTCAGTATTGATAGAAGACATGCTGTATTAAAAATCGAGAAAACAAATTAAAATATTTGATAAGAGATCATTATTTTAACATTAACTTCCGACACACATCTCCAGCTGTCCACGTGATGTATCAGAAAATTATCAAGGTCATTTCAGAAAAACATACTTATGCAACATATTTTAAAAACCACTTTAATACAGCTTCATTTCCACACCGTTTCACACAAACTTGAATGTTAAAAGGAGGCCGTAAAAATTCAAAGTTTTGGTTCATTCGAGTAACTTTTAACTAGGGGTGTAATGGATACTTGGAAAGTCAGTTACGGATACAATTATTATGTATCCGTAACGCACTGGGAAGGTGAGTAGAACGAGCTGTAATGGATGCTTATCATCATCAGCCTATATACGTCTAACTGCAGGGCACAGGCCTCAGCAAGGGTGTATGGGAAACGAAAGGGCGGATGAGTTGGCCAGAAAGGGCACAGAAAACCACTTCATAGGCCCCGAACCCTTTCTGGGAATACCTAGCAGTCTAACGCGAGATTCTTTGAATAGGGTCAGCTTTGGAGAGGCAATAAAGCTTTGGTCCAACACCCCAGGCATGGGCCACTCCAAAGCACTTATCAAAGGCTACAATCGCAAACTTGCGAACGGTCTCCTTCGGCCCTCAGCAAGGATCAAATTTGTACAGTAGCAAGGTCACTCACAGGCCACTGCAAATTAAATAAACACATGCACACACTAAATTTAAGTGATACCACCGGCTGCAGATTCTGCAAGGAGGAGATGGAGACTCCTATACACCTCCTATGTGACTGTGGCCCCCTGATGTACAAACGTAGTACTCATCTAGGTAGGCAGGTTCTGACACCAGATGAGATACAAGCTATCCCTATCAAAAATCTACTGCGTTTTCTGGCCGCAGTGGGGATTGGTAGAGAACTTTAAAAAGGGCGTTCACAAAGGACCAGCGATGGTCTACGTGGCACAGGCTTGAAAAAGTCTGCCAAGGCCCAGAATACCCCCAAATAATAATAAGGGTGTATGGGAGTCAGTCCACCACGCCTGCCCAACACGACGTAGAGTAGCTATATAAGGTAAGGTGTAACAAAATTAGCTGAAACTATCTTAAGGGAATGATCAGACCATCAAACTGAACAACTCTCTATGGGACCAATAAAGAAATCACGAAAAAAAATCTACTATCCCATACAAAAATCCAAGTAAAATGCACAAGTCGACTTAAATGTAAGGGACAGTAGATTTTTTTTTCGTGATTTAGATATTTGTCCCATAGAGAAAGTTGTTCAGTTTGATGGTTTGATCATCCCCTTAAAATAGTTTCAGCTAATTTTGATAGACCTTATACATATACTTGTAGTTGGAAGCCGCTTCCCTTCTAACGTAAAACGTATTCTCTTTGTTGTGTTTTTTATTTCGAAACCTTTTTTGCACCTTATTATACCCATCAGGGCGTCCGAGCGCGCTGCGTATAAACGAAGTTCCGTCCTATTTTCCATACTAACCAATTAAAGTCGATTACATCTTAGTCGGTATCATTTCAGATTTAAAAGTAATAATAGTTTCAATGATATAGGATTAATTTAAGATTGGTATGGAAATCCTTGATCCACGATAACGAAAATTTTACACGGTACCGACCGACACAGATATCGGTTTCTAGATTG
Organism: Agonopterix arenella; assembly: GCA_927399405.1. NCBI lineage: Eukaryota > Metazoa > Arthropoda > Insecta > Lepidoptera > Depressariidae > Agonopterix > Agonopterix arenella. The sequence goes on from OV656704.1 coordinate 2,270,855, forward strand.
TGTTAATATTTTATTTTTACTTTAAGTACTAAACGTTCAAACTTGAACGGAACTTCGTTTTGTATGGAGCGGCGTATTATTATTGAGTGAATAACAGACTTGAACGCCCTTTCTATAGTTCCCCATTAATCAATTCATCAGTTAGATATCGCAGTAGGTTTTTAACACGGTTTTGTGTCTCATCTGCACGGCTAGCATGCCACCCAAGACAAAGCGTTTAAACGAGAAAAACGTCATGCGCGCTCTTTCAGGCATACGTAAAATAATAAGGATGGAGGCACATCTCGATTTTTATCGTTTTCTCGGGGGTGGCATGCGAGGCCTGCTGGAGTCAGTACCTGTCTGCCAGCACGGCTAGCATGCCACCCACGACAATGCGTTTAAACGAGAAAATCGTCATGCACGCTCTTTCTGGCATACGTAAAATAATAAGGATGGAGGCACATCTCTATTTTTATCGTTTTCTCGGGGGTGACATGCGAGGCCTACTGGATGAATAATTTGCTCCGTAGGTTAGGCGCTCTAGTTTTTTTATGGATATATGATTTGTTTCGGTTACACATCACTATTAAAGCAAGCCTTATCACGGAACCTAGGTAAAATTTAAAACATTTTGTTGTACTTATGTACCAACAGTTTTATTTTTAACTTGGCTTGCGGAGGTCGACTCACTTTGTTTATTATGAACAGTTTTTGTTTTTAATAAGTCCTTAAAACTATTTTTATATGAAACTAGAAGGCGAGTAGCTTTTAACTCTTTGTAAAACGGGTCCAACTTAATATGCGGGCGGTTTTTTAAGAGGATCATCAGACTATCAAACTGAACAACTTTCTCTATGGGACCAACAACGAAATTTTGAAAAATAATAAGTTGTCGATGATTTGGATTGCAGTTTTATATGGTTATAACGGTTTTTTTTTTCGCTATTTGGACCTTGGTCCCTTAGAGAAAGTGGTTCAGTCTGATGGTCTGATCACCCCCTTAAATAGCCACTAGCATATTAAGAAAGACCCTGTACAGGATGTAAAGGACAGCCCTCCGCAGACAGAAACGGTGAACTCACACCATCAAACTGAACAACTTTCACTATGGAGCCTACCTTAGGAAACGCTAAAAGAAATCTGCTGTCTCATACACTTGAGTCGGGCAGGTATGTACAGCATTTTGGTATGAAACAGTAGATTTTTTTTCGCGTTTCCTGAGGTAGAATAATGAAAATTGTTCAGTTTGATGGTTTGAGATGTACCACTATGTTCTACGGAATTTATGTACGGTTGTATTTATTTCATTTAGTTTGGAGGTATGTGTTAAATTATTGTTAAGCTTAGGGCGAACAAAATAAACAAGCAATGTTCGTTTTTTTACAATAATACTATCCCCAATTAATTTTATTTTAACCTACTTCGTCCCACTGCTGGGCAAAGGTCTCCCCTAAACTCTTCCATATATCTCTATCCAAAGCGGTATCCCTCCATTCGTTGCAATAGGCATCCAACTCATCGCGCCACCTTTTCCGGGGTCTGCCTCGACCTCGGCTACCATCATTAGGCACCCATTGAGTGGCTATTGATGCCCACCCCTCGGTGTGCATTCTGAAAACATGCCCAGCCCAGTTCTACTTTAGTTTTGCTGATTTCTCACCTACATCAACTATTTGAGTTTTGGAGCGCAGTGTTGTGTTCCGGATACGGTCCGTCCTTTTCACACCTGGTATACTACGCTCCATAGCTCTCTGACAAACCTATAGTTTGGACTTTTGAACCTTCGTTAATGACCAGGTTTAGGCACCGTAGGTTAGGATGGGCAGAATACACAGGTCAATAGGTTTGCTTTGGAGTGAGAGTGGAAGGTCGCCCTTCATTAGTTCCTTCATAACAATATAAATACGAATATGAATAAAAATACGATGTTATAATAACGGACTCTATATTTTCACTGCTAAGTTTAAAAATTATTTTTTTCCTAGCTTTTTTTCCTGGAAAATTGTGTCGCTATGCTTGTTTTTCAGCAGTGAAAGTGTTAAAAAGAAGACTTTGACATTTTTGAAATATTCGAGAAGCAAAGTTTCTTTTTAATTTAACCTTTCGCTTAAATAGACAACTAGAAACAACATTGATCTCAAATTCGCAATCACAAAAATAAATAGAGTTTTCCTATTATAACGGACTTCAAATTACTTTGTTCGCTAACTTAATGTGCAACTATGGATTAGTGCGAAATTCAAAAGCATAATTAATTGAAATTTACTAAATTTCTGTCGCTTTTGGATGAACAATAGCCAGAAACAATCATCATCAATCAGCCTATATATGTCCCACTGAAAGGCACAGGCTTGCGTTCCCTCAGGGTGGGTGTTTGGGCGTCAGTCCACCGCGTCTGTCCAATACTGGATTTCTTTTAGCATTTGCCAGGTTTCCTCACAATGTCCTTCACAGTTTAAATAAATAAATAAATGAATAAATAAATAAATAAAATAAAATCCATTTATTTCAGACAAATGTCCATAGTTAGTAGATACATTAATGACTTGAAACTATGTTAGTACACATCATTACACAATTTTATTTAATTTAATCTAATTTTAATTTAATTTACATTATCATTGTCTTGCCCATTTCCCATTATTTGGGGTCGGCGCAATATGTCATCCTCCTCCATTCATCTCTCTTAGCCGTCATTTCAACACGAAATCCTTTTTTACACATATCATCCTTCACACAATCCATCCATCTTTTCTTCGGCCTCCCTCTTCTACTACAGCCATCCACATTCATACTTAACACTCGTCTCGTTACATTACACTTGTCTCTCCGCATTACATTTAATTTAATTTACATAATTTAAAAAAAGAGCAGTCGGTATGACGTACATAAGTTAGTAAGTTAGAAAAACATTCATTTTACTTTCATCTAAGCATGACATGTCTTCCGTGCGGATCCAAAAATGGTATGCGAAGTTTGCGATTTTTTGCAATCGAAAGCTTATTTTTGCGATGTTGTTCTTTGCCTCATCATTATGTACCTTTAAAAATTTTATAACAACTCAAGGAGCAGCTACTGCTTATTACTGCGGACAATTGGATGGATAACGAATAGACTACCGAACCAGTGAATTAACTTAAACAAACGAACTTACGGACCTCGCCATAGGATGTTGCTGGAGCAACAAGGTGCATTGGGTAGCGGGGATCAGTGAGAAGCGGCCTGGGATGTGATTTTAGCGTCTGTAGACGTCAGAAGAAAAAGGAATGGGCAGTGGTGGTTGCCAGCCCCGCTGGCGGGGAAGTCGACGTTGACGACGCATTGTTATCGTATTACCGGTCATGTTATATGAGTTAGCGATTGCAAGTCGTGTCTTTTAGGATAGGCCCCAGGCTTAGCTATGAGAAATGAGAATGTAGTCATGAGCATACTAATGCTGCTGTGAAGTCGTTGTTGGGAGACATTGTAAATATTTCATTGTTTTGACGTACTAATTTGACAACAAAGGTTCCACCATACGCGATAATGTTGTTATAAATCCACGCACTCTAATCCTTCGCTCGGACTATCTCGGCTCGCTCCCGGAACAAGTTTACCAGCGTTAACAAGCTGCGTTAGATCGGACGTGATTCCGTACACGCCAACTGATTTATTTGTGTTCAGCGAACTTCATTGCGAAACCCCTTTTTTCTGAGTTTATTTATATTATTGCCTACCTTTCTCCTTTATAGCCGGCCGTGTGAAGAAAGGATCGGTTGAACGGTCCTCGACCTCTGATTTGTCTGTTAGTCAGTGAGACGTTAACCGGGTTCTTTTGAAAGGTATATCTTTTGTGTGGAGCTGAAAAATTTACGGTTTATGTGAAAATAATGCGTTTGTTGTAATACATCTTCAATATGCTAACACTCTGTTGCAGAAACGCTCATTGAAGTTAATCCTCCACTAAATCTCTTGCTGTCACTTTTTGACTCGTTGACGTAGTAAAAGCTAGCAAGAGATTTAATTGAGGATTATCTCTAAAGAGCGTTTCTGCAACTGACCGTAAATGTGCTAAAATACGTCGAAACACATTGATAGGTATCTTATACAGGGTGTATGGAAAAGTATCATCAACCTTTATACCTTATTCAACCTTTATTCTGCTTGACCTTCATCTTCTTATCGTGTGGGCAGAGCCCTGGTGTCAGAGTTTTTCAGACCGCCTTACGGCCTCTGACGTGGTTTTTATAATATGTAACGACTACTACTATCAGAGATAGTAGCCGGGACTAACGGCTTAACGTGCCATCCGAAAAACGGAATCATTTTTCTTTTCGGACAATCAGGTGATTCAGCCTGCAATGTCCTAACCAACTGGGGAAAAACGCACAAAGTGACATTTCACTAGGTGTCCCCCGTAGAAATCGAACCCGCAACCTCCTTATCGAGAGCCAATGTTCTTATCCATTAGACCACGGGGCAGATGATGCTTAACCTAAGTGTATGGAACAGCTGATTTTGTTTTCTCAATTTCATTGTTTGTTCCATACCCTAGCACCATACCATACCGTTGGTACCATATTTTTCCACTACATCATGAGTGATTGGCATATGAAACGAAAAAGAAAATGCTAAGAGAGCTTCATCGAGTAACTTACTGGACTAGAGTTTATCATAGATTTACTTGTCTAACGATCAGTTGCAGAAACGTTCATTAGAGTTAATACTCCATTCAATCGCTTGCTAGCTTTTACTATGTCAACTAGTCAAAAAGTGACAGCCAGAGATTTAATGGAGGATTAACTCTAATGAACGTTTCTGTAACTGAATGATAATGTTTTGTTTGTTACTTTATTCTGAAAATTTAACTGAGTTTGGTTGATAGCCGCTCCAACAAAGTAGGCAAAAAACAAAAGGCGCCATTTTTAGGCGTTTCTGACGACCCCGAATAGGATTATGGCCGTGAGTTTATATAATTATATGCTATCCTATTTTAGAGGTCATATATCATGTTAGCAAACAAAGCAAATTCATAATTTTTCATTTCACCAAAACAAATCAAAGACTTTTAGTGAAATTTTGAATATTACTGCTAATTGATTTTATGAAAGTACGAATTCGATGCGAATCAGAGCGGATTGCTGTTAATTGATTTAAATAACTAAATGGACTGCCCCTTTGACTTTGTTTCTAATTGAATTTCATATTTCATTTATCGCCATCACACAAGTACATACCTACAATGTTTTAGTCCATACAAAAGTTTGACGCACAATACGCGTAGACATCGTTCTACGCGTAGACGGAATTAATAAAAGTAGTATTTTATATATGGAAAAATAGTTTAGAAAATCTAGTTACCGCGTAACAAATAACATTTGCAGTTTATAATACAATTACGAAGATATAAAACTTTTAAAATTTTGTACGAAAAATTTCAAAGCTTTATATCTTCGTAATTATTTTATAAATTGCAAATGTTATTTGTTACGCGGCATCTAGATTTTCTAAACTATTTTTCCATATATACAAAGTAACTTATATTAATACCTTCTACGCGTATTTTGCGTCAAAGTTTTGTATAAAATTGACCCCTCTGCATCCACCTTAAATACAAAAAAAACATGCACTCATCTAATACAACAATACTTATGGAATGCGAACTTGGCAATATTTACTGCCTCAGATATTGAACGAACTTCCCGAACGAGTCTTGAATAATCTTTGTCAAATAAAGAAGTATAAAAAAATTAAGTCAATAGTTAAGAAATATTACCTAACAAATGTCAATGTATCGAGTTAAAGTGAGCTCGCCACACCTCATATAAACCATACGTGGTTTTCGTAGGGTGGCTTTGTATGATAAAATGTAATGTGTTTGTTTTAGATAAAGTAAAAAAAAAAATTACCCTGCAGGCACAATATACTCACAACTTCGCCCACAAAATCACTACCCTTTCCGAAACCCTTATCCCTTAGTCATCTCGTACGACACCCATGGGAAGAACTGGGGTGGTTTATTCTAAGCCGGTTAACATAATTAAGGCTGTTGAGTTTCAAATATTAGTGATTATTAAATATGTTATAGCCATGTTGTCCTATTTTAAATCAAATTAAAGACTGAAAAATTATTTCTCAGGCCGGACTTGAACCCGCAATCTTCCGAATCAGGGAATGGCTTTATCCAATTTAGCTACTGAGCCCACTACGCCAGAGAACGAAAACACATTACCCACGTGACGAAGTGTATTCGTTTCGGGTCGTTTCGAAGCTGGCGAATGTGTATAATCAAAGAATACATACAAATCGTATGATAGCTGAAATTATACTCAGGATAGAAGGAATATCTAGCTTCCCAAGGAAATGAGCATTATCGTTTTCTACAGTGGAATTTCTTGTAAAATTTAAACAAAACATAACATAACATAAATATTCTTTATTTGCTCACTAAAAATAAAAATTGAATAAAAAGTTCAAATTCAGTTTTGTAGGCGAAATGGGATTGGTATTGAGTTTGACCAAGAAATGGATTAAAGATTATTGATTATTGGTTTTATTATTATTTCCTACAGTGCACAAGTCGCTTTAAACTAACTAACTAACTAACTATTAACTCAATCTATTGAAAATAAAAAAACCTGTCAAAAACGTGTCGGACTTGCCATGATAGGGTTCCGTAGCCATGCACACTTGGTATAGAAGAGGTTTGCAAGATGTAATTCGGATGGTGTGAAAGCAGTCAGAAACCATTGTTTAAGGCTGCACCGAATTTATTGTGCTGCCTCTAATCGTATTTTTTTAATTTCTGAACAATTAAACAATGTCCAAAGAACAAGAACGTCATATTATAGTCATTGCTGATTTTCAAGTTATCGGGTCACTGCGAATTGATTTTTATAATGTTTGCAGCTAAAGTCAAAGCCGCCTGAAGTGGGTACTTTTAACGAATGTTTCGATAAATTGAAAGCCTATCAGGACTACAATGTGACATTCTTGGTTTTTAGAAATGTTGTTTAATTGTTTAGAAATGAAAAAAATACGATTGAGGACAGCAAAATAGGCTCGGTACCATCTTGGACTACAGTAATCGGTATACAGAAAGATGGGATCGAATCTACGAATGTTCGAATCCGCACGCACTTCATGCCGTGTACCAATGAGTTTTTCTTACTTATATACGTAATACCGACTGCTCTCAAACGGTGGAGGAAAACATCGTGAGGAAACCTCCATACGCTGAAGAAGAAATTCTGATGCATATGTGTAGTCTACCAATCCGCATTGGGCACGCGTGGTGGACTAATGCCCATACATCCTCCCTGAGGGTAGGCCTGTGCCCTGCAGTGGGACGTATATAGGCTGATGATGACGATGATACATACAGAATGGACGAAAGTATAGGATAGTATACTCCTTGTTTGACTACGGAACCCAAAAAACCTGATAAACAAACCCTAAAAATCTATCTTCGTTTGATTGGCACCATCTGACTGGAACCATCCTCAAATCAGACCATGTTCTAAACCACCACAAGCTGAACAACCAAATAAATAAACATTTCAAAAAATGTCATCAGCATTTTAGGTCGTCAGACCAAAGGGGAGATTTAGGTTTTTAAAAATGCTATTAATCAAACGCACAAAGCGAACCATTGTCCGTTAGGAACGCAATACATTTATCATAAGTACCTAAGCGATTCAGTAACCCACAATGGGTACGGAACCATTTATGTATTTTCAGTTTCACACGTCGCTCCTAAACGGTTTTTCCCAACTTTTTTTTTACTGGAACGAATGGGGTTAGAATGAAATAAAAAAGTAATTTCTGAACGAAAACATTGCCGTTGAGAATTGAAAATGGAGGGTTTGAATTATTTTGTAATAATTCAAATGTTTTTTTTTTCAAATTAAATTATGCATTTGGGTCTGAACTGGCAACGCTTGGTCAGTGCGAAATTATCTCGTATTTTCTCGACCGGATTACTTTTTTATAACAGTTACCATTCAAATCGGAAATCAAGAATTAATTTATTGAAAAATCAGGCTAGTGATTCTAATCGTCTATAATTGTAATAATGTCGATAAGCAATAATGCGAGGTGATGTAGGCGAATGAAGGAAATAAACAATTTTTAAAGAAAGCTCTTGCGCCTGGCCACGGGACAGGGCGAACTGCGGCGCGAATTGCGATTTTAGAATACACTGCCTACGCGCCGCCGCCGCCGCTGTCATAGATTAATATGTATATTGGGCCGCTGCGTGGTTGCATAGGGACACAACGCTCGTGTCCGTATAGCGTACATATGAAAGGAATTAGGCTAGGATTAGTGCCAATAAATAGTCCCTAATTCGTACCTAGGTCAAATTAATATTTCCTCTGTACTTTACGAGATATCGATTTTTTTTTACCTGGTACGCTACCTTGGTAGCGTACACATTTTCTGTGGCTAAAACAGCTTGCATTGCAGCAACGATTTTACACTCAAAAAATAGTGCTCAAACGGTGCCGGCATCAAATCTCATGAAGCTAGGTCTTCAGGGTCCAGAGATATAAATAAGTCTTTTCAATAAAACAAGGAGCTGGCGTTTGCTGGCGTACACACGAATTCACACAATAATTCTTAAGGAGACTTTTATTTCATAAAAACTACATCAAATAAATAGTGCCTGAAATAGTGCCTCTGCCAGTACTAATATTTTAAGTAGAGTCGTAGTGACACAATATAAAAAATCTATGCAATATTCTACGCGATTTTCAAGATCAACTATCGATATCAAATCGATACTTCGCTCACACTAGTTCAATTTTTTTAACTACTAAAATCACACTGAAATACTTCAATATTTTACCCGGTTTTTCGTCCGCTAGCAAAATACTAATTTATTTTTAGACATAGCACATTTACGCCCGGTCAGGAATCCGATGTACCGCCTGAACTTGTGGCTTCGAACGCCAAAGTTTGTGAACGGCTTACACCCCTCCCTAGCCCGCTCTGACCGCAGCAAGGCAAAGTTTTTAGGTGTTTTCTAGTCCGCAGCAGTAAGAAAATGCGGTTTGTTAAAATGTATATAGGTAAATAGGTAGATTTGCGCATAAATCACTGCTCTACGTAAAATAGATGATTATAGAAGTTGAAGACGGGGATACAATGTGACCGCAGTCAGGTACTAGGTTACCAGATGACAGAGATTTTCCTGACATGTCCGGAATTTTGGCCCTCTGTCAAGGAAACATGGGAACAAGACACGTGACGAAATATATTTGTTTCAAATCGTTTCACAACTAACAAATGAGTATGATCAAAGAACACATACAAATCGTATGATAGCTAAAATTATACATTATCAAGGAAATGGAAATTATCCTTTTTCATTGGAGCATTTCATGTAAAATTTAAATTCTTTACCAGTTTTGAGGCTAAATGGGATTGGGCGTTTCCCTTTCAAATTTTCTGTAATCGCTGAAATTGAAGAAAATAATAAATAATAAGTAACGAAATGTGTTCTTTAACACTTTCAGCGGAGCAACGTATCTTTACGTAATTTTTTGAAAATATTATTTGGCGCAACGGACTATCACGTCGGCGAAAATTTTTTATTTATATGCAGAACGTACTATTACGCTCGCGGTCCATACTAAATTCTATTAGCTACGTCACTGCGCCGTATCCCTTTAATTTCCCAAATCTCTAGTGCCGCACTACATCAATTTTTACCCGCATTTTATACCGAGCACTCACACCTATGTAACTAACTACACAAACATTCACAACTTCAATACACGTCGTCGCTTCATGTCGCGTTCCCAAATCAGTCGCCCAGTGAGCCGCAGGAGGGAGGCGCGTGCGCGTTGCTCTCGATTTACGCACGTCAAAACGTAAGTTGTTTGTTTAGAATTTTAGCATTATTGATTCATTTAGTCATTACTAATTCATTATAAACTAGGTTTTTATTGTCTTTGTCAGTGTAACTACAGTGTAATGCCCCAAAAAGGAGTAATGGGTATTTTTGCAGGGTTCTTGTTGGTATGTATGTTTGTTCGTTTATTTATTCAAATCAATACCGACAACTATTAGTTTAGTGACGTAGTCGTGTTTTTGATAGAAATATGTTTTTGGTTATAGATGGATCGAAGACCACAAAAGAAGTCACTCAACATTTTTGAAGATTCCTCGTCAGGCGGGGTCACTCCTGATCCATTCAGCGACGATGGAGAATATGGAAGTGACAAAGAATATTTCCCAAAGCACGATTCTCACTCAAAAAATTTACCCTGACTCTAAAAATTATGTCATTGCTCAGATGCAACGTTTATAAACATCGATGTGATTAGACGTTGTTCCATAATATACCTTAAAACTACAGGTGGTATGCGACACAACGTTCATAAACGTCGACGTTTAATAACGCTAGTGTCAAATTGCAAACTTCTCTTGTTTATGGTAAAAACAGAACGTTTCTTAACGTTGATCGTATTTGTATGGAATCAAAGTGTGTCGTATAACAAAATTATATGTGATGGTCTGCTCCACTGAAAGTGTTAAATTCAATTATGTCAAAACTGAAGCTATGGACATCATTTTCTTTGTTTACACTCCCATCAAATGAGAACTCACACTATGCGTTCGCATTTTGTGCTTGGATTGTAAATTTGGGTTTCTTGGTTTTGTTTTATTCATTCATTAATTTTGTTTAGTTCTGGCAGTGTCTCTACGCAGATAAAATTGAAACAAAATATCAGGAAATTTACTGAAAAGTCTATAGGATTTTTTAGTTTAATAATTTTTTTTTATTTGGTGATCCTAGACAGGTGTGTTATAATAAGTGTGCTAATCACGTGCACTCCTTCGTCATTACCTGAATCTGATGGAGCGAGAAACTGTTAAGTTCAGATGTGGTAACCACATGTAATTAATTGAATCAGGCGTTACTTTGCGGTAATCCATGACCAATATGTAGATGACACGATTGTATCAAGACCTCCGCTTCTAAGTACCTAGTAGATAAAGTTGTATTACGTTATGCAATACAACCTGCCCACCAAATAATTTCTACTCTACACGTGTTTCGCTCCACCAAGGACCGACACCGAGTCGGACGCTCGGCGGAGTAACAACTCTGTTTTGAACGTTCGTCGGTCTAACATCCTGAGGATGCTCCTTGGTGGCGCGAAACACGTGTAGAGTAGAAATTATTCGGTGGGCAGGTTGTGTTGCATAACGTAATACAACTTTGTCTACTAGGTACTTAGAAGCGGAGGTCTTGATACAATCGTGTCATCTACATATTGGTAACCACATGGTCAGGGCATCAGAGATGAAGGTCTTTGATGTTATAATTTAAAGCGTTGTAAACTTTTAAATGATCACACGTATCGTGTCTAAATAAAACTGTGAAGAACAGGAGTCCGGAACAATTATTTTAGCTTCAACTTACAAACTGTTCCGTACGATAAAGAATTTTCCGGGAAAAAGATATACGGTTTTTTTTTTTACCTAGAAGTGTTTAATGTTCGACTATGATCTTTATTAGTAGACAATAAGGTTCGTTTCAGTTCCATTTGAAGTTGACGGTAAGAACTAATTTGGCGATCAATCGTGGAGCTAGGAATATCGTATGGGAGGCGCTTAATTAGAATAGCCATGGGCAAATCGATAGTAGGAATGCCTTACATGCTGGAGTCGGAGATTTGATTCTATCTTGGATCAGGCTCATAATACATGTATTTCTACACTCTTACCTCAAACCTCATCTATCTTCGACCCCCATAAGACACCCTGAGCATTTCTGTTAAACTATGTTAGGCTGTATATTATTGTAGTTACGCAATGACGTTATACAAATAGACGCATCATACGCTACGATATAGTGACGTGTAGCTCTAATACTAGACGGCGCAAGATAATGTGAAAGCCGGGCAATTACCTTGCTTTTGTATAAATTTTTGTATCAATCTGTATTTAATGTAGGTACTTACAAATCACTAGCTGTTGCCAAACAACTTCGTCTGTGTTGACTTTGAAAAGTATCCTATATGTTAATCCATAACATATTCTATCTGTGTGCCAAATTTTGACCAAATCCGTTCAAATGTTCATGCGTGATACAGCCACAAACATCGAAACACCGTCACCAACTTTTACATCTTATAATATTAGTAAGATGAGATGAGATTTGATTATGGAAACTTTGCCATAGAAATGTGGTTTTACCGAATAAAGCTGCGAATTAGTTGGGTTCAACGAGTCACTAAAGTGGAAGTTCTAGCTTTTGCAAACCATTAAAAGGAGGAAAGTTGTCTACCTTGGTTATATCTTGAGAAATGAACGATACCAGAATGTTCCAGACTACCATAATGGGCAAAGTACAGGACAAAAGAAGCGTCGGTAGGCCACGAACGTCGTGGCTCGCAAACCTAAATGAGTGGACAGGCATCGCCAGCGTTGACGGTCCATTTCGTTTGGCGAAAGATAGGCAGGTTGTGAAGAGCTGAGTGTCAAGTAATAAATATATAAATAACGCTCACAGGCACATACATTGTAATGATCCTAAGCAAGCACTAATAGGCTGTTTATTATGGTGACCATACAACAACGGCACAAACGTATAAACATCCATGACCGAACCGGGATTCGCAGCCAGGACCCTGGTTTGGCAGACCGGCGTGGTAACCATTACACCAACCGGGTCGTCGATGAATGGAGAGGAACCCTAAGAAGAAGACTTATAAAGTTATATTCTGAGACTCAAACAAGACGCTCGCGCTCCTTTAAGGCTTTTCTATCACCTACAGAATAGTAGCCAGAAAGTTGGGGGCGTGAGTGCAATAAAACACCTCCAGTGAAGGCGCGAAATCACTACCTAATTGTTAGGCTTGTTTCGATCTAATAAACTGCTGCGAAAGTTTTATCGGAGGGAGAACTTTTAACTGTATGTTGTCATGGTTACAAGCGGGGATTGTCTAAGTTAGAGTTTTATTACGTTTTTATAACAGCAGTGTATTGCGCTACATTTTGTATTTCTACAAACTACTAGAAATACAATATAATCCCATGGTCATAATTCCTTTTGCGGTGGTTATAGTGTCACAATTGGATATCTTTAAATGAAACGTAAACATAAATTTCGATAAAATTATTAAAATTAGCCGAGATAATTATTAAAATTTAAAATTTAGATTAGAGGGTCCGACGCGTTTCAATATAAGCTCAGTTACGCTGTTGTCAGAAATCTTTACGATTAGGCATGTGTAGGTACAGTAATTAAAACAGAAACTGAGCAAACGAAGCGAGCTCGAATTTTCTCTACTCTACGAATTGGTTATACTTAGACAGAGCTCAATAAATCCATACAGGGTGTAAGAGAACCGCTTCCGAAAACTCAAAGGGTTGAAAGAACCCATCAATATAAACAATTTTTACTATGAGACCAACTATATGAGATCTAAAAAAGTCTGCATCTCCATACATTTTGCGCAGTAGGAATTTAATGTTAGTATGAGATAGGTAGCTGTTTTTTTTAGATTAACAGTTGTTCATATTGATGGGTACTTTCACCCCTTTCAGTTTTCGGGAGAGGTATTTTTCCAGAGTTAGCCGCCCCAGGTAAAGTTCCGCCCGGGGCATTTGCCCCTCCAATCCCCTCGCAACACTACTGGGCCCAGATCGGGAAATGACTCTAAATTACCCCCAATATACTCTTCCGCCTAGCAATAAAAGCCATATTCAAATAATGATAAGCTTTCTTACCCGACAACAAACTCTCACATCCAAGTCAGTTAGCTATAGATCTATGAAACGTCGCATCATTCATCACCACTATTATCGGCTGTCAACCATACATCAATCTTGTAGGCGATGCGATGGAACAAACATAACGACAGTACGTACGGAATTTATTAGGTACATTGGAGAAACGCAATACAGGGTGGTTTCTTATTGGATTTTTGTTCGTTTTTTAGAGGATAATCCTTGTAACATGCTCCATACAAAGGAAATTTCGTCCAATTTTTTTAAATCGGTCCAGCAGTGGACCTCAGTGGACGTCCATCGGCTGAGATTACCAAAATAAATATGAATACCGACTTAAAGTAAACGAATTTATACCAGCATGATCTAAAAACTAAATCTCTATGTCTGCATTTTGTCAGATGTAGTTTTAAATTTATCGTGGCTCAAAGATTTCTATACAAATCTTAAATTAAATTTAGCATTGAAATTATTTACCATTTTAATGAAAATCTGACAAAACACAGATATTCGCTTATAAATCATGCTTAAAGGTTTATGCTGCATTGAGTTTAATTTGTTAATGTTGAAAATAGGACAATATTTCGTTTGTATGCAGCGCGCTCGGGAGCCCTCGTAGTTATTATCCTCTTTTAAACAAACAAAAAAAAATACAAACATGAAATCACTACTGATTAGGGAGCGGATAGGAACATTGCTACAAGTGTTGATGCAACAGGGTATTTGACTACACTGAAAACATTTTTTTACCTTGTCATAAAAAAAAGTTTTAAAATAACCCTAAACTAGTCAGTAACTTTTAGCAGTTTTTTTTTTGTTATTTCTAAGTTGGCTTCATAGGGAAAGTTATTCAGTTAGAATTAGATGGTCTGAAACCCCCTAAAGTATTTAACGTATTTAAGTTTATAACCTGTATTATATACAGGGTGTTAGGATAAACAGTTGCATTACTTTAAGGGGTGATTGGACCTACCCATGATACTGAACAACTTTCCCAAGGAAGCCTATAGTAAATGCGCAAATATATTGGCTTTTCATAAAAAAATTCGATCAGCTGATTGCATTTAGAATGGGAAGTAAAAAATGTTTTTTACGAATTTTCTATAACTTTCTTAGGGAAAATTGTTCAATATCATGGCTACAATCACCCCTTAAAGTAATGAAACTATTTACCCTAACACCCTGTATTAAGGGCAATAATGACTATGAGGGAAATCAAACAGCGCATTTAAAGTGCAATCTTTTTAGCATATTTCGCATTTTTAAGGAAACATAAATTATTTTCAGAATCCACTGTATACAAGACATAATTATAAATATCTTGAAACCAAAATAAATATAATAACATGATTGGTTCCATTATTTCATTTCCTTACTCATATTCAGGTAGCTGTTGTTTGTTTTACCAAGGCCTAATTCAATTTTATAATGCAAACATTTCAAGCAAATTGTACAAACAACATCAATAAATGGGTGATTTTTACAATCAACTGTTCAAATTATACCTATACGAAACATTTTGAAATCTAATAATAGGTACACGGTGAAATTCAATTCAATTCAGTTTATTTATTCAACAACTTACACTAGATCTAGTTATTTAATTAAAGTATGTAAGATAATATTTAAGTTACTAACGAAATAAAGAACAACAACTGATTAAACTAAAATATCCTAAAACTAAAATATAACTAGACTAAATTATATAAACAACATCTTATCTCAAAACATAAAAGCCTACAAATAATACAAACACTCTAGAGCGTCGCCGCAAGACATGGTGCCCAACAGGCTAGCAGCATTCCCCCTCTGGATGGTGAGGCTTATTCTTTGTGCCAGGAAGCTGCCAGCTCTGCGGTCACCAGAGGTCTCATTGAGACGACCGGATAGGTCTGCAAGAAATGCCTTGGCCTCTGGGCCCCAAGGACCTAGCGTCTCAAAACCTATTGGCGTGAATATGTAGCTGCCGGCCAGATCGCGGTACTTTCTACACTTGTCGACCTCAGCACCCGCAGCAGCAGCACCAGCGCGTTCAGAAGTGGCCTGGACGTGAGATGGAGCTAGGGTGTCCACGCAGGTCACATCCCACACCAAGCTTTTCCCCTGTCGCCAAGGAATGAGCGTTAACCCGTCGGGCCTCCTGCCATCAGTGCGGACGATTCCGTTTGGTTCGGACTTTGCCGGAATGTTCGCTGTGACAAGAGCCCGACGAATAACGTCATTCAGAGCATTATGGCGCGGGACGCGACCGGCGCTTCTCCGGCAAGAAAGCCCGTGGTGGCCTAGCCTGTTTACAGCGGCACCACACCTGCACTGGTGGGCCTGGTTCGTTTGAAGGCCCAACCGGAGGCCTACCGCCAAAGAAAGGGTGCAGTCGTCTAGTAGGGTTCCGATATTGGCAGAGGGCAGGGCGTTCAGCCAGAGACCAGACTCCTTCTCAAAGGATGCGAGGACACGAGCGCGATCTGTACACTTACACTAACAGTACAAACACTACACATGTAAGTGTTAGTCATTTGATAATTTAAATTACTTAATTTTTCATAGATTAATATTTCGACCGGTAAATCATTAAATTAATAAAAGATTTATAACATTTAGAACAAATTAAATTAGAATTGAATTAGACATGCATGTCAAAGAATATTAGATTACATTTTTATAGTCAGTTTCATAATTATTATACATGTCAAAATATTATATTAATCATTGTTAAGAGCAATGGGTCAAATTGAAGCACAGAATAGATTATCCTGCCAGAAAAACAGATTACAGCGGCCAGTAAACCCCTACATATGCGCCAATGTTTCTACCAAACTGCCGCTTATGCAAGTATACGTATACGTGAATTTTCACTTCTGCTGCACGCTGCACATGTAGGGATTTCGGCCGCGCCACGAGCTTGTATGAACTGTTTTTCTGGGTGGATATCTATTCGGTGTGGTTATGGAATCCATTAAAACTAAGGCTACACATCAAACTAAATAATACTAATAAACTAATAATTACTAAATTCTACTAATTTTTACTAGGGGAGTAAACCTGAAATCGCAATAAATAAAATTAGTTCTTTTAATAAGTGGAGTAGGCAAGACATTGCAGTTTTGTATAGAAAAACAGTTGTTGATTGAGTCATAATAAAATTAGTACCCATTTGTACCCTTACGTTCTTTTTATTCGTTTTTGTTGCTGTATATTTTTGGTGTGCAATTAAAGAATATTTATGTTATGTTATGTTATGGTATTAATCAATCCCGGAATTTTATGCATTATGTGAAGTCTATCAATGAGCATTGGACACGCGTGTTTGAGGGTAGGCCTTTGCCCTACAGTGGGACGTATATAGGCTGATGATGACGTAACATTTTAATACAATTTACACTCACTCACTGTCACTCTTAACGAGAATGAGTGGAAAATTAAAATAATAAATAGTATTAATTATAGGGGTACGTTTAACGTGTAAAATTACAAGGGAGGGGCGGTCCGGCCAGCTAAGCGTCTGGTGCACGCTTGCCGAATGACACGCTAGTGTTAAGCTACGTTTAATTTAATAAAAACTGGTGACTAGAGTTTTTGTGGGTTATTTAATTGATACTTGACTATCTTGACTTTGGGGGACAGAAAGAACAAGGTTTTTTAAAACCTATAGTTGCAATAAATTACTCTTTGACTTTGACATGATTTTTTTTTTATTTATAATTAATGGACTCTTGCTTGTGCGTTAGCACTGCATTTCCGCCAGTGTCAAGTAATTTATGGGAGAATCTATCCCAATCTTAGGGATTGTTTTTGGTTAAGAACAAGAAGAGATTGAGGATTGCGGAGCCTCGTGGCAGGCAAAACCGCGACGCGCGAAAACCACACAAGACAAGTGCTCGAGTCAGAACCTGCAACGTGACTTTTCGAAATGATTTGTCCGGGCATGCGAATGTCACAGCCGAAATTTATGAAGAACAATACAGGTTTATCCTGTATTGTTCTGGTGAAATAAATGAGTTATCTATCTATCTCTCGTTAACCGCGTCAAGTCCTTCTAGGTCAAGTAACGCATGCCAAGATAAGTGTCGGGCGACCACGTCTCCGCTTTAAGGACTGCGTAAAGCGAGACATGCCCACGTTTTCAATCGACACCAGCAGCTGGGAGGATCTTGCTGAGAACCGCGACTTGTGGAGGAAACATTTAGCGGAGGGAAGAGCTGAGCACGATAGGGCGTGGTTTGTTTCCTTGGCTGAAAAGCGGGAAAGAAGGCATGATCGACTTGCGAACCCAACTGACACAACAAGCTCTAATTTTACTTGCCGTACACGTACTTGCGGCCGTACCTGTCGCTCTCGTATCGGGCTTTTTAGTCACGAGCGTAAGTGCCGCCAAGTGGCTCCTTAAATAATCTTTTATAGATGGAAAGGCCAATAATGATGTTGATTAATATTTTACAGCATAAGTGATTGTCATACCATATAACTCATGCTGACACGGAAAAAAGAAGACCAGAACACACCTTCTCATACAAACTTGAACAGGTCTAACCTAGAAAATATGTATAAGTATACATATTTTCTAGCAACATTATATCTACATCAAACAACAATATTTTTCATTTATTTATTTTCGGTTCCTATAGAAAATAACTTTCATGTTAGTTTATTGTTATCTAGGTATTATTTCGTTTAATATATTTTTAAGTAATTACATTTATTAAGTTTAAGTACTTAGGTATGCTGCTTTCTTTAGAAACGTAGTTAAGCTCCGATATTGTATAAAAGAAACTATAAGTCTAATAAGTCCTTTTGTATTTGTTGAGCATGTTTCCCAACATTACTAGATTATTAAATTGCTAGAAAAATGTATATCTCGATATGTGACCCTGTACAAAACACGTAAAGTATAGATAGCCCTAAGCTGTCATTTTGCTCTTTGCTCTTATTTTGTAACTTTTTAAATATAACAAACCTACTTATTTAATAAAATTATGTAGAAAAAAGTACTCCCAAATAATTTGTGTAGTTACAAAGACAAACTAACCACTAATAAGTATATATGGCTACCTAACCCGAGGCCATAAACTCAAAAGGTCGGACGAGAACATGAGATTAGTTCCGTGCACATGTTAACGATCTACTCAGGAACGGGTCTGTTGTGGTCACCATGATTAGAGGAGAATGCAGGACAATCGGAATCAACATCACCTGGTCCTGGTTGAGTCGTGTTACAGAATAGATAAATTATGAATCTTCATGCAAAACGGTAATTTGTAACGAAATAATGTTAATTAATTACTAATCCCAGTATCCTATCCTTTCATCTTCTACTTAGGAATGTGAAATAAAATGGTACCGATGTTTTGTAACTCAATCACGCATAAATGGCTGAACTAATTTGGATGAAATTGGGTACACAGATAGAATAGCTTGCGGCCGCATCTTCTCTACAGCGTCAACATGTCCCAAAGCGGGCGCGGTGGTACCTTCAAAAATATAAATTAATAAATATATATCTTGGACATTGTCACGCAAATTATCTAGTCACATTTAAAGTACCTGGACTTGTATTATGATGACTAGACAACGATATAGAATATATATATAGATACAAACATACATGACTCGGGTACAAATATTCATATTCATCATATAAATATTTGTCCCTTACGGGATTCGAACCCGCGACCCTCGGCACAGCAGGCAGGTTCACTACAGACTGTGCTACCGAGCCGTCAAAACCGACAAAAAATTTATTACATATTTAAACTTATTAGGCTTCTATTTATTACATAAACCCCTATAAAATTAAAATTATATTCTGTAAAATGTTGTGGTGAATGTATTGATGAATAAATTGTTTTGACTTTGGCTTTGAGTTCGATAGGATACTTTATCAATGGCAATGCATATGAAATCATCAGCCTATATACGTCCCACTGCAGGGTACAGGCCTACCCACGGGGAGGGTGTGTGGGCATTAACCCACCACGTGTGCCCAATGCGGATAAGAATTTGAGCTGCAGCGTATGCAGGTTTCCTCACGATGCGATGTTTACCTTCACCGTTTGAGAGCAGTCAGTATTACGTACATAAGTTAGAAAAACTTATTGGTACATGGCATATTGTCCGTAAGGACAAATAAATACTTCCCAATAATACACAAACTCATAGCCACCCCACATAATACAAGTCACATATGACGGCGTATTAAATTCAACTAATTTTGGGATAAATCGGGCAACTTCTCTAAGTAGGGTCCAAGAGACCCGTAATAGTAACAATGTCGGCTCAAATTGTTATTAACCCTATTGAGGGCAAATGTCGTAGGTTGATTTGAATTATTGATGTCTTATTTATGAGACTGAACACACAGATGACATTGCTGGATATGATTAAGCGGCTTGAGTTTAGACTATGATCCTGTTACAAGTTTTCTACAGCAATGTGATCAGGCAAAAAAATTCACATATCTCTTGCTCTTCACGATCTTCACTTACATTAAAAATGAACTATACTCTGAATATTATTTAATTAAATAGACTATAATTATGTATTATTGAATACATAATCTTAGCTTAAGTATTTATAATTAAGTCCTGAGGAGCGCGTAATTTATCTGTGGTCGTGATAATATTGTAGAGTTTCTGGCCGCATCTTCTCTACAGCGTGTAGCTTCAAAAAAAAGTGAAAATAATTTATTCAATATAGAAGCTTAAAGGCTTACACCCGTATACTTAGTTGTTTCCTCGAGGTTACCTGCTCAAGTCGAGGGCGTTTTTGACATTTTTGACATAAAAATTTATGTCAAAAACGTCCTCCACTCGAGTGAGGAAATGTCAAGAAAACCACTAAAATTTACGGGTGGGCTTCAGCCTTCAAGCTCTTGTATTGAATAAATATTTTCACGTTGACTTTGACTTTGACTCAATAAATGTGAAATGAAATAAAACAAAAATAATCATACAGTAAACGGCCAATTTTAATAAATTCAGAACTACACATTTTCATAATTGTCCAAAGATGAAATAAACATCTCTAGATATTAAACCAAAGTAAAATAAAAAAATATAAAGACTGCAAATAATACTAAAATAATCTATCTATCTATCTATCTATACTATTATAAAACTGTAATAGGAAGTTTGTCTGTACATTGAAGATATTAACAAAAAAAAAGTTACGATATGGTTTTTAGGTGTCCCTGATTCCATTTCACCAATTTTTGGATTTTTTGTCTGTCTGTTTGTTTGTTTGTTTGTTTGAACGAGTATCACGCAAAAACTACTGAACCGATTTTGATGAAACTTTTTTGTTTGATCGCTTATGATCTGACTTAAAATCTGGTATATAATTTGTGCGGACGAAGTCGCGGGTTAACGATCGTATTTAATAAATGCTTTAAAAAGTGTCCTTTACAAACCCCCTAAAAACGCCAACCTATTAGGGTTTTTTTTCGATTCCCTCCAAAAAATTTAAAACTTTTTCAATAAAAATTTCACATGGTCTGGAGCACCCCCTTTAAAACCTTCAGCGTATTAAGAAGGATCCTATATAACGAATATGTAGGAACAACATACAATACCTCCAAAAACATGTCCACCCAATTTTCCTAACATTCTCTAAACAGAAAACATGCTCTCTAATCAGCAAATAATTAGATATAGTGACAGAAGCACTAGCCAACCCCACTTAAATGCCAAGGTCGGAAGAAATTCTTGAACCTTTTCCTCAATCGACCTACACCGAATGAGACCATAACACGATAGTATAATTAAATTCAAAGACTTTGTAGGCGAGTTGATAGCACGAGTTCACTATACGTCTACAACATTGTAAAGGTTGACGGGTTTGCATTGGATCTGATTAGCACAGTGACAAATGATGCAATAAAAAGCCTATGCCTAACCGTAGGTGGCTGCAGGATGATTTGATTGATTTACTGATTCGTCGACATAATCGGATGCCTTTTAACAACATTAATCCGGATTTCTTAATATGCTGACAAATTTTGAAGGGGATCATCAGACCATCAAACTGAACAACTTTTTCTATGGGACTAACATTGAAATCATGAAAAAAATCTGCCGTCATACATTCTGGTTGAGTAGGATTGCAGTTTTGTATGGAACTGTAGATTTTTCTTTCGATGATTTTGATGTTGGTTCCATAGAGAAAGTTGTTTAGTTTGATCGTATTGATCATCCTCTTAGAAAACCGTCAGGAGTAGTTTAGTTTAAAATGTAGATAAACAAGGTCCCTAACCTTGTTTATCTACATTTTGTGAACAAAATTGTTTTTAAAATAACCGTATGCCATAACAGTGCAGATCGTACAATAGAGAATGAGCGGTGACCTTGAATGCGCTGAAATCAAATCCATGTCTATTTCGCAGGGGGAATTTGGAGGCAGTCGCAGTCGTCACGCGACCTCTATTAGCCGATCAGACACTTCTTACGTTATCAACCTTCGCAAAAATCCCAATGTCCTCACCACTACCGCTTAGAGCACAGCACCCCACCTCTGCTTCTTCTTCTATCGAGTCAATGGCAAGCATTTCAAAATTTTTCCAGCTCAGTATTTTGCCACACCTATAGCACTGCAGGCAGCTTCCATAAGCTCCGTTCGCATGAAGGTGTCAGGGCACGAAGGGCAGGATATGAGTTGGGCCATAGCATTCACACTGGAGGCCGACCCGACCCGTCTATGTAACCCCACTTGAAAAGGTTGTCTTTACTCCTCTATATCAGCATGGGCAGCTCTTGTCC
The DNA here is from genome assembly GCA_927399405.1 of Agonopterix arenella. Classification (NCBI taxonomy): domain Eukaryota; kingdom Metazoa; phylum Arthropoda; class Insecta; order Lepidoptera; family Depressariidae; genus Agonopterix; species Agonopterix arenella. The sequence goes on from OV656704.1 coordinate 2,293,312, forward strand.
TGGCTCTTCATAAGAGGGACAAATGGGTCAGGGAGAATGGTGTTTTTCCGCCTTTGGTGATCGTAGTGGTTTCTGGTTCCTTTTAGGACGGAAAAGAGAAGACAGTGTATCCATGTTTAATTTACTTGATCATGCTTTCGAAAATTTTGAAGTCAGCGAGAAATCACACCAATAGTTAAGATCTACGTTATTATAATTAAGTAAACAATCATAACTAGTTCTGTACAGGAAAATCTAAACTAAAGGATCATTCTTCAGGATAAAAAATATAGTCAGTGGTCAATAATCCTATTGCGGAGTACTATTGCTGGAGTACTAATTAAATAGATTTTAGATTAGATTAGATTAGACTTATTTATTTCACATTATAATATGTCACTTTCTTACATAAGCGTTTAACATAAAATGTCCATTCATAGCATGATCATCAAATTGTATTATAAAATTAACATTATCAAACAAAAGAATAATAAAAATAAAAAGAATAAAAACATAATAGTTAAAAATTTTCTATTGCCTATTTCAAGAAAAGTACCTATACTAAAATATGTAAATGTACCTTTACATACAAATTTATAACGAATATTAAATACTAGGTATTTAAAAACTTTTAGTCAATTCGGTGATAGAATAGAACTCACGGTCCAATAAAAAGTTTTTCAATCGGTGATTAAATGTTTCGTCGTTGGTTTCATTTCATAGACTAAACTTAAACATTTAGAATAGTTAGATGAAGGTACTGGAATATTTAATTGCCTAATAAAATGCACATCGACAATTATTAAACTCTGAAAATTACAGCTATTTTGGTTAGTAACAATAGTCCTGTTGGTAACATAAAACCAATTACGTACAGGCGCGTTTGAAACTAAAATTCACATGAATAACATTATTTATAGACTACTATTCATAATCATCGCCTATATTCGTCCCAACGCAGAGCACAAACCTACCCTCAGGAGGATGTGTGGGCGTTTGTTCACAACGCCTGTCCAATGCGGATTGGTAGACTTCACATACGCATCCGAATTTCTTCTTCAGCGTATGCAGAGAGAGCTGCCGTCGGTATTATTATGTAGGTACATAAGTTAGAAAAACTCATTGGATATGGTACATGACATGCTGACCGTATAGTTTGGTACCCATTCCATCATGATTTGTAATCATACCTCCGACGACGCAAAGTTATCTTACTTTTGCCTAGATAACTTATTAAGACAGTTTTTTGTTTTAGTCTATTGTTGGGTAAAGGCTTCCTTATACTGTGGTAAAAGTCTCCTCAAGGGTTTTTCAACTATTTTGAGCATAAGAATAAATAGTCATAACTATTCTTTGGGAGAATAGTGATGCATATTTCAAATATACCACTATCACTAGCAGCACAGAGTACTATGATTACTAGCGTAACAGTATAAGAAAGAGCATCTATTACTCTACCGTCTATCAGGGACAAAATTTTGCCCGTACTGATTTCTGAAAAATATAAAGAATTCAGTAGAGCAAAAGCCTTGATATTATTATATCATGGGAAAATAAGCACGCTGTATGTTAACCTACATTATAATTTATTTACAGAATAATACCAGAAAAGCACCAAAATATAAACTTACGAAGGAATTCCGTACAAGTGAAGAGCCATTGTTGAACAAGTGCTCACAAAGCATCTTGTAGCAAAGCGAACATGAGTCAAAGTGACACCTGTTTAACTTAAAACAAAGTATTGATCCTTTATGTACCCACAAGAGTATACCCAACCTTACCTAAAACTAATTACCTACACTGAAAACTACTCAAACAACCCCTACTATGTTATTTTAAAATCCATTACCTCTGAAATTTTCTTTAAAGCTTAAACCTGGGACAAAGTGCATGTTGTCATTACGATATAATACTAGACGATTATGCCCCGGAAAACTTACTACCAGGCCCATGCAAATTATACAGGTCAAGACTTGTCGACCTGAAACGAGACTTGTGCACATTTGTATCACCCGCGACATTTCTTGCCGTAGCCTTATTTTTTAGTATACAAAACTTTCCGACATCATTCCGATGTTCCGCCAAATACTGGTGAATGAATTTACACTGTGGTTGGTACAATGTCAGGGTGTTATACTGTTGGGTATGACTAAGTAACACTACCGACGGCGTAACTAATTGAATAGTGGCCTAATACGTTGAATATTGGAGATTAGATTGCGGGTAGACTTTGCAGATATTGCTGGATGATTTATTTATGTAGGCAGGGTGTTTGGTGACATTGTATGTAGTTAATGTATCTTATATGGAAGACGAGGTGACCCTGCCATAATTGTATGCTTCCGATAGAAATTGGTAGTTGTAGCATAGTTTTTGACCACCCTGAAAAGGAATACGGTTGTGATACCGTGAAATTTTTAGTTGATTTGACTTCAGTATTACTATCAAACACAAAAGAAAAAAAAATTATAACATAAAGCATTATTTTTTATTGTATTTTTTTTAAATAATTAAATTATTATCTCGTTAGCTAGTACCAAAAGTAGTGTTTTTTTTTGCTATGCTGGAGTCGATAAGTAGAAAAAACACTGACAATAACTTTTATCTCTCTGCTACAACTGATTCTCGGACGGTAGACTCAAAAAATGACGTCAAAAAGCTATCTATGTGATATTATTTTAAATAAAAAAATTTTGAATTTTGACGCATATAAAAAAAATATATATTTTTGTTTGTATCTTACTTTTTTTCTTCTACTACTTTACTTTCCTACCTACAGGATCGTTTTTAATATGCTAGCAGTTTTTCCAGGGGATGATCAGACCATCAAACTGAACAATTTTCTATACAAGACCAACATTGAAATCGCGAAAGAAAATCTGCTGTCCCATATATTTGGGTCGAGTTGGTTTGCAGTTTAGTATGGAGCAGCTGATTTTCTTCACGCTTCCGATGTTGGTGCCATAGAGAATGTTGTTTTTTTATGGTCCAATAATACCATGAAAAAACCGTCAGCATACAGTGCGACATAAAAGAGTAGAAAACGGTGACAGCAAGTACTAAATATTTTAGTACAAACTGCATATCGGTCTTGCCAGGTTATGCGTGATTTTGATGTCCTCACGTAGTAGTGGCGCCCTCATTTATTTTCTACTCTTTTATGTCGCACTGTACTAAGAATAATACCCTGTATACGTCACGCTCATGGTACCACCATGGTACGCCCATGGTATGGTATGGTGGTACCACCACGGTGTTTTGATAACATATTGTATGATTTACAAAAATATATTATTGGTTTTTCGCGAAACATTTTCCACTGGGAGGCAATTTTGTTTATAACTCCCATTGCTAATGTTAAGCCTGCATTTTAGCCAGTAATCTGGTATTTCATTTCGATTGTATTTGGGTTTATTAACCTAATCGGCTGTGGTTAGCGAATGATATCAGAATTGCCACCGCAGTTCGGTTTATCGAGTACTACCACTTCTACACTAGCACAAACCACTAGTACCACATCAAGTGCCGATTAATTTATAAGTAGATGCTTTAGATAGGTATGTTATTGGGTAGGTAGTCAAGTGCTGTTGTTGAGGATATAGCTAAGTGGACGGATATAAGCTCAACTAGTAGGAAAGGGAGGCCGAAGAAAAGATGGATGGATTGTGTGAAGGATGATATGTGTAAAAAAGGAGTGAGTGTTGAAACGACGGCTAAGAGAGATGAATGGAAGAGGATGACATATTGCGCCGACCCCAAATAATCGGAAATGGGCAAGACAATGATGATGATGTCTGATTTACGGTCTCACTACTGGTCACTATGGACAGAGTTTGGGCACTGTTAGGAGTTGTTGATATTTTGATGATTGCATATTTGGAATAATGTTTCTGACCACCCCGAAAGGGATTAAAGTCGTGCTCACGTTGATGTCCTGAAATAACTGTCAAAGATTATTAATTAAAAAGTAAATAAAATAATATGTGAATTTTTCCAATGTCCTTTACTAGTTTACTATACTCCTGAAAATATGTGTACAAAATTTCTTGATGATCGGTTGAGTAGTTTACGTGTGAAAGCGTAACAAACAAACATACAAACTCACATTCGCGTTTTATTATTAAGGTGTAGGTATTAGGTATGTATTGTATGTACATATGTATATTTCGAATATTCGTAAGCGTCGTATATGTGTTTTGAATTTATCTTTATAGATTAAAAAATCATGTGTGAATAAATTGAAAATAAAATATGTATTATTATTATACATGATACACTAGCAGCTCAAAGGTGATGCGTGTATGTAGGTTTTTTTTAAGTAAAAGCCATAATAACTGCAATATAACGGATTAAAATAAAAGCCCCTCGCGCACCGAGGGTTCCGTATCACGACACAATAAATAAAAAGAATGAGGGATTTTCCGTAAGCCATTAAAAAAGAAAAAGTAGTTCCTAATGGCTCAATAGATAGCGTTGACAAGACCTTGCAGATACTAAAATACAAATAAAATAGTAAGAGTTTGTGTTTTTAAGTAAACAGCAAAATATGAACATAATATATTTCGTCAAGGGATGCGTCTGACTCAGTGACATGCATTTTTGTTTACTTTTTAGCCTAAAATGGTCAACGCTATCTATCGCCGGTTTGTTGAACTACGTCTGACTAGCTGTCAGAAAACTCCTCATTGTGTTTTCACCTAAGAGAAAGGATCTCCTTTATTCTAAAGCATAGAGACCGCATCCATTTTCGATTGTAGTTTGTCGCTTTTGTCTTATGACGTACCTTTAATAGTAGAAGGAGACTGAACTATAGATCTTTGTTTATGCGGCTGTCCACTTTTAACTTATTACTTTTGTGAAGGAGTGTGTGAAAAGTGACCGTAAACATGAGGGCAATTGTCACTTTGGTCTTCTTTGGTCTCATTTGTCCATCCGTCAAAAAAGTGGACATTCTTGCAATGGTATGGCTCCCTCTATGCCTTTAAATTAAGGAGATCCTTGCTCTTAGGTTTTCACCGAGTACGAGTCCCTTCAAAACTGGTATCTTGTAAGTATAGGGACCCCCCTTAATTTAGTACTTTTTTAATTATTAGTTTTTGTCATTAATTCAAATAATATAACTATACGTTTCCTGTGAAAATTTCAACCAGTTAATTATTACGCTCTTTGCAGCTAGGACGGGGCGGAGCGGACGCACAGCGTAGGCTTAGTAGGTAATAAGGTTCCGTTGGCACCCTTTAGTTACGGAACCCTGAAATTACTTATGTAAATTTTATTGCCTTTTCATCATGTTATTACGAATTCAAAAACAACCTGAATTGAATAAAAACTAAATTTAAAACTCTTTTGTTATTAACTTTTTTCAATTTATCTGTGAAGTTCTTCCGTATTTTGTAATTTAAAACTGTCGATCACCCAACTAAGCGAAAAAAAAAACGGAAAGTTATATGCGAAATAAAACACACAGGAAAAACCATTTTTTCTCGATCACCACGTTTAACTATAGGATACGGAAAAGCGATCATTTTGACAGTTAACAAATCGCAGCGTACATGCATTGTTGCGGCGGGGTTCCGCATGTTAACAATAAAACGTTTAATTAATCACGGAACCCGCTAGCGATGGTGTTCTGTCACTTTACGCGTTCGGTCCGATTGGGTGGGGCGTCACTGCAAGCGAGATAATCTCAAAGTGCTTATAATATATATTTTTTTGTAACTAACATAGAATGCAGCGAATGCTTATTTCCCACTACCTTTCGTACTTAAATAAAATTGTCTGTTTTACTGTTGTGCAACAATTATCGGTCGAATTGCATTCCGTGTATTTTCAAATCAACGCAACAGACCTGTGACGTCTCCTACCGAATAGTTACCGCCATTTATCGCTGATAGATCTTCTAAGAACTAACTGCTTGCGGAATTTTTCGCTTACGCAGTGCGAACGATATTTTAAAGTAATTTCTCTCCTGGAACAGAACAACAATTTCTCTCATGGAACAGATCGCTACTATCAGGGAAAGGATCGGATCCAGTTAGTCTAAACGGCAGACACACGGTGTGGTCATCAGAATGTTGCCAGCTGAGAAAAGTCGTTTCTTACGACACCTACTGATTTGGTGCTACAATAATGGTGACATCTTCTTCAATCGATGGCATACCATTCAAAAATTTTCCAGTTAAGTATTTAGCTACATGGACAGTCCTAACGGCAGTGTCCATAAGTTCCATTTGCATGCCGGTATTTGGGCAGGAAAAACTGGATACAAGATAGTCTGAGGAGTAACACCGCACGACCCGCCTAGTCTATGTAACCCCAGTTGAACAGTTTATCTTTTCTTCGGCCGATGTGAGTTAGTAGTCTACCTCTAAATCGGCCTGGGCAGCTCCTGTTCTGCAATGCAATTCTCTAAGCGCAAACCTTGGCGCAAACATCGCCACAACCTTAAATTCGTCGTTGAAACATTGGCGAGCTGTCAATTCGGTATTGTCTGAGGTTATATCATGTGTCAAACTTATACACTTTAACACTTTCGCGGACACTGAACGAGACACAATAGAACTTTTATTGTTATCACTGCTATAGCAGGTCACTGTCCGCGAACGTGTTAACAACTTTCTCTTTGGGACCAATATAGAAATCGCGAAAAAAAATCTGCTTTCCCATACGATTCAGTCGAGTTATGTTTGCAGTTTTGTATGGGACAGCGGAGTTTTTTTTCGCGATTTCAGTTTTGATCCCATGGTAAAAGTCGTTCAGTTCGATGAGACCATCAGCACCTCTTGATATAGGACTCCCATTAATTTTTCACCCTGTATAAAAATTTTGACGATCTGAAGGATGCAAGGATGTTAAATTAGCGAGCTTATCGATGTTTTTGACAGCGATGTGACGCTTACAGAATTTAATTCCTGGAAAGCGGGTTTCTTTTAAAAACTCGCTGGAACTGGAACCCCAAACAGTGGGGCTAAAATTAATTTGTGTCGATTGTAATCACACGTCGTGTGATGTAGCTAAAAGGGTTTAGAGACCTGAATAGGCTCCTGTTAACAACATGTAAAAATGTAGCGCATATAGTTAAATTCGTTGAATGGTAAATGGTAGCGAATATTTTATTCAGGCCGGCTTGTTCGCAGTTAACACAAAACCTGACAACCATTTGCTAATTTTGTTATCTATGAAAAACCTTAAAATTTGACTTTGAGCATTTATTAAAAAAATATTTGAAGTAGCCACCACGGGCTGACTCCCCGTCGTACTGGACAGAGTTACGGTACTACCACAGAGTATTATAATTAATTACATACTACTAATTAAACGTGGATGTTCGAATTATAGTCGTGAGCATAAAGCAAGGTTAAAAAAAATCGTTGTAATAGTGTTTTCATGAATATTCATCAAAAGCAATTTTCAAACGTTGAATTGAAAATTGTGTCCATAGTTGATCTTAAATATCACATCTATAAAAAATCTATCTTATCTTATCTTACCGAGAACATGAAAAAAACAAATTATTGTATAAGATTTTTTTGTATGTAGAAAATAACATTTTTGGGATTATTTCAAAAACTTCTCCAAACTTCTCAGAATACTTTTTATGGTAGTTAGATGGTCGTTGAGTATATCCATTAGTGATAGAATTTGGCATCTAAAAGTGCATTATTAAAAATGTACGTTTAGACATAGAATTAGTTCAATATCGAATAGAATATATCCCTGAATTAATTATTATGGACCACTGTGCGGCGGCCAGGCGGTAGAAGTTGGGTAGGGGTAGTTAGTTATAGTTTGGTCTTTGATTCTAAATAAGCACGGTGCGGCACATTCATCAATTCAAAGTCGCTCAGTGAGCTATGTAGAGAGCTATATTACTCTGAGAGATCACATCAAAAGGTGATACGTCAGAGGACTAAAGTGGTATAATAATGGAGTAATAGTACAGATGCAAATTAATTAAAAGAATATTTCCGTTGGATTGAGTATTTTTAGAGTTTCCTGAGTAAGAAAAATTATGGTTTCTTTTTCTCAATTATTGGTGCAGTGGGGAGTTATAACGTCATAAATTTTTTGTATGGGATTAAAAAAAACTTTTTTCTGAAACCTGTCGTGTTGGGTATGAAATGAAAGGGTTTCATGAGTCGGTTTCAAAAAATATGCTACACTTATATTCTTCTTATATTCTAAAAATATACTATATACCTTTCAGCCACTGGTTTTCAAAAGCATAGTAAGAAATATTTTGAAACAAAAAACATCCACGTTTCACGAGCAGTACCGAAGGAGTTAGCCCGGCGCCACTTAAAATGGACAGTGGATACAAATACAGGGTGTAACATAAAATGGGACAGTTATTTAAAGGGGTGCTTCAGACCATCAAACTGAACAATTTTCTCTATGGGACCAATATTGAAATCGCAAAAAAAAAATGGCTCTCCCATACATTTCAGTTGAGTTATGTTTGCAGTTTTTTATGGGACAGTGGATTTTTTTTCGCGATTTCAGTGTTGGTTGCATAGTAAAAGTTGTTCAGTTTAATGGTCCGAAGCAACCCTTTAAGTGAACTGTCCCATTTTATATTACATCCTGTATATGCCGCGAAATTTTAACATGCAGTTCTCCTCACGATCGATGTTTTCCTTCACCGAGAAGCCAGTGGCGTTACAAATCGTACATAAATTCCGAAAAACTTGGTACGATTGGGCAAATAATTGACTTTTCCATTAATCCTTAACGCTTCAGCAGATATCGAATATAAGATTTAACACCCTTACTTTAAAGAAGAAAATTGAAAAACGTTTTTAACTACCCGATTCGAGACTTATTAGCAACTAAAGTTGGGTACTCAGTAGATCGCCTCGTTAATCAACCGTTTAAGCGGGACTTAAAGTATAGTTTGAAATTAGTCAAAGTTTGATCTGAACCGAAGGATACGAGTTGAAATTGACTTTTTTATGCATAAAGTTAACTTTTGAGTAAGTTTTAGCTTAAAATTCTAGTTAATTATGAGTTTAAGGCAGACTTTATTGAGTGAGGTTTGAAATTGAAGAATAGAAAAATCATTTATTTTGATTCTATTTGGTCTTTTTCAAATTGTGTGCAATATTTTAAGGAGGTGATCAGATTTCAGATCTTACTTCTCTATGGCAGTTAAAAATTTTGAAAAAAAAAACAACAGCAAGCATGTGAAAAGTTCATGCGTTATTTTATAGTTTCTAAGGCTATATAAAAAGCTACCTGTAAAAGACAATGCCCAAAACTAGGCTAAAGATATCAATATCTATCTCATCTATCTATCTAGGTCAATGGGTCATCATCATTAATTTAACAAAAATATTTGTTCTGGATTGTACAACCCTTTATATGTGTTTTTAGCCCTGTGGGAATGGAGGTTTAAAAATAAGCATAAGCATAATTATGCTCACGACTATACTCTCCGAGGGGGTAGTCAGAGATATTCTGAAACCTCAGAACATCCACGTTTCGCTAGTACCGAAACTTTGTCCAGTGTGACGGGGAGTTAAAAATAAAATACAGTCTTCTAGTATTTTTTTGTAGGGAATGAATGCCTTTTTTTTATATCCTATCTTTTTTTTCAAATTAGGATTTATAAATAATTCCAATCAAATATTTAAAGATTTTCTCGTTATAATAATGCTTAGTACATTTCCTATCTTTAGGTGACAATTTGGCCAAACGCAAAAGTTCAGCCTAACTTTCATATAATTTTGGGCATGATCTTTTTTCTACGTCCTTTCTAAATAAAATAAAACTCAATTTTACGCAAAAGAGTATAAATTTTGAGGTCGAACAACTCAGAATAGAGGTGTCCGGTATAAATTGCAAGTTATTTTCCGGATCGTCGACTACATTGACGTTGACATTTGCCGGAACATAAATCTTATACTAAAAATAATTATACAATATTGCCGGATAAACGCTTTTGACGGCCATCAATATTTTTTGAATAATGAGCTTGTTATAAATAACTTTGGGAGAAAATTAACTTTTCACTTTTAGTCGTTTTACAGCCAATTTACCTTTTGTAATTATTTACTCCGAGTTTTCACGAATATAATTTTTTATGGCTTAAGCATTGTATGCCATGTGGTTCTGGCTTAGAATGAATAACGTTCTGCTTCCCGTGGGAGTCGTAAGAGACAACTAAGGGATAGGTTTCGCGTACAGTGTTTTTGTTGATGGATTTTTGTTTGATGTAATACCTATTATAAAAAAATAATAATATAAAAAAACTATTATAAAACTGTAACAGGAAGTTTGTCTGTACATTGAAGATATTAACAAAAAAAAGTTACGATATGGTTTTTAGGTATCCTTGATTTCATATCACCAATTTTTGGATTTGTTGTCCGTCTGTTTGTTTGTGTGTTTGTTTGTTTGTTTGAACGATTATCACACAAAAACTACTGAACCGATTTCGATGAATTTTTTTTTGTTTGATAGCTTATTATCCGACTTAAAATTTGGTATATAAGGTCTAACAAAACTAGATGAAACCATTTTAAGGGGATGATCAGACCATCAAACTGAACAACTTTCTCTATGAGACCAATATCGAAATCGCGAAAAAAAAATCTGCTGTCCCATACATTTAGGTCGAGAAGGTTAGTATGGAACAGCTGATTTTTTTTTTCGCGGTTTCGATATTGGTCCCGTAGAGAAAAATGTTCAGTTTGATTGTCTGATCATCCACTTAAAATAGTTTCAGCTGATTTTGTTAGACCTTATATAATTTGTGCGGACAAAGTCGCGGGTTAATGCTCGTGTTGTATAAAGTTCCGCTTAGTATAGCGTACTACGACACTGGTCGCATACGAAAATCCGTACACGATAGTTCATTTATAAATTGTATAGAAACGGTTAGGGCGGATTTTTGTGCTACGTCCCAACACGATGCCGGTCGTAATTTTGTGCTGCGTCCCAACACGATGCCGGTCGTAATTTTGTGCTGCGTCCCAACACAATGCCGGTCGTAATTTTGTGCTGCGTCCCAACACGATGCCGGTCGTAATTTTGTGCTGCGTCCCAACACAATGCCGGTCGTAATTTATGCTCTTACCTTAACCCTTCAAGAGGACACATTTGGCAGACTTGACACATCATATCTTCCTGAAGCTAAAAGTGAGCCATGCTACAACTGGCTGGTGACCAGTGCCTTGCACTGAGATGTATGTAGGCTATTGAATTTGGTAGTCACCTTGCTGTAATTAGCCCAGTCATTTTACGCAGTTTTGTTAAGCGGGGTATGGAATAATTATTAATTGGACTTTTAAACTGTAACCGGCACCATTTAGTGACAAAAGGATTATCTTAAAACATATTTAAAAGAAATTCCCTACGCAACATAGAAATCAAAATTTTATCTCCCAGAAGGGTTTTAAATTCTTAATATTAATACCAGTGCACTCATTTTAATTAGATTTAACAATATAAATTATTTTTGAGCAATAAAATAGGCATTGAAATTTAAAAAATGAGATATTTAATAGACGATACAAATGTATTTTTCTAAGCCTTCTATGTAGACAAAAATATTAACACCATGTTTGAAGTATGTACCATGGTAAAGCCTAAACAAGTGCAAAAAAAAAATTACCATTAGATTTTTTAGATCGAGATAAATGCTAAATTTTAAATTTGGGGATGTTGCTGACGTGATATTGTTTTAATTTTGGTACATTTCTAAGCACAAATTGGCTCTTAAATAATATACCGAAAAAAAATTTCGATTATTAATTAGTCCCGGCTCAAACCGTAAAATGACTGGGCTAAATACTGTCAAGGCATAATATACCTCTTTGTTGGCACGTACCGCCATCTTAAGGCAGATAATGCTCAAATATTTTTAAACCATCAAGGATAACCGCCAAAGCGAGTAAATTCCTCAACCCTTAGTATGTGAAATTTAAGTTGCCAGTGGCTGACACGTGTCACGCGCGCACGGACGCCGTTGCGTATCCAGTGTGAAATTCTCCTTAAATGGGCGTTTTTACACCGTTCTTCTGTATCTGAGGCTGTTTTAAAACCCTCGACGGAAAATGACGTGTGTTATAACGATATAAGTTGTTCAGGCCTGCCTTTGTGTCTGTGGTCACCTAGTGACGAAACTATGGACCAATTTTGTTCAGGTTTTTTTTATTTAACGATTTTGATATTCCCATAAAAATTGATGCAGTAGTTTTCAAATAAATCTAGAACATACAAACAGAGGACCTCCCTTTTTTATAGATGGTTATAAAATTGGTAGGAATAGGTATATACGTAGGTATAGGTATATACGTAGGTAATAGGTAGGTACCTATTATATAAAGAGTAATGTTTTGACGTACCCCCACATAATTGGTAAACGTTAAAACTTTACTCTGTGGTTAGTGGTTAGTCCCTCATCTGTTGGTGTCTGACACTCAGTTGCAGATATCCTCCATTAAATCTCTTGCTGTCACTTTTTGTCGTGTTGAAGTAGTAATAGCTAGCAAGCGATTTAATGGAGGATTAACTTCAATGAGCGTTTTTGCAACTGAGTGTGAGTCAATCAATCAATCAAGCGAGAGTGATCTGAGTCTGAGTCTGAATCTGAGTCTTAATCTCAATCTGAGTCTGAGTCTGAATCTGAATCATAATCAGAATTTGAGTCTAAGTCTGAATATCTAATAGGATTTTTTTTTCTTATAAAACGGTGTAACTGATATCCACTCGAAATCAACCGCTCGACTCTCTTTACGCACGTACGGTGAGAAAAATGTCCTGACCTTTTTCAAAGCTTGCTCTCTTGCCGAATTTACAGTGAGCGAGCACAGAATACACCCCTCACGCCTTATATTTATAGGAAACTGTAACATTTTTCGATTGGGCACATGATAAATTTAACACGTGCGAGATAAATGAGTAAATTTTTGCAAATGGGAGCATTTCAGTTAAAAAAATTGAGCAATTGTGAGTGGTTTGTCTATAAAGATTATAAGCACAGATATTTATAAGACAATAATCCTTCAGGAGTGCGTTTTTTGAAAGTCACGCGTTCAAATCAGTAACACATGGGTTGAGACACATTTGCTGACGATGACCGACAGAGACGGTGGATCCATACAAAAATGTCATTTAGTATGAGAAGCCGTCCGCCATCGTCACCGCGTCGACGGCGGACGGCTTCCCATACTAAATGACATTTATGTATGGGCCCGCCGTCGGTCACCGTCGGCTAATGTGTCTGAACCCTAACTCATATCTACTATTAAAAGCTAAGGTTTATTCAATTAAACGCTTATTCAATTTTGAAAACAGTACAAAAGGTTTGAAAGAAAAACAAAAAAATATTAACTAATATTTATGCGGTTTTTTACTACACCCTTTGATATTTTATGCATAATGTAAACCGTTTTTTTTTTGTGGGCCGAAGTTTTTATTAACGGTATAGGTATTTACAATTAAAACATTATGTACAACTTATGGCTAAATATGGCTATAATTAAAAATAAAAATAAAAACAAATAAAGTAGGCGAAGAAAAAATGAGCCACTATATCGAGCACGACTTCCGTTCGACTTACACTAAACAGAAGACGTGCTCGAGGCCACAGTCATGCGGGAGGGTGCCCAGGAAGCTGGCTGCGTTACCTCGTTGGATGGCAATGGATATATGCATAATTATGTACACGAAGTACATAATTCAAATGAGCGCCAAACTTGAAGACAGATTGTTGTCATGGAATAATTCTTGTCTTATCTTTTTTGCGGTTGAGTTTTGTTTTTTATTGTACGAAAGTAAATAATCATTGTTTTTCGTATCGGATAACATATCTATGAACCTATAAATAAAAAATACTATATAAATAAAAAAGACTACACATGTTTTCAATATACTACGTTTGCTCATCCAAGAATATTTTGAGCTAGCTAAGGAAAATAGCCCTTTTTGGTATTGCTCAGATTTATAATCACAATAATTACGTATTCTTCAAACAATCATCATCACATCAGCCTTTATACGTCCCACTGCAGCACAGGCCTCACTTTAGATTAGAGAATGTTATTGGCATCAGTTCACCACGCGTGTCCAAGTTAGTAGACTTCACATACGCATCAGAATTTCATCTTCAGCGTATGCAGGTTTCCTCACGATGTTTTCCTTTACCGTTTGAGAGGAGTCGATATTAGGTATAAACGGCGACACATCAAGCTATAAAAAACCAAAATAAGCTGGCCGCGCGTAGGACGAGGAACGGATAACGTCACGCGATCAGCTTATATTGGTTTTGTATAGCTTGATGTGTCGCCGTGTGTACATAAGTTGGAAAAACTCCTTGGTACATGGCATGTAGTCCGTACGAATTCGAACCTAGCAGCCGTTCAAACAATAAGGTAAAAAAAATATTTGCATAAAAACGAACAGTTCAAAAATATTAACAATGGGTTAAAGTTAAAAGTGTTGGTCAAATTTGCTCTCCGTTCATCGCGAACGGAAAGTTCAAACACAGATTCATTGTTCAGTTCAGGCATCGCAAACAAATTTAACTGTTCATTTAAAATAGTAAATGTTATCGATGCACTGAAACGAATCACAATTTAAATTCTGTTTACTTTTAACCTCAAATTTATTAATGGTTTTTTGTTAATGTACGCGGTTTACTATTTAAACTGTTAAAGCTTAAAGAATTGTTTAAATAAAAAGGTTATTTAAACGATTCCATTTTAAAAGCGTGCTTCAACTGATATAAATAATCAATGAGGCACACGTGCGAATTGTAGCCGTTTTAACCACTTTGGAAAATAGAAATAATTATAGTATAAGTTTCTCATTTTTAGGGCTTAGTCAACAAGAAACCCACACACGGGTGTTACACGCTCATTCTTGCGTCAGTTTGGTTAAACTGATGTCAGACTAATCATCTAACTCACTGACTGATGGACTGAAGTTTGAAGGATTTTTAAATATTTTGATATTTTTTGTCAGTCTGGTCCACCAGTACGGTTAAACTGACGTCAGATTCATCGTCTAACGGTTAGACGATCAGTCTGACATCGGAGCCTATATTCAAAGTAACATTTCTATTGGCGTAGATATGACAGAATGTATGGATTTGACATTGCTTTTGCGACCATACGTCAAGACCATACATTTTTTATGTTTTCTTCTGTCGTTAATGCTAATCGAGAGTACTTTGTCTAGGGGCCCAGGAGTGCAATTCACTAAGTGTCACATCGCTGTCAAAAACATCGACGACCTTGCATATGTAACATTCTTCTTGCATCCATCAGATCGTCGAAATTTTTATATTAGTTTGACACAAGACATAACCATAGCGAATACCGAATTGTCAGCTCGCCGATGTTTCAACGCCGAATTTTAGGTTGTGACGATGTTTGCGCTTAGTGAATTGCATTGCTGTTTAACAAGACTGATGCGAGAATGAGCGTGGAACACCAGCCTTATACGCTGCAATTTCAGGTTTGCTCCTAATAGTGGGGTGTATGAAAGGAGCCTCCCCGAGTGATGTATCTACTGTTTCTTATACATCCGGCGCACCCTGGGCACTCAGCGAGCCCCCGCTGCCTGGCCTAGTCCTAGTCCCAATAGTAACAAATTTCAGTTCGATAGTCTGAACAGAACCATCCCTAACAAATTGTTGGCTCATTTCAATTATACCCTGTAGTGTCAGAAAATTGAGGGAAACATCATGTCAAAATTCCTAAGATAAGAATCTTAAATATTGTTTATAAAACGTTAAAATTATTGTTTACAATACTTAACAGTTATGTATTGTAAACAGTTCAATGTTATGTAAAAATATTCATTCAATATTCCTTTAAGGCGAACACACACGCTACGCGTTTCAAATATCAATATAATAATGTAGTGCGTTTACGTTTTACGATTATTTTACGATACGTTTACGTTTTATGACTTATCAAAAATCTTCCTTTTTTCGCACCGATCCAGTCAATGCTTTTTAGTAGTTATTGATAAAAAAATTGCATTTAGTTACCAGGCACATACACGTATCAAGATGTCACCATCTTATCAAATAGAGTCTTTTCCCATGCAGCGCTTTTATCGTCTTGTTGGCGATCGCGGGGTGACGCAGCGCTTTATAATTAATTCCACACAAATTGTATGAAATTCTCAAAACCTTTCGCACAACGTGACGCTTTAACGCTGAAATACTGAATTAAGTCAACGCAACGCGAAACAAATCATCGCATCGTACAGATCGCGCCATTATTGACGTAGCCAGAGATTTTCCTCCAGGGGGGCAACTGGCGAGCCAGCTCATCAGCCACCGCCAGAGGTAAGACTCAAATTTGACATGGCAGGGCAAGATCAGATCTAAAAATGTTTATTCCTAAAGCCCATAATCACAATTTGGCAACTCTGACACCAGGGCTCTGCCCTCACGATAAGAAAAAGAATTTGGCTCAAGGCAAGTAGATTGCTGAACGCATTCTAAAGGTGGAAGAATGCGATTATTCCAGAAATAATCGTTGTTAGTAACGATTTAATAATCTGTGGTTCGTATATTTTTGCTTTATCAGGAGCGATCGAAGCGAGTTCCAAATTTTGCAGTATTGCCTCTCAGTTTTGGCTAGAATGGTACCAGATGATGATAAAACAGTAGGTACCTACAATTATTTCTTCAATACTCTCAATTTTTGCTTTCTCCCCCCCCTAGCTACGCCCATGGATCGCACACTGAAACATCAGCGATGACCTCGGATGAGCATACATTCGGGTCTATTTGGCTGGGGGAAGCGGGAGGCCGAAACGCGAACGTTTGGCCGATCAGTTGTCTTTTATGTCATCAACCCCTACATCTTCCCCCCAGCGATCAAGATTTTTTATCTGGTGCCAAGCCCCACAACGAACTTCGCAAAAATCTGCCGCTGCAGCGCCGCGCGCCGTTGTATGTGAGATTATAGCCGTAGTCAAGGCTGGTCGTAGTCAACTCTATCTTAGGACAGCCCTACTTTAGCCCGGCATCAGAATATAGAAATACGCCGCGCCATTCAATGGAAATTGGGGCTTAGAAGTAATTCTAATTAATTAATTTATCTAGCTTGTCTTGTATTATAAGAGATAAGTGTACTTTTTGCAACCATCAGCAGCAAGACTGATTCAGTGTTTATGGGGTGTAGAGCATCTCTGTGATGGGGATGGACCAGGTCTGCCTGCATAACTCCAGTCGGTTAAGAAGTTACTGATGTTTAAAGGTCAGTAAAAAATTAACGATCCGCTGCAAGGCTGATCGTACGATATTATTGTAGTGTGCACTGTAGCTATGTGAACAGTACAAAAACTGACATGAACTGCCAGTCGGTTTAGGAGATACAGCCGGTCAAATGTTGGACCTTTGAACGGCTGTAACTCCTAAACCGACTGATGAACAATGTGAGTTTTTGTACTGTTCACATAGCTACAGTGCACACTACAATAATATTATACGATCAGCCTTGCAGCGGATCGTTAATTTTTTACTGGCCTTTAAACATCAGTAACTTCTTAACCGACTGAAGTTATGCAGGCAGACCTGGTCCATCCCCATTACAGAGATGCTCTACATCGGATAAACACTGAATCAGCCTTGCACCTGATGGTTGCAAAAAGTACACTTATCTCTTAGTCTATTGTATTAATCCTAAAATAATAAGGTACACGATTATACGGCCACTTATATTATCTCTATTTAATTGGATTATGGAACACTTTGAATATCTGTATCATTGTGTTATTTGGTGTAATATGAAACTTTGATTAGTTTGATGTATCACGACAAATAATTACATGATAATTATAGTGATAATACATTTATACATGACATTGGAGTCCTTCATAGGGTGGTTAAGGCTGCGTTTCCACCAGAGATATGCCTGGTAGCGAGGCGGTGAGCGAGGAAAAAATCGACTAATGAGAGTGCTTCCATTTCCCAATGACGTGATCGAGCGAGCGCGCTATTGGCGGATTGTTTCTTCGCTCACCGCCTTGCTACCTCGCACATCTCTGGTGTAAAAGCAGCCTTAAGGGGACGATCTAATGATTCAACTGAACAAACACCATTATCTGTGGGACTAACATAAAAATCGCGAATACAAAGTCAGCTTTTCCATACAAAACTGCAAACATACTCGACCCAAATGTACAGGATGTAACCAAACACAATATTAATATTTAATTTTAAAGGGTAATATATTTTAAAGGGTTAATCAGTTTGATGGTGTAGAAATTAGAACCATCAATCAACATTCACTATGGAGACGAAATAGATAAAAAATTAAAGCCGTTTCATACAAAACAGTAGTAGTCCCTACTTGACTTAAATGTATGTAACAGCTAATCTGTGGATTTTTGTGGTTCTTAGCTGAGTAATAATACCTAGGTAAGTAATAGAAGTTTTAATAAAAGATATCATTTGACTTACGGTGCGAATAAGGGACAAAACTAATTAAAAACATATATGTTCCTATTGAAGGTGGCATAGTAGTGCGGATTGGAGGTAAGTTAGTGGTCAACTTGCTGTCAGAGTATTTTCAAGCCGCCTCAAATGCCTGTGACACTGATCAAATCGGGTAGTTATCCAATTTATTCGGCTTCGATCAGTTTGCTCCCATAGTAAAAATTGTATAGTTTGATAGGTAGACTCTTAGGGGTATCGCATACAGAAGGAGTCGAGGTGGGGCGTCGAGGCGCGGGCGCGCACTTTGACATACGGTTGGTAATTGTATACAACGTGTTAATGAATAAGCGCAAATCTTCATACACCCCAACTGATTTATAACAAAATAATTAGATTGAAACAATAATTTCATTATTTTGATACTTAAAATTTAAAGTTATTTGCATTTTAACTTTTGAGGCAAAAATGATTTGTTATCATTTCAGCAATGAATGAGAGTGCTAACGTACTCATGGATACATTTTAAGAAGCTTGTTTTGGTAGTAAGTAGGGTGAATGTGCCTGTGCGATGGGTTGACATTGGGTTCAGTAAATTTTAAATTTTACGAACAAATAATTTAATATTTTGGAAAAAATTACCTTCGTTAAAACCATGATAATTCGATTCTGCTCTTGATTCTAAACAAACTACTTTCTAGTTTTGCGTTAATTCATCAACACGTTGTATATCATACCAAACCGAGCGGCGACGCGCCGCTCGGTTTCTTTGTATATAATTATTGACCGTATGTCAAAGTCGCCAAGGCGCGCCTTTGCCTCGACGCCGCGCCGCCTCGACTCCTTCTGAATGCGATACACCTTAGTTTAGAAGGATGCTAATGATATCAATTTCACCCTGTAGCCTGGGCGTTGTTAAAATTAGGGTGGTGCAAAAAACATACATATCGACAGGTTGCTACAGACCATCAAACGGAACAACTTTTACTATGAGACCAACTTTGAAATCGTTAAAATGAATATCAGCCGTTTCATACATTTTTGTCGAGTAGCTATCGACATTTTCTGTGGATCACTGATTTTTAACCCCCGACGCAAAAAGAGGGGTGTTTTAAGTCTTGTAACGTTGGGGTTTTGGGATATTAGTAAAAACGCCCAAGTCAACAGTAAGATATACAATTTAATAAATATAGGTATGCAGGTCGTGGGCAAAAGGGCCCGTCTGGTTTCACTACCGAGCAGTTAGGTACTTCCCGCGGCAGCAATCCAGTGAAGTGGACGCACGAAGAGTCGTGGAAGTCTGGGTGTCTCCGGAACCCGGATATGGGATAAGGGTGACGAAAAGAGAAGTCCTCGCACCCTAACTCCCGGTAGCGGTGACGAAGAAGGACGTCTTTGCAACCCGAAACTTGGAGTTAGGGTGCGAGGACTTCTAACCCACCTAACTATTCGGGCCCCAAGTTGGGCGCCAATGTAACGTTGACTTGGGCGTTTTTACTAATATCCCAAAACCCCAACGTTACAGCCTGTCTGTCTGTCTGTCTATCTGTCTGTCTGTCTATTTGTCTGTCTGTCTGTCTGTCGGTCTGCCTGTCTATGGCATCCTAGCTCCCAAACAGGTAGACCGATTTCGATGCGATTTTTTCTAATAGAAAGTTAATTTTTGCGAGAGTATTCTTAGCTTTGTTATAAGAGAATCAGTTCAGCAGTTTTCAAATAACTTTAAAAATTACGAGTTCAGTTTGATGATCTGAAGCACCACTTGAGCTATAGCGATTTCCCCGCCTTATACGTTAACATAAAACGAATTCGCACACTCGAATTTTTCAATAAACTTAACGTCTTCAAATAAAAAAATATATTACCGACTTTTACGTGCAAAATTAAATGTTTTATTCATGAAACTTAAAATTTTGAGCTCTACAATAAAAAAAATCTATCTTGATTTATCGTTATGGTAAATTTTATGGTATCGCAATAGGGTTTATGGTAATGAGTATGGTGTTTAAAGTGGCTTAGTGGATGTACTTAATGGCTTTTGAAAATCCCTGCGCGATAAGAGTGTCACCCTATGTTAAATTAAAATTGTATTTCAATTTAAAAAGATGTTGTGGAGTTGGGGTTTTTGATGGTGGCGCACTTTTAGGGGTAGTTAAACAAGGAACCCTTATAGTCTCTTCATATCTGTCTGCATGCCCCACCTTAATTTTATTACCCTTGAATTTTTTAACTTATTAAGGCCGGATTCGACCAAACTTTGATTTATAGAAGAGTAACTATACAAGGAACAATTTTACTCTTATTATTTACTCCGAAATAATTTCATTTGTGCTCTACAACACTAAACCCATAATAAAAGAACGACTGTATAATGCACCTACAGAAACAGGTCGTTGTATCCGTACTTATTGCATTGTCATGTTATACAGTTTTAATTTGTTAGGTTTCTTTTTTCTTAAATTTTTTTAATT
Organism: Agonopterix arenella; assembly: GCA_927399405.1. Classification (NCBI taxonomy): domain Eukaryota; kingdom Metazoa; phylum Arthropoda; class Insecta; order Lepidoptera; family Depressariidae; genus Agonopterix; species Agonopterix arenella. Next base: position 2,314,162 of record OV656704.1, read on the forward strand.
ATGTGACATTGACATTTCTTTGTATAAGCTTTACACCGTCAAAATTAACCGTTTAAAATTTACTCTCAACATATTCATAGATTAGGGCTGGTAAAACGCAAAATCAGTTTACTCTAGAGTATCCGGCGACTTAATATAAGAATAAAATTTACTCGCGTTTGGTTGTACCGGGCCTAAGTCATGTTATGTTGTTGAGTTTCTGGCCGCATCTTCTTTATGGAGCGACAACACTATGTGATAGCTGCAAAAAAAGATTTGACGTTTAGATAAAGTTTATTTGATTGATTGATTGATTAAATAAATTATTTTGAGATTGCATTTGACAATTTGCCATGAAGACAAATAACAATAACCATCATCATCATCATCTTATTTAAGAGCTACGCTCTTGTCGGTGGGTAATAATAACCCGAAATCAGAAATGACCTTCCTTTTCATTTCATAGATCGTCCTTCCACCTCTTCCTTGAATAACCTGGACGCCAATTCTTGCCCACATTTCCTGGTGTTTTCGGCAGACATGGCTGGCCCAATCACACTTTAATCTGATGGTTTTTTCCCCAAAGTCATAGTGTCTTTATTGCAAAACTACAGATTTCAACAATATTGCTTACCAGTAAAGGTCAGGCCATACAGAGGCGGTTTTGCGGGAAAGCGGGCCGCAGCTCGGAAGCGGACCTGCGGAAAGCGAATATCTCCGGACTCACTCGGTTTTCTTTGTGTTTTGTTGTGTATGGTGTGGTGTGGTGGTAATGTTCGAGTTTGTATGTACCCTAGCACACAGAAATACGCGCGGATCCGGAGATATTCACTTCCCGCAGGTCCGCCTCCGGCCCGCTTTCCCGCAAAACCGCCTCTGTGTGGTCTGACCTTAAAAGTGTACCAGCATCAACTTTTCGTTTCAGTTTTAGAGCGCAGTGTAGGTTAGTGTTTCTGACAAGATCAATTATTATTAAAGTTCTTGTATAAACATAAAAAATAACCATTTAAAGTCGGTTAATCAATAAAGATAGGTTGTCTCGGAACTGACCGTAGTGTAGCGTCGATTGCGACCGTCGACGTCGACGTCGGCGCGGTCACCCGGGACTCTATATGTTTGGTCTGACGCTCTTATTAATAATTCAGAGTTTGGACATTGTAGCTCTACTTATTGTGGATGTTAGAAGCTAGTTAGGATACGTCTTGAGTATTTTGTTACGTAAAGCCATGGATATATTATAGAGAACTGAACCAGATACACAATCAGCGGTCCAAAAATGGCAGACCGAAAAGAGGTACTAAACGAATAAAAGTACCTCTTTTCAGCTTTTCAATCAGGTAATTCAGCCTGCAATGTCCTAACCAACTAAGTGACATATCACTAGGTGTACCTCGTGGGAATCGAACCCACGACCTCCGTGTCGAGAGCCTCTTAACCATTAGACCACGGAGGCAGTTACGAAAAGAAAAATGATTCCGTGCTTCGGATGGCACGTTAAGCCGTTGGTCCCGGCTACTATTATCTCTGGTGGTAATAGTCGTTACATAAAAACCACATCAGAGGCCTTAAGGGGGTCTGAAAAAAACCCTGACACCAGGGCTTGCCCACACGATAAGAAAGAAGTACCTCTTTTGCCTCAGTACCGCGCCAACTCTCTGACGGTAAACATACCAAATACGACTATAAAAAATGACGTAATAGTATTAGTATCAATCACCCTACCCTCCACTACAGCATTCATATTGTGTGGGTTATAATTCTGACTCCACATCGTCGCTGCTATAACCACCACCATCCTAAAGGATGACATCTTGTTCCTTTTTCAAAATACAGTTGTTAAAAATATCGACCCGATTCAATGGCTTTTATGACTTTATACCTAGACTCTAAGGTCTACTTTCCATTGAGATTTGTTTCGTTAGAAATAAACGGAGTGATTGAAAACTCTTTGCTGAAGTTTAAAAAGGTTTCAGGTCAATGCTTAAAGCCCAGTCTATTCCTAAACTGAATTACATACCTAGCTAAGCTAGGTCATCATCATCAGCCTATATACGTCCCACTGCAAGGCACAGGCCTACCCTCAAGGGGGGTGAATAGGCGCCTAGCACCTAGCTAAGTACTTGAGGTTGTTTTCTGACAGCCATTAAAAAAGTTCGTAATGCCTCGGTAAAAAAAACGTACATTATTTTCTAAAAGCTAACACATTATTACAGTGTGTGGAGAAACCTCTGATTTTTTATATTTTTTCATATCAGAAATGTCCTCTAACTCCTTTAGCAGGAAAATCCACCTGTTTTGACCAATATCAGTTGGTTTTTTAACTAGTTTTTTTTTTATTTGGTGCGAATTAAGTACCCAACCATATTAAATTTTTTTGTTTGTTTGATAGGTAAACATTTGACCTCAATCTCACCTGATGCTAAGTGACGATGAGGTCGAAGATGTAGCATGCTTACCTAGAAAAATACCTATTCACTCTCGCCTTGAAGAGGCCCAGGTTGTATTGCTCAGGGAACAGGTCTGCAGGCAGTGCGTTAACTACCCGACTGCACCAGAACAAGAGTAACGTTGTTTACTCGTGTATTCAGCTTCACAGTTACCTAAGGAAAATGCCTTCTCTACCCACAAACAAAACATAATCCGGGGGGTAGTCCCAACGATGGCATTTAGCATTTGACCCCGTGTCCACTCAGCAACAATGGAGCTTAGTACAAACAATGACCCTGGCATAGCAGGGAATAGATAATGCGTTTATATCGATATACAGGGTGGAAAGTTAAGATGGGACACAAAGGGCAGCTACCAGAAGCATTATAGCTATAAAACGTTCTTAGGAGACTAACTCTAACTTTTGGAGCATTTTACTTCTGCATTAATAGATTTGGAAAAAACAGGAAGTCATCGAGAAAACCAGCAATTTTCACAAAACTTTTTTTTCATCCCATTCGATTCTCTTACTGATAAGGAACATAATCTATGGGGTCATCTATGGGGTCCTCTTAAAAAGCTGTCAGCATATTAAATTAGACCCTGTATAATAATTAATTATGTATGTATTAATTAAGGTCTGGACGGCCCGGTAGCACAGTCTGTAGTGAACCTGCCTGCTGTGCCGAGGGTCGCGGTTTCGAATCCCGTAAGGGACAAATATTTATATGATGAATATGAATGTTTGTACCCGAGTCATGGATGTTTGTATCTATATATGTATTCTATATCGTTGTCTAGTCATCATAATACAAGTCCAGGTACTTTAAATGTGACTAGATAATTTGTATGACAATGTCCAAGATATATTTAAGGTGAGCGACGCGACGGTGGCGCGTTGCGGAGAGGTATGGACACCCAATTATGGGGGTCCGGGTTCAAATCCGCACGGACAACATGCCATGTACCAATGAGTTTTTCTAACTTATGTACGTAATACCGACTGCTCTCAAATGGTGGAGGAAAATATCTTGAGGAAACCTGCATACACTGAAGAAGAACTTCTGATATGTATGTGAAGTCTACCAATCCGCATTGGGCACGCGTGGTGGACTAATGCCCACACACCCTCCCTGAGGGTAGGCCTGTGCCCTGCAGTGAGACGTTTATAGGCTGATGATGATGCATGTATAATTATAACTCAAGGCCAATCAATCACAGTAATAAAAGTAACATAGTTTTTAAAACCTAATTATAATTCACAGTATAATAACCATAAAATTAATGGTAAAATAGTGTAATTGCAGCAAACCATGGAATTAGAAGCTGTTACAATAAAACTTTCCGTGTAAGAGTAAAATTAACTACAAATAAATGGAGCTGACTTTATAAAAAGTTTATTTTTCTGTTTAAACTCGTAATTGATGGATGGAATTTTGTTGCATGTGCATTAAAAGTCGCGTGAATTTTTATACCACTAAGCGTTTTCGTGTTTAAACTTTTCTAGGGGTGTTTAAGTGTGTGATTTTCATGTGGGGTAAGCATTATTAAGGTTATATACTTATATTTGACAGCCCGGTAGCACAGTCTGTAGGGAACCTGCCTGCTGTGCCGAGCGTCGCGGGTTCGAATCCCGTAAGGGACAAATATTTATATGATGAATATGAATATTTGTACCCGAGTCATGGATGTTTGTATCTATATATTTAATTTATATCGTTGTCTAGTCATCATAATACAAGTTCAGGTACTTTAAATGTGACTAGATAATTTGTGTGACAATGTTCAAGATATTTATATAATTAAAAATGCGTTATATATTTTCAAACTATTTTCACTGTGGAGCAAACATAGAAATCGCGATAATGTTTAAAGACAATGGCGGATGGCGTGGCGCTACAGTCTTGAAAATTTAGCTGTCAGATCTAAAGTTTTCCGTGTCTTTTTCGATTCCCAAAGATTTTTTTGAATTACTGGTCTTGGAAAAAGCCTCACTCAAAACATAAAATTGTGGCTCCATTGCGGTGTCGATATTTTTTCTTATGCTCCAATCGCTCCTGTTCTCCAGTGTTATGCACGCAGCGTTATGTACGCAACGTTACGCACGCAGCGTTATGAACGCAACGTAACTTACGCAGCGTCACGCACGGAGAATTACGCATGCAGCGTTATGCATGCAGCGGTGCTCACGCAGCGTTATTCACGCAGCGATATTTACGCAGCGTTATTCACGCACCATTATTCACGCAGCGTTATGCACGCAGCGTTACGTACGATAGGCCGCGTTGCCAACGCTGATAACGCTGCGTGGGGAAAAGCTCTAAAAGTCTGTCGAATGTTGTCAATTGTACCCCGTAAAATAAACAAATTTTAAATTAAAATACAGCAGCAGCGAGCGCAGTTGAAATACGATTATTTTTGTATTTAATTGCAATGCGATTCTGTTGTAAATCGTGGCTAATTGTAGCTTTGCGTGCGAAACCTTGTTTGTCAAGTGTCGTTTTGTTGCGCCTGTGACGTTTTACTCGCGACATGTGACAAATAAACTTTTGTTTTATATTTTACGAAATACTACAGTTTTTAACAAAAAAACTGACCAAGTGCTAGTCGAATTGGTCCAATGGTTCCGTCCCACTACAAATTTAGAGTTTGCACTGCAATCGCACCAAGTTAGTTTATTTTATATTTTTTTTATTTTATTTCATCAGGTTCATCAACAGCTGTTACAATTATACATGGGTACAATTTACAATTACATTGAGTACTTAACTAAATGTACAACCACTTAGAGATGAACACCTCATGCACAGAAAGCAGTTTACAAAAGTAACACTACAATATACACTTTAAGAATTAATGAGGGAATAAAAAAAATCAACAAAAGAAAACAAAAAAAAAAGAAATGCTCAGAAAGCATTTTGAGCGGTAAATTGCCAGTTCAAGGTGTGAATTTTACATTCAATTAAGTGAAAAATATAGATAAAAATAAAAATATAGTTAGACACTATTGTATTACTGCTTTTACGTTGCATAACTACGTTTCATATATGGTTCCATAATTAATTTTTATTATTATTTATAAGTATACATTATATTCTGTGAAAATGTAAAAAGGATAACTATAACGGTTTATAAGATACAACCCTTTAAATATATTATGTAGAACAGAAGGAACGTTGTTAGGTTTTCCGATAGAGAAATTCTTATAATGTGCGGCCTGCCTTATCCTGTGGCTTTACTAACACAAAAGCATGTCAAATAACCACTCAGATATTAAAGACGAGTGTCATATCAACCCGATAGCGAGGGATGATCAAAGATGGAGCAAAGCGATCAAACGGGGCATATCTCGAACGGAAATCTGACCCGGAAGCCTTTGGGTCTAATTCAGGCCTTTCTCGATCGTCAGTGCCTTTCCACAGATAGCCATCGGATATAGTTGACGATATATTAAGTGCCCCTTTGTGTTATTAAGTACTGGATATGTGTAACCGTTTTAAATTGGTCATTGAAAATATTAAAAGTTGAAAAGCCTAAATAGGCAATTCTGTATTTACAGGGTGATTATTATTTTAAGAAACTAGTTACATTTTAAATTATATTTGTATACAGTTCAATTTAAAATTAGTAGTAGTATAGTTAGTTGTTTAGTATTTAATAGTAGTATTATTATATAATTTCTTACTATTAATAAACATATTCTCGCGAATATTTATAGCAGAACAAAACTTAAAGAATCATTAAAACTGCAACTTACAAGAATTAAAATTTCTTTTAGTACTAGATTTTCTTTATATTGTCTACGTTGGCTTCAGAGTAAATTTTTTAGTTGAATCTCTGATCATCCTCTTAAAACCCATATTAAGTTGGACACGAACACAATATACTTCTCAACGAACGTTACATTTTCACTCTACAATACTCTACATAAATTCCCAATTAGGTAATCCTACTTCGCGCTTCCTTAGTCATGCATGATCCACAATTCACTTCAATTCATCAACGGGATGATCCACAATTCACTTCAATGCATCAACGGGACTAGCACTCCGTTATGAACTGCCAACCGAGTCTTTTTAGACACGTTGGCTTTTCATGAAAGAATGCCCTTCCATATCACCTGCATTCACTGTTTCTGTGTTTTTATATAAACCCTCGCCCTCTTTAGTAAACAAGCAACCGAAGTACACAAGTAACAGTGCTCATTCACTTTGTTCTTATCTCTCATCACTGTCATCTACTATCAAACAATTATTCAAACACAATTTAAAATCTATAATATCTTTACATGTGGTAAGTAAAATTTTCATGAAGGAGAGAGTTATAGTTTCAAAGTTGAAATGGCTCAAATATTTCAATACAAATCTTAAATTATCCTTGCATTAAAACTATATAATTTAACTAAAAACGGACAAAAATTACATCGTTTGCAGAGGTGTCAATTTCATACAAAAGTTTGACGCATAATACGCGTTGATATAATGGAAAAATAGTTCAGAAAATCTAGATACCGCGTCACAAAGAACATTTGCAATTTATATTATAACGAGCTATCAAACAAAAAAGTTTCATCAAAATCGGTTCAGTAGTTTTTGCGTGATACTCGTTCAAACAAACAAACAAACACACAAACAAACACACAAACAAACAGACAGACAAAAAATCCAAAAATTGGTGAAATGGAATCAGGAACACCTAAAAACCATATCGTAACTTTTTTTTTTGTTAATATCTTCAATGTACAGACAAACTTCCTGTTACAGTTTTATAATAGTATAGATAGATAGATTACGAACATATAAAGCTTTGAAATTTTCTATAGAAAATTCATGAATAATTTTTTAAACTATTTTTCCATTATATTATAAAATATTACTTATATTAATACCGTCTACGCGTAGCGTATTATGCTCAAACTTTTGTATGAAATTGACATCTCTCCATCACATTAAGAGGATAGTCCACGCAAAGCAACCGAACCCGCTGCATACTACGAAGTTAGATCCTATTTTTAATACTAACCAATTAAAGTAAACGATCTAGATATTAATCTCTGTACCTGTGCTTTGTCAGATTAAAATATTATGTTTTAATGCTGGGACTAATTTAAGATTTGTATAAAAAATTTTAAGGCACTGTAACTTTGTAACTAGGAATACATATTTTTAGCAAAAAAACTAACAAACTACAGTCACAGAGATCAAGTTTCTAGATCGTGTTTAAAAATGTCATGGGGTTTAATTGGTTAATATTACAAATATAGTTAAACTTCGTTTGTATAGAGTAAATAACGGTTATAGTCCTCTTAAGAGGATAGGCGGGTACGGTCTTTTCCAAACAAACGTATTCCCTGTTTCCTCCTTGCGAAAAGACACTAGAGAAAAACATTTTTTACCGTACAATTTATTACCTCTGCTATGTCCCTATGTCTTGCTCTTTTGCTTTAATGAATTACTCTAAGAACTAGGGACCTTCGAAAGTGACCACTTTTATATTATTCTTAAGAGAATTATTAAAATAAGTTTAGTTTTGGATGAGGAAACAGGGGAATACAAAATGCTGATTTCGACGATTTTATGTCGATAAAATCGGTCCGAGGTACAGTTGTCTCTTTCGCACTCTATTCGGCGGGGTGTATGGGTAGGGCGGATAGGACAAATACATTATACAGTCAGAAATCTCCAAATTACCATTTCAGCCCGCCTGTCCTCTTAATATTGAAAATAGAATAGAACTTCGTTTTCATGCAGCGTGCTGACGGGTCATCATCATCATCAGCCTATAAACGTCCCACTGCAGGGCACAGGCCTCAGGGAGGGTGTATGGGCATTAGTCTATCACGCGTACCCAATGCGGATTGGTAGACTTCTCATACACATCAGAATTTCTCTTCTCTTCAGCGTATGCAGGTTTCCTCACCATGTTTTCCTTCACTATTTGAGAGCAGTCGGTATTACATGGTATTACGTACATAAGTTAAAAATACTCATTGTTACATGGCATGTCGTCCGTCCGGATTTGAACCTTGACCCCCATAATTGCTGTGCTGACGGATATATCCTCTTAAATAACTCATTCATGCATGCCACTGTACATCGCTTGCAAATCTATCGCCGAAAATGAAAAATATCACAGTCAAAAATTCTACTACCACAAAGCGTTTAACCCTCACACATTCTCCAATAAGAGTGTTAATGTTTGTACCACATGGCGCCCCCTATCCGTAAAGATAATCTGCCGGGACTAATAGGGAACGCAAGTCGCCATTCTTTGTGCTTTAAATATGTCCCGTGTTAAGGCGAAGTTGTTAAGTGGGTAATTTATTTTGGTTAAGAATTAATTTTGTCTTTTTATTAAAGGATAAAACTAGCTGTTGGTGTAAAGGTTAGAAGTTGCAATTTCTATTATTCTTTAGAAGAAAAGCCTCCTCCTTCACAAAAGGATAGTATTTTTTGTGTTTCCATACATTTGGTGCTAACTAATCACCATTAACGTTTTCTATGGATTAGCAGATTTTTTCGCTTTTTAATGTTAGTCCTATATAGCCCAGTCATTTTGCGGTTTGAGCCGGGACTAATAATAAATTTTTTATTTGGTATAATATTGAAGAGCCAATTTGAGCCTAGAAAAATACCAAAATTAAAAAAAAAATCACGTCGGCAACAGTTCCAATTTTAAAATTTAGCTGTTATCTCGTTCTAAAAAACCTGATGTTAATTTTTTTTCACATATTTAAGGCTTAACCATTATACATACTTGAAACATGGTGTAAATATTTTTGTCTACTTAGAAGGTTTTGAAAAATACTTGAAAAATATTTTATTGCTCAAAAATAACACACAATTTTCATTTCTATGTAGCGTAGCGATTTTTTTAAATATGTTATAAGATAGTCATCTTGTCACTAAATAGTGCCGGTAACAGCTTAAAAGACCAATTAATAATTACTCCCTACCCCGCCAAACAAAACTCCGTAAAATGACTGGGCTATATATTGAAAGTTGTTCAGTTTGATGGTCAGATGCACCTTGTGTGATATGAAATGCATTTAATTTGACAATCTGTAAAATAATTGAAATATCTATTCAATGCTTAAAAAAAAATTAAATCGTACCTACCCTTTTAAAAATAAAAGGAATCCTGTGCTTTCTAGTCCAACGAAAAATACCTACTTTATTAAGTCGATGATGATGATGGCTGCATGCACTTCGATATTAAAAAAACTAGATAATTTTTTTTTTTTTTTTTAATTCTTTTTTTTTTTTTTTTTTGGAGCTTTTAACCCTGAGGTTACGTCAGCCCCATAGAAAAGACATAACCCACGTGTGCGAACTGTATTCGTTTCACAACTAACGAATGAGTATGATCAAAGAACAAATACAAAGAGTATGAAAGCTAAAATTATACACAATTTATGAGGAATATCATACTTCCCAAGTAAATGGAAATTATCCTTTTCTATCGTGGGATTTGTTACACAATTCAAATTCAAATTTACCCGTTTTGTAGGCGAAACGGGATTGGGCAATGTCTTTTGCAAAACAAGTACCTACCTACCTTTGACTATTTATTGTAAGGACTAGCCTTGCGGTAGCATTCCCCCTCTGCCACAGTATAAGATTAATTTTATCATGTGCATTTACATTCAATCTACTTTATCACTAAACGAGACAGCCTATAATTGTGAAACAATCATTTTGAACTTAGAACGTTTAGGGTTCACACGAGACTTCTTTTCATGATTTTTAACGATCAAAATTAGAATCTAAAGCTATGGGGAATAAAATCCAAAGTTGCAGATTTCATGTTACCTCGTCCCCCGCAAAAAGTGGCAGAAATGTTTGTTAGCAGAATTACACGCGTGGCTAGTCCCTATATTATATAAATAGTCAAAGCTACCTACCCTTAATATTTTTCTCTAAAGCATTCGTTGCACGTCGTTTGCAGCCCGTCTCCAAGAAATAGTGTCATAATACACATTTTGTTACTGTCGCCTATTTAGGGGCGAAATATCGTTTAAAATTTCATGCTTGTTACTATGAAATGCGATGCTATAAATATTAGTAAGATAGTTAAATTCTTGTCAACAGCATATGGCTTCTGCAGCTTTAGTACGTAGTACCAAAAATGTTGTACATACAGGGTGTTACAGAAGGAGAAATAAAAATTGAAAACTTTCAAGTGGTTTAGACCAACAAACTGAACAACTTTCACTATGGGACCAACATAGAAATCGCGAAAAAAAAAATCTTTTGTCTCATATATTTAGCTCGAGTAGATCTGTAGTTTAGTATGGAACATCGCAAACGCATCGCATCATGACGATTATGGCAAATCTCCACATTTTGGGGGAGGCCTACGTCCAGCAGTGGACGTCTATCGGCTGATATGATGATGATGGAACATTTGTTTTTTATTCGCGTTTTCGATATTGGTCCCATAGTGAAAGTTGTTCAGTTTGATGGTCTTAACCACCTCCTTAAATGTTTATTTGTATTTTTGTAACACCCTGTATACAATGAGTTGTATATATATAATCTACTTGCGTAGTACACGTAACTAATTATTAATCTGTGGTTTTAGCAAAAATTGTCTAGAAGACAATGTTAAAAGCCTCTATGATTATTGATTTACTAGCAGCGCCCGCGACTCCGTACGCGCAGACACTGACTTTAAAAACTTATAATTTTGGATTGAGTTGATAGATTACGAGAAAACGAAGCCTAAATGCTAATCCAAACTAAGCCCTATGCTTCGGTGAAAACCCCATCCAAATCAGTTCAGCAGTTTTTATGTGATGCGTGCACAAAGAGACAAACAGAAAAAAATCTAAAATAGTCCTCCATTACATATTCCAATATTTTAAGAAGTAAATTCCTGTCCAAACCAAATTTTATTAATTTCAATTTGCATTCAAAAATGTACTTACAAATAAATAAATTGTACAATTTTGCATCGGAAAGTGGTTTTGACAGAGAACCAATTCGCTCGAACGGTCACTATTGCATCGGACCAGGACAATGCGATGGCATTCCAGTTATTTTGTAATGGCAATGGATTTTAGTCGCTATCTTGACGCTTTGCGTTTCAAACTCGTTGTTTGATTAGCACGATCTGAAGTGGTATTTTTATGAAAATCTCACGTTACAATCAGCAGTAGAAAATGTAAAAGTTAATATGGAGATTTCGCATCAGGGTTGAAACGCAAAGTCAAATCACAGAACAATTATTTTGATGTAAATGAATAGAGACAAGAATTGATAACAAGGCGGCGCTTTTGCAGCTAATGTTACTACTTATCATATCAGCCATTAAACGTCCACTACTGGACATAAGCCTCCCCCAAAATGGGGCGATCGCAGTTGGATCGAATTAATGTGTATACTTAGAGGATGCTGCTGCCCATCCTTCAGTAGATCCCTTAGTCGCCTTTTACGACACCCAGGGAAGGAAATGGGATGGTGCTATTCTTAGCCGACACCACACGGACAACATGTTACTACTTATACACTTTTAAATGTAGGTAGCTACTAACAAAGAAAACAAACAACAGTCACCTTACTACGCACATATACAAAACGTGTAAGGACAGGCTGGTGCTCGTGTAGTATCATCATCACCCTGAATTAGTCCCACTGCAGGGCACAGGCCTTCTCTCATGTAGGGCGTAGGTCCACCAAGCGTTACCAATGCAGATTAGAAGACTTCACATACACATCAGAATTTCTTCATCAACGCATGTAGGTTTCCTCTCAATGTTTTCCTTCGCCGTTTTGAGAGCAGTCGGTATAACGTCCATAACATAAGATAGAAAAACTCATTGGTGACATGTCTTATACTCATCGCAAGGACCATTGACTAACCAACTACTGGACGTCGTCGGGTTCGCGCTCAAGTGTTCGAACTAAAAGAGTATCAACTACGCGCCATTCGTTATTAATTTTGACCAACCGACTAAATGCACGTCTATATTGTCATGCCGCGGTGTTGTAACAATTTTGAAAACTATGCAAGCAAAATGAACAGTTTTTTTTTTAATGTTTTTAGTTGGTTTATATTACTAACTCGTAATTAAGTTTATGTAACAGTCTAGGACACTTTTTTCGAGAATTTTGTATGAGACCCGATGACCATTAGTTGGTAAGTCAATGGTAAGGACGATTGAGTGTCCATAGCTCTCCAAACCGGCACCGAAACGAAGTGAAGATATTTTCGCTGCGTCTTATATGAATTATCGCAACTATTTGATTGCACTATTTTATAGCTTTCAGTGGAGAAATGGCCGTAAGACGAGTAATAAATTAACCATTCTTGAATCGAAATTAACAACAGCTTATAAGAACAAAAGAGGTTATTACGGAGGGCGGCCGCTTGTGGAAAATTTATGATTCAGTACAATTCAGTATTATTGTATTAATTGCGAAACGGCTATCGGTATAAATTATCTATTTCACTTGATTGGTTAATAAATTTTGTTTTAAGAGGCGACAAAATATTAAGTTAGATGTATCTTAGCACATGAGTAAATACCCTACAGAAGGAAATAATCGCGCTAGTTGACAATCGATGGAAGACTTTGGGCTAGCGCGTCACGTGATAATTTTATGCGCTTCTGGCCCCACAGTGTCAAAGCTTTTGGAGGTTAGAAGGCACAAAATGATCACGTGACGCGCTCGCCCAATTTCTCTCACACATTGTAAACAAGCGTGATTGTTCGAAGCTTTCTCTCTGTGGGCTAATCATGTGATCATGATGACAAACTAAAGACAAACTCTTTCGTTTTTCTATTGACTGACATTGACAATCTGTATTCGACGTTACGAGTAAACAATCGGCAAGAACTTTGTATATAATATATTAATCGGAGTCACGTTGCAAGTTTTGCCGCGAGTGGTTGTGTTCGCACGGTTCGCGTCTGAGCTTGCCACAAAGCCCTTTTCTCATGTGTTTTTACTCAAAAAATAATCTGTAATATTGAAAGCGATACTTCGACTTAAAGCGATACTTAATATTGGCAGTATTGTGGTGCTGAGCAAGAGGCCATATTAAAAAAAATTAGTCCAAAATTAAGTGTAAACACGTATTTAAAAACTCTAGGATCCTCAGTAGCTTAGATTTTTTTATTTACAATTGCAACTCTAATCTCATAATTCTAACAACAAAAAAGCTAATTTCCATTCGAAAATTCTAAAATTTATCGTTACCCGAAAACTTTTTCCTGAAAAAAATAACGGGTGGTCCCAGGATTGGAAACATTCAGCTAAACTCAGTCTCATTACGATTTTCATCAATTACAAAGCAAAGGCATCGTAAAAAATTCGACTCAAACTGTGGAATTAAGCGTGAACAAAATTTTTTGTTAGTGTTCTGTATAGTAAAAATATCCAGGGTGTATGCGTTTCATACTTAAAGGGGTGATTTAGACCATCAAACTGAACAACTCTCACTATTGGACCAACATTGAAATTGCAAAAAAAATCAGCTCCTTAGATAACGTCAATCCAAATATATAGTTGCAATTTTAACAAATATTTTTTTCGCGATTTCTCAAAAAGAAAATTTGACGTGTCATGCTTACAAACGTTCGATCAGCTGATTGCATTTAGTATGGAAAATGCAAATATTGCAAATTCTTTAAAGGTTTCTCAGGGAAAGTTTTTCAGTATCATGGGTATACAATCACACCTCAAAGTAATTTTATTTATTTTATTTTATTATTCTTAGGAAGATTTACAGCATTGATTACATACTTAACACAATGCAACTGTTTACCCTAACACCCTGTCTTGTATGCATAGGGAGGGCGTTCAAAAGAGTATTAATAGAGAATATACAAAAAGCAAAGAGAAGGAGAAAAATATCAAGAAGTAGTTGTGAAAACTATTTATTTTAGCAGACTATACTAGAAATTATTTAGTTATAAATCGAACACGACCTATATACTACTAACTATTATTTCGTATGTAGCTTTAGATTTTTAATTTGATTCTTGCAAAGCTTGGCTATAAACGGCAACATAAAAGCATTTTCTATCCAATCACCTACGGAACCCTAAAGACCTTCATCTGAAAAAGGTGCCGAAAGTGGGTTTACAAAATACACTGGAATATATAATCGTTATCCCGGTCCGGATACCAGTTAGGCCCTACCCTATACCCGGGTATACCCGGGTATACTCGACAATTTGCAAAAACGTGTTTAGATTAAATCTAGCCGGACTTAATGCCGGATAAAATTCGCCGGATCATTACATCTCAAATTTTATAAAGCTTCATTGTAAAAATTGAAAATGGTGCGATTTGAAAAATAATTTCTTCAACGCGAAGGATTTTTTTTTATTGTGTTACCAGATACATGTATTGACACGACTTAAATAAATCCAATGTACCTGGAGTCTCACTCAGTGGCACTCCCCTAGGACGGGTGACAAAGTTTAAGTACTTGGGCCATTGGGTCACTGATGATCTCAGGGATAATTGCGATATTGAAAGGGAGCGTAGGTCGCTGACTGTACGTTGTAATATGCTGGCACGAAGGTTTGCACGATTTTTGCAGGCTCCGAGCCAGCACTAACGGTCTCCTGAATGTGTTCAAAGACTGGTGGGACTCCCCGCTGTTGCATCACTGGGTGAAGCTCCACACCGGGTTTTTAAAATAAAATGTTTTTTTTTTTTTTTTGTACTACCACTAGCTTTAAGATAAATGTATACTAACACTATATGGACATTTTGTCTGAAATAAATTATTTGAATTTGAATACATCACATAAACCAAAAGAGATAAAAGAATGAATACCTACTTAAAAACATTAGATTTGTTAGACTATTGTGTAAGTTCTATCGATACCAGATCGATAATCTATTTATGACTGTAGGTACTAGGCAACTTTAAGTAGTGATGTGCTTATCCGGTCCATCATAATCCACTATCTAAAATTGAATAGGATCGCCAAAATGTTTGTCTCTGTGGTATATTTACTCATGTGTCCCCAAAGTTTTGGTGCCAAAAATGCTGAGACGGACAAATTCTAACAGAATATAGCCTTAGCTAATTTCATCGAAAACGTATGGAACGGCAGTTTTCGAACCCAAATAAAACCAAGGACAATGGTGGCCCTACAGTTTTGGTGCCATAATAATAAATGATTACACGGACTAATTCTAACAGAACATAGTTTTTTTTTACCAGCTCTTTCTCATTACATACATACCTATGTAACTATAATGTCCGGGACGTTAATCGCTCGCCTTATACTTCACTCGCATTATCTTCCGACGAGATTGGTAGGTACCAACCTTGTAATATTTTTTTTTATCTTTCACTACCTACATAATTTGGTCCGATTACATAATTTGTAGTTTTGCATACTATTTATGTGAACACTTAAGGCGGTTGCAGAGGGGTCAATTTTAAACAAAACTTTGACGCACAATACGCGTAGACGGTATTAATATAATTAACTTTGTATATATGGAAAAATAGTTTAGAAAATTAATAATTACGAAGATATAAAGCTTTGAAACTTTTCATACAAAATTTTAAAAGCTTTATATCTTCGTAATTATATTATAAATTGCAAATGTTATTTGTTACGCGGCAACTAGATTTTCTAAACTATTTTTCCATATATAAAATATTACTTTTATTAATTCCGTTTACGCGTGTTGTGCGTCAAACGTTTGTATGGACTGAAACCACCTTAACATCGAGGTGATCGAGGTACACAAAACAAAACGTTTCTGTTCTTTATTTTTATTTTTACTACTCTTAAGAAAAATCTGTAACCGTCCTGTGTTATATTTCTTCATATTACATATTTTATAGAATGATTGTTAAAGGCTGTAGATTTTTCTAATAAAAATAAATAAAATAAAATTTTGGACCAAAATGGATCATGTCTTTTAGTATTTTTTTTTTGGTTTGGCACTACACAGTATAAGCAAGGGCCAAACCACATTGGCTATCAAACTGTAACCAAATCGCACAGCTTTATGATATAAAACATGAATTCTTGTTTATCTATAAAATAACTGGCCAAGAGCGAGGTGTGTACTCGCACATAGAAGGTTCTTCAACTGGTGTTCCCAGCACTGGAGTACCTCTTGAAACAATTTCTTGTCTTTTGCACAGATAGCAACATCGTCAGGACCAGAAACAGCTCACAAGTATGAATATTATATTTTTCAGCAACGTTCTCTCTGTCTGAAAAGTAGAGATCATTTTCAATGCAATGAAAACATATTAGAGGGGCAGTTCTATCACAGTCATTCTTAGCAACTCTCTCTTTCGCGTATGTACCCTCTGCTATACCCTACCCTGCTAAGCTACTACAAAAAGTAAATATTTCTTGTATTTAGGCCTTGTCTGCAAAGCGATTTTTAATCGCGCTAATTTTTTTCCGCAATTCTGTAACCTATGGAAACTAGAAAGTATTTGCACATGCAGAAAAAAATCCGGAGGGTGGCTACTTTTTGGCGGAAAATAAATCGCACGAATTCAAATCGCGCTGTGCGGACAAAGCCTTAGGCATAACTTTATAATTACACCAGCCGTCGTAGCCTAATATACGCGTGATAAGGCTATATATACCACGCGCTCGACCTGCGGTTCGCTTGGCGGGCAGACTGACCCCGGAGATCAGGTCCACCAGGTTCCAGGGGGGACGCTTCAGAGCTTTGCTCCTATGCGTAGCTCGGCCTTCGGAAAATTACACGGGGGAAGGGAATCTCGTTCGTTCACGCGCAAATAGAAAGAGAGTGAAGGCGCGATAGTTCTATATCACGCTGTCATACTAGCCCAGCAGAAGCCGTAGTATGTTGCGCGTGATACGACTATATCATGCCTTGTATCTCGTTCGTTCGCGCGCAAATAGAAAAAGAGTGAAGGCGCTCAGACCATTTGTTTTACTGTTTGTACGTACGCTTACGCGCGTTTTGTGTGAGTGCAACGACAGCCGCCGCTTGTATGAAGCTTTCGTTCTGTATGGATATTTATTGATGTGCCTTTAATAAATGTCATTACAAAGTTATGCATAAAATACAAGAAATATTTTCTTTTTGAAGCACCAAGTAAAATCTAAGTTTAAGTTAAGACTTTGCAATTTTAATCATAAGATAACATAAACAGAGTCAGGTATTGTGCTAAACTTTTGTTATTTTACAATTAATTATTATTGTGAATAAATAATTATCGCTATGTTGAATTCAAATATTAATTTACATACAAATTTTACTTTTATATTATTAACGTAATTGCAAACACGGATCTTTTATATACATAAAAAATCATGTTTCAATGTAATAGTAGTCAAATAAAACGACATTTCAATTGTGGTCCAATTATGCTACAGTCAATTTACTAAAAACATTTTCACCACTGGTTTTTACCGCAATATGTAATTATTTGTCGTGGACACTTCTAGGTTAAACTGTACCGCGTAACTATTCAGTTAATTTACTGAATATGAAACAATCCATTATTAAAGTACATAAAACACGTCTAGAGGAATAAGCAGATAGGAATTCAAATATTTACGATTACCCCAATGGGAGACAGGCGTTAGAATATGTATGTATGTATGGACCATAGAGATCTAGAGAGATGCTAACCAACGCGCCGAGTACGAAAACTAGTGTCGTATCACCACCAGTACCAAGCGATAGAAAGTGTTTTGTTAGCTTGAATGTGCTCATTATCCATTCCGGTATCAGAACTCAACGTTCGAATAATCTTTAGTACTACGCAAGCATTGTAAACAATTTACACATAATATCTCGACTGGCTTTCAGAGTCATAATATATTGAATCATTACTTTCGCGAGCAATGTGTTCCGTTTTTGCGCATATTGCTGCGACACTGGCTCCGCCCCCTTTTCACATCTCCCTTTAGTTTTTGTGATCTGTGGTATGGACTATTTACCATATAAGACCGAAAACAAACAAGTTAGATAGGTTAAACTTTTACATACATAATTATGTATACAGGGTGCAAACTTAAATGCGGAAGGTACATACAAGGGTGAAGCTCCACACCGGGTTTTTAAAATAAATGTTTTGTAACTAACACTAGCTATAAGATAAATGAATACTAACAAACACTATAATGGACATCTTGTCTGAAATAAATTATTTGAATTGAATTGAATATAATGGGTGCTTTACATCATCAAACTGAAAACTTTCGCTATGGGACAAACATTGAAATCAGGAAAAAATCAGTGAATGTTCATTTGGGTCGAGTCGCTTTCGCCATTGACTGGTAATCTCTCATGACCCCCTAGCCCCTCTGCTATTCAATTTACGCCCTGAGTATGACAGCGTTCAAACCTTCTGGGCGGTCCAGGCGATTTAGTTGCAACATCGCGGAGGTGCAGTTGCGACGTTGTGGAGGAGCAGTTGCGATGTCGTCGCGGTGCAGTTGCGCCATCATACGCTCCAAAATCCCTTCTGTGTAAAACTACTGACTACTGTAAAATAAATTCCCGACTGTCACTGCTCGTATCTTTAGTTACTATCCCAAACGCTAGAGGGCATTGCAAAATATGCTAATCCCTCTGTATATTTTACGTGCGTCGTCCATTACTTCAAAAGACTTTACGTATTCTGTCACAGTACAATCCTTTGTTATAATGCTGCCTTATACCTTTTTTTCCAATCTGTCAGATGCACTGAACTGGATTTTAAGGTAGATATCATTTTCCGCATCGGAGATCTTTCTCTTTCGAGGAGAAATTATGTAAATCAGTCAGGGTTTTTGTTTTGCCGAAAAATTTGCTTGGGTGACCATTATTTTTTGGTTGGTGAGTTGATACTGAGACGGTATTCTTATTAGTTTCTTTTTCGGCAGATAAAATTTGCCGAAGCGTTAGTAGGTAATTTATTTACTTTAATATTTTTACTGTTTGTTAGTCAATCATCATTATCATCATCTCAGCAGATGGGCGTCCACTGCTGGACATACGCCTCCCCCAAGGATCGCCATAACGACTGGTCCTGCGTTGCCCTCATCCAACGGGTTCCCGCCGCCTTCACCAGGTCGTCGGTCCACCTTGTGGGGGGTCAACCCACGGTGCGCTTTCCGGTACGGGGTCGCCACTCGAGAATTTTTCGGCCCCATCGGCCATTAGTTTTGCGAGCAATATACCCTGCCTACTGCCACTTTAGTCCATATAATACATTAAAGTCGGTTAAAGAACAGCAACTACATTGAAATGGGCTAAGCGGCTTTGATTCCCTGGCTGGGAATCAAAGCCGCTTGGCCCATTTCAATTTGATTCGACAAGTTTTATGGAATTTATACAATGAAGAATTTTCCAAGAGCAGTAAAAATACAAATCAGCTGATGGTATAAAGACAAATAAACCTTTAAGGTTGTGTGCCGTAGAAGACCTATGGTTTGTTTATTAACTAACATTACATTCTCTGGTGTTGTCAATAAATAAACTGGTTATTAGTTTATTACCTTTGAATGGCTGTAACTCCTAAACCGATTAGAGTTATGCAGGCAGACCTGGCTCTGTACCTGACTTTCGATCTTCGATATAACGCGACAGTTTCGGTCCGAACTTCATTGTAATAGAGTTGATATTGGAACGAAAACGCACACGCAATTGCGAAGTTCGAATGTCCGGGTAGAGGCATTCTTGGACAGGCAGGCTTGGACATTCGAACTATTCGAACGAAACGGTCTCGAGATATCGAAAATCGAAAGTCCGGGTACAGGGCATGAATCAGCCTTGCAGCTTATGGTTACCAAAATTCCTCGTATCTCTTAGACTATTTTAGGAGCGCACAACACATACTCGCCCAACGTCTCCCATAGATTGTCAACTAAAGCGATTGTGTTGAAGCTTTCTCTCTTTGTGGTATTTACTCATGTGTTCAAAGACTATTAAAGACTACTCAAAGACAAATTACATGCACGTACGTAACTAAGAAAAAGTCACATGGCATGTCGTGCGTACTGTGGATTCGAACCCTGACCCTCATGCTTTTAAGCCCAAGCCTGAAATAACTAAAGGCTCCAGTATAATGAAGACAACGATCTGTCCCCTGATACCCATAGCAACCCAAACAGCCCAAATAAACTAGTGTAACTCGAGTATTTAAGTAACGGAGATACGGTCAAGTTATTTAGTTACACCGTTACGGTCATTTACTTGGGTTACTTGTATATTTGGGCCACTGAAAACTTGAAATTAATTTTCATAAAGATAGAATATATTTATTGAAGGAAAAGACAGTAATGGTTAATAGTAATAGTATACAAAACATAAATATGAATAAAAATCTAAACTATTCAGAGAATCCGCCGCGGTTCGTTTCTGGCCTAAACGAGCCTAAGACGGTTGCGGCGTTACCCCGTTGGATGGCTAAAGCAATATGTGGGACCAGAAACGAACCAGACCGGGGATTGCAGCCCCTATCCCGCATCCGCCAGCGACCCAACTCTCAAGCCAGATTCTTTGCCTCAGCGCTCCAGGGACCACCCGTCTCAACTGCGAACGGTACAAATAAATACACTGACCTGCAAAACTAAGTACTACACTTTTAATATTTCAATTTTTTCTAAACTATAGAAATTAGAGATTTAAAATAAAAAACCTTTTATTGCAAATGCTATCAGCTTTTATTGTAAATATTCTTTGTTAATTAAACTCTTTTTCGAGTCCTTTTTGTTTCCAAAGTATATTTTGTGTACTGAAAAAGTTCTTGCAATTTTAAAAGTGTTTTACTTAGTTTTGCAGGTCAGAAACTAAGTACTACACTTTTAATATTTCAATTTTTTCTAAACTATAGAAATTAGAGATTTAAAATAAAAAACGTTTTATTGCAAATGCTATCAGCTTTTATTGTTAATATTCTTTGTAAATTAAACTCTTTTTCGAGTCCTTTTTATTTCCAAAGTATATTTTGTGTACTGAAAAAGTTATTGCAATTTTAAAAGTGTGATACTTAGTTTTGCAGGCCAGTGTAGTTTTCGTCCAAGGGCGAGTACCAGGAGTGCTTCGAGCTTGCCGCACACTCTGGAGCTGACCCGGCTACCTGCGAAGTACGGCGGAGGTACGTCGGAGCGTAGGTACTTACGCAGGTTGCATCCCAAACGAGGCCATTTTCAGAATAACATTAATAGAAGATGATATTCTAAAAGTTGTAGGTATACAACGTGTTAATGAATTAACGCAAAACTAGAAAGTAGTTTGTTTAGAATCGAGAGCAGAATCGAATTATCATGGTTTCAACACAGGTCATTTTTTTTTTTAAATAAATAGATAATTTGTTTGTAAAATTAAAAATTTTCTGAACCCGATGTCAACCCACCGCACGGGCACACTCACCCTATTTACTAGGTACCAAAACATGCTTCTTAAAATGTATCCATGAGTACGTAAGCGCTTTCATTCATTGCTGAAATGACAACAAATCGTTTATGCCTCAAAGCTTAAAATGCGAATAACTTTAAATTTGAACTAACAAAATAATGCAATTATTGTTTCAATCTAATTATTTTGTTATAAATCAGTTGGGGTCTATGAGGTTTTGCGCTTATTTATTAACACGTTGTATACAGGGTGAAATTGATATCATTAGCATCCTTTTAAACTAAAAGTCTACCCATCAAACTGAACAACTTTTACTATGGGAGCAAACTGATCGGAGCACAAAAAAAATCAGCTGTTTCATACAAAACTGCAACGCCTTATCGACTCAAATGTAAGCAACAGCAGATTTTTTTTGTGCTCCGATCGGTTTGCTCCCATGGTAAAAGTTGTTCAGTTTGATGGGTAGACTCTTAGTTTAAAAGGATGCTAATGATATCAATTACACCATGTATATATATTAAAACTTACTGTTTGTTTGTACATATAAAGTTTCTCTTGTAATTAACAGTCTCTTTTGCGGGTCTCATTGTCTTGCCCATTTCCCATTATATGGGGTCGGCGCAATATGTCATCCTCTTCCATTCATCTCTCTTAACCGTCGTTTCAACACTCAGTCCCCTTTTTACACATATCATCCTTCACACAATCCATCCATCTTTTCTTCGGCCTCCCTCTCCTACTACAGCCATCCACATTCATACTTAACACTCATCTCGTAACATGACACTCGTCTCTCCGCATTACATGCCCATACCACGATAATCTATTACCCTGCAATTTTTCCGTTATAGGTGCTACTTTCAAACTTCCTCTAATATACTCATTCCTAATCTTGTCCTAATTCTGCTGGAAGGAATTTCTTCAGAGATAAGCTCGCCCTTTGTTTATGCTTTCTCAACTATGTGAATTATTATGTATGTGTGTACAATCATCATCACAGCCTAATACGTCCCACTGCAGGGCACAGGCCTACTCTCAGGGAGGATGCATGGGCGTTAGTCCACCACGCGTGGCCAATTGGATTTGTAGACTTCACATACGTATCAGAAATTCTTCTTCAGCGTATTCAGGTTTCCTTACGATGTTTTCCTTCACCGTTTGAGAGCTGTCGGTATTAAGTACATAAGTTAGAAAAACTCATTGGTACATGGCATGTTGTCCGTGCGGATTCGAGCCTGGACCTCAAGATTGAGTTTCCATAGCTCTCCAATAGTTGTACAATAAAGTGTAATAGTAGATTAGAGGGCAGGAAAGTAAGAAATGTCTCAGATCTCTTGAAATTGTTGGCCGAGGCGATGCCCGGTTAACAAACATGTGATCTGAGGCTTTCTTATTTACTGCTCGAGGTTAGTACACTATTTTTCTCCTCGATTGAAGCGGAAAGCGTTTAGCGCAGCGGGACGAAAGTTGACGCTTCCCGCCCGAGGGGAGAAAAAATATTTTAGAAGGGGGGAATATAATATATTTTTTCATTAATTTTTATGTCTATCAAATAATGAGAAGATAGCTTCTAAAACTCAGCAAAATATGGCTCGAGCCAGCGTTTACCTAGTCACAAGGAAAATAAATTAAGAACGTTGAAAAAGTATCAATTTATTGTTTCACACTTCGAATACATAATTAATTATATTGAAATTGTATTTACATTTACACTAAATCATCATAATCTAGTCACTAGATCAATGCATAATCAAACAGTACAGTCACTTGTTCAGGGACACACGTGTCGAAATTATGCGAGAACTTCGGCTGCTAATCATTTTACATGATAAAACGCGGCTACGCCTGTCACGTCACGACGCCGACGGGTAATTTAATAAAAAGCATTGCTGGCGTAATCACGGCAATATTCGGCCAGCTAATTTCGGCACAATGTGTTTCTTTCTACAAATAGTGATTTAGAGCTATAATATCAGTATCACAAAAGCTATTTTTGAGCATAGATGATTTCGCAACTGCATCGTTACGACGCGACATCGCAACTCCGCCGCGATTCCGCCGAGACAGCCAGGATCGCGGCGAGATGACTCCGCAATATCGCTTAGTTCCGGCGACGTCTTCGCTCAAAAGTTGCTTGTGTGATATGCTAGAACGATATGGCTTTAAATAAATACAGTATGACTTTTATCTTCATTAATCGCTCCTCGTCTGTCCAGCAGTGGACGTCCATCGACTGAGATGATGATGATCATCATCATCATCTCAGTCGCTCCTCCATTCCTCTTAATTATGTGTAACCGCTACTGTTTGATAAATGTACTGTTAGTAGTTATAAAATATAATAGTGTTTATAAAATAATCTTTGGTATTATGATTACAACTTATTTAATATTAAATCACGGGACATAATTAAAATAGATTACTTTGCGAAAACTAAATTTTCTAAAGCTTTCTAGATTGAATTGTAATTAACTATAACAGTCTTTCAATACCTAAAATTAACGTTAGAAATCAAATTGTGGCTTAAAGTAAAAATAATTACAGATTCAAATATTAATAATTAAGACCTGAGATGAAACAAATAGAGGAAGACGATATTCATAGCCATTTTCTTACAACTATGGTTTAGACTGGCTATTTCGCCCTTTCGAGTCCTGATTTTTATGGTAAGTGCGCGATCAGAATGGGCCATGTTAGGATACTGTTTTTGTACTTACCAACAAGAGAACATGACTCAAATATTTACTTTGATATTTTCCAGGAAACTTAAAAGTGAAACAGTCTAGAAAAATTACAGACCTGTGACAAAAATACCAACTGAATAACAAAATAATGCTAAACTCAACAAAATGTTGTCTGCTTGTCTGCGAAAAGCGATGCATCAACTTCATCAATATCTAAATCTGGTGTTCACATGTAAAATGGTAAGTAAATTGGCAATGGCAGTTGAATGAAGTAGTAAAGGAAGTACCTTAGTCACATTGTGCTGTGCATCTTCCTCCTTTTGTTTTCATCTGAGGTTAAAGTTGACAAAGGCATTACAGTTCTTAATTATATTTTTTTTAATTGCTAGGAAAATAATTAACTTCTAAAATACTCTCTTTTTACAAGTGTTTTACAAGTCGGTTTTGTAAGCATTTTTAAACTTTTCTTTAACCTAATTGAATAAAGATCAAAATGGAATACGATGGATAAATCTCATTGATCGCTCGAGATTCATTTCCGATCTTAAGTGCGTTTGTTAAACTATGTAAGTTACTTATTATAAAACTTATTACAAACAGATATTATATACAATGGGATAACTAAAATGAACGCAACACCTAAAAAGGTTTTCTCCCTAATCCAGAACAGGGAAAAGTCTAAAAAAATCGAAACGTGCCTATGTCTTTATTAGGTACGCCACACACAGACGGAATTCCGATCCGGAATCCTGATTCAGGATTCAGTGTTGTCAACTATGGTTACAAAAAACACTCATCATCATCATCATCATTGGCCTTTCCATCTTTGAAAGATGATTTAAGCAGCGTCTTGGCGGCACTTACGCTCGTGGCTATAAAGCCCGATACGAGAGCGACAGGTACGGCCGCATATACGGCAAGTGAAATTTGAGTTTGCTGTGTCAGTTGGGTTTGCTAGCCGATCATGCCTCTTTTCTCGCTTTTCAGCCAAGGAAGCAAACCAGGCCCTGTCGTGAACAGCTCTTCCTTCCGCTAAATGCGACCTCCACAAGTCGCGGTTCTCAGCGAGATCCTCCCAGCCGCTGGTGTCGATTGAGAATGTGGGCATGTCTCGCTTTACGCAGTCCTTGAATCGGAGACGTGGTCTCCCGACATTTCTCTTGGCATGCGCTACTTCACCTAGAAGAACTTGACGCGGCAAACGAGAGTGATCCATGCGATGCACGTGCCCCAATAAAAAATGTATGAAACGCCAAATGAATGACAATCGAATTGTTAGGTATTGATTAAAACGAAACAAACAATTTCTATACATGATAATTATTATCATGTGATGAGGTCATGACGTTACAATGATGATTTGTAAATTGTATTGTATTTCAATATTACGCAACTATATCAAAAGACTGTCGTTAGTTTTAACATTAGACATTATCTGCATACAAAATGGCATGAACCATATCACACAAGCGATTTTTGACCGTAGGGGATTTCGCAACTATACCGCAACGACGTCGCAACTGCACCGTCACGATACGGTATCGTTCCGTCAACGCCTATGCTCGAAAATCGCTTGAGTGATATGACTGTAAATCTTTAAAAAATGCCACCTAAGACATCAAAAAATAACTAGACCTAGTGAAAAATCTCTGAAAGCGGCAACACTCCATCGGAGCGGAATTTTACGACTGTGTGTGGCGACTCTATCTCTGCGTATGCGAAAATGAACGCGCATGCAGGTTTTTTCGTTTAGTCGCTCTGCTGCTAGTAGCATCCTTGCTACTCAATACATCCTTTTGATATTTGAGTAACTTTTCTATACATGATCTGTTTTATCTTTACTACAAGTTTGTATTTAGAAGTCGACAAAAAATGCTAAACGTAAAAAATCTTTAAATTGCCAGAAGTATCCGAAAACGACGAGAATATGATGACAAGGTGTACGAAAATAGGCAACGACAGTAGTAGTTCAGGACCAGCCGAAGTAGAGATAGACTCTGTCTATAGTTTTTTTTTAGAAAAAAGGCGTGTATTTAAATGGTTTTCAGATATTGTGTTCATTTTTTATCCAGGTAAGTTAAAGAACTATGATAAAGTTTACATAAATGTTAAGAAATAAACCACTTCTTGGGCCCATACCATTAAATATAGCTAGTTTACAGTAATATCAGAATGAGTTCATCAAACCAAATAGGTATGTCAAAATAATTGACTGAAAACTTCGACTATAAGTAAAAAACATGTAAGTATCTATAATAAAATCAACGCAGCAAACATTGCAAAACAAGAAGTGCACTCAAACGAATATCTAAGCGCACTATGGTAAGGGTGGCTTGCACCAAAAGTATTAAGGCGTAAACGTATTTAGTGAAAGTCCTATCCCTCATACAACTCATACTGATGAAAAATACTTGTTTGGTGCAACCCATCTGACCCGTTATCCACCAAAGTGAAGACGGGCTGAGTGGAGCAGAGCGGAGATGCTCAGCGGCTTGGATTTATCCACGAAAGCTGAGCAGAGCAGAGATAGGCTAGGCGGAAATAGACCGCTCTCATATGCTGGCTTGTTGACAAGCGATCCTCCTGCCTATCAACGCTGGCGACCATATCCACTTGCGCCATACAAATATGAGAAATCTTCTTCACTCCACCTGAGACGTGTCCACTGAATCTAAGCGGTGCGGAGATAGTAAATAACGAAATCGTATTTTTTGTTCACCGCACATCTCCGTTTTTTTTCCAATTTGGTGAATTCCAGGCCTTAGTATCGCACAATCTCGCTAACAATAAACATAATGTCCATTTGGATGGAAATTTACACAGAACACAGAAGATTGCGCATCCAGTTTTCAGAAGGATAATGAAAATTGTTAGTTCCAGGTTACGAACCATAATGGGAAAATAGTGTTCTAAATTATAGGCGACAGGCTGACAATTTGTCACTATAAGGGAGGGACATGCTAGCCCATGCCAATTTTGTCAAAAGTAGCTTCGGTGTTCCTTTGGCGTAAACCTGAGATTCGGTTCACCCTGTTGGGGGTATTTAGCGGGAGTGTGTATATGTATGTACTAGTAGTAACGAACAAAGCCTATTCTTTGGTAGAGTTAAGGTAGTAATTTTCTGTAACGCTGGACAGAGTTAGGACACTACTAGTAAAATGTGGAAATTCTACATATTATGTAATTGTAAAATCACTTATTAGCAACTAGGAAAATACAGTAGTTTTTCTTCTTTTCGTGTTAATGGTTCTAAGGTGTTTTATTTTTATTGTGCTGGCCTTGTATTCGTAGAGCATGATAGCTTTGGTTCTACAAAACAGAATACAGTAGCGAGAATATGTAATAGCTGGTGTTAAGTCGTTATAGTATTTGATGGCAATATTTGATAAGAACAAATATAGGTACGCGTGATACTAAAAGATATACCAATTTCTATAATCTTAACAGACACACTCAATAAGAAACATTTTAACTTGCACTTCCAACCACAGACAGTTACACAATTATCCTACACTTAAAGATTACCTTAGTAACGCTACAACAATTTAGCAACTATAAACCCTATCGCTAAACTTACTAAAGAAGAAATTTTTTTAACACTAGAAGAAGCTTTGTAGTATTTTACTTCATCCTGAGTAGGCGGTGAAAAGGACTCCTCATAACTCAGCTTTTTTGGACACGGTAGGATTTCTGCAGGGATATCTAATAGTTTCCTACGATATTCTACCTTACTGTCATTAGAATCTGTATCTTGGTCTTGCATAGCTTCATCATACGTTTTATCTTCATCAAATTCTTCTTCATTATCATCGTAATTTCTTTCTGCTTTATACATTGCTTGTTCTTTTGTGTCAGTTACTTTTTCTATTTTAATGCCAATGTTTTTGAGTTTGGTATCCATTACGCAGTTAAGGCGGTCGAGAGATGCCTTGAAACGTTTGCTTTTGGTTTCGTTTCGTAGTTTTTGTAGCCAGGTGAGGCGGCAGTCGCAGGTCAGCTTATTACCTGAACAAACAGACAATTTTTATATTAATAAAACACCCACATTTTGCACATGCTGTGTGTGACTAGGAATGAGAAGGTATAATTTTTTGGTTGGACGAGTGACAGAAAATGTAGGAAAGAAAGCTATTGCGTAGTTTTAAACGATGTTTTGGTAGACGTACCATCATAGTACATACACTGACTGAACTAATTATGTTTTGTAGAAAATTTAGTCGCAGAGTAGGTATTTGAAATGAGTATGTAAAAGAAGATAAGAGAACGAGAAAATTTAATAAGGATCGTATACTAGTAGTGGTTTCCAACTTCGGTGGAAAAGCCAAGAAGTTACATATAGATGAAAATCAACTTTGAAATAGAGTAGATAATGAGACCCTATTACACTTTGACATAATTTTAGGTTTTTATATAAGTTTATTTCAAGTTTTATTAACATCATTAGTTCGTAACCACCGACAAAACACCAAACCGAAAAACCGAAATGAACAACACAAACAACATTTTAAATCAGACGTATAAATATTAATAACAAAGTTAACTATATCAAATTAAGTAAGACCGGGTTCAAGAGTTTAACAAACAAATTATTGTTAATAAAAAATATTTCTAACTCGTATTCTGTACATCATGTTACAAAGAAAAAAACAAATAACGGAAATGCAAAATGAAAGTTACACTTTCAAACTCCGACCTACTAAAACTTAATATAGAATAATCGTAACATCACACTTTTGAAAGGTTGTGAAAAATTAAGAGTTAAGTACCAAACGCTTACTAGGCGGCTTGACAATTTTCTGACAGCAATTTGATCACAAACTTGGCTCCACAAAATGGGTTTTCCCATTTGATTGAATATCTATCTATCTATTCTATCTAATCCTTCATGAGTGGGAGAGGAGCCTTTTTCATGAAGTGGGACACAGGCAATTTTCTACGTAGAGAATTAGTACTGAAAATTTGGTACTTGGTCCTTGCACACATCTTAAGTAATTGTATTAAACACGCTCGTTTAAATGTTTAACTTCAGTACAAATTTAAGAACAAATAAATACTTTACTTTACTATACAAATCATGAATTTAAGTTAAAATTTACTTTTTCAGCAACATTCTTTTGCTGTTTACTGTACAAGCGGACAATTTCGTTTAAAATATCAACCCTCGACCACAAAATATGTGCTATTAAAACGTCACAGTGAGCCAAACCACAGTTTTGACCCTTGACCAGAGTGTTTGGATTTAGGGTACGGCGACGAACAAACCAGCGTGGTTTGCGGTCACAGTCACAGGTTTGACCTCGGTCGCTCTTTTTCGGAAATTAACTCACGGTAGGATTCCTGTTAGGGGCGGTCAGAAACTTTGCAACAACTTTACTGGAAAACACAACTTTACTAGACCTTTACTGAAACTTTACTGGAACTATTTAGATTCAAATTAGAGTCGCTCGCTGCCTCATCATCGTAAATTAACGGTCATCACGCACTACAGGGTGAAATTGATATCATTAGCATCTTTTACTGCATTAATTAACTAGGATGATTGTTTGCACTCAAGATACTGAACAATTTTCCCAAATGAAAATAAGAGAAATTAAACGTTCGTACCAGTCTAATTTTTTTTTCGTATTTCCTAAAAGTTTCTTAGTGAAAGTTGTTTCGTATCATGGGTACAAAAACCCCTTAAACCTTAAAGCAACTGTTTATCCTAAGATCCTGTATAACCGAGCGAGTTATTTTTTTCTTAATGACAAATACAGCATTACTCAGTGTGCATCGACTGCTTATTACTGTGGAAAATTTTAGTACCGAGCCAGCGAAAAACTTACCTACCGAAGGGATCCCAAAATGGGTACGGACCTCAGCCTTGGGCGTTGCTGGGACTACGCGGTGTATAGTGTGAGAGGGAATCAATGAGAAATTAACCGTGTTTAATCACACAGTGTGTGCATCAGAAATGTTCACGATGCCTGAAGGTGATATGCGACCGTATGTGAGACGGATGCAGTCAGTACATTCGACATGAAATTGGACGCGTGTTTGGACCGCAAACCGCATTGGTTTACGCTCATACCAACCTAATTTACATAGATAATATTGAATAATGTAGTTTGTTTCAAACTACAAAATAACGTTAAAAGTTTACTTGTATAAACCATTCTTCCACTTGATTTGGGCGTGAAAGATGAACGTAGAATGAAGCTGCTGCTCATCCTCCACACACAGGTTGATTGAGGGAATGGGCCATAGATACAAAGATAATAATTTTATAGGCAACAGATCAAAGATTTTATTTAGTCTTCGCTGCGATCCCGAAGACCAAATAAAATCTTTGTCAACAGACATTTTGGTCTCGCAGGAATATGACGTCAAATCCGTAATATTAAAATTTATTTAGTAAAATTATATTAAACTTATAATCAATATTTCTGGGACATAACTAATATCGAGAGCCACTAGCGTAGCGAGGGGGGGCAGGGGAGCAAATGCCCGGGCGGCACATTAATAGAGGCGGCAAATTCGGGAAAAATATACCTAGATTGATTGCGGTCTGTCTATAATCAATTTGTAGATCAGAGAAAAGTCGAGGTCGCCCCGCTCGCTCTAAGTTACTGTTTTAATTTCTGTGCCTACACGTAATCCAAAAAAGTGTTGTGACCACAGCTAAGACGTGGTGCTAAAAATTGCGAGCTTGCTTCGCTCAACCCATAGCTTTTACTTAGGTTACTTTGCACATGTTTTGTACGTAAAAAACTCTGGCTCTAACCGATTTATATTGAGGAGAAAAGTCGAGGTCGCTTCGCTCGCTCTAAGTTTCTATTTTA
This sequence comes from Agonopterix arenella, assembly GCA_927399405.1. NCBI lineage: Eukaryota > Metazoa > Arthropoda > Insecta > Lepidoptera > Depressariidae > Agonopterix > Agonopterix arenella. The sequence goes on from OV656704.1 coordinate 2,345,395, forward strand.
GTATGGATAAACTAAAAGATGTCTGACTACAGCCCGAATAGATGTGCAAAGAAATTTCGAGCTCGCTTCGCTCGCTCCGTTTTTTGTATAGGTTTCTTATAAAGGTAAGGGGGCGGCAAAATTGGTCTGTGCCCAGGGCGGCAGAAAACCACGCTACGTCAATGTCGAGAACATCATTCCAAGCTTTATCTTCTGTTATTTAATTATGACGAAAATTAAGAATTCGTCATTATTTTCTCATTCTCATCCAATTGTTTGTTATTCTTGTCTTATCTTGAATCTATTTCAGCTTCTCTCGTAACATCCCTTGTACAGGATGTTACGTAAAATCGTCCCAATCTCCTACAGGGGAATTGAATTAACGTCACGGAGCGGCGTGGTGATAGCTTAATTGGTTAAGAGCTTGCGTCCGTAAGCTCTGGTCGTAGGTTCAAATTTAGGCATGTACACGTTAGTAATATATTTTGAGACTTTCGAATACTGGTGTACCTATTTCTCGTTCCATAAACAATGGGAGAATGAAAATTTTAATAGTTTCTTTCTTATCATGTTATAGAATAAGAAAATATATATCGAAAAGGATTATCTTTTTTTCTTATTTATAATTAATTGCGTTTTACGCGCCTTTGCTAAATCTATCTAAACTATTATAAAACTGTAGCAGAACGTTTGTCTGTACATTGAAGATATTAACAAAAAAAAAGTTACGATATGGTTTTTAGGTGTCCCTGATTCCATTTCACCAATTTTTGGATTTTTTGTCTGTCTGTTTGTTTGTGTGTTTGTTTGTTTGTTTATTTGTTTGTTTGTTTGTTTGTTTGAACGAGTATCACGCAAGAACTACTGAACCGATTTTAATGAAACTTTTTTTGTTTGATAGCTTATGAACTGACTTAAAATCTGGTACATAATTTATCTCGCTACGTTGACGGGAGCCGGAGATATAAACATATAACCGCAAGTGCAACCAATGTACGGTACCATTTCAATTTCAACTAAGTAACACTAATTAAAATTAAAAGACTTGTAATAAAGTAAGCTAATTCTGAAGACTGTTTGATTTATAAATAACGAAAATAACAATAAATTACAAAATAAATACCAATAATTATAAATTTTATCATTGTCCAGTGCTGATGACTGCACATTCGGCATCAAATATAACATTGTTTTTCTTTTTGGCTATAAAATCTTTCAAACTCCATGGAGAAAACCTTTGCATAACAAAAAAAACCTTAGTACTGGCCACAAGAAAACAAGATTCGAATTACAAATTTCTTGAAATTTTGTAGAATTACAGTGCAAACAAAGCAGGAGTAATTATTTAAAAAAAAACTGCACGCCTGTTTCAAACAAAGAGAATATAATCATGATTTCAAATCAGCAGCCGAAAGATGTCTAAAACTCGATTTTTAATTCGGATAGTTTTTATTTTCGGAATGTTTGTAATCACACAGTTACGCAAGACTGGATAATAGCAAATATTTTAAAGCAATTATAAGACAGGTAAGGAACTATTTTGAAATACCGTAAATTATTACTAAAATACAAACGAACAACTCTAACAAATTAATAAGGGTCGGTTTTTTATGCCGCCGATGCGATGTGCCGCCGTGCATTTTGCGCATTTTTCTACGGCGCTCCATACAAAACGAAGCTTAGTTTGAACATTTAGTAATTAAAGTAAAAAATGAATGGTTTTAAAACAATCTAGAAACCAATATCTGTGATTTCCTTTTAAATGTTTAGTTCTAAAGTTATCTTGACTCAAAGTTTGTAGTCCGTGCTGCGGTCCGTCCGTGTCGTGTGTCAGAGAGAGCCCAAATGGTGGACCCATTTGGGCTCTCTCTGAGGAACCTGCCACAGCCCTACGGGCTGTCGCTTGATATGAGCTTTACATAAATTAATGTAACATTCGGCAATAGCCGACTGCGTCCTTCCGGACGAAATTATTCGCTGGAATCCAGGCGCATACGTGCGCCTCAGCCGTTGTTTCAAATGCACGCAAATTGACAGCGAGTGCTGACCAGGCGACGTTGCAGTGGAATGCGGCCGTCACCGATTTCGCGCGCATCTGACCGGATTGCAAGATGTATATGGTCCTTCTTATATGCAGATAGTTTTTTTAAGGGTATGATCAGACCATCATACTGAACAACTTTCTGTATGGGACCAAAGTCAAAATCACGAAAAAAAATCAACCGTTCCATACAAAACTGCAATCCTACTCTACAAAAATGTATGGGGCAGAAGACTTTTTTTCGCGATATCGATGACAGTCCCATAGAGAAAGCTGTTTGATGGTTTGATCATCCTCTTAAAAAAGTGTGAGCATATTAAGTTAAATATATAAAAAATAAATTAATATATATATAATGCGCCCCGACGCGTTCCGTTCAGTGATAATCATACTTAAAAAATAATTTTGTATCTGCCAGTACACTTCATCATCATCATCATCAGCCTATAAACGTCCCACTGCAGGGCACAGGCCTACCCTCAAGGTGTATGGGCATTAGTCCACCACGCGTGCCCAATGCGGATTGGTAGACTTCACATTCACATCAGAATTTCTTCTTCAGTGTATGCAGGTTTCCTCACGATGTTTTCCTTCACCGTTTGAGAGCAGTCGGTATTACGTACATAAGTTAGAAAAACTCATTGGTACATGGCATGTTGTCCGTGCGGATTCGAACCCGGACCCCCATAATTGGGTGTCCATACCTCTTCGCAACGCGCCACCGATGATGATGCCAGTACACTTGATTGTTTTCAATAATGAAAAATGCCATCACGAAGAAGAACTAATAATCTTACTAACATTATAAACGTGAACGTTTGTGACGATGTTTGTAAAGTTGTAATGTTATATGTTTGTTGCGCAATCACGCATAAACGGCTGAATGGATTTTGATGAAATTTGGCACGCAGATAGAATGTGTTCTGGATTAAGATATAGGATACTTTTATCCTAGCAATGGGTTCCTGTGGGATAAATTACAATATTTTATGCTATGCTCTCTAGCGCCAATTTGACGCTGACAGATGCATTTGTGTAGATTGCAGTGATAAAAATAGTATTTACTTTTTTCAACAGTTTTGACAACAGCTGTGTAGTATATGGTTAGATTTTCGTGCATGAGGTGGAGGTTCGATTCTTGGTCGAGAATGTTTTTTTTTTATTTTTTTTTTAAATACATTCAACGACTATATCCATTTTTCACCGGATTAGACAGAAGCAGTTAGGCTTGATATGTTAAGGGCCTGACCTTCAATCATAATAATATCCTGAGATCATATCAGATCTAATATTAGCGCAGGATGTTTTATTTTGGCTTTTTTCTAATTTTAATCCTACCATCCTACCAGGTATCTCACTAATATTAATATTATGTTTGTGGTTCTATCATGAACACGTCTCAGAAATTAGGTTTTACAGATTTGATTGTATAGGTACTGGGTGAATTGGAAAAATAATCTTCTTCTTATCGTGTCGACTTCGCACAAAGTCGCTAAATAGTAGCTTGCCAGAATCGGGCAACCGATACTGCACCGTCGCTAGCAGTCATGAGCTCCTCCTGCATGCAGATGTTAGGGCACGCAGGGCACGATGTGAGATGGGCCATCGTTTGTGGCGTTCCACACAAGCAAGTCACATTTTGCGCATCCGAGTATCCTCACCTGACCATGTTGTCCTTACTGCGACCGACCTGGGTTCGAAGTCGGTTTAAAGACTTCCAGGTCGTCCAAGGCAAGTCATGTCTAGGCGTGAGGCTCTCAGACGGCGACACAAATGGAGTTGGGAGGGACACTTTTTGTCGCCATACACCTTGCTTGCGCTGGGCCAGTATTCAGGGGGTCGACACACTTCATAAAGCTGCGTCGGCTTGGCAGCCTTTGCGGCGCAGGAATAAAGCCATGCATGGGATGTCGTGTGTCGTCCACCATTTGGGCTCTCTCTGAGGAACCTGCCACAGCCCTACTTACATCTGGGGGCGCTATGCCAGCCAGTGGGTAAAGCAACTGTACTGGAGTCGGTTTCAAGCAACCAGTTATAATCCGACACGTTTTGTTTAGTGCCGGTATTCACCAGCTTGGCGTGCGCAGATCGGCCCCACACCGGGCAAGCTTATTCTCCAGCGGAGAACGCGAGAAAAATAATTAAACAAATAAATAAATTACGCTCACAGGCACAAACATTATTTTAACTATCCCAAGCAAGCATTATAGGCTTTTTATTGTGGAAACCATATAAAACAACGGCATAAACATATAACATCCAAGACCGAACCGGGACTCGAACCCAGGACTCTGGTTTGGCAGTCTGGCGTGGTAACCATTACACCAACCGGGTCGGCAAATACTAAAAATCCTCTTTCTTTTAACCTTTTCTAAAGTTAGTGTTCATAATTTTATCGTAGTATTGTTTTCATCTTAATAGATGGCGTTGCGTGATTTTTTGAAGCAAGTACCATACTCAATTCACGCTCAAGACATCTCAGATATTCGGTCTTACAGATTTGATTGTATAGTTACTTACCGGCTGAATTAGAAAAATAATTAAATAAATAAATAACGCTTACAGGAACATTGTTATGATTCCAAGCAAGCACTATAGGCTTTTTATTATAGAAACCATACAACAACGGCACAAACATTTATAACATCCATGACCGAACCGGGTTTCGAACCCAGGACCCTGGTTTGGCAGTCCAGCGAGGTAACCATTACACCAACCGGGTCGTCAAATATTAAAAATCAAGTGTTCAAAAATTTAATCGTAGTATTGTTTTCATCTTAATAGATGGCGTTGGGAGTTTTTTTAAAGCAAGTGTGCTACTATTATTAATTCAAAAACCTAGCTATAGCAGGAGCTTACAAATTTTGTTGATTATATTATCGTTGTAATACATCGTTGTAAGTATATTGATTGTTTGAGTCCAATCTGAGCCAATGCTACGGAATGATAACCTTATTTTACAGAAAGGACGAATTTTGTTGCAGTAATTCTTGCAAAATTTTTGTTTTGTTTGATTTTCGCTCTCAATTATGATTTTTTGAGGGCTTGTGCAACTTAACTATAGAACATCATTCTACCACAACGTATAAAAAGGTACCTACGTATCTAAAAGGTCCTTATAATATAACACTACAGGTCGGTAATGTAGCTACTTACATAATTGAAAATATTTTTTAGCAAATTGACCATTAGCTTCCTAGAATATTATCGTTTTAGCTCTTGCCTTCACCATTTTACAGTAGCCCGCGTGGTAGAGTATCCTCTAACGTTTATACGTCAGTGGAGGTCTGTGACCCGCAGTGGGTCGTAAGATGATTATTATGCTGCTCGACATAAATAAAAAACTAATAAACGACGAACAGTAGAAAAATTAAAGTGATGGATCCAGTGAATGACTTTTAAATCTGATACCTACAGAATTACTTGGGGTACTTTCTGATTTTGATTTAGCTTAAGTTCATGACTTTCTTATCTTATTATGGGAAATGGCAAGCCAGCAACACTTCGACCCAATGGTATCTTTTGTATTGAACCCTACATATTATTTTCTTCATCCTTGAAAAACTTGGAAAATGAGGGAGGCAATAGCGTTCAGGGTAAGAAACCTGTAATGAATAACCATCTCTCAGGAGTCACATACGTTTTCCCACCAAGACATCGCAGTCACACAGTACAAATGTTCCATGGTTTCCTCCTCCTCTCCACACGCTCGGCAACCGGGATCTAGAGTGAGCTTTATCGTGCCTGTTGCGTAGTGCCCGGTGAGGGCTCCGACGATGGCACGAGCTTTGCTCCTGCTGTTGTTCACTATGAACTGTGGGATTCGTGGTGTTATATTGCTGTTATACTCTGACACACGATAGTAAAAAGATTGCTGATGAATTTCCTGCAGTGTTGCAGACCCGAGAGGCCAGAGCATTCTAGCCTGTGTCTTTTATCAGCCCATTCCTTAATCGCCATTCTAATGTTACATGCCAGGATTCCTAGACTTGGTTCGGACCATGACCTTCATGACCTTAGACGAGACATTAGACAAAATTACATGTCTACGCAGACGAAGTCGCGGGCAAAAGCTAGTACTATTATAAAACTGTAACAGGAAGTTTGTCTGTACATTGAAGATATTAACAAAAAAAAAGTTACGATATGGTTTTTAGGTGTCCCTGATTCCATTTCACCAATTTTTGGATTTTTTGTCTGTCTGTTTGTTTGTGTGTTTGTTTGTTTGTTTGAACGAGTATCACGCAAAAACTACTGAACCGATTTTGATGAAACTTTTTTTGTTTGATAGCTTATGATCTGACTTAATATCTGGTATATAATTTGTGCGGACGAAGTCGCGGGTTAACGCTCGTAATAGAATAATCTCGTCTCGCTCTATTCAGAGAGCGAACGTCGATTCACAGAATATTTATGTAAAAAAATAAATCAAAACGTAAATAATTTTAGTCCTCAAACAAGAACCTAGTTATGTTCAACGTTTTTTCTACTCGCACTATCGTAAAATAGCCCAGTCAGAGTAACTATCAATGGGACTTTTAAACTGTAACCGGCACCAATTAGTGACAAAAATACTATCTGATATTTAAAAAAAATTCGCTACGCAACATAGAAATCAAAATTGTAGCTCTCAGAAGGCTTCTAACTCAATGATATTATTACCATTGTGCACGTACTTTCTCGAAAAAAATCGGCTATATAAGCCACATTAGGAAGCACGAGCTCCAACAACGAAGGGATCAGAGGCAGTCGCCGTAGCCGAAATCGGCTAGGAGTAGCATCATCATTATTACCAATGCACTCATTTTAAAATAGGCACTGAAATTTTAAAAATGAGGTATTTATTGAAATAAAATAAATAAATAATTCTAACAGGCACAGGATTCGAACCCAGGATTAAATCCATTGCACCAACCGGGTCGTTCATTAGAAAATACTAATGTATTTTTCAAAGCGTTCTAAGTAGCCAAAAATATCAACACCGTATTTGAAGTATGTAAACGGTAAAGACTTAAAAATGTGCAAAAAAAAATTATTGTCCGGTCTTTTAGAACAAGATAAATGCTAAATTTTAAATTCGGGGCTGTTGCAAACGTAAGTTTTTTTTTTATTTTGGTACATTTCCAGGCTCAAATAGGCTCTTAAATACAACACCGAAAAAAATATCAATTATTTATTAGCCCCGGCTCAAACCGTAAATGTCTGGGCTAAAAACAATAATATTAAAAGCGTCAAACTTTGTGTGATTATAGTGCAAACTCTACAGTATTTAACTACGAATAATAAAAACTGGAAACGTGTGAGTCGCTCTCGGGATAAGGGTAAAAAAAAAGACTTCTTCCCGCACTTTTCAGAGAGCAAACGTCGCTCTTACCGCGACATAAGTAGTATGGAGAAAAACCGAGTCTCGAGAAAATAGTAAAATCATACTAGAGCGGGTCTCTGTGACGTGGCCTAACGAACATTGCAGTTATACAGCGTACAAAAGCGCACATCCTGTAGAGATGAGAGTCTGATTTGATTACAAAGTTTAATTCAATGAAAATCTACCTATGAATAAATTTTCTCGGAAATTCTAAGGGTTTATGTTATCTTTTCAGCATTATTCGACTTTGAACGAACAGCATCATAAACATTCATTTTGTGAAGACCTCCCGGGTTGAGATGGACTAAGGAATAATTTTATGATTTTAATAAGTTAATTTTGTGTGAAACTATAATATGGAATGATTTAAATGATAATTTGAATGCTACTAGTACTACTGGTAAATAATAGGAATACTTGAAATATTATTGATTTTAAACATGTTACAGCTATGTTGTGCTATTTCGAATCAAAAGTGAAGAGTGGAAGATGCGGGTATACTACCTAGTATCAAGCAGTAAGCCTTGCAGATCAATCACATCGCTGCTTCTAGCGTGTCCCTTGCACTCTTCTAGTCTGTATGGGAATTCTTTCACAGTTCATGCGGCCAGGTTATGGAATTCATTGCCGCCTTTGACTATTTATTATACGGACTAGCCTTGCGGTAGCATTTCCCCTCTGACACGATATGAGAAAAGTTGATCATGCGCTTTTTACATTAAATTTTATACCTTATCACTAAACGAGACATCCTATAATTATTAAACAATAATTTCGAACTTAGAACGTTTGGGGTTCACACGAGACTTCTTTTCATGATTTTTAACGTTCAAAATTAGAATTTAAAGTTACTGGGAATAAAATTCAATGTTGCGGATTTCGTGTTACCTCGCCCCCCGCAAAAAGTGGCAGAAATGTTTGTTCGTAGAATTACACGCGTAACTAGTCCCTATTTAAGTAGTCAAAGATTGCCGCATACTATCTGTGCTAGTCCTTTGCTGGACATCTTTAAGAGGAGAGTTAGAGAGCATTACCTATCTAAATAAAGTCGTAGTAGTTATATGTATGTATATAATATATGTAGGTGCATATTATTATATTTGATATTATTATTTATGTAAGTATATTTTTATATTATACGAGCGTTAACCCGCGACTTCGTCCGCACAAATTATATACCAGATTTTAAGTCAGATCATAAGCTATCAAACAAAAAAAGTTTCATCAAAATCGGTTCAGTAGTTTTTGCGTGATACTCGTTCAAACAAACAAACAAACAAACAAACAGACAGACAAAAAATCCAAAAATTGGTGAAATGGAATCAGGGACACCTAAAAACCATAACGTAACTTATTTTTTGTTAATATCTTCAATGTACAGACAAACTTCTGTTACAGCTTTATAATAGTATAGATTTATTTGTTTGTATAGGTGTATCTTCTATTATTTCTTATTTTATAGGTATTCATTTTTCTATCTCATAATTAAGTAGATTTTTATTTGTGTGCACACTGATTTTACCCAAACAAATTAGATTTCCTCTCACTCTACGGTTTGCTGGAAGAAAACTCTTTTAGAGTTAAGCTCGCCTTTGTACATCACGACTTATGTTTTTGTGTACAATAAAGAATCTATGAATGCTTAGTCATAAAAAACAATCGAGTACTAAGAATTAAAAGAAAAAGAAAGACTATACAGGGTCCTATTTAATATGCGAACGGTTTTCTAAGGGAATGATTGATTGATGAATTGACCATCAAACTGACCAACTTTCTCTATGGGACAAACATCAAAATCGAGAATAAAAATCAGCTTTCCTATACATTTAGGTCGAGTTTGTTTGGTGTTTTGTATGGAACAGCTGATTTTTATTCGCGATTTCGACGATGATCTCATGGAAAAAGTAGTTTATTTTGATGATCATAATTGTACGGGTTTGCTGGAAGAAATCTCTTTAGAGTTAAGCTCGCCCTTTGTAATTGTCTATTCTGTTGTTTTCATATATATTTCCGTGTGTAAAATAAAGTGTTAAAATAAAAATAAAAATTATTTTCTCCTAAAACACCGCCAGAATGACCTAAGAATATCTTTTCCCAAATATTTGATCACAAAATCAAGGTTGAAATCGCGTAAAATAATCTACTGTCCCATACAAAATTGTAATCCCACTCGACCCAAATGTATACCTAGGTTTTAACTTCTTAGATCAAAGTAAAATTTTAACCCTAGAATTATATGGTTGCGAATTTATATACGTGTAAACATAATACAAAACAGCAATCCTCTAATAGTTAATTCTTAACGATCAATTAAGGTTCCGTTAGTATTATTATTTCCACAGTTTATTGGGTCATTGTGGTTGATTGTCCAATAAGTAATTAACTTGGCACATGATCGTGTGATGGTTATTAGTTTCGGATAAAAGGACGTTTTATTTTTATAGTTATGTTGCTTTGCTATTGGGGTGGAGAAACTTTTGTGACATTTTCTCAGCTTCGGAAACTGCCTTTAGGGACAAATCACGTGAGAAAATTGGTATGAAGTTCGCAGAATAAGGGCTTCACTTTTAGTAATCAATATTTAGTAAATTTTTTCACAAACAGTTCACTCAATCAGAATAGAAATTATGCAAATATAAGGTCTAACAAAATTAGCTGAAACTATTTTAAAGAGATGATCAGACCATGAAACTGAACGACTTTCTCTATGTGACCAATATCGAAATCACGAAAAAAAAGTCAGCTGCCTCATACAAAACTGCAATCATAACTTGACTCAAATGTAGGTATGGGACTACTAACATAACCAATCTTCTTGGAGAAGAACCTCCCACATAGCGGGCACGCGAGCATACCATTCTCATAGTGATATTTTGTATAGCCGCTGTTGGTCGGGCTTTCCATTTATCGCGTTTGGCATCTAGTTGTGATCACCTTCTCTTCGACAATATGATACGATATACAATGGGGACAGGGCAAGTTTTATTGCTCGCTTAAAAAAAAAACTAACAAAGACATAAATTCAATTCAATTCAATTCAAATATTTATTGCATTGACACATTGTTGTACATGTTGTAAATGCTGCATATTGCTTAGAACTAGGTATGCCCAAGGGCTCGAGTACAATGTCAAGAAGAGTGAGCTGATGATATTTAAGACGAATACGGTCAACCACTCCAATGTACCTGGAGTCTCACTCAGTGGCACTCCCCTAGGATGGGTGACAAAGTTCAAGTACTTGAGCCATTGGGTCACTGATGATCTCAGGGATAATTGCGATATTGAAAGGGAGCGTAGGTCGCTGACTGTACGTTGTAATATGCGGGCACGAAGGTTTGCACGATGTAGGAAACCAGTAAAAATCACACTTTTTAAAGCATTTTGTCAGTCTTTCTACACATGCAGCCTTTGGACCCGGTCTACGCAGCGGGCATACAGCGATCTACGCGTACAGTATAATAACGCGTTCAGGATACTGATGGGGTTGGCACGGCATTGTAGTGCGTCGAAAATGTTTGCGGAGGCGCACACGGACGACTTCTATGCTATATTGAGAAAACGGTGCGCCTCCATGTTGGGCAGGCTTCGAGCCAGCACTAACGGTCTCCTGAACGTGTTCAAAGACTGGTGGGACTCCCCGCTGTTGCATCACTGGGTGAAGCTCCACACCGGGTTTTTAAAATAAAATGTTTTTTTGTTACTAACACTAGCTTTAAGATAAATGTATACTAACACTATATGGACATCTTGTCTGAAATAAATTATTTGAATTTGAATATACCATGGATAATAAATAAATAAAAAGAAATAAAAATAAAAATAGTTTATTTCGGTTTCTTAAAAGTACATAATTCTGTCTTGTGGTTGGAATCTTCTGAAAAAAAATGTTATAAAAACACCTGTGCCAGAAGGTACCGTTATGGAATTATACAGTATTTAGCTATACTTGTGGTCTTGATCCCCATGAAAGGGATAAAAGTCATGAGTCTACATAAACATACATCCATAAGTATGTTATTAGAAATGAGCTTCAACTAATATTTCAAGATTTCGTCGCCCACTGACAGCTTAGCAAAAATGTATCAACTAAGATAGAAGGTCTAATAATACGATAATATTGGATAATTGGGGTCGTGTAGGTCAGACCTTAATCAGTTCAAATGAAAGCCAGTAGGTACTCGTCTTTCTAATAAAAGACCAAACATATTGGTATAGACCGTCGGCCGACAGAGTAGCTAATAAGTAGTTACCTAATATTATTGTCGCGTGCTAAGTATACAGGGTGGAAACGTCAAAAGTATCCAAACGACTATTTCGTTAATTTTATAAATATTACAAAACCTAAGGAACATTATGGGTCGAAAAACTCGTTATTCGACCCATAATGTTCGTTAGGAAAAGTTGTTTAGTTTTTTCTGGATGTATCCCTGTAGGTTGGAAAATAAACCATTTAAGTGTGTCCAAGTACTTACGTCCGGTACGTGTAGGTATGTTCATGTTTTGTTGCAGCATGTATAATATGATATATATTATTATTTATATATAAGGTCTAACAAAATTAGCTGAAACTATTTTAAGGGGATGATCAGACCATGAAACTGTACAACTTTCTCTATGAGACAAATATCGAAATCGCGAAAAAAAAATCACCTGTTCCATACATTTGAGGCGAGTTATGTTTGCAGTTTTGTATGGGACAGCTGATTTTTTTTTCGCGATTTCGATATTGATCCCATAGAGAAAGTTATTCAGTTTTATGGTCTGATCATCCCCTTAAAATAGTTTCAGCTAATTTTGTTAGACTTTATATGTATATATATATATATATACATCTGTATTACTTATCTATGTACCTTGTATGTCTTACATCATGTAATATGTATGTATTTATGTATCCTGTTGTATTCACTTTTTTGTCATCTATTCTATAAGGTTTAACAAAATTAGCTGAAACTATTTTAACACGTTCCGGGACAGTGACCGCCTATAGCCGTGATAACAATAAAAGTTCTATTGTGTCTCGTTCACTGTCCCGGAACGTGTTAAGGGTATGCTCAGACCATCAAACTGAACAACTTTCTCTACGGGACCAATATCGAAATCTCGATTAAAAAATCTGTTGCCCCATACATTTGAGTAAGTTATGTTTGCAGTTTTGTATGGGACATCAATTTTTTTTTCGCGGTTTCGATATTGGTCCCATATAGAAAGTTGTTCAGTTTGATGGTTTAAGCGTGAGCATACACTTAAAATAGTTTCAGCTAGTTTTGTTAGACCTTATATAATTTTGTTCTATTTCCTCTACCCTAAGGTTGTCTGGAAGAAATCGCTTTTTAGCGATAAGACCGCATTATCTGTACCATAATTAATTTTTGTTTCCTATTGTGCATTGTATTTGGTTTGGTGTAAATAAAGTATATTTCATTCATTCATTCATTCAAGTAACGATTTAGCAAAGTTCAAAGTTCTTTATAACCGGAACTTATGGAACTGCTTTGAATAGTACTAATAATGTTTCTATCTACTGTAATTCAAATACCAAATCCTCTCAAAACATACTCTAGTTTCAACTACAAATTGTATGAAGCCATAATCCCTAAGTATGCCAGCCATACTCTACTGACTACAGTAATGCATCGAAGTGTACCAGTTTAGATCCCCTACGATGCGTTCAAAGTCTATTTAATTGACTTTCCAACAAAATATAGCTATATATTCCAGAGCCACCTGGGTCATTAGCTTTTAATGCAGTTTGAAAAATCACTTCACCACAATAATAGCAAGTCAAACGCAATGAAATGCCGTCAACACGACAAGAAGATTTAAAGTCTCAAACAGATATAAACAGAAAATCGTCTTCCTAGATTTTCTTACATACTTAGTTTGTTAGCTTTGTTAGTTATATACACGCGAAGCTGATAAAAGCGTGTTAAAAACGATATCAAAACAAAACAAACTTAAACCCAACGAACACAAAACGTCTAATCTTAATAAACTTACCTTCGAGAGAGATCAACGCATAATTCGACTTCATGTTCTCCAACGTAGCTTCCACCGTTTCCAGTTTCAACGTCTCCAAATTGTTATTTCTCAAATTCAAAACATTCAACTTTGTCACGTCGTCGAGCACACCATCGTCTAATACTGCCAACTTATTATCAGCCAAAGAAAGTTTTCTCAACTGTGTCAATCCACCGAGTCCCCTCTCGGATATAAATTCTATTTCATTCCCATCCAGGTAAAGTTCTTGAAGACTCCAAAGTTCCGCAAACGCCAAGTCGCCTATCATCGTTAATTTGTTGTTTCTCATATCTAAATTAATCAGGTTGGACAATCCCTGGAAGTTCTCTCTGATCACGACCGTCAGTAAATTATTGTCAAGATCCAACTTTATGAGATTACTCAAATGTTGAAAGCAGCGATCGTGCAGTACGCCTATTGAGTTCTTGGAAAGATGAAGCTTTTGTAAATTTGGTAGGACATAGAATACATCACGTTTCAATTCTGATATCTGATTTTCTACTAAGCTGACGTTTGACAGCATTATGAGGTGGGCGAAAGACATCCTCTCTAGTTTTGTTATTTTATTTTTTGGTAACGATATTTCTCTTAATGTAGACGAGTTTGTGAATGCGAAGGATGGTATGCTGTATATATTGGCATATTGAATGTTTAAGTAATGTAGACGATCTAGTCTCACAATAACTTTAGCGGGTATGTATGTAAGTCCTCCGTCTGCTCTTACGTTGAAGGTTAATCGTTCTATTTTAGGTTGTGAGTAGAAATTTGACCAGAACGGGTCGTCTTCTGCTATACCACCGTTGAAGACCCAGCAATCAGCTTTCGTGGCAGTCTTTATTTTAATACTTTCACAGTAGCAATGCACTTTCGATACTCGGTCCTGGATGTCACAAATATTGACGTAGTGGGAATACAGTCCTTTCTCGTTCTTCCATCTTCTCTTGTCGCTCTGTCGGCTCTCAGTCACGTTGATTTCGACTGTTGCGAAAGCAATCATCAGGATTATATACTTAAGGTCCATTGTTACTTTTCATATCGGTGCTGAGATTATCTGCAACAAAAAACAGAGGTTGGTGAGTTTCGTTTATTTTCTTTTTCTTTAATTCAGGTTTTCCATTAAAACTGCTGATTAGATTGTATTGAAGTCGGCGCAGAGGTACCATTAAAGCGCCTTAATCGACTATCCTGAGATTGTTTAAGGGGAAAATTTAAATTGTCCCGAGCTTTCCGTACAAGAATTGTCTCATTATTGTTATTTTATGAGGCGAATTGAAATTTGATGCCTTTGAAACGGCCTATTCAAAATATCAAATTGTTACCTAAATGGGTCATACTCAGGGGCTATTATAAAATATAACAATGTTCGCTGACGATTCAAAACAAAGATTGGAATTGTTTCGAGTGATTTTTAAATTTGTCTGAATAAAGCATATTATTATCATTAAGGAAAGGTCACATTTTAAAACAAAATACATTTTCTCGATCAATTTGATTTTGTTTGTTGTGTCGTCTCTAAAAGTGTTAACTTTAATAGGTCCCTTACATTACCATTATAATTGGACGTTTATAATTTATAAGCAATTTCAATCCCTTTCCTACAACAACATAAGGCTTCAATTCAAATTAACGAGGAATTAGGTTAAGGGAAAATGTAGAAACATTTTCCATAAAACTGCCTTACAACAAGGTGTGTCTTGCGTACTAATTCAGACCATCAAAATGAACAACTTTTACCATGGGAGCAAACCTGAAATCTAAAAAAGTCAGCTGTCTCATACATTTGAGATTTGAGTCGAGTAGGCATTGCAGTTTAGTATAGTTCAGCAGATTTTTTTTACTTTTTTAGGTTTGCTCCCATAGTAAAAGTTGTTCAGATTAATATGGTCTGAACCACCCCTGAAAGTTTAGGAACGGTAAAAAAAATCATCCGGTATATTTTTATTTAGGAAACAATAATAATATTCGTATAAAATCTTCACGTTAGCCTCACAATAGATTATTCATTTCATCTCGAGGGCTACAAACAAAGGCAGAGTGTGTGTATTTTTTTTCCATTGAATTTGTAGGTCTTACAATCATGGAACACTCATTATCAACCTACAACCTCGTTTATAGAGACTACAGGGCCTACCCTTAAGGTGGTTAAAAAGGGATCAATTTTTTACAAAACTTTGACGCACAATACGCGTAGACGGTATTAATATAAGTAACTTTGTATATATGGAAAAATAGTTTAGAATACCTAGATGCCGCGTCACAAATAACATTTGCAATTTATAAAATAATTACGAAGATATAAAGCTTTGAAATTATGCATACAAAATTTTAAAAGCTTTATATCTTCGTAATTATATTATAAATTGCAAATGTTATTTGTTACGCGGCAACTAGATTATCTAATCTATTTTTCCATATATACAATATTACTTATACTAATTCCGTCTACGCGTATTGTGCGTCAAACTTTTGTATGTACTGAAACCACCTTAAGGTAAGGGTGTATGGATGTAACTCATCTAGCAATGCACTCCAAAAGTCTAAAGAGGTACGGAAGTTTTGGCCGCGTTTTTGTTAACTATTTTGTAAAATGGCGTTCCTGTAGGCCTCGAATGCCACCCCCGAGAAAACGATAAAAATCGAGATACGCCTCCATCTTTATTATTTTAAGTAGGCCAGAAAGAGCGCGCATGACTTTTTCTCGTTTATACGCTTTGTTGTGGGTGACATGCTAGCCGTGCTGGATAATTCTTACAGAAGTACAGAAGTCGATACAAAAAGTAAAGAGTCACATTTTGAAGATTCACATAAGAATCTAAAGTTAATAATTATTCTTAACTATAAATCTTTGGTTGCTTATATCTTTAAAATTTGGGTCTTGACAAGGTTTTTTCTCATAACATTTCTTGTTTATATAAATATAAATAAATAAAAATTCTTAATTTGATTACAATTTAGTGGTACACAAACGAATGAGTCCCTGACTCCCAAAGTCGGAAAACCGTGTATTGGCGTTTGCTGTCCATTTCTACGAATTTTCTCTACCCGGACATTCAAACTTCGCAATTACATGAATGTTTTTGTTCCAATGTAAACTATATTACACTGAAGTTCGAACCGAAACGGTCGCGATATACCGAAATTTGAAACACCGGGTACATGTCCTGGGGACGTTAATTTTGAAAAATCGCGAACGTTAGTGTATAAGCCACTCTCGATATAACAAAATCATCAAACCTCTGATGAAAACGCCCCGAAAACTTTACTGTCTTGAATATTTATGTACGTACATACATTTATAACTAACACAGTCATATATGTCAGAGTAACTGACATAGCCCAAAGAATTGCTAAATTAAAGTGGCAGTGGGCGGGGCATATTGCTCGCAGAACCGATGGCCGATGGCGCCGAAAAGTTCTCGAGTGGCGACCGCGTACCAGAAAGCGCAGCGTGGGTAGGCCCCCACACGGTAGACCGACGTCCTGGTGAAGGCGGCGGGAACCCGTTGGATGAGGGCAGCGCAGGACCGGTCGTTATGGCGATCCTTGGGGGAGGCCTATGTCCAGCAGTGGACGTCCATCGGCTGAGATGATGATGATACAAATATTAAACATACACACTCTTAATAATAGACTATGCAAAATTTCCTTAAAAACGTGGTTACAAAATCTATCCTACAACGAAACAGAAAATCTTCTTCTCCCCCCCGAATAATGTCTCTCTCTCTCTCTCTCTCTCTCTCTCTCTCTCTCTCTCTCTCTCTCCCTCTCTCTCTCTCTCTCTCTCTCTCTCTCTCCCTCTCCCTCTCTCTCTATCTCTCTCCCTCTCTTTCATACACGCACAGACACCTCCACATAAACACACGCCCCTACATAAACACATAAACACACCCCTACTTATTCACTCACCCATACAAACCACACATCTTACAAGTACATTGTACATTTAATTTGCAATAAGTTTTACAGTTGTAACTGATGTCAATAGCTCAGGCAGGTAATTCCTACCTTTCATGGCATCAGTTGTACCTACCAATACTCCTAGCCTACTATTCTAACATTTAGTGCTTCATTATTTTATTACAAATCCGTCTGTAAAATGGCTTTTTGTGGATTAATAAATATTATTCTTATTCTTATTCTTAAAAATCTTCATGCAACAGGCAAGATGTTTACAAAACTAACAAAGAGGTTTAATTCAAAGAATTAGAACTTAACCAATCCTTTTGTCTCGCCAGCATCCTGTCATATGCCTAATAAAACTTAATTAATGGTAATTAAGAGACATTTTATGTTACGAATCATGAAAAAGGGCCATCATAGTTTTTATTTGATGTTACTGTCTTTATTACTCATCAAGCACAAGTCATAATCTATGATGATGTTATCTGTCTCGCTTCCACTTTAGTAAATGGTCATATAAATGGGCCTCATTTTTATAATGTAAACAGTAATGTGTCAGAATTGTTTATTCGAAAAAAAAAGAGACTTAAAACTAAACTAACCTAGGATGTGGTGCAGGTTCGGTCCTTGTGGGAGGGTACCCAGAACGCTGGCCGCATTTCCTCGCTGAATGGCTATGCTGATCCGTTGAGCGAGGAAAGTGCCAGCTCTTGGGTCCCCTGTCGAGTCTATCAGGCGCTTTGACAGGTCTTTAAAAAGCGCCTGCGCATTAGGTTCCCACGGCCCAAGAGTTTCGACACCAAAACCCATACCCCAAACAGTAATCCATTTTATGATAAACAAAGTAGTTATACCTACTAGTTAGGTTTAGTAAAACAAGTAAGGCAGGTACAGTCAACATCAAAAGTTAATGATGACAAAATTATACATTATTAGTATTACATATTTAGCGTTCGATCCATAAAATTGTAAAAATATATTTGTTCGAGATTAATTCAAGTTTGAATTTCCATAAAGTTTATCGACTTTTGCTGTTGATTGTATTTTCTGAATACTGAAATATTTTCAATTGAAAAAGATATTTTAGCACTTATATTGTACATTTTATTAATTTGTGTTTTTGCATAAACACAACGTGCTTAAAAAGTTAGAAGACTCAACACATCCATTTATAATTTAGTTCGTACGAAAAAATAAACAAACAAATTTGCACGTTACGACAAGAAGTGTTTTTCTAGATAAGTATCGATTTAGTTCAAACGTTTTTATAGGTTTTTATGGATACCAAAACTACCAAATAAAAAAAAGTTACTCTAACTCCTCAAACTGAAAGACGATGAAAGACTGGTACAAAACGCACAAGAGCGAAGACAATAAAATGATGATTCGACTTAAAGATTCTTTTGTTCATACAGTAGCATTTATTTTATTATATTTATTAGGTCTGCCTTTGTAATTGTCTATTATGCTGTTTTTTATTTATATTTCCGTCTGTACAATAAAGTGTTAAAATAAAAATAAAATAAATAAATAAATAAAATAGCTATTACATCTGACACAAGTTTAAGTACACACGGCGACACATCAAGCTATACAAAACCAACATAAGCGGGCCGCGCGTAAGTCATGTAACGTAAACCACGCCCCGCCCAGCTTATGTTGGTTGTGTATAGCTTGATGTGTCGCCGTGCGTACATTACACAGTGATCTTAGGCTAAGATGTTTAACCAATTACAGGCGAACACAGCATGCAAAGCATTAGGTACTAATAATAATGAACATTAATTTCATAATAAACCTGCATGCTTCAATTTCGAGGCATGTATTGTACCTACTGTCCATTAACAAGTGGCGACGGGCTCACTCCCCGTCACAATGGGCAGAGTTTCGGTACTATAGTGAAACGTGGATGTTCTGAGGTTTCAGAATATCTCTGACTACCCCCTCGGGGATTATAGTCGTGAGCATATGCTATGCTAATTTCATAATGCTAGCGATCAATGCGATTAGATTGCTATAGTATACTCATACAACGGAAGAAGAACAACTTTATATCAGTAACGAGCGTTAACCCGCGACTTCGTCCGCACAAGTTATATACCAGATTTTAAGTCAGATCATAAGCTTACAAACTAAAAAAGTTTCATCAAAATCGGTTCAGTAGTTTTTGCGTGATACTCGTTCAAACAAACAAACAAACAAACAAACAAACACACAAACAAACAGACAGACAAAATATCAAAAAATTGGTGAAATGCAATCAGGGACACCTAAAAACCATATCGTAACTTTTTTTTGTTAATATCTTCAATGTACAGACAAACTTCCTGTTACAGTTTTATAATAGTATAGATAAATGGAACATTTTCTTGTGACGAAGGACGAAATACTATTCAGCTATTCAAATAGGCTAATAAAATATTCGAACTGTCAAACAACTAAATAATTTATCAATAATAACAAACCACTTATCACATCATTCATAAACCACTCAAACAAAGTGGCATGTCCGTAAAATATTAAAAATAAAAGTTAACCATTAAATTTCAATTAGGTTCAGGTCATTCACCTTTAAAACTCCTGTGTACAAAGCAAGCTTTATGACTAACTAGCGAAGCACAAAACCGGGGGGCGACAAATTTATGTGCCCTCTGATAATTAACACAGGACATTCTGTGGCGCACGGATAAGTCTGATATACTTTACTGGATGTGGTATACGATTAAATAGTGCACGTGCACTAGATACTACCACAGAGTACTATTATTACTACCGTAAATACTACTACGAGTTTCATACCGCATCGTCGACGATTCTTTTTCTATACAGGGTGAAATTGATATCATTAGCATCCTTTTATACTAAGAGTCTACCCATCAAACTGAACAACTTTCACTATGGGAGCAAACCGATCGGAGCAAAAAAAAAATCAGCTGTTCCATACTAAACTGCAATGTCTACGCGACACAAATGTATGCAACAGCCGATTTTTTTTGCTCCGATTGGTTTGCTCCCATAGTAAAAGTTGAAAAGTTTGATGGGTAGACTTAAGAGTCTACCCATCAAACTTTTCAACTTTTACTATAGCATCCTTTGAAACTAAGGTTTCAAAGGATGCTAATGATATCAATTTCACCCTGTATAATCGATGGCAATGTCATTTTAAATATTTCCAGCCCATTTCGCCAAACGACTGATAGCACCAATGGCAATGTCCATATAATTCGGAACGCTCCATACAAACGATGTCTGGTTATATTATATTTTCAATACTAACCAATTGAAGTCAATGATATTTTTCAGAAACAATCTAGGAACTAATCTCTATGCTTGTATTGTGTCAGATTTTCGTTAAAATATACAGGATGTCCCGTAAACGGACGTCAACCCAGCGGATGCTGATAGGTTAGGTCATGACTAAGCAAAATATCAAAATTTGACTTTAGTTAAAGTGTCTTAGTTTTCGAGATATTGACAGTTTTAGCACAGATACTGCATAGAACATTTGTACACTCAAAATAGTGTCGTAAGGTAAAGAGTTTCACAAATTTCATAAAACTGTCGTTATCTCAAAAACTAAGAACCTTTTCCTAAAGAAAAATGTTGACGAATTGATTGATTGACTAACTGATTCTTTTTATTTTTTTTTATTTTAGTATATTCTGGTTAGGCATGAACTAACCTATCAGCATCCACCGGGTTGACGTCGGTTTACGGGACACCCTGTATAGTTTTAAAGTTACAGTGCCTCAAAGATTTCCATACAAATCTTAGAATAATCCTAGCACTGAAACTGTATATTTTAACGAAAATGTGACAGAATACAAGCAAAGAGATTAGTTTCTAGATTGTTTCTGAAAAATTTAATTGACTTTAATTGGTTAGTATTGAAAATATAACCAGACTTCCTTTTATGTGGAGCGCGTTCCGAATTAGATCCTTATAAAGTCCGTTCGCGTGCAGGTATCCGGGCAGGAAGGGCAGGATATAATATGGGCCACAGTCTGAGGAGCAACACTTAGTTCACACCTGACGTCTGTCCCGTCTATGCAACCCCAATTAAACAGGTTGTCTTTACTCCTGATCTGAGTTCAGAGTCTAATTAAGGTCCTTACAATCGGCCTGGGCAACTCCTGTTCTTGAGGGAGAGTTTACACAAGAAAATGTGTGGTGCTTTCCCCGCCAGAGACCGCGTCGAGCTTGAGAAGCCTCACATAGAATTGGGTCAAATGCTACGTTAAATGCGGAATGGCACCAGCCAAGTGCGAATTGAACTTGCGCACCAACGGCACATTATTACGTATACCTGCAGATCGAAAACTTTACAGGATTATTATGAGAGGGGTTAGAAGTGGAAAGTAGGCGTGGAACGTGTCGCCACAGGTTATGCAATGATTTGCATACAAATTGTAAAACTTAATGTTGACGTAAAAAAAATTAAGTAATTTGATAACCAATAAACATAAATTAAAAAATAATTAAGCATAGAACTTTGTTAGACTCTTCAAGAAACTAAATATCATTGTAATGTGGATATAATTAAGCCAATGCATTGTGCATGTTGGTCGCGTAAATATCTTTTTGACTGGCAACCCTGGAATAGCATTAGATATTATCGCATTTTAAGTATGTGCTCGCTTATTGCTACCAATAATTTAAAACTGGGTTTTAATTGCTTTGTTGTTAGGATTCCGTACCCAAAGGTGCTAAACCAACCCTATTACTAAGTTTCCGCTGTCCCTCCGTCCGTCCGTCTTAGGTCTAAAGGGCTATACCTTTTAAACCGTAACAGGTAGGTAGCAAATTGAATTTTTTTCAAAAAATTGTTTATTTTTACCAATTCACAAACGTAGGCAGGTCTTTACCTGGAAAATAATTCCACTCCCGATATCCGAGTTCTCGTCCAACGTCAAAACTCGAATTCATTTAGTAATCACACTGGACAGAGTTTCGGTACTAGTAAAACGTGGATGATCTGAGGTTTCAGAATATCTCTGACTACCCCTCGGGGAATATAGTCGTGAGTATATGCTATGCTATTTAGTAATCATGCAAAGTCGGATAGCAGCGAAAAGGGTGCAAAAATAATCAGCCAATCGCGGCAAGGGATTTCAGGCCGGCATACTACTGTACGACGAGTATGCATGAAAGGACTAATGAATGTGGAGGAAGCTAGAGACGTTTGTCAGGATCGTAGCAGGTGGCGTTCCGTTGTCTCTGCCTACCCAGTGGGAGACAGGCGTGAGATTATGTGTGTATGTATGTACTACAGTACAGTTCAAATGGTTCTTTCGAATGTTCAGAATTATGTGTTATTACTTATTATTTCGGATTAGCTGACATAAACAAATAAAAAGTCAAAAATGTAAGGAGGTCAAGAAACGTGGTTTTTTGAGGATTTTTGCTATTGTTCTATTGAAAAACGATAAAACACACGTGTGAAACTTAATGTGATTAAACATACTTTAAAGTAAAACAACAGACACTATAAAAGCCAGCCAAGTATTTGCCAGGCTCGCGCTAAGGATGCCGGAGAATTTTTTTTTTGTGTTTAATATTTTGGTACGGAACCCTCAATGCGTGAGTCCGACTAGCACTTGGTCAGCTTTTAAGAGAGCACTAAAACTTTACATAATATAATGAGTGTTTTACATAAGTAACATGAAACTTGAACATAATGAAAGTTAAATGGAAGGAAACGAACTGGTAAATAGTTTCACAAATATCGATTGACAATTAGCAAGACAGCAATTACTATAATAACGGAGCACAGTCTATAGATTATGTAGTATAACGTAAACGGTACACTTAAAAAAAAAATAACCTCTATTTTTAGGTCAGTTAAAAAGGTCGTTTTTAACTTTGTTGCAAAATAACTTATGATTCAACGGGATTATGATTGTGAGTTACACTTGTTGATTAATTTTTGTGACCGAAAAGTAAACAAAATAAAAGTTTTAATAAGTATATTGGATACACAAGTTATCTAGTCACATTTAAAGTACCAGAATCAAGTCTGGACCAGGTCAAGTCACAAAAATTACTCAACAAATATAACTCACAATCAAAGTCCTACAAATATCTATATATATATATATATATATAGATAGATATATATCTTAAATATTTTTACTACATAGAAAAATAATATTGAGGAAGTTAAAATATCTAAATGGCAATGTAAAAAAAAATTTTTTTAATGTCCAACAACCATGTCCATGTCCTGTCCATGTCCGTGTGTGTGAATACTATTTTTATAATTATAATCAATGTAAAATGCGTTGCGCAAATGCTTTAATTAATCGCATCATAATTATTAC
Source organism: Agonopterix arenella (assembly GCA_927399405.1). Taxonomy (NCBI): domain Eukaryota; kingdom Metazoa; phylum Arthropoda; class Insecta; order Lepidoptera; family Depressariidae; genus Agonopterix; species Agonopterix arenella. The sequence goes on from OV656704.1 coordinate 2,369,022, forward strand.
AAACTTGTATTAATTTCTTAGTCCAATAACTACAAAATGAAACTAAATTACTAAAGTCCGATTACAACGGTTTAGTTAGTTTTCTTTCGTGGGAATAACTCGTGTTTTAGTAATTCTCATAATATTTTAATTAACTTTCAGTAGTGACCTTGCTACAATTGCACACTTATGGTGGCTTACACCTAAAAGCGTGTGTGTAGTTTACGTTAAACATTTATAGTCACTGTCATTTGAATGAGCAGATAGAGTTATCACTAGGTAATTAGTTTTAACCCTAAATCAAATACTTAGAATTGTTCCAAAGAATTGTTCCATAATTTATTGTATTTCTATGTAACACACCAATCATCAAGTAACAAACAGGTGCCAAATTCGTTTCATACTAACTGTCAAATAGGAAACCAATCGATGACTGACTGACGACCATTTATAGACTACGGCTAGGGTTGTAACAAATATAACCCATTGCATGAGAAAGTGATAGAGACTGCTATGTATAGTATTAACATACACATTTTTATACCCCGACGGAAAAAGAAGAGTGTTATTAACGTACAAAAGATCCCATAGGATCCAACTGTTCCTGGCATGCCATCACCCGTGATATTTAGATAAAACATACAAAACTTTAATTTATAGGTACTCCATTCAAATGTACCGAAAAACAGATTTTTGATGTGAAACGTCTTATATTTCGGTCAGTAGGGGGTCGCTTGCAAAAAACAATATGTAACGAAATATGTTATGACAAGATCGCTTAATTCTTTGGAATTATAGCACCAACCAACCGGCATTATTTTATTAGGTACCGTTATTTAGATTTAGAGGATAGAAGCCAATATGCGGTACAAGACGTTTCACGTAGGTACTCCACTGCGGCTGAATCCCTGATACAGCCTACCCGATTCTTGTCAGCGTTATTTTACGCCTCTCGTATTGCTAAGTAACACCATTGGCTTTTTGGTGAAGGAAAACATCGTGAGGAAACCTGCATGCTTCAATTTCGAGGCATGTACTGTACCCACTGTCCATTATAAGTGGCGACGGGCTCACTCCCCATCACACTGGACAGTTTCGGTACAACTAGTGAAACGTGGATGTACTGAGGTTTGAGAATATCTCTGACTACCCCCTCGGGGAATATAGTCGTGAGCCTATCTATCTATCTATCTATCTAGAGAGTCTATCTATCTATCGTTTTGCTAAGTTTCATTTATGTATTTACGGTTCCTCTAAGACTGATATAGCTACTGCAAGACTTGTATACTTCAGCTACTTCCATAGTATCATGTCTTATGGTATTTTGCTGTGGGGCCGTGCTGCAGATGTTGAGGCGATCTTTATCCTTCAAAAGAGGGCAATTCGAGCCATTTATAATCTGCGTTGTCGAGATTCACTACGAGTTCTTTTTAGAGATATCAGTATCTTGACTTTCTACAGTCAATATATTTACGAAAATATTTTATACGTTCGGAAAAATTTGTATTTCTTTCCCAAAAACAGTGACGTTCATAATTACAATACAATAAATAAAAATAAATTAGTATTCTCACATTTTCGACTCAATAAGGTCAACACATCTTTCATGGGGCATTGTATACGCTATTATAATAAGATACCAGAGGATATTCTAAACTTGCTAGACAAAAAGTTCAAGTCCCATGTTAAACAAGTCCTCTGTTTCACGTTTCACGATGACTATTTGAATGACCAAAATGTCTGGTCTTGACAATGTTACTCTATGTAATGCAATATTGTATTTTAATTATACTTTGTATATTTTTTTTTTTTTTAAAGATGTGTGTTGTAGAGTTTCTGGCCGCATCTTCTCTCAACGGAACACCTTCCGACGCGGTGGTAGAGTCAAAAAATGACGTCAAAAAGCTATCTATGTGATATTATTTTGAATAAAAATTATTTGAATTTTTGAATTTTGTCGGAAATTACAGCCCTTACCACTCTTCTTTGTCACATTAGAATCCTATTTTCATTAGTTTCAGCCCTAGCAGCAACCACTGAAATTTAAGCCTAACTGTAACTGCTCGAGTTCAAAATGTGTTCCGCGACTGATGGAGTACACAGTACTTTATAATTGTCACTTTGTTTCAAATTCGGTTCCTAGCATAAATTCACAACCGTATTAATTTTTGGGATGTTCATTCGCTATACAATTTACTTCATGCATGTTTTTGGAGGGTACTATTAAAAATTATTTGTTATCATTTCAGCAATGAATGAAAGCGCTAACGTACTCATGGATGAATTTTAATAATCTTGTTTTGGTAGTAAGTAGGGTGAGTGTGCCCGTGCGGTGGGTTGACATCGGGTTCAGTAAATTTTAAACTGTGCAAAAAAATAATTTAATATTTTGGAAAAAAATACCTATGTTAAAACCATGATAATTCGATTCTGCTCTGGATTCTAAACAAACTAGTTTCTAGTTTTGCGTTAATTCATTAACACGTTGTATAAGAGTACAACTAAAAGTTAGCTAAAAGCTAATATAGGATAAAATCCTCAGAAATACTGTAAAAAAACCATTTTCCTTAATCACCTGGTAAAACACCCACGAAAAGATGGAAATCACGTGTGTTGTGATGTAGAGTATTGTGTGAATTGTGTCATCAAATTTCGCATGAATTCCAAATGTAACATTCGAATAGTTTGTAAAAACGCATAAGTACGGATGGTGCCACGTTCTATAGCCCAGTCATTTTACGGTGTATTGTTAGGAGGGGTGGGAAGTAATTAGTAATTGGACTTCTAAAGTGTAACCGGCACCATTTAGTGACAAAAAGACTATCCAAAAACATATTAAAAATAAATTCGCTACACAACATAGAGATCAAAATTGTGAGTCCCAGAAGGCTTTTAAATTAATAATACTAACTACCAATGCACTAATTTGAATTAAATTTAACAACATAAATTGTTTTTGAACAATAAAATAGGCATTTAAATTTAAAAAAATAGTTTTTTATTAGAAAATACAAATGTATTTTTCAAAACCTTCTAAGTAGATAACAATATTTACATCATGTTTGAAGTATGTATAATGGTAATGCCTTAAATATGTGCAAAAAAAATTACCATCAGGTTTTTTTATAACGAGATAATAGCTAAATTTTGAATTTGGAACTGTTGCTGACGGGATTTCGGTACGGAGTACATTTCTCAGCTCAAATTGGCTCTTAAATACTATACTGAAAAAAAACAAGTATTAATTAGACCCGGCTAAAACCGTAAAATGACTGGGCTACTAGTCGATTAAGATTTAAGATTTTAGGGCTGTCAACTATTGGTGACTTAATTGGATAAGGGCACGGCCCTGGTTCGGTGAGTTGCGACTTCAAGTCCCCATGAGAAACTAAATTTTTTAATCTATTTGATTTGGAAATCACTCCTCATCTGGTTTGGTCTGTACGAGAGACGGCCTAAATACAGCTTCATCTAACGCCATCAAACGTTTTGAAAACCCGGCTTATCTATCTAAACTATTATAAAACTGTAGCAGAAAGTTTGTCTGTACATTGAAGATATAATAAAAAAAAAGTTACGATATGGTTTTTAGGTGTTCCTGATTCCATACCTATCACTAATTTTTGGATTTTTTGTCTGTCTGTTAGTTAGTTTGTGTGTTTGTTTGAACGAGTATTACGCAAAAACTACTGAACCGATTTTGATGAAACTTTTTTTTTTATAGCTAATGATCTGATTTAAAATCTGGTATATAATTTGTGCAGACAAAGTCGCGGATTAACTCTAGTACTATTATAAAACTGTAACAGAAGTGTGTCTGTACATTGAAGATATTAACAAAAAAAGTTACGATATGGGTTTTAGGTGTCCCTAATTCCATATCAGCTATTTTTGGATTTTTTTGTCTCAATATTTGTTCGTGTGTTTGTTTGTTTGAACGAGCATCACGCAAAAACTACTGAACCGATTTTGATGAAACTTTTTTTGTTTGATAGCTAATGATCTGACTTAAAATCTGGTATATAATTTGTGCGAACGAAGTCGCGGTTTAACGCTAGTATAATATAAAAACACCTTGGAATAACCAATAACAAGAATACGTCGATTATTATTATTACCTAATGATCCTAAAACGTCAGTCGTCTAGCGAACAAAATGATAGTTCATATCGTATCGATTCTGACCAGTTGAAGCCAGATTTAGTCCGAGGAACGTTTCGCTAATTGGCGTTTGTTATACTCGTCAGAAACAATAATAACTATACTCCGGTTATAAATAAGCTTGTCGATGTCGGTTACTGTGAATAGAATCCGGGAAGAAACTGGAGGAATATATATACCTATTTGTATATCGTATACAAATTTTGCATTCATCATCATCCCACTGCAGGGCACAGGCCTGCTGTCAAGGAGGGTGCGCCTACCATGCATGCCCAATGCGGTTTATGCGGATTGGTGGAATATTGTATTAATATTTTTTTTATTTGATTTAGGTATTTTTAGTTGATAACATATTTGCATGCTGTTGCTACAGCTGAATCGAAGAGGCTTATCTGATCTGATATTTTATACTCATCGCATCAACAAACAAACACACAAACAAACAAACAAACAACCAGACAGACAAAAAATCCAAAAATTGGTGATATGGAATCAGGGATACCTAAAAACCATATCGTAACTTTTTTTTTGTTGATAACTTCAATGTACAGACAAACTTCCTGCTACAGTTTTATAAAAGTTTAGATTAGATTAATAATATGCATCTTTTGAATCAATTATGACTGCATAATATTATGATATACTTTATTGCACACCAAAACAAAAAATAAATTTGAATAGAGAGATAAAATACAAGTAGGCAGGTAAAACTAAGCTAAGGTGATGTTATCGCTGAAGCGATTACACGCGCACACACCCTACGTGAAGACGAAGGGCATTTAGCATATTGAAGATTTCAGAGTGGAATGTGGGACGTGTTACACTGACTAGAAAGTGAAATGTATTTTAGGACAGGTGTTACATTTAATATGAATAATTATACAATGTTCTATGTTACATACGAAAAAAGAAAATAAGTGCTACAATTCATAACTGAATAGTTTTTATCTTTTCACAATTACAGGTTACAGTAACATTGATTTTCTAACCAGTTTAAATCACTTGTGACGATTCCAAAACGTTTAACTTCCCGCTATTAATCAGTGCCGGACTATTCACAGATACAAAGATAATCGGGCCCGCAACTAATAGAGGCCCCGAGGCCCGAGAGGCTCAGGAAGGGGCACTATTTGCTTAAAATGCACTATGCCATCCCCAGTGAAATGATACATTCACTATTAATATTACCACTGAAATCGTCACCCATCAAGATTCGAACGTTAAATCACCATAAAGCTTTAGCATCTACAACGTCTTTAGGAATCACAACTTTTCACAAATTCGGTATGGCGCTACTCATTTGACAGCTCATGATAGCCGTTTGATAGATCGCTTAGACATTTTAGGCTGTCAATCACATAGTTAATAAGTTTTAGCGCGAAACGGAACTCAGTTAAATAAAATAGTAACTGGTTTGGAATTTGATTACAAATGGAATTGAATAAGGATTGAACTTCAATGATTAAAGTTAGCGCGGTTAGCTTCCTGGGCCCACGTGAGGAGAGGCATTTATGTTCAGCAATGATAGATTGATGATTCTGCTCGGAATTTCAAATCCATAATTATGAAATATTGATTACGTCCGGAATAATTCCGCATGTATGTCGCGATCACGAGCCTTACTAATACAATAGATTTTCCTTTTAAATTTAGTGAGTTTGAAAACAGAAGAAAAATTTAAAGATTGGGGCCCTGAAATTTTACTACCTAAGGGCCTCTACATGGTCTTAATCCGTCCCTGGTATAGAGTTTAATATTAAATGAAACTGCTGTAATCATGTAACTACATCAAGTTAACTTAATAGCGCCATTAACACTGCAACTCGCATTATGGAGTACAGTCGGCATTTAAAGTTACTTCTTAACCAACCTAAAGGCAAAAGTTCAGAGTCTACCAACTGTATGTGCATGAATTGTATTTTCTATTAAATTAAGCTGCATGAATAGGTGACCTTGTGTACACTATTATAAAACTGTAACAGATGTTTGTATGTCTGGTTTATGGGAGATAGCGTTGCCGATAGGTATGGACACACAATCATGAGGTTTCCGGTTCGAATCCAAACGGCAGACATGCCATGTAACAGGTTAGGTTCCTATAATTTTATTTTTAATTTTTGTTGCTTTTGCGGTAGGGCCTTCAACACTGACAACCATAAAATGATCTCTGGAATTGGCTCTCTAATAGCCATGTTTTTCTTTCTTATTGCTGTCTCCCGTTTGCAATGGAGGGAAGTCGGATATTTCTTTTTCCTACTCCTCCTATCTTCTTTGATTAATTCATCGTGGGTTCCAAGACAGTTTAGAGTCATCCCCTAGGCTCGCTGGACTTCATTGTCTATATAGTGTTGTGAATGGTCGCCGCTGTTGATCCTGGCTTACAGGAGTTAAAGCGGTGGGAATGTGTGTTATGGGGGTCCGGGTTCGAATCCGCTGCTCTCAAACGGTGAAGGAAAACATCGTGAGGAAACCTGCATACGCTGAAGAAGAAATTCCGAAGCGTATGTGAAGTCTACCAATCCGCATTAGGCACGCGTTGTGGACTAACGCTCATACACTCTCCCTGAGGTCAGGCCTGTGCCCTGCAGTGGGACGTTTATAGGCTTTAATGATGATGATGATTAATAAATCATGAACAGCTACCGTATGGTGCTCATATAGACGCTGTGTAAACATCGTAAGGCTATACAGGGCGTAACGAAACACCCTAGTAATATTTCAAGGGGTGGTTTAGAGTTTAGACCATCAAACTGAAAAATTTTCACTATGGAGCCAATATTCAATATTAAAAACCGCGAATCACTCGGCAACTTACAATAACCTGTGAAATTCTCAGTACAATAGCTACATCACGACGTGAATTTACTGCAGTATTGCAAACCGTAATAAACCACTTTATTACAAACAAAAACCGGAGCACTCTTCAAAAAACACGCGGTTGTTAGGTGAGGTACATTTGTGCAGAAAAAAAATTCACGCTGTCGACATATTTCAACGCAAACGCGGGGTGATAACATTTTATAATACGGTAAACTTTTCAACAACGAAAGTTGGACAACACTAGTTTTGAACTGGAACGGGCTGGAGTCGGGACACATTTTACGATTATATTTGTTTTTGTACTTATTTTATAACCTACAGTAGATTTATTTCACTTCTGTGTGTTGTTTAGGTGTGAATAATTTTCGAAATGGAAACATGAGAGGTTTTAGGAATAAATATACGAATTTCATGGAGAATTGTGTTATATCTACAACTTATTCTATTCTGTACTGTACATCGACATTCGACAGGGTGTAAGTGACAGCTGAACAAATACTGAAACGGTGAATTCAGACCATAAAACTGAACAACTTTCACTATGGGGCTACCCTCAGAAAAGGCAAAAAAAAATCTGCTGCTCCATACAAAACAGCTGTAACTACTAGACTCAAATGTATGGAGCAGCAGATTTTTTTTTTGCTTTTCCTGAGGTGGCTCCGTAGTGAAAGTTGTTCAGTTCGATGGTCGGAATTCACCGTTTCATTATTTGGTAGGCTTTCACATACACCCTGTATATTTATAATACAGTTTTTGAGAGTTACGCGGTTATTATTTAATCTAGAAATAAACATAAGAACCCGTTAAAATGTTTATTTTTTGTATATATATAGTCTTCAACTTTTTTGTATTTTATCGAGAATCACGTTTAATCTACTAAATCTATTTTAAATGTGTTTTTTACTGTTTGAATGAAAATGCATATGCATGTCTTTATGCATTTTCATTCAAACAGTAATACATTATTTAAATTATTTAAAATGAATCTGCTCTACTCTATTCAATAAATTAGTCTAAAAATGTTTGCGATTGCAGAACGTCGGTGGCGCGTTGTGAAGAAGCATGGACACTCAATCACGAGGGTCCGGGTTCGAATAAGCACGGTCGTCATGCCATGTACAATAATGCAATAAGTTTTTCTTACGTGTAATACCGACTGCTCTCAAATGGTGCAGGAAAACATCATGAGGAAACCTGGATACGCTGAAGAAAAAAATCCTGATGCGTATGTGAAGTCTACCAATCCACATTGGGCACGTGTTGTGTTGCCCAGTCATTTTACGGTTTGAGCCGGGACTAATTAATTATAAACATTTTTTTTTCGGTATAATATTGAAGAGCCAATTTGAGCCTAGAAATGTACCAAAATTTAAAAAAAATCACGTCAGCAACAGCCCCAAATTTGAAATTTAGCTATTATCTCGTTCTAAAAAACCTGATGGTAAATTTTTTTTGCAACATATTTAAGGCTTTAACATTATACATACTACGAACATGGTGTGAATATTTTTGTCTAATTGGAAGGTTTTGAAAAATACATTCGTATTTTCTAATAAATACCTCATTTTAAAATTTCAATGCCAATTTTATTGCTCAAAAATAATTTATATTGTTAAATCTAAGTCAAATGAGTGCATTGGTATTAATATTATTAATTTCAAAGCCTTCTGGGACACACAATTTTGATTTCTATGTTGCGTAGCGATTTTTTTTTTTTATATGTTTTAAGATAGTCTTTTCGTCACTAAATGGTGCCGGTTGCAGTTTAAAAGTACAATTAATAATTACTCCCTACCCCGCCTAAGAAAACTCCGTAAAATGACTGGGCTAGTGGACTGATACCCATACACCCTCCCTGAGTGAGGGTAAGCCAGTGCCCTGAATGACACGTATACCCCGTGTTCCTGAGATTATGCATTAACTTTGGCCCATCATTCAGTTCATTAATTTGATCAAATTTCAATATGGGACAAACATGAAAATAGCGAAAAAAAAGGCTTTTTAATTAGGTACTAAATTAACAGAACTTATGATAACTAACATAGGCTGATGATGATGGCGATGAATGGTATCGCATTTTCCCGTAGACGAACTTTCCCGAACTGACCTAATTTAGAGTTTCAGAATGTCGTAATAATATCAAGTGATGAAACTACAAAACAAGAGAAATTCCTTTAGTCGCTTTGGGTCTTCGGGTAGATATTATTCTGTACCTAGAACTGCATTGCTAACAAGTTTAAGTACTATTCCGTCTAATACCTAACTCCTGTTCAGATTTCTCGAGAAATTTAACTAACTATAATAAAACATGCTTTGCCGTCTCTACACAAGTTTTATTATGTTGGGTTTATTGAGGCAACGTGTCTGTTGTCTGAAATCTGATACCTCTTTTGTTTTAATTTTAGCTTTATTTTTGTTCCAAGAATTAATCGTAGTTAAATAATAAAAGCTTCACCATACCTCACATACATATAACTTTTGTTGAGATAATAACCTGACGTCTTAATTATTTGAAATTTAATAGACACCAATATTTACGCTTAATAACCGTAAAATAGAACTTCAGGTATAAACTAAAGCATAAAAATTAAACATAACACATACTTTTTATAAAACTATATACAACATTGCGGCGAAAGTGCAAGGAAAGGGCATTATTACGATGCACATGCAGAGCGAGCTGGGTCGCAACGCATTGATGGATTTTTAGTTTGACGTTGTAAATAATACAGTCTTTGTTCAAAAAACATTAGAGACGTACTTTTCTACTCAAACCAAAGATCTGAATCAAAAATCAAACTGATAACAGGTCTTGAGGTCAACCTGAATTGACTAAACGCGTCTTCACACGCAATGGAATTACTCTGAATTATTTTAGTTCAAGTGACTAATTTAGAAACGGATATTGTGGTCGCGAGCAAGGTGCTAGTAGGTGTAGTGAAAACTTGCTTTGGTTGATTAAAGTGAGATCGAATCTTCTTTAACGCCAATCGAATGCGCTGAAGTTTAGTTATTTATCTCTTTATCTTTTGCCGAGTAACGGAGGCCTGATCGGAGTTAAACGACGCTCGGTCAGGATTTTGTCGGATGGATGACCGTTTTATTGAAATGTCAGCTTCTGTAATACGGAAGGGACATATTAAGGAAGTTAGTCACGGATTATTCCATTAGGTGGCGATGTATGTGACGTCAGGCCGGCCAGCAAGTCAGTACAGCAATAATTTTTCTCCAGAACACGCACTTTGTGAATTGCTTGCTCCCATCTAATGCCTTTTTCTGAGAAAAAGCACCATACAATGGGACTGTATGATGCTGTTGATCATTGTAAACGTCTGAAGAAATGTTGACTTCATCATCTACCTTTATGCCATTACTTGGGGTCGGCGCAATATGTCGTTTTCCTCCATTCATCTTCCATAGCTGTCATTTCAGCTCTCCCTCCTTTCTTACCCGGTCATCCCTCACACAACACAACCCATCCATGTTTTATTTGATCATCGTCCCTTAATGCATAGTCCAGTCATTTAACGGAGTTTTGTTAGGAGGGGTGGAGAGTAATTATGAATGGGACTTTTAAACTGTAACCGGCACAATTTAGTGACAAAAAGACTATCTGAATATATTTTTAAAAAAAAAATCGCTACGCAACACAGAAATAAAAATTGTATGTCCCAGAAGGCTTTTAACTTAATAATATTATTACCGATGCATTCATTTTAATTAGATTTAACAATATAGGTTCATTATTTTTGGGCAATAAAATAGGCATTGAAATTTTAAAATGAGGTTTTCATTAGGAAATACTAATGTATTTTTCAAAGCTTTCTAATAAGTCAAAAATATTTACACCATGTTTGAAGTATCTAAATGGTAAGGCCTTAAAAATGTGCATTTAAAAATTTACCACCAGGTTTTTAGAACGAGATAAATGCTAAATTTTAAATTTGGGGCTGTTGCTGACATAATTTATTTTTTTATTTTCGTACATTTCTAGGCTCAATTTGGCTCTTAAATACTATACCGAAAAAATATCAATTATTATTTAGTCCCGGCTGAAACCGTGTAATGACTGGGCTAGCAGAGATATAGTTTTAAAATGTAGTTTAGAGCACACAACTTACGTATAAAGATCCATTTGGGATCTCAATGTCCCATAAGAACAACTACGTAACTATAGAAAAATATTCAACGAAACAAATTTCTTTTAAAATGACCGCAAATCGAATGAAGATGTACAATTCAAATCATAATTAATTTAAATCGTGTTGTTCTTTTGAACGGATTTCTTTCCATGGGTGTCATACGAGACGACTAAGCGATAAGGTTTCTTATGAAGTGTTTTGGTGGGCGAATATAATCGAGAATTTGTAAAACATTAAATACGCATGATTTGTGTAATAAACCGGCCAAGTGCGTATCGGACCATGCTTAATGAAGGGTTCCATTTTACGATTTTAGAAACGCAGGTTATGTTTCTTCCTATTTGGCTATGGAACCCTTAAAAACCTATTTATTTGGTTGTAAGGGCTTGGTCAATGACCAATAGCTTCTGCGACCTGAAGAGATCTATTGTAGCTGTCATTCTAGACCTAAAGGTTATTTCCTAGGACCACGGACTTCATGAACCGTGTTATGCTTTTGGAGGGGAGGTCCCTAATGTCAGTAGGTGTTATTGAGTACCCACCTAGATAGCGACTCCTGCTGTGAATGAACACTTCGCACTCGCAGAAGAGGTGTATGGGCGTTTCCTCTGCTTCACAGCAGAATCTGCAAATGGGTGAATCTACAAGCCCCATTCTGTGTAGATATTTGTTTAACTTGCAGTGTTCTGTTAAGGCTCGCACCAAGAGCCTAACTTTACGTAATGCAGAATCGCAGATATTCAACATGTACCCAGCATTTTGCTTTCTACACTTTTAAGCCAATAAGTTAATCCGTAAAGAGAACTATTCTCTCTGCAAATGAATCACTGCCTTCAACAAATTGCAACAGAGTTCTATTTAGCACAAATTCAAATTGACCACATCCGACTGATTCTGGATTAATTGAACGTTAAAAACGTATTGGAACAATGGCTTCATTAGTCGGTGAAGTCCAATTTGTGGCATCGAATTCCGAATGTAGCCGACATATTGTCTTTATTTAAACTGATTTAGGATGAAATTGGTGGTTGAATAAATAGAGTTAAAAGTTTTGTGGTTTGTTTAACTATACACATACAAGTCATGACTATAATCCCTTCCGGGATGAGCAGAAACTTTGCTAAAAACATCAGCTATAAGCTTAGGTATTGTTGCAAGGCTCAGATTTCATTAAAGAATGATGGGTAAATGATGTTGTGATGATGATAGTGATGGTCCTCGACCTTCTTAACTTAGCTATATAGTTTAGGTATCATTATATCAGCCGATGGACGTTCACTGCTGGGCATAGGCCTCCCCATAGGATCGCCACAACGACCGGTCCTGTACTGCCCTCATCCAACGGGTGCCCGCAGATTTTTGTCTTTTTCTTTGACTGGTCTGAATTATATTAAATTAATATTTTACATGAAATAAGACCTGTTTCCCAACTTTTAGTCAATGAGGGCCTTTTTCATACAGCAGAATTCTACGGGCCATAAACTTTAGTAGAAATTTTGTTTTTACTCGAGTTAGTCAAGCGAAAAGGCGATTAGCCTACTTCTACTAGCTAAGTAGGACCAATTTATATGATGTAGAACTAAGTTTCAGAATTATGTTCGAGTTTAACTTTCTTTGGTTGAATTAACATGAAATATTTAGGACGTGATAAGCTTGTAAAACGTTTTTGTTAACCGTTACGTAGTAGGGTAGACTACGTAACAGACTAATAGCTTAGGCTGGCTGTCCACCAGAGATATGCGATGTATCTAAGTTGTGTGCGAGGAAAAAATAACCAATCAGATCACTCTATTTTCATAGCTTAGCTTAGCGAATTTCTGGTGGACTTAAGTTTAACTCGAGCGAGAGATGCGTGCTAAGAATATGAGCTAGGGATCTGTGCTTAAGATATTAGTTAACAAAGGGATATATGTGGGCTATGGATGTGTGCTATAGATGTATGCTTCTTTTTCTATCGAGTCGATGGCATGTCGTTATAAACTTTGCCAGTCTTGTATTTTGCCACACGGATACCATTATCAGCAGCATCCATAAACTCCGTTCACGAGCAGGTATCCGGGCAGGAAGAGCAGTATACAAGATGAGCCATAATCTGAGGAGCATCAACGCATTCCTGGGACGATTGAAACGCATTCACATAAGGATGCGTGAGAGGTATGATTACGAGGAGAAAAAAGCACCTCCCACACGGTCTGCTACACAATTCAACGTCACACAGCGATACCTCGTTTCGTTTAGTTACCTACATAGGTAACTAAGCTAAGCTACGTAGCTTAGCTACGCATCTTCACATCGCTCATCTATGCCTCGCATAGCTTTGGTGAACGCGGGTACATAATTTCATAGCTTTGCTACGCATACTCGCACAGCTTAGCTACATCGCACATCTCTGGTGGACAGCAGGCCCTAGGCTTGGACGTATTGAGTGGTGTTGGAGTTGCGTTGTAGGTCTGTTATTGGGTGATCGCGTGTCGGTTGCCTGTCCATAATTTTAAAATGAAAATAAAATTGAATTGAGTGTGAAGCTGAAAATATGCTCCATATAAAGAAAGTTTTTACTACACAAAAACCTTAGTTCCTCTTTTGTGAGATTGAACCGGACATGTGTCAAAAGCGCCAGGAGAGGTGGGCAAGAATTTCCACACTCTAGGTCCTAGAAAATGGTTATGGCGTCCAGGTCGATCTATAGAAATAGTGTCCAGAGATCTGGATGCTTTCGATGACAAGTGTAGAGCTAGCCCAGGAAAGAAGAAAGTAAGCGGTAGGAGTAGTCTCCAACTCTGCCGTAAATGATCTCTGGAATTGGCTCTCTAATAGCCATGCTTTTTTCTTATTGCTGTCTCCCGTTTGCAATGGAGGGAAGTCGGATATTTCTTTTTCCTACTCCTCTTATCTTCTTTGATTACATATATTATTTAAATTATTTATAGACGGATAAGAGTCATCCCCCGGGCTCGCTGGACTTCATTGTCTAGTGTTGTGAATGGTCGCTGCTGTTGATCCTGGTTTACAGGAGTTACAGCGGTGGGAAAGTGTTGTGGGCCTGCCCAGGAAAGTGATGGTTGGAGAAGAGTCATCCAGTCGCTCTTCGCTACCTTTCCGTGGGCAAGCTGAAGGGCGTTCAACACTACGTTAGCTAGTTACGTTCCAAATCACATGCGAACAAGTTTCCAATATGGTAAAAACCATTTACTCTCTCCTCTTTTAAAAGCAATATTCATAATTTAATTTCATTAAAAGCCAATATTGTAAAAGCTTATAATATCTCTACTCCTCTTCAATCTCATATTACTCTAAAAATTAATACGATCGAGAATAACCTCCTTCTGGCGCAGTCGGGTAAAAAAAACACTAAAAGCACTTTACAGAGTAATTAAAAACTGTACCCAGTTCACATGAACGTACAGTCAGCAACGACAGAGGCTCGGTACGATCAACAAAACAGGAAACGGAAAATATACAGGGGGTGTTAACGAACGGGCCATTTCCCTTCAGGCTATTTATACTCTCAACCATTATTCCTTTTTGGGACGGTAAAAATATGACGCTACGATTCTGAAAAATAGTTGTAGCAATCAATTTTAGCATATACGAGCGTTAACCCGCGACTTCGTCCGCACAAATTATATACCAGATTTTAAGTCTATAATATATAATAAAAATAATATTTTATAATATATTATAATATTAGCATATATAGGTGTTATGGGTAACATTTGCATTACTTTGAGGTGATGAGGTTGGAGGTTTTTGAGGTTTTGGTTTGGGTGATTGTACCCATGATACTGAACCACTTTCCCTAATGAACTTTCCGAAATGTATTGGTAATTAGCAAAAAATTTCCAGACTTTTTTCTCTTTATGTTCCTTTGGGGAAATTGTTCATCCTCAACCCTTAAAGTAATTCAACTGTCTACCCTAACACCCTGTATTTACAGTTTCACCCTCATCATCATTGTCCGTATGGTTTTGGCTAAGAATAGCTTCACCCCATTTCCACCCGTGGGTGTCGTAAAAGGCGACTAAGGGATCTACCGGAGGATGGGCAGCAGCATCCTCTGAGTACACACATTCAATCCTACTGCGATCGCCAACCCGCCTACCAAGCGTGGCGATTATGGCGAATCCTCCCCTTCTGGGGGAGGCCTATGTCCAGCAGTGGACGTCTATCGGCTGATACCTGATGACCCTCATCATAATCATCTTAAATAAGAATATTCCTTAGTCGACTCGGACACCACCCATAAGCAGAGGCAAGGTGGTCTGTTATAAATTATAATGATATCAATTATATTTTTAAAAACCAGCCATGTGAGATTCAGGACTCAGGAAAATAGTGTTCCGTACTAATACCAGTTGTTAAACATGGGCCGTTGATAATAATCACTATAGTTTAACTGACACTTACTATGTCTGTGGTCACATAGTAACTGAAGATCTGACTGGTGATAATTTTTTGGGTATAGAATAAAACTATCCAAGTTAGTGCCAGCCTGATGCTTTTCCCGCACCTATTGTCATAATTTTATATTTTATATGACTATATTTTTTGAGGTGACTAAGATGTTTTCATATGTAGATCCGTTGCCTGCGCTCCAAAATGGCAACAAAAAACCAAGGTAATTGCCCGGCTTTCACATAGTCACGCGCCGTCTAGTGTACGGACTACACGTCACTGTATCGCGCCATTTTAAAGTGCAATGATGTAAGCGTATGACGCGTCTATTTGTAAAACGTCATTGGTCCCCACCAACCACCCCACAGTAGTTTTTCAGAGGTAGTTGAAAAATTTTGTAAACATTGTGAAAATTTTGTTAAAAACAATAATTTTTAGTCTTGCATTTTTAGAACCTTTCAATTGATACCCTAAAAGATAAAGAAGAGTTTTTTTATGGCCTTAATAATATAAGCCTATTACGCTTTTTTTGACTTCATTTATGATATTGTAGAAACATAGAAATAGAAATATCATTTATTTGCTTTTAAAATAGGTACCATATTATTATGTAGGTACTATTAATTTCTATATCTGTACCAAGTTTCACCTTCCTATATCTTACGGTCTCTGAGAAAAATGCCTGTGATAGACGGACGGACGGACAGACAGACACCGAGCTGATTCCATAAGTGTTCCGGTTTTCCAATTTTGGTAAGGAACACTAACGTACTATCAACAAACAACCCACATAGTTCTTTTGGTACTGTCGACAAAACAAAACGTACATGTTTTGTCCTGGTATCGGTTCTTTGTGTCAACTGTGGGAAACAGAAACAACGTGAAAAATGAAAAATGAAAATAAGGTTTGAAATTTTGAATAAAGGCAACGATTTTATTAAAATTACACCGTTGAAAAATGTTTCAGTATATTTAAAATGTAGGTATGTTTAAGAAACATGTCCCTAGTCGTGTTTGATATACATAAAAATTAATTATATACCAGTTACTAACACTTAAGGGCCTATGTCGAAAAATAATTAAAGCGAAATGGGCGTGCGATAGCTTATATTACTGCCTGATGCGAGAGAAAGACGGGACGGCGCGCGCGCCTGAAACGACGCAAGCGTAAAACAAACTTTATTTAATTATGATTGTACTATTTATGTAAGTTCAATTCTGCTTTAATCAAAATTTGTAAAATATCAATCTCCTTTTTTAAATCAAGTCTCGTGTTTCTATTATTCACCGTTTAGCAGTTCGAAGCGTTTATCGATAAAGACGGAGGCTACTTTGGCTTGTTTTTCTATCGAGAAAATGTGTCTTCATCGTGTTTTGGCTCTTATCAAAACATCAATTATATGTTCAATTTACATAAATATCCGCTAATCATACTCCTACTTCATGATATATGACGCTTTGAAGAATCCTATTTTTTTTTCACATAGCCTCTTAACCATATCAACTTTATTTAAAAGACTTCGTCCTCGTGAAATTAGAATATCGCAAAATACTTTCTCATTGCA
This sequence comes from Agonopterix arenella, assembly GCA_927399405.1. Lineage (NCBI taxonomy): Eukaryota > Metazoa > Arthropoda > Insecta > Lepidoptera > Depressariidae > Agonopterix > Agonopterix arenella. Next base: position 2,386,083 of record OV656704.1, read on the forward strand.
ACCCTAAATCTGTACTCTAAATTTCATGTTTCTACTTTCAGCGATTTAGGTTAGGTTACGGTTAGGTCACGGAAGTGTTTTATAAACATAACGAGCGTTAACCCGCGACTTCGTCCGCACAAAATATATACCAGATTTTAAGTCAGATCATAAGCTATCAAACAAAAAAAGTTTCATCAAAATCGGTTCAGTAGTTTTTGCGTGATACTCGTTCAAACAAACAAACAAACCAACACACAAACAAACAGACAGACAAAAAATCCAAAAATTGGTGAAATGGAATCAGGGACACCTAAAAACCATATCGTAACTTTTTTTTTGTTAATATCTTCAATGTACAGACAAACATCCTGTTACAGTTTTAGCATATAGATTACTTCAAATAAATTAAGATAATGATAAAATACTACTCATACTTATAACTAAGATCTATAATGTTTGCATGCTATTTTTATGGTGAAATATGTTGGACAATGCTTGTACCTACTTATGTAAGATCATAAATGTACCATATTTCAAGCAAATAAACAAATATTTTATCCAATTTTATTCTAACTGTATTCTATATCGTTATCCTAATCATCATAATACAAGTCCAGCTAGTTATCCAGTAGTTAAATGCGACTATAATTTGTGTAACAATGTCCAAAATAAATATTTATTTTATATAACTTTTATAATTTTTTTTGTGCACCTTACAAGTAAACATGCCGAAATCCTTTTAGCTTTAATTAACTAGATAACAATCGTTCTAATTAAAATAAATGGTGCTTTATACTTTTAATAATAATAGAGAGGGCAGGTGATAGCGCAACTACATCTGTTCGTTACGTCTAGCATGAGAAATACATATAAAATGAACTCTATTTTTAATACCCTTCAGATTCTTTTGATTCTTTAAAACTTTTGGGTCATAGGTAATTTTGATTTGTATTAGAATTGTAATTATAAAACAAATTGTTTATTGTGATCTTTATTCTATTTTATTCAGTTTTTTAAGGGGATGACCAGACCATAAAATTGAACAACTTTATCAAGGGAATTGAAATCACGAAAAAAACTGTTGTTCCATGTATTTGACTCAAATAGGTTTGCAGTTTTGTATGGAAGAGTAGATTTTTTTTTCGCGATTTCGATGTTGGTGCCATAGAGAATGTTGTTCAGTTTGACGGTCTGATCATTCCCTTAAAAAGTGTCAGCATATTCTTCTTTCTTATCGTGTGGGCAGAGCCTGGTGTCAGAGTTTTTTTTTCAGACCGACGTGGTTAAGAAACATATTAAGAAGGACCCTAGATGTGGAGACATTATAAGCAGTGAAAATACATTTTCGAAAATGTAATTTAAGAATCCTTAGAAATGGGCAAAAAACATCATGCCCAGGATCCCCGAAAACGGTCGGTGGCATCCAGGTGGACCCAGGAAGAAGTGGGGAAGACCTGGATAAATTTGACGACCAGTGGCCAGAGGTTGCCCAAAACAGGAACGAGTGGAAGAGCAAGAGAGAGACGTTTGCCCAGAAGTGGAATAAAGTAGGCTAATAATAAAAATTAAGGATAGTCATTTAACTTTTGGTATTTTTTAAACAAATGTCAAAAACAATTTTCATTTCAAAATATCTCGAACGTAACAATAATTTTATACATATTTCGAAACGAACTTACCAAACGACCTTTAATTTCCAACGTAGCTTAAAAGGCAAAGCCCTACTTATACAATTACTAAACCTAATCCAAATTAGTAACACTTCTCTAATTTGTCACAGTTGCAAACATTAACAAACAAAACACTCTTCCCCTTTGCTAATAAACAATGATTAGTGCCAAAATTAACTTAAGTGACAATTTGTCACTGACAGACATCTGCAGATCGAAGCAGACAAACATAACCAATTAGGTAACAAATTATTTGAAAAATAATTACTTTAAATAGAAACCCTCAATACGAATTATACTGTATATGCACAGAATAAAATAATTCTCGCCGTTTAGTAACAAAATTTGCATTAAATTATTTTTACAAAATAATACACTGAAAATGAATCACAGGCACGACCGTAATCCCTTTCGGGGAGGTAAGAATATATTTTAATGTAACTAAAACCTAGTTTTTTTAACTAAAACAACTAGTTTTTAGTAACATGTACATTTTAAGGTGATTGCAGAGGGGTCAATATTATACAAAACTTTGACGCAAGATACGCGCAGACGGTATTAATATAAGTAACTTTGTATATATGGAAAAATAGTTTAAAAAATCTAGATGCCGCGACACAAAAAACATTTGCAATTTATATAATAATAACGAAGATATAAAGCTTTGAAATTTTTCATACGAAATTTTAAAACCTTTTTATCTTCGTAATTATATTATAAATAGCAAATGTTATTTGTGACTCGGTAACTAGATTTTCTAAACTATTTTTTCATATATAAAATATTACTTTTATTAATTCCGTCTACGCCTATTGTGCGTCAAACTTTTGTATGGACTAAAGCCACCTTAATGTAACTACATTAAAATGCCGTCGAAAATGTTGCCAGATCCCTGAGTTAAGAATTATCCCAGATTGATAGCAAAATTATCGTCTTTTTATCGCATCACAAATTCCCAAAATATAGCAAGAAATTCATTAATTCTTACCTACATTACATTACCCATTTATAGGTACGAGAACGGTAAGTACGAGGTTTAGGGAAACTTTGTAAAAATTCTCGATTGTGACACAGTGAGAAAAAATTTCTATCAAATTTTTTTTCATTAGATCTTCAATTTTAGTAATGTTTGAACACAGTTTTACCCATTTATACCCATTACCTATTTATCGGAAAATATGGTTGAAAATAGTGATTAAATACACTGATTTCATTACGTAATATCGTGGAACTAGGATAATTTACTATCGCACGTCTAGCAACACTCCACCTTTTAACCGAGCAGTTGTTAAACCAAATTAAGGTCCGCCACACACAGACGGAATTGCGATCCGGAATCCTGATTCAGGATTCAGTGTTGTCAACTATGGTTACAAAAAATACTAGTGCTGTTTAAAAAATGCCTAAAATAAAAATGTATGAAACGCCAAATGAATGACAATAATTAGGTATTTATTAAAACAAAACAAACAATTTCTATACATGATAATTACTACCATGTGATGAGGTCATGACGTTACGAATGTTACGATGATGGTTTTTAAATTGTATTCCAATATTAATGCAACTATATCAAAAGACTATCGATAGTTTTAGCATTAGACGTAATCTGCATACAAAATGGCAGAAACTGTTATCACACAAGCGGTTTTTGAGCGTAGGCGATTTCGCAACTATGCCGCAACGACGTCGCAACCGCACCGTCACGATACGGTATCGTTTTATCAACGCCTACGCTCAAAAATCACTTTAAATGCAACCTAAGACATCAAAAAATCACTAGATCTAGTGAAAAGTCTCTGAAAGCGGCAACACTCCATACGGAATTTTATTCCGAATCAGGTTTATTCCGGATGTATGTGGCGCACCCTATTGAAAAAAATTCAATCATAATTTGATGAAAAGTAAGTTACTATTAGAATTCATGATATAAGAAGATCATCAAACTGCCAGGGACCAACATTGAAATCAGGAAAAAAAAAAGAGCTGTTCTTTACATTTGAGTCAAGTAGTCTTTGACATTTTCTATGGAACAGCTGATTTTTTTTTAGCGATTTTGATGTTGGCTCCATAATGAAAGTTTTTTAGTTACATGGTATGAACTTCTGAAGCATGCTGTTTGATACGTAACGCACTCTGTATACAGGGTGAAATTGCCATCATTTGCAGCCTTTTAAAACAACAGTGTACCCATCAAACTGAATAACTTTTACTATGGGGGCAAACCGATCGGAGCAAAAAAAAATCTGCTGTTCCATACTAAACTGCAGTACCTAGTCGACTCAAATGTATGCAACAGCTGATTTTTTTTGCTCCGATTTGTTTGCTCCCATAGTAAAAGTTGTTCAGTTTGATGGGTAGACTCTTAGTTAAAAAGGATGCTAATGATATCCATTTTACCCTGTAGTCGTAACTCGTTGTTTCTAAGACATGTTGATAAGTGCATGTGTATGTGTCTTAATATGAATACCGCTTTAGTGTTTTATTCAAATTCGTCTTTGACCTTTTTAGTTTTGCTACTGTTGTCAAACTGTTGTAATAAAATATAAGTCACCTATCTACATCTACTCCCATTAATTTCACTCTCATCCATTATGTTCCCCATAAAACTGTAAAAATTACACTTAACCTCAAAATACTGACCTGAAAGTACGCTGCAATAAAAATACCGCATATATTATTACAATGAATAGGGTCCACCGTTTAATTAGTTAAAACCCCATTTTTAAAAGTAAAAAAAAGTTGATTAATATGCGTCCGGATACACGCACGATGTGGACATTGTGTGGTTAAACGTGCGGTATCAGTGAAATCAGACCATTTTCAAACATATTATAAAGGGATAAGTGCTTTGTTAAGGGACTTTTTATGTAGAATTAACATTAAGTGACATATATAGGGTGACAATGGGGTCGAAAAAAGCAGTAGAATAAAAAAATGAATTTTTAAATAGTTCGTTCTGTTGTCTTTGAAAATTTTAATTTTACTTTGGTATCTTGGGACTGAATTTTTTTTACCAATCCTAGGGTTGAACAAAATAATTAAGTGAAAAACTGATGTAGTAACGTCAAAGTTAATTAAGTTAAGTATTTTTTCTAGTTATTTTTTATACAGCACTACAATACGAGTTTATTAACCTAAGTCCCATTGGGGTAGCCAGAGAGAATTAGAATTTAAAATAAGTAGATTGTTTTGGTTTATCTTTTTGTAACCAATAAGGATAAGGGTCAGGACATATTGACCGACGGCGAATGACGGCCCTCGCCGCCTTGACGGCGGAGGATGCGGACGGTGTCCCATACTAAACGTGCTTTTTTAATGGACCCGCCGTCATTCGCCATCGGTCAATGAGTCTCAACCTTAAGTTAAAAAGAACATAGAGCTGATAATGTTCTACGTACTGGAGGTGGTTGTGATAAAAAAAAACCTCACGCGCCACAGGAGGAGCGCAGGCGGGTGGAAATCTAGCGTATGATAGAATAAAGTTGAAAGTAACCAAAACGCGGTAAGAACCCGTTAAAATGTTTATTTCTAGATTAAATAATAACCGCGTAACTCTCAAAAACTGTATAAAGTTGAAAGATTCAGCGTAATGAAGATCAGAGTCACCTTCAGTACGAAATACATAATAGTTCTATGGAAAAGAAATCTTAAATTGCACCAAAAAAAAAAAGTGAACCAGCACGTGAAGTGAAGTGTCACGTGCTGGGTTTCACTTTTTAGTAACAAAAAGACTATCTTAAAACATATTCAAAAATAATTCACTACGAAACATAGAAATCAAAATTGTGTGTCCCAGAAGGCTTTTAAATTAATAATATTATTACCAATGCACTCATTTGACTTAGATTTAACAACATAAATAATTTTTGAGCAATAAAATAGGCACTGAAATTTTAAAAAAAATGGTATTTATTTGAAAATACTTATTGTACCTATGTAGGAGTATGTAAACATTTCATTTAAAAAAAATGTACATGTACATTTAAATTCATTTAATAAAAAAATGTCTTCAATAAATTTTATTCTGTTTAAAGACCGAAAAGTCCGTTTTCGAGCCCCAATCCGCCTCACAAACGATACTATGTATTTTAGCAATGTTGATAATGCAAGTGAAACTGCGCTACCAGTCGTTCCCACTTTGGTGTGAATTGACCCTAAGTCTTCGCTTTGTAAAAAATACAACGCTCACGTGAAGAAATTGGGTACATTAATTAACCACCGGAACCTATACGACGCTGGTAAATTTGTCCTATTAATAATGGAGTAGCAGCGCTTCATAAATGTTTATTAGAATTATAAAAATATAATGTGTGTTTCTTATGTAGACCGTACATTAATTCGGACGGTGACATTGGACTGTCAAAATGTTTACCCGGTCGATATGGGGTCAAACGTGTGTAAAGAAAGCGATAGAAATATAAATGGTAGATAAATGCTTGTTCCTTCTTCGTATATATTTTACGATATTGAACTTCTAACATTAATAACTGATATTGTTATACTAATTTTAGTTGATATAAACAGTCACAAATATTATTTTAAGTATGTCCTGATATTATTGTTGTATGTATATCTTATATCATTGTTCGTAACACGCTACTATGGATCTGACACAAAGTCAATCTTCTTCTTATCGTGTGGGCAGAGCCCTGGTGTCAGAGTTTTTTCAGACCGCCTTACGGCCTCTGACGTGGTTTTTATGAAACGACTACTACTACCAGAGATAGTAGCCGGGACCAACGTGCCATCTGAAGCACGGAATTATTTTTCCTTTCCGACAATCAGGTGATTCAGCCCGCAATGTCCTAACCACAAAAACGCACAAAGTGACATTTCACTAGGTGCCCCCGTAGGAATCGAACCCGTGACCTCCGTGTCAAGGGCCAATGCTCTTAACCATTAGACCACGGAGGAAGACCAATGAAAAAACAAAGTCAATGAAAGGAAATAACAAGTTTTTTTTGTTAAGTCTGGTTAAGTATAAGTACCATTCATCTTGAGAGAAAAGTACCGTGGTAATAATAATGATACGAAGAATCATCTAAAGTAATTGTTTTTTTAATAATTAATGGACTCTTTCTTATGCGTTAGCACTGCATTTCCGCCAGTGTCCGCCAATCTTAGGGATTGTTTTGAATCAAGAAAAAGAAGAGATTGATGATTGCGGAGCCTCGTGGCATGCAAAAACGCGACGCGCAAACACCACGCGAGACAAGTGCTCGTGTGCTCCTGCAACGTCATTCCAAGTTTATTGTTATTAGGAAAGTTAATAAAAAACCCCACAAAACAAAAATTAGCAATTTCATACATTTGGGTCAAGTACCTCATTACGTTTTCTATGGAACATGAAATAAATGGCCATTTCAAGAATTAGCCATTTCGCGAATTGGGTCTTTTACGTATCGGTAGCCATTTCGTGAATTAGCCATTGTGTGAATTAGCCATTTCACGAATGATTCAATAAATCGCGATTTTAAGGTATTTCCCAAATTGGTCTCATCAGGTGCTTCAGAACATCAAACTGAACAACTTTTACGAGGATAAAAGTTGTTCAGTTTGATATTCTGAAACACCCTCTAAAGTATACGTAACGCATTTATATTTACACGGTGTAAATTACACTCTGCATATTAATAATATAGATTCTTATATCAGTCAGGACCGCCAACAGTGGAGATCCATAGACTACCTGCTCCTTTGGAAAAAAGAAAGTATGCATTTATTTACCATAACGGTTTTAGTCCCACTGAGTGTGGAACCCAAATAAAATAAAAGAAAAAGCTCGGCGCCGTCAGTTGTTGGAACAATTAAACGAGTATGTTGTTATAAACTAGAACAAAAGAGATGTTAGTCACGCATGTGGCGCATGGCGGCGTATACCAGCTGCTGATTTGAGGCGCGGTCAAATTTTATAGCTTGGATTGGACTATCAAACTGAACTTTTTTCACTATGATTATTTTAATGAACAAAATGTCTGGTCTTGACAATGTAACACTATGTTATTCAATATTGTATTTGTAATTGTACTTTGTATAATTTGTTTTGTTTAAAAAATGTGTGTTGTAGAGTTTCTGGCCGTATCTTCTCTACAAAACGGAACACATTTCGGGACGGTGCGTGGCGAAGTCAGAAAACGACGTCAGAAAGCTATTTTATACTTTATTATCTATGTGATAAATTGATAATCAAAGACGACCGAAAAAAAATCTTTGGTGATATTATTTTGAATAAAAATTTTGATTTGATTCGATATGGGAGAGACACAGAAATCACAAAAAAACAAAAGTACCTATGCACATGAATAAATCATGTGATACAGAATGTATAATTAAATACGTTACATTTATCTTAGGAAGAGCTTCAGACATTAAATTGAACAACTCTTACCAAGGACCCGACATTGAAATCGCCAATCACGGAAAAAAGAAATCTGCTGTACCCCTTGGCTGTTCCATACATTTGTGTCAAATAGCCGTTGACATTTTCTATGGAACAGCAGATGTTTTTTTTTGCGCTATCAATATTGGTCCCATAATTAACGATGTTCAGGTTGCAGAGTTATTGGGGGCGGCCGAACATATTTGCCCAGGGGCGCAATATTTGTAAATACACCCACGCAAAATCTATATTTAATTCACATCTAGGCCAATAACCTGACACATTAGCAACCAAAGCAAAAAATCCTCTTAACTTAACTTAACTTAAAAATAAAATTATTTAAAAAAACTCCCTTTTCCATTTACACGAAAGTGTTTTTTCCTTCAATAAGCGGTTAGAATGTTATCGTTTGCATTACATTGCCAAATAGTCTGAAATTTTCTCTGCTACCTATTTAACTATCACGTTTTCATACGGCAAGATATAACTATAAAGTTTTATTAAGCATCGTTACACGGAATATAATGGACACAAAAATTCTTTAACTGCACCCAATGAATGTAAAAACTACGTGTTATTTTTTGTTTCAATGTTAAGTTTCTACTTAGTATGCGATAGCATTTGGATTGCAAATTTTAATCACAAAAACATTTTTCAATTAAAAGTGTATTTTTTCCATAAAATCCTTAATTGTATCTTAAAATAACATAGTAATCGTTAACAACATTGTATGAATATTTACCACATTGTTAATGGAACCTTGAAATGAATGAATTAACCTTGGAAAAAATGTCATTCGTCAATCGTAGAGTAAGATCCTGTAGCAAGTTTTCTACACCCTAGTAGGTGCATAATATTATACAGGGTGTTAGGGTAAACAAGACCGATGATAGTCCATACGGGAGCCAGTGATGCCAACTTAGCAACTTTATAGCTAGATCTAACTGCCTCCGTGGTCTAATGGTTAAGAGCATTGGCTCTCGACACGGAGGTCGTGGGTTCGATTCCCACGGGGGACGCGTAGTGATATGTCACTTTGTCCGTTTTTCCCCAGTAGCTAACCAACTGGGGAATCATTGCTGGCTGAATCACCTGATTGGCTGAAAAGAAACGTTAAGCCGTTGGGCCCGGCTACTATCTCTGGTGGTAGCAGTCGTTACATAATAAAAACCACGTCAGAGGCCGTAAGGCGGTCTGAAAAAACTCTGACACCAGGGCTCTGCCCACACGATAAGAAAGAAAAGATAGTTAGATCTAGCAATTTAATGATGTCTGGCAGCTACAAATTTGTAAATCTTGTAGCTAAACTTTTTGGCTACTTTTTCTAGCAACTATTGGGATTGAGAGTCTTTTGAAGCCAAAGCCATAAAAATGAACGAAAATAGAGCGATAAGTAAGGCCAAAGTATGAAAATAGCTAAATATTTGATTTTCTTTTACTTTTACTCCCTCGAGTAGAATATTTCACTGTCGTTCTTACTTATTTTTTGTTATGGAAGCAGTTGGAAACTTTGACATTTTGTCTTTACATCAGTCCATACGTGCAATACATAAATATTTAAATCAAAAAACAGCTGTCCCATACATAAAGCTCGAGGTTTGAAGTTTTGTATGGAACAATTGATTTTTTTAGCGATTTAGATGTTGGTGCAATAGAGAAAGTTGTTCAGGAGTGCGATTTTTGAATCTCATACGTTGAACTGAGGAGTTGAAAATGTATTGAGATACGCATCTTTCTACTGCTGATTTGACTTTCAAAAATCATACTTTTGAAAGTGAAATCAGCAGTAGAAAGATGCATATCTCCATAGTAATTTAGGCATTTACAACTGCTGAATTCAACGAATGAGATTCAAAAATCGCACTCCAGTTTGGTCTGACCATCCACTTAAAAAGTGTCAGCATATTAAGAAGGGCCCTGTAATTATGTATGAAATAATGTAATAAACGTGTCTTTTTTCCCAACAGAAAAAGAATCATTAAAAACGGTCAAGAAATGCCGAAGTTATCGCTTAACATACCTATATTATATATTTTTTATTGATAACCATCTCCTTTTGTCGATGTCGGTTAAAAACCTATTCCTGAAAATTATAATAAACGTTCTTATTAAACTAGTATAGTATGGTATAGTGTGAAAAAGAACAGGTGCGCAACGATTACTACTATAGATTTTTAAAAACCTACCTAGCAATGTGACAGGCGTAATTATTACTGTTGAATATTAACAAAGCAAGACATACCTAACATGGCATCGAAAATTTGAATTGATGAATTATTAATAAATCGAATAACAGTAATTTAGTCGTAATAATAAGTATAATGTATACGTCTCGATGGATGTTTTGTATATAAAAATGTAGAATGGCTCGAGGTTCCTTTAGATTGATTAAAATAAGTCGTGGAACGTTGATAATTACCTACTGAATGAAGTACACGCTTTTGGTTCGTTATGATTATGAGACAATAAAGAGAATTCAGAGTGCATTTTCAGCATGTGATAGAAAACACAACATGAAGTTAGATCTTTTTATTCACGCCAATGAATTGATCCTAAAGGTCTTACTCGCAGGCAGGAACAAACACTGTTTTTTAAATCAGCTTTTCACTAGGTCCTATCGTCATCATCATCATCAGCCTATAAACGGCCCACTGCAGGACACAGGCTTACCCTCAGGGAGGGTGTATGGGCATTAGTCCACCACTATAAAACTGTAACAGGAAGTTTGTCTGTACATTGAAGATATTAACAAAAAAAAAGTTACGATATGGTTTTTAGGTGTCCCTGATTCCATTTCACAAATTTTTGTATTTTTTGTCTGTCTGTTTGTTTGTGTGTTTGTTTGTGTGTTTGTTTGTTTGTTTGTTTGTTTGAACGAGTAGCACGCAAATACTACTGAACCGATTTTGATGAAACTTTTTTTGTTTGATAGCTTATGATCTGACTTAAAATCTGGTATATAATTTGTGCGGACGAAGTCGCGGGTTAACGCTCGTAATAAATAAATTTAAATATCTTCGACATTGTCACACAAATTATCTAGTCACATTTAAAGTACCAAAATCTAGCCTGGACTTGTATTATGATAACTATGCCAGAAGTTAACGAACACCTTTGATAGACTTAATTTAAATCTACTTATACAGGGTGTAAGAGACAGCAAACTGAAACGGTGAACTCAGACGATCAAACTGAGCAAATTTCACAATGAAACCTACCAAAGGAAACGTGAAAAAAAATCTGCAGTTTGATACAAAACTGTTGTACCTACTCAACTAATATGTATGAATCAACAATTTTTTGTATTCATAACAACAAATTTTATATTTAAGTCTGCTAAGTATTATTTTATTTATAGATATTTTTCTCCATGCGGCTTTTAATACTTTTTTAAAAACGGTTATTTAGCGACGGTTGTTTTTTTTATTTTTTATTACGTATGGGTTTGCTCTTGACCTCAATCTAGTCCTCAGGACGAAGATCGGTTCGAAGATGTAGCGAGCTCACCCAGAAGAAGCCTATTAATAATTTAAAAGCCTATTTGAGATGGAGAGCTTATGGCACAAAAATGCTGCAAAAATTCCTTTTTATTAATTGCCTCGTATATACGACACCTATAGGTAAAGATAAGCTGGAAACGTTGACCCATTCTAAAATAAACATTACTGGAATTATGCCTCTATTTGCCTATTCCAAGTCTATTTTATCATTTGCATAATGGCAACTCTTATCGTAACCTTTATAAATAGTATACTAGGGACATTATGATATGACCTTATATTACAGTCAACATCACATCAAGCTAGTTCAAATACAATAATTTGTAACTAGACACATTTCAAAAATCCCCGCTACGATCCTGACAGACTTCTCTCGCTTCCTCCACAATTAATCATGCCCAGTCAATTTACGGTTTGACCCGGGACTAATTATGTGTTGATGTTTTTGGTATATCATTTAATAGCCAATTTGAGCTTAAAAATATGCCATAATTAAAAAAAAACAAGTCAGCAACAGCCCTAAATTAAAAAAAACATTTATCTCTGTTTAGCCTGTCGGTAACATTTTTTTTCTCAATTTTAAGGCTTTACGTTTATACACACATCAAACACAGAGTAAATATTTTTATCTACATCAGTAATTTCTGATAAAAAACTCATTTTTTTCAATGGCTATTTCATTGCTCGAAATATAATTTATATTTTTTTATCTAATTTAAAAAAGTGCATTGGTATTATTGCCTTCCGAGACAAACAATTTTGATTTCTATGATGTAAAGCAATTTTTTTTTAATTTATTTTCAGATAGTCTTTTTTGTCACTAAATTGTTACAGTTTAAAAGTCCTATAGATAATAACTTCCCACCACTCCTAGCAAAACTCAGTAAATTGAGTGGGCTATCAGAATTCATGCAAGTTCGTCGGTTTTTGGTACATCTAGTTTTTAAACATACCAATCACCAATTAGGTCAGTGTGTCGCTATATAAGGTCTAACAAAATTAGCTGAAACTATTTTAAGGGGATGATCAGACCACCAAACTGAACAACTTTCTCTTTGGGACCATAAACGAAATCGCGAAAAAAAATCGGCTGTCTCACACATTTGAGTCTTATTATGTTTGTAGTTTTAGTATGGGACAGCTGATTTTTTTATCGTGATTTCGATATTGGTTCCATAGAGAAAGTTGTTCAGTTTGATGGTCTGATCATCCCCTTAAAATAGTTTCAGCTAATTTTGTTAGACCTTATATATATATATACATTATTTTTTACCACCTACTTTGTATATGAGTGGAAGAGGTATGATTTTACGCTAGAAATAATTGTCTAGTCAGAGCAGCAGCATAGCTGGATGAAAAAGCTTGAAATTTTTTTAATAAATCTGTCAGAATGTTTTCATTCCATAAAGTTTGTGATATGAACCTGACTAACCGTGAGTAACACTGGTTTTATTCCCTATACAGCTCGGTATAAATACTTTTTTAAACCCGTTTTGGATTTTAGAGGAACACAGTTAAATGCTCTTCATAGAAAAGTGGATATATTTTGTCAGGCTATGGTGGGATGCCAAAATGAAAGTTGTGGTATTTTTTTGTAAATTTTCCTTTCGTAACTTGTTTAAATAATAAATTATGGCCTAGACTTGTAGTTTTTACAAAAAAGTTATAAAAAAAATGAAGCTCTGAACCCCAAGTCAGAGTATACTGACTTGCCAATGATATACAATTGCGACATTTTTAACCTAACATTAAATTTCACTTCATTTTGACATTATTTTTAAATTTTATTGTTTTAGTTGAGACTGATTTTGTACAAATTTTTTGAACTACCTATTTAATACTTATTATAATAACAAAATAATTATGTAGATACCTAAATTGTTTTTATGCTATCTTGTATGGAATTTCTACATCTTGTTTAGTATATTATTATAATTTCCTGCAGCAGCCATACTATAGACTCAATTTTTAGTTATGTATACCGAATTTGCATGCCATGCTCATGGCGAAACATGCTGTACTAAATTTAAACTGTCCACCTGCACTATGTTACCATGTTTCCGCAAATAAATGATTTCTATTTCTATTTCTGATGTATTAAAATACTGATATACCCTAAGTTTTATAATTTCTTTAAAATATTCTATTGTAGGATTTTTTCAGTCTTGCCTGCGCCGACACAACTAACAACCCCTGAAGCTTGATTTACACTTCCACAAATAGGTACATTAGTGAATTAGTAGTTGAATGGCATGCTAAGTAGAAGCCATCGTTTGAATGACAGCCTAGTTTCTAACCGTCAACTGACAAAACTTCAGAAATATAAAATTTACTTAGGCGAAGTGTGGAGAGGATGGAAGGATAGGTGTCGTTGGGTCGATTCTTTCGGCACGGTCGATTCTTTCGGCGCTGACAAGTGTGCGATCACCTTTACACGCTTACTCACCAATTAACTCACTTGTACTCGTGGAAGTCTAAAGGGGGCTTAACGTGCTTTACTAAACAAGAAACATCACACACAATGTACTTATAAATTTATCCACAAACCGTAGTGCAGGAAGACTGACAGATGCGCACTGATTGCCTGAAATAATGTCATTAGGCATAAAGGCAGGTTTACACTCAGTTTCAGAAACGCTCGTTAAAGTTAATCCTCCATTAATTCTCTTGCTGTCGCTTTTTGTCTTGCTCACGTAGTAAAAGCTAGTAAGAGATTTCATGGAGGATTAACTCTAATAAGCGTTTCTGCAACTGAGTGTTAGACGATGACAATTTTGCAGCACCAATTTTTCCCTGCCAGTGTACCGCTAGCACGAAAGAAAATACGGCACGTCTATACGGTGCTAGTTTTCAGCGTCAGTTTTGTGCGCATTCGTATGGTTTGCTTGTGATACTCGCGAAAATTTGGGGCGGAGACGCGCGGCGGGCGGAGGTCATACTGGCGCCAAAAAATAGACCCGTGCTCTAATTGCGTGCTAGCGCTGGCATGCTGCAATAAATGTTTATATGGTACTTTTTTTCTTGCTAGCACTGTTGCCGGGAAATGAGCGTTTTTGTTTTCTTTTTTAATTTAAGTTCCTAAAAAACTCAACAGATGGCATGTTTATTGCTCCTGGCAGAAGTAATCAGTTTAAAATTTTCGATCAAAATGATTCGCAAATAATGAAATATTTCATCAAAAGATGCTTTGGCATCTTTTTGATCATCTTTTCCCTCTTTATTATTTTAAAGAAACCCTTTTTGAAATGTTGACCTTTATTCGCACAGACCGTAGCGCCATCTATCGATCCACTAGAAAACCAAAAGAAAAACGGTGATTGGCGCCGCAAAGTTGTCATCGTCCATAAATTTATATGTATATTGGATATAGATAGGTAAGTCGCCTTGAGTTTTAGGACGTCCTTATTATTAGCGTTGCAGCTTATTAGCACTAGGGGGAGCCACATTATGAAATTAATTGAAAAAGACGATCGGCCGACACGAGGATCGAACTATAGCTACCCGAATCGTAAACCGGTTGTCTAGACCGCTAGACCAACAGGACAGTGATTGATATGGGCGAAATCTCTCACTACTACAGCGCAGCGCGTGAGGTGTAGCGCGCTGTCACTCCGATATGAACCCTAGTTCAACACAAAGTGCTTCGAAATATAACCGATAGATGGCGGAGGCTGTCTATGGAAAATCAGCGTTCCACTTAATTTGTACTAAGATAACATAGCATGTCATCGTCTAAACCTGCCTTTAGAACCAACGAGGTTTGTTAACCGGCACCATTTATAACCGTGCGATTTTGCACGAAACGTTATCCAATTATCGATTGTGTTCAAACAGTTTCAGGTTTTGCGTTAATTTTGTGACACGTAACCACACCCTGGGCACTTTATAAAAACGGGGTCGCACTAACATAAAGATGTAAGCACAAGAACATATATATATACCACTGTTTACCTACTGCCAGCTTCGCCCCTTACCATAGAGATAGGGTGAGTTCAAAATTTGTGGGCAGCGAGTCCGTACTATAGGTACGTATACATAAGTTGTACTCTTTCTTATACAGAGTGTAAAAAATACCCTGCTGGAGCAGAGGGGTCAATTTTATACAAAACTTTGACGCACAATACGTAAATATATATATGGAAAAATAGTTTAGAAAATCTAGATGCCGCGTCACAAATAACATTTGCAATTTATAATATAATTACGAAGATATAACTTTGAAATTTTTCATACAAAATGTTAAAAGCTTTATATCTTCGTAATTATATTATAAATTGCAAATGTTATTTGTGACGCGGCAACTAGATTTTTTAAACTATTTTTCCATATATAAAATATTACTTTTATTAATTCCGTCCACGCATATTGTGCGTCAAACTTTTGTATGGACTGAAACCACCTTAAAGGGTTGCTTCAGACCATGAACCTGAACAACTTTCTCTATGGGACCAATATCGAAATCGCGATAAAAAAATCAGCTGTCCCATACAAAACTACAAACATAATAAGATTCAAATGTATGAGACAGCCGATTTTTTTTCGCGATTTCGTTTATGGTCCCAAAGAGAAAGTTGTTCAGTTTGGTGGTCTGATCATCCTCTTAAATAGTTTCAGCTAATTTTGTTAGACCTTATATAGCGACACACTGACCAAATTGGTGATTGGTATGTTTAAAAACTAGATGTACCAAAAACCGACGAACTTGCATGAATTATCATATAAGACTGTAAAAGAAGCATTGGTAGACCAAAAATGTAATGTTCAACATTAGCTTTTGTGTTTAAAAAAAAAACGATACGATATATAGAACGAATGAAGCGATGATAAGTAGGAAGCTAAAAGTCTTTTGCTGAAATACTCCCACAGTATTCTTATACTTTAGTTGCCTTGTATGATACCCACAAAAACATTGTTCGTATAATTTTTAAAATATTACGTTTAAAAATTAAAGAGCGACACGATACAAAACTTCTTCAATAACTTTCAACATTAGGAAGTTAGGACATTTTGTCGTGAATAAACAAAATAGCTGTCTTTTGTTCAACTTTGAAAATACAAACAATTTATCAAGTTTAGAAATGTACTCTCTAAGGCATTACCAGTAAGACCCTGCCTCATTTGTAACGTTTCGATCTCTCTTTTATATATAAAACTTGTGTAGGATGATTTTGTAGCGGGAAATATTGGTGTTACTGAGTTACTAAGGCTTATAGCCCAGTCATTTTACGGTTTGAGCCGGGACTAATAAGTAATTGACATTTTTTTTTGGGTATAATATTGAAGAGCCTATTTGAGCCTCGAAATGTACCAAAATTTAAAAAAAATCACGTCAGCAACAGCCTAAATTTTGCTATTATCTCTTTCTTAAAAACCTGACGGTAAAATTTTTTTTGCACATTTTTAAGGCTTTACCATTATCCATACTACAAACACGCTGTGAATATTTTTGTCTACTTAGAAGGTTTTGAAAAATACATTCGTATTTTCTAATAAATACCTCATTTTTAAAATTTCATTGCCTATTTTATCGCTCAAAAATAATTTATATTGTTAAATCTTAGTCAAATGAGTGCATTAGTATTAATATTAATAATTTAAAATCCTTCTGGGACACATAATTTCGATTTCTATGTTGCGTAGCGATTTTTTTTAAATATGCTTTAAGATAGTCCCTTAACGTGATTTGTCACTTAATGGTTCCGGTTACAGTTTAAAAGTCCAATTAGTAATTACTCCCTACTCCGCCTAACAAAACTCCGTAAAATGACTGGGCTATTAGCGTTGATAGCCCATACGGAAGAGAGCCAGCGCCTCAATCCTGAGGCCGCGGTTCGGTTCCTGGCCTGTACCACTAAGTTCTTCGGAATTCATGTACGGTTGTATTTATCATTTACTAGCTCGACGGTGAAGGAAAACATCGTGAGGAAACCCGAGAATGAAAAGAAAATACCATAAGTTCGGAGATATGCGTAAAATATTGGTGAGCTTGGGGCGAACACAAAGGACCAGCAGCGCTGGTCTCAGTGTTACAACGACCCTTGCTTAACCCAATAAGCCATAAAGCCCAATAGCCCAATAAGCGGTGCTAATAGCCCAACCACAAATAATCAAGGCTTAGGCAAGAATTAGGGCCCGGGTTTGAATCAGACCGGAAAATATCGCGAGGAAACCTGCATGCGCTAAAGAAGAAAATCTGATGCGTATGTGAAGTCTACCAATCCACATTGGGATCGCGTGGTGGACTAACGCCCAAAAATCCTACCTGAGGGTACACCTGCGCCGTGCAATGGAACGTATAAGGGATGATGATGATGAAGGCTTAGCTGTGCAATTTAGAACAGACATATCTTGTGATAACAGAACGATGGGAAGAGATGAGGTTCTCTCATCACAAAGCGAAGAAAGGTAATGGTTTCTTGGCGAACTAGCCACAACTCACCATCAGAGTTATCTCTCCATCCTAATACCTTAAATACTACAATTTTCATGCTTTAAAAGATGGCTGTCGTTTCGGTCTCGAATTACTAAAGCATAATAAAAAGTCTCAAGTCTCAAGGTTCGGTATAGAACTAATTATATACTATTAAACTGAAACTCTCTGGGTACTGGAAAATACATTTTTAATGGGATTTCCCTCAGTAATTATATAAAACTATGTATGTTGGAGCGGTTCAGAATTGCGTACGCGCGTCACACGGTGATCGGGGAAGAAGTGACGGCTGTCAGTATTGACAGCAACCAAAGGGGCAATCCATGGAGCACGCAGGGGGGTCTGCCAAAAACCACATTTCCGCTAACATTACCGAACTACTGAGAATAAACGGTGGTAATAAAGTTTCTAACCTACTCAAAAGAGAATGTAATCCCGTGCTCTGCTTATGTTACTTTTTTAATTAACTAAATATTAAAATTTAACGAATTAAAATTATATTTTATGTATTTTTATCTCTCACGTAAATCTCGAAGCATGTGCAGATGCAATTTAGACAAATGTTTGCTATGATCCATAAAAGAGCATTTTGCTGCAAAATGACTGAATTTTTAAAGAAAACTATGATTAATGTTTGGGTGTGTTGCTACTTGGAGAGGAATGAACCCGTATTTCGCCACTACGCTTATATAAGGTCTAACAAAATTAGCTGAAACTATTTTAATGGGATGATCAGACAATCAAACTGAACAACTTTCTCTATGGGACAAATAAAGAAATCGCGAAAAAAAATTCAGCTGTCTGATACATTTCAGTCGAGTTATGTTTGCAGTTTTGTATGATTTTTTTTTCGCGATTTCGTTTTTGTGTGAGAAAGTTGTTTAGTTTGATGCTCTGATCATCCCCTTAAAATAGTTTCAGTAAATTTTGTCAGACCTTATATAAAATTCTAAAGTGTCAATACTTACTTAATGTTTGCTTAAGTTTTTATTTTTTATGTTTTATCTAGTCTAAGCCGGACAGCAGTGGCAGTCGGCAACCCCGATGGCTAAACTGAGTCCTTCTCCTTTTTGTCTCCACTTTTAAAATCCATGAAAAATATTTATTACGAGCGTTAACCCGCGACTTTGTCCGCACAAATTAAGTCAGATCATTAGCTATCAAACAAAAAAAGTTTTATTAAAATCGGTTCAGTAGTTTTTGCGTGATGCTCGTTCAAACAAACAAACAAACACACAAACAAACAGACAGAAAAATCCAAAAATTGGTGATATGGAATCATAGATACCTAAAAACCATATCGTCACTTTTTTTTTATTAATATCTTCAATATACAGACAAACTTCCTGTTACAGTTTTATGATAGTATATATACAACGTGTTAATGAATTAACGCAAAACTAGAAAGAAGTTTGTTTAGAATCTAGAACAGAATCCAATTATCATGGTTTCGACATGGGTAATTTTTTTGAAAATATTAAATGATTAGTATGTAAAATTTAAAATTTACTGAACCCGATGTCAACTCACCGCACGGGCACACTCACCCTTATTACTACTAAAATAAGATTATTTAAATGCATCCATGAGTACGTTAGCGCTTTTATTCATTGCTGAAATTATAACAAATCATTTATGCCTCAAAACTTAAAAAGCGAATAACTTAAAATTTTATGTATCAAAATAATGAAATTATTGTTTCAATCTAATTATTTTGTTATAAATCAGTTGGGGTGTATGAGGTTTTGCGCTTATTCATTAACACGTTGTATATATATATATATATATATATAGATTTACCCTATGTCTGTCACACATAACACATTAACACATAAGTTGACTAATAAGACGCTATTTTCTTTTCTTTTTTTTAGTAGATTACACACCGAGGGCAGGAAAGTAAGAAAAGTCTCAGATCTCATGAAGTTGTCAACAAACATGTGATCTGGGGCTTTCTTATTTACTGCCCGAGGTTAGCATATTATTTTTTCCCCACTGAGGCGGAAAGGGGGAACTTCGTTTAGCGCAGCGGGACGAAAGTTGACGCTTTCCGCCCGGAGCGGGTGAAAAATTAAATTTTCTGTCGACAGATGACATGTTTTTTAAAAAGCTGTATTAAATCTTCTAAGTTAATTAAACAATTAACTTTAAATGTACTTTTTGTGTAACAAGTAATATTTAGAAACGACTACTTTAGTCGTATAGAGCGAAATTTATATGAAATACCTAGTAAAAACTAAAAAAAAAAATTTTTAGAAGTCCTTTCAAATCATGAAAATAAAATGAAATTGAAAACCTGCAGAATCTATAAACTTCATTATAATTAAACGTGACGTGTAAGTAAACAAATGGATATTAAATTAGTGAAACAAATAAAATATGAACAGAATAACGTGTCAAAATAATAGTTTATTCAAACAAACAAACAAATGAAAGTAATGAAAACAAATGAAAGTAATTCGTAAGTAAACAAAGCAATTTGAAGCATTCATTACGTTATGAAAAACATATTTTATTTAAGTAAATAACAAAAAGAGTTTTACTAAATTGAATATTACGTTTATCCTGGCTTAGATAGATCCATTTAGGTTTTTATAATTAGTCTGGATAAACCAGTGCATGTGTCAGGATAAACGGGGCACATACCGATTGGTTTGGTATCTCCAGAGGTGTCAGACAAGGTTGTGTAGCGTCACCGTGGCTATTCAACCTATTCATGGACAGTTGTTTGAGTGATTTGAAAGAAAGAGTGTGTGGTCTAAGGATGAATGGGTTATTAGTCAAGTGTCTGTTGTATGCCGATGACCAAGTTCTGCATGCGTCATCGGTAAATGACTTGCAGGAGATGGTAACATGTATGAATGAATCATTTAAGAAGAAGGGAATGAATGTTAATGTGAAGAAGACGAAAGTTATGGTTATCGAGCGCGATGAAACAGTGACTGAATGTAAGATTATGATAGGTGATGAAAGGCTGGAGCAAGTCAGTGAGTTTGTGTACTTGGGTTGTATGTTCACAAGAGACGGAAAGTACGACGGAGATATAGAGAGAAGAGTGAAAGCAGGAAATATGCTTAATGGAGCCTTGCACACCGTCATGAAGAATCAAAATATGTCTAAAAGGGCTCGTTTGGCGGTTCGCGACGGTGTGTTGGCACCAACTTTAATGTATGGAAGTGAGAGTTGGGTATGGCAGAAGAAGCATGAATCTAGAATAATTGCGCTCCCTCCGTAGTATGTGTGGTGTGACTTTGAATGACCGGTTACGGAATAGTGTGATTAGAGAAAGATGTGGTATGAAAGAAGATATAGTGACTAGGATTGAAAAAGGTATGTTGAGGTGGTTTGGCTATGTGGAAAGAATGAGCGAAAGTAGGTTGACGTATGAAATTTACAAGGCAAGTGTGAATGGAATGGTTGAAAGGGGTCGCCCTAGGCGTACGTATGCTGACCAAATCGGATGCGTACTGAAGAAGGGCCAAATAAAATGTACCCGGAACCGACGAGCTTGTATGAAGAAACTTATGGATGTTGAGGAAGCTAAAGATGTGTGTCAGAATCGTAGCATGTGGCGATCTGTTGTCTCTGCCTACCCCAGTAGTGGGACATAGGCGTGAGCATAAGTATATGTAATTAGTCTGGATTGTAACCAGACAATTTTTATTTTACTAAAATATTCGAAGTTTCTTCTGCGACTGCAGGCATAGAGCAAATTTTAGAGAGACTATAGAGCTATTTAGAAAAACTCAATTCACGAGTTTACTGTAAAACACTTATGAAAGGCTATAATCGCAAGGTGAACAGCCTCCTTCCTCATAGCTCTTAGCAGAGACTAAAGTACAATAGCGATATCACTCATCATAGGCCACTGCAATTGAACAAACACATGTACACACTGAAACTAAATGAAACGCCCGGCTGCAGATTTTGAAAAGAGAAGATGGAAACTTCTCTACACCTTCTATTGTGATTGCGGCCCCTGATGTAAAAACGAAGCACTCATCTAGGTAGACAAGTATTGACACCAGATGAGTTACAATCCCTCCCTGTTAAAAACCTACTACGATTCCTAACTGCAGTGTTCAATAGGGAACTATGAAAGGAAGTTCACGAAACTGATGGTTACAGTGGCACAAGTGAAAGCTTGTCAAGGCCCCCTAACTCCCAGTATATAAATCATAATAGAGATAATTGGTATGCATTCGATAATTTAACGCGTAGAGGTTTAATCGACAGTTGCAGCAAAATTTCTCAACACCTGACGACACTATACGGTCAGAAAAATATGCAAAGAAGCCTAATATATCCTTCAACTTTGAGGCGTGTATTCCCACGCTGCCTATTAAAATTACGACGAGCTCTACAGCCATACCAGTTGTGAATGGCGTGAAATGTGGATATATTGAACACCCTATATTTTAAAATAGACGCGATAGAATCCAACGAGGTCCAGATAGATAGATATAAACAAAAAATTTCTAAATATTTATAGGTTGTTGTTGTTGTTGTCCTATGGTACCCCGATGGTACAGAGGGCCCTCGTGAGACGCCGCCACCTCTCCCTGTCCTGCGCCTGGTGTTCTATGTCGCGCCAACTCCACCCGGCTGCTCGTAGCTCGGCGTCGACGGTGCGCCGCCACGAAATATTTATAGGTAATTAAAAAAAATGTTTTGTAGTCAATAACTAACTTTTGACCGCGTGGATTTCGGAGACATCATAGATTGGAAGCGCAAATAGGTCGTCAGGTAATAATTCATTTAAAAATAATTGTATACTTAGCTAGTATATATACAAGTTGAAATTGATATCATTAGCATCCTTTTAAACTAAGAGTCAGACATATGACAACCGATATTTGAGTCGAGTAGGCATTGCAATTTAGTAAGGAACAGCAGATTTTTTTTTGTTCCAATTGGTTTGCTCCCATACTAAAGGTTGTTCAGTTTGATGGGAGTCAGGAATAGTCTACTCTTAGTTTAAAAGGATGCTAATGATATCAATTTCACCCTATATATGTAAATATACAACAACATTTCCGTATAAATTTTTAGCGAAAAAAGTAATAGAGAGTTTCAACAGTTTTGTTTATTTATTGATCAACATCGAAATCAAATAATAAAGTTACCAATTTCATTAGTTCCACGTAAATATGGAAACTGAACCGTGGAAGTTTGCTACCGAATTTGACTGGATTCGAGAATATTAAATTTCATAAACAAAAGTATACTTATTCCGTTCAGTTTTGTATAGTTTAATGAACAAACAGCCAATGTTATTTTAGTTACTTTTTTAAGGGTTCCGCAGTCAAACGAGGAAACCTTAACTTATACTTTCATCCATTCTGTCAAAGTTCAAAGTCAAAATAGAACGTACCCAAAATTTTTAAAATACTGCTCTAGAAAATCGTTAAATGCTGTAAATCCAATTACACACTTTCATCTCTCACGTATCACACTAAATGAAAATTATAGTGGATCGCAATCAGTGCCAGAATAAAGCCCGGCCAAGTGCGAGGTGGCACTTGGGCAATTAGTGTTCCGTACTACCAGTTGCTTCACATAGGTCTGGTGATAACCAGTATAAAATGATACTTACTAAATATGTAGGCTCATAGTACCTGAAGACCAGTTTACACTGGTAGTAATTTTTTTGGTAAAACCATTCAAGCCATCTTTACGTTATTTCTAATGTTCATGATTTCTTTCATATATTTCATGGCTCTAGTTTTAGAAATATAAAAAAATTGAATAAAATATTTGTAGACTCGTATTTTTATAAGCTCTCATGTGATACGTCCCATCATCACCCACCCAAAATATAGAAAAAAAATTAATTTCTTTCTGATATCTGACTCGAACTAATGAATTCACAACTGAAAATTGTAAAATAAACAAAATTTTTACAAATAATTAAAACTGCCTTCAAAAAACTAAAAAGTTAAAAAATAATATAGCAGCATCATAAGAACATTAAGTAATTTGTTTTATCGAAGTCGTGTCAAGCCAAGCCAAAAAACTAATGCAAGCCCTATTGCGAATAGTACCGGATTGACAGCGACTTCGATAAAACATATTAATGTTCTGACCGAAAAAGTCATCGGCTGCAATATTATTTTGTTTTTTTGTGTTTTTTCAAACTAAGAGTCTACCTATCAAACTGAACAACTTTTACTATGGGAGCAAACAAACAAAGCAAAAAAAAATCTGCCGTCCCATACTAAACTGCATTGCCTACTCGCCTCAAATGTATGCAACAAATGGTTTTTTGCGATCGATTTGCTCCCATAGTAAAAGTTGTTCAGTTTGATGAGTAGACTCTTAGTTTTGAAAGGATGTCAATGATTTCAGTTTCATCCTGTAAATTGTTCTTTATTAAAACTGGCCAAGACCATGTCTGATACGCCCATGGAAGGGTTCCGTAGCCATATACCATAATTAAAAATATGTTACCTGATTGCATAATCGGAAAAGCAGTCAGGTAAACAAAATATTTTCAAGCAGTCGCTGCAGTCAGAACCAGCTATGAAAATTAAGCAATATTTCTTTAATATATATGATAATTCAATTCACTTAGTACATTGACACAGATGACATTGGACCGATCCCTCTCACCCTTTCGTGAGCTTTTACCTTGCAATGAGAATCCTACAGAACATGAATAGATATCCCTGCAGAACGAAAGCTCATACAGAGCTCCTACGAAGCTTCATAGAAGCGGAAGCGGCCGCTGTCCGTCCACTCACATTATAGCGCGCATTAAAGGACGTACGAACAGGTGCGCATGCGCACATACCGCAGATGAGTGTGTGCACCATGGCCGTGACGTGACAATTGACAGTGACAATTCAGAGTACATTGCTGAGAATGATAGGACACAAACGTTACCTACTGCAAGTTTAGCGTCATTAGTAACCAGCAATTTACACCCTAATATTTAAGAATGTTTTTAAAGCACTTAGCTAGTAACTTTAATGTACCTATAATCTATGTCATGCTAGGTACAATGTAAACCCCTTGCAGGTTTAAGTGCCAGAACACCGATGTTACCAATGTATTGTTTTTAAGATGAATAAAATTAATAAAAAAAAACAAAAGTCAGCAGCAACAAGTTGTATACACTTTTGTTCTACGTCGTACCTAGTACTAAAGTGTATACAACTTATTGCTGCTGACTGTACTCTGAATTGTCATTGTCAATTTGTCAATTGTCGCGTTTATTAAACAGGGCCCTGTTCGTACGTCCTCTAAGGTCCACCACACACAGATGGAATTGCGATCCGGAATTCTGATTCAGGATTCAGTGTTGTCAACTATGGTTACAAAAAATACTAGAGTGCTGTTTAAAAAATGCCTAAAATGAAAATGTATGAAACGCCAAATGAATGACAATAATTGCATTTTCAGGTATTTATTAAAACAAAACAAACAATTTCTATACATGATAATTACTATCATGTGATGAGGTCATGACGTTACGAATGTTACGATGATGGTTTGTAAATTGTATTCCAATATTAGTGCAACTATATCAAAAGACTATCGATAGTTTTAACATTAGACATAACCTGCATACAAAATGGCATGAACCATTATCACACAAGCGGTTTTTGAGCGTAGGCGATTTCGCAACTATGCCGCAACGACGTCGCAACTGCAACGTCACGATACGGTGTCGTTCCATTAACGCCTACGCTCAAAAATAACTTTAAAATATGCCAACTAAGACATCAAAAAATCACTAGATCTAGTGAAAAAGTCTCTGAAAGCGGCAACACTCCATACGGAATCTAATTCCGAATCGGACCTAACGCGCGCTATGTGTGAGATCACAGCGGGTGCTAACTTTCGTTCTGTAGGGTATTTTTTATTCATGTTCCAACAGGTTACAGCTTAATTTAGCATGTAGGTACACTATTTTCTGCTAGCGACTTCGTCGGCGTGGAATAGATTACGCCGTCCTAGTTTTACACTATTTTTTTTTGCAAACGGGTAAAATAGTATCGCAGTCTATTTAAATAAGATGCAAGTGCAATGAAACAGGGAAACTGCATCGAAATCCCTCTAATGCATAGATACAGGGCTACTTTACAGTTTTATAATAGTACGAACGTCAACCCGCGACTTCGTCCGCACAAATTATATACCAGATTTAAGTCAGATCATAAGCTATCAAACAAAAAAAGTTTCATCAAAATCGGTTCAGTAGTTTTTGCGTGATACTCGTTCAAACAAACACACAAACAAACAGACAGACAAAAATCCAAAAATTGGTGAAATGGAATCAGGGACACCTAAAAACCATATCGTAACTTTTTTTTTGTAATATCTTCAATGTACAGACAAACTTCCTGTTACAGTTTTATAATAGTACGAGCGTTAACCCGCGACTTCGTCCGCACAAATTATATACCAGATTTTAAGTCAGATCATAAGCTATCAAACAAAAAAGTTTTATTTAAAATCGGTTCAGTAGTTTTTGCGTGATACTCGTTCAAACAAACAAACAGAGAGACAAAAAATCCAAAAATTGGTGAAATGGAATCAGGGACACCTAAAAACCATATCGTAACTTTTTTTTGTTAATATCTTCAATGTACAGACAAACTTCCTGTTACAGTTTTATAATAGTATAGAAAAGGAAAGGAAGAATTTTCTTTTTAATATCATCACGCTATATTATAACTCACATTCAATTCTAATCATAAAAAATGTTAACGATAATTCTGATTGGAAAATCGCTTCACAACGTTGTCTACTTATATAGGCGTTATTACGCGTGTAATTCTACTAACAAACATTTCTGCCACTTTTTGGGGGCGAGGTAACATGAAATCCGAAACTTTGGATTTTATTCCCCATTACTTGTGGTTCTAATTTTGAATGTTAAACATCATGAGAAGTAGTCTCGTGTGAACCCCAAACGTCATAAGTTTGTACTTATTGTTTCGCAATTATAGGCTGTCTCGTTTAGTGATAAGGTATAAAATTTAATGTAAATTCTCATGATCAATTGTTTTTATACCGTGGCAGAGGGGAAATGCTACCGCAAGGCCAGTCCTTATAATAAATAGTCAAAGCTTCACAACGATGTTGGTAAGTAGGTACCCACAAAGTCATATCATTTTAAAAGTAAACAATATTATCTTACGTCGTTTAAATTCACTTCAATAGATTTTTTTGGAGTCACGTTGCAGGTTCTGACCCGAGCACTCGTCTCGCGTGGATTTCGCGCGTCGCGTTTTTGCCTGCCACGAGGCTCCGCAATCCTAAATCTCTTCTTGTTCTTGACAAAAAACAATCCCTGAGATTGGGATAGATTCTCCCATAAAAACTTGACACTGGCGGAAATGCAGTGCTAACGCATTAGCAAGAGTCCATTAATTATAAATAAAAAAAATTGATTCTTCTTTCTTATATTTCAAAAAAATTCCGTTAAAAATATTGTGTTATACGATAAAATTCCATTTCAAATCGGTGAGAAACCTTATTATAACTTTACTACAGTTCAGAAGACCTATACAGCACGAATGCATACATTTTTATTAGACAAAATTTAAGATAGCTTGCCGTAAAATTTTGTTGGAAGATGCGACGACGTTTCGAAGAATAACTTGAACTCGAGCCACTTTTTTAGATGCTGCCTTACTTGCTAATTATATGTAAAAAAACTTTTTTTTTTCAACTTTACTCTCTAATGCATACGAAGCCAAATATGGCCTCTAGACGAAAACATTTCAACCATTCAAAAATACACGCAAATACGAAGCCGTTTATGTCAGCAATAGTTTTGGACTGAATGCATATGAAGCCATATATGGTTCTGAAAATTATCTTCTGAAAATAAAGTCATAAATTTTTTTAAATATTTGTTATGGTTTTTGTACTTGATACTAAACAGATATTTAGTATCAAACATTTTTATCGCATCCTTCATAATCATAATTCATGCATTAGAGGGTTAAGTAATTGTAGTTTTTAACTAAATCTTTGCTAAGGCCGTCACTATAATCTTGCTCAGTTTTGGGACGAATAGTATATTGTTATTTTTGTTTGCATTTAAATCAATCGATCAATCAAATATTATTTATTTTACAATAAAACAAAACAGTGAAATTCAGAGAAATAAAACAAGACGCAGGAAGTAAGGCTGTGTTATCGCAAATTAGCGAGCATTTTATACTTTAGATTTATATTTTTATTATTTTCATTTTAATTTATTTATTTATAAACGGCAATTAGCAGCCCAGCCTTAACATTACTTCGTGTTCTTATTTTAAAACGACTTCATTATTATTAAGGTACATTAATATTACATTTTGATGCAAAAAACTCTATTAGAATTAAGCTCGACTTTGTACATTCATAATTATGTTGTTTTTGTGTACAATAAACAATGTAAGAACATTTTATTTCACCAATTAAAGAAATAATTCCTGAAATTAAATTCACTAGACTAGTTTCAACGTTAATAACTACAAATTGCGAACAAAAAAATCAATTGAAACAAAAAAGCACGATTCATTAAAAAATTCATAAAATAATTACCGTATCAAAAATGCCAGGCAAACTCCACACTTTGTAACACGTAACGTAACCACATAAAGTCTAAAATCGAATAAAGGATCGCTTCGCACGAGCACTCTGAACGAGGCAAACGTCACGACTGAACCATGGTTTTAACCGGTGAGTGAAGCGAGCTTTCACAAAGACTGTGAGGCACTGGATATGACTTCGTTAAATGAGAAAAGTTTTAAAGCTTTTTAGACTTTATCCTATGTTGAAATATAGAGCTCTAAGCATAACACAGCTGCTGAAATTATGCCATAGATTAATATGTATATTGGGTATAGATAGATAAGTCGCCTTGAATTTTAGAACGTCCTAATTAATAGCGTTGCCGCTTATTAGCACTAGGAGGCGCCACATTATGAAAAAAATTGAAAAGATGTTTGGCCGACACGAGGATCGAACCTTAGCTACCTGGATCGTAAGCCGGTTGTCTAGACCGCTAGGCCAACTAGACAGCGATTGATATGGGCGAAATCTCTCACTAGTACAGCGCGCAGCGCGTGAGGTGTAGTGCGATGTTACTCCGATATGAACCCTAGTTGAACACATAGTGCTTCGAAACATAACCGATAGATGGCGGAAGCTGTCTATGGAAAATCAGCGTTCCACTTAGTTTATACTAAGATAACATAGCATGAATTATGCGGTGTAATTTCTTTGGCTACTTGGCCAGGCTTGGTATATGAAAGAGCATTTCATACGTAATTTCGGGATATGCACTTAGATTTTTTGTAAAATCTAAACATTAAAAGTCAGTATAAAATCAGTTAGCTAAATATTATTAAACGACATAAATTGTAAATTATGTTTTAATCACAAACACTGTCACAGTTTTATAATTACTACTAGCGTTTGCCTGCGACTTCGTCCGCATAAGTTACATACCAAATTTTAAGTCATATCATAAGCTATCAAACAAAACAGTTTCATCAAAATCGGTTCAGTAGTTTTCGCGTGATGCTCGATCAAACAAACAAACTTTTTTTTTTAATTTAGTTGTATAATAGTATAGATCCAAAATATAAGGAAAAGTATCATTTACCTTTAAACCACATACTCTAGAGCTTTTTCAATTCGTGTACAAACAATTTAAAATATATACTATTATGTTTAGCACGTTTTTGGCCCCGACGCAAAAACGGGAGATATATAAATTGGACGCCCATGTCTGTCAGTCTTTATGCCATCGTAGCTTCCAAAGTACGGGACCGATTTCGATGCGGTTGTTTGAAATCGAAAGCAAATTTTCGCAAGTGTTTTCATGGCATAGAGGGGTCAATTTTATACAAAACTTTGACGCACAATACGCGAAGACGGTATTAATATAAGTAACTTTGTATATATGGAAAAATAGTTTAGAAAATCTAGAGATAGAAATATAATTACGAAGATATAAAGCTTTTAAAATGTTATATGAAAAATTTCAAAGCTTTATATCTTCGTAATTATTTTATAAATTGCAAATGTTATTTGTTACGCGGCAACTAGATTTTCTCAACTATCTTTCTATATATAAAATATTACTTTTATTAATTCCGTGTACGCGTATTGTGCGTCAAACTTTTGTATGGACTGAAAGCACCTTAAGCGAATTGAAAGGATTACAGCATTTACAGCCAAAAATCACACCTAAGAAGTAAAGAGTTTAAGCTCAAATGTCTAGTAACAATTCTATATCTTTTAGAATCTGATTATGACAACCATTTTGAAAGTTTGATGCTTATATTTCTGTTTGAATTCCATAATCAGTATACTATACATAATTATACAGAGTGTAAGGAAAAGTATCATTAACTTTTAAACTAAACTACATTAAAGAAAAGCCTCGAAATGTAACAAAATTTTAAAAAAATCACGTCAACAACAGTTCCAATTTTATAATTTAGCTATTATCTCGTTCTAAAAAGCCTGATGGTAACATTTTTTTTACATATATTTAAGGCTTTACCATTATCACATACTTTAAACATGGTGTAATTATTTTTGGCTATTTAGAAGGTTCTGAAAAATACATTCCTATTTTCTAATAAATAAAATGAAATAAATAAAATGAATTGAAATTTTTTATATTTCAATGCCTATTTTATTGCTCAAAAATAATTTATATTGTTAAATCTAAGTCAAATGAGTGTATTGGTATTAATTTTATTAATAAACAAGCTTTCTAGGACACACAATTTTGATTTCTGTGTTGCGTAGCGATTTTTATTTTAATATGTTTTAAGGTAGCCTTTTTGTTACTAAATGGTGCCGGTTACAAATTAAGAGTCCAATTAATAAATATTCCCTACCCCGCCTAACAAAACTCCGTAAAATGACTGGGCTACAATTCAAAGCACGCTCACTTACCGCTTCCAGTAAAACACTATTATCTATCTTATATCATTGTATCAATACCTATAATCTGTATCTGAAAATAATTGACCTAATAAAGCAGTAGCTTTTTAGATAAGAGCTAATTACGTGATAGTTAATATTATATTGTATCGAGTTTCGTAGTAAGCCGAAGAATAATGTTGGATAGGTTTTTTGTTATTTTGCCTTCCTTCGTAATCTGGGATCTACTGGTCATGTCTAGCGAAGAACTGATCACCGGTGGCACACCTTCGACACTTAGCCACAGTATAAGAAAAAGTATCTATTACTACATACAGTACGGACACTCCCTGCCTCCCACCAACTTTTTACCTCACCCCCTCTATCGCTCTCTGGTTACCCGGCAGTTACCTACGAAGAAGACTTAAGGTTCAATTTCTTTGGTTTCGCATGCGCTGACGTCATCTTGTCAATTTCAATTTTTTGTATGGGACACACCCTTCCTCCCACCAACATTCTACCTCACCCCCTCTATCGCCCTCTGGTTACCCGGCAGTTACCTACGAAGAGGACTTAAGGTTCAATTTCTTTGGTTTCGCATGTGCTGACGTCATCTTGTCAATTTAAATTTTTTGTATGTTAAACTCCCTTCCTCCCACCAACTTTTTACCTCACCCCCTCTATCGCCCTCTAGTTACCTGGCAGTTACCTAAGAAGAAGACTAGGTTCAATTTCTTTGGTTTCGCATGTGCTGACGTCAGCTTGTCAATTTAATTTTTTTGTATGTTAAACTCCCTTCCAAATACAAATACAAAAAATTTTTATTGTGACACACAGGTAAAAATATGATGTAACAATAATAAAAGTATCTCCGTGGCCTACCAATAGGCATACAAAAAAAACCACCCACCAACTTTTTACCTCACCGCCTCTATCACCCTCTAGTTACCCGGCAGTTACCTACGAAGAAGATTTAAGGTTCAATTTCTTTGGTTTCGCATGTGCAAAGTAATGCAAATGTTTACTCTAACACCCTGTATGATCTTGTAGGTACTGTAAGTATATGGAACATAATTCCCAAAATCTCGTTTTTACAATGCAAACAAGTTATCTTTTTAACCCTCATGTGATAACTAAGGTTAGCGTATGCTTAGTCGCTGTTGCGTCGCTCACAGTTGCATTGCCGGTCTCGTTGGTGAGTCCCTACATCGTCATCATCAGCCTTTATATATCCAACTGCACAGCACGAGCACAGTATAAGTAAGATTATCTACTACTAGATACAGTACGGACACTCCCTTCCTCTCACCAACTTTTTACCTCACCCCCTCTATCGCTCTCTGGTTACCCGGCAGTTACCTACGAAGAAGACTTAAGGTTCAATTTCTTTGGTTTTGCATGTGCTGACGTCATCTTGTCAATTTCAATTTTTTTTATGCAGTGTCCGGGGTGTGGTACAAGCCTACGTATAGGAAATCCCTCAGCGTGCGAATAGTGGAGGTTGCAGTGTGGTGGGCTTTATTACAAAACGACTAAACTTTCTAGTAAAATGTTCATATGGTTAATAACTAAAATTTTTTTCGTTTCTTGTCAAATCGAATAGATCCGACTGGCTTTGAGCAAAAATTTCTCGAAACGAAAATGTATGAGACAGTTTATTTTTTAATTTTAAGCTTTTTCAATGTTGGGCCTGTAGTCAACAGTTTTGATCTTCTGATCATCCCTTTTGAAATTCAATACTTCTCTAATTCATCTGATTTGATGAAGCCTTACGTTACTGATTCGGACATTTTGTAAACAGTTTGTTTTTTCGAATAAATTTATTAAATTAAGGTGGTTTCAGTCTATACAAAAGTTTGCCGCACAATACGCGTAGACAGAATTAATAAAAGTAATATTTTATATATGGAAAAATAGTTTAGAAAGTCTAGCTGCCGCGTCACAAATAACATTTGCAATTTATTATATAATTAAGAAGATATAAAGCTTTGAAATTTTTCATACTTTACTTATATTAACACCGTTTTCGCGTATTGTGTGCGTCAACGTTTTGTATAAAATTGACCCCTCTGCAATCACCTTAAAGCTCACTCCTTCATCTTACAAATAAATTACATTTTTATTCATCCTCTTTTCATCCTTTAAAACTATTTACGAGATTTACTCATAAAAATATGATTTACTCTTTCCTAGAATGTTCTCAGAAGGCAAGATTTCAACTTGACGAGAGATTTCCATGAAAATTGTTATCCAATTATTTACTTCATGGAACCGAATTCACAAGAAATGTTAATTGAAACTCAGAAACTATTTGTTGGAGCTGCAGTTACGTAAACTGCCTTGCTTATTCTGCGTTGCTTAAAACTGAGCAAAACAACATTGAGTCGTCTCTAAATGTTTGAATCGGGGTCGTTTTGAAGCCGGAATATGGTGCTTCACCTTCAAACTGAACCACTATCAGGATAAACATAATATCATCAGTTTTAACTAAACTGCCTCCGTGGTCTAATGGTTAAGAGCATTTGACACTCGACACGGAGGTCGTGGGTTCGATTCCTACGGGGGACACCTAGTGATATGTCACTTTGTGCGTTTTTCCCCAGTTGGTTAGGACATTACAGGGTGAATCACCTGATTGTCTGAAAAGAAAAATGATTCCGTGCTTCTGATGTCACGTTAAGCCGTTGGTCCCGGCTGCTATCTCTGGTGGTAGTCGTCGTTACATAAAAACCACGTCAGAGGCCGTAAGGTGGTCTGAGAAAACTCTGACACCAGGGATCTGCCCACACGATAAGAAAGAAAGAATCAGTTTCAACTTTTTGGTCGAGAAGCTATTATGGGGTAAACAGTTGAATTACTTTAAGGGGTAATTGTACCTATCATACTGATCAACTTTTCCTACAAAACCTATAAGAAATTCGCAAAAAACATTTCTACTTTTCATACAAAAAACGTTTGATCAGCTGATTGCATTTAGTATGGAAGCTTTTTTATTTTTTAGAATTTTCTATAGTTTCGTAAGGAAAGTTGATCAATGATCAGTATCATGTGTAAAATCACCCCTTAAAGTAATGCAAATGTTTACTCTAACACCCTGTATGATCTAGTAGGTACTGTAAGTATATGGAACATAATTCCCAAAATCTTGTTTTTACAATGCAAACAAATTATCTTTTTAACCCTCATGGGATAACTAAGGATAGCGCATGCTTAGTCGCTGTTGCGTCGCTCACAGTTGCATTGCCGGTCTCGTTGGAGAGTCCCTACATCGTTATCATCAGCCTATATATATCCCACTGCACAGCACAAGCACAGTATAAGTAAGAGTATCTACTACTAGATACAGTACGGACACTCCCTTCCTCCCACCAACTTTTTACCTCACCCCCTCTATCGTCCTCTGGTTACCCGGCATTTACCTACGAAGACGACTTAAGGTTCAATTTCTTTGGTTTTGCATGTGCTGACGTCATCTTGTCAATTTCAATTTTTTTTATGCAGTGTCCGGGGTGTGGCACAAGCCTACGTATAGGAAATCCCTCAGCGTGCGAATAGTGGAGGTTGCAGTGTGGTGGGCTTTATTACAAAACGACTAAACTTTCTAGTAAAATGTTCATATGGTTAATAACTAAAATTTTTTTCGTTTCTTGTCAAATCGAATAGATCCGACTGGCTTTGAGCAAAAATTTTAACAATTTCTTGCTATCGGTCTCTCCTCATCATCACAGATCTCTCTTAAAGATGACATGTCCTTAAAACATAAGCATATAGCAACTATCGCTATCCTTCCAGTGTTATTTGACATTTTTACTATTGAAAACTGTTCTATACTTTGTTTCAATCAAGCTAAGAGACTGGCCATTAAAATAGAAAACCAATAGCTGTTGAATAACAAATTGTACCTGAACGGCCCGACGATTGCGATTTGAGGAACGTTAGACATAAAGATGAAATCTATTCAGAAACACTTCACAATCAATTCCATATTTCTATTCGACATGATGTAGGAATATTACTTAAGGTGGTTTCAGTCCATACAAAAGCTTGACGCATAATACGCGTAGACGGAATTAATAAAAGTAATATTTTATATATGGAAAAATAGTTAAGAAAATCTAGTTGCCGCGTAACAAATAACATTTGCAATTTATAATATAATTACGAACATATAAAGCTTTTAAAATTTTGTATGAAAAATTTCAAAGCCTTAATCTTATCTTATCTTATATCTTCGTAATTATTTTATAAATTGCAAATGTTATTTGTTACGCGGCATTTAGATTTTTTAAACTATTTTTCCATATATACAAAGTCACTTATATTAATACCGTCTACGCGTATTGTGCGTCAAAGTTTTGTATAAAATTGACCCCTCTGCAACCGCCTTAAGGATTTAGATTTTAAATTTTAATTAAGACATCGATATTATATCGACCTAAGGTCACACCCTTTTGAACTTAGAACAGCTAATACAGTAGGTACACTGGGCAGAGTTTAGGCACTATTAGTTAAATAAAGATATTCTTAATAAGGTATAACCTATACCTACTTAGAATTTTTCTAACTACCCCTCAGGGAATTTCTACAGTCGCTAGTCGTGCATTTTATTAAATAAGTTTTTGAGGTTATTTTCTTTGGTTTAAAATAATAGTTTATGCTTCGCAAGTTTATGGAGGTGATATTGGGAATTTTCCTATATTGAAAAGGGAAGATCTATGAAGATCTTTCACTAGCTGTCGCTGTTAGTCCGTCCGTCTGTGTCTGTCTGCCGCAGCTTTAAAGGGCTGTATCTTTTGAATAACTAGTCAGTTGAAATTTTTGCAGAATATTCGTTATTATGATGGATTTGCTTACAACTAATAAAACGTATCGGGCTTACGCTTGGTAATATTATATGTTGTAAACCGGCCAAGTGAGAGTAGGACACGCGCACGGAGTTATCCGTACCCTCCGTGCACGGGTCCGACTCGGACTTGGCCTTTTTGGCCAAAGATGCATTGTCATATCTACAGGGTGTAATTGATATCATTAGCATCCTTTTAAACTATGAGTCTACCTATCGAACTGAACAGCTTTTACTATGGGAGCAAACCGATCGAAGCAAATAAGAAATCAGCTGTTCCATACTAAACTGCAATGTCGACGCGTGAGTTCGCGACTCAAATGTATGCAACAGCTAATTATT
Source organism: Agonopterix arenella (assembly GCA_927399405.1). NCBI lineage: Eukaryota > Metazoa > Arthropoda > Insecta > Lepidoptera > Depressariidae > Agonopterix > Agonopterix arenella. The sequence goes on from OV656704.1 coordinate 2,422,117, forward strand.
TTTTTGCTCCAATCTGTTTGCTCCCATCATGCACGTTTGTTTGCATCCCTGTATACAGTGAGAAAATTTAGAAAAAGGTACGCGTTCAAAGACTGTTCCTAAACAAACTTTTCCTATAAAAATATAACACAATAGTTTTATATTTAGATAACCGACCCAAATTCTAGGTTTTCTCAAACCCCAGTTATCCCTTATCTAAAACCTGAGCTGAACTTTTGGAAATATTTCATGTTTACTGACAGGCGTGCGGCAAATATCAGTTTCAGTGGGTGACGATATTTCACTGCTATTTTCGTAAGAAATAATGGTTATTTTTAGAATATTCTTGCACTCGTACTTTGCTAATGGTATGACGCTTTGCTTCTTAACATTTTTGTTTCGCATAAGGTTTGATGGGGCCAAAGGTGAAATAAAAGCTTTTCGCTTTTTTAAGGCTATTGATGGAATACCACCCGTCTTAGTGAAACGATGTTCGGCTGGATTGACAAAACCATTAGGCATAATTTTTAATATGTCTCTAAGAACCGGTCGATTTCCAGAGCTATGGAAAATTTCAAAAATAGTTCCCATACACAAAAACGGCGATAAAAAAAGGTGTGTCAAACTACAGACCGATTAGTATACTAAACTGTTTTGCGAAGGTTTTTGAAAGTTTAGTATACAAACATATATATGCACATATCAAACATGCAATCAGCCCAAAACAACATGGATTTATTAAATTCCGGTCCACAAACAGTAACCTTTTGGCGTACATGCATCATCTATGTACAACTTTTGATTCTCAGGGTCAGACTGACGCAATATACACAGACTTTGCTAAAGCATTTGACAGGGTGGACCACGAAATTCTCTGTATTAAAGCGGAAAGACTTGGCATACATGGTTCACTCTTGCGGTGGCTTAGGTCGTATCTACAGAACCGCAGTCAGCTGGTGGCGGTGGGTGGATATGAGTCGATCCCGTTTTTGGCAGAGTCAGGGGTTCCTCAGGGCTCGAATCTTGGTCCCTTATTGTTTACCATATTTATCAATGACCTCCTTGAGTCTTTTAAATGTCAGTGTCTAGCATATGCTGATGACATTAAACTTTTTCTCAGAATTGGCTCGGTGGAGGACTGTCTCATGCTTATGTATTTTTTTATTTCTAAGCAATTGCACAACATTTCTAAAAAACAAAATTGTCACATGGTAGTCCTGATAAGCTTTCAGTTAATCGAAACATTAGCTACGGATTATGTTTTACCGCCAAAAGTGACCATTTTTGACGGTTTTAAAGATAACTTACTACAAACATTGTAAAAACAAATCCGCAGTGACCCAATAAATTGAAAATCTGCAGTGACTATAATGTGGCATTCTTAGTTTTTGGAAATATTGTTTAATTGTTAAAAAAATAAAGAAAATACTATTGGGGTCAGCACAATAGACTCGGTGCAGCCTTAACTGGATAGGCCTTGGAGCGCTCCCGAGCGCGTTGCATATAAACGAAGTTTGATATCATTTTCAATACCATCAAATTGAATTCTATGATTTTCTTTAAACACGAACTAGATTAGATATGTAAACAACTTATACTATGGGATCAAGCCGCTAAGGAGCAAAAAAATAATCTGCTGTTTCATAGATTTGAGTCGAGTAGGCATTGAAGTTTAATTTATGTATCAGCAGATTTTTTTTTTGCTCCGATCGGTTACAAAAAGTTGTTTGTTCAGTTTGATGGGTAGACTCTTAGTTTGAAAGGATGCTAATGATATCAATTTCACCCTTTAGTATATTACGTTGCATGGCTAATAGGTATCCAAAATATTATATATTCGTAAAAATACATTGGGTTTCAAATGGTAAATATAAAATCGCATTAAATTAGATTAAAAAACACAAAAAAGAAAAAAAAAGAAAAAAAAAAAAAAAAAAATATATATATTATACTAAAAACAGACAAATAAATGATTAGCTCCACAAACAAACTAATAAACATACTCATTACTTTATTCTTACACCTAACTATAGTAAGTACTTACCTCGAACTTATGTTGACACATCCAGTACTGTTGAACTAAGTCTGTGTATTTTTCTACGCATCTTTTGTGCTATGATGATGTTCCTTATATTAGTAGCTTACCCGCATTTGTAATGTTAAACCTTAAAATACTCGTAGTTTTTAACACGCTCATATTTTTTACTAAATTGTAAATAGTTTTTAAGATTTTCTCATGTAAATGACATAGTCGAAATGAGAAAAATAAAGATTCTTTAAACAGAAATATAGGTAGATACTTCCTTTGTATGGAGCGCGCTAGAGGGTATATCTTCTATATGATTAAAGTACAAAAAGAAATAAGCTTATGAAAACGTTAAGCATACAAGAGCCTTGTCATATTAAACTCCAACATACAAAAAAGTAAAGTAAACTAATTTTTTATTAAATGTCAGCTGTCATGTAGATAAGTAAACATTTACTCTGGGGAGAACCCCGCATATAACGGGCATCTAAGAAAATAAAATATTATCTAAGTTTTATAGTTTTTTTTTATTTTTTTTTATTTTATTAGACACACACAACAGGAAACAATCACTGAAATAATAAAACATAAAGTGTTATGTGTTCAAATATTCAGATCACAATTACTTGCTATCATTATTACGTTCCTATTAATTACTAGTGAGTAATTAATAAGAACGCAATAATAACAACAATGTTACTTAAGGATTCTCTTAATATTATTTTTAACTACACCAATTCTGTAATTGAATATATCAAACTGTGGGTTATCGTGGGCAACATCATTAAGTAGTCTACACATTCTCACAATCGGATTATAGAACGATGTGTTATTTTTATACAGTTGCAGTGAAAATATTGGTGGATTGCGAGTAACGAAACGTATATTGAAGTTTAAAAGTGACAATTTTCAGGTACCTACATAACAATACCTAATACTTATAAAAAGTAAGTTACCTGTAGGATCCCACAGTCCCACTGCAGGGTTCAAACTTCCTCTGACGTAAGAGGGAGTGGGATCGCGCTAATTTAAAACATCGAAGTTCAATCCTTATTCAATTTCAGTACTAATCACATTGCAATCCAGTTGCTAATTGTCAATTGTCTGTCATAAGCTGTTAAATTACAAATAAACAAATAAATAAAATAAAATAATGTCCATAGTGTTGTTAAGTTTGTTATTCGCATGCGGTCCAATGATTGTTTCAGCGGAGATTTATTTAGCACGACTCACTCTCTCGCACCCCCTCTCTCGATTTCTCTCACCCTCTCTCTCTCTCTCTCTCTCTCTCACTCTCTGTCATAACATAACATACACACACCCTAACACACAAAAATATGTACTATATTTATACAGGTGATCGTTTAAGTTTAGTCAACTACAAATCTGAAATTATGGATAGTTGACGAATTACGTAACTGGCTTTAGGCGGGTTACTATCTAAAATCATAAAAACTTTTTTTTTGTTTATGTTTTTAGATTCTTTAGATTCTTTATTGTACACAAAATTATGAAAAAAAAAATGTTTTTGTTGTTGTTCTAAAATCTGTCATTTGTAGAAACTGACATTTATAGAATCTGTACTTTATAGAATCTGACATTTCCAGAATCTGTACTTTATAGAATCTGACATTTCCAGAATCTGTACTTTATAGAATCTGACATTTCCAGAATCTGTACTTTATAGAATCTGACATTTCCAGAATCTGTACTTTATAGAATCTGACATTTCCAGAATCTGTACTTTATAGAATCTGACATTTCCAGAATCTGTACTTTATAAAATCTGACATTTCCAGAATCTGTACTTTATAGAATCTGACTTTTCCGGAATCTGTCCTTCCTATACTCAGTTGACATTTTAAGAATCTGACATTTATCAACGATACCGATTCGTCCCCAGTGCTGATTGGTTTATACTTTTTTTGCCAGTTCTCGAAATAAATAGTCCTCGTGCATTTTCTACTGGTTATCTTTTCTGTGAATGCAAAAATAATAATACATGAAACCATTAAATCCATAACACATCATGAAAACCTTGAAAGGGAATCGTAAAACAGGTCCATCAAAGCGTTTTTCTTTTTAAATCGAAGCAAATTTCCCCTTCCTTTCCAATAAGTGTAATACCCCAATCTTACCTTTACCCATAATCACGTTTTAACAACGACACTTTAAGGAAAATACTTCACCGAAAAAGATGCTAATCGGGCACGTATGAGCAATATGAGAGAATGGCATTGTAAGAAAACAGAATGTATTGGCTCACGTAGAATACTTGACCAATTTGCGGAGGCGAGATAAACGTATAAATTTGAGAGACTGGGTTTTTCTTAGAGAATTTTTCCTGCAAAACTTTTCAAAGGAAAAAAGAATAGTGAATGTCGAGTTTATAGGATTTTGCGATGAGATTTGACTGTGCTCATTGCAAGTGCAAGGTTTTTGAGATAGAACAAGTTCTTTCGCCTTGGCCGCCACGTTTGGCTAAATTTTCAATACTTGAAATATATTTTGGTTATTTTCATGTTATATATGTATCGTGTGTCCTCACGTCCCTTAGATACCTACACATAGTGATTTAAGATTTTAGGACCTATCGCGCAAAAGTGTCGGTGACCTAATGAGGGATTTTCCGAAAGCCATTAAAAAAGAAAAAAAAATGTTCCAAATGGCTCGATAGATGGCGTTGACGGGAGATGGATGAGCAACTTTGCAGATAATAAAATACCCAACTTTGCAAGCAAAAAGTAAGCAGAAAAATATGAACAGATACTTTGTCCACGAATGCGTCTGATTCAGGAACATGCATTTTTTGTTTTCTTTTAGCCTTAACCGTCTTCGAGTTTGTACTCACGTCAATGTCATCTATCTGTCTGAAAACTCCTTATTGGACAAAAGCACATTTATTTATTAAACAATTACACAGCTTCACAGAGGAACTCCACATCTCCGGATAGACGCGAGTTGTGGATTAGTGCCCCGTTCGATCCTACAATTTTTCAATTCTAAAATGTAACACAAAAAGGTATCCTAGAAACAATTACAGGTTAACGTCGGAAACGGAAATAGATAATCCTTATAGTCTGGAGACATCTTAATAGGTGATTAACAGAGACAACGAGCTAAAGTTAACTTTACGGGTCCCTGAACAAAAGCTAAGACTAATGGCAGTAGAGTGTGGGTTTAATTATTGTTCCTTATAGATTGGGGTCCCTGATCTAACCGAGTAAACCTGGGGTAGAATATGGTCATCAAGTCACTAGTGGTGCTCGTAGAAGCTTCGGATGTCAGTTATTTTTTCTATGGCCACTGTTGAACATATATCATAAGAGATAAGTAGTTTTTGCAACCATCAGCAGCAAGGCGGATTCAGTGTTTATGGGGTGTAGAGCATCTCTGTAATGGGATGGATTAGGTCTGCCTGCATAACTCCAGTTGGTTTAGAAGTTACTGAGGTTTAAAGGTCAGTAAAAAATTTACGAACAGCTGTAAGGCTGATTGATTGAGTTCGCTGTGGTTTCCAAGACAGTGAAGAGTACGTTGGACTCGGTGGACTTCATAGTCTAGTGTTTTTTGTTCTTCTTCTTCTTCTTTAGTATCAGCATGAACAGTGTCGCATGACAATCACTCATGATTTAGTGTGAAGATTAGCCAGCCAGCAATGGTGGTATCGAGGCTGAATGCCCAGGGTGCGCCAGACGAACTCAGGTTTCGTCAATCGGGGAGGCTCTTTATTTTATTTATTTATTTTATTTAACACTTTATTGTACACATAACATTACAGAAAAAACAATTAAAGTAGACATGTACAAAGGGCGACTTATCTCTAAAGAGATCTCTTCCAGCAAACCCGCAACAGAGACAGTTCTGAAGTGTGAGGCAGACAAAATGTGTACAGCACAAATGATAAAAACTAGATACTTGCACCTAACTTTTATTCAGCACAAATAAACGATTATCTACTACATTTATTTTCATAAAAATTTCCAGAATAACATTACGAATATTTCGTTGAACACTTTCCCGTACCATAGAAATTTTATACGTTTTCATTTGGGCGACAAAATGTGCCTATTTACTTGTGAGCATCTGGTCCGGTCAGTCGGACAATCAATTTGGGTTAAAGAAATATTTTGTTACAAGCATTTGCCCGCGGATTTTCCTTCGTATCCCTGCGTAAACCAGATTAAATGTTGGGATCAAACGAGTCATGTTAATTCATACTGTTTATGAGTGTACCACGTTTATAAAGCTGTAATAATTTAAACGGAGTCACGTTGCAGGTTCTGACCCGAGCACTCGTCTCGCGTGGATTTCGCGCGTCGCGTTTTTGCCTGCCACGAGGCTCCGCAATCCTCAATCTCTTCTTGTTTTTGGCCAAAAACAATCCCTGAGATTGGGATAGATTCTCCCATAAACGCTTGACACTGGCGGAAATGCAGTGCTAGCGCACAAGCAAGAGTCCATTAATTATAAATAAAAAAAAAATTTAACATCTTGTTCCTAGTAACATGTCATTGCCTTGTTGTGCTATTGCTATTTAAATTAAAGAAATTTATTAGATTTGGTAGTTTGTAAAACACAAGTAAATGTCGCTCACGGTTCGTTAAGACGCAAGAGATTGGATATAAGATTTTAGGACCTATTTTTTATGATTTTGTATTTATGATTCTGAAAATGATATTACCTGCATAGAATATAAAATAAATACAAAATTGTATGTACCTAATTATATTATGAAAGCTAATCACGTTATCGCGAGGTTTGTTCATAACCTAATGTCTTATTGCAACTTAAGAAAGATCTTTGATTTTACCTGTCGGTAAGGGCATAATCAAGTAACAAACAATCCAAAACACAGTTTCATAAACTATATTAAGCATAGTGTGAGAAATATTCCATCCAGCGATGGTTCAAAGGATTTTGTCAAGCGAATCTTGGAAATATCACCACGGATTGCTATATTTTCCTGTAAGGGCTTGGTTATAGTAGGTGTTCTACATTTTTAGTAATACTTAAATAATTTTTTTTGGCCATAATTCAAGTTTATCATTGTAAATTTGGTCGTGAGAAAATCTTTCGAACTCCATGGAGAAAACCTTTGCATAAATAGAAAAACAAGCCTCCTCTTTCTAATGCTAACTCTACGCTGGAAACGGAAACGGAATACTTTTCTGAAATAAATGTATTTTTTTTCTTCATTACCAGTTATTTTAAGCTTACAATGTACATCACAAGTCAACAAGTGACGACACCCGTGTTAATGAAATCGAAATAATTTTATTATAATTAAAATATCTATATCCTTTCGTTTTAAAATATTTGAAATAGAAAACATAGTTATATCCAAGCTCGCTTCGTCTGGCGACCACAGGAAGTCGGATATTTTTCTAACCTGTTAGCAATGTACATAACATGGTGAATATATAAACTCTAAATCTAGATCCTATATTTATGTAAGTAGGTATAGTGTAAATTTTTTTTTATTAATGTTTTCGTTTCAGCCCTCCAAAAAAACTTCACATATCGAATAATTGTTTCTTGTGCTCCCAAATCTAAACGTAGCCTAATATTTTAGACCGGAAATTGAATGTAGAGTCTGTGGCAACAGAAAACGTACTAAATTTCATGGAGCATAGGATCTATTTTAAGGTGACATTAACATCACTGGACTGTCTGAATCAGTGACTTTTACCAATATTTTGGTGTAAATAGGATTGGTGAACTTAAGAGACCGTAATATCCGGCTACGGTTCAAGCCGAACAAAGAGAGATCTAATTTGGTTACACACACACAACACACAGATATACCATAGACACAACAAACAAAAAAAGTTTCAACGAAATCAGTTCAGTAGTTTTTGCGTGATGCTCGTTCAAATAAACAAACATACAAACAAACAAACAGACAAAAAATCCAAAAATTGATGATATGGAATCTGGGATACCTAAAAACCATATCGTAACTTTTTTTTTGTTAATATCTTTAATGTACAGACAAACTTCCTGTTACAGTTTTATAATAGTGTTACTCTCCCCTCTTACTTTTCTAGAACATTTCTCACAACATTAAAATCTAGAATTATTTTCGTCGAGTTTCGAACCATCGACCTCCGGCATGGGAGTCCATGCCTCGACCGCTGAGCTACGAAGCTTGTTGAACAACCAGCCGAATTTTTGAATGCCTTTCTATATCTGTCATTTCGCAACATCCGTGTCAATAGTTTAGATAGAATCGGTATCAAATCGACATAGTGCATATCGTTACAAAAATACAAATAAACATTTAAGGGGGTGGTTAAGACCACCAAACTGAACAACTTTCACTATGGGACCAATATCGAAATCGCGAAAAAAAAAATCGTATGTTCCATCATCATCATATCAGCCGATAGACGTCCATAGGCCTCCCCCAAAATGAAGATGCGATGCGTTTGCGATATTCCATACTAAACTACAGATTTACTCGAGCTAAATGTATGGGACAAAAGATTTTTTTTCGCAATTTCGATGTTGGTCCCATAGTGAAAGTTGTTCAGTTTGTTGGTCTAAGCGTTGGTTGGTAAGCCAACCCCTTAAAAGTTTTCAATTTTTATTTTAACTTCTGTAACACCCTGTATAGTCGTTGCATTTTTTGTATTTCTTAGCAATTAAACAACAATCAATTCATTAATTTTTTCATTTTTCAATCTTTAATTTGATTCGAAATAGCACAACATGGCTGAACAACAACATTTCCAAAAAACAAGAATGTCACATTTGTAGTCATTGCCGATTTTCAATTTATCGGGTCACTGCGGATTTGTTTTTATAATGTTTGTAGTTATTTAGTTATACAAATACTTATCCACACACTCATGCACTCACCCACACACACACACACATACACACACACCCACACACCCCTACATAAGCACAGCATCATCATCATCATCTCACGCACATACTAATTTTATTAAATACGAGCGTTAACCCGCGACTTCGTCCGCACAAATTATATACCAGATTTTAAGTCAGATAATAAGCTATCAAACAAAAAAAGTTTCATCAAAATCGGTTCAGTAGTTTTTGCGTGATACTCGTTCAAACAAACAAACAAACACCCAAACAAACAAACAAACACACAAACAAACAGACAGACAAAAAATCCAAAAATTGGTGAAATGGAATCAGGGACACCTAAAAACCATATCGTAACTTTTTTTATGTTAATATCTTCAATGTACAGACAAACTTCCTGTTACAGTTTTATAATATTAAATATATGTTTTAGCATTAATTTTATTGCTTTAACTATCTTGTTTGATTCCCGCGATACAGGCGTTGCCTTAGTGTAGAGGTCTAAGTAACAATATGAAATGTATCTTTGGCTGGCAAATAAATAGTACTATTACTATATTACTATTTGCTACTAGTAGGCCACTTTTGGCGGTTTTATCGATAATAGCTACAAGCATAAAAAATAATAATCCGTAATGTTTCGATAAATTGAAAGCCAAACAGGACTACAATGTGACATTCTTTTTTTTTTTGGAAATGTTGTTTACTTATAAAATAAATATTTAGCATAGCATATGCTCACGACTATATTCCCCGAGGGGGTAGTCAGAGATATTCTGAAACTTCAGAACATCCACGTTTCACTAGTACCTAGTACCGAAACTCTGTCCAGTGTGACGGGGAGTGAGCCCGTCGCCACTTGTAATGGACAGTAGGTACAATACATGCCTCGAAATTGAAGCATGCAGGTTTCCTCACGATGTTTTCTTTGAGAAAAGCCAATGGTGTTACAAATCGTACATAAATTCCGAAAATCTCATTGGTACGAATCGGCCCGGACGGGGATCGAACCATCGCCTCCTGCACGGCAGGCAAGATTACTCGCCACCACCACGGCTTTAAAATAAATATTTATTATTTTCATAAAAATTAAGCTAGATCCTATTTTCAGTAAAGTAAAGTAAAGTAAAGTAAAATCATTTATTTGCCATAATAATTTTTACACAACTTTTTAGATCTTAATCTAGGTGTCCAGTAGATTTATCTTGTCTGTGTACAGACGTGCAAATATTAAAACAATAAACGCAAACAATAGGAATATAACCAATTAAGTAACAACAATTTTATAAATAATTATAAATTAATGTCTTGAATAGAATAGTCATCATAATAAAATTAATGTCAATTAAATTGTAATTGTAAATATGTCATAAAATCAATATATTCTCTAACACTATAAAAACAATGTCCTTGTAACCAGCTTGTCAGTTCTAGCTTAAATCTATTCTTATTTTCAATACATTTAATGTTAATAACTTTATACACATATTATATACATTTCGCTTATATATGTCAGAGTGGCAAGGTGGTTGATACATGGTATTTAAGTACTTGGTTCTTCTTTGTCTTTGATTGACTTCGTTATTCATTTTGAAGTATTCAGGATAAGATCTAGCGAAAAAACAGATGTCTCTTATGTACATACATGCTACAGGCAATATGTTCAATTTGTTGAATAGAGGCTTACAATGATCTAAGAAACGAGATTTACATATTATTCTGACACATTTTTTTTTGTAGGATCAATACTTTATTTATTTCGACAGAGTTTCCCCACAGTATAAGGCCGTAGCTGAGTATTGACGAAATAAAACCGTGATATGCTGTCAGGGCTGCCTCAATTGATACAGTGTATGCTAACCGTCTTAGTGCAAAAACAAATCTACCTAATCTATTACAAACATTTTCAATATGGGCCTTCCAATTAAGATGCTTATCTATATATATACCAAGAAATTTATGATTGTCAACTACATTTACAATATTTGAGTTTCGCTCGATTTTAATAGATAGTGGTACAGCTTGATGAGGATAAAATTGCATGGCTTTAGTTTTAGTTACATTTATCTTCAAGTTGTTCAACTCCAGCCAGTTTATTATATCACTAAATGCTTCATTTATCGAGGTTTCGAAAGTGTTTCTATTTGTGCATTTTATCACTAATGTAGTATCATCAGCGAATAAGATACATTTATGCGCTGTGGCAGTAGGTAGGTCGTTTATAAATAGTAAAAAGAGCAACGGACCCAATATGCTTCCTTGGGGCACACCGGTGTTTTTGACTCAATATTGGGATCTAAACTTGTGTTTTAGGAGGTTTACCTTATCGGTTTTAATTAATTTTAATATCTCTGTGCACTGTTTCCTATTTGATAAATAACTTTTAAGCCAGTCATATGCTTTTCCTCTTATGCCATATGATTCAATTTTACATAAAAGTTTGTTGTGGTCTACGAAGTCAAATGCTTTCCTCATATCTTAAAATATCGACAGAATAGGTATCTTATTATTCAGACTTTCAGTTATGATTTTTACCAAATTAAAGCATGCTAGAGAGGTTGAACTTCCTTTGCGGAAACCAAATTGTTCAGCCCGTAGTATATTATATTTATTCAAAAAGTCTGTTAATCTATTGTGCATTGTTTTTCTAGTATTTTTGACAAGATTGGTATTAAACTTATTGGTATATAGTTATTTATATCAGTTTTATCTCCAGATTTGAACAAAGGCTTGACTACTGACAGTTTCAGTTTCTCGGGGAATATACCCTCAGTAAAAGATACATTTATAATATTCGCGAGTGGCTTGCTGATATATTTTGCACATGCTTAATAATTTTAGTCAACAAGTCATCATATCCACAAGAATTTGTATTCTTTAACGATACTATGATTTTGTAAATTTCTATTTCATTAACAGGTGTAAGAAACATAGTGTGAAAATTGTTAGTATTTAATTTAAATTCGTTTTGCAAAATTTTTCAATACAATTAAAGTCAAAACATTTTTAAAACAAGATGAAGATTAATTTTTGTCCCTATGGTTTGTGAGATTTTTGTTAAAATATACAGTTTCAATGTTATGATTAACTTCCTACTAATATTATAAATGCGAAAGTTTGTGAATGTGGATGTATGTTTGTTACTCTTTCACGCAAAAACTACTGAACGGATTCCGATGTTATTTGGCATAAAGATAGACTATGGCCTAGTTTAACACATAGGGTAACGCATACGAAGTTGCGGGCAACAGCTAGTTACCTATAGTTTCGAAATCATCTATAAAAAAATTCGTTGACTTTAATGGGTCGTTGACGTTTATTCAGGGTCCTTCTTAATATGCTGACACTTTTTAAGTGGATGATCAGACCATCAAACTGACTACTTTCTCTATAAGAACAACATCGAAATCGCAAAAAAATATCAGCTCGTCCAAACAAAAATGCAAACCTTCTCGAGCCAAATGTATGGGACAGCAGATTTCTTTTTTGCGAATTCGATTTTGGTCCCATACAGAAAGTTGTTCAGATTGATGGTCTGATCATCCCCTTAAAAAAGTGTCAGTATATTATTAAGAAAGACCTACATGGAACGTTAACGTTTGTATCCTCTCAAATTAAGTATTACGTTACATTTGCATCCATCATTTACTATCAAAACCATACTTTTAAACTAACCGAACAAAATATCGGTACAGTGAAAGGCTTAGCACGGCTCCATTAATATTCGTTACATAGCAGTGGAATGAGAACGCTTACTTCCTGATTTTCAAGCGTTGCTACATTGTATTCTTCTAACAATATTCTTTTAAAGCTGCCATTCATGGTTCGGTTCAGATAAAGACCCGCTTTTTATTTTAACATTTAATCATAATTTCAACAAGTGGAGGAAACGGAAAAGCGTTTTTGAGTTCACTTCCGCGGTTCACTTGTTGTTGCTCATAGTAGGGTAACTGTCTCCGTGGTCTAGTGGTTAAGAGCATTGGCTCTCGACACGGAGGTCGTGGGTTCGATTCCCACGGGAGACACCTAGTGATATGTCACTTTGTGCGTTTTTCCCTAGTTGGTTAGGACATTGCAGGCTGAATCACCTGATTGTCTGAAAAGAAAAATGATTCCGTGCTTCGGAAGGCACGTTAAGCCGTTGGTCCCGGCTATTATCTCTGGTGGTATTAGTCGTTACATAAGTCAACTGTCTCATACATTTGAGTCGAGTAGGTAGTATTATGTTTAGTATGATGCAGCAGCTGATTTTTTGCTCTGACAGGTTTTCCCATAGTCTAAGTCGTTCGGTTTCATGGGTAGAGGTTTAAAGCTTAATGATATTTTTCCCTAAACCATGTATTCTTTTTTTTTTTTATCGGGCATAGTCCCACCACACATTCCCACCGCTGTAACTCCTGTAAGCCAGGATCAACAGCGGCGACCATTCACAACACTGGACAATGAAGTCCAGCGAGCCCAGGGTATGACTCTAATCTGTCTTGGAACCCGCAATGAATTAATCAAAGAAGATAGGAAGAGTAGGGAAACGAAATATCCGTTTGCCATGCGACTTACCATGTATAGTCTATCAAATATTAATTTCATGCTTCAAATACATTAAAAAGAAGTAAAATCAAACAGAAAACGTCCATGAACAGCGAACTTTTAGCTATCCAGTTCCGTTTCAAAATAATGAAGGTGCCCCAGACAAACAGTTTCCTTATAAACAGTGAGACAGATATCGCCGAGAGAAAAAAAGGTATTCTTACCTCTTTCCCATCTCGTCTGGTTGGTCTCTAAGGGCCTTAAGAAGTATTGTTCGTTTGAGACTTAGGCTATTTTTAAATTATCATTTTTAAAATTGAAAAGCAATTTTCTAGTCTTTTCATTGTTGGGGATTTTGCTAGAGAGCAGTATTGTGAAGGTTTATAGTGTTGTTGAGAAATGATTGTTCAATTATTTAGTGACAGGTGCATGCGACTTCGTAGGTGCACAAATGCTATTTCATAATTTAACACATTTCGATTCGAATAGGCACGGAATTGTCGAAAATACTATTTTATGGATTACATTTTGTATTTGAATCAATGACATTCTATAGGTACAAGATTTGAATTAATAATGTGAATACAGACCAGATACAGCAATCTATATATAATTTTTTTTTATTTATTTACTGGCCCGGTTACCAAGACCTTTAGGCCAAATTTTCCAGAAAAACAATTTTTTTTACTTTAATGTTTTTTTTTAATTATTTATAATTAATGGACTCTCGCTTGTGCGTTAGCACTGCATTTCCGCCAGTGTCAAGTGTTTATGGGAGAATCTACCCAATCTCAGGGATTGTTTTTGGACAAGAACAAGAAGAGATTGAGGATTGCGGAGCCTCGTGGCAGGCAAAAACGCGACGCGCGAAATCCACGCGAGACGAGTGCTCGGGTCAGAACCTGCAACGTGACTCTACTTTAATGTTGCTAGATTTGAGTGAATCAATTACGATAAAATTAAAACTAAAGTTATATGGCTCCAATCCTTACGTAGTTTTAAGCAATGCGTACACTTATTTTTGGATTTATATGTGGATGAATTTTGATGGCATACATTTTTATTTTTGTGTAGGTATATTCAATTCAATAAAATTAAAATAATTTATTTGAGACATGGTGTGATACAGAACAGAAAAAACAGATCAAAATTAAATCTTTCTACTTCACAAAAATGAGCAGTATTTCTGATTTTTTATCCAAACAGTTTTAAAATAAAAAAATATAATAAAAGGAACTATTTTTACCATTTTACCAACCATTCGTATTTCACGTTCGGGAACGAAAAAACAAACAAGAATTTTCATTTTCCGCAAAAGAAGCTTAATAAAAAGCTGTTTTTACTATCCCACTTCCAAAGTATGGATTTCACCCCAGAATCCTTTCAGCATGAAAAACTACGAGTATTACAGATTTACCTGGAAATTGCCTGGATCAATACCTATTATACTGATGCCAGTTTTAAAATACCTCTCCTTCGTTATTTGCTGTGCAAGTTTTGATAGATTTATTTAAGTTTCCTTAGAGAAGAAGGGGTCCAGTTATAATGGATAGTGATGGTAAATCTTTTGGAATGGCAGAGGGTTATGATATTTGGTACCATATATTTGACACCCTTCTAAAAATATAAGACATTGCACTTTTTGAGAGTTGAAAAATCTGATCATGACTCTTATTAAGATGTTGTTAAGAGTGGTAGGTATTTGTTTGAATCTATTCATAATCTGTGACATCGTAATTCTTAAAACAATGTGAACCAATCTCGATGCTGATATATTATGTTCTACATATTACTTATGTTATATTGTGGACTCAATTTTTATGATAAGACCTACATGTATACTAGTGTGCTGACGATAAATGATTTCTGATTCTGATTCCAAAGCTATATTTGGCGTGATATCTCTTAGCTATATTTAAAGAAAATATTTTGATTTTATTTATTCTTGGAAAGATTGACCATTGATTTTATAGTAAACACATCCTTAAGGTGGTTGCAGAGGGGTCAATTTTATACAAAACTTTGACGCACATTACGCGTAGACGGTATTAATATAAGTTACTTTGTATATATGGAAGAATAGTTTAGGAAATCTAGATGCCGCGTCACAAATAACATTTGCAATTTATTAAATAATTACGAAGATATAAAGCTTTGAAATTTTTCATACAAAATTTTAAAAGCTTTATATCTTCAATCAATCAATCAATCAATTATACTTTATTTGACACCAAAAAAACAGAGTATACAGAGAGCAAACAATCAGGAAATACAAAAGGCACAAAAACAGGCGGTCTTATCGCTAAAAAGCGATTTCTTCCAGACAACCTTAGGGTAGAGGAAATAGTGAAAGAAGATTGGTAGGCGGTGTAGATCATAATAACACAATATAGATAACATACACAAATAATGTTATACAAATACAAACATACTGTAATATAAAAATATATATATATAATATAAATACCTATAACAAATACATATCACACATAAAAGAGTACTAAAACAACAATTATTTATCAAAGAGAGAAAAACATGAACCAGAGAGGTGACCATTCAGGATAGGTAGTCAGTGCTCGAGGAAATGAGCTATCTTCGTAGTTATATTATAAATTGCAAATGTTATTTGTGAAGCGGCAACTACATTTTCTAAACTATTTTTCAATATATAAAATATTACTTTTAACAATTCCGTCTAGGCGTATTGTGCGTGAAACCTTAACATTTAAATCCCTGATTTTAAATCACACATTTGTTATTGTTTCTGATTCTGTTAGTTCGAGCATCTCGCATTAGCTACTGGACCGATTTTGATAAAACTTTTTGTGTTTAGAAGCTATGACAGGAGCCGGAGCAACCAAGTCCCGAGCAAAAGCTGGTAAATTTAGAATTTAAAAATCTATCCTAGATTCCTGAATATGCCAAAAGTGAACTACTAATGATTTTTGACCACCCCAAAACACCTGTCCTGCCTTTTCGCCACTTCTTCTAATATTAACCCCAAGTCCACTTGAATATTGTTTTTATAACAATGTGTCCGGTCACACAATGGCACGTGTGGAGTCCATTGACCCTTCCCAGCACTCTGTGATGTCTGTGCCCGTAATCTGGATTTATTCCTTGTAAAGAGTTGCAAGGAACGACACAATCGTTTAAAAGATACGACAGTAGCGAGTCCAGGACTGTGCTAAGTACATGAAATAACACATACATGCATTAACAAGGAGAAAAATAGTTGCTGCTTTTACAAGTATTTTAGGAAAACGTTGTCTAGTAAACTTTGACTACTTATATGAGGACTAGTTACGCGTGATATTCTACTAACAAACATTTCTGCCACTTTTTGTGGGGGGCCAGGTAACATGAAATCCGCAACTTTGGATTTTATTCCTTATAACTTTAGATTCTAATTTTAAATGATAACAATCATGAAAAGTAGTCTCATGTGAACCCCAAACGTTCTAAGTTCGAAGTTATTGTTTCGCAATTATATGCTTTCTCGTTTAGTGATAAGGTGTAAAATTGAATGTAAATGCACATGATCAATTGTTCTTATACCGTGGCAGAGGGGAAATTCTACCGCAAGGCTAGTCCTTATAATAAATAGTCAGAGCTAGTAAACCACCCTGATTTTGGTAGGAATATTTAACTTAA
Source organism: Agonopterix arenella (assembly GCA_927399405.1). Lineage (NCBI taxonomy): Eukaryota > Metazoa > Arthropoda > Insecta > Lepidoptera > Depressariidae > Agonopterix > Agonopterix arenella. The sequence continues at coordinate 2,439,140 of OV656704.1, forward strand.
ATAAAGACTTCGAATTTTAGCTTACGTTACGGTACAAATCTTTTTATTACTTACCACATTTGTGCTATTTTTGAATACCACACAAAATCGGTATTGTCAAAAAAGTAAGTAGATATAATATAATTTATATAGGATGTAACAAAACACTATACCAAGTAATATTAAAAAGGCCGGTTAAGATTATAAAACTGAAAAACTTTTACTTTGAACCAACATACAGAAAAAATTAAAAATATCTCCTGTTTCAAATCTCAATACATGAGGTGTTCATCTCTAAGTGGTTCTGCATTAAGTTAAGTACTCTATATAATTGTAAATTGAACCCATGTATCATTGTAACAGCTGTTGATGAACCTGATTCATCTCTCGCCCTCATCTCAATAACATTTTCTTCCCGCTTTCAAAAACCAACAAGCATCAACAATACTCTGTCTCAACGCTAACTAGACTGGTTAGTCAAAAATAGGGTTGTCACTTCTAACCAATACTTTTTTTCACCCTTTTTCATATACGGTCCTTCTTAATTTGCTGACACTTTTTAAGGGGAAAATCAGACCGTCAAACTGAACAACTTTTTCTATGGCACCACCATCGAAATCGCGAAAAAAAATCAGCTCTTCCATACAAAACTGCAAACCTACTCGACCAAATGCATGGGACAACTGTTTTTTTTTTTGCGATTTCGATGTTGGTCCCATAGAGAAAGTTGTTCAGTTTGATGGTCTGAAAAAGTGTCAGCATATTAAGAAGGACCCTGTATAAACATTATTCACAACTTGACTATATCTTTTTTGTAGTTTTGAAAGCGATATCACAGATTAAATAATAAGTACTGGTCTAAAATATACTGTAGAAAAAAAAAATTATGAATTTAAATTATTCTGCTACATTTGAAATGAGTCGACAAATTATCAGTCCAAAACAACTTTTACTATGAGACCAAACCTGAAATTGCAAAACCAGCAATCAATTGGTCTGAACCCTAAAAATGTGTCGACTCATTTCAATTACACCCTGTAGATGAAGCATATTAATCTTAAAAAATAATTTACCTTCATGGATACCGCTTTAGCGTTTCTAGATTTCAGTATGCAGGAATATTATTCCCTCTGATATAGGTCCAGGAAATTAGAACGCAAAATTGTTTCTTGTACTAAAATCGAACCGAACTCAAGAACGGTACAAAAGTACCTAGTGGGTAGACTTAGGAAAGTTTCTTTAGAAATGAAAAATCCTTTTTTTTAATGCTATTTTCCTATAGGTTCTTTGAGGAATGTTGTTCAGTAACTATCACCCTTTACAGTAATGTAACCAATGATATTTTACAATACAAAATGGCGAATAAAATTGTGCCGCACCACAGCCATGCCGTCTCGTTCGTAGCATTGCTTGACGCAGATTATTGATAGAACACCCAATTTTTTTTGTTTTTGATGATCCGGTTGGTGTAATGGTTACCACGCCGGACTGCCAAACCAGGGTTCTGGTTCGAATCCCGGTACGGTCATGGATATTTATATGTTTGTGCCGGTTTCCATATAAAAAGCCTATAGTGCTTACTTGGGATCATTACAATGTATGTGCCTGTAAGCGTCATTTATTTATTCTTCAATTTGCGCGCGCTAGTTACAGTTATGCTTGTTTTTGGTATCATAGAACGCAACTGTCTTACATCCTGTATAATAAACATGAAAACGTAAAAAAATATTACTCTCATTCGATAACACTCATATCCGTATTTTGCAAATGATTTTTTTCGCATTTGCTAATAATGTAGGTACGCCCCTTGGCACAACCCTAATGTGAAATATCGACAGGTGCATGTGATAGCCCATCGCCATTCGCTTTATTTATTGGGCCCTTCCGATGCCGGGAGGAAAAAAGACACGTTGATATGGGAACTTTTTGCGCTCCAATTATCTCTTCACGCGCCATACTGGGCTCGTTTAAATTTAGAATGGCGCTCGTGTTTTGTTTTCTATACGTCGAACGACCGGTTTTTCAGAAAAAAAGTGGTTGATTACGTTAACAAATTGTTTATATGTTTGTTTTGTTGTGCGTTCTTTGTTTTCCTTCACTGAAAAACCAGGGTTGTGTGACGGAAGGAAATAATAATTATTTAAAAACTATAAAGGTGAGGCTATATTAATGTTCTTTTTATTAAATAGCCCAGTCATTTTACGGAGTTTTGTTAGGCGGGGTAAGTATTAATTGGACTTTTAAACTGTTACCGGCACCATTTAGTGACGAAAAGACTATCTTAAAACATATTAAAAAAAATTCGCTACGCAACATAGAAATCAAAATTGTGAGTCCCAGAAGCCTTTTAAATTAATAATATTAATACCAATGCACTCATTTGAATTAGATTAACAATATAAATTATTTTTGAGCAATAAAATTGACATTGAAATTTAAAAAATGAGTTTTTTTATTAGAAAATACGAATGTATTTTTCAAAACCTTGTTAGTAGACAAAAATATTTACACCATGTTTGAAGTATGTATAATGGTAATGCCTTAAATATGTGCAAAAAAAATGTCTACCAGGTTTTTTATAACGAGATAATATCTAAATTTTAAAGGGTCTAGCAGGCTAAGGAAGGAGAAGTGGCCCCTGTGACGAATATCGGATTTTTATAATGTCATTTGTTGGCTATCTCATAATATAGAAACACCCTAACTTTCAGCCCCCTATCTTGAACCGTCACCGAGATACTGTCAAAAACGTCATTTTATGGATACATTTTTCAAAGTCGTTTTTCTCCTGAACTATATAAGGTAGAGCAATCAAACCAAATCATAGCTACAAAGGATGGGTAGGAATATAACTTGGATTTTTTTTAAATATTTAATTGCATGAAAAAATATTGATTAAAATGTCAGAGAAATTTTTGACAGCACTTTTCAACAAGTATTTGTAAAGGTACAGCTATGGAAAAAATCACATAAACTGTTAATAGTATTAGCTAGTACCATGCGAAAAATCGATTCAATATAATTGGTGCAACATACTTAAAAAAAATTAAATGTCAAAGAAAGCGTTAAATGAGTCTTTCATTCTGAAGGAGATTTTTCGATCCAATGAGGTTTAATTTCGTTGCCTAGCAACAGAATGTTTATTTTGTTCTTCACGCATGGCTGTCAAAGGTGTTAGTTTTTTTTCCTTGCACTTTACGAAGAAACACATTGCAAATCTTGCATTTGTCGGACATTATTGCAATGATGACTGCCACTGACTTCTTGTCAGAGTGGCATTTGTTTATTATACTGGTAGATGATAATAAAATATATAAACTTTTTCGTATACGTATGTATCGAAGAGGTTTAGAGCTATCAAATAAACTGAAAATGCAAAGTGAAACACTTTCTTTGACATTTTTTTTAAGTATGTTACACCAATTATATTGAATTGATTTTTCGCATGGTACTAGCTAATACTATTAACAGTTTATGTGATTTTTTCTTGACATTATAAAAATCCGATATTCGTCACAGGGGCCACTTCTCCTTCCTTAGCCTGCTAGCCCCTTTGGGACTGTTGCTGAGGGGATTTTTTTTTAATTTTGGAACATTTCTAAGGTCAAATTGACTCTTAAATACTATACCGAAAAAAATATCAATTACTTATTAGTCCCGGCTCAAAGGGCCTTTGATAAGTTATATGTCAAGATAGTCAGTCGAAGCTACGAACGCGTGGAAAAAAATATCTCCGAATGGGGTGATAAACCGTGTCGGTATACATCGTCGTATGAAGCATACCAACCTAAGAAAGTTGGCAACTTTTGTTTAATACGGTAGAAGCGTGAGGCTCTATCTAGACATATACTTTATCTAAGATAAGGGCCTGGTTCACCACTTACGACACCCACGGGAGTAAATGGGATGGTGCTATTCTTAGCCAATTGAATTACCAAAATCTAGTATTTTTATATTTTTATTTTCTTCTGGATAAGTTCTTAATAGATTATGTGACAGATTGTTTGACATATAATATGTTTCATACGATGTATGTCAAATGATTCATCACTTCTGAAAAATATCTTACACAGAATATGAAAAATATCTTATCTTATCAGTATATTATCTGTACCTTTGATTATAAATATTATAATTGTACTAATTGAAGTACCAAAATTACAGACAGTCATGTATTTTGATGACTAGGCAACGTTAGGTACAAACACCAAAAGACTAAGAGATAAGTGTACTTTTTGCAACCATCAGCAGCAAGGATGATTCAGTGTTTAAGGGATATAGATCATCTCTGTGATGGGGATGGACTAGGTCTGCCTGCATAACTTCAGTCGGTTTAGGAGTTACAGACATTTAAAGGTCAGTAAAAATTTGATATTATTGTAGTGGGCACTGTAGCTATGTGAACAGTACAAAAACTGATCCCATCAAGAGATGCTCTACACCCCATAAACACTGAATCAGCCTTGCTGCTGATGGTTGCAAAAAGTACACTTATCTCTTAGTCTACAATGACTCTGGTATAATCATTTGTATTCACCATTTAATTTTCACTTCGACTTTGTAAAGCTTTATTATTATGTGTTATTACAATCTTGATTGAAAATTAATCGACAATAATAATGTCTGGCTTATGTTTAAAAACTTTAATAGCATCAGCTTATCTAGAAGAAAACAGCCATAAAATTACCAAACTAATTCAAACTTTAACTATTCGCATTTATTTACTATTTTAGGGTATTTTATCTTTAGTTCAAAATAAACTCAATACAAGTTTATGAGTTCTGAAAACTATAAAGCCAATTCTTTTGAACTACGAATCCCTTTAAATTCCATTAGCAGTTGAAAAGACTTTCTAGGGTGAAATATGAGATAGGTATAGACCGAGATCCAACCGTAAAATTAAGCACCTATTTCTTTGCTGATCGAAATGTGATTCTAGTAAATGTTTACTCAGGGGTTAATTCAACGCCGCCGAGTTGCTAAGTCTATGGTTGTCAGGTTCAAAAATGACTTCTTTGATTCCACCATCCCCCTTCCACCATCATACAACAAGACGTAGTGCGAGACTGCATCCATACGTAGTCGATATGTCGATATTCCAACAATCCGCACAAAAAGGTTCGCATCCTCTTTTATAATGAGAACCGGTAAGGTTTGGAACTCACTCCCTGCGTCTGTGTTTCCAAGCAAATACAATCAGGATATTTTTAAAAGAAGAGTAATAGGCTTTTTCTGGGTGAGCGCGCTACATCCTCGTATTCATCTACACTTCCCATCAGGTGAGATGAAGCCAAGCGCAAAACCATTATGAATAAAAAAATAAAACTTCTTTGAACCTGGCAACCCTAGAGTTGCGGCAGACTGAGATGGCAACCCGGTATCCATTACTTTGCATGGCATTCCAGTACTTTAGATCGGTTTTCTTCCGATGGCACCTCAATTACTTCCCAAACAGATAGGTCGAAAAAGATATACCAAGAATCATGATGGAAAAGGTACGGTACTTGCGGCTAGATTTTTCTAGGCAACTAAGGCCCACTTGCGCCAAATACTGAGTTAAATTGCGTAACCCCGTCTTTAGTAGCACCGACCTAAAGATTGAACGAGTGTTATCGAAGATAGTCTTGCGCCAATGAAAACTAGTTCATAGTTAACTAACCCGACAGTTCTCTGTTTTTCGCTGGCAACATCCTAAATGACCATAGAGTTTATGTAATCCGACAAAATATGAGAAGTGAATGATGAATGAACATAATATACGCACGTCTCTTTCACACTGCATCTCTTTGTATTTGTCTGTCTCATTTGTTTTATTTTTTTTCTTTTACATTTCGTTTTCGTCGTTCATTCATGTTATCAAAGAGCATGTAATACACTACGTTATGATTATGAGTCGGGACTTCCATACTAAAAACTGGTCGTGACCGATTATCCAGAATGTATGAAACGTGTGCAACCGTTTAAAGGAATTAAATGGCGCGGTGCACGTTTCATATAATTTTTTTTTGTTAGAGAATACCGCGAGCCTACAACAAAACTGTAAAAACAGCTATTGCCTCAATTTTGACATTTAGCACGTAGTTTAGTGACTTAAACCTACCACATCGGCGGTTTAAATATAACACAAGTTTAACCCCTAAAACAGGATGGTGCAAGACATAATTATAATTTAATTCCAAAGTAGCGTCTAGTTCCGAGTTAATAACGATAACCCTGCTAGGCGCAAGCGGGCCTTAGCGGCGTTAAATTAACCCTCGTGTAAACATTCACTAGATTCACATTTCGTTCACCAAAGAAAGAGGTGCATAATTTTACGTTCGGATCTCGGACCAGTAAGCATTGACCAAACGCGCCGGCGGCGGTCAGCGTGACTCTGAAACCAGCCTATGTTGGTGCAGTAGTGAAAATTGTTCAGTTTGCTGGTCTGAAGCACCATGTTGCATTTAATTGTACACCCAGAAATGAATGGGGACAATATTGCAATCGAAATAGTAGGAAAAGGATGATGGTGATTCAATCAGTTTCCTTTATACGTAATGTCCTTACACACAAAAATCGAATCAATCTATGATGAATCACTTTTCCCACATATTTAATGGAAAATTGGGTCAAAATGGAGTTACGATGTAATTTTTAGCGTTTTTTTTACGTTGCCTGTTCAATGTCCCACTGCTGGGCAAAGGCCTCCCCTTTTACTCTCCAATCCTCTCGATTGTGTGCAATATCAGGCCAACTCTCCAAGAAGGCATCCATGTTGACTCTCCACCTTTTTCTGGGTCTGCCTCGACGCCAGCGACCATCCCTGGGGTACCCAGTCTGTGGTGATTTTGGCCCATCTTTCCGAATGCATGCGACAGACATGTCCAGCCCAGTCCCACTTCAGCTGAGCTGTCTTGCGCCCCACGTCCGCTATGCCAATTCTGGAGCGCAGTTCCGTGTTTCTAACCCGATCAGTTAATTTTTAGCTTAAAAAACATTTTAAAAATCTGATCAAAAGTTCGCGAAAGACGCTGTTCTTGGGTTCAAGTTTCTTATATCCCTTTTCGGGTTGTTATCGCCCACAAATACACTGCATAAGAAACCCTTCCCTTATTCACCTCGTACGACACCCACGGGAAGAAATGGGTTAAACCCGCTCCGCACTCAGGTTGGTTGCTGCAGACTTTTATGCAATGGGGATACTGAAAGATATCCTAGTCTAAGACAGTCTGATTGCGGTGATCTTATTCAGTCAATGTGACACTTACTAGAATGTTCTATGTGGTTGCACCTGCACGAGATGAAACTTAAATGCAGCTTCACCTGATGCTGTCAGGCTTACCGAATACCGAGTAACTGGTGGATCAAAAATATGAGTTCCTGGCAAATCAAAAATACAGTCACCGTCGTAGCACCACTGACATGAAAAGAAGAATATGAAACCCATATAAATATTTCAAGAGTGTCGCTGGCGCGTTGCGGAGAACTATGGAAACTCATTCCGAGTTCGAAACCGCATGCCATGTACCAATGAGTTCTTCTACCTACCGACTGCTCTCAAACGGTGAAGGAAAACATCGTGAGAAAACCAGCATACGCTGAAGAAGAAATTCTGATGCGTATGTGACATCTACCAATCCGCATTGAGCACGCGTGGTGGACTAACGCCCGTATTCATTGATTCCTTGGCTGTGCCCTACAGTGGGACGAATAAATATGATGTGATAATGATAAATATTTATGAACTGATGAAAACACAAAAAATTACGACTAGGTCAATCTCAATTTAATATTTTTCACATTTATGATTTATAATTTGTATAGACAAAGTGAGATAGAGGGCGCGACATAACTTTGTCACTCGGTGTGTAATTAAAGCTTTCACAATCTAATTTTCTCTGGCTAAATAGCGTTGACCTTAAGATCTCATAAAAGCCCTTCGTCCAAGAGTAATTAAATATGAACCTTAATGACATGGAAAGTCTATGAACTAGCCTAAGTTAACCTCAGGGCAGCACTTAGGTCGAAAGTTATATGACGCGAATTATTCAACTTGGTACAATTTCGTACTGTAAATGGTTTGGTTCCATCAACATCTATTTAAACAAGTAATTACTTTGGTATTTGGCAGATTTTTAAGTCTAAGTATTATTTAAAAACCCAAAATCACACCATGTATATTGAAGAGTTATTATAATTTCAAGTTGGCACAGGCCGGGAAAACTATTTGCCATACAAACGTGCGTTGTCCGTCAGTCATTCAGTCAGTCATGGAACTGTTTTATATGTGTATGTATACGTAGTTAAATGTTCTAGGTATACTAGAACACTAAACTTTTACCTATTATTAGTTACTCCACGCGTATAGACCGACCGAAATAGCGATGATAACCCATACGGAACAGAGCTAGCGCCTCAATTATGAGGCAGCAGTTCGATTTCTGACCTGTACCATTAAGTTCTTCGGAATTTATGTTCGGTTGTATTTATTATTTACTAGCTCGGCGGTGAAGGAAAACATCGTGAGGTAATCTACAATCCCGGTAATGAAAAGAAAATACCATAATGCGTAAAATATGGGTGAGTTTGGGGCGAAAACAGCGATGGTTTCAGTGGTACATTAAGGACCCATGCTTGCAACAGACCAACCACAAATAATAATGCGCCAACGGCACAGAAAAACCTATGCCGACGGATCCGTTTAGTCAAGGTTTGGAAGACAACATATTTTTAGAGAAGATGCATCCGAAAACTTCCCAACAACATGCAAAAGTCACCTTCCCAGATCATTATCACCAACTAGAACAATCTTGACCGCTTCGTGACCGTCTGAGCCAACAATAATACCCCAGGGATCTAGTTCAAGAACACAAAATTGTTATTATACTCTTTAATTAACGTTTACTAAGACATTTCATTTTGATTGAAGACTTTTGAGGAGCTTGTTGGCGTAGTGGGGCTTCGGTATTGGAATCTATCACTGAAATTAAGCGTTGCCCTGTCATGTCTTTGGAGTGATTCTTCATTGAATATTACGCAACGCCCAGTCAGGTCTTCGTCGAACTTGGGTGATCCAAGTGGAATTAACCCAGAACTAATCGCATTTCTTTCAGTTTAGTTTGGTCATGTGGAAAGAATGAGTGATAGCGAATGAAATATATAAAACGAGTGTGAATGGGACAGTCAAAAGAGGTCGCCCTAGACGTAAGTATGCGGATTGCGGACCAATGCAACGTACTTAAGAAGGGTCAGATCAAATGTACCCGAAACCGACGAGCGTGTATGAAACGACTTATGACTGTGGAAAAAGAGGTACGTCAGTATCGTAGCCGATGGCGATCCATTGTCTCTGCCTACCCCAATGGAACACAGATGTGAGTATATGTATGTATGTAATCGCATTTCTTCACCGTACTTACTTAGTGCGTAGGTCCAGCAATGCAATTATCTAAGCGTCACATCGCTGTCAAAAGCTCACAAATGTAACATCCTTCTTGCATCCTTCAGATCATCGAAATTTTTATATGAGTTTAACACATGACATAACCATAGTGAATACCGAATTGTCAGCTCGTCGATGTTTCAACGACGAATTTTAGGTTGTGACCATGTCGTGACGATGTTTACGCTTAGAGAATTGCATTGTTGGATATTCCAGATGGTGATATACAGTATCCTATTCATTAACTCAGGTCATAAGGCATAATAGTCTCGATTCTAAAACTGACTTAACAAAAAATTTTGAAGTTAGGTTAGCTGTCTATATTACAAACAGATAAACAACTCATCATCGTATTTAATTTTATGTGTTGTTTTTTTTTCGAAATACGTGTTAAAGCAGTAACTTCCTCCAAATATAACTTAATTCAATTGAATATAGCTTTGTTAGTTACAAAAAAACATTTAAGGTGGTTTCAGTCCATACAAAAGATTGACGCACAATACACGTAGACGGAATTAATAAAAGTAATATTTTATATATGAAAAAATAGTTTGGAAAATCTAGTTGCCGCGTCGCAAATAACATTTGCAATTTATAATATAATTACGAAGATATAAAGCTTTTTAAATTTTGTATGAAAAATTTCAAAGCTTTATATTGTCGTAATTATTATATAAATTGCAGTAAGTAAAAAATGTGACTAACGAGTGCAACGCCTACAAACTGCTCAGCAGTTTGGCGATATTAGAATTTATAAACTTAGATGTAAGACTTTGAAATTAAGAAATAAAACGAAATAAAATAAAAATACAACTCTCCCTTTTTAATGCCTAACATGCTAATAATTGTGATCCATATACATAAGTATATGGACCACAATTTTCACTAATGAAAAGTGTCGATGTTCTCCAAGGTCTGTTCTTTCCATTTACCAGACTTGAACCCACAACCAGCAAATCCGGGGTTTCTCTCTTCAATTATATAGGCTACGCTATCGCTTCGCTGTTTTCACAATATTCAAAGTAGGTAACAATATTATTATGTTAGAATAAACAGAATTTTTCGGTAAAACCAACAATAGAACTAAAGGTTTCAGTCAATAAAGAATAACAATACCAAACATTACAAAGAAAAAAAACGTCTCATATCTTTTCGCAAAAGCAATATATCAGAAAGAAATTGGATAAAAAAACAAAATATTACAAACGTTGAGAGATTGATTGAGGAGGTGGGGAATCACATATACTCCGGGGAAAGCCGACAAAACGAAGTCGGTCCTTCATCTTTCTTTTGTTAAGATTCGGTGACGGAAATGAAAAAAAGGAATACATATTCAAAATGGTGTCGTTTCGCCGGATCGTCAAAGAAAACTGTGAATGGTTTGTACAAATCACCTCGGTTTGTTAGGATAAGTGTTAAACGAAGCTTTATTCGATAAATTTGGATGGATAAGAGATAATATAAACATATTCGTATTTGTGTGACAATATCCAAGATATTTATTTATTTATTTACGAGCGTTAACCCGCGACTTTGTCCGCACATATTATATACCAGATTTTAATTCAAATAATAAGCTATCAAACAAAAAAAATTTCAACAAAATCGGTTCAAGAATTCAAACCTATGGAATGTTCTTTTAGTACCTATGCAAAAGTCACGCTATTGCTGTTTCATGTTCGGCCACGTTATGGTTCTAGCTCCAGGTCAAGTCAAAGCTAATGCCAATCAGCTGTCTCATGGTATCTTGTATAACGTAGTGAATTACATTCTCTTTGGTATCCCGTTAATTCACTCTTATAAGTAACCCCTCTGTACATTCCTACCTTATCCCGTAAAACCCATATTTCATTCATAATGAGCATAATTGGAAGAAAGCGTAATCGTAATAGCCCAAATAATATTATTAGAAAATTGCATGATAATAATACCGATAACACAACTTTATGTTGCGTGAAGCACTTTCGAGGGTTGCCGCCATTTTGACGCCCGCCATTTTGATTTATTCGATACATTTGTCAGTGTTGATGTAGATATAGGGTAATGTATGCATGTGGTCGCTTTTGTAGCAAAGAAAAATGTTGTTGAGTCGTCTATGTGCTACGTCGAAATAGGAGGTCAAAGGTGAATTTTTATGCGTAATTTTTTTTGTTAGAAGGATTTGTGTTAGAACTATTTCGGGTATCATTGTTCGCTTTGAAATCTTAGACTAAAGTCCAACGTTCATGTGGTCTTCAAAGCCCAACGCTCGTGTTATAGATTAATATTAAGATTAATAATATTGGATATAGATAGGTAACTCGCCTCGAATTTTAGGACGTCCTAATTGCGTTGCCGCTTATTAGTACTCCGCGCCACATTATGAAATAAATTGAAAAACACGATCAGCCGACACGAGGACCGAATCTTAGCTACCCGGATCGTAAGCCGGTTGTCTAGACCGTTAGACCAACTAGACAGTGATTGATATGGGCGAAATCTCTCACTACTACAGCGCAGCGCAGCGCGTGAGGCGTAGTGCGCTGTTACTCCGATATGAACCCTAGTTCATCACATTGTGCTTCGAAACATAACCGATAGATGGCGGAAGCTGTCTATGGAAAATCAACGTTAAACTTAGTTTGTACTATGATAACATAGCATGGCTCGTGTGATCTTTATGTCACCTCTAACGTACTCTATGTTGATCAATACGGGCCTTAGACTTATCTCCATCAACTATTAGTTCGTAGAAGTGATCCATAGATAAGCTACTATTTTACAAAGTAATCTGACTATCTGACTGTACTGGAAACGTCAAATTCTATGAACTACGCACAAAATGGCACCTTCACATCGCAAGATGGAAGAGATTTTCTACGAATTTACTAGTTACGTTACGCTATATTAATACTTCCGAAGGATGTCGATGTATTATTATATAAGGTCTAACAAAATTAGGTGAAACTATTTTAAGGGGATGATCAGACCATCGAACTGAACAACTTTCTTTATGGGACCAATATCGAAATCGCGAATTAAAAACAGCTGTCCCATACATTTAGGTTGAGTAGATTTGTATGGAACAGCTGATTTTTTTCTCGATTTCAATATTGGTCCCCTAGAGAAAGTTGTTCAGTTTGATGGTCTGATCATATCCTTAAAGTAGTTTCACCTAATTTTGTTAGACCTTATATTGTACGAGCGTTAACCCGCGACTTTTACTTTCATTATATACCAGATTTTAAGTCAGATCATAAGCTATCGAATAAAAAAAGTTTCATCAAAATCGGTTCAGTAGTTTTTGCGTGATGCTCGTTCAAACAAACAAACAAACACACAAACAGACAAACAAAAAATCCAAAAATTGGTGATATGGAATCAGGGACACCTAAAAACCATATCGTAACTTTTATTTTTGTTAATATCTTCAATGTACAGACAAACTTTCTGCTACAGTTTTATAATAGTTTAGATAGAAATCAATCTCAATGACATGTTATTAACTAGATAGAAGGTAGTACTATTATTATACAGATACTTGGTCAGTCCATAGACACTGTTCTACTATCTATCGACTCCTAGACCTGAACGAAAGTGATTGAGCAAAATATCTCTCTTTTCCTCCACCTCTACTTGTGGACAGGCAGGTATAGCCTGCAGGACTCGCAGAAGTTTGATTATGCCTATTGGAATACCAAAACCTAACCTGTAATTGGCGCTGAAAAATTTAAATGTTTTTGTATTAGAAATTAAGCAATTTGCTGTTTGATAACCAATAAAGATAAATTAAATTAAAAACATTCCATTTCATTATGAACATAAAATATCGTACATACTTAGGTAAACAACTCGCATAATTCCATAAAGATTAAGTCACAGACTAAAGTCACTTTTTGAACAATGCGAAAATCCCTCCATGAGTCACACCCCTAAGAAACGTAGGGTGCTCACAAAATATCGTGTCAATCACACATTAAACCAGCAACAGCCTGTTTCCAGCGGTTTACACGCCAACAACATTCAATATAAAATACCGTGGAGGTTACTCATCGCTAGAACTTATCTAAATGTGGTATCCGATTTTTTGGAAAAAAAATAAATGAATGAATGAATGAAATATACTTTATAATAAAACTACTACTGCTACTTTTTTTTAAATTTCGTCCCATTCGCCAAATTTGACATACCTACTTCACTTATACAGGGTGAAATTGTTATCATTTGCATCCTTTTAAACTAAGAGTCTTCCCATCAAACTGAACAATTTTTACTATGTGAGCAAACCGATGGGAGCAAAAAAAAACCTCTTTTGCATACATTTGAGTCGAGTAGACATTGCAGTTTAGTATGGAACAGCTGATTTTTTTTTGCTCCGATCGTTTTGCTCCCATAGTATAAGTTGTTCAGTTTGATGGGTAGACTCTTAGTTTAAAAGGATGCCAATGATATCAATTTCACCCTGCCTAGCTAGCATGCCACCCCCGAGAAAACGACAAAAATCGAGATGTGCCTCCATCTTTATTATTTTACGTAGGCCAGAAAGAGCGCGCATGACGTTTTTCTCGTTTAAACGCTTTGTCGTGGGTGGCATGCTAGCTAGGCGGTAGATAAGTAGTACCTACTTACCGGCTATCGTGAAGAAACCCTGCAACGCGAATGGAAAGTCAGGCATAAAACACCGCGTAGGCAGCCCAGTTGTCACATTGATGGAATTAGAGGTAAAATTGGTGTAAAATTGTTGAGGGTCCTAGTTTTACATATTTCATAACATTTAAATCAAATTGCAAAATTTTATGACGGGCTGAATTCGATCCGATAACCTGCCTTTGTATGCCTCAGCATACTTTGAATAATACCTAGCCTACTGCGCCAGAGGAAGAGTAATGTTTTTAAAAACATCATTATACAGGATCCTTCTTAATATGATGACACTTTTTTAAGGGGATGATCTACCATCAAACTGACCAACTTTCACTATGGGACCAACATCGAAATCGCGAAAAAAAAATCTGCTATCCCATATATTTAGTTCGAGTAAATTTGTAGTTTAGTATGGAACTTCAGATTCGCGATTTTGATATTGGTCCCATAGTGAAATTTGTTCAGTTTGATGGTCTAAACCACGCCCTTAAATGTTTATTTGTATTTTTGTAACACCCTGTATACGTATTTTGTATTTCGAGTCAAAAATATTAGTTTTATCTATTTTGACAACAAGAAACAATGTAAGGTACGAGCGTATATTTTTATTTTATTTTATTTTATATTTATTACGAAAACCAACAGCCTTAAAATAAAACAGAGTTGAACCATTCATACTATCAAAACATAGGCCAATTACAGGTTTCCCTATATTAGCATAACAGTTTAACAATATTAAAGGAGTACAGCAGTTGGATAAGAGCAAACAAGTACTTTAAAGGTATAGTGAGGTAAACTAAACAGGTAATGTGTGTGTAAACTATGCAGTGTGAGTTTGTGTGTGTGCAGGGGTGTAATAATAGTGTTTAAATAGTAGGAAATTATTATAACTATATTTATTACTAGCTTTTGCCCGCGACTTCGTCTGCGTAGACATGTAATTTTGTCTAATGTCTCGTCTAAGGTCATGAAGGTCATGGTCCGAACCAAGTCTAGGAATCCTGGCATGTAACATTAGAATGGCGATTAAGGAATGGGCTGATAAAAGACACAGGCTAGAATGCTCTGGCCTCTCGGGTCTGCAACACTGCAGGAAATTCATCAGCAATCTTTTTACTATCGTGTGTCAGAGTATAACAGCAATATAACACCACGAATCCCACAGTTCATAGTGAACAACAGCAGGAGCAAAGCTCGTGCCATCGTCGGAGCCCTCACCGGGCACTACGCAACAGGCACGATAAAGCTCACTCTAGATCCCGGTTGCCGAGCGTGTGGAGAGGAGGAGGAAACCATGGAACATTTGTACTGTGTGACTGCGATGTCTTGGTGGGAAAACGTATGTGACTCCTGAGAGATGGTTATTCATTACAGGTTTCTTACCCTGAACGCTATTGCCTCCCTCATTTTCCAAGTTTTTCAAGGATGAAGAAAATAATATGTAGGGTTCAATACAAAAGATACCATTGGGTCGAAGTGTTGCTGGCTTGCCATTTCCCATAATAAGATAAGAAAGTCATGAACTTAAGCTAAATCAAAATCAGAAAGTACCCCAAGTAATTCTGTAGGTATCAGATTTAAAAGTCATTCACTGGATCCATCACTTTAATTTTTCTACTGTTCGTCGTTTATTAGTTTTTTATTTATGTCGAGCAGCATAATAATCATCTTACGACCCACTGCGGGTCACAGACCTCCACTGACGTATAAACGTTAGAGGATACTCTACCACGCGGGCTACTGTAAAATGGTGAAGGCAAGAGCTAAAACGATAATATTCTAGGAAGCTAATGGTCAATTTGCTAAAAAATATTTTCAATTATGTAAGTAGCTACATTACCGACCTGTAGTGTTATATTATAAGGACCTTTTAGATACGTAGGTACCTTTTTATACGTTGTGGTAGAATGATGTTCTATAGTTAAGTTGCACAAGCCCTCAAAAAATCATAATTGAGAGCGAAAATCAAACAAAACAAAAATTTTGCAAGAATTACTGCAACAAAATTCGTCCTTTCTGTAAAATAAGGTTATCATTCCGTAGCATTGGCTCAGATTGGACTCAAACAATCAATATACTTACAACGATGTATTACAACGATAATATAATCAACAAAATTTGTAAGCTCCTGCTATAGCTAGGTTTTTGAATTAATAATAGTAGCACACTTGCTTTAAAAAAACTCCCAACGCCATCTATTAAGATGAAAACAATACTACGATTAAATTTTTGAACACTTGATTTTTAATATTTGACGACCCGGTTGGTGTAATGGTTACCTCGCTGGACTGCCAAACCAGGGTCCTGGGTTCGAAACCCGGTTCGGTCATGGATGTTATAAATGTTTGTGCCGTTGTTGTATGGTTTCTATAATAAAAAGCCTATAGTGCTTGCTTGGAATCATAACAATGTTCCTGTAAGCGTTATTTATTTATTTAATTATTTTTCTAATTCAGCCGGTAAGTAACTATACAATCAAATCTGTAAGACCGAATATCTGAGATGTCTTGAGCGTGAATTGAGTATGGTACTTGCTTCAAAAAATCACGCAACGCCATCTATTAAGATGAAAACAATACTACGATAAAATTATGAACACTAACTTTAGAAAAGGTTAAAAGAAAGAGGATTTTTAGTATTTGCCGACCCGGTTGGTGTAATGGTTACCACGCCAGACTGCCAAACCAGAGTCCTGGGTTCGAGTCCCGGTTCGGTCTTGGATGTTATATGTTTATGCCGTTGTTTTATATGGTTTCCACAATAAAAAGCCTATAATGCTTGCTTGGGATAGTTAAAATAATGTTTGTGCCTGTGAGCGTAATTTATTTATTTGTTTAATTATTTTTCTCGCGTTCTCCGCTGGAGAATAAGCTTGCCCGGTGTGGGGCCGATCTGCGCACGCCAAGCTGGTGAATACCGGCACTAAACAAAACGTGTCGGATTATAACTGGTTGCTTGAAACCGACTCCAGTACAGTTGCTTTACCCACTGGCTGGCATAGCGCCCCCAGATGTAAGTAGGGCTGTGGCAGGTTCCTCAGAGAGAGCCCAAATGGTGGACGACACACGACATCCCATGCATGGCTTTATTCCTGCGCCGCAAAGGCTGCCAAGCCGACGCAGCTTTATGAAGTGTGTCGACCCCCTGAATACTGGCCCAGCGCAAGCAAGGTGTATGGCGACAAAAAGTGTCCCTCCCAACTCCATTTGTGTCGCCGTCTGAGAGCCTCACGCCTAGACATGACTTGCCTTGGACGACCTGGAAGTCTTTAAACCGACTTCGAACCCAGGTCGGTCGCAGTAAGGACAACATGGTCAGGTGAGGATACTCGGATGCGCAAAATGTGACTTGCTTGTGTGGAACGCCACAAACGATGGCCCATCTCACATCGTGCCCTGCGTGCCCTAACATCTGCATGCAGGAGGAGCTCATGACTGCTAGCGACGGTGCAGTATCGGTTGCCCGATTCTGGCAAGCTACTATTTAGCGACTTTGTGCGAAGTCGACACGATAAGAAGAAGATTATTTTTCCAATTCACCCAGTACCTATACAATCAAATCTGTAAAACCTAATTTCTGAGACGTGTTCATGATAGAACCACAAACATAATATTAATATTAGTGAGATACCTGGTAGGATGGTAGGATTAAAATTAGAAAAAAGCCAAAATAAAACATCCTGCGCTAATATTAGATCTGATATGATCTCAGGATATTATTATGATTGAAGGTCAGGCCCTTAACATATCAAGCCTAACTGCTTCTGTCTAATCCGGTGAAAAATGGATATAGTCGTTGAATGTATTTAAAAAAAAAATAAAAAAAAAACATTCTCGACCAAGAATCGAACCTCCACCTCATGCACGAAAATCTAACCATATACTACACAGCTGTTGTCAAAACTGTTGAAAAAAGTAAATACTATTTTTATCACTGCAATCTACACAAATGCATCTGTCAGCGTCAAATTGGCGCTAGAGAGCATAGCATAAAATATTGTAATTTATCCCACAGGAACCCATTGCTAGGATAAAAGTATCCTATATCTTAATCCAGAACACATTCTATCTGCGTGCCAAATTTCATCAAAATCCATTCAGCCGTTTATGCGTGATTGCGCAACAAACATATAACATTACAACTTTACAAACATCGTCACAAACGTTCACGTTTATAATGTTAGTAAGATTATTAGTTCTTCTTCGTGATGGCATTTTTCATTATTGAAAACAATCAAGTGTACTGGCATCATCATCGGTGGCGCGTTGCGAAGAGGTATGGACACCCAATTATGGGGGTCCGGGTTCGAATCCGCACGGACAACATGCCATGTACCAATGAGTTTTTCTAACTTATGTACGTAATACCGACTGCTCTCAAACGGTGAAGGAAAACATCGTGAGGAAACCTGCATACACTGAAGAAGAAATTCTGATGTGAATGTGAAGTCTACCAATCCGCATTGGGCACGCGTGGTGGACTAATGCCCATACACCTTGAGGGTAGGCCTGTGCCCTGCAGTGGGACGTTTATAGGCTGATGATGATGATGATGAAGTGTACTGGCAGATACAAAATTATTTTTTAAGTATGATTATCACTGAACGGAACGCGTCGGGGCGCATTATATATATATTAATTTATTTTTTATATATTTAACTTAATATGCTCACACTTTTTTAAGAGGATGATCAAACCATCAAACAGCTTTCTCTATGGGACTGTCATCGATATCGCGAAAAAAAGTCTTCTGCCCCATACATTTTTGTAGAGTAGGATTGCAGTTTTGTATGGAACGGTTGATTTTTTTTCGTGATTTTGACTTTGGTCCCATACAGAAAGTTGTTCAGTATGATGGTCTGATCATACCCTTAAAAAAACTATCTGCATATAAGAAGGACCATATACATCTTGCAATCCGGTCAGATGCGCGCGAAATCGGTGACGGCCGCATTCCACTGCAACGTCGCCTGGTCAGCACTCGCTGTCAATTTGCGTGCATTTGAAACAACGGCTGAGGCGCACGTATGCGCCTGGATTCCAGCGAATAATTTCGTCCGGAAGGACGCAGTCGGCTATTGCCGAATGTTACATTAATTTATGTAAAGCTCATATCAAGCGACAGCCCGTAGGGCTGTGGCAGGTTCCTCAGAGAGAGCCCAAATGGGTCCACCATTTGGGCTCTCTCTGACACACGACACGGACGGACCGCAGCACGGACTACAAACTTTGAGTCAAGATAACTTTAGAACTAAACATTTAAAAGGAAATCACAGATATTGGTTTCTAGATTGTTTTAAAACCATTCATTTTTTACTTTAATTACTAAATGTTCAAACTAAGCTTCGTTTTGTATGGAGCGCCGTAGAAAAATGCGCAAAATGCACGGCGGCACATCGCATCGGCGGCATAAAAAACCGACCCTTATTAATTTGTTAGAGTTGTTCGTTTGTATTTTAGTAATAATTTACGGTATTTCAAAATAGTTCCTTACCTGTCTTATAATTGCTTTAAAATATTTGCTATTATCCAGTCTTGCGTAACTGTGTGATTACAAACATTCCGAAAATAAAAACTATCCGAATTAAAAATCGAGTTTTAGACATCTTTCGGCTGCTGATTTGAAATCATGATTATATTCTCTTTGTTTGAAACAGGCGTGCAGTTTTTTTTTAAATAATTACTCCTGCTTTGTTTGCACTGTAATTCTACAAAATTTCAAGAAATTTGTAATTCGAATCTTGTTTTCTTGTGGCCAGTACTAAGGTTTTTTTTGTTATGCAAAGGTTTTCTCCATGGAGTTTGAAAGATTTTATAGCCAAAAAGAAAAACAATGTTATATTTGATGCCGAATGTGCAGTCATCAGCACTGGACAATGATAAAATTTATAATTATTGGTATTTATTTTGTAATTTATTGTTATTTTCGTTATTTATAAATCAAACAGTCTTCAGAATTAGCTTACTTTATTACAAGTCTTTTAATTTTAATTAGTGTTACTTAGTTGAAATTGAAATGGTACCGTACATTGGTTGCACTTGCGGTTATATGTTTATATCTCCGGCTCCCGTCAACGTAGCGAGATAAATTATGTACCAGATTTTAAGTCAGTTCATAAGCTATCAAACAAAAAAAGTTTCATTAAAATCGGTTCAGTAGTTCTTGCGTGATACTCGTTCAAACAAACAAACAAACAAACAAATAAACAAACAAACAAACACACAAACAAACAGACAGACAAAAAATCCAAAAATTGGTGAAATGGAATCAGGGACACCTAAAAACCATATCGTAACTTTTTTTTTGTTAATATCTTCAATGTACAGACAAACGTTCTGCTACAGTTTTATAATAGTTTAGATAGATTTAGCAAAGGCGCGTAAAACGCAATTAATTATAAATAAGAAAAAAAGATAATCCTTTTCGATATATATTTTCTTATTCTATAACATGATAAGAAAGAAACTATTAAAATTTTCATTCTCCCATTGTTTATGGAACGAGAAATAGGTACACCAGTATTCGAAAGTCTCAAAATATATTACTAACGTGTACATGCCTAAATTTGAACCTACGACCAGAGCTTACGGACGCAAGCTCTTAACCAATTAAGCTATCACCACGCCGCTCCGTGACGTTAATTCAATTCCCCTGTAGGAGATTGGGACGATTTTACGTAACATCCTGTACAAGGGATGTTACGAGAGAAGCTGAAATAGATTCAAGATAAGACAAGAATAACAAACAATTGGATGAGAATGAGAAAATAATGACGAATTCTTAATTTTCGTCATAATTAAATAACAGAAGATAAAGCTTGGAATGATGTTCTCGACATTGACGTAGCGTGGTTTTCTGCCGCCCTGGGCACAGACCAATTTTGCCGCCCCCTTACCTTTATAAGAAACCTATACAAAAAACGGAGCGAGCGAAGCGAGCTCGAAATTTCTTTGCACATCTATTCGGGCTGTAGTCAGACATCTTTTAGTTTATCCATACTAAAATAGAAACTTAGAGCGAGCGAAGCGACCTCGACTTTTCTCCTCAATATAAATCGGTTAGAGCCAGAGTTTTTTACGTACAAAACATGTGCAAAGTAACCTAAGTAAAAGCTATGGGTTGAGCGAAGCAAGCTCGCAATTTTTAGCACCACGTCTTAGCTGTGGTCACAACACTTTTTTGGATTACGTGTAGGCACAGAAATTAAAACAGTAACTTAGAGCGAGCGGGGCGACCTCGACTTTTCTCTGATCTACAAATTGATTATAGACAGACCGCAATCAATCTAGGTATATTTTTCCCGAATTTGCCGCCTCTATTAATGTGCCGCCCGGGCATTTGCTCCCCTGCCCCCCCTCGCTACGCTAGTGGCTCTCGATATTAGTTATGTCCCAGAAATATTGATTATAAGTTTAATATAATTTTACTAAATAAATTTTAATATTACGGATTTGACGTCATATTCCTGCGAGACCAAAATGTCTGTTGACAAAGATTTTATTTGGTCTTCGGGATCGCAGCGAAGACTAAATAAAATCTTTGATCTGTTGCCTATAAAATTATTATCTTTGTATCTATGGCCCATTCCCTCAATCAACCTGTGTGTGGAGGATGAGCAGCAGCTTCATTCTACGTTCATCTTTCACGCCCAAATCAAGTGGAAGAATGGTTTATACAAGTAAACTTTTAACGTTATTTTGTAGTTTGAAACAAACTACATTATTCAATATTATCTATGTAAATTAGGTTGGTATGAGCGTAAACCAATGCGGTTTGCGGTCCAAACACGCGTCCAATTTCATGTCGAATGTACTGACTGCATCCGTCTCACATACGGTCGCATATCACCTTCAGGCATCGTGAACATTTCTGATGCACACACTGTGTGATTAAACACGGTTTTTTTACCTTTGTGGAGGGCTTCAGATCAGTTTGATGGTCTGAAACACCCCGGCAGCATAGATGGAATTTTTTAAAGTAATATTTTAAGTTTTATTACTTTTATGTAAAACTTACATTCCTAGTTATTTCTTGAAAATAATGCTCTAAAACTCAATCCTCAATAGACAGAATCGATCTGTAAACAACTTCAGGTTTCGGCTACAGTTTCAATGAAATAAATAACGTGGAATACAATCCCGAAGAGATTTCAATAATGTACAAAAGGGTCGGACCAATGCGGTATGCGATCAGAGGTCACGGTAACTGGTTTCTTTCAGATTGGTAACTTTTAAGATTTCTAGTTTGGTGAAAAGAAAGATTAATGACAATTATGTCTGCCATATACAATGTTTTAATGAATTAACGCAAAACCTCGTACACCCCAACTGATTTATAACAAAATAATTAGATTGATACAATAATTTCATTAATTTGATGCTTAAAATTTTAAGTTATTTGCATTTTAAGTTTTGAGGCAAAAATGATTTGTTATCATTTCAGCAATGAATGAAAGTGCTAACCTACTCATGGATACATTTTAATAATCTTGTTTTGGTAGTAAGTAAGGTGAATGTGCCCGTACGGTGGGTTGACATCGGGTTCAGTAAATTTTAAACTTTGCAAAAAAAAATTTTAATATTTTGAAAAAAATTACCTATGTTGAAACCATGATAATTCGATTCTGCTCTTGATTCTAAACAAACTACTTTCTAGTTTACGTTATATTCATTAACCCGTTGTAGATATTTAAAAACTGACACTCTTTATTTATGTTGCAGGTCTACTTCTACTAGATGAAAACTCTCTTTTCTTTTTTGTACGATATGTATAAAAATAGCGTTTCATTTCCGGCTCAAATAGAAACCCCAAATTTATTTCCTATTGTTGCAGTATTAATGGAAATTAAAGGATTAGAATACAAAAACAAATTGTCTCATTTTAATACTAGGTGATCTCTAAAACATTTTCAAAATATTTAAGCATAGTTCAGACGATCAAAGTTTTACTACGGGACCAAAACAGATATCGTGAAAAATCTGCTGTTTCATACATTTGAGTCGAGTAGAGTAAGAATTGCAGTTTCGTATGGAACAGCAGATTTTTTGCATTTCTGGTATGCACTGAAAAAGTTGTTCAGTTTGGTGGTCTGAACCATTCCTAATTTGGAAAGTGATAAAAATCACCCAGTATTAAATTTTCGAGACCGCAAACGCAAACCGCGTTTATTTATCTCTACTTATACTAAACATATTTCTGTCAATTAACCAAGATGCCTGAACCTTCATATTTATTTCATTTCTATTACCACAATGAAACGTTCTACCTTATTCTTGCTCGGCTATTTCTACTTTTATATTCGGAATAGCTAAGGGAATGATAATGGTATAATCAATGGCAGAAATAAATGGCTTTCGACTTGCAGAAATGTTTCAGGATAAATCGATAGGACATAATTGGTTACTTATCAACTAGCTAGTGTCTTGCGGCTTGCCCATCCATCCTTGCGGATTGCGGCTTGTTCCATGAATATCCCTCTTCTTATATAGGTGTTTACCTTCAGGCTTCATGTTTGTTGTATACCAGCACACGAGTAAAAACCAGCGAAAAGGGTGTCGGAATCGCCCATGTTAGGATTCCGTAGTTAGTTTAGATACGTAACTTAAGGAATCTTCAAAAGCAACCAATAACCGTGCTATGTTATCTTAGTACAAACTAAGTGGAACGCTGATTTTCCGTAGACAGCTTCCGCCATCTATCGGTTATGTTTCGAAGCACTATGTGTTGAACTAGGGTTCATATCGGAGTAACAGCGCCCTACACCTCACGCGCTGCGCTGTAGTAGTGAGAGATGTATATCAATCACTGTCTTGTTGGTCTAACGGTCTAGACAACCGGCTTACGATCCGGGTAGCTAAGGTTCGATTCTCGTGTCGGCCGATCGTCTTTTTCAATTTATTTCATAATGTGGCGACCCCTAGTGCTAATAAGCGGCAACGCGAGTTACCTATCTATATCCAATATACATAATACATAATATACATATTAATCTATGCCAATAACGCGATTTATTTTCGTTGAGCGCGATGGCGCCGACTATTAATATTTATATTCGAGGATCCTTTAAGATTTTTCCGTCACTGATAACATTTTGCAACAGCCTTACCATTTTCATTGAAAGTAACCTCTTACCGAAAGCTACATTCATTCAATAGCAATAATACATTGCGTATATCACATACATTAAAACAAAAATAGACCTAGATACAATTACAAATAATATTTGTAAAGATATATTGTAGAATAATTTCAGATACACATCAAAACTATACAAAACCAAAACAACCTGACAACGCGTATGGTGAACAACCTATGGAGGTGCTACTGGGAATGTTCCTCCATTGAAAAGGGAAGATCTTCCGCCAGGCTATGTGTGAATCCTGGGGACCGGCCGTAGTCTGGCAGTTCTTAGTAGGACCTTGCAACGAATCTCTGTGATTATTTCTCTTGCGCGGTTTATGTCTTGCATTCGATTGTGAACTTTATGTGTAGTAGGTTACGGGGTTACGTACTCACGATGAAAGTTATCTTTGTTTAGATATTTTGCTGAGGGTGATAGTAGCGCCATCTATTGGCTTTACAGCTATAAACGTAGAGTAAAGCGTCCCGAGGCCAGCTTATTTTGGTCCGTGCTTGATGTGTCGCCGTGTGTACATTAAAAAGGTCTTTAGTTTTACTTCTCTTACAAAATTATCAAATAACAAAATACATAGGTTGTAAACTTATTGCGGTGAAGTATACCGCCGTAAACGAATTTACTGCCTCCACGAGTCCACGCCCCCTCGTCTGCGGTAACATTTTCATTTAATGTTTTCGGCAAAGGGTGCTATGTGTTAACCGACTTAGCTCTTAATAACCTATTGACACGACACCGTAAAGTCCAACATTTTGTTTGTTTTATGAGTAGTTATACTAATTGTTGTATAATATTGCAGTTTAGTAGTACTCTCTAACAGGACAGTGTTTGGGCACTGGTAATAAAATAAAGGGTCACAAATGAACTGAACAACTTTAAGGAATGAATGAATAAAATATAAATGTAGATAACGCCTGGACACTGCGGTACTGATAGAAATGAGGCTGCTGACGAGCTGGCACGAAGAGGGACGGAAGAGGACGCACTAGGCCCCGAGCCTTACTGCGGCATCTCTCGCAACACCTCTAGACGTGTGCTAAAGGAATGGGCCGTGAACCAAAGCCGTAAGCTCTAGTCGGATACACCAGGACTGAGGCATGCGAAAGAACTTGTGACCGGCTTTTCAAACAGACATACCTCGGATGCCATCAATATAAACCGCAACGACTTAAGGCTCTTAGTACGAGCCTTAGCAGGACACTGCAAGTTAAACAAACACCTACACAGAATGGGGCTTGTAGATTCACCTACTTGCAGATTCTGCTGTGAAGCAGAGGAAACGCCCATACACCTCATCTGCGAATGCGAAGTGCTCATTCACAGCAGGAGTCGCCATCTAGGTGGATAAATAATAACACCTACTGACATTATGGACCTCCCCTCGAAAAGCACAACACGGTTCATGAAATCCGTGGGCCTAGGAAATGACCTTTAGGTCTAGGGTGACAGCTACAATTGATCTGTCCAGGCAAGCAAATAATGATAATAATTGTAGATAATCTTAGACCATTGTAATGTTCTGTGCTGGTCCTGGACCAGCACAGAACATTATAAGAAGGGTTAGAAATGCAAAGTAGCGCTTTTGCTTCGGAGACGACTGTCGCCACTTGTCTTCCCTCTCACGCTGCTACAATTACTCAAGCCCTCTCGATCGCACCACACCGCGCGCCTTATGGTGTTATGCAAAACATTGCATAACCTGTGGTGACACGTTCCACGCCTACATTGCACTTCTAACCGACCAGCCTTGCGTTAGCATTCCCCTCTATTTAGTTACATGGCCAATTTGACCATAACCTCAAGTCATCTTGTCAATTTAAATTTTTTGTATGCAGTGTCCGGGCTGTGACGGGGTGTAACTTAAGGGGGTGCTTCAGACCATCAAACTGAACAACTTTCACTATGGAGCCAACTTCGAAATTGCTAAATAAAAACTGCAGTACCGGCTCATGTATGGGACAGCAGATTTTTTATTTTTTCTCGGTGTTGGTTCCATAGTGAAAGTTATCCAGTTTGATGGTCTGAATCACCTTAAGTATTACTAGGGTGTTGTAGTACACCCTGTATAGGCAGTAATAGGTAAAAACAAATATTTTCATACAAACGTCGATCAGATGATTCCAAGGCTGCAATCGCGGTAAATATTCGGCGATGGAACCGTGATTGGATTACGTACGAATCATAACTTTTGTCACATTTGGTATTGCGCTAATCGGGATACTACTCTTGACAGCCGTTAGAGCCGTTTTGACAGATCGCTGAGACGTTATTGGCTGTCAGTTACATAGGGTTTAGCGCGATGCGGAATTCAACACAGTTGAATAGTAATTGGATTGCAATGTGATTAGAACTGAAATTGGATAAGAATAGAACTTCGACGGTTTAACTTAGCGCAATCGGGCTCCAGTTAGTAAGGAAATTCAAAAATTTTGTTTGCTATGTTCCTTTAGGTTTCTTAGGGAAAGTTGTTCAGTATCATGGATACAATCACACCTAAAAGTAATGCAACTGTTTACTCTAACACCCTGTATAATTTTTCTTAGTCAGGTAGAGGTATCAATATTCATTTTAAAACACCGCCGCGTTACCAATAAGCAGACTAAAGTAATAAGTACAGTACGTGTAATGAGAATGAGAACACGGTAATGAGATCTTAGCTCGTTAACTTTATTACCTTACCTCCAGGCTCCAGGCACACAATACACTATTCATGCAGTTATGACACTTGAGTACTACAAGTTTAAACTGTTCAATTATACTGCAGTTCGGGATATTACTCAGCGATCTCAGCCTACCTTAGTTGCTCACAAATAACGCTCAAATCCAAATTCGTGTAATATGGCACCGAAAATTTTATATTTATCCAAGTAACTCATAATATTTTCAACCAAATTGTTCAGTTCAATTAAATTCGATTTAATTATAGTTTATTGGACACCAAAACAAAACAATTATTACATCAGACAAGTTATTAGTATAGTGATTCCACCTTTTCAATTGTGCCATAAAATGTGACAAAATCTAATGATTTCGGTGCAGCTATGTATCGTTATTGCTGTTACATACGATTAGTATAGGTACTGCTTGATGTATGTATTGGGCTCCAGGGAAGGTTAACTGCCAACTTTGTCTGTTGGACCAACAGTTACCGAGCTAAAGTTTGGTTCAAGTACATGAAAGTGTGTTCAATATTTAACTCATTATGGTGAAAGGTTAGAATATGTTTTAAATAGCTTTAACTGTTGCATTTTGCAGCGAGTAGTGCAGCATGCTTAGCCAGAATCATCTGCATCTCATATAAGTTAACTTCTTGGGATCCATTTCTATACCATGTTTCTCTCATGATAGAATTTGAATACTTATAATAAGGTTCTTCCTAACATGCTGACTTGCTTAGGTATTATTTATTTCTAGATTTTTTAATCATTAATTTCTTTACAAAAATGGATTAATTGATTGATTTGTTTAAAAGTTAATGATACTTTTCCTTACACCCTGTATAAAAGAAGAAACTGACTGAGTTAGTGACTGACTGACATATCAACGCCCAGCCCAATCTACTGGGTCTAGAGATTCCAAATTTGGCGCGTAGGTTCCTTCTGAGGTCTAGGGGTGCACTAAGAAATGTTACTCTACCCCAAGGTTGTCTGTTGGGGGGTTTTGCCATAATCGCCATGCTTGGCAGGCGGGTTGGCGATCGCAGTTCAGTTGGATGAATGTATGCAGAAGATGCTGCTGCCCATCTTCTGGTTGGTCCCTTAGTCGCCTTTTACGACACCCACAGGAAGAAATGGGAAGGTGCTATTCTTAGCCGGCACCACACGGGACGGTGTTGCCAGTGATGACATATGGAACAGAGTCGTGGTCGTTAACTCAAGGCCTCATAAAAAGGCTGAAAGTCACCCAAAGAGCAATGGAGAGGGCTATGCTCGGAGTTTCCCTGCGAGATCGAATCAGAAATGAAGAGATCCGCAGAAGAACCAGAGTAACTGACATAGCCCAAAGAATTGCTAAATTAAAGTGGCAGTGGGCGGGGCATATTGCTCGCAGAACCGATGGCCGATGGGGCCGAAAAGTTCTCGAGTGGCGACCGCGTACCGGAAAGCGTAGCGTGGGTAGGCCCCGCACACGGCGGACCGACGACCTTGTGAAGGCGGCGGGATCCCGTTGGATGAGGGCAGCGCAGGACCGGTCGTTATGGCGATCCTTGGGGGAGGCCTATGTCCAGCAGTGGACGTCCATCGGCTGAGATGATGAAGGTTGTCTGGAAGAAATTGCTTTTTAGCAATAAGACCGCCTTATTTGTACCATAATTATTTTTGTGGCCTGCTCTGTACTGTATTTATGTGTTTGGTGTAAATATATTTCATTCATTCATTCATTATTGAAACTAAGTAAGTTAAATATACCCATATGTAAATTTACCTTTCAGAAAAGCCTAACATAATCCAGCCCAAGTATTCCGTGTCACTTGTATTCTAGAACTAAAATGTAGAACAAATGAATGCGCATAGCAATTTGCATCTAAAACCTCTAAATAAGCGTGCACATTTTAGCATAACTTTATTCGCGTAGCTCTTTATCCGTGAGCCCAGGATTGGGTTGAAATACGCGAGTGCTTCGTTCCAGTGCCCCGATAAACAACCCGGTTTAGTCGTCTTGCCTGTTGTTGTCTTGCGACTTTTTGGTCGCGCGTTGGAGTTGGTGGCTCGTTGAGGAGAGGTACTCAATCTCGAGGGTCAGGGTACAAATTAACATGGATGACATGACATATACCAATGAGTTTTCTAACTTTTTGTACGTAATACCGACTGCTTTCAAAGGATGAAAGAAAACGTCTTGAGAAAACCTGCATACGCTGTAGAAGAAATTCTGAGTTCTTGAAGAAAATCTAATTCTCTCTGCAGTGATTCTCTCTGCGGTGAGTCTCTCTGCAGTGATTCTCTTTACGGTGAGTCTCTCTGCAGTGACTTTCTCTTTAATAATACAGTCGGAATCTTATTTAACATTCTTATTTACATTCTTTATCTCACCTTAAAACTAGGAAATATTGGTCCAACTGCTTGAGCTGAACCTGAGATATAGACCAGGAGAGGAGAAAAGTACAAGAGATTATTTCACCTTAAACCTACTTACAATTTTACCTGAGATGCACCAGGAGAGCAGAAAAGCTCAAGAGGTCAATTATTATTGTCATTTACATTCTTATTTCACCTTAATACTAGAAAACTAACAGTAAAAATAATTGGTGCTGCCAGAGCTTTCGTCTAAGTGCTAAACCTGAGATGTACCAGTAGAGCAGAAAAGTACAAGAGGTCAATAATTATTATTATCATTTACCTTAAAACATTACGAAACTAACTAATCGTTTAAAAAATAAATACCTACCTATAATGATGCGTATGTGAAGTCTACCAATCCGCATGTGTGATTTACTTGGTCTGCTCACAACCCGATCAAGTAACAACCAAGACCGCGGTCGTGTCATCTAGTTCGCGAGGTCCCTTAAGAGCTATGTGAAAAAATACGATTCTTCAAAGCGTCATAATATATCATGAAGTACTCACAGTAGGAGTATGATTACTGGATATTTGTAAATTGATCATATAATTGAAGTTTTGACAAGAGCCAAAACACGATTAAGACACGTTTTCTCGATAGAAAAACAAGCCAAAGTAGCCTCCGTTATTATTTATAAACGCTTCGAACTGCTAAACGGTGAATAATAGAAACACGAGACTTGATTTAAAAAAAAAGAGATTGATATTTCACAAATTTTGATAAGAGCAGAATTGAACTTACATAAACAGTACAATCACTATTAAATAAAGTTTGTTTTACGCTTGCGTCGTTTCAGGCGCGCGCGCTGCCCTATCTCTTTCTCTCGCATTAGGCAGTAATATAAGCTATTACACGCCCATTTCGCTTCAATAGGCCCTTGAGGATATATATTTATATTCGAATTTAAAATAAGAGAACCATTTAAAACGATACGGATTTCAGTCGCTCGTTTAGTATTTACAAGGTATGACACAGAAGACGACTGCAAATAGTCTAAGTACAATAATCTTTGAGCATTAGAGCATTACATTTTTATTTGTCTGACCTTATGTCCCAAGTACGAGATATAATAATAAAATACTTATTTATTCATGTAACAAGTTTAATAAAATAATGTAACCCTCCAATGTCATAAGACCTTAAAGTTCATAATAAATAGTGATACCATAGTAACCAGGATTCATAGTTAGTATTGTTCTTATAGCTTCGATATACTGTGGTGTACATACACACCGTGCCTATTCCATTATATAATAATATCATATGCTTATCTGAATAAAGGACAGTATTCTACCGAACTTGATGTGCATCACTCGTCACCTTCAAACCTAACACTGTATGGCGACCCTGCCTGTAAAACGAGTGCCGGGAGCGCGCGCGCATACCAATACTCCAAAAAAGGAACGCGAACTATAAACATTCCGTTGCTAGTGCACAAAGTTTTAAATAATGAATTACTACAACATAGAACTTCGACATCGTCGCTGCAGTTATTATCAAAATTAAAAGTTATTTTGGATCCCATCTTCAAACACACAACACAACACACACACACAACAACACACACACACACTTCAACACTATAATACTTGAATGTTCAAGTAATTAAGTTGTTATGTTGTTGCAAGTTTTGACGCGCATTTTGTATGTAAAAAAATTGTTTTCAAAGTAGGCAACTATTAGGAGTGCTTCTTCTTCTTCTTATCGTGTGGGCAGAGCCCTGGTGTCAGATTTTTTTCAGACCGCCTTACGGCCTCTGACGTGGTTTTTATGTAACGACTACTACCATCAGAGATAGTAGCCGGGACCAACGGCTTAACGTAACATCCGAAACACGAAATCATTTTTCTTTTCAGACAATCAGGTGATTCAACCTGCAATGTCCTAACGAACTGGGGAAAAACGCACAAAGTGACATTTCACTAGGTGTCCTCCGTGGGAATCGAACCCACGACCTCCGTGTCGAGAGCCAATGCTCTTAACCGTTAGACCACGGAGGCAGTTAGGAGTGCTGTAAGAAATTGAATACTTACAAAAATAGGAGTAAAACTACTTTATAAAGGGTGTTAAAATTAATCTAATGGGTGGTTCAGACACAGACAATAGTTGTTTTAAGCCGCTTTGGTAGAAATCTCAAATATACCTTTAAAAAATCATAACTTCTAAACTACAAAAACTCACGGAACACATGGAATATTTTTGTATACACAGGGGTAAGGAATCTAAAAAAAATTTTTTGACGTCTCCTTTTGGTCCACCCTGTATGTTTCACTGCAGGACACAGTTCTACCCTCAGGGAGGGTGGGGGTTGGTGGACTACACCTACCCATCAGAATTTCTTCTTCAGCGTATGCAGGTTTCCTCACGATATTAACCTTCCAGTCGGTAATTAGGTAGGTATGTACATTGTTGTTGGTGCCATAAAGAATGTTGTTCAGTTCGTCGGTCTGATCATCCCCTTAAAAAAGTGTCAGCATATTAAGAAGAACCCTTTACAACGTGTTAATGAATTAACGCAAAACTAGAAAATAGTTTGTGTAATATTTTTACATGCATTTCCTTTTACCTATTTATTCAATTACAATTAAAGACTGTAGTAGAGTAATTTATTTTTCGCCACTATGGGCGGAAAGCGTCAACTTTCGTCCCGCTGCGCTAAACGAAGTTGCCGCTTTCCGCCTCCGTCGAGGAGAAAAATAGTGTACTAACCTCGGGCAGTAAATAAGAAAGCCTCAGATCACATGTTTGATGACCATGAGACTTTTCTTACCTTCCTGCCCTCGGTGTGTAATCTACTATTTCTATTCAATCAAAATCGTATAAAACACGAGCGTTAACCCGCGGCTTCGTCCGCACAAATTATATACCAGATTTTAAGTCAGATCATAAGCTATCAAACAAAAAAAGTTTCATCAAAATCGGTTAAGTAGTTTTTGCGTGATACTCGTTCAAACAAACACACAAACAAACAGACAGACAAAAAATCCAAAAATTGGTGAAATGGAATCAGGGATACCTAAAAACCATATCGTAACTTTTTTTTTGTTAATATCTTCAATGTACAGACAAACTTCCTGTTACAGTTTTATAATAGTTAATAACAGAAAAATAATTGGAGGCTTGACAAAAAACCGAAATTCTTTTCAAGGAAAAAGTAGTGAAATCACTCTAAAGAGACCCTAGGGACTGGAGTGTGAAAGCGAAATAAAGCCAAATTTTTTTCCTTTTCGACCAAATCGTCTCGAAGCGGAAAATTAAGGAGTCACTCGTTTTAGTCCATTTTTATCGGATGCCATTGCCTGACGATTTTTTTAACTGACTATTGAAAACAATTTACCGTTCGATTCAGGGAAAGTCACCGAAATTCTGAATTTAGTTTTTTTTTCGCAATTGCCATTTGAAATACTTTTATGTGATTTTATGTCAGTAAGTTAATCTTAGTAATTTAATTTATTCTTTTAAGATAATAATAATGTACTTAAGGGTCCTACAGTGTCTTTGTTTTAAGTTGATAGCTTTATTTAGCACGAGTTTTCTAGCGACTCCGCTCGCACGGGTTCCCGTCATCAAATATACTATACAAGGTATTGGTACACTTGTGTCCACCCTATACAAGGTATTGGTAATGGTCCTCGAGCTAGATGTGACCTCTGGCGAAAAAAGAGCACGCTACCCGACCCGTTTGTCCCCCCCTCGGAAAGCCTTCCCCCAGGACATGAACTGCCCAGGCCGATTTGGAGGTCTTTAAACAGGCTCCGAACTCAAGTCGGCCGGAGTAAGGAGAACCTGTCCAAATGGGGTTTTATCGATGGATCAGACCTGAGGTGTGAGTGTGGTATTGCCCCTCAGACTATGGCCCATCTCATATCTTGCCCTTCCTGCCCGCAAACTTGCACGCGAATGGAGCTTATGGACGCTGCTGGTAGTGCTATCCGCGTGGCAAAATACTGGGCTGGAAAAATATAAAATGACATGCCATCGACTCGATAGAAGAAGAATACAAATACAACTATATTTATTAGCAAAAGAGAAATTCAGTACACATTATACAATGGATGTCGAATGAAAGCCGTGGTGGTCCAGTGGCGAGTAACCTTGCCTTCCGTGCAGGAGGCGATGGTTCGATCCCCGTCCAGGCCGACTCGTACCAATGAGTTTTTCGGAATTTATGTACGGTTTGTAACGCTTTTCGGTGAAGGAAAACATCGTGAGGAAACCTGCATGCTTCAATTTCGAGGCATGTATTGTACCCACTGTCCATTACAAGTGGCGACGGGCTCACTCCCCGTCACACTGGACAGAGTTTTGGTACTAGTGAAACGTGGATATTCTGAGGTTTCAGAATATCTCTGACTACCCCCTCGGGGAAAATAGTCGTGAGCATATGCTATGCCCGCATGCGGCAAGCCAGAATCGTTGTGATTTAAATGATATTGGAAGGATATAACACAAAAAGTAAAATAAGCCATAGTTTATGTATGTTTATTGTATCTATTTTTTTATTTATAATTATGTTTATTTATATTATATTTATATATATATATATATATATATCTATCTATCTTTACTATTATAAAACTGTAACAGGAAGTTTGTCTGTACATTGAAGATATTAACAAAAAAAAAGTTACGATATGGTTTTTAGGTGTCCCTGATTCCATTTCACTAATTTTTGGTTTTTTTGTCTGTCTGTTTGTTTGTGTGTTTGTTTGTTTGTTTGTTTGAACGAGTATCACGCAAAAACTACTGAACAGATTTTGATGAAACTTTTTTTGTTTGATAGCTTATGATCTGACTTAAAATCTGGTATATAATTTGTGCGGACGAAGTCGCGGGTTAACGCTCGTATATATATATAATTAACTTCCATTTAACTACAAGTATCTAGTTTTTATCATTTGTGCTGTACACATTTTGTCTGTCTCACACTTCACAACTGTCTCTGTTGCGGGTTTGCTGGAAGAGATCTCTTTAGAGATAAGCTCGCCCTTTGTACAAGTCTACTTTAATTGTTTTTCTGTAATGTTATGTGTACAATAAAGTGTTAAATTAATAAATAAATAATAAATAAAAGTTTCATCAAAATCGGTCCTGTACTTTTCGCTTGATGCGCGAACAAACAAACAAACCAGACAGTCCAACAATTTGTGGATTGACAACTAAAAACCATATCACAACTTTTTTGTTCTTTTATGTAAGGACACACTTCACTTATTATACTTACGACTTCATTCCCGGACTGGGTAGTTAGCGATATTTTGAACCTGTCACTTTAGTAATGTTTCAATTGAGTCACGTTGTAAGTTTGGTCACGGAGTCGCGTGGCTAGTGGTCTCTCGAGTAGACGTCTTTCGTTTGGCTCGCGATTTAGGTAGCCGCGCGGCTCCGCCATTTTATGGCGGTTTCGGGTGTGTGTTTTTGTATAAAAACAGGGCTTTGAGATCGCCATATCAATTACCGTACAATGAACGTTTCGAAATGAACTTGAATTATAATAATAACTTCAACACTTGATACTGGCGAAATCTTTAAGGAAACGCCATTTAATAAAAATAGAATAGAATAGAAGTTTGGTCACGAGCGGTTATGTCATTTGCGCGGTTTGCGTTTGAGCTTGCCGCGAGGCACCACCTTCTCTTTTCTCAAAAGTGTTTTTCCTCAAAAAACCATCCTTGATAATGGGATTAATACTCCCACAAACTACTTGACATTGGCAGAAAACTAGTGCTAGACACAAGCAGCAAAATGTCATTAATATTAAAAATAAAAAAAAGTTGATTTATTTATATTATTCTTTTTGAGAAAACTTACAGATTAATTACAGAATAGAGTAACAATTTGTAAGGTACCTTAACTAAATTGCCAACTAAAAGTTTGCACACATAAATAATTGCACTAACTAATTAGTTTTAACTTCGTCGTTTCGAAGCCGCGCACTAATTTGGCTACTAATGCATACGTTTTCGCTTGCATATCGTCGCTGACGACGTAAAGTAGCGTGTCCTAGCGTATCTCATTTTCGTTCTATATTTGGGAGCCGAATTAAGACATCATCATCATCATCAGCCTATAAACTTCCTACTGCAGGGCCTGTGCCTACCCTCAGGGATAGGTGTATGGGCATGTCCACCACGCGTGCCTAATGCGGATTGGTAGACTTCACACACACACCAGAATTTCGTCTTCAATTCTTCTTCAAAACTAAGAAAGCGTTGAAATAATAAATAAATGTTACTCCAAACATTGTTGTCTGCTTTTGAGGAAATAATTATCATTTTGATTGATTGAAAAGACACTAATTACAAAAGTGATATGAATCATTCATCAGTTCATCACCCAACTATTTTTTATGATTCATTTTTTAATGTACAAACTCGTTAAATTTAATGTTTTATTACATGTGTAGAATAAATAGTCTAGTTATCTACCTATACAAATAAAATACACAAATAATTCTGACTTCAAACAGAAAAACGGCAGCAATCTATTTATCATCGTCATTGACGTAGAATACTATGGACGCCGGGACTAGTACAAAATTCTCGAAAAAAGTGTCCGAGACTCAACTACAAAAACCTCAGTAGGTACTATCGCGGACTTCTCCACCAGATTACTTTAAAAAAAAACACATAATTTCGCGCATAATTTATTGTTTGGAAACTATTCATTCATTAGCCTATTCATTAATAGGGCTAGATAGCGCTTTTATTTTTTTAAGATGCATGTAAAAATGAGCCTAGTGGTGGTCAGGCGGAAAAGTCCGCGATGGTACATGTAGTAATGTAGTAATGTAAACCAACGAAAAACATTGAAAATTCTATTATTCTTTTGCATCTCACTCCCTCCATCGCGGCACGGAGCGCGCTGCGCGCCCGCGCTCTCACGTAATTGGCCGATCAAACGAAGACTACCTCGTAATTAGTTCTGTTTTTACGTGTTGATGCTATTTTGGTTCGGAAACTTTTGAACGCGGATCCGACGTCCAGTAGTTGGTAAGTCAATGATCATCCTACTTAAAATGTCGGACGCAGATCAAAGCAAAAAATACCTAAAATTGCCGTGATAAATAATTCAGTCATATAAAGTGGACGAGATAGAGAAAAAGGTTCGTTAATAAGTAACTCTAAATGGAGAGCACTAAAGTTGTATTTCGCTAAAAAAGGATAGATTTGACGACTCAGTTGGTGTAATGGTTACCACGCCGGACTGCCAAACCAGGGTCCTGGGTTCGAATCCCGGTTCGGTCATGGATGTTATGTGTTCGTGCCGTTGTTGTATGATTTCCACAATGACATTCTATACAAGGGGGATTTCACATCAGTGCGCTATTAACGGGACCACTAAGTTATACCCAGTTGTTTTACATTACTGCTTTGTAACCGAACACATTTGAAAGATTTGAAAGGACTGGAATGTCAGCGGCAATAAGATAAGATAAGATAAGATAATTTTTATTGTTCTCTCATTACAACAAATACAGATATCTAAAACTAAGTACAATAAAGTAACTAAAAAGTAAATTAACAAAAAGAACTAATATTGTAAACGGAGACAGGAGTCCAAACTAGGCAGTGCCCTTGTTTTGGAAGACCTGGTCCCTCCTACCGAAAGTAGTACTATTTCTTAATTGTGTCACAATCTTTAAGAGTGCCTTGGAAGATCAAAGTTATAAATAAAAAGTTAAAAGTTAAAAGTACAACTAGAAATTCTTAAAATTAATTCTGTGATCTGTGTGTATATTTCGTGAGTTAGGGTGTGTGTGTGTATGAGTGAGTGAGAGAGATAGTGTACTAAAAATGCGTGTATATAAGGTCTAACAAAATTAGGTGAAACTATTTTAAGGGGATGATCAGACCATCAAACTGAACAACTTTCTCTATGGAACCAATATCGAAATCGCGAAAAAAAATCAGCTGTTCCATACTAACCTTCTCGATCTAAATGTATGGGACAGCAGATTTTTTTTTCGCGATTTCGATATTGGTCTCATAGAGAAAGTTGTTCAGTTTAATGGTCTGATCATCCCCTTAAAATAGTTTCAGCTAGTTTTGTTAGACCTTATATATGTGAGCTGGGGGAATGCTTGTGCGTATGTAAAATTGTCAGTATGGGACATGCAGTTCAGGTTCAAAACAAAGATGCTCAACAAATTAGCAATGTATGACAGCTGGGCACAACTGATGCATAGGTACAGGTGACATTAGAGACATGTGCCATGTTTAGGCTTCGTCAATAACAAAGCCATATGACATGATGACTCTAGAGTTATAAAAACTCAGTGGGTTTCCATAATAAAAATTCCTATAGTGCTTACTTGGAATCATTACAATGTATGTACCTGTGGGCAATTATTATTATTTGGTTATAAGGGCTTGGTCAATGACCAAATAGCTACTGCGACCTAGATGGATCTATTGTAGCTGTCACCCTAGACCTAAAGGTCATTTCCTAGGCCCACGGACTTCATGAACCGTGTTATGCTTTTGGAGGGGAGGTCCCTGATGTCAGTAGGTGTTATTATGAATCCACCTAGATGGCGACTCCTGCTGTGAATGAGCACTTCGCATTCGCAGAGGAGATGTTTGGGCGTTTCCTCTGTTTCACAGCAAAATCTGCAAGTGGGTGAGTCTACAAGCCCCATTCTGTGTAGGTGTTTGTTTAACTTGCAGTGTCCTGTTAAGGCTCGTACTAAGAGCCTTAAGTCGTTGCGGTTTGAATTGATGGCATCTGAGGTATGTCTGTTTGAAAAGCCGGTCACAAGTTCTTTCGCATGCCTCAGTCCTGGTGTATCCGACCAGAGCTTACGGCTTTGGCCCACGGCCCATTCCTTTAGCACACGTTTAGAGGTGTTGCGGGAGATGCCGCAATAAGGCTCGGGGCCTATGGCGTCCTCTTCCGCCCCTCTTCGTGCCAGCTCGTTAGCAGCCTCATTTCCATCAATACCGCAGTGCCCGGGCGTTTATTTATTATTAATGTTATTATTAATGTACCTGTGGGCGTTTTTTATTTATTTTATTTTGTATGCAATATCCAAAATTCGTCAGAGCAAGCCAGCACGCTAATGAGTCCCAGAGCAAAGAAACAGAGATTTGAGTGGGGAATGAATCCACTAATTCTGTTCACAATCTCCGATAGTTACGACTAATTTCCGTTATCAATCATCTTATTACGGAGCTCTGTGGAAGTTAGCGTCGGATTGATTGATTAGTTTATAGAAATGTTCTTTGGAAGCGTGTAGGTGTTATATGAATTAGACACAATTTTGGTTGAGTATTGTACTATTGTATCAATTTGTATCGCGAGCGGCTTCATACAAACCAAGTTCAATCTTTATTTTAATATTAATTAGCGTTAACCCGCGACTTTGTCCGCACATATTATATACCAGATTTTAAGTCAGATCATAAGCTATCAAACAAAAAAAGTTTCATCAAAAACGGTTCAATAGTTTTTGCGTGATGCTCGTTCAAACAAACAAACACACAAACAAAATTGGTGATATGTCATTAGGGACACCTAAAAACCATATCGTAATTTTTTTGTTAATATCTTCAATGTAGAGAACACACTTCTGTTACAGTTTTATAATAGTCTAGACTAATCAAACGTAAGTTTAATAAAATATTTACAATAAATAATTGTAGTCTATTTAGTTAGTTTTAGTTTAGGTAGTTAATATTTAAAATATTTTCATTTTTAAGTAATTGTATTTCCACGTTTCTAGCAATTTTTTTTCAATTAAAAATAAAAAAGAATTAAAAACTTAAAAAAAATCAAATGTTTACTCTGTTTCATATAACAATAGTTTTAGAGCTATTGTAATTACCAATACCAATAACGAGTTATTTAAAAAACACCTTTTCTCATCTATCCTTAATGTTAAAAAAGTACTTTCTGTAAAATACATTGTAAAAAATTGCTACTGAGGCTAGAAACTACCTAGGAATCGAAATATCTTTCTATTCTTATATGAACCATATGTGGACCTTTGACAGTTTCCGAAAAGTTTTTCTGAACAAAAATTATTAGTCAATGACTTTTCCGAAGTGATATGACAGTTTTATAGAAATACGAGCGTTAACCCGCGACTTTGTCCGCACAAATTATTTACCAGATTTTAAGTCAGATCCAAAACGTCCTCCAAAAAAATGACTCAAATTTTCGAGGTCCGTATTTTTTGTAATTCAGTGAGTTTGGCGAGCTAAATCAATAGGAATCAAGGTGAGTTATGCTTAGTAGTATTGGAGCTTACAATGTGATATATTTATGTGCCGTTAAGTACGTTATCCATGGAGATATGCGTATCCTCACACTTTCCCCAGATAAACCTTAGGTGGGGTAAGCGTGACGCGTCACAGTAACCCCGGCCATCTTAAACGACAGCAACATAAGTAGTGATGGGACACTTATTGATAGGAATATCGATTGAAGTAAATACTTTATTGACTTTATGTTTAAATACATCGTGTGTTTAAGTACACATACAGAACCTAAGTGTGCACGAAAATATGAGTTGCATAAATGTGATTATGGTTAAAATGTGATTAGAAGTATGGAAAGTTCCTAAGTTGGTATCGTGAGGGCGCTTGTACAAAATCCATGCACACCTGTTTCTTAAACATACTTGTGTAGTTTCTTCGGTTAGTAGGAAACTGTCGATAAAATATTGACATGGGGTAAGTGTGACAATCGATAAACATACTTGTGTAGTTTTTTCGGTTAGTAGGAGACAGTCGATAAAATATTGACATGGGGGTAAGTGTGACAATCGATAAACATACTTGTGTAGTTTCTTCGGTTAGTAGGAGACTGTCGATAAAATATTGACATGGGGTAAGTGTGACAATCGATAAAATTAAGGAAATCACTATTTTAACAAAACAATGCCACAGTTGCCCCACTAGACTGAAAATTTATCCTTACGCAAAAACCAATCGTAATGCGTTAAAAAGAGCATAAATTACAATAAGACTCGCACACATATTGTTACATTTTGGTAGGAAACTGTAAATAATATAGTAAACTGCGACGATATTCGAGAATGACACACTTTCCCCAGATAGGTTGACAGTTAGCGTTCTCATGAGGTAAAGTTCTTTTTCTTAAATAAATATAATGCTATAGGAGTTCATTTGCACGATCAATCAAAGTGCCGTTAAATAATAAAGGTTTACATATAAACCTACTGGTGTTTTACCAACAAAAAGTAGGGTTTCTTCAATGGTAACTACAGCGTCGTTCCCCTTACATAATTTATTTA
Source organism: Agonopterix arenella (assembly GCA_927399405.1). Classification (NCBI taxonomy): domain Eukaryota; kingdom Metazoa; phylum Arthropoda; class Insecta; order Lepidoptera; family Depressariidae; genus Agonopterix; species Agonopterix arenella. The sequence goes on from OV656704.1 coordinate 2,479,619, forward strand.
TTATACTGAGGTTTTAACATTGTTTGCACTATATACGAGTTTATATCTTATATTACAGATTCTTTTTAAGTTTACTTCAAAAAATACATTAGAATATTTAAAAAAAATATATCCGTGCAATACCGCTACGCAATGCTACGCCTCGTAGCACGTAGCAGTGTAGCAAGGATGCGTCTACGCGAAATAGTTTTTTAAAAAATCATCAAAAATCTAACATTTTTCGTCACACTTGCCTTATATTTTCTAATAATAATATACAATAATGAGAAATAATAGGCCTCGTTCCTATTTTCTTCAATGAAAAGTATTCTAAGTCATCATTGTCTTGCCCATTTCCCATTATTTGGGTATGATATAAAGGTATAATGGTATAATGCTATCTATATCTAATCTAAACTATTATAAAACTGTAGCGGGAAGTTTGTCTGTACATTGAAGATATTAACAAAAAAAAAGTTACGATATGGTTTTTAGGTGTCCCTGATTCCATTTCACCAATTTTTGGATTTTTTGTCTGTCTGTTTGTTTGTGTGTTTGTTTGTTTGTTTATTTGTTTGTTTGTTTGTTTGTTTGAACGAGTATCACGCAAAAACTACTGAACCGATTTTGATGAAACTTTTTTTGTTTGATTGCTTATGATCTGACTTAAAATCTGGTATATAATTTATCTCGCTACATTGACGGGAGCCGGAGATATAAACATATAACCGCAAGTGCAACCAATGTACGGTGCCATTTCAATTTCAAGTAAGTAACACTAATTAAAATTAAAAGACTTGTAATAAAGTAAGCTGATTCTGAAGACTGTTTGATTTATAAATAGCGAAAATAACAACAAATTACAAAATAAATACCAATAATTATAAATTTTATCATTGTCCAGTGCTGATGACCTCACCGGTTGTTAGTGTAACAGTGTTCTTCTTTTTGGCGATAAAATCTTTCAAACTCCATGGAGAAAACCTTTGCATAAAAAAAAAAACCTTAGTACTGGCCACAAGAAAAAAAGATTCGAACTACAAATTTCTTGACATTTTGTAGAATTACAGTGCAACCAAAGCAGGAGTAATTATTTAAAAAAAAACTGCACGCAAATTTCAAACAAAGAGAATATAATCATGATTTCAAATCAGCAGCCGAAAGATGTCTAAAACTCGATTTTTAATTCGGAATGTTTTTATTTACGTTGTAATCACACAGTTACGCAAGACTGGATAATACCTAATATTTTAAAGCAATTATAAGACAGGTAAGGAACTATTTTGAAATACCGTAAATTATTACTAAAATACAAACGAACGAACTCTAACAAATTAATAAGGATCGGTTTTTTATGCCGCCGATGCGATGTGCCGCCGTGCATTTTGCGCCCGATTCGATTAAGAGGATAATTTATTTTTCTACGGGCTCCATACAAAACGAAGCTTAGTTTGAACATTTAGTAATTAAAGTAAAAAATTAATGGTTTTAAAACAATCTAGAAGCTAATATCTGTGATTTCCTTTTAAATGTTTAGTTCTAAAGTTATCTTGACTCAAAGTTTGTAGTCCGTGCTGCGGTCCGTCCGTGTCGTATGTCGTCCACCATTTGGGCTCTCTCTGAGGAACCTGCCACAGCCCTACGGACTGTCGCTTGATATGAGCTTTACATAAATTAATGTAACATTCGGCAATAGCCGACTGCGTTCTTCCGGACGAAATTATTCGCTGGAATCCAGGCGCATACGTGTTGCCGTTGTTTCAAATGCACGCAAATTGACAGCGAGTGCTGACCAGGCCATGTACCCGGACTTTAGATTTTCGATATAACGCGACCGTTTCGGTTCCGGTCCGAACTTCATTGTAATAGAGTTGACATAGGAACGATAACTTTCATGCAATTGCGACGTTCGAATGTCCGGGTCAAGAACAAAGAACATTGTATATAGTATTCGTCCAGGTAGACCCCTGCTGTCAAACGTCAAACGGTGACGTTGCAGTAAAATGCGGCCGGCACCGATTTCGCGCGCATCTGACCGAATTGCAAGATGTATATGGTCCTTCTTATATGCAGACAGTTTTTTAAGGGGATGATCAGACCATCATACTGAACAACTTTCTGTATGGGACCAAAGTCGAAATCACGAAAAAAAATCAACTGTTCCATACAAAACTGCAATCCTACTCTACAAAAATGTATGGGGCAGAAGATTTTTTTTCGCGATTTCGATGTTAGTCCCATAGAAAAAGCTGTTTGATGGTCTGATCATCCTCTTAAAAAAGTGTCAGCATATTAAGTTAAATAAATAAAAAATAAAGTAATATAATATATATAATGCACCCCGACGCGTTCCGTTCAGTGATAAAAATACTTAAAAAATAATTTTGTATCTGCCAGTACACTTGATTGTTTTCAGTAATGAAAAATGTCATCACGAAGAAGAACTAATAATCTCACTAATATTATAAACGTGAACGTTTGTGACGATGTTTGTAAGGTTGTAATGTTGTATGTTTGTGGCGCAATCACGCATAAACGTTATCGTGTCGACTTCAAATTCTGAAGTCGCTAAATAGTAGCTTGCCAGAATCGGGCAACCGATACTGCACCGTCGCTGGCGGTCATGAGCTCCTCCTGCGTGCAGATGTAAGGGCACGCAGGGCACGATGTGAGATGGGCCATCGTTTGTGGAGTTCCACACAAGCAAGTCACATTTTGCGCATCCGAGTATCCCCACCTGACCATGTTGTCCTTACTGCGACTGACCTGGGTTCGAAGTCGGTTTAAAGACTTCCAGGTCGCCCAAGGCAAGTCATGTCTAGGCGGGACACAAATGGCTCTCAGACGGCGACACAAATGGAGTTGGGAGGGACACTTTTTGTCGCCATAGAGTACACCTTGCTTGCGCTGGGCCAGTATTCAGGGGGTCGACACACTTCATAAAGCTGCGTCGGCTTGGCAGCCTTTGCGGCGCAGAAATAAAGCCATGCATGGGATGTCGTGTGTCGTCCACCATTTGGGCTCTCTCTGAGGAACCTGCCACAGCCCTACTTACATCTGGGGGCGCTATGCCAGCCAGTGGGTAAAGCAACTGTACCGGAGTCGGTTTCAAGCAACCAGTTATAATCCGACACGTTTCGTTTAGTGCCGGTATCCACCAGCTTGGCGTGGGCAGATCGGCCCCACACCGGGCACGCGTATTCTCCAGCGGAGAACGCGAGAAAAATAATTAAACAAATAAATAAATAACGCTCACAGGCACAAACATTATTTTAATTATCCCAAACAAGCAATAAAGGCTTTTTATTGTGGAAACCATACAACAACGGCATAAACATATAACATCCAAGACCGAACCGGGACTCGAACCCAGGACTCTGGTTTGGCAGTCCGGCGTGGTAACCATTACACCAACCGGGTAGGCAAATACTAAAAATCCTCTTTCTTTTAACCTTTTCTAAAGTTAGTGTTCATAATTTTATCGTAGTATTGTTTTCATCTTAATAGATGGCGTTGGGTGTTTTTTTGAAGCAAGTACCATACTTAATTCACGCTCAAGACATCTCAGATATTCGGTCTTACAGATTTGATTGTATAGTTACTTACCGGCTGAATTCGAAAAATAATTAAATAAATAAATAACGCTTACAGGAACATTGTTATGATTCCAAGCAAGCACTATAGGCTTTTTATTATAGAAACCCTACAACAACGGCACAAACATTTATAACATCCATGACCGAACCGGGTTTCGAACCCAGGACCCTTTTGAGCGAGGTAACCATTACACCATCCGGGTCGTCAACTATCAAAAATCAAGTTTTCAAAAATTTTATAGTAGTAATTTAATCGTAGTATTGTTTTCATCTTAATAGATGGCGTTGGGAGTTTTTTTAAAGCAAGTATGCTACAATTATTAATTCAAAAACTTAGCTATAGCAGGAGCTTACAAATTTAGTTGATTATATAAGGTCTAAAAAAATTAGGTGAAACTGTTTTAAGGGTATGCTCATACCATTAAACTGAACAACTTTCTCTACGGGACCAATATCGAAATCTCGAAAAAAAATCTTCTGTCCCATACATTTGTGTTTGCAGTTTTGTATTGGACATCAATTTTTTTTTCGCGATTTCCGTATGAGTCCCATAGAGAAAGTTGTTCAGTTTTATGGTCTAAGCATACCCTTAAAATAGTTTCAGCTAATTTTGTTAGACCTTATATTATCGTTGTAATACATCGTTGTAAGTATATTGATTGTTTGAGTCCAATCTGAGCCAATGCTACGGAATGATAACCTTATTTTACAGAAAGGATGAATTTTGTTGCAGTAAGTCTTGCCAAATTTTTGTTTTGTTTGATTTTCGGTCTCAATTATGATTTTTTGAGGGTTTGTGCAACTTAACTATAGAACATCATTCTACCACAACGTATAAAAAGGTACCTACGTATCTAAAAGGTCCTTCTTATAGTATAACACCACAGTTCGGTAATGTAGCTACTTACATAATTGAAAATCTTTTTTAGCAAATTGACGATTAGCTTGCTAGAATATTATTATTTTAGCTCTTGCCTTCACCATTTTACACTAGCCCGCGTGGTAGAGTATCCTCTAACGTTTATACGTGAGTGGAGGTCTGTGACCCGCAGTGGGTCGTAAGATGATTATTATGCTGCTCGACATAAATGAAAAACTAATAAACGACGAACAGTAGAAAAATTAAAGTGATGGATCCAGTGAATGACTTTTAAATCTGATACCTACAGAATTACTTGGGGTACTTTCTGATTTTGATTTAGCTTAAGTTCATGACTTTCTTATCTTATTATGGGAAATGGCAAGCCAGCAACACTTCGACCCAATGGTATCTTTTGTATTGACCCCTACATATTATTTTCTTCATCCTTGAAAAACTTGGAAAATGAGGGAGGCAATAGCGTTCAGGGTAAGAAACATGTAATGAATAACCATCTCTCAGGAATCACATACGTTTACCCACCAAGACATCGCAGTCACACAGTACAAATGTTCCATGGTTTCCTCCTCCTCTCCACACGCTCGGCAACCGGGATCTAGAGTGAGCTTTATCGTGCCTGTTGCGTAGTGCCCGGTGAGGGCTCCAACGATGGCACGAGCTTTGCTCCTGCTGTTGTTCAGTATGAACTGTGGGATTCGTGGTGTTATATTGCTGTTATACTCTGACACCAGGGCTTTGCCCACATGATAATAAGAAGATTGCTGATGAATTTCCTGCAGTGTTGCAGACCCGAGAGGCCAGAGCATTCTAGCCTGTGACTTTTATTAGCCCATTCCTTAATCGCCATTCTAATGTTATATGCCAGGATTCCTAGACTTGGTTCAAACCATGACCTTCATGACCTTAGACGAGACATAAGACAAAATTACATGTCCACGCAGACGAAGTCGCGGGCAAAAGCTAGTACTATTATAAAACTGTAACAGGAAGTTTGTCTGTACATTGAAGATATTAACAAAAAAAAAGTTACGATATGGTTTTTAGGTGTCCCTGATTCCATTTCACCAATTTTTGGATTTTTTGTCTGTCTGTTTGTTTGTGTGTTTGTTTGTTTGAACGAGTATCACACAAAAACTACTGAACCGATTTTGATGAAATTTTTGTTTGTTTGATAGCTTATGATCTGACTTAAAATCTGGTATATAATTTGTGCGGACGAAGTCGCGGGTTAATGCTCGTACTATTATAAAACTGTAACAGGAAGTTTGTCTGTACATTGAAGATATTAACAAAAAAAAAGTTACGATATGGTTTTTAGGTGTCCCTGATTCCATTTCACCAATTTTTGGATTTTTTGTGTGTCTGTTTGTTTGTGTGTTTGTTTGGGTGTTTGTTTGTTTGTTTGTTTGAACGAGTATCACGCAAAAACTACTGAACCGATTTTGATGAAACTTTTTTTGTTTGATAGCTTATGATCTGACTTAAAATCTGGTATATAATTTGTGCGGACGAAGTCGCGGGTTAACGCTCGTAATGGTATAAAGTTATAATGGTATAAGGTATATGGTATAAAGGTATTCTAAGTATACACTCAAATTCATACTAATTCACTAGCAGTGTCTAAGTCTACACTCTCTCCAATTTAAGAAGTAGTTAGCCCATCACGTCATTAAAATTTTTTCATTGTTGTCATTATTTTTTAATGGACAGACAATACACTCCTCGAAATTGAAGCATTTAGGTTTCTTTACTATGTTTTCGTTTACTTAAGTCTATTATTATAAACAAGCTTGCTTAATATATCATAAACTAGTTTATATTTGTCCGCGTGAAATAAGGATACGGAAAAATTATTTCTTATTGCACCACTACATCCTCTGTAGAATATTTTGTATATTTCGATTTTCGTGTTTGTATATTCAGTGGTTTAAGCTGTGCGTTGTCTGTCAGTTAGTCATTCACGAAACTCTTTCATATATTATATGTATATTGCAAATCGTAAGTTCCTGAAAACTAATTTGGGAAAAGTTGGAATGGAAACTCTATGTACACCATGTCAACTTTAATATCAACCTAAAATCTCTTGACGAATATTAATGTAGAAAAAAGATCTACGAAATGTAATAAAATTTCCTTCAAAATCGAAATGAGCCTAGATTTTCAACTGGCCTCCAATTTCGTTTCAACCTTTTACATGTAAATTACTGGATTCGAGTCTGATTATTTTAGACCTTTTGCATTTAATGTAGATTTTGGGGCAGGTAAGAATAATATTTTGAAAATAAAACTCTGTGACTATGCTATTTGAAGTCCCTTTTGATATGTTAAATAATACCTCCCTGAAAATTAAGAACTACTTATCACTATTAAAATAAAATGTATCTCAGTTTGGGAACAGTCATCGTCAAAAGACAAAAACAATGAATGTAAAAAAAAAATGGTTACATGTTTATTTTAAATCGAAGATTTGAAAAAAAAAATTTCCGCTCACTTGAAAATATTTAACTAAACAGTACATTAATGTCCACTTCTGAACAAAACACAATTTTTTAATTACTAGTTAAATTGTAAGGGCGAATTTAGATAATGAAACTAAGCAACTTTTCCCTAAGGAACATGGGTCAAAAGACGAGAAACTTTGTTTTGAGCTCGCATAGAAAGTAGATCGGCTGATCCGCACTTTTAAGAAAAAGTTGTTGTTTTATTATCTAAAACACCTAAAAAATCTTTCTATTAATTAAAAAAACAGTGGTGTATAATTTGTGTGCCTAACACTCAGAAACGCTCATTAGAGTTAATCCTCCATTAAATCTCATGCTAGCTTTTACCACGTCAAAAAGACAAAAAGTGACAGCAAGAGATTTAATGGAGGATTAACTTTAATGAGCGTTTCTGCAACTGAGTGTTTGGAAACCAAAAGTGCGCATACGCCACAAAACTGTGACAAAACTCTGTGCTCGGTTTTGTCTCTACCTAGCCCAAAATAGGAAATGGTCACGATTGTATCACTCTAGCAGGCTCGCGCAACTCTCTAACAAAAAACGTTATATAAAACGTGCACCGTCGCCAGTAAAATTTCTTTGAACGGTTGCACACGTTTCATACATTCTGGATCATCGGTCACGATCAGTTTTTAGTATGGAAGTCCCGACTCTTATAACGTAGTGAGTTACATTCTCTTTGCCTAAGGGAGGTTAAGTCAAAGAGACAATCCAAAACTTGGCGAGACAAACGTATCATTGAATTCTCTTTTAAAAAACTTTTGATCATAACTGTACTCAGATAATTGTAAAAGTTAAGTACGCTTTTAGTAAAGTTATTACAAAGAGAATACATCAAAAAGTCATTAGTAATGACTCTTGTGTCAACTGTCTAGTAATTTCAAAATAGTATTGCTTGTTAAAATCTTATAGACATGATGTGCTTTTTCAAATTAAAGATTGGACTATTTTAGTATCATACGAGACTTAGACCTGGGCTATATTTTTATCCAATTAAGCCCCTTAAGGTGGTTTCAGTCCATACAAAAGCTTGACGCACAATACGCGTAGACAGAATTAATAAAAGTTATATTTTATATATGCGACCTGAAGTGTGAAGTGAATAAAAGTTATATTTTATATACGCGATTTAGCTACAATAGATCTATCTAGGTCGCAGTATCTATTTGGTCATTGACCAAGCCCTTATAACCAAATAAAAATGCGACCTGCGTTTGCACCTTTGCGCGATCGCATCTTCAGGGAACTACGCGGGTGCCAGGATCGGCGGCGGAAAGTGCTGCACGGGTAAAACACACCATGTACTCACTTTTAGAGGCAACGTACCTATTTGTGCCAGTAGCGGTCGAGACCGCAGGGCCCTGGGGTGCCGAAGCCAAAAACTTCATTAAATCCATTGGCCGTCGTTTGAGGGAGAGGGGCCGAGACCCCCGCTCCGGGTAGAACCTGGATCAACACATTTCCCTAGCCATACAGCGTGGAAACGCCACGAGCGTGATGGGCACATTTCAACCGGGTTCGACTCGAGGCGGGCTCTTTGACTGATTATTTTGTTTAGTCTAGTTATATTTTAGTTTTACGATATTTCAGTTTTATTATTAATTTGTGTCTATACTTTTGTAAATAAATGTTGATATTTTATATATGGAAAAATAGTTTAGAAAATCTAGTTGCCGCGTCACAAATATCATTTGCAATTTATAATATAATTACGAAGCTTTTAAAATTTTGTATGAAAAATTGCAAAGCTTTATATCTTCGTAATTATATTACAAATTGCAAATGTTATTTGTGACGCGGCATCTAGATTTTCTAAAATATTTTTCCCTATATATAATATTACTTTTATTAATTTTATTATGCGTCAAAGTTTTGTATAAAATTGACCCCTCTGCAACCACCTTAAGAGGATAGGCGGGCTGAAATGCTAATTTGGAGAACAGGTCACTTTTCCGACTGTATATTGATCAGTGTCAGATCAGCCCCACCTATACACCCCGCCGACCCCACCTATACACCCCGCCGACTAGAGCGCCAAAGAGACAACTGCAGCTCGGACCGATTTTATATACAAAAAATCGACGAAATCAGCATTTCGTATTCCCTTGTTTCCTCCTCCAGAACTTACCCGATTTTAATACTTTCAAAAATAATATGAGAAAGACTTTGCCTACGTCTGTATGTTTTACTTTTTTTGTTTATATTCGTCAAAGTTTGTTGGGTGGCTGAAAACGGGCGGTAAAATTGGTCATTTTCAAAGGTCCCTAGTTCTTAAAGTAATTAATTAATGCAAAAAGCAAAACATAGGGACATGGCAGAGGTGACATAGATTATATGGTAAAAAAATATTTGCTCTAGTAACATTATCCAGGGAGAAAACAGGGGAATACGTTTGTATAGAGAAACTGTACCGGTATATTATTATCCTCTTAAGATCCACAAAGTATTCTAAATATACCATAATACCTACTTAGAATCCAATTTTCACTAACAGTACCAGAACTACATTAATAAAAATAAAAAATCTTTATTTGCAGATAAAAATAAATTCTGTTCTTACAATAATTAAGACAAGTTAAAAGTTTGGCTTTGTATACAACATGTTAATGAATTAACGCAAAACGTTTGTTTAGAATCGAGAGCAGAATCTAATTAAATCATGGTTTCAACATACTTAATTTTTTTTTAAATATTAAATAATTTGTCGGTAAAATTTACAATTTACTGAACCCGATGTCAACCCATCGCACGGGCACACTCACCTTACTTACTACCAACACAAGATTATTAAAATGTATCCATGAGTACGTTAGCGCTTTCATTCATTGCTGAAATGATAACAAATCATTTTTGCCTCAAAACTTAAAATGCGAATAACTTTAAATTTTAACTATCAAAATAATGAAATTATTGTTTCAATCTAATTATTTTGTTATAAATCAGTTGGGGTGTATGATGTTTTGCGCTTATTCATTAACACGTTGTATATCAATTGTTACTGCTAATGCTTAAAAAAGTGAAACTATCTACTTTCAACAGAAAGTGAAAATAATACCTATACACTGCGTAACTGAAGTATATAGGTTTATTCACGATTTTTTTATCACCATCAGCCTATGTACGCCCCACTCCAGGGTATAGGCGTGGACCTTTTGTTTTAAGACTATCGTATAGGAACTAAATATACTGACTTTCTCACAACCACAAAAACAAACTTAGTACTTACTCAAAGGACTTCCAATTTAAATTTTTAAGACTACAAAGTTTTAGAAGGTCCAAAGACATAAAACACTAATCAAACAGTAGCGAGAACAGAAGCTCGCGATGCACGGCTTGAAGTAATTTACAAATCAAATGCAAGAATGTTTATGACACTAGCTATAGGCCAGTTTCTTTGATATAAATACAATTTGACATACATACATACATATTCTCACGCCTGTCTCCCACTGGGGTAGGCAGAGACAACGGAACGCCACCTGCTACGATCCTGACATACCTCTCTAGCTTCCTCCACATTCATAAGTCCTTTCATGCATGCTCGTCGGTTACGGGTAGATCTGACCTGGCCCTTTTTAACGTCGCCAATTTGGTTCGTATATGTACGTCTAGGCCGTCCCCTTCCAAGATTTCCACTTACGCTTGCCTTATAGATTGCCCTCGTCAATCTGCTCTCATCCATTCTTTCCACATGACCAAACCATCTCAACATACCTTTGTCTATTTTTGTCACTACATCCTCTTTCAAACCACAACGTTCTCTAATAAAACTATTTTTCAATTTGTCAATCACAGTCACACCACAACTTGACATAAATAAATATCTTGGACATTGTCACGCATAATATAATTATCCTAGTCATATTTAAAGTACCAGAATCTAGCCTGGACTTCTATTATGATGACTAGACAATTTTCATGATCCGGGTACAAATATTAATATTCACAATACCAATATTTGTCCCTGGCGCGAATTGAACCCGCACGTCTTAGATTAGCAGGCAGGCTCCCTACCAATTGAACTCGGAGCTATCGGGCAATCACGCCATAATCCTGGACATCGCTGAAAAAAAAGTTATAAAAAAATAACACTTTGTGCTTCAAATTGATGCAGGTATCTTTGATTCAAGCCTAATACTAATAAAATAATAGCCATACAAATTCAAATTGTTACCTATAACAGAGCATAACCTCCCCTTTTGTTGAAGTCGGTTAAATAGATAAAGCAATCTAATAACTATTATAAAACTGTAACAGAAGTGTGTCTGTACATTGAAGACATTAAAAAAAAAGTTACTATAATATGGTTTTTAGGTGTCCTTGATTCCATATCACAATTCTTTGGATTTTTTGTCAGTCGGTTTGTTGTTAAGTTGTGTGTTTGTTAATCGAGCATCAGGCAAAAACTGCTGAACCGATTTTGATGAAACTTTTTTTGTTTGATATCTTATGATCTGACTTAAAATCTGGTATGTAATTTGTGCGGACAAAGAGTTAAACTCTAGTATTTTTTTAAAACTCCAGTATCTGGGTTTTGTCCTGTTTTTAAAGTTAACTTATTCGCTATATTCATTCGTTCGGCACCGCTTGATCAATATATCGGACCAAAGAGGATCTTGTTGGCAAATCTTCTTATTCGAATAAGGAGCTTACGCTTCGACAATCGAATGCGAGATTGGGCGTTAGAATTCCACGTACCAAATTTAAATTTTCCCTCCAAAACGAACGGAGGAGTGAATTAATTCGGACAAACGTTAATCCGGGCACCTTTAAGATTTAAATACTGTTACGTTAAGGTGAAATGAAAATGTTGCAAATTACCGTACCTTTTCTGTTCATTTATTCACTCTTTTCAGTTGACTGTTGAAGTGTGAAATATTTTTTATTAATTTAGTTAACAAGTTTTTAAACTTAATTCTTAATCTTTTATCATTTTTTTTACTTTTATTAATTTACCCAGAGAATTGCTAAACTGAAGTGGCAGTGGGCGGGGCACATTGCTCGCAGAACTAATGGCCGATGGGGCCGAAAAGTTCTCGAGTGGCGACCGCGTACCGGAAAACGCAACGTGAGGCTCCCAAGGCGGCGGGAACCCGTTGGATGAGGGCAGCGCAGGACCGGTCGTTATGGCGATCCTTGGGGGAGGACTATGTCCAGCAGTCGAGGTCCATCGGCTGAGATTATGATGATGATTAATTTGGAAAGCTACTGCATTATACATGTGAGTATGCTAACTTTAAGTGCTAACAGAATGGCCAATTACAGATTTTCACATACGTAAATAATTTTACTTTACAATCTATGTATATACTATTATAAAACTGTAACAGAAGTGTGTCTGTACATTGAAGATAAGTTACGATATGATTTTTAGGTGTCCCTGATTCTCTGTTTGTTTGTTTGTTTGAACGAGCATCACGCAAAAACCGATTTTGATGAAACTTTTTTTGTTTGATAGCTTATGATCTGACTTAAAATCTGGTATATAATTTGTGCGGACGAAGTCGCAGGTAAACTCTAGTACAATATAAAACTGGTCGGTGTAATAATATAGGTACGTAAGTAGTAACTATTAAAATCGAATCGAATCAAATCTATGTAATTAGTTACATTCTTTTATTCCAGATCGCAATAGAATTTTAAATGTTATATTAAAGGACATCATTATTTTGAACCACGTTCAACATACTGTCAGAGTATTTTCAATCAGCCAAGCAAAGATTTTTTTTGGTTTTCCCTAAAAAATCTTTGCAGCCACCATGAAAGCAAACAGATAATAATTTCAAATATTATTGATTTTTAAACATTTTACAGCCATGTTGTGCTATTTCGAATCAAATTAAAGATTGAAAAACGCAATAAAAAAATGAACGGAACAGATTGAAATTGATTGATTGATAACGCAGTTCCCCGGTTTGGAAAAGTGCGGGTTCAAGTCCCGCCCGAGACAAATTTTTCAATCTTTAATTAGATAATTTGTTTCATTAATATTTTAACGAACAATCTTGAGACAGTTCTGATTTACAACAATAGCAATCAACCAAATTAACAACTGTTACTTTTATAAAAATTCTAAAAAACAAGTTTTAAGACCTCCACTTAAAAGTAAGACAGGTGATGAATGACTAGTTGTTTGAGAAATAGCTTCTTTATTATGTAAATTAAAACTTTGAACAAATAAAAATGAGTTTCGATTAGTTGAAGAACCGAAAATAATTTATAAAAATACCTTTTTTTCTCAAACAATTTTATGCGGGTATCGGTCAATTATCTCTGCCTGCCCCAACTGGACATACAATGTGTATGTATGTTTCAAATCGGTTCAAAGATTTATGAATCGCTTCCAGTGAAATTTAGCAGAGAGATATAGCTTGTTGTATAAAAAGCTGATTATCTTGAAAAATGCAGAACCGATTTTCATGAAACAAAAACAGTGTCGCAAAAATAAACTTTTACTAAAAAAAATACATCCTAATCACTTCACTCTTGAGAGAGCTACAAAGCATACACAGACAGACCGACATAGGCATCAAACTTATAGCCCCCATAAACTTAATATTACTATGGAGGGGCTGTATGCGTTGGGAGGTTAAAACGACGTGTATTACTTAATATCATTAGGTAACTACATTGACTTACCAACTACTGGACGTAGGACCCGCGCTCAAGTGTTCGAACCAAATGAGCACCAAAACGTAAAAAGAGAACCAATTACGCGACAATCTTCGTTTGATCGGCCGACTAAGCGCACGCGCGGGCTCGCGGCGCGCACTGTGCTCCGATGGGGAAGTGGGATGGAAAACAATTTCATCATTTTTAATGTTTTTAGTTGGTTTATATTACTACACGTACTTAGGTTTGTGTAGTTTAGTCTCGGACAATTTTTTCGAGAATTTTGTACTAGACCCGGCGTCCATTGTATTCTACGTCAATGGGTAACTATTTGTTTTTAAAGATTTTGGAATATAATCATAGAAAATAGCAACGGAATATACGGACCAAATTGTCGACGTGCTTAAAAAGGGCCAGGTTAGATCTACCCGAAACCGATGAGCATGCATGAAAAGACTAATGAATGTGGAGGAAGCTAGAGAGGTTGGTCAGGATCGTTAGCAGTTGGCGTTCCGTTGTCTCTGCCTACCACAGTTTGAGACAGGCATGAGAATATGTATGAAAATAACCATAGTTAATTAGGGCGTGCCAAGGAATTAGACGTACAAACATACTTAGGCTTCTTCTAGGTAAGGTCGCTACATCTTCGACCCCATCTTTGTCCTGAGTACGGAAATAGATCAAGAGCAAACCCATTTGAAATAAAAAAAAACATAAAGACGCTCAAAAAACATTACCCTCCTTCAGAAGTAGTCGGGTAAAAAGGTTATAAAACTAGTTTATGGTTTATTTTCTCTCTCGTTTTTATTTTTATCTTCCTGATTGCAATAGAGTTCTAAAAAAGCTCTAAACCGATTTGCGGTTGCGGTTTTCACCAAGGTGTGCAGAATTTGCGTCTCAGCTAACCGTAAAACAAAAACCTTTTATTTTGTTTTCAATTTAATTCCATGCACTATTTCAGAACGTGATTGTAATGGATTTTTGGAACGTTCTAATATTAATAAGTAAACTAGAATATGTTGACCCAACAGTACCAAAGTTTTAGAGAATGAAAGAAATTGTTTGCTAATTAAATAAAATATTTCAACGTGTATAATGCGTCAATTTTTCGATCTATAATTGTTTTTCAATTGAATTAAAATTTACCACTATACAGGGTGTACGGAAAAGTGTAATTAACCTTAAAACCACATTGTCTACCCATTAAACTGAACAACTTTGTCTATGGGAGCAAACCGGACAGAGCAAAAAAAGGCAGCTGCTCAATACTAAACTAAGAGTAGTGCAGTTCGATGGGTAGAGTTTAATAATACGTTTTCTTACACCCTGTATGTAAATTATTTACTGCATATTATTATTATGCAGCAGTCCAATTTTCTAGAGTTCTAATTTTGAGACCTTGGCAAAGGGTGAGTGATGTCAGCTGTGCTGTTCCGAAACCGCGGGCTCGGGCAGCGCTGTTTTTGCTTATTATTGCATCTAATAACTACATACCTACTCCAGACAAATATATTAATTAAATGCATAAGAAAGAACAAACTTCAGATCTCCAACATGCTTCGTCAAAAATAAATAACGGAAACCCAAACAGCAACACGCTTCGTCAAAAACTTAATCCTATACATTCTAAATCTTCAAGACAACTCTGTCTTTTCTGTGGATTGTATAGGATATACATACCTGAGAATCAGTCGCCCAAGTGACAAGATGTCAAGTTAGTGCTGATATACCTTATTATTAGAATATAATTATTAGAAATTTACAAAGAAATTGTAAAGCAAAAATAAACAAAAATTGTTTTAACGACATTCCTAACAACGCCATCTAAGGACGGGTAGCGGAACTGACAGGTTAAGCCAATACATCATCTCACGTCAGTATCGCAAGTAAATCACATCGCTCGAAAGAGGGCGCGTATACACAATCGTAACCAATATGGAACAAAATATACTAAAAGCTATAGAAAACATGCAACTACAGTTTACTGAAAAATTTAATGATATAGAATCTAAATTTAATAACCTGGAATCAAATATAACAAGTAGCATCAATCAAAATATAGATGAAAAATTTGAAAATTTATATGCTGACATTGACCAACTAAGAATTGAAAATAATGAGCAAGAAAAAAGGATTGATCACATAGAGAAGCATATCAGAATGAGAAATTTACTCATTTTTGGAATCAAAGAAGAGGAAAGATCGTACAAAGAGTTAGAGTCTCTATTGATAGGAATTATAAAAGGAAATTTAGATGTTGAAATAAATGAAAACCAAATCGAATTTGTCAAAAGAATTGGAAAGAAAACAGGGAACAGTAGACCGATTCTATTTGCTGTAACCACCCTTAGCAAGAAAATAGATATCCTGAAAAACAAGAAAAAACTGAACGGCACAAGCTCTTATATCAAGGAAGATTTTCCTAAAAAGATTCTAGAAATCAGAAAATCATTGCAGCCACTTTTAGAAAAAGAGATAGAGCAGGGAAATAGAGCTCTAATAAAATACGACAGACTAGTAATCATTGGAAAAAATACACAAAAAAGACAACTATCACAAAGTCCGCCTCAAAAACCTACCCATAACAAAGAAAACACACTAGACCAAATCAGTCCTAAAGAACCAATGTCTAAGAAAACGAAATCGTCGGACCCACCACCACCAAAAAATATCTTTCAACGTAGCATTCAGTCATATGGCGCTACAAAACCAAAAACTCCTAATGATTCAACTAAAGAAACAAACACCTCAAAAAACCTAACAGAACCCTCACCAACAAGTAAATTAGATAAGAAAACTTTATCTAAAGCCAATTCGGTTAATAAAATCTAGCAATCACAGTCACAAACAGCACAGTCAAGCAATAAAACAACAAGTGAACATGGCAAACCGATGGAACAACGGAAAAATTTATATGTAGGCAGTATCAACGTCAGAACGCTCATGGAAGATGACCGACTAACAGAATTATGTATGGCCTTAGATAAAATTCAATGGGATATCTTCGGATTAGCGGAAGTTAGAAAAGAACATGAAAAACTATTGGAATTGAAGAATGGGTATATTTTGTATCACACTGGCTGTCGAAAAAGTATTGGGGGAGTGGGATTTATTATAAGTAGAGAAATGAAAAAATTTGTTGAAAATTACATGGCCATATCCAGTAGAGTTGCAGCAATCGACTTAATAGTAGAGACACGAAAAATAAGAATAATACAAGCTTATGCTCCTACGGCAACTAACAGTACTGAGGAAGAAATTGAGAAATTCTACTCGGATATAGACGAAGCATTCCCTCAAAACAGATCACAAGAGGTTCTTATTATGGGAGATTTTAACAGCCATATAGGCCAACGCCAAGAGTTTGAAGATCATGTAATGGGACCCTATAATTACGGCAAGCGAAATGAAAGAGGGGAAAGATTGGTACTTTTTTGTCAAGAATATGGACTTAAAATTATGAATACCCTGTTCAAGTCCCGGAAAGGTAAAATGTGGACCTGGCTCTCACCGGATGGCAGGCAATATCAAATTGATTTCATACTAGCCAACAAAACAAACTCAATAAAGAGTGTCAAGGTACTTAGCCATTTCATGATAAACAGTGACCACAGACCCGTCATTGCCTGTATAAACATGAAAAAACCCAGGCGAATAAGACCAAAACAAAATAAAACTGTTCAATATATACCTTTAGAAAAACACAAAGAAATTATAATAAATAGCGCTATGGGTCTTCAAAACCAAACTGAACAAGTGCAAGTAATGTACGATCGAATGGAAAGTCTGCTACAAAAAATACAAGAGGAACTAAAAATAGCTGAGAAATCTAAACCCAAAATCATCTCGATAGAAACTAAAAAACTTATTTCAGAGAGAGACAAACTAAAATGGAAATTAAACAAAAATGACCAAGAAAAAGAACGTTTTAAAATAATTCAAAAAGAAGCTCGGAAAGGCATACGAAATGACCTGAGAATTTATGGGCTTAAAACTATAGAAGATATAATGAGGACATCAGGATCAATAAAAGAGATCGAAAAAAGAAAGACACTGGGAAAAGAATTGATTTCGACTCTACATGATAAGACAGGGCAAGAAGCAAAAACTAGACAAGATATCCTCAGAATTGCAACTGACTTCTATAAAAATCTCTACGACTCAAAACAAAATACTAGTATGCAATTAACAGAGGACAGTCACGAGACAGTGCTCTACTTTCTCAAATCAGAAATAAGACATGCTATTGAGAACCTGAAAAATAAAAAGGCCACTGGCAAAGATGGAATCACCAACGAAATTATTAAGTGCTACGCAGAAGATCTAGTTGAACCAATACAAAGATTATTTAATTCTATTCTGTTCACAGGACTGCTACCTAGACAGTGGCACACCTCAATCATATCTCTACTCCATAAAAAAGGTTGTAAAAAAGACATTAACAACTATAGACCAATCACGCTATCATGTTGTCTCTACAAATTATTCATGACTGTTCTCAAGAATAGAATATATCCAGTGATTGACGAACAGCAGCCAGTCGACCAGGCTGGATTCCGGCAGAGTTTTTCTACAACGGACCATTTACATTCATTGAATATGTTAATAGAAAAATATACAGAATACAACAAGCCCTTATACATATGCTACATTGATTTCACAAAAGCATTCGATAGTATATGTCAGGACTTCTTGATAAAGGCATTGATAGAGCAGGGTATTCAAATGAAGTATGCGAAAACGCTCAAAGAAATATACGACAACAGTGCAGCAGCAATTAAATTAGAAGCAGAAGGCCCAACTTTTCGAATAAAGAGAGGAGTAAAGCAAGGTGACCCTCTATCTCCTGTTCTATTTAATGCCGTACTGGAACAAGCTTTCAGATCCATGTGCTGGAGTAGAAAAGGTATTCTTATAAATGGATACAGGATGACGGCCCTGAGGTTTGCTGATGACATTGTTCTGTTTTCTGAAACTGCTGACGAACTGCAAGAAACCATAAAACAGTTTCAAGCTGCTTTAGAAGTCACGGGTCTTCAATTAAATGAAAGCAAGACAAAAATAATGACAAATAGCATAAAACACTCTATTCAAATTAATGAAAAGGAATTAGAATACGTTGAAGATTACATTTATTTGGGACAGTTGATTTCTTTTCACAAAAGACTGGACAAAGAGATTGAAAGAAGAATAAACATCGGGTGGAAAAAATACTGGGCACTAAAATATATCTTCAAATCGGATCTTCACATATCCATAAAAAGAAAGGTCTTCAACACATGCATATTAACGGCCATGACTTACGGCTCTCAAACATGGGCCACAACTGAAAAACATAGAGACAAGCTCTTAGTTAACCAGAGAGCAATGGAACGCAGTATGATTTACGTAAGAAAAATTGATAAAATACGAAGCGAAGAAATCAGAAAACGTACAAAAGTTGAAGACATCATCACCACAATAAAAAAACTAAAATGGAAATGGGCAGGCCACATAGTGAGGTTAAAAGATGATAGATGGACACGGCTCACTACAGAGTGGATACCTAGAGACGGTTGGAGGAGAGTCGGGAGGCCTCTGATGAGATGGACCGACGAACTGAAGAAGTTTGACCCATTATGGTGGAGACACGCCCCAGACAGAACTCTGTGGAATAGGATGTCAAAAAAATTCATTGCTCCAGATAAAGACACCGCGAAGACGAGCTGAATAGAACGTAACCACGCAATCACCCAGTAAAGCCCGGTCAGCTAGGGTGACTTAGACCAATCCTCACTATCATTTAGTGAGAGGCCTACCATGTCCTGCAAAAGGACTAATATGAATGTGACATATTCTCATCAATCCATTTGTTTCCCGTTAATTGTGCTGTTTGACAAAAAATTATAGATTGTTTGAGGAAATTGCATGTTTATGCATGTTAGCTGTTTAGTTACAAATTGTAAAACCAAAATCCTAAAACCAATTTATGTTGTGAATTTTATAATTACTTACATTTGGATCTTATTTTGTAGAATTTATATCATGTCACCTCAAATTATTGATTGTAAGCTATGTATTGCATGTGAATATTTTAAAGTTTCTAATAAAGGCTTTATTATTATTATTATTATTATTATTATACATTCTAAATCTGCAACACGCTTCGTCAACATAAGTGCACTAAGACCCACCCAAAGGTCCAGCTCCACGCGAACCCGGCTCTATGGTCCCCATGACGCTAGCGGCATTTCTCCTCTGGACGGTCAAAGACGACCGCTGCACCTAAAAAGCGCCAGAGCGCGGATCGCCTTTAGCTCTCAACCGCAGCCCAATCTCCTGCACAAAAATGTTGGCCTCGGTAGCGAGCCAAACACGACAATGCGCGCCCAGAGAAAGCCCAGTTAAATTCGTGGTCTGCCTAACTCTATTAAGCCACATGAATAAATATCCCCATAAACAAAAGCTTCTTACTTTCATACAAGTGGCCGCTGTCAATGCACTCACACCTATTCGTAGCTTCTTGTAACGGGCGCTATACAGGGCGTAAGTGACAGCCTAGCAAATACTGAAACTGTGAAATCAGATCATCAAACTGATCAACTTTCACTATGGAATCACCCTCAGGAAACGTGGAAAAAATCTGCTGCTCCATACAAAACAGCTGTACCTACTCGACTCAAATTTTTAAAATAGCTGATTTTTTTTTCTCTTTTCCTGAGGGTGGCTCCAAAGTGAAAGTTGTTCAGTTTGATGGTCTGAATTCGCCGTTTTTATATTTGCTAGGCTGTCACTTTCATCCTGTATTTGAAGTGCACCGACGACAGTGGCCGCT